>JAYESA010000003.1:2399978-4969978 GCA_036927795.1 Iris macrosiphon
ATATATAAACACTCACTCACACTCACCTACACATACAATAACACCAACACACACTCACACAAACACTCACTAACACACTCACATATACATAAAAACATACATATAAATATAAATATATATATAGAAACACACACACAAATATATATATACATATATATATATAAACACAACACACCCAACACACAACAACGCACACAACGCCCCACCAACGCACGCCCAACGACCCCTACACGCACAAACACTAATAAATATATATAAAATATAACCCGAGAATTCTAGCACACACACCCCGATACTAACCCAACACGCGCACAAGCCCGAAACTAGGAAACCAAGTCGAAATGGCCGTTCGATTATTTCGACGAACAGGCGGTGTACGGTTCGGAAAACCTCCTGAAACGCACACCAAACCAACTCGGAATCGGCCCAAAATTTACCCATGGGTCCTAAACGATGTCTAGATCCTAGAAAAAATACTACCGTATCGATTCTAGGTCCGTGGCGAAAACGCGCACACACTTAGAATCGACGACGACGAAAACCCCAAATTCGCCTGAAAAGCCCGTTTCTCCGCGACACGGCTTTCCGTGCCCGAACGGAGACACGCACTCACCCTCAAGACACCCGACAATATCTACCTAGGTCCGTCTAACCTAGGGTATCACCCAAAATTGGGCCAAATTCGGATTTCATCCAAAATTGACACAAAACTTAGTGTAAAGTCTCCAAACACTACCAAACTAGTTCCAACTTCCTCCCACGGATAGCTCTAAGATCTAGGAAGATTCTAAACTATTACTTACACTATATAAGAGTAATTACAAGGGGGAAAATTAGGGTTTACCTCTTATGAGTTGGAATCCCAAGCCAAAGTCTCTAAAAAGCTCCAAATCCACCACAACTAGCTTCCAAGCTCCCAAGCTCCCAATCCAAGCTCCAACAACAAATCTAAGCTCTACCCACCTAGGTTGGAGAACAATGTAGGGTTAGGGTTCACAACCATGGAGAATAGAAGAAGAAAGAAGAGGAATAGGTACTTACTTGAAGTTGGGAGAAGAAAGGAAGAAGAAAGAAGTAGTGGAGAAGAAGAAGAAGAAGTGAAGAAGAAGTGAAGATGGGGGAGTGGCTGCTGGTTTTGGGTAGGGGCTGCTGTGTTTCACGGGTGGGGGAAGGGTTTGGGGCTGGCCAAGCAATAAAATAGGTCTTCGAAGTCTCCAAATGCCCAACTCTCACTTGGGTTTGGATTTCGGGGTTCCAAAAGCACTCAAACTAACTCCAAATCTCTCCAACTAACCCACTAAAAATATAATAAATATTCTAAACCAAAAATAGGTCTCACAGGGGTGTGGGTTGGGTCAGACATGGGTCCACTAGGGTCTGACATGGGTCCAGGCTAGCCAAAACCCTAAAACAAACAAATAAAAATAATACAATCACTAATTAAATATAAATACAATTAATTATAAATAATACACAATTAACTAAATTAAAAAAAAATATCCGGCTCTGGAAATGGGGTAGTGACAATATTGGTATCAGAGCACGGCTTCACTTCCTTGGGTTTTCAAAAAGATAATCTAGGAGTTTGATGTACCTCTCAATTGAGTTGCATTTGGCGTCCACTGCATGAGATGAATCGCCTATACAACGAGCCCATAGATAAGAATTTATCGTTTTTGGAGTGTTGACAAGCTATACTCTTTTATAGCAATGGCTAAGAAAAATATTGCCGCTGCAAGCAGTGCTCAGCCTATCCAAAGCGATCCGGCAAGTTCTAGAGAATCCGGAGGAGCAGGTTTAATCGATATGACCGAACAGCTCATGCATCTAATGGAAGTGCAGCAATAACAAGCCGCCACTCAGTTGGCACAAATTCAGGCGCAGTTCACTATGCAGCAGAAGCAGATGGATACCATGATGCAATTGATCGCATCCTTGGTACCCAGCAACGGTAGAGCCACGGTGACGCCTGTCACACCGTCGGTTGTGGCGGTGGAAGACGAATCCGAAGAAACGCAGCCCCCCGCTAGGAATACCTGCAGAGCGACGGAGTTCACCAAAATGCATCCATAAATGTTTAACAGGCGAGCAGAACCAGACGTGGTGATGGGATGAATTGCATAACTAGAGGGACTCTTCAATCTGGTTGGCATTAAGGGGTCCAAACGAGTGGCTTGTGCATTGGTACAACTGGAACTACGGGCATATGATTGGTGGAAAGCCACTAAGCAAGGGATTTATGATGCCAATTCTAACTGCAAGATCACTTGGGAGATGTTCAAATCTACCTTTATTGAACAATATATCCCCCGGGCAGTGCGGCAACCAAAAGAAGACGACTTTAGCAATCTGGTGCAAGAAAGTATGTCTATTGATGATTATGATCTACTGTTCGCTAGACTTGCCAAGTTTGCCCTTGTCACTACCACATTCCGAAAACAGGGGTATTTCGACTTTTATAATATTTAATATTATGGTAGTTACAAGTAAGTAATTGCATGATAAGTATATATAATTTAAATAATTATGTGAGATGTATAATTAAATATATTATTATATACAGTGTTCATTTATGTTTGAGCTGGTAGACTTGACCTAGAGGCCACTAGACGAACACCTGATCGAATAATGGGGATTATGTATTTAATTGTTTTATTTAGAATTTATTTATTGGAGATTGTAATTAACTACCGTAATTTATTTAATTATTGCGTATTGCCTTTGCTTCGATATTTGGAGCGCTACCCTAGCTTTTGTCTTCCAACAAATTTCACAATCTTGCCCTAGACATGCCCGCCTTCCATTCTGCTATTTTTGCAACTCATAATTATGCTCTCTGTACCTTATTTTTAGCCGCACAAAAATCATCGCGGACGTTTATTTAATTCCTAAATAAATTCCTATTTTGTATCGTTGTGCGTTCCAATCAAAATTGGAGACAATCTTGACATATTTTTCGTGCGACCCAAATTAGGGTAATATTCTGTTCTGAGTCTTCTTCATTAATGATATTGATGATCCGACCTGATTTTGGCCCCAGGTACTCCTAATTTATTTTAGAACACAACTTGCATTTATTTCTAATTAAATTGAGTATACCATTTTATTTGATTCCGTAAATCCCGGTAAATTCTAGTGCCCTGCTATTTGAGCCCATACCAAACATACAGTGCCTCCTGACCCTACAAAACACCAGACACTGAATCATCCACCAAATTTTTGTTATTTTATGCATCTGTGCAAATACCCAAATTTAAGGGGGCTAATTTGCAAATTTGCATTTGGTGTCAACACCCCATTTGTTTAAACCAATGAAGGAGCCCTAATATTTAACTAAGTCTCTCACCCTCATCCCCACATGAAGAAACCCTCATGACAAATCTAGACCACCCATTCTATGGGTCAATCACCACCCTTCATTTCTACACCCTCTCCCACTATTTAAAGTCACATCATCCCCTCTTCCCTAGGAAAGCCCTAATCCCCAAAAACCTAGGCTAGCCCTCACAAGCCCCCACCTCCCTCTCTCCAACGTAGGAAGAAAGCTCCGTCTTCCTTTCTTCTTCTCTTTTCTTCTCTTCTTCTTCTTCCTCTCTTCTTCTCCTTCTTTTTATTTTTGAAATAAGAAAAGGGGGGGAACAACTCACCCACTTTTCACTCCCTGCATACACCCCCCGGCCACACTACTCCGGTCACATACCTCGACTCCGGCCGACAACTTCATTACCACCACCATCTACTCGCACCACCAACCGGCCAGACCCCCGATCCGCTGGCTGCTGCTCGGTCCACTCACCACCCTACTGTACAACTCCTCCCCACGCTCAGCCCCCGTAGGCCACTCCCCCTCCATTCTCCCCGACTCCCCGTTGCGACTGCCCCCGACCCAGCCGAGTTCCCCCGTCGAGCCGACCACCTCCAACCCCACAGCTCCGACCGCCCGCTACTGTTCTTCCCCCAACTCCAGCTCCGGCGAGCACAGCCGAGCAGCAAACCCCGCTGCTCAGCCACTCCCCACTGTCCCCAAGCACCGACCTCCCGCTGGCCTGCTCCCCCTTCACCACCATTCTATTTTCGGCCAGCTTCCTCGAAGCCACCACGAGCACCACCACTCTCCACTACGAACCACCGCTCCCTGCTCCTTTTTTCGGCGGGCCGCTGCTCAACTCCGACCCGACCCCATTGCTAGCTCCGGCCTTCTACAACCTGACCCCGAGCTCCTCCCATCATCCTCAACTCCGGCACAGCCTGACCCCGGCGAAGCCAGCCTCCTCCAGCTTCCCTTCCCCGACTATAACCACCCATCCGGCGAGCCCCTCGTCTCCGGCCAGTGGCCGTCGAGCCACCCACTGTGAGCTCCTCCCCTCTTTCATTGAGATATATACTATATACTATGTATTAGTATATATACTATGTGTAGATATATATATGTATATAAATACGTATACGTATATTTGTGTATTTGTGTATGTGTGTATACGAGTACTAAAATGTATTTTAGTATAAATATTTCTTGGTATATATATGTTAATGTATATAGCGTATTTCTATTTAGTGTATATATATTTCATATATATATATATACGCGTATATGTATATATATATATATATATATATATATATATATATATATATATATATATATATATATATATATATATATATATATATATATATATATATATATATATATATATATATATATCTCGCGTATTTCTCTATTTTTATATATGTATATTAAAATGTATTTTAGTATAAATACGTATTAAATATATATGTGTATTAATTTATCTGTATACATATAATATATGTTAATGTATGTTTTAGTATTTAATGTTATATGTTATATAATAAATTGGTATATATATAACAGTATTTTGGTATAAATATATATATATAGATTTATATTTTCGTATTGGTATATGTATGTATGTATATATATATGTTGTATTGGTTTATATATATATAAATGTAAATTGGTATATTTACCTGTATATAGTATAAGTATGATTTGGTATAATTATATATATATATATATATATATATATATATATATATATATATATATATATTTGATTGGTATATATATACAAATATGTATTTTGGTATATGAATATATATTTATATACATCTATTTAGTGTATATACACATATACGTATTTTGTACAAATTACTGATAGGCTTATATATATATATTATATACGTATTTATTGGTATATACTCTGAGTGTAAATGTGTATTTATATACGTATCCCTACTAGATGACCCTAGTTGACTAGTGCCATGCCTGGCATAGCCCTGAGGCCAATGTATTTCTATTGTGTGTTAGTGTAGCATCTGATACAAGTGATATTGTGATATATTTATAGGACTGTTGGTTCATCCAGGGGATACTCTGGAACAGGACATCAATATTTACCAGCTAAAGACCCAAGGCAAGTACATTTCTCTGATAATTTCCAATTGTTGATAATTTTTATAATTCAATAATCTAGAAATATTACATCTGAATCCTTGACACTGTACTACACGGACTAGTATATAGCTTGGATCTGCAGTCATGAGATGTTACATTGATTTTCGTATTGACATTGTACACGACATGTATATTAGATATCGTACATGATAGATTGGACTTGCTCGTGTATCGTGACGTGTCATGGTTGGATCCACAGTACTAGTTGGGGGCGGGGAAGTAGTTAGTAAGAAATGTGATCATACCCTTTATACAGTATAGAATAATGTAAGTGTTAATCATGCTCTTCACATATGATTAGCCAGGCCCTATAGCTCTCGTACATGTTCCCAAGCCGATCATATTTCGAAACTACTATTTCAAACACTTAGAATAGATTACAGTTCTCTATTTTAAATCATATACTACATCACCCGTATATGATACTGTACCTTGTTCTTTTCATTTCTTTTATGCACTGACTATACCACATTGCCTATTTTGCATGTCTCTTTATATTGCCTGTCTCTCTATTTTGCCATTACATTATTTTACTATCTTCTCAGCATCTAGCATCAACTGTTTATTGCTTTATAGTCCTTATCAACTAAATGGAACTGTTATTTGAGATTGTACTTTGCTCATTCCTGACTGGAAATATTTTTCCAGAGTATGCCTTAGAGGACCGGTGTCCGACACTTTATGGACCATATGGTGAGTAGCTGCGACTTGGGCTTGGTAGTTTAGTTGTGATTCCGGAAGGTCTAGCCAGAATCACTAGTTTTCTGGTTAGTTCTTTTGGTAGACTATTTGGTACCGGATTTGTCTCCAGCATACTTATTGAGACTTGGACATTTGTTGAGTTAGATTTTACATTTATACTGGTATTGTATTTAATTTTATTTGTTCGATATCTTATCGTATTGTAGTCATGTGATTGAGTATGTGTTTGTATTTCTTGTGTCATCCGTGCCTCCTTATGGAGATTGGATGTTTGTGTGAGATTGGCTAGATAGTATCAAGACCTTGACAGTGTTCTACCGCCGATGCTGCGGCGTAGGCTGGACGTAACCGCGTACTCGTGCCCCAATTTTAGGTGTGGGTCGTGACAGCCGGATACTTCTTGCCTAACCAGCAGGCGTGGTGCTACCATTTTTAAAAAGGTTTGAATGACGATCTGTGTTGGGACGTTATAAATCAGAAGTGTCAAACATACAGGGAATGTTACGAAGCTGCCCTAAATAGCGAACGGAACTTTGGGCGCAATTCACAAAAGGTTAATATGCAGACCCCCCCGTACCAATTTCAACAAGCGACCTCATAAAATGGGAGGGTCTGGAGCACCGAAGCATCCGCACACATTTGAGCACAGAGATCCGCCCCAGTGACTGTATTGCCATAGGTGCGCAAGATGGGGCATCGAGTAAATGAGTGCCGAGTTGTTGGATGCTTCAAATATGATCGTTTGGACCATAAAGCTTTTGAATATCGAGACCCCAGGCCAATCGTCAGACAGCAGCCAAATCAGAACAACGAGAATTAGAATAAGGGCCCTCTAGCAGACGACGCCAATGTAATACCAGTGAACCCACAACGCCAGGGTGCCCAAGGCCGAGTCTATGTGTTGACTCGGTATGAGGCATCTATCTCCGACACTGTTGTGACAGGTACCTTACTTTTCCAAAAATTGCCCGCTAGTGTCTTATTTGATTTAGGTGCTACGCATAGTTTCATATCTGCTAATTTTATTGTTGAGAATAAATTAGCTTCTACTCTATTAAATATGAATCTTTGCGTGAGTACCCCTTTGGGAGTCGATGTCACGACCCGATTCTGTAGAATCGTTTGAGGCGTCCCCCGAATCGTGACCGCCGTACGGGCCTGGGGTTGCGCCCGCACAAGGCTTTAATGATTTCTATAGCAAGCACATATTCAGAGTACGCAGATAAATTGAAACACAGATTTGAAACATAGAAAAGTTCTCTTTATTGATAATGAACGTCTATTACAAACTCTTGAACGAGTCAGCTACTATGCCGAACGGCTTACAAAAGAGATGACTCAAAATGAGATAGCAGTCCTGTACATTATATCCCTTTACTAAACTTCAAAAGATATAGACCTCCAGGCTGGAGGACAGCTTTGCCACGGAGCTGCATTTGTGTATGAAGAGTTGCATCTCCTGTCTTCAAAATGCTTCAAGGACGGCGCGATCAGGATGCGTCTACAGCTGGACTGGATTCGGGAGGACGACTTCGGCTCCTCGCTCGGTTCGCCTTGGTGCGGAGAACCTGTTTCAACGAGGGTCAACATATCGAAACATGCTGGTGAAGGCGAGCTAGCCTGACTATACCAATCAACACATTTTTTTAATGAAGCATGCATATTTATGGGTTTCTATCTTGCCTTAGTTCATTTACAAGTAAGCAGCATTTATAATTTACTGAAATGAACATGCCACCGTTCGGTAGATTTTACCTGCCCGTCTGAATTACCTGCACAATACTTACCATGCCTTCCCTGCCACGAAGACACAAGTTGGTTTGCAACAGGTTTAAATATACAAGATGATCACTAGCTTGGTTGCCATAATGGACGATAGTCTTTGACGAGAATGGTGCGCAACGAAAGTACAAGGGGGCATTGCAAGCCATTCCGCCAAGAACAAGAGACTAAACAATAGGTCTCGCCCAGACCGGATCGATGCCAGTGCCCCAGCATCGTCCGCAAGATCGTTACCCTGTGCACAAGTTGTCCATGATCGAACAATATATAAGTAATAAGTTTGTAGTTGAGGCAACAAGAGTACAAGACAAGCAATTATACAAGACAAGCAATAATTTACGTTTTATTCCCAAGCGAACAAGCATGCCATTAAGTATCCGTTCGTGCAGTTATTAACAAGCATATATACCAAGTCTATTCTCTTTTATATTGGTTTCTTTTATTATTACTTGGTATCGTTTGATCGGGGCAAAGAAGAATGCAGATTTATTACATGTGAAGCTTGGAAGCAGGGCTAGCTAATCGGGTTGGTAGCCACTCACTTAGATAGTTGGAAGGAGAAGGAAAGAGGCGCTTCACGACTCCGCTCGCAAGCCGCCTACTGCTCGTTCACCTGCACACGAACAGCTCGATTAATACTTCTTCCTCTCTTTTCAATCTCGGAATAGAAGTGCAGTTCAATGAACAAAAATAATGAAAACCATCAAAACCGTTCAAGGAAAACAAGCAAATCCCAAAACTAACTCAAAGCACGAAAGCAACAAGCGACATCGAAAACCGAGGCAATAAAAGATAGCAGCGGAGAGGTCCCTCCTGACTCTGTCGCTAAGCCGATCCTTGGGGCGCAGTCCACTGAATATGGGAATCGATTCCGAAGAAACAAATCCATAATGAGGACGAGTTCTTAATTCAATCTATCCCGATCGAACGATACCGTCTAGTGTTTCTTAGCTACGATCTCCGCACCGGGAGAACGGGGCGCTACATCCTACCCAACTAATTGGAAGTTTCGTCCCGAAACTTAAGAATAGGACCTACCGTTAGGGATTAGTGCGTTCAGGATGGCGATCATGACTCAAGGAACAATCACGAACAGAATGGTCTGATCCGCCACAGGCTAGGCATAATCCAAGTTTCAGGCGACATTTGTCTATTGCATGCCCCGACTTTTTGCAGAAACTACAAGGCTGGTTTGCTTTCTGCTTCCCGTCGTTATTGTGACACTTTGTAGTGTTGTTTCCTCTCTCGTTGCTTTGGCGTTTGTGATTGTAGGTATGCACAGCGCCGGCAGGAACGTGAGGATAGAGTGGTTCGAGAGATAGGGCGTGATTCATTACTTCATGCATTGTACGATACTGATGAACGGCTACGTGCGAATGGATGGCAGGGCGTAGTCCACCTTCAAACCTTCTTGCTCGACTCGCTATATCAGGTAAATAGGCCCTAGCAAATTTGGAGAGTCGGTTGAATTCGGCGGAGTACTCTTTAACTGTCATACTGCCTTGCCTCAGTTGCACGAACTCGTTCTCCATCTGACGTTGTACTGGAGGGGGTACAAACTCCTCTTCGAACGCGGCACAAAAAGTCGTCTATGAAATTGCCTCATCTCCGTGATCAAATTGGAGAGATCGTCGATGCACGTCCCACCAATCGTGCGCGTTTAGACGGAGCTGTAGTTGCACGCAGGCGACGCGCTTCTCTTCGGGGACCTCTAGCAGAGCGAAGTGATCTTCAAATTTGGCCAACCAATCTAGAGCTACGACTGGGTCCTCAGTCCCGTTGAATGGGGTATTGCAGACTTTCTTGAAGTGGCCAAAGTCGAAGGCAGTCACGTCCCTCGTCCTTGGAATTTGCGGCGTCTCTACTTCAAGCACGGGCTGTTCCACCAGAGTTGGCGCTCTTGCCGTGGAATGGTTGGAAGCCAAAGTCTGAACGATCTGTTGTAGGGTATCTACCTGCTTCTGTTGGACTGAGAATTGTGCTTCTATATTGTCTTGAAACTTGAGCTGACTCTCCTTTGCTCGCTTCTCGGCCCGTTCATAGCGAGCCTCGTCCCTTTGTTGGTTTTTCTCCAACATCCGCAATATTTGCTGGATGGGATCGATGCTTGGCGTGGCTCGATGGCTCCTTGAACTTCCCGAAGTGCCCGAACTACTTTCTTGGCCTTGCGTTTCGTCCGGGGCTTGCGCTGCAAATTGTGCTGGAGCCATTCCTTCAAAAGAAGGTAAATTATATTAGAATCATAATGTATTATGGACTTATTGCATGAACGTATCTCATTTTGGCCTAGCAAGTTCAAGAGTTCGCACAGGAATTTGATCGTTAAAGAAACTTTTCCAGTACGAAGTCTAAGGAACTTTGAATCTGTGCTCTGATACCACTATGTCACGACCCGATTCCGTAGAATCGTTTGAGGCGTCCCCCGAATCGTGACCGCCGTACGGGCCTGGGGTTGTGCCCGCACAAGGCTTTAATGATTTCTATAACAAGCACATATTCAGAGTACGCAGATAAATTGAAACACAGATTTGAAACATAGAAAAGTTCTCTTTATTGATAATGAACATCTATTACAAACTCTTGAACGAGTCAGCTACTATGCCGAACGGCTTACAAAAGAGATGACTCAAAATGAGATAGCAGTCCTGTACATTATATCCCTTTACTAAACTTCAAAAGATATAGACCTCCAGGCTGGAGGACAGCTTTTCCACGGAGCTACATTTGTGTATGAAGAGTTGCAGCTCATGTCTTCAAAATGCCTCAAGGACGGCGCGATCAGGATGCGCCTACAGCTGGACTGGATTCGGGAAGACGACTTCGGCTTCTCGCTCGGTTCGCCTTGGTGCGGAGAACCTGTTTCAACGAGGGTCAGCATATCGAAACATGCTGGTGAAGGCGAGCTAGCCTGACTATACCAATCAACACGTTGTTTTAATAAAGCATGCATATTTGTGGGTTTCTATCTTGCCTTAGTTCATTTACAAGTAAGCAGCATATAGAATTTACTGAAATGAACGTGCCACCGTTCGGTGAATTTTACCTGCCCGTCTGAATTACCTACACAATACTTACCATGCCTTCCCTGCCACGAAGACACAAGTTAGTTTGCAACAGGTTTAAATATACAAGATGATCACTGGCTTGGTTGCCATAATGGACGATAGTCTTTGACGAGAATGGTGTGCAACGAAAGTACAAGGGGGCGTTGCAAGCCATTCCGCCAAGAACAAGAGACTAAACAATAGGTCTCGCCCGGACCGGATCGATGCCAGTGCCCCAGCATCGTCCGCAAGACCGTTACCCTGTGCACAAGTTATCCATGATCGAATAATATACAAGTAACAAGTTTGTAGTTGAGGCAACGAGAGTACAAGACAAGCAATTGTACAAGACAAGCAATAATTCACGTTTTATTCCCAAGCGAACAAGCATGCCATTAAGTATCCGTTCGTGCAGTTATTGACAAGCATATATGCCAAGTCTATTCTCTTTTATCTTGGTTTCTTTTATTATTACTTGGTATCGTTTGATCGGGGCAAAAAAGAATGCAGATTTATTAGATGTGAAGCTTGGAAGCGGGGCTAGCTAATCGGGTTGGTAGCCACTCACTTAGATAGTTGGAAGGAGAAGGAAAGAGGCACTTCACGACTCCGCTCGCAAGCCGCCTACTACTCGTTCACCTGCACACGAACAGCTCGATTAATACTTCTTCCTCTCTTTCCAATCTCGGAATAGAAGTGCAGTTTAATGAACGAAAACAATGAAAACCATCGAAACCGTTCAAGGAAAACAAGCAAATCCCAAAACCAACTCAAAGCACGAAAGCAACAAGTGACATCGAAAACCGAGGCAATAAAAGATAGCAGCGGAGAGGTCCCTCCTGACTCTGCCGCTAAGCCGATCCTTGGGGCGCAGTCCACTGAATATGGGAATCGATTCCGAAGAAACAAATCCATAACAAGGACGAGTTCTTAATTCAATCTATCCCGATCGAACGATACCGTCTAGTGTTTCTTAGCCACGATCTCCGCATCGGGAGAACGGGGCGCTACAGTCGACATGCCACCAATGTGATCTGTAAGGACGGTTATATTTGCATCGGAAGAAGAAAGCTTTCCTTAGATGTCATTGTGCTAGACATTAAGGATTATGATATTATTTTCGGGATGGACTGGTTGGGTGCTTTCCATGCAACAATCGAGTCCGCGGAGAAGCGAGTCGTATTTCGTCTACCCGGTGAGACATACTTCTACTATTCGTGCAGCGCTACACCGAATACGGCGATGGTGATATCAGCAATTTTGGCTAGACGTATGTTGTATTCGGGCTGTAAAGGGTACTTAGCCTCTGTTCGAGACATCCGACAGGAAGGTGCAGATGCAGCCCAGGCTGATGTCAGAGCATATTTCCTCGACGTATTCCCAGACAAGCTGCTTGGAATGCCTCATGATCGAGAGATCGAATTCTCTATTTACACCTTTTCCGATTCACGATTGATATCGAAGGTACCCTATCGAATGGCCCCAGCAGAGCTAAAGGAACTGAAGGTACGGTTGCAAGATCTGTTGGACTGAGGATACATTCGCCCAGACGTTTCTCTATGGGGAGCGTCGATACTGTTCGTGAAGAAAAAGGACGGATCCATGCGGTTGTGCATTTACTACCGAGAACTGAATAAGGCTACTGTGCAGAACAAGTACCCATTGCCAAGGATAGATGACATGTTTGATCAACTGTAAGGTGCAACAGTTTTCTCTAAAATTGATCTCCGATCAGGCTATCACTAGTTAAAAATTAAATCCGATGATGTCCCCAAGTCAGCATTCCGAACCCGATATGGATACTATAATTTTCTTGTAATGTCGTTCGGCTTGAGGAATGCCCCTGCAGCTTTTATGGATCTGATAAACTGCGTGTTTCGGCCATTTGTGGACAAGTTTGTAGTCGTATTTATTGACGACATACTAATCTATTCCAAGAACGAGGAGGAACACAAGGAACACCTGAAGATCGTGCTGCAAATATTACGAGAGCAGCAGTTGTTCGTAAAGCTCAGCAAGTATGAGTTCTCGTTGAACAACGTGCCATTCCTTGGACATATCGTCTCGGCAGAAGGCATCGCATAGACCCAAAGAAGATAGAGGCGGTGGTGGACTGGAAGCAACCTACGTCAGCCAGTAATGTTTGAAGCTTGTTGGGCCTAGCGGGATACTACCGTAGGTTCGTGAAAGATTTTTCTAAATTGGCCTCGCCTTTGACTCGCCTTACTCAGAAAGGGATTGTATACAAGTGGGGTGATGACTGGGAAGCTAGCTTTCAGGAACTTAAGCAACAGCTCGTTTCAGCTCCAATTCTTGTACTTTTAGATTGGGTAGAAGAGTTTCAAATATATAGTGATGCTTCAGGACTCGGCTTAGGGTGTTTTCTCATGCAAAGGGATAAGGTAATATCATACGCCTCCAGACAACTAAAGCCGTACGAGAAAAACTACCCGACACATGACTTAGAATTGGCAGCAATTATGTTTGCACTGAAGTTGTGGTGGCATTATATTTATGATGTTGCTTACAAAATCTATACAGACCACAAGAGCCTCTAGTATCTATTCACCCAACGGGAACTGAACCTCCGGTAGCGACGCTGGCTAGAACTGATTAAGGACTATGACCTGATGATCGCATATACGTCGGACAAGAAAAACATTATTGCTGATGCTCTGAGTCAGAAGCTTGTGGGCTCACTATCCATAAATAACGTTTACTTCAGGATCTAGAGACGATGGGCATCGAGTTTCGAGTTAGGTATCAAGGAGTGCAGCTAGCACCACTCCATCTTGAACCGAGTTTGCGTGATAGAATCAAATCTGCTCAGATGGATGATCAGTTCCTAATGAAGGTACATGGGTTGATCTCGGCAGGAAAGATGTCCGACTTTGTGGCAGGCAAAGATGGGGCCTTACAGATGAAAGGAAGATTATGTGTTCCTAGCGACCCAGTACTCCGAAGAAAAATTATGACAGAGGCACACTATGCGAAGTATTTCTTGCACCCGGGGAGCACCAAGATGTATATGGACTTACGCAGGACCTTCTGGTAGCACGGTATGAAATGGAATATGGTGACCTTTGTGTCACAGTGGATGGCCTGTCAACAGGTAAAAGCTGAACATCAGAGGCCCAATGGGGAGCTGCAGAACCTCGCTATTCCCTAATGGAAATGGGATAACATCGCTATAGATTTCATTGTAGGATTTTTGAAGACGCTGCGGGGGCATGATGCGATTTGGGTCATAGTTGATCGTTTGACCAAATTTGTCCACTTTTTCCCAATCAAAGTTACTTGGAGCGTCGATCGGTTAGCACATATTTACATTGACAAAATTGTCCGACTACACAGAGTACCTGCCTCAATCGTCTCGGATCGTGACGGACGTTTCTTATTTCATTTTTGGACTAGCCTATAGTCTGCTATGGGAAGCAAGCTAAAGTTCAGTACCGCATACCACCCCTAGACTGACGGACAGACAGAAAGGATGAATCAGATACTTGATGATATGTTGCGACTGTGTGTGATCGATCTGAAGACTATTTGGGACACGCACCTTTCGTTGGCGGAGTTTGCGTACAACAACAATTACCAATCGAGCATCCAGATGGCACCATACGAGACGCTCTATAGGTGCAAGTATCGATCTCTAATCTGTTGGGACAAAGTCGACGAGCGGCAGGTATTCGAGCCCGAGCTGGTGGAGCAGGCAGTTAAAAAAGTTTGTTTAATTCGAGAAAGACTCCGCACTGCAAAGAGCCGACAAAAGAGCTATACCGATGCTCATCGTAGACCTTTGGAGTTTATGGTCAGGGATCATGTCTTCTTGAAAGTGACACTGATGCGTGGGGTGATGCACTTCGGTGTTAAGGGCAAATTGAGTCCAAGTTTGTTGGTCCCTTTGAGATACTGGAAAGAGTGGCAGTTGTGGCATATCGAATTGCACTACCTTCCGCCCTGGCTGAAGTGCACGATGTCTTCCATGTCTCTCATCTTCGAAAGTATGTGCATAACCCGAGTCATGTGGTTAGCTTTGAACAATTGGAACTGCGCACGGACTTATCGTACTCATAAGAGCCCGTGCAGATTTTGAATCGTAAGAAGAAAATGCTTCGGAACCGTACGATGTCCTTGGTTCACGTGTTGTGGCAGAACCATTCGGTTGAGGAATCTACTTCGGAGATGGAGTCGGAGATGAAGGAGAAGTATCCTTCATTGTTCGTTCAGTCAGAGGTAAGGTCTTGTTCTTAAGTTTCGGGATGAAACTTTTTTTTAGTGGTATATTATGTAGTGCCTCAAATCCCGATCCGACCGGGATGCACACTATATAATTGGGCTTGTGGCTAGTCTGTCTGAGTCATAGTTTGGAGTTTAGATCTTCGGCATCCTCTTGCCACGGATGAAATATGATGATCCTTTCCAACTCATGGATAGGCCTCTATTGAAATAAGTCCAATAGTTTTCGTGCTTTGTTGCTTGGTTTTCTTGTTGTCGCTTTGGGATTTTAATTTGGTGTTGCTTTCTATTTGCTTAGTTTTTGCTGTTGGCTTTCTCCTTTGGAGTTTTGATTCTTGGGAAGTTCGGGTGGAAGGATAGGCAAAGGATTCTAACTCGGTGCTCGTGCTGTTGTAGGTCCGCGGAACTGACGTTTGGTCGTCGCTAGGCGGGACTCCTTTTTTTAGCACTTTTCCTTAACCAGTGAGTGGTTCGGACCCATCTTTCCTACTTCTTCACATCCACATCTCTAATGTTTCAAATGTTCAATCGATGATGCTCGGCTGAACGCCTAAAAAATCCTTAGCCACAATGCATGCCAGCCATTAAGAAAGGAACATGGGAATTGTAGACTATACTTGTATTCTTAACACCTTATAAACACGAGCTTCTTTATAAAGGAATTGGGTTATTGGTTGCGGTCTGGTGCCTCGGATAGAGGTTGGACCCACGGGATACCAAAATCAGAACACTGCTAGAGAAAATATGAACTGTTGCATAAGTATATATTGCTGCTTTACTTTTTCTGTTTTATTTCATGCATTGTATGATATTTGAACTGTTCATGCATTTGCATGGTCTGGGATAACTTGTGCACAAGGTTTGGCATTTCCTGGAAATGGTATTCCGGGGTACTGGAACTGTATCGACCCGGGAGAAAATATTTGATCGTGCTAGTCGCGATGCGTTACGGGACCTTTAGCAGGTTTTGATACCCGGGCTGACAGGACGCGCCACAATGCTTTGTATAAGTCCCCATGGTATCGATCACACCAATGACCGCATAGAATAGAACACATGCTAATTTATTGTCTTGTGTTGATGGTATGTATACTTGTGTTTCGTTGCAGGGAAGGCGTGCATCGGTTGAGTAAGCACCCGATGTACATGATGGATTCAATGTTATTTTCATTCCTATTAAAACATGCAACTGATATGAATTGAATTCACTTAGTTCTCTATAGAAAGATCATCTTAATGCATGCTTGCCCCTAATAAGCTAGTATTGATTTAGTCGAGTGGGTTCGTCCCGCTCACCAGTACAGCTGAGTACTGACCCGAGCCAGCTACGATTCACTAAAGAGAAAGTCAGGTCATTTCAATCGACTTAGCTAAAGACTACGGGAGCATCTCAAAGTATGGGTGGGGCAAAGGATCAAGCGCTTCCCCGCTCAAACCTTAATACTCTAGGGTTGTGGGCAACTATTTCAGGCACTCAGGCCGTGCAACGCTAGTAGATAGACGAGGAGGCGTTAGGAGCACCTCTATTTTGAAGTATAGTTGAAGTCAGTTCATTTTGAAGGCATGGATTTTTAACCTATAGAAGGGTGTAATGTATGAACAACAAGGCATATTTGATGGAGCGCGTCCTGCCTTTTGAGTTTTCTTTTGTAATGCAAATCAAGTAGCCGAGAGACGCATCAAATGTAAACTCTATGTAAATTACTCTAAATTATCAATGATAAGTATGTTTCTTCCTATACTTGTGTTCAACTATCTGAGAATGTGTTTTCTAACTTATGTTTTCAAATGGGTTCCTATCACTGCACGTTCTTGCCTTGTGCGAGCGCAACTCCAGACTCGTACGGTATCACGCCCCAGCGAGGATAATTTATTCCGTAAAGGATCCAGCGAGGACGATTGACCCTTTCGGGATTGGGGCGTGACAGCCAAGGCTGCTAATCATGCAATTCTATCAATAGTTATCCCTATCCGTCGTACGTCATATACGCACAGGTGGCCAGTTTGTCATGCAAGTACGTATCCTACATGAGACTCACACTCATGTAACCAATGTGTCATGGCCAATAGAACATAAGAATGCCTCATTATAATGGGGTGGTCTCGTAAAACTAGGTTAACATGCATAATATATAATAAAGACAAAATACGACGCCCCCATCATTGTACCCAAATTATTCTTGGACGCGCAATTTATATAGCTGTTAAAATATATGAACTAAATAACAGAAATAAAATGCATGCACCATATGGAATATAAATCACAGTACAATGCAAGGTATACTTGCCTGACAGGAAAGCTGCATAAGGTAAATGTCTATGTGTCAAGTACAGAGTATCAGAACCCACAGCCTCCGACTGAACATCTCCGGATGCTGAAATAAACATCACCAATGTTCCCGAAATCAGCTAGATAGCTAGAGAATACTACCCTTTCATCCAATTTGAATACAGGTATAAAATGATAATTTTGGATCAAAGAGGGATCCATGCGTGGCACTTTGCACCGAAATATGTGCCAGGATAAAAGTCTCTAAATTGGACAAATTATTGGTTAAATAAATCCTAAACGATGATAAAAACTCAACGGTATGTCCAGTTTTGGATTCCGGTAAGCCGATCACAATTTTGTCCGTCAAGTCAACCGCATAACGAATAGGCAGCTTAGTCAACTGTCTCAGAATCGCGTGAAACCTGGGTCACAGGACCAGCATGATACCAGAAATCCAATGGTGCAAGTTTTGTCACATTTCGATAAGAGTACACGAACTAATGGAAAAATTTACAAAACGTTGATACGAAAAACTTTTCACGGATACGGGTTGATTCCGACGCGCATACACGTCCAAATCAACTTTCGCGAAAGCTCACACGTCAGTATATACTATACGCTCCTTTTGGTGCAACTGGTACATGACGTGGTGGTTCAGTTTGTCGGGACGCACTCCGTATCAAAATTTTCTAAGTCTTGAAAAGCTATTTTTTGTGATTTTTAACTAATAAATTATCACAGAATTAATTATCAACTATGTATAAACAATGCATCGTTTTGATGCCGTATAGGTTGTCTTTAGGTTGGTCAAATTAGATTTCAGATTCGTCAATTACTCTGGAGGAAATTTGCCTTACAATATGGGCTCATGGCTCGATTTTTGGGTGTTCTGCTTGTATAAAAAATATAGATTTTTCGGAAAGTTTCGGACGAATTCGAAACAGAAATAAAGTCAGTCGGTTAAAACTATCTGAAGGTATTAGAAGATGGTTAGGTGTGAGTATACCTGGATAAGTGGATCGAAAAATGATCAAGCGGTGTTGGAGTAATCCGTCCTTGAAGATGGGGTCGAGGTCACCCTAGCGGCTGTAGCGCGCGGGTGTCAGGCGGTCGTCGCGTCTGTGTCAGGCGGTAGTCGAGGGTGGAGTAGATGAGGAAAGGTCATAGAAGAAATATTAGGGTGGCGGCGCTAGGGCTCAATGGGGGAGTATGAAGTATATATATGTAGAAAGGATGGGATGGGTTCTTACGCTGTGAACTAGAATTCCCTAACCAATTCTATCTCATACGCAGCCCAAGGATGCACCCCTACAGGAGCATGCACAACTCAGACTTTATTTGGTGCATTGGCTCCTTACACCCCCCTATTTTGCTCATGTTAGCAAGATGGATTGAAAAGAAAATATATAGTTGTTGCTCCATATATTACACATTAGCCAATTGTACACGGTTGGGTGTGAATGGAGCAAAGAGGAAAAAAATCCTTTTGGCTCATGATAGTAAAATGTTCACACATAAGGCTTTAGTTAGCAAATAAGAGGAAAGAATTTGTTGGATGATGGTTGGAAGTTTGCTAGCATTGGTGACTCTCAATTGCACCAAAAATATTTTGGTTTAAGGGAGTTAGTTAAGATTTATATATATATATATATATATATATATATATATATATATATATATATATATATATATATATATATATATATATATGTGTGTGTGTGTGTGTGTGTGTGTGTGTGTGTGAGATTACCAAATTTAATAATCATCACAATATTCTTAATATTAACTTAGGAAAATTATTGTCTACGGTATGTACATTTAAATGTAATAGAATTCTACCACTACATTTATAGTAATAATGATAATATTAATAAATTAGTAAATATTATTAACTTTAATAAATAAATAAATTGGGAGGGGGTTTATAGCATGGGCTCCTGGCCCATGCGCCCTTAACCGTATGGCCCCTGGCCGCATGCGCACTAGACCTCATGCGCACCTGACCGCATGGCCCCTGGCCGCATGCGCACCTGTCCGCATGGGCACCTGTCCGCATGGCCCCTGGCCGCATGCGTCCGAGCAAACAACCGTGCATGTAACTCGCGCATAATAGGAGTGCACGAGCGCCATGCGATGATGCTGACGTGCTAAGTACAAAGTGCGCCAACAAAGCGCCACTTTACGCCCTTGAGTCCGAGTCTGAGTCGCTAAGCCCCTTTGGGGCTTAGCTCCTAAGAAAAACTTTCGAAAGATGTGAATGGAGCAAAGAGGAAAAAAAATCCTTTTGGCTCATGATAGTAAAATGTTCACACATAAGGCTTTAGTTAGCAAATAAGAGGAAAGAATTTGTTGGATGATGGTTGGAAGTTTGCTAGCATTGGTGACTCTCAATTGCACCAAAAATATTTTGGTTTAAGGGAGTTAGTTAAGATTTATATATATATATATATATATATGTGTGTGTGTGTGTGTGTGTGTGTGTGATTACCAAATTTAATAATCATCACAATATTCTTAATATTAACTTAGGAAAATTATTGTCTACGGTATGTACATTTAAATGTAATAGAATTCTACCACTACATTTATAGTAATAATGATAATATTAATAAATTAGTAAATATTATTAACTTTAATAAATAAATAAATTGGGAGGGGGTTTATAGCATGGGCTCCTGGCCCATGCGCCCTTAACCGTATGGCCCCTGGCCGCATGCGCACTAGACCTCATGCGCACCTGACCGCATGGCCCCTGGCCGCATGCGCACCTGTCCGCATGGGCACCTGTCCGCATGGCCCCTGGCCGCATGCGCCCGAGCAAGCAACCGTGCATGTAACTCGCTCATAAAAAGAGTGCACGAGCGCCATGCGATGATGCTGACGTGCTAAGTACAAAGTCCGCCAACAAAGCGCCACTTTACGCCCTTGAGCCCGAGTCTCAGTCGCTAAGCCCCTTTGGGGCTTAGCTCCTAAGGAAAACTTTCGAAAGGTAGTGACAAAATAAAGATTGTCATAATGGGGTTCACACTTAATCCCTCTAGGAAAGTCAACTCACCCCATGTGCATATACCAATACTTAGCAAATCTATATATATTGAGATATACACATTGGTGATTTTTCAATGTGGGACTAAAACTCCCAAAGCAAAGTGAAAATACCAAAAATTAATACAATTGAAAGAAACTGTTACTATGCTTGTTAAAGAAAGACAATATGATCATGCGTAAGTTAATATTGCAAGAAATACAATTTGATGTAGAAGGACGTCACACATGAACCATCATATAGTTATATCGCATGCTAGGATAACATCATTGCAAGCAATACTATTTGATGTAGACGGACAAAAAATTATATATATGTAAATTGTTATAATTCTTGTTTTGTGCAGGGATGGACATTCGATCGTGGTTAAGTTTCATTGTATAAGTGATGTTTTTATTGTTCTGTTTCAAAATTAGTTCCTAAGAAAGAAATTATATTACGTATTGTGCTGCTATCTTGTTAATAAGAAATAATATGAATTAAGTGAAATATTGCTATCATGTCCCTAAGATTGTATATGGTTTAAGATGAATGTTGTATTTGGTAAAAGTAGAAAGGAATGATATTGTACAATGATATTACTAGCTCTCTTTTTATCTTGATTCTTCTACTTATATTTTTTGTTTTTGTGCATTAATAAGGTTGGAAATATGGACAATAGTGGGCTTTTGAAAAGAAGAAAAATGTACCAACAAATATGCAATACAAATAAAATGTAAGAATCTAAAGAAAAAGAAAACCTAGAATTGAGAAAACTTGGATAAAAAGAAAGTAGAAGTTGATGTTGGAAAAAAGAGGGAAAAGGTGAAGGTCAAGGAAAGGACTAATGATCCAGAGAATGGTATGGCTTCCTCAACATATCATAAGGAGCCCACAAGGCGTCGACAGGGCACGGCCTCCCCTCGTCCAGCCTGACCCACGGCTTCCCCCTCCCGCTCCAATGCAGCAGGCTGGCCTCCCCTGGGTGCAAGCCTCTGCAATGGCCCTTGTAGTTGTCTCCTCCTAGCCCGTGCTGGTTCCACCTGGCCTCCACTGCGGTCACCTCCCCCGCGAAGACCAGAAGGAAGGGCGGCAGCGAGCCCAGCTCGTATATCCTCGTCCTCTTCTGCACCTCCATCCACCGCTCGATCGCCCCCGTGTAGTTTCTAGCCCTCCACTTGCGCAGGTCCACCACCATCACCCCGGTGTTGAAGTAGCACGCCTTGGAGCGGCGCCCTCCGAATATGGAGGCCAGTTCCGGGTTGGACCAGAAGGCGCGGGTGAAGTAGCGCCCCATGTCCGCGTCGCAGTACTCCGGGGCGGCAATGACCGAGCTGGCATCCGCGAAGCGCTTGGACCACAGCTTGCCGATGTTGTCGACCACGATGACGTCGGAGTCCAGATAGATGACCCGGCGGACGCATCCGGGGAGGAGGCGCGCGAGGTACGAGCGGGCGTAGTTCAGAGGGCGGTCGAGAGCCTGCCGCAGCGACGTGGATATGCGGCCCTTCACGGTGTCCTCGTCGAAAGGGTACATGCCGAAGTTGAGGTAAGGGAAGGAGGTGGACACCACGCTATCAAGATCCTTCGCCGAAAGGCTCTGCCGGGAGTATATGAAGTGGAAGAAGAGGTTCTGGGGGCACTCGGAGTGGTGGACTATGGAGAGGACAGCGGCCATGGACCCGCGGAGATAGGCTTCGTCCAGGGTCATGGCTATGTTGATGCTGTTCTCGCTGCAATACCGCCCTTTCTTCTCCACGGCTACTAACAGGCATTGGGCTGAGTTTTCGAAGAAAGGGGCTTCTAGGAACTGCACGGCGTGGCTTCCGGGGTTCTCCCGAGAAGCAAAGAGGAGAACGACGACCAGGAGGAGAAGACTCATAGGAGCTACTGATTGATGACTAAATGGGGGGATCGTACAATGGAGCGGCAATGGAGAGAGAGAGAGAGACTACTGAAGAAGAAGAAGAAGAAGAAGAAGAAGAAGGGGTCAAATGGTCTTACGAAATGAAGTTATTATATGTGCATCAGGCAAAGGTCAAAAAATGGAGAGAGAGAGAGAGAGAGAGAGAGAGAGTGTTGAACCAGCAAAGAGGGACATTTGTGGATTGTCTAATTGGAAACAAAACAGAACAAAACGTCTATATAGGATTCAGTCTGGTAGTTTGTTTCCAAAGAAACAGGGAGGAGGAAGGGAAGAAGAAGAAGAAGACGAAAAAGAAGACTTGGCCAATATAGGATTCTATGACCGAGTCTTCATCCTCCCTTTGTTACCACTTGGTGTGGAACAATGATGATCCTGCCAGTTATCAGCATGCCTGCAAACAAAACTAACCAGTCTCGCTGTCCCCCTCTCAACATGATTTTGTACATATTTTTTTATGGCCATACAAAAAAGGAAGTGAGTCACATGTTGATTAATGAAATGCTAGACACTAGGCAATAATTTTCATTCTACTGTTCAACGAAAACAACAAAGAATTCAAGCAAATAAAAAAAATCATGAACGTGTCTTAAAGATATAAGGAAGGGATTGAGACTATTGCAAGAATCTGCTTAGATGATTCATCAGTCTTCAACTCTGCTGTATCATCTTCCTATCATCAAAATAGTGAATGCATGCATCTTCGTGTTGCAACCTTGAAACAGCTGATAAAAAACATGTAAGCATTCTAAGCTATTGGATTTCTTTTTATCTAAACCAGAAATTAAGAGAATTATTCATGTCTGATTCTAAAAAAAAAAAAAAAGTCCTATGTGCTATGGATACATAGTTTAGTTTCAATTTAAGATCCTGCAACCACACAACCAAGGAGCACTCCTAACTTTCTCTAGACTAAAGATGGCCTCAAGACTGATATTGTCCCGAATATTTTGCTTGGTGATTGAGTTTTGAATAACAAGATCAAAGATGAGCAGGAAGGAGGGAGTTTCTCTTTGATGATATATTAGAGTAATTCCATATAGATTACTAAATCCCAAAAGACCAAGCCGTGCTAGTGAGGATTATTAGGGACGTTAAGGGATCGATCTGCGGCCAAACAACTAGAATAAGTATAAATTGTCGATCATGTCACAAAATCCACATGCCATATGAACTCTATGTAGTGCCTCGCTCCGAGCGACGTACTATGTGATGAGCTTGTGGCTAGTTTGTCTTAGTCGTAAATGAGTATTGAAAAAAATCTTTCGGCATCTAATCGATTTAGACGAATGTATTGAAAACCTTTACAATTTATGTATTGACTTCTGTTAAAAAAGTTCTAAATGTAGTGAATTGTGTCTTGACGAATATAAGAATCAATTTTTCATACCTTTTTATATCCACCAAAACAGTCATTTCCTAACGACTATAAGCGTTAGAAAATTATTACTAACGGTCTTTTATCGTTTGAAATTCGACGTGGGAAATTTTCCGAACGGTTATAACCGTTAGGAAAATAATTTTCCAAAAGGTACAAAATTGTTGGGAAAATAAATTTTCTAACTGTAAAAAATTGTTGGAAAGATAAATTTTCTAATGGAGTTTTACAGTTGGGAATAAAAAAATCGTAACAATTTTTATCGTTAGAAAAGGAAAAGTTTTCTAACTGTTTTAACCAATAGGAATGGGAAAAAAAAATGTGGTTCTATTGAGCCTAAGAATCAAATTTATTTTCTTCGTACACATGAACATAAACAAATTTTAGACCATATCAAAAATACAAACAAGATTAAGATCAACATTATTCCATTTAACTAAATCTTACACAATTTTGTAATGCTAGTTGAGCATTGTTATCTGCACCTTGAATCCTGCCTATTCCAGTGACCAAATTGTTTGATAAGAATCACTATACATGAAGTTGTCATAGTATCATTTGAAATACCACTAATTACTTGCCATTGATCCGGGTACATTTGAATGGTCACGAAATCAATATGAGGGATCTGATTGTTAGAGATGAAATCGGTGCCAATTTGGTAGCCTGGATTGAACCGCTTGCGGAGCGAGCCTTTGAGAGTCCAACCCGGAACTCCTGAAGAGCCAAGTCGAAAAATTCTTTGCCTCAAACGAGTCATCTCGCTGAGCAAAGGGGAGGTCGAGTCTGTCACTTCCCTCGTCCTTGGTGTTTGAGGCGTTGTATGGGCGGAAGTGCAGATCCCCGATCTGTTGGGAGGAAGTTGGTGAACGGCAGATCCTTGGCCCTGAGCTCGTGGAACAGAATGGTATCAGAGCTGAATCGATCTCTTGGCCCAAAATTTGTTGCTATGACTCTGAGATATTATCGATATGGTATTGCAATAGAACGTTCCATACAATAAGCCCATATATATTCTCAAAGTGCAAATATTTTCTGAACTTGATTTGCTTGATTGTTTTGATTGAGTACGGCGAGGGATGGCACTATCGTTGCTCGGAATATCAAGAAGTTTATCCTTGAAGTTTCGAGGACGAAACTTTTTGTTGGTTGGTAAGTATGTATCCGCGTCGACATTACATACTTACCAACCAACAAAAAGTTTCGTCCTCGAAACTTCAAGGATAAACTTCTTGATATTCCGAGCAACGATAGTGCCATCCCTCGCCGTACTCAATCGAAACAATCAAGCAAATCAAGTTCAGAAAATATTTGCACTTTGAGAATATCTATGAACTTATTGTATGGAACGATCTATTGCAATACCATATCGATAATATCTTAGAGTCATAGCAACAGATTTTGGGCCAAGAGATCGATTCAGCTCTGATACCTTTCTGTTCCACGAGCTCAGGGCCAAGGATCTGTCGTTCACCAACTTTGTCCCAACAGATCGGGGATCTGCACTTCCGCCCATACAATGCCTCATACGGCGCCATCTGAATGCTGGATTGGAAATGGTTGTTGTATGCAAATTCAGCTAACGGTAGATGTAGGTCCCAACTTGTCTTCAAGTCCAAGGCACAGAGTCATAGCATGTCTTCGAGGATCTGGTTGACACGTTCCGTTTGGCCGTCGGTCTGTGGATGGTAGGCGGAACTGAACTTCAACTTCGTCCCCATTGCTGACTGCAGGCTTTCCCAGAAACGCGATATGAATCGACCATCTCTATCGGAGACTATGGATATGGGCATGCCAGGCCGGATTGAACCGGACGTGAACCACCACGCCTCGGCGTACCGGACGCGCATCACCGTGAGTGTCCCGCGGATGCGAGGAAGGGATGTGTGGCCCGTTAGATTACCGGGACGTGATGCCGTGCGAGCTTGGGATTGCGCCCGCACAAGGCTTCATCGTTTAAGTTTGTTGGCTATCATCGCATCAATCGAGTAAGCAGCGGAAAGGGACGTTGTTGCAATGCAATGCATTTAGCCAACTGAGTATTCGGGACAAATCGAGGGACTTGGGTTCTCTTAGAAAAGGCATTCGTTCCATACATTATGCCCCCTTATACGATAGCATCTCGGGGCACAATCGAAACCAGGATTCCGGGTCTTAGGGACCGAGGTAGGCCTATCGCTCCCTCGGACGATCCAGTACCTGCAAGCAAGTAAACTGTTGGTGGGTCAGCACTTTTATAAGTACTGGTGAGATAAAACAACTGAATAGAAACAAGCATTCACTAAAACCAACACTAAGTAATCATGTTATAAAATATTATATTACTAGTGATCTTTCTAGTTTTACCTATGTTCATTTTATGCAGTTCAATAGCAAAGTCATATTACATTGTTTGGAAACATCTTTAAAAACAGAGTTTCATATGCAATAAGCAAGCAAGACCAGCCGATGTTCTATTTCAGGGTGTGCGCAGCGTGTCTCGTGAGACTCCATGGACAAATGCATAGCTAGACACACATGCACATCTTAGGGGCAGTCCATCTGCAGGGCGGTCCCCGAGTATCTCAGGATCGACAATTGTTGGACCAGCATACCAATGACTCATTCATCTGATGTTAATGGCAGTTGTGACCCATGGTGGCTAATGACGCATGCAGTTAAGCTCTCCACCAAAAGCCATTGTCCGACCGATGCGAATGCATGGAACACTATCAAATAAACTTTAGTATGCAGACGAGACGAACCATCAGAACAGTTATCGTTGTTGCAGGGCAATCCGACTTATCACTTGAACACATTCAGGTACGATATGGTTCTCTCGAAGCATAGGGGATAGTGAACATGTTCATGCACTCTTAGACAAGTGTTTCAGGATTCTCGTTAAACAGACTTGTTCGTTTCAAAGACAAGCTAGGTGAGTTCGTTCATTAACATGCAAGCGAGGTTCTATCATTCTCTTGTGAAAATATTGCAAGCAAAAACTCAGGTTATTATTAAGGCATGCAAAAATCAGAGAACGAAGTTTTGCCCACTCACCTGATACATAATGCCGACGCGGAGCGGGGCATTACAGGGTCGTTACACTTTTGCCGTTTGAATCGGCAGTCCGCTTGAGCGGAACGGGTCGTTACATTATACACCACTCAGAAAAAGTCTCGTCCTCGAGACTTTCTGAGCACAAATTATTCTATTGCACTATCGAATCTATCCCAAGCGTAGCAATCGGTACCACTAGATCCGTTCGAACACAATTTCCTACTCGTTCCATATACCGTGTCGTGTGTATGCTGGGTCGATCTCATTGAATGACTCTATCACCCAATCCAAGTTCTGACTCGGTCTCTATTGTGCCCTAGCGCGGAACATATATCGCATAACGTAGGGTACGTTATAATCCATCTTGAATGATGATCTAAGGCTGAGGCAAACTTATACAAGTTGTTATACTTGTTCATGCAAATATTCACTTGCACTAGCATTCAAGATCAGCATATCGCGAGTCTGGATCGTGCACATATTCAAAATGTCCCTCAAACATATGCATGTTAACCAATTTAGCGATAGCGAAGTCTTAGCACTCGAGTTTCACATATCATTGAGTCTTGGATCGTGCACACGTTCAAGGCGTTCCTCAAACATATGCATTTAACCAAACTTAGAGATAGTAAAATCGGACAAGCTACTTGCGAAAATCTTATGGGTTCTCGTTTTACAAATCACAAGGATACTTCCGACAGGGTCTGGCATCGTCTGTCTCACCGTAGAAACATTCCAAGTCAATTTCAGGCATGTGGTTGCTACGTATGGATTTCACATAACCAGGCAACCAGCCATCTCAGAGATCCAGTTCTGTTAACATATATAACAAAGCTTAATCGGCAATGGCTTATCAAGTTCTCACCACAACCATCTTAATTAGTATAGAAGAAATTATTAATTAGATGAATCATAAATACCATACTTACTAGCCTCTGAAACCACAAAATTCAATCCCTGAAAAACCAAAATTACTCATTAATTAATTAGTTCTCTCTAAATATCTATCTAATTAGAGCGAGTACAGAGAAATTATTAATTAGAATCATAACTCCACCATTTCATTTTTCTTATTTTATAGACCTAACAATTCCAGGTATGTGCATCCATGCTATATATATCTGTATACCTTTAATATGCCCTCATTGTAATATACCCTCCATCACTGAAACCCCAAGTCCTGACTACAATCAGTCCATGATAATATGACAAGCTCATGATATATCTAAGAAGAAAACAAATCAAATTACAACAAAATGACATAATTGAGGTCATTTACATTCAATAGTGAACAAACCCATAAGAAGTCTAAAAAATGACTGCTTAAGATATATCCAACTGCTAGGTAATTCATGCAGAAAAATAAAACAAGTTCTATATAAGTGACGGAGAAAAGAACAGTTGGATCATAGGAATCTAGATCATAATCGATTTATTTGACGCACCAAACTGAGATGATTATGTGCTTAACCCAGTGTTTAGTATAGAGTATTCCTTCTTAAATTTGTGACAAATTTCAGTTCATGGTTCCTAAATAAGAAGGAATTATAAAAGAAAAATAATTTTGAAAAAAGAAGAAGCAGCACCTTGCCGCGAGAGATATTACAAGTACAAATCTCTTTGTGAATCACTAAAACAGGACTATACAAATGAAGTAGAGTCAATGAAAAGAAAGCATATGATTCACTTCTCTTTCGAGAAAACTGTTGTGCCCCTTCCCTTTTCATGTAGACTAAAAAAACCTATGACTCGGGAGAGGTTTATGCAATGAAGATGATCTCTACATCAGTTTTGTTGTGCCCCTTGCCATAGTTGGTTCGCCAACAATGGGCCTGCAATTCTGATGAAACCAAATACTTTACTTAGGTCCCCTTTGCCACCTTTTCGATTGACTATAACAGGTGAGCTACAATGTTAAAAATATATGTCAGAAATCAATTTAAACATCAGGTAGCAAAGCATATGCGTAATCAAAAGTATGCAGCAGGCTGAGACCATTATATAGTTCTCCTAGTAGAATCAAGTTACTGAAAGAAAAAAGAAAAAAGAAAAAAAATCCAATCATCGAATTTTTACAGCTTGTTGCAAAGATGCGCTCAAATTATTCATGCAACAGAATAGAAATTTTATCAATATTGTAGACCTGTTACTTTGCAATCATTTGCTAATATCCTTATCACTACACTTCTATATAAAGGTGCTTTTTATATAATTTTTCCCAATTCTTCATCTTTTACTAAAATTCTGAAGCTTGGCTTACCGATTCAAAAACTTAGCCTCCTAAACAAATTACCGATTCAAAAATTCTGAATCTTATGACTGAGTTCAAAGGTTTGTAACAAATGTTCATATTATCAATAAAAGAAAACTTTTTCATGTTTCAAATCTGTATTTCAATTTATCTGCGTACTCTGAATATGTGCTCGCTATGCGAAAATAAAATACTTAGCCTTGTGCGGTGCGCAACCTAAGCCCGCACGGCGGTCACGCCCGGGGGACTATCGATTTCACGGAATCGGGGCGAGACATGTTGGTATCAGAGCACAGCTTCAAAGTTTCTTGACCCTCGTATGGGAAAAGTTCCTTTAACGATAAATTCCTTTGCGAACTCTTGAACTCGTTAGGCCAAAATGAGATGCGTTCATACAATAAGTCCATAATACATTATGATCCTGATGTAATTTACCTTCTTTGAAGGAATGGCTCAAGCGCAATCCGCAGCGCTAGCACCGGGCGAGACGCAAGCACAAGAGAGTAGTTCCAGTACTTCAAGAAGCTCTCGGAGCCAGCGAGCCATGTCTCGAGCCGAACCGCTCCAGCAAATGATGCGGATGTTGGAAGCCAGCCAACAAAGGGATGAAGCTCGTTATGAACGGGCTGAGAAGCGAGCGGATGAGAGACTCCTCAAGTTTCAAGACAATATAGAGACACGATTCTCAGTCCAGCAAAAGCAGGTAGATACCCTGCAGCAGATTGTTCAGACTTTGGTCTCCAACCAGTCCGCAGCGACAGCAGCGACTCCGGTGGAGCAACCCGTGCTTGAAGCCGAGACGCCTCAAACTCCAAGGAAGAGGGAAGTGACTGCCTTCGACTTTGGCGACTTCAAGAAAGTCTGCAACACAGCATTCAAGGGGACTGAGGATCCGGTAGTGGCTCTAGATTGGTTGGCCGAACTTGAGGATCATTTCTCACTGCTGGAAGTACCTGAAGAAAAGCGTGTCGCATGTGCTCAACTGCAGCTCCGCCTCAATGCGCACGATTGGTGGGACGTGCATCGACGATCTCTTCCAGTTGATAATGGAGGGGAGGCGATAGCATGGGCCACTTTCCGTGACGCATTTGAGGAGGAATTCATACCCCCGCCTGTACGTCGTAAGAAGAAAAACGAGTTTGTGTAACTACGACAGGGCAGCATGACAGTCAAGTAATATTCTGCCGAGTTCAACAGGCTTGCCAAGTTTGCCAGATCCTATCTACCCGATGCAGCGAGTTATGCCAGACGATTCGAAGGAGGTCTACATCCTGCCATCCACGAGCACGTAGTCGTTCCACAATACCAGACAATGAGGGAAGTTTTGAACCACGCCCTTTCTCTTGAACCGCAGTATCCTCACGTTTCTACTGGCGTTGTGCATACCTCCAATCACAAACGCCATAGCAACGATAGAGGAAACATCGCTGCAAAGCGTCAAAACGGCGGTCAACAAAAGGGATATGCAGAAATGACGTGCCTTTTCTGTAAGAAGCAGGGGCACGCCATAAAAGATTGTGGTAAAAGGCTCGGGTTATGCCTCGCTGGCGGTGAATCAGGCCATAGTCTTGGCAATTGTTCGCTCCGCGCAAATCGCCCTCCACATCCGAATCAGGCTGCTGCAACCCAGGCCAACCGAGTTGTGCCTCAGCAAGAGCGTCGCCAAGCTCAAGGCCGGGTCTATACGATGACACGAGAAGAAGCTTTGGCCTCAGACACCGTCGTGTCAAGTACTTTGCTTTTTAATAATATACTTGCTCGTGTTCTATTTGATTCTGGTGCAACGCATAGTTTCATATCCACAAATTTTGTCGTGGAGAACAATGTACAAATGACTCCATTGTATCTAGACTTAAGTGTTAGCACCCCCTCCGGCATGAAAATACATGTCCGTTCAGTATGCCAAGGTGGTTACATCTGTATTGGAGGAAGGAAGCTATCGCTTGATGTTTTAGTTCTAGATGTTCGGGGCTACGATATCATTTTGGGAATGGATTGGCTCGGCGCGTGCTCGGCAACTATAGAATGTGCAAAAAAGCGAGTCGTCTTACGCCTTCTTGGAGAAGTCGAATTCTGCTACACCAATAGTCCAGCAACTGATGCGACCAGGGCTTGCATGGTGATTTCTGCAACATCTGCTCGACAAATGCTACACTCGGGCTGCGAGGGATTCCTAGCGTCGGTTCGGGACACACAGTTGGACTACGCAAACGTTGAGTCTTCTTCCGTTAAGGCGGAGTTCCCTGACGTGTTTTCGAGCGAACTACCTGGCATGCCACCAGACCGAGAGATCGAATTCACCATAGACACCTTCCCGAATACACAGCCGATCTCTAAGCCTCCGTACAGAATGGCCCCTGCTGAACTGAAAAAATTAAAGTACCAACTACAAGAGTTACTGGATTGTGGGTTTATCCGTCCGAGTGTATCTCCTTGGGGCGCGTCTGTGATCTTCGTAAAGAAGAAATACGGGACGCTACGCCTCTGTATCGATTATCGGGAGCTAAACAAAGTCACTATCAGAAACAAGTATCCTCTGCCACGGATAGACGATCTGTTTGATCAGCTGCAAGGGGCAACCATGTTTTCAAATGTCGATCTTCGCTCAGGCTACCACCAGCTGAAGATTAAGCCTGAAGGCATGCCGAAGACTGCCTTCCAAACCCGATACGGTCATTATGAGTTTTCCGTGATGCCGTTTGGACTGATGAATGCACCTACTGCATTCATGGACTTGATGAATCGAGTGTTCCGGCCATTCATCGATAAATTCGTGATAGTTTTTATCGATGACATCTTGGTGTACTCGAAGAATAGGGATGAACACGCAGGACACCTGCGGATGGTGCTTCAAACCCTTCGAGACAACAAGTTGAAGGCCAAGCGAAGTAAATGCGAATTCTGGCTGGACAGCATATCCTTTTTAGGGCACATTATTTCTGTGCAAGACATCTCAGTAGACCCAAGGAAGGTAGAAGCCATTATGCAGTGGAAACGGCCTGAATCAGCTAGCGATATTAGGAGTTTCCTTGGACTGGCAGGCTACTACCGGAGATTTATACAAGATCTTGCAAGAATCGCATCGCCCCTGACTCAGCTCACTCGAAAAGGTGTAAAGTTTACTTGGACGGACGACTGTGAAGCTTCGTTTACGAAGTTAAAGCAGCGCCTCGTCTCTGCTCCAATCCTTACTCTGCCGAACGGACCTGACGACTTCAAAATATACAGTGACGCATCAGGAAAAGGTTTGGGATGTGTCCTTATGCAAAGGGATAAGGTGATAGCCTTCGCGTCGAGGCAGCTAAAGCCTCACGAGAAGAACTACCCAACGCATGATCTCGAACTTGCCGCAGTAGTGTTCGCGCTTAAGCTGTGGCACCACTATCTTTATGGTGTACCGTGTGAAATCTATACGGACCACAAGAGTTTGAAATATCTGTATACACAAGGATTTGAATCTTCGACAACGTCGTTGGCTTGAACTTCTTAGCGACTTTGACCTCATGATCAGATACACGCCTGGCAAGGGAAACGTTGTAGCTGATGTACTGAGTGTTTGGCTATTGATGACAGGCTGCGCCGAGATCTTGAATCCTTGGACATTACACTACTAATCAGATACAAAAAGGGGGCGCAAGTGGCACAACTGCGCCTCGAGCCTGACTTGTTACAAAAAGTCAAATCCGCTCAGAAGGATGATCTGTTCCTGCAAAAGATACAAGGTCTTATCTCAGCAGGAAAGGCATCCGACTTTGCAATAGGCACGGACGGGATAATCCGAGTGAAGGGAAGACTGTGCGTTCCAGACGACGCGGCCCTCAGAAGAGAGATACTCACGGAAGCACATTATGCTAGTTATACTTCTCATCCGGGTAGCACAAAGATTTATCGAGATCTCAGTACGATGTTTTGGTGGCACGGCTTGAAACGAGATGTGGCGTTGTTCGTGTCGCATTGCATGGCTTGTCAGAGAGTAAAGGCCGAGCACCAGAAACCGGGCGGAGAGCTGCAGAACCTCGCTATTCCGGAGTGAAAATGGGAACATATAACAATAGATTTCATTGTTGGCTTGCCAAAGACGCAACGGGGAATGATGTTGTTTGGGTTATTGTCGATCGCCTCACCAAGTCTGCTCACTTCCTGCCTATCAAGAGTACTTGGAGCGCCGATCGCTTGGCTCAAATCTACCTCAACGAAATAGTTCGGCTCCACGGCGTGCCCGTATCCATAGTCTCCAATAGAGATGGTCGATTCATATCGTGTTTCTGGGAAAGCCTGCAGTCAGCAATGGGGATGAAGTTGAAGTTCAGCTCCGCCTACCATCCACAGACCGACGGCCAAACGGAACGTGTCAACCAAATCCTCGAAGACATGCTACAACTCTGCGCCTTGGACTTGAAGACAAGTTGGGACCTGCATCTACCGTTAGCTGAATTTGCATACAACAACAGTTTCCAATCCAGCATTCGGATGGCGCCATATGAGGCGTTGTATGGATGTTAGTGCAGATCCCCGATCTGTTAGGACGAAGTTGGTGAACGGCAGATCCTTGGCCCTGAGCTCTTGGAACAGACTGTCCAAAAGATTCGCTTGATTCGGGAAAGACTAAAGATAGCTCAAAGCCGCCAAAAGAGCCACGTTGATACACATCGACGGCCACTTGAGTTTCTAGAAGGTGACCGGATATTTCTCAAAGTCTCGCCCATGCGAGAAGTCACCAGATTCGGAGCAAAGGGGAAGCTAATTCCGAGATTTGTCGGTCCGTTCGAAATACTAAAGCGAGTTGTCTCAGTTGCATACCAGATTGTCCTACCGCCATCCCTATCCGAAGTACACGATATTTTCCATGTTTTCCAACTTAGGAAGTATGTGTACGACCCGAGCCACGTTGTAGATCTGGATCAACTGATTCTTCAGGCGGACTTAACATATGTGGAACAACCTGTGCAAATTTTTGATAGGAAAGAAAAGCTACTCCGAAGTCGTTCGGTTCCTCTCGTGCGCGTGCTTTGGCCAAATCATTCGGTTGAAGAATCCACTTGGGAGCTTGAATCTGAGATGAGGACCAACATGTCACGCCCCGATCTCCCGCAGGCTATTTCGGCCGTTCCCGCTAGACGGGAATCACCCTCGCCAGCGCTCCCGCGGAACGATCACTTGACCCATCCGGGCGTGATGCCGCACGAGCGTGATCCACGCCCGTGCAAGGCCTTGGTTCATTGGCTGGCGATAAGAGTTCTAAGCCACAGAGTCGCACAGATTGTCCGAGTGCAGCGGAGTCATGAACGCATAGCGATTTGATAACAGGTTCACTGAGTCGACAATATAGCGGAAGCATTGATACACAAGTTTAAAGTAAAGCAACTCTTTTTATTGATATAAACTTGTGTTACAGGCGGCGTATAGCCGAGATTACAAGTCGCTCAAGCCTCTCTCTGAAACAGTAAAAGCGTGCCAAGTGGCTACAATTGTGGAATGATTATACAGGCGATGGTCAGGCGACGCTCCAACATTATGTCCTGTATATGTGCTTCAGTCCCGGACGCACCGTTGCAAGGCTTCAGAGGGAACTCCTGGCCTTAGCACGCACGAAGGAGGCGTCCGCACCGAACGAGGTTCTCCCGCACCCTGCATACAAACTGGTGGATTATCAGTACATTGAATGCACTGGTGGGGAAGCTACTCGCCCGTTCGACAAATCCAAACACGTAATACAGGTTCCGTGCACAACTATTAAGTTGTCTTTCTAGTTGCCTTAGGATCAGTTTCATGCAAATATTGAATAGTCTAACGTGTCGGGCAGTGCGCCGTGCAACATGAGAGGAAACACGGCGAGACTTACCAACTTACCATTTCCTTCCCTGTCCAAGGCAAACATTGAGGCAAATATCGTTAATTCAAGCACGGCAAGTATAACATTCAGGAGGCATAGCACATGCAAACATGAAGGTCGTTTAACATGATCGTTCAGGTGTTCAGTTGTTTTCTTGATGCGATGCAATGACTCGCACGCGGATAGCCGCTAAGCGAGGAAGACTTATCTATATGAACGTTAGTCGCTGGCATAGCCATAAAGGACCGTTTAGTCTTTGAACAAGGATGGAAAGCAACAAACATTCGTTGTTGGCTACAGACCATCCTGTCCGCACGTGAGACTATCGTGATGTTCCATCCGGATCGGAACGGTCCCAGTGCCCCGGTTGTCACGCCCCGATCCCGAAAGGGTCATTCGTCCTCGCTGGATCCTTCACGGAACCGATTCGTCCTCGCTAGGGCGTGATGCCGTACGAGCCTGGAGTTGCGCTCGTACAAGGCAAGAACTTGCAGTTATAGGAACCCATTTTGAAACACAATTTAGAGAATACATTCACAGAGATTTGAACACAAGTGTAGGAAGAAACATGCTTTTTCATTGATAATTCAAAGTAATTTACATAGAGTTTACATTGATGCGCCTCTCGGCTACTCGATTTGCATTACAAAAAGATAACTCAAAAGGCAGGGCGCGCTCCATCAGATAGTCCACATCGTTCATACATTACGCCCTTGTATAGGTTGAAAGTCCAAGCCTCCAAAATGATCTGACTCCAACTATACTTCAAAATAGAGGTGCTCCTAACGCCTCCTCGTCTATCCACTAGCGTTGCACCGTCTGAGTGCCTGAAATAGTTGCCCACAACGTGGGTCAGTACTCAACTTGTACTGGTGAGCGGGATGAACCCACTCGACTAAATCGACACTAGCTTATTAGGGGCGAGCATGCATTAAGATGACTTCTATAAAGAAGCAAGTGAATTCAATTCATATCAGTTGCATGTTTTGATAGGAATGAAAATAGCATTGAATCAAACCAGTGCATCGATTGCTTACTCAACCGATGCACGCCTTCCCTGCAACGAAACACAAGTATACTTACCATCTGCACAAGACAATAAATTAGCATGTGTTCTATTCTATGCGGTCATTGGTGTGATCGACACCTTAGGGACATATTTCAAGCATTAGCGGTGCGCCCTATCAGCCCGGGTAGCAAGCCCTGCTGGAGGTCCCGCAATGCATCGTGACGAGCACGAATCAAATATTTCCCTCCGGATCGATACGGTTCCAGTGCCCCGGAAAGCCGTTTCGAGGAAATGCCAAACCTTGTGCACAAGTTGTCCCAGACCATGCAAATGCATGAACAATTCATATTATCATACAATGCATCGAAATAAACAAAGAAGTAAAGCAGCAATATATATCTCATGCAACAGTTCATATTTTCTCAATGCGGTATTCCGATTTTGGTATCTCATAGGTCCAAACTCCGTCCGAGGCACTAGGCCGCCACCAACAACCAATTCCCTTTATAAACAACTCAAATTATAAGGTGTGCAAGCATATAGTAAATTAGTCTACAAATCCCATGTTCCTTTCTTAGTGGCTGGCATGCATTGTGGCAAGGATTTCCTAGGCGTCCAACCGGGCATCATCGAGTGAACGTTTGAAACATTAGAGATGTGGGCGTGAAGAAGTAGGAAAGAAGGGTCCAAACCACTCACTGGTTAAGGAAAAGGTAGCTGAAACATGACTCCCGCCTAGCGACGATCAAACGTCAGTTACGCGGACCTGCACAGCACGAGCACCAATTAGAATTCTTGCCTATCCTTCCTTGCCGAACTCCCCAAGAATCAAAGCTCCAAACGATAAAACCAGCAGCGAAAACCAAGCAAATCGAAAGCAACACCAAATCAAAATCCCAAAGCGGCAATCAAGAAAACCAAGCAACCAAACACGAAAACTATTGGACTCGTTTCAATAGAGGCATTTCGTCCGTGGCAAGAAGATGCCGAAGATCTAAGCTACGACTCAGACAGACTAGCCACAAGCCCAATTACGTAGTGCATATCCCGGTCGGATCGGAATTTGAGGCACTACATAATATACCACTAAGAAAAAATTTTGACCCGAAACTTAAGAACAAGGCCGACCCGAAACGTAAGAACAAGGCCCTACCTCCGACTGAATGAACAATGAAGGATACTTCTCCTTCATCTCCGATTCTAACTCCCATGTTGATTCCCCAACAGAATGGTTCCGCCACAGCACGCGAACCAAGGACATCGTACGGTTGCGAAGTACTTTTTCCTTACGATCCAGAATCTGCACCGGCTCCTCTGAGTATGACAAATCCGTGCGCAATTCCAATTGTTCGAAGCTAACCACATGACTAGGGTCATGCACATACTTCCGGAGTTGGGAAACGTGGAATACGTCATGCACTTCTGCCAAGGCGGGAGGTAGTGCTATCCTGTACGCCACAGCTGCAACTCGTTCCAGTATCTCAAAGGGGCCGACAAACCGGGGACTCAGTTTGCCCTTCACGCCGAAACGCATCACACCTCACATCGGCGTCACTTTCAAGAAGACATGATCCCCGACCAAGAATTCCAAAGGCCTTCTATGAGCATCAGCATAACTTTTCTGTCGGCTCTGTGCTGTGCGGAGTCTTTCCCGAATCAAGCGAACTTTCTCAACTGCTTGCTCTACCAGCTCTGGCCCGAGTACCTGCCGCTCGCCGACTTCGTCCCAACAGATTGGAGATCGACACCTTCGCCCATATAGTGCTTCGTACGGTGCCATCTGGATGCTTGATTGGTAGCTGTTGTTGTACGCAAACTCTCCCAATGAAAGATGCGTGTCCCAACTAGTCTTTAAATCAATAGCACACAGCCGTAACATATCTTCAAGTATCTGATTTGTCCTCTCTGTCTGTCCGTCAGTCTGCGGGTGATATGCGGTACTGAACTGTAGCTTGGTCCCCAAAGCAGCTTGTAGACTAGTCCAGAAACGAGATAAGAAGCGTCCGTCACGGTCAGAGACGATTAAGGCAGGTACTCCGTGTAATCGGACAATCTCATCTATGTAAATTTGTGCTAACCGATCGACGCTCCAAGTAACTTTTATGGGAAGAAAGTGGGCTGATTTGGTCAAACGATCAACTATGACCCAAATCGCATCATGCCCCCGTGGCGTCTTCGGAAATCCCACAATAAAATCCATAGTGATGTTGTCCCATTTCCACTCGGGAATAGCGAGGTTCTGAAGCTCCCCGCCGGGCCTCTGATGTTCAGCTTTAACCTGTTGACAGGCCATGCACTGTGACACAAAGGTCGCCACATCCCGCTTCATACCGTGCCACCAGAAGGTCCAGCGCAAGTCCTTGTACATCTTAGTGCTCCCCGGATGTAAAGAATACTTCGCGTAGTGTGCTTCCGCCATAATTTCCCTTCGGAGTTCTGGGTCGCTAGGAACACATAGCCTTCCTTTCATCTGTAAGGCCCCATCTTCGCCTGCCACAAAGTCAGACGTCTTCCCCGCCGAGATCAATCTGCGTACCTTCGCTAAGAACTGATCGCCCTCCTGAGCTGATTTGATTCTACCACGTAAACCCAGTTCAAGATGGAGTGGTGCCAGCTGCACTCCTTGATGCCGAACTCGAAATTCGATGCCCATCGCCTAAAGATCTCGAAGTAAACGGTTGTCTATAGATAACGAGCCTACGTGCTTCTGACTCAGAGCATCAGCAACGACGTTTCCCTTGCCCGGTGTATACGCGATCGTTAGGTCATAGTCCTTAATCAGTTCTAGCCAACGCCGCTGCCGGAGGTTCAATTCCCGCTGGGTGAATAGGTACTTGAGGCTCTTGTGATCCGTAAAGATTTTGCAAGCAACACCATAAAGATAATGCCTCCACAACTTCAGAGCAAACACAATTGCCGCCAATTCCAGATCATGCGTCGGGTAGTTTTTCTCGTGCGGCTTCAGTTGCCTGGAGGCGTACGATATTACCTTGTCCCTCTGCATGAGCACACACCCTAAGCCGAGTCCTGAAGCGTCGCTGTATATCTGAAACTCTTCTACCCCATCTGGAAGTGCAAGAATCGGAGCTGAAACAAGACGCCGCTTAAGTTCCCGAAAGCTGGCTTCGCAGTCATCACCCCATTCGTATGCAATCCCTTTCTGAGTAAGGCGAGTCATCGGCGAGGCCAGTTTAGAAAAATCCTTCACGAACCTACGGTAGTATCCCGCAAGGCCCAGAAAGCTTCGAACTTCGCTGGCTGACGTAGGTTGTTTCCAGTCCACCACCGCCTCTATTTTCTTCGGGTCTACGGCGACGCCTTCGGCCGAGATGACATGACCAAGGAACGCCACGCTGTTCAACCAGAACTCACACTTGCTGAGCTTAGCGAACAACTGATGGTCTCGTAATGTCTGCAGCACGATCTTCAGGTGTTCCTTGTGCTCCGCCTCGTTCTTGGAATAGATTAGTATGTCGTCTATGAACACGACTACAAACTTATCCACAAACGGCCGAAACACGCGGTTCATCAGATCCATGAAAGCTGCAGGGGCGTTCGTCAAACCGAACGACATCACGAGGAACTCATAGTGTCCGTAACGGGTTCTGAAAGCAGATTTTTGAATATCCTCTGATTTGATTTTCAACTGGTGATACCCTGACCTGAGATCAACTTTAGAGAAAACTGTTGCACCTTGCAGCTGATCAAACAAGTCATCTATTCTTGGCAATGGGTACTGATTCCGCACGGTCGCCTTATTCAGCTCTCGGTAGTCAATACACAGCCGCATGGATCCATCCTTCTTTTTCACGAACAGCACCGGAGCGCCCCACGGAGAAACGCTTGGACGAATGTATCCTCGGTCCAACAGATCTTGCAACTGAACTTTAAGTTCCTTAAGCTCTGCTGGGGCCATGCGATAAGGTGCCTTTGATATCGGTCGCGAATCCGGAAAAGTGTCAATGCTGAATTCGATCTCACGATCAGGAGGCATTCCAGGCAGCTCGTCTGGGAACACGTCGAGGAAATCTGCAATGACTTCAGCCTGAGCTGCATCTGCACATTCCCGCCGGGTGTCTCGAACAGAAGCTAAGTACCCTTCACAGCCCGAATGCAACATACGCCTAGCCGAAATTGCTGATATCACCATTGCCGTCTTCGGTGCAGCGCAGCACGAATAGTAGAAGTCTGCCTCGCCGGGTAGACGGAATACGACTCGCTTCTCCGCGCACTCGATTGTTGCATGGCAAGCACCCAACCAGTCCATACCGAGAATAATATCATAATCCTTGATGTCTAGTACAATGACATCTAAGGAAAGCTTCCTTCCTCCGATGCAAATGTAACAATCCCTACAGATCGCATGGGCGGGCATATCGACTCCCGAAGGGGTACTTACGCAAAGGTTCATATTTAAAGGAGTAGAAGCTAATTTATGCTCAATAGTAAAATCAGCAGATATGAAACTATGCGTAGCACCTGAATCGAATAAGACTCTAGCGGGCAAATCTCTGAAAAGTAAAGTACCTGTTACGACAGTTTCAGATACAGATGCCTCATCCCGAGTCAGTGCATAGACTCGGCCTTGAGCACCCTGGCGTTGAGGATTGACTGGCACAGCATTGGCATCAATTGCTGGAGGCCCCTTGTTTTGATTCCCGTTGTTCTGATTCGGCTTGCCCTCTCGGCAGTTAAACTGTTTGTGACCCAGGCGACCACATTTGAAACATCCTTGAACCCGACATTCATTCACTTTATGCCCTGATTTGCCGCACCGGCTGCAGTTCAGTGATTGGGATTGGCCCCTATTATCAGACGTATGCGAACGCTTGTGTGCTCCAGACCCTCCCGTTTCATGAGGACGTTTATTGTTATTGGTACGGGGGGTTTGCACCTCGGCCTTTGGGAGAGGGCGCCCAAAGATCCGCTCGCTGTTCAGAGCCGCTTCGTAACATTCCCTGTATGTTTGGCATTTTTGGTTGATGACGTCCCTACGCAAATCGTCATTCAAACCCTTCTGAAACCGGTAGCACCACGCCTGCTGATTAGGCAAGAAGTGCCCTGCAAACTTAGCTAGTTTAGCGAACACTGAGTCGTAATCGTCAACAGACAGACTTCCTTGCACCAAATTACTGAAGTCGTCTTCCTTTTGTTGACGCACGGCTCGGGGAATATATTGTTCAATGAAAGCAGATTTGAACATTTCCCAAGTAATTTTACAGTTGGGATTGGCATCATAAATCCCTTGCTTCGTGGCCTCCCACCAATCATGCGCACGCAGTTCCAGCTGAACCGATGCACAGGCCACTCGCTTGGATCCCCTGATGCCAACCAGGTTGAAGAGTCCTTCCAGCTTAGCAATCCACCCCATCACCACGTCCGGTTCGGCTCGTCCGTTGAACGTTGGCGGATGCATTTTAGTGAACTCGGCTGCACGGCAGGAGTTCCTTGCTGGAGGGTGTGTTTCTTCCGACTCGTCTTCTACCGCCACGGCCGGCGGTGGGGAAGGAGTCACAGTGGCAGTCCCGTTGCTTGGTACCAAGGATGCAATCAGTTGCATCATGGTATCTATTTGCTTCTGCTGGGAAGCAAATTGCGCCTGTTGTGTAACAGCTTGTTGTTGCTGCACCTCCATGAGATGCATAAGCCGTTCCGTCATTCCGTTCGAACCCGCTCCTCTAGATTCTCCTGAACTTGTTGGGTCGCTCTGGGTAGGCTGAGCACTGCTTGCAGCGGCAGTGTTTTTCCTAGCCATTGCTACAAAAGATATTAGCTTGTTAACACCCAAAAATCGATAGATTTTATAGCTACGGGCTCATTGTATAGGCGACTCTTCTGATGCAGCGGACGCCGAATGCAACTCAATAGAGAGGCGCATCAAACTCCTTTATATTCTTTTGAAAACCCGAGGAAATACAGCCGTGCTCTGATACCAATATGTCACGCCCCGATCCCGAAAGGGTCATTCGTCCTCGCTGGATCCTTCACGGAACCGATTCGTCCTCGCTGGGGCGTGATGCCGTACGAGCCTGGAGTTGCGCTCGTACAAGGCAAGAACTTGCAGTTATAGGAACCCATTTTGAAACACAATTTAGAGAATACATTCACAGAGATTTGAACACAAGTGCAGGAAGAAACATGCTTTTTCATTGATAATTCAGAGTAATTTACATAGAGTTTACATTGATGCGCCTCTCGGCTACTCGATTTGCATTACAAAAAGATAACTCAAAAGGCAGGGCGCGCTCCATCATATAGTCCACGTCGTTCATACATTACGCCCTTGTATAGGTTGAAAGTCCAAGCCTCCAAAATGATCTGACTCCAACTATACTTCAAAATAGAGGTGCTCCTAACGCCTCCTCGTCTATCCACTAGCGTTGCACCGTCTGAGTGCCTGAAATAGTTGCCCACAACGTGGGTCAGTACTCAACTTGTACTGGTGAGCGGGATGAACCCACTCGACTAAATCGACACTAGCTTATTAGGGACGAGCATGCATTAAGATGACTTCTATAAAGAAGCAAGTGAATTCAATTCATATCAGTTGCATATTTTGATAGGAATGAAAATAGCATTGAATCAAACCAGTGCATCGATTGCTTACTCAACCGATGCACGCCTTCCCTGCAACGAAACACAAGTATACTTACCATCTGCACAAGACAATAAATTAGCATGTGTTCTATTCTATGCGGTCATTGGTGTGATCGACACCTTAGGGACATATTTCAAGCATTAGCGGTGCGCCCTATCAGCCCGGGTAGCAAGTCCTGCTGGAGGTCCCGCAATGCATCGTGACGAGCACGAATCAAATATTTTCCTCCGGATCGATACGGTTCCAGTGCCCCGGAAAGCCGTTTCGAGGAAATGCCAAACCTTGTGCACAAGTTGTCCCAGACCATGCAAATGCATGAACAATTCATATTATCATACAATGCATCGAAATAAACAAAGAAGTAAAGCAGCAATATATATCTCATGCAACAGTTCATATTTTCTCAATGCGATATTCCGATTTTGGTATCTCATAGGTCCAAACTCCGTCCGAGGCACTAGGCCGCCACCAACAACCAATTCCCTTTATAAACAACTCAAATTATAAGGTGTGCAAGCATATAGTAAATTAGTCTACAAATTCCATGTTCCTTTCTTAGTGGCTGGCATGCATTGTGGCAAGGATTTCCTAGGCGTCCAACCGGGCATCATCGAGTGAACGTTTGAAACATTAGAGATGTGGGCGTGAAGTAGGAAAGAAGGGTCCAAACCACTCACTGGTTAAGGAAAAGGTAGCTGAAACACGACTCCCGCCTAGCGACGATCAAACGTCAGTTACGCGGACCTGCACAGCACGAGCACCAATAAGAATTCTTGCCTATCCTTCCTTGCCGAACTCCCCAAGAATCAAAGCTCCAAACGATAAAACCAGCAGCGAAAACCAAGCAAATCGAAAGCAACACCAAATCAAAATCTCAAAGCGGCAATCAAGAAAACCAAGCAACCAAACACGAAAACTATTGGACTCGTTTCAATAGAGGCCTTTCCATGAGTTGGAAAGGATCATCGCATTTCGTCCGTGGCAAGAAGATGCCGAAGATCTAAGCTACGACTCAGACAGACTAGCCACAAGCCCAATTACGTAGTGCATATCCCGGTCGGATCGGGATTTGAGGCACTACACCGGTGACCGCCCGTGGAACCGTTAAACCTTGTTTCCAAGTTGTCCGCGACATGCAGGTCAGGGCCAGTTTCTAATCCATAACTTGATATGATAATCCATGATTCGTGATCTGAACGAGCGTTTGCTCCAAGAGCTGAAATACGTAGATTCGTTACATGACGTGATTTTCGTTCAGACATAAACTTGATGTGATTATCATTTAGTTGCACGTGACGTGATTCTCGTTCAGTATTCATTTGCCCTGATGCGTGCCCCTGGTTCGGGGATTGCCTTGGCGACCCAATGGTCCCGGATACTTGCAGGTTCGTTCAGGCACGGAACGACTACGTAGTAGTCTTCCGGGGTTTGGTCGAGTAACAGTAACAGTAAGATATATAAGTTTGCCGAGAGGCATGCATAAACTGACTAACTACTCCAACTGCATATGTGATGTTTGGTCGAGTAACAGTAAGATATATAAGTTTGCCAACCAAACGTCTATAATATCCAACATCCTCAAATAACTCTCCCCTGTCAGCATCAAGCTTGTCACGATAATCCATAGGAGTCTCAACTGGCCGACACTCCAACATCCCAGTCTTGGAAAGCAAGTCTAGAACATACTTGCGTTGTGACAGATACACCCCCTTCTTAGATCGAGCAACCTCGATTCCAAGAAAATATCGAAGAAGACCCAAATCCTTAGTATGAAACTGACGACTAAGGTAGGCCTTCAAGTCCGCAATTCCAGCATGATCACTCCCAGATATAATGATATCATCAACATAAACAATCAACACGATAATACCTGCTGAGGAAGAATGGCAAAACACTGAATGATCTGATGTGGTACGCCGAAAGCCATACTGAATGAGAACTGAACTGAGCTTGTCAAACCAAGCACGAGGTGACTGTTTCAGTCCATATAATGCTTTCTTCAATCGACATACGAGTCTTTTATTTTCTGCTACAACATATCCCGGTGGTTGATCCATATAAACCTCCTCCTGTAAGTCACCATGCAAGAAAGCATTCTTTATATCCAGCTGATATATAGGCCATCGGTGATTAACCGCCACAGAAATAAGAATCCGAACTGAATTCAGCCGAGCCACTGGAGAGAAAGGCTCCATATAATCCACGCCATATGTCTGAGTATACCCTTTGGCAACCAACCGTGCCTTGAGGCGCTCAACAGAACCATCAGGATGATACTTAACAGTGTACACCCATCTACAACCCACTGTTTGTTTTCCAACAGGAAGTGATGTAAGCTCCCAAGTCTGATTTTGATGTAAAGCATACATCTCCTCATCCATTGCACTTTTCCAACCAGAAGATGACATAGCCTGCTTGTAAGTTTTGGGAATAAAAGTAGAAGACAATGAAACAGCAAATGCATGAAAAGATGATGAAGCACGGTGTAATGAAACATAGTTAGAAATGGGATGCTTATTCTTTGTGGTACAAAGGCGTCTTTTTCTGAGAGCAATAGGAAGATCATCTGGATCTGTGGTGATGGGAGCAGAAACCTCAGGCACGGAAGATGATTGGTTGAAGGCTGAATTTTGCAGAACCACTGGCCTGTCCTTGGATCTCTGATAAACCTGTAAATGGGGAATGGAGACAGAAATTGATTCAGGAATGACCGGAAGTGGTATGGAAGATATCAAATCTGTTGTAAAAGGAATACAACGGTCTCCTGGAGGAAAGAAAGGGGTAGACTCAAAGAATGTAACATCCGCACTGACATAATATTTGTGTGACTGTGGACTATAACAACGATAACCTTTTTGAGTACGGGGATAACCAAGAAAGACACACTTCAAAGATCTAGGAGCCAACTTATCTCGATTAGGTTCCAAGTTATGAATAAAAGCGACACAGCCAAACACTCGAGGAGATAAGGAAAATGGTGCGACATCTGTATGTAATATAGTAAATGGAACTTTGTTATTTAATACAGATGATGGCATGCGATTAATAAGATAACATGCAGTAAGAACGGCATCTGCCCAATACTGTTTGGGGACATGCATATTGAACATGAGAGTTCGAGCCACATCTAAAATGTGTCGATGTTTGCGTTCGGCTATACCATTTTGTTGAGAGGTGTAGACACAACTGGTTTGATGAATCATACCACGATCAACACAGAAACTGTTCACAGAAGATTGAGTATACTCCAAAGCATTATCAGAACGCAGAATTTTGATACGTTTATTAAACTGAACATAGACTTCATTATAAAAGACAGATAATACATTTGGAAACTCAGATCTTTCTTTCATTAAATAACACCAAATCATTCTGGAATAATCATCAATAAAAATAACAAAATACTGAAATCCTTTCGGACTTTTGACTCTAGACGGACCCCAAATATCAGAATGAACAAGATTAAAAGACTCTAATTGACGACTCTCACTACGACGAGGAAAGGAACTACGGTGATGCTTGCCTAACTGACAAGCCTCACATTCAAGACTAGAAACATGACTCAAACTAGGAACAACTTGACGCAACTTAGCCAAAGACGGATGTCCCAAACGATAATGCCACTGCAACGGAGAAGTAGAAACAGAAGTGAAGGCCTTTCCAGGTAGATCCAAGTAGTACAGTCCATCTTTTTCATGCCCCGAACCAATCGTCTTCTTCGTCCTGAGGTCCTAAAAAATACACGAATTGGGAGAAAATGTCACAGAACATTGAAGAGATTTGGTTAACTGGCTCACAGATAACAAATTAAATAAAAAATTAGGCACATATAATGAATCAAATAATGATAGTGATTGAGTAGGGTGAATGACACCTTTCCCAAGCACAGGACGAGTAGACCCATCAGCCAAGATAATATTATGTTTCATGGGACTACGATTATGAAAGATAGATGTTATACCAGACATGTGAGAGCTTGCTCCTGAGTCGATGACCCAAGAGGTGGATGGTGACTGGGTTGCCACAAAAGCAGGATTACCTATATGTGCCATGGTTGCAGTAGGTTGGGAGGTGGTACTAGCAAGCGCGTTCAACTTCTGGAGGATCTGTTGAAATGGAGATGAGGTATCGGACGTTGAAGTCTGATTGAAACCCGAAGTATCATCTCTGGAAGCAGAAGTGGTGTCCTGGGACTGCATATTTTCATCATGCACTTGATGTTCATATTCTGGTTTGCCCCATTTGTCCCAACAATAGTCTTCTACATGACCGAGCATTCCACAATAGTTACACTTTCGTGGTTGACCACGGCCACCACCACCACCACCGCGGCCACCACCACCACCGCGACCACCACCACGACCATTGTCTCTACCACCACGGCCTCATCCTCGACCAAAACTACGACCACCATCTCTACCGCCACGTCCAATACCACGTCCACCACCACGACCAACAGCATTAGAAACTATGGCAGAAGAGTCAGTACTCGGCACCACAGAACTCTGTCCCAGAAAGGAACGATTGAGACGGGAGAAAGTATCTACCACCGTAGGTAACTGCTCTCCAGCAAGGATTTGAGCTTTATAAGATTCGAGCGCAGGATCCAAGCCGGCTAGGATGAGTGAAACATGAAACTCTTCCTTCTGTCTCCGAGCTTCCTTCAAATCAGTAGTAACAGGATGATATTGAAGCAGTTCCTCCCACAAAGCCTTCTTTGAAGCCAGATATTCATTCACAGGCTTCCCATTTTGCTTTGTATTGAACAATAACTCGTACAACTCATAGATACGGGCAACGTTTCGCTTCTGCGAATAAGATTCTTCCAGAGATGCCCAAATCTGTTTGCTTGATTCACACCACTGAACATTAGCAACGATATGTGGTTCCATACTATGCCACAACCACGACATAACGTATGCATCTGCACTCATCCAATCTTCATACAATTTCGTTGAGCACGCCGTGGAGCCGTGGAGCCGAACAATTTCGTTGAGGTAGATCTGAACCAGGCGGTCGACACTCCAAGTACTTTTGATAGGCAAAAAGTGAGCTGACTTGGTGAGACGATCCACGATGACCCAGACGGCATCATTCCCCCGTTGCGTTTTCGGCAAACCAACAATGAAATCCATTATTATATGTTCCCATTTCCACTCCGGTATAGCGAGGTTCTACATCTCTCCGCCCGGCTTCTGGAGCTCGGTCTTTACCCTCTGACAAGCCATGCATTGCGACACGAACAGCCCCACATCTCGTTTCATGCCGTGCCACCAAAACGTCGTACGAAGATCTCGATACATCTTTGTGCTACCCGGATGAGAAGTATAACTAGCATAATGGACTTTCGTGAGTATCTCCTTTCTGAGGGCTGCATCGTTTGGAATGCACAATCTCCCCTTCACTCGGATCATCCCGTCCGTGCCCACCGCTGTCACGCCCCGATTTCGGCTATTCGATACTCGTCCCCCGGGCGTGATGCCGTGCACGCGTAGGGCGCGCGTGCACAAGGCCTTAGGCATAAGGATATTTTTAGAACAATGCAACAGAGTAGACATATAAGATAACACAAGGTTGAGGCATAGAAAAGTTTCTCCTTTATTCATAATGAACATCTTTTTACATTGCTTGACTCAAAAGTATAAAATGCCCACGGGCTTACAGACTTGGACGCAAAATGAGATAGCCGATCCATACATTATGTCCCTTTACATAGATTCAAAAACACAAAATCCACCTTGGGTGCGAGTAAGCACCATCGCCTTAGCGATATTCAGCAACGGAGAGAGAGTGAAAGGCTTCGAGCTTGAGCCTTCAAAAGTCTTGGCCACGAACCGCCAAGGATCCCAAAATGTTCGGAGTGAGCTTCAGTTCCTCGCCGCGTCGCCTTGCGCCGGGGAACCTGCTACAACGAGGGTCAGTACTTCGGAAAGTACTGGTGAAGGCTAGCTGCTCAACTTTACCAAGCTCAAGAGATATGATCTAATGAGTATGCTACAATTATTTGCTTAGGTGGGTTTCTATTCTTGCCTAGATCATATTTCATTTAGCAGGTATGCAAGAACAAAATAACATAACTTCCCATGCCACCGTTCGGTGACTTTACCTGTCTCGTCTGAACCACCTGTACAACTTACCATAGCCTTCCCTGCCACGAAGACATAGTTAGTCTGCACAGTTTAAATGTACACAACATCTTTCTATGTTGTTTAGGAGCCATCATGGGTTTAGTCTGGGCTGGCGGCGACGCTTGCAGCGCGGGTAGCTAGCCCCGCTACAATTCCCCGCTCCCAGGACTAAAAAGTAGATTCCGCCCGGGTCGAGACGGCCCGGTGCCCCGGCACCGCTCGCAGGAACCTGGATCCCTTGTGCACAAGAATTCCCATGACCATTTCTATGACTCTACCTCATAGATTTACTTACTAGCCATTTAAAGAACATCATGTATGAAACTGCTTTACTGTACTATCATAATCAACCAACAGTTATATGAAATAACATGCAGCAGTTTATAGAACACTTTGAACTATCAATAGATACCAACCCATTAAACACCCAACGAACATGCATGCATCAATAAATTTATCCAAGGTTTGTATGACAAGCAATGGGTGTTCCAAGCCTACTTCTTATCTTATCTTGTTATCCAACTTGTTACTTAATTGGTATCGTTTGATTGAATGCCCAACTGAGTCAGTTTTATTATGAACGGAGCCCTTGGAAAGAAGGTGCTTATCGAAATAGAGCCACTCACAAGTTTGTTGAATAGGAAGAAGAAGAAGAGGTCCCTAAGACTCCGCTCGCGCGTCGTCTACACGATCACCTGCACGCACCAACGGATGATCAATACCTCCTGCTTCGGTCTCCAAGGGTCGATACGAAATGCGAAATCCTAAGAACGAAAGCAATGAAATCCATTGAAACCGTTCAAGAAAACGCAAGTCATAAAACCAACAAGAAAGCATCCAAGCGGCACGAAAACGGACAAGAAACCAACGCAACGGAAAGGCCCCTCTCGACTCTGCCGCCGAGTCCATCCTCGAGGCACAGTCCGTTGTATATGGGACCTGATTCCGAAGAAACCAATCCATAACGAGGAAAGGATCTTAATTCAATCTGTCCCGTTCGGACGGTCGTAAGTATTCCTTGGCCGCGCTCCCCGAATAGGGGGAACGGGGCATTACATCATAACCATCCAAAAGAAAGTTTCGTCCCGAAACTTAGGAATAGAACCTACCCCTAAGGAATAATGAGGGGAACCTTTCCCTCATATCAGCTTCAAGTTCCCAGGTCGACTCCTCGACCGAGTGGTTCCGCCACAGGACGCGCACTAGCGAGACGGTTCGGTTCCGCAACTGCTTCTCTTTACGATCCAAAACTTGGACAGGCTCTGCTGCGTACGACAAGTCCGCTTGCAGATTCAACTGACCCAAGTCGACTATGTGGTTCGGGTCGTGTACAAACTTTCTCAGCTGTGAAACGTGAAAAATATTGTGTACTTCTGATAGGGCAGGCGGCAAAGCAACTTGGTAGGCGACCGGAGTAACCCGTTTGAGAATTTCAAACGGTCCAACAAATCTTGGACTTAACTTTCCTTTTACTCCGAATCGCATAACTCCGCGCATAGGCGAGACTTTCAAGAACACATGATCCCCTTCAAAGAATTCAAGGGGGCGACGTCGAGCATCGGCATAACTCTTTTGTCGGCTTTGTGCTGTCTTCAACCGTTCACGAATCAACCGAACTTTTTGTACGGTTTGTTCAACCAGCTCCGGCCCTAGGATTTGCCGTTCTCCGACTTCGTCCCAGCAGATTGGTGACCTACACTTCCGCCCATACAAAGCCTCGTACGGAGCCATCTCGATGCTGGACTGATAACTATTGTTATAAGCAAATTCCGCCAGCGGCAGGTAGACGTCCCAACTTGACTTCGAATCGATCACGCAGAGGCGCAACATGTCTTCTAGTATCTGATTCACTCGTTCCGTCTGACCATCGGTTTGTGGATGATAGGCTGAGCTAAACTTCAACTTGGTCCCCATCGCCAGCTGAAGACTCTCCCAGAAACGCGAGATGAATCGCCCGTCCCGATCTGATACTATAGAAACTGGCACTCCATGCAGCCGGACTATCTCGTCAAGGTAGGTCTGGGCGAGGCGATCGGCGCTCCAAGTACTTTTGATGGCAAGGAAGTGTGCAGACTTGGTTAACCGGTCGACGATAACCCAGATCGCGTCGTTCCCCCGTTGCGTCCTTGGCAGGCCAACAATGAAATCCATGCAGATGTGCTCCCACTTCCATTCCGGGATAGCAAGATTTTGCATCTCTCCGCCCGGCCTCTGATGCTCTGCTTTCACCCTTTGACAGGTTATGCATTGGGACACAAAGAGTGCAACATCTTTCTTCATGCCTTGCCACCAGAAGGTCGTTCGGAGGTTTTTATACATCTTCGTGCTCCCGGGATGGATCATATAGGCTGCGTAATGAGCTTCCGCAAGGATCTCCTTTCTAAGTTCTGAATCATCGGAGACGCATAGCCTTCCTCTCACCCGCAATGCCCCATTTTCATCAACTGCAAAGTCCTTCGCCTTCCCCGCTAGAATCTGCTCGTGCATTTTCTTTCGGAAAGGGTCGTCTTTCTGAGTAGATGTGACCCGCTCTATTAGGTTGGGTACGAATCGCATTTGAGCGACCCGCGCGCCACGATATCGAATTCGGAGTTCGATGCCCATCTCTTCTAAGTCCCTTCGTAACCTGCGATCGACTGACAGAGATCCAACGAAGATCCGACTCAGAGCATCCGCTACAACGTTCCCTTTTCCAGGTGTGTAGTCTATCGTCAAGTCGTAATCTTTTATCAATTCTAGCCAACGGCGCTGACGAAGGTTGAGGTCCGTCTGGGTGAATAGGTACTTCAAGCTCTTGTGATCAGTATAAATTCGGCAAGGCACTCCATAAAGGTAGTGTCGCCACAATTTCAGGGCAAAGACAATTGCCGCTAACTCCAGGTCGTGTGTAGGATAATTTTTCTCATGCTTCTTCAGTTGCCTGGAGGCATAGGCTATCACTCGATCTCGCTGCATAAGTACACACCCCAAACCTTGCCCGGACGCGTCGCTAAATATTTGGAATCCCGAGATCTCGTCTGGTAATGCAAGTAACGGGGCAGAGGTGAGGCGATGCTTTAACTCTTTAAACGAAGCTTCGCAGTCGGCGGACCACTCAAACGCGACTCCCTTTTGTGTGAGGCGAGTCAGAGGTAATGCAAGTTTGGAAAAATCCTTCACGAACCGTCTGTAGTAGCCCGCTAGCCCGAGGAAGCTTCGAATCTCGCTAACGGATGCAGGTCGCTTCCACTCGACAATGGCCTCCACCTTCTTCGGATCGACTGAGATGCCTCCCGCAAAAATGATGTGCCCGAGGAAAGATACACTACTTAGCCAGAATTCACACTTACTCAGCTTAGCATATAGCTGGTTGTCCCGAAGAGTTTGTAGCACGGTCCGCAAGTGCTCTGCATGTTCTTCCTCACTCTTCGAATACACCAAGATATCATCGATGAATACTACTACAAACTTATCGAGGTAGGGCCGGAACACAAGATTCATTAAACTCATAAAGGCAGCGGGGGCATTGGTTAGTCCGAACGGCATCACCAGGAACTCATAATGGCCATAGCGAGTTCGAAAAGCTGACTTTGGCACATCGTCTTGCTTGATCTTTAGTTGGTGATAGCCCGAACGGAGATCAATTTTAGAGAATACCGTGGCAGCCTGCAACTGATCGAAAAGATCGTCTATTCTTGGAAGAGGATACTGGTTACGAATGGTTGCTTTATTCAATTCTCGATAGTCGATGCAGAGCCGCAACGAGCCATCCTTTTTCTTCACGAATAGTACTGGGGCACCCCACGGAGATACACTAGGCCGAATGTATCCTCGATCTAGCAAGTCTTGCAACTGTACTTTAAGCTCTTTCAATTCTGCCGGGGCCATTCGATACGGTGTCTTGGAAATTGGTCGAGTTTCTGGAAACGTGTCTATAGTAAACTCTGTCTCTCGATCGGGCGGCATGCCTGGCAACTCGTCGGGGAACACATCAGGAAAATCCGCCACAACGGGGATAGACTCAACGTTTGCGCAATCTTGCCGAGTGTCTCGAACGGACGCTAAGTACCCTTCGCAGCCGGAGTGAATCATCCGTCGAGCAGACATTGCTGAGATCACCATACAGGCATTCGACGCTTTCGACTCAGGACTGCACGTGAAGCAAAACTCGGTCTCGCCGGGCAAACGAAACACGACTTCCTTTTTCGCACAGTCGATTGTAGCTGAACAAGCGCCAAGCCAATCCATCCCCAGAATAAGATCGTAGTCCCTTATGTCTAGAACTATCGCATCTAATGACAATCTCCGTCCCCCGATGCAAATGTTACCTTCACGACAGACTAAGCGAGCCGATAGATCTACTCCCGAAGGAGTGCTAACACTTAGGTTTAAGCCTAGCGGTGTCATAGGGAATGTGTGTTCGGCGGCAAAATCTGCCGAAATGAAGCTATGTGTTGCACCAGAATCAAACAATACTCGAGCAGGTACATTATTAAAAAGTAATATACCTGACACCGTCGTGTTTGACGCGAGTGCCTCGTCCCGAGTCAAGGCATAGACTCGGCCCTGAGCGTTTTGCGGTGCCTGGTTTGCTCGTTGAGTTTGCCCCTGACCCTGAGCTGAGTCATTATTCTGCTGCGGACGGTGTGAAGATGGATCGTTGGAACGGGTTGGACAATTACGAGCAATGTGGCCCATCTTGCCACAACTGAAACATCCTCCCTTGCTCGCGCGACATTCGCTGATGTGGTGTCCTGGCTTGCGGCAGTAAGCACACTTTTGTCCTTGCTTCTTTCCCTGATTCGAGTCTTGGGAGCCGCCGTTATTATTGTGGCGCTTATGCGCGTTGTTTCCTCCTGTGTTGGCAGGACGCTTGTGATTGTGATTTTGCACAGCGCCGGTGCTAACTGGAGGATACTGCGACTCTAGGGACAGTGCATGATTCAGGGACTCCCGCATGGTACGATATTGAGTCACTACGACGTGAGCACGGATAGAAGGTCGCAGTCCGAGCTCAAACTTCCTGGCACGACTTTCGGCATCGGCGAGCTGAGACTTGGCAAACTTTGCAAGTCGGTTGAATTCTGAAGCGTATTGACGTACCGTCATGTCCCCCTGCTTCAGTAGGGCAAACTCGTCTTCCTTTTCGCGACGGACGGCAGGTGGAAGGTATTCCTCCACGAAGGCCTTGCGAAACACGGACCAGGAGATAGCCGTTGTGCCACCTTCACTCAGAATAGTTTGCTTGTGCACATCCCACCAATCATGTGCATTTTGTCGGAGCTGAAGCTGAGCACACGCTACCTTCTTGGTCTCGTCTAGGCACAGCGCTTCGAAGTGGTCCTCCAACTCGACCAGCCAGTCCATCGCTAAGGAAGGGTCCTCGGTGCCTTTAAACGTAGCACGGCACATCTTCTTGAATTCTGATATTGAGACGATTGACCCGTTCTCGCCTGAGGGTAAGGTACCCTGAGAATTCTGCGGTCCGGTGGCTTCAGCAACTATAGGCACGGTTGCGGGGGCGGATGCAGAATGATTGTTGGCGACCATATTCGTCACCATTGTTTGCAGACTATTCATCTGCTTCTGCTGTGTATCCGCCTGAAGTCGCTGCGCCACGAATTGAGCTTCAATCCGTGACTCAAACTGACTCTGCCGTAGTTCAGCTTGTTTCTGTTGCGTCTCCATCAAACGCATCATTCGTTCGAACGGATCGGCAGAGGGTGCGGCAGCTGGACTCCCAGAGCTGCCCGAGGTGCCTGAACTACTCGCTTGCACTTGCGCCACCATCTGCGCTTGTGCACCCGGCTCGGAAGTCGTTCCTTGAAAGGAAAGTAACTTGTATTAGTCTCAAGGTATATTATGGACTCACTGTATGGAACGTATCTCATTTTGGCCAAGCGATTTCAAGGGTCTACTCGAAAGGAACAAGGTCCTCTTTAGAAACTTTCTTGTGAGATCAAAGGATCTGAAGCATGCTCTGATACCAATATGTCACGCCCCGATTTCGGCTATTCGATACTCGTCCCCCGGGCGTGATGCCGTGCACGCGTAGGGCGCGCGTGCACAAGGCCTTAGGCATAAGGATATTTTTAGAACAATGCAACAGAGTAGACATATAAGATAACACAAGGTTGAGGCATAGAAAAGTTTCTCCTTTATTCATAATGAACATCTTTTTACATTGCTTGACTCAAAAGTATAAAATGCCCACGGGCTTACAGACTTGGACGCAAAATGAGATAGCCGATCCATACATTATGTCCCTTTACATAGATTCAAAAACACAAAATCCACCTTGGGTGCGAGTAAGCACCATCGCCTTAGCGATATTCAGCAACGGAGAGAGAGTGAAAGGCTTCGAGCTTGAGCCTTCAAAAGTCTTGGCCACGAACCGCCAAGGATCCCAAAATGTTCGGAGTGAGCTTCAGTTCCTCGCCGCGTCGCCTTGCGCCGGGGAACCTGCTACAACGAGGGTCAGTACTTCGGAAAGTACTGGTGAAGGCTAGCTGCTCAACTTTACCAAGCTCAAGAGATATGATCTAATGAGTATGCTACAATTATTTGCTTAGGTGGGTTTCTATTCTTGCCTAGATCAGATTTCATTTAGCAGGTATGCAAGAACAAAATAACATAACTTCCCATGCCACCGTTCGGTGACTTTACCTGTCTCGTCTGAACCACCTGTACAACTTACCATAGCCTTCCCTGCCACGAAGACATAGTTAGTCTGCACAGTTTAAATGTACACAACATCTTTCTATGTTGTTTAGGAGCCATCATGGGTTTAGTCTGGGCTGGCGGCGACGCTTGCAGCGCGGGTAGCTAGCCCCGCTACAATTCCCCGCTCCCAGGACTAAAAAGTAGATTCCGCCCGGGTCGAGACGGCCCGGTGCCCCGGCACCGCTCGCAGGAACCTGGATCCCTTGTGCACAAGAATTCCCATGACCATTTCTATGACTCTACCTCATAGATTTACTTACTAGCCATTTAAAGAACATCATGTATGAAACTGCTTTACTGTACTATCATAATCAACCAACAGTTATATGAAATAACATGCAGCAGTTTATAGAAGAACACTTTGAACTATCAATAGATACCAACCCATTAAACACCCAACGAACATGCATGCATCAATAAATTTATGCAAGGTTTGTATGACAAGCAATGGGTGTTCCAAGCCTACTTCTTATCTTATCTTGTTATCCAACTTGTTACTTAATTGGTATCGTTTGATTGAATGCCCAACTGAGTCAGTTTTATTATGAACGGAGCCCTTGGAAAGAAGGTGCTTATCGAAATAGAGCCACTCACAAGTTTGTTGAATAGGAAGAAGAAGAAGAGGTCCCTAAGACTCCGCTCGCGCGTCGTCTACACGATCACCTGCACGCACCAACGGATGATCAATACCTCCTGCTTCGGTCTCCAAGGGTCGATACGAAATGCGAAATCCTAAGAACGAAAGCAATGAAATCCATTGAAACCGTTCAAGAAAACGCAAGTCATAAAACCAACAAGAAAGCATCCAAGCGGCACGAAAACGGACAAGAAACCAACGCAACGGAAAGGCCCCTCTCGACTCTGCCGCCGAGTCCATCCTCGAGGCACAGTCCGTTGTATATGGGACCTGATTCCGAAGAAACCAATCCATAACGAGGAAAGGATCTTAATTCAATCTGTCCCGTTCGGACGGTCGTAAGTATTCCTTGGCCGCGCTCCCCGAATAGGGGGAACGGGGCATTACAACCGCAAAGTCGGTTTCCTTTCCTGCTGAAATAAGATATTGCATCTTTTGCAGGAACAGGTCATCCTTCTGAGCGAACTTGACCTTTTCTAACAAGTCAGGTTCGAGGCGCAGCTGAGCCACTTGTGCCCCCTTTTGTATCTGATTATAAGTGTAATGCCTAAAGCTTCGATATCCCGACGCAGCTTGTTATCAATGGTCAAACTCCCAACGAACACTCGACTCAGTGCATCAGCTACAACATTTTCCTTGCCAGGCGTGTATCTGATCATCAGGTCAAAGTCGCTAAGAAGTTCAGGCCAACGTTGTTGTCGAAGATTCAAATCCTTTTGGTTATATAGATATTTTAGGCTCTTATGATCCGTATAGATCTCGCACAGTACACCATAAAGGTAGTGGCGCCACAACTTCAGCGCGAACACCACCGCGTCTAGTTGCAAATCATGTGTTGGATAATTCTTCTCGTGAGGTTTTAGCTGCCTCGACGCGAAGACTATCACTTTGTCCCGTTGCATAAGGACACATCCCAATCCCTTACCTGAGACGTCACTGTATATTTTGAAGTCATCAGGTCCGTCCGGAAGGGTAAGAATTGGTGCTGAGACGAGGCGCTGTTTAACTCCATAAACGAAGCTTCACAGTCGTCCGTCAACGCGAACATTATTCCTTTCCGCGTGAGCTGAGTCAGAGGCGAGGCAATCTTTGCAAAATGCGCCACCATTCGGTGACTTTACCTGTACCGTCTGAACCACCTGTACAAAACTTACCATGAACTTTCCTGCCACGAAGACATAGTTAGTCTGCACAGTTTAAATATACATAAAGATCACTGTCTTGACTAGCCGTCATGGACCATAGACTGGATAGACGGCGATGCTTGCAGCGCAGGTAGCGAGCCACGCTACAAACTCCGCCTCACCCGAGCTAAGTTGCTAGCACGACTAACTGATGTTCCGTCCGGGACGAATCGACCCCGGTGTCCCGACGACCGTTCGCAGAAACCAAGAACCTTGTGCACAAGTTACCCATGACCATTTGACGATCTGAACACTAAGCATACGAAGCATTTCAAACATTAATATGAACGGAACTACTTTAGCACAGTGCGATTACATAGTCTACTGGCTGATATGATCAATTCACAAGTTATGTACTATCCATTGAGCAGTTTTATAGATGAATAAGTTCTAACTATAACTGAACACAAGATAGCTATATGTATAACGAACATGCATGCATCAATGTGATCGTTGAGAATTCTATGTGACAAGCATTATAAGTGTTTCAAGTATACTTCTTTATTCTATCTCAATTTTATTCTTTTGGTATCATTGATCGGAATGTATAAATGAGTCAATTTATTAGGAATGAAGACTTGGACGAAGGGCGCAAATCGGGAGTAAAGCCAATCACAAGTTTGAGAACTGGGAAAGAAAAAAAGGAGATCTTCAAGACTCCGCTTGCGTGTCGCCTACACGATCACCTACACGCACCAACAAATGATCAATATCTCCTACTTCAGTCTCCAAGGGTTCGATACGAAATGCGAAATCCTAAGAACGAAGACAATAAAATCCATCAAAACCGTTTAAGAAAACGCAAGTCACAAAACCAACAAGAAAGCAACCAAGCGGCATCGAAAACAGACAAAGAAACCAACGCAACGGAAAGGCCCCGCTCGACTCTGCCGCCGATTCCTTCCTTGAGGCACGATCCGTTGAATGTGGGACCTGATTCCGAAGAAACCAATCCATAAAGAAGAAAGGATCTAGATTCAATGTGTCCAGATCGAACGATACCAAGTATATCTTAACCGCGCTCCCCGAATAGGGGGAACGGGGCACTTCACACGGAGTGCCAGTTTCCATAGTATCATATCGGGACGGACGATTCTTATCACGTTTCTGGGAAAGCCTTCAGCCAGCGATGGGGACCAAGTTGAAGTTCAGCTCAGCCTACCATCCTCAAACTGATGGCCAAAAAGAACGGATGAATCAGGTACTAGAAGACATGTTGCATCTCTGCGTAATCGATTATAAGTCAAGTTGGGACGTCCACCTACCATTGGCCGAATTTGCATACAACAACAGTTATCATTCTAGCATCCAAATGGCTCAGTACGAGGCTCTATATGGGCAAAAGTGTAGGTCACCAATCTGCTGGGATAAATTTGGAGAGCGGCAAATCCTTGGGCCGAAACTAGTTGAACAAACAGTCTAGAAGGTTCGGTTGATCCGAGAGCGACTAAAAGTAGCACAAACTCGGCAAAAGAGCTATGCCGACATTCGTCGATGACCCCTTGAGTTCTTTGAAGGGGACCATGTATTTTTAAAGGTCTCACCCATGCGAGGAGTCATGCGAATTGGAGTAAAAGAGAAGTTAAGTCCGAGAATCGTTGGCCCGTTCGAAGTCCTCAAACGACTCACTTCAGTTGCCTATCAAGTTGCATTGCCACCAGCCCTATAAGAAATGCATGATATTTTTCACGTCACAGCTTAGAAAGTATGTGCATGACCTGAACCACGTGGTAGATCTTGGTCAGCTAGAGCTGCAGCCAGACTTGTCATACGCCGAGGAGCCTGTTCAGATCGTAGATCGGAAAGAGAAGCAGTTGCGGAATCGGGCAATCTCGCTTGTACGCGTTCTTTGGAGGAACCACTCGGTCGAGGAATCAACCTGGGAACTCGAATCAGACATGATGCAAAAGTTTCTCTCATTATTCCTTAGGGGTAGGTTCTATTCCTAAGTTTCGAGGACGAAACTTTTTGTTCGTTGGTTAATATTTAGAGCCCCATTCTCCTATTCGTGTAGCGCGGCTAAGAAATACTTGGTATCTTTCGATCGGGACAAGATTGAAACAAGATCCTTTCCTCGTTATGGATTGGTTTCTTCGGAATCAGGTCTCGCATTCAGCGGATCGTGCCTCAAGGACGGACTCGACGGCAGAGTCGAGAGGGGCCTTTCCGTTGCGTTGGTTTTCTTGCCCGTTTTCGATGCCGCTTGGTTGCTGTCTTATTGATTTTATGACTTGCGTTTTCTTGAACGGTTTCGATGGATTTCATTGCCTTCGTTCTTAGGATTTCGTATTTCGTATCGAACCCTTGGAGACCGAAGCAGGAGATATTGATCATTTGTTGGTGCGTGCAGGTGATCGTGTAGGCGAAGCGCAAGCGGAGTCTTGAAGATCTCCCCTTTTTCTCTACCGGTTCACTAACTTGTGAATGGCCTTACTTCGATTAGCTCCCTTCTTCCATGTCTTCATTCTTAACAATCTGACTCGTTTGCATGACCCGATCAACGATACCAAAGGAGTAATAATAAATTAGTCATGATAACAAGAAGTAACTTGGGACACTGACGCTTTTCATATAAATTTCCATACGATCACATTGTATGCGTGCTTGTACGTTATGCATTATATGTATTCATGTTTCAGTTATATCTAGAACTTATCATTTATAACTGTACATATGTGTAGTGCAAATAAATCAAAATGTGATCACTTGAGCAGGTAGACTATGTCATTTGCACTGTGCTAAAGTAGATATGCACATTCTGATGGCTTGAAATGCTTCAATTATTAACTTAGTATTGATACGTCGTTTGGTCGGACAATTTGTGCACAAGGTTTGGTTCCTGCGAACAGTTTCCGGGACACGGGCCGATTCGTTCAGAGCGGAATTCGGATAGCTACGCTAGCAAGACTAGCACGGGTAATGCGGGGCCTTGTAGTGGGGCTTCCTACCCGCGCTGCAAGGATCACCGTCTTACTATAGCTATTGTCCACTGTGGCAATGTGTGCCATGACCCAACTATCTTACTGCATTATTTGTTCAAGCTAATGATGTCTTCTTGACAGGGAAGAACATGGTAAGTCGTGTGCAGGTGGACGTAACGCCGCAGGTAAAAAGCCACCGAACGTTGGCACAGTTATTAAGTCATATTTATATATGCAGTGCATGATGTAACTCGAACTAAGGCAAGATAGAAAGTCCACATCAATAATACGTTACCTCACCTAAATATTGTGTCGATTTGGATAGTTGGATTAGCTCGTTCTCACCGGTAGTTTTCAAAGTACTGACCCTCGTTGCAGCAGATTCCCCGAGCCCAGGCGACGCGGCGAGGAACTGAAGCATTCTTCCCCCAACCAGTCCAGTACCCGACGCACTCCGTTCGTGCCTTTTGGAACTTCTATAAAATATCCAGAGCTCGTGCACCCCTTTTATGCAGCACCGAGGGAAGGCGATAGCTATAGCTTCGCCAGCAGGTGTCTATTATATTTTGAAGTTTTAGTAAGGGATGTAATGTATGGAACGGCTATCTCATTTTGCGTCCAAGTTGTAAGTCCGTGCGACGTCTTTATTACCTTTGGATCAAGAGTCTGTTTCTCATTGTGCGATATCTTATTTGCGTACTATGTTGCAAGTGTTCTAAAGTATATCATTATGCCTAGGCCTTGTGCACGCTCGCCTTACACGTGCACGGCATCACGTCCGGGTGACAATTATCGATTTAGCGAAAATCGGAGCGTGACTTAGGCTGGGGGGAAGGAAATTTTTTTTTTTTAATGTGAAGAAAGGATTCAGAGATTTGACTCTGATACCATGTAGAAAGGAATAAATTGGATGATTCATTCATAAAGAGATATTACATATATATAGGAGAGGAGACAACCTCTCTCTATTATTCTATCCGAAGTGGGACTAAAGTCCAATAGACTAATAATACTTAACACAAGCCTTAAATTGAAATAGATAAAAAGTGAATCGAATTTTACACACGATTTAATGCATCATCCAGTCTATTTTTACACCGTCGCCGTACGTATTTCTATACTTTGCAATCTCCCTAAAAAGTGAATCATTTTTTAATGCACCATACCTAAGAAGAGACCGATGAAGTTACATAAGTAAATATATTGCTAAATTTACAACAGTTATTTAGTAAAACAATGGGAGGTAAAAGAAGTTCATGCCATATCTAGTAAAAAAAAGCTATTAAGAAGACACAGTTAAAGGAATACTAGTAAAGAAACATCATACCACCTTGAATAGTAAAAGAATTGCCACATTAAAGGAATACTAGTAAAGAAATATCACTGGCTTAGTGATAAAGGCCTTGGCTTTGTTGATTTTTACTAGGTATGGAGAACATTTTTGACAAAGAGAAGAACAGTAATGAAAAATTACAATGAAAAATTACAATTGAAGAATGCCACATGAAAGCAAATTGTGTGTATCTAGGCTTTACCTCACCCAAATTCAAAAACATTTCTTATCCCAGTTTTAAATTATAAGTGTCAATTGAACATGATGTGTGTGAGGAGGCTGTTTAGGTGAGTAGAACTCACATTATCTAGAAAACAAGTAACAAATATAACCTCTATTAGATTAAACTTTAAGTTATGATCATGGTGCTCCAAAGGTGTGGCAAAGCCAGCTGCAAGAAAAAGAAAAACAGGGCGAACATGTAGAGCATTATGATCATGGTAAAGTCAGCTAGCATTAACAAAGTTTTTAATATTTTTTGTCTAACACTTTTAAGTTATTGCTGGAGAAAAACCTTATAGACGAAAGTTTTGTTTGACCGACAATGATCATGCTAGCATCCACATGTATCATTGTAATCACTAAGATTGGGTAGCAATTCTCTCCCCAAATTACTTATAGCCTTGAAGCCTTCAGGATATGGTACACCACATACATTGCAAACTATATTTGCAAGCAATGCCTATAGGTGCCTATAGACAGTTACATTATAATTTGCTAGGAGAAAGATACGAAAGAAATAAGAAAATAATAGTAGAGTTGAGAACTTGGTAGAACCAAGAAATAAGGAAAAATGAAGATCCACAGAAAAAATCATGGGCAGAGACATAATAGAGTCCAAAAAATTAGAAATTAAGGTCATACAACAATGAAGAACAGGGCATACATTTACATATAAAATTTCAATTACCATTTTCACCTCTGTTGAACATGTACGCATTCGTTTAAAGAATCTAACATGCTTGCACAATTTTTTGTCTTAGGTTCCTATCAAAAAAAGTTCTAATTCATACCCACTAAGAGAGAGAAAAATGATAATACAGGAAATATAGTTTAATAAAAATGTTATAGACCTTATGTAGTGCTTCCACCAAAGCCGGAATAATGTAGTCAGATAATTGTTTAACATATGACTCATCCTGGTCAAACCCTTAGGCAATACGTGCTTCCTGGTCAAACCTTTCAAACAATGCCTGTATGAGCAACAGTTTTGATATCGGCAGTGCAAAATTATATAATTTGTCAATATAAGCCACTATAAAATCATTCTTCCAGTTTCCAGTTGAAGATTCATTGAACTTTCTACATGCTTACAGTGCTGGAAAATTTTCTTGTTTCATATGATTTCTTTGCAGTATTAAATGCTTAAGCATTTAACATTCTAGCCAACTGGTTTAAAATTCTTATAGCGACAAAGGAAGTTAGACTATATGACAGCCAATATATGAATCATGTTATAACAGACCAAGAATCCTCAGGAAGGAACAATATACATGAAGAAAAACAACCTACTTGTGCCAACATATGAAAACCATATCAAATTTGTTTAAAACAGTGTATGATTATAAAAAAGGCTAGCAATGTGAAGGTCAAGTTAACGTTTCAATTGAAATCGCATCTTCATCAGAAGGTACCTGAAGAACAAAAGTACATCTAAAGAGTATTAAATTCAGCCTAATACTAACATCACAATTTCTAAACACCATCATAAAAATGTACAGATTAAACGACCAATTATTGGTCAATTGATCTATATAGACAATCAGGGACCAGAATATAAATATCAAAATTTAATTACAGAAAAGATAGAATTCATTTGTGAGCTTAATACTGCAAAAAGATCATGTCTAAGAAAACAAAAACAAAAAGTGAGAACGCTTGGTAAGTACCACGTTCCAGAACCTCCAGGAAGGCTTGGCTTTAGCTTAAGACATTCAGTAAACTGATTCAATAAGTATAGGACAATTATCGGACACCAAAATTGACGCTGTATCCGTGTCAATGCAACATATTGTAGACTACAAGTAATAAAAAAAATAAAAGAAAGAACTTAGATATTGGATGACAGAATTTATATACCATCATAAAATGTATATACCAGTTCAAATTCGGATACATATGCAAATTGACGGAATCCTGATGTCGGTGTCGGGGGCCACCGTGCGAGTGCTGGTCGGTGACAGTATCTCTTCTAGGCATCTGAAGGAGAACAAAACTTATTTCCTAAAATTTGTCCTAAAATTATATTGTGAAAAGAGGAGGAGGAGGAGGAGGAGATTTACCTTGCGTCAGAGTGAGAGAGGGGTCCTCCGAGCGAGAGAGGCTTCACCAGTTCTAGGAGAAGAGGTCCAGTGAGGGAGGATTCACCATCCCTAGGAGAAGAGGTACTCTAGGGCTTCACACAGGAAAAAAAATGTGGGGAATGAAAAAGAAGTGTTTCTCCCTAACGCTTTTCATGCCATATCCATAGGCACTACAAAAGCTACTTAGGCGATTCGTACCCAGCGGGCTGCGGGAGATCGGGGCGTGACAGATTGTTTCAGAGAGAGAGGCTTGAGCAACTTGTAATCTCGGCTATACGCAGCCTGTAACACTTGTTAATATCAATAAAGAGTTTGTTTTACTCCAACTTGTGTTATTCAATGCTTCTGCTATTGTCGACTCAGTGAACTTGTTACCAATCGTCTATGCGTTTATAATTCCGCTGCACTCGGACAATTTGTGCGACTTTGTGGCTTAGACCTCTTACTGCCAGCCAATGAACCACGGCATTGTACGGACGCAGCTCACGCTCGTGCGGCATTACGTCCAGATGGGTCACGCGGTCGTCCCGCGGGAGCGCTGGCACGGTGATTCTCGCCTAGCAGGGACGCCCGATTAGCCTGCCACGCCCCGATCTCCCGCAGGCTAATCGGCCGTTTGATACCGGGACGTGATGCCGTGCGAGCCTGGGGTTGCGCCCGTACAAGACAACATTGTTTAAGTTTGTTTGGCTATCATCGCATCAATCGAGTAAGCAGCGGAGGGACATTGTTGCTTACCGTAGGGTATATTTCGATCCATCGTGAATGACGATCTAAGGGCTGAGGCAAACTTATACAAGTCATTATACTTGTTCATGCAGACATTCACTTGCACTAGCATAAACGCATTAAAATAACTGTATGCTCGTGCACCCGAAATGTAATCTCGCTCACAACACAGTGTTTGCATATGCTATTTGCCCCTGGATTTCAATATTGCTTGTGCTTGATACCAATCTGTCATGATAATCCATAGTCTTCTAGCATCCTCAAAAAACTAGTTTCAAATATTCAAGCCCAAGTCTATTCCATATTTTGATACGTTCCATTCATCGAGTTCGTTTGGAATAATCACCGAACATGTTCCCTTGAATTCGATCATCCCCGCCGTAAGTGAAATCACCACGCCGGCGCTCCCGCAGGATAACCGTTCTCGTTGGGACTGATTTCGAGAGTTATCGTTTCGAATTTGATTTCAAGATCGTTCTTCCAAACTCCAAGCCAAATCTATTATCGTCCATCTCTTTCATCGAACCAAGACATTCATTTCCGGGCTATCTTCTAGAGCGATATTGTATTCAAGTTCAATCCATTTGTTTCAATCCGAAATCGCTCGCACAATCCTCCAAGTTTCCAACAAGTTTCCTTAACGAGATATCGATTTCCATTTCCGTGAATCCCAATTCGATATAGTCCTTCTGGCTGACTCAATGCATGCATGATACGCGATAGTGTTACTTGCTTGTGGCATGTTTTCGTGTGGCAAACATTGAGGCTAGGCAACATTACAAGTTATCTTATAAGTAGGCAAGCAATGCATTCATAAGGAAACTTAAGCATTCATATTTCGCTCAGGCCGAAGGTAAGTCGAGGAGTGAAACCGTGAAAGGACTTCCCGAGCGACATAGTCTAGGGCCGTGTTGTGTAGCAAGTATAGCAGTATGTATATCGTTCTACTCAAGGCATAGCAGGGTATAGTTGCACAAGGCAAAGATAGCATGCAAGGGTCTAAATATAAGCAATGTTTCATTTCCATGTTCTAGCACAAGCAATACAAGTTGGGATTATTCCGTTAGCTAGGTGCGTTGGATTCTTATTAGCATGCAGGGGGTAATTCACCTAGCGACTAGCATGTATCGTTCCATATTTTAGTTGTGCTGGCTAAGCAAAGACATGTTCACCGTAGCCACCCACCTTAGCGATGATTCGCCTCGGTTGAGCGATATTTCGAGCGAGCCTCTGAAAGCCTAAGCCGAACTCCTGAAGGGACAAGTCTGGATATCCTTTGCCTCAAACGAGTATTCTCGCTGAAGCAAAGCAGGTCGGGACGTTGCACTTTAGCCATTTGAATCGGAGCGGAACGGGGTATTACACTAGGCCTAAACCTTAGCATCTGTACTCCATCGGGCGTGGACTTGCCGGCTCATTTAGTTTGTCGTTAAGGTAACATATGCATCGGGGGAAGGAAATTATCACTAGATGCGATAGTCTTAGACATTAGGGACTATGACATCATTCTGGAGATGGATTGGCTCGGCGCTTGCTCGGCTACCATTGATTGTGCGGAAAAGAAAGTCGTGTTTCGTCTACCTGACGAGATCGAATTTTGCTATGCGTGCAGTCCACAGTCGAGAGCGCCGAATGCGTACATGGTGATCTCTGCAATGTCTGCACGGCGGATGATACATTCCGACTGTGATGGGTACTTGGCGTCTGTGGTGCCCCGTTTCCCCTATTCGGGGAACGCGGCTAAGAAATACAAGACGGTATCGTTCGATCGGGACATATTGAATCAAAAACTCATCCTTGTTATGGATTTGCTTCTTCGGAATCGATTTCCATATTCAGTGGACCGTGCCCCCAGGATCGACTTAGCGGCAGAGTCAGGAGGGACCTCTCCGTTGCAAGTTTTCTTGCCTCAGTTTTCGCTGTCGATTAGTTGCTTTCGTGCTTTGAGTTAGTTTTCGGATTTGCTTGCGTTTTCTTAAACGGTTTCGATGGATTTCACTATTTTCGTTCGTTGAACTGCACTTCAATTTCGAGATTGGAAAGAGTGGAAGAGGTATTGATCAGCTGTTCGTGGCAATGCAGGTGAACGAGCAGTAGGCGACGCGCGAGCGAAGTCCCGAAGCATCTCTTTCCTTTCCTTCTCCAACCAACTTGTGAGTGGCTTATATTCGATTCAGTTGACCCTTCTTCCAAGTCTTCACATCTAAAATCTTGTATTCCTGCTTTCCCCGATCAAACGATACCAAATAATAACTAAAAGATGTCAAGATAAAAAGGAATACACTTAGATTATTTTTATTGCTTGTCAATCAACTTGTGAACGGTTACCTTATTGCATGCTAGTTCGTTTAGAGTGTTCATCATATACATGAATTTCAAGTTAGAATGTATACTTCTTCTATAAATTGTGCTATATATAAGAACTCATCCTGCCATGCAATAAACTGAACATGAAGACCATGCAAAAGTAGATCTTGCATGTTACTGTCTTGTGTCTGAAATTGCCCTGAATTGTCTCAATTAATAACATAGTAGACTACGCTAATCACGGACAACTTGTGCACAAGGTCATAGTTCCTGCGGACGGTCGCTGGGACACTGGCACCGATCCGGTCCGGACGGAACTCCTGAATAGTCGTTTGTTTCGGATGGAATGACCTGTGACGCCGTTGTTCATTTCGTTACTTGTTATTTCATTCATATACTTTGACCCGTCCATTATGGCATCATGCCAGTGATCCCATCATATATTTAAACATGTGCAAGCTAACTTGTGTCTTCGTGGCAAGGAAGGACATGGTAAGTATTGTGCAGTTGTTTCAGACGGACAGGTAAAAGTCACTCACAGTGTCAAGTTCATTTCTAAAATTCTATATATATTGCTTGCTTGTAAAATGAACTAAGGCAAGATAGAAAGACCACAAATAATGTGCATGCTTCATATAAATAACGTGTTGATTGGTATAATTGGGTTAGCTCGCCTTCACCAGTACGTTTCGATGTACTGACCCTCGTTGAAACAAGTTCCCCGCATTAAGGAGAGCCGAGCGAGGAGCTAGCAACCTAAACTCAATGCAGCTCAGAGGGAAAGCCATCATCCCACCTGGAGGTCCCTCATTTTGAGTTTTAGTAAATGATGTAATGTACAGGACAACTATCTCATTTTGTGTCAACTTTTGTAAGCCCGTGCGGCAATTAACTGACTCGTTCAAGAGTTTGTAATAGATGTTCATTATCAATAAAGAGAACTTTTTCATGTTTCAACTTTGTGTTTCAATTTATCTGCGTACTCTGAATATGTGCTCGTTATGCAAAAATATCTTAGCCTTGTGCGGTGCGCAACCTAGGCCCGCACGGCGTCATGTCCGGGGGACCACTATCGATTTCACGGAATCGGGGCGTGACATATTGGTATTAGAGCACAGCTTCAAATTCCTTTGACCCTTGTATTGGAAAAGTTCCTTTAACGATCAGATCCCTGTGCGAACTCTTGAACTCGTTAGGCCAAAATGGAATACGTTCATACAATGAGTCCATAATACATTATGATCCCGATGTAATTTACCTTCTTTTGAAGGAATGGCACAAGCACAATCATCAGCGCTACCACCGGGTGAGACACAAGCCCAAGAAAGCAGTTCCGGCACTTCGAGAAGTTCTCGAAGCCAGCGATCCATGTCTCGTGTCGATCCCCTTCAGCAGATGATATGGATATGAGAGGCTAACCAGCAAAGGGACGAGGCTCGTTATGCACGGGCTGAGAAGCGAGAAGAAGAGAGGCAAATCAAGTTCCAAGACAATATAGAAGCCCGATTCTCAGTCCAACAAAATCAGGTAGATACCCTACAACATATTGTGCAGACTTTGGCCTCTAACCAGTCCGCGGCAACAGCAGCGACACTGGTGGAGCAACCCGCGCTTGAAGTCGAGATGCCTCAAACTCCAAGGAAGAAGGATGTGACTGCCTTCGACTTTGGCGACTTCAAGAAAGTCTACAACAAGCCATATGTCACGCCCCGATTCCGTAGAATCGATAGTTGTCCCCCGGACGTGACGCCGTGCGGGCCTAGGTTGCGCACTGTGGTGCCCCGTTCCCCCTATTCAGGGAGCGCGGCTAAGAAATACAAGATGTTATCGTTCGATCGGAATAGATTGAAACAAGAACTCATCCTCGTTATGGATTTCTCTCTTCGGAATCGATTCCCATATTCAGTGGACCGTGCCCCCGGGATCGACTTAGCGGCAGAGTCAGGAGGGACCTCTCCGCTGCATCTTTTGTTGCCTAGTTTTTGTTGTCGCTTGTTGCTTTCGTGCCTTGAGTTGGTTTCGGATTTGCTTGAGTTTTCTTGAACGGTTTCGATGGATTTCATTGTTTTCGTTCGTTGAACTGCACTTCAATTCCGATAATGGAAAGAGTGAAAGAGTTATTGATCAGTTGTTCGTGTCATTGCAGGTGAACGAACAGTAGGCGACGCTAGAGCGGAGTCTTAAAGCATCTCTTTTCTTCTTCCTTCCAACTAACTAAGTGAGTGGCTACCATCATAATCTTGTGTTCTTGCTTGCCCCGATCAGACGAAACAAGTAATAACTAAAAGCTATCAAGATAAAAAGGGAATAGACTTGGACTACATTGCTTGTCAACAAACTTGTGAACGGTTACCTATTGCATTCTAGTTGTTCAAAATGTTCTTATGTGTGCTTCAATTTTAGTTAGAATGTTTACTTCTTCTATAAATTGAGCTATGTGTAGAACACACTTGTTTATACCACAACTATTCAGGGAGACTATGCAAAATAAATCATATCATGTTACTTGTCTCAAATGCTTATTGCCTCAAACTGCATCAAGGGATAAATTCAATATAAATGTCGTTGATCACGGACAACTTGGGCACAAGGTCATAGTTCCTGCGAACGGTCGCTGGGGCACTGGCACCGATCCGGACGGAACCTCATGTTTAGTCTTCATGTACATCGGACAGGATGGTTTGTGGCGCCCTTGTGTTCACGCCGCATATCATCCTCGCCAATGACTAAAATTGGTCCATTTGGCATACGCCAGTGATCCCCTCGTAGATTTAAACCTGTTGCAAAGCTAACTTGTGTCTTCTTGGCAGGGAAGGCATGGTAAGTATTGTGCAGGTGGTTCAGACGGACAGATAAATGTCACCGAACGGTAGCGGGTTATTTCATTGATTTTTATATTTATTGCTTGCTGTAAAATGAACTAAGGCAAGATATAAAGACCACAAAAATTATGCATGCTTCATTAAAACGTGTTTATTGGTATAGTTGGGTTAGCTTGCCTTCACCAGTACGTTTCGATGTACTGACTGTCACGCCCCGATTTCGTCCAATCGATAATCGTCCCCCGGGTGTGATGCCGTGCACGCGTAGGGAGCGCGTGCACAAGGCCTAGGCATAATGATGATCTTTAGAACATATGCAACAAAGTACGCTAATAAGATAACACACATTGAGGCATAGAAAAGTTTCCTTTTTTATTGATAATGAACATCTGTTTACAGACTCTTGACCCAAAACGAGAAGGATGCCACACGGGCTTACAACTTGGATACAAAATGAGATAGTCGTTCCCATACATCACATCCTTTTACTAAAACTTCAAAAGACATTATAGACACCTGCTGGCGAAGCTATCGCCTTGCCACGGAGCCGCATATAAGGGTTGCGCTGGCTCCAAGTGCTTTGTACAAGCTTCAAAAGTCACGAACGGAATGTGTCTGATACTGGACTGGTTGGAGAAGGAAGAAGCTTCAGCTCCTCGCCGCGTCGCTCGGGCTAGGATACCTGCTGCAACGAGGGTCAGTACTATGAAAAGTACTGGTGAGGGCGAGCTAACCCAACTAACCAAATCCAAGTTTGTTCATATGAAACATGCAATATTATTGTGGCTCTTTCTATCTTGCCTAGTTCAATTTACATGCAAGCATTGAATATATTCGATTTACAGAACAAATGTGCTACCGTTAGGTAACTTTTACCTTCCCGTCTGAATTGCCTGCATAACACTTACCATATTCTTCCCTGCCACGAAGACACCATTAGTTTGAGCAAGCAATGCAGAAATATATGTACATTGGGTCATGGCATATCATTGCCACCGTGGACAATAGCTACAGTAAGCGGTGACCCTTGCAGCTCGGGTAGCAAGCCCCGCTACAAGGCCTTACCCGTGCTAGTCTTGCTAGCGTAGCTATCCGAGTTCCGCCCGGAACGAATCGGCCCCAGTGCCCCGGGCGCTGTTCGCAGGAACTAAACCTTGTGCACAAGTTGTCCGACTGAACTACGCATTTACACTAAACTAATAGATAAAGCATTCAGACCATAAGAATGTATACATCTACTTTAGCATAGTGCATTGGCATAGTCTTCCTGTCCAAGTGATTGCATGTCAATATAGTTTGCACAATACATCCGTATATTTATATAGAATAAGTTCTAGCTACAACTGAAACATGAATATATAAATGCATAGCGGACAAGCACGCATCAATGAGATCGTTTGAGCATTCTAAGTGACAAGCATTTCAAGTGTTTCAAGTTTAACTCATCTTCATCTTGACTCAGTTTTATTCTTATTATGATATCGCTGGAGCGGGATGCATAATGAGTCAATTATTATTTAGAGTAAAGACTTGGCAGAAGGGTGCTAATCGAAATAAAGCCACTCAAAAGTTTGAGAACTAGGAGAGAAAGGGAGAACTTCAAGACTCCGCGCGTGCGTCGTCTACCCGATCACCTGAATGCACCAACAGATGATCAATATCTCATGCTTCGGTCTCCGAGGTTCGATATGAAATTGCGAGATCCTAAGAACGAAAGCAATGAAATCCATCGAAACCGTTCAAGAAAACGCAAGTCATAAAACCAACAAGAAAGCAACTAAGAGGCACGAAAACGGGCAAGGAAACCAGCGCAACGGAAAGGCCCCTCTCGACTCTGACGCCGAGACCTTCCTTGAGGCACGATCCGTTGAATTTGGGACCTGATTCCGAAGAAACCAATCCATAACAAGGAAAGAATCTTGATTCAATCTGTCCCGATCGAATGGTCGTAAGTATTTCTTGGCCGCACTCCCCGAATAGGGGGAACGGGGCATTACATCATAACCATCCAAAAGAAAGTTTTGTCCCGAAACTTAGGAATAGAACCTACCCCTAAGGACCAATGAGGGAAACATTTCCCTCATATCAGATTCGAGTTCCCACGTCGATTCTTCGACCGCGTGGTTTCGCCAAAGAACGCGCACTAGCGATACTGCCCGATTCCGTAACTGCTTTTCCTTGTGCTCCAAGATCTGGACGGGTTCTTCGACGTACGACAAGTCCGCCTGCAGATCTAACTGACCAAAGTCTACCACATGGTTTGGGTCGTGCACATATTTTCTAAGCTGAGACACATAAAAAATATCGTGCATATCTGATAGTACTGGCGGCAATGCAATTTGGTAAGCAACTGAAGTCACACGTCTCAGAATTTCAAACGGCCCAACAAATCTCGGACAAACTTCCCTTTTATCCAGAATCTCGTCACACCACGCATGGGCGAGACTTTTAGGAACACATGGTCCCCCTCTTGGAATTCAAGAGGGCAACGACGAACATCGGCATAGCTCTTTTGCCGACTTTGTGCTACTTTTAACCGTTCTCGAATCAGCCGAACCTTCAGGACTGTTTGTTCAACCAGTTCCGGCCCAAGGATTTGCCTCTCTCCAACTTCATCCCAGCAGATCGGTGACCTACACTTCCGCCCATATAGAGCCTCATACGGAGCCATCTGGATGCTAGACTGATAAATGTTGTTGTAAGCAAATTCGGCTAGCGGCAGGTTGACGTCCCAACTTGACTTGGAATCGATTACGCAGAGGCGTAGCATGTCTTCAAGTATCTGATTCACCCGTTCTGTCTGGCCATCTGTTTGAGGATGGTAGGCTGAGCTGAATTTCAACTTGGTCCCCATCGATGACTGAAGGCTTGTCCAGAAATGTGAGATGAACCGTCCATCCCGATCTGATACTATAGAAACTGGCACTCCGTGCAGCCGGACTATCTCGTCAAGGTAGGTCTGGGCAAGGCGATCGGCGTCCCAAGTACTTTTAATGGCAATAAAGTGTGCAGACTTGGTTAACCGGTCGACGATGACCCAGATTGCGTCGTTCTCCCGTTGCGTCCTTGGCAGACCAACAATAAAGTCCATGCTGATGTGCTCCCACTTTCATTCCGGGATAGCAAGATTTTGCATTTCTCCGTCCGGCCTCTGATGCTCTGCTTTTACCCTCTGACAGGTTATGCATTGCGACACGAAGAGCGCCATATCCTTCTTCATGCCGTGCCACCAGAAGATAGTACGAAGGTTCTTATACATTTTCGTGCTCCCGGGATGGATTGTATAGGCTGCATAATGTGCTTCAGTAAGGATTTCCCGTCTGAGTTCTGAATCATTGGGGACGCATAGCCTTCCCTTCACTCGCAACATCCCATTCTCATCTACCACAAAGTCTTTCGCCTTCCCCGCTTGAACCTGCTCTCGCATTTTCCGGAGGAATGGGTCGTCTCTTTTGAGTAGATGTGACTCCCTCTATCAGATTGGGTACAAATAGCATCTGAGCAACCCGCGCGCCGCGATAACGAATTCTGAGTTCGATGCCTATTTCTTCTAACTCCCTTTGTAACCTACGATCGACGGACTGAGATCCCGCAAAGACCCGACTCAACGCATCCGCTACCACATTCCCCTTGCCAGGTGTGTAGTCTATCGTCAAGTCGTAATTCTTTATCAATTCTAGCCAACGCCGCTGTCGTAGGTTCAGATCCGCCTGGGTGAACAAGTACTTTAAACTTTTGTGGTCGGTATAGATTCGGCAAGATACTCCATAAAGGTAGTGTCGCCACAACTTTAACCCGAACACAATTGCTGCCAGCTCCAGATCATGCGTGTGATAATTCTTTTCATGCTTTTTCAGCTGTCTGGATGCATAGGCTATCACTCTGTCTTGCTGCATAAGTACACACCCTAAGCCCTGCCCTGAAGCGTCACTAAAGATTTGGAATCCCGAAGTCTCGTCCGGTAGTGCAAGTAACGGGGCAGAGGTTAGGCGATGCTTTAACTCTTGAAACGCAGTTTCATAGTCGGCGGACCACTCAAACGCGACTCCCTTCTGAGTGAGGCGAGTCAGAGGAGGCAAGTTTGAAAAAATCCTTTACGAACTGTCTGTAGTAAGCCTGCTAGCCCAAGAAAGCTTCGAATTTTATTAACAGATGCAGGTCGCTTCCACTCGACAATGGCCTCCACCTTCTTCGGATCGACTGAAATGCCTCCCGCAGAAATGATGTGCCCAAGAAAAGATACACTGCTCAGCCAAAATTCGCACTTACTCAGTTTCGCATACAACTTGTTGTCTCGAAGGGTTTGTAGCACGGTCCGCAAGTGCTCTGCATGCTCCGCCCCATTCTTCGAATACACCAAGATATCATCAATGAACACTACTACAAATCGATCGAGGTACGGCCGAAACACTTGGTTCATCAAACCCATAAAGGCGGCAGAGGCATTGGTCAAACCGAACGGCATTACCAAAAACTCATAGTGGCCGTAGCGAGTGCGAAAGGCTGACTTCGGCACGTCGTCCGGCTTAATTTTGAGCTAATGGTAACCCGAACGGAGATCGATTTTTGAGAATACTGTAGCAGCTTGTAACTGATCAAAAAGATCGTCTATCCTGGGGAGGGGATATTTGTTTCGAACAGTTGCTTTGTTTAATTCCCGATAGTCAATGCAGAGTCGCATCGAGCCATCCTTCTTCTTAACGAACAGTACCGTTGCACCCCACGGAGACACACTAGGCCGGATATACCCACGATCAAGCAGTTCCTGCAGCTAAATTTTTAACTCTTTTAGTTCTGCCGGTGCCATTCGATACGGAGGTTTGGAAATGGGTTGGGTTCCAGGAAATGTGTAGATAGTGAACTTTGTCTCTCGATCGGGCGACATACCGGGCAACTCGTCGGGGAACACATCAGGAAAATCCGCCACAACGGGAATGGACTTAACGTTTGTGCAATCTTGCCGAGTGTCTCGAACGAAAGCCAAGTACCCTATGCAGCCGGAGTGAATCATCCGTCGAGCAGACATTGCTGATATCACCATGCAGGCATATGACGCTTCCGACTGTGGACTGCACGAATAGCAAAATTCGGTCTCGCCAGGAAGACGAAACACGACTTTCTTCTCCGCACAATCGATAGTAGCTGAGCAAGCGCCAAGCCAATCCATTCCCAGAATGATGTCGTAGTCCCCAATGTCTAGAACTATCGCATCAAGTGACAATTTCCTTCCTCTGATGTAAATGTAGCCACCACGACAAACTGAATCGGCAGGCAAGCTCGTGCCTGACGGAGTACTGACGCTAAGCCTTAGGCCTAACGGGGTTTGAATGAATCTATGTTCCCTAGCAAAGTTTGTTGACACAAAACTATGGGTAGCACCTGAATCAAATAACACTCGTGCAGGCACATTATTGAATAGCAACATACCTGACAGTACGGTGTTCGAGGCAAGCGCCTCGTCCCTCGTCAAGGCATAGACCCGACCCCCAGTGTTCGGACGACGCTCTTGTTGCTGGGCAGCCCGATTCGCTTGGGGTCCCTGAACTGAATTTGCTGTTCTATACGGCGCTGAGGGACTCGGTTGGGGCGATCAAGACAGTCACGAGCATAATGGCCTAGCCGACCACAATTGAAGCATCCCTGATTTCGATATTCGCTAGCCTGGTGCCCTGTACGGTTGCATTTTGCACAGTGCTGCCCTTGGTTTCCCCCCGATTGATGCCCTAGTTGCCGCCATGATTTGGTCGCTTGTTAGCATTGTTTCCTCATGTATTACCTTGGCGCTTGTGATGAGAATGTTGCACAGCGCCTGCGGTAGCGGAAGGATATTGCGGCTCCAGGACCAGGGCATGGTTAAGGACTTCCCTCATCGTCTCGTATTGTGGAGCGACTACGTGCGCGTGAATGGAAGGTCGTAGGCCGCCTTCAAATTGCCTGGCTTGGCTTGCTGCATTGGGCAGGTAAGAACTAGCGAACTTCGCCAACCAGTTGAATTCTGCGGCATACTGCTTCACCGTCATCGTTCCTTGTTGCAGTCGTACGAAATCGTTCTCTTTCTGACGACGAATGGGTGGGGGGATAAATTCTTCTCCGAATGCGCCACGGAAGGTGGACCAAGGGATCGTCTCGCCATCATCACCAGTAGAGAGCGATCTTCGGTGTACATCCCACCAATTGTGCGCGTTCATCCGAAGCTGGAGTTGGGCGCAGGCGACTCGTTTGTCATCGGATACTTCTAAAAGCTTAAAGTGGTCTTCCAACTCGGACAACCAATCTAATGCCACGACCGGATCCTCCGTCCCTTGGAAGGACGTGTTGCAGACCTTCTTGAAGTCAGCAAAGTCGAAGGCAGTCACATCCTTCTTCTTTGCATTCTGAGGCACTATGACTTCATCTGTTGCTGGCTCCACCGGTTCCGCTATTGTTGTTGCGGATTGGTTAGAAGCCAAGGTCTGAACAATTTGTTGCAGAGCGTCCACCTGCTTCTGTTGGATCTCAAATCGAGCCTCTAGATTTTTCTCGAACTTGTCCTGTCGGGCCTCATCCCTCTGTTGCGCTTCCAGCATTTGCATCATTCGTTCGACCGGATCGACAGAGGGCGTAGGTCGCTGGCTCTCGGAACTAGCCGAAGTGCCTGAAGTACTTGCATCAACTTGGCCTGTTGCTTGGGTTCGAGCCATTCCTGCTAAAACAGTAACTTATATCAGTCTCATAGAGTATTACGGACTCACTGTATGGAACGTATCTCATTTTGCACCAATTGATTTCAAGAGTTAACTCGGACGGGACAGGGTCATCTTTGGAAAACTTTCCGACTCGAGATCAAAGGATCTAAAGCTTTGCTCTGATACCACTATGTCACGTCCCGATTTCGTCCAATCGATAATCGTCCCCCGGACGTGATGCCGTGCACGCGTAGGGCGCGCGTGCACAAGGCCTAGGCATAATGATAATCTTTAGAACATATGCAATAGAGTACGCAAATACATATGCAATAGAGTACGCAAATAAGATAACACACATTGAGGCATAGAAAAGTTTTCTTTTTATTGATAATGAACATCTGTTTACAGACTCTTGACCCAAAACGAGAAGGATGCCACACGGGCTTACAACTTGGATACAAAATGAGATAGTCGTTCCCATACATCACATCCTTTTACTAAAACTTCAAAAGACATTATAGACACCTGCTGGCGAAGCTATCGCCTTGCCACGGAGCCGCATATAAGGGTTGCGCTGGCTCCAAGTGCTTTGTACAAGCTTCAAAAGTCACGAACGAAATGCGTCAGATACTGGACTGGTTGGAGAAGGAAGAAGCTTCAGCTCCTCGCCACGTCGCTCGGGCTCGGGGAACCTGCTGCAACGAGGGTCAGTACTATGAAAAGTACTGGTGAGGGCGAGCTAACCCAACTAACCAAATCCAAGTTTGTTCATATGAAACATGCAATATTATTGTGGTCTTTCTATCTTGCCTAGTTCAATTTACATGCAAGCATTGAATATATTCGATTTACAGAACAAACGTGCTACCGTTAGGTAACTTTTACCTTCCCGTCTGAACTTCCTGCATAACACTTACCATATTCTTCCCTGCCATGAAGACACCATTAGTTTGAGCAAGCAATGCAGAAATATATGTACATTGGGTCATGGCATATCATTGCTACCGTAGACAATAGCTACAGTAAGTGGTGACCCTTGCAGCTCGGGTAGCAAGCCCCGCTATAAGGCCTCCCCCACCTTACCCGTGCTAGTCTTGCTAGCGTAGCTATCTGAGTTCTGCCCGGAACGAATCGGCACCAGTGCCCCGGGCGCCGTTCGCAGGAACTAAACCTTGTGCACAAGTTGTCCGACCGAACTACGCATTTACACTAAATTAATAGATAAAGCATTCAAACCACAAGAATGTATACATCTACTTTAGCATAGTGCATTGGCATAGTCTTCCTGTCCAAGTGATTGCATGTCAATATAGTTTGCACAATACATCCGTATATTTATATAGAATAAGTTCTAGCTACAACTGAAACATGAATATATAAATGCATAGAGAACAAGCACGCATCAATGAGATCGTTTGAGCATTCTAAGTGACAAGCATTTCAAGTGTTTCAAGTTTAACTCATCTTCCTATTGACTCAGTTTTATTCTTATTATGATATCATTGGAACGGGATGCATAATGAGTCAATTATTATTTAGAGTGAAGACTTGGCAGAAGGGTGCTAATCGAAATAAAGCCACTCACAAGTTGGAGAACTAGGAGAGAAAGGGAGAACTTCAAGACTCCGCGCGTGCGTCGTCTACCCGATCACCTGCACGCACCAACAAATGATCAATATCTCCTGCTTCGGTCTCCGAGGTTCGATATGAAATTGCGAGATCCTAAGAACGAAAGCAATGAAATCCATCGAAACCGTTCAAGAAAACGCAAGTCATAAAACCAACAAGAAAGCAACTAAGCGGCACGAAAATGGACAAGGAAATCAGCGCAACGGAAAGGCCCCTCTCGACTCTGCCGCCGAGACCTTCCTTGAGGCACGATCCGTTGAATATGGAAACTGATTCCGAAGAAACCAATCAATAACGAGGAAAGGATCTTGATTCAATCTGTCCCGATCGAACTGTCGTAAGTATTTCTTGGCCACGCTCCCCGAATAGGGGGAACGGGGCATTACACTTACCCTCGTTGAAACAGGTTTCCGCGCTAAGGAGAACCAAGCGAGGAGCAGAAGTCAATCCCCTAATCCAGTCCAGCTTTAGGCACGCCTTGATCCGTGCCACCTTTTGAAGTATTTTGGAGAAAGAAGCAAGCAACCCAAGCAAACATGCAGCTTCGTGGGAAGGCCGTCATTCCTCCAGGAGGTCTTATATTTTGAGTTTCAGTAAGGGATGTAATCTACAGGACTGCTATCTCATTTTGTGTCAACACTTTTGTAAGCCCATAGAGGCAACCTTATGCCTCCGTTCAAGAGTTTGTAATAGATGTTCATATTATCAATAAAAGAGAACTTTTTAATGCTTCAAATCTGTGTTTCAATTTATCTGCGTACTCTGAATATGTGCTCGCTATGCAAAAATAAAATACTTAGCCTTGTGCGGTGCGCAACCTAGGCCCGCACGGCGGTCACGCCCGGGGGACGACTATCGATTCCACGGAATCGGGGGATGACAGGTTGGTATCAGAGCACAGCTTCAAAGTGTTCCTTTGGTTCTTAGACAGGAAAAGTTCCTTTAACGATAAATCCGTGTGCGAACTCTTGAACTCGTTAGGCCAAAATGAGATACGTTCATGCAATAAGTCCATAATACATTATGATCCTAATGTAATTTACCTTCTTTTGAAGGAATGGCACCAGCGCAATCCTCAGCGCTAGCACCGGGCGAGACAAAGGCTCAGGAGAGCAGCTCTGGCACTTCAGGAAGCTCTCGGAGCCAACGGGGCACGTCTCGAGTAGATCCGCTTCAGCAAGTGATGCAAATGTTGGAAGCACAACGACAAAGAGATGATGCTCGCCAAGCCAAGTTCGAAAGCAGTCTAGAAGCTCGACTCTCAGTCCAATAAAAGCAGGTAGATACCTGCAGCAAATTGTTCAGACTTTGGCCTCCAACCAGTCCGCAGCAACAGCAGCGACTCCGGTGGAACAACCAGCACTTGAAGTCGAGACGACTCAGCCTCCGAGGAAGAAGGATGTGACTGCCTTTGACTTTAGTGACTTCAAGAAAGTCTGCAACACGCCATTCAAGGGGACTGAGGACCCAATCGTGGCCCTCGATTGGCTTGCCGAACTAGAAGATCATCTCTTTGCTGGAAGTACCGAAAGAGAAGCGCGTCGCATGTGCTCAATTTTAGCTTCGCCTCAATGCGCCCGATTGGTGGGACGTGCGACGACCTCTTCCAGTTGTGAATGGAGGGGAGGAGATAGCATGGGACACCTTCCGTGGCGCATTTGAGGAGGAATTCATACCCCCGCCTGTACGACGTCCGATGGAAAACGAGTTTGTTCAACTACGGCAGGACAACATGACAGTTAAGCAATATTCTGCTGAGTTCAACAAGCTTGCTAAATTTGCCAGCTCCTATCTACCCGATGCAGCGAGTCGTGCCAGACGATTCGAAGGAGGTTCCGACCAACCTGTCACGTCCCGATTCCATGGAATCGATAGTCGTCCCCCGGGCGTGACCGCCGTGCGGGCCTAGGTTGCACACCGCACAAGTCTAAGTATTTTATTTTCGCATAGCGAGCACATATTCAGAGTATGCAGATAAATTGAAACACAGATTTGAAGCATGAAAAAGTTCTCTTTTATTGATAATATGAACATCTATTACAAACTCTTGAACGGAGTCATAAGGTTGCCTCTATGGGCTTAGAAAAGTGTTGACACAAAATGAGATAGCAGTCATGTACATTACATCCCTTACTAAAACTCAAAATATAAGACCTCCTGGAGGAATAACGGCCTTCCCACGAAGCTGCATGTTTGCTTGGGTTGCTTGCTTCTTTGTCCAAAATACTTCAAAAGGTGGCACGGATCAAGGCGTGCCAACAGCTAGACTGGATTAGGAGATTGACTTCTGCTCCTCGCTTGGTTCTCCTTAGCGCAGGAACCTGTTTCAACGAGGGTCAGTACATCGAAACGTACTGGTGAAGGCAAGCTAACCCAACTATACCAATTAACACGTTGTTTTAATGAAGCATGCATAATTTTTGTGGTCTTTCTATCTTGCCTTAGTTCATTTTACAGCAAGTAATATATATAATAATCAATGAAATAACCCGCCATCGTTCGGTGACATTTACCTGCCCGTCTGAACCACCTGCACAATACTTACCATGCCTTCCCTGCCAAGAAGACACAAGTTAGCTTTGCAACAGGTTTAAATCTACGAGGGGACCACTGGCGTATGCCAAATGGACCAATTTTAGTCATTGACGAGGATGATATGCGGCGTGAACACAAGGGCGCCACAAACCATCCTGTCCGATGTACATGAAGACTAAACATGAGGTTCCGTCCGGATCGGTGCCAGTGCCCCAGCGACCGTCCGCAGGAACTATGACCTTGTGCACAAGTTGTCCGTGATCAACGGCGTTTATATTGAATTTATCCCTTGATGCAGTTTGAGGCAATAAGCATTTGAGACAAGTAACATAATATGGTTTATTTTGCATAGTCTCCCTGAACAGTTGCGGCATAAACAAGTGTTCTACACATAGCTCAATTTATAGAAGAAGTAAACATTCTAACTAAAATTGAAGAACACATAAGAACATTTTGAACAACTAGCATGCAATAGGTAACCGTTCACAAGATTGTTGACAATCAATATAGTCCAAGTCTATTCCCTTTTTATCTTGATATCTTTTAGTTATTACTTGGTATCGTCTGATTGGGGCAAGCAAGAACACAAGATTATGATGTGAAGACTGGAAGAAGGGCTAGCTAATCGGGATGGTAGCCACTCACTTAGTTAGTTGGAAGGAAGAAGGAAAGAGATGCTTTAAGACTCCGCTCTAGCGTCACCTACTGTTCGTTCACCTGCATTGACACGAACAGCTGATCAATAACTCTTCCGCTCTTTCCATTATCGGAATTGAAGTGCAGTTCAACAACGAAAACAATGAAATCCATCAAAAACGTTCAAGAAAACTCAAGCAAATCCTAAAACCAACTCAAGGCACGAAAGCAACAAGCGACAGCGAAAACTAGGCAACAAAAGATGCAGCGGAGAGGTTGTCACGCCCCGACTCCGTGGAATCGTTAGTCGTCCCCCGGGCGTGACCGCCGTGCGGGCCTAGGTTGCGCACCGCACAAGGCTAAGTATTTTTGTTTCGCATAGCGAGCACATATTCAGAGTACGCAGATAATTGAACACAGATTGAAACATGGAAAAGTTCTCTTTTATTGATAATATGAACATCTATTACAAACTCCTTGAACTGAGTCATAAGGATTGCCTCTGTGGGCTTACAAAAGTGTTGACACAAAATGAGATAGCAGTCCCGTACATTACATCCTTTACTACATCTCAAAATATAAGACCTTGGGTCGGAACGACTGCCTTGCCACGAAGCTGCATGGTTGCCTTGGTGGCTAGCTTCTTCTTCAAAAGGCTTCTTCTTCAAAATGCGTCAAAGGTGGCACGGTCGAGGCGTGCCTACAGCTGGACTGGATTGGGGTTTGTCTCCTGCTCCTCGCTTGGTTCTCCTAGCGCGGGGAACCTGTTTCAACGAGGGTCAGTACATCGAAACGTACTGGTGAAGGCAAGCTAACCCAACTATACCAATCAACACGTTGTCTTAATGAAGCATGCATATTTATCGTGGATTTCTATCTTGCCTTAGTTCATTTTACAACAAGACATAGATATAGAATTATTGAAATAACCCGCCACCGTTCGGTGACATTTACCTTTCCGTCTGAACCACCTGCACAATACTTACCTTGCCTTCCCTGTCAAGAAGACACAAGTTAGTTGCAACAGGTTTAAATATACGAGGGGATCACTGGCTTTGATGCCATAATGGACGGTCTTAGTCTCAGGCTAAGGTGACGGAGGCACATGTATCGCTGCACGCCATCTCGCCTATGGGAGAGACTAATCTTGAGGTTCCGTCCGGATCGGATCGGTGCCAGTGCCCCAGCGACCGTCCGCAGGAACCGAGAGGCCTTGTGCACAAGTTGTCCGTGATCAACGGCGTTTGTGTTAAGTTTGCATTTATGTAGCTGAGGCAATGAATTCAAGGGATATGTAGCATTGTGTGATGTATTTTGCATAGTCTCCGTGAATAATTGATGCATGGCAAAGGGTGTTCTACATATAGCATATTTATAGAAGAAGAAGTAAGCATTCTAACTTGTATATATGCATATGGTAAACATTTTGAATAAGCAAGCATGTAGTAAGTAACCGTTCACAAGTTTCAATGACAAGCATACAGATCCAAGTCTATTCCCTTATTATCTTGATATCTTTTAGTTATTACTTGGTATCGTTTGATCGGGGCAAGCACGAACACAAGAATTAGATGTGAAGACTAGCAAGAAGGGCTAGCTAATCGGGTTGGTAGCCACTCACTTTAGTGGTTGGAAGGAGGAAGGAAGGAAGTGATTTAGGAGTCCGCTTGAGCGACGCCTACTGCTGGATCACCTGTATTGACACGAACAGCTGATCAGTACTTCTTCCTCTCTTTCCATTTTCGGAATTGAAGTGCAGTCCTAAGAACGAAAGCAATGAAATCCATCGAAACCGTTCAAGAAAACCCAAGCAAAATCCGAAATCCAACTCAAGGCACGAAAGCAACAAGCGACAGCGAAAACTAGGCAACAAAGAATGCAGCGGAGAGGTCCCTCCTGACTCTGCCGCTAAGTCGATCCCGGGGGCACGGTCCACTGAATATGGGAATCGATTCCGAAGAAACAAATCCATAACGAGGACGAGTTCTTGATTCAATCTATCCCGATCGAACGATACCGTCTTGTATTTCTTAGCCGCGCTCCCCGAATAGGGGGAACGGGACACCACAGAGGTCCCTCATGACTCTGCCGCTAAGTCGATCCCGGGGGCACGGTCAACTGAATATGGGAATCGATTCCGAAGAAACAAATCCATAACGAGGATGAGTTCTTGTTTCAATCTATCCCGATCGAACGATACCATCTTGTATTTCTTAGTCGTGCTCCCCGAATAGGGGGAACGGGGCACTACATCCTACGCAACTAATTGGAAGTTTCGTCCTGAAACATGGGAATAGAACCTACCACTAGAAAATAATGAGGGGAACATTTCCCTCATCTCGGATTCAAGGTCCCAAGTGGATTCTTCGACAGAGTGATTTCGCCAAAGCACGCGCACGAGACGAACCGAACGACTTCGGAGCAGCTTTTCTTTCCTATCAAATATTTGCACAGGTTGTTCTACATACGTCAAGTCTGCCTGAAGGTTCAGCTGATCCAGATCTACTACATGACTTGGGTCGTACACATACTTCCTAAGTTGGGAAATATGGAAAATATCGTGTACATCGGATAGGGATGGCGGTAGAGCAATCTGGTTTGCAACAGAGGCAACTCGCTTTAGTATTTCGAACGGATCGACAAATCTCGAACTTAGCTTCCCCTTTGCTCTGAATCTGGTAACTGCTCGCATGGGAAAAACTTTGCGAAATACCCTATAGCCTACTGAAAATTCAAGGGACCACCGATGTGTATCAGCATTAGCTCTTTTGGCGGCTTTGAGCTATCTTTAGTCTTTTCCGAATCAAACGAATCTTTTGGACAGTCTGTTCTACGAGCTCAGGGCCAAGAATCTGTCGTTCGCCAACTTCGTCCCAACAGATCGGAGATCGGCACTTTCGCCCATACAACGCCTCATACGGCGCCATCTGAATGCTAGATTGGAAACTGTTGTATGCAAATTCAGCTAAAGGTAGATGCAGGTCCCAACTAGTCTTCAAATCCAAGGCACAGAGTCGTAGCATGTCTTCGAGGATCTGGTTGACACGTTCTGTTTGGCCGTCGGTCTGTGGATGGTAGGCGGAGCTAAACTTCAAATTCGTCCCCATTGCTGACTGCAGGCTCTCCCAGAAACGCGACATGAATTGACCATCTCGATCGGAGACTGGATACGGGCACGCCGTGAAGCCGAACGATTTCGTTGAGATATATCTGAGCCAAGCGGTCGGCACTCCAAGTAGACTTGATAGGCAGAAAATGAGCAGACTTGGTGAGGCGATCGACGATGACCCAAACAGCATCATGTTCCCGTTACGTCCTTGGCAAGCCAACAATAAAATCCATTGTTATATGTTCCCATTTCCACTCCGGAATAGCAAGATTCTGTAGCTCTCCGTCTGATTTCTGGTGCTCGAATTTTACCCTCTGACAAGCCATGCAATGCGACACGAACAACGCCACATCTCGTTTCAAGCCGTGCCACCAAAACGTCGTGCGGAGATCCCGATACATCTTTGTACTACCCGGATGAGAAGTATAACTTGCATAATGAGCTTCGGTGAGAATCTCTTTTCTGAAGGTCGCATCGTCTGGAACGCACAGTCTTCCCTTCACTCGGAGCATCCCGTCCGTGCCTACCGCAAAGTCAGATGCCTTTCCTGCTGAGATAAGAGCATGAATCTTTTGCAGGAACGGGTCATCCTTCTGAGCGGCCTTAACCTTTTGTAACAAGTCGGGCTCGAGGCGCAGTCATGCCACTCGCGCCCACTTTTTATATCTAATTTTTAGAGTAATGCCCAAGGATTCAAGATCTCGGCGCAGCCTGTCATCAATAGCCAAACAAACACTCGACTCAGTGTATCAGCTACGACGTTTCCTTTGCCAGGCGTGTATCTGATCATGAGATCGAAGTCGCTAAGGAGTTCAAGCCAACGCCATTGTCAAATATTCAAATCCTTTTGTGTATACAGATATTTCAAGCTCTTATGATCCGTGTAGATCTCACACGGTACGCCATAAAGGTAGTGGCGCCACAGCTTCAGTGCAAACACTACTGCGGCAAGTTCGAGATAATGCGTTGGGTAGTTCTGCTCGTAAGGCTTTAGCTGCCTCGATGCAAAGGCTATCACTTTATCCCTTTGCATCAGGACACATCCCAGACCCTTTCCCGATGCATCGCTGTATATTTTGAAATCATCGGGTCCGTTCGGCAGAGTAAGGATTGGAGCAGAGACGAGGCGTTGTTTTAACTCCGTAAACGAAGCTTTACAGTCGTCCGTCCAAGTAAACTTTACACCTTTTCGTGTGAGCTGAGTCAAGGGCGAAGCAATTTTTGCAAAATTTTGTATAAACCTGCGGTAGTAGCCTGTCAGTCCAAGGAAACTTCGGATATCGCTAGCTGACTCCGGGCGTTTCCACTGCGTAATGGCTTCCACCTTCTTCGGATCAACTGAAATGCCTTGAGTAGAGATGATGTGCCCTAAAAATGATATGTTGTCCAACCAAAATTCGCATTTACTCAGTTTGGCATACAACTTGTTGTCTCGAAGGGTTTGCAGCACCATCCGCAGGTGTCCTGCATGCTCATCCCTAGTCTTCGAGTACACCAAGATGTCATCGATAAAAACTACCACGAATTTATCAATGAATGGCCGGAACACTCGATTCATTAAATCCATGAATGCAGCTGGTGCATTCATCAGTCCAAACGACATCACTGAAAATTCATAATGCCCGTATCGGGTTCGGAAGGCGGTCTTCGACATGTCTTCATGCTTAATCTTCAGTTGGTGGTAGCCCGAGCGAAGATCAACTTTTGAAAACACCGTTGCCCCTTGTAGCTGATCAAACAAGTCATCTATCCGTGGCAGAGGATATTTGTTTCTGATTGTGACCTTGTTCAGCTCCCGATAGTCGATGCAGAGGCGTAGTGTTCCATCCTTTTTCACGAAGAGCACAGGAGCGCCCCAAGGAGACACGCTTGGTCGGATGAACCCACGATCTAGTAATTCTTGAAGCTGGCATTTTAATTCTTTTAGTTCAGAATGGGCCATTCTGTATGAAGGTTTAGAGATCGGCTGTGTATTCGGGAAGGTGTCTATGGTGAATTCAATCTCTCGGTCTGGCGGCATGCCGGGTAGTTCGCTCGGAAACACATCGGGGAACTCCGCCTCAACGGAAGTAGGCTCGACGTTTGAGTTATCCTGCCGTGTGTCCCGAACCGACGCTAGAAATCCCACGCAGCCTGAGTGGAGCATTCGCCGAGCAGATGTTGCCGAAATCACCATGCAGGCGCTGGTCGCGTCAGTTGCTGGACTACTAGTGTAACAGAATTCGGCTTCTCCAGACAGGCAGAAGACGACTCGCTTTTCTGCATATTCAATAGTTGCCGAGCACGCGCTGAGCCAATCCATTCCCAAAATGATATCGTAGTCCCGAACATCTAGAACTAAAACATCAATCGATAGCTTTCTTCCTCCTATACAGATGAATACACCTTGGCATACTGAACGGACAGGTATTTTCCTGCGTGAGGGGGTACTAACACTTAAGTCTAGGCACAACGGAGTCATTTTTACATTGTTCTCCACGGCAAAATTTGTGGAAATAAAACTATGCGTTGCACCAGAATCAAATAGAACACGAGAAGGTATGTTTTTAAAAAGCAAAGTACCTGACACAACGGTATCTGAAGCTAGAGCTTCTTCCCGTGTCATGGAATAAACCCGGCCTTGAGCTTGGCGACGCTCTTGCTGTGGCGCAGTGCGATTGGCCTGGGTTGTAGCAGCCTGAGCCGGATTTGGCTGGCGACGTTCAGAGAAGAGCGAACAGTCTTGCATTTTGTGATTTGGAGGGCTGGTTTGTGGCGATCCAAATCACAAAATGCAAGACTGTTCGCTCTTCTCTGAACGTCGCCAGCCAAATCCGACTCAGGCTGCTACAACCCAGGCCAATCGCACTGCGCTACAGCAAGAACGTCGCCAAGCTCAAGACCGAGTTTATACCATGACACGGGAAGAAGCTCTAGCTTCAGATACCGTTGTGTCAGGTACTTTGCTTTTCAATAACATACCTGCTCGTGTTCTATTTGATTCTCGTGCAACGCATAGTTTTATTTCCACAAATTTTGCCGTGGATAACAATGTAAAAATGACTACGTTGTGCCTAGACTTAAGTGTTAGTACCCCCTCCGGCACGAAAATACCTGTCCGTTCAGTATGCCAAGGTGGATTCATCTGTATAGGAGAAAGAAAGTTATCGCTTGATGTTTTAGTTCTAGATGTTCGGGACTACGATATCATTTTGAGAATGGATTGGCTCAGAGCGTGCTCGGCAACTATTGAATGTGCACAAAAGCGAGTCGTGTTCCGCCTGCCTGGAGAAGCCGAATTCTGTTACACTAGTAGTCTAGCAACTGACGCGACCAGGGCATGCATGGTGATTTCGGCAACATCTGCTCGGCGAATGCTCCACTCAGGCTGCGAGGGATTTCTAGCGTCGGTTCGGGACACACGGCAGGACTACACAAACGTCGAGTCTACTTCTGTTGAGGCGGAGTTCCCCGATGTGTTTCCGAGCGAACTACCCGGCATGCCGCCAGACCGAGAGATTGAATTCACCATAGACACCTTCCCGAATACACAGCCGATCTCTAAACCTCCATACAGAATAGCCCCTGCTAAACTAAAAGAATTAAAATGCCAACTTCAAGAATTACTAGATCGTGGGTTCATCCGACCGAGCGTGTCTCCTTGGGGCGCTCCTGTGCTCTTCGTAAAAAAGAAGGATGGAACGCTACGCCTCTGCATCGACTATCGGGAGCTGAACAAGGTCACAATCAGAAACAAATATCCTCTGTCACGGATAGATGACTTGTTTGATCAGCTACAAGGGGCAACGATGTTTTCAAAAGTTGATCTTCGCTCGGGCTACCACCAGCTGAAGATTAAGCCTGAAGACATGCCGAAGACCGCCTTCCGAACCCAATACGGGCATTATGAGTTTTCAGTGATGCTATTTGGACTGATGAATGCACCTGCTGCATTCATAGATTTAATGAATCGAGTGTTCCGGCCATTCATCGATAAATTCGTGGTGGTTTTTATCGATGACATCTTGGTGTACTCGAAGACTAGGGATGAGCACGCAGGACACCTGCGGATGATGCTGCAAACCCTTCGAGACAACAAGTTGTATGCCAAACTGAGTAAATGCGAATTTTGGTTAGACAACATATCCTTTTTAGGGCACATCATCTCTGCTCAAGGCATTTCAGTTGATCCGAAGAAGGTGGAAGCCATTACGCAGTGGAAACGGCCGGAGTCAGCTAGCGATATTCGAAGTTTCCTTGGACTGACAGGCTACTACCGCAGGTTTATACAAAATTTGTAAAAATTGCTTCGCCCCTGACTCAGCACACACGAAAAGGTGCAAAGTTTACTTGGACGGACGACTGTGAATCTTCATTTACGGAGTTAAAATAGCACCTCGTCTCTGCTCCAATCCTTACTCTGCCAAACGGACCCGATGAATTCAAAATATATAGCGATGCATCGGGAAAGGGTCTGGGATGTGTCCTGATGCAAAGGGATAAAGTGATAGCCTTTGCATCGAGGCAGCTAAAGCCTCACGAGCAGAACTACCCAACGCATTATCTCGAACTTGCCGCAGTAGTGTTTGAACTGAAGCTGTGGCGCCACTACCTTTATGGTGTAACGTGTGAGATCTACACGGATCATAAGAGCTTGAAATATCTGTACACACAAAAGGATTTGAATCTTCGACAATGGCGTTGCCTTGAACTCCTTAGCGACTTCGATCTCATGATCAGATACACGCCTGGCAAAGAAAACGTCGTAGCTGATGCTCCGATTCGATTGTTTGTTGGGAGTTTGGCTATTGATGACAGGCTGCGCCGAGATCTTGAAACCTTGGGCATTACTCTAAAAATAAGATATAAAAAGTGGGCGCGAGTGGCACGACTGCGCCTCGAGCCCGACTTGTTACAAAAGGTTAAGACCGCTCAGAAGGATGACCCGTTCCTGCAAAAGATTCATGCTTTTATCTCAGCAGGAAAGGCATCCGACTTTGCGGTAGGCACGGACGGGATGCTCCGAGTGAAGGGAAGACTGCGTTCCAGACGATGCGACCTTCAGAAAAGAGATTCTCACTGAAGCTCATTATGCAAGTTATACTTCTCATCCGAGTAATACAAAGATGTATCAGGATCTCCGCACGACGTTTTGGTGGCACGGCTTGAAACGAGATGTGGCGTTGTTCGTGTCGCATTGCATGGCTTGTCAGAGGGTAAAAGCCGAGCACCAGAAACCAGGCGGAGAGCTACAGAATCTTGCTATTCCGGAGTGGAAATGGGAACATATAACAAAGGATTTTATTGTTGGCTTGCCAAGGACGCAACGGGGACATGATGTTGTTTGGGTCAACGTCGATCGCCTTACCAAGTCTGCTTATTTTTTGCCTATCAAGTCTACTTGGAGTGCCGACCGCTTGGCTCAGATATATCTCAACGAAATCGTTCGGCTTCACGGCGTGCCCGTATCCATAGTCTCCGATCGAGATGGTCGATTCATATCGCGTTTCTGGGAGAGTCTGCAGTCAGCAATGGGAACGAAGTTGAAGTTTAGCTCTGCCTACTATCCACAGACCGACGGCCTAACAGAACGTGTCAACCAGATCCTCGAAGACATGCTACGACTCTGCGCCTTGGATTTGAAGACTAGCTGGGACCTGCATCTACCTTTAGCTGAATTTGCATACAACAGTTTCCAATCTAGCATTCAGATGGCACCGTATTAGGCGTTGTATGGACGAAAGTGTCGATCTTCGATCTTTTGGGACGAAGTTGGCGAACGGCAGATTCTTGGCCCTGAGCTCGTAGAACAGACTGTCCAAAAGATTCGCTTGATTCGGAAAAAATTAAAGATAGCTCAAAGCCGCCAAAAGAGCTATGTTGATACACACTGGCGGTCCCTTGAATTTTCAGTAGGCGATAGGGTATTTCTTAAAGTTTCGCCCATGCGAGGAGTTACCAAATTCGGAGCAAAGGGGAAGCTAAGTCCGAGATTTGTCGGTCCGTTTGAAATACTAAAGCGAGTTACCTCCGTTGCATACCAGATTGCTTTACCGCCATCCCTATCCGATGTACACGATATTTTCCATGTTTCCCAACTTAGGAAGTATGTGTACGACCCAAGTCATGTAGTAGATCTGGATCAGCTGAACCTTCAGGCAGACTTGACGTATATAGAATAACCTATGCAAATTTTGGATAGGAAAGAAAAGCTGCTCCGAAGTCGTTCGGTTTCCCTCATTATTTCCTAGTGGTAGGTTCTATTCCCAAGTTTCGGGATGAAACTTCCAATTAGTTGGGTAGGATGTGGTGTCCCGTTTCCCCTATTCGGGGAGCGCGGCTAAGAAATACAAGATGGTATCGTTCGATCGGGATAGATTGAAACAAAAACTCATCCTCGTTATGGATTTGTCTCTTCGGAATCGATTCTCATATTCAGTGGACCGTGCCCCCGGGATCGACTTAGCGGCAGAGTCAGGAGGGACCTCTCTGCTGCATCTTTTGTTGCCTAGTTTTCGTTGTCGCTTGTTGCTTTCGTGCCTTGAGTTGGTTTTCGGATTTGCTTGAGTTTTCTTGAACGGTTTCGATGGATTTCATTGTTTTCATTCGTTGAACTGCACTTCAATTCCGATAATGGAAAGAGTGGAAGAGTTATTGATCAGCTGTTCGTGTCAATGCAGGTGAACGAACAGTAGGTGACGCTAGAGCGGAGTCTTAAAGCATCTCTTTCCTTCTTCCTTCCAACTAACTAAGTGAGTGGCTACCATCCCGATTAGCTAGCCCTTCTTCCAGTCTTCACATCATAATCTTGTGTTCTTGCTTGCCCCGATCAGACGATACCAAGTAATAACTAAAAGATATCAAGATAAAAAGGGAATAGACTTGGACTATATTGATTGTCAACAATCTTGTGAACGGTTACCTATTGCATGCTAGTTGTTCAAAATGTTCTTATGTGTTCTTCAATTTTAGTTAGAATGTTTACTTCTTCTATAAATTGAGCTATGTGTAGAACACACTTGTTTATGCCGCAACCGTTCAGAGAGACTATGCAAAATAAATCATATCATGTTACTTGTCTCAAATGCTTATTGCCTCAAACTGATCAAGGGATAAATTCAATATAAACGTCGTTGATCACGGACAACTTGGGCACAAGGTCATAGTTCCTGCGGACGGTCGCTGGGGCACTGGCACCGATCCGGACGGAACCTCATGTTTAGTCTTCATGTACATCGGACAGGATGGTTTGTTGCGCCCTTGTGTTCACGCCGCATATCATCCTCGTCAATGACTAAAATTGGTCCATTTGGCATACGCCAGTGATCCCCTCGTAGATTTAAACATGTTGCAAAGCTAACTTGTGTATTCTTGGCAGGGAAGGCATGGTATGTATTGTGCAGGTGGTTCAGACAGGCAGGTAAATGTCACCGAACGGTGGCAGGATATTTCATTGATTTTTATATCTATTGCTTGCTGTAAAATGAACTAAGGCAAGATAGAAAGACCACAAAAATTATGCATACTTCATTAAAACAACGTGTTGATTGGTATAGTTGGGTTAGCTTGCCTTCACCAGTACGTTTCGATGTACTGACCCTCGTTGAAACAGGTTCCCGCGCTAAGGAGAACCAAGCGAGGAGCAGAAGTCATTACCCCAATCCAGTCCAGCTGTAGGCACGCCTTGATCTGTGCCCACCTTTTAAAGTATTTTGGAGAAAGAAGCAAGCAACCCAAGCAAACATGCAGCTTCGTGGGAAGGCCGCCATTCCTCCAGGATGTCTTATATTTTGAGTTTTAGTAAGGGATGTAATGTACAGGACTGGTATCTCATTTTGTGTCAACACTTTTGTAAGCCCATAGAGGCAACCTTATGCCTCCGTTTAAGAGTTTGTAATATATGTTCATATTATCAATAAAAGAGAACTTTTTCATGCTTCAAATCTGTGTTTCAATTTATCTGCGTACTCTGAATATGTGCTCGCTATGCGAAAATAAAATACTTAGCCTTGTGTGGTGCGCAACCTAGGCCCGCACGGCGGTCACGCCCGGGGGACGACTATCGATTCCACGGAATCGGGGCATGACAGGTTGGTATCAGAGCACAGCTTCAAATTTCCTTTGATTCTTAGACAGGAAAAGTTCCTTTAACGATAAATCCATGTGCGAACTCTTGAACTTGTTAGGCGAAAATAAGATACGTTCATGCAATAAGTCCATAATACATTATGATCCTAATGTAATTTACCTTCTTTTGAAGGAATGGCACCAGCGCAATCCTCAGCGCTAGCACCGGGCGAGACACAGGCTCAGGAGAGCAGCTCTGGCACTTCAGGAAGCTCTCGGAGCCAACGGGGCATGTCTCGAGTAGATCCGCTTCGGCAAGTGATGCAAATGTTGGAAGCACAACGACAAAGAGATGATGCTCGCCGAGCCAAGTTCGAAAGCAATCTAGAGGCTCGACTCTCAGTCCAACAAGGTAGATACCCTGCAGCAAATTGTTCAGACTTTGGCCTCCAACCAGCCCGCAGCAACAACAGCGACTTCGGTGGAACAACCAGCACTTCAAGTCGAGACGACTTAGACTCCGAGGAAGAAGGATGTGCCTGCCTTCGACTTTGGTGACTTCAAGAAAGTCTGCAACACGCCATTCAAGGGAACTGAGGACCCAATCGTGGCCCTAGATTGGCTTGTCGAACTAGAAGATCATTTCTCTTTGCTGGAAGTACCGGAAGAGAAGCGCGTCGCATGTGCCCAATTACAGCTTCGCCACAATGCGCACGATTAGTGGGACGTGCATCGACGATCTCTTCCAGTTGTGAATGGAGGGGAGGAGATAGCAAGGGACACCTTCCGTGGCGCATTTGAGGAGGAATTCATACCCCCGCCTGTACGACGTCAGAAGGAAAACGAGTTTGTTCAACTATGGCAGGACAGCATGACAGTTAAGCAATATTTTGCTGAGTTCAACAAGCTTGCTAAATTTGCCAGCTCCTATCTACCCGATGCAGCGAGTCGTGCCAGACGATTCGAAGGAGGTTCCGACCAACCTGTCACGCCCCGATTCCATGGAATCGATAGTCGTCCCCCGGGCGTGACCGCCGTGCGGGCCTAGGTTGGCACCGCACGAGGCTAAGTATTTTATTTTCGCATAGCGGGCTCATATTTAGAGTACGCAGATAAATTGAAACACATATTTGAAGCATGGAAAAGTTCTCTTTTATTGATAATATGAACATCTATTACAAACTCTTGAACGGAGTCATAAGGTTGTCTCTATGGGCTTACAAAAGTGTTGACACAAAATGAGATAGCAGTCATGTACATTACATCCCTTACTAAAACTCAAAATATAAGACCTCATGGAGGAATGACGGCCTTCCCACGAAGCTGCATGTTTGCTTGGGTTGCTTGCTTCTTTGTCCAAAATGCTTCAAGGCGTGCTTACAGCTGGACTGGATTAGGGGATTGACTTCTGCTCCTCGCTTGGTTCTCCTTAGCGTAGGAACCTGATTCAACGAGGGTCACTACATCGAAACGTACTGGTGAAGCAAGCTAACCCAACTATACCAATCAACACGTTGTTTTAATAGAGCATGCATAATTTTTGTGGTCTTTCTATCTTGCCTTAGTTCATTTTACAGCAAGCAATAGATATAAAAATTAATGAAATAACCCGCCACCGTTCGGTGGCATTTACCTGCCCGTCTGAACCACCTGCACAATACTTACCATGCCTTCCCTGCCAAGAAGACACAAGTTAGCTTTGCAACAGGTTTAAATCTACGGGGGGACAATTGGCGTATGCCAAATGGACCAATTTTAGTCATTGACGAGGATGATATGCGGCGTGAACACAAGGGCGCCACAAACCTTCCTGTCCGATGTACATGAAGACTAAACATGAGGTTCCGTCCGGATCGGATCGGTGCCAGTGCCCCAGCGACCGTCCGCAGGAACTATGACCTTCTGCACAAGTTGTCCGTGATCGACGGCGTTTATATTGAGTTTATCCCTTGATGCAGTTTGAGGACAAGTAACATGATATGATTTATTTTGCAGTCTCCCTGAACAGTTGCGGTATAAACAAGTGTGTTCTACACATAGCTCAATTTATAGAAGAAGTAAACATTCTAACTAAAATTGAAGCACACATAAGAACATTTTGAACAACTAGCATGCAATAGGTAACCGTTCACAAATTTGTTGACAAGCAATATAGTCCAAGTCTATTCCCTTTTTATTTTGATATCTTTTAGTTATTACTTGGTATCGTCTGATCGGGGCAAGCAAGAACACAAAATTATGATGTGAAGACTGGAAGAAGGGCTAGCTAATCGGGATGGTAGCCACTCACTTAGTTAGTTGGAAGGAAGAAGGAAAGAGATGCTTTAAGACTCCGCTCTAGCGTCGCCTACTGTTCGTTCACCTGCATTGACACGAACAGCTGATCAATAACTCTTCCACTCTTTCCATTATCGGAATTGAAGTGCAGTTCAACGAATGAAAACAATGAAATCCATCGAAACCGTTCAAGAAAACTCAAGCAAATCCGAAAACCAACTCAAGGCACGAAAGCAACAAGCAACAACGAAAACTAGGCAACAAAAGATGCAGCGGAGAGGTCACTCCTGACTCTGCCGCTAAGTCGATCCCGGGGGCACGGTCCACTGAATATGGGAATCGATTCTGAAGAGACAAATCCATAACGAGGATGAGTTCTTGTTTCAATCTATCCCGACCGAATGATACCATCTTGTATTTCATAGCCGCGCTCCCCGAATAGGAGGAACGGGGCACCACATCCTACCCAACTAATTGGAAGTTTCGTCCTGAAACTTGGGAATAGAACCTACCACTAGGAAATAATGAGGGGAACCTTTCCCTCATCTCGGATTCAAGTTCCCAAGTGGATTCTTCGACAGAGTGATTTCGCCAAAGCACGCGCACGAGAGGAACCAAACGACTTCGGAGCAGCTTTTCTTTCCTATCCAAAATTTGCACAGGTTATTCTACATACGTCAAGTCTTCCTGAAGGTTCAGCTGATCCAGATCTACTACATGACTTGGGTCGTACACATACTTCCTAAGTTGGGAAACATGGAAAATATCGTGTACATCGGATAGGGATGGCGGTAGAGCAATCTGGTATGCAACGGAGGCAACTCGCTTTAGTATTTCGAACGGACCGAGAAATATTAGACTTAGCTTCCCCTTTGCTCCGAATCTGGTAACTCCTCGCATGGTCGAAACTTTGAGAAATACCCTATCGCCTACTGAAAATTCAAGGGACCGCCTGTGTGTATCAGCATAGCTCTTTTGGCGGCTTTGAGCTATCTTTAGTCTTTCTCGAATCAAGCGAATTTTTTGGACAGTCTGTTCTACGAGCTCAGGGCCAAGAATCTGTCGTTCAACAACTTCGTCCGAACAGATCGGAGATCGGCACTTTCACCCATACAACGCCTCATACGGCGTCATCTGAATGCTAGATTGGAAACTGTTGTATGCAAATTCAGCTAAAGGTAGATGCAGGTCCCAACTAGTCTTCAAATCCAAGACGCAGAGTCGTAGTATGTCTTCGAGGATCTGGTTGACACGTTCTGTTTGGCCGTCGATCTGTGAATGGTAGACGGAGCTAAACTTCAACTTCGTCCCCATTGCTGACTGCAGGCTCTCACAGAAACGCGATATGAATCGACCATCTCGATCGGAGACTATGGATACGGGCACGCCATGAAGCCGAACGATTTCGTTGAGATATATCTGAGCCAAGCGGTCGGCACTCCAAGTAGACTTGATAGGCAGAAAATGAGCAGATTTGGTGAGGCGATCGACGATGACCCAAACAGCATCATGTCCCCGTTGCGTCCTTGGCAAGCCAACAATAAAATTCATTGTTATATGTTTCCATTTCCACTCCGGAACAGTAAGATTCTGTAGCTCTCCGCCTGGTTTGTTGTGCTCGACTTTTACCCTCTAACAAGCCATGCAATGCGACACGAACAGCGCCACATCTCGTTTCAAGCCGTGCCACCTAAACTTCGTGTGGAGATCCCGATACATCTTTGTACTACCCGGATGAGAAGTATAACTTACATAATGAGCTTCAGTGAGAATCTTTTTTCTGAGAGCCGCATCGTCTGGAACGCACAGTCTTCCCTTCACTCGGAGCATCCCGTCCGTACCTACCGCAAAGTCGGATGCCTTTCCTGTTGAGATAAGAGCATGAATCTTTTGCAGGAACAAGTCATCCTTCTGAGCGGCCTTAACCTTTTGTAACAAGTCGGGCTCGAGGCGCAGTCGTGCCACTCGCGCCCACTTTTTATATCTGATTTTTAGAGTAATGCCCAAGGATTCAAGATCTCGGCGCAGCCTGTCATATAGCCAAAATCCCAACAAACAATCGACTCAGTGCTTCAGCTACGACGTTTTCTTTGCCAGGCGTATCTGATCATGAGATCGAAGTCGCTAAGGAGTTCAAGCCAACGCCGTTGTCGAAGATTCAAATCCTTTTGTGTGTACAGATATTTCAAGCTCTTATGATCCGTGTAGATCTCACACGGTACGCCATAAAGGTAGTGGCGCCACAGCTTCAGTGCAAACACTACTGCGGCAAGTTCGAGATCATGCGTTGGGTAGTTCTGCTCGTGAGGCTTTAGCTGCCTCGATGCAAAGGCTATCACTTTATCCCTTTGCATCAGGACACATCCCAGACCCTTTCCCGATGCATCGCTGTATATTTTGAAATCATCGGGTCCGTTCGGCAGAGTAAGAATTGGAATAGAGACGAGGCGCTGTTTTAACTGCGTAAACGAAGCTTCACAATCGTCCGTCCAAGTAAACTTTACACCTTTTCGTGTGAGCTGAGTCAGGGGCGAAGCAATTTTTGCAAAATTTTGTATAAACCTGCGGTAGTAGCCTGTCAGTCCAAGGAAACTTCGGATATCACTAGCTGCCGCCATGTCCACTGCGTAATGGCTTCCACCTTCTTCGGATCAACTGAAATGCCTTAAGCAGAGATGATGTGCCCTAAAAAGGATATGTTGTCCAACCAAAATTCGTATTTACTCAGTTTGGCATACAACTTGTTGCCTCGAAGGGTTTGCAGCACCATCCGCAGGTGTCCTGCGTGCTCATCCCTAGTCTTCGAGTACACCAAGATGTCATCGATAAAAACTACCACGAATTTATCGATGACTGGCCGGAACACTCGATTCATTAAATCCATGAATGCAGCAGGTGCATTCATCAGTCCAAACGGCATCACTGAAAACTCATAATGCCCGTATCGGATTCGGAAGGCGGTCTTCGGCATGTCTTCAGGCTTAATCTTCAGCTGGTGGTAGCCCGAGCGAAGATCAACTTTTGAAAACATCGTTGCCCCTTGTAGCTGATCAAACAAGTCATCTATCCGTGGCAAAGGATATTTGTTTCTGATTGTGACCTTGTTCGGCTCCCGATAGTCGATGCAGAGGCGTAGCGTTCCATCCTTTTTCACGAAGAGCACAGGAGCGCCCCAAGGAGACACGCTCGGTCGGATGAACCCACGATCTAGTAATTCTTGAAGTTGGCATTTTAATTCTTTTAGTTCAGCAGGGGTCATTCTGTATGGAGGTTTAGAGATTGGATGTGTATTCGGGAAGGTGTCTATGGTGAATTCAATCTCTCGATCTGGCGGCATGCCGGGTAGTTCGCTCGGAAACACATCGGGGAACTCCGCCTCAACGGAAGTAGGCTCGACGTTTGCGTAGTCCTGCCGTGTGTCCCGAACCAACGCTAGAAATCCCTCGCAGCCTGAGTGGAACATTCGCCGAGCAGATGTTGCCGAAATCACCATGCAGGCCCTGGTCGCGTCAGTTGCTAGACTACTAGTGTAACAGAATTCGGCTTCTCCAGGCAGGCGGAAGACGACTCGCTTTTCTGCACATTCAATAGTTGCCGAGCACGCGCTGAGCCAATCCATTCCCAAAATGATATTGTAGTCCCGAACATCTAGAACTAAAATATCAAGCGATAGCTTTCTTCCTCCTATACAGATGAATCCACCTTGGCATACTGAACGGACAGGTATTTTCGTGCCGGAGGGGGTACTAACACTTAAGTCTAGGCACAACGGAGTTATTTTTACATTGTTCTCCACGGCAAAATTTGTGGAAATAAAACTATGCGTTGCACCAGAATCAAATAGAACACGAGCAGGTATGTTATTGAAAAGCAAAGTACCTGACACAACGGTATCTGAAGCTAGAGCTTCTTCCCGTGTCATGGTATAAACCCGGCCTTGAGCTTGGCGACGCTCTTGCTGTGGCGCAGTGCGATTGGCCTGGGTTGTAGCAGCCTGAGTCGGATTTGGCTGGCGACGTTCAGAGAAGAGCGAACAGTCTTGCATTTTGTGATTTGGATCGCCACAAAGGAGACATACTCCGAGCCTCTTGCGACAATCGTTGAAGAGATGCCCTGGTTTCTTGCAGAAGTTACATACGTTGTCTGGATTTGCTTTCTGCTTGCCGCCGTCATTGTCACGCTTTGCAGCGTTGTTTCCTCTATCGTTGCCTTGGCGTTTGTGATTGGAGGTATGCACAGCGCTAGTATAAACGTTAGGATACTGCGGTTCAAGAGAAAGGACGTGGTTCAAAACTTCCTGCATGGTTTGGTACTGTGGAACGACTACGTGCGCGTGGATAGAAGGACGTAGACCTCCTTCGAATTGTCTGGCACGACTCGCTGTATCGGGTAGATAGGAGCTGGCAAATTTAGCAAGCTTGTTGAACTCAGCAGAATATTGCTTAACTGTCATGCTGCCCTGCCGTAGTTGAACAAACTCGTTTTCCTTCTCACGTCGTACACGCGGGGGTATGAATTCCTCCTCAAATGCACCACGGAAGGTGTCCCATGCTATCGCCTCCCCTCCATTCACAACTGGAAGAGATCGTCGATGCGCGTCCCACCAATCGTGCACATTGAGGCGAAGCTGTAATTGAGCACATGCGACGCGCTTCTCTTCCGGTACTTCCAGCAAAGAGAAATGATCTTCTAGTTCGACAAGCCAATCTACGGCCACGATTTGGTCTCCTCAGTCCTCTTGAATGGCGTGTTGCACTTTTTTGAAGTCACCAAAGTCGAAGGCAGTCACATCCTTCTTCCTTGGAGTCTGAGTCGTCTCGACTTCAAGTGTTGGTTGTTCCACCGGAGTCGCTGTTGTTGCTGCGGACTGGTTGGAGGCCAAAGTCTGAACAATTTGCTGCATGGTATCTACCTGCTTTTGTTGGACTGAGAGTCGAGCCTCTAGATTGCTTTCGAACTTGGCTTGGCAAGCATCATCTCTTTGTCGTTGTGCTTCCAACATTTGCATCACATGCTGAAGCGGATCTACTCGAGACATGCCCCGTTGGCTCCGAGAGCTTCCTGAAGTGCCAAAGCTGTTCTCCTGAGTCTGTGTCTCGCCCGGTGCAAGCGCTGAGGATTGCACTGGTGTCATTCCTTCAAAAGAAGGTAAATTACATTAGGATCATAATGTATTTGGACTTATTGCATGAATGTATCTCATTTTGGCCTAACGAGTTTAAGAGTTCGCACAGGGATTTATCGTTAAAGGAACTTTTCCTGGCTAAGAATCAAAGGAACTTTGAAGCTGCGCGACGCTTTGCAGCGTTGTTTCCTCTATCGTTGCCTTGGCGTTTGTGATTGGAGGTACGCACAGCGCCGGTAAAAACGTGAGGATACTGCGGTTCAAGAGAAAGGGCATGGTTCAAAACTTCCCGCATGGTTTGGTACTGTGGAACGACTACGTGCGCGTGGATAGCAGGACGTAGACCTCCTTTATGGCGATCCAAATCACAAAATGCAAGACTGTTCGCTCTTCTCTGAACGTCGCCAGCCAAATCCGACTCAGGCTGCAACAACCCAGGCCAATCGCACTGCGCCACAATAAGAGCGTCGCCAAGCTCAAGGCCGGGTTTATACCATGACACAGGAAGAAGCTCTAGCTTCAAATACCGTTGTGTCAGGTACTTTGCTTTTCAATAACATACCTGCTCGTGTTCTATTTGATTCTGGTGCAACGCATAGTTTTATTTCCACATATTTTACCGTGGAGAACAATGTAAAAATGACTCCGTTGTGCCTAGACTTAAGTGTTAGAACCCCCTCCGGCACGAAAATACCTGTCCGTTCAGTATGCCAAGGTGGATTCATCTGTATAGAAGGAAGAAAGCTATCGCTTGATGTTTTAGTTCTAGATGTTCGGGACTACGATATCATTTTTGGAATGGATTGGCTCAGCGCGTGCTCGGCAACTATTGAATGTGCAGAAAAGCGAGTCGTCTTCCGCCTGCCTGGAGAAGCCGAATTCTGTTACACTAGTAGTCCAGCAACTGACGCGACCAGGGCATGCATGGTGATTTCGGCAACATCTGCTCGGCGAATGCTCCACTCAGGCTGCGATGGATTTATAGCGTCGGTTCGGGACACACGGCAGGACTACGCCAACGTCGAGCCTACTTCCGTTGAGGCGTTGTTCCCCGATGTGTTTCCGAGCGAACTACCCGGCATGCCGCCAGACCGAGAGATTGAATTCACCATAGACACCTTCCCGAATACACAGCCGATCTCTAAACCTCCATACAGAATGGCCCCTGCTGAACTAAAAGAATTAAAATGCCAACTTCAAGAATTACTAGATCGTGGGTTCATCCGACCGAGCGTGTCTCCTTGGAGCGCTCCTGTGCTCTTCGTGAAAAAGAAGGATGGAACGCTACGCCTCTGCATCGACTATCGGGAGCTGAACAATGTCACAATCAGAAACAAATATCCTCTGCCACGGATAGATGACTTGTTTGATCAGCTACAAGGGGCAACGGTATTTTCAAAAGTTGATCTTCGCTCGGGCTACTACCAGCTGAAGATTAAGCCTGAAGACAAACCGAAGACCGCCTTTCGAACCCGATACGGGCATTATGAGTTTTCAGTAATGCCGTTTGGACTGATGAATGCACCTGCTGCATTCATGGATTTAATGAACCGAGTGTTCCGGCCATTCATCAATAAATTCGTGGTGGTTTTTATCGATGACATCTTTGAGTACTCGAAGACTAGCGATGAGCACGCAGGACACCTGCGGATGGTGCTGCAAACCCTTCGAGACAACAAGTTGTATACCAAACTGAGTAAATGCGAATTTTGGTTGGACAACATATCCTTTTTAGGGCACATCATCTCTGCTCAAGGCATTTCAGTTGATCCAAAGAAGGTGGAAGCCATTATGCAGTAGAAACGGCAGGAGTCAGCTAGCGATATACGAAGTTTCCTTGGACTGACAGGCTACTACTGCAGGTTTATACAAAATTTTGCAAAAATTGCTTCGCCCCTGACTCAGCTCACACGAAAAGGTATAAAGTTTACTTGGACGGACGACTGTGAAGCTTCGTTTACGCAGTTAAAACAGCGCCTCGTCTCTGCTCCAATTCTTACTCTGCCGAACGGACCCGATGATTTCAAAATATACAGCGATGCATCGGGAAAGGGTCTGAGATGTGTCCTGATGCAAAGGGATAAAATGATAGCCTTTGCATCGAGGCAGCTAAAGCCTCACGAGCAGAACTACCCAACGCATGATCTCGAACTTGCCGCAGTAGTGTTTGTACTGAAGCTGTGGCGCCACTACCTTTATGGCGTACCGTGTGAGATCTACACGGATCATAAGAGCTTGAAATATCTGTACACACAAAAGGATTTGAATCTTCAACAACGGCGTTGGCTTGAACTCCTTAGCGACTTCGATCTCATGATCAGATACGCCTGGCAAAGAAAACGTCGTAGCTGATGCACTGAGTCGAGTGTTTGTTGGGAGTTTGGCTATTTATGACAGGCTGCGCCGATATCTTGAATCCTTGGGCATTACTCTAAAAATCATATATAAAAAGTGGACGCGAGTGGCACGACTGCGCCTCGAGCCCGACTTGTTACAAAAGGTTAAGGCCGCTCAGAAGGATGACTCGTTCTTGCAAAAGATTCATGCTCTTATCTCAGCAAGAAAGACATCCGACTTTGCGGTAGGACGGACGAGATGCTCCGAGTGAAGGGAAGACTGTGCGTTCCAGACGATATGGCCTCAGAAAAGATATTCTCACTGAAGCTCATTATGCAAGTTATACTTCTCATCCGGGTAGTACAACGATGTATCGGGATCTCCGCACGACATTTTGGTGGCACGGCTTGAAACGAGATGTGGCGCTGTTCGTGTCGCATTGCATGGCTTGTCAAAGGGTAAAAGCCGAGCACCAGAAACCAGGCGGAGAGCTACATAATCTTGCTATTCCGGAGTGGAAATGGAAACATATAACAATGGATTTTATTGTTGGCTTGCCAAGGACGCAACGGGGACATGATGCTGTTTGGGTCATCGTCGATCGCCTTACCAAGTCTGCTCATTTTCTGCCTATCAAGTCTACTTGGAGTGCCGACCGCTTGGCTCAGATATATCTCAACGAAATCGTTCAGCTTCACGGCGTGCCCGTATCCATAGTCTCCGATCGAGATGGCCGATTCATATCGCGTTTCTGGGAGCCTGCAGTCAGCAATGGGGACGAAGTTGAAGTTTAGCTCCGCCTACCATCCACAGACCGACGGCCAAACTGAACGTGTCAACCAGATCCTCGAAGACATGCTACGACTCTGCGCCTTGGATTTGAAGACTAGTTGGGACCTGCATCTACCTTTAGCTGAATTTGCATACAACAATAGTTTCCAATCTAACATTCAGATGGCGCCGTATGAGGCGTTGTATGGGCGAAAATGCCGATCTCCGATCTTTTGGGACGAAGTTGGCGAACGGCAGATTCTTGGCCCTGAGCTCGTAGAACAGACTGTCCAAAAGATACACTTGATTCGAGAAAGACTAAAGATAGCTCAAAGCCGCCAAAAGAGCTATGCTGATACACACCGGCGGTCCCTTGAATTTTCAGTAGGCGATAGGGTATTTCTCAAAGTTTCAACCATGCGAGGAGTTACCAGATTCGGAGCAAAGGGGAAGCTAAGTCCGAAATTTGTCGGTCCGTTCGAAATACTAAAGCGAGTTGCCTCCGTTGCATACCAGATTGCTCTACCGCCATCCCCATCCGATGTACACGATATTTTTCATGTTTCCCAACTTAGGAAGTATGTGTACGACCCAAGTCATGTAGTAAATCTGGATCAGCTGAACCTTCAGGCAGACTTTACGTATGTAGAACAACCTGTGCAAATTTTGGATAGGAAAGAAAAGCTGCTCCGAAGTCGTTCGGTTCCTCTCGTGCGCGTGCTTTGGCGAAATCACTCTGTCGAAAAATCCACTTGGGAACTTGAATCCAAGATGAGGGAAAGGTTCCCCTCATTATTTCCTGTTGGTAGGTTCTATTCCCAAGTTTCGGGATGAAACTTTCAATTAGTTGGGTAGGATGTGGTGCCCCGTTCCTCCTATTCGGGGAGCGCGGCTAAGAAATAATAGATGGTATCGTTCGATCGGGATAAATTGAAACAAGAACTCATCCTCGTTATGGATTTGTCTCTTCGGAATCGATTCCCATATTCAGTGGACCGTGCCCCCAGGATCGACTTAGCGGCAGAGTTAGGAGGGACCTCTCCGCTGCATCTTTTGTTGTCTAGTTTTCGCTGTCGCTTGTTGCTTTCGTGCCTTGAGTTGGTTTTCGGATTTACTTGAGTTTTCTTGAACGGTTTTGATGGATTTCATTGTTTTCGTTCGTTGAACTGCACTTCAATTCCGATAATGGAAAGAGTGGAAGAGATATTGATCAGCTGTTCGTGTCAATGCAGGTGAACGAACAGTAGGCGACGCTAGAGCGGAGTCTTAAAGCATATATTTCCTTCTTCCTTCCAACTAACTAAGTGAGTGGCTACCATCCCGATTAGCTAGCCCTTCTTCCAATCTTCACATCATAATCTTGTGTTCTTGCTTGCCCCGATCGGACGATACCAAGTAATAACTAAAAGATATCAAGATAAAAAGGGAATAGACTTGGACTATATTGCTTGTCAACAAACTTGTGAACGGTTACCTATTGCATGCTAGTTGTTCAAAATGTTCTTATGTGTGCTTCAATTTTAGTTAGAATGTTTACTTCTTCTATAAATTGAGCTATGTGTAGAACACACTTGTTTATGCCGCAACTGTTCAAGGAGACTGTCTCAAATGCTTATTGCCTCAAACTGCATCAAGGGATAAATTCAATATAAACGCCGTTGATCACGGACAACTTGGGCACAAGGCATAGTTCCTGCAGACGGTCGCTGGGGCACTAGCACCGATCCGATCCGGACGGAACCTCATGTTTAGTCTTCATGTACATCGGACAGGATGGTTTGTGGCGCCCTTGTGTTCACGCCGCATATCATCCTCGTCAATGACTAAAATTGGTCTATTTGGCATACGCCGGTGATCCCCTCGTAGATTTAAACCTGTTGCAAAGCTAACTTGTGTCTTCTTGGCAGGGAAGGCAATGGTAAGTATTGTGCAGGTGGTTCAGACGGACAGGTAAATGTCACCGAACGGTGGCGGGTTATTTCATTGATTTTTATATCTATAGCTTGCTGTAAAATGAACTAAAGCAAGATAGAAAGACCACAAAAATTATGCATGCTTCATTAAAACAACGTGTTGATTGGTATAGTTGGGTTAGCTTGCCTTCACTAGTACGTTTCGATGTACTGACCCTCGTTGAAACAGGTTTCCGTGCTAAGGAGAACCAAACATGCAGCTTACTTCGTGGGAAGGCCGTCATTCCTCCAGGAGGTCTTATATTTTGAGTTTTAGTAAGGGATGTAATGTACAGGACTGCTATCTCATTTTGTGCCAACACTGAGTAAGAAGTAGTGTTCATTGATGATATATTGGTGTACTCGAAGAATGGAGAGGAACATACAGAGCACTTGCGGACCGTGCTACAGACTCTTCGGGACAACAAGCTATATGTGAAACTGAGTAAGTGTGAATTCTGGCTGAGCAGTGTATCTTTCCTCGAGCACATCATTTCTGCGTGAGGCATTTCAGTCGATCCAAAGAAAGTTGAAGCCATCGTCGAGTGGAGGCGGCCTGCATCCTTCAGTGAGATTCGAAGCTTCCTTGGGCTAGCGGGCTACTACCGGCATTTCATAAAGAATTTTTCCAAATTAGCATCACCACTGACTCGCCTCACACAGAAGGAAGTCACATTTGAGTGGTCCGCCGATTGTGAAGCCTCGTTTGAAGAGTTAAAGCATCGCCTCACCTCTGCCACGTTACTTGCACTACCAGACGAGACCTCGGGATTCCAAATATTCAGCTACGCGTCAGGGCAGGGCTTAGGGTGTGTACTCATGCAGCAGGATAGGGTGATAGCCTACGCATCCAGGCAACTGAAAAAGCACGAGAACAATTATCCTACGCATGACCTGGAGCTAGCTGCAATTGTGTTCGGGCTAAAATTGTGGCGACACTACCTCTATGGAGTGGCTTGCCGAATTTATATTGATCACAAAAGTTTAAATTACCTATTCACCCAAACGGACCTCAACCTACGTCAGCGGCCTTGGCTAGAATTAATAAAAGGCTGTGACTTGACGATTGACTACACACCTGGCAAGAAAAATGTTGTAGCGGATGCGTTGAGTCGAGTGTTTGCGGAATCCCTGTCCGTTGATCGCAGGTTACAAAGGGACTTAGAGGAAATGGGCGTTGAACTCCGAATTCGATATTGCGGCGTGCGGGTTGCTCAGATGTGATTCGTACCCAACCTGTTAGAGGGTCACATCTACTAAGAGGGATGACCCATTCCTAAGGAAAATGCACGAGCAGATTCTAGCGGGGAAGGCGAGGGACTTTGCAGTAGATGAGAATGGAGTGTTGCGAGTTAAGGGAAGGTTATGCGTCCCCGACGACTCAGAACTCAGAAAGAAGATCCTTGAGGAAGCTCACTATGCAGCCTATACGGTCCATTCCGGGAGCACGAAAATGTATAGAAACCTTCGCACTATCTTCTGGTGGCACGGCATGAAGAAGGATGCGGCGCTCTTCGCCCTTACCGGTACTTTTTGAAGCACTGACCCTTGTTGCAGCAGATTCCCCGAGCCGAGACGATGCGACGAGAAGCTGAAGCTTTCTCCAACCCTCCCATGATCAGGCGCGTTCGTGTTGTGACTTTTGGAGCCCAAGTACATAATCAAGAAAGGAGCTCACACTTTCTTTTTTGAAGCTCCTAGGCGATGGCGCTAACTCGCACCGAAGGTGTTTTGTGCTTTTGAAATATAAGGAATGTAATGTATGGATCGGCTATCTCTTTTGGCGTCCAAGTTGTAAGCCCGTGCGGCATCTTCATTACTTTTGGGTCAAGAGTCTGTAAATAATTGTTCATTATCAATAAAAAGAACTTTTCTATATCTCATAAGGTAATATCTTATTTGCGTACTCTGTTGCATTTGTTCTAAAGTATATCATTATGCCTAGGCCTTGTGCACGCGTGCTTTACCCGTGCATGGCATCACACCCGGGGGACGATTATCGATTTAGCGAAAATCGGGACATGACAACCGTGCAGCCGAACTACCTCATCAAGGTAGGTCTGGGCAAGGCGATCGATGCTCCAAGTAGCTTTAATGGCAATGAAGTGCGCTAACTTGGTCAACCGATCGACGATGACCCAGATTGCGTCGTTCTCCCGTTGCGTCCTTAGCAAGCCAACGATGAAGTCCATGCTTATGTGCTCCCACTTCCATTCCGGGATAGCAAGATTCTACATTTCTTCGCCCGGTCTCTGATGTTCTGCTTTCACCCTATAACAGGTTATGCATTGCGACACGAAGAGCGCAACATCCTTCATGCTGTGCCACCAGAAAATAGTGCGAAGGTCTCTATACATCTTCGTGCTCCCGGGATGGACCGTATAGGCTGCATAGTGAGCTCCCGTAAGGATCTCCTTTCTGAGTTCTGAGTCGTTTGGGACGCATAGCCTTCCCTTAACTCGCAACACTCCATTCTCATCTACTGCAAAGTCCCCCGCCTTCCCCGCTAGAATCTGCTCGCGCATTTTTCTTTGGAATGGGTCGTCCCTCTGATTAATGTGACCCTCTCTAACAAGTTGGGTACGAATCGCACCTGAGCAACCCGGGCGCCGCGATATCGAATTCGGAGTTCAACGTCCATTTCCTCTTAAGTCCCTTTGTAACCTGCGATCAACGGACAGGGATCCCGTAAACACTCGACTCAACGCATCCGCTACAACATTTTCCTTGCCAGGTGTGTAGTCAATCGTCAAGTCATAGTCTTTTATTAATTCTAGCCAACGCAACTGTCGTAGATTGAGGTCCGTTTGGGTGAATAGGTGCTTTAAACTTTTGTGATCGGTGTAAATTCGACAAGCCACTCCATAGAGGTAGTGTCGCCACAATTTTAGCCCGAATACAATTGTCGCTAGCTCCAGGTCATACGTAGGCTAATTCTTCTCGTGCTTTTTCAGTTGCCTGGATGCGTAGACTATCACCCTATCCTGCTACATTAGTACACACCCTAAGCCCTGCCCTGACGCGTCGCTGAATATTTGGAATCCCGATATCTCGTCTGGTAGTACAAGTAACGGGACAGAGGTGAGACGATGCTTTTACTCTTCAAACGAGGCTTCACAATCGGCGGACCACTCAAATGCGACTCCCTTCTGTGTGAGGCGAGTCAGAGGTGATACTAATTTGGAAAAATCCTTTACGAAACACGGTAGTAGCCCGCTAACCCAAGGAAGCTTCGAATCTCACTGACGGATGCAGGCCGCTTCCACTCGACGATGGCTTCAACTTTCTTTAGATCGACTGAAATGCCTCCCGCAGAAATGATGTGCTCGAGAAAAGATACACTGCTCAGCCAGAATTCACACTTACTCAGTTTCGCATATAGCTTGTTGTCCCAAAGAGTCTATAGCACGGTCCGCAAGTGCTCTGCATGTTCCTCCCCATTCTTCGAGTACACCAAGATATCATCAATGAACACTACTACAAACTTGTCGAGATACGGCCGGAACACACGATTCATTAAGTCCATAAAGGCGGCAGGGGCATTGGTTAATCCGAATGGCATTACCAAAAACTCATAGTGGCCGTAGCGAGTGCGAAAGGCTGATTTCGGCACGTCCGGTTTAATCTTGAGCTGATGGTAACCCGAGCGAAGATCGATTTTCGAGAACACCGTCGCACTTTGTAATTGATCGAACAGTACCTTATTCAATTCACGATAGTCGATGCAGAGCCGCAACGAGCCATCCTTCTTCTTTACAAACAATACAGGCACACCCCATGGAGATACGCTAGGACGAATATATCCATAATCTAGCAATTCTTGCAAATGAACCTTTAACTCATTTAGTTCTGTAGGGGCCATTCGATACAGAGCTTTGAAAATTGGTCGAGTTTCTGGAAATGTATCAATAGTGAACTCTATCTCTCGGTTGGGCGGCATGCCGGACAACTCGTCGGAAAACACATCAGAGAAATCCGCCACAACGGAAATAGACTCAACGTTTGCGCAATCTCGCTGCGTGTCTCGAACGGACGCCAACTATCCATCACAGCCGGAATGTATCATCCGCCGAGCAGACACTGCAGAGATCACCATGCAGACATTCGGCGCTCTCGACTGTGGACTGCACGCATAGCAAAATTCGATCTCACCAGGTAAACGAAACATAACTTTTTTTTCCGCACAATCAATGGTAGTCGAGCAAGCGCCGAGCCAATCCATCCCCAGAATGATGTCATAGTCACTAATGTCTAAGACTATCGCATCTAGTGATAATTTCCTTCCCCCGATGCAAATATTACCTACACGACAAACTAAATGAGCCGGCAAGTCCACGCCCGATAGAGTACGAACGCTAAGGTTTAGGCCTAGCGGTGTTATAGGAAATGTGTTCTCGGCGGCAAAATTCGCCGCAATGAAACTATGTGTGGCACCAGAATCAAACAATACTCGAGCAGGTACATTATTGAAAAGTAATATACCTGACATCGTCGTGTTTGATGTGAATGCCTCTTCTCGAGTCAAAGCATAGACCCAGCCCTGAGCGTTCTGCGGTGTCGTATGGTTCGCTCGAGGTGCTTGACTCTGATTCTTAGAAGGACGATGTTGCTGCTGTGCACAGCACGGAGGAGGATCGTTGGGGCGATCCCGACAATCGCGAGCAACGTCCAAACTTACCACAAACGAAACATCCCCCTTTTCGAATACGACATTCGTTAATGTGGTGTCCTGGCATGTGGCAATAGGCACAAGGTTGCCCCTGGTTCTTCCCTGGATCTGGGTCCTGAGAGCCGTCGTTATTGTAGCGCTTATGCGCATTGTTACCACATGTGTTGTTAGGGCGCTTGTGATTGAAATTTTGCACAGCGCCGGTGCGAACTGGGGGGTACTGCGGCTCTAGGAAGAGGGCATGGTTTAGGGACTCCCACATGGTACGGTACTGAGGAACGACGACGTGAGCACGAATTGAAGGTCGCAGTCCTATCTCAAACCTTCGTGCTCGACTTTCGGCACCACAGAGGTGAGACTTAGCAAATTTTGCAAGCATGTTGAATTCTAAGGCGTACTGCCGCACTGTCATGTTTCCTTGTTGCAGATGTGTGAATTCGTCTTCCTTCTCGCGACGGACGGTGGGTGGAAGATACTCATCTTCGAAGACTTTACGGAACATGGACCAAGAGATAATCTTGTCATTTTCACTCAGCATCGCTTGTTTGTGCACATCCCACCAGTCATGTGCGTTTAAACGGAGCTGAAGCTGAGCGCAAGCAACTCTTTTTGTTTCATCCATGCGAAGCACTTCAAAGTGGTCATCTAACTCAACCAGCCAATCCAAAGCCACGGAGGGGTCCGCAGTCCCCTTAAAGGTAGCATGACACTTCTTTTTGAACTCTGATATTTGCAGGATGGGACCATTTTCGTCTGAGGGCGGAGGTTCCAGAGAGTCCTGAGGTCCCGCGGTATCGGCTACAACTGGCACTGCCGCGGCGGCCGCTGATGCAGAATGGTTGCTGGCGACGAGCGTCGTCACAATCGTTTGCAAGGTATCCATTTGCTTCTGCTGTGCATCGGCCTGAGTCCGATGAGCCAGAAATTGAGCCTCAATCCGGGACTCGAATTGGCTCTGACGTAATTCTGCCTGTCTCTGTTGCGTTTCCATCAAACGCGTCATCCATTCGAACGGATAAACAGAGGGTGCGGGAGCTGGACTTCCTGAGCTGCCCGATGTGCCGGAACTGCTCCCTTGCACTTGCGCCACCATCTGCGCTTGTGCATCCGGCTCTGAGGCCGTTCCTTTAAAGAAAAGTAACTTGTATCAGTCTCAAAATATATTATGGACTCACTGTATAGAACGCATCTCATTTTGGCCAAGCGAATTCAAGAGTTCAACTGGGAGGGACATGGTCGTTTCAAGAAAACTTTTCTGACACGAAGGTCAAAGGATCTGAAGCCATACTTTGATACCAATATGCCACGCCCTGATTTTCGCTAAATCGATAATCGTCCCCCGGGCGTGATGTCGTGCACGCGTAAGACGCGCGTGCACAAGGCTTAGGCATAATGATATACTTTAGAACAAATGCAACAGAGTACGCAAATAAGATATCACCTTATAAGATATAGAAAGTTCTCTTTATTGATAATGAACATCTGTTTACAGACTCTTGACCCAAAAGTAATGAAGATGTCGCACGGACTTACAACTTGGACGCAAAATGAGATAGCCGATCCATACATTACATCCCTTACTTATTTTTCTAAAGCACAAAACACCTTCGGTGCGAGTTAGCGCCATCGCCTAGGAGCTTCAAAAAGGAAAGTGCGAGATCCTTTCTTGATTATGTACTTGGGCTCCAAAAGTCACAACACGAACGCGCATGATCAGGAGAGGGTTGGAGAAAGCTTCAACTCCTCGTCACGTCGCCTCGGCTCGGGGAACCTGCTGCAACGAGGGTCAGTACTTTGAAAAGTACCGGTGAGGGCGAGCTAACCCAACATACCAAATCGACATCGTATTCATGTGAACATGCAACATTTTTATTATGTGATCTTTCTATCTTGCCTTAATTCAATTCTTTATATATGATAGAATGGAAAGACATAACAAAATGCGCCACCGTTCGGTGACTTTACCTGTACCGTCTGAACCACCTGTACAAAACTTACCATGAACTTCCCTGCCACGAAGACATAGTTAGTCTGCACAGTTTAAATATACATAAAGATCACTGTCTTGACTAGCCGTCATGGACCATAGTCTAGGTAGACGACGATGTTTGCAGCGCAGGTAGCGAGCCCCGCTACAAACTTCGCCTCACCCGTGCTAAGTTGCTAGCACGACTAACTGATGTTCCGTCCGGGACGAATCGGCCCCGGTGCCCCGGCGACCGTTCGCAGGAACCAAGACCCTTGTGCACAAGTTATCCATGACCATTTGACGATATGAACACTAAGTTAGCATACGAAGCATTTCAAACATCAATATGAACGGAACTACTTTAGCACAGCGATGGCATAGTCTACTGGCTGATATGATCAATTCACAAGTTATGTACTATCCATTGAGCAGTTTTATAGATGAATAAGTTCTAACTATAACTGAACACAAGATAGCTATATGTATAACGGACATGTATGCATCAATGTGATCGTTGAGAATTCTATGTAATAAGCATTATCAGTGTTTCAAGTCTACTTCTTTATTCTATCTCAATTTTATTCTTTTGGTATCATTGATTGGAATGCACAAATGAGTCAATTTGTTAGGAATGAAGACTTGGACGAAGGACGCAAATCGGGAGTAAAGCCACTCACAAATTGGTGAACTGGGAAAGAAAATGAGAGATCTTCAAGACTCCGCTTGTGCGTCGCCTACATGATCACCTGCATGCACCAACAGATGATCAATATCTCCTACTTCAGTCTCCAAGGGTTCGATACGAAATGCGAAATCCTAAGAACGGAGACAATGAAATCCATCAAAACCGTTCAAGAAAACGCAAGTCACAAAACCAACAAGAAAGCAACCAAGCGGCATCGAATACGGACAAAGAAACCAACGCAACGGAAAGGCCCCTCTCGACTCTGCCGCCGAGTCCTTCCTTCTGCCGCCGAGTCCTTCCTTGATGCACGATCCGTTGAATGTGGGACCTGATTCCGAAGAAACCAATCAATAACGAGGAAAGTATCTTGATTCAATCTGTCCCGATCGAACGATACCAAGTATTTCTTAGCCGCGCTCCCCGAATAGGGGGAACGGGGCAATTCACACGGAGTGCCAGTTTCCATAGTATCAGATCGGGACGGACGATTCTTATCACGTTTCTGGGAAAGCCTTCAGTCAGCGATGGGGACCAAGTTGAAGTTCAGCTCAGCCTACCATCCTCAAACCGATGGCCAAATAGAAAGGATGAATCAGATACTAGAAGACATGCTGCGTCTCTGCGTAATCGATTCAAAGTCAAGTTGGGACGTCCACCTACCATTGGACGAATTTGCATACAACAACAGTTATCAGTCCAGCATCCAAATGGCTCCGTACGAGGCTTTGTATGGGCGAATGTGTAGGTCACCGATCTGCTGGGATAAAGTTGGGGAGCGACAAATCCTTAGGCCGGAACTAGTTGAACAAACAGTCCAGAAGGTTCGGTTGATCCGAGAGCGACTAAAAGTAGCACAAAACCGGCAGAAGAGCTATGCCGACATTCGTCGATGACCCCTTGAGTTCTTTGAAGGGGACCATGTATTTTTAAAGGTCTCACCCATGCGAGAAGTCATGCGATTTGGAGTAAAAGGTAAGTTAAGCCCGAGATTCGTTGGCCCGTTCGAAGTCCTCAAACGAGTCACTTCAGTTGCCTATCAAGTTGCATTGCCACCAGCCCTATCAGAAGTGCATAATATTTTTCACGTGTCACAGCTTAGAAAATACGTGCATGACCCAAACCACGTGGTAGATCTTGGTCAGCTACAGCTGCAGGCAAACTTGTCATACGCCGAGGAGCCTGTTCAGATCTTAGATCGGAAAGAGAAGCAGTTGCGGAATCGGGCAGTCTCGCTTGTACGCGTTCTTTGGCTGAACCACTCGGTCGAGGAATCAACCTAGGAACTCGAATCAGACATGATGCAAAAGTTTCCCTCATTATTCCTTAGGGGTAGGTTCTATTTCTAAGTTTCGAGGACGAAACTTTTTGTTAGTTGGTTAAGATGTAGAGCCCCATTCCCCTATTCATATTGCGGCTAAGAAATACTTGGTATCTTTCGATTGGGACAGATTGAATCAAGATCCTTTCCTCGTTATGGATTGGTTTCTTCGGAATCAGGTCCCACATTCAACGGATCGTGCCTCAAGGACGGACTCGGAGGCAGAGTCGAGAGCGGCCTTTCCGTTGCGATGGTTTCCTTGCCGTTTTTGATGCCGCTTGGTTCCTTTCTTATTGATTTTATGACTTGCGTTTTCTTGAACGGTTTCGATGTATTTCATTGCCTTCGTTCTTAGGATTTCGCATTTCGTATCGAACCCTTGGAGACCGAAGCAGAAGATATTGATCATCTGTTGGTGCGCGCAGGTGATCGTGTAGGCGACGCACAAGCGGAGTCTTGAAGATCTCCCATTTTTCTCTACCGGTTCACTAACTTGTGAGTGACCTTACTTCGATTAGCTCCCTTCTTCCAAGTCTTCATTCTTAACAATCTGACTCGTTTGCATGACCCGATCAACGATACCAAAGGAGTAATAATAAATGAGTCATGATAACAGGAAGTAACTTGGGACACTGACGCTTTTCATATAAATTTCCATACGATCACATTGTATGCGTGCTTGTCCGTTATGCATTATATGTATTCATGTTTCAGTTATATCTAGAACTTATCATTTATAACTGTACAGATGTGTAGTGCAAATAAATCAAAATGTGATCACTTGAGCAGGTAGACTATGTCATTTGCACTGTGCTAAAGTAGATATATACATTCTGATGGCTTGAAATGCTTCAATTATTAACTTAGTATTGATACGTCGTTTGGTCGGAAGGTTTGGTTCCTACGAACGATTCCCGGGACACTGGGGCCGATTCGTTCCGGACGGAACTCGGATAGCTACGCTAGCAAGACTAGCACTGGTAATGCGGGGCCTTGTAGTGGGGCTTGCTACCCACGATGCAAGGATCACCGTCTTACTGTAGCTATTGTCCACGGTGGCAATGTGTGCCATGACCCAACTATCTTACTGCATTATTTGTTCAAGCTGATGATGTCTTCTTGACAGGGAAGAACATGGTAAGTCTTGTGCAGGTGGACGTAATGCCGCAGGTAAAAAAGCCACCGAACGGTGGCATAGTTATTAAGTCATATTTATATATGCATTGCATGTTGTAACTCGAACTAAGCCAAGATAGAAAGTCCACATCAATAATATGCTGCCTCACCTAAGTATTGTGTCGATTTGGATAGTTGGGTTAGCTCACCCTCACCGGTACTTTTCAAAATATGGACCCTCGTTGCAGCAGATTCCCCGAGCCCAGGTGACGCGGTGAGGAGCTGAAGCTTTCTTCCCCCAACCAGTCCAGTACTCGACGCACTCCGTTCGTGCCTTTTGGAACTTCTATAAAACATCCGGAGCTCGTGCACCCCTTTTATGCAGCTCCGAGGGAAGGCGATAGCTTCGCCAGCAGGTGTCTATTATATTTTGAAGTTTTAGTAAGGGATGTAATGTATGGAACGACTATCTCATTTTGCGTCCAAGTTGTAAGCCCGTGCGGCGTCTTTATTACCTTTGGGTCAAGAGTCTGTATCTCATTGTGCGATATCTTATTTGCGTACTCTGTTGCAAGTGTTCTAAAGTATATCATTATGCCTAGGCCTTGTGCACGCGCGCCTTACGCATACACGACATCACGTCCGGGAGACGATTATCAATTTAGCGAAAATTGGGACGTGGCAGAGGCTGGGGGGAAGGGGATTTTTTTTATGTGGAGAAAGGATTCAGAGATTTGACTCTGATACCATGTAGAAAGAAATAAATTGGATGATTCATTCATAAAGAGATATTACATATATATAGGAGAGTAGACAACCTCTCTCTATTATTCTATCCGAAGTGGGACTAAAGTCCAATAGACTAATAATACTTAACACAAGCCTTAAATTGAAATAGATAAAAAGTGAATCGATTTTTACACACGATTTAATGCATCATCCAGTCTATTTTTACACCGTCGCTGTACGTATTTCTATACTTTGCAATCTCCCTAAAAAGTGAAACAATTTTTAATGCACCATACCTGAGAAGAGACCGATGAAGTTACATAAGTAAATATATTGCTAAATTTTCAACAGTTATTTAGTAAAACAATGGGAGGTAAAAGAAGTTCATGCCATATCTAGTAAAAAAAAGCTATTAAGAAGACACAGTTAAAGGAATACTAGTAAAGAAATATCACTGGCTTAGTGATAAAGGCCTTGGCTTTGTTGATTTTTACGAGGTATGGAGAATATTTTTGACAAAGAGAAGAATAGTAATAAAAAATTACAATGAAAAATTACAATTGAAGAATGCCAGATGAAAGAAAATTGTGTGTATCTAGGCTTTACCTCACCCAAATTCAAAAACATTTCTTATCCCAGTTTTAAATTATAAGTGTCAATTGAACATTATGTGTGTGAGGAGGCTGTTTAGGTGAGTAGAACTCACATTATCTAGAAAGCAAGTAACAAATATAACCTCTATTAGATTAAACTTTAAGTTATGATCATGGTGCTCCAAAGATGTGGCAAAGCCAGCTGCAAGAAAAAGAAAGAACAGGGCGAACATGTAGCATTATGATCATGGTAAAGTCAGCTAGCATTAACAAAGTTTTTAATATTTTTTGTCTAACACTTTAAGTTATTGCTGGAGAAAAACCTTATAGACGAAAGTTTTGTTTGACCGACAATGATCATGCTAGCATCCACATGTATCATTGTAATCACTAAGATTGGGTAGCAATTCTCTCCCCAAATTACTTATAGCCTTGAAGCCTTCAAGATATGGTACACCACATACATTGCAAACTATATTTGCAAGCAATGCCTATAGGTGCCTATAGACAGTTAGATTATAATTTGCTAGGAGAAAGATACGAAAGAAATAAGAAAATAATAGTAGAGTTGAGAACTTGGTAGAAACAAGAAATAAGGAAAAATGAAGATCCACAGAAAAAATCATGCGGGCAGAGACATAATAGAGTCCAAAAAATTAGAAATTAAGGTCATACAACAATGAAGAACAGGGCATACATTTACATATAAAATTTCAATTACCATTTTCACCTCTGTTGAACATGTACGCATTCGTTTAAAGAATCTAACATGCTTGCACAATTTTTTGTCTTAGGTTCCTATCAAAAAAAGTTCTAATTCATACCCACTAAGAGAGATAAAAATGATAATACAGGAAATATAGTTTAGTGAAAAACAGTGTATGATTATAAAAAGGCTAATGTGAAGGTCAAGTTAACGTTTCAATTGAAATCGCATCTTCATCAGAAGGTACCTGAAGAACAAAAGTACATCTAAAGAGTATTAACTTCAGCCTAATACTAAAATCACAATTTCTAGACACCATCATAAAAATGTACAGATTAAACGACCAATTATTGGTCAATTGATCTATATAGACAATCAGGGACCAGAATATAAATATCAAAATTTAATTACAGAAAAGATAGAATTCATTTGTGAGCTTAATACTGCAAAAAGATCATGCCTAAGAAAACAAAAACAAAAAGTGAGAATGCTTGGTTAGTACCACGTTCCAGAACCTCCAGGAAGGCTTGGCTTTAGCTTAAGACATTTAGTAAACTGATTCAATAAGTATAGGACAATTATCGGACACACCAAAATTGACGCTGTATCCGTGTCAATGCAACATATTGTAGACTACAAGTAATAAAAAAAATAAAAGAAAGAACTTAGATATTGGATGACAGAATTTATATACCATCATAAAATGTATATACCAGTTCAAATTCGGATACATATGCAAATTGATGGAATCCTGATGTCGGTGTCGGGGGCCACCGTGCGAGTGCTGGTCGGTGACAGTATCTCTTCTAGGCATCTGAAGGAGAACAAAACTTATTTCCTAAAATTTGTCCTAAAATTATATTATGAAAAGAGGAGGAGGAGGAGGAGATTTACCTTGCCTCAGTGAGAGAGAGGTCCTCCGAGCGAGAGAGGCTTCACCAGCTCTAGGAGAAGAGGTCCAGTGAGAGAGGATTCACCATCCCTAGGAGAAGAGGTACTCTAGGGCTTCACTTTCGAAAAAAAATGGGGGGAATGAAAAAGAAGTGTTTCTCCGTGACATTTTCCATGCCATTTCCACAGGCAAAGCTACTTATGCTAGTTCAAAAAAAAAAATTTATTTAAAAGTTTGTCATTGAAAAATTTATTTCAGGTTAGTCCAAATTTTTTTAGCACTGTCACAAATTTTTACAGTTCTTCCGTCACAAATTTTGACAAGTCCTTCCAGAATAACTGTCAAAATTTATGATAGTCCTAGGTGAGGACTCTCAAACCGTCGCGGTGGAGCCGGCGACGAAGTCGAGGAGGCCGAAAGGGAGGAGGGGGGAGGGAGGCGAAGACGTGCGGGGAGAGGGGGGAGACGGCGCTGAAGCCGAGAAAGCCCCCTCCTCCTCCTCCCGCCTCCTCCTCCTCCAGCGGTTGGGGTTGGAGGGTTAGGATTAGGGTTTGGGGTAGTAGTGAGAGGGGTTGAGCTGTCTTGAGTAAATTTGGGATTGTCCTAAGTAAAAATTACAATAATCTAGACTATCCTAAAGTAATGGTCTGTCCTAAGCAAATTTGGAAGTGCCTATAGAATTAGCCTTTTTATTCCATGTGAAAGGCACATGGTTAGTTTTTTTTCTATTCAATTTTTATTAACTTTGCTAATGGTTTTAAAGTGTTATAACATAAATAAGATGTGTTATTTATATTAATTTTAGTTTTTTGTATTTATACTAACGATTTTTGCATTGCTAATGAATTCTTACCATTAGTTATTAGTAACGGCAAAAAACCATTAGCAATTGGAAAAACTGTGTTGGGAAATCCCCCTTTTGGTGTAGTATATATTGTAGTTTTTTTGGATATTTTCGTTGCTAAGTTTTAATAAATGTGTTTTCGTTTTGATTTTTGCATTCATTTTATGAGAATTTTGAGAGGAATGATAGAAGAAGGATACTGATGCGATGTTGGTGGCAACGCGTAACTGACGTTTGATCGTTGCGAAGCGGTTCTCCTTCTCTCAGATAATTTTTCACTCGGTGGGTGGTTCTGACCCTTCTTCGCTACTCCTTCAGGCCTTAAAAAAATAATCCTTTGTATCAATACAAAGTCCTTAGAACCAGATGCCTGGTAGAATATAACTGATAAATGAAAGCCACATTGTATGGTGTACCACTAAGAGTAGAGCATTGATAGACTGTAAATATTAAGTGCATATATACACAAGACTTTGTAGTAAGTGTAATGTTCCATTCCGCTTGGTGCCTTGAGATGTTTCGTTGGCGAAGTACCATTTGGTCTTGGGCTCATTCAGAGGCCCATTGAATATTATACTAGTGGTATACTACTCATTTTCATTAACTTTTGACCACATAATTTTTGCATATCGACAGTATACTGTAGTATACTGGTGGTATACTGATTCATCACGGCAAGTCTGGACTAATAAAATTTGGCATACCGATACAGTCACGTCCCGATTTCAAAGAATCAAAATATAACCACTGGGCGTGATGTCGTACAAGTCTAGGTTGCACTTGTACTAGACAAGAAGATAGATAATCAATGGTGTATCTCAAAAATAACAAAATTACAGTAAAAGTAAACAGACAAATTGAAGTCATGACAAGATATAAAGAAAAAGTATCTCTTTTATTGATATTTGTAATAGAATACAAGGCTTGCAGCTAATTACAAGGTTCTTTATGGCCAACTTGAGATATGCCAATTTAGGCTTACACTGAACTTTCCGACTCGGTTACAACATCACTGGTATAAAAATACTTGGTTTCATACATTATGCCATTTTAACAGAAGTCCACCTCTATCTCGGAAGCACTTCTGCTCGCCCAACAATTCTCTAATGCTTTAGAACTGTCTAAGCTAATCACTACATTTTTAAATCCCCAATACCTAAGGATGCCCACAAACATGGGTCAATACATTATCGTGTATTGGTGCGAGGGCTGACCCAACTCACCTAAAATCAATATTAAGTAATCATGTGATAGGAACATTGTTAATGTGATCTTGTTATGTTGCCTTAGGGTCATTTTATAGTTCATATTCGACAAGAATGTAGAGCATACATGTTCCCATATCTTTTAAAAATATAAACATGTAAAGTACTCATATCCAACATTAAAGCATATAGAGGATTTAGATAAAAAGAGGACCAGAGAGACTAAATGGGGAAGGCAATGGAGACTTAATGCCACGATCCAATTCCGTAGAATCAATTGAGGCGTCCCCCGAATCGTGACCGCCGTGCGGGCCTGGGGTTGCGCCCGCACAAGGCTTTAATGATTTGCATAGCAAGCACATATTCAGAGTACGCAGATAAATTGAAACACAGATTTGAAATATAGAAAAGTTCTCTTCATTGATAATGAACATCTATTACAAACTCCTGAACGAGTCAGCTAATATGCCGAACGGCTTACAAAAGAGATGTATACACGAATATCATAACCACCGAACACGAGCGGTGAATGTACATGAATAAGCACACTGAACATGAGCAGTGTGTGAACACGAAATGAAATCAATACCCAATATACACGATGAGATACAATGTACACAAGTACCCGCTGAATACGGTAGGAGATAACATCTCCTAACGGGATCCATATAGTACCAGTCAGTGAAATCACTGTGTCGGGATCAATGTATACAATTCTAGAACAAGCATATATACAATATTATGAATTAAAAACTATCAGAGAAATGTACTAGCCTGATGTCCTGACCAAGGTATGTCTCTCGATGCCCAAGCTGATGTCACACAACCTATATATTGTACATTGCATCAATACAAGGTTCAAGAATGAAAATAAGGGAAGTTGATGAAATTCTAGGTTGATATACCATTTCTAAGTCAAACCAATAAACTCTAGGTTGCAATAGTCTAATGATAAGTCACTAAGTCGTTACACTATGAAACTATGCTATACTAGCTAAGCTAAGAAACAACAAGGCACTCAAAGAGCCCTATCCCAAGATACGCAAGTTTTCGTATAGAAAAATAGTGTTTTATATATATAAGTCACATATTATAATACTATATCAAATCAATTAAAATAGGATACATTGGCCTTGCACCAATGCGTATCGCACCTATCTCGATACCCAAACTCAATACCTTGGGTAGCGACCAAATACCTTGGTATCCCAAGGTAACCCAAATACTAACATAATAGCTGACACATATATGATACCCCAAGCTAATTATGCTAATATACATATACATAAACTTTTAGCACTAGCTATATAAGTATCTAATTACTAAACAATAATACCATATTATATATATACATAACTAACTACTACTATACAACTCACTATCTCAATAACCCATAACTACAAATATACCTAATACCAGATAGCTAACTCACATAAACAAGTATGTATATATATATAATCACTAACTACTAACGATACCTTGAATACTCAAACCCAAGTGAAACCTCAATACCTTGCTAAACCCACACTCACTGAAATTGGACTAAAACTGTATAGTAAAACAAAATCTAAAACTTAAACTGAAGGCTGTAATTAACTACTAAACCAAAACACAGCAACTGTGCATTACTTGCACTGTGCAGATACTGCACAGTACACTGACGACTGCTGGTGCCCGAGCCTCTCCATGTCTTGGCTAAACTGCTACTACGCTGAAACTTACACAGAAACTGTACAAATCTGTACTGTTATTGATGCCCGACTGCTCACTGTATAATGAGTCACTGATACTGATGTGCACAGTGAGTCACTGATACTCATTGATGTCCAGTTTCTCCCCGAGCCCTTGCATGTTGTGCAGTTAAGCCTCCTCGAGCCCCTTACATGCTGTGCAGTGAAGCCTCCTGCACCAAAACTGTGTGCAGCAACACAGTGAACTGACTGTGCAGTCCTTGCTGCCCGAGTGCAGCTAGCTGCACTACTACACAGTCTGGTGCAGCAGCTCCCCCCTCTCCAGTTAACTTCTACTGCAGTGAGGGATCTTGATACTGACTCTACATACACTGCAGTCAACTGAGCTGATACTTCCATGCCCGACTCCCTTAGTTAACTGACTGCACAGTGTCTCCATGTGTGCAGTTGCACATAGCTGCTGTGCACTGATACTTCCCTATTGAGCAGTTTACTCCCTCACACATACACAAATGCAATCATAGCACACTATTACACCTACACAAATACATATACACACAATCCTCTATGTATATAAAACCAACTATATATATATATATATATACACATATCTACATAAGCATATATATACTACACTCTTACATATATATACAAACACACATATATATATATATATATATACATATATACATATATATAGATACATATAGACATATATATGATCTATATATACTCTAATATATACACACATTGACACATACATAAACTCAAATACACTATTATATACATATATATATCACATAAATATCATATATATATATATATATATATATATATATATATATATATATATATATATATATATATATATATATATATATATATATATATAAATACACATGTACGTATAACAAAAAGGACCAAACGAGTGAACCGCACCCGTATCATACTAATTCTATGATACGCTTGCGATACAGCTCTAACACACAACCAAATACATCCCGGAGGACACGAGCAAGTCTAAAACACTAATTATGAATAATACGTATAGTAATTAGAGTATCTACGTATCCGTGTTACAATGTGATATGCACAAGGCCCCGTATCGGAGAAAATCCCCCAAAATTAACCCGTTTCGTCAACTTGATGAGATACGGCCTACACGTACCCAATGTCACGACCCGCACCCAAAAAATTGGGCATGAGTCGTGGGTATGTCCAGCCTACGCCGCAGAATTGGCGGTAGAACGCTGTCTAGGTCCGTTCTAGGTTACAACTATATATATCTCACAATAACCTGTCAATAACCTCTCTAAAAGGAGGGCAACCACGTAATATATATAAATAAAATCTCAATCACAATAACTAGGGGAAGAGTAAAAGCACAAAAGATATCAACAAGGAAACAAAGAACCAAAGAGCAAGTACAATATCCAATATATAGTCCAAGTCTAAAGTCTACAATATCTCACAGAAGCAAAATAATAAATACAATCATCCAAAATACCAACTGGGAATAACCCAGGGAAACCCACCTAGCTAAACTAAGGCGCTAGCGACGTCTCCTCGGCTGGGACGGGCTCCTCCTCAAAATCAGGGTCGCAACTGTAACGCCCCGTTCCGCGCCGGCATTATGTATCAGTGAGTGGGCAGAACTTCGTTCTCTGATTCTTGCACGCCTTAATAATAATCTGAGTTTTTGCTTGCAATGTTTTCTTAAGAGAATGATAGAACCTGCCTTGCATGTTAATGAACGAACTCACCTAGCTTATCTTCGAATCAATGCCTGCTTAACGAGAATCCTGAATTGCTTGCTTAGAGTGCATGAACATGTTCACTATCGTCTATGCTTCGAGAGAACCATACTGTGCCTGAACGTGTTCAAGTGATAAGTCAGATTGCCCCGCAACAACGATTGTATTCTGATGGTTTGTCTCGTCTGCATACTAGAGTTTTATTTGATAGTGTTCCATGTATTCGCACGCGGTCGGACAATGGCTATTGGTGGAGAGCTGAACTGCATGTGTCACGGCTGCTACCATGATAGTGCAAAGCAACCATGAGTCACAGCTGCCTCTAGCATCAGATAAAGAGTCATTGGTATGCTGTTCCACCAGCTGTCGATCCTGAGATAATCGGGGACCGCCCTGCATATAGCTAAGTCATTGTGTTGGCTTGGATAGTGACTGCCCCTAAGAATATGCATTGTGTGTCTAGCTTTGCATCTGACCCTGGAGTCGCATAAGACACGCTGCGCACACCCTGAAACATGAACGGTTTGCTTGCTTGCATATTCAATATGAAACTCTGTTTCCAAACATGTTTCCAAACAAGTAAATCGACTCTGCTAGAACTGCATAAAATGAACCTAGGTAAAACTAGAAAGATCACTAGTAATGTAATGTTTTATAACATGATTACTTAGTGCCTGTTTGAGTGAATGCTTGTTTCTGTTCAGTTGATTTATCTCACCAGTACTTGTATAAAGTGCTGACCCACCAACAGTTTACTTGCTTGTAGGTACTGGATCGTCCGAGAAAGCGATAGGCGTGCCACAGTCCCTAAGACCCGGAATCCTGGTTTCGATTGTTGCCCCGAGAATGCTATCGTATAAGGGGGCATAATGTATGGAACGAACGTGTGCCTTTGCTAAAGGAAACCCAAGTTGCCTCGATTGTCCCAAACACTCAGTTGGCTAATGCATTGCATTGCAACAAGTCCCTTTCCGCTGCTTACTCGATTGATGCGATGATAGCCAACTATCAACTTAAACGATTGGCCTTGTACGGACGCAACCCCAGGCCCGTGCGGCATCACGTCCCCCGAAAGCTTGAACGTGCCATTCGCTTGGCTCCCTTCCTCCCTCGCACCCGCGGGACGGGCGCGGTGATTCGCGTCCGGCGCGCCGAGGCACGGTGATACGTGTCCGGTTCGTTAAATCCTGGCCTACGGGGCGGGGCAGGGCGGAACGGCGGCCCGGGCAGGACCGGGGCGTGACAGAATGGTATCAGAGCGGAATCGATTCTCTGGCCCAAACCGTTGCTATGACTCTGAGATATTATCGATATGGTTTTGCAAAGAGCGTTCCATACAATAAGTCCATAGATATTCTCAAAGTGCAAAATATTTCCTGAACTTGAATTGCTTGATTGTTTCGATTGAGTACGGCGAGGGACGGCACTATCGCTACTCGGGATATCGAGAAGTTTATCCTTGAAATTTTGAGGACGAAACTTTTTGTTGGTTGGTAAGTATGTAACGCCCCGCTCCGCGTCGGCATTATGTATCAAGGTGAGTGGGCAGAACTTCGTTCTCTGATTCTTGCATGCCTTAATAATAACCTGAGTTTTTGCTTGCAATGTTTTCTTAAGAGAATGATAGAACCTGCCTTGCATGTTAATGAACGAACTCACCTAGCTTATCTTCGAATCAATGCCTGCTTAACGAGAATTCTGAATCGCTTGCTTAGAGTGCATGAACATGTTCACTATCGTCTATGCTTCGAGAGAACCATACTGTGCCTGAACGTGTTCAAGTGATAAGTCGGATTGCCCCGCAACAACGATTGTATTCTGATGGTTCATCTCGTCTGCATACTAGAGTTTTATTTGATAGTGTTCCATGCATTCGCACGCGATCGGACAATGGCTATTGGTGGAGAGCTGAACTGCATGTGTCACAGCTGCTACCATGATAGTGCAAAGCAACCATGAGTCACAGCTGCCTCTAGCATCAGATAAAGAGTCATTGGTATGCTGTTCCACCAGCTGCCGATCCTGAGATACTCGGGGACCGCCCTGCATATAGCTAAGTCATTGTGTTGGCTTGGATAGTGATTGCCCCTAAGAATGTGCATTGTGTGTCTAGCTTTGCATCTGACCCTGGAGTCGCACAAGACACGCTGCGCACATCCTGAAACATGAACGGTTTGCTTGCTTGCATATTCAATATAAAACTCTGTTTCCAAACATGTTTCCAAACAAGTAAATCGACTCTGCTAGAACTGCATGAAATGAACCTAGGTAAAACTAGAAAGATCACTAGTAATGTAATATTTTATAACATGATTACTTAGTGCCTGTTTGAGTGAATGCTTATTTCTGTTCAGTTGATTTATCTCACCAGTACTTGTATAAAGTGCTGACCCACCAACAGTTTACTTGCTTGCAGGTACTGGATCATCCGAGGAAGCGATAGGCGTGCCACAGTCCCTAAGACCCGGAATCCTGGTTTCGATTGTTGCCCCGAGAATGCTATCGTATAAGGGGGCATAATGTATGGAACGAACGTGTGCCTTTGCTAAAGAAAACCCAAGTTGCCTCGATTGTCCCGAACACTCAGTTAGCTAATGCATTGCATTACAACAAGTCCTTTTCCGCTGCTTACTCGATTGATGCGATGATAGCCAACTATCAACTTAAACGATTGGCCTTGCACGGGCGCAACCCCAGGCCCGTGCGGCATCACGTCCCCCGAAAGCTTGAACGGGCCATTCGCTTGGCTCCCTTCCTCCCTCGCACCCGCGGGACGGGCGCGGTGATTTGTGTCCGGTTCGTTAAATCCCGGCCGTACGGGGCGGGGCAGGGCGGAGCGGCGGCCCGGGCGGGACCGGGGCGTGACAGCAACACTCCTCGACACCTGGCCCGTAGAAGGTCGGGCAAAAATTCTCAGGATCCTCTGGAAAAAATATGTCCAGTCAGGACTGGAGCGAAGTACATAACTCTAAAAGCAACTCCAAATGCATAGTAAGGTGTATATGACTAGCAATAGAAAAGTATACAAGATGCACAGGAAAGTAAATACATGGTAGAACAGATAAAGTAACTGCAATGTAAAACTGGAGAACAATACAAGTAGTAGAGAAGTAACTGCATGTGAGAAGCATATGAATACTAGCTAAGTGCCTTGAGCACAAGTTCGTTATGTGATCGGCTTAGGTTGCACATGAATAATCTACGATAACTCCGTTATGCGTGAGTTGCATAACCGACATACACATAAAAACTGTTTGGTTTTGATCACATAACCAACTCCTACTCCCCTCCCCCACTAATATTCTTGGATCCAACCACGACACGCTACGTACATGATAAATAACTCGTGCATATGAAAGGCGAGAGCACACGAAGCACATAATAGCACATGAGAATCAATACCCCAAGCACATGATGAAATACACGTGATAGAGTACCCGCTGAACACGGTAAGGGGGATAACATCTCATGATGGGATCCAACTAGTACCAGCTCGTGAAATAATGTGTCAGAATCAAGTATTACAGTTCTAGAACAGGTGATATAAACGCTATCATGAAATAGAAACGATCAGAGGTAGGTACTCGCCTGACGTCCTGAGTGTCACGCCCCGATCTCCCGCAGGCAATCGGCCGTTCCCGCTAGGCGAGAATCACCCTCGCCAGCGCTCCCGTGGAACGATCGCTTAACCCATCCGAGCGTGATGCCGCACGAGCGTGATCCACGCCCGTGCAAGGCCATGGTTCATTGGCTGGCGGCAAGAGTTCTAAGCCACAGAGTCACACAGATTATCCGAGTGCAGCGGAGTCATGAACGCATAGGCGATCGGTAACAGGTTCACTGAGTCGACAATATAGCGGAAGCATTGAAACACAAGTTGAAGTAAAGCAAGCTCTTTTATTGATATGAACATGTGTTACAGGCGGTGTATAGCCGAGATTACAAGTCGCTCAAGCCTCTCTCTCCGAAACAGTAAAAGTGTGCCAAGTGGCTACAACTGTGGAATGATTGTACAGGCGATGGTCAGGCGACGCTCCAATATTATGTCTTGTATATGTGCTTCAGTCCCGGACGCACCGTTGCTTCGGAGTGATGCCCACGTCTTAGCACGCACGTTGGAGGCATCCGCACCGAACGAGGTTCTCCCGCACCCTGCACACAAACTGGTAGATTATCAGTACATTGAATGCACTGGTGGGGAAGCTACTCGCCCGCTCGACAAATCCAAACACGTAATACAAGTTCCGTGCACAACTATTAAGTTGTCTTTCTAGTTGCCTTAGTATCAGTTTCATGCAAACATTGAATAGCTTATCGTGTCGGGCAGTGCGCCGTGCGATGTTTGAGGAAACACGGCGAGACTTACCAACTTACCATTTCTCCTTCCCTGTCCAAGGCAAACATGATTAATTTAAGCAGGGGCATGTATAAACATTCAGGAGGCATAACATATGCAAACACGAGTACATATTTCAAGATCGTTCAGGTGTTCAGTTATTTGTTTTATGCGATACAGTATCTCGCATGCGGATAGCCGCTAAGCGAGGATGATTTGTTATCTTTTGATTTACAGGCAAGCATGCAGCAGGTTTAAGCACACATGAAAATCACACGATGCATTGCAAGCCATTTATACACGATAAACATACGAGGCATTGCAAGCATATACACACGATGATCACTGGCTTGATGCCATAATGGACTAGTCAAGAACAAGGATAACATGCAATGAGAAAATACGAGGAGCTCATAAAACACGATGCGTTACAAGTTATCCCGTCCGAACACGATTGACTATAAACACGAAGTCTGCCCGGATCGGATCGGTGCCAGTGCCCCAGCACCGTCCGCAGAACTTATATCCTTGTGCACAAGTTGTCCATGATCGAACACGATTATTAATTTACACACGAGCACACGACAAGCAGTAATGCATGATTCATTTAGCTATTGGATATGCACAGTCTCCTGGGCTGCTGTAAGCCCGCACACGAGGAAGACTTGCAGGGAGATCCGAATACCTGAATGAGTCTTGCCACTGGAGTATGATTCATTTACTTGACATGATGTAGTCCCCTGGATCGGGAACTGCCTTGGTAACCTAACGGTCCCGGATACTTGCAGGGTTATTCGGGCACGGAATGACTACGTAGTAGTCTCCCGGGGTTTGGATGAAAACACGGTAACATTCAAGCAGACAAGCATGCGTTTCTAAGGAACATAAGCATGCACGTTGCTCGGACCCGAAGGTAAGCCGAGAGTTGAAACCGTTAAGGGACTTAGCATGCGAGGGTCTGAATATAAGCAGTATTTCATTTTCCATGTTCTAGCATAGCAATACAAGTTGGGATTATTCCCTTAGCTAGGTGCGTTGGATTTATTAGCATGCAGGGGGTGAATCACCTAGCGACTAGCATGAATATTCCAGATTTTATGTGTGCTGGCTAAGCAAAGACAAGTTCACCGTAGCCACCCACCTTAGCGATGATTCGCCTCGGTAGAGCGATACGTCTGAGCGAGCCTCTGAAAGTCCAAGTCGAATTCCTGTAGGGACAAGTCTGGATATCCTTTGCATTCTCTTTGAGGCAAAGCAGGTCGGGACAGCTGCACTATTGCCGTTTGAGACGGCAGTCCGCTTGAGCGGAACGGGATGTTACATCCTACCCAACTTAGAAAAAGTTTTGTCCTCGAGACTTACTAAGGACAAGCAGTAATCTAGGCTTGAGGCAATCCTAGACAAGTCGTTATACTTATTCATTTGGATATTCACTTGCACAAGCGTCAAAATCAGCATATCGCTTAGACTGAATCGTGCGCACCTTCGACATGCATTTCTAGTGTGAGCACGTCAACCAGCTTAGTGATAGCGAAGTCTCAGCACTCGAGTTTCACCTTTTCTTAAGTCTTGGATGGTGCACTAGTTCAAGGCGTCCCTCGAATAGATGCATTCAACCAAACTTAGGGTTAGTAAAAATCGGACAAGCTACTAGCGATACTCTCAAGGGTTCGCACAGGTTGGCACAAAGGCCACTCGTAGCATACAACCAGACAAGCAAGCATAACATTCAAAACGTATTTTGAAAGTATTTAGACTTATTGTTGGAATATCCCATCGAGGCATTGAGAGAGAGCGTGCACATAACCCACGAACGAGCTTTCGAAACAGAGATATCGAATTGAATTCCAAAGGCGTAGAAGCCAGGCTCTGATACCAATATGTCACGTCCCGATCTCCCGTAGACAATCGGCCGTTCCCGCTAGGCGGGAATCACCCTCGCCAGCACTCCCGCGGAATGATCGCTTAACCCATCCGGGCGTGATGCCGCACGAGCGTGATCCATGCCCGTGCAAGGCCATGGTTCATTGGCTGGCGGTAAGAGTTCTAAGCCACAGAGTCGCACAGATTGTCCGAGTGCAGCGGAGTCATGAACGCATAGGCGATCGATAACAGGTTCACTGAGTCGACAATATAGCGGAAGCATTGAAACACAAGTTGAAGTAAAGCAAGCTCTTTTATTGATATGAACATGTGTTACAGGCGGCGTATAGCCGAGATTACAAGTCGCTCAAGCCTCTCTCTCTGAAACAGTAAAAGTATGCCAAGTGGCTACAACTGTGGAATGATTGTATAGGCGATGGTCAGGCAACGCTCCAACATTATGTCTTGTATATGTGCTTCAGTCCCGGACGCACCGTTGCTTCGGAGTGATGCCCACGCCTTAGCACGCACGTTGGAGACATCCGTACCAAACGAGGTTCTCCCGCACCCTGCACACAAACTGGTGGATTATCAGTACATTGAATGCACTGGTGGGGAAGCTATTCGCCCGCTCGACAAATCCAAACACGTAATACAGGTTTCGTGCACAACTATTAAGTTGTCTTTCTAGTTGCCTTAGTATTAGTTTCATGCAAACATTGAATAGCTTATCGTGTCGGGCAGTGCGCCGTGCGATGTTTGAGGAAACACAGCGAGACTTACCAACTTACCATTTCTCCTTCCCTGTCCAAGGCAAACATGATTAATTTAAGCAGGGGCATGTATAAACATTCAGGAGGCATAACATATGCAAACACGAGTACTTATTTCAAGATCGTTCAGTTATTTGTTTCATGCGATACAGTATCTCGCACGCGGATAGCCGCTAAGCGAGGATGATTTGTTATCTTTTGATTTACAGGCAAGCATGCAGCAGGTTTAAGCACACATGAAAATCATACGATGCATTGCAAGCTATTTATACACGATGAACACACGAGGCATTGCAAGCATATACACACGATGATCACTGGCTTGATGCCATAATGGACTAGTCAAGAACAAGGATAGCATACAACGAGAAAATACGAGAAGCTCATAAAATACGATGCGTTACAAGTTATCCCGTCCGAACACGATTGACTATAAACACGAAGTCTGCCCGGATCGAATCGGTGCCAGTGCCCCAGCACCGTCCGCAGAACTTATATCCTTGTGCACAAGTTGTCCATGATCGAACACGATTATTAATTTACACACGAGCACACGACAAGCAGTAATGCATGATTCATTTAGCTATTGGATATGCACAGTCTCCTGGGCTGCTGTAAGCCCGCACACGAGGGAGACTTGCAGGGAGATCTGAATACCTGAATGAGTCTGGCCACTGGAGTATGATTCATTTACTTGACATGATGTAGTCCCCTGGATCGGGAACTGCCTTGGTAACCTAACGATCCCGGATACTTGCAGGGTTATTCGGTCACGGAATAACTACGTAGTAGTCTCCCGGGGTTTGGATGAAAACACGGTAACATTCAAGCAGACAAGCATGCGTTTCTAAGGAACATAAGTAGGCACGTTGCTCGGACCCGAAGGTAAGCCGAGAGTTGAAACCGTTAAGGGACTTAGCATGCGAGGGTCTGAATATAAGCAGTATTTCATTTTCCATGTTCTAGCATAACAATACAAGTTGGAATTATTCCCTTAGCTAGGTGCGTTGGATTTATTATCATGTAGGGGGTGAATCACCTAGCGACTAGCATGAATATTCTAGATTTTATGTGTGCTGGCTAAGCAAAGACAAGTTCACCGTAGCCACCCACCTTAGCGATGATTCGCCTCGGTAGAGCGATACGTCTGAGCGAGCCTCTGAAAGTCCAAGCCGGATTCTTGTAGGGACAAGTCTGGATATCCTTTGCATTCTCTTTGAGGCAAAGCAGGTCGGGACAGCTGCACTATTGCCGTTTGAGACGGCAGTCCGCTTGAGCGAAATGGGGTATTACACTGAGCAACTGGTGAGGATCGAGATCCGGACTGGCGTCGCAAGAATCTATTACGAAAAGCAAAGTTAAACGGGGTTCTAAAGAGTTAAACTGATATAAAATAACTAAAAACAGGCTTCTAGGGTTATTCTAGGTCGAACGGGTTAAACCTGTAAAATTTGGGTCAAAAAGTCAACCCGAGTTCTAAAAAGTCAACTCTGGGTCAAAACTAGGTCAAACGTTGACTTTTGCAGTCAATGGGGGCAATTATGGTCAACGCTAGGTCAAACTAGGGTGCCCCTAAAATTCTAGGTCAAAACTAGCTCATTAAGCTAGTAAACCCTCAAACTCGCCTCCTTGAGATACCGGGATACCCTCGGTATTCGATACCTCGACCTAAGCTACACACCCCGCCTATACCCACTAACACCTATGCTAACACGCATAAATATATACATCAATACATATAAAAGTAACTCTAATCTTATTCCTAGGTAAATGCTCAAAAACCTTACCCCGATACTCAATACCTTGGGTATCTCAAGGTATTGAGATACCTTGATATCTCAAGGTATTGAGATATCCACTAACCCTCACTAACACTACTAACTAACTAACTATCTAGCATAAATATATATTCCTAGCTATATATCTAGGCTGATATATATATATATATATATATATATAAACACATATGCATATATACCTACATAACTATATATATAACCACACATACACATATACACATACCCATACCTCATATATATATATATATATATATACTAATCTAAGTATCTATTGTCACTACCACTTTTTCCAAATAAGGGCATTTGTGTAATTTTACCATTTTTAAATAATTATTTATTTAATTATTCTGCTGAGTTTTATAAAGTAATTATATGTTGTTAATAATATTTAGTTTTAGGTCTAACCCTAGAAATCCATTAGGACAACCCTAATGAGTAAACCCTAGTTAGAAAACCCTATTCTAGCAAAACCCTAGAATTTAAAATTAGGGTGAACCCTCAATACCCTAGACTGACTTAACCTGAGTCTATTAGGTTCTACGTGACTTAACATAAAGGTTTAACCTAAAACTAAGCTTGGAAACCCTAACCTAGTTGTTTATATAAAAGGAAGCCTCTTTCTAGGCTATTCTTCACGTAGAGAGAAAGGAAACCCTAGCCTCCACAAGAGAAACCTATTCCCCACCCCATTTTCGAGATTAAACCTAGGGTTCCATTTTCTCCTTCTCCAAAGCAAGGAACGAGGGTCAGGAAGCCTTGGAAAAGAAGAACTTCATTGAAGAAACCTTTCCTGCAGGTAAAACCCTAGTTTTTCTTCATTAAATTCCTATTTTCAGATGTTGATGGTTATTAGGAACCCACCCCTTTACTGTGTAATTCAGATTTAGGGTTTTGGATTAGGTTGGTGACCCGCATGGGGTTTTCCCCAATTTTCCAGGAACCCTAACCCTAGGATTTGTAGGTAGACTGATTTTATCTCATACGAATAGATTTGATTATGATTTTAGGGTTTAGGTTTGGGTTTTTGGAGTTCTTGATGTGGGATTCGTTCATGCCCTTCCTGTGGTTGATGGAATGTCTATTAGGGTTTACTTATCTAGGTATTCTAATTTCTGCATGTTTGGGTATACCCAGATAAATTTCATAGGCGTATAGATTGACTGTGTCCCTGTGTCAGCAACAAGGTATTATGGGGACTGATATTTAAGTATCAGTATAGTAGCAGTGAACTACAGCATACAATATGCTGAACTTGTAGTTCCAGTACAGGGTGCAGTCGGGTAGAGCACTGTGTGGGTGTATTTCTGTAGGGTGTTCATGAGTTAATTTTCTGCGCATAGGGGTTTGTGGCTGTGCTGTGTTCACAGAGTGAGGGGTATCCTAATAACTGTGGGTATCAAATATCTGTGTGTATATACCTGTGTATTTGGGGTTTTGAACTTGATTTGTAGGAGCAGTTGATGTTAGTGAGGGTTATGTGTCAATAGGAGTGTAGGTGCAGGGAACTAGTGTATCAGCAATTAGCTATTACCTGTGTGTTTCAGTTTGTGTTCAGTGTATTCAAATCCTATGTGTCAATATAAACCAGTGTGTAGGTATTTAATTTTTCAGTGTGTGTGTGCTAGATACCTCTGCATCTATGTGACTGTGTGTTGGGGAAATTCCCTATGGAGCAGTAGGTATGGTGTTAGATGTCAGTGTGTGGCTGTGAACTCAGTAAATGCAAACTGTACATGGGTGTGAGGGAGAGATAATTCCCAGGTTTGATGAGGATTTTGATAAGTGTGTCTGTGCGTATGTTTATGTGTGTTCAGTGTAGTGATTTGGATTTCACAACTGTGTGTATCAGTTTTGCTGAGTTATGTGTATACTGTCAGTGTGTGGCTGTGTTCATAGTGTGTGAGGGTGTTTTAGTGTATGTTGTGTGCAGGAAATGTATCTGTGTAAGTGTGTCTTGTTTCAGTTTGTGTACTGTGGCAGCATTGTTATATGTGGCTGTGTTTATGTATCAGTAGATAGGAATATATGTGTGTGGTTGTGAGGCCAGTTCAGTGAGTATCAGTATGTATGTGTACATGTGTTTGTGAGGGGTTTTTCTTGTGTATGGACAGTGGATAGGTGTGTGGCTGTGAGAGTCCAGTGTAGGTGTACCTGTATTCAGTACTGTGTGTAGGTTTACATGTAGCTGTGTGAGTTAAACTAGAACCTATGTGATTTGGCTGTGTGCAGTGAACAGGGGATGTATCTATGTGTGAGCTGTGAGCAGAAATTCATTGTGCAGTCAAGTATCAGTTAAGGAGTTGGGGGTTTTAATTGATGTTTATGTCATATGCATATGTACATGTGAGGGAGTTATGATGTGTGAGATTTGGGGAAATTCCAGATTTCAGTGTGTGCCATGTGGAACTAGTGAGAGTATCAGTTAGATAAGGGTTGTGTGCAGTGTATTATTGTGGCTGTGTGTGTGTGTGTGTATTTCAGAACCTGTGTTTCAGTGGGTGTCTGAGTGCAAGGGGATTTTGTGCAGGGTTCTAGTATCAGTAAATTTCAGAGGGAAGTGTAGTGCAGTAGGTGGTTGTACACAGTCAGTTCAAAACTGAACTATAGTTACAACTATATGGGGTTTTTAGCTAAGCAAATGTTTAGGTATTATGAGCATCTAGTTAAAGCATGCTATATATTTAAGGTATTAACTTTGTACTAATTAAAATGAGTTTTATATATATATATCTAGTATCTAGTATCTAGTATTAGTAGTAATAAGCTAGTATCACTTAGAAACTTAGGTAAATACCTAGAATAGCTAGTGTTAGCTAGTAAGTGGCAGATTTAGACCAATTGACTTAGTTGGACCTAGTATTGACCAGCAAACCTTAGACATGACCTAGAAACCTCGTTTTTAAATTGTTAAGCATGTTATTCTTTTAATTATTAATTAACATTGAATTTCCATAAATAGGTCATTGTGATTCCATTTTGGACCTCGATCCTCACATTCTGCTCAGGACCACAGGCGAGTACATTCTCTGACAGTTTTCATTGTTGATTACTTCTATAAATTGTAGTGTATTACATACTTGATTCCGACACCATGGATACACGGGTTAGCACCCTAAATCCCCATCACGAGGAGTCGTGGTTGGAATCCATCGTGCTAGCTGGGGGATGGGGAACTATTAGTAGATTATGTGATCATATCCAAACATTTATATGCACCATAGCTCACCCCACTTCTCACGTCGGGTGCAGCCTGACCACTTATATGCTCCATAGCTGTTATATATGATTAGCCTGACCATTATATGCACCATAGCTAACCATGGGGTTAGCCTGACCTAAAAGAATCATAGCTAATCATATATAACCAGCCTGATCCAGTCCCAAGCCGATCACATAATTAACTAATATTTCAAACACTTAGCTAGATGTTTTATCTTTATTCAGATTTACCTGTTCTAGCATTCACTATTTATTGCTCATTGCTAGATGCTTTATTGTCTATTTTATTTCTCCAGTACTTCACATGTTCAGCCTTTATTTCCATCTTGTATCTCTTACACTGTTTATAGATTTCGTCAATTTAATGAAACTGCTGTTAGTGCTTGTGCTTCGCTCCAATCCTGACTGGATAACAACATTTTCAGAGAACCTGGAGGACTTTTGCCCTACTCATTACGGTCCAGGAATAGAGGAGGATTTCACCCCAGAAATCCCAGAGGAGGTGCCTATCCTAGAGGAGAACTTGCCTGCCCCTGCTTAGATTACTTTCTGCATTATTGTTTTAGACTGAGACTGAGACTGAGATGTATTTATTTTTAATTGTGACTTTGCGAGGTCATTTAGACCCAGGATTTGAGTTGGACTTCTTGTGTTTGGTTTAAATAGAACTCTTTTCAATTCTCATCGTGCCATTATGTTATAGTTGTGATTGAGTATATTATAGAACTGTGTTTGATTTATCATTGTCCTCCGTACGGAGTTGAGACTATTGACAGGATATACTATGTTTGTGACCTAGACAGCGTTCTACCGCCGATGCTGCGGCGTAGGCTGGACGTACCCACGACTCATGCCCAATTTCCGGGTGCGGGTCGTGACACGTTTTTAGTGGTGGCCCATGCAGGTCTAGTCATAGTCTTAGACTGTTTTAGGAGATAGGAATTAGGCCAAGGATATGCTCAATCACAATTAGGGAATTCTGATTCTTATGATACTATTCTTATGCCCACCTCCTACATCTCCAGGACAAGTGGGAGTGTCTGCAGCATTCGGGGGTCCTCCACCACCAGTTCAGATGGTCCCCACAGCTACGACGGCACCACCACCTCCACCACCACCAGCTCAGCATCCAGGAGGTGTGCCCGTCGATGGGGCACAGATGTTCGCTTTGATACAGGGCATGGTCGATGCCCAGAGGACGTCGGCAGAGGCCCAGAGAGTGCAGGCTGAGGCACATCAGGCCCAGACAGAGATGATGAGGGTGAACATGGAAAATGCTCACCAAGTGGCTCTCCAAGCTGTGGAGAGAGTCACTCAGCAGCAGCAACAACCTGGTCAGCAACAACAGAGGCCGGGCACCATTGTGGACTTCAAGAGGATGATGCCTCGGGAGTTCAAGGGGACAGAAGGGATACTCTACGCCGATGATTGGCTAGAGGACATCGAGAGGAACTTGCGTTTGGCGCAGATTCCAGAGGCGCTCCAGATCGAGGCCGCTGGCAGCCAGATGTTCGACATTGCCTTGACGTGGTTTCGCACGGAGCCGAGACTCTTGTGCGGGGGACTCACTTGGGAAGCTTTCAAGGAGCTCTTCAAAGAAAAGTTCTTTCCTGATGTCGCCCTGGGAGCTTTGGAGAGTCAGTTCCATGACTTAGCCCAGGGGAGCTCGTCCGTCGACGAGTATGCCGCGGAGTTTTCCCGCCTGAGCCGCTTCGCGCCATCGATGATTAGAGATCCGGGGGACAGGGCCCGGAAATTCAGAAAGGGGCTGACAAGAGAGATCAAGTCTCGCACGTCGGGACGTCGCACAGCTACCTACGAGGGCATATTGATGGATGCCCAAGTAGCCGAGGATGACTTGGACCTCAGGCCCAAGAGGGGACGCGATGTTACCGGAGGGGCAAACAGTAGTGCGGGAACAGGCAAGCGTCCACACTTTCAGCAGCAGCAGAGACACTTTCAGCAACAGCACCAGGCACCAGCTCGAGGGCAGGTTCAGCAACAGCAGCAGAGGCAGACTCAGCCCGCCATCCAGTGTGCGTACTGCGGGAAGATGGGACATACTAGAGATATCTGCAGGCACAGATTGGGCTCATATTTGTCCTGCGGATCGACGACACATCAGCTGAGGGATTGCCCTACCATTCGGACTCGTCCAGGTCAGGGTGGAGCAGCCGCCCAGAGAGGACCAGGCAGGGTACCTACCGTACCAGGAGGCCAACAACAGAGGGGACCACTTCCACCGCAAAATCAGAAGTTCGCCCAGCATCAGCAGCAGAGAGGTGCACCCCAGGGGCGAGCATACGCCATGGCAGTCGAGGAGATCGAGCCAGCAGGAGACTTGATCACAGGTTCGGTTCTTCTCGATTGTATTCCTGCATTTACCTTATTCGACTCTGGCGCTTCCCATAGTTTTGTGTCTGTATCATATGCACTTCGACATCATTTAGACACAGAACCATTAGCTAGGACTTGCAAGATCATGACTGGAGGAGGTATTATCCTAGTCCGTGATCACTGCAAGGACCGGAGAGTGTCAGTAGGAGGCCGAGACTTGAGCGTGAGCTTACTCGTCATGCCACTTCCGGGGTACGATATTGTACTCGGAATGGACTGGTTGAGCAGGCATCATGCTACTATAGATTGTTATAGAGGCAGAGTATTGTTTAGACCACCCGGAGAGCCGGAGTTCGAGGTCGTCAGAGGAACAGCGGAACAGAGAGGGAGCACATTTTGCGGAGCCAGGACAGAAGAAGAGGAGTTGCCACATCCTCTGATAGCGGAGTTCCTGGATGTATTTCCAGAAGAGTTGCCAGGCTTGCCGCCAGACAGAGATGTTGAATTCTCTATAGACTTGGTTCCAGGAGCGGAGCCCATTTCACAACATGTCTATAGAGTCAACAATAGCGAGCTGGCAGAACTGAAGAAGCAAGTTGAGGAGCTGCAGGACAAAGGCTTTATCAAATCCAGTTCATCACCATGGGGAGCTCCGGTATTGTTCGTACCGAAGAAGGACGGCACGGTGCGCATGTGCATTGATTATAGAGCTTTGAACAATATCACTATCAAGAACAAGTACCCGCTGCCGAGGATAGATGATCTTTTCGACCAGTTGAGCGGAGCGAGGGTGTTTTCAAAGATTGATTTGAGGTCAGGCTATCACCAGGTGAAGGTAAAGAAAGAAGACACGCCGAAGACAGCTTTTCGGACCAGATACGGCCAGTTTGAGTTCATGGTAATGCCATTTGGTTTAACCAATGCACCGGCAGTATTCATGAACTTGATGAACAAGGTGTTCCACCAGTACCTTGACAAGTTCGTGGTGGTGTTCATCGATGATATTCTTGTGTATTCCAAGACACCGGAGGAGCACGAAGAGCATCTGAGATTGGTCTTAGAGACTCTCAGGAGGGAGAAGCTGTACGGGAAACTCTCTAAGTGTGAATTCTTCCTTGACAAGGTCGAATTTCTTGGGCATGTGGTATCGGGTGACGAAATCTCGGTAAACCCAAAGAAGATCGAGGCAGTAGAGTCGTGGGCTACCCCCAGTTCGGTAGCTGAGATCAGGAGTTTTCTCGGGCTTGCAGGATACTACAGGAGGTTTGTACAAGACTTCTCCAAGATTGCAGCGCCGATGACCAGACTGACTAGGAAGGATGTGGATTTTGTGTGGACGGAGGAGTGCCAGGCTGCATTTGATGAGCTGAAGAAGAGGTTGACGACAGCTCCAATTTTGACATTGCCATCAGGGACAGATGGTTTTACCCTCTACAGTGATGCTTCAGGGAAGGGTCTGGGATGTGTTCTTCAACAGCACGGGAAGGTAATTGCCTATGCTTCCAGGCAGTTACGCCCTCATGAAAAGAATTATCCCACCCACGATTTAGAGTTGGCAGCAGTTATCTTCGCTCTAAAGCTGTGGAAACATTACCTGTACGGAGAGCGTGTGGAAATCTTCACAGACCACAAGAGCTTGAAGTAAGTATTCACACAGAAGGAGCTGAACATGAGGCAGAGGAGATGGTTAGAGCTGATGAAGGACTTTGACATATCATTGCAGTACCATCCAGGGAAGGCTAACGTAGTCGCCGATGCTTTGAGCAGGTATCCGATGGCTATGTACTTGACAACAGATAGGCATTTGTTGGCTGATTTAGAGAGCTTGGAGATTGAGGTGTTAGTTCCCGGTACCGAGATTCAGATGTGGGGATTGCAGGTACAGTCCGAGCTGATGGACAGGATCAGGGCTGCGCAGTACGATGATGAGACTCTGAGGAGTATCAGAACCCAAGTTCAGATGGGTTTGTCAGACGACTTCACTATCGCAGATGACGGTTCTTTACGGCACGGCACAAGGATATGTGTGCCTAGCGGGGAGCTACGCGAGGAGGTTTTGCAGGAGGCACACCGCTCTCAATACTCGATGCATCCCGGTGCCAACAAGATGTATCGGGACTTGAGAGAGCACGTATGGTGGTATGGAATGAAGCGCGAGGTAGCACGCTTCGTGTCTCGGTGTCTAGTGTGCCAGCAGGTAAAGGCAGACCGGCAGAGGCCAGGAGGTTTGCTTCAACCTTTACCGATTCCAGAATGGAAATGGGAGCACGTGACCATGGATTTCGTTTCAGGGCTTCCACGTTCTCCAGGAGGGAAGGACGCGATTTGGGTCATCGTGGACAGGTTGACCAAATCAGCCCATTTCTTACCCTTCAAAGTGGGCACGTCGACAGAGAGGCTAGCAGAGATGTACGTGCGACAGATTGTTAGACTTCATGGAGTTCCTGTGAGCATCGTCTCGGATCGGGATAGTCGTTTCACTTTCCACTTCTGGAGGAGTCTGCAGGCTAGCTTGGGCACCCAGCTCAAGTTCAGTACCGCATATCACCCCCAGACAGACGGGCAGTCTGAGAGGACTATTCAGACTCTCGAGGATATGCTACGCACTTGCGTTCTAGATCTCGGAGGTTCTTGGGAGGATCATCTGCACCTGGTAGAGTTCGCTTACAACAACAGCTACCAGGCCAGCATCGAGATGTCACCATTTGAGGCTCTTTATGGACGGAGGTGTCGTACACCGCTATCGTGGGACGACGTTGGAGAGAGAGCCTTGCTAGGACCAGAAATGGTCGTGGATGCAGCAGAAAAGGTGAAACTCATCAGAGACAGACTGCGAGTGGCGCAGGACAGACAGCGGCATTGGGCCGACAGCCACCGTAGACCCCTTGAGTTTCAGGTATAGATTGTTGTTTTCTGGTTGTGTTTATTGTTTGTTTAGACTGCATGTTAAGACTGTTTTGTTTTAGGTTGGCGATCTAGTATTCCTACGGATTTCTCCGACGCGTGGGACGATTCGTTTTGGTAGAGGCGGAAAGCTTAGCCCACGCTACATCGGACCCTTCGGTATTCTGGAGAGGGTAGGTGCAGTGGCGTATAGACTAGACTTGCCGCCTGCATTGGAGGGAGTGCATAATGTGTTCCACGTGTCGCAGTTGAGACGGTACGTGGCAGACCCTAGTCACGTACTTGATCACTCGGAGATTGAGGTTGGTCCGACGCTCAGCTACCCTGAGCAGCCCGTAGAGATCTTGGACCGCAGAGAGAAGGTGTTGCGGAACCAAACTATTCCCTTGGTTCGTGTTGCATGGAGACATCACTCTCCAGGGGAGTCGACCTGGGAGAGAGAGGACGAAATGCGCGAGCAATACCCGTATCTCTTCTAGACTTGAGGTATATTCCTTTTCTGATTTCATTCTTGTTATAGTTCAGTCCAATTTCGAGGACGAAATTTCTTTTAGGAGGGTAGACTTGTCACTACCACTTTTTCCAAATAAGGGCATTTGTGTAATTTCACCATTTTTAAATAATTATTTATTTAATTATTCTGCTGAGTTTTATAAAGTAATTATATGTTGTTAATAATATTTAGTTTTAGGTCTAACCCTAGAAATCCATTAGGACAACCCTAATGAGTAAACCCTAGTTAGAAAACCCTATTCTAGCAAAACCCTAGAATTTAAAATTAGGGTGAACCCTCAATACCCTAGACTGACTTAACCTGAGTCTATTAGGTTCTACGTGACTTAACATAAAGGTTTAACCTAAAACTAAGCTTGGAAACCCTAACCTAGTTGTTTATATAAAAGGAAGCCTCTTTCTAGGCTATTCTTCACGTAGAGAGAAAGGAAACCCTAGCCTCCACAAGAGAAACCTATTCCCCACCCCATTTTCGAGATTAAACCTAGGGTTCCATTTTCTCCTTCTCCAAAGCAAGGAACGAGGGTCAGGAAGCCTTGGAAAAGAAGAACTTCATTGAAGAAACCTTCCCTGCAGGTAAAACCCTAGTTTTTCTTCATTAAATTCCTGTTTTCAGATGTTGATGGTTATTAGGAACCCACCCCTTTACTGTGTAATTCAGATTTAGGGTTTTGGATTAGGTTGGTGACCCGCATGGGGTTTTCCCCAATTTTCCAGGAACCCTAACCCTAGGATTTGTAGGTAGACTGATTTTATCTCATACGAATAGATTTGATTATGATTTTAGGGTTTAGGTTTGGGTTTTTGGAGTTCTTGATGTGGGATTCGTTCATGCCCTTCCTGTGGTTGATGGAATGTCTATTAGGGTTTACTTATCTAGGTATTCTAATTTCTGCATGTTTGGGTATACCCAGATAAATTTCATAGGCGTATAGATTGACTGTGTCCCTGTGTCAGCAACAAGGTATTATGGGGACTGATATTTAAGTATCAGTATAGTAGCAGTTACAGCATACAATATGCTGAACTTGTAGTTCCAGTACAGGGTGCAGTCGGGTAGAGCACTGTGTGGGTGTATTTCTGTAGGGTGTTCATGAGTTAATTTTCTGCGCATAGGGGTTTGTGGCTGTGCTGTGTTCACAGAGTGAGGGGTATCCTAATAACTGTGGGTATCAAATATCTGTGTGTATATACCTGTGTATTTGGGGTTTTGAACTTGATTTGTAGGAGCAGTTGATGTTAGTGAGGGTTATGTGTCAATAGGAGTGTAGGTGCAGGGAACTAGTGTATCAGCAATTAGCTATTACCTGTGTGTTTCAGTTTGTGTTCAGTGTATTCAAATCCTATGTGTCAATATAAACCAGTGTGTAGGTATTTAATTTTTCAGTGTGTGTGTGCTAGATACCTCTGCATCTATGTGACTGTGTGTTGGGGAAATTCCCTATGGAGCAGTAGGTATGGTGTTAGATGTCAGTGTGTGGCTGTGAACTCAGTAAATGCAAACTGTACATGGGTGTGAGGGAGAGATAATTCCCAGGTTTGATGAGGATTTTGATAAGTGTGTCTGTGCGTATGTTTATGTGTGTTCAGTGTAGTGATTTGGATTTCACAACTGTGTGTATCAGTTTTGCTGAGTTATGTGTATACTGTCAGTGTGTGGCTGTGTTCATAGTGTGTGAGGGTGTTTTAGTGTATGTTGTGTGCAGGAAATGTATCTGTGTAAGTGTGTCTTGTTTCAGTTTGTGTACTGTGGCAGCATTGTTATATGTGGCTGTGTTTATGTATCAGTAGATAGGAATATATGTGTGTGGTTGTGAGGCCAGTTCAGTGAGTATCAGTATGTATGTGTACATGTGTTTGTGAGGGGTTTTTCTTGTGTATGGACAGTGGATAGGTGTGTGGCTGTGAGAGTCCAGTGTAGGTGTACCTGTATTCAGCACTGTGTGTAGGTTTACATGTAGCTGTGTGAGTTAAACTAGAACCTATGTGATTTGGCTGTGTGCAGTGAACAGGGGATGTATCTATGTGTGAGCTGTGAGCAGAAATTCATTGTGCAGTCAAGTATCAGTTAAGGAGTTGGGGGTTTTAATTGATGTTTATGTCATATGCATATGTACATATGAGGGAGTTATGATGTGTGAGATTTGGGGAAATTCCAGATTTCAGTGTGTGCCATGTGGAACTAGTGAGAGTATCAGTTAGATAAGGGTTGTGTGCAGTGTATTATTGTGGCTGTGTGTGTGTGTGTGTATTTCAGAACCTGTGTTTCAGTGGGTGTCTGAGTGCAAGGGGATTTTGTGCAGGGTTCTAGTATCAGTAAATTTCAGAGGGAAGTGTAGTGCAGTAGGTGGTTGTACACAGTCAGTTCAAAACTGAACTGTAGTTACAACTATATGGGGTTTTTAGCTAAGCAAATGTTTAGGTATTATGAGCATCTAGTTAAAGCATGCTATATATTTAAGGTATTAACTTTGTACTAATTAAAATGAGTTTTATATATATATATCTAGTATCTAGTATCTAGTATTAGTAGTAATAAGCTAGTATCACTTAGAAACTTAGGTAAATACCTAGAATAGCTAGTGTTAGCTAGTAAGTGGCAGATTTAGACCAATTGACTTAGTTGGACCTAGTATTGACCAGCAAACCTTAGACATGACCTAGAAACCTCGTTTTTAAATTGTTAAGCATGTTATTCTTTTAATTATTAATTAACATTGAATTTCCATAAATAGGTCATTGTGATTCCATTTTGGACCTCGATCCTCACATTCTGCTCAGGACCACAGGCGAGTACATTCTCTGACAGTTTTCATTGTTGATTACTTCTATAAATTGTAGTGTATTACATACTTGATTCCGACACCATGGATACACGGGTTAGCACCCTAGATCCCCATCACGAGGAGTCGTGGTTGGAATCCATCGTGCTAGCTGGGGGATGGGGAACTATTAGTAGATTATGTGATCATATCCAAACATTTATATGCACCATAGCTCACCCCACTTCTCACGTCGGGTGCAGCCTGACCACTTATATGCTCCATAGCTGTTATATATGATTAGCCTGACCATTATATGCACCATAGCTAACTATGGGGTTAGCCTGACCTAAAAGAATCATAGCTAATCATATATAACCAGCCTGATCCAGTCCCAAGCCGATCACATAATTAACTAATATTTCAAACACTTAGCTAGATATTTTATCTTTATTCAGATTTTCCTGTTCTAGCATTCACTATTTATTGCTCATTGCTAGATGCTTTATTGTCTATTTTATTTCTCCAGTACTTCACATGTTCAGCCTTTATTTCCATCTTGTATCTCTTACACTGTTTATAGATTTCGTCAATTTAATGAAACTGCTGTTAGTGCTTGTGCTTCGCTCCAATCCTGACTGGATAACAACATTTTCAGAGAACCTGGAGGACTTTTGCCCTACTCATTACGGTCCAGGAATAGAGGAGGATTTCACCCCAGAAATCCCAGAGGAGGTGCCTATCCTAGAGGAGAACTTGCCTGCCCCTGCTTAGATTACTTTCTGCATTATTGTTTTAGACTGAGACTGAGACTGAGATGTATTTATTTTTAATTGTGACTTTGCGAGGTCATTTAGACCCAGGATTTGAGTTGGACTTCTTGTGTTTGGTTTAAATAGAACTCTTTTCAATTCTCATCGTGCCATTATGTTATAGTTGTGATTGAGTATATTATAGAACTGTGTTTGATTTATCATTGTCCTCCGTACGGAGTTGAGACTATTGACAGGATATACTATGTTTGTGACCTAGACAGCGTTCTACCGCCGATGCTGCGGCGTAGGCTGGACGTACCCACGACTCATGCCCAATTTCCGGGTGCGGGTCGTGATACGTTTTTAGTGGTGGCCCATGCAGGTCTAGTCATAGTCTTAGACTGTTTTAGGAGATAGGAATTAGGCCAAGGATATGCTCAATCACAATTAGGGAATTCTGATTCTTATGATACTATTCTTAATGATTAATTCCTTTAGAAATTTTTCTGTCCTTCCTTGATATCATATCTATTGCCTTAATTGAATCTTTCGATCTGTCTTCAGGATGCCGCCAAGGAGATCCCAGAGACTCGGAGCAGCAGATACAGAGAGGTCTGCCACCTCTCGCGCTGCCGGACAGACATCAGCACCACCTCCTACATCTCCAGGACAAGTGGGAGTGTCTGCAGCATTCGGGGGTCCTCCACCACCAGTTCAGAGGGTCCCCACAGCTACGACGGCACCACCACCTCCACCACCACCAGCTCAGCATCCAGGAGGTATGCCCGTCGATGGGGCACAGATGTTCGCTTTGATACAGGGCATGGTCGATGCCCAGAGGACGTCGGCAGAGGCCCAGAGAGTGCAGGCTGAGGCACATCAGGCCCAGACAGAGATGATGAGGGTGAACATGGAAAATGCTCACCAAGTGGCTCTCCAAGCTGTGGAGAGAGTCACTCAGCAGCAGCAACAACCTGGTCAGCAACAACAGAGGCCGGGCACCATTGTGGACTTCAAGAGGATAATGCCTCGGGAGTTCAAGGGGACAGAAGGGATACTCTACGCCGATGATTGGCTAGAGGACATCGAGAGGAACTTGCGTTTGGCGCAGATTCCAGAGGTGCTCCAGATCGAGGCCGCTGGCAGCCAGATGTTCGACATTGCCTTGACGTGGTTTCGCACGGAGCCGAGACTCTTGCGCGGGGGACTCACTTGGGAAGCTTTCAAGGAGCTCTTCAAAGAAAAGTTCTTTCCTGATGTCGCCCTGGGAGCTTTGGAGAGTCAGTTCCATGACTTAGCCCAGGGGAGCTCGTCCGTCGACGAGTATGCCGCGGAGTTTTCCCGCCTGAGCCGCTTCGCGCCATCGATGATTAGAGATCCGGGGGACAGGGCCCGAAAATCAGAAAGGGGCTGACAAGAGAGATCAAGTCTCGCACGTCGGGACGTCGCACAGCTACCTACGAGGGCATATTGATGGATGCCCAAGTAGCCGAGGATGACTTGGACCTCAGGCCCAAGAGGGGACGCGATGTTACCGGAGGGGCAAACAGTAGTGCGGGAACAGGCAAGCGTCCACACTTTCAGCAGCAGCAGAGACACTTTCAGCAACAGCACCAGGCACCAGCTCGAGGGCAGGTTCAGCAACAGCAGCAGAGGCAGACTCAGCCCGCCATCCAGTGTGCGTACTGCGGGAAGATGGGACATACTAGAGATATCTGCAGGCACAGATTGGGCTCATGTTTGTCCTGCGGATCGACGACACATCAGTTGAGGGATTGCCCTACCATTCGGACTCGTCCAGGTCAGGGTGGAGCAGCCGCCCAGAGAGGACCAGGCAGGGTACCTACCGTACCAGGAGGCCAACAACGGAGGGGACCACTTCCACCGCAAAATCAGAAGTTCGCCCAGCATCAGCAGCAGAGAGGTGCACCCCAGGGGCGAGCATACGCCATGGCAGTCGAGGAGATCGAGCCAGCAGGAGACTTGATCACAGGTTCGGTTCTTCTCGATTGTATTCCTGCATTTACCTTATTCGACTCTGGCGCTTCCCATAGTTTTGTGTCTGTATCATATGCACTTCGACATCATTTAGACACAGAACCATTAGCTAGGACTTGCAAGATCATGACTGGAGGAGGTATTATCCTAGTCCGTGATCACTGCAAGGACCGGAGAGTGTCAGTAGGAGGCCGAGACTTGAGCGTGAGCTTACTCGTCATGCCACTTCCGGGGTACGATATTGTACTCGGAATGGACTGGTTGAGCAGGCATCATGCTACTATAGATTGTTATAGAGGCAGAGTATTGTTTAGACCACCCGGAGAGCCGGAGTTCGAGGTCGTCAGAGGAACAGCGGAACAGAGAGGGAGCACATTTTGCGGAGCCAGGACAGAAGAAGAGGAGTTGCCACATCCTCTGATAGCGGAGTTCCTGGATGTATTTCCAGAAGAGTTGCCAGGCTTGCCGCCAGACAGAGATGTTGAATTCTCTATAGACTTGGTTCCAGGAGCGGAGCCCATTTCACAACATGTCTATAGAGTCAACAACAGCGAGCTGGCAGAACTGAAGAAGCAAGTTGAGGAGCTGCAGGACAAAGGCTTCATCAAATCCAGTTCATCACCATGGGGAGCTCCGGTATTGTTCGTACCGAAGAAGGACGGCACGGTGCGTATGTGCATTGATTATAGAGCTTTGAACAATATCACTATCAAGAACAAGTACCCGCTGCCGAGGATAGATGATCTTTTCGACCAGTTGAGCGGGGCGAGGGTGTTTTCAAAGATTGATTTGAGGTCAGGCTATCACCAGGTGAAGGTAAAGAAAGAAGACACGCCGAAGACAGCTTTTCGGACCAGATACGGCCAGTTTGAGTTCATGGTAATGCCATTTGGTTTAACCAATGCACCGGCAGTATTCATGAACTTGATGAACAAGGTGTTCCACCAGTACCTTGACAAGTTCGTGGTGGTGTTCATCGATGATATTCTTGTGTATTCCAAGACACCGGAGGAGCACGAAGAGCATCTGAGATTGGTCTTAGAGACTCTCAGGAGGGAGAAGCTGTACGGGAAACTCTCTAAGTGTGAATTCTTCCTTGACAAGGTCGAATTTCTTGGGCATGTGGTATCGGGTGACGGAATCTCGGTAAACCCAAAGAAGATCGAGGCAGTAGAGTCGTGGGCTACCCCCAGTTCGGTAGCTGAGATCAGGAGTTTCCTCGGGCTTGCAGGATACTACAGGAGGTTTGTACAAGACTTCTCCAAGATTGCAGCGCCGATGACCAGACTGACTAGGAAGGATGTGGATTTTGTGTGGACGGAGGAGTGCCAGGCTGCATTTGATGAGCTGAAGAAGAGGTTGACGACAGCTCCAATTTTGACGTTGCCATCAGGGACAGATGGTTTTACCATCTACAGTGATGCTTCAGGGAAGGGTCTGGGATGTGTTCTTCAACAGCACGGGAAGGTAATTGCCTATGCTTCCAGGCAGTTACGCCCTCATGAAAAGAATTATCCCACCCACAATTTAGAGTTGGCAGCAGTTATCTTCGCTCTAAAGCTGTGGAAACATTACCTGTACGGAGAGCGTGTGGAAATCTTCACAGACCACAAGAGCTTGAAGTACGTATTCACACAGAAGGAGCTGAACATGAGGCAGAGGAGATGGTTAGAGCTGATGAAGGACTTTGACATATCATTGCAGTACCATCCAGGGAAGGCTAACGTAGTCGCCGATGCTTTGAGCAGGTATCCGATGGCTATGTACTTGACAACAGATAGGCATTTGTTGGCTGATTTAGAGAGCTTGGAGATTGAGGTGTTAGTTCCCGGTACCGAGATTCAGATGTGGGGATTGCAGGTACAGTCCGAGCTGATGGACAGGATCAGGGCTGCGCAGTACGATGATGAGACTCTGAGGAGTATCAGAACCCAAGTTCAGATGGGTTTGTCAGACGACTTCACTATCGCAGATGACGGTTCTTTACGGCACGGCACAAGGATATGTGTGCCTAGCGGGGAGCTACGCGAGGAGGTTTTGCAGGAGGCACACCGCTCTCAATACTCGATGCATCCCGGTGCCAACAAGATGTATCGGGACTTGAGAGAGCACGTATGGTGGTATGGAATGAAGCACGAGGTAGCACGCTTCGTGTCTCGGTGTCTAGTGTGCCAGCAGGTAAAGGCAGACCGGCAGAGGCCAGGAGGTTTGCTTCAACCTTTACCGATTCCAGAATGGAAATGGGAGCACGTGACCATGGATTTCGTTTCAGGGCTTCCACGTTCTCCAGGAGGGAAGGACGCGATTTGGGTCATCGTGGACAGGTTGACCAAATCAGCCCATTTCTTACCCTTCAAAGTGGGCACGTCGACAGAGAGGCTAGCAGAGATGTACGTGCGACAGATTGTTAGACTTCATGGAGTTCCTGTGAGCATCGTCTCGGATCGGGATAGTCGTTTCACTTCCCACTTCTGGAGGAGTCTGCAGGCTAGCTTGGGCACCCAGCTCAAGTTCAGTACCGCATATCACCCCGAGACAGACGGGCAGTCTGAGAGGACTATTCAGACTCTCGAGGATATGCTACGCACTTGCGTTCTAGATCTCGGAGGTTCTTGGGAGGATCATCTGCACCTGGTAGAGTTCGCTTACAACAACAGCTACCAGGCCAGCATCGAGATGTCACCATTTGAGGCTCTTTATGGACGGAGGTATCGACCGACTTAACAACTGACAGGTGCACGTAGAGAAACTGGCAGATCCAAACAGAAGAAGGATAAGAAGGATGGGAAGCTGAACGCTTAAAAAGAATTTTATTGATGATAGTAATATTACAGAGGTACACTCAAAGCAAACTAAACAAAAGGGCAGAGTAACAACACACTAGCATAAAAATATACATAGCAGAGAGGTCTTGGCCTCTATTTATAATACATGAGAGTTGGTATCGACCGACTTAACAACTGACAGGTGCACGTAGAGAAACTGGCAGCTGCAGGTAAGATTCCTCCTTTTCTTCGCTGAGGTGAGTGCACGTCAATGTCACCTTTTACTTTTTCTTTTTATATTTCCACCGTCCACGTAGCAGCAATTATGCTGAAAAGCAAAGTGGATGGGACCCACCATTGTCGGGAAATAATTAAAGAGATTCTCTTTTGAAAAAGTAAATGAACAGTAGTTGCCACCTGTATTCTTGGCAACAGTGCCTCTTTAGTGCATGCTGGCATCACTCCTTTCGTCATCAGAGGGAGTAGTAACTCTCCTTTGCATCTTTTTGAAGAAGGTTTCTGAATCTTCTTCTTCATGTTCCAATTTTGTGGAACTAACAGACATAGTATCCGTCTCAAATATTGAATCAAATTGAGTCTGCATGTATTTCAAGCATTTCTTCTTTAATTCTTCCTCAGTAATTCGAGGATTCTGTCTCCTCAGAGACTCCTTCAGCTTCTTTAAAGGACTATCATCCATGATTTCCTTTTTAAGCTTAGCTTCAACAAGGATCTCATTTTCCTTGATAGATTTCTATACATTTTGTACCTTTTCTTTCTCATCCAACCTGTTCCACCATTTAATCAGAAATTTTCTGACTAGCACAAGGAAATTAAGAGCATTAAATTCACACTTAATTATCCATTTAAAAATATATGGAATTTCGAAATGGATAAAAAAGTACATAGTACTCTCCCCCTCTAAAAGTTGATCTGCATTCTGGCAGAGAGGATAAGATTGAGCCCAAGTTGCAAATAATTCTTGCAACGATGGTGGAAGGATTTCTAGTGTGGCTCCAAATTGTAACCACCATCGAATGAACCAAGCTGGTATGTCCTGTTTAAGGATTTCAGGACAAATTCTAATAAACCAAAAGTGTTTCTGCTTGCTATTGTCAAAATAAAACACTTTGGTAAATGCCTCAATATAATCCCAGTAGGAGTAAGGCATATTAATATTCTTCTCTTTATGAACTAATAATTTAGTTCGATTTGGGTGTAGTCCCCATGATTGAGGTGTAATGATGTGTCGTATGGTTATTTTGCTATAATTCACATCACTTCTAAAGTCATTGGCCTTATGATAGAAATACTCAATTTTAACAGATTTTGTTGTAAGCAAAATTCCTTCATAGACATTTCTATTTTTTTCCTGTACTGGAAACATATTGTTTTCCAGATATTTTTCTTTAACTCTCCAGGGATCATCCATCATTGGGATGTCAGATTTCTCCAGTTGAAGTATCTCTTCGGTGTGATTGTTCTGAGTAAAAATTATTTCAATTTCAACTGCTTGCTTGTAGGAAGAAACATTGGTTTCTTCGAAGTCTTGAACTTCCTTATTTGAAGATTTTCCTTTACCAAGAACAATTTTCTTGGTTTTTTGATATCTCGTCTCATTGGAGCTCGAGGCCATGGGTCTAGGAACCCATGGTTGTTTCCCTTTACTTCTTTGACTCATTGGCCTGCAGAAATTCACGAGTCAAGAAATCAGGAAGTGAATTGTCAGTTCCTTTAATATATTCAATATCAAAATCAAATATTGCTAATTCAGCTTGCCATCGAGCAAATATCTGTTTAGATACCAAAATTTTAACATCTTTTTCTAAAACAGTTTTAGCAGAACTACAATCAATTCTTAATAAGAATTTCTTATTAAGTAAATCATCTTGAAATTTATGTATACATTGAATAATAGAAAGAATTTCTTTCTTAATAGTTTAATATTTAATTTGAGTATCATTCCATTTTCCTGAATGATATCTCACTAATACTTCTTTATTAGTGTTAGGGTTTAATTGTTTCAATATTCCCCCATAAATAATATCGCTTGCATCGGTTTCAACTATTTTAAATACTGGAAAATACCAGATGCATGTATAGGTACGAGAAATGTACAATGAAAGAAATACTGGAAAATACTGTAAGTAACTGCAGGAAAAGAAACAATATGTCCGAAACCTATGACTAAGTGTGTGAGTACTAGCTTTAACATGTGATCGGCTTGGGAACTTGATCAGGCTGGTTACATGTGATTAGCTATGATTCATGGAAGGTCAGGCTAACCGTTGGTTAGCTATGATGCATGTAGAGGTCAGGCTAATCACACGTAACAGCTATGAGGCACGGAGATGGTCAGGCCGCACCCGACGTGAGATGTGGGGTGAGCTATGATGCATGAAAAGTTGAGTATGATCACATATCTACACTAAAATACTCCCCAACCCCCGACTGGTATAGTAGATCCAATCATGGTACGCTATGGCACGAGATTCCCTAGGGAGGTAGCAAATCTCCCCGGGAATCAGTGTCTGTACATGCACAAGATAACAAGGAAAACAAGTCTTGTACAAGCTACACCATGAATAAGGAATAACATCTCATGACGAGATCCGTGTATACCAATCCGTGTAACCAGCGTGTCAAGAGCATGGATATTTATACTAGATACAGTGAACATAGGAGATATCATAAATTAGAAACTAATCAGAGAATGTACTTGCCTTGGGTCCTTAGCTGGTAATTATTGATGTCCTGTTCCAGAGTGTCCCCTGGGTAAACCAACAGTCCTATAAACATATCACAAGCAAAACCACATTTGCATCAGATGCTACACTAACACAGTCTAAAATACTGGCCTCAGGGCCATGTCAGGCAGGGCACTAGTCAACTAGGGTTATCTAGTAGGGATACGTATATAAATACACATATTATTAATTATCATTAATACTTAAAATATATATATATATATATATACTCATCATATTGAATAATGTACACATATTACTTATGTACATTATTACCATACCAATCAATACATATACCAAATACGTGTTCATATATACATTTTATATCCTCAAATATATATATATGATACATTTGTTTACATATACCAAAAATATGTTTATACATGTATATATATATAGGTACACATATTTATACCAAAATGTATTAATTTAATATATACTTTACCAATATATAATTATACCAAAGTACACACATTAACATATATTATGTGTATACAGTTAAATTAATACCCATATATATATATAATACGTATTTATAATAAAATACATTTTAATATACATATATAGAAAATTAGAGAAAATACGCAAGATATATATGTATATATATATAATATATATATACACTAAGTAAAAATACACTATCTACATTAACATATATATACTAAGAAATATTTATACTAGAATTTATACATGTTAAATATTAATAAAATAAATAGTTATACATATACTAATTTAAATTATACTAGTATACGTAGTTATATATACCAATTTATTAAATATATACGTATACACATATACGTACGTTTTAACATTAATTTAATACATAACATACATATACATATATTAGTATTTACATACACGTATATACACATATATACGTACACACACATATATATATACATATATATATATATATATATATGAATGTATACACGCAAATACATAGAAGGAGGGAGAGGAGGCTTACTGGGGTGGCTCGACGGCCACTGGCCGGAGTCGAGGGGCTCGAGGGAGGAGGCAATGTACTTGTGGTGGTGGCTGACGGGAGCTCCGGGCTGGAGGATGAGCAGGCCGCCGCGGGGATCGGGAGTTGCTGCAGGGAGGATGATGGAAGTGGTGGTGGTGGTGGGGTGAACGTGGAGCAGTGGTTCCAGCGGGAAGGAGCAGCCGGAGTTGGAGGGGAGTAGTCGGCTCCGCCGGCTGAGAGAGGGCCGCCGGTTGGATGGGTGGTCGAGCTCTCGGGAAGAGGGGAGCAGCGGCTGCCAGCGGCTGACGGAGGGGATCTCGTGAGGGGGACTGGGCTGCCGGAATCACAGCAGAGGGCCGCGGGGAGTACACAGAGCCGCCGGGCCGGAGTTCACAGGGGGTCGGGGCCGCCGGACGGGTTGGAGGAGACGCGGAGGGATGTGGGTGGATGGATGGAGGAGATGGAGCGGGGAGCAGTCGGAGGGGTCGGCCGAGCAGTCGGAGTGGCCGTTCAGCGCCGTCGGGAAGGAGCAGGCTTGGCCGGTTGGAGTTCACAGGGAAGGGAAGGGTGATGGTTTCCCTCTCTCTTTTATTTCCAAATTTAAAAAAATAAAAGAAGGAGAAGAAGAATGGAAGGAGAAGAAGAAGAAGAAAGGAAAGAGAAGGAGAAAGAAAAGAGAAGAAGAAAGGAAGAAGGATTTCTTCCTACGTTGGAGGCTTGAGGAATTTTGGAGGCTTGTGAGGTGGGGGAAAACCTAGGTTTCTTGGGATTAGGGTTTGAGGGTACAAGATATTAAATAGGGAGAGAGGGTGCGATGGAGGGTGAGGATTTGACCCCTAGAATGAGGGGTCCAGATTTGTCATGAGAGAAAAATTAATCCATGTAGGAATGAGGGTGAGGGGCTAGTTAAATAATATTAGGGATTCCTCATTGGTTAAACAATTAGGTGTTGATACAAAATGCAAATTTGCAATTTAGCCCCCTTAAATTTGGAAAATTGCACAAACACATAAAATGACAAAAATTTGGCGGGCGATTCGGTGTTTGGTGTTTTGTGGGGTCAGGGGGCGCTGTAAGATTTGTGTGGGCTCAAATAACAGGGCACTGGAATTAAAATTGGGATTTAGAATCAGATAGAATAGTATCATCAATTTAAATAGAAATAAATGCAAGTTGTTCAACAATTAATTAGGAGTACATGAGGTCAAAATCGGGTCAGGTCATCAATACCAATATTGAAGAAGACTCAGAACAGAATATCACCCTAATTTGGGCCGCACGAAAAATAGGTCAAGATTTGCCTCCAATTTCAATTGGAACGCACAACGATACAAAATAGAGATTTATTAAATAACGTCCGCGACGATTTTTGTGCGGCCAGAAATAATGTACAGAGAGCATAATTATGAGTTACAAAAATAGCAAAATGGAAGGCGGGCATGTCTAGGGCAAGATTGTAAAATTGGTTGGAAGACAAAAGTCAGGATACTGCTCCAAATATCGAAGCAAAGGCAATGCGCAATAATTAATTAAAATCTCCAATAAATAAATTCTAGCTAATACAAAATTTCATACTTCAGACAGGTATTCATCTACTGGCTTCTAGGTCAATTCTGCTAGCTACAAAATAAATGAAAAATATATATAATATTATATTTAATTACACATCACACATATTTATTTAAATCAAATATACTATCAGGCAATTAATTAATTGTAACTACCATAATATTAAATATTGTAAAAAGTCGAAATACCCCTGTTTTCAGAATGTGGTAGTGACAAGTCTACCCACCTTAAAAGAATTTCGTCCTCGAAATTTAAAATCCTCCCAGTAGTGTTTATTTATACACATTATTATTTTCCCTCAAAGTTTACATTCATCATCCATAAAATTAGGTAAAAATCCACAATGTCTTTCAACAATTTGTCAAAAATTCCGAAATTATTGCATAACCTGAAAAATCCTCGAAATAAAATCAAAGTCCACTTTTATCAAAAAATTTCCTTGAAAGTTTTAGTTAATAATTCAATACTCAGAATTTAATATCCATTCCTCAAATTTGATTTTTATCAATACACAATATAAAAGGTAATCTCGTCCCACAGAGTTTGAATTCATACATTAATCCATTAATAATTTATAACTCGATTTCCTCTTCCTCAAATACTCAACAATGCGATACTTATGGATTCTCTAATTGCAACATCCCATATAAAATTCTAAAATTCATAACTTGCAATTAAATAAACATATTGATAAATCTCCCAAATTTCCAAATTTAAAAATACTAATTTAATCACATCACAATCTTCCTGGAATTAATAAGTCATAAATTCTGCCATGTTAAATTCTTGTTCCTTTATTTAAACCGATGTTTATCCTCGAATTTAATCATCTTGCCTCTCTTGTCAAGTCATAACTCCTTCATTACTCTTCGTCATGGTTAAACCCCCAATAATTATGGTCTAAGAAAATCTTTACCCACAGTCATACAACAAACAACTTAGAGGAAACATGCATGGTTATGGTCTGTCTTATCATGGTATTGCATTCTCTGTCAGGGTGTACTACTAACTATATCCTAACAAGAAAAATTACGAATATAACCCACGGTACTAGGGAATCAATCAATCAGAAGACAAAACAACATGAGAAAAAGAAAGAACCTGCTAACACATTACCTGTAGTATCGGTCTCCTCGACCGTCATCGCAATTGCCCCGCCCTGCTGGGGTGGTTCCCTTCGCGGGTGCTGAGCAGTATGCGGTTCCACAGGTAGCCTAACTGGATCTCTATCTCCTTAGTACCATACCCTCTGTCAGTTCCCGTTCCTACTACAATTGTCCATACTATTTGTTCTCATCACGCCAGTGCACACCAAGTATAACACCATACTAAGTGCTAAACCCTTTCTAATACAACTCTAGATGGACACCCAAGTCAGTCTGCGGTGCCACCTCAATCATGCTCAAGTCATCGGATCCTTACACATGTATATCATCTAATCATATATTAATATTCATATCTCTCATCTACCATAAAATTAATCCTCAAAATAATCATCAAGGTTTAACTTCTCGATCAACAAAATAAATTGTATATACTTTCTCCAAATTAGATACTCAACATCGAAACAAAATTTAATCACTTCTAAAATCTTTGTAGCCTTAACCATGTTTATTGAATTCATATTTGAAATCCTCAAAAATTTAATGACATAATCTCAACTCCTCTAATATTCAAAAAATAAAATCTTATCTCCACCTTATAAATTATAAATTTAAATCCACAAGCATACATATAGATACTCCCAGTCTCTAATACTCAAGGTCCACACAAATACACCAATTATCTCCAACCTCAACTGTGTACTGAAATTTGTACTGCCCGGATTACTTGTAATATCACTTCCAATAATCCAAGTTATCATCACACATATTTTCTTCAATGATTTTCTATCTATTTTACTTAACACACCAATCTAATTGTCATCACATGAAGTACTTACTGTCATTAGCACCTTGCTCAACAAATATTTGATATAGAATCACTAGCACTATTGGTATGGTAACACTAGCTTCATCATTAGATTATCTCCTCAAACTTATTACAAATCACGATCACTTGCACCTTCTATAATACTCATGCTTTACTTTAATCTCAAGGGCAGGCATATGGTTCCATATCTCGATTGATGTATAAGCATATCTCTTAAACCTTTTACAGCCTGTTAAACTATTCTGTGATATATTTTATAACTTTTATTACCAATCTTGATATTTCTCTACTCATGGCATCTCATTAAAACCCTTTATGTATATACATTTCTTTACTCTTGATCCACCCAGTATCAATCATCAATTTGAACATCATGCTCCATTAATCTTTAACGCAATTCCTTGATACTTAATTGTTTACATAGATCATCCAATTACATAATTTAATGATTATCTAGGACTGGCATGCTGGTTCTGATACTAACTCTTGGAACCTTCACTGATACTCTTACTCCTCTTTCTATAATACCAATACTAATTACAATAACACCTATCATATAACTATTGCTACAAGGTACTATGTTATGGGTATCTCTAGATTAATGCCTAATGCTCCCATGTCCAACTAAGAAATACTTACAAACTCACAAGTCACACTCAGTCAACTAATACAAGATACAACCAAAATTGCAAGCCACTAATTATCATACTAACAAGGAATCCTCAAAGGAAATGAGCTCAAAAAGGAACTGGATCAAGGACGGAAGGTATCTTTACTGCTAGTAAAGAAAAGAAGCGATGGAACAAAGTCCTGGAATAACGAAAATAGATAAGTCTTGAGATGATACTTTAAGAACCAATTTAAGATACAACCTGATAATCATACACGTTTGTCAGAAATTATGACACTTAGAATCCTCGCCACGCCAGTAAGCATAGATACGATAAACGACAGGTTCCGTAACTAAGGTATGCAACCCTATAATCATGTCATCTAGAATCCTCGCCACGCCAACCGGTATGGCTGCGAGAGACCCTAAGTTTCATAACTACGGTATGTACATCCAAGTCAGGTTCCTACGTTCTCGTCACGACAGCTAATATGGCTGTAATAAACTCTAGGTTCCATAATCAAAGTAGACGTTTTACCTTTCTCACTGTCCTCATCAATATATGTCATCAGATGATACCATAAATTCTAGTCCGTAAAATTCATCTCAATATGAAATCAACTCAACAACGATACCAGGAATTAAAGTTAACAACTGGTCAACAAGAATCAACTCAATATCAACGAGTGAGGACGGACGAAAACAAGGGCGAAGGAATTAAATTAGAGATTATATTAAGATTCTCATGGGGTCATCCCAGGAAATCTTTCAAATAAATTATGATTGAGTATCCTCTCTCATCCTAGTATCCTATGTCCTAGATCCTATCGCAGGCACGTAATAGTACAACGAAGATGTCACACTACCATGATATCGCATAACTTGCGAAGTCTGACCTGCATGGGCCACCACTAAAATGTGTCACGACCCGCACCCGATTTAGGGGCACGAGTGAGTGGGTACGTCCAGCCTACGCCGCAGCATCGACGGTAGAACGCTGTCTAGGTCAAGTACTATCTATAAAATCTCACGCTAGCATCCAACTCCATAAGGAGACTCGGATAATACTATAAAAATATTAACAACATACTCAATCACAACTACAACACGATAGGAATTTGAAGAAATAAAAGAATACAACGCAAGTCTAATGACAACATAATCATACCTGCAATAATTAACTTCCAATCCCCAAGTGTGTCAGGAACCAGTCTACTAAGGTCACAGTCTGGAAAAATATTTTCCAGTCAGGAAGGAGCAAAGTACATCTCTAAATAGTAGTTCTTTATTAATGATATAAACTATGTAGCAGTTCTAGAGGGAAATATACCAGATGCATGTATAGGTACGAGAAATGTACAATGAAAGAAATACTGGAAAATACTGTAAGTAACTGCAGGAAAAGAAACAATATGTCCGAAACCTATGACTAAGTGTGTGAGTACTAGCTTTAACATGTGATCGGCTTGGGAACTTGATCAGGCTGGTTACATGTGATTAGCTATGATTCATGGAAGGTCAGGCTAACCGTTGGTTAGCTATGATGCATGTAGAGGTCAGGCTAATCACACGTAACAGCTATGAGGCACGGAGATGGTCAGGCCGCACCCGACGTGAGATGTGGGGTGAGCTATGATGCATGAAAAGTTGAGTATGATCACATATCTACACTAAAATACTCCCCAACCCCCGACTGGTATAGTAGATCCAATCATGGTACGCTATGGCACGAGATTCCCTAGGGAGGTAGCAAATCTCCCCGGAAATCAGTGTTTGTACATGCACAAGATAACAAGGAAAACAAGTCTTGTACAAGCTACACCATGAATAAGGAATAACATCTCATGACGAGATCCGTGTATACCAATCCGTGTAACCAGCGTGTCAAGAGCATGGATATTTATACTAGATACAGTGAACATAGGAGATATCATAAATTAGAAACTAATCAGAGAATGTACTTGCCTTGGGTCCTTAGCTGGTAATTATTGATGTCCTGTTCCAGAGTGTCCCCTGGGTAAACCAACAGTCCTATAAACATATCACAAGCAAAACCACATTTGCATCAGATGCTACACTAACACAGTCTAAAATACTGGCCTCAGGGCCATGTCAGGCAGGGCACTAGTCAACTAGGGTTATCTAGTAGGGATACGTATATAAATACACATATTATTAATTATCATTAATACTTAAAATATATATATATATATATATATATATATACTCATCATATTGAATAATGTACACATATTACTTATGTACATTATTACCATACCAATCAATACATATACCAAATACGTGTTCATATATACATTTTATATCCTCAAATATATATATATGATACATTTGTTTACATATACCAAAAATATGTTTATACATGTATATATATATAGGTACACATATTTATACCAAAATGTATTAATTTAATATATACTTTACCAATATATAATTATACCAAAGTACACACATTAACATATATTATGTGTATACAGTTAAATTAATACCCATATATATATATAATACGTATTTATAATAAAATACATTTTAATATACATATATAGAAAATTAGAGAAAATACGCAAGATATATATGTATATATATATAAAATATATATACACTAAGTAAAAATACACTATCTACATTAACATATATATACTAAGAAATATTTATACTAGAATTTATACATGTTAAATATTAATAAAATAAATAGTTATACATATACTAATTTAAATTATACTAGTATACGTAGTTATATATACCAATTTATTAAATATATACGTATACACATATACGTACGTTTTAACATTAATTTAATACATAACATACATATACATATATTAGTATTTACATACACGTATATACACATATATACGTACACACACATATATATATACATATATATATATATGAATGTATACACGCAAATACATAGAAGGAGGGAGAGGAGGCTTACTGGGGTGGCTCGACGGCCACTGGCCGGAGTCGAGGGGCTCGAGGGAGGAGGCAATGTACTTGCGGTGGTGGCTGACGGGAGCTCCGGGCTGGAGGATGAGCAGGCCGCCACGGGGATCGGGAGTTGCTGCAGGGAGGATGATGGAAGTGGTGGTGGTGGTGGGGTGAACGTGGAGCAGTGGTTCCAGCGGGAAGGAGCAGCCGAAGTTGGAGGGGAGTAGTCGGCTCCGCCGGCTGAGAGAGGGCCGCCGGTTGGATGGGTGGTCGAGCTCTCGGGAAGAGGGGAGCAGCGGCTGCCAGCGGCTGACGGAGGGGATCTCGTGAGGGGGACTGGGCTGCCGGAATCACAGCAGAGGGCCGCGGGGAGTACACAGAGCCGCCGGGCCGGAGTTCACAGGTGGTCGGGGCCGCCGGACGGGTTGGAGGAGACGCGGAGGGATGTGGATGGATGGAGGAGATGGAGCGGGGAGCAGTCGGAGGGGTCGGCCGAGCAGTCGGAGTGGCCGTTCAGCGCCGTCGGGAAGGAGCAAGCTTGGCCGGTTGGAGTTCACAGGGAAGGGAAGGGTGATGGTTTCCCTCTCTCTTTTATTTCCAAATTTAAAAAAATAAAAGAAGGAGAAGAAGAATGGAAGGAGAAGAAGAAGAAGAAAGGAAAGAGAAGGAGAAAGAAAAGAGAAGAAGAAAGGAAGAAGGATTTCTTCCTACGTTGGAGGCTTGAGGAATTTTGGAGGCTTGTGAGGTGGGGGAAAACCTAGGTTTCTTGGGATTAGGGTTTGAGGGTACAAGATATTAAATAGGGAGAGAGGGTGCGATGGAGGGTGAGGATTTGACCCCTAGAATGAGGGGTCCAGATTTGTCATGAGAGAAAAATTAATCCATGTAGAAATGAGGGTGAGGGGCTAGTTAAATAATATTAGGGATTCCTCATTGGTTAAACAATTAGGTGTTGATACAAAATGCAAATTTGCAATTTAGCCCCCTTAAATTTGGAAAATTGCACAAACACATAAAATGACAAAAATTTGGCGGGCGATTCGGTGTTTGGTGTTTTGTGGGGTCAGGGGGCGCTGTAAGATTTGTGTGGGCTCAAATAACAGGGCACTGGAATTAAAATTGGGATTTAGAATCAGATAGAATAGTATCATCAATTTAAATAGAAATAAATGCAAGTTGTTCAACAATTAATTAGGAGTACATGGGGTCAAAATCGGGTCAGGTCATCAATACCAATATTGAAGAAGACTCAGAACAGAATATCACCCTAATTTGGGCCGTACGAAAAATAGGTCAAGATTTGCCTCCAATTTCAATTGGAACGCACAACGATACAAAATAGGGATTTATTAAATAACGTCCGCGACGATTTTTGTGCGGCCAGAAATAATGTACAGAGAGCATAATTATGAGTTACAAAAAATAGCAAAATGGAAGGCGGGCATGTCTAGGGCAAGATTGTAAAATTGGTTGGAAGACAAAAGTCAGGATACTGCTCCAAATATCGAAGCAAAGGCAATGCGCAATAATTAATTAAAATCTCCAATAAATAAATTCTAGCTAATACAAAATTTCATACTTCAGATATGTATTCATCTACTGGCTTCTAGGTCAATTCTGCTAGTTACAAAATAAATGAAAAATGTATATAATATTATATTTAATTACACATCACACATATTTATTTAAATCAAATATACTATCAGGCAATTAATTAATTGTAACTACCATAATATTAAATATTGTAAAAAGTCGAAATACCCCTGTTTTCAGAATGTGGTAGTGACACTGATGGACTATTAGTCTCATCATTAGATTCATCATTGGATGAACTTTCGTCATAGTCAGAATTGATCATTAATTTATAAAGGGTTTTCCTTAATCCTTCATCCTCGATCTCTTCTAACTTCTTTTTAGTGTAACATTTATTTGCATAGTGGCCTAATTTTTCACATTTATAGCATTTAATTATATTTTTCTTAGAAGATTTCTTCTTTCTACTGTCCTTATTAACAGTAGTATTCTGCTTCTTTGATGGATATTTCTTCCTTTTATAAGGTCTCCTATAGTCCTTATAATCTTTCATTTTCTTCTTCCCCTTTGTAGGAAGAGACTTGAAAGTATCCATAGCAAACTGGTCACAAAATTCTCCCAGTTGTCTTTTCTCAGAGATTCTCTGAGATTTCAATTGATGTCATAGCTTTAAGTCATTACATAAAGCTAGACCTTCTTCGATACACTTATTAATCAAGTTTCCATAAGTGTAATTAGAATAAGGTATAACACCATTATTTTGGTTTCTTAAACCTTGCCTTATTCTTTCAGCAAAGAGATTAGGAAGCCCATCAATAAATTTTGACTTCCAGTAAGCATTATTAGCATCACCAAGCAACATTACTCTACTTAGGAAAGTATCCTTGTACCATCTAAAGTGAGTAAGTGTTGGACATCTTAAATTTTGAAGAAGAGTTCTCACTCTTTCTCCATGATCCGATATACCTCCTGTAAAGTGTTCCAGGATGGTAATAATTAAAGTATAAACCGCATCAGGTTTAGTTGTCTGAGAACTATTCTCAGCATTAGTTTCAATTTTTACAGCACTTAAAATCTCTTGTCTTTGAGAGTCGGTTAGACAATTATTCCACCAACCCCTCAGAGTGCCAGTGAAACCACAAGTTATAAACTGTGCAATTTCTTTATCTGAATTGCCAGTAGCTTTGGCTACATTGGAATACATCATCATTCGATGTAATTGATCATGAATTTGTTTATCTGTAAGACCATCTATGTTCCATTCATAGATCTCTCCCCCACTATAATGATTTTGAATAATACTATCATTCTCTTCAAATAAAACATCAGTGGGAGTAGGTCTTTGATAATAATATTTTATCAAATTCGGTTTTCCATATTTAACCGCTTGTATTCTAGAATCATTCTTCGATTCAACAAAGGATTTCTGAAGATTATCAATTTCTTGTGGACAAATTTCATCCTCAATCAAATCCTCAGTCTGTTGATCTTCTTCTGATATTTCAGAAGTATCTGAAGATTGACCATTAATTACTTGAATACTTTTATCAAGATTATTAATGGCTACTTGATTTCTATTAGTATTATTACTAATAATAGCAAATTTTTGCTTTGCTTGAGCTATTAGCTCTTGTAATTCTCTTTCTTCAGCATTAATAGTCTGAACATTACTCTTTTTGAACTGAGCTATTAGCTCCCGAATATCTTCTTTTGTGACTTCTGGGGTTTTAGATATTTTAAACCCTTTAACCTCATGAGGAGATTTTAAAGGGATATTAGAAGTTTCTCTAAAAAAGTTTTTCCCAGAATGATCTATTTGTTTTATTTTATCTAATTTATGTAATAATTTTTCTAAGGCAGTTTCAATCCTGGTCAATTGTTGACCCATGACTTGAATAAACACATTGGTGTAATTATTCTGCCTTAAAGCCTTTTGCAATTCTGTAATAACTGCTTCTTTACTGTTAATTATTTTAACAAGGGAAACAACATCAATTTTATCTGTTATATTTTTGACAGTGAGTTTAATTGATTTATTTGGTGGGTACATAGATCTTGTAGTGGTACTACTTGATCCTATATCGGTATTCCAGATTTTATAATATTCTTCTAACACATTTATTTGTGTTGATTATGTGTCCACATATTTTTGGATAAACCAATCAATGAAAGGTATTATCTTTCTTTTCTTTTCTAAATGATTATAATATTCATCTTTAAATTTATATTTTTGTTTAGTGGAATAAGTTTTCTCAAACCATTCCACAAATTCACTGTTCTCATAGAACATTCTATTGAGAATGTTCCTAACTACTTGAGGAACTTTAAATCCCATTAATAGAGGTAAATTCCATTTCCGACATTGTCGGAGAGCTTATTGTCACGCCCCGGTCCCGCCCGGGCCGCCGCTCCGCCCTGCCCCGCCCCGTACGGCCGGGATTTAACGAACCGGACACGTATCACCGTGCCTCGGCACGCCGGACGCGAATCACCGTGCCCGTCCCGCGGGTGCAAGGGAGGAAGGGAGCCAAGCGAATGGCCCGTTCAAGCTTTCGGGGGACGTGATGCCGTACGGGCCTGGGGTTGCGCCCGTGCAAGGCCAATCGTTTAATTTGATAGTTGGCTATCATCGCATCAATCGAGTAAGCAGCGGAAAGGGACTTGTTGTAATGCAATGCATTAGCCAACTGAGTGTTCGGGACAATCGAGGCAACTTGGGTTTCCTTTAGCAAAGGCACACGTTCGTTCCATACATTATGCCCCCTTATACGATAGCATTCTCGGGGCAACAATCGAAACCAGGATTCCGGGTCTTAGGGACTGTGGCACGCCTATCGCTTCCTCGGACGATCCAGTACCTGCAAGCAAGTAAACTGTTGGTGGGTCAGCACTTTATACAAGTACTGGTGAGATAAATCAACTGAACAGAAACAAGCATTCACTCAAACAGGCACTAAGTAATCATGTTATAAAATATTACATTACTAGTGATCTTTCTAGTTTTACCTAGATTCGTTTCATGCAGTTCTAGCAGAGTCGATTTACTTGTTTGGAAACATGTTTGGAAACAGAGTTTCATATTGAATATGCAAGCAAGTAAACCGTTCATGTTTCAGGGTGTGCGCAGCGTGTCTTGTGCGACTCCAGGGTCAGATACAAAGCTAGACATACAATGCACATTCTTAGGGGCAGTCACTATCCAAGCCAACACAATGACTTACCTATATGCAGGGCGGTCCCCGAGTATCTCAGGATCGGCAGCTGGTGGAACAGCATACCAATGACTCTTTATCTGATGCTAGAGGCAGCTATGACTCATGGTTGCTTTGTACTATCATGGTAGCAACCGTGACACATGCAGTTCAGCTCTCCACCAATAGCCATTGTCCGACCGCGTGCAAATGCATAGAACACTATCAAATAAACTCTAGTATGCAGACGAGATGAACCATCAGAATACACTCATTGTTGCGGGGCAATCCGACTTATCACTTGAACACGTTCAGGCACAGTATGGTTCTCTCGAAGCATAGACGATAGTGAACATGTTCATGCACTCTAAGCAGGCGATTCAGGATTCTCGTTAAGCAGGCATTGATTCAAAGACAAGCTAGGTGAGTTCGTTCATTAACATGCAAGGCAGGTTCTTTCATTCTCTTAAGAAAACATTGCAAGCAAAAACTCAGGTTATTATTAAGGCATGCAAGAATCAGAGAACGAAGTTCTGCCCACTCACCTTGATACATAATGCCGGCGCGGAGCGGGGCGTTACACTTATCTTACTCTTTTCCTTATACAAAGGATGTGTTATTGCATCATCAGTAATTTTAATTTTATTGGCTTCTTCTTTATTAGAAGAGGTTGATCCAACTGTAGAAGGTAAAGATTTTCTTCCTGATATTGATAATCTCGATATATCAGTAGGAGTAAATCTTACTTCTACTTCTCCATCATTAGTTTAAATTATTTGGTCAATATCTGTGTTTACTATTGGTTGTGGTAACACAGATTGACTTAAAATCCATTCTTTAGGAAAATTAATTTCATCCCATCTTATTATTCTATTCGTTGCTACCTTTGATGTTAACAAATTTGTTTCTATCAAGGTAGTCTTACCAGGTGTAGTAATATGCCTTGCATTTGGGATAATAGTATTCATTACCTTATAATGAATTCTATAGATTATTGCTATAGTTTCAGATCCTGGTAAGAAGTTATAACCATAAGTTTTCAAATTCAAGATTACAGACTCATATAAATGATTATCTGTCATTGACAGAGTTAAATTTGGCATAGTTATTGTGTTTAAGTTATTTTTCTGTTATGGATATTATTATCGTTAAAGCTGTTGCTGTGGTTAACTGCGATAGAGTTAGGATTAATCAAAGCGATGTGTCTTCTACCTAGTGGGACGACATCAAAGTCGCGTAGCCTTGTTATGCCGAGAGGGCAGTGGATGGCATAAATCATTGACAGCCGTGCTAGGTCTTTACTATCGTTAGATAGGTCTAAAACTTTAAAGTAGTTAACCAGAACAATAGAATTATCATAATAATTTCCAATAACAGATTAGTGACTTAAGTGTAATAACTAGCCATAGGTACATGTAAGTGAAGGAAGTAGAACCTCACAACTCAAATGAGTAAAGAGTTAGCAATTGGCTTTAATAAGAAAGTCCTAAATAAGGGTAAATCTGTTAAGAATGCTTAAAATATTGAGTTTCCCTCTGAATTAGAGGAATTAAATAAATGAACAATTCCAAAAGTAAAGCCAATTTTTTTTTACCAAATTGGATAATATCCTTCTTCTGTTTGGTATCAGAGCCAGGTTAGCTCAAGGCTGAGGTACTTCTACTTCCTCATAAGCATGTAAATATATGGCATAGTTATTGTGTTTAAGTTATTTTTCTATTATGGATATTATTATCGTTAAAGCTGTTGCTGTGGTTAACTGCGATAGAGTTAGGATTAATCAAAGCGATGTGTCTTCTACCTGGTGGGACGGCATCAAAGTCGCGTAGCCTTGTTATGCCGAGAGGGCAGTGGATGGCATAAATCGTTGACAGCCGTGCTAGGTCTTTACTATCGTTAGATAGGTATGAAACTTTAAAGTAGTTAACCAGAACAATAGAATTATCATAATAATTTCCAATAACAGATTAGTGACTTAAGTGTAATAACTAGCCATAGGTATATGTAAGTGAAGGAAGTAGAACCTCACAACTCAAATGAGTAAAGAGTTAGCAATTGGCTTTAATAAGAAAGCCCTAAATAAGGGTAAATCTGTTAAGAATGCTCAAAATGTTGAGTTTTCCTCTGAATTAGAGGAATTAAATAAATGGACAATTCCAAAAGTAAAGACCTAGCACGGCTGTCAACGATTTATGCCATCTAATGCCCTCTCGGCATAACAAGGCTACGTGACTTTGATACCGTCCCACCAGGTAGAAGACACATCGCTTTGATTAATCCTAACTCTATCGCAGTTAACCACAGCAACAGCTTTAACGATAATAATATCCATAACAGAAAAATAACTTAAACACAATAACTATGCCAAATTTAACTCTGTCAATGACAGATAATCATTTATATGAGTCTGTAACCTTGAATTTGAAAAATTATGGTTATAACTTCTTACCAGGATCTGAAACTATAGAAATAATCTATAGAATTCATTATAAGGTAATGAATACTATTGCCCCAAATGCAAGGCATATTACTACACCTGGTAAGACTACCTTGATAGAAGTAAATTTGTTAACATCAAAGGTAGCAACGAATAGAATAATAAGATGGGATGAAATTAATTTCCCTAAAGAATGGATTTTAAGTCAAGCTGTGTTACCATAACCAATAGTAAACACAGATATTGACCAAATAATTCAAACTAATGATGGAGAAGTAGAAGTAAGATTTACTCCTACTGATATATCGAGATTATCAATATCAGGAAGAAAATCTTTACCTTCTACAGTTGGATCAATCTCTTCTAATAAAGAAGAAGCCAATAAAATTAAAATTACTGATGATGCAATAGCACATCCTTTGTATAAGGAAAAGAGTAAGATAAGCTCTCCGACAATGTCGGAAATGGAATTTACCTCTATTAATGGGATTTAAAATTCCTCAAATAGTTCGGAACATTCTCAATAGAATGTTCTATGAGAACAGTGAATTTGTGGAATGGTTTGAGAAAACTTATTCCACTAAACAAAGATATAAATTTAAAGATGAATATTATAATCATTTAGAAAAGAAAAGAAAGATAATCCCTTTCATTGATTGGTTTGTCCAAAAATATGTGGACACAGAATCAACACAAATAAATGTGTTAGAAGAATATTATAAAATCTGGAATACCGATACAGGATCAAGTAGTACCACTACTAGATCTATGTACCCACCAAATAAATCAATTAAACTCACTGTCAAAAATATGACAGATAAAATTGATGCTGTTTCCTTTATTAAAATAATTAACAGTAAAGAAGCAGTTATTGCAGAATTGCAAAAGGCTTTAAGGCAGAATAATTACACCAATGTGTTTATTCAAGTCATGGGTCAACAATTGACCAGGATTGAAACTGCCTTAGAAAAAATATTACATAAATTAGATAAAATAAAATAAATAGATCATTCTGGGAAAAACACTTTTAGAGAAACTTCTAATATCCCTTTAAAACCTCCTCCTGAGGTTAAAGGGTTTAAAATATCTAAAACCCCAGAAGTCACAAAAGAAGATATTCGGGAGCTAATAGCTCAGTTCAAAAAGAGTAATCTTCAGACTATTAATGCTGAAGAAAGAGAATTACAAGAGCTAATAGCTCAAGCAAAGCAAAAATTTGCTATTATTAGTAATAATACTAATAGAAATCAAGTAGCCATTAATAATCTTGATAAAAGTATTCAAGTAATTAATGGTCAATCTTCAGATACTTCTGAAATATCAGAAGAAGATCAACAGACTGAGGATTTGATTGAGGATGAAATTTGTCCACAAGAAATTGATAATCTTCAGAAATCCTTTGTTGAATCGAAGAATGATTCTAGAATACAAGCGGTTAAATATGGAAAACCGAATTTGATGAAATATTATTATCAAAGACCTACTCCCACTGATGTTTTATTTGAAGAGAATGATAGTATTATTCAAAATCATTATAGTGGGGGAGAGATCTATGAATGGAACATAGATGGTCTTACAGATAAACAAATTCATGATCAATTACATCGAATGATGATGTATTCCAATGTAGCCAAAGCTACTGGCAATTCAGATAAAGAAATTGCACAGTTTATAACTTGTGGTTTCACTGGCACTCTGAGGGGTTGGTGGAATAATTGTCTAACCGACTCTCAAAGACAAGAGATTTTAAGTGCTGTAAAAATTGAAACTAATGCTGAGAATAGTTCTCAGACAACTAAACCTGATGCGGTTTATACTTTAATTATTACCATCCTGGAACACTTTACAGGAGGTATATCGGATCATGGAGAAAGAGTGAGAACTCTTCTTCAAAATTTAAGATGTCCAACACTTACTCACTTTAGATGGTACAAGGATACTTTCCTAAGTAGAGTAATATTGCTTGGTGATGCTAATAATGCTTACTGGAAGTCAAAATTTATTGATGGGCTTCCTAATCTCTTTGCTGAAAGAATAAGGCAAGGTTTAAGAAACCAAAATAATGGTGTTATACCTTATTCTAATTACACTTATGGAAACTTGATTAATAAGTGTATCGAAGAAGGTCTAGCTTTATGTAATGACTTAAAGCTATGACATCAATTGAAATCTCAGAGAATCTCTGAGAAAAGACAACTGGGAGAATTTTGTGACCAGTTTGCTATGGATACTTTCAAGTCTCTTCCTACAAAGGGGAAGAAGAAAATGAAAGATTATAAGGACTATAGGAGACCTTATAAAAGGAAGAAATATCCATCAAAGAAGCAGAATACTACTGTTAATAAGGACAGTAGAAAGAAGAAATCTTCTAAGAAAAATATAATTAAATGCTATAAATGTGAAAAATTAGGCCACTATGCAAATAAATGTTACACTAAAAAGAAGTTAGAAGAGATCGAGGATGAAGGATTAAGGAAAACCCTTTATAAATTAATGATCAATTCTGACTATGACGAAAGTTCATCCAATGATGAATCTAATGATGAGACTAATAGTCCATCAGAAAACGAATGTGGTGAGAATTGCCAATGTAACGAATGTGTTACACAGAAAGACATTAACTACTATAAATCTATAGTAGAAATGAATGGGTTATCAATAAATACCTTAACTCTTAATGAGAAAAAAGAAATTATTGAAGCCTTGTTAACTGATAATATCAGCACAGAAATAAAAAATAAAATTATAGAAGTAATTGGAGAAGAATTGAATAAAGATAATACTCCTATTCAGACTACTACTCATGAAGCTTACAATATGGCCGAGGTAATATCTCGGTATAGAAGTAGACAAGTTAAACCTGTTACTATGCAGGAACTTCAGTCTGAAATAAAAACTTTGAAAATTGAGATTAAAAATTTAAAATCTCAAGATCAATATATCCAGAAAAGATTGGATAAATTAGAACGAGATAAGTTATCTCAGAAAACTACCAAAATTGGTGAATCCTCCTTTAGTTCTTCCTGCTCACAAGAACAAGAGGGGGAGAATCAGTCTGTTAAATCAGGACAGATTGAGGTAGAGACAGATGTAGAGAAAAATAATTTTCTACAAAAAATAGATTTATTTATTACCCATAAATGGTATATAAAAATAAATATGCTCGTTAATAATGAGTATTACATATCTAATTTGATTGCACTTGTTGATAGTGGTGCAGACCTTAATTGTGTAAAAGAAGGAGTCGTTCCAATAAAATACTATGAACGAACTACCCAGACCCTTAGTGCTGCTAATAATAAAGCACTAACTACCCCTTACAAAATAACTGATGTAAATATTTGTAAGGATAATGTTTGTATTCCTGTACACCTAATAGTTGTAAAGGAAATATCTTAGCATATTATTCTAGGAACTCCTTTCCTAGAAAAACTCATGCCAATTAATGAGATTACAAAGAAAGGAATTACTACTTGTTATAAAGGCTCTGATACCAAACAGAAATGTTTTTATGCTAGTGTGTTGTTACTCTGCCCTTTTGTTTAGTTTGCTTTGAGTGTACCTCTGTAATATTACTATCATCAATAAAATTCCTTTCAAGCGTTCAGCTTCCCATCCTTCTTATATACATACACACACTCATATATATATATATATATATATATATAGACTCATATACATATATACATACACACACTTATATATATATATATATATATATATATATATAGAGATACACTTACACAAACACACTCATATATATATTCAAACACTCATATATACGTATACAAACACACACACACACACACACACACACACACACACACACACACACACACACACACACACACACATATATATATATAAACTCATATACATATATATAAACACACTTATATATATAGAGACACACACACACACACACACACACACACACACACATATATATATATATATATATATATATATATATATATATATATATATATAGACACACACACATATTTATATATAGACTTATATATACATTTACACACATAAATACAACACACACAACACACACACACAACACCAACGCACGCACAACCACCCGAACACCTATAAATAACTATAAATATATAAAATATAACTCGAGAACTCTAGCACACACTCTCCGAAGCTAAACCAATGCGCGCACAAGCCCGAAACCTAGAAACCAAGTCGAAATGGCCATTCGATAATTTCGACGAACACGTGTAGTACGTTTCGAGAAACCTCGTAAAACGCACACCAAACCTACTCAGAATCGGCCAAAAATTTACCCACGAGTTCTAATCGAGGTCTAAAACCTAGAAAAATACTAACTCGCCGATTCTAGGTCCGTGGCAAAAATGAGCACGCACATAGAACCTACGACGACGAAAACTCCCAAATCGCCCGAAACGCCCAAATCTCTGCGACACGACCTCACGTGTCCGAATGGAGACACGTACTTACCCTTAAGACACCCAAGCACGTCTACCTAGGTCCATCTAACCTAGGGCATCACCCAAAATTGGGCCAATTTCGGATTTCACCCAAAATTGACACAAAACCTAATGTCAAAGTCTCCAAACACAACCAAACAAGTTCTAACTTCCTCCCACGGGTAGCCTTAAGGTCTAGGAAGGTTCTAAACTACTAATTACACTATATAAGAGTAATCACTAAGAGGAAAGTTAGGGTTTCTCTCTTGGGAGTTGGAATCCCAAGGCCAAAGTCTCCAAAATCCTTGAAATCACCACCCTTAAGCCTCCAAACCAAGCCTCTACACTAAGTCTAGGCTCTACACACCTAGATTAGAGAAAAGTAAAGGGTTAGGGTTTACATAAATGGAAGAATAGGAGAAGAAAGAGAAAAAATTAAGAACTTACTTACTTGAAATGAGAGATTGGAAGAAGGAAGAAGAAGAAGAAGAAAAGAGTGGAGAATGGAGAAGAAGAAGAAGAAGAATGAAATGGGATGGGGGAAAGTTTCGGCCAGAAGAAGGAATTAGGGTTAGGGGGCCGGCCACACATATAAAGTAGGATTTCCTAAGCACAATGACTAAAATGCCCTCTCTTTTACTCATTTAACCAAGGTTTAGGTTTAGGGTTCACTAAACACTCTCCAACTAATCCAAAACAACCCAACTAACTAAAATAAAAATATAATAATTATTCTAAACCCATAAATGAGTCTGACAAGGGTGTTGGTTGGGTCTGACATGGGTCCACTAGGGTCTGACATGGGTCCAGACTAGCCAAAACCCTAAAACAACCAATAGAAAAATAATACAATCACTAATTAAATATAAATATAATTATTTATGATCAATACACAATTTACCAAATAAAAAAAATCCTATTTTCTAGAATTGGATAGTGACACCCAATTGTGGATATGACACTAGTCACAAACAAGCACTCACATGTCAATTAGATCTATTAGACCCAATAACAACCACTACATGTGCCAATCTTGGAATTTCCCCAAAATTGGCACCAAAATGGACATAACTTCCACCGTAGGTCTCCGATGAACCTAAAACCAATTTCTATGGGTAGCCTATGCATATGGGTTGGTTTCTTATGGTTAAATATCAGATCAAGAGTCTATTAGAAGGGGTAAAACTGAAATGTACCTATTGGGAGATGGATTTTCAATAAAAAGTCCCCAAGTGCAAAGTAGCTTCCCTCCTTGTAGATCTTGGTCTCCTCCTCCTTGCTCCTTTCTTCCTTCTTGTTGATCCTTGATATAGAAGTCTCAATAAAGAATTTGAAAAGATATTAGTAAAGAATTGGTGGAGAATTGATGAGGGAATGGAGAGAATTGGAAGAGAAAAATTATAGATCTAAAAAAATGGGAAATAAAATAAAATAAAATGAGAGAGCACTCTCTCTCCTCCTCTATGGTCCATCCATGTAACCCCCTCTCCAAGCAATGTAAAATATTCCAAATACCCCTTGGGGCCTCTCATGAAGAAATTTAATTAGGGAGGGAAGGTTCTAGTCTAATGGTTTCTCTAATTAATCCAACCTCCTAATCCATGGCCTAATTCATGGGCTCAAACTAAGCTCATCCAAAATATTGGTTCATGCATTCTAATAAATAGGTTAGGTCCACTACACAAGTCTAAAACAAAACTATAACTAGCAATAAATAAATAATATAATAATTAAATAAATTATGCATGCATAATTTTAAATATAAATAATCCTAAAATAAATATTACCCATATAATTATAAAACTACCCTTGAGTGAAAAATGTGAGGGTGACAATTCTACCCATCTTAGAAATTTTTTTTTCTCGAAATTAAGGAAGAAACTATATACCAAAAATAAATAAAACAATGCAAGAAAGAATTATACCTCACGGCTCGAACAGATATGGATATCGCTCGTGCATCTCGACCTCTCGCTCCCAGGTACTCTCTCCTGGCGAGTGATGCCTCCACGCGACGCACACCAAAGGAATCGTCTGGTTCCTCAGTGTAATGTCTCGTTCTCCCTATTCGGGGAGCGCGGCAAAGAAATACTTACGACCATCTGAACGAGACAGATTGAATCAAGTTCCTTTCCTCGTTATGGATTGGTTTCTTTGGAATCAGGTCCCATATTCAACGGATCATGCCTCAAGGAAGGACTCGGCGGCAGAGTCGAGAGGGGCCTTTCTGTTGCGCTGGTTTCCTTGCCTGTTTTTGTGCCGCTTAGTTGCTTTCTTGTTTGTCACTACCACGTTCCAAAAATAGGGGTATTTTTGACTTTTTACATATTATTAATATTGTGTGTATTAATTTATAAATAATTGTATGAGATATGTATTTATAAATATATTATATACTGTGTTCTTAATATTGAGCTAGTAGACTTGACCTAGAAGCCCACTAGATGAACACCTGACCGAATTATAGGATTATGTATTTTATTGTATTATTTAGGATTTAATTTTTGAGATTGTAATTAATTATCGTAATTTTATTTAATTATTGTGCCTTACCGTTGCTTCAATTTTTGGAGCGCTACCCTAGCTTTTGCCTTCCAACAAATTTCACAACCTTGCCCTAGACGTGCCTGCCTTCTATTCTGACCTTTTTGTAACTCATAATTATGCTCTCTTGTGCTTCATTTTACCTGCACAATATTCGTCGCGGACGTTTATTTAATTTCTAAATAAAATCTGACTTTGTTCGTTGTGCGTTCCAATCAAAATTGGAGGCAATCTTGACCCTTTTTTCGTACAACCCAAATTAGGGCAATATTCTGTTCTGAGTCTTCTTCACTAATGATATTTGTGATCCAACCTAATTTTGGCCCCATGTACTCCTAATTAATTTTAGAATACCACTTGCATTTATTCTAATTAAATTGGGGATACCATTTTGACTAATCCCGTTTAATCCCAATTTAATCCAAATACCCTATTAATTAAGCCCATACAAAACACACAACACCCCCTCACCCTACAAAACACCAAATTGCCCACCAATTTTTTATCATTTCATGTGTCTGTGCAAATACCCAAATTTAAGGGGGCTAATTTATAAATATTGCATTAGGTGTCAGCACCTCATTGGTTCAAACCAAATGGAGAGCCCAAATATTTGACTAGTCAACAACCCTCATCCTTGCATGAGTAAAATTCCTCCATGACAAATCCTGACCACCCATTTAAAATGGGTGCATCAACACCACTCATTTCCCACTCACCATCCTATTTAATGTCACTTCACACACTCTTCCCAACGATGACCTAATCCCCAAACCTAGGGAAGCCCCCATCTCCCCCCTCACACAACCGTATGATTTTCATTTTTTTCTTTCTTCTTCTTTTCTTCTTCTTCTCTTCTTCTTCTTCTTCTTCCTTTTTAAAATTAGAAGGGGGGGGGGAAATCTTCACAAACCACCAAATGTTCACCCCCGGCCCTGTAGCTTCGGTCCCTCCCCGGCCGGCCAAGCCCCGCCGACTGCCACACTGCTCCTCCATCGACCACCCTACACGACGTCCCTGCCCCACGGCTTTATCTCAACCTCAGTCGAGTCCCCCTCCACAAGCCACCACCCCGAGTTTTCCCTCCTCCACTGTTCTTTCCTCCTCCGGTCACGACTCCGACGAGTTCGCCACCTCCCTACACCCGGCCAGACGAACCACCCTACCACCACCATATCGAGCTACCCCGCTCCCCCGTCCACCGTGATCTCCTTTATCATCTTTCCTGCATTCGACCAACTCCCCTCGACTCCACTGCATTCCCTCCTCCCGCTGCTTCTACTCCGGCCGCCCCGCTGCAGTAGAACCACCACGAGCAGCCTCCCGTACCACCAAGCCCCTCCCCTCGACTTCACTGTCCGCTGACAGACCCACCGTCTTCTCCGTCGAGCCACCATCACGAGCACCACCCTGAGTTCGGCTGTTATAACCCGAACCACCCCCTGCTGTCCCCGCAGTTCGAGCCCGACCCCGCTGCTCTTCCTCCACCACCATCAACAGTCCGGCATCGACACCCGCCTGACCCGTAGTCCTTCCGTCGGCTTCCTCCTCTTCTCCTCCGACTACACCATCAGAACTAACACCACCACCACCACCACCGACCAGAACAATCATCACCACCACCCTCGTCTTCGTCTTCCCCGATGAGATCCCCCGCACTGCCACCACTTCACAGCTCGAGCTCCATACCCCGGCCTCCTCCTCGCCGTTCCTTCCCTTCCCTTCTCCTCTTCATCACTACCACCAGCCCCATCGACGAGGGCAGCCCCGCTCCTCCTCCATACTCTTTCTTCCCCGGCTCTTCCCTGCATTCCTCCGGCCCGACGACCCGAAGCTCCACCATCACACCAGCCAACATCCCCTCCAGCCAGCTCTTCCCCCGGCGGCCACCCGAAGCAGCATCACCACCATCGTCACTGTGAGCATCCCTCCCCCTCTCCCCTCCTTCATTGGTTGAGGAATTTATTCATATAGTGTATATATAATTGTATTGGTATATATGTATAGTGTATATGTATTCATATGCATATATGTATGTATTGGTATATTTTCATATAGTGTATGTGTAATAAATATGTATTCATATATAATATATGTTAGTACGTATTTTGGTATATATATATATATATTATATGTCTAGTAAAACGTATTTTGGTATATATATATGTAGCATAAAACATATATGTATATGGTATAAGTATTAAATTGGCATATATATATATATATATATATATATATATATATATATATATATAAATATAGCATATGTATATTTTTACTAGTATATATATATATATATATATATATATATATATATATATATATATTCAGTATATATATATTCTTAAATAATGGATAATGGTTGTTATATATAAATATGTTATTATATTTTTAACATATGTATATATATAATATTTATATTTCTATTTAATGTATATATACTTATACATATTTTGTACGTAATTATTGGTATACATATATATATGTATTGTATTAAATTAATGATATATGTCTATTTAAGAGTGTACTAGGCGACCCAAGTGTAATTACGGATGCCCCGTCTTTACATTGACCTGTAACCCTGTAAATGTTAGTTGACTGCCACACGTACACTGACGTACTGGCGAGCCCCGTATCATTTTGGCCGTCTGTCTTGCACAACAATCACAGATGCGACGCCCGTGCAACTTGACGCACACTGACCCTAGTTGACTAGTGCCATACCTGGCATAGCCCCTGAGTTCGATGTATTTTTGATTGTGTGTTAGTGTAGCATCTGATGCAAATGTTGTATTATTGTATGATATGTCTATAGGACTGTTGGATCATCGAGACGATACTCTGGGATATGACATTGGTATTACCAGCTAAGGACCCAAGGCGAGTATATTCTCTAATAAGTTTCTTATTGATGATATCCCCTATGTTCATTGTATCTAGTATAAATATCCATATTCTTGACACGATGGTTACACGGATTGGTATACCCGAATCTCGTCATGAGATGTTATTCCTGTAGTGCCCCGTTCTCCCGATGCGGAGAGCGCGACTAAGAAACACAAGTCGGTATCGTTCGATCGGGATAGATTGAATTAAGAATTCGTCCTCGTTATGGATTTGTTTCTTCGGAATCGATTCCCATATTCAGTGGACTGCGCCCCAAGGATCGGCTTAGCGGCAGAGTCAGGAGGGACCTCTCCGCTGCTATCTTTTATTGCCTCGGTTTTCGATGTCGCTTGTTGCTTTCATGCTTTGAGTTGGTTTTAGGATTTGCTTGTTTTCCTTGAACGGTTTTGATGGTTTTCATTGTTTTCATTCATTGACTTGCACTTCTATTCCGAGAATGGAAAGAGAGGAAGAAGTATTAATCGAGCTGTTCGTGTGCAGGTGAACGAGCAGTAGGCGGCTTGCGAGCGGAGTCGTGAAGCGCCTCTTTCCTTCTTCTTTCCAAAAATCTAAGTGAGTGGCTACCAACCCGATTAGCTAGTCCTGCTTCCAAGCTTTACAGCTAATCAATCTGCACTCTTCTTTGCCCCGATCAAACGATACCAAGTAATAATAAAAGAAACCAAGATAAAAGAAAATAGACTTGGTTCTTATGCTTGTCAATCAAATATGTGAACTATTATCATACTGTATGCTAGTTCATTCATAACTGTTCTATAAATCGTGCTAAGTATGGAACACCTTGTATGCGCTAAACTGTTCATAGAGGCTATGTTAAATAAATTATGCAATACCGACTGTCCCGTACTACTGTTTGCCTCAACTGCATGAACTGTTAACTTAGCAAACGTACTGTTCGATCACGGACAACTTGTGCACAAGGTAACTGGTTTCTGCGGACGGTCGTTGGAGCACTGGCACCGATCCGGTCCGGACGAAACCCTACTGTATAGTCAACTGTACTAGACGGAATGGCTGTAGCACCCACCGTACTTTCGCTGTAACCTATTCTCGTCTATGACTAGTGTCCTTTATGGCAAACGCCAGTGATCCATTGTATATTTAAACCTGTTGCATACTAACTTGTGTCTTTATTTCAGGGAAGGCATGGTAAGTATTGTGCAAGTAATTCAGACGGTCAGGTAAAATCCACCTAACGGTGGCACGTTCATTTCAGTAAATTCTATATGCTGCTTACTTGTAAATGAACTAAGACAAGATAAAAACCCATAAAATATGCATGCTTCACTAAACAACGTGTTGATTGGTATAGTCAGGCTAGCTTGCCTTCACCAGCATGTTTCGATATGCTGACCCTCATTGAAACAGGTTCTCCGCACCAAGGCGAACCGAGCGAGGAGCCAAAGTTGTCTACTCGATCCAGTCCAGCTGTTAGCGCATCTTCACCGCGCCTCGAAGCCTTTTAAAGTCCGAAGCTGCAACTCTTCATACACAAATGCAGCTCCGTGGCAAAGCGGTCCTCCAGCTTGGAGGTCTTTATCGTTTTGAGTTTATAAAAGGATGTAATGTACAGGACTGCTATCTCATTTTGAGTCAACCCTTTTGTAAGCCGTTCGGCATATTAGCTGACTCGTTCAGGAGTTTGTAATAGATGTTCATTATCAATAAAGAGAACTTTTCTATGTTTCAAATCTGTGTTTCAATTTATCTGCGTACTCTGAATATGTGCTTGCTATGCAAATCATTAAAGCCTTGTGCGGGCGCAACTCCAGGCCTGCACGGCGGTCACGATTCGGGGGACGCCTCGGGGCGTGACATAGTGGTATCAGAGCACAGATTCAAAGTTCCTTTGACTTCGTGCTGGAAAAGTTCCTTTAACGATCAAATTCCTGTGCGAACTCTTGAACTCGCTAGGCCAAAATGAGATACGTTCATGCAATAAGTCCATAATACATTATGATCCTAATGTAATTTACCTTCTTTTGAAGGAATGGATCCAGCGCAATCTGCAGCGCAAGTCCCGGACGAAACGCAAGGCCAAGGGAGTAGTTCGGGTACTTCGGGAAGTTCAAGAAGCCAGCGAGCCACGCCAAGCATCGATCCCATTCAGAAAATATTGCAGATGTTGGGGAAAAACCAACAAAGGGATGAGGCTCGCCATGAACGGGCCGAGAAACGAGCGGAAGAGAGTCAGCTCAAGTTTCAAGACAATATAGAAGCACGATTCTCAGTCCAACAGAAGCATGTAGATACCCTGCATCAGATCGTTCAGGCCTTGGCTGCCAACCATTCCGCCGCAACAACAACGACTCCGGTGGAGCAGCCCGTGCTTGAAGTAGAGACACCGCAAATTCCAAGAGCGAGGGACGTGACTGCCTTCGACTTTGGCCACTTCAAGAAAGTCTGCAACACCCCATTCAACGGGACTGAGGACCCAATCGTAGCTCTAGATTGGTTGGCCGAACTTGAAGATCACTTCGCTCTGCTAGAGGTCCCCGAAGAGAAGCGCGTCGCCTGCGCGCAACTACAGCTCCGCCTCAACGCACACGATTGGTGGGACGTGCATCGACGATCTCTCCAATTTGATCACGGAGAGGAGGCGATCTCGTGGACGACTTTTCGTGCCGCGTTCGAAGAGGAGTATGTACCCCCTCCAGTCCAACGCCAGATGGAAAACGAGTTCGTGCAGCTGCGGCAAGGCAGCATGACAGTTAAGGAGTACTCCGCCGAATTCAACCGACTCTCCAAATTCGCTAGGGCCTATTTACTTGATACAGCGAGTCAAGCTAGAAGATTTGAAGGTGGACTACGCCCTGCCATCCATTCGCACGTAGCCGTTCCTCAGTATCGTACGATACGTGAAGTCATGAATCACGCCCTGTCGCTTGAACCACTTTATCCTCATGTTCCTGCCGGCGCTGTGCATACATCCAGTCACAAACGCCAAAGCAACGATAAAGGAAACAACGCTGCAAAGCGTCCGAACAACGGTGGCAAGCATGGAGAAAAGTTAGACAAAGTATGCCATTTCTGTAGGCGGCCTGGGCACGCAATAGATAAGTGCCGCCTGAAACTTGGGTTATGTTTAGTTTGCGGTAAAGCAAACCATACCGTTCGTGACTGTCCACTGAGCCGCCTTAACCATCATCCCCAACGAAATAATCCCTAACGGTAAGTTCTACCCTAAGTTTTGGGACGAAACTTCCAATTAGTTGGGTAGGATATAGCGCCCCGTTCTCCCGATGCGGAGAGCGCGGCTAAGAAACACAAGTCGGTATCGTTCGATCGGGATAGATTGAATTAAGAACTCGTCCTCGTTATGGATTTGTTTCTTTGGAATCGATTCCCATATTCAGTGGACTGTGCCCCAAGGATCGGCTTAGCGGCAGAGTCAGGAGGGACCTCTCCGCTGCTATCTTTTATTGCCTCGGTTTTTGATGTCGCTTGTTGCTTTCGTGCTTTGAGTTGGTTTTGGGATTTGCTTGTTTTCCTTGAACGGTTTCGATTGTTTTCATTGTTTTCGTTCATTGACTTGCACTTCTATTCCGAGAATGGAAAGAGAGAAAGAAGTATTAATCGAGCTGTTCGTGTGCAGGTGAACGAGCAGTAGGCGGCTTACGAGCGGAGTCGTAAAGCGCCTCTTTCCTTCTTCTTTCCAAAAATCTAAGTGAGTGGCTACCAACCCGATTAGCTAGTCCTGCTTCCAAGCTTCACAGCTAATCAATCTGCACTCTTCTTTGCCCCGATCAAACGATACCAAGTAATAATAAAAGAAACCAAGATAAAAGAAAATAGACTTGGTTCTTATGCTTGTCAATCAAATATGTGAACTGTTATCATACTGTATGCTAGTTCGTTCATAACTGTTCTATAAATCATGCTAAGTATGGAATACCTTGTATGCACTAAACTGTTCATAGAGGCTATGTTAAATAAATCATGCAATACCGACTGTCCCGTACTACTGTTTACCTCAACTGCATGAACTGTTAACTTAGCAAACGTACTGTTCGATCACGGACAACTTGTGCACAAGGTAACTGGTTTCTGCGGACGGTCGCTGGGGCACTGGCACCGATCCGGTCCGGACGGAACCCTACTGTATAGTCAACTGTACTAGACGGAATGGCTTGTAGCACCCACCGTACTTTCGCTGCAACCTATTCTCGTCTATGACTAGTGTCCTTTATGGCAAACGCCAGTGATCCATTGTATATTTAAACCTGTTGCATACTAACTTGTGTCTTCATTTCAGGGAAGCCATGGTAAGTATTGTGCAGGTAATTCAGACGGTCAGGTAAAATCCACCTAACGGTGGCATGTTCATTTCAGTAAATTCTATATGCTGCTTACTTGTAAATGAACTAAGACAAGATAAAAACCCACAAAATATGTATGCTTCACTAAACAACGTGTTGATTGGTATAGTCAGGCTAGCTCGCCTTCACCAGCATGTTTCGATATGCTGACCCTCGTTGAAACAGGTTCTCCGTACCAAGGCGAACCGAGCGAGGAGCCGAAGTCGTCTACCCGATCCAGTCCAGCTGTTAGCGCATCTTCACCGCGCCTCGAAGCCTTTTAAAGTCCGAAGCTGCAACTCTTCATACACAAATGCAGCTCCGTGGCAAAGCGGTCCTCCAGCCTGGAGGTCTTTATCGTTTTGAGTTTATAAAAGGATGTAATGTACATGACTGCTATCTCATTTTGAGTCAACCCTTTTGTAAGCCGTTCGGCATATTAGCTGACTCGTTCAGGAGTTTGTAATAGATGTTCATTATCAATAAAGAGAACTTTTCTATGTTTCAAATCTGTGTTTCAATTTATCTGCGTACTCTGAATATGTGCTTGCTATGCAAATCATTAAAGCCTTGTGCGGGCGCAACTCTAGGCCCGCACGGCGGTCACGATTCGGGGGACGCCTCGGGGTGTGACAATTCCTTGTTCAAGGTGTAGCTTGTACAAGTCTTGTTTCCTTGTTATCTTGTGCATGTACAGACACTGATTTTCGGGGAGACTTGCTACCTTCCTAGGGAATCCCGTGCCATAGCGTACCATGGTTGGATCTACTATACCAGTCGGGGGTGGGGAGTATTTTAGTGTAGATATGTGATCATATCCTTCATGTACAAGTCTTGTTCACATGTTAGTGTTGGTCATACACCGCACGTATGACTAGCCAGGCCATTATTCCTGTACAAGTTCCTAAGCCGATCACATGTTAAAGCTAGTACTCACACACTTAGTCATAGTATTCTTGTTCATTGACATATTGTTCCTTCCTGTATTTATTTACAGTATTTCTAGTATTTTCTATTGTATATCTCTCGTACATGTACATGCATCTTGTATATTTTCATCTATATACTGCTACATAGCTTATATCATTGATATAGAACTACTATTAGAAATGTACTTTGCTTCTTCCTGACTGGAAATATTTTTTCAGACTATGCCTTAGAGGACCGGTATCCGACATTTTATGGACCCTTTGGAGAGTAGCTGCAGACTTGGACTTGGTAGTTCAGTTGTGATTCCGGGAGGTCTAGCCGGAATCCCTAGTTATCTAGTTAGTTTCTTTTAGTAGATTATTTGGTACCGGATTTGTCTCCGGCATACTTTGTTGGGACTTAGATATTTGTTAAGTTAGATTATTTACATTTAGACTTGTGTTGTATTTTATTTTATTTCTTCGATATCTTATTGTGTTATAGTTATGTGATTGAGTATGTTGTTCATTTATATTGTGTTATCCGTGTCTCCTTATGGAGTTGGATACTCGTGCGAGATTGTTTAGATAGTACTTTAACCTAGACAGCGTTCTACCGCCGATGCTGCGACGTAGGCTGGACGTACCCACGTACTCGTGTCCAAATTCAGGGTGCGGGTCGTGACACATTTTTAGTGGTGGCCCATGCAGGTCAGACTTCGCAATTATGTGATGTCATGGTAGTGTGACATCTTAGTTGTACTACTACGTGCCTGCGATAGGATATAGGTCATAGGATACTAGGACGAGAGCGAATACTCAATCACAACTAGGAATATTTACAATCTATTATCTTGTTGTCCTTTTTCTTCTGAATGTTGCTTTCTTAGAACTTTATTGTCCTTCCTTGATGATATCGCATTTATTACCTTAATTGATTCTTTTGGATCTGTCTTCAGGATGTCGTCGAAGACACGATCTATGAGAGTGGGAGCACCAGCTTTAGAAGGGTCTGCCACCTCTCCACCTGATGGACAGACATCCATAGTTTCTTCTACATCTCTGATACATGTAGGAGTATCTGCACTTTTTGGGGGTCCTCCTCCCCCACATGTTCAGAGGATTGCCGTAGCTGTGACGGATAACCTTCCTCCTCCACCGACTCTATTTTTCGGAGGTGTGTCCATTGACGGGGCACAGGTGTTTACTTTGATCCAAGGCATGGTAGACGCTCAGCGAGTTCAAGATGAGCTCAGAGGGTGCAAGCAGAAGCGCACCAGGCACAAACTGAGCTGATGAGAGAGATCATGGAGAATGCTCATCAGGTGGCTCTACAGGCAGTTGAGAGAGTTGCCCAACAGTTTTCTGGCCAACAGCAATAGCAGAGATCAGGCACTATAGTGGACTTCAAGAGGATGATGCCTCGAGAGTTCAAAGGCACCGAAGGGATACTCTACGCAGATGACTGGCTAGAGGACATAGAGAGGAGCCTGCGATTGGCCCAGATTCTGAAGAGCTTGCAGATAGAAGCCGCTGGCAATCAGATGTTCGATATCGTACTCACGTGGTATCGCACGGAGCCGAGACTCACTGGCGAAGGACTTACTTGGGAGAACTTCAAGGAGCTTTTCAGGGAGAAGTTCTTTCCCGACGTGGCCTTGGGAAGTCAGTTTCATGACTTGGTCCAAGGAAATATGTCGGTCGACGAGTACGCCGCAGAATTCTGTCGATTAAGCCATTTTGCATCGTCTATGATTCGGGACCCAGGAGATCGAGCCCGGAAGTTTAGAAAGGGGCTGACGAGAGAGATTAGGTTGCGCACTTCTGGTCGTCGTACCGCTACCTTTGAGGATATCTTGATGGATGCCCAGATTATAGAAGAGGATCTGGATCTCAGGCCTAAGAGGAGTCACAATATTTCTGGAGATACGGATGGTAGCGCGGGACCAGCCAAGCGTCCCCATATTCAGCTACAGCCGAGGATGTTTCAGTATCAACAACAGTACCAGGTACCAGTTCGTGTTCAGCGGGATCAGCAGACTTGTCATTTCTGTAAGAAGCCATGTCACCTTTGGGAGAGCTGTAGATTGAGGCTAGGACTTTGTTTACGCTGTGGTGATACAGGACACCGAATGAGGGATTGCCCTCTAGCTCAGCGCGCAACTCCAAATTATAGAGATCCAGTTAGGCCACCTGTGGAACTGCAGATTTCTCAGCACCCGCAGAGGGAGCCACCCCAGTAGGGCGGAGCATTTTCGATGACGGTCGAGGAGACCGATACTGCAGGTAACGTGTTAGCATATTTTGTTCTTTTCTTTCCTTCTGTCCTCTCTATTTGATTGATTGATTCCTTAGTACCGTAGCTTCTATTCGTGATTTCTTTGTTAGAATATAGTTAGTAGTACACCCTGACAGAGACTACAATACCATGACAAAAGACACCATAACCATGCATGTTTTCCTTAGATTGCACATTGAATGACTGTAGATAGAGTTTTCTTAGACTGTGATTATTTGGGTTTTGACTGTAGTAAAGTTAATAAAGAGGTTATGACTTGACAAGAAAGACAAGATGATTAAAATTTGAGGATAAGCATTAATTTAAATAAAGAGTTAAGGAGTTAATATAGCAGAATTGATTTTACGAAGATTGAGATATGATTGAAATTATCATTAAAATTCGAGGATAAACATTAACTTAAATGGAGAGTTAAGAAATTAACATGGCATAATTGATGATTTATTAATTTTAGAAAGATTATGATATGATTAAATTGGTTATTAAAATTAGAGAAAATTAGGGAGATTATCACTATTTGATTGTAAGATATGAATTTAAAATTTTATATTATGATTGTTGCATTTGAAGATTCCATAAGTATCGCATTGTTGCGTATTTTGTGGAAAAAGGAAATCACAAAATAAAATCATTAATGGATTAGTGTCGAATTCAATTTTCGGGATGAGGATTTAGATTTTTGAATATGCATCGATTGGATTTAAATTGAGGAGTAAGATGACTAATGGATTAGTGTTTAAATTCAAACTTTCCGGATGACGTTCAAATTTTATAAAAATACGTTGATTGGAATTAAATTGAAGGATTGGATTTATGGATTAGTATTTTTAGATGGGATTTCTTAATGTGCATTGAGTGAATTTAAATTAGGGGATTGTGTGTTAAATTTCAAGTATTTAATTTTTAACTTAAAGTTCGGAGGAAATTATGAGAAAAATGGAAATTGATTTATTTCGAGGATTTTCAGGAATACAATAATTTCAGAATTTTGAAAATTTGTGAGATGACAATGTGGATTATTTCATGATTGGGTGGGTAGACGAATTTAAATTTTGATGGAAAATAATATAATGAGCAAATACTACTATTAAGGATTTTAAATTTCGAGAATGAAATTCTTTTAAGAAGGGTCTACACTTATCACTACCACGTTCCAAAAATAGGGGTATTTTTGACTTTTTGCATATTATTAATATTGTGTGTATTAATTTATAAATAATTGTATGAGATGTGTATTTATAAATATATTATATACTATGTTCTTAATGTTGAGCAAGTAGACTTGACCTAGAAGCCCACTAGATGAACACCTGACCGAATTATATCATTATGTATTTTATTGTATTATTTAGGATTTAATTATTGAGCTTGTAATTAATTATCATAATTTTATTTAATTATTGCGCCTTATCGTTGCTTTAATTTTTGGAGCGCTACCCTAGCTTTTGCCTTCCAACAAATTTCACAACCTTGCCCTAGACGTACCTGCCTTCCATTCTGACCTTTTTGTAACTCATAATTATGCTATCTTGTGCTTCATTTTAGCCGCACAATATTCGTCGCGGACGTTTATTTAATTTCTAAATAAAATTTGACTTTGTATCGTTGTGCGTTCCAATCGAAATTGGAGGCAATCTTGTCCCATTTTTCGTGCAACCCAAATTAGGGTAATATTCTGTTCTGAGTCTTCTTCACTAATAATATTTGTGACCCAACCTAATTTTGGCCCCATGTACTCCTAATTAATTTTAGAACACCGCTTGCATTTATTCTAATTAAATTGGGGATACCATTTTGATTAATCCCGTTTAATCCCAATTTAATCCAAATACCCTATTAATTAAGCCCATACAAAACACACAACACCCCCTCACCCTACAAAACACCAAACACCAAATCGCCCACCAATTTTTCATCATTTCATGTGTTTGTGCAAATACCCAAATTTAAGGGGGCTAATTTGCAAATGTTGTATTAGGTATCAACATCCCATTGGTTCAAACCAAATAGAGAGCCCAAATATTTGACTAGTCAACAACCCTCATCCTTGCATGAGTAAAATTCTTCCATGACAAATCCTGACCACCCATTTAAAATGGGTGCATCAACACCACTCATTTCCCACTCACCATCCTATTTAATGTCACTTCACACACTCTTCCCAACCATGACCTAATACCCAAACCTAGGGAAGCCCCCATCTCCTCCCCCTCACACATCCGTATGCTTTTCATTTTTTTCTTTCTTCTTCTCTTCTTCTTCTTCTTCCTTATTCTTCTTCTCCTTCCTTTTTTAAATTAGAAAGGGGGGAAAATCTTCACAAACCACCAACTGTTCACCCCCGGCCCTGTAGCTCCGGTCCCTCCCCGGCCGGCCAAGCCCCGTCGACTGCCACACTGCTCCTCCATCGACCACCCTACACGATGTCCCTGCCCCGCGGCTTCATCTCAACCTCAGCCGAGTCCCTCTCCACAAGCCACCACCCCGAGTTTTCCCTCCTCCACTATTCTTTCCTCCTCCGGTCACGACTCCGACGAGCTCGCCACCTCCCTACACCCGGCCAGACGAACCACCCTACCACCACCATATCGAGCTACCCCGCTCCCCCGTCCACCGTGATCTCCTCCATCATCTTCCCTGCATCCGGCCAACTCCCCTCGACTCCACTGCATTCCCTCCTCCCGCTCCTTCTACTCCGGCCGCCCCACCGCAGTAGAACTACCACGACCAGCCTCCCGTACCACCAAGCCCCTCCCCTCGACTTTACTATCCGCTGACAGACCCACCGTCTTCTCCGTCGAGCCACCATCACGAGCACCACCCCGAGTCCGGCTGTTACAACCCGAACCGCCCCCTGCTATCCCCGTAGTTCGAGCCCGACCCCGCTGCTCTTCCTCCACCACCATCAATAGTCCGACGTCGACACCCGCCTGACCCGCAGTCCTCCCACCGGCTTCCTCCTCTTCTCCTTCGACTACACCATCAAAACTAACACCACCACCACCGGCCAGAACAATCATCACCACCACCCTCGTCTTCGTCTTCCCCGACGAGATCCTCCGCACCGCCACCACTTCACAGCCCGAGCTCCACACCCCGGCCTCCTCCTCGCCGTTCCTTTCCTGTCCTCCTCCTCTTCATCACCACCACCAGCCCCATCGACGAGGGCAGCCTCGCTCCTCCTCCATACTCTTTTTTCCCCGGCTCTTCCCTGCATTCCTTCGGCCCGGCGACCCGAAGCTCCACCATCACAACAGCCAACATCCCCTCCGGCCAGCTCTTCCCCCGGTGGCCCATCAAGCAGCAGCACCACCATCGTCACTATGAGCATCCTTCCCCCTCTCCCCTCCTTCATTGGTTGAGGAATTTATTCATATAGTGTATATATAATTGTATTGGGATATATGTACAGTGTATATGTATTCATATGCATATATGTATGTATTGGTATATTTTCATATAGTGTATGTGTAATAAATATGTATTCATATATAATATATGTTAGTACGTATTTTGGTATATATATATATATATATATATATATATATATATATATATATATATATATATATATATACACTATATGTCTAGTAAAACATATTTTAGTATATATATATGTAGCATAAAACATATATGTATATGGTATAAGTATTAAATTGGCATATATATATATAAATAAATATAGCATATGTATATTTTCACTAGTATATATATATATATATCTATATATATTTAGTATATATATATTCTTAAATAATGGTTGTTATATATAAATTTGTTATGTATATTTTTAACATATGTATATATATAATATATATTTCTATTTAATGTATATATACTTATACATATTTTGTACGTAATTATTGGTATACACATATATATGCATTGTATTAAATTAATGATATATGTCTATTTAAGAGTGTACTAGGCAACCCAAGTGTAATTACGGATGCCCCGTCTTTACATTGACCTGTAACCCTGTAAATATTAGTTGACTGCCACACTTACACTGACGTACTGGCGAGCCTCGTATCATTTTGGCCGTCTGTCTTGCACAACAATCACAGGCGCGACGCCCGTGCAACTTGACGCACACTGACCCTAGTTGACTAGTGCCATACCTGGCATAGCCCCTGAGTTCGATATATTTTTGATTGTATGTTAGTGTAGCATCTGATGCAAATATTGTATTGTTGTATGATATGTCTATAGGACTGTTGGATCATCGAGACGATACTCTGGGACAGGACATTGGTATTACCAGCTAAGGACCCAAGGCGAGTACATTCTCTGATAAGTTTTTTATTGATGATATCCCCTATGTTCATTGTATCTAGTATAAATATCCATATTCTTGACACGATGGTTACACGGATTGGTATACCCGGATCTCGTCATGAGATGTTATTCCTTGTTGAAGGTGTAGCTTATACAAGTCTTGTTTCCTTGTTATCTTGTGCATGTACAGACACTGATTTTTGGGGAGACTTGCTACCTTTCTAGGGAATCCCGTGCCATAGCGTACCATGGTTGGATCTACTATACCAGTCGGGGGTGGAGAGTATTTTAGTGTAGATATATGATCATACCCTTCATGTACAAGTCTTGTTCACATGTTAGTGTTGGTCATACACTGTACGTATGACTAGCCAGGCCATTATTCCTGTACAAGTTCCCAAGCCGATCACATGTTAAAGCTAGTACTCACACACTTAGTCATAGTATTCTTGTTTATTGACATATTGTTCCTTCCTGCATTTATTTACAGTATTTCCAGTATTTTCTATTGTATATCTCTCATACATGTACATGCATCTTGTATATTTCTATCTATATACTGCTACATAGCTTATATCATTGATATAGAACTGCTATTAGAAATGTACTTTGCTCCTTCCTAACTGGAATTTTTTTTTCCAGACTATGCCCTAGAGGACCGGTGTCCGACATTTTATGGACCCTTTGGATAGTAGCTGCAGACTTGGACTTGGTAGTTCAGTTGTGATTCCGGGAGGTCTAGTCGGAATCTCCAGTTATCTAGTTAGTTTCTTTTAGTAGATTATTTGGTACCGGATTTGTCTCCGGCATACTTTGTTGAGACTTGGATATTTGTTGAGTTAGATTATTTACATTTAGACTTGTGTTGTGTTGTATTTTATTTTATTTCTTCGATATTTTATCTTGCTGTAGTTATGTGATTGAGTATGTTGTTCATTTATATTATGTTATCCATGTCTCCTTATGGAGTTGGATACTCGTGCAAGATTGTTTAGATAGTGCTTTGACCTAGACAACGTTCTACCGCTGATGTTGCGGCGTAGGCTGGACGTACCCACGTACTCGTGCCCAAATTCCGGGTGCGGGTCTTGACATTGTTGGTTTTATAACTTACGTTTTCTTGAACGGTTTCGATGGATTTTATTGCTTTCGTTCTTAGGATCTCTTAATTTCATATCAAACCTCGGAGACCAAAGCAGGAGATGTTGATCATCTGTTGGTGCGTGCAGGTGATCGGGTAGACGACGCACGCACGGAGTCTTGAAGTTCTCCCTTTTCTCTCCTAGTTCTCCAACTTGTGAGTGGCTTTATTTCAATTAGCACCCTTCTGCCAAGTCTTCACTCTAAATAATAGTTGACTCATTATGCATCCCGCTCCAACGATATCATGATAAGAATAAAAACGGAGTCAAAAGGAAGATGAGTTAGACTTGAAACACTTGAAATGCTTGTCACTTAGAATGCTCAAACGATCTCATTGATGCGTGTTTGTCCGCTATGCATTTATATATTCATGTTTCAGTTGTAACTAGAACTTATTCTATATAACTGTACGGATGTATTGTGCAAACTATATTGAAATGCAATCACTTGGACAGGAAAACTATGCCAATGCACTATGCTAAAGTAGATGTATACATTCTTGTGGTTTGAATGCTTTATCTATTAATTTAGTGTAAATGCTAGTTCGGTCGGACAACTTGTGTACAAGGTTTAGTTCCTGCAAATGGCGCCCGGGGCACTGGGGCCGATTCATTCCGGACGGAACTCAGATAGCTGCGCTAGCAAGACTAGCACGGCTAAGGCCTTATAGCGGGGCTTGCTACCCGAGCTGCAAGGGTCACCGCTTACTGTAGCTATTGTCCACGGTGGCAATGATATGCCATGACCCAATGTACATATATTTTTGCATTGCTTGCTCAATTAATGGTGTCTTCATGGCAGGAAAGAATATGGTAAGTGTTATGCAAGCAGTTCAGACGGGAAGGTAAAAGTTACCTAACAGTAGCACGTTTGTTCCGTAAATCGAATATATTCAATGCTTGCATGTAAATTAAACTAAGACAAGATAGAAAGACCACAATAATATTGCATGTTTCATATGAACAAACTTGGATTTGGTTAGTTGGGTTAGCTCGCCCTCACCAGTACTTTTTATAGTACTGACCCTCGTTGCAGCAGGTTCCCCGAGCCCGAGCAACGCGACGAGGAGCTGAAGCTTCTTCCTTCTCCAACCAGTCCAGGATCTAACGCATTCCGTTCGTGACTTTTGAAGCTTGTATAAAGCACTTGGAGCCGGTGCAACCCTTATATGCGGCTCCGTGGCAAGGCGATAGCTTCGCCAGCAGGTGTCTATAATGTCTTTTGAAGTTTTAGTAAAAGGATGTGATATATAGGAATGGCTATCTCATTTTGTATCCAAGTTGTAAGCCCGTGTGGCATCTTTCTTGTTTTGGGTCAAGAGTCTGTAAAAAAGTGTTCATTATCAATAAAAAGGAAACTTTTCTATGCCTCAATGTGTGTTATCTTATTTGCGTACTCTGTTGCATATGTTCTAAAGATCATCATTATGCCTAGGCCTTGTGCACGCGCGCCCTACACGTGCACGGCATCACGCCCGGGGGACGATTATCGATTGGGCAAAATCGGGGCGTGACATAGTGGCCCAATGTACATATATTTCTGTATTGCTTGCTCAACTAATGGTGTCTTCGTGGCAGGAAGAATATGGTAAGTGTTATGCAGACAGTTCAGACGGGAAGGTAAAAGTTACCTAACGGTAGCACGTTTGTTCCGTAAATCGAATATATTCAATGCTTGTATATAAATTGAACTAAGGCAAGATAGAAAGACCACAATAATATTGCATATTTTATATGAACAAACTTGGATTTGGTTAGTTGGGTTAGCTCGCCCTCACCAGTACTTTTCATAGTACTGACCCTCGTTGCAGCAGGTTCCTCGAGCCCGAGCGACGCGGCGAGGAGCTGAAGCTTCTTCCTTCTCCAACCAGTCCAGGATCTGACGTATTCCATTCGTGACTTTTGAAGCTTGTACAAAGCACTTGGAGCCAGCGCAACCCTTATATGCGGCTCTGTGGCAAGGCGATAGCTTCGCCAACAGATGTCTATAGTGTCTTTTGAAGTTTTAGTAAAAGAATATAATGTATGGGAACGACTATCTCATTTTGTATCCAAGTTGTAAGCCCATGTGGCATCCTTCTCATTTTGGGTCAAGAGTCTGTAAACAGATGTTCATTATCAATAAAAAGAAAACTTTTCTATGCCTCAATATGTGTTATCTTATTTGCGTACTCTGTTGCATATGTTCTAAAGATCATCACTATGCCTAGGCCTTGTGCACGCACGCCCTACGCGTGCACGGCATCACGCCCGCCCTACGCGTGCACGGTATCACGCCCGGGGGATGATTATCGATTGGGAAAAATTGGGGCGTGACACTCAGCACCTTCTCTCTCCGATCTAGAATCTCCACTAGCTGCTCTGGATAACTAAGAGTAGGGCCCACCTCTATCTTCGAGTGATTCAACACATGACTGGGATCTGCCATGTACCGTCTCAACTACGACACGTGAAACACTTTGTGCACTCCCTCTAGTGCAGGTGGTAAGTCTAGTCTATATGCAACTGTACCGACCCTCTCAAGAATACTGAAAGATCCAATGAATCGCAGACTAAGCTTGCCGCCTCCACCGAAACGAATCGTGCCACGTGTCGGAGAAATCCTCAAGAAAACCAGACTGCCAACCTAGCATGAAACACAACCTTAGTACTCTAACAAACAACAATCAAACACAAGCAAGACAAAACTAAAGCTATACCTCAAACTCCAAAGGTCTCCGGTGGCTATCGGCCCAATGCCGCTGCCTGTTCTGCGCCACTCAAAGTCTGTCCCATATAAGCTTCACCTTCTCTGCTACATCCACTACCATCTCTGGTCCCAATAAAGTTCTATCACTAACATCATCCCAGGATAACGGAGTGCGGCACCACCGTCCATACAATGCCTCGAATGGTGATATCTCAATGCTGGCTTGGTAGCTATTGTTGTATAAAAACTCTACCAAGTGAAGGTGATCCTCCCAAGAACCTCCAAGATCCAAAACACAGGTGCGTAGCATGTCCTCGAGAGTATGAATAGTCCTCTTCGGCTGTCCGTCCGTCCGAGGGTGATAAGCAGTACTGAACTTGAGCTGAGTGTCCAAGATAGCCTGCAAACTCCTCCAGAAATGGAATATGAAGCAACTATCCTGATCTGAGACTATGCTCACTGGAACACCGTGCAATCTGATAATCTGGCGCACATATATCTCCATAAGTCTCTCCGTAGATGTACCCACTTTAAATGGCAAAAAATGGGCTAATTTGGTCAACCTATCCACGATGACCCCAATCGCATCCTTGCCTCCTGGAGAACACGGAAGTCCCGATACAAAATCCATGGTCACATGCTCCTATTTCTACTATGGAATGGGTAAAGGCTGAAGCAATCCGCCTAGCCTCTGTCTCTCCACCTTGACCTGCTGGCAAATTAAGCATCTAGATACGAAGCTAGCTACCTCCCATTTTATGCCATACCACCATACATGCTCTCTTATGTCTCTATACATCTTGTTGGCACCTGGATGCATAGAGTACTGAGAATGATACGCCTCCTGCAGAATCTTCTCGCCCAATGCTCCTCTCGGTACACATAACCTGGTACCGTGTTGCAATGATCCATCATCTGCGATGATAAAGTCCTCTGCCAGCCCCAACTGAACCTGTGCTCTGATACTCCTCAGAGACTCATCCTCATACTGTCCGGCTCTGACTCGGTCCATCAGCTCCGACTGAACCTGAAGTCCCCACATCTGTGCTGCGACTCCAGGAATCAATACCTCAATGCCCAAACCGTCAAGATCTACCAATAAATATCTGTCTCTAGTCAATCACATAGCTACAAGATACCTGCTCAAAGCATCCGCGACTATGTTGGCCTTCCCTGGATGGTACTGTGTCACACGCTAGTCCCAAAAGTACATGGGACCAGGCCACGTGGCAATAGCCAGCTGACACGTCTCCGAGGATAACCCAATTTAATGGATCCTAACGAAGAGTGCTACGCTGTCCTAAATACTAACAAGTTCAATATCAATCAACAACAGGTAATCTAATCTCATCCATAATATAAACAGCAAGAAAGTACTAAAATAAATACTGGAACATAAACGCCAGTCTCAAATATCATAGTACAGCTAAGAATGTCTGGTGGGGACAAACCCACTACTAGGACGAAAATAAAGTACTGAATGGCAGATAAAAAGAGTAATGACTAGGGTATCTGCTAACTAGATAAAGATGCTCCCAATCCTAGGCAAAAGGCCTACCAAGTGATCACGGAAACTCTGACGGTAGCACCTCCAGCTCCTCAGTTGTAGCGTACCTAGTCTCCTGTCCTGGGCCGTACACTGTGGGGTAATATGTCTCGTCCAAATCTGGAAAGGTACCAGGTCCTCAGAGGGATGTAACAAGATATATAGAAGCATGCCATATATATAAATACTGAATAAAATAAATACAATAAAGGGTGTGCTTACTATCTAAGTTAATGCAATGTGAGAACAACTTTGGTACGTATGGGTAGGCATAGGCATAACGTCCAACACTCTGAATAGCGTGGTATCTGTAACATCCATCATTCCGAAGAATGAGATATCTGCAATATGTATACGTCCGTATCACTCCGAAGAGCGCAGTATCTGCAATAAAGGAAGTCATTAGATCTGTGGCTCCTCCGGATACTACGAAATCAAATGTGTGTATCCCATACGCCTACTAGTTGTCCTCCCCGCCCAATGTAGATATACGAGTCGAATACACGACGTATATACCACGTATCTATATGCCACTCTCTACCAATACAAAATCCTACATTACGCGCTAACCGTGATCCATGTCATACGCACCGATAGCTAGTCGAGTACGCGAACCCGTATCCCAATATAAAATTGTCACAGTGTAACCTATAAGAGTGTCAGGTCTCGGAAGATATCAGAGTATCCTCCCAATGGGGTGAGTCTGCTAGTAACTAGGCCAAGTACACTAATCATCGGCGCAACCCTCGACTGCACCCGAGTCAATCTCGGACGCGCACAGTCATATAAAATAAAGCAACAAGATATCATACAACTTATGCATTATTTAAGTTAAACAGTAAATATGGCAAAGTATCTTGCTTGGGTCCTCAAGCTGTGAATGCCAATAGCCTGCTCCTGCGATGTCTCCTGGCTGGTCTAGTGACCCTAACACACAATATAATATAGCAATCTAGCATCAGACACTAAAGTAACACACAATGACACTACGACGCTGCTCTTAGGTACTGTCGCAAGATCACGGCTGGTCGACTACAGAGTCGCGTGTGCACGTAGCTAAAGTGCACACGTGTCCTGTCCTCAGTTACCGTGTCTCTCGCGACAATAACTACTAAGTTATGGGTCACAAAACTGTTTATGTTTAGTACAATTATATGTCCTTATTTTCCATGTTTAAGCATACCTGTCGAGGTCCAGGTTTTTAGGTGAAATACAAGTCTTTATAATCGAGTTATATCATTAAGGTAAATGCTTGTTATTAAATAAATGCTAAATCTTGTTAACATCATACATTCATATATATATAGTTTAACGTTAATTAGGTTTGTGTCAAGACTACGACACTCGACATGACGACACGACGACTATATATAAATAACGATACGAGGAGAGAAGGGAACTAGAAGGCGAGTACCTAGTTGGCTGGACGAAAGTCTGCTCGTTGACTGGTCGTCCTCCGACATGGGGCTGAGCTCCGGTCGACGGCGGCAAGCAAGGCAGCAACGGCAGCGACAGTAACTGCAGTAGTTGCAGCAACGACAGCAGCGGGCTGGGGACGATGTTGGGTGGTGGAGACGGTGGTCAGGCGGGGGTAGGCTGCGGAAGAGGCTCGTGGAGGTGGCGGCCTGAGGTGGTGGTGGTGTTGAGGGGGTCGGGTAGATATGGTTGGGGTGGTTTTTGTTTATGGTGAATGGGATGGTTGATGGCGGTGGTGCAGCCTGTGCATGCGGCCTGAGGGGAGGGGTCCGGTGACTAGGGGTGCAGGCGACGGTCTAGGCTGCGGTGGTGGCGGCCTGAAGTGGTGGTGGTGTTTATGAAGTCGGGGGAAGGGAGAGGGGGTACTCGGGTTTTGGAAGGGGATTTGGCTAGGGTTGAGATAGTGGGTGATATAATTCTAGGGTTTCAATAGAGAAGTATGTATTTATATGGGGAGAGGGAATATGACTGACCTCGGGATTTGGGCCGGTCTGGCTCCTCGGGGTGGGGGCTGGTCCACATGAAAGGTGTACATGGGCTTGGTTAGGTCCTGCTTTGGGGTGAGTCTGGCCTCCAATTTAATTTAATTAAAATAATGCACCAGTTATTTTTTTGTCAATTGGAAACACAAGGGGTTAACTTTGGGTGAAACACAAGAGTCATGGGCGTAGCAGGCTCAGAGTCGGCTAATACCCTAACTTGGGTTATAGGGAATTGGGTTGTGGTTGGGCCTCAAATTCAAGTAGGAATGGACAATTAAGGGGAATTGGATTTATTGAAATTATTCATGGACGTTTGTAACGAATACTGCGCAGCTAAAATGAAGCACAATATTGAGTTTTTAAAAGTTACACAAGGGTTAAATGGGTAGTCTTGTATGTCTAGGAAATATGTATGAACTTGGTTTGAAGGTAACTACTGGTGTAACGGTCCAAACATTGAAGCAATAGTGAGGTGTAATAAGTCACATAATTGTTGTACATTAATCCTAATTGTAACCAAATTAGTCCTAGTCTCTCAATTTAAATTAAATAAATCCTAAATTGGTCGAGGGGGTTTGCATACTGCAAGGATATGTCAAAGTCTTTCATCAACTCCAACCATCGCTGCTGCCTCATGTTGAGCTCTTTCTGTGTCACGACCCGCACCCAAAATTTGGGCATGAGTCATGGGTACGTCCAGCCTACGCCGCAGCATCGGCAGTAGAACGCTGTCTAGGTCTCAACATAATATATATATCCTGTCAATAGTCTCAACTCCGTACGGAGGACAAAGATAATAATCCACAATTATATAAATATACTCAATCACAAGCTATAAGAAATAATGGCATGAAGAGAATGGAAAAGAGTTCTATATAAACCAATCACAAAAGTGCAACACAAGTCCTGGGTCTAGATGACCTCACAAAGTCATAAAATAATAAGTATAACTCAGTCTCAGTCTGAAATAATAATTACAGAAAAAGTAATCTAAGTATTGGCAGGTAAGATCTCCTCTAGGATAGGCAACTCCTCTGGGATTTCCGGAGTGAAATCTCCCTCTAATCCTGGGCCGTAATAAGTGGGGCACAAGTTCTCCAGGTCCTCTAAAAAATGTTATCCAGTCAGGATTGGAGCGAGCACAAGCACTAACAGCAGTTTCATTAAATTGACAAAAGCTATAAATAGTGTAAGAAATACAAGATGAGAATAAATGCTGGAAATATAAAGTACTGGAGAAATGAAATAGGCAATAGAGCATCTAGCAATGAATAATAAACAGTGAATGCTAGAACAAGTGAATCTAAATAAAATAGACATCTAGCTAAGTGTTTGAAATATCAGTTTATTATGTGATCGGCTTGGGACTAGATCAGGCTGGTTATATATGATTAGCTATGATTCTTGTAGGTCAGGCTAACCATATGGTTAGCTATGATGCATGTAGTGGTCAGGCTAATCATATATAACAGCTATGATACATGTAAATGGTCAGGCCGCACCCGACGTGAGAAGTGGGGTGAGCTATGATGCATGTAGATGGTTGGATATGATCACATAATCTACTAATAGTTCCCCATCCCCCAGCTAGCACGATGGATTCCAATCACGACTCCTCATGATGGGGATCTAGGGTGCTAACTCATGTATCCATAGTGTCGAAATCAAGTATGTAATACAACTAGATTATAGAAGTAATCAACAAAATGAAAACTGTCAGAGAATGTACTCGCCTGTGGTCCTGAGCAAAGGGTGAGGATCGATGTCCAAAGTGGGATCACAATGACCTATTTGTGGAATATAAATGTCAGATACTGAATTTAAAGGAAATAACATGCTTAATTAGTTAAAAGCGAGGCCTCTAGGTCAATTCTGTGGTTTACTGTTCAGTACTAGGTTATCCTAGATAAACTAGGTCCACACTAAGGTTTAGGTCCAAACTAGTTAATTAGTCTATAAGGTCACTAACTAATAAAAATAATATGTAAGTAATATGATACTCTATATATATTGGTTTCTGGATACACTGATTCACCTAGATACACAGATTCTGATACACAGCTATCCTACTGATACTAAGCACACAGATACATAGCCACACACATAGCACATTAATTCCTCACTCTCAGCTCACATACACTAGACTCACAGTCACTGGTTTCACTGACACTAATAATACTTAAACACACTGGTTTTATGTACACAGACACTCATAGTTCACATAGTATACACTCAGGTATTGGCACACCTACACTCACTGCTCACTGACACAGGTAGACACACTGCTCACACTCACAGACACTCTGAGAACACACAGTACACTATTGAACCTAGAATAAATCACTCTACACACACAGCACACATGTGCATTTCCTCTCAGAATTACACACAGCCATATACACACAGGGACATAAAACTCCTACACACACACACTGGAAGTTTACTGATACATAAGTTCTATGAAACACAGTCCTATACTCAGGTATCTAACACACACAGAAACTCACTCACTGGCACACATGTCCTAACACTGAGACTAACACTCACAGGCAATACTCACTGAACACCTACACAAACCTACACTCACTGTCTAGAACCTGGGAATTTCCTCACTCACTCACACAGGTATCTCACCTACACACACAGGCTCTAAATCCCTACACTGTACAAGCCCTAATACTGAGACACTGGTTCACAGTATCAGTTAATGGGATACTGATACACTACAGTCACTTAAGTTCACTCACACACACAATATTTACACACACACTCACCTACAGGCACATACACAGATACACTATCTAAACACACTGCTCCACAGAATCTAAACTGACACAGACTGTTTCCCCCTTCCCTGCACACACTCAGTGCACTGATCACAGTTTTCCTCACTCTCCTAATACCTCACACACAGCTATATTGAATACTGATACACTAAAACTACACCCTACTGAATTATACCCAATTCTCACCCCCTGCACACTGATACCTCACTGTGCTCACAGGTATCGTACACTCACTCACACACTCAGATTTCTGGGAAAAATCTGAGACACACATAACACAGCTAACACTGGTTTCACTGAAACTCATACAGGTAGACATATAGCCATATACACAAGTATACAGGTTGACACACTGGCACATATACACACATAAGTAGACACTGCTACTCACACAGGTACAAGGTTATAACTGATGCACAACATAAACTGACACACGCTGTTGAAATACACCTATAGTTCTACTGAGACACAGAACACTACTACACAAGGACACAGGTACACACTGAGCTACACTGATACAGGCCACTGCTAAACATAGATATTTGTATACACAGAGATATTGGTATACTCAGAGACTGAAATACTGATACACTAATTCCCTACCAAGAACACCCCTTTTACTGTACACAGCCCTCACACACCTACACATCACTCCCCACCATGTCCAATACACTGAGACACGGGGACACTCCACACAGATCCCCTTTAACCGTGCTGCTCTCAACACAACATTTACACATCACATACATGTTCATACACCCGACTGTGCACATGTTTCCCCCAAATCCTGATTTCTACATCAAAATATCAGAAATACCCAAATCAAACCCTAAATCGATATAATAGACTACATGTAGGAGAGGTAATCATGTATACTAGCAAACCCCTAGGGTTAGGATTCATGAAATTAGGGAAAACCAAACGTGGGTCACCCAAAACCCTAGAATTACCTAGGTCTTCATGTAGGACCTACGAAATTAAGATCCATACAACAAGGGGTTTCCTAATGGGCAATAATCAACAGAAAACAGAATATAATTGAATAAAAATAGGGTTTTACCTATAGGGAGATGGTTTCCCTATGAAAGTTCTTCTTCCCCAAGGTTCCTTGACCCAAGCTCCTTGTTTCCCTTTGCTTTGGAGGAGGAGGATGGAATCCCTAAGGTTTGATTCTGAATTTTGGGGGTGAGGGAAAAATGGTTTTTCTTATGGAGGCTAGGGTTTCTTTCTTCATGAAGGAAAAGAGGGTTGAGGGTGGCTCCCTTTTATAATAAAGCTAGATTTTAGGGTTTTTCTAATGCAAAGGGTTAAGCTAATCCTTTATGTTAAGTCATGAAAAACTTAATTAACTAAGGTTGGCTAATTCTAGGGTTTTAACTTCCTAATTCAAAGTGTGGTTTAGGGTTTAGCCATTAGGGTTAGTCCTAATGAGTTCTAGGGTTTTACCTAAACCAAACACAACTAACAACATATAAATAGTTTATAAAACCCAGCAGATTAATTAAACACATAATTATTCAAAATAGTAAAATTACACAAATGCCCTTATCTGGAAATATGGTGGTGACATTCTGTGTAAACACATACTTTAAGCTCCTATGGTCTGTAAATATCTCTACTCTCTCTCTCCATATAGATAGTGTTTCCATAATTTGAGAGCAAAGATAACCGCTGTCAACTCCAAATCATAGGTAGGGTAGTTCTTCTCATGAGGGGGTAAATGCCTGGAAGCATAGACAATCACCTTTCCGTGATGCTGTAACACACAACCCAAACCCTTCTCTGATGCATCACTGTAAATGGAAAATCCTCCTGCTCCTGATGACAAAGTCAAGATTGAAGCTGTACTCAACCTCCTCTTTAGCTCCTCAAATGCTGACTGACAATCCTCAGTCCAGACGAACTCCACGTCCTTCCTGGTTAGTCTAGTCATCGGCTCTGCAAGTCTGGAAAGTCCTGAACAAACCTCTGATAGTATCCCGCCAATCCAAGAAAACTCCTGATCTCTGCTACTAAACTCGGGGTAGACCACGATTCAACTGTTGAAATCTTCTTCGGATCCACTAAGATTCCCTCTCCGGTAATAACATGCCCAAGAAATTCAACCTTATCAAGGAAGAACTCACACTTTGATAACTTACCATACATCTTCTCCTTCCTGAGGGTCCCCAGAACTATCCTCAAGTGCTGCTCATGCTCCTCTGGGGTCTTCGAATATATTAGAATATCATCAATGAAGACTACAACAAACTGGTCTAGGTATTAATGAAACACCTTGTTCATCAGGTTCATGAACACTATCGGGGCATTGGTAAACCCAAACGGCATCATCAAGAACTCGAACTGCCCATAACGAGTCCTGAAAGCTGTCTTTGGGATGTCTTCCCTCTTCACTTTTACCTGGTGGTACCCTGACCTTAAGTCCATCTTGGAGAATACCTTCGTTCCACTCAACTGGTCAAATAAGTCATCGATCCGCGACAACGGATATTTGTTCTTGATAGTGAGGTTATTAAGTGCCCTGAAGTCGATACACATACGTACCGACCCATCCTTCTTTGGTATAAAAAGTACTGGAACACCCCATGGTGATAAACTGGAATGGATAAAGCCCTTGTCTTACAACTCATCCACCTGCTTCTTCAACTCTGCCAGTTCGCTGTTGTTTACTCTATAGACGTGCTGAGATATAGGCTCTGTGCCTGACACTAAATCTATAGAGAATTTCATATCTTTGTCCGGCGGCAACCCCAGCAACTACTTTGGAAAGACATCCAAGAACTCTGCAATCAACAAATATGGCGGCTTATGCTCTTCCACTAAAGCTCCACAGAAATCGTCTTTGCTCTGCTCAGCTCCTCGGACGAATTCGAACTCCGGCTCACTTGGCGTCTGAAATAAAACTCTGCCTCCATGACAATCGATACTAGCGTGATGTCTGCTCAACTAATCCATTCCGAGTACTATATCGTAACTTGAAAATAACATTATGAGTAAACATACGCTCAGCTCATGGTCTCCTAAATAAACTCTCTGGTTCTTGCAAACATCACTGACTAGGATAATGCCACCCCCGGTCGTGATCTTGCAAGTCCGTGCCAACGGTTAAGACTCAAGACGTTGCCTCAAAGCAAAAGATACAGATACAAAGCTATGAGAAGCATCAGAATCGAACAAAACATGAGCTAGAAATGAGTCGAGATAAACTGAACCTAAGATGACATCGCCAACCGACTCCTCCTCATCGACAGTCAAGACAAAAGCTCGCCCTTGTCGCTGCGCTCCTCTCTGATGCTGATGCTGGGCAAATTGCTGCTGCTGCGGTGGAAGAGGTCCTCTCTGCTGCTGTCCCGCTGGTGGTCTAGCGGGTGCCCTCTGTGCCTGTCCTCCGTCCTGAGCTGGACGAGTTGGGACTTTAGGACAAGCCCACAACTGATGATCTCCCGATCCACAGAATAAGCATTGGCCTAGCCTCATCCTGCATGCATCCCATCCGTGTCCTTGCTTCTTACAAAAAGTGCAAGGAACTATTGCCCTCTGGATCTGATGCATCTGCTAAGCCGGCGCTCTAGCTGGCCCATGATACTGCTGCCTCTGGTGCTAGTAAGGCCTCTGGTGCTGCTATTGGAAGTGAGGCCTCTTTGCTGGACCCGTGTTGTTGCTGGATCCTCCGGTGTCCCTCGTCCTCTTAGAGTATCATGCCCAGTACCAAATATAAGGAACTGAGCTATGTGGCAATGGCCAGCGGGTACACTTCGACGGGCATCCCAATCTAATGGACCCGAAGGAGTGCACCTAAGCTATAAAGTACAATGATAAAACCCAATATATAACACATAGGCAGTGAAACTAAATCTCATCCACAGACAACAGAAATATAGAGAACATAGAGAAAACATAACTACTAATGTGCAAAAGGGAAATAAGATAGGAAATGTATCATAATACAAGTACGAGTAAAATCATAAGGGAACAAACCCGCTAATATAAATACTGAAAGAAGGGAAACAGTAAGATAACTAGGAATGGTATCTGAAAGCTAGATAGTAATACCATCACAGGGTGAAGTCACTACCAGAGATCAAACGAAGTCCTCAGAAAGGATCTCGTCCTCTGCAACAGGTCCCACTCCTAGATATACACCCGGTCTATACTCCTCCGGGTAGTCCTCCCCGCCTAAGCCTGGAAGGGAACCAGGTCCTCAGAGGGACGTAACAAGGTACAAAACAGTATGCCATAGTATAACAAAAAAGAAAAAGTGCAATGCCATTATAATCTAGCACAACCACCTAAGTGAGACACAAATTTGAAGACAATGTTCGACGCGTGGGCTATCCAAAAATAAAACCGTAGCTTCGAATACAAAGACACACGGGGCGTACCGTAGCTCCGAGCACAGAGTTACACGGGTGATACTACGACTCTAGATACAGGAACACTACATAAATATGATAGATACATATATAAAGCGCGTACAGAGTAGCCCAAACATTTAGTAATTGTCTCCCCCTCTCAAAGCGATCAACGAGTGTTCGCTGAACCTGAACCTCTATCTAACAGTCTCATCATACATAAGTAACTATCAACAATCATGACCCTAAAGTCATCCAAGATTCTGGTCATGCTGACAGTATAGGATACATGAAGTCTGGCACGATGACGGTGTCTGAATGTGTCATAGTGTTATTGTAGTGCCCCGCTCGGCACTATGTACAAGTGATATCGCCTTGCTTGCTCGAACGGAAGTCTTCTCGGAGAGTTTCCGACCGATTAATTAATGTGAGTGGGCAGAACTGCATTCTCTGATTCTTATACGACTTAATAATGAATCTGAGTTTTTGAATGCTTGTTTGCTTAAGAAGAATGTTTTCATAAGAGAATGATAGAACCCGCTCAATATGCTAATAAAAGAACTCACATAGCTTGTCATCGAAACAAATCTGCTGCCTACTAAGAGAATATGAATGCTTGTCAGAATAAGATAGAACCATTGGTATGCTAAAGAGAATAAAAAATGTTGCATGCTTAGAAACACCGACACAGCTATCGAACGAACATTTGCTATGCTAAGAAAGTTAAGTAAATGAATGCCTCGAATATGTCCCTTTGAATATGCTAAGAAAGAGATAGTTATTGCATGTTAACTATGAAATCAATCATGCTTGCCTTAATATGTTTCGCTTGTCTGTTTGCTATATCGAACTGCTATAAGTAAAATATGTGAATACAGTGACTAATAGTACGCCCTGAGGATACGGCTCGCAAGGGTCTAGTGGGGTGTGCTATTAGTAATGTGACAAGATGTGCTTCGTTTCAATAAGATGTGTTTCGCTAAGACTGCATATGTTTTGCTTGATCATTGTTTTGCTTGCACTATGTGTTTATGTTATTGCATTGGTCTCGGACAACTTGTGCACAAGGTCTTGTCTCTCGAACGATTCCTGGGGCACTGGGAATCGCTCGGTCCGGAAAAGATTTTTGGATCGCTCTGAGGTGTACGGCTCGCAAGGGTCTAGTGGAGCGATATGTCTATTAGTATTGTGCGGAACCCATGATTTCACAGCTGCTAGTACTCGGGTGTGTTGATAGAGCTGGACTTCGTGTGACAGCTGCTGACACCCATGCGTGCTAGTGCAGAGCTGAACCTTGGACAACTGCTGCTAATCATGGGGCGACCCATGGACCGTCATATAGATAGGACACATGCTAGGTTTATCTTCTTGCATACCTATCGATTGATGACACCAGTGTTTGATACATAAGTTATGAATATGCAAATTATGACTAACTTGTGTATTTGCTGCAGGGATAACCGTTCGGCTATGGGGTAAAAAATATGAGTTATTACATAAGTCTGCTCATTCATTTTGTCTACATCGTAGAGATTATCTGTTAGTGCTTCAAGCATTGTATCGGTCAGACAATGACTATTAGTGCGGGAGAGCTGAACCTTGGTCTCAGCTGCTAATAGTATCAGAATGTTAGTCATTGGTTAGCTGGATTACCGCTACCGATCCTGAGTTTCTCGGGGACCGAATTCATATAAGATAGTCCTTCTGTGTGCCTAAAAGTATGATAGTCCATTTGATATATTGCCTCAATTTGATATGTTCAGTCTGCTATAAGATCTTTGCCCCAAGAGTTAGATTTTGTGCACAATACATGCTGCGCACTACACGATAGAGCACTATCCTAATTCGTATGCTTATAGTTTGAATATGCAAAACTGTTTTGAAGTTATGATTTCAAAGATGTAATCTGACTATAGTTCTGAACTGCATGAAATGAACCTAAGTAAAACTAGCAAGATCACTAGTAATGCAATGTTTTGCCACATGATTACTTAGTGTGGGTTTCAGGGGGTGTAGCTTCTATTCAGTTGTTTTATCTCACCAGTACTTGCATAAAGTGCTAACCCACTAACAGTTTGCTTGTTCTCAGGTGCCTGTTCGTCCGAGGAAGCGATAGCCGTGCCTCATCCCAAGGAACCGGAAATCTGGAGTCGATGCCTTGAGACATATCGAGATGGATCTACTTTTGTATAGAGGGACATAATGTATGGAACGATGTTATTGTAACCGAGAGAAGAGTGCTTGAGCGATCTGTAACCTTGGCCTTGCGTCGCTTGTAACACTTCTGATTATCAATAAAAGAGCTTATTTTCATATGCCACTGTGTTCTTTACTTTTCGGTAATATGTGTGCCGCTATTTCAGTATCGAATAGCTTACTTGCCCTTGTTCAAAGCTTTGGCCTTGTGCAAGCGCAACTTAGGCTTGCACGGCATCACGTCCCGATAAGAACGATTGTCCCGCGGGAGAGCTGTAACGTGGTGATTCACGTTCAGCGATGACTATCGGGCTTGTGGGAGATTTGGGGCGTGACATAATGGTATCAGAGCGACTCAATTCTTTGCCTATTCTGTTACCTCCGACTCTGAGTTGTGTTATGCTGCAATGAACGTTCCATACAATAAGTCCATAGATATTCTCAAAGATGCGCACAAAAGTTTTCTGGATTTGTTTTCATTGTTGCGATATGATATGTGATTTCTGGATTTGCTGTGTTTTGATTAAGAAAGGTGAGGGATGAGGACTATCGCTGCTCTATGTTTTCGTATGAGTTTCTCCTTGAGTTTCGAGGAGGAAACTCTTTGTTGGTGGGTAAGTATGTAGTGCCCCACTCGGCACTATGTACAAGTGATATCGCCTTGCTTGCTCGAACGGAAGTCTTCTCGGAGAGTTCTCGACCGATTAATCAATATGAGTGGACAGAACTGCATTCTCTGATTCTTACACGACTTAATAATAAATCTGAGTTTTTGAATGCTTGTTTGCTTAAGAAGAATGTTTTCATAAGAGAATGATAGAACCGACTCAGTATGCTAATAAGAGAACTCACATAGCTTGTCATCGAAACGAATCTGCTGCCTACTAAGAGAATATGAATGCTTGTCAGAATAAGATAGAACCATTGCTATGCTAAAGAGAATAAGAAATGTTGCATGCTTAGAAACACCGACACAGCTATCGAATGAACATTTGCTATGCTAGGAAAGTTAAGTAAATGAATGCCTCGAATATGTCCCTTTGAATATGCTAAGAAAGAGATAGTTATTGCATGTTAACTATGAAATCAATCATGCTTGCCTTAATATGTTTCGCTTGTCTGTTTGCTATATCGAACTGCTATAAGTGAAATATGTGAATACAGTGACTAATAGTACGCCCTGAGGATACGGCTCGCAAGGGTCTAGTGGGGTGTGCTATTAGTAATGTGACAAGATATGCTTCATTATGATAAGATATGTTTCGCTAAGACTGCATATGTTTTGCTTGATCATTATTTTGCTTGCACTATGTGTTTATGTTATTGCATTGGTCTCGGACAACTTGTGCACAAGGTCTTGTCTCTCGAACGATTCCTGGGGTACTGGGAATCGCTCGGTCCGGAAGAGATTTTTGGATCGCTCTGAGGTGTACGGCTCGCAAGGGTCTAGTGGAGCGATATGTCTATTAGTGTTGTGCGGAACCCATGATGTCACAGCTGCTAGTACTCGGGTGTGTTGGTAGAGCTGGACTTCGTGTGACAGCTGCCGACACCCATGCGTGCTAGTGCAGAGCTGAACCTTGGGCAACTGCTGCTAATCATCGGGCGACCCATGGACCGTCATATAGATAGGGCGCATGCTAGGTTTACCTTCTTGCATACCTATCGATTGATGACACCAGTATTTGATACATAAGTTATGAATATGCAAATTATGACTAACTTGTGTATTTGCTGCAGGGATAACCGTTCGGCTATGGGGTAAGAAATATGAGTTATTACATAAGTCTGCTCATTCATTTTGTCTATGTCACTACCACTTTTCCATACAAGGGTATTTCTGTAATTTAGCTATTTTAATGATTATGAATTTAATTATTTGCTGAGTTTTATAACTATTATATATTGTTAATAATATTTAGTTTTAGGTATAACCCTAGAAATCCATTAGGACAACCCTAATGAGTAAACCCTAGTTAGAAAACCCTATTTTAGCAAAGCCCTAGAATTTAAAATTTGGGTGAACCCTCAAAACCCTAGACTGACTTATCCTGAGTCTATTAGGTTCTACATGAGAGGGCCAAGGGGTTTAACCTAAAAACTAGGCATAGAAACCCTAAACCTAGGTTTAATATAAATAGGAAGCTTCTCACAAAGCTATTCTTCACGTAGAGAGAAAGGAAACCCTAGCCTCCAGAAGAGAAACCATCTCCCCACTCCAAAAATTCGAAACCTAACCCTAGGTTCTATTTTCTCCTCCTCCAAAGCAAGGAGAGCAGGGAACTTGGGTCAAGGAAACTTGGGAAGGAAGAACTTTCTTAGGGAATCATCTCCCTGCAGGAAAAAACCCTATTTTAATCCTTTTAATTCTGTTTTCTGTCGATTATTGGCCATTAGGAACCCACCCTACTGTGTAGATTTCGATTTAGGTTTTTTGATTTGGTTTTTGATGATATGTGGGTGTTTTCCTAAATTCTGGAACCCAAACCCTAGGGATCTCGTGGAGGCACCATTACCATCTCCTACATTAGTCTAGATCTCGATTTTAGGGTTTATTTTGGGGGCATTTTACTGTTCAGTAGGTATTTAGGGGTTTCCCTATGAAATCGGGTTCTGTGGGAGGAAATCTGTGTGTTGGATTTGTGCACAGTCGGGTATGGAGACAGTGTGCAGTATGGGTAGTTATTTCTCTGTGTATCAGACATTAGGGGGGGGGGGGGTTTCTGTGCAGTGTTGATACTTAGGGCTCGTGTATGGTTGGCATGGGGTTTAGTATCAGTGTTAGGATTTGATGCATTAGAACCTATGTGAGTTTAGATTCAGTATGCATTAGCAGTCAGTTCAGTGGTATGCCAGGAGGAGCAAATTGATGTGTTAACATTTGGGTGTGCAGTGAGGAGCCTGTGTCTGAGTTGAGAGTGTAAATACTTGAATGTGTAGAGTTCATGTGTTGGGTTGTGTATCAGTATCAATATGAGGGAAGGTTTATTTCAGTGAGGAAAACTGTGCATGTGTGTGTATTCCCAGGTAAATATGTGTGCATTGTGTATCATGAATGGGGGTTAAATGGCTGTGAACTAGGGAGCCACTGTGTATGTGTGAGGTGTCTTCCTGTGTGTAGTATCTCAGAAATCAGTGTGTAGGTAGATGATACTTTGAGTATCCAAATAACTGTGGGTATATGTGTGTTCAGTGTAGCAGTTTGTGTGTAGATTTAGGTGAGTGTTTTGATGACTGTGAGTACCTATGTGTAATTATGTAGTGTAGGATTTATATTATTTTCAGTATCTAGGTTGTATTTGTGAGATTGGTTTAGAAGTTTATGTGTCAGTATATGTGTATCAGGGTGTATGTGTGCAGTGTGCTGTGTGCACTGAGTCTTGATGTGTCAGAGTATATCAGGACACTGTCTCATTGTGTGTTACAGTAAGTTCCTGACAGTGTGTATATTCTATGTGTGTGTGTGTCATTGTGAATCTCTGTGTGCAGCATGTGTGGTGACCAGTTGGATTATGTGCAGTGTACATCTAGTGTGTAGGCATTGTCTGCTGTGTGTCTTAGTAATGTGGGTGTGTGAATGCAGTATGTGCATTGGAGTGTTAGAGCCTTGTATCAGTGTGTTAAACCTGTGAATGCCAGTGAGTTGGACCTATGTGAATCAGTGCAGTGGTTGTGACTGTGAGAACTCAGTGAGGAGTTCAATTATCTGCCTGTGTGTGTGTGTGAGTTCCTGATTTTAGTTGTAGTTCAATGTGACTGAAGGGCAGAGAGATTGTTTCAGTAAAGTTCTGTAGGTGTGAGAGTAGCTGGGTATTTCAAATATCTAAGGGTGTTGTGTAGTTAAGATTAGTAGAGTGTGTTAATGTGTGCCACAGAGCCTAGTAGTGTATTCCAGGACTTATGCCAATACCTGTGTTGCCTGTGAGCAGCAGTTAAGTGTGCAATGAGGACTGTTAAGACTCAGGTTCAAAATCATTGAAGGATATAGGATTTTTTGTCTTTTGTTCAGGGAGTACTAGGTAGGCTGGGAGTTTGGGGTACAATAATGGAGTTGGATATAAGTTGGTGGTTTAGTGCTATTTTACAAATATTAGTAGTATGTGTGTGTGTTTTAGCATGTTAGGTATCTGTCAAATGTAGGGAGGCAGAGTAATAATTTAGGGTTTAGTAGGTTCAGTATCAGTTGATGCCAAGGGTAGTGATAAAGTGTATAGGTAATGTGATACTAGTAGTTAAGTTATTGATTATATGTATACCTAACAATATATATTGTATGATACTTAGTATCCTTAATATCTAAGGAGATCTAGAATCTAGGTATTGACCAATACTAAGATACGGACTAAGATATTGTGGTTCAGGGTGAGATATTTACTATAGGTCAAGATATTTTAGGTAATAGGTTATGTATGGGTGAGATAAGCTTGAACTTGCTAGTATGGACTTAGAAACCTAGGTACAACCTAGCTTTGTCTAGTATTGACTAGTTTGACCACAAAAGCCAACTTTAAGGGTAATTTGGACCTTGTTTGACCTAGAATAATTTAGAGACCTAGTTAACCTAGTTGGACCTAGCTAAGACCTAGAATAGCTAGTTAGTAGCAGAAATTAGACCAATTGACTCAGTTGGACCTTGTATTGACCAGTAAACCTTAGACGTGACCTAGAAACCTCGTTTTTGAATTGTTAAGCATGTTATTCTTTTAATTCATTAATTAACATTGAATTTCCATAAATAGGTCATTGTGATTCCATTTTGGACCTCGATCCTCACATTTTGCTCAGGACCACAGGCGAGTACATTCTCTGACAGTTTTCATTGTTGATTATTTCTATAAATTGTAGTGTATTACATACTTGATTCCGATACTATGGATACACGGGTTAGCACCCTAGATCCCCATCATGAGGAGTCGTGATTGGAATCCATCGTGCTAGCTGGGGGATGGGGAACTGTTAGTAGATTATGTGATCATATCCACACTTACCATGCATCATAGCTCACCCCACATCTCACGTCGGGTGCGGCCTGACCATCATTATGCCTCATAGCTGTTATATATGATTAGCCTGACCATTATCATGCATCATAGCTAACCATATGGTTAGCCTGACCTTCAAGAATCATAGCTAATCATATATAACCAGCCTGATCCAGTCCCAAGCCGATCACATAATAAACTGATATTTCAATCACTTAGCTAGATGTTTTATCTTTATTCAGATTACTGTTCTAGCATTCACTATTTATTGCTCATTGCTAGATGCTTTATTGTCTATTTCATTTCTCCAGTACTTCACATGTTCAGCTTTTATTTCCATCTTGTATCTCTTACACTGTTTATAGATTTTGTCAATTTAATGAAACTGCTGTTAGTGTTTGTGCTTCGCTCCAATCCTGACTGGATAACAACATTTTCAGAGAACCTGGAGGACTTTTGCCCTACTCATTACGGTCCAGGAATAGAGGAGGATTTCACCCCAGAAATCCCAGAGGAGGTGCCTATCCTAGAGGAGAACTTACCAGCCTGTTCTTAGATTACTTTTCTGCATTATTGTTTTAGACTGAGACTGAGTTGTATTATTTTATTTGTGACTTTGTGAGGTCATTTAGACCCAGGATTTGAGTTAGACTTCTTGTGGTTGGTTTAAATAGAACTCTTTTCAATTCTCATCGTGCCATTATGTTATAGTTGTGATTGAGTTTAATATAGCATTGTGGTTTATTTATCATTGTTCTTCGTTCGGAGTGGAGACTATTGACAGGATATACTATGTTTGTGACCTAGACAGCGTTCTACCGCCGATGCTGCGGCGTAGGCTGGACGTACCCACGTCTCATGCCCAATTTCCGGGTGCGGGTCATGACACGTTTTTAGTGGTGGCCCATGCAGGTCTAGTCTCCAGTCAGTAGTCTTAGAATCACATTAGAGCGATATTGTAGTAATAGGAATTAGGCCAAGGATATGCTCAATCACAATTAGGGAATTCTGATTCTTATGATACTACTCTTAATGATTTTCCTTTAGAAGTTTACTGTCCTTCCTTGATGATATCGTATTTATTGCCTTAATTGAATCTTTCGATCTGTCTTCAGGATGCCGCCAAGAAGGTCCCAGAGACTCGGAGCAGCAGATTCAGAGAGGTCTGCCACCTCTCGCGCTGCCGGACAGACATCAGCAGCACCTCCTACATCTCCAGTACATGTGGGAGTGTCTACAGCATTCGGGGGTCCTCCACCACCAGTTCAGAGGGTCCCCACAGCTACGACGGCACAACCACCACCAGCTTAGCATCCAGGAGGTGTGCCCGTCGATGGGGCACAGATGTTCGCCTTGATTCAGGGCATGGTCGACGCCCAGAGGACGTCGGCAGAGGCCCAGAGAGTGCAGGCTGAGGCACATCAGGCCCAGACAGAGATGATGAGGGTGAACATGGAGAATGCTCACCAAGTGGCTCTCCAAGCTGTGGAGAGAGTCACTCAGCAGCAGCAACAACCTGGTCAGCAACAACAGAGGCCGGGCACCATTGTAGACTTCAAGAGGATGATGCCTCGGGAGTTCAAGGGGACAGAAGGGATACTCTACGCCGATGATTGGCTAGAGGACATCGAGAGGAACTTGCGTTTGGCGCAGATTCCAGAGGCGCTCCAGATCGAGGCCGCTGGCAGCCAGATGTTCGACATTGCCTTGACGTGGTTTCGCACGGAGCCGAGACTCTTGCGCGGGGGACTCACTTGGGAAGCTTTCAAGGAGCTCTTCAAAGAAAAGTTCTTTCCTGATGTCGCCCTGGGAGCTTTGGAGAGTCAGTTCCATGACTTAGCCCAGGGGAGCTCGTCCGTCGATGAGTATGTCGCGGAGTTTAGCCGTCTGAGCCGCTTCGCACCGTCGATGATTAGAGATCCGGGGGACAGGGCCCAGAAATTCAGAAAGGGGCTGACAAGAGAGATCAAGTCTCGCACGTCGGGACGTCACACAGCTACCTATGAGGGCATATTGATGGATGCCCAAGTAGCCGAGGATGACTTGGACCTCAGACCCAAGAGGGGACGCGATGTTTCCGGGGGAGCCAACAGTAGTGCGGGACCAGGCAAGCGTCCACACTTTCAGCAGCAGCAGAGGCCCTTTCAGCAGCAGCATCAGGCACCAGCCCGAGGGCAGGTCCAGCAGCAACAGAGACAGAACCAGCCCGCCATCCAGTGTGCGTACTGCGGGAAGACAGGACATACCAGAGAGAACTGCAGGAAGAGGTTAGGCTCATGTTTGTACTGCGGATCAACGACACACCAGCTGAAGGATTGCCCTACCATACGGACTCGTCCAGGTCAGGGTGGAGCAGCCGCCCAGAGAGGACCAGGCAGGGTACCAGCAGCACCAGGAGGCCAACAGCAGAGGGGACCACTTCCACCGCAAAATCAGAGGTTTGCCCAGCATCAGCAGCAGAGAGGTGCACCCCAGGGGCGAGCGTACGCCATGGCAGTCGAGGAGATCGAGCCAGCAGGAGACTTGATCACAGGTTCGGTTCTTCTCGATTGTATTCCTGCATTTACCTTATTCGACTCTGGCGCTTCCCATAGTTTTGTGTCTGTATCATATGCACTTCGACATCATTTAGACACAGAACCATTAGCTAGGACTTGCAAGATCATGACTGGTGGAGGTATTATCCTAGTCCGTGATCACTGCAAGGACCGGAGAGTGTCAGTAGGAGGCCGAGACTTGAGCGTGAGCTTACTTGTCATGCCACTTCCGGGGTACGATATTGTACTCGGAATGGACTGGTTGAGTAGGCATCATGCTACGATAGATTGTTATAGAGGCAGAGTATTGTTTAGACCACCAGGAGAGCCGGAGTTTGAGGTCGTCAGAGGAACCGCGGAACAGAGAGGGAGCACATTTTGCGGAGCCAGGACGGAAGAAGAGGAGTTGCCACATCCTCTGATAGCGGAGTTCCTGGATGTATTTCCAGAGGAGTTGCCAGGCTTGCCGCCAGACAGAGACGTTGAGTTCTCTATAGACTTGGTTCCAGGAGCGGAGCCCATTTCACAACATGTCTATAGAGTCAACAACAGCGAGCTGGCAGAACTGAAGAAGCAAGTTGAGGAGCTGCAGGACAAAGGCTTCATCAAATCCAGTTCATCGCCATGGGGAGCTCCGGTATTGTTCGTACCGAAGAAGGACGGCACGGTGCGCATGTGCATTGATTATAGAGCTTTGAACAATATCACCATCAAGAACAAGTACCCGCTGCCGAGGATAGATGATCTTTTCGACCAGTTGAGCGGGGCGAGGGTGTTTTCAAAGATTGATTTGAGGTCAGGCTATCACCAGGTGAAGGTGAAGAAAGAAGACACGCCGAAGACAGCTTTTCGGACCAGATACGGCCAGTTTGAGTTCATGGTGATGCCATTTGGTTTAACCAATGCACCGGCAGTATTCATGAACTTGATGAACAAGGTGTTCCACCAGTACCTTGACAAGTTCGTGGTGGTGTTCATCGACGATATTCTTGTGTATTCCAAGACCCCGGAGGAGCACGAAGAGCACCTGAGATTGGTCTTAGAGACTCTCAGGAGGGAGAAGCTGTACGGGAAACTCTCTAAGTGTGAATTCTTCCTTGACAAGGTCGAATTTCTTGGGTATGTGGTATCGGGTGACGAAATCTCGGTTAACCCAAAGAAGATCGAGGCAGTAGAGTCGTGGGCTACCCCCAGTTCGGTAGTTGAGATCAGGAGTTTTCTCGGGCTAGCAGGATACTACAGGAGGTTTGTACAAGACTTCTCCAAGATTGCAGCGCCTATGACCAGACTGACTAGGAAGGATGTGGATTTTGTTTGGACGGAGGAGTGCCAGGCTGCATTTGATGAGCTGAAGAAAAGGTTGACGACAGCTCCAATTTTGACGTTGCCATCAGGGACAGGTGGTTTCACCATCTACAGTGATGCTTCAGGGAAGGGCCTGGGATGTGTTCTTCAACAGCACGGGAAGGTAATTGCCTATGCTTCCAGGCAGTTGCGCCCTCATGAAAAGAATTATCCCACCCACGATTTAGAGTTGGCAGCAGTTATCTTCACTCTAAAGCTGTGGAAACATTACCTGTACGGAGAGCGTGTGGAGATCTTCACAGACCACAAGAGCTTGAAGTACGTATTCACACAGAAGGAGCTGAACATGAGGCAGAGGAGATGGTTGGAGTTGATGAAAGACTTTGACATCTCATTGCAGTACCATCCAGGGAAGGCTAACGTAGTCGCCGATGCCTTGAGCAGGTATCCGATGGCTATGTACTTGACGACTGATAGACATTTGTTGGCGGATTTGGAGAGCTTGGAGATTGAAGTGTTAGTTCCCGGTGCTGAGATTCAAATATGGGGATTGCAGATACAGTCCGAGCTGATGGACAGGATCAGAGCTGCGCAGTACGATGATGTGACTCTGAGGAGTATCAGAGCACAGGTTCAGATGGGATTGTCAGACGACTTTACTATCGCAGAGGATGGTTCCTTACGGCACGGCACGAGGATATGTGTGCCTAGCGGGGAGCTGCGCGAGGAGGTTTTGCAGGAGGCACACCGCTCTCAGTACTCGATGCATCCCGGTGCCAACAAGATGTATCGAGACTTGAGGGAGCACATATGGTGGTATGGAATGAAGCACGAGGTAGCACGCTTCGTATCTCGGTGTCTAGTGTGCCAGCAGGTAAAGGCAGACCGGCAGAGGCCAGGAGGTTTGCTTCAACCTTTACCGATCCCAGAGTGGAAATGGGAGCACGTGACCATGGATTTCGTTTCAGGGCTTCCACGTTCTCCAGGAGGGAAGGACGCGATTTGGGTCATCGTGGACAGGTTGACCAAATCAGCCCATTTCTTACCTTTCAAAGTGGGCACGTCGACAGAGAGGCTAGCAGAGATGTACGTGCGACAGATTGTTAGACTTCATGGAGTTCCTGTGAGCATCGTCTCGGATCGGGATAGTCGTTTCACTTCCCACTTCTGGAGGAGTCTGCAGGCTAGCTTGGGCACCCAGCTCAAGTTCAGTACCGCATATCACCCCCAGACAGACGGGCAGTCTGAACGGACTATTCAGACTCTCGAGGATATGCTACGCACTTGTGTTCTAGATCTCGGAGGTTCTTGGGAGGATCATCTGCACCTGGTAGAGTTCGCTTACAACAACAGCTACCAGGCCAGCATCGAGATGTCACCATTTGAGGCTCTTTATGGACGGAGGTGTCGTACACCGCTATCGTGGGACGACGTTGGAGAGAGAGCCTTGCTAGGACCAGAAATGGTCGTGGATGCAGCAGAAAAGGTGAAACTCATCAGAGACAGACTGCGAGTGGCGCAGGACAGACAGCGGCATTGGGCCGACAGCCACCGTAGACCCCTTGAGTTTCAGGTTGGCGATCTAGTGTTCCTACGGATTTCTCTGACGCGTGGAACGATTCGTTTTGGCAGAGGCGGAAAGCTTAGCCCACGCTACATCGGACCCTTCGGTATTCTTGCAAGGGTAGGTGCAGTGGCATATAGACTGGACTTGCCGCCTGCATTGGAGGGAGTGCATAATGTGTTCCATGTGTCGCAGCTGAGACGGTACGTGGCCGACCCTAGTCACGTACTTGATCACTCGGAGATTGAGGTTGGTCCGACGCTCAGCTACCCTGAGCAGCCCGTAGAGATATTGGACCGCAGGGAGAAGGTGTTGCGGAACCAAACTATTCCTTTGGTTCGCGTAGCATGGAGACATCACTCTCCAGGGGAGTCGACCTGGGAGAGAGAAGACGAAATGCGCGAGCAATACCCGTATCTCTTCCCGACTTGAGGTATATTCCTTTTCTGATTTCATTCTTGTTGTAGTTCAGTCCAATTTCGAGGACGAAATTTCTTTTAGGAGGGTAGACTTGTCACTACCACTTTTCCATACAAGGGTATTTCTGTAATTTAGCTATTTTAATGATTATGAATTTAATTATTTGCTGAGTTTTATAACTATTATATATTGTTAATAATATTTAGTTTTAGGTATAACCCTAGAAATCGATTAGGACAACCCTAATGAGTAAACCCTAGTTAGAAAACCCTATTTTAGCAAAGCCCTAGAATTTAAAATTTGGGTGAACCCTCAAAACCCTAGACTGACTTATCCTGAGTCTATTAGGTTCTACATGAGAGGGCCAAGGGGTTTAACCTAAAAACTAGGCATAGAAACCCTAAACCTAGGTTTAATATAAATAGGAAGCTTCTCACAAAGCTATTCTTCACGTAGAGAGAAAGGAAACCCTAGCCTCCAGAAGAGAAACCATCTCCCCACTCCAAAAATTCGAAACCTAACCCTAGGTTCCATTTTCTCCTCCTCCAAAGCAAGGAGAGCAGGGAACTTGGGTCAAGGAAACTTGGGAAGGAAGAACTTTCTTAGGGAATCATCTCCCTGCAGGTAAAAACCCTATTTTAATCCTTTTAATTCTGTTTTCTGTCGATTATTGGCCATTAGGAACCCACCCTACTGTGTAGATTTCGATTTAGGTTTTTTGATTTGGTTTTTGATGATATGTGGGTGTTTTCCTAAATTCTGGAACCCAAACCCTAGGGATCTCGTGGAGGCACCATTACCATCTCCTACATTAGTCTAGATCTCGATTTTAGGGTTTGTTTTGGGGGCATTTTACTGTTCAGTAGGTATTTAGGGGTTTCCCTATGAAATCGGGTTCTGTGGGAGGAAATCTGTGTGTTGGATTTGTGCACAGTCGGGTATGGAGACAGTGTGCAGTATGGGTAGTTATTTCTCTGTGTATCAGACATTAGGGGGGGGGGGTTTCTGTGCAGTATTGATACTTAGGGCTCGTGTATGGTTGGCATGGGGTTTAGTATCAGTGTTAGGATTTGATTCATTAGAACCTATGTGAGTTTAGATTCAGTATGCATTAGCAGTCAGTTCAGTGGTATGCCAGGAGGAGCAAATTGATGTGTTAACATTTGGGTGTGCAGTGAGGAGCCTGTGTCTGAGTTGAGAGTGTAAATACTTGAATGTGTAGAGTTCATGTGTTGGGTTGTGTATCAGTATCAATATGAGGGAAGGTTTATTTCAGTGAGGAAAACTGTGCATGTGTGTGTATTCCCAGGTAAATATGTGTGCATTGTGTATCATGAATGGGGGTTAAATGGCTGTGAACTAGGGAGCCACTGTGTATGTGTGAGGTGTCTTCCTGTGTGTAGTATCTCAGAAATCAGTGTGTGGGTAGATGATACTTTGAGTATCCAAATAACTGTGGGTATATGTGTGTTCAGTGTAGCAGTTTGTGTGTAGATTTAGGTGAGTGTTTTGATGACTGTGAGTACCTATGTGTAATTATGTAGTGTAGGATTTATATTATTTTCAGTATCTAGGTTGTATTTGTGAGATTGGTTTAGAAGTTTATGTGTCAGTATATGTGTATCAGGGTGTATGTGTGCAGTGTGCTGTGTGCACTGAGTCTTGATGTGTCAGAGTATATCAGGACACTGTCTCATTGTGTGTTACAGTAAGTTCCTGACAGTGTGTATATTCTATGTGTGTGTGTGTCATTGTGAATCTCTGTGTGCAGCATGTGTGGTGACCAGTTGGATTATGTGCAGTGTACATCTAGTGTGTAGGCATTGTCTGCTGTGTGTCTTAGTAATGTGGGTGTGTGAATGCAGTATGTGCATTGGAGTGTTAGAGCCTTGTATCAGTGTGTTAAACCTGTGAATGCCAGTGAGTTGGACCTATGTGAATCAGTGCAGTGGTTGTGACTGTGAGAACTCAGTGAGGAGTTCAATTATCTGCCTGTGTGTGTGTGTGAGTTCCTGATTTTAGTTGTAGTTCAATGTGACTGAAGGGCAGAGAGATTGTTTCAGTAAAGTTCTGTAGGTGTGAGAGTAGCTGGGTATTTCAAATATCTAAGGGTGTTGTGTAGTTAAGATTAGTAGAGTGTGTTAATGTGTGCCACAGAGCCTAGTAGTGTATTCCAGGACTTATGCCAATACCTGTGTTGCCTGTGAGCAGCAGTTAAGTGTACAATGAGGACTGTTAAGACTCAGGTTCAAAATCATTGAAGGATGTAGGATTTTTTGTCTTTTGTTCAGGGAGTACTAGGTAGGCTGGGAGTTTGGGGTACAATAATGGAGTTGGATATAAGTTGGTGGTTTAGTGCTATTTTACAAATATTAGTAGTATGTGTGTGTGTTTTAGCATGTTAGGTATCTGTCAAATGTAGGGAGGCAGAGTAATAATTTAGGGTTTAGTAGGTTCAGTATCAGTTGATGCCAAGGGTAGTGATAAAGTGTATAGGTAATGTGATACTAGTAGTTAAGTTATTGATTATATGTATACCTAACTATATATATTGTATGATACTTAGTATCCTTAATATCTAAGGAGATCTAGAATCTAGGTATTGACCAATACTAAGATACGGACTAAGATATTGTGGTTCAGGGTGAGATATTCACTATAGGTCAAGATATTTTAGGTAATAGGTTATGTATGGGTGAGATAAGCTTGAACTTGCTAGTATGGACTTAGAAACCTAGGTACAACCTAGCTTTGTCTAGTATTGACTAGTTTGACCACAAAAGCCAACTTTAAGGGTAATTTGGACCTTGTTTGACCTAGAATAATTTAGAGACCTAGTTAACCTAGTTGGACCTAGCTAAGGCCTAGAATAGCTAGTTAGTAGCAGAAATTAGACCAATTGACTCAGTTGGACCTTGTATTGACCAGTAAACCTTAGACGTGACCTAGAAACCTTGTTTTTGAATTGTTAAGCATGTTATTCTTTTAATTCATTAATTAACATTGAATTTCCATAAATAGGTCATTGTGATTCCATTTTGGACCTCGATCCTCACATTTTGCTCAGGACCACAGGCGAGTACATTCTCTGACAGTTTTCATTGTTGATTATTTCTATAAATTGTAGTGTATTACATACTTGATTCCGACACTATGGATACACGGGTTAGCACCCTAGATCCCCATCATGAGGAGTCGTGATTGGAATCCATCGTGCTAGCTGGGGGATGGGGAACTGTTAGTAGATTATGTGATCATATCCACACTTACCATGCATCATAGCTCACCCCACATCTCACGTCGGGTGCGGCCTGACCATTATCATGTCTCATAGCTGTTATATATGATTAGCCTGACCATTATCATGCATTATAGCTAACCATATGGTTAGCCTGACCTTCAAGAATCATAGCTAATCATATATAACCAGCCTGATCCAGTCCCAAGCCGATCACATAATAAACTGATATTTCAATCACTTAGCTAGATGTTTTATCTTTATTCAGATTACTGTTCTAGCATTCACTATTTATTGCTCATTGCTAGATGCTTTATTGTCTATTTCATTTCTCCAGTACTTCACATGTTTAGCTTTTATTTCCATCTTGTATCTCTTACACTGTTTATAGATTTTGTCAATTTAATGAAACTGCTGTTAGTGTTTGTGCTTCGCTCCAATCCTGACTGGATAACAACATTTTCAGAGAACCTGGAGGACTTTTGCCCTACTCATTACGGTCCAGGAATAGAGGAGGATTTCACCCCAGAAATCCCAGAGGAGGTGCCTATCCTAGAGGAGAACTTACCAGCCTGTTCTTAGATTACTTTTCTGCATTATTGTTTTAGACTGAGACTGAGTTGTATTATTTTATTTGTGACTTTGTGAGGTCATTTAGACCCAGAATTTGAGTTAGACTTCTTGTGGTTGGTTTAAATAGAACTCTTTTCAATTCTCATCGTGCCATTATGTTATAGTTGTGATTGAGTATAATATAGCATTGTGGTTTATTTATCATTGTTCTCCGTTCGGAGTGGAGACTATTGACAGGATATACTATGTTTGTGACCTAGACAGCGTTCTACCGCCGATGCTGCGGCGTAGGCTGGACGTACCCACGTCTCATGCCCAATTTCCGGGTGTGGGTCGTGACAGTCTACATCGTAGAGATTATCTGTTAGTGCTTCAAGCATTGCATCGGTCAGACAATGACTATTAGTGCGGAAGAGCTGAACCTTGGTCTCAGCTGCTAATAGTATCAGAATGTTAGTCATTGGTTAGCTGGATTACCGCTACCGATCCTGAGTTTCTCGGGGACCGAATTCATATAAGCTAGTCCTTCTTTGTGCTTAAAAGTATGATAGTCCATTTGATATGTTGCCTCAATTCGATATGTTCAGTCTGCTATAAGATCTTTGCCCCAAGAGTTAGATTTTGTGCACAATACATGCTGCGCACTACACGATAGAGCACTGTCCCAATTCGTATGCTTATAGTTTGAATATGCAAAACTGTTTCGAAGTTATGTTTTCAAAGATGTAATCTGACTATAGTTCTGAACTGCATGAAATAAACCTAAGTAAAACTAGCAAGATCACTAGTAATGCAATATTTTGCCACATGATTACTTAGTGTGGGTTTCAGGGGGTGTAGCTTCTGTTCAGTTGTTTTATCTCACCATTACTTGCATAAAGTGCTGACCCACCAACAATTTGCTTGTTCTCAGGTGCCTGTTCGTCCGAGGAAGCGATAGCCGTGCCTCATCCCAAGGAACCGGAAATCTGGAGTCGATGCCTTGAGACGTATCGAGATGGAGCTGCTTTTGTATAGAGGGACGTAATGTATGGAACGATATTATTGTAACCGAGAGAAGAGTGCTTGAGCGATCTTTAACCTCGGCCTTGCGCCGCTTGTAACACTTCTGATTATCAATAAAAGAGCTTATTTTCATATGCCACTGTGTTCTTTACTTTTCTGCAATATGTGTGTCGCTGCTTCAGTATCGAATAGCTTACTTGCCCTTGTTCAAAGCTTTGGCCTTGTGCAAGCGCAACTTAGGCTTGCACGGCATCACGTCCCGATAAGAACGATTGTCCCGCGGGAGAGCTGTAACGTGGTGATTCACATTCAGCGGGGACTATCGGGCTCGCGGGAGATTTGGGGCGTGACAGTTATGATGTAACCAAGTATGTACATCAAGGTATTGTAAACATCTATCAATCGTTACCAGACGCTACCGACGAACGTCTGCACCCGGTTATGACCCAGACGCGAAGTAATGATTCTGACCCAAAGCGTGCACAATGCATAGAATAAATAAATAGAAATCTGGAAACTAAGATACATGATGGCAAGGTACACTTGCCTGGATCTGGATGCTGAAGGTGGAGCTCTGATACAACGTCCAAGTCTGCGGATCCCGAAGTACTTAGAGACGAGATATAAGATTAATCAATAAAATATCATGATGCTATTCTAAAATAAGAGGTAACACACGTCTAGCATAGGCTTCAATCTTAGTCATATATAGCTCACATAGACACTAAACTAGAGGGTTGACCCAAGTTGACTAAAGGAACGTTGCATCAAATAGGATCCATAATCAGTATAACATCATCAAACCAAATCTCCTATCCCCTACTATTTATCATGGTGTTTTCAGCTATTTGAGCTATACTCATCATCAACCATACCATCCTTGTATTCACAGACGTTATTATGTACATTCAAATATATCATCCTTAAATGAAATAATTATTAATTATCAAACTCTCCATTATATAACCATCATTTTATTATTCTAACACCATTCAACATATATATAGCTATTCCTCAATAAATTTGTTATTAGTTATCAAGCCCTTAATAAATGACCATCTTTATATTATTTTAATACTATTTTATACTTATAAACATACTCCTCAATACCCATCATAAAAATGCATGAAAATATATCATAAACCCTAAAACTCATATGTAGTATTCATAACCCTAACCCTAACTAGGTTCTCCTTAGCAAATAGCAAACTACACTAAAATGAGAAGGGTGGAGAGTTATCCCGGTGGCTGCTGGTGGTGGCAGCGGCGATGTTGCGGCTCCGGTCAGGGATGGCATCGACCGCAGGGGTGGCGCGCGTGTCGACCAACTTGGCAGGGGTGCTCAATTGTGTGCAGGAGGCATTGCTCGAGGTGGTGGTCGAGGGGTGGTGTAGCTGGTCGTGGAGGTGGTGGTGCTAGCCTTGGAGGTGGTGGTGATACCCTTGGAGGTGGTGGCCGAGAGTGGTGATCGAGGTGGTTGCAGGTGATGGTGGATCATGGTGGTCGGGGTAGTATGAAGGAGGGTCGAGGGGGTGGTCGTCGAGGTGGCTATAGGTGGTGGTAGATCATGGTGGCCGGGGTAGTGTGAAGGAGGGTCGAGGGGGTGGTCGTGCAGGTGACTGGAGGCAGTAGCGGAGGTGGTGAGTTAAGGTGGTGGTCGTGGTGGATCTCGCCGGAGTTGGCAGTGGTGTCGAGGGGACATGGTGGAGATGCGGGGGACGTGGTTCCTGGTGGCAGCGATTGGCGAAGCCTGGCCGGAGGAGATATGGAGGTGCTGCAGCGGGTGGCCGATGCTCGTGGAGAAAGGAAGGAGGGTGGAGGTTGCTGGTGATGGAGGTGGCAGCGGGTTACTCGGCCGGAGTAGAAACGGTGGAGCAGCAGTAATGCCCAGCCGGTGCAGCGGGTGGAGGCTGCTGGGTGGCGTTGCAGCGGCTGCTGGGGGTGATTTGCAGCAGCGAGGTGGCCGAGGTTGGAGGCCGGTTGGGTTAAAGAAGAAGTAGTAGTGAAGAAGAGGAAGAAGTGAAGGAGAAGGAGTAGTGAAGAAGAAGAAGGAGAGGAAGAAGTATGCTTGGCTGAAGCAGGGAAGAGGGAGGAGAAAGAGAGAGGGGGTTCCTAGGTTTCTTGGGATTAGGGCCGGCACATTGGGAAAGAGGTGAGGATGAGTGATTTAATAGGAGATTGTGTGGTGGGGATGATGTTGCATTTTGAATCAAGGGCCTAGATTTCACATGAAACAAATATTCAAAACCAAAGGGGAGAGAGAAAGTGTTTGACCGGTCCAAGAGAGGGTGAGGGTTTCTTTATTGGCCTAGACCAATAGGGTGGTGACACCTAGCACCCTGTTTATAAATAAGCCCCTTAGTTTTTGGATATTTGCACATGAAGGAAAAGTGATGGGGATTTGGTGTGGGAAGTGGTATTTGGTATTATGTAGGGTGAGGGGGGTATTATGTGTTTTGCATAGGGTTCATGAATGGGGTATTGGATTAAATTGGGGTTAAGTTGGGATTAGTCAAAGTTGTTATCCCCAATTTAATTAAAATAAAGTGTCATGTGCTCTTAAATTAAATGGGGGCACATGGGGTCTCACTTAGGAGTGATACAAAGGTCATGAACGGTGTAGGCTTGGTGTTAGTCTTCGCCTCTTTAATTGGTTCGGTGAAACGAGTTGAGTTTGTGTCCCAAAATTATGGCAACGACATAGGTACGCGACATAGGATTAAAGAATTAATTTCGGGACTGAAAAATTGTGCAATTAAATTAGAGCACAAAGGAGTGTGTTTGTGAGTGATGTTTAGGGCTACTGTTGGGCTCCAAATATTATAGCAACGGTAGGGTGCACCTAGGGTTTAATTAAAGAACCAGACAACGTAGCCAAATTTCTAAACCTTAAATACCCTGATGCTAAACCAAAATTTTAACTCTATCTAGTCTACTTAAAATAATAATTGAGGGGGTTTACATCCTTCCCAACATAGAAGAATTTTATTCCCGAAATTAAAAGTAAAGCATGAATGAGAGTTACGAGAATTTAAAAGTAAACAGGTAATCGAATGTAGTACATAAATTCGTACTTCGGTCCTCAAATAAATACGAAAAACGTTGCCGAATGGAATCCTCGCGCTCTCAAGTAGACTCGCCTGGCGAATGATGCTTCTATGCAACCCTGACCAGTCGAATAGTCTGACCCCTCAAAATCTTCTCACTACGATCGAGTATCCCACTGGCTGCTTCGCATATGATAAACTGGGCCCGATAGTAATCTCTGAATGATCTAGCATGTGGCTTGGGTCTGCCATGTATCTCCTCAACTGTGATACGTGAAATACGTCGTACACTCTTTTTAATGATGGAGGTAATGCAAGACGATATGCCACTTTGCCAACTCGCTTCAAGATGTCAAAAGGTCCGATGTACCTCAGACTCCTTGCCTCTGCCCCCAAATCTGATGGTACCACGAGTAGGCAATATCTTCAAAAATACATGGTCACCTTTCTTGAACTCCAAAGGTCTGCATGCGCATCTGCCCAATGCTTCTGTCTGTCCTGTGCTGCGCGCAGGTGGCCCTGAATCTGCTTCACTTTCTCCAATGTCTGTGTCACCAACTCTGGACCAAGTATCTGACGCTCTCCTACGTCACTCTAACATACCGGTGACCTACACTTCCTACCGTACAGTGCCCCATAAGGTGCCATCCGTATGCTGGCTTGGTAGCTGTTATTGTAGGAGAATTCCACCAAGTATAGATGGTCCTCCCAAGATCCTCCAAAGTCGATCATGCACGCTCTCAATATATCCTCTAGTATCTGAATCGTGTGCTCTGACTGGCCATAAGTCTGTGGATGATATGTAGTGCTGAACTTGAGCCTAGTTCCTAGACTCTTCTGCATACTCTGCCAAAAATTTGACGTGAATCTGGAATTACGGTCTGATACAATGCTGACAGGCACTCCATGTAGTCGTACTATCTGCCACATATATATGTCAGCTAATATCTTCATGGACTGCCCAACTCTGAAGGGCAAGAAATATGCAGATTTGGTGAGTTAGTCCACAACAACCAAGACTGCATCCTTCCCACTAGGGCTCCTCAGGAATCCCGTGACAAAGTCTATGGTAATATGCTCCCACTTCCACTCGGGAATGGGAAGAGGTTGCAATAGTCCTGTACTCCTCTGATGTTCGGTCTTGACTTGTTGACAGACCAAATATCTCACCACAAATCTCGCAATCTCCCTCTTCATCCCATGCCACTAGTAGTATTATCTCAAATCTTGGTACATCTTCGTACCCCGGGATGAATAGAATAAATTGAGCTATGAGCCTCGGTCATCAACTCCTGCCGTAGCTCGCCACTCAGAATGTATAGGCGATCTCCACACCTCAAAGTTCCGTCTTCATGAATCCGGAGTCCCGTATGCATGTCGGCCTCTGTCCTCTATCGTAGTCGTCAGAATCTTGCATCTGTAGGTAGGGCTGCCTTGATACTCTCAACTAATATAGACTGGCCATCTGTCCATCCATGCTCGGCAATACAACCTCTATCCCGAGCTCCTGAAGATCCTCTAACAATTGCCGCCGAGTCGTTAAAAAGTATGCCTTGGGCTTCCTGCTTAAGGCATCTGCTACTACATTCGCCTTGCCAGGGTGGTACTGCAACTCGATATCATAGTCTGCCATCAACTCTAGCCATCGCCTCTGTCTCATGTTGAGCTCCTTCTGAGTGTAGACATACTTCAGACTTTTGTGATCTGTGTAAATCTTAACTAGCTCTCCATAAAGATAGTACCGCCATAGCTTTAGTGCAAATATTACTGCAGCTAGCTCTAGATCGTGCGTCGGATAGTTCTTCTCATGAACTCTTAGCTGTCTCGATGTGTAGGCTATCACCTTACCGTGCTGCATCAGTACACATCCTAATCCGCTCCCAGACGTATCACTATACACTACAAATCCTTCCGATCCTGAAGGAAGTACTAAAATCGGAGCTAATGTCAGACGCTTCTTCAGCTCATCGAAAACCGTCTGACACTCCTCAGTCAGATAAATTCCTCGCCTTTACGCGTCAACCGCGTCATAGGCGTAGCGATCCTCGAGAAGTTTTCCACGAACCTCCGATAATATCCGACAAGTCCGAGAAAACTCTTAATCTCCGTAACTGATGTAGGGGTAGGCCACATCTCCACTACATCGATCTTCTCCGGGTCAACTGATAGTCCATCTCCGGTGATTATGTGTCCCAGGAATGGTACTCTATCCAAGCAGGGCTCTTGGAATATACCAAGATGTCGTCAATAAATACCATACAAACTTATCTAAGTACTGGTGGAAAACCTTGTTCATCAGGCTCATAAATACTACTAGCGCATTAGTTAAACTAAACGACATGACTAGGAACTCATAGTGCCCGTACTTCGTCCAAAAAGCTGTCTTCGGAATGTCCTCCCTTTGTACCTTGATCTGATGATAGCCGGATCGGAGATCGATCTTCAAGAACACACATGTGCCACTTAGCCGATCAAATAAATCATCGATGCGCGGCAAAGGGTACTTGTTCTTTATCGTTATAACATTTAATGTCCTGTAATCGATACACAAACGTACCGTCCCATCCTTCTTCGGCACAAATAAGATGGGTGCTCCCTATAGAGAAATACTAGCCCAAATGAAACCCTTGTCTAAGAGATCATCTACTTGGATCTTCAACTCAATCAACTCCTTCGGTGCTAGTCTGTAGACGGGGGAAGTAACTGGCTCGGCTCTGGGAGTCAACTATATAGTGAACTATATCTTTCTGTCAGGTGGCAGGCCTAGAAGATCCTATGGAAACACATCCTCAAACTCTGATATAAAGTGAGGGTACATCGGTTCACCTTCTGCAATTTGTGTCGCTAAGGTAGGTTGGACACCATGCTCTCAGGCTCCCCGAAGAAACTCAAACTCTGGGTAATCTGGTGGTCTAAATATAACGCAACCACGTTGATAATCTAGTGTTGCGTGGTATTGGCTCAACCAATCCATGCCTAGGACAATGTCATAGTCCGGCATGGAGAAGACCAAAAATTGGGCACGCATCTCTCTCCCACAAACAACTACAAAACAAGATCTACAAGTGTCACTAACTGGAACTATTCCACCTCCCATAAGAATCCTCTTAATCTTCGGAAGGGGTGCAGTTGCTATTCTATAGGTGACCACGAAGCTAGCAGCTATGAAAGAGTGTGTGGCACCAGAATCAAATAATACTACTGCTGGTAATGAAGCTGCTAAGATAGTACCTGCAATCACTTCTCCGGCTGTCTCCACCTCCTCAATGGTCATCGCATATGCCTGGCCATTTCCTGGTGTTGGTGCCCTCGGCTGCTGTCGAGCCTGCTGGAATCGAACTACATATGTGGCCAAGGGTGGCCTCCTCTGATTTTCTCCTGGTGCTGGTGGTCGCAGTTCCCCAGCTCCTGCGTAGGGCGGCCTTGGTCCGTGAGGCTGCTGATAAGGCCTCGGTGCTGGCAAGGCTGGCCGATAAACTATCTGTATTGGAGCCCTCTGGTCTGGGTAATCCTAGACTGTATGCTGGTCTGACCCACATCTCAGATATACTCCCAGCCTCCGTCGACTGTCCCTCAATAAATGTCCCCTCTTGCCGCAGTAATGGCATGTGGGAATCACTGGTCCCTACATGGGTGCTACTCTCTACTGCTGCGATAACAGTGGACATTTCACAGGTCCTCCCTGCGGAGCTCGAACTAATGATGACGATGCACATGAGCTCTTCAGACTGGCCTCCATCTTGTTGATGCGGTCCTGGCGTCGAGCTGCTAATAAAACCTCGGAGTTGGAGGTGGGGGCTATAGACCCAATAAATCTCCGCGTCTCGAAACTCAGGCCTTTATAGAACTTCTTGGCCTTCTTCTCCTCTGTGGGGATCAAGTACGGTGCAAATTGACTCAAACGGAGGAACTCAGCATTGTATTCCTCTATGGTCAAACTGCCCTGCCTGAGGTTCTGAAACCTATCCTGAAGTTCTACTCTGACAGTGGAAGGTATATACATATCCTGGAAGAGCCTAGAAAACTCCTCCCATGTGACCCGATCGAGCCCTAAATGCTCCTCCTTTGAGAGCCACCAGTGATGAGCGTTGCTGGTAAGCTGCATCCTGACGACGGTCATCTATCTATGCTTTGGAAGGTCAGTGGCCTCCAGCTGGTGCTAAATGCTGGTGAGCCATGCATGAACCTCTGTCGGCTCTTCCGTGCCAGAGAAGGGAAGTGGTATCATACGACGAAAATCTATAACAGACCCCATCATCGACTGGCGAGCTGGTGGTGACGCCTGTCCCAAGGCCGTCACAATACTCTCCCTCAAGGTCTCAGCCTGGCGCTGTTGGGCCTGCTGCTGAGCCTGCTGCTGGGCCTGCATCATAGCGTAGACCATCTGAAATATCTATGGCCCGTCCATGGGTTGCCCTGTTGGAAAAGACATGTATGGCATCTGTGGAGGAAATAGAGGTGGTGGGGGCAACTGTTGCTTCTCCTGTCTTGCGGTTCTCTGGTCCTCATGACCTGCCTGATGCAGAGTCTGGTGCCCGCCTGAAGGCACCTCTGGCTATCCAAATGACTGCCCCTGGGAGCTAGGGTTAACAGAAGAACATGCCCCAGTTTTGGTTCCCCGAATGACCCTACGTCATGGGGGACATCGCCCGTTTGCGCGACACGTCCGCTACGGAGATTCATAACTCTGAAAAGAAGTCATGCTTAAGATCAGCATTGAGGAATTAAACAAGATGAAAATTGGGAAAAGAAATCGAAATAGATATGTCATGTGAAGGACTCAAGCATATAGATGAGATTCCTAATATCTATTCCTAATTTGCAGGCTCGCTTGGCACATTCAGGTAACCAAGACGATTTAAATTAGACCTGCATTGGCCACCACAAAAACTATGTCATGCCCCAGTACCAAATATAAGGAACTAAGCCACGTGGTAATGGCTAGCGGGTACACTTCGACGGGCATCCCAACCTACTAGACCCGACGGAGTGCACCTAAGCTGTAAAGTACAATGATAAAACCCAATATATAACACATAGATAGTGAAACTAAATCTCATCCATAGACAACAGAAATATAGAGCACATAGAGAAAACATAACTACTAATGTGGGAAATAAGACATAAAATATATCATAATACAAGTACGAGTAGAATCACACGGGAACAAATACTGAAAGAAGGGAAATAGTAAGATAACTAGGAACAGTATCTGAAAGCTAGATAGTAATACCTTCCCAGGGTGAAGTCACTACCAGAGATCAAACGAAGTCCTCGGGAAGGATCTCGTCCTCTACAACAGGTCCTGCTCCTGGATATACATCCGGTACGTACTCCTTCAGGTAGTCCTCCTCGCCTAAGCCTAGAAGGGAACCAAGTCCTCAGAGGGACGTAACAAGGTACAAAATAGTATGCCATAGTATAACAGAAAGAAACAAGTGCAACGCTGGTGTAATCTAGCATAACCACCTAAGTGAGACACAACTTTGAAGATAATATTTGACGCATGGGCTGTCCAAAAATAAAACCATAGCTCCGAACACAGAGACACACGGGGCATACCATAGCTCCGAGCACAGAGTCACATGGGTGATACTACGACTCCGGATACAGGAACACTACATAAATAGGACATATACATATATAAAGCGCGTGCAGAGTTGCCCAAACGTCTAGTAACTGTCTTCCCCTCCCAAAGCGGTCAACGAGTGTTCGCTGAACCTGAACCTCTATCTAACAGTCTCGTCATACAGAAGTAACTATCAACAATCATGACCCTAAATTCATCCCAGATTCTGGTCATGTAGACAGTATAGGATACAGGAAGTCTGGCACGATGATGGTGTCTGAATGTGTCATAGGGTTATGATGTAACCAAGTATGTACATTAAGGTATTGCAAACATCTATCAATCGTTACCAGATGTTACCGATGAACGCCTGCACCCGGTTATGACCCGGACGCGAAGTAATGATTCTGACCCAAAGCGTGCACAATGCATAGAATAAATAAATAGAAATCTGGTAACTAAGATACATGATGGCAAGGTACACTTGCCTGGATCTGGATGCTGAAGGTGGGGCTCTGGTACAACATCCAAGTATGCGAATCTTGAAGTACCTAGAGACGAGATATAAGATTAATCAATAAACTATCACGATGCTATTCTAAAATAAGAGGTGATACACGTCTAGCATAGGCTTCAGTCTTAGTCATATATAGCTCACATAAACACTAAACTAGAGGGTTGACCCAAGTTGACTAAAGGAACGTTGCATTAAATATGATCCATAATCAGTATAACATCATCAAACCAAATCTCCTATCCCCTACTATTTATCACAGTGTTTTCAGCTGTTTGAGCTATGCTCATCATCAACCATACCATCCTTGTATTCACAGACGTTATTATGTACATTCAAATATATCATCCTCAAATGAAATAATTATTATTTATCAAACTCTCCATTATATAACCATCATTTTATTATTCTAACACCATTCAACATATATATAGCTATTCCTCAATAAATTTGTTATTAGTTATCAAGCCCTTAATAAATGACCATCTTTATATCATTTCAACACTATTTCATACTTATAAACATACTCCTCAATACCCATCATAAAAATGCATGAAAATATATCATAAACCCTAAAACTCATATGTAGTATTCATAACCCTAATCCTAACTAGGTTCTCCTTAGCAAATAACAAACTACACTAAAATGAGAAGGGTGAAGAGTTATCCCGGTGGCTGCTGGTGGTGGCATCGACGATGCTGCAACTCCGGTCAGGGATGGCGTCGACCGTAGGGGTGGCGCGCGTGTCGACCGACTTGGCAGGGGTGCTCAACTGTGTGCAGGAGGCGTTGCTCGAGGTAGTGGTCGAAGGGTAGTATAGCTAGTCATGGAGGTGGTGGTGCTAGCCGTGGAGGTGGTGGCCAAGGGTGGTGATCGAGGTGGCTGCAGGTGATGGTGGATCGTGGTGGTCGGGGTAGTGTGAAGGAGGTCCGAGGGGGTGGTCGTCGAGGTGGCTGCAAGTGGTGGAAGGGAAGAGGGTGGTCGTCGAGGTGGCTACAGGTGGTAGTGGATCATGGTGGCCGGGGTAGTATGAAGAAGGGTCAAGGGGGTAGTCGTGCGGGTGACTGGAGGCAGTGGCGGAGGTGGCGAGTGAAGGTGGTGGTCGTGGTGGATCTTGCCGGAGTTGGCAGTGGTGTCGAGGGGACGCGGTAGAGATACGGGGGACATGGTTGTGGGTGGCAGCGGTTGGCAAAGCCTGGACGAAGGAGAAGTGGAGGTGCTACTGCGGGTGGCCGGTGCTCGTGGAGAAAGGAAGAAGGGTGGAGGTTGCTGGTGATGGAGGTGGCAGCAGGTGGCTCGGCCGAAGTAGAAACAGTGTAGCAGTAGTAATGCCCAGCCGGTACAACAGGTGGAGGCTACTAGGTGGCGTTGTAGCGACTGCTAGGGGTGATTGGCAGCAGCGAGGTGGCCGAGGTTGGAGGCCGGTTGGGTTGAAGAAGAAGTAGTAGTGAAAAAGAGGAAGAAGTGAAGGAGAAGGAGTAGTGAAGAAGAAGGAGAGGGAGAAGTATGCTCGGCTGAAGTAGGTAAGAGGAAGGAGAGAGAGAGGGGGGTTTCCTAGGTTTCTAGGGATTAGGGTCGGCACATTGGGAAAGGGGTGAGGATGAGTGATTTTATAGGAGATTGTGTGGTGGGGATAATGTTGCATTTTGAATCAAGGGCGTAGATTTCACATGAAACAAATGTTCAAAACCAAAGGGGAGAGGGAAAGTGTTTGACCAGTCCAAGAGAGGGTGAGGGTTTCTTCATTGGCCTAGACCAATAGGGTGGTGACACCTAGCACCCTATTTGAAAATAAGTCCCTTAACTTTTGGGTATTTGTACATAAAGGAAATATGATGGGAATTTGGTGTGGGAAGTGGTATTTGGTGTTATGTAGGGTGAGGGGGGTGGTATATATTTTGCTTGGCTTCAAGAATGGGGTATTGGATTAAATTGGGGTTAAGTTGGGATTAGTCAAAGTTGGTATCCCTAATTTAATTAAAATAAAGTATCATGTGCTCTTAAATTAAATAGGGGAATATGGGGTCTCAATTAGGAGTGACACAAAGGTCATGAACGGTGTAGGCTTGGTGGCAGTCTTGGTTCTTTTAATTGGTTCTGCGAAACGGGTTGAGTTTGTGTCTCAAAATTGATGGCAATGACATAGGTACGCGACATAGGATTAAAAAATTGATTTCGGGTCTAGAAAGTTCTGCAATTAAATTAGAGCACAAGGGAGTGTGTTTGTGAGTGACGTAAAAGTCAAGCGCCTAGGTTGGCTTGTCAGGTCAAGGGTGCAACAATTTGTTGGGAATTTAGGTCTATTATTGGGCTCCAAATATTATAGCAATGGTAGGGTGCACCTAGGTTTAATTAAAGAACCAGACAACGTAGCCTAATTTATAAACCTCAAATACCCTGATGCTAAACCAAAATTTTAACTCTATCTAGTCTACATAAAATAATAATTGTGGGGGTTTATATAGAGCCAAGCTCTAAGTCATCCTTCGCTCTCTGCGCCTGTCTGAGTATCTCCTCGAGTGGTAGTAGGATCTTCGTTGGTGTGGGGTTTGACCTCCTGGTTCAGGCCCTTCCTGAACTTCCTTGCTCTGCTTCTAGGGTTCTGACCCTCCACCAAGCGACCTAGACGACAATACTCTGCCGCATACTCGTCCACTGACATACCTCCCTGGACAAGGTACTGGAACTGACTCTCCAAAGATGTAAGAGCCACGTCTGGGAAAAACTTCTCCTTGAAAATCTCTTTGAAGGCTTCCCAAGAGAGTCTTGGTACTGCAATCCTCGGGTTTGTCCAAAACCATATCAAGGCAATGTCGAACATCACACAACCCGCTGCCTCTATCTGTAGCATCTCTAGAATCTGTGCCAGCTGTGTCATGCCCCAATCTCCCGCAATGCTCAATAGTCCCCGCTGAACGTGAATCACCATGTTGCAGCTCTTCCGCGGGACAATCGTTCTATTCAGGACGTGACGCCGTACGAGCCTGGCGTTGCGCTCGTACAAGGCGATGTTGTTAAACACCAAATATTATCATTGAAACAACCAAGTTGCAACGAAAGTCAAGTATTGTGTACCAAGCACACATCAGAGTAATACGCAGCGAAGCTCACGATAGGGTCCAAATGAAATGCCTCATCGAAGGCAATACCACAAAGGCGATGCCACGAAGGCGATGAAATACTCTTGCTCTTTTCTCTAGCCCACAAAGGTACTTACAGTTCATACATCATGCCTCGTATATCCAAGCAGCGCCACTACGCCTGCATACCTGAAATATTACCCACAAACGTGGGTCAGTACACAGCCGTATGGGTGAGCAGGGTAACCCACTCGTCTAAGCCGACACTAAGTAAATAGTGAATGCAAACAGTTATATGGTGATCTTTCTAGTTGAATCCTAGATTCATTTCATGACATATGAATGACATGTTAAGGAAAGCTGTAAAGCAGTTTAAGCATGCAAGTATTCAACTCAAACTAATAAACAAGCAATGAATAACCAACTCGAGGGATTCTAGCATGCAACCCGTCCTACTCAAGTCATCGTTTGCACGATAACACAAATGAACCAACAACCCAGCCTCAATATCCTTCCTCAACCAAATTTATATTCCAAACTCGAGTGTGCACTCTTGCCGAGGCAAGGTGGCCGCTCCTACACGAAGCAACAAACCAACCAAAGTAAAGCAAACCAACTCTTATCTATATGAAGTCACTGGCAAAGCCATAAAGGACATATTCCAAGCATTAGCGGCGCGCCCTATCAGCCCGGGTAGCAAGCCCCGCTGGAGGTCCCGCAATGCATCGTGACTAGCACGAATCAATATTTCCCTCCGGATCGATACGATTCCAGTGCCCCGGAATGCCGTTTCCAGGAAATGTCAAACCTTGTGCACAAGTTGTCCGTGACATGCAAAAAGTAGGTATGGCGAGAGGATCGAACATTCTCGCCCCACCAAGCGATCCTAGACTCGTTCAACCAAATATCCAACCGAAATATCCATAACCATTCTTCCAACACATCCAACCAAAGATATCCAACCAAAGAATCCAACCAAGGCATCCAAAACCAAACCTCAACATATAGCCCAAGGCACCAAATATCAAGTCATGCTCATAGGAACAATCTCTCAAGTTGTGCCCAAGTTATGCCCATATGCATAAATGCCTTGCTTCTCAAATATATGTTTCAAATTGGGTGCAACACCCCAACTCAGAACAAACCCGTGGCATAATGCCCTCGCCGATGCAGTTGTTCGGTTTCGAACCACAACTGCTCGCTTTGCAAGACAAAGCGACCAAGTGATACTCGTGCACGGATGCACGCTCGCTCGCCCGAATTCCCGATAATCCCAATGCCTCAATGTATCATTCCAACCGCCCAAGTATAATCCCAATTATCCAATCGACTGCCTCAAATGTATAATCCAACTCTAGCTCCAACTATCCAACGCGCAAATTATTTCAAGCCACTATCCTATCCAAGCCAACGACGTACACTCTATGCACGCCTTAGTATAGTGATTCCCATATTTCAGCCCAAGTATTCAAGCCTTTACGTGTTTTCCATATTATTAGGCATGAAGGAGTAGAGGAGAAGGAAAAGAGCCCACTCATAATGTTTGATCCCGTTAGGCATCCTGTCCTGCCGATACGGCCAATCCCTTGAACCCGGGGTTCGATGCAAGCGCGTTCTACTCAACTGGTATGACCGTGCGAGCAGGTCGTGCTCTCCAAATCATCCGACCGAACGGACTAAGGAAGACGGCATTATCGCTCCCATCCAGCTATCTCAGTACTGTTCTGAACAAACACCTGATCCCCATCGAACTTGCTAGCCATCTGCATATTGAAACCAACTAAATCAATCCTTCTTCCCAAAATTCAACAAATCAAATATAACCAGCATTTGTTTTATTCAATCCGACTCAGCGTAACACACCGTGCGGTTGCGGGCGTTACATAATATACCACTTAGAATCAGGTTCGTCCATAAACCGTGCTGGTACTCATTCCTATCATATGCCGCTTGTCCAATTCATAACTCTGCTCTATGCGACTCTCATATTCATGATCCGGACTCCGCATCTCATTCTGCTGAACGCTCGTACAAATTTAACGAATTCCCACATCCTCCTTGCAGCTCAATATGAATTCCTCGTATCGCTTAGTTTTGGATCATACACATATTTAGGGCGTCCCTAAAATACATAAATTTCAGCCGAGCTTTGCGATAGCAAATTTGAACAAGTTACAAGGGTATCTTTATGTTCGAGGCATCCGTTTGCTTTACTCCCAATTGAACCCAAATCATGATTTTCATTCCAATATATTCGATTAAGCACTATTCTCAAATATGATAATTTTTTACCGACTCAATCAGTTCGTGTTCCAACTCAATCCATCCAACTATTTATGAATTTGCACTAGCAACATCTCCAAATATATCATAGGCACCGAACGATCATCTCAATTGATACTACCCCAGCTAGGCGACTTACCCAAATATCAAACTTTGCTTAGATCAGCTCAGTCCAACACATTTCCTGCCATCTCAAGATCTCACTGGGTGAACATCTATATCGAGGTTCGTGTGATCCACGAAGATCTCACCGCCACGCCAAAGGGGTAGTGTCACCACAATTTCAACGTGGACACACTCGCCATAATTCTTAGGTTGCACATGGAATAGTCCTTCGTGCTGCTTCCACTGCCTCGAAGCATAGGATATCACCTTTGCCTTCTGAACGAGCACGCTTCCCAGACTAAGTTCTGAGGCATCTTGTAAATCTGAGGCACGTCTGTCCCTTCCAGTATTCGTAAGGATTTGATCTGAACGAGCCGCTGCTTTAACTTCACGAGCTAGTTTCACAATCGTCAATTCATATGAATGCTATTCCCTTCCAGGGCACGATGAGTCAGAGGCGATGCCATCGATAAAAATCTGCGACTCTGAATCTCATCAGTTGACTAGGCTACTTCCACCATCACTCCGATCTTCCGGCTGCATCTTCAGCTGAAGACTATCCCAAGGGTCTCTCAAAATCCAACACTCAGTCGATAAGCCAAATCTCCATCATATATTACTCACATCTGCCCTCGACGTATTCCTAAATACGCCGCCTCAAGGGTCGTTCTATGGGTCTACCATATTCATCTCCGATTCAGCAAACAAGTCTCTAGGGTCAGCTGTCCCGAAGCTACGCTCGATAATTGTAAGTCATCACGATGGACAGTTATTATGAACCATGCTATATCTTATTTGCAAATCTGAATCAAAATCCAACTATTCCATCCGAGCGAACTTTCGAACCCAAGCAATGCGCTCGTTCAAACCGTCTTTCATCAATCCGTCGTTCTGCCCTGAATCTATTAATTTTTGAATTGCCATGTTCGTCTTCTCGCATTACCACTTTGAAATGATTCTCAAAACTCAAGACTTGCTCAAATTTATATCCGTTCACCACATCCCACAATTGTACGTCCAACTTACTCGAGCAGCACAGTAATTTGTCCCGACGTTGCTCCCATATTTAGCTATCTTTAAAAGTCTGTCCGCCATAATCTTTGCCATCCGTTGTTGCCATAATCCGTCCACGTCTTTCCGGAGAATCCGTCTACCATCGTTGCACTATCTTGCACAAAAATTCTATTTCTGCTAAACCTGAGTCGACTTCTCGAGCAGCAATATCCAAAATCTTTCAAGTTTGTGTGAATCCATCGTATTGTCCCTCCAAACAAAGTCGTGTTTTATTGCTCAACCAACAGCTCAAATGTGTTGCCCAAAAAATCATAGTTCGTGCTCGCTATACTTCAATTTAACCCATCGCTTCACTCAAGCATAACCCAACTGTTCGTTTCGATCTCGTCCATCTCTTAAGCCCAACGATACTTCCATTTTTGCACGAGTCCGTTCTTGAGTTCTCAAGTCTAATGTATCGAAGAATACCCGAGTCAAATCCTATTGCACTATATACCACTTGGAAATATAGTTGCCCTCGTGCTTACTCTGCGTCAACCAACGTCTATCCTAAACTGACTATTCCGGGGTGATTCTGTCAAATCACAACTCAATACTCGCTTGCTCTATTTTCATTCTTTCCAACTCAGTCGATTTGCACCAACCAACTTGTATTCGTTATTCGAGTCCGCTTAGGCAATTCTCATTGATGTCTAACCAAAATATTTTCAATGCCTTGCTCAATATGTGGTATCCCATATACCACTCCGAATCAAGTCGCTACTTGCATTTTGATTTCTTGCACTGATCCAAGAATCCGTTCGAACCATCCCTCATGCATGATCCTGCCTTTCCCAACTCGAGTCTGACATAAAACTCAGGTAATGCCTGAATTATCCAACTATTTCCATTAATCTCGCGATACAACTCGTGCTATTTCCATTCTCAATACTTTCAGCTATTCTCAAATCGTTCGATACTTTCACAACACGAGCAATCCCGTTTCTGATATTCTCAAGCCAAAATCCAAACTCCGTCCAATAATTTTGCTACACGAGCAACTCGTGCAATGATCCATTTTCATCGAATATTTTTACTCATAATATGCCGCATAACCAAATCTCGTTTGCCAACCAACTGATCCATTGATGCAATCAAAAACTCCCTGAACGACAAGCCAAGCCAACCCAACGAAAGCTCTCAACTTGTTGCACAAATGCAACAATGCCACCCAACTTGCTGCACGAATGCAACAACGCCTAACGAGGCTAAGCAATCTAACGAAAATAAACCAAGGAAACACAACCAAGAATAACATGCAGCCACAACCAGCAATATATAGACTTATTGCATGAAACATCCAATACGGCACTGAGTAGAGTCAAGAGCTAAACGACACACGGAAGCTATTTAGAGTTTGTGATGAAGTGAAGGACCAAGTCCGAAGAAATAAACCGGGCACTCTGATACCAATTTGTCACGTCCCAATCTCTCGCAATGCTCAATAGTCCCCGCTGAACGTGAATCACCACGTTACAGCTCTCCCGCGGGACAATCGTTCTATTCGGGACATGATGCCGTACGAGCCTGGAGTTGCGCTCGTACAAGGCGATGTTGTTAAACACCAAATATTATCATTGAAACAACCAAGTTGCAACGAAAGTCAAGTACTGTGTACCAAGCACACATCAGAGTAATACACAGTGAAGCTCACGATAGGGTCCAAATAAAATGTCTCATCGAAGGCAATGCCACAAAAGCGATGCCACGAAGGCGATGAAATACTCTTGCTCTTTTGTTTAGCCCACAAAGGTACTTACAGTTCATACATCATGCCTCGTATATCCAAGCAGCGCCACTACGCCTGCGTACCTAAAGTATTACCCACAAACGTGGGTCAGTACACAGCCGTACAGGTGAGTGGGGTAACCCACTCGTCTAAGCCGACACTAAGTAAATAGTGAATACAAACAGTTATATGGTGATCTTTCTAGTTGAATCCTAGATTCATTTCATGGCATATGAATGACATATTAAGGAAAGCTGTAAAGTAGTTTAAGCATGCAAGCATTCAACTCAAACTAATAGACAAGCAATGAATAACCAACTCAAGGGATTCTAGCATGCAACCCGTCCTACTCAAGTCATCGTTTGCACGATAACACAAATGAATCAACAACCCAGCCTCAATATCCTTCCTCAACCAAAGTTTATATTCCAAACTCGAGTGCACACTCTTGCCGAGGCAAGATGGCCACGCCTACACGAAGCAACAAATCAACCAAAGTAAAGCAAACCAACTCTTATCTATATGAAGTCACTGGCAAAGCCATAAAGGATATAATCCAAGCATTAGCGGCGCGCCCTATCAGCCCGGGTAGCAAGCCCCGCTGGAGGTTCCGCAATGCATCGTGACAAGCACGAATCAATATTTTCTTCCGGATCGATACGGTTCCAGTGCCTCGGAATGCCGTTTCGAGGAAATGTCAAACCTTGTGCACAAGTTGTCCGTGACATACAAAAAGTAGGTATGGCGAGAGGATCGAACATTCTCGCCCCACCAAGCGATCCCAGACTCGTTTAACCAAATATCCAACCGAAATATCCATAACCATTCTTCCAACACATCCAACCAAGGATATCCAACCAAAGAATCCAACCAAGGCATCTAAAACCAAACCTCAACATATAGCCTAAGGCACCAAATATCAAGTCATGCTCATAGGCACAATCTCTCAAGTTGTGCCCAAGTTATGCCCATATGCATAAATGCCTTGCTTCTCAAATATATGTTTCAAATTGGGTGCAACACCCCAACTCAGAACAAACCCGTGGCACAATGCCCTCGCCGATGCAGTTGTTCGATTTCAAACCACAACTGCTCGCTTTGCAAGACAAAGCGACCAAGTGATACTCGTGCACGGATGCACGCTCGCTAACCCGAATTCCCAATGCCTCAATGTATCATTCCAACCGTCCAAGTATAATCCCAATTATCCAACCGACTGCCTCAAATGTATAATCCAACTCTAGCTCCAACTATCCAATGCGCAAATCATTTCAAGCCACAATCCTATCAAAGCCAACGACGTACACTCTATGCAAGCCTCAGTATAGTGATTCCCATGTTTCATCCCAAGTGTTCAAGCCTTTACGTGTTTTCCATATTATTAGGCATGAAGGAGTAGAGAAGAAGGGAAAGAGCCCACTCATAATGTTTGATCCTGTTAGGCATCCTGTCCTACCGATACGGCCAATCCCTTGAACTCGGGGTCCGATGCAAGCGCGTTCTACTCAACTTGTATGACCGTATGAGCAGGCCGTGCTCTCCAAATCATCCAACCGAACGGACTAAGGAAGACGATATTATCGCTCCCATCCAGCTATCTCAGTATTGTTCTGAACGAACACCTGATCCCCATCGAACTCGCTAACCATCTGCACATTGAAACCAACTAAATTAATCCTTCTTACCAAAATCCAATAAATTAAATATAACCAGCATTTGTTTTATTCAATCCGACTTAGCGTACCTTACCGTGCGGTTGCGGGCGTTACAAGCTGCAGGTTTCGCTCAATGTCCTCGATCTACTCATCCACATAAATAATCCTCTTTGTGCCCCTAAAGTCCTTCCGGCCCATCCTTTTGAAGTCTATGATGGTACTCGGCCTCGGCTAATACATAATAAACTGAGCTGGTGTCACACCCCAATCTCCCGCAAGCTTGATAGTCCCTACTGAACGTGAATCACCACGTTGCAGCTCTCCCGCAGGACAATCGTTCCCATCGGAATGTGATGCCGTACGAGCCTGGAGTTGCGCTCGTACAAGGCGATGTTTTCAAACACCAATGTTATCATCGAAACAACCAAGTTACAGCGGAAGCCGTTTAGTGTACCAAGCACACAAACAGAGTATACGCAACGAAGCTCACAATAGGGTCCAAATAAAATGCCCCGAGTCAATGCCACAAAGGCGATGCCACGGAGACGATGAAATACTCTTGCTCTTTTCTTTAGCCCACAAAGGTACTTACAGTTCATACATCTTGTCCCGTATATCCAAGCAGCACCACTACGCCTGTGTACCTGAAATATTGCCCACAAACGTGGGTCAGTACACAACCGTACTGGTGAGCGGGGTAACCCACTCGCCTAAGCCGACACTAAGTAAAATAGTGAATGCACACAGTTAAATGGTGATCTTTCTAGTTGAATCCTAGATTCATTTCATGGCAGATGAATGACATGTTATGGAAAGCAGTAAAGCAGTTTAAACATGCAAACATTCAATCTCAAACCAAACGACAAGCATTTATATATAACCGACCCGTCTAACTCAATGCCATCGCTTGCACGATAACATATCGAACCATCAGTCTCGCCTCAATATCCATCCTCAACCAACAGTTTATATATATATCCAATCTCGAGTGCACACTCTTGCTGAGGCAAGGTGGCCGCGCCTACGCGAAGCACAAACCATCCAAAGTAAAGCAAACCAACTCTTATCTATATGAAGTCACTGGCCAAGCCATAAAGGACGTATGATCGGACTGATCATATGCGGTTCTCCTCAAAACAGCGCTAAGTAGCTAACCCACCTGGATCGATTGCCAACCGCTGGCACCGCGCCCAAGACGCGTTACCCAGTTGTCTCCTCCATGGCCGAATGGTCCAGGTGCCTCAAAGATCCCGTTCGAGGAGACCAAACCCTGTGCAATACAGGTTGTCCATGACATGCAGACACCAAGTAGGTATGACGAGAGGATCGAACATTCTCGCCCCACTAAGCGATCCTAGACTCGTTCAACCAATATCCAACCAAATATCCATAACCATTCTTCCAACATATCCAACCAAGAGATCCAAATCTCGACCTCAACATATAGCCCAAGGTAAGTGTTTCCATAGGCACGATGCCTCTTCTCAACACAAAGTCCAAATTGGTGCAACACCCTTGCTCGAAGCAAATCCTATGGCACAATGCTGTTTCAGTGGCACAATGCCCCATTCGTGGCACGATGCCCCATCAAACGACACAACGCCCTCGCCGATACAGTTGTTCGGTTTCGAACCACAACTGCTCGCTTTGCAAGACAAAGCGACTCAGTGATACTCGCGCACGGATGCACGTTCGCTCGCCCGAATTCCCGATAGTCCCATTGCCTCAAAGGTATCATACCAACCGTCCAAGTATAATCCCAATGTATCCAACCGACTGCCTCAAATTTATCATCCAGCTATCGCATCCAACTATCCAACGCATAATCATTTTAAGCCACAATCCTACCAAGCCAACAACGTACACTCTATGCACGCCTCAGTGTGGTGATTCTCAATGTTCCAGCCCAAGTGTTAAAGCCTTTTTACGTGTTTTCCATATTATTAGGCATGAAGGAGTAGAGGAGAAGGGAAAGAGCCCACTCACTATGTTCGATCCCGTTAGGCATCCTGTCCTACCGATACGGCCAATCCCTTGAACCCGTGGTCCGATGCAAGCGCGATCTACTCAACTGGTATGACCGTGCGAGCAGGCCGTGCTCTCCAAATCATCCGACTGATCGGATTAAGGAAGACGACATTATCGCTTCCATTCAGCTATTCAGTAATGTTCTGAACGAACACCTGATTTCCATCGAACCCGCTAGCCATCTGCACAATAAAACCAACTCGATTAATCCTTCTTCCCAAATTCCAACATTTCAAATGTAACCAGCATTTGATTCATTCAATCCGACTCAGCGTAACGCTCCGAGCGGTTGTGGGGCGTTACATAATATACCACTTAGAATCAGGTTCGTCCATGAACCGTGCTGGTACTCATTCCTATCACAAGTCATAATCCATTCCAAGATCTGCTCTAATCAACTCACATATTCACGATTTCCGACTCCGCATCTCGTCCTACTGAACGCTCGTACAATTTTCACTAATTCCTACATCCTCCTTGCAGCTCAATACAAATTCTTCGTATCGCTTAGTTTTGGATCGATACACATATTTAAGGCGTCCCTAAAATACATGCATTTCAGCCGAGCTTTGCGATAGCAAATTTGAACAAGTTACATGGGTATCTTTATGTTTCGAGGCGTCCATTTGCTTTGCTCCCAATTGAACTGAATCACGATTTCCATTCCAACATATTCGCTCGAGCTTTATTCTCAATTATGCAGATTTTCCACCGACTCAATGAGTTCGCATTCCAATTCAAACCATCCAACTATTTCTGAAAATCAGTACTAGCCACATCTCCAAATAATATCTCATGCACCGAACGATAATCTCAACTGATACTACCCAAGCTAGGCGACTACCCAAAAATCAACTTTGTCTTGATCAGCTCAGTCCAACACATTTCCTGCCATCTCAAAATCTCACTGGGTGAACATCTATATTGAGGTTTGTGTGATCCACGAAGATCTCGCCGCCACGCCAAAGGGATTGTGTCTCCACGATTTCAACGTGGACACACTCGCCATAATTCTTAGGTTGCGTATGGAATAGTTCTTTGCACTGCTTCTACTGCCTCGAGGCATAGAATATCACCTTTGCCTTCCGAACGAGCACGCTTCCCAGAATCAGTTCCGAGACATCTTGTAAATCTGAGGCAAATCTGTCCCTTCCAGTGTTCGCAAAGATTTGATTTGAACGAGCCGCCACAGTCGTCCATTCATATGAATGCTATTCCCTTCCAGGGCACGATGAGTCAGAGGCGATGCCATCGATATAAATCTGCGACTCTGAATCTCATCAGTTGACTTAGGCTACTTCCACCATTGCTTCGATCTTCCGGCTGCATCTTCAGCTGAAGACTATCCCAAGGGTCTCTCAAATCCAACACTCAGTCGATAAGCCAAATCATATTGCTCACATCTGCCCTCGACGCATTCCCAAATATGCCGCCTCAAGGGTCGTTCTATGGGTCTACCGTATTCATATCTGATTCCGCGGTCAAGTCGCTTAGGGTCAGCTGTCCCGAAGCTACGCTCGACAATTATAATCATCACGATGGACAATTATTATAAACCATGCTATATCTCATCTCCAAAATCTGAATCAAAATCCAACCATTCACCTGAGCGAAGTTTCCAAAATCGAGAACCGCGCTCGTTGAAACTATCTTCCATCAATCCGTCTTACTGTCCTGAATCCATTAAATTTCTGAATTGCCATATTCCACAATGCACGTCCAACTTACTCGAGCAACACAGTGATTTGTTCTGACGTTGCTATCACATTTAGCTATCTTCAAATGTCCGTCCACGTCTTTCGGAGAATCTGTTTACTATCGTTGCACCATCCTGCCCAAAATTCCATTTCCGTTAAACCTGAGTCAACTTCACGAGCAACAATATCCAAGATCTACAAGTTTGTGTGAATCCATCTCATTGTCCCTCCAGACCAATATCATATTTCTTTGCTCAACCAACAGCTCAAATGTGTTGCCCAAAATCGTAGTTCGTGCTCGTTATCCTTCTGATAATCCCATCGTTTTGCTCAAGCGTAACCCAAATGTTTGTTCTGATTCCGTCCATCACTTAAGACCAACGATGCTTTCATTTGCATCAGTCCGTTCACGATATGCTCAACTCAATATTCGCTTGCTCCATTTTTATTCTTTCCAACTCAACCGACGTGCACCAACCAACTTGTATTCTCGTTTCACGAGTCCGTTCAGGTAATTCCCATAGATGTCCAACCAAAATATTTCCAATGCCTTGCTTAATACGTTTGATCCCATATACCACTTCGAATCAAGTCGCTACTCATATTACGTTTTCCTGTACGAATCCAAGATCCGTTCGAACCATTCTCCATGCATGATCATGCCTTTTCCAATCCGAGTTTGACACAAAACTCTGGCAACGCTTAAATTATCCAACTGTTTCTCAAACCGTCTGATACTTTCTCAACACGAGCAATCGTGCAATGATTGTCTTCCAAATAGTCCAGTCCAATACCCAACGATTTCACACTTTTGTTGTACGAGCAACTCGTACCAACTTATCCGTATATTCCTGAGCCAAACTCAAACCTGCCCAACCGATGCGCCACAGCCAAAATTCCAACTTATATCCAACACAATCGCTAGACGAGCAACTCGTGCAAGGATCCATTCTTATCGAATGCTTCTACTCAAAACATGCTGCATAACCAAATCTCGTTAGCCAACCAACTGATCCATTGAGGCAATCAGAAACTCTTCGAACGATAAGCCAAGCCAACCCAACGAAAGCCCACACTTGTTGCACAAATGCAACAACGCCTTACGAGACTAAGCGATCCTACAAAAACCAACCAAGGCAACCCAACCAAGAATAACAAGCAGCCACAAAAAGCAATAAATAGACTTATTACATGAAACATCCCATGCGACACCGAGTAGAGTCAAGAGCTAGACGACACGTGGAGGCTATTTAGAGTTTGTGATGAAGCGAAGGACCAAGTCCGAAGAAATGAACCGGGCGCTCTGATACCAATTTGTCATGCCCCAATCTCCCGCAAGCTCGATAGCCCCTACTGAACGTGAATCACCACGTTGCAGCTCTCCCGCAGGACAATCGTTCCCATCGGGACGTGATACCGTACGAGCCTGGAGTTGCGCTCGTACAAGGCGATATTTTCAAACACCAATGTTATCATCGAAACAACCAAGTTACAGCGGAAGCCGTTTAGTATACCAAGCACACAAACAGAGTATACGCAGCGAAGCTCACAATAGGGTCCAAATGAAATGCCCCGAGTCAATGCCACAAAGGCGATGCCACGGAGACGATGAAATACTCTTGCTCTTTTCTCTAGCCCACAAAGGTACTTACAGTTCATACATCTTGTCCCGTATATCCAAGCAGCGCCACTACGCCTGTGTACCTGAAATATTGCCCACAAACGTGGGTCAGTACACAACCGTACTGGTGAGCGGGGTAACCCACTCGCCTAAGCCGACACTAAGTAAAATAGTGAATGCACACAGTTAAATGGTGATCTTTCTAGTTGAATCCTAGATTCATTTCATGGCAGATGAATAACATGTTATGGAAAGCAGTAAAGCAGTTTAAACATGCAAACATTCAATCTCAAACCAAACGACAAGCATTTATATATAACCGACCCGTCTAACTCAATGCCATCGCTTGCACGATAACATATCGAACCATCAGTCTCGCCTCAATATCCATCCTCAACCAACAGTTTATATATATATCCAATCTCGAGTGCACACTCTTGCCGAGGCAAGGTGGCCGTGCCTACGCGAAGCACAAACCATCCAAAGTAAAGCAAACCAACTCTTATCTATATGAAGTCACTGGCCAAGCCATAAAGGACGTATGATCGGACTGATCATATGCGGTTCTCCTCAAAACAGCGCTAAGTAGCTAACCCACCTGGATCGATTGCCAACCGCTGGCACCGCGCCCAAGACGCATTACCCAGTTGTCTCCTCCATGGCCGAACGATCCCGGTGCCCCGGAGATCCCGTTCGAGGAGACCAAACCCTGTGCAATACAGGTTGTCCGTGACATGCAGACACCAAGTAGGTATATCGAGAGGATCGAACATTCTCGCCCCACCAAGCGATCCTAGACTCGTTCAACCAATATACAACCAAATATCCATAACCATTCTTCCAACATATCCAACCAAGAGATCCAAATCTCGACCTCAACATATAGCCCAAGGTAAGTGTTTCCGTAGGCACGATGCCTCTTCTCAACACAAAGTCCAAATTGGTGCAACACCCTTGCTCGAAGCAAATCCTATGGCACAATACCATTTCAGTGGCACAATGCCCCATTCGTGGCACGATGCCCCATCAAACGACACAACGCCCTCGCCGATGCAGTTGTTCGGTTTTGAACCACAACTGCTCGCTTTGCAAGACAAAGCGACTTAGTAATACTCGCGCACGGATGCACGTTCGCTCGCCCGAATTCCCGATAGTCCCATTGCCTCAAAGGTATCATACCAACCGTCCAAGTATAATCCCAATTTATCCAACCGACTGCCTCAAATGTATCATTCAGCTATCGCATCTAACTATCCAACGCATAATCGTTTCAAGCCACAATCCTACCAAGCCAACAACGTACACTCTATGCACGCCTCAGTGTGGTGATTCTCAATGTTCCAGCCCAAGTGTTCAAGTCTTTTTACGTGTTTTCCATATTATTAGGCATGAAGGAGTAGAGGAGAAGGGAAAGAGCCTACTCACTATGTTCGATCCCGTTAGGCATCCTGTCCTGCCGATACGGCCAATCCCTTGAACCCGTGGTCCGATGCAAGCGCGATCTACTCAACTGGTATGACCGTGCGAGCAGGCCGTGCTCTCCAAATCATTCGACCGATCGGATTAAGGAAGACGGCATTATCGCTTCCATTCAGCTATTCAGTAATGTTCTGAACGAATACCTGATTTCCATCGAACCCGCTAGCCATCTGCACAATGAAACCAACTCGATTAATCCTTCTTCCCAAATTCCAACATTTCAAATGTAACCAGCATTTGATTCATTCAATCCGACTCAGCGTAACGCTCCGAGCGGTTGCGGGGCATTACAGCTGGTGCCGTCTGTGGCTGGACTATAGTAGCTCTCTCAATTGTTGCAAGTGCGATCTGGTGAGCATTCTCCATGCTCTATCGCAGAACCTCTGACTGTCGTTGTTGCGCCTCCATCATCTACTGAAGAGCACGAAAATCTGTGTCTGATCAACTATAGGTGGTGGAGGTGGAAGATGCTCGAAAATTGTCTGCCCTATCCTCGGCACTGGAGGTGGAGCACCTCTAAAAGCTGCTTCCGATACGCCCACCTGGACCGGTGAAGCTGACCTCCTGAATGTAGGTGCTGGACCATCATCTAAGGATGCTTACCTTATAGGTGATGAAGTGACTGATCGTGCTGTCACGATACCTGATCGCTGGGAATGCGTCTTCGACGGCATCCTGAAGATAGATTGAAATACGGAATCAATATTAAATATGATACGATATTATCAAATAAGGACTAAATTTTATTCAAAGTAAAGCAATATTTAATAGATAAGGATTTGCAAAAACAGATTTTAGAATTTTCCTAGTTGTGATTGAGTAAACTCTCAGCCTAAATCCTATTTTCTAAAGCAGGCTCGTAGTAGTACTCTAGACGAGCACAGCTACGATATCTATCTAGAGTCACAAGTAGTACGATATCGTAGGATAGATGAGACCTGCACAGGCCACCACTAAAAATGTGTCACAACCCACACTCGAATATTCGGGCCCGAGTACGTGGTTACGCCCAGCCTACGCCACAGAATCGATAGTAGAACGCTATCTGGGTCATTTGTAACTATATAATATCTTAACAATATGATATGGTACATGTCAATCATCTCAACTCCAAACGGAGGAGCAATATGGTATCTCACAAGTATATATAATCTCAATCACAAAATAAACTAAGGAAGAATAATGCACGAATGTAATAGCGAAGGAAAGAATAAGATACAATCCATAGTCAGAAATAATATACAAACTGTGAATCCACCAAAAGAATAGTCTAATATAATTAAATAACAAATATAATCTAGACCTCCTCAGGCTCTGCAACTAAGTCCTCCTGATCAATAAGAGCATCCTCTATAGGTACGCATCCTGCGGCCCATAGAATATAGGACACTGCTCTATAAGCCAGTCATCTAGAAAAATATATTCAGTCAGGACTAGAGCGAAGTACATACCTCTGAAAGCTGTTTCAAAAGTATAATCGAGCATATAAACAGATATAGAAATGAAATACAAGATAACTAAACATATGAATGAATGAACAAGATATACAGGTAATGTACGAGGATATAGATCAATAATATGAATATCACAATATGATAAAATAACTGCAATCTAAACTAACTAATGTGCCTCAGAATACAGTTTATTATGTGATCGGGTTGGGTGAACATGATCAGGTAAGACGATTACAAGTAAGGTATGTAACCAGAATGTACATGATGTAATAATGGGGCTTTGATCACATAATCAAATCCTACTCTCCCACCCCAGCTAATACCAATGGATTCAATCACGACACGCTATGAACATGAAATATAACCACTGAACGTAAGCAGTGGGTGTACACAAATATCATAACCACTGAACACGAGCGGTGGATGTACACGAATAAGCACACTGAACACGAGCAGTATGTGAACACGAAATGAAATCAATACCCAATATACACGATAAGATACAATGTACACGAGTACCCGCTGAACACGGTAGAGGATAACATCTCCTGACGGGATCCATATAGTACCAGTCAGTGAAATTATTGTGTCAGGATCAATGTATACAATTCTAAAACATGCATATATACAATATTATGAATTAAAAACTATCAGAGAAATGTACTCACCTGACGTGCTGAGTAAGGTGTGTCTCTCGATGCCCAAGCTGGTGTCACACAACCTATATATGGTACGTTGCATCAATACAAGGTTCAAGAATGAAAATAAGAGAAGTTGATGAAATTCTAGGTTGATACGCTATTTCTAAGTCAAGCCAATGAAACCTAGCTTGCAAGAGTCTAATGCTAAGTCACTAAGTCGATACACTATGAAACTATGCTATACTAGCTAAGCTAAGAAACAACAAGGCACTCAAAGAGCCGTATCCCAAGATACGCAAGTTTCCGTATACGAAAATAGTGTTATATATATATATAATCACATATTATAATACTATATCAAATCAATTAAAATAGGATACCTTGGCCTTGCCACAATGCATATCACACCTATCTCGATACCCAAACTCAATACCTTGGGTAGCGACCCAATACCTTGGTAATATCTTGGTATCCCAAGGTAACCCAAATACTAACATAATAGCTGACACATATATGATACCCCAAGCTAATTATGCTAATACACATATACATAAACTTCTAGCACTAGCTATATAAGTATCTAATTACTAAACAATAATACCACACTATATCTATACATAACTAACTACTACTATATAACTCACTATCTCAATAACCCATAACTACAAATATATATAATCCCTATAGCTAGATAGCTAACTCACATAAACAAGTATATATATATATATATATATATATATATATATATATATATATATATATATATATATATATAATCACTAACTATTAACAATACCTTGAATACTCAAACCCAAGTGAAACCTCAATACCTTGCTAAACCCATACTCACTAAAATTGGACTGAAACTGTACAGTAAAACAAATTCTAAAACTTAAACTTAAGGCTGTAATTAACTACTTAACCAAAATACAGCAATTGTGCATTACTTACACTGTGCAGATACAACACAGTACACTGACGGCTGTTGGTGCCCGAGCCTCTCCATGGCTTGGCTGAACTGCTACTATATTGAAACTTACACAGAAACTGTGCAAATCTGTACTGCTTTTGATGCCCGACTGCTCACTGTATAGTGAGTCACTGTTACTCACTGATGTGCATAGTGAGTCACTAATACTCACTGCTATCCAGTTTCTCCCCGAGCCCCTGCATGCTGTGCAGTTAAGCCTCCTCGAGCCCCTTACATGCTGTCGTGAAGCCTCCTGCACCAAAACTGTGTGCAGCAACACAGTGAACTGACTGTGCAGTCCCTGCTGCCCGAGTGCAGCTAGCTGCACTACTGCACAGTCTGGTGCAGTAGCTCCCCTCTCTCCAGTTAACTGCTACTGCAGTGAGGGCTCTTGATACTGACTCTGCATACACTGCAGTCAACTGAGCTGATACTTCCATGCCTGACTCCCTTAGTTAACTGACTGCACAGTGTCTCCATGTGTGCAGTTGTACATAGCTGCTGTGCACTGATACATCCCTGTTGAGCAGTTTACTCCCTCACACATACACAAATGCAATCATAGCACACTATTACACCAACCCAAATACATATACACACAATCCTCTATGTATATAAAACCAATTATATATATATATATATACATATCTACATAAGCATATATATACTACACTCTTACATATATATACAAACACACATATATATATACATATAGACACACACACACACACACACACACACACACATATATATATATATATATATATATATATATATATATATATATATATATAGTAAAAAGGACCAAACATCAAATACGTGGAGTGTACCGCACCCGTATCACACTAATTCTATGATACACTTGCGATACGACTCCAACACACAACCAAACATATCTCGGAGGACACGAGCAAGTCTAAAATACTAATTATGAATAATATGTATAGTAATTAGAGTATCTACGTATCTGTGTTACAATATGATATGCACAAGGCCCCGTGTCAGAGAAAACCCCCCAAAATTAACCAATTTTGTCAACTTGAAAAGATATGGCCTACACATACCCAATTGTGGATACCATACTAGTCACAAACAAGCACTCACATGTCAATTCGATCTATTAGACCCAATGACAATCACTACATGTGCCAATCTTAAAATTCTCCCAAAATTGGTACCAAAATGTACATAACTAACACTGTAGGTATCCGATGAACCTAAAATCAATTTCTATGGGTAGCCTATGCATGTGGGTTGGTTTCTTATGGTTAAATCAGATCTAGAGTCTATTAGAAAGAAAAAAAAACTAAAATGTACCTATTGGGAGATGGATTCCCAATGACAAGTCCCCAAGTGCCAAGTAGCTCCTCTCCTTGTAGATCTTGGCATCCTCCTCCTTGTTCCTTGCTTCCTTCTTGTAGATCCTTAATGTAGAAGCCTCAATGAAGAATTTGGAAAGAGATTGGTGAAGAATTAATGAGGAAATGGAGGAAATTGGAAGAGGAAAATTGTAGATCTAAAGAAATGAGAAATGAAATAAAATGAGAGAGCACTCTCTCTCCTCCTCTATGGGCCATCCATGTAACCCCCTCTCAAAGCAGTGTAAAATGTCCCAAATACCCCTTGGGGCCTCTCATGAAGAAATTTAATTAGGGAGGGAAGGTTCTAGTCTAATGGTTTCTCTAATTAATCCAACCTCCTAATCCATGGCCTAATTCATGGGCTCAAACTAAGCTCATCCAAAATGTTGGTTCATGCATTCTAATAAATAGGTTAGGTCTATTACACAAGTCTAAAACAAAACTACAACTAGCAATAAATAAATAATACAATAATTAAATAAATTATGCATACACAATATTAAATACAAATAATCCTAAAATAAATATTACCTATGCAATTACCAAACTACCCTTGAGTGAAAAATATGAGGGTGACAATGCTAGACGATAATAATTTTTATTCTACGGTTCAACGAAAACAACAAAGAATTCAAACAAATAAAAAAATATGAACGTGTCTTAAGGATATAAGGAAGGGATTAAGACTATTGCAAGAATCTGCTTAGATCATTGATCAGTCTTCACTTCTGCTGTATCATCTTCCTATCATCAAAAAAGTGAATGCATCTTCGTGTTGCAAGTAGAAGGTCTTCAAATTCGAAAAGTGACAACCTTGAAATAGCTGATAGAAAATATGTAAGCATTCTAAGCTATTGGATTTCCTTTTATCTAAACCAGAAATAAGAGAATTATGCATGTCTGATTCTAAAAAAAGAAAATCCTATGTGCTATCGATACAAAGTTTAGTTTCAATTTAAGCTCTTGCAACCAACCGCAACCAAGGAGCACTCCTAACTTTCTCTAGACTAAAGATGGCCTCAAGACTAATATTGAAATCCCGAATATTTTGCTTGGTGATTGAGTTTTGAATAACAAGATCAAAAATGAGCTGGAAGGAGGGAGTTTCTCTTTGATGATATATTAACCACTAAACTTAGGTTTAAAGTAATCCCATATAGCATACTAAATCCTAAAAGACCAAGTCGGGCTAGTGAGGATTATTAGGGACTTTAAGGGATCGATCTGCGGCCAAACAAATATAATAAGTATAAATTGTCGATCATGTCACAAAATTCGCATGCCATATGAACTCTATGTAGTATCCCGCTACGAGCGACGCACTATGTGATGGGCTTGTATCTAGTTTGTCCTAGTCGTAACTGAGTATTGAAAAAATCTTTCGGCATATAATCGATCTAGACGAATGCATTGATAATCTTTCTAATTCATGGATTGACTTATGTTAGAAAAGTCCTAAATGTAGTAGATTGTGTCTTGACGAATAAACTCGATATAAGAGTTCCTTCCCCATACATTTTTATTATTGTTTTCTTTCGATATTTTTGTTGCTTGGTTTTAATGAATGTGTTTTCGTGTTAATTTTTGCATTCATTTATGAGAATTTTGAGAGGAAGATAGAAGAAGGATACTGATTCGATGTTGGTGGCAACGCGTAAATAACGTTTGATTGTTGTGAAGCGGTTCTCCTTCTCTTGGCAAATCTTTTACTCGGTGGGTGGTTCTGACCCTTCTTCACTACTCCTTCAGGCCTTAAAAAAGAATCCCTTGTATCCATACAAAGTCCTTAGAACCAGATGCATAGTATAATATAATTGATAAATGAAAGCCATAATGTATGGTGTACCACTAAAAGTAGAACAATGATAGACTATAACTATTGAGTGAATATATACACATGACTTTGTAGTAAGCGTAATGTCTCGTTCCGCTTTGTGTCTTGAGATGGTTCATTGGCAAAGTACCGTTTGGTCTTGGGCTCATTCAGAGGCCTATTGAACAGTATACCAATGGTATACTGCTCATTTCCAGTAACTTTTGAGCACATAATTTTTGCATATAAATGATAGAATGTAGTATACTCGTAGTATACCAATTCATCATGGCAAGTCTGGGATAGTAAAATTTGGCATACCGACAGTGTCACGGCCCAATTTTGAAGAATCAAAATGTAGCCACTAGGTATGATATCGTACAAGTCTAGGTTATACTTGTACAAGACAAGAAGATAGATAATCAATGGTGTATCTCAGAAACAACAATATTACAGCAAAAGTAAACAGATAAATTGAAGTCACAACAAGATATAAAGAAAAAGTATCTCTTTTATTGATATTTGTAATAGAATACAAGGCTTGCAGCTGATTACAAGGCTTTTGATGGCCAACTTGAGATATGTCAATCTAGACTTACATTGAACTTCCCGACTCGACTTACAACATCACTGGTATAAAAGAATACTTTGTTCTATATATTATGTCCTTTATAACAAAAGTCCACCTCTATCTCGGAAGCGCTTCGGCTCGCCCAATAATATCTGATGCTTTAGAACTGTTTAAGCTACTCAATACATATGTAAATCTCTAATACCTAAGGATGCCCACAAAGGTGGATCAGTACATTGTCGTGTACTGGTGCGAGGGCTTACCTAACTCTCCTAAAATCAACACTAAGTAATCATGTGATAGGAACATTATTAATATGATCTTGTTCTGTTGCCTTATGACCATTTTATAGTTCATATTCCAAAAGAATTTAGAGCATACATGTCACACCCCAATATCAAAATATGGAGAAGGACAAGGCCAACTACCCTGTACAAGGTACTATACGTTGTACGATGATCATGACTGTAACTAGACAAGGGGTGCATACTACAAGTGAGTCACTTGGGATTATACATAATATCTATTGTCTCAATCAGTCAAACAAGAATAGTAAATATAGAACATATATGATAAAGCTAAAAAGCATCCCAATTGCTCCATCAAAATATTTTAGAAACCAGTTGTAGAAAATAAAAAGCTGGCAGAGTAGCAAAAGTACATGACCATGATCAGCTGTATTCTGATTAATTACAATCATGTAAGAAAACTAAATGTCTAGATCTATGACTAACAAGTGCCGGTGGCTAAACACCCAAAAGAGAAAAGGTACAATATCGAGCAGGGAAGAAGAAACTCACTCGTGTTCCTCAGCGGCCATCCGTCTCATTTGCGCCATTGTTCAGGAGAAAGTACATTGGATCCTCGGGTACTGGCTCTAAACCTGGCCATATAAAACCAGTGGGGTTAGACCCCAAATACCAAGTACCACAAAGGAAGCACGAATGAAGAAAGAAAACTAGAGGAAAATAAACATATATATAGTTATGTCTCGTAGTTTTGGTCCATAGCCTATCGTGATATAATAATCTAACCCTACTACCAAACAAGGACAAGGGTTAGATCATCACACAGTGATTGTTCGTATCCCTAAACTATTCAACAGAAGATACAACCACAAACAAGTTCAATTACAGTATCGGCGAATCACTTGTACGACTTGCTAGGTGGAGTCTGGGTTATCCCAGAGATATTATGCATGCAATAGGAATCCTCATATCGAACCATGTACTAACAGGGTTAGCCGAGCCATGATAATCGCTGCGTAGCAAGTAGTGATTATGCATTGGTCCCTCGTAAGGCCGTCGTACTAAGATCGCATAGAACACATAGTACAATATAATAGTCGGATATCGCAATCCACTAATGAGGATTTAAACAATATCCAAATGGGGGCCAGACTTTACTCCCTGGATAATTGAGGGTGGCTAGTTATGCACGATCTCAGAATTTTGTCCCTCTAAATGCTCTACAAGTTTTTAGTTGCCTAGTTAATCCTACGGTTATCCAGAATCACATGGCGTGGTCACATGTTATTCCCCATATATGTCGTACTATAGTACGGGCACACTGGATACGAATCTACTTTGTTACTTGACAGTTTAATTTGGATTCATCCAGCGTGATGCAACAATCAACATAAGTTCTAGCCACGCTTGGTTATTGACCAACTATCATGTCCATCCTGGAGGAATCGTATCATATCATATTTTGCATAGCACGTAGGTACACCTCAGTATAAAACATGTAACATAATTGCGTAAGAACACTTAGCACGTGGAAACACACAGCACATAGTAAGTGTGTCATCACGGATACAAATAGTCGATTCAAGTTACCAACCTTTGGTAAATCACATGAGTTCTAGTACATAGCAACACATTGGTCAAGTCAAGTACATCGGTAGTCAAAGTCACTTGGCACATGGTCTATTTTTATACATGGTCGGGTCAAGCACATAGTCAGGCCCAACACATAGCTACTGAGTCTAATCTCACTTATAGTTATCAGGATCACTCATACTTTCATAAAATCCAAAATACCCTTATTAAGAACATAGTCAGGCCCATCACATAATTTTACTTAGATTGGAGAGAGTTAAGTGTGGGTGTGTATAATAACTCTTGCTTGGATTGGAGGTTTTTAGTGGAAAAAAGATTAATAAACTATAATAGTTACCAAAATACCCTTATTACATATGATTTCGAGTGGGAGGAGGAGTAATAAGAAAAAGCGAGAATATACGACACACTTGGACGTAAGTATTTTGAAAGTTAGAAAGACAAACAATATGTCAAAAGCAAAAATAAATGAAGAATAAAAAATAAGTAGTATTTATGACTTTTTAAACAAAATTTCTCACTTTTCCTTTTTAACCCCCTCATTAAGTGGTTGAAAAAATGGACAAAAGAAGGTTAAACAAACCTTCACTTAACCCTCTATGACCCCTGCTAAACCCCCACCCTCTATTTGGACTGACTTCAAGTATTTTGTGGTCGGCCAAGTTTGAGAACTACTACTACGGTATTGAGACTCCTCCCCGGTATAACTTCAACACGTCAAAGCTGGCCAAAATAGGCTTCAAGTTCAAAGGTATCAAAGTATCACGCCCCAGTACCGAAATATAGAGACGGACATAGCCAGCTTCCCCGTACAAGGTATAGAATGAGCAGGGAAGAAGAAATCCACTCGTTCCCTTCAACAACCATCGACCTGGTGTGTGCCATTTTTTAGGAGAGGTACGCTTGATCCTCGGGTGCTGGCTCTAAACCTGGCCATGCAAAACCAGTGGGGTTAGACCCCAAATAGGAAGTACCACAAAGGAAGCATGAATGTAAAAATAAAACCAGGTTATGAAATAAATAAATAAATAAATAAATAAATAAATATATATATATATATATGAGATATATATATAGTTCTCTCTCATAGTTTTGGTTCATAGCCTATAGTGACACAATAATCTAACCCTACAACCAAACAAGGACAAGGGTTAAACCATCACACCATGATAGTCCATGTCCCTAAACTATTTGACAGCATATGTAATACACAAACAAGCTCAGTTCCATAATTGGCCAATTACTTGTACGGCTTACTAGATGGTGTCACGCCCCGGTCCCCCAGGGCCGTTCGTCCTCGCTTTGGTCCCTACGGAACCGATCATCCTCGTACGGGCGTGATGCCGTGCAAGCCTAAAGTGTGCTTGCACAAGGCCAAATCTTTGAACAAGGGCAAGTAAGCTATTCAATACTGAAGCAGCGGCACATAACATTTGCAGAAAAATAAAGAACACAATGGCATATGAAAACAGGCTCTTTTATTGATAATCAAAAGTGTTACAAGCGGCACATGGCCGAGGTTACAATTTGCTCAAGCACTCTGTCTCTCAATTACAATAACACCATTCCATACATTATGTCCCTCTATACAAAAGCAGCTCAAAGCAGGCACAAACTTGATGCGGCTCAAGAAATCGACTCCAGATTTCTGGTTCCTTGGGATGAGGTACGACTATCGCTTCCTCGGACGATCAGGCACCTGAGAACAAGCAAACTGTTGGTGGGTCAGCACTTTTATAAGTACTGGTGAGTATAAACAACAAAACAGAAGCTACACCCCCTGAAACCCACACTAAGTAATCATGTAGCAAAATATTGCATTACTAGTGATCTTGCTAGTTTTACCTAAGTTTATTTCATGCAGCTCAGACTAGTCAGATTACATCTTTTGAAAACACAAGTTGGAAACCAGTTTTGCATATTCGATACTCAAGCCTTCAAGCAACATATAAGGGACAGTGTCCTCATCGTGCAGTGTGCAGCATGTATTGTGCATCACAATCTAACTCTTTGGGGCAAAGTTTATCTAGCAGACTGATCATATCGAATCAAGGCAAACATATCAAGTGGACTATCATTCAATCAAGTACACAAGTTGAACTATCAATCAGAGGTCGGTCCCCGAGAAACTCAGGATTGGTAGCGGTAATCCAACTAACCAATGACTCACATTCTGATCCTATTAGCAGCTGTGACCAAGGTTCAGGTCTGCACTAATAGTCATTGTCTGACCGATGTAATGCATGAAGCACTAACAAATAATCTCTACGATGCAGACAAAAATAAATAAGCAGGCTTATGTATAAACTCATATTTCTTACCCCCATAGCCGAACGGTTATCCCTGCAGCAGACATACAAGTTAGCCACAATTTGCATATATGGATAAACTTATGAATCATTCAATCTTTGGTGTCATCAATCGATAGGTATGCAAGAAGGTAAACCTAGCATGCGCCCTATCTATATGATGGCCCATGAGTTTCCCTATTATTTTACAATAATACCCCCCAAGATCCCGTAGGACCGGACGTCAGGGTGCTCACACAATCCTTTCTGGACCGACCGATTCCCAGTGCCCCAGGAATCGATTGAGAGACTATTACCTTGTGCACAAGTTGTCCGAGACCAATGCAAGACAAGCAACATTCATATTCACATTCACAAGCATATAACAATATAATAGCACACCCCCCAAGATCCCGAAGGACCGGACGTCAGGGAAGACTATTAGACTCTTCTCTTTCATTCATTCAAGAAAATACATCTTTTTAACAGTATAATAGCACACCCCCCAAGATCCCTGAAGGACCGGACATCAGGGCGGACTATTAGACTCTTCTCTTTCACACTTATAATATATAGCAGATCGGTAGCAAAACAGGCAAGCAAAGCATATAGTGCCAAGCACGATTTATTCCATAACTAACATGCAAAAGTCTATCTCTTCTTAGCATATTCACAGGGACATATTCAAATGATTCATTTACTGATCTTCTTAGCATAGTAAGGGTTCGTTTGAGCTGTGTCGGTGTAACTGAGCATGCAACATTTCTATCTTTCTCTTAGCATGGCATTAGTTCTATCTCATTTCTGACAAGCATTCATATTCTCTTAGTTAGGCAGCAGGTTCATTTCAATGACAAGCTATGTGCGTTCTCTTATTAGCATGCTGAGTCGGTTCTATCATTCTCTTATGAAAATATTCTTCTTAAGAAAACAAGCATTCAAAAACTCAGATTCATTATTAAGTCGTGCAAGAATCAGAGAATGCAGTTCTGCCCACTCACATTGATAATCGGTCGGAAACTCTCCGAGAAGACTTCCGCTCGAGCAAGCAAGGCGATATCACTTGTACATAGCGCCTACGCGGAGCGGGGCGCTACATACTTACCCACCAAGAAAGAGTTCCGTCCTCGAAACTTAAGAAGAAACTTACGAAAACACAGAGCAGCGATAGTCCTCATCCCTCGCTATCCCCAATCAAAATTCTAGCAATCATAACACAATAAAACTCTAGACAACAAAATCACAAATCACATCTCAAGCAACAAAAACAAATCCAGAAAACTTTTGCCGGCAACTTTGAGAATATTAACGGACTCATTGTATGGAACGTTCATTGCATCTCACATCAGGCACATCTCAGAGTTGGAGGCAACAAAATGGGCAAAGAATCGAGTCGCTCTGATACCACTATGTCATGTCCCGGTCCCGCAGGGCCTTTCGTCATCACTTTGGTCCCTACGGAACCGATCGTCCTCGCACGGACGTGATACCGTGCAAGCCTAAAGTGTGCTTGCACAAGGCCAAAGCTTTAAACAAGGGCAAATAACCTATTCAATACTGAAACAGCGGCACATAACATTTGCAGAAAAGTAAAGAACACAATGGCATATGAAAACAGGCTCTTTTATTGATAATCGAAAGTGTTACAAGCGGCACATGGCCGAGGTTACAATTCGCTCAAGCACTCTGTCTCTATAATGACACCGTTTCATACATTATGTCCCTCTATACAAAAGCAGCTCAAAGCAGGCACAAACTCGATGTGACTCAAGACATCGACACCAGATTTTTGATTCCTTGGGATGAGGCATGGCTATCGCTTCCTCGGACGATCAGGTACCTGAGAACAAGCAAACTGTTGGTGGGTCAGCACTTTTATAAGTACTGGTGAGTATAAACAACAAAACAGAAGCTACACCCCCTGAAACCCACACTAAGTAATCATGTGGCAAAATATTGCATTACTAGTGATCTTGCTAGTTTTACCTAAGTTCATTTCATTCAGCTTAGACTAGTCAGATTACATCTTTTAAAAACACAAGTTGGAAACTAGTTTTGCATATTCGACACTCAAGCCTTCAAGCAACATATAAATGTTAGTGTCCTCATCGTGCAGTGCACAACATGTATTGTGCATCATAATCTAACTCTTTGGGGCAAAGTTTATCTAGCAGACTGATCATATCGAATCAAGACAAACATATCAAGTGGACTATCATTCAATCAAGTACACAAGTTAAACTATCAATCAGAGGTCGGTCCCCGAGAAACTCAGGATTGGTAGCGGTAATCCAGCTAACCAATGACTCACATTCTGATCCTATTAGCAGCTGTGACCGAGGTTCAGCTCTGCACTAATAGTCATTGTCTGACCGATGCAATGCATGAAGCACTAACAGATAATCTCTACGATGCAGACAAAAATGAATAAGCAGGCTTATATATAAACTCATATTTCTTACCCCCATAGCCGAACGGTTATCCCTGCAGCAGACACACAAGTTAGCCATAATTTGCATATATGGATAAACTTATGAATCATTCAATCTTTGGTGTCATCAATCGATAGGTATGCAAGAAGGTAAACCTAGCATGCGCCCTATCTATATGATGGCCCATGAGTTTCCCCATTATTGGACAACAATACCCCCCAAGATCCCGTAGGACCGGACATCAGGGTGCTCACACAATCCCTTCCGGACCGACCAATTCCCAGTGCCCCAGGAATCGATCGAGAGACTATTACCTTATGCACAAGTTGTCCGAGACCAATGAAAGACAAGAAACATTCACATTCACAAGCATATAACAATCTAATAGCACACCCCCCAAGATCCCGAAGGACCGGACGTCAGGGCAGACTATTAGACTCTTCTCTTTCATTCATTCAAGCAAATACATCTTTTCAACTGTCTAATATCACATCCCCCAAGATCCCGAAGGACCGGACGTCAGGGCAGACTATTAGACTCTTCTCTTTCACACTTATAAGATATAGCAGATCGATAGCAAAATAGGCAAGCGAAGCATATAGTGCCAAGCACGATTTATTCCATAACTAACATGCAAAAGTCTATCTCTACTTAGCATATTCACAGGGACATATTCAAACAATTCATTTACTGATCTTTTTAGCATAGTAAGGGTTCGTTTGAGCTGTGTCGGTATAACTGAGCATGCAATATTTCTATCTTTCTCTTAGCATGGCATTAGTTCTATCTCATTTCTGACAAGCATTCATATTCTCTTAGTTAGGCAGCAGGTTCGTTTCAATGACAAGCTATGTGCGTTCTCTTATTAGCATGCTGAGTCGGTTCTATCATTCTCTTATGAAAACATTCTTCTTAAGCAAACAAGCATTCAAAAAATTAGATTCATTATTAAGTCGTGCAAGAATCAGAGAATGCAGTTCTGCCCACTCACATTGATTAATCGGTCGGGAATTCTCCGAGAAGACTTCAGTTCGAGCAAGCAAGGCGATATCACTTGTACATAGCGCCTACGCAGAGCGGGGCGCTACAGATGGAGTCCGGGTTATCCCAGAGATATTATGCATATAGGAATCCTCAGATCGAACTAGGTACTAGCAGGGTTAGCCGAGCCATAAATTGCCGTATATAACATAGTATTGCCCACCGGTCCCTCGTAAGGCCACCATGCTAAGATCGTATAGAACACATAGTATAGTATAATAGTCGAATATTGTTATCTACTAATAAGGACTTAAACAATATCCATGGGGGCTAGCCTGTACACCCTAATTCAGATGACTGGAGGTAGCTAGTTAGGCACGATCTCGAGATTTTATTCCCTCTCAATGCTCTGCAAGTTAAGTTGCCTAGTTAACCCTATTGTTAACCAGAATCACATGGTGTGGTCACATGTTAATCCTCTTATATGATATACCATAGTACGACCATGCTAGATACGAATCCACTTTGTCACTTGATAATTCAGTTTGGATTCACCCCAGCATGATGGTATAATCAATAGATCCTAGCCATACTTGGTCATTGACTAACCTTTATGTCCAAGTTGGAGATTAAGTCATATCACATATCACCTAACGCATAGGTACGCCGCAGTATAAATATGCAATATAATCACGTAAAAATACTTAGCACATAGTAAGTGTATCAGCACGGATACAAGTGGTCGGGTCATGACGCATAGATGGGTTTAATACTCTTGTGGTCATCAAGTCACACATACATCCCATAAAGTCAAAATAAATATTCAAACAAAACTAGTCCAATAAAGCATGTGCAAGGGGCCGCATCCATGCATATGGATCAAGGTCGCATGGGGATCAGCTGTAGAATATAATCAATTTTTGCATAGGTCTAGGCCGCATAGGATCAGTTCCCGCATAGGAAGTCGGGCCGCATAGCCGCATGGGTCGTATGGTTGCTGACCACAGAGATCGCATGTGTCATAATCCGTACCCAAAATTAGGACACGAGTAGCGAGCAACGGCCAGCCTACGTTGCAGCATCGGTGGTAGAACGATGTCTGGGTCAACTCTACTAACTAAATATCTCATACAATATATATACATAGTACCTGTCAATCATCTCAACTCCAAACGGAGGAACAATATGGTATCTGATAAATGTAAACTATACTCAATCATAATGCAAACTTGGAAGATAAAGCACGATATAGAATAATGAAAGGAAGAGTCATAATACATCCACAAGTCTGAAATAATATATATATACCGGTAACCTCAATAAAAGTCTAATACAAGTCTAGCAATAATCTATACCTCCTCAGGCTCTGGTACTAAGTTCTCATGCTCTAAATGAGTATCCTCTAATGGAACACCGTCATGCGGTCCGTAGTATGTGGTGTCATGCCCCGATCTCCCGCAGGAATCGGCCGTCCCTGCTGGGCGCGAATCACCGCGCCAGCGCTCCCGCGGGATGATCATTTCCATCGGGACGTGATGCCACGTGAGCCTGGAGTTGCACCCGTGCGAGGCAAATATCGAAACGGCCATTGATAACTAGTTCGCAGAGTCATCATAATAGACACATAGAATAAACACAAGTATTGAATCTAAAATAAGCACTTTATTGATATGAAGTAAAGAGGCCGAGATTACAAGTCGCTCATGCTCTTTCTCTCTCTCTCTGATTATGAATATGCCCTTAGGCATAGAACTGATTCAAAAAATCTGGACGATGATGTTCATATATTATGTCTCATATATATGAGCTCCAGGTCCGTGTGCCACGCTCCAAGACACCAAGTGCGGTCCGGCACCTTATTGCGTTAAGCGATCTCCGAATCTGTAAGAGTCCCCCTACACCTTGTATATAATCTGGTTGGATATCAGTACATTGAATGCACTAGTGGGGAGGCCTATCACACATACCACAAAACAAGCACGTTCATTAGTTATGTGCACCGACTGATTATGTTGTCTTTCTAGTCTTTTGTCTTAGGATCAGTTACATGGCAATATAATAAAATTAATATCCGTGTCTGCTCAAGAGTGTCATAATAATAAACAACTGAGTTCGTCTTACCATTTTTCACCATTCGACTTTCCTTGTCAAATACAGTAATATGAATAATGATCTTCTGAATAACAAAGAACATCTATAAAATCCAAGTGCTATATTTGTGTCTCTGCCTCAGACCCATTCTACTTGAACTATGTTTGTTACCGTGCATCTATTCTAAATATGCAAAAATATCCTACAAATGCACTCCTTTATATTAATCCTCTTCTGAATGCGAATAGCCTCTATGCAAGCATGACTTATCTGTATGAAGGTCACTGGCTCTGTTAGCCATATTGGACATGATCTAGGATGGAACGATTATCTTCCCAGCTCGGTTGCTAGCCTTGCTGGGTGTCCCAAACCATCCGACGAGTCGGCGACCATCCAAGTCGGTAGCAAGCCTTGCTGGATGTCCCATACTTACCTGCTAGTCTTCAGCTAGTGTATTACCAGGACAACACTGTCATTGTTCTTCCATGCCGACACGATTCGGATGCCTCAACAATCGTGTTGAGGACTTATCTCTAACTGGTACGCAACCAGTTGTCCGTGACCATGCGACTACTCCCTCACTTCCAATCCTAGCTGAGAAATAACTCGGTTCACTCTTGCCGAGGACTACACTCGGATCTTTCTTCTTTAGGCAGCTCCCTGATTAGAGACTGCCTCGGTGATCTGGATATCCCGAGTAGTTTCTTTTCTTTTCTTCTCATGACTCGGAATGACTACTTGATAGTCTTCCTCGTCTATGTATGCAACATGATTATATTCTATCGCATGTCATATTCCGTGTGGTGCAGTGCCTGTGGTGCCCCGTTCCCCCTATTCGGGGAACGCGGCTAAGAAATACAAGACGGTATCGTTCGATCGGGATAGATTGAATCAAGAACTCATCCTCGTTATGGATTTGTCTCTTCGAAATCGATTCCCATATTCAGTGGACCGTGCCCCAAGGATCGACTTAGCGGCAGAGTCAGGAGGGACCTCTCTACTGCATTCTTTGTTGCCTAGTTTTCGCTGTCGCTTGCTGCTTTCGTGCCTTGATTTGGTTTTCGGATTTGCTTGGGTTTTCTTGAACGGTTTCGATGGATTTTATTGCTTTCGTTCGTAGGACTGCACTTCAATTCCGATAAGAAAAAGAGAGAAAGAAGTACTGATCAGCTGTTCGTGTCAATACAGGTGAACCAGCTGTAGGCGTCGCTCGAGCGGACTCCTAAAGCACTTCTTTCCTTTTCCTTCCAACTACCAAAGTGAGTGGCTACCAACCCGATTAGCTAGCCCAACTTGCTAGTCTTTACATCTATATCCTGTAATCGTGCTCGCCCCGATCAAACGATACCAAGTAATAACTAAAGGACTTCAAGATAATAAAGGGAATAGACTTGGGTAAAATATTGCTTGTCAAATGAAACTTGTGAACGGTTACTTACTTATATGCTTGCTCGTTTGGAATGTTCATCATATGCATAAATATAAGTTAGAATGTACATTTCTTCTTCAAATTATGCTATGTAAAGAACTCTTCTCATATACCATAAACTGAACAGATAGGCTATGCAAAAGTAAATCTTGCCCTGTACTGCCCTACTCCTGATATGCCCTGATTTGCCTCGATTGCTAACTTAGTGTACTGCATTGATCACGGACAACTTGTGCACAAGGTCTAAGTTCCTGCGGACGGTCGCTGGGGCACCGGCACCGATCCGATCCGGACGGAACTCATGATAGTCGCTTGCTATAGGACAGAATGCCTTGGGACGTCCTGATCTATGCGTTGCACGGCACTCCGTACTGAGACTAGCTCGTCCATTATGGCAACGTGCCAGTGATCCCCCTTGTATATTTAAACCTGTTGCTACTAACTTGTATCTTCTTGGCAGGGAAGGCAAGGTAAGTATTATGCAGGTGGTTCAGACGGCAGGTAAAAGTTACCGAACGGTGGCGAGTTATTTCAATGATTCTATATATATGTCTTGCTGTAAAATGAACTAAGGCAAGATAGAAACCCACAAATATGCATGCTTCATTAAAACAACGCGTTGATTGGTATAGTTGGGATAGCTTGCCTTCACCAGTACGTTTCGATGTACTGACCCTCGTTGAAACAGGTTCCCCGCGCTAAGGAGAGCCGAGCGAGGAGCAGGAGACAAACCCCCAATCAAGTCCAGCTGTAGGCACGCCTCGACCGTGCCAACCTTTGAAGCATTTTGAAGAAGAAGAAGCATTTTGAAGTTAGAAGCTAGCCACCAAGCAACCATGCAACTTCGTGGCAAGGCAGTAGTTCTGACGCAAGGTCTTATATTTTGAGTTTAGTAAGGGATGTAATGTATAGGACTGCTATCTCATTTTGTGTCCACACTTTTGTAAGCCCATAGAGGCAATCCTTACAACTCAGTTCAAGGAGTTTGTAATAGATGTTCATATTATCAATAAAAAGAGAACTTTTCCATGTTTCAATATGTGTTTCAATTATCTGCGTACTCTGAATATGTGCTCGCTATGCGAAACAAAAATACTTAGCCTTGTGCGGTGCGCAACCTAGTCCCGCACGGCGGTCACGCCCGGGGGACGACTATCGATTTTGCGGGATCGGGGCGTGACATGTTGGTATCAGAGCACAGATTCAAGTTCCTTTGACTCTTGAACTGGAAAAGTTCCCTTAACGATAAATCCCTGTGCGAACTCCTGAACTCGTTAAGGCCAAAATGAGATACGTTCATGCAATGAGTCCATAATACACTATAATCCTGATGTAATTTACCTTCCTTTCAAGGAACGACGCAAGCGCAACCATCAGCGCTGGCGCCAGGCGAGACAAGGACTCAGGAGAGCAGTTTCGGAACTTCAGGAAGCTCTCGGAGCCAATGGGGCATGTCTCAATCAGATTCCCTTCAGCAGGTGATCCAAATGTTCACGGAGCAACGACAGAGGGATGATGCCCGCCAAGCCAAGTTCGAGAGCAACCTAGAGGCCCGGCTCTCAGTCCAACAAAAGCAGGTAGATACCCTGCAGCAGCTTGTTCAGACCCTGGCCTCCAATCATTCTGCCGCAACGATAGCTACACCAGTGGAGCAGCCAGCGCTTGAAGTCAAACCATCGCCCGCGCCAAGGACGAGGAAAGTGACTGCCTTCACCTTTGGCAACTTCAAGAAGGTCTGCAACACGCCATTTAACGGGACTGAGGACCCGATCGTGGCCCTAGATTGGCTCGCCGAGCTTGAAGATCATTTTTCTCTCCTAGAAGTGCCGGAAGACAAGCGCGTCACCTGTGCCCAATTACTGCTCTACCTCAATGCGCACGACTGGTGGGACGTGCATCGACGATCTCTTCAACCAGGCCATGGAGAGGAGACGATCGCGTGGATGACTTTTCATGCCGCATTTGAGGAGGAGTTTATACCCCCGCCTCTACGCCGTCAACGGGAAAACGATTTCGTCCAACTCCGGCAGGGCAGCATGACGGTGAAGCAGTACTCGACAGAATTCAACAAACTGGCCAAGTTTGCTACCGCTTATCTACAGGATGCAGCGAGTCATACCAGACGATTCGAAGGAGGGCTACGTCCTGGCATCCACGGGCACGTAGCCGTTCCGCAGTATCAGACGATGAGGGAAGTCTTAAACCATGCCCTCTCCCTGGAACCGCAGTATCCTCACGTTGCTCTCGGCGCTGTGCAAACTTCCAATCACAAACGCCAAGGCAATGATAGAGGAAACAATGCTGCAAAGCATCCAAATAACGACGGTAAACAGCGTGGAGACACCAATAAGACCTGCAACTTTTGCAGGAAGCCAGGGCATATCGAAAAAGATTGTCGCCGCAAGCTTGGGACTTGCCTCCGTTGCGGCGATCCGGGCCATCAGATTAGCAGCTGTCCGCGTCGTCCACAGCAACAACCAGATCAGACTCCGGCTCCTCAGGCAAATCGAGCGGCGCCTCAGCAAGGGCGTAATCAAGCTCAAGGCCGACTCTACACCATGACATGGGAAGAAGCATTAGCTTCGGATACCGTCGTGTCAGGTACTTTGCTTTTCAATAATATACCTGCTCGCGTTCTATTTGATTCAGGTGCAACCCATAGCTTTATTTCTACAAACTTTGCCACGGAGAACAATGTAAAAATGACTCCGTTGCATTTAGATTTAAGCGTTAGCACCCCATCTGGTACAAAAATTCCTGTCTGTTCAGCATGCCTAGGCGGTTATATCTGTATTGGGGAGAGAAAGCTGTCACTTGATATTTTAGTTCTTGATGTACGGGACTATGATATCATTTTGGGAATGGACTGGCTAGGCGCGTGTACGGCAACTATTGAGTGTGCAGAGAAGCGAGTCATTTTCCGTCTGCCCGGAGAAGCCGTGTTCTGTTACACCAGTAGTCCAGCGAATAATGCGACCAGGGCCTGCATGGTGATTTCGGCAAAATCTGCTCGGCGAATGCTCTACACAGGCTGCGAGGGATTCCTAGCATCGGTTCGGGACACACGGCAGGACTACGCAAACATCGAGTCAACTTCCGTTGAGGCAGAGTTTCCCGATGTGTTCCCGAGCGAACTACCCGGTATGCCGCCAGACCGAGAGATTGAATTCACTATCGACACATTTCCAAATACACAGCCGATTTCCAAGCCTCCATACAGAATGGCACCTGCATAGCTGAATGAATTAAAGCGCCAACTCCAGGAATTACTTGATCGCGGGTTCATCCGTCCGAGCGTGTCTCCTTGGGGCGCTTCCGTGCTCTTTGTGAAGAAAAAGGACGAAACTTTACGCCTCTGCATAGACTACAGAGAATTAAACAAAGTCACAATCAGAAACAAATATCCTCTGCCACGGATAGACGACTTGTTTGATCAGTTACAAGGAGCAACAGTATTCTCTAAGATCGATCTTCGCTCGGGTTACCACCAGCTGAAGATTAAGCCCAGAGATGTGCCGAAGACTGCTTTTCGAACCCGCTACGGCCATTACGAGTTTTTTGTGATACCGTTTGGACTGATGAATGCTCCTGCTGCATTCATGGATATGATGAACCGTGTATTTAGGCCCTTCATCGATAAATTCGTGGTGGTATTTATCGATGACATCTTAGTGTACTCGAAGACTAGGGATGAGCACGCAGGACACCTGCGGATGGTGCTGCAAACCCTTCGAGACCACAAGTTGTACGCCAAATTGAGCAAATCAGAATTTTGGCTAGACAGTATCTCATTTTTGGGGCATATCATCTCCTCGGAAGGCATCTCAGTTGATCCGAAGAAGGTGAAAGCCATTACACAGTGGAAACATCCGGAGTCAGCTAGCGACATCCGAAGTTTCCTTGGTCTGGCAGGGTACTACCGTAGGTTCATACAGAACTTTGCTAGAATCGCTTCACCTTTGACTCAATTGACACGAAAGGGTGCAAAGTTTTCTTGGACGGATGACTGCGAAGGTTCGTTTACGGAGTTAAAGCAGCGCCTCGTCTCAGCACCAATTCTCACTCTGCCGAACGGACCGGATGACTTTAAAATATATAGTGATGCCTCAGGAAAGGGTCTAGGATGTGTCCTGATGCAGCGCGATAAGGTGATAGCCTACGCGTCTAGACAGCTAAAGCCTCACGAGCAGAATTACCCAACGCATGATCTCGAACTTGCCGCGGTAGTGTTTGCATTAAAGCTGTAGCGTCACTATCTTTATGGCGTGCCGTGCGAAATCTATACGGACCATAAGAGCCTGAAATACTTGTACACTCAAAAGGATTTGAATCTTTGGCAGCGGCGATGGCTTGAACTCCTCAGCGACTTCGATCTCACGATCAGATACACGCTTGGAAAGGGAAACGTAGTAGCTGACGCGTTGAGTCAAGTATTTGTAGGGAGTTTGGTTATTGATAATATGCTGCGCCGAGATCTTGAATCACTGGGTATTATACTGAAAATAAGATATAAGAAGTGGGCGCAAGTAGCCCAACTGCGCCTCGAACCCGACTTGTTACATAAAACGAAGGCCGCTCAGAAGGACGACCCGTACCTGCGAAAGATACATGCCCTCATTTTAGCAGGAAAGGTGTCCGACTTTGCGGTAAGCACGGATGGGAAGCTTCGAGTAAAGGGAAGACTGTGCGTTCCGAATGACGCGGCCCTCAGACAAGAGATACTCACGGAAGCCCACTATGCTAGTTATACTTCTCATCCGGGTAGCACTAAGATGTATCGGGATCTTCGCACGATGTTTTGGTGGCACGGCTTAAAACGGGATGTGGCGTAGTTTGTGTCGCATTGCATGGCTTGTCAACGAGTGAAGGCCGAACACCAGAAACCAGGCGGAGAGCTGCAGAGCCTTACTATTCCGGAGTAGAAATGGGATGATATAACGATAGATTTTATTGTTGGCTTGCCGAGGACGCAACGGGGACATGATGCAGTCTGGGTTATCGTCGATCGACTCACCAAGTCAGCTCACTTTCTGCCTATCAAATCTACTTGGAGTGTCGACCGCCTGGCTCAGTTATACCTCAACGAAATCGTTCGGCTCTACGGCGTGCCCATAACCATAGTCTCCGATCGAGATGGTCGATTCATATCACGTTTCCTGGGAAGCCTGCAGTCAGCAATGGGGACGAAGTTGAAGTTTAGCTCCGCCTACCATCCACAGACCGATGGCCAAACCGAACGTGTCAACCAGATCCTCGAAGACATGCTGCGACTCTACGCCTTGGACACGAAGACTAGTTGGGACCTTCATCTACCTCTAGCCGAATTTGCTTACAACAATAGTTATCAATCAAGCATTCAAATGGCGCCGTATGAGGTGTTATATGGGCAGAAGTGTAGATCTCCTATCTGTTGGGACGAAGTTGGAGAGCGGCAAGTACTTGGCCCTGAGCTCGTGGAGCAGACCGTCCAGAAAGTTCGGCTGATTTGGGACAGGTTAAAGATAGCTCAAAGTCGTCAGAAGAGCTACGCGAATGTTCATCGGAGACTGCTCGAGTTCCAAGTAGACGATCGGGTATTCCTCAAGGTCTCGTCCATGCGAGGAGTCAGCAGGTTCGGGGCAAGAGGAAAGCTAAGTCCGAGATTTGTCGGCCCATTCAAAATACTAAAGCGGGTTGCCTCAGTTACGTATCAGATTGCTCTACCACCATCCCTATCTGGCGTACATGATATATTCCACGTTTCCCAACTCAGGAAATATGTGTACGATCCAAGCCACATGGTAGACCTCGAGCAGCTGAGTCTCCAGGCCGACTTGACGTATGTAGAACAACCAGTACAAATCTTGGATAGAAAAGAAAAGCTGCTTCGGACCCGTTCGGTTCCTCTAGTGCGCGTGCTTTGGCGGAATCACTCTGTCGAAGAGTCTACTTGGGAGCTCGAATCAGAAATGAGGGAAAGGTTCCCCTCATTATTTCCTAGTGGTAGGTTCTATTCCTTAAGTTTCGGGACGAAACTTCCAATTAGTTGGGTAGGATGTGGTGCCCCGTTCCCCCTATTCGGGGAGCGCGGCTAAGAAATACAAGACGGTATCGTTCGATCGGGATAGATTGAATCAAGAACTCATCCTCGTTATGTATTTGTCTCTTCGGAATTGATTTCCATATTCAGTGGACCGTGCCCCAAGGATCGACTTAGCGGCAGAGTCAGGAGGGACCTCTCCGCTGCATTCTTTGTTGCATAGTTTTCGCTGCATTCTTTGTTGCCTAGTTTTCGCTGTCGCTTGCTGCTTTCGTGCCTTGATTTGGTTTTCGGATTTGCTTGGGTTTTCTTGAACGGTTTCGATGGATTTCATTACTTTCGTTCGTAGGACTGCACTTTAATTCCGATAAGGGAAAGAGAGGAAGAAGTACTGATCAGCTGTTCGTGTCAATACAGGTGAACCAGCTGTAGGCGTCGCTCGAGCGGACTCCTAAAGTACTTCTTTCCTTTTCCTTCCAACTACCAAAGTGAGTGGCTACCAACCCGATTAGCTAGCCCTACTTGCTAGTCTTCACATCTATATCCTATAATCATGCTTGCCCCGATCAAACGATACCAAGTAATAACTAAAGGACTTCAAGATAATAAAGGGAATAGACTTGGGTAAAATATTGCTTGTCAAATAAAACTTGTGAACGATTACTTACTTATATGCTTGCTCATTTGGAATGTTCATCATATGCATAAATATAAGTTAGAATGTACATTTCTTCTTAAAATTGTGCTATGTAAAGAACTCTTCTCATATGCCATAAACTGAACAGATAGGCTATGCAAAAGTAAATCTTGCCCTGTACTGCCCTACTCCTGATATGCCCTGATTTGCCTCGATTGCTAACTTAGTGTACTGCGTTGATCACGGACAACTTGTGCACAAGGTCTAAGTTCCTGCGGACGGTCGCTGGGGCACCGGCACCGATCCGATCCGGACGGAACTCATGATAGTCGCCTGCTATAGGACAGAATGCCTTGGGACGTCCTGATCTATGCGTCGCATGGCACTCCGTACTGAGACTAGCCCGTCCATTATGGCAACGTGCCAGTGATCCCCCTTGTATATTTAAACCTGTTGCTACTAACTTGTGTCTTCTTGGCAGGGAAGGCAAGGTAAGTATTATGCAGGTGGTTCAGACGGCAGGTAAAAGTCACCGAACGGTGGCGAGTTATTTCAATAATTCTATATATATGTCTTGCTGTAAAATGAACTAAGGCAAGATAGAAACCCATAAATATGCATGCTTCATTAAAACAACGCGTTGATTGGTATAGTTGGGATAGCTTGCCTTCACCAGTACGTTTCGATGTACTGACCCTCGTTGAAACAGGTTCCCCGCGCTAAGGAGAGCCGAACGAGGAGCAGGAGACAAACCCCCAATCCAGTCCAGCTGTAGGCACGCCTCGACCGTGCCAACCTTTGAAGCATTTTGAAGAAGAAGAAGCATTTTGAAGTTAGAAGCTAGCCACCAAGCAACCATGCAACTTCGTGGCAAGGCAGTCGTTTCGACACAAGGTCTTATATTTTGAGTTTAGTAAGGGATGTAATTTACAGGACTGCTATCTCATTTTGTGTCCACACTTTTGTAAGCCCATAGAGGCAATCCTTATGACTCAGTTCAAGGAGTTTGTAATAGATGTTCATATTATCAATAAAAAGAGAACTTTTCCATGTTTCAATATGTGTTTCAATTATCTGCGTACTCTGAATATGTGCTCGCTATGCGAAACAAAAATACTTAGCCTTGTGCGGTGCGCAACCTAGGCCCGCACGGCGGTCACGCCCGGGGGACGACTATCGATTCCGCGGGATCGGGGCGTGATAGTGCCTCAGTATAAACTCAAACTACATTTGTCGCATATATAAGAAGCTACTACATTTTGACTCAATAAGCCCGACTACCAAAATAGCAAGTAAGATCTCCATGTTCTAACAATGATAAGGCAGGGTTATCTCCTTAGCTATGTGTGTTCATCTCTATATTATTAGCATGCAAAGGTTATAAGCCTGAAAACTAGCATGTATTATTTCTTTTCTTAGAGTGCAGCTAAGTAGGGACAGGCTCACTGGGGCCACCCACCTTAGCGATGAATCGCATCGGTCGAGCTAGACTTCGAGCGTGCCTCTGAAAGTCGTCTGAACTCTATTTGAAGATCCAAGTCTGAATGCCTTTGCATCTAATGAGTCATCTCGCTAAGCAAGGTAGGTCGGTTCGCTACACTTGTGCCATTTGAATCGGCCCTCCGGGTTGAGCGGATCGGGTCGTTACATTATACACCACTCAGAACAAGTCTCATCCTCGAGACTTCATGAGCGAAACTCGTATTATCGCACAACTTCTAAAACAAACTCTATACAATTTATCTAACTTCCAAGGACTGTTTTAATACTATATTCATTTATTTTCTTACCACACGTTACGCACGTTTAGCCAATTCTCATCGAACGACTCTATCATTCAATGCTACCGAACTATACTCAACTTAATCGTTGTACTCCCGACTCAAACTCTACTGCCGCTGGCACAAGGCTGTATTACTCAAACACGGGGTATTCTATAACTCAATGTGTACTAGAAAACTCTGACTTTGGGTGGACTTGCCCAAATTATTATATTCCATCCATACGAGGCTAATATATCCGACCGATTACTTGACGTCGCCTATTGAAACCCATCGTTACGCCTAAACCCAAAAGTTCGAATCTCAGTTAACTTTCCAATCCCGTTTGCATCAATATCTCTCTAAGTCACCGTCCAATCTCACTAAGTAAATCTACTGTCAGCCAAGGTCGTCGCATTAAATTGCCTATATTTTCTAACTCTGTCTTTATTGCGCCTTAGCGCAGAGCTAAATTGCCCACTTGGGATAAGTTCTAATCTTTCGCGTCTTTGGTCCAATCGAACTTAACTTCCTATTCATTTACTCATTCTATTTTGCACGAGTGCTTAATCCTTTTTATGGAATGATTCTTTTGTTCAACTATTATATTCCCAAACTCAGTCTCTTACTGCGCCTTAGCAAAGAACTATCTCGATCGTACGGGAAATGTTACAATCTTTCCTTTATGAAAGTCTAGGTAGAGGCTAACTTACTTCAGTTGCCATACTCATCCATGCTAATCCGAATATTTTTATTTACAACTGCATTCGGGTTATGCATATCGCTAAGTCTGGATCGTACTCATATTCAAGGCGTTCCCCAAATATGTGTATTTCAACCAAGATTAGTGACAGTTAAGTCGGACAAGCTACTCGTAAAAATCTTTTGAATTGTCGATCGTTTTGCTATACAAATAATGGAACTCTGGTTCGTTTTAGTTATCGTCTACTCCAATCTCACCCAAATTTAAGTTTTGCATTACCAGCAACGCACCTCTTCCAAGCAACAATTTAACTCATTGTGCAAACGTATCTCGAATATCACAAATTTTAATCATAAGAGTTCTGTCCGATAATTCTCTAATACCGTCTTATTTTTCACCGTCGCATAACCTATCCAACCAAATCAATTATTACCCAAGTCCTATCTCCCATTGTGTTCATTTTAACGCCAACGTCGCTAGTATACACTCCCAGTTTCAAGTCCTAACTCTAAGTCTCGTTGCCCTATTTCTATCATTTTTCTGAATGATACTCTAAAGTCAACCACTCCAGTTCGACTCAAGGCATAGGGTCGTCTGCCTAGCCACTAGGTCAGCTCACAAAGTCATAGGTACAGTTTGAGTTTGCAACCTATCGTACAATCGTGTTGCACGAAGCTTGCCCCAAATACCCTAAGGTCAAACCGTTGTTCTATCACACGGGTATTCTACCCAAGCTCGTTTTACTCAGATTTCTAAACATCGAGCACTTATCATCCTATCACATCAACACGTTCGTTCAACCGAACCCACGATATGTCCACGTTGCATATCCAACCTAACAATTTGCATAGTCTCTCTCCTTAAACACCTGATAGGATCCATATATCCAATCTTTTCTAAGTCTAGACCACCAAGTCACGATTCAATTTTTATCTCTTCGATCTCAATCACAAATTCTAAGTCGTACAACATAATTCACTTATCTGTTCACTAAACCATCGAGCATCTTACTTCATGTTCTTAGACTAACTCATCCCCAAAATACCTTTGATTCACTTGTATTCTGAAAATTGTGTTATCGTGTTGAACCACAAGTTAAATTAATCCTTCAATTGTCACGTTCCGGTCTCCCGCAAGTTCAATCATCCCCGTTGGACGTGAGATCACTACGCCAATGCTCCAGCGGGATAATTGTCCTAATTCGGACGTGACATATGCGCGAGTAAGGCTTTTACTCGCACTAGACAAGAATGTCAAATATTATGGTTATCATCGAACGAACAGACACCTTATCGTCACTCTTTATTTTATTCCAAGTTGTTCATTGATCCATCAAGTCATGTTCATCTAACAACCATTCTTGTCGTAATTAAAATTTGTCTAGTTAAATCATCCAACTTTAATGTTACCATTTTGATCATTTCATAGTCTACTTCTAGCATTCCTCAAACAACTAAGTTCAAATCCCAAACCCAAGTCTATTCATTTTTGATACGTTCTATTTTATCAAATTCGTTCATAACATCTTTGAACATATTCCTGCGAGTTCGATCATCCCCGCTGGACGTAAAATTACCATGCCAGCGCTCCCGCGGAATAATAGATCTCGTCAAGGCCTATTGTCGAGTGTTACCCTTCGAACTTGATTCAAGATTGTTCATTCGAATTCAAGATTAAATTCGTTATCGCCTTTCTCAATCTTCAAATCACAATTTTGCTAACTTGCATCAATCCGTGCTATCTTTCAACCATTATTATGATCTAAAGTCTCCCAAATTCGAAATTATAGCATTCATACTCAAACCAAACTCTATCGAGCAATATCCTACTCAAATCCAAATTTTTTATGCGCGCTATCATTCGTTCGCGCTATATTCTCATTGCACTAACTTCTATCGCATCCCCGATTATTCTATCTCAACTCAAGTTTTAATTTGTTTGATTCAATTCAAAATTGTTCGGATGATCCACTAAGTTTTTTCGACCATGATATCAATTCTATGTACTCTTTATTCCTATTTGATGTAAGCCTTATCCCATGTTCAACTTATTCTAACTTGTTCGAATCAAATCATACATGATTCCTTCGAATTAACTTACTTGATAGGCATTATTTATACTAAGGCTTATCATAATTATGTTGCTTGTTGCCAGACCCATTTAATACTCCAAAACCCATGATTCATTCGAACATTTCTAAGTCGACCAATACACCACTCAGGATTTGAGCTATACTCTATGAATCTTTATAGCTTATTTTTATTCTCAATTTGCTTACTCGATCCTGAGACTATCGAATATACCACTCAAAAATTGAGTCATCTTATTAACTCTTGAATCGCGTTCGCGTCGTTCACTCATATATCCAATTCGTTCCTTAAAACTCCAGCATAATCCCTATTCGCTGCCTTAACGATCTTAGTCTCGTATGTACCTCTATCGATAGTCCTCCATATAAACTATATTTTGAATTATAACTTATCGCTACAAATAACCATCCCAACTATATCTCAAGATCAACCCGATTCTCATTATTCGCCTTAGCGGTACTCCGATAACGTCTCTACCGATATCCATTCTAAGTTTGACTTTACTCTTATCTGAACGATACCCAAATATCGCTGTAACTCACTAGCACCAAGGGTCTTGGCGCACGATACTCAACACAACTTGGCCAAAAGGCTGTGTGCATAGGCAACTATCTGAACGATATACTATCTCGCATACTAACCCGCTTGGTGTTCTCCTATAGGCATTCATGCTGACATATAACTTGCCGATTTTAACACGAGTCTGTTCCTACAAAGTCTGACACAGGTTGGCATAAAGGCCCTCGCATCATAATCCCATTCAAGCAATCATATCGTTCACACGCACTTTTCAAAAGTATTTAGACTCATTGTATGGAACATTCATTGAAGCATCGAGAGAGAGCATCTATCACTTTTTTAATACACAAGTTCAAGACTTATAGAATCGATACGAATTCCAAGGACATAAAGTCGTGCTCTGATACCAAAATGTCACACACCGATCTTCCATAGGAATCGGCCGTCCCCGCTGGGCGCGAATCACCGCACCAGCGCTCCCGCAGGACGATCGTTCCTATCGGGATACGATGTAGTGCGAGCCTGGAGTTGCGCCCGTGCGAGACAAATACTGAAACAGCCGTTGATAACTAGTTTGCAGAGTCATCATAGCGGAATCATAGTGTCACGCCCCAGTCCCAAAAATACGTAGGACTAGGACACGTAAGCATGCCAACCGCATGGATATGGCAACTCTAATATATAGAAATCAAAATCCATACGTACGCTGTAATATGAATATCAATCCACCAGTGGTATAAACATATGTCACAAGTCACAGGGTATAATCTAAATCTCATCCACAAAAAATCAAATATAAATAAATAACCAGTATCTATGAAACTAGATCTCAATAAGAAGTATCTGAGGATGATAGTTGGATGGAAACAAATCCACTACCAACTCGAATATAAGAGCAAATATAATATAAGTACAACACAACAAACGCAATATAAGAATATCAGCTAACAATCATGGGGCTCGAAGAGAAGACATCTTCGAAACATATGTAACCATCCAAACCTGCGCTCCTGTAAATACTCAAGAACAGATACACCTGGAAAGGGACCAGGTCCTCAGAGGGACATAACAAGATACATAGAAGCAAGCCAATTTGAATACAGTAAACATGCATAATGTTTAAAAATAGATAAGTACGCTGTACAAGATAATCTATATGAATGCAAAGAGGATAACTTTTTGACGTATGGGCAAGGGTAGGCTACTCGATCTAATCCTCACAACTCATACGCTCGTCAGTGGACATCATCAGCCGACATACCTCTGGAGTAGCGACCCTCGGACTCCATCAATCGACATACCTCGGGGGTAGCGACCATCGGACACGACCACCATAGTGCGTTCTAGTTACTACGGTTTACCAGAGTGGTTAAATGCCCATATGCCTAATGATTGTCCTCGATGATACTAAGTGCCATGTGTGTGTCAACATATCTAATACATAGTAATGACTGAAAGAAACTACACATGCAATAAAATACAGAAATGAAAGGAATATATAGAAATATAATAAGCATACAAAGTACTGTAAATAATTTGGCAAGGTATCTTGCCTGTTCTGAAAAGGATGAAGTCCCAACTCAAGGCGTCGTCCGATCTACCCGTCACATAAATTAAATAAGTTAGGTTACAAAAGTGGGTGAATAGGTTCCTCCATTTTAATCTATTTTAATTCTGAATAAAATAACCTAAAATAGTATTTTAATCTTATTATAATCTAATTTTATTGTTAAGCTCTAATTTTGGTCCAAAGAAAGTCAACTTTAAGGATTTGTGATCCGTGGTATGCAAATCAAGGCCATCCGTTGACCAAAAAGTCAACTGACTCAAATCCTGGATTTTTGTATGGAATTCTATATATTTCAATGCTACATGAACACTAGAATAGACGGTTTCATAAAATCATAAGTCAGTAAAGAGTTATGGCCACAAGGGCGCAAAGATGACAGTTTTCGGTAGTTTCCTATTTACGTCTACGTTGCACAAATTTTACAGTAGAATAAACTTATATTTTAAATTCTATAAAAATACTTTTCTGGAAGTTTATCATATCAGCTTTCCGAAACTTCAAACGGTTTGTAATTCTGAGTTTGGGATCTCCCAAAATCTCGAAAATACCAAAACGCGTCTGATTTCGGACAGCTGACACTTTTAGAATTTTCTGGAAAAATAATTTCTGAAATTATTAAAATAATTTATATTTTCAGAAAACTAACCTTAATATGGTTCTTACAAAAAAACTGGGGCACGTTTGGAGTCCAGAGCTAGGAGATATCATCTTTTTAAGTCGTCATAACATACTAGAAAATGAGGCTGAATTTATGACGAATTTTGACTCTTTTTGGACTAAAAAGAGGTGAATTTGGAAAAGAAAAATATGAAGGATGAGGTATTTATAATGGTGGAGACTAATTAATTAAATACGACTAGGATTGGCTAATTTGGATATGAATAGGATCAGTTTAAATAAGGATATGATATGCATAAAATTGCTTTCCTAGTAGGTCCCGGATTTGAATTAATTTAAAATAGAGTTTGAGTTCATCTCAATAATTTATAATCTTAAATAGAATTAAAGATAATACAAATAATTTATATATAATCTTATTAATATCTATTAACACTAAATTATCATCTATCTAATATTAAGACTATATATAACCAAATAAATCCTAAATAATTTCAAAAATCTAAATAAATTTCTTAAAATTCTAAATAAATTACAGAAAAATGTAATTAAATATTTTAACCTAAAATAAATATTTGGTAGGAACAACATGCAAGTATGGTCTCATAGTAAATTATAGAAGTCTTAAAAATTTATGTTCCATATGTTTTAATTACCTAAAAATTCTAGAAAAATCTCCAAAAATCTAAAATAGTCTAAAAATAATTCTAAATAAATATTTACATAAGTAAATATACTAAAAATTTATTTTCTAATTAACTAAGAGAATACTCTAAAGTAATTTAATATTTAAAATAATCTATAATAAATATAATAATATAAAATATACACAAAATACCTATTTTGGGTGAGGGAGTTTACAATCTACCCAACTTAAAGAATTTCGTCCTCAAAATTAACACTAACCCATATCCGTAATAAATCATAATAGCTATTAACACTTCGTTGCTAGCTTGCAGTACTTCCTAAAAGGTTATGGTCGGCCAACCTAACACTTTTTTCCCTTATTGTCCATATACTATTCTTTTATCCTCTAACTCATCTATACTACCCAACTTAAAAGAATTTTACTAGTAGTCAAGGTCTTTTGTGGCTATTGTCTAGGTTGTAAGACAAATTTATTCATTGGGTCGAGAATCTTGGGATACCTGTCTGGAATCTCATAACTATGATTTTTTTTCCATAATCGTCAAGTATCGTAGTCTAATATTGCCACGCCACCTGACCAGTATGTCTGCAAATACTTTAACTACTCTACTATAACGGTCTAGCTGTAGCTGTCGCTACTTCGCCAGCGAATTGTCATAGTTTTCAGTTCGTAACAAGTGCCTTCAACTCTTTCCTAGGCATAGTCTAAGTTTTAGGACAACACTTTAGGTCTTGTCTAACTTTATAAAACTATTAGGAGTATGAACTATTTCAAATAATCTAACTAATTCTTGTTTAGACTAAGGGATGCTATACATGGTTTTTAAAATAAGAGGATACAATATTGTTATAGGACATATACATAAGGGTTATTATTAACTCATTCTTTAGTTGTTAATTATTTACTAAACCATTTATGTTTTTAATTAACAAAATAAGGGTGATGTTGAAGTAATTCAAATAATTCATAATGGCTCAAAGAAATACGACTATGATAGGAAGAGTTAAGCACGAGATAAGAAATGTATATAGAAGAGAAGATGAGCCACCCAAGGGGCGAGATGGTGATAGGAAGAGAATACTACTACTGCTACTCGCGTCATCTATTGGCTTCGTGGATATGCCATCTAGTTAGGATATCAACATATCCTCTTAACTACTAAACTACCATATATAATTCTACATTTATTTATAAACTTAAGATCCCGTGTCATAAAGGGGTCATGATTATGCAATGACAAATATAACTAAAGGTCGTACATGTATCTACGACTTCCTATGCCTGTGCTCTCTTATTTGTCATCATGAGTGCTCAGCCTATGGAGTATATCTCGTACTATTCATGTATCAAACTTATAGTAAGCACGAACGTTCGCCTTTCCGAAATAGGGGAAGACGAAAACAACAATAAAGAATTCAAGGAGGAGGTGATATAATACAAGTACGGGACTCAAAGGGATTAAGGAATTCGAAAAGAGAGTTGTCAGGGCAGTTGTGGATTAAAATCCTATTTTTGGTAATTTCCTATTTACATGCTCGTATCAGTACAGTTACGTAACCGATACGATATGTCAGACATGTCTAGGGGCAAGTATATTCGTCTACTACCATATATCTCAATCTACGTAAAGTAGTCATGCGAAGAGCGAACCAAGCGCACTAAGGTTAGCTAGACCTTAATACACCGATTCTGATTAGACAATTGTATCATTGTGTGCACCCAATAATACATATGTCATGAGCAAGCTTGATAAAAGAATAAGCTTGCAAAAACTAGGCTATAATAGCAGCATAAGTCAAGGTAGTACAGAAAATATAAGTACGCTAGATTATGATGAGAGAAGTTACAAAATAATCCAAGTTCACAAAGAAGATAAGACTCTTACAATCTCTATAGTTGTCATACTAACTCCTTGTCTAAGTCTGTAGTCGACCAAATAGGGGTATGGGCTTCTAGGTTCTACAGTCTGATTAAACACTATCGTCTTATGCTAGCATACAGGTAATGTTATTCAGTTACACTTCAATAATAGGTCAAAAGACTATGTGATACTAGGTTGTGAGGTATACTTCCCAACTTATAACAATAAACTAATATTGTAATTGTCTTAAGGATACCGTAGAACTCCTGTTAAGGTCTACGAGAAGGGGTTTTGGTACTTATTAGGGTATCCTCTTTCATTACATAGGTCATGGTCGTCCTAAGTCTTAGTCTTCGTGCAAGTGTCAATAGTAAGAATGGAACAATTACTGGCCTTCAAGAGAAAAGGGGATATAACTCGTATCGAGGTGGGGGTACATGTTACGTAATTTAAAACTAAGGGATAAGCACCAGGTCTCAATCTACAAGAATAGCTTAAACCATCAAGTTCTAACTACTAAGCACACAATTTCAAAATTTCAAAATTACAACTATAATCCTAGCGGCTATATATCCTAATCATAGAATAAAAACTCTTGGTCTATAATCAGAGGTGTTAGGTGGCACGAGTTGAAAGATGAAGGGTAAAAGAATAAAATTTAGTCGTCGCGCAATTAGCGAACGTTAAGGTCGCAGAGGAACAATATATGAAATTAAAATAGAGGACTCTAGATAGCATCATGGTTTTCTAAGGGAAAGTGGTATGCTAGTTGCTATGTTCGAGGTATGATCAAGGAAAATGGTTAATTACATTCCTCTAGGCTTCCTAAGGTGCTGTCTACTAATAATAAGACAATGATCTAAGTTTATAGTTCTCCAATACTATCTAATTATGAAGGTTAGGTTCAGTCCTAATATTCAATCTTGGTTTTCTATTAGTTCCTCAATACTAGGGTCAAATATTATGGTAAAATTTCTTGCTAACTCTAGTAGTGTCTATACTACTCACAAGTCCTCATAATACATCAAGGGTAATGGTGAACCAATCTATAGGTAAGGAATTCTAGGGTTCACTAGATATTCTAAACTTAGTGGGGTATCAACACTCTAGTGGTACTCTTAATAGGAAGGTTACCTTACTTATCATCTAACAACAGGGATTAATATATTCTAGGAGAGGATATACTCAAGAACTAATAGGGAAGCACATGAATCAAGCAGGATGCAAATTATTCAAAAGGAATAGATTGGAAGGAGGATGAGTCATAACCAATGTGGATGAGATCCTATACTCTAATCCTAGGTGCAGGCTTATTCGATACAGTAACGTAACCGAGACAATATACTCTCGACCTGCATGGGCCACCACAAAAACATGTCATGCCCCAGTCCTAAAAATACGTAGGACTAGGACACGTAATCATGCCAACCGTATGGATATGGCAACTCCAATATATGGAAACCAAAATCCACACGTACGCTATAAAATGAATATCAATCCACCAGTGGTATAAACATATGTCACAAGTCACAGGGTATAATCTAAATCTCATCCACAGAAAATCAAATATAAATAAATAACAAGTATCTATGAAACTAGATCTTAATAAGAAGTATCTGAGGATGATAGTTGGATGGAAACAAATCCACTACCAACTAGAATATAAGAGCAAATACAATATAAGTACAACACAACAAACACAATATAAGAATACCAGCTAACAACCATGGGGCTCGAAGAGAAGACATCCTCAAAACATATGTAACCATCCAAACCTGCGCTCCTGCAAATACTCAAGAACAGATACACCTGGAAAGGGACCAGGTCCTCAGAGGGACATAACAAGATACATAGAATCAAGCCAATTTGAATACAGTAAACATGCATAATGTTTAAAAATAGATAAGTATGCTGTACAAGACAATCTATATGAATGCAATAGGGATAACTTTTTGACATATGGGCAAGGGTAGGCTACTCGATCTAATCCTCACAACTCATAGCTCATCAGTAGACATCATCAGTCGATATACCTCTGGGGTAGCGACCCTCGGACTCCATCAATCGACATACCTCGGGGGTAGCGACCATCTGACACGACCACCATAGTGCATTCTAGTTGCTACGGTTTACCAGAGTAGTTAAAAGCCCATACGCCTAATGATTGTCCTCGATGATACTAAGTACCATGTGTGTGTCAACATATCTAATACATAGTAATGACTGAAAGAAACTACACATGCAATAAATATACATAAATGAAAGGAATATATAGAAATATAATAAGCATGCAAAGTACTATAAATAATTTGGTAATGTATCTTGCCTGGTCTGAAAATGATGAAGTCCCAACTCAAGGCGTCGTCCGATCTACCCGTCACATAAATTAAATAAGTTAGGTTACAAAAGTGGGTAAATAGGTTCCTCCATTTTAATCTATTTTAATTCTGAATAAAATAACCTAAAATAGTATTTTAATCTTATTATAATCTAATTTTATTATTAAGCTCTAATTTTGGTCCAAAGAAAGTCATCTTTAAGGATTTGTGATCCGTGGTATGAAATCGAGGCAATCCGTTGACCAAAAAGTCAACCAACTCAAATCTTAGATTTTTGTTTGGAATTCTATATATTTCAGTGCTACATGAACACTGGAATAGAAGGTTTTATAAAATCACAAGTCAGTAAAGAGTTATGGCCACAAGGGCGCACAGATGACAGTTTTCGGTAGTTTTCTATTTACGTCTACGTTGCACAAATTTTACAGTAGAATAAACTTATATTTTAAATTCTATAAAAATATTTTTCTGGAAGTTCATCATGTCAGCTTTTCGAAACTTTAAATAGTTTGTAATTCTGAGTTTGGGATCACCCAAAATCTCGAAAATACCAAAATGCGTCTGATTTTGGACAGCTGACACTTTTAGAATTTTCTGGAAAAATAGTTTTTGAAATTATTAAAATAATTTATATATTCAGAAAACTAACCTTAATATGGTTCTTACAAAAAAAACTGGAGCACGTTTGGAGTCCGGAGCTAGGAGATATCATCTTTTTAAGTCGTCATAACATACTAGAAAATGAGGCTGAATTTATGACGAATTTTGACTCTTTTTGGACGAAAAAGAGGTGAATTTGGGAAAGAAAAATATGAAGGATGAGGTATTTATAATGGTGGAGACTACTTAATTAAATACGACTAGGATTGGCTAATTTGGATATGAATATGATCAGTTTAAATAAGGATATGATATGCATGAAGTTGCTTTTCTAGTAGGTCCCGGATTTGAATTAATTTAAAATAGAGTTTGAGTTTATCTCAATAATTTATAATCTTAAATAGAATTAAAGATAATATAAATAATTTATATATAATCTTATTAATATCTATTAACACTAAATTATCATCTATCTAATATTAATACTATATATAACCAAATAAATCCTAAATAATTTCAAAAATCTAAATAAATTTCTTAAAATTCTAAATAAATTATAGAAAAATATAATTAAATATTTTAACCTAAAATAAATATTGGTAGGAACAACATGCAAGTATGGTCTCATAGTAAATTATAGAAGTCCTAAAACTTTATGTTCCATATGTTTTAATTACCTAAAAATTCTAGAAAAATCTCCAAAAATCTAAAATAGTCTAAAAATAATTCTAAATAAATATTTACATAAGTAAATATACTAAAAATTTATTTTCTAATTAACTAAGAGAATACTCTAAAGTAATTCAATATTTAAAATAATCTATAATAAATATAATAATATAAAATACACACAAAATACCTATTTTGGGTGAGGGAGTTTACACATAGAATAAACACAAAGTATTGAATCAAAAACAAGCTCTTTATTGATATGAAGTAAAGATTACAAGCGGCGCTAGGCGAGATTACAAGTCGCTCATGCTATTTCTCTCTCTCTCTGATTATGAATATGCCCTTAGGCTTAGAACTAATTTGAACAATCTGGATGATAATGTTCCCATACATTATGTCTTATATATGTGAGCTCTACGTCCGTACGCCACACTCCAAGATGCCAAGTGTTGTCCGATGCCTCATTGCGTTAAGCGATCTCCGAATTTATACGAGTTTCCCCTGCACCATGCAAACAATCTGGTTGGGTATCAGTACATTGAATGCACTGGTGGGGAGGCCTCTCGCCCACGCCATAAAACAAGTACGTTCATTAGTTATGTGCACCGACTGATTATGTTGTCTTTCTAGTTTTTTGTCTAAGGATTAGTTACATGGCAATATAATAAAAGTAATATTCGTGTCTGCTCAAGAGTGTCATAATAATGAACAACTAAGTTTATCTTACCATTTCTTACCATTCAGCCTTTCCTGTTATATGCAACAATATGAATAATGATCTACTAAATAACAAAGAACATCTATGAAATCAAAGTGTTATGTTTGTGTCTCTGCCTCAGACCTATTCTACTCGAACTATGTTTGTTTCTGTGCATCTAATCTAAATATGCAAAAATATCATGCAAATATACTCCTTCACATTACTCCTCTTCTGAATACGGATAGCCTCTATGCAAGCATGACTTATCTATATGAAGGTCACTGGCTCTGTTAGCCACATTGAATATGATCTGGGATGGAACGACTATCTTTCTAGCTCGGTTGCTAGCCTTGTTGGGCGTCCCGAACCATCCGACGAGTCGGCGATCATCCAGGTTGGTAGCAAGCCTTGCTGGATGTCCCGTACTCGTCCGTTAGTCTTCATCTAGCGTATTACCAGGACTACACTGGCATTGTACTCCCATGCCAACACGATTCAGATGGCTCAGTAATCGTATCGAGGACTCATCTCTACCTGGTGCGCAACCAGTTGTCCGTGACCATGCGACTACCCCCCACTTCCAATCCTAGCCGAAAAATAACTCGGTTCAATCTTGCCAAGGACTATACTCGAATCTTTCTTCTTTACGCAGCTCCCTGATTAGAGACTGCCTCGGTGATCTGGATATCCCGAGTACTTTTTTTCATTCCTTCTCCTGACTCGAAATGACTACTTTATAGTATTCCTCGTCTATGTATGCAACATGATTATACTCTATCCCGTGTCATATTCCGTGCGGCACGGTACCTCAGTATAAACTCAAACTACTTTTGTAGCATATATAAGAAGCTACTACATTTTGACTCAATAAGCCGACTACGGAAATAGCAAGTAAGATCTCCATGTTCTATACAATGATAAGGCAGGGTTATCCCCTTAGCTATGTGCGTTCATCTCTTTACTATTAGCATACAAAGGTTATAAGCCTGAAAACTAGCATGTATCATTCCTTTTCTTAGTGTGCAGCTAAGTAGGGACAGGTTCACCGGGGCCACCCACCTTAGCGACGAATCGTATCGGTCGAGCGAGACTCCGAGCGCGCCTCTGAAAGTCTAAGTCTGAACTCCATTTGAAGATCTAAGTTTGAATGTCTTTGCATCAAACCAGTCATCTCGCTGAGCAAGGCAGGTCGGTTCGCTACACTTGTGCCATTTGAATCGGCCCTCCGGGTTGAGCAAAGCGGGTTGTTATATTATACATCACTCAAAACAAGTCTCGTCCTCGAAACTTCCTGAGCGGAACTCTTATTATCGCACAACTTCTAAACCAAACTCTATATATCTTGTCTAACTTCCAAGGACTGTTTCAATACTATATTCATTTATTTTCTCATAATACGTTACACACGTTTAGCCAATTCTCATCGAACGGCTCTATTGTTCAATACTATTAAACTATACTCAACTTAATCATTGCACTCTTGATTCAAACTCTACTGTGGCTGGCGCAGGGCTGTATTACTCAAACACGGGGTATTCTATAACTCAATGCACACTAGAAAACTTTGACTTTGGGTAGACTTGTCCAAATTGTTATATTCCATCCATACGAACCCAACATATTCGACCGATTACTTGACATCGCCTATCAAAATCCATCGTTACGCCTAAACCCAAAAGCTCAAATCTCAGCTAACTTTCCAATCCTATTTGCATCAATATCTCTCTGAATCACCGTCTAATCTCGCTAAGTAAATCTACTGTCATCCAAGGTCGTCCCATTAAATTGCCTATATTTTTTGACTCTGTCTTTATTGAGCCTTAGCGTAGAGCTATATTGCCCACTTGGGGTACGTACTAATCCTTTGGGCCTTTGGTCCAATCGAACTTAACTTCCTATTTATTTACTAGTTCTATTTTGCACGAATGCTTAATCATTTTTATCAAATAATTCTTTTGTTCAACTATTGTATTCCCAAACTCAGTCTCTTACTGCGCCTTAGCACAGAACTATCTCGATCGCATGGGGAACGTTACAATCTTTTCTTTATAAAAGTCTAGGTTGAGAATAACTTACTTCAGTTGCCATACTCATCCATACGAATCCGAATATTTTTATTTTTATCTGCATTCGAGTTATGCATATCGCTAAGTCTAGATTGTACCCATATTCAAGGCATCCCCTAAATATGTGTATAACCAAGCTTCGTGATAGCTAAGTCGGACAAGCTACTCGTAAAAATCTTTTGAATCGTCGATCATTTCTCTACACGAATAACTAAACTCTGGATCATTTTAGTTATCGTCTACTCCAATCTTACCCAAATTCAAGTTTTGCATTACTAGCAATGCACCTCTTCCAAGCAAGGATTTAACTCATTGTGCCAACTTATCTCGAATATCACAAATTTCAAATCATAAGAGTTCCGTCCGATAATTCTCTAATATTGTCTTATTTCTCACCGTCGCATAACATATTCAACCAAATCAATTATCACCTAAGTCTTATCTCCCATTGCGTTCGTTTTAATGCCAACGTCGCTAGTATACACTCCCAGTTTCAAGTCCTAACTCTAAGTCTCGTTGCCCTAGTTCTATCGTTTTCCCGAACGATACTCTAAAGTCAGCCACTCCAGTTTGACTCAAGGCATAGGGTCGTCTGCCTAGCCACTAGGTCAGCTCATAAAGTCATAGGTATAGTTCGAGTTTGTGACTCATCGTACAATCGCGTTGCACGAAGCTCGTCCTAAATAGTCTAAGGTCAAACCATTGTTCTATCACATGGATATTCTACCCAAGCTCGTTTCACTCAAATTTCTTAACATCGAGCACATATCATCCTATCACATCAACACGTTCGTTCAACCGAACCCACGATATGTCCACGTTGCATGTCCAACCTAATAATTTGCATAGTCTATCTCCTTAAACACCTGATAGGATCTATATATATTCAATCTTTTCTAAGTCTAGACCACTAAGTCATGATTCAATTTCTATCTCTTCGATCTCAATCACAAATTCTAAGTCATACAACATAATTTACGTATATGTTTACTAAACCATCGAGCGTCTTGCTTCATGTTCTTAGACTAACTCATCCCCAAAATACCTTCGATTCACTTATATTCTGAAAATTATCTTCTCGTGTCAAACCATAAGTCAAAATGATACTTCAATTATCACGTTTCGGTCTCCCGCAAGTTCAATCATCCCCGTCGGACGTGAGATCACCACGCCAATGCTCCCACGAGATAATTGTCCTAATCCGGACGTGACGAATGCATGAGTAAGGAGTTACACTCCCACAAGACAAGAAGGTCAAACGTTATGGCTACCATCGAATGAACAGACACCTTATCGTCACTCTTCGTTTCATCCCAAGTTGTTCATTGATCCATCAAGTCATGTTCATCTAACAACCGTTCTTGTCATAATCAAAATTTGTCTAGTCAAATCATCCAACTTTAATATTACCATTTTGATCATTTTATAGTCTACGTCTAGCATTCCTCAAACAACTAAGTTCAAAGTCTAAACCCAAGTCTATTCACTTTCGATACAGTCCATTTTATCGAATTCGTTCATAACATCTTCGAACATATTCCTGTGAGTTCAATCATCCCCGCCGGACATAAAATTACTATGCCAGTGCTACCGCAGAATAATCGATCTTGTCAAGGCATGTTATCAAGTATTATCCTTCGAACTCGATTCAAGATCATTCGTTTGAATTCAAGATTAAATCCGTTATCGCCTTTCTCAATCTTTAAATCATAATTTTGCTAACTTGCATCAATCCGTGCTATCTTTCAACCATTGTTATGATCTAAAGTCTTCCAAATTCGAAACCATAGCATTCGTACTCAAACTAAACTCTATCAAGCGATATCCTACTCAAATCTAAATTTTCTATGCGCATTATCATTAGTTCATGCCATATTTCTATTGCACTAACTCCGATCACATCCCTGATTATTCCATCTTAACTCAAGTTTTAATTCTTTTGATTCAATTAAAAATTGCTTATACGATCCACTAAGTTTTTTCGACCATGATATCAATTCCAGGTACTCTTTATTCGTATTCGATGTAAGCCTTATCCCATGTTCAACTCATTCTAACTTGTTCGAATCAAATCATGCATAATTTTTTCGAATTCGCTTACTTGCTAGGCATTATTTATACTAAGGCTTCGTAGCATGATTCCTTCGAATTCGCTTACTTGCTAGGCATTATTTATACTAAGACTTCGTACAATTATGTCGCTTGCTGCTAGACCCATTTAATACTCCGAAACCCACGATTCGTTCGAATATTTCTAAGTTGACCAATACACCACTCAGGATTCGAGCTATACTCTATGAATCTTTATAGGTTATTTTTATTCTCAATTCGCTTACTCAATCATGAGTCTATCGAATATACCACTCAAAAATTGAGTCATCTTATTAACTCATAAATCTCATTCGCGTCGTTCACTCATATATCTAATTCGTTCCTTAGAACTCCAACACAGTCCCTATTCGCTGCCTTAGTGATCTTAGCCTCGATAGTCCTCCATAAAAACTATGTTTTGAATCATAACTTATCGCTACTAATAACCATCCCAACTATATCTCAAGATCCAACCCAATTTCCATTATTCACCTTAGCGGTACTCCGATAACGTCTCTACCGATATCCATTCTAAGTTTGACTTTACTCTTATCCGAATGATACCCAAATTTTGCTGCAACTCACTAGCACAAAGGGTCTTATCGCACGATACTCAACACAACTTGGCCAAAAGGTTGTGTGCATAGGCAACTGTCCGAACGATATTCTATCTCGCACACTAATCCGCTTAGTGTTCTCGTATAGGCATTCGGGCTGACATATAACTTGCTGATTTTAACACGAGTCTATTCCCACAAAGTCTGACATAGGTTGGCACAAAGGCCCTCGTATCATAATCCCGTTCAAGCAATCATATCGTTCACACGCACTTTTTGAAAGTATTTAGACTCATTGTAAGGAACATTCATCGAAGCATCGAGAGAGAGCATCTATCACTTGTTTAATACACAAGTTCAAGACTGAGAGAATCGATAAAATTCTAAGGACATAAATCCATGCTCGGATACCAAAATATTATGCCCCGATCTCTCGCAGGAATTGGCCGTCTCCGTTGAGCGTGAATTACCGAGCTAGTGCTTCCGCGGGACAATCATTTATATCAGGATACAATGCCGCACGAGCCTGGAGTCGCGCCCGCTTGAGGCAAATACCGAAACTGTCGTTGATAACTAGTTCACAGAGTCGTCATAGCGGAATCATAGAATAAACACAAGTATTGAATACAAAATAAGCTCTTTATTGATATGAAGTAAAAATAACAAGTGACGCTAGGCCGAGATTACAAGTCGCTCATGCTCTCTCTCTCTCTGATTATGAATATGCCCTTAGGCTTAGAACTGATTCAAACAATCTAGATGATGATGTTCCCATATATTATATCTTATATATGTGAGCTCCAGGTCCACATGCCACGCTTGAATATGCCAAGTGCGGTCTGGTGCCTTATTGCGTTAAGGGATCTTCGAATTCTTACGAGTTTCCCCTGTACCCTGCATACAATCTGGTTGGGTATTAGTACATTGAATGCACTAGTGGGGAGGCCTCTCGCCCATGCCCTAAAACAAGCACATTCATTAGTTATGTGCACCGACTGATTATGTTGTCTTTCTAGTCTTTTGCCTTAGGATCAGTTACATGGCAATATATTGAAAGTAATATCCGTGTCTGCTCAAGTGTGTCATAATAATGAACAACTGAGTTTGTCTTACCATTTCTTACCATTCGTGTCACGCCCCAGTCCCAATAATACGTAGGACTAGAACACGTAAGCATGCCAGCCGCATGGATATGGCAACTCCAATATATAGAAACCATAACCCATACGTACGCTGTAATATGAATATAAACTCACAGGTGGTATATATAATGTCACAAGTCACAGATATGCTAATCTCATCCACACAACAAGTCATAGAAAAGAAATACTAAACTAGAATAAGGAGTCTGAAATATCCGAAATAATAGTCGGGTGGAGACAAATCCACTACCAAAGACTATATCCAAAACTAAAATGAGAGAGGAGTATAAAATCTCCAATATAAAATAATATGAAGACAGAAATGTATCAGCTAAAAGAATCCATCGCTAGATAATCAACGATGCTCAGAAGGTAAGACCTCCTCGGCAGAAAGTAATGCGTCAGGTCCAGGCCCGTACTCCTACAAATACTCAATAGCAGATACACCTGGCAGAGGACCAGGTCCTCAGAGGGACGTAACGAGATACAGAAAATACGAGCCAATTTGAATACAGTAAACATGCATAATAGGTAGAAAATATGTAAGTACGCTGTACAAGATAATCTATATGAATGCAAATGAGGACAACTTTTTGACGTATGGGCAAGGGTAGGCTACTCGATCTAATCCTCACAACCTCATGCTCGTCAGTGGACATCATCAGCCGACATACCTCTGGGGTAGCGACCCTCGGACTCCATCAATCGACATACCTCTCGGGTAGCGACCATCGGACACGACCCACCATAGTGTGTGCTAGTGACTACGGTGTTACCAGAGTGGTTAAAAGTCCATACGCCTAATGATTGTCCTCTCATGATACTAGGTGCCATGTGTGTGTCAACATATCTAATATATAATATGACTGAAAGAAATAACACATGCAATAAATAAACATAAATGAAATAAATATAAAGAAATATACTAAGCATTCAAAATACTGTAAGCAATTTGGCATGGTATCTTGCCTGGGGTCCTGCTGCTGGTATGAATCAGAGTCCAAGTCACAGTCCAAATAGCCTATGTATTACAAATTTATCACGTCAAAAGATAATTTATTTTAATTTATTTAATTCTGGAATAATTACTCTAAAATCCTATTTTAATCTTATTATTCTGATTTTTATTTTAATTCCTAAATTTTGTCCAAAGAAACTGAATTTTATCAACTCGAAACTCATGGCACGCAAATCGAGGCGATCTGTTGACCACCGACACAAACTCAACTTTCATGCATGATTTTCTGTAGATTTTAGTGTCAAAAACATGCTGGAATTTACGGCTCGTCTGAATTCAAATTCGTTTGGGAATTATGGCACATACAAATTTTGTATTGTGCACCGATGGTTAAATTTTAACCTAAAAGTTCTACAGAATATATATATATATATATATATATATATATATATATATATATATATATAGGGATGTACCTGCGGCTGAATGGATATTTATAGGCTGACACGTGTCAGAATCTGATTGGATGGTTTTTGTTATATTATTTGTTTTTAATTTGCCTTTATCAAGACATTATTTAAGTCATTTTAAATCTAAACAACTCCAAATAAATATTAAAAATTATCACAAAAATCTGGAAAAATTACATAAAATATATTTTAAACCTATAAACCCTAGAAAAATATTTGGGACAATTTTATATTTATAAGTTTACTACTATAATTAGGAGAAGCTCTAAACATTAGTTTTATCCATTTAACTAAAAATAAATACTAACATTATTTCAAAAATTCTGAAATAATTTCATAAAATATATAATAATATTATAAACCATAAAAAATAACGTGGGTCCATTCTATATTCCTGAGCTTGCACAATAAATTCTACAAGTCCTAAAAATTAGTTATTAGTCTAAATAACTCCCAATAAATACTAAAAGTATTCAAAAAATTCCCAAAAAATTCTAGAAAATATATTTGACTATTTAGAACCTACAATAAAATTTTGAAATATTTTTAATTAAGTTTGAACATAAAATAAATTCTTCAAAGTTCTAGAAAATTAGTGTTACTAGTTTTTAATTAACTAAAAATTATGAAAAAATCTCAATAATCTAAAATAGCCTAAAAATAATTCTAAATAAATATTTATATAAGTAAATATACTATTAGAAAATTTATTTTCTAATTAACTAACAGAATAGTCTAAATAAATTCAACATCTATAATAAATATAATAATATAAAATATACACAAATTACCTATTTTGGGTGAGGGAGTTTACAATCTATCCAACTTAAAATAATTTTGTCCTCGAAATTAAAATAAGGCATAATTTGTTAAATCCTTCACATTCATACATAAGGTACGTCAATCGCAATCTCTTCCAAAAATTTAATAACAAAATCTATTCAAATCTATCGTGATCACTTCAAAATTAAGATAACCACTGTTTAAATCAAAATTTAACCTGTCGTAATCTCTTCTCGATTTTTTTTTATAATCAACATTCAAATCTAACTCAAGTCTATATGACATCCCACATCAAAATTTATATCACCATTTCCAACTATCATAATCTCCTCTAGACTTTGAACAATAAACAATTATAATAAAATCTTATTCCTATTCTCAAATTAAGAATTTTGTACTCTTCAAATATTTAAACTCAATTTATATCCTCAATATTTCAAATAGATGACCCAATAATCAAAATTGAACTTTTAATTCAAATCATCAAATTGTAAAATTTAAATCTAATTCACCAATTGTTCAAGTTTAAAATTCTATATTTATCCTCAAAATTTAAATCGATGATTCATCCTTCAATATTCAAAATTTAAATCATGTGCTCAAAGTATAAATATTTGGTCCGCAATATCAAGATTTTAAAATTCGTTAAATCCTCATTATCTTAATCCTTCTTTTAGAATTTCTCAAAATTAAAATGACTTGAATCTCCCAATCTAATCTTACTTGATCACAATCTAAAAGAAATTTCTCTCAAGTTGGCAATGCACTGCTACCCAACTTAGAATTTACCCATCTATCACAGAAGGCTATATACTTTAAGAAAAATATTCCTTAATTTATTTACTCATGTCATTCAATCCTCAAAACTTCAACGCCGATTATATCATATATGATATGTCCTTAATTACAAAAGAATAATCCTCAAGTATGTGATCGGCCTTCGGGGTATATCTAGTACTCTCTGTGTATTAAACTTATACTAAGCACGAGGTTTCGTCTTTCCGAAATATGGGACGACAGAGACCAATAATAAAGAGTTCAAGGGTGAGGTAATATAATAGAAGTATCGAGATCAAGGAGTTTAAGAAATTCAAATGGGAATTGTTAAAGCAGTTATGGATTAAAATCCTATTTTGGTAATTCTTTGTTCGCATGCTCGTATTAGTACAGTTATGTAACCGATACGATCCGCTCAGATATATCTAGGGGCAAGTATATTCGTCTACCAATCACTACATATCTCAATCCACGTAAAGTAGTATTACGAAGGGAGAATCAAGCGCACTAAGGTTAGCTAGACCTTAATACACTGATTTTAAAATGTATTAGTAGGCGTCCCCAATAATACATATCTCATGATCAAGCTCGATAAAAGAGTAAGCTTGCAAAATTAGGCTATAATAGCAGCATAAGTCAAGGTAGTGCAGCAAATATAAGTACGCTAGATGATGATGAAAGGAGGTACAAATTAATTCAAGTTCACAAAACAAAACAACTAAGCAACAATAATAAAAGACTCTACAATCCCTACAGTTATCATACAACCTCCTTGTCTATGTCGCTAGTCGACCAAATGTGGGCAAGGACCTCTAACTTCTATTGTCTGAATAACCACTGTCGTCTTATGCTAGTATACAATTAATGTTGTTCAATCATACTTCAATAATAGGTCAAAAGACTATGTGATACTAGGTTATGAGGTATACTACCCAACTTAAAACAATAAACTAATATTGTGACAGTCTTAAGGGTACCGTAGAAGCTCCTGTTAAGGTCTTCGAGAAGGGGTCTTGGTACTTGTTAGGGTATCCTCTTATATTACATAGGTCATGGTCGTCTTAACTCTTAGTCATAGTGCAAGTATCAATAGTAAGAATGGGACAGTTACTGGCTTCAAGGGAAAGGGAATATAACTCGTATTGAGGTGTGGTACAAGTTACGCAATTTAAAACTAAAGGATAAGCACCAGGTCTCAATCTACAAGAATAACTTAACTATCAAGTTCTAACTACTAAGCACACAATTTCAAAATTCAAGATTACAACTATAATCCTAGCAAACTATGTGTCCTTAACAAAGAAATAAATTAATTGGCCTACTATCAGAAGTGTCAGGTGGCACGAGTTGAAAGATAAAGAAAAGAAGAACGTAATTTTGGTCGTCGCACAATTAGCGAACGTTAAGGTCACAGAAGAACAATATGTAAAATAGAGGGGCTCTAGGTAGCATCATGGTTTTCCAAGGGGGAGTGGTATACTAGTTGAATGTTCGAGGTATGATCAAGGAAGAAGTATTGATTGCATTCCTCTAGGCTTCCTAGGGTGCTGTCTACTAATAACAAGACAATGATATAAGTTTATAGTTCTCCAATACTATCTAACTATGAGGGTTAGGTTCAGTCCTAATATTCTCTTTTGGTTTTCTATTGGTTCCTCCATACTAGGGTCAAACATTATGGTAAGCTTCTAACTAACTCTAGTAGTATCTATACTACTCTTAAGTCTTCATAATACATCAAGGGATAATGGTAAACCAATCTATAGATTAGGAATTCTAGGTTCACTAGATATTCTAAACTTAGTGGTGTGTCTATATCCTCGTTGTAATCTTAATAGGTATGCTACGCTAATTATAATCCTAATAATAGGGGTTCCTATATTCTCAGCAGAAGGCTATACTCAAGGAACTATTAGGGAAGCACATGAATCAAGCAGGATACAATTGTTCAAATAGAACAGATAGGAGGAAGATGAATTATAGTCAATTATGGATGAGATCCTATACTCTAGTCCTAGGTGCAGGCTTGCTCGGTACAGTAACGTAACCGAGACAATATGCTCTCGACCTGTATGGGCCACCACAAAAATATGTCACGCCCCAGTCCCAATAATACGTAGGACTAGAACACGTAAGCATGCCAGCCGCATGGATATGACAACTCCAATATATGGAAACCATAACCCATACGTACGCTGTAATATGAATATAAACTCACATGTGGTATATATAATGTCATAAGTCACAGATATGCTAATCTCATCCACACAACAAGTCATAGAAAAGAAATACTAAACTAGAATAAGGAGTCTGAAATATCCGAAATAATAGTCGGGTGGAGACAAATCCACTACCAAAGACTATATCCAAAACTAAAATGAGAGAGGAGTATAAAATCTCCAATATAAAATAATATGAAGACAGAAGTGTATCAGCTAAAAGAATCCATCGCTAGATAATCAACGATGCTCAGAAGGTAAGACCTCCTCGACAGAAAGTAATGCGTTAGGTCCATGCCTGTACTCCTGTAAATACTCAATAGCAGATACACCTGGCAGAGGACCAGGTCCTCAGAGGGACGTAACAAGATACAGAAAATACGAGCCAATTTGAATACAATAAACATGCATAATAGGTAGAAAATATGTAAGTACGCTGTACAAGACAATCTATATGAATGCAAATGAGGACAACTTTTTGACGTATGGACAAGGGTAGGCTACTCGATCTAATCCTCACAACCTCACGCTCGTCAGTGGACATCATCAGCCGACATACCTCTGGGGTAGCGACCCTCGGACTCCATCAATCGACATACCTCTCGGGTAGCGACCATCGGACACGACCCACCATAGTGCGTTCTAGTGACTACGGTGTTACCAGAGTGGATAAAAGCCCATACGCCTAATGATTGTCCTCTCATGATACTAGGTGCCATGTGTGTGTCAACATATCTAATATATAATATGACTGAAAGAAACAACACATGCAATAAATAAACAGAAATGAAATAAATATAAAGAAATATACTAAGCATGCAAAATACTTTAAGCAATTTGGCAAGGTATCTTGCCTGGGGTCTTGCTGCTGGTATGAATCAGAGTCCAAGTCACAGTCCAAATAGCCTATGTATTACAAATTTATCACGTCAAAAGATAATTTATTTTAATTTATTTAATTCTGGAATAATTACTCTAAAATCCTATTTTAATATTATTATTGTGATTTTTATATTAATTCCTAAATTTTGTCCAAAGAAACTAAATTTTATCAACTCGAGACTCATGGCACACAAATCGAGGCGATCTGTTGACCAAAAAGTCAACCGACACAAACTCAACTTTCATGCATATTTTTTGTAGATTTTAGCGTCAAAAACATGCTAGAATTTACGGCTCGTCTGAATTCAAATTCGTTTGGGAATTATGGCACATATAAATTTTGTATTGTGCACCGATGGTTAAATTCTAACCTAAAAGTTCTACAGAATTAATAGTATATAAATACTTCAAATTAAATTCTGGGAAAAACATATGTCAATGATCTCGACATTAGCTTTCCGAAACTTTAAACAATTCATGATTCTGATTCCTGGTTCTCCCGGAATCGTGAAAATATTAAAACACGTCTATTTTTGGACATGCTGTGCTCTACGAATTTTCCAGAATTTAATACTCATAAATTCATAAAATAAATTATATAATAAGAAATCTAACCTCAATATCTTTCTAACGCAAGAAACTAGGTCTCGTTTGGAGTCCGGAGCTATGCGCAATGGCTTGTGGAAGATGAAGGAACCCTAGATGGCAATTCTCTAAAATCTCTCTCTCTCTCAAATAATGGGATAATTAGGGTTATAATATATATATATATATATATATATATATATATATATATATATATATATATATATATATATATATATATATATATATATATATATATATATATATATATATATATATATAGGGATGTACCTATAGCTGAATGGATATTTATAGGCTGACAAGTGTCAGAATCTGATTGGATAGTTTTTGTTATATTATTTGTTTTTGATTTGCCTTTATCAAGACATTATTTAAGTCATTTTAAATCTAAACAACTCCAAATAAATATTAAAAATAATCATAAAAATCTGAAAAAATTACATAAAATATATTTTGAACCTATAAATCCTAGAAAAATATTTGGGACAATTTTATATTTATAAGTTTACTACAATAATTAGGAGAAACTATAAACATTAGTTTTATCCATTTAACTAAAAATAAATACTAACATTATTTTAAAAATTCTGAAATAATTCCAAAAAATATATAATAATATTATAAACCCTAAAAAATAACGTGGGTCCATTCTATATTCCTGAGCTTGCACAATAAATTTTACAAGTCCTAAAAATTAGTTATTAGTCTAAATAACTCCCAATAAATACTAAAAGTATTCAGAAAATTCCCAAAAAATTCTAGAAAATATATTTGACTATTTAGAACCTAAAATAAAGTTTTGGAATATTTTTAATTAAGTTTGAACATAAAATAAATTCTTTAAAGTTCTAGAAAATTAGTGTTACTAGTTTTTAATTAACTAAAAATTATGAAAAAATCTCAATAATCTAAAATAGCCTAAAAATAATTCTAAATAAATATTTATATAAGTAAATATACTATTAGAAAATTTATTTTCTAATTAACTAAGAGAATACTCTAAATAAATTCAACATCTATAATAAATATAATAATATAAAATATACACAAATTACCTATTTTGGGTGAGGGAGTTTATAATTCGGCCTTCCCTGTCATATGCAACAATATGAATAATGATCTACTGAATAACAAATAACATCTATGAAATCCAAGTGTTATGTTTGTGTCTCTGCTGTCACGCCCCGATCTCCCGCAGGTTATTTCGGCCGTTCCCGCTCGGCGGGAATCACCCTCGCCAGCGCTCCCGCGGAACGATCGCTTGACCCATCCGGGCGTGATGCCGCACGAGCGTGATCCACGCCTATGCAAGGCCATGGTTCATTGGCTGGCGGCAAGAGTTCTAAGCCACAGAGTTGTACAGATTGTTCGAGTGCAGCGGAGTCATGAACGCATAGGCGATCGGTAACAGGTTCACTGAGTTGACAAATATAGCGGAAGCATTTGAAACACAAGTTTAAGTAAAGCAAACTCTTTATTGATATAAAGATGTGTTATAGGCGGCGTATAGCCGAGATTACAAGTCACTCAAGCCTCTCTCTGAAATAATAAAAGCGTGCCAAGTGGCTACAATTGCGGAATGATTGTACATGCGATGTTCGGGCTATGTTCGGGCTATGTTCACAATATTATATCTTGTATATGTGCTTCAGTCCCGGATGCACCGTTGCAAGACTTCAGAGGGAACTCCTGGCCTTATCACGCACGTTGGAGGCATCCGCACCGAATGAGGTTCTCCCGCACCCTGCATACAAACTGGTGGATTATCAGTACATTGAATGCACTGGTGGGGAAGCTACTCGCCCGCTCGACAAATCCAAACACGTAATATAGGTTCCGTGCACAACTATTAAGTTGTCTTTCTAGTTGCCTTAGGATCAGTTTCATACAGATTTGAATAGCCTAACGTGTCGGGCAGTGTGCCGTGCGATGTTGAGGAAATACGGCGAGACTTACCAACTTACCCTTTCTCCTTCCCTGTCCAAGGCAAACATTGAAGCAGACATGTTATTTCACGCACGGGCAAGTATAAACATTCATGGGCATAGCATATGCAAACACGAGGGTCTTTTTAACATGATCGTTCAGGTGTTCAGTCGTTCATTGATGCGATGTAGTAACTCGCACGCGGATAGCCGCTAAGCGAGGATGACTTATCTATATGAACAGTTGTCGCTGGCATAGCCATAAAGGACCAATTTTAGTCTCTAACGAGAATGGGGTGCAACGAGAATACAGGATGCGCTCCACACCATTTCGTCTTTGCACAAGATGACTAAATAAGAGAGTTACCAATTTTAGTCACTAACGAGAATGGGGTGCAGCGAGAGTACAGGATGCGCTCCATACCATTCTGTCTTTGCACAGGATGACTAAACAGTAGAGTTCCATCCAGATCGGGTCAGCTCCAGTGCCCCGGTAACCGCCCGTGGAACGGTGCCTCATTTTTGAGTTGTCCGTGGCATGCAGGTCTGTATTCAGGTCTGGCTAGGCACAGGATCAAGTTCAGGATATGACATATCATGTTGAATATACAGGCATGATTGTTCACAGTAGTATATCGATTGCCAGGCCAGTTGATTCAGTAGTTTGCTCCACAAGCTGTGATTCAGTGATTTATTCATTCAGGGTGCAAATTCCCTGGTTCGGGAATTGCCTTGGTGACCTAACGGTCCCGGACACTTGCAGGTTCATTCAGGCACGGAACGACTACGTAGTAGTCTCCCGGGGTTTGGATGAAAATATGGCAACATTCAAGCAGACAAGCATGCGTTTCTAAGGAACATAATCAGCACGTTTTGCTCGGACCCGAAGGTAACCCGAGAGATGAAGCCGTTAAGGGACTTAGCATGCGAGGGTCTGAATATAAGCAGTATTTCAATTTCCATGTTCTAGCAAGCAATACAAGTTGGGATTATTCCCTTAGCTAGGTGCGTTGGATTTATTAGCATGCAGGGGGTGAATCACCTAGCGACTAGCATAAATATTCCAGATTTTATGTGTGCTAGCTAAGCAAAGACAAGTTCACCGTAGCCACCCACCTTACCGATGATTTGCCTCGGTAGAGCGATACGTCAAGCGAGCCTATGAAAGCCAAAGTTGATTTCCTGTAGGGACAAGTCTGGATATCCTTTGCTTCTCGATCGAGGCAAAGCGGGTCGGGACAGCTGCACTATTGCCGTTTGAAACGGCAGTCCGCTTGAGCGAAACGGGGTATTACATCTGCCTCAGACCCATTCTACTCGAACTATGTTTGTTACTGTGCATCCATTCTAAATATACAAAAATGTCGTATAACTGTACTCATTCACATTACTCCTTTTCTGAATGCGGATAGCCTCTATGCTGTCACGCCCTAATTCCGTAGAATCGTTCGGGCGTCCCCCGAGCGTGACCACACAATACTTACCATGCCTTCCCTGCCACGAAGACACAAGTTAGCTTGCAACATGTTTAAATATAAATAAGGATCACTGGCATGATGCCACGAAGGACAGATTAGTCTTATGGCAAAAATAATATGCAATGCAGGTGGCGAGCCTCGCTGTGTAACACTTAGCCCGGTAACATACGACTATATATACGTTCCATCCGGATAGGATAGGTTCCAGTGCCCCGACGACCGTCCGCGGAACTCATAACATACCTTGTGTACAAGTTGTTCGTGATCAAACAACATTCATTTGGATTCAAGGAATTGCTAGCACGATACTAGTTTCATAGCATAAACGGTTTTTTGCAGTCTTTCTGATCAATATATCGCATAGCAAAAGGTGTTCTAAATGCATAGCACAATTATAGAAGAAGATGCATTCTAACTAAAATTAAAGCATGCATAGAACATTTGAAATGAACTAGCATACAATAAGATAACCGTTCACAAGTTTAGTTGACAAGCAATATAATCCAAGTCTATTCCCATTTTATCTTGGCATCTTTTAGTTATTACTTGGTATCGTCTGATCGGGACTACAAGGATGCAAGATTTTTAGGTATGACGACTTGGAGAAGGGCTAGCTAATCGGGATGGTAGTCACTCACTTAGTTGGTTGGAAGGAAGAAGGAAAGAGGCGCTTCAAGACTCCGCTCGTAAGCCGCCTACTGCTCGTTCACCTGCATCACGAACAGCTTGATCAATACCTCTTCTACTCTTTTAAATATCAGAATTGAAGTGCAGTTCAATAAACGAAAACAATAAAATCTATCGAAACCGTTCAAGAAAAATAAGCAAATACGAAAACCAACTCAAAGCACGAAAGCAACAAGCGACATCGAAATCAGAGGCAATAAAGATGCAGCAGAGAGGTCCCTTCTGACTCTGCCACTAAGTCGATCCTGGGGGCACGGTCCACTGAATATAGGAATCGATTCCGAAGAAGCAAATCCATAATGAGGACGAGTTCTTATTTCAATCTATCCCAATCGAACGATACTGTCTTGTATTTCTTAGCCGTACTCCCCGAATAGGGGGAACGGGGTTCCACATATGTGTCACGACCCAATTTCGTAGAATCGTTGGGGCATCCCCCGAATCGTAATACGGTGCGGGCCTGGGGTTGCGTCCGCACAAGGCTAAAGTATTTTGCATAACGAGCACATATTCAGAGTACGCAGATAAATTGAACACAAGTTGAAACATGGAAAAGTTCTCTTTATTGATAATGAACATCTATTACAAACTCTTGAACGAGTCAGCAAATATGCCACACGGGCTTACAAAAGTGTTGACTCAAAATGAGATAGCAGTCCTGTACATTACATCCCTTTACTAAACTTTAAAATGTATAGACCTTCAGGCTGGAGGAAGGCTTTGCCACGGAGCTGTATTTGTGTATGAAGAGTTGCAAGATCCTGTCTTCAAGTACTTCAAAAGGCGGCACGATCAGAATGTGCCAACAGCTGGACTGGATCGGGAAGACGACTTTGGCTCCTCGCTCGGTTCACCTTGGTGCGGAGAACCTGTTTCAACGAGGGTCAGTATGTCGAAACATACTGGTGAAGGTAAGCTAACCGAACTATACCAATCAACACATTATTTTAATGAAGCATGCATATTTTGTGGGTTTTATCTTGCCTTAGTTCATTTACAAGTAAGTAGCATATAGAATTTACTGAAATGAATTTGCCACCGTTCGATGGATTTTACCTGCCCGTCTGAACCACCTGCACAATACTTACCATGCCTTCCCTGCCACGAAGACACAAGTTAGTTTGCAACAGATTTAAATATACACGTTGGGATCACTGGCCAGAAGCCGTTATGGACAATAGTCATTGACGAGGATGTATGCAACGAAAGCACGTGGTGCGCTGCAAGCATCCCGTCAATCACGTGAGACTAAACGTTGAGTTCCGCCCGGACCGGATCGGTGCCAGTGCCCCAGCAACCGTCCGCAGAACCATTTAACTTGTTCACAAGTTGTCCGTGATCGATCATTCATAACACGTTAAACATTTATGCAGTAGAGGCAACATGTTGTACAAGACAAGTAACATTGCATAATTTATTTTGCATAGCCTCATTGAATAATTTGTCGCATACAAGTTATGATTCATAATTAGCACAATTTATAGAAGAATATGCATTCTAACTAAAATTGATACATATAGTGAATATTCCAAACGAACAAGCATGCACCTGAGTAACCGTTCCCAAGTTGAATGACAAGCAATACAATCCAAGTCTATTCCCTTTTTATCTTGGTATCTTTTAGTTATTACTTGGTATTGTTTGATCGGGGCAACAAGAATACAAGGGTTTTTAGATGTGAAGACTTGGAAGCAGGGCTAGCTAATCGGGATGGTAGCCACTCACTTAGTAGTTGGAAGGGAGAAGGAAAGAGGCGCTTCACGACTTCGCTCGTAAGCCGCCTAGTGCTCGTTCACCTGCATCATGAACAACTTGATCAATACTCCTTCCACTCTTTCCAATCTCAGAATTGAAGTACAATTCAATGAACGAAAACAATGAAATCATCGAAACCGTTCAAGAAAACCCAAGCAAATCCAAAGCCAACTCAAAGCACGAAAGCGATAAGCGACATCAAAATCTGAGGCAATAAAAGATAGCAGCGGAGAGGTCCCTCCTGACTCTGCCGCTAAGTCGATCCCGGGGGCACGGTCTATTGAATATGGGAATCGATTTTGAAGAAATAAATCCATAACGTGAACGAGTTCTTGTTTCAATCTATCCCGATCGAACGATACCGACTTGTGTTTCTTAGCCGCGCTCCCCACACCGGGGGAACGGGGCGCTATATCCTACCCAACCAATTGGAAGTTTCGTCCCAAAACTTAGGAATAGAACCAACCGTTAGGGATTTGGATGTCGAGGATAGCTAGCAGAGTAGAGCGAACAGTTTTGCATTGTGTGATTTGGGTCTCCATAAATGAGGCATAACCCGAGTTTCTTTTGGCACTGGTTGACGGCATGCCCCCGTATTTTATAGAAGAGACATATTTGGTTGGCATTTGCCCTCTGCTGACCACCATTGTTTCGGCGCTTTGCTCCAGTGTTTCCTCTCTCGTCGCTATGGTGTTTGTGATTGTAGGTATGCACAGCGCCGGTAGAAACGTGAGGATATTATGGTTCAAGTGATAGGTCATGATTCATGACTTCACGCATTGTCTGATACTGTAGAACGACTATGTGTGCATGGATGGCAGGACGTAGTCCACCTTTAAACCTTCTAGCTCTACTCGCTGCATCAGGTAAATAGGTCCTAGCGAATTTGGAGAGTCGGTTGAATTCGGCGGAGTACTGTTTCACTGTCATACTGCCCTGCCGCAGCTGCACGAACTCGTTTTCCATCTGACATTGTACCGGAGGGGGTATAAACTGTAAACTCCCTCACCCAAAATAGGTATTTTGTGTATATTTTATATTATTATATTTATTATAGATGTTGAATTTATTTAGAGTATTCTCTTAGTTAATTAGAAAATAATTTTTTTTAGTATATTTACTTATATAAATATTTATTTAGAATTATTTTTAGGCTATTTTAGATTATTGAGATTTTTCCATAATTTTTAGTTAATTAAAAACTAGTAACACTAATTTTCTAGGAGTTTGAAGAATTTATTTTATGTTCAAACTTAATTAAAAATATCCCAAACTTTTATTTTAGGTTCTAAATAATAAAATATATTTTCTAGAATTTTTTGGAAATTTTCTGATTATTTTTAGCATTTATTTTGAGTTAATTATGAAAAACTGAATTAAAAACTAATTTCTGAAAAAGAAAACCCAAAAAGTAATTAATTCTGCCCAGTCAGCAAACAATGGGCCCACCTGTCAGCCTCCCTCAGCAAACAGTGCCGGGCCCGCCTGTCAGTGACCGCGGGGTGGGTGCGAGCCGAGCCGACCTCGAGCCGAGCCGAGTCAAAGTTCGACTCGGACTCAGCTGAGCCGAGCCCCGTCAGATTCGGACCGTCCGATTTGGGCGGGGTAGCGCGGATGGCTGCCATGTGTCGACTCCGAGCCGCGGCTGTACTCTCTCTCCTCTATATATATAATAGTTTAAGTTATTTTCTAGGGTTTTTCTTGAGCTGATTTTTGGAGAATTGCCATCTAGGGTTCCTTCATCTTCCAGAAACCATTGCGCATAGCTCTGGACTCCAAACGAGGCCTAGTTTTTTGTTAGAACGATATTAAGGTTAGATTTCTGATTATATAAAATTTTTAATGAAATTATGAGTATTAAATTCTGGAAAATTCGTAGAACACAGTATGTCCGAAAATAGACGTGTTTTGATATTTTTATAATTTCGGGAGAACCAGGAGTCAGAATCATGAACCGTTTAAAGTTTCGGAAAACTAATGTCGAGATCATTGACATATGTTTTTCCCAGAATTTAAATCGAAGTATTTATATACTGTTAATTCTGTAGAACTTCTAGGTTAGAATTTAACCATCGTTGCACGATACGGAATTTGTATGTGCCATAATTCCCAAATGAATTTGAATTCGGATGAGCCGTAAATTCCAGCATGTTTTTGACGCTGAAACCTACAGGAAATCATGCATGAAAGTTGAGTTTGTGTCGGTTGACTTTTCGGTCAACAGATTGCCTCGATTTGCGTGCCATGAGTCTCGAGTTGATAAAATTCAGTTTCTTTGGACAAAATTTAGGAATTAACATAAAAATTAGAATAATAAGATTAAAATAGAATTTTAGAGTAATTATTTTAGAATTAAATAAATTAAAATAAATTATCTTTTGACGTGATAAATTTGTAATACATAGGCTATTTGGACTGTGACTTGGACTCTGATTCATACCAGCAGCAGGACCCAGACGGACGTAGTATTTAGCCACAATGGTTAGTTTACATCAGACCCTGAGTCGAAGAACCCAATGCGCGTTCATACATTTACATGTACGCAAATATTATTCAGTTTGGTATATATATTTATGTACGTAATTACTATATATATTCCAATAATTATGTAAATAAATTGATGGTTATATTCTTATATAGTTATATGAATATATATATAAGAAAATGCTAATTGATAATTATGACTAAATATTCAGACTGTACAACCCTAGGACACCGTGGAATATCCCATACTTACCTTGACCATGTTGACCCTAAGAACTTGTGTATTTGTCCGCCTTGCGTATATTAACATACTGGAATAGACACCTGTTAGTTGACTGACTGATTTCGTACAGTACTTGAAGATGCGACACCCGCGTAATTCAACGCGTAATTGACCGTGTTAGATGACTAGTGTTACCCCTAGTATACCCCCTGAGTCCAGTATAAATGTGGTTGTGTATATTTTAGTGTAATGACTAATGATTCTATTGTATTATATTTATGTGTACATAGGATGTTGGATTGTTCTGCACGATTTTTGGAGTAGGTTATTGGTACATCGTAGCTTTCTTGCCAGGCAAGTATACATTGCCATTGTACTGTCATTTATATTCCATATGTTGCATGCATCTTTATTTTCTGTCCTTAGTTCATATATTTTAACTGTTATATAAATGTGCGCAACGGTGTCGTTGCGGTATATTTTTATTTATGTAATTGCATTGACCTTGTTTATGAGACTACCCCATTATCATGTAGCACTATTAGGTTTTATTTGACTGTGACACATATTTTTACACGAGTTATGAGTCTCATATAGATCACGGACGTACGTATTGACTGATCATCGGTACGTATGGGACGTGCGTTAGGAATAACTACTGTTAGAAACTTTGCATGCTAGTAGACTTAGCAGTTATTAGAGATCTAGGGGCATAGCCTATTGTAGTACGGTGGTCCCATCATTGTCCTTGTTTGGTTGCAGGATTGAGCCAGGGTACTAAGAATAGGCTATGAACCAAATTGTGTCATGGATGTGACATCCTTAGAGCATGGGGTAGGAAGAACAACAAGTACCGCATTTGAGCTCCTTTACACTTTTTCTATTGTGCGGCCGGATTCTCCGCTGGAGATACGGGCGGTGATGACCACTATATATTATGTATTATTAGGCGGGCCTCCGTCATTCAAAAGATGACGTGCCTTTTAGGCCCCTGGATCTCCAATAGAGAACTATGCCAAATCCCAGGTTTTCAGCCAGATAGCTCACTTGTGGGGAAAGTTGTTCTTAACTGCATTCACTTTAGACGGTTAGGCGACCCTTTAGATATTTATTTTAGTACTTTATTGGCATGTGTTTAAGTATCTTGTTATGTCCCTTTGAGGACCTGGTCCCCTGCCAGGTGTATCTGTTCTTGAGTATTCGTAGGAGCGCAGATTCGGATAGTTATAGATGTTCGAGGATGTCTTCTCTTCGAGCCGTGATTGATAGTTGGTATTCTTATATTGGGTTTATTGTATTGTACTCATATTGTATTTGCTCTTATATTTGAGTTGGTAGTGGATTTATTTCTATCCAACTATCATCCTTAGATACTTATATTGATATCTAGTTTCATAGATACTGGTTATTTATTTATATTTGATTTTCTGTGGATGGGATTTAGATTGTACCCTGTGACTTGTGATAGATTTATACCACATGTGGATTTGATATTCATATTACAGCGTACGTATGGATTTGGTTTCCATATATTGGAGTTGCCATATCCATGCGGCTGGCATGCTTACGTGTCCTAGTCCTACGTATTTTTGGGACTGGGATATGACATGTTTTTGTGGTGGCCCATGCAGGTCGAGAGCATATTGTCTCGGTTACATTACTGTACCGAACAAGCCTGTACCTAGGACTAGAGTATAGGATCTCATCCATAATTGACTATGATTTATCTTTCTCCTCTCTGTTCTATTCGAACAATTATATCCTGCTTGATTCCTGTACTTCCCTAATAAGTTCCTTGAGTATATATAGCCTTCTGCTAGAATATAGGAACCCCTGTTATTAGGATGATAATTAGAGTAGCACACATATTAAGAATACAACGAGAATATAGACACACCACTAAGTTTAGAATATCTAGTAAACCCTAGAATTCCTTATCTTTAGATTGGTATACCATTACCCCTTGATGTATTAAGAAGACTTGAGAGTAGTATAGACAATACTAGAGATAGTTAGAAGTTTTACCATAATGTTTGACCCTAGTATTGAGGAACCAATGGAGAACCAATATTGAACATTAGGACTGAACCTAACCTTCATAATTGGATAGTATTGGAGAACTATAAAACTTAGATCATTGTCTTATTATTAGTAGACAGCACCTTAGGAAGCCTAGAGGAATGTAATTAACACTTTTTCCTTGATCATACCTCGAACACAGAGACTAACATACCCCTTTCCCTTGGAAAACCATGATGCTATCTAGAGTCCCCCATTTAATGTCATATATTTATTTCTCTGAAACCCTAGCGCTCGCTATTTGTGCAACGACTAATCATGTTTTTTCTTCTTCATCTTTTAACTCGTGCCACCTGCCACCTCTGATCATAGACCAAGTGATTATACTCTACGATAGGATATATAGTTTGCTATAGTCATAGTTGTAATCTTGAATTTTGAATTATGTACTTTGTAGTTAGAACCTGATAGTTGAGTTATTCAATTAGATTGTGATGATTACCCCTAGTTGTAGACCACGTAATTTATACCCCCACCTCGATACAAGTTAGATTCCTTTCCCCTTAATGGCTAGTAACTCTTATATTCTTACTATTGATACATGTTCTATGAGCACTATGGTTAAGACTTAAGGTGACCCTTACCTATATAATGCAATAGGAGACCCTAATAAGTTCCAAGATCTTTCCTCATATACCCTAATAAGAGTTTCTGTTTTATGTACATGTGCAAGGTTATTTTTTTGTAGGATCCTCTTAAGACTGTCACAGTACTAGTTTAATTCTTTTAAGTTGGGTAGTATGTCTCACAACTTAGTATCACATAGTCCACTTGACCCATCGAGGTAGTGTAACTGAATGACGTTAATTATATACTAGCATAAGACGACAGTGTTTATTCAGACGATAGAATTTAGAGGTCCATGCCCTATTTGGTCGACTAACGACTTAGACAAAGAGGTTGTATGATAAATGTAGAGATTGTAGAGTCTTTATTATTATTGCTTATTTTGTTCATGTTTTGTGAACTTGCATTAATTTGTACATTCTTTCATCAAAATCCAGCGTAACTATATTTGCTGTACTACCTTGACTTATGCTGCTATTATAGCCTAGCTTTTGCAAGCTTATTCTTTATCAAGCTTGTTCATGATATGTATTATTGGAGCGCTATAATAATACATTTCAGAATCAGTGTACTACGGTCTGATCAACCATAGTGCACTTGATTCGCCCTTCGTATAACTACCTTACGTGGATTGAGATATATAGTTGACTAGTAAACACCTGTACTTGCCCTCTAGATATGTCTGAGCGGATCATATCGGTTACATAACTGTACTAATACGAGCATGCGAACAAAGAAGTACCAAAATAGGATTTCAATCCACAACTGCTTTGACAATTCCCATTTGAATTCCTTAAACTCATTGATCCCGATACTTCTATTCTATTACCTCTCCCTTGAACTCTTTATTATTGTTTTTCGTCTTCCCTTATTTCGGAAAGACGAAACCTCGTGCTGGGTATAAGGTTTGATACACGGAGAGTACTAGATATACCCCATAGGCCGATCACATACTTGAGGATTATTCTTTCGTAATTAAGGACATATCATATAAGATATAATTGGCATGGAAGTTTTGAGGATTGAATGACATGAGTAAAACAAATTAAGGAATATTTTCTTAAGGTATATAGCCTTATGTGATAGATAGGTAAATTCTAAGTTGGGTAGCAGTGCATTGTCAACTCAAGAGGAATTTTTTTTAGATTGTAATCGAGTAAGATTAGATTCGGAGAGGTTCAAGCCATTTTAATTTTGAGAAATTAGAAGAATGACTAAGATGATGAGGATTAATGAATTGATATTGAGGACCCAATATTTATACCTTAAGTACATGATTTAAATTTTTGAACAATGAAGGTGGAATCATCAATTTGAAATTAGAGGATAAGTATAGAATTTCAGACTTGAACATTGGTGGACTGCATTTAAATTATTTTTCAATTTGATGATTTAAATTAAGAATTAAAATTTGATAGTTGGACTACCTATTTGAAATATTGAGGATGTGAATGGAATTTAAAAAGTTTAAAAATATAAAAATTTATAAGTGAAAATAGGAATAATATTGGACTCGAATTACTTCTAGAGGAGATTATGATAGTTGGAGATCGTGAGGTAAAATTTGATATGGGTTATTTAAATCTTGAAGATATTATATGGATTCAATTTAAATTTGGATATTGATGATTTGGAAAAGTGAGAAGAGATTACAATAGGTTGAATTTTGATTTGAACAATGATTATCTTAATTTTGAAGTGATCGCGATAGATTTGAATAGATTTTGTTATTAAATTTTTTGGAAGAGATTGTGATTGACGTACCTTATGTACGAATGTGAAGGATTTAACAAATTATGCCTTATTTTAATTTCGAGGACGAAATTATTTTAAGTTGGGTAGATTGTAAACTCCCTCACCCAAAATAGGTATTTTGTGTATATTTTATATTATTATATTTATTATAGATGTTAAATTTATTTAGAGTATTCTCTTAGTTAATTAGAAAACAAATTTTTTTTAGTATATTTACTTATATAAATATTTATTTAGAATTATTTTTAGGCTATTTTAGATTATTGAGATTTTTCCATAATTTTTAGTTAATTAAAAACTAGTAACACTAATTTTCTAGGACTTTAAAGAATTTATTTTATGTTCAAACTTAACTAAAAATATCCCAAACTTTTATTTTAGGTTCTAAATAATAAAATATATTTTCTAGAATATTTTGGGAATTTTCTGATTATTTTTAGCATTTATTTTGAGTTAATTATGAAAAACTGAATTAAAAACTAATTTCTGAAAAAGAAAATCCAAAAAGTAATTAATTCTTCTCAGTCAGCAAACAGTGGGCCCACCTGTCAGCCTCCCGTATCGAACAGTGCCGGGCCCGCCTGTCAGTGACCGCGGGGTGGGTGCGAGCCGAGCCGAGCCGACCTCGAGCCGAGCCGAGCCCCGTCAGATTCGGACCATCCAATTTGGGCTGGGCAGCACGGATGGCTGCCATGTGTCGACTCCGGGCCGTGGCTGTACTCTCTCTCCTCTCTATATATATAATAGTTTAAGTTATTTTCTAGGGTTTTTCTTGAGCTGATTTTTGGAGAATTGCCATCTAGGGTTTCTTCATCTTCCAGAAGCCACAGCGCATAGCTCCGGACTCCAAACGAGGCCTAATTTTTTTTGTTAGAAAGATATTGAGGTTAGAATTATGATTATATAAATTTTTAATGAAATTATGAGTATTAAATTCTGGAAAATTTGTAGAGCACAACATGTCCGAAAATTGACGTGTTTTGATATTTTCGCAATTTCGGGAGAACCAGGAATCAGAATCATGAACCGTTTAAAGTTTCAGAAATATAATGTCGAGATCATTGACATATGTTTTTCGCAGAATTAATTTGAAGGATTTATATACTGTTAATTCTGTAGAACTTCTAGGTTAGAATTTAACCATCGCTGCACGATACAAAATTTGTATGTGCCATAATTCCCAAACAAATTTGAATTCGGACGAGCCGTAAATTCTAACATGTTTTTGACACTGAAACCTACGGTAAATCATGCATGAAAGTTTAGTTTGTGTCGGTTGACTTTTCGGTCAACAGATCGCCTCGATTTACGTGCCATGAGTCTCGAGTTAATAAAATTCAGTTTCTTTGGACAAAATTTAGGAATTAACATAAAAATAAGAATAATAAGATTAAAATAGGATTTTAGCGTAATTATTCCAGAATTAAATAAATTAAAATAAATTATCTTTTGACGTGATAAATTTGTAATACATAGGCTATTTGGACTGTGACTAGGACTCTGATTCATACCAGCAGCAGGACCCAGACGGACGTAGTATTTAGCCACCACGGTTAGTTTACATCAGACCCTGAGTCGGAGAACCCAACGCGCGTTCATACATTTACATGTACGCAAATATTATTCAGTTTAGTATATATATTTATGTACGTAATTACTATATATATTCCAATAATTATGTAAATAAATTGATGGTTATATTATTATATAGTTATATAAATATATATGTAAGTAAATGCTAATTGATAATTATGACTAAATATTCAGACTGTACGACCCTAGGACACCGTGGACTATCCCATACTTACCTTGACCATGTTGACCCTAAGAACTTGTGAATTTGTCCGCCTTGCATAGACACCTGTTTTTAAATACTGGCATAGACACCTGTCAGTTGACTGACTGATTTCGTACAGTACTTGAAGATGCGACACCTGCGTAATTCAACGCGTAATTGACCGTGTTAGATGACTAGTGTTACCCCTAGTATACCCCCTGAGTCCAGTTTAAATATGGTTGTGTATGTGCTAGTGTAATGACTAATGATTCTATTGTATTATATTTATGTCTACATAGGATATTGGATTATTCTGCACGATTTCTGGAGCAAGTTATTGGTACATCGCAGCTTTCTTGCTGTCACGACCCGCACCCGGTTTAGGGGCACGAGAGCGTGGGTACGTCCAGCCTACGCCGCAGCATCGGCGGTAGAACGCTGTCTAGGTCAAGTACTATCTAAACAATCTCACGCTATTATCCAACTCCATAAGGAGACGTGGATATCATAAAATAAATCTAGAAATACTTAATCACAACTACAGCACGATAGGAAATAAAGAAATAAAAGAATACAACACAAGTCTAATGACACAATAATCATACCTGCAATCATTACTTCCAATCCCCAAGTATGTCAGAGCCAGTCTACTAAGGTCACAGTCTGGAAAAATATTTCCAGTCAGGAAGGAGCAAAGTACATCTCTAACTAGCAGTTTTATATAAATGACATAAACTATGTAGCAGTTCTAGATGGAAACATACCAGATGCATGTATAGGTACGAGAAACGTACAATGAGAAAAATACTGGAAATACTGTAAGTAAATGCAGGAAAAGAACAATATGTCACTGAGCAAGAATCCTATGACTAAGTGTGTGAGTACTAGCTTTAACATGTGATCGGCTTGGGAACAAGATCAGGCTGGTTACATGTGATTAGCTATGGTTCATATAAAGTCAGGCTAACCGTTGGTTAGCTATGATGCATGTAGAGGTCAGGCTAATCACACGTAACAGCTATGGTTCATATAAATGGTCAGGCCGCACCCGACGTGAGATGTGGGGTGAGCTATGGTGCATATAAAGTTGGGTATGATCACATATCTACACTAAAGTACTCCCCAAACCCCCGACTGGTATATTAGATCCAATCATGGTACGCTATGGCACGGGATCCCCTAAGGAGGTAGCAAATCTCCCCGGGTCTCAGTGTCTGTACATGCACAAGATATCAAGGAAACAAGTCTTGTACAAGCTACACCATGAATAAGGAATAACATCTCATGACGAGATCCGTGTATACCAATCCGTGCAACCAACGTGTCAAGAACATGGATATTTACACTAGATACAGTGAACATAGGAGATATCATAAATTAGAAACTAATCAGAGAATGTACTCGCCTTGGGTCCTTAGCTGGTAAAACCAATGTCCTGTTCCAGAGTATCCCCTGGGTAAACCAACAGTCCTATAAACATAACACAAGCAAAACCACATTTGCATCAGATGCTACACTAACACAGTCAAAAATACTGGTCTCAGGGCCAGGTCAGGCAGGGCACTAGTCAACTAGGGTCATCTAGTATAGACACGTATATCATACACATTTACACTCCAAGTATATACCAATAAAAACGTATATAATATATATATATAAGTGTCTCTTAGTATTTGTACAAAATACATATTTGTGTATATATACTAATAGATGTTTATAAATATATATTTTTTTATACCAAAATACATATTTGTATATTTATATATCAATCAAAAATCCTTATACATAATACATAACTAAATTATAAACAATAAAACTGATATGCATATATATATATTACCAAACTTATTATAGGAAATTACTAAACTAATTATATTTAATTAATAAACAAATTACATAATTTACTAAACTAATATATTTAATAAATTAATTAACTGATTAAGAATTTATTTACTGACAAATGACTAATTAACTGATTAATTATAACTAAAACTAATTTTATAAATTAATTCAACTAATTATAAATTAATTAAACTATTTCAAATTAATTAAACTATTACAAATTAATTAAACTATTACATTTTAATTAAACTATTACATTTTAATTTAACTATTACATATATTAATTAAACTATTACATATATTAATTAAACTATTACATATATACATATATTAATTAAACGATTACAAATCCCTAATTACATATACAGAGCAGAAGAAAAAAGGGGGAGGAGGAAAGAGGGCTTACGGTTGGGGTTTCCGGCGAGGTCGGGCCGGCAGGGCGTCGGCGTCGGCTCCAGCGGTGCTCGGTTCGAGAAGACGGCGGCGCTCTCGTCCCGAGGAGGCGGTCGGCTGAGTTCGACGACGCGGCGTCGACTGGCTCGAGGAGGGCTCGACGCGGTGGCGGTGGGTCTCGGGAGCAGCGGCGGCTTCCCGGATCTGCTGTGGCGGCGGATGTTCTCAGCGGTGGTCGACGGATCCCAGGCGGCGGTCTCCGAGCTCGACGCGGCAGTGGAGCTCAACGTCGGGGGAGACGCAGCGGCCAGCGGCGATAGGCGAGGCTGAATCTAGGGTTAGGGTTTTGGGTTCTGCGTGTGTCAGGGGCGTGTCCGGGTGTTGGACACGGGGTGGGTGTTTGCTGTGGTGTGGGGGTGATGTCCGGGTGTGTCGGACACGGAAATCTAGTTGTAATACTGTAATCTGGACACAAGAAATGAATGGATACGGTGGGACACCCGGGGTCGGACCCGAGGCCAACACGGCTGACACGGCAATGATGGACACACGGACACGAGCACACAAAAATGGTGATGGCTTGGCTTGTGGGGATTTGAGAGAGCTAGCTAGGGTTTCTTGGGAATGGTGTGAATGAGACTTAAATAGGGAGAAAGGGTGTGGGATAAAGGGTTGCGGGTTGGCCCAATAATGAATGGCCCAGAATTAATTAAACGGGTTTTTCATGTGGGGAAAAATGAGGGTGTGCTGGCTAGTTAATAGGAAATGGAAATTTATAAAATTAAAAAGAGATTATAATTTCAGAAAATATTTTAGGAAAGCTACGTAATTTATTTATTTACTATTCCATTAATTATAAAAATTATTTTGAAGAAACTACTAGTCCTTTAATTAATTTTATCTAATAAATAATTTTTATGATTTCAAGCCAATAAACATTTGAAACTAGAGGAACATATATATTATTATTTATTTATTTATTTCGTAATACATCGTCATTTAGGAAAAAATGATTTTTATAAAGATTTTTAAATTACCTCCTACAATCAAACATCGTTCAAAATCAAATAAAAGTTTCAAGGAGAAATATTTTATAAAACTTGCTATTTTAAAATAAATAAAAATCTAATTATTTTGGAAATTGGAAATCAGAGGTTACAAGTCTATCCACCTTAGAAAATTTTGTCCTCGAAATTTTAGGGATGCCTAGGATAGAAAAAAATTTGTTGTTCATAATGATGAATATATCATTGAAGAAAGTATTTCTATAAGGAGAATATTTACCAAACAGAAGAAAACATGAAGAGAAAGAAAAATATGGTTAAGACAGGAATAACTTGAAGGAATCATGGCTCGGCCTTGAATCCTCTAGAAGGTTTAGGTTCTGGGAAGTAGACACGATCACTAAAAAACATATAATTGGAATAATGCACGTTACCTTTTCAAAGTAACTAAACCAAGGAAGACCCAGTATAATGAATGATATAGACATGAAAGTTATAGCTAATTCGAAAGATACGGTCGACAATTTGATTTAAGAAACTTAAATACATCCTTCAGAATGTAATCAAGAGACATCTAATCGCCTTTCTTGATTTCTAGGAAAAAGAGTAGTCTTTACTACCTTCTGAAAATAATCCTTCCTTTTTATCCTCGTTCATTTTACTTTTCTCAATCTTGTGATTCATCATTAACTAATATCTATAAAAGTTTCAAATTCCACAAACTTTATTAGATTAGATCCTAGAATTTCTGAATCAAAATTTATTACATGTCCAAAATCCTTATCATCAAATTCGAGTTTGTTTATCTTCACATCAACTATACCTCGATTATTTTCTTCGATTTCAAATATTACTGTCATGGTCAAGATTTTAATTTAAATCACAACCTCAATATACCATGATCTTACCTTACGACCTTCAATTATATGATCCCATAATCAATTATATTATAATCTTCTTTACCATGAGCTTCATTTCATTCCATATTTCTTTATCCGTATGTATAATGTTTCCGAATTTGAACTAATATTTTTTTTCATCCTCTGAATTTATTATCCCAATGTAAAAATTTTTACTACTCAAATCCTCAATATTTTAATTGAATTCCAGTCGTATCATAATCTCCTCAAATTTTGAGCAAATAACTAAATACAAAATTTACTATCCAATCCCTTTTAATTGAAATCCAATCAATGCATATTTATAAAACTTAAAAAATCTGCATCCCAAAATTTAACTTTAAACACTCATCAATCATCTAACTCAATTTCAATCGATGCTTATTCCAATCTAACTCCTCATCCCAAGAGTTTAATTTGACACTATTCCATTTACGATTTTATTTCCTGCTTTTCTTTTTCCTCAAATACTCAACGATGCGATGCTTCCAGTATCTTCAATGCAACGTTCCTACTATATAAAATTTCTATCTTGCAGTCAAATAGATAAAATGATAGTCTCTCAAATTTCTCAAATTTTTAATAATCAATTCAATCATATCAAGACCTCCTTAAAATTAATAAATCCTCAATTTTTTTGGCTCTGTGAATTTCTTAATTCTCCCTTTAAGTAAATGTTTGTCCTCGAATTTCAATCAAACATCGATTTTTGCAAAAACAATGATTCCATCAACTCTGTTATAACAATCCCCTAAATTCTTTATTTAAATTTATGCTCATCCATAATTTAATCATCGTGTCCCTTTTTGTCAGTCATACCCTTGTCATAGATCCTTGCTATGGTCAAAACCCAAATGATCATGGTTTAAGAAAATTCTACTTACATCCATGCAATTTAAGAAAATATATAGGTCATGTGTCTTGTCATGGTATTTTAGTCTCTGTTAAGGTGTACCACTAGCTAAGTTCTAACAAGAAAATCACGAATATAAACCACGTTACTAGGGAATCAATCAATCAAAAGACGAAAAAGAACATTAGGAAAGAAAAGAAAGAACCTGCTAACATATTACTTGCGGTATCTGCTATCAACCACTTAACTCTAGCACATTCACTAACAAATTCCTATTCATGTACACTGGTACCCATATCAACTAATCATATATTAATATTCATATCTCTCATCTACCAAAAATTAATCCTCAAAATAATCGTCAAGGTTTAACTTCCCGATCAACTTAAAATAAAATGCATATACCTCCTCAAAATCAGATACTTCACATCGAAATAAAATTTAATCACTTCTAAAATCTTTGTAGCCTTAACTATGTTTATTGAATCAAATTTAAATCCTCAATATTTTAACAACATAAAATCTCAACTCCTTAAAAATTCTGAAAATTTAAAATTCATTTCCACCTTTTAATTTATAACTCCTCAATGTACATATCAGTGCTCACGGTCTCTGATACTCAAGGTGCACTCAATACCTATATTGTCTAGAACTGTGTACTAAATTTGTACTGCCCGAATCACTTGCACTATTACCTCCAATGATCAAAGTTACCATCAACTGTGTTTTCTTTCATAATTTCAATTTATGTCAACTGGTATATCATCTAATTATCATCACACCGAGTGCTTACTGTTACTAGCACCATTTTCAATAATCCTTGATATAGAATCATCGGCACTCTTGGTATTATATCACTAGCTGCATTAATGGATTATCTCATCAAGCTCATTAGACTCATGATCACCTGTATCCTCTATAACACTCATGTTTCTTTACTCTCATGGGTATGTGTATGGTTCCTCATCTCGATGGTTGTATATGTATTTCCTTCAATCCTTTAAAGCCTATTAAACTAATCCGTGATACGCTTCATAACTTCCATTACTAATCCTGATATTTCTCTACTTATGACATCTCATTAAACCCTTTATACATATACATTTCTTTACCTTTAACATTTCCGATATCAATCATCCAATTGGACATCATGCTCCATAAATCCTTAACACAATTCCCGGATACTTAATCGTTTACATAGATCACTCAATTACATAATCATGATTATCCAGGACGGGTAATTGGCTCTGATACTAACTCTGAGAACTATCACTGATACTCTATACTCTCCTTAACTCTCAGTCTCTAATGACACTACTCCTAGAATCATTGGTACAAGGTACTATACTAAGGGCTAACTCTAGATTAAAGCCTACTGCTCACATGTCCAACTAAGAAACACTTACAACTCACTAGCAACACAGTCAATACTAATACAAGACACAAGAAAATTACAAGCCACTAATTATCATACTTAATAAGAAATCCTCAAGGAATAGGAGCTCAAAGACTGAATTGAGGACAGAAGGTATCTTTACTGCTAGTAAAGAAAGAAGCGGTGGAACAAAGTCCTGGAATAACAGAAATAGATAAGTCTTGAGATGATATTTTAAGAACCAATTTAGGATACAACCTGATAATCATACACGTCTGTCTGAAATCATGACACTCAAAATCCTCGCCACGCCAGTAAGCATAGATGCGATAAACGATAGGTTTCGTAACTAAGGTATGCACTCTATAATCATGTCGTCTAGAATCTTCGCCACGCCAACCGGTACGGCTGCGAAAGACTCTAAGCTTCATAACTATAGTATGTACATCCAAGTCAGGTTCCTACGTTCTCGTCACCACAGCTAATATGGCTGCGATAAATTCTAGGTTCCATAACCAAAGTAGACGTTTTACCTTCCTCACTGTCCTCATCAATATATGTCATCAGATGATACCATAAATCCTAGTCCGTAAAAATTCATCTCAATTTGAAATTAACTCAACAACGATACCAGGAATTAAAGTTAACAACTGGTCAACAAGAATCAAACTCAACAATGATACCAAGATTTTAATTTAAAAACTGCTCAACAAGAATCTAGTTCAGTAACAACAAGCGAGAGCGGGCGGAAACAAGGAAAAGTTAAATTGGAAATTTTAACAAGATTCTCAAGGGGTCGTCCCAGGAATCTCTCAAGAGTTTGTGATTGAGTATCCTCTCTCATCCTAGTATCCTATGTCCTATATTCTATAGCAGGTACGCAGTAGTACAACTAAGACGTCGCACTACCACGACATCGCACAACTTGCGAAGTCTGACCTGCATGGGCCACCACTAAAAATGTGTCACGACCCGCACCCGGTTTAGGGGCACGAGAGCGTGGGTACGTCCAGCCTACGCCGCAGCATCGGCGGTAGAACGCTGTCTAGGTCAAGTACTATCTAAACAATCTCACGCTATTATCCAACTCCATAAGGAGACGTGGATATCATAAAATAAATCTAGAAATACTCAATCACAACTACAGCACGATAGGAAATGAAGAAATAAAAGAATACAACACAAGTCTAATAACACAATAATCATACCTGCAATCATTACTTCCAATCCCCAAGTATGTCAGAGCCAGTCTACTAAGGTCACAGTCTGGAAAAATATTTCCAGTCAGGAAGGAGCAAAGTACATCTCTAACTAGCAGTTCTATATAAATGACATAAACTATGTAGCAGTTCTAGATGGAAACATACCAGATGCATGTATAGGTACGAGAAACGTACAATGAGAAAAATACTGGAAATACTGTAAGTAAATGCAGGAAAAGAACAATATGTCACTGAGCAAGAATTCTATGACTAAGTGTGTGAGTACTAGCTTTAACATGTGATCGGCTTGGGAACAAGATCAGGCTGGTTACATATGATTAGCTATGGTTCATATAAAGTCAGGCTAACCGTTGGTTAGCTATGATGCATGTAGAGGTCAGGCTAATCACACGTAACAGCTATGGTTCATATAAATGGTCAGGCCGCACCCGACGTGAGATGTGGGGTGAGCTATGGTGCATATAAAGTTGGGTATGATCACATATCTACACTAAAGTACTCCCCAAACCCCCGACTGGTATAGTAGATCCAATCATGGTACGCTATGGCACGGGATCCCCTAAGGAGGTAGCAAATCTCCCCAGGTCTCAGTGTCTGTACATGCATAAGATATCAAGGAAACAAGTCTTGTACAAGCTACACCATGAATAAGGAATAACATCTCATGACGAGATCCGTGTATACCAATCCGTGCAACCAACGTGTCAAGAACATGGATATTTATACTAGATACAGTGAACATAGGAGATATCATAAATTAGAAACTAATCAGAGAATGTACTCGCCTTGGGTCCTTAGCTGGTAAAACCAATGTCCTGTTCCAGAGTATCCCCTGGGTAAACCAACAGTCCTATAAACATAACACAAGCAAAACCACATTTGCATCAGATGATACACTAACACAGTCAAAAATACTGGTCTCAGGGCCAGGTCAGGCAGGGCACTAGTCAACTAGGGTTATCTAGTATAGACACGTATATCATACACATTTACACTCCAAGTATATACCAATAAAAACGTATATAATATATATATATAAGTGTCTCTTAGTATTTGTACAAAATACATATTTGTGTATATATACTAATAGATGTTTATAAATATATATATTTTTATACCAAAATACATATTTGTATATTTATATATCAATAAAAAATCCTTATACATAATACATAACTAAATTATAAACAATAAAACTGATATGCATATATATATATATTACCAAACTTATTATAGGAAATTACTAAACTAATTATATTTAATTAATAAACAAATTACATAATTTACTAAACTAATATATTTAATAAATTAATTAACTGATTAAGAATTTATTTACTGACAAATGACTAATTAACTGATTAATTATAACTAAAACTAATTTTATAAATTAATTCAACTAATTATAAATTAATTAAACTATTTCAAATTAATTAAACTATTACAAATTAATTAAACTATTACATTTTAATTAAACTATTACATTTTAATTTAACTATTACATATATTAATTAAACTATTACATATATTAATTAAACTATTACATATATACATATATTAATTAAACGATTACAAATCCCTAATTACATATACAGAGCAGAAGAAAAAAGGGGGAGGAGGAAAGAGGGCTTACGGTTGGGGTTTCCGGCGAGGTCGGGCCGGCAGGGCGTCGGCGTCGGCTCCAGCGGTGCTCGGTTCGAGAAGACGGCGGCGCTCTCGTCCCGAGGAGGCGGTCGGCTGAGTTCGACGACGCGGCGTCGACTGGCTCGAGGAGGGCTCGACGCGGTGGCGGTGGGTCTCGGGAGCAGCGGCGGCTTCCCGGATCTGCTGTGGCGGCGGATGTTCTCAGCGGTGGTCGACGGATCCCAGGCGGCGGTCTCCGAGCTCGACGCGGCAGCGGAGCTCAACGTCGGGGGAGACGCGACGGCCAGCGGCGATAGGCGAGGCTGAATCTAGGGTTAGGGTTTTGGGTTCTGCGTGTGTCAGGGGCGTGTCCGGGTGTTGGACACGGGGTGGGTGTTTGCTGTGGTGTGGGGGTGATGTCCGGGTGTGTCGGACACGGAAATCTGGTTGTAATACTGTAATCTGGACACAGGAAATGAATGGATACGGTGGGACACCCGGGGTCGGACCCGAGGCCAACACGGCTGACACGGCAATTATGGACACACTGACACGAGCACACAAAAATGGTGATGGCTTGGCTTGTGGGGATTTGAGAGAGCTAGCTAGGGTTTCATGGGAATGGTGTGAATGAGACTTAAATAGGGAGAAAGGGTGTGGGATAAAGGGTTGCGGGTTGGCCCAATAATGAATGGCCCAGAATTAATTAAACGGGTTTTTCATGTGGGGAAAAATGAGGGTGTGCTGGCTAGTTAATAGGAAATGGAAATTTGTAAAATTAAAAAGAGATTATAATTTCAGAAAATATTTTAGGAAAGCTACGTAATTTATTTATTTACTATTCCATTAATTATAAAAATTATTTTGAAGAAACTACTAGTCCTTTAATTAATTTTATCCAATAAATAATTTTTATGATTTTAAGCCAATAAACATTTGAAACTAGAGGAACATATATATTATTATTTATTTATTTATTTCATAATACATCGTCATTTAGGAAAAAATGATTTTTATAAAGATTTTTAAATTACCTCCTACAATCAAACATCGTTCAAAATCAAATAAAAGTTTCAAGGAGAAATATTTTATAAAACTTGCTATTTTAAAATAAATAAAAATCTAATTATTTTGGAAATTGGAAATCAGAGGTTACACTTGCCAGGCAAGTATACCTTGCCATTCTACTGTTATTTATATTCCATATGTTGCATACATCTTTATTTTTTGTCCTTAGTTCATATATTTTAACTGTTATATAAAATGTGCATGACAGTGTCGTTGCGGTATGATTTTATTTATGTAATTGCATTGACCTTGTTTATGAGACTACTCTATTATCATGTAGCACCATTAGGTTTTATTTGACTGTGACACATATTTTTACACGAGTTGTGAGTCTCATATAGATCACGGACACACGTATTGACTGATCATCGGTACGTGTAGGACGTGCGTTAGGAATAACTGCTGTTAGAAACTTTGTATGCTAGTAGACTTAGCAGTTATTAGAGGTCTAGGGGCATTGCCTATTGTAGTACGGTGGTCCCATCCTTATCCTTGTTTGGTTGCAGGATTGAGCCAGGGTACTAAGAATAGGCTATGAACCAAATTGTGTCATGGATGTGACATGCTTAGAGTATGGGGTGGGGAGAACAACAAGTACCGCATTTGAGCTCCTTTACACTTTTTCTATTGTGTAGCCGAATTCTCCGCTGGAGATACGGGCGATGATGACCACTATATATTATGTATTATCAGGCGGGCCTCCGTCGTTCAAAAGACGACGTGCCTTTTAGGCCCCTGGATCTCCAATAGAGAACCATGCCAAATCCCAGGTTTTCATCCAGATAACTCACTTGTGGAGAAAGTTGTTCTTAACTGCATTCACTTTAGACGGTTAGGCGACCCTTTGGATATTTATTTCAGTACTTTATTGGCATATGTTTAAGTATCTTGTTATGTCCCTCTGAGGACCTAGTCCCCTGCCAGGTGTATCTGTTCTTGAGTATTCGCATGAGCGCAGATTCAGATGGTTACAGATGTTCGAGGATGTCTTCTCTTCGAGCCGTGATTGATAGCTGGTATTCTATTTTGGGTTTATTGTGTTGTACTCATATTGTATTTGCTCTTATATTCGAGTTGGTAGTGGATTTGTTTCCATCCAACTATTATCCTTAGATACTTATATTGATATCTAGTTTCATAGATACTGGTTATTTATTTATATTTGATTTTCTGTGGATGAGATTTAGATTGTACCCTGTGACTTGTGATAGATTTATACCACTTGTGGATTTGATATTCATATTACAGCGTACATATGGATTTGGTTTTCATATATTGGAGTTGCCATATCCATGCGGCTGGCATGCTTATGTGTCCTAGTCCTACGTATTTTTGGGACTGGGGCGTGACATAAACTCTTCTTCAAACGTGGCACAAAAAGTCGTCCACGAGATCGCCTCCTCTCCGTGATCAAATTGGAGAGATCGTCGATGCACGTTCCACCAATCGTGCGCGTTGAGACGGAGCTGTAGTTGTGCGCAGGCGACACGCTTCTCTTCGGGGACCACTAGCAGAGCAAAGTGGTCTTCAAGTTCGGCCAACCAATCTAGGGCCACGATCGGTTCCTCAGTCCCGTTGAATGGGGTATTGCAAACTTTCTTAAAGTGGCCAAAGTCGAAGGCAGTCACTTCCCTCGGCCTTGGAATTTGCGGTATCTCAACTTCAAGCACGAGTTGTTCCACCGGAGTCATTGCTGTTGCGGCGGAATGATTGGAAGCCAAAGTTTGAAAAATCTATTGCAGGGCATCTACCTGCTTCTATTGGACTGAGAATCGGGCCTCTAGATTGCTTTCGAACTTGGCTTGGCGAGCATCGTCGCTTTGTCGTTGTGCTTCTAACATTTGTAACACCCGTTCGAGCGGATCGACTTGAGATATGCCCCGTTGGCTACGAGAGCTTCCCGAAGTGCCCGAATTACTTTCTTGGCCTTGCGTTTTGTCCGATGCCAGCGCTGCAGATTGCGCTGGAGCCATTCCTTCAAAAGAAGGTAAATTATATTAGGATCATAATGTATTATGGACTTATTGCATGAACGTATCTCATTTTGGCCTAACGAGTTCAAGAGTTCGCACAGGAATTTGATCGTTAAAGGAACTTTTCCAGTGCGAGAGTTTAAGGAACTTGAATCTATGCTCTGATACCATTATGTCACGACCCAATTCCGTAGAATCGTTGGGGCGTCCCCCAAATCGTGATGCCGTGCGGGCCTGGGGTTGCGACCGCACAAGGCTAAAGTATTTTGCATAACGAGCACATATTCAGAGTACGCAGATAAATTAAACACAAGTTGAAACATGGAAAAGTTCTCTTTATTGATAATGAACATCTATTACAAACTCTTAAACGAGTCAGCTAATATGCCGCAAGGGCTTACAAAAGTGTTGACTCAAAATAAGATAGCAGTCTTGTACATTACATCCCTTTACTAAACTTCAAAATGTATAGACCTCCAGGCTGGAGGACGGCTTTGCCACAGAGTTGCATTTGTGTATAAAGAGTTGCAAGCTCTTGTCTTCAAGTACTTCAAAAGGCGGCGCGATCAGGATACGCCAACAGCTGGACTGGATCGGGAAGACGCCTTCGGCTCCTTGCTCGGTTTGCCTTGGTGCGGAGAACCTGTTTCAACGAGGGTCAGTATGTCGAAACATACTGGTGAAGGCGAGCTAACCGAACTATACTAATCAATACATTATTTTAATGAAGCATGCATATTTTGTGGGTTTCTATCTTGCCTTATTTCATTTACAAGTAAGCAGCATATAGAATTTACTGAAATGAACTTGCTACCGTTCGGTAGATTTTACTTGCCCGTTTGGACCACCTGCACAATACTTACCATGCCTTCCCTGCCACGAAGACACAAGTTAGTTTGCAACAGGTTTAAATATACACATTGGGATCACTGGCCAGAAGCCGTTATGGACAATAGTCATTGACGAGGATGTATGCAACGAAAGCACGTGGTGCGCTACAAGCATCCTGTCAATCACGTGAGACTAAATGTTGAGTTCCGCCCGGACCGGATCGATGCTAGTGCCCCAGCAACCGTCCGGAGAACCATTTACCTTGTGCACAAGTTGTCCATGATCGATCATTCATAACACGTTAAACATTTATGCAGTTGAGGCAACACGTTGAACAAGACAAGTAATATTGCATGATTTATTTTGCATAGCCTCATTGAATAATTTGTCGCATACAAGTTATGATTCATAATTAGCACAATTTATAGAAGAATATGCATTCTAACTAAAATTGATGCATATAGTGAACATTCCAAACGAACAAGCATGCACGTGAGTAACCGTTCCCAAGTTGAATGACAAACAATACAATCCAAGTCTATTCTTTTTTATCTTGGTATCTTTTAGTTATTACTTGGTATCATTTGATCGGGGCAACAAGAATGCAAGAGTTTTTAGATGTGAAAACTTGGAAGTAGGGCTAGCTAATCGGGATGGTAGCCACTCACTTAGTAGTTGGAAGGGAGAAGGAAAGAGGCGCTTCACGACTCCGCTCGTAAGCCGCCTAGTGCTCGTTCACCTGCATCATGAACAGCTTGATCAATACTCCTTCCACTCTTTCCAATCTCGAAATTGAAGTACAATTCAATGAACGAAAATAATAAAATCATCGAAACCGTTCAAGAAAACCCAAGCAAATCCAAAACCAACTCAAAGTACGAAAGCGACAAGCGACATCGAAATCCGAGACAATAAAAGATAGCAGCGGAGAGGTCCCTCCTGACTTTGCTGCTAAGTCGATCCCGGGGGCACGGTCTACTGAATATGGGAATCGATTCCGAAGAAACAAATCCATAACGAGGACGAGTTCTTGTTTCAATCTATCCCGATCGAACGATACCGACTTGTATTTCTTAGCCGCGCTTCCCGCACCGGGGGAACGGGGTGCTACAATATGCAAGCATGACTTATCTATATGAAGGTCACTAGCTCTGTTAGCCATATTGGACATGATCTGGGATGGAACAACTGTCTTCCCATCTTGGTTGCTAGCTTTGCTGGGCGTTCTGAACCATCCGACGAGTCGATGACCATCCAGGTCGGTAGCAAGCCTTGCTGGATGTCTCGTACTCGCCCGCTAGTCTTCAGCTAGCGTATTACCAGGACTACACTAGCATTGTCCTCCTGGGCTGACACGATTCGGATGCCTCAGCAATCGTGTCGAGGACTCATCTTTACCTGGTGCGCAACCAGTTGTCCGTGACTATGCGACTACTCCCCCACTTACAATCCTAGTCGAGAAACAACTCGGTTGACTCTTGCCGAGTACTACACTCGGATCTTTTTTCTTTACGCAGCTCCTTGATTAGAGATTGCCTCGGTGATCTGGATATCCCGAGTATTTTTTTTCTTTCCTTCTCCTGACTCAGAATGACTAGTTGATAATCTTCCTCATCTATGTATGCAACATGATTATAGTCTATCCTGTGTCATGTTCCATGCGGTGCCTTAGTATGAACTCAAACTACTTTGTGGCATATATAAGAAGCTACTATATTTTGACTCAATAAGCCCGACAACGAAAATAGCAAGTAAGATCTCCATGTTCTATACAATGATAAGACGGGGTTATCCCCTTAGCTATGTGCGTTCATCTCTTTATTATTAGCATGCAAAGGTTATAAGCCTGAAAACTAGCATGTATTATTCCTTTTCTTAGTGTGAAGCTAAGTAGGGACAGGTTCACCGGGGCCACCCACCTTAGCGATGAATCGCATCGGTCAAGCGAGACTTCGAGCGTGCCTCTGAAAGTCTAAGTCTGAACTCTATTTAAAGATCCAAGTCTGAATGCCTTTGCATCGAATGAGTCATCTCGCTGAGCAAGGCAGGTCGGTTCGCTATACTTGTGCCGTTTGAATCATCCTTCCGGGTTGAGCGGTACGGGTCGTTACATGTGGAACACTGGTCTACGAGCCAATCATCTGAAAAATATATCCAGTCAGGATTGGAGCAAAGTACATACCACTGAAAGTAATTTCAAATATATAATCGAGTATATACAATAGATAATAAAAAAATGGTACACAATAACTAAACATCAGAATGAAATAAACTAGAGTGAATATGTAATGTACTGGAAAGAAGAACAGACAATAGAATAACTGCAAATATAATAGAAATAAAAGAAATCTAGCTAATGTGCCATGGAATACAAGTTCATTAAGTGATCAGTTTGGGTTGAACACGAATACAATATGGTAACTCGATTATACGTATGATGTGTAATCGACATGTATACAAATACACTTTGGCTTGATCGCATAACCAACTCCTATTCCCTCATCCCCAACCAATACACATGGATCCAATCACGACACGTTACAAACACGAATATGGGCACACTGAATACGAGCAGTATGTGAACACGAAGTACACTAAAATCAATACCCGATTGTCGTGACCCGTACCCGGTATAAGGATGCAAGTCAGAAATAATGCCCAGCCTATGCCGCAGAATTGGCGGTAGAATATTGTTTGGGTAATCTATCTAACAATATAATAAACCACTAATAATATCAATATACTCAATCACAGATCTAAGATAGAAAAGAGCACGAATATGATAGAAGAATAGAATAGTCACAATACAGTCATGAGTCAAATAATAACATCAATGAGTCTGCTAAACAATAAGCTGGAGACAAATCCAGTATAAAAGAATACTAAGAAGCTACAAGTCCTGGATCATCTATCTCAGTCGGGATGAGTCCCTCCTGAGCCAGGGTCTCTGACTCTAAGCCCACAACATCCTGAGGCCTATAATGTGTAGGGTACCACTCCTCAGTGTCATCTGGAAAAAATATATCTAGTCAGGAAAGGAGCAGAGTACATCTCTAACAGCAGTTCTAATCAATGATAAAAACTATGTAACAGTAAATATATATGAATATACAAAATATAATAATAGATATAAGAGATATACAATAAAGAAAATACGGTAAATAAATACGAGAATGAACAATATGACAATGAACAAGAATACTAATGACTAAGTGTGTGAGTACTAGCTTTAACATGTGATCGGCTTGGAAACTTGCATATATGACAATGAACAAGAATACTAATGACTAAGTGTGTGAGTACTAGCTTTAACATATGATCGACTTGGAAACTTGCACAAGAAAACTTGCACAGGAATAATGGCTTGGTTAGTCATACGTGCGGTATATGACCAACACTCACAGGAAAATAAGACATGCACAAGAAGGGTATGATCACATATTTATACTAAAATACTCCCCACTCCCGACTGGTATAGGGGATCAACCCATGGTACGCTATGGCACGGGATTCTCCAGGATGATAGCGACTCTTCCTGAGAATCAGTGTCTGTATAAGTACAAGATAAACAATAAAACAAGGCTTGCACAAGATACACCATATACCAAGGAATGATATCTCATGACAAGATCCAGATATACCAATCTGTGTAACCATCATGTTAAGAAAATGTGGATATCTACACTAAATATAATGAACATAGAGGATATTATAAATGAGAAACTATCAGAGAATATACTCGCCTGAAGTCCGGTGAATAGTCTCACAGATGTCTGATACGGTGCCTCGAAGACCTAGATAGGAAATACAATATCAATATAAGGTTTCGGAATAAAAATAAGTTAAACTAGTCAACTTCTAGGCCAAAGAGCCATTTCTAAGTCAAAACAGCCAAACCAGGTCAACTCTAAGTCAAACGAGTCAATCTTGGTCAAACTACCTATTTTTAGGTTGCATGAGTCTATTTCAATGATATTGGGTTCATAAACTATGAAACTAGGTCATACAAGCCAAATCTAGGATACTAAGATACCGTATCGCAAGATACAGAAACAAGAGATAGGAAATATTACATATGCATATTCAATCAATAATATGTATACTAATCCTAACTACTAAATGCTATGTGGATACCTTGGTTTTAAACCAACACTGTATCGTACCACTAAACACTCATCTTGGTACCCAACCCCATTATCTTGAGTATCCTCAAATACCTTGACACTTACCTTGGTATCTCAAGGTAAATGTGATAGCTAGTATATATTAGTTACCCAAACACTAACCCATATGCTAACTTATAGCTAAACTATTTTATCATCTAATATATATCAATACATGGATACATATACTACATACACCAACTATTCTAACAATATATATATAAATATATCAAGCTACTAGCTAACTACTAATTGCTAAACATTAAAACTAGCTAACTAGTAGCTACCTAGCTGAACATAAAAGAACTCTGCTGCCCGCTGATATAAACTGTTGCTGCTGCTGCGAGAAGCTGCTGCAGCTGCTGTCGCAAGCTGCTACTGCAGTTGCTCTAATAAGCTGCTGCTGCTGGTGGTAACTGCTGCTGCTGCTGCTGCTACGAAAAGCTGCTGCTGCTGCTTCTACAGCTTCTGCAAGCTGAGCCTCAACCCCTCCCTTGCACACACACACAACAACATACATACGTATATACACCAATATATATATATCAACCATATATATGCATACCCTCTCTCATCTATACCAATATACAAATATAACTATACACGTATAGATATGTACATATACCTATGTACTACTAGATATAGTATCCCATACATACATATATATATATATATATATATATATATACACACACATAGCCTCACATACACATATGCCTATATAGATATAGTATAAATAGATAACATATGAGAACATACATACCAATATATATATATATATATATATATATATATATATATATATATATATAAACATAATACTTATACTTCTACATATGAATACATATATTACCAATAACTAAGAACAAGGAAATTGGATCTAGAATTGAAATACAACAAACAAGTGGAGTGCATCGCACCCATATCACACTAGATCTATGATATACTTGCGACACGAGTCCACCACACAACCAAACGTACCCCGAAGGACACGAACAAGTCTAATAGATTATTTATGAATAATACGAAGAGTCAAACATATATCTACATGTCTGTGTCAAAATGTTGTCACTACCACATTTTGTAGGAAAGGATATTTTAGTAATTTCATATTTAATTAAATATTTTGCATGATAAATAATTATTTATTGTATTATTAATTGTTATTAGATATTATTTATTTATTTTTGACTTGTGTTAGTGGACCTAACTAGTTTAGTTAGACTCATGGACCAACATGTATTAATTGTTAGAATTGAGCCTAATTAGAAAGCCCATTGATTAGGAGGATAATTAATTTAAGTAAACCATTAGACTAGAAGCTTCCCTCCTTAATTAATTCTTCATGAGAGGCCCCAAGGGGTATAATGGATATTACATAGCAGCTTGAGGAAGGGGTAGAGGGGGCCGGCCTATTAAAGAGGGGGAACATTGTTTCTCTCTCCTCTTTTTATTTGCAAACTAGATCTAGAATTTACCTCAACCAAATTCTTTCATTTCCACTTCATTTCCTTACCAAATTTTATCCCAATTCCTTCCCAAATCACCATTGGAGGCTAGTGGAGCAAGGATCTAGAAGGAGGAAGCAAGGATCTATAAAGAGGAGGAAGGATCTACAAGTTGTAGGCCAATTTTATCACATTTGAAGGTTTCACTGGGAATCCATCTCCCAATAGGTATAGTTCAGTTTTTCCCCTTAATTTAGGCTCTAAATCTGAGATTTAATCATGATAAATCAACCCATATGCATAGGCTACCCATAGGATTTGGTTTTGTGTTCATAGGAGGTCTATTGAGAAAGTTATGGTACTTTTTGTGTCAATTTTGGAGGAATTCCGAGATTGACATTTGTTGTGTGTGTCAATTGGTCCTATAGATCAATTTGGCATGTGCTTGTGTATTTATGGTTAGTGTCGTGTCCACTATTGGGTACGTGTAGGTCGTATCCCAATAATTTGGTAATACGTATTGATTTGGGAGTTTTTTTTCGACACGGAACTTTGTGCTTGTCATATTTTGACATGGACACGTAGATTTATGTTTGACTCTTCGTATTGTTCATAAATAATATATTAGACTTGATCATGTCCTTTGGGGTATGTTTGGATGTGTGGTGGACTCGTGTCGCAAGCGTATCCTAGATCTAGTGGGATACGCGATGATACGTTCCATGTGTTTGTGCAATTTAATTTTAGATCTAAATTCTCTTTTGCTCTTAAACTTGGTGATGTGTGTATATATATATATATATATATATATATATATATATATATATATATATATATATATATATATATAGTATTCTGTATATATATTTTTGTGTCATAGATCTATGTATATACTATATGTGTATGTATTATTATGTAGCTATTCTTCTACATATAAGATATATTTATATATTATAGTATGTATATATATATGTATATGTTAAGTGGATATTTATATGTTGTTATATATATATATATATGTATTTATATTTATATGATATATGTTATATATTGTGTATGATTATATATACGTATACGTATGTGTGTTGTTATATATATGTTACTATATATGTGTATGTTACTATGTAGTTATTATGTACATATATACGTATGTGTGGAGTATGTGTGTATGTATATTTATTAGTTGTAGTTATATACATATATTTTTAGTATATATATATAGTGTGTGTGTGTGTATATATATATATATATATATATATATATATATATAAGAGGGAGAACATGAGTTTTAGCAATAAATTATAGCGACATCAGCCAACTAACAGCAACAGCAGCAAGAGCATTAACAACAGCAGCAACAAGAGCATTAGCGACAGCAGCTACAGCAGCATTGGCGACAACAGGGAATTAGCAACAGCAGCCACAACAGCAATAGCAAGAACAGCAGCAGTAGCGACGGCTGCAGCAGCAACAGCGACAACAGCGATTCAGCAACAGTGACAACAGCAGGATTTCGTCGCAAATAACAGTAGTATCAGCAGCTATAGCGACAGTCAGCAGGGTATTTAATAACAGTTATGTGGTTTTAAATAAATATTAGATATTTAAATATATTAGATATATATATGTATATATATGGTATTAATATATATGTAGATACATTCCTAATTGCTAATTGTGTTTTAGTATACTATATGTATAATATTTAGTTGTTAGCATATATATTTATGGGTAGTTAGTATAAATAAGGTAATCGATATTATCTTGAGATACCAAGGTAAGTATCAAGGTATTTGGGGATACCCAAGGTATTGGGTTTAGGGTATCAAGATTGAGGTTTAGTGTTGTGATACCAAGTTGGTTCGAAACGAAGGTATCCATTTAATGTTTATAATTGGAATTTTATATAATTAATATTTGTTTGATATGTATATATGATGCTTTACCTATTGTTTTATGTATCCTGAGACACGGTATCCTAGTATCCTAAGATATAGTTGGTATGACCTAGTTTCATAGTGTATGAACCCAACATCTTTGAGATAGACTCATGCAACCCAGAAATAGGTAGTTTGACATAGTTGACCATAGTTGACCATAGTTTGAATGGTTTGACTTAGAGTTGACCTAGTTTTATTTTTGACTTAGAAATGTCTTGTTGACCTAGAAGTTGACTAGTTTAACTTATTTTTCTTTCTGAAATCTTGTATTGATGTTATATTCCATATCTAGGTCTTTGAGGTACCGTATCAGACATCTGTGAGACTGCTCATTGGACTTCAGGCGAGTACATTCTCTGATAGTTTCTTATTTATGATATCCTCTATGTTCATGGTATCTAGTGTAGATATCCATATTTTTTGACATGATGGTTACACGGATTGGTATATCCGGATCTCGTTATGAAATATTATTCCTTGTATATGGTGTTTCTTGTGCAAGTCTTGTTTTATTGATTATCTTGTGCATGTACATATACTAATTCTTGGGGAGATTTGCTACCTTCCTAGAGAATTCTGTGCCATAGCATACCATGGTTGGATCTATTATACCAGTCGGGGTGGAGAGTATTTAGTATAGATATGTGATCATACCCTCCTTGTGCATGTCTTATTCCTTATGAGTGTTGATTATACACCGCATGTATGATCAACCATGCCATTATACTCTTGTGCAAGTTCCCAAGCCGATCACATGTTAAGCTAGTACTCACACACTTAGTCATTAGTATTCTTGTTCATTGTCATATTGTTCATTATTGTATTTATTTCAGTATTTACTTATTATGTATCTCTTGTATCTATTGTGCATCTTGTATAATCATATTTAGTTACTGTTACATAGTTTTTATCATTGATTAGAACTACTGTTAGAGATGTACTCTGCTCCTTTCCTGATTGAATATATTTTTCCCAGATGACACTGAGGAGTGGTACCCTACACATTATGGACCTCAGGATGTTGTGGGTTTAGAGTCAGAGACCCTGGCTCATGAAGGACTTATCCCAACCGAGTCAGATGACCCGGGACTTGTAGCTTCTTAGTATTCTTTTGTACTGGATTTGTCTCCAACTTATTTGTTAGTATTCTTTCTGAATTATTGATGTTATTATTTTAGACTCATGAGTTGTATGTGACTATTCTATTCTTTATCATATTCGTGCTCGTTTCCATCTTAGATTTGTGATTGAGTATATTAATATTGTTGGTGGTTCATTATATTTCTAGATAGATTACCCAAACAACGTTCTACCGTCGATTCTACGGCGTAGGCTGGGCGTTTTTCCCGACTTGCATCCCTACATCAGGTGCGGGTCATGACACATTTTTAGTGGTGGCCCATGCAGGTCAGCATATCTAGTTGTGCGATGTCGTGGTAGTACGATGACTTAGTTGTACTACTGTAAGCCTGTGTCAGGATATATGATATAGGCTATAGGCTGAGAATACTCAATCATATCTAGGAAAAATTCTTTTGATTTATTTAACTATTCTTCTTTGACATTGGTACTTGATCTATAAACTGTCCTTTCCTTGAGTGTCTTACATCATGTGCCATATTGATTCTTTCCTTCGTTTTGTCTCAGGATGCTACATAAGACTAGATCGCAGCAGGGAATAATAGTTTCTGAGAGGTCTATGACATCCCGAGGGCCTGCACCAGTTACTTCTCTAATGATTAGAGTGTCAGCTGCTTTCGGAGGTCCACCACCTACTCAAAGGACTGTGCCAGCTGTATCTGAGGGGCTTCCACCTCCACCTCCCATGCCAGCAGAGGCGACACGGATGTTTATACTATTTTATGAGATGCTCGAGGCACAGAGGGCTCAGTCTGAGGCACATCAGAGGCAGACCAATATTTAGGTAGGGCATCGAGAGTGTTCATCAGCTTGCTCGTACCGTAGTAGAGAGAGGAGTTCCGGTCCAGCCGCAGGTTGCTCCTCAGGTTGCTCAGCTTCGGCCAGGCAACATTCAGGACTTCAAGAAGCTAGAGCCTAGGGTCGTCAACGACACGGAGGGCATCGTCTATGCTGATGATTGGCTCGAGGACATTGAGCGTCTTATGAGGGTGTCCCGTCTTTCTGAGGATATAAAGGTTGAGGCGGTAGGACTTCAACAGTTCGACGTCGCCCGTACTTGATTCTGGAATAAGCCAATTCTGGTTGACACAGGACAGTCTTGGGAGGTATTCAAGGACCTCTTCAAGAAAAAGTTCTTCGTCCGGGCAGACAGGCTAGACTTGGGGAGGCAGTTTGAGAGTCTCATTCAGGGGAGCATATCTGTGGAGGAGTATGCTACGGAGTTCGGCAGGTTGAGCCAATTTGTAGAGTATTTGGTGAGAGAGCTGGAAGTTCGGGCTATTTATTTCCGTGAGGTCTAAACTGGGAAGTGAAGATCCTTATTCCATCTTTTTATGAGACATACTCAGAGATACTTGCGGAGGAACGCAAGGTTGAGCGGGAGTTAGGCCTAAAGCCTAAGATAGACCGTGATTCTTTTTTGGGGGCAAACAGCAGTGCAGTATCTGCCAAACGTCCTTATTTCCAGTCCAGACCTTTCAAGCAGCCTCAGCAGCACCAGAATCCAGCTAGGGCATCGTTTCACTAGGCACCACAGCAGCAGAGACAGTTACAACAATCTTTCTGCCACTTCTGCAAGAAGCCCCGCTATATCTGGAAAGTTTGCAGGAAGAGGTTAGGAGTTTATTTATATTATGGTACTGAAGGACATCAGCTGAGGGAGTGTCCTTTCAATCCTCATCGTGCAGTTCAGGGAGCAGCTTCAGTTCCGAGGGCACAAACGAGACCACTTACAGTACAGCCGAGGGGACCGCTTCCGACACAGCAGCAACGTTATATCCAGCATCAGCAGCAGGGAGGTGCACGTCAGGGACGAGCGTTTTCCATGACCGTCGAGGATGATGAGCCCACCGGAGATATTATCGCAAGTTCTATTCTTCTTGATTCCATTCCAGCTGTAGCTTTGTTTGATAGTGGTGCTTACTATAATTTTGTATCTATTTCTTTTGCTCTGAAGCATGGTTTCGTAGCTGAGTCTTTGCTTAGGACTTGCAAGATCATGACCGGGGGAGGCATTATCCTGGTTAATGATATTTGCAAGGATCGAAGAGTTACTCTAGGAGGCCAATAGTTGAGTGTGTGTCTACTTGTAATGCCACTTCCAAGCTACGATATTATACTCGGGATGGATTGGTTGAGTAGACACCGTGCTAGTATAGATTGTAGAGGAGGTAGAGTTTTGTTTGGTCCGCCAGGAGAGCCAGAGTTTGAGTTTGCTAGAGGAGCTGCAGAGCAGAGGGAAGACATTATTTGTGGAGCTATGGTGGAAGACAAGGAGTTGTCGCATCCATTGATAGCAGAGTTCTTGGATGTGTTTTCTGAGGAATTGCTAGGATTGCCGCCAGATCGAGATGTTAAATTCTCTATAGATTTGGTGCCAGGTGCAGAACCAATTTCATAACATGTCTATAGAGTAAACAATAGTGAGCTGGTTGAGCTGAAGAAGCAGGTAGATAAATTGCAGGATAAGGGGTTTATCAGATCAAGTTCTTCACCGTAGGGAGCCCCGGTATTGTTTATACCGAAGAAGATGGATCGCTACGCATGTGCATTGATTACAGGGCATTAAATAATCTCACTATCAAGAATAAGTATCCTTTGCCACTGATTGATGATCTGTTCGATCAGTTGAGTGGTGCCAAGGTATTTTGTAAGATAGACTTAAGATCAGGCTACCCCCAGGTGAAGGTGAAGTCGGAGGACATACCGAAGACTGCTTTTAGAACTCGGTATGGTCAGTACGAGTTTATGGTGATGCCGTTTGGGTTGACTAATGCACCAGCGATATTTATGAACTTGATGAACAAGGTGTTCCATCAGTACCTTAAAAAGTTTGTGGTGGTATTCATCGACGACATACTCATATACTCGAAGACACCGGAGGAGCACGAAAAGCATTTGTGGATTGTGTTGGATGTGCTGAGGAAGAAGAAGCTGTATGGGAAATTATCCAAGTGAGTTCTTCTTAGACAAGGTAGAATTCTTGGGGCACGTTGTGACTGGTGATGGTATTTCAGTGGATCTGAAGAAGATCGCAGTAGTAGAATCTTGGAAGACCCCGTGTTTGATAGCAGAGATCAGAAGTTTATTGGGATTGGCAGGCTACTACAGAAAGTTTGTGCAAGATTTTTTGAGGATTGCCGAGCCGATGACCAGACTCACCAGAAAAGATATAGAATTTGTTTGGACGGAGGATTGCCAGGTTGCTTTTGAGAAATTGAAGAAGAGGTTGACATCTGCTCCTATTTTGACATTGCCATCAGGGTCTAAAGGTTTTACTATTTATAGTGATGCATCGGAGAAATGTTTGGGCTGTATTCTTCAGCAGAATGGGAAAGTGATTGCCTATGCATCCAGGCAATTGCGTCCTCATGAAAAGAACTATCCTACCCATGCTTTGGGGATGGCAGCAGTCATCTTCGCTCTAAAGTTGTGGAAATACTATTTGTACAGAGAGCGTGTGGAGATCTTCACAGACCACAAGATCTTGAAGTACGTTTTCACGCAGAAGGAGTTGAACATGAGGCAGATCGATGGTTGGAACTGATAAAGAATTTTGTTATATCTTTGCAGTATCATCCTAGGAAAGCTAATATAGTTGCCGATGCTTTGAGTAGGTATCCGGTAGCTATGTTCTTGACGCAGGATCGATATTTGTTGGAGAACTTGGAGAGCTTTGGCATTGAGGTGATAGTTCCTGGTTGTGCGATGCAGATGTAAGGATTATAGATACATTCAGATTTGATGGACAAGATCAAGGCAGCACAGTATGAGGATGTATCTCTGAGAAGCATCAGAGCTCAGGTGAGAGCAGGATTGGAGGATGAGTTTACCATTGTCGAGGATGGTTCTTTGCGGCATGGAGTTTGATTATGTGTGCCTAGTGGGGAGCTGTGTGAGGAGGTATTGCAAGAAGTGCATTGCTCTAGTATTTCATGTATTCAGGTGCCAACAAGATGTATCGGGATATGCGAGAGAGTGTGTGGTGGTATGGCATGAAGAGGGAAGTGGCACAGTTTGTATCCAGATGCTTAGTGTGCTAGCAGGTGAAAGTCAAGAGACAGAGGCCAGGAGGTTTACTTCAGCCATTACCTATTCTAGAGTGGAAGTGGGAGCACATTACTATAGATTTTGTGTCCGGACTTCCACGATCTCCAGGAGAAAAAGATGCGATTTGGGTCATCGTTGATAGGTTGACCAAGTCGGCCCACTTTTTGCCTTTCAAGGTGGGTTTGTCTACGAAGAAGCTGGCAGAGATATATGTGAGGCAGATCGTCAGGATACATTGAGTTTCCGTCAACATAGTCTCAAATCAGAATAGTCGTTTCACTTCTTATTTCTGGAGGAGTTTGTAGGTTAGAGTTTGGGCACTCAGCTCAAGTTCAGTACTGCATATCATCCCCAGACAGATGGGCAGTCAGAGAGGACTATTCAGACTCTCGAGGATATGTTGCGCACTTGTGTACTAGATTTTAGGGGATTCTTGGGAGGACGATCTCCATTTGGTAGAGTTTGCTTACAATATCAGCTACTAGGCTAGTATAGAGATGTAACCTTTTAAAGCTCTGTACAGTCGGAGGTGTCGTACTCCCTTGTCATGGGATGATGTTGGAGAGAGAATTTTGCTTGGGCCAGAGATGGTTATGGATGCAGCGGAGAAGGTTCAGTTGATCAGAGTCAGACTTCGTTTGGCGCAGGACAGACAACGGCATTGGGCCGATAGCCACCGGAGACCTTTAGAGTTTGAGGTATAGTTTTAGAGTTTTGTTTTGTGCTTGTTATTGGTTGTTTGTTATAGATTAAGTTCTTAAGGTTGTATTTTTTTCTAGGTGGGTGGTTTGGTGTTTTTGAGGATTTTTTCGACACGAGGCACGATTCGCTTCGGTGGAGGCGAAAAGCTTAGTCTGCGATTCATCGGACCTTTGACTATTCTAGAGAGGGTCGGTACAGTTGCTTATATACTAGACTTGCCACCTGTATTAGAAGGAGTACACAACGTGTTTCATGTGTCACAGTTGAGATGGTACATGGCAGATCCTAGTCATGTATTGGATCACTCGGAGATAGAGGTGGGCCCTACTCTTAGCGATCCAAACCAGCCAGTTGAGATTCTGGATCGAAGAGAGAAGGTTCTGAGGAACCAGACTATTCCTTTGGTATGCGTCGCATGGAGGCATCACTCTCCGGAGGAGTCTACTTGGGAGAGAGAGGATGAAATGCGAGAGCGTTATCCATACTTGTTTGTGCCTTGAGGTATATTCTTTCATAGTTAGTTATGTTCTTAGTTCTGTTTATTGTTATATTCTATTATTTTCTGGGGGTAGTTTTTGTCTCTGAATTTCGAGGACAAAATTATTTTAAGGAGGGTAGACTTGTCACTACAATATTTTCTAGGAAAGAATATTTTAGTAATTTTATATTTAATTAAATATTGTGCATGATAATAATTATTTGTTGTATTATTTAATTGTTGTTAGATGTTATTTATTTATTTTAGACTTGTGTTAGTGGACCTAACAAGTTTAGTTAGACTCATGGACCAACATATATTAATTGTTAGAATTGAGCCCAATTAGAAAGCCCATTGATTAGGAGGATAATTAATTTAATTAAACCATTACACTAGAAGCTTCCCTCCTTAATTATTTCTTTATGAGAGGCCCCAAGGGGTATAATGGACATTACATAGTAGCTTGAGGAAGGGGTAGAGGGGGCCGGCCTATTAAAGAGGGGGGGAATTGTTTCTCTCTCCTCTTTTCATTTGCAAACTAGATCTAGAATTTCCCTCAACCAAATTTCTTCATTCCTACTTTATTTCCCTACCAAATTTTATCCTAATTTCTTTCCAAATCACCATTGGAGGCTAGTGGAGCAAGAATCTAGAAGGAGAAAGTAAGGATCTACAAAGAGGAGCAAGGATCTACAAGTTGGAGGCCAATTTTATCATTTTTAGAGGTTTTATTGGGAATCCATCTCCCAATAGGTATAATTCAGTTTTTCTCCTTAATTTAGGCTCTAAATCTGAGATTTAACCATGAGAATTCAACCCATATGCATAGGCTACCCATAGGATTTGGTTTTGTGTTCATAGGAGGCCTATTGAGAAAGTTATGGTGCTTTTTGTGTTAATTTTGGGAGAATTCCGAGATTGACATTTGTTGTGTGTGTCAATTGGTCCTATAGATCAATTTGGCATGTGCTTGTGTGTTTGAGGCTAGTATTGTGTCCACAATTGTGTACGTGTAGGTTGTATCCCAATAATTTGGTGATACGTGTTAATTTGGGGGTTTTCTCTTCGACACGGGACTTTGTGCATGTCACATTTTGACACGGACACGTAGATTTATGTTTGACTCTTCCTATTGTTCATAAATAATATAAAAGACTTGCTAGTGTCCTTCGGGGTACGTTTGAATGTATGGTGGACTCGTGTCGCAAGCGTATCCTGGATCTAGTGGGATACGGGGTGATACGTTCCATGTGTTTGTGCAATTTAATTTTAGATCTAAATTCTCTTTTGCTCTTAAACTTGGTGATGTGTAATTATATATGTATGTATGTATGTATATATATATATATATATATATATATATATATATATATATATATATATAGTGTTGTGTATATATATTTTTGTGTCATAGATCTATGTATATACTATATGTGTATGTATTGTTATGTAGCTATTCTTCTACATGTAAGATATTTTTATATATTATAGTATGTATGTATGTATGTATGTATGTATGTATGTATGTATGTATGTATGTATGTATATATATATATATATATATATATATATATATATATATATATATGTTAAGTGGATATTTATATGTTGTTATATATATATTTATATTTATATGATATATGTTATATATTGTGTATGATTATATATACGTAAACGTATGTGTGTTGTTATATATATGTTACTATATATGTGTATGTTACTATGTAGTTATTATGTACATATATATGTATGTGAGGAGTATGTGTGTATATATATTTATTAGTTGTAGTAATATACATATATTTTTAGTATATATATATAGTGTGTATATATATATAAGAGAGAGAAGGAGAACAGGAGTTTAAGCAACGAATTATAGTGACAACAGCCAACTAACAGCAGCAGCAAGAGCATTAACAGCAGCAGCATCAAGAGCATTAGCGACAGCAACTGCAGCAGCATTGGCGACAGCAGGGAATTAGCAACAACAGCCGCAGCAATAGCAATAGCAATAGCAATAACAGCAGCAGTAGCGACGGCTGCAGCAACAACAGCGACAACAGCGGTTCAACAACAGCGACAACAGTAGGATTTTGTCACAAATAACAGCAGTATCAGCAGCTATAGCGACAGTCAGCAGGGTATTTAATGACAGTTATGCAATTTTAAATAAATATTAGATATTTAAATATATTAGATATATATATATATATATATATAGATATATTCCTAATTCCTAATTATGTTTTAGTATACTATATGTATAATATTTAGATGTTAGCATATATATTTATGGGTAGTTAGTATAAACAAGGTATTGGATATTACCTTGAGATACCAAGGTAAGTATCAAGGTATTTGGGGATACGCAAGGTATTGGGTTTAGTGTATCAAGATTGAGGTTTAGTGTTGTGATACCAAGTTGGTTCGAAACCAAGGTATCTATTTAATTTTTGTAATTAGGATTTTATATAATTAATATTTGTTTGATATGTATATGTGATGCTTTACCTATTGTTTTACGTATCCTGATATACAGTATCCTAGTATCCTAAGATACAGTTGGTATGACCTAGTTTTATAGTGTATGAACTGTCACGCCCCAATCTCCCGCAAGCTCGATAGTCCCTACTGAACGCGAATCACCACGTTGCAGCTCTCCCGCAGGACAATCGTTCCTATCGGGACGTGATGCCGTACGAGCCTGGAGTTGCACTCGTACAAGGCGATGTTGTCAAACACCAAAGTTATTATCGAAACAACCAAGTTACAGCGGAAGCCGTTTTGTGTACCAAGCACACTAACAGAGTATACGCAACGAAGCTCACGATAGGGTCCAAATGAAATGCCCCAAGACAATGCCACAAAGGCGATGCCACGAAGACGATAAAATTCTCTTGCTCTTTTCTCTAGCCCACAAAGGTACTTACAGTTCATACATCTTATCCCGTATATCCAAGCAGCGCCACTACGCCTGCGTACCTGAAATGTTTGCCCACAAACGTGGGTCAGTACACAGCCGTACTGGTGAGCGGGGTAACCCACTCGTCTAAGCCTTCACTAAGTAAAATAGTGAATGCAACCAGTTATATGGTGATCTTTCTAGTTGAATCCTAGATTTGTTTCATGGCATATGAATGGCATGTTAAGGAAAGCTGTAAAGCAGTTTACGCATGCAAGCATTCAATCTCAAACCAAACGACAAGCATTTATATATTCAACCCGTCTTACTCAATGCCATCGCTTGCACGATAACATATCGAACCATCAGTCTCGCCTCAACATCCATCCTCAACCAAAGTTGATATCCCAAACTCGAGTGCACACTCTTGCTGAGGCAAGGTGGCCGCGCCTACACGAAAGCTAAACCAACAAAAGAAAAGCAAGCCAATATTATTCTATATGAAGTCACTGGCCAAGCCATAAAGGACTTTGATCGGACAGATCAAATACGATTCTATTCGAAACAGCGCTAAGTAGCTAACCCACCTGAATCGTATCCAAACGCTGGCACCGCGCCCAAGATGCGTTACCCAATTGTCTCCTCCATGGCCGAACGGTCCCGGTGCCCCGGAGCTCCCGTTCGAGGAAACCAAACCCTGTACGATACAGGTTGTCCGTGACATGCAAACACCAAGTAGGTATGACGAGAGGATCGAACATTCTCGCCCCAGCAAGCGATCCTAGACTCGTTCAACCGATATCCAACCAAATATCCATAACCATTCTTCCAATATATCCAACCAAGAGATCAAAATCTCGACCTCAATATATAGCCCAAGGCACCAAAATATCAAGTATTTCATAGGCACAATGCCTCTTCTCAATACAGAGTCTGAATTGGTGCAACACCCATGCTCGAAGCAATCTTATGGCACAATACCGTTTTAGTGGCACAATGCCCCATTCGTGGCACGATGCCCCATCAAGCGACACAACGCCCTCGCCGATGCAGTTGTTTGGTTTCGAACCACAACTGCTCGTTTTGCAAGACAAAGCGACCAAGTGATACCCGCGCACGGATGCACGTTCGCTCATCCGAATTCTCGATATTTCCATTGCCTTAAATGTATCATTCCAACTTATTCAAGTAAAATCCCAAGTATCCAACCGACTGCCTCAAATGCATAATCCAACTATCATTCTAACTATCCAACGCGTAAATCATTCCAAGCCACAATCCTACCAAGCCAACAACATACACTCTATGCACGCCTCAGTGTAGTGATTCTCGAGTTTCAGCCCAAGTGTTCAAGCCTTTTACGTGTTTTCCATGTTATTAGGCATGAAGGAGTAGAGAAGAATGGAAAGAGCCCACTCACAATGATTGATCTCGTTAGGCATCCTGTCCTGCCGATACGGCCAATCCCTTGAACCCGTGGTCCGATGCAAGCGCGATCTACTCAACTGGTATGACCGTGCGAGCAGGCCGTGCTCTCCAAATCATTCGACCGATCGGATTAAGGAAGACGGCATTATCGCTTCCATCCAGCTATTCAGTACTGTTCTGAATGAACACCTGATTTCCATCGAACCCGCTAGCCATCTGTACATTGAAACAACTCGATTAATCCTTCTTTCCAAAATCCAACATTTCAAATGTAACCAGCAATTTGATTTATTCAATCCGACTCAGCGTAACGCTCCGAGCGGTTGCGTGGTGTTACATGAACCCAACATCTTTGAGATAGATTCATGCAACCTAGAAATAGGTAGTTTGACATAGTTGACCATAGTTTGACTAGTTTGACTTAGAGTTGAACTAGTTTGACTTTTGACTTAGAAATGGCTTGTTGACCTAGAAGTTGACTAGTTTAACTTATTTTCTTTCTGAAACCTTATATTGATATTATATTCCATATCTAGGTCTTCGAGGCACCGTATCAGACATTTGTGAGATTGTTTATTGGACTTCAGGCGAGTACATTCTCTGATAGTTTCTTATTTATGATATCCTCTATGTTCATTGTATCTAGTATAGATATCCATGTTTTTTGACATAATGGTTACACGAATTGGTATATCCAGATCTCGTCATGAGATATTATTCCTTGTATATGGTGTATCTTGTGTAAGTCTTGTTTCATTAATTATCTTGTGCATGTACAGATACTGATTCTCTGGAAGATTTGCTACCTTCCTAGAGAATTCCGTGCCAAAGCATACCATGGTTGGATCTATTATACCAGTCGGGGTGGGGAGTACTTAGTATAGATATGTGATCATACCCTCCTTGTGCATGTCTTGTTCCTTGTGAGTGTTGATCATACACCGCACGTATGATCAACCATGCCATTATACTCTTGTGCAAGTTCCTAAGCCGATCACATGTTAAGCTAGTACTCACACACTTAGTCATTAGTATTCTTGTTCATTGTCATATTGTACATTATTGTATTTATTCCAGTATTTCCTTATTATGTATTTCTTGTATCTATTGTGCATCTTGTATAATCATATCTAGTTACTATTATATTATTTTTATCATTGATTAGAACTGTTGTTAGAGATATACTCTGCTCCTTTCCTGACTGGATATATTTTTCCTAAATGACACTGAGGAGTGGTATCCTACACATTATGGACCTCAGGATGTTGTGGGTTTAGAGTCAGAGACCCTGGCTCAGGAGGGACTTATCCCAACCGAGTCAGATGACCCAGGTCGTGTACCTTCTTAGTATTCTTTCGTACTGGATTTGTCTCCAGCTTATTTGTTAGTATTCTTTCTAACTCATTGATGTTATTATTTTAGACTCATGAGTTGTATGTGACTATTCTTTTCTTTATCATATTCGTGCTCGTTTTTATCTTAGATCTGTGATTGAGTATATTGATATTGTTAGTGGTTTATTATATTGCTAGATAGATTACCCAAACATCATTCTACCATCGATTCTGCGGCATAGGCTGGACATTGTTCCCGACTTGCATCCCTACAACGGGTGCGGGTCGTGACAAATATGACATGTACAAAGCCCTGTGTCGGAGGAAAACCCCCCAAATCAACACGTATCACCAATTTGTTCGGATACGACATACACATACTCAATTATGGACACGGCACTAGCCAAAAATATACAAACAGATGCTAAGTTGATCTATAGGACCAAATAAAAAACACAACAAGTGTCAATCTCAAAATTCTTCCAAAATTGACACAAAAGTACCATAACTTTCTCAATAGGCCTACTATAAACTCAATTCCAATTCCTATGGGTAGCTTATGCATATGGGTTGATTTTTTATGGTTAAATATTAGATTTAGAACCTAATTGAAGGAGAAAAATTGAATTTTACTGATTGGGAGATGGATTCCCAATGCAACCTCCAAATTGGATGAAATTGGCCTTTAACTTGTAGATCCTTGCTCCTCTTTGTAGATCCTTGCTTCCTCCTTCTAGATCCTTGCTCTACTAGCCTCTAATGGTGATTTTGGAAGAAATTGGGATAAAATTTGGTAGAAAAATGTTGTGGGAATAAAGGAATTTGTTTGAGGAAAATTCTAGATCTAAATTTGAAATAAAAAGAGGAGAGAGAAACTTTTCCCCATCTTTAAGTAGGCCGGCACTCTTGCCCCTTACTCAAGCTATTATATAATATCCATTATACCCCTTGGGGTCTCTCATGAAGAAATAATTAAGGAAGAAAGGTTCTAGTCTAATGGTTTAATTAAGCTAATCATCCTCCTAATGAATGAGCTTCTAATTGGGCTCAATTCTAACAATTAATACATGTTGGTCCATGAGTCTAAACTAAACTAGTTAGGTCCACTAACACAAGTCAAAAATAATAAACTAACATCTAATAATAATAAAATAAAATAAAAAATAATTATTCACATGCACAATATTTAATTAATTATAAAATTACCAAAATACCCTTTCCTAGAAAATATGGTAGTGACAAGTCTACCCTCCTTAAAATAATTTCATCCTCGAAATTCAAAGACGAAAACTATCCCCAGAAAATAACAAAACAGAGCAAAGAACATGACATAACTAGGAAAGAACATATCAGAACTTACCTCAAGGCACAAATAAATATGGATAACACTCTCGCATTTCATCCTCTCTCTTCCAAGTAGACTCTCCCGGAGAGTGATGCCTCCATGCGACGTGTACCAAGGAAATAGTCTGGTTCCTCGGCACCTTCTCTCTCCGATCCAGAATATCAACTGGCTGCTTTGGATAGCTAAGAGTAGGGCCCACCTCTATCTTGGAGTGATGTCACTACCACATTCCAAAATAGGGGTATTTTTGACTTTATATATATTTAATACTGCATATATTTAATTTAAATAATTGTATGAGATGTGTATTTATAAATATTATATAAATACAGTGTTCATTAATGTTTGAGCTGGTAGACTTGACCTAGAAGCCCACTAGATGAACACCAGACCGAATTATAGGATTATGAATTAATTTGTATTATTTAGAATTAAATTATTGGGGGTTGTAATTATTACCGTAATTTTTATTTAATTGTTGTGCCTTACCGTTGCTTCGATATTTGGAACGCTACCCTAGCTTTTGCCTTCCAACAAATTTTCCAACCTTGCCGTAGACGTGCCCCTCTTCCATTCTGACCTTTTTGTAACTCGTAATTATGCTCTCTTGTGCTTCATTTTAGTCGCACAATATTCGTCGCGGACGTTTATTTAATTTCTAAATAAAATTCAACTTTGTATTGTTGTGCGTTCCAATCGAAATTGGACACAATCTTAACCCATTTTCGTGCAACCCAAATTAGGATAATATTCTGTTCTGAGTCTTCTTCACTAATGATATTTGTGTCCCAACCTAATTTTGGCCCCATGTACTCCTAATTAATTTTAGAATACCGCTTGCATTTATTTCTAATTAAATTGGGGATACTAACTTTGACTAATCCCGTTTTAACCCAATTTAATCCAAATATCCTATTAATTAAGCTCATACAAAACACACATCGCCCCCTCATCCTACAAAATACCAGACACCAAATTGCCCACCAATTTTTTATCATTTTATGTGTCTGTGCAAATGCCCAAATTTAAGGCGGCTCATTTGCAAATCTTGTATTAGGTGTCAACCTCCCATTGGTTTAAACCAATGGAGAAGCCCTAATATTGACTAGTCAACCCAACCCTCTTCTTGCATGAATGAATTTCTCTATGATCAATCCTGGCCACCCATTCAAAATGGGAGCATCATCACCACACATTCCCACATCACACCCTCTATATAATGTCTCCTCAATGCACTCTTCCCAACAAGCCCTAATCCCCAAACCTAGGAAACAAGCCCCCACCTCTCTCTCTCCTCACTCCTCACTCAACCGTAGGAATTTTCCTTCCTTCCTTCCTTCTCCTTCTTCTTCTTCTTCTTCTTCTTCCTTTCTTCTTCTTCTCCTTCTTCTTCAAAAGAAACCATTACACCACCATCTCCTTCACCCAGTCACCCTCTTCCCTGACGGCTGATTCGACCCCGGCGGCCGAACCACCACCACTGTAACCTCTCTCGCATGAGTTCTACCCCGGTCGAGCTCCACCCAGCCGGCTCCCGTACCTCCGTTGGAGCTCCCCACCGGCCTCCCACCAACATCATCCCCGAGCCCGTCCCTCCACGAGCCTCCACCACCATCACCCAGTCCGGCTAAGATCCCCCGACCGCCACTATCTCCCTCCGCCACTCCTTCTTCCCCGACCCCGCTGCACAGCCGAGCCTCCCCCGCCTGAATCCCGCCTGAACTGACGTCCCCATTCGACCCCGGCTACTGTTTCATCCCCCGGTCGAACCCTTCCAGGGTTGCACCGCTGCCCAATCCGCTCCACGACCTTCTCCTTCCCGCTTCGTCCTTCATCGGAGCCGTCGATATTTTTAACCACCCGTCCCACAGTAGCCCGGCCATCTCCCTCCCCTCATTACTTCTCGCTGGAACCGCTATACCGACCGGAGCCGGCCGTCCCGCCGCCGACGAGTAATAGCGCCCACGACTCCGCCACCATCGTTTTCTGCTCCTCGTTCTCCTCACCACCGGAGCAGCAGTTCCTGACCCTACCTCCTTGCCGAGCTGACTCTCCCTGATCACCTTAACCGCTTGTCAGCCGGAGCCGACCCACTAGGCCACGACAGCCCCAGTCTCGTGCACCCCTTCACCTCGTCGGACCACCCCGAGCACCACCTCCCCCTGCAACCTCCCTCTGCTTCTTCCCTTCGGCCACGAGCACCACCACCATCATCGTCATCATCCTCTTCGTCGTCTTCATCCTCATTATCGTAGTCATCATCCTCTTTGTCGTCTTCGTCATCCTCGTCGTCGTCATCATCATCATCGTCGTGCTCATGCACGCGCACGCCAAAACCAAGGTGAGGAGTATTCCTTTTAATTGTGTATGCATACGTACGTGTATACGTATTTGTATGGGTGTAGGTATATACGTATTAGCATACGTATTGATAGATATATTTAAATGTATATTGGTACATATATATATAGTATATTTCTTAAACTAGTATATATATATACATATGTATATGTATTGCAGATTATTCGATTTAGTATATGAATATAATTGATTGGTATATATGTAGGGTATATGTACTAATATATATATTTAAATGTATTTTTGGCATATATATGATGTATATATATATATATTGTATATGAGTATTGTTCAATTGGTATAGTATAGTATGTAAATATATTTAGTATGTGTATATTATTCAATATGATGTATATATATATTGTTCAACTAGTATATATTATATATGTAATTAATTAGTATACATATATTGTATATGTATTAAATTTGGTGTATATATATATATTGTAAGTATTAATGCTAGTTAATAATATGTATAAAATGTTTTATGTATCTATCTACTAGATGACCCAAGTATGACCACGTAGCATGTTAGCAGACGGCCATATGCACACCGACATACTGGCAGGACCGTATCATTGACTGTCTGATTGCACAGCAATTTTAGACACAACATCCGTGCAATTGACGCACACTTGACCTTAGTTGACCAGAGCCATACCTAGCGTAGTCCCGAGTTCAGTGTATTTATGATTGTGTGACTAGTGTAATATCTGATGCAATATTATATTATTTTATGATATGTCTATAGGACTGTTGGATCATCCAGACGATACTCTGGAATAGGGCATTGGTATTACCAGCTAAGGACCCAAGGCGAGTACATTCTCTGACGAATTCCAATTATTTGATAATATCTATAATTCCAGTATCTAGAAATGTTACATCTGATTCTTGACACTGTGCTAACGGACTAGTATATAGATTGGATCTGCAGTCATGAGATATTATATTGATTATCATATTGACATTGTACACGATATTGATATTTAGAACTTGTACGTGATATATTGGATATTGCTCGTGTATCGTGATGTGTCGTGATTGGATCTACTGTACTAGTTGGGGGCGGGGGAAATATTAGTAGATTATGTGATCATACCCAACTCTACATGCATCATAGCTCACCCCACACTTTACGTCGGGTGCGGCCTGACCATTACATGCCTCATAGCTATTATATATGATTAGCCTGACCACTACTTGCATCATAGCTAACCAAATGGTTAGCCTGACCTTACATGAATTATAGCTAATCATATATAACAAGCCTGATCTTGTCCTAAGCCGATCACATGATAGACTGATATTTCAAACACTTAGAATAGTTACAGTTCTCTATTTTAGATCATATACTACATCACCCGTATATGATATTGTACCTCGTTCTCTTTATTTCATATATGTACTGATTGTATCATGTTGCCTATATTGCCTATCTCTTTATATTGCATGTCTCTTTATTATGCCATTGTATTTATTCATTATATTCTCTCAGTATATAGCATCATCTGTTTATTGTTTTATAGCCCTTATCAATTAAATAGAACTGTTATTTGAGATGTACTTTGCTCCTTCCTGACTGAAAATATTTTTCTAGACTATGCCTTAGAGGACTGGTGTCCGACATTTATGGACCACAGGGTGAGTAGCTGCAGACTTGGACTTGGTAGTTCAGTTGTGATTCCGGAAGGTCTAGCCATCCCTAGTTATCTAGTTAGTTCTTTTAGCAGATTATTTTGGTACCGAATTTGTCTCCGGCATACTCTTGAGACTTGGATTATATTGTTGAGTTAGACTATTTATATGTAGACTTGTGTTGCATCTTACTTGTTTCTTCGAGATCTTATCGTGCTTTAGTTATGTGATTGAGTATGTTGTTCATATTATATTATGGTATCCGTGTCTCCTTATGGAGTTGGATGCTCGTGTGAGATTGTTTAGATAACATGATGACCTAGACAGCGTTCTACCGCCGATGTTGCGGCGTAGGCTGGACGTACCTACATACTATTGTCCCAATTTCGAGTGCGGGTCGTGACATATTTTAGTGGTGGCCCATGCAGGTCAGACTTCGCAAGTTGTGCGATGTCGTGGTAGTGCGACATCTTAGTTGTACTACTGTGTGCCTGCTATAGAATATAGGACATAGGATACTAGGATGAGAGATGATACTCAATTATAAATTATTTGAGAGATTCTTGGGATGACCCTTGAGAATCTTATTATGAATTCTAATTTAATTTCTTTCCTCTTGTTTTCGTCTGTTTTCGCTTGTTGATATTGAGTTTAATTCTTGTTGACCAGTTGTTAACTTTAAATTCTTGGTATCGTTGTTGAGTTAATTTTATATCGAGATGAATTTTACGAGCTAAAATTTACGGTATCATCTGATGGCATATATTGATGAGGACAGTGAGAAAGGTAAAACGTCTACTTTGGTTATGGAACCTAGAGTTTATCGCAGCCATACTAGCTGTCGTGACAAGAACGTAGGAACCTGACTTTGATGTACATACTATAGTTATGAAACTTAGAGTCTCTCGTAGCCATATCGGTTGGCGTGGTGAGGATTCTAGATGATATGATTATAGAGTTGTATACCTTAATTACGGAACCTGTCGTTTATCTCACCTATGCTTCTGGCGTAGCGAGGATTCTGAGTGTCATAATTTCGGACAGACATGTATGATTATCAGGTTGTATCTTAAATTGGTTCTTAAAGTCTCATCTCAATACTTATTTTTCGTTATTACAGGACTTGTTCCATCGCTTCATTTCCTTTGCTAGCAGTAAAAATACCTTCAGTCCTCAATCCAGTTCCTTTTTGAGATTCTATTCTTTGAGGATTCCTTGTTAAGTATAATAATTAGTGACTTGTAATTTTGTCTGTGTCTTGAGTATTAGTATTGACTGAGTGTTGCTTGTGAGTTTGTAAGTGTTTTTTAGTTGGACATGTGAGCAGTAGGATTAATCTAGAGTTAACCCATAGCATAGTACCTTGTAGCAATGGTTCTATGATGATGTGTCATTATTATTAGTATTGGTACTATAGATAAAAGGATAAAAGAGTATCAGTGATGGTTCCAAGAGTTAGTATCAGAGCCAGCATACCCGTCCTGGCTAGTCATAAATTTATGTAATTGGATGATCTATGTAAACAATTAAGTATTAAGGAATTGTGTTAAAGATTAATGGAGCGTGATGTTCAATTTGATGATTGATACTTGGGGGTGTTAAGAGTAAAGAAATATACATGCATAAAAGGTATTAATAAGATGCCATAGGTTGAGGAATATCAATATGGATCGTGCAAGATATGAAGAGTAACACAGACTAGTGTAACACGCTGTAAAAGAATTAAGAGAAGATACGTATACATCAATCGAGATATAGAATCATATACATGCCTTTGAAAGGTTCTAATAAGTGTGGTGAGGTAATATAATAATAAAGTTAGTGTTACCATGCCAAGAGTATTAATGTTTCTATATCGAGGATTAGTTGAGCAATATGCTAGTAACAGTAAGTACTTCGTGTGATGATAATTAGATTGGTGTACCAGTTGATATATATTGAAAATTATGGGAGAAAATACGTGTGATGATAACTTTGATGATTGGAAGTAATATTGCAAGTAATCCGGGCATGGCAAATTCCAGTACACAGTTGAGAGTAGTAGACAATAGGTTTATTTGAGTGCACCTTGAGTATTAGAGACTGTGAGTATTTATATGTATACTTGTGGATTTAAAATTGAAGAGTGAAAATGAAATTCAATTTTTAAGAATTTTGAGGAGTTGAGATTCTATGTTATTAAATTTTTGAGGATTCAAATTTAATTCAATAAACATAGTCAAAGCTATAAAGATTTTTGGGAAGTAACTAAAATTCTATTTCGATATGTAAATATTTGACTTTTGAGGAAAGTATATGCATTTTATTTTAAATTGTTCAAGAAGTTAAACTTTGATGATCTTATTTTGAGGATTAATTTTTATAGTAGGTAAAAAATATATATTAGTATATGAGTGGATGAAGTGCATACGTAAGGATCTGTTGACTTGGGCATGATTAAGATGGCACTGCAAACAGACTTGGGTGTCCATCTAGAGTTGTATTAGAGAGAACAATACTTATTATGGTGTGTTGCACTAAGTGTGCACTTGAGTGATAAGAACAACTAGTATGAACAATTGTAGTAGGAGAGAGAACTAGCAGTGGGTGTACTTGTAGTAGAACAGAGGTACCTAAAGGGATAGGAGTATCAAACTTTGAATGCATCATTGACCTATGATTGTGTTAGAGGTCCTTGGTATCATATTTTGGTATTAATAGACAGGTGTGTACAATGAGGATGTATTCATGGATGTTGTGGACTAATGATTAGTTGATATGGGTACCAGTGTACAAGGATAGGAATTAGTTAGTGAGTGTGCCAGAGTTAAGTGTATATTAGAGGATGAAGATATCCAAGTAACGGCTTAGAAGACTATGTTCTATTCTTTCCTTCTGTTCCTTTTCCGTCTGTTGATTGATTGATTTATTCTTTAGTACCATAACTTGCATCAAAGATCTTCTTGCTAGGATATGGTTAGTAGTAAACCCCGACAGAGATTGTAATACCATGACAAAAGAGACTATGACCATACGAGTTTCATCTAGATTGCATATTTTATCTAGATTGCGTGTTGTTAGACTATAGGTAGGATACTCTTAGACTTTGTTTGTTGAGGATTGACTGTAGTAAAGAATCAATGAAGAGGTTATGATTTGACAGAAATATGCAATGTGCCTTAAAATTTGAGGATAAACATTAATTTAAATAAAGAGTTGAGAATTTGATATGGCAGAATTGACGACTTGGTTAAATCATTAATTTTATAAAGATTATGAATTGATTGAATTTATCATTAAATTTTGAGAAATTTAAGAACATTATCATTGTATTTATTTGACTGCAAGATATAGATTTATTTTGAATATTACAATTGAAGATTTTGCGAGAATTATATTATTTGAGTATTGTGTGAAAAAAAAGAGTCGAGGAATAAGATCACTAATAAAATTGTATTTTCGGATGAGATTTCCTAAATTTTATAAATATGCGTTGACTGGATTTCAATTAAAGGATTGGATAGTAAATTTTGTATTTAGTGATTTACTCAAAATTTGAGGAGTAAGATGATTAATGGGTTAGTGTTCGAATACAAACTTTTGGATAAGATTTTAAATTTTATAAGTGTGCATTGATTGAGTTTAAATTAGAGGATTGATATCAAATTTTGAGTATTTAGATAGGATATTAAATTTTGATAGGAATTAATATAACGAGTAAATACTACTATTGAGGATTTAAATTTCGAGGACGAAATTCTTTTAAGGAGGGTAGACTTGTCACTACCACGTTCCAAAAATAGGGATATTTTTGACTTTTTATATATATTTAATATTGCATATATTTAATTTAAATAATTGCATGAGATGTGTATTTATAAATGTTATATATATATATACAGTGTTCATTAATGTTTGAGCTGGTAGACTTGACCTAGAAGCCCACTAGATGAACACCTGACCGAATTATAGGATTATGAATTAATTTGTATTATTTAGAATTAAATTATTGGGGGTTGTAATGATTACTGTAATTTTTATTTAATTGTTGCGCCTTATAGTTGCTTCGATATTTGGAGCGCTACCCTAGCTTTTGCCTTCCAACAAATTTCCCAACCTTGCCCTAGATGTATCCGCCTTCCATTCTGACCTTTTTGTAACTCGTAATTATGCTCTCTTGTGCTTCACTTTAGCCGCACAATATATGTCGCGGACGTTTATTTAATTTCTAAATAAAATCCAACTTTGTATCGTTGTGCGTTCCAATCGAAATTGGACACAATCTCAACCCATTTTCGTACAACCCAAATTAGGGTAATATTCAGTTCTGAGTCTTCTTCACTAATGATATTTGTGTCCCAACCTAATTTTGGCCCTATGTACTCCTAATTAGTTTTAGAACACCGCTTGCATATATTTCTAATTAAATTGGGGATACTAACTTTGACTAATCCCGTTTTAACCCAATTTAATCCAAATATCCTATTAATTAAGCTCATACAAAACACACATCGCCCCCTCACCCTACAAAACACCAAACACCAAATCGCCCACCAATTTTTCATCATTTCATGTGTCTGTGCAAATGCCCAAATTTAAGGGGGCTCATTTGGAAATATTGCATCAGGTGTTAACACCCCATTGGTTCAAACCAATGGAGAAGCCCTAATATTGACTAGTCAACCCAACCCTCTCATTGCATGAATAAATTTCTCCATGATCAATCCTGGCCACCCATTCAAAATAGGAGCATCATCACCACACATTCCCACATCACACCCTCTATTTAATGTCTCCTTAATGCACTCTTCCCAACATGCCCTAATCCCCAAACCTAGGAAACAAGCCCCCACCTCTCTCTCTCCTCATTCCTCACTCAACCGTAAGAATTTTCCTTCCTTCCTTCTTCTTCTTCTTCTTCCTTTCTTCTTCTTCTTCTTCTTCTTCTTCTTCTCCTTCTCCTTCTTCTTCAAAAGAAACCATTACACCACCATCTCCTTCACCCAGTCACCCCCTTCCCCAGCGTCCATCCAGCCACTGATTCGACCCCGGCGGATGAACCACCACCACTGCAACCTCTCTCGCCTAAGTTCTACCCTGGTAGAGCTCTACCCGGCCGGCTTCCGCACCTCCGTTCGATCTCCCTACCAGCCTCCGTCCAGCATCACCCCCGAGCCCGTCCCTCCACGAGCCTCCACCACCATCACCCAGTCCAGCCAAGATCCCCCTGCCGCCACTATCTTCCTCCGCCACTCCTTCTTTCCTGACCCCGCTGCACAGCCGAGCCTCCCCCGTCTGAAGCCCTCCTGAACCGACGTCCCTACTCGACCCCGGCTACTGTTTCATCCTCCGGTCGAGCCCTTCCACGGCTGCACCGCTGCCCAACCCGCTCCACGACCTTCTCCCTCCCGTCTCGTCCTTCGCCGGAGCCGTCGATATTTTCAACCACCCGTCCCACAGCAGCCCGGCCATTTCCCTCCCCTCATTACTCCTCGCTGGAATTGCTGTACCGACCAGAGCCGGCCGTCCCGCCACGACTCCGCCACCAATGTTTTTCGCTCCTCGTTCTCCTCATCACCGGAGCAGCAGTTCATGACCCCACCTCCTTGCCGAGTCGACTCTCCCTGATCACCTGAACCGCTTGTCAGCCGGAGCTGACCCACTGGGCCACGACAGCCCCAGACTCGTGCACCCCTTCACCTCGTCGGACCACCCCAAGCACCACCTCCCCCCTGCAACCTCCCTCTGCTTCTTCCCTCCGGCCACGAGCACCACCACCATCGTCGTCATCATCCTCTTCGTCGTCTTCATCCTCCTCGTCGTCGTCATCATCCTCTTCGTCGTCTTCGTCATCCTCGCCGTCGTCATCATCATCATCGCCGCGCTCGTGCACGCGCACGCCAAAACCAAGGTGAGGAGTATTCCTTTTAATTATGTACGCATACGTACGCATATACGTATTTGTATGGGTATAGGTATATACGTATTAGCATACGTATTGATAGATATATTTAAATATATATTGGTACATATATATATAGTATATTTCTTAAACTAGTATATATATATATACATATGTATACGTATTGCAGATTATTCGATTTAGTATATGAATATAATTGATTGGTATATATGTAGGGTATATGTAGTAATATATATATATATTTAAATGTATTTTTGTCATATATATGATGTATATATATATATATATATATATATATATATATATATATTGTATATGAGTATTGTTCAATTGGTATAGTATAGTATGTACATATATTTAGTATGTGTACATTTTTCAATATGACGTATATATATATTGTTCAACTAGTATATATTATATATGTAATTAATTGGTATACACATATTATATATGTATTTAATTTGGTGTATATATATATATATATATTATAAGTATTAATGCTAGTTAATAATATGTATAAAATATTTTATGTATCTATCTACTAGATGACCCAAGTATGACCACGTAGCATGTTAGCAGACGGCCATATACACACCGACATACTAGCAGGACCGTATCATTGACTGTCTGATTGCACAACAATTTCAGACACAACACCCGTGCAATTGACGCACACTTGACCTTAGTTGACCAGAGTCATACCTAGCATAGTCCCGAGTTCAGTGTATTTATGATTGTGTGATTAGTGTAATGTCTGATACAGTGTTGTATTATTTTATGATATGTCTATAGGACTGTTAGATCATCCAGACGATACTCTGGAACAGGACATTGGTATTACCAGCTAAGGACCCAAGGCGAGTACATTCTCTGATGAATTCCAATTATTTGATATATCTATAATTCCAGTATCTAGAAATGTTACATCTGATTCTTGACACTGTGCGACACGGACTAGTATATAGATTGGATATGCAGTCATGAAATATTACATTGATTATCGTATTGATATTGTACACGACATTAATATTTATACCTTATACATGATATGTTGGATATTGCTCGTGTATCATGACGTGTCGTGATTGGATCCACTGTACTAGTTGGGGGAGGGGGAAATGTTAGTAGATTATGTGATCATACCCAACTCTACATGTATCATAGCTCACCCCACACTTCACGTCGGGTGCGGCCTGACCATTACATGCCTCATAGCTGTTATATATGATTAGCCTGACCACTACTTGCATCATAGCTAACCAAATGGTTAGCCTGACCTTACATGAATTATAGCTAATCATATGTAACAAGCTTGATCTTGTCCTAAGCTGATCACATGATAGACTGATATTTCAAACACTTAGAATAGTTACAGTTCTCTATTTTAGATCATATACTACATCACCCGTATATGATATTGCACCTCGTTCTTTTTATTTCATATATGCACTGACTGTATCATATTGCCTATATTGCCTGTCTCTTGATATTGCCTATCTCTTTATTATCCATTGTATTTATTCATTGTCTTCTCTCAGTATATAGCATCATCTGTTTATTATTTTATAGCCCTTATCAATTAAATGGAACTGTTATTTGAGATGTACTTTGCTCCTTCCTGACTGAAAATATTTTTCTAGACTATGCCTTGGAGGACTGGTGTCCGACATTTATGGACCACAGGGTGAGTAGCTGCAGACTTGGACTTGGTAGTTCAATTGTGATTCCGGAAGGTCTAGCCAAAATTACTAGTTATCTAGTTAGTTCTTTTAGCAGATTATTTTGGTACCGGATTTATCTCCGGCATACTCTTGAGACTTGGATTATATTGTTGAGTTAGACTATTTCTATTTAGACTGGTGTTGCATCTTACTTGTTTTTTCGAGATCTTATCGTGCTGTAGTTATGTGATTGAGTATGTTGTTCATATTATATTGTTGTATCCGCGTCTCCTTATGGAGTTGGATGCTCGTGTGAGATTGTTTAGATAGCATCATGACCTAGACAGCGTTCTACCGCCGATGCTGCGACGTAGGCTGGACGTACCCACGTACTCGTATCCCAATTCTTGGTGCAGATCATGACACATTTTAGTGGTGGCCCATGCAGGTCAGACTTCGCAAGTTGTGCGATGTCGTGGTAGTGCGACATCTTAGTTGTACTACTGTATGCCTGCTATAGAATATAGGACATAGGATACTAGGATGAGAGAGGATACTCAATTACAAATTATTTGAGAGATTCTTGGGACGACCCTTGAGAATCTCATTATGAATTCCAATTTAATTCCTTTCCCCTTGTTTTCGTTTGTTCTCGCTTGTTGATATTGAGTTTAATTCTTGTTGACCAGTTGTTAACTTTAAATTCTTGGTATCGTTATTGAGTTAATTTCATATCGAGATGAATTTTACGAGCTAAAATTTACGGTATCATCTGATGGCATATATTGATGAGGACAGTGAGAAAGGTAAAACGTCTACTTTGGTTATGGAACCTAGAGTTTATCGCAGCCATACTAGCTGTCGTGACGAGAACGTAGGAACCTGACTTTGATGTACATACTGTAGTTATGAAACTTAGAGTCTCTCGCAGCCATATCGGTTGGCGTGGCGAGGATTCTAGATAACATGATTATAGAGTTGCATACCTTAGTTACGGAACCTGTCATTTATCTCACCTATGCTTACTGGCGTGGCGAGAATTCTGAGTGTCATAATTTCGGACAGACGTGTATGATTATCAGGTTGTATCTTAAATTGGTTCTTAAAGTCTCATCTCAATACTTATTTTTCGTTATTACAGGACTTGTTCCATCGCTTCATTTCCTTTGCTAGCAGTAGAAATACCTTCAGTCCTCAATCCAGTTCCTTTTTGAGCTTCTATTCTTTAAGGATTCCTTGTTAAGTATGATAATTAGTGACTTACAATTTGGTCTGTGTCTTGAGTATTAGTATTGACTGAGTGTTGGTTGTGAGTTTGTAAGTGTTTCCTAGTTGGACATGTGAGCAGTAGGCATTAATCTAGAGTTAACCCATAGCATAGTACCTTGTAGCAATGGTTCTATGATGATGTGTCATTATTATTAGTATTGGTACTATAGATAGAAGGATAAAAGAGTATCAGTGATGGTTCCAAGAGTTAGTATCAGATTCAGCTTACCCGTCCTGGCTAGTCATGAATTTATATAATTGGATGATCTATGTAAACAATTAAGTATCAAGGAATTGTGTTAAAAATTAATGGAGCATGATGTTCAATTTGATGATTGATACTTAGGGGTGTTAAGAGTAAAGAAATATACATGCATAAAAGGTATTAATAAGATGCCATGGGTTGAGGAATATCAATATGGATCGTGCAAGGTATGAAGAGTAACACAAACTAGTATAACAGGCTGTAAAAGAATTAAAAGAAGATACGTATACATCAATCGAGATATAGAATCAGATGCATGCCTCTGAAAGGTTCTAATAAGTGTGGTGAGGTAATCTAATAATGAAGTTAGTGTTACCATGCCAAGAGTATTAATGTTTTTATATCGAGGATTAGTTGAGCAATATGCTAATAACAGTAAGTACTTCGTGTGATGATAATTAGATTGGTGTACTAGTTGATATAGATTAAAAATCATGGAAGAAAATACGTGTGATGATAACTTTGATTATTGGAAGTAATATTGCAAGTAATCTGGGCAGGGCAAATTCCAGTACATAGTTGAGAGTAGTAGACAATGGGTGTATTTGAGTGCACCTTGAGTATTAGAGACTGTAAGTATTTATATGTATACTTTTGGATTTAAAATTGAAGAGTGGAAATGAAATTAAATTTTTAAGAATTTTGAGGAGTTGAGATTCTATGTTATTAAATTTTGAGGATTCAAATTCAATTCAATAAACATAGTCAAAGCTATAAAGATTTTTGGGAAGTGATTAAAATTCTATTTCGATATGTAAATATTTGACTTTTGAGGGAAGTATATGCATTTTATTTTAAATTATTCAAGAAGTTAAACTTTGATGATCTTATTTTGAGGATTAATTTTTATGGTGGGTAAGAAATATATATTAGTATATGAGTGGATGAAGTGCATACGTAAGGATCTGTTGACTTGGGCATGATTGAGATGGCATTGCAAACAGACTTCGGTGTCCTTCTAGAGTTGTATTAGAGAGAACAATACTTAGTATGGTGTGTTGCACTTAGTGTGCACTTGAGTGATATGAACAACTAGTATGAACAATTATAGTAGGAGAGAGAACTAGCAGTAGGTGTACTTGTAGTAGAATAGAGGTACCTAAAGGGATAGGAGTATCAAACTTTGAATGCATCATTGACCTATGATTGTGTTTGAGGTCCTTGGTATCATATTTTGGTATTAATAGACAGGTGTGTGCAATGAGGATGTATTCATGGATGTTGTGGACTAATGATTAGTTGATATAGGTACCAGTATACAAGGATAGGAATTAGTTAGTGAATGTGCCAGAGTTAAGTGTATATTAGAGGATGAAGATATCCAAGTAACGGCTTAGAAGACTATGTTCTGTTCTTTCCTTCTGTTCCTTTTCCGTCTGTTGATTGATTGATTTATTCTTTAGTACCGTAACTTGTATCAAAGATCTTCTTGCTAGGATATGGTTAGTAGTAAACCCTGACAGATACTGTAATACCATGACAAAAGAGACTATGACCATACGTATTTCACCTAGATTGCATATTTTATCTAGATTGCATGTTGTATTGCGTGTTATATGACTATAGGTAGGATACTCTTAGACTTTGTTTGTTGAGGATTGACTGTAGTAAAGAATCAATGAAGAGGTTATGATTTGACAGAAAGAGACAATGTGCCTTAAAATTTGAGGATAAACATTAATTTAAATAAAGAGTTGAGAACTTGATATGGCAGAATTGACGACTTGGTTAAATCATTGATTTTATAAAGATTATGAAATGATTGAATTTATTATTAAATTTTGAGAAATTTAAGAAGATTATCATTGTATTTATTTGACTGCAAGATATAGATTTATTTTGAATATTACAATTGAAGATTTTGCGAGAATTATATTATTTGAGTATTGTGTGGAAAAAAAGAGTCGAGGAATAAGATCACTAATGGAATAGTATTTTCGGATGAGATTTCCTAAATTTTATAAATATGCGTTGACTGGATTTCAATAAAAGGATTGGATAGTAAATTTTGTATTTAGTGATTTACTCAAAATTTGAGGAGTAAGATGATTAATGGGTTAGTGTTCGAATACAAACTTTTGGATGAGATTTTAACTTTTATAAGTGTGCGTTGATTGAGTTTAAATTAGGGGATTTGATATCAAATTTCGAGTATTTAGATATAAACTTAAATTTTGATAGAAATTAATATAACGAGTAAATACTACTATTGAGGATTTAAATTTTGAGGACGAAATTCTTTTAAGGAGGGTAGACTTATCACTACCACGTTCAAAAAACAGGGGTATTTTTCACTTTTTATATATATTTAATATTACGTGTATTTAATTTAAATAATTGTATGAGATGTGTATTTATAAATGTTATATATATGCAGTGTTCATTATTATTTGAGCTGGTAGACTTGACCTAGAAGCCCATTAGATGAACACCTGACCGAATTATAGGATTATGAATTAATTCGTATTATTTAGAATTAAATTATTGGGGGTTGTAATTATTACCATAATTTTTATTTAATTATTGCGCCTTACTGTTGCTTCAATATTTGGAGCGCTACCCTAACTTTTTCCTTCCAACAAATTTCCCAACCTTGTCCTAGACGTGCCCGTCTTCCATTCTGACCTTTTTGTAACTCGTAATTATGCTCTCTTGTGCTTTATTTTAGCCGCATAATATTCGTCGCGGACGTTTATTTAATTTCTAAATAAAATCCAACTTTGTATCGTTGTGCGTTCCAATCGAAATTGGACACAATCTTAACCCATTTTTGTGCAACCCAAATTAGGGTAATATTCTGTTCTGAGTCTTCTTCACTAATGATATTTGTGTCCCAACCTAATTTTGGTCCCATGTACTCCTAATTAATTTTAGAACACAGCTTGTATTTATTTCTAATTAAATTGGGGATACTAACTTTGACTAATCCCGTTTTAACCCAATTTAATCCAAATATCCTATTAATTAAGCTCATACAAAACACACATCGCCCCCTCACCCTACAAAACACCAGACACTTAATCGCCCACCAATTTTTTATCATTTCATGTGTCTGTGCAAATGCCCAAATTTAAGGGGGCTCATTTATAAATGTTGCATTACGTGTCAACACCCCATTAGTTCAAACTAATAGAGAAGCCCTAATATTGACTAGTCAACCCAACCCTCTCCTTGTATGAATGAATTTCTCCATGATCAATCCTGGCCACCCATTTAAAATGGGAGCATCATCACCACACATTCCCACATCACACCCTCTATTTAATGTCTCCTCAATGCACTCTTCCCAACATGCCCTAATCCCCAAACCTAGGAAACAAGCCCCCACCTCTCTCTCTCCTCACTCCTCACTCAACCGTAGGAATTTTCCTTCCTTCCTTCTTCTTTTTCTTCTTCTTCCTTTCTTCTTCTTCTTCTTCTTCTTCTTCTTCTTCTTTAAAAGAAACCATTACACCACCATCTCCTTCACCCAGTCACCCCCTTCCCCGACGTTCATCCGGCCACTGATTCGACCCCGGTGGCCGAACCAACACCACTGCAACCTCTCTCGCGTGAGTTCCACCCCGGTCGAGCTCCACCCGGCCGGCTCCCGCACCTCCGTTCGAGCTCCCCACCGGCCTCCCTCCAGCATCACCCCCGAGCCCGTCCCTCCACGAGCCTCCACCACCATCACCCAGTCCGGCCAAGATCCCCCGGCCGCCACTATCTTCCTCCGCCACTCCTTCTTCCTCGACCCTGCTGCACAGCAGAGCCTCCCCCGCCTGAAGCCTGCCTGAACCGACGTCCCCACTCTGTAACACCCCCTTTCGCTCTAGCGGACTGCCGGCTCAAACGGCAAAAGTGTAATGTCCTGACCCGCTTTGCCTCAAATGAGAAGCAAAGGATATCCAGACTTGTCCCTACTGGAATCCGGCTTAGGCTTTCAGAGGCTCGCTTGACGTATCGCTCTACCAAGGTGAATCATCGCTAAGGTGGGTTGCTACGGTGAACTTGTCTTTGCTTAGCTAGCACACATAAAATCTGGAATAATACATGATAGTCGCTTGTTGATTTACCCCCTGCATGCTAATGAATCCAACGCACCTAGCTAAGGGAGTAATCCTAACTTGTATTGCTTATGCTAGAACATGGAAATTGAAATACTGCTTATATTCAGACCCTCGCTTGCTAAGTCCCTTACGGTTTTATCTCTCGGCTTACCTTCGGGTCCGAGCAAACATGTCTGCTTATGTTCCTTAGAAACGCATGCTTGTCTGCTTGTAAGTTGCCTTGTATTCATCTAAACCCCGAGAGAATACTAAGTAGTCGTTCCGTGCATGATTGAACCTGCAAGTATCCGGGACCGTTATGTCACCAGGCAGCCCCGAGCCAGGGGAATGCATCAAGGCAAGTATTCACTGTACATAATCAAGATTCAAGTATCTCGTGTACTCGTGTTCCTGTGCACTCGTGTTCTCGTATTTTAGTGCACACGTGTTCTCGTATTCTCGTGTATCTCGTGATAATTGGAAGATCCAATTTGCATGTCGCGGACTAGTTCCACGGATGGTCACCGGGGCACTGGGGCCGATCCGATCCGGATGGAGCTCGTGTGTAGTCATCGTGTACGGGACTGGGTAGCTTGCAGCGCATCATGTACTCTCGTAGCAAGCTATCCATGTCCTTGTGTCACTACCACATTCCAAAAACAGGAATATTTTTGACTTTTTATAATATTTAATATTATTGTAGTTACAATTAAGTAATTGCGTGATAAGTATATTTGATTTAAATAATTATGTGAGATGTGTAATTAAATATATATATTTATATACAATGTTCATTTATTTTGAGCTAGTAGACTTGACCTAGAAGCCCAGTAGATGAACACCTGTCCGAATTATGGAATTCTGTATTTAATTGTTTTATTTAGAATTAAATTCTTGGAGGTAGTAATTAATTACCGTATTTTATTTAATTATTGCACGTTGCTTTTGCTTCGATATTTGGAGCACTATCCTGACTTTTGTCTTCCAACAAATTTTACAATCTTGCCCTAGACATGCCCGCCTTCCATTCTGCTATTTTTGCAACTCATAATTATGCTCTCTGTGCCTTATTTTTAGCCGCACAAAAGTCATCGCGGATGTTTATTTAATTCTAAATAAATTCCTATTTTGTATCGTTGTGCGTTCCAATCGAAATTGGAGACAATCTTGACCTATTTTTCGTGCGGCCCAAATTAGGGTAATATTCTCTTCTGAGTCTTCTTCACTATTGGTATTGATGTCCTGACCTGATTTTGGTCCCATGTACTCCTAATTAATTTTAGAACACAACTTGCATTTATTTCTATTTAAATTGAGGATACCATTTTATCTGATTCCGTAAATCCCGGTAAATTCCAGTGCCTTGCTATTTGAGCCCATACCAAACATACAGCGCCCCCTGACCCTATAAAACACCAGACACCGAATCGCCCGCCAAATTTTTATCATTTTATGCATCTGTGCAAATACCCAAATTTAAGGGGGCTAATTTGCAAATTTGCATTTTTGGTGTCAACACCTTATTTGTTTAAAAACAATGAAGGAATCCCTAATACTTTAACTAAATCCACCACCCTCATTCCCACATGAAAATTTCCCCATGTCAAATCTGGACCACTCATTTAAAGGGTCAATCACCACCCTTCATTCACACACACCTCTCCTTATTTAATATCCCATCATAAGCCCTAATCCCCAAAAACCTAGGCAACCCCATATTCTCACAAGCCTCCAACCGTAGGTTCCATTTCTTCATTCTTCCTTCTCCTTTCTTCTTCTCTTTTCTTCTTCTTCTTCTTCTTCTTCTTTTTGAAATTTTGAAGAGAGGGAAACCATCACAAATCATCACCACCCTGACCCTGTGCTCCGGTCGGCCGTCTCCGGCGGCCCAGCCTAGCCCCCGAGCCCCTCCCTCTGCTCTTTCCCCCTACCTCGGCCAGACTCCGGCGGCCCCCCTCATGAGCTCCTCCCCCGTGGTTTCACGAGCCAAACTCCTCTCCGGCCCGGCCAGCAAGGCGACCGAGCCCGACTCCTTGCTGTTCACTCCGGCGACCCCCGACTCCCTGCTGTGAGCTCCGGCGGCGAGCTCCACCCTCCTCCCTGCTGTGCTCTCCCCCTCCCGCTGCCAACTCGCTGCAAACACCTCCACCACCATCATCATTCAGCACTACCACCATCATCACACAGCCGACCATCCTGAGCTGTGCTCCGGCGAGACTCCGGCCAACCCCCGCAGTGAGCTCCCCTTCCTCTCTCCCTCTTCCTTCTTCATATATATATGTATATATATATATATACATACGTATATACGTATGAGTATATATTAATATATGTATATGTATAGCATTTATTTAATTAATGTTTAATACATGTATAAGTATAGTATATATATATACCTTAGTATAATGTAATGTGTGTATTTAATATGTGTATATGTATATAATTAATCTACTTAGTATATATATAAATACGTATTTTAGTGTGTATTGTTGATATGTATATATATATGTTTTATATATACTTAATATATTTTCAATATATATATATATAATTTTGTATATATGTATAAAAATATATATTTTATATAAGCTTTTAGTATACCCTTAATATATAGTATGAACTTAATTTGGTATTAGTATTAGTATATTTAATAATAATGTTGACAATATATATTTTAAATTGTATTTTTGGCATACATATGATATATATATATATATATATATATATATATATATATATATATATATATATATATTATTATTCAATTGGTATGTATAGTATGTACATATGTTTAGTATGAGTACATCATTCAATGTAATGTATATATATGTATATATTATACAACTATCTATATTATGTATGCATTGAGTATTGATATTTATAATTAATATATATATTTTTGGTCTATCTACTAGATGACCCTAGTTGACCATTATCGTAACTAGCATAGCACCTGACACAAGTGTTATAACTGTGATATGTTTATAGGACTGTTGGTTCGTCCAGGGGATACTCTGGGACAGGACATCAGTAGTTACCAGCTAAGGACCCAAGGCAAGTACATTTCTCTGATAATTTCTAATTGTTGATAATTTCTATAAGTTCAATAATCTTGAAATGTTACATCTGAATCATATGTTTATTGCTTTATAGTCCTTATCAATTTAATGGAACTGTTATTTGAGATTGTACTTTGCTCCTTCCTGACTGGAAACATTTTTCCAGACTATGCCTTAGAGGACCGCTGTCCAACACTTTATGGACCATATAGTGAGTAGCTACAACTTGGGATTGGTAGTTAGTTGTGATTCCGGGAGGTCTAGCCGAAATCACTAGTTTTCCTAGTTAGTTCTTTTAGTAGACTATTTGGTACCGGATTTGTCTCCGGCATTTTTGATGAGACTTGGATATTTGTTGAGTTAGATTATTACTTTTGACTTGTGTTATATTTAATTTTTGTTCGATATCTTATCGTGCTGTAGTCCTGTGATTGAGTATGTGTTCATTTTATTTGTGTCATCCGTGCCTCCTTATGGAGATTGGATGCTTGTGTGAGATTTTCTAGATAGTATCAAGACCTTGACAGCGTTCTACCGCCGATGCTGTGGCGTAGGCTGGACGTACCCGCGTACTCGTGCCCCAATTCCAGGTACGGGTCGTGACACCTTGACTACATCCATAAATGGCTATGCCAGCAACTCGTGTTCATATAGATAAGTCATTCTCGCTTAGCGGCTATCCGCGTGCGAGTCATTGCATCGCATCAAGAAATAACTGAACACCTGAACGATCTTGAAACAACAATACTCGTGTTTGCATATGCTATCGCCTAAATGTTTATACATGCCCGTGCTTGAATTAACAATATTTGCCTTGGACAGGGAAGAAAAATTGGTAAGTTGGTAAGTCTTGCCGTATTTTCTCTCATGTCGCACGTCGCACTGCCACACAAGTTAGGCTATTCAATGTTTGCATGAACTGATCCTAAGGCAACTAGAAAGACAACTAAAAAGTTGGTGCACAGAACCTGTATTTACGTATTTGGATTTGTCGAGCGGGCAAGTAGCTTCCCCACCAGTGCATTCAATGTACTGATAATCCACCAGTTTGTATGCAGGGTGCGGGAGAACCTCGTTCGGTGCGGATGCCTCCTTCGTGCGTGCTAAGGCGTGGAGATCACTCCGAATTATCGCTGCATCCAGAACTGAAGCACATATACAAGACATAATGTTATGAACATCGCCTGATCATCGCCTGTACAATCATTCCACAATTGTAGCCATTTGGCACGCTTTTATTGTTTTAGAGAGAGAGGCTTGAGCGACTTAAAATCTTGGCTATACGCCACCTGTAACACTTGTTTATATGAATAAAGAGTTGCTTTACTTTAACTTGTGTTATTCAATGCTTCCGCTATATTGTCGACTCAGTTAACCTGTTACCAAATCGCTATGCGTTTATGATTCCGCTGTACTCGGATAATCTTTGCGACTCTGTGGCTTAGAACTCTTACTGCCAGCCAATAAACCACGGCCTTATACGGGCGTGGCTCACGCTCGTGCGGCATCACGCCCGGATGGGTCAAAGTGATCGTTCCGCGGGAGCATTGGGGCGGTGATTCTCGCCTAGCGGGAACAGTCGATTTGCCTACGGGAGATCGGGACGTGACATGTTGGTATCAGAACCTGGCTTCTACGCCTTTGGACTTTAATTTGATTATTATAGTTTTGAAAGCTCGTTCGTGGGTTTATGTGCATGCTCTCTGTCAATGCCTCGATGGGATATTCCAACAATAAGTCTAAATACTTTCAAAATATATTTTAAATGATATACTTGCTTGTATGTTATTGTGCTGCGAGTGGCCTTTGTGCCAACCTGTGCGAACCCTTGAGAGTATCGCAGTAGATTGTCCGATTTCACTAACTCTAAGTTTGGTTGAATGCATCTATTCGAGGGACGCCTTGAACTTTTGTACCTTCCAAGACTTAAGAAAAGGTGAAACTCGAGTGCTAAGACTTCGCTATCACTAAGCTAGTTGACATGCTCACGCTAGAAGTGCACTTCGAAAGTGCGCACGATCCAGACTAATCGATATGCTGATCTCGACGCTTGTGCAAGTGAATATTCGAATAAACAAGTACAATGACTTGTATAGGTTTGCCTCAGCCCTGTGTCGTTAAATCAAAAATTGATTGAAATATACTGCTTGTCCTCAGTAAGTCTCGAGGATGAGACTTTTTCTGAGTTGGGTAGGATGTAACACCCCGTTCTGCTCTAGCGGACTGCCGGCTCAAACGATAAAAGTGCAATGTCCCGACCCGCTTTGCCTCAAATGAGAAGAAAAGGATATCCAGACTTGTCCCTACAGGAATTCGACTTAGGCTTTCAGAGGTTCGCTTGACGTATCGCTCTACCGAGGCGAATCATCGCTAAGGTGGGTGGCTACGGTAAACTTGTCTTTGCTTAGCCAGCACACATAAAATCTGGAATGATACATGCTAGTCGCTAGGTGATTCACCCCCTACATGCTAATGAATCCAATGCACCTAGCTAAGAGAATAATCCCAACTTGTATTGCTTATGCTAAAACATGGAAATTGAAATACTGCTTATATTCAGACCCTCGCATGCTAATTCCCTTACGGTTTCATCTCTCGGCTTACCTTCGGGTCCGAGCAAACATGTCTGCTTATGTTTCTTAGAAACGCATGCTTGTCTGCTTGTATGTTGCCTTATATTCATCCAAACCCCGGGAGACTACTAAGTAGTCGTTCCGTGCATGATTGAACCTGCAAGTATCCGGGATCGTTAGGTCACCAGGCAGCCCCGAGCTAGGGAATGCATCAAGGCAAGTATTCATTGTATAGAATCAAGAATCAAGTATCTCGTGTACTCATGTTCCTGTGCACTCGTGTTCTCGTATTTTAGTGCATACGTTTTCTCGTGTTCTCGTATATCTCGTGATAATTGGAAGACCCAATTTGCATGTTGCAGACAAGTTCCACAGACGGTCACCGGGGTACTGGGGCCGATCCGATCCGGATGGAGCTCGTGTGTAGTCATCGTGTACGGGACTGGGTAGCTTGCAGCACATCGTGTACTCTCATAGAAAGCTATCCTTGTCCTTGACTACGTCCATAAATAGCTATGCCAGCGACTCGTGTTCATATAGATAAGTTATCCTCGCTTAGTGGCTATCCGCGTACGAGTCATTGCATCGCATCGAGAAATAACTGAACACCTGAACGATCTTGAAACAATAATACTCGTGTTTGCATATGCTATCGCCTAAATGTTTATACATGCCCGTGCTTGAATTAACAATGTTTGCCTTGGACAGGGAAGGAAAATTGGTAAGTTGGTAAGTCTCGTCGTGTTTCCTCTCATGTTGCACAGCGCACTGCCACACGAGTTAGGCTATTTAATGTTTGCATGAACTGATCCTAAGGCAACTAGAAAGACAACTAAAAAGTTGGTGCACGGAACCTGTATTTACTTGTTTGGATTTATCGAACGGGCGAGTAGCTTCCCCACCAGTGCATTCAATGTACTGATAATCCACCAGTTTGTATGCAGGGTGCGGGAGAACCTCGTTCGGTGCGGATGCCTCCTTCGTACGTTCTAAGGCGTGGAGATCACTCTGAAGCATCGCTGCATCCGGAACTGAAGCACATATACAAGACATAATGTTGTGAACATCGCCTGATCATCGCCTGTACAATTATTCCATAATTGTAGCCATTTGGCACGCTTTTATTGTTTCAGAGAGAGAGGCTTGAGCGACTTAAAATCTCGGCTATATGCCGCCCGTAACACTTGTTTATATGAATAAATAGTTGCTTTACTTCAACTTGTGTTATTCAATGCTTCCGCTATATTGTCGACTCAGTGAACCTGTTACCAAATCGCTATGCGTTTATGACTCTGCTGTACTCGGATAATCTGTGCGACTCTGTGGCTTAGAACTCTTACCGCCAGCCATTGAACCACGGTCTTGTACGGGCGTGGCTCACGCTCGTGCGGCATCACGCTCGGATGGGTCAAAGTGATCGTTCTGCGGGAGCGCTGGCACGGTGATTCTCGCCTAGCGGGAACAGCCGATTTGCCTGTGGGAGATCGGGGCGTGACATGTTGGTATCAGAGCCTGGTTTCTATGCCTTTGGACTTCAATTTGATTATTACAGTTTTGAAAGCTCGTTCGTGGGTTTATGTGCACGCTCTCTCAATGCCTCGATGGGATATCCCAAAAATAAGTCTAAATACTTTCAAAATGCATTTTGAATGATATGCTTGCTTGTATGTTATTGTGCTACGAGTGGCCTTTGTGCCAACCTGTGCGAACCCTTGAGAGTATCGCAGTAGATTGTCTGATTTTACTAACTCCAAGTTTGGTTGAATGCATCTATTCGAGGGACGCCTTGAACTTGTGCACCATCCAAGACTTAAGAAAAGGTGAAACTCGAGTGCTAAGACTTCGCTATCACTAAGCTGGTTGACGTGCTCACGCTAGAAGTGCACTTCAAAAGTGATCATGATCCAGACTAAGCGATATGCTGATCTCGATGCTTGTACAAGTGAATATCCGAATAAACAAGTACAACGACTTGTGTAGGTATGCCTCAGCCCCGTGTCATTAAATCAAAAATTGATCGAAACGTACTGCTTGTCCTCAGTAAGTCTCGAGGACGAGACTTTTTCTGAGTTGGGTAGGATGTAACACCTCGTTCCGCTCTAGCAGACTGCCAGCTCAAACGGCAAAAGTGCAATATCCCAACCCGCTTTGCCTCAAATGAGAAGCAAAGGATATCCAGACTTGTCCCTATAGGAATCTGGCTTAGGCTTTCAGAGGCTCGCTTGACGTATCGCTCTACCGAGGTGAATCATCGCTAAGGTGGGTGGCTACGGTGAACTTGTCTTTGCTTAGCCAGCACACATAAAATCTGGGATGATACATGCTAGTCGCTAGGTAATTCACCCCCTACATGCTAATGAATCCAACACACCTAGCTAAGGGAATAATCCCAACTTGTATTGCTTATGCCAAAACATGGAAATTGAAATACTGCTTATATTCGGACCCTCGCATGCTAAGTCCCTTACGGTTTCATCTCTCATCTTACCTTCAGGTCCGAACAAACGTGTCTGATTATGTTCCTTAGAAACGCATGCTTGTCTGCTTGTATGTTGCCTTGTATTCATCCAAACCCTGGGAGACTACTAAGTAGTCATTCCGGGCATGATTGAACCTGCAAGTATCCGGGACCGTTAGATCACCAGGCAGCCCCGAGCCAGGGGAATGCATCAAGGCAAGTATTCACTGTACAGAATCAAGATTCAAGTATCTCGTGTACTCGTATACTCGTGTTCCTGTGCACTCGTGTTCTCGTGTTTTAGTGCATACGTGTTCTCGTGTATCTCGTGATAATTGGAAGACCCAATTTGCATGTCGCAGACTAGTTCCACGGACGGTCACCGGGGCACTGGGGCCGATCCGATCCGGATGGAGCTCGTGTGTAGTCATCATGTACGGGACTGGGTAGCTTACAGTGCATCGTGTACTCTCGTAGCAAGCTATCCTTGTCCTTGACTACGTCCATAAATGGCTATGCCAGCGACTCGTGTTCATATAGATAAGTCATCCTCGCTTAGCGGCTATCCGCATGCGAGTCATTACATCGCATCAAGAAATAACTGAACACCTGAACGATCTTGAAACAACAATACTCGTGTTTGCATATGCTATCGCCTAAATGTTTATACATGCTCGTGCTTAAATTAATAATGTTTGCCTTGGACAGGGAAGGAAAATTGGTAAGTTGGTAAGTCTCGCTGTGTTTCCTCTCATGTCGCACGACGTACTGCCACACGAGTTAGGCTATTCAATATTTGCATGAACTGATCCTAAGGAAACTAGAAAGATAACTAAATAGTTGGTGCACGGAACCTGTATTTACGTGTTTGGATTTGGTGAGCGGGCAAGTATTTGTGGTATTAAATGAAAGAATGAAGATGTATTAAATGAAAGACAACTATAGGTGTCTGATCTGCAGTCGATCACTTTAGCCCTTGGACCACACGATGTTGAAGAAGTGCCGTAGAAGACAGGAAGCAGCTTCGAAGGTTGCAGGAGAGGGTGGATGCACGAAGCCAAAGTCGTCGATCCCTACTCTTTGCCTGAGCTCCGGGTGCTCTCTCTCTCTCTCTCGGGTTCGATCTTCCAATTTTTGTCGACCTGGTTCGATCTTCAAGTTTGAAGTTTTTTGACCTTGTTCCTCATTGATAGAGATCTCTATTTATAGAGTTTTAGTGACAGTGACCACTCCGTCGGTGTAACAATCGAGGAGTGGAAAGTACAACACCCTTTTACACAACGGTTAAAGTAACCAATGCCTGCGTATAGATGATCTTTTGAATGAGCGTGTGACGCGGGTCCAACTAAGGGACACAATGCGTACAATTGCTACGAAGATCATGGCATAAAAGCCACGTAGGTAGGTATTCATTGTGTAGAAGAGGTTGGCATAGAAGCCAAATATCTGTCACCATGGCATAGAAGCCAAATAGTTATCAAACCGGCATAGAAGCCGAACAGGCGTAGAAGCCGAGTGGTCGTAGAGGCCGAGAAGGCGTAGAAGCCGAAGGGGCACAAAGGCCGAGCAGGCGTAGAAGCCGAAGGGGTACAGAGGCTGTCACGCCCCGATCTCCCGCAGGCAATCGGCCGTTCCCGCTAGGCGGGAATCACCCTCGCCAGCGCTCCCGCGGAACGATCGCTTAACCCATCCGGGCGTGATGCCGCACGAGCGTGAGCCACGCCCGTGCAAGGCCATGGTTCATTGGCTGGCGGCAAGAGTTCTAAGCCACAGAGTCGCACAGATTGTCCGAGTGCAGCGGAGTCATGAACGCATAGCGATTCGGTAACAGGTTCACTGAGTCGACAAATATAGCGGAAGCATAGAAACACAAGTTGAAGTAAAGCAAGCTCTTTTATTGATATAAACTTGTGTTACAGGTGGCGTATAGCCGAGATTACAAGTCGCTCAAGCCTCTCTCTCTGAAACATAAAGCGTGCCAAGTGGCTACAATTGTGGAATGATTGTACAGGCGATGGTCAGGCGATGTTCACAACTTATGTCTTGTATATATGCTTCAGTCCCGGACGTACCGTTGCAAGGCTTCAGAGGGAACTCTTGGCCTTAGCACGCACGTTGGAGGCATCCGCACCGAACGAGATTCTCCCGCACCCTGCACACAAACTGGTGGATTATCAGTACATTGAATGCACTGGTGGGGAAGTTACTCGCCCGCTCGACAAATCCAAACACGTAATACAGGTTCCATGCACAACTATTAAGTTATCTTTCTAGTTGCCTTAGGATCAGTTTTATGCAAACATTGAATAGCCTAACGTGTCGGGCAGTGCGCCGTGCGATGTTAGAGGAAACACGGCGAGACTTACCAACTTACCATCTCCTTCCCTGTCCAAGGCAAACATTGAGGCAACTTGTTAATTCGAGCAGAGGCATGTATAAACATTCAGGAGGCAAGCATATACAAACACGAGGGTCGTTTAAACATGATCGTTCAGGTGTTCAGTTGTACATTTATGCGATGCAGTGACTCGCACGCGGATAGCTGCTAAGCGAGGATGACTTATCTATATGAACATGATGTCGCTGGCATAGCCATAAAGGACCGTTTAGTCTCAGGGCAAAGTAACGTATGACGCGGGTGGCGAGCCCCATCGCGTAACACTTGCCGGGTAACATACGACAAACATACGTTTCGTCCGGATCGGATCGGTCCCAGTGCCCCGGTGACCGTCCGCGGAACTCAACATAACATAATTGTGCACACAGGTGGTCCGCGACAATGCAGGTCAGGGTCTATCCTTTTTCCATAGCTTGACATGATAATCATGAAACTTAAACTTAGTCTGAACGAGGCATATTGCTCCACGAGCTGTGATTCCATCAGTACATAACACGATCCTCGTTCAGATGCACACATAGCATGATTATCATTCAAGTAAGATTTACGTTCAGTATTCTTTCTTGCTTAGTGCATTCTTCTGGTTCGGGGATTGCCTTAGATGACCTGACGGTCCCGGATACTTGCAGGGTCAATCATACACGGAACGACTACTGAGTAGTCTCCCGGAGTAAGGATGAAAACAATGCAACATTCAAGCAGACAAGCATGCGTTTCTAAGGAACATAAGCAGGCACGTTGCTCGGACCCGAAGGTAAGCCGAAAGGTGAAACCGTTAAGGGACTTAGCATACGAGGGTCTGAGTTAAGCCGTATTTCAGTTCCATGTTCTAGCAAGCAATACAAGTTGGGATTATTCCCTTAGCTAGGTGCGTTAGATTTATTAGCATGCAGGGGTGAATCACCTAGCGACTAGCATAAATATTCCAGATTTTATGTCTGCTGGCTAAGCAAAGACAAGTTCACCGTAGCCACCCACCTTAGCGATGATACGCCTCGGTAGAGCGATACGTCTGAGCGAGCCTCTGAAAGTCCAAGCCGTATTCCTGTAGGGGCAAGTCTGGATATCCTTTGCTTCTTTGTTGAGGCAAAACAGGTCGGGACAGCTGCACGATTGCCGTTTGAGACGGCAGTCCGCTAGAGCGGAACGGGGTGTTACATCCTACCCAACTTAGAAAAATTCTCGTCCTCGAGACTTACTAAGGACAAGCAGTAATCTAGGGTTGAGGCAATCCTAGACAAGTCGTTGTACTTGTTTCATTTGGATGTTCACTTGCACAAGCTTTGAAATCAGCATATCGCTTAGACTGGATCGTGCGCACTTTCGAAGTGCACTTCTAGCGTGAACACGTCAACCAGCTTAGTGATAGCGAAGTCTTAGCACTCAAGTTTCACCTTTTTTTTCCTAAGTCTTGGATGGTGCACTAGTTCAAGGCGTCCCTCAAATAGATGCATTCAACCAAACTTAGGGTTAGTAAAAATTGGACAAGCTACTAGCGATACTCTCAAGGGTTCGCACAGGTTGGTACAAAGGCCACTCGCAGCATACAACCAGACAAGCAAGCATATCAATCAAAACATATTTTGAAAGTATTTAGACTTATTGTTGGGACATCCCATCGAAGCATTGAGAGAGAGCGTGCACATAACCCACGAACGAGCTTTCGAAACAGAGATATCGAATCGAAGTCCAAAGGCGTAGAAGCCAGGCTCTGATACCAACATGTCATGCCCCGATCTCCCACAGGCAATCGGCCGTTCCCGCTAGGCGGGAATCACCCTCGCCAGTGCTCCCGCGGAACGATCGCTTAACCCATCCGGGCGTGATGCCGCACGAGCGTGAGCCACGCCCGTGCAAGGCCATGGTTCATTGGCTGGCGACAAGAGTTCTAAGCCACAGAGTCGCACAGATTGTCCGAGTGCAGCGGAGTCATAAACGCATAGCGATTCGGTAACAGGTTCACTGAGTCGACAAATATAGCAGAAGCATAGAAACACAAGTTGAAGTAAAGCAAGCTCTTTTATTGATATAAACTTGTGTTACAGGCGGCGTATAGCCGAGATTACAAGTCGCTCAAGCCTCTCTCTCTTAAACATAAAGCGTGCCAAGTGGCTACAATTATGGAATGATTGTACAGGCGATGGTCAGGTGATGTTCACAACTTATGTCTTGTATATATGCTTCAGTCCCGGACGCACCGTTGCAAGGCTTCAGAGGGAACTCTTGGCCTTAGCACGCACGTTGGAGGCATCCGCACCGAACGAGATTCTCCCACACCCTGCACACAAACTGGTGGATTATCAGTACATTGAATGCACTGGTGGGGAAGCTACTCGCCCGCTCGACAAATCCAAACACGTAATACAGGTTCCGTGCACAACTATTAAGTTGTCTTTCTAGTTGCCTTAGGATCAGTTTTATGCAAACATTGAATAGCCTAACGTGTCGGGCAGTGCGCCGTGCGATGTTAGAGGAGACACGGCGAGACTTACCAACTTACCATCTCCTTCCCTGTCCAAGGCAAACATTGAGGCAACTTGTTAATTCGAGCAGAGGCATGTATAAACATTCACGAGGCAAGCATATGCAAACACGAGGGTCGTTTAAACATGATCATTCAGGTGTTCAGTTGTACATTTATGCGATGCAGTGACTCGCACGCGGATAGCCGCTAAGCGAGGATGACTTATCTATATGAACATGATGTCGCTGGCATAGCCATAAAGGACCATTTAGTCTCAGGGCGAAGTGACGTACGACGCGGGTGGCGAGCCCCGTCGCGTAACACTTGCCGAGTAACATACGACAAACATACGTTCCGTCCGGATCGGATCGGTCCCAGTGCCCCGGTGACCGTCCGCGGAACTCAACATAACATAATTGTGCACACAGGTGGTCTACGACAATGCAGGTCAGGCTCTGTCCTTTTTCCATAGTTTGACATGATTATCATGAAACTTAAACTTAGTCTGAACGAGGCATATTGCTCCACGAGCTGTGATTCCATCAGTACATAACACGATCCTCGTTCAGATGCACACATAGCATGATTATCATTCAAGTGAGATTTACGTTCAGTATTTTTTCTTGCTTAGTGCATTCCCCTGGTTCGGGGATTGCCTTAGATGACCTGACGGTCCCGGATACTTGCAGGGTCAATCATACACGGAACGACTACTGAGTAGTCTTCCGGAGTAAGGATGAAAACAATGCAACATTCAAGCAGACAAGCATGCGTTTCTAAGGAACATAAGCAGGCATGTTGCTCGAACCCGAAGGTAAGCCGAGAGGTAAAACCGTTAAGGGACTTAGCATGCGAGGGTCTGAGTTAAGCAGTATTTCAGTTCCATGTTCTAGCAAGCAATACAAGTTGGGATTATTCCCTTAGCTAGGTGCGTTAGATTTATTAGCATGCAGGGGTGAATCACCTAGCGACTAGCATAAATATTCCAAATTTTATGTGTGCTGGCTAAGCAAAGACAAGTTCACCGTAGCCACCCACCTTAGCGATAATACACCTCGGTAGAACGATACGTCTGAGCGAGCCTCTGAAAGTCCAAGCCGTATTCCTGTAGGGGCAAGTCTGGATATCCTTTGCTTCTTTGTTGAGGCAAAGCAGGTCGGGACAGCTGCACGATTACCGTTTGAGACGGCAGTCCGCTAGAGCGGAACGGGGTGTTACAGAGGCCGAGTAGGCGTAGAAGCCGAAGGGGCACAGAGGCCGAGCAGGCGTAAAAGCCGAATGAGCACAAACGCTGGATGGGCGTAGAAGCCGCTGCGTACCGTGCCACAGTGCTGATGTGGATGTCTTAGCAGGAATTACGGATTTTAAAGATATAATCAAATCTCTTGCATTAAATGCCGAGATTTGCCACCATCCTGTGCATTAAATATGGAGGCGTGTTCTTTGACGGTCTGCAATCCTTTCTGCGCATCAGTCGCAGAGACGTGCCTCGAGAAACTGTCACCGCTCTATGCATTAGGCGAAAAGACGTGCCTCGAACCCCGTACGGAGTGCAGCTTTTGGCGTAGCAGGCGGTTTGTCTACTGCAGAACTTAAACAGCTCACGTTTTGCCTATGTAAAACAAGGCAGCGTATCCCTTTGTGCTTGAAAAAAGTAGTTTATGCGAAGGGGATGGCAGTATTTGACAGCCTGGGTGGCAGTACAGTACCATCATTATAGCCGTCGCTTGGGTAGTCGAGCCGTATCCCTTTGCCAGAAGTCCAGACGTCAGGTTCATTGTAGGCTCTGACAGGTTCATTGCAGGATCTGACAGGTTCACTTCGGGGAATACGAAGCGTCTCTTGTACACCTCAACGCTACGTATGAAAGGGGAGGAGTTTTATGCCCTGGAGGCGATGAAGCACCCTGTTTAACGCTGAAGCGGTTTGGACGTACTGCCTTACGCAGATGGTCCTTTGAGCTTTTATGTTTCATGCTCTGTTCTAGCGGAAAAGGCTCTGTTGCACGCTTGATGGCTCTTAAGGCCTCTGTCTATGCTGCTCTGCACCGATATGGCGTGTATAGTCATCCGGCGTATTTTTTATGCTTCTACAAGACCCCCTTCAAAGCTTTCAAATTCCTCGGAAGTTGGAACGCTTTGAATGAAGCATGAACCGCACCTCGTGACTCGAAACATTTTTGAATGGAGCGTTAAAACGGTCGATGCCGACTTTATGGCAGATTTATTGGGGACCGATGTGACCCCTTTTGCCTATAAAAAGGCTGGAAGAGTTAGCCTGTTCTTCCCATATTTTCATCACCACGCAGAGATGAACGCCGGAGTTCGCCGGGTCGATTTGAGGAAGAAGGAGATCATGTTCTTCCAGCGTGTAAGGAGCCAAAAAAGATGACATCTTCGAGCAAGTGTCCACTGCAATGATTGATCATGGAAGGATATCTTAGCCTCCTTTGCTCGGGATAATCAGCAACTTTATGTGGTGGTTCTTCAGAAAAGACGAAGAATCGTATTTCACTATGCTGTTTGCAAGTGGCGCCCTCTCCTGTTACTTCTGGTGACGAGAGGCAGACAGACCGGCTAGAGCGGCGGTGGTCTGTAGGAAAGCAGAGTTACCCTGCTTTCCTTTTGGAGGATGGATCATCTGCCCAGTTTTGTATCCTCCTGCCACTGATCATCTTCTTGGAAGAAAAGGAAGACCATTACCAGCGCGAGACCCTGTCAGAGCGGCTTCTCGGTGTGATCTTCGGACGATGATGGGGAAATCCTTTGTAGATGGAGTTCCCCTCATATGTAATCATGAAGATGAAAAGAAAACCCTTGTCGATTGGATTTCCCTCATATGTAATCATGACTTTAATCTTTTAATAAAATCGTCTTGCTTCTTCATATGATCATCTTGCCATATGTTGCTGTGAAGTCTGAATATGTGTAGCTTCGACACGTCTGATTCTGTACGCTGACTCTGTAGAAAGAGTGCTAGGTCCTGTCCTTCACACATAGCGAATAGTCCATAGAACGCTTTGTTGAGCATTTTGAATATTTTTTAGACTGTCCTGTTGCTAGGACTAAGGAACCACGTAGAGCTCTGAACTTCTAATGAACATAATTTTTGTTCAGACTTCGTCTTCTAGAATGACTTCTCGAAAAATCCCTTGGAACATGGTCGAGAAATAGCTATCTAACTGAGTTGCCATCTTTTGATAGGCGAGTTATTCAGACTGGAGTCTGGATGAACCTCCAATTGACCCGAGAAGAGTAATTTCTCAATGTTTGAACTCTTGTATGCTTCGGGTACTTGGGATATGTTGAGGTCAAGAAGGAGTATCTTCTGTGTGAACTCCTGTAATCAACCGCCTTGAGTTCGAATATGCGGAAAGTCAGATATCCGTAGCGTAGATGAGCTGAAAATCTTGAGTTCGTAGGCCTGTTGAGCGTAGAAAGCCACCGAGCGTGAGATCATCGATTTGGAGCTGCTGAGCGTGAAGTCGTAGGTTTGTAGCCTCTCGAGCGTAAAAGCTACCGAGCATAAAGGCATCCGGGCGTAAAACCATAGACTGATATCTTGCGAGCATAGAACCGTAGATCTGTTGCTGTCGGGCGTAGAAAGCTCCTTAGCGTAGAACTGTAGATTTGTAGCCCGTGATTGAAAGAAATCTTCCGAGCGTAGAGGTTGCAGATCTGTTGCCTCCGAGCGTAAACTAAGCGCCACCGAGCGTGAGATCATCGATTTGGTACCTGCTGAGCGTAAAAAGTCATAGGTTTGTAGCCTCTCGAGCATAAAAGCTACCGAGCACAAATGCATCCGGGCGTAAAAACCATAGACTTGTAGCTTGCGAGCGTAAAACTGTAGATCTGTTGCTGTCGAGCGTAGAAAGCTCCTTAGCATAGGAACCGCTGACCTGCTTTTGCACGAAAAACTCTTCGAATTTGCTGACTGTCCGTCTTTCGAGAGTAGCGGGCTGATGTAGTACCCAATCATAACCAAATATTTAATTTGTGAGATTCGGTTGGGGTTTCGAGGAACCGCCTGAGGATTCGAGGAGTCGACCCGAACTCTATATATATCCCAAGCTTCTGGTGAGAGAAACTTTTTATCCGTCTTCTGCGAGAGAGAGCTTTGATTGTTGAAGTTTTTTCCCCTCGTACTTTCTCCGAGCACTCCAGGTTTCCAGTAATGGCGCCGAAGCAAACCCTCTCCACCAAGGGAAAGAGCATAGGCTCTTCTTCTCGTGCTTCTGCCCCGGCGAAAGAGTCTTCGGTCGGGCGATGCAAACTTCCTTCTGAGCGAAGGATCCTGCCGACGAGTAGCGCACCCGGTCTTAGAGGTATAGCCATCGGAAATAACAAAGAACGACGAAAAATCCTTTGCACACATTGAATGTGACCGTGCTAGGTCATCTTCTGTGCTGATAGCCTCTTTGAGGAAGATGACGCACGGAGACATTTTCATCTTTTACGCCCATATTTCTAATGTGTCAGCGTAAAAACTCTATGTCTTCGTAGTTATGAGCGTAAAAGCTCTGGCTGCCAAAGACTTGGTGTATACTGTAAAATTTTAGTTTTACGCTTTGGATGGGACCTCCGACGTAATAACTAGAATTTTAGCAGTCTGGCGTAAAGCACGAACCGTATACCGCTAATTACGCTTTCGGGATATGACTCCTGGTGTAGGATGACCAAATTTTGTACAGTCTTGACATAAAGCACCGACTGTCGCTTCTTGGTCTTTATGTTGCAAGGTTCGTAATGACGTGTTTTCCATGCGTTTTTGCAGTCGACTTGCATGAGTCTCCACTGGCCGAGGTGATGGGATCCGCTGCTGGGATGCTGCACTCGTACTACTTGGAGGATCTGTCGCACGTGACATTTCCTATCTCCGAACCCCAGTATCCCGAAGGGAGGGGGATCTTGATATCGGCTCAGGGCGAGCGAATGCTGCTGAGCATGATCAACGGGGAGCCCCTAACGTACGTAGATGGGGAGCAGTACATCAAGCCGGCCTTCCTCTTTGGGGACATGATAGACAAGCAGTCCCAGACGAAGCCCAAGAGAGAACCCTGGGTTTTCCCTGCCGAGAGCGTGGTCTTGTATCTGCCCACGATGCCGAGAGATTATCCGATCTCGGCTTTCTTCCATGCCACACATCGCAGGAGGATGTCGTGGACGCTGACTCCTGATCTTCACGGGAAGCCGAGAAAGATCTTTCATCTGAAAGGAGCCGACCGGGGGTCGTTCGTCAGCCGCCCCACTGGCGTCGTGACGTTGTTCAGGGGACTGTGTCCGGATAGCATCCCGAGTGAAGACAGTTCAGTGATCCAGCCGGTGCAATTGCCGACTTTCTGTAATGACTTCATGGTGCGAGGGGGGGGGGTATACCCCAAGGAGAATCCTCGGTGCAATGGGTGGATCACCCCAACAAATCTCCGATGGTCCTGCCTAGTTGACTGGGCTTTAAAGCATTTTCGGAGGGAGCTGGAAATCATCGGACTGTATGCCGCCGTGAGCGTGACGAGTGTTGGGTTGCCTCCCAACCCTAACCTCTTTCTGGCGCTGATGGAGCGATATATTTTGCTCACCGGGACCTTCGCCACTCCACTGGGGGAGTTGTGGTTGGCCCTCCACGAAATGGCAGCGATCTCGAGACTGCCGATGGGGGATACCCCGTATAAAGAGTATGTTCCTACCAACCGGGAGTTGGAGGACTCGGATCCTCGGGTTGTGGAGGTGTATCAAGAGCTGATGTGCCACTACCTCGCGTGCACTGCCTTTTATAATGAGCCTTATGACTTGGCTCACACCACTAAGTGGATGTCCTACCTCTTCTTCCACCGGGCCAGGGCCGTCAAGTCGGTGAAGGTTTCGGGGGACAAGCATGAGCCCGTGAACTGTTTGGCCGTGCTCAGTGCCGAGGTCGTTGAGGACCTTATGGAGGAGGCCAACGTTCCAGATCAGTTTCTCAATGACGGGGTAGGAAAGTACCCTGAAGGCACTAAGGCCTATAGTTACTTGAGGCGCTGCCGCAGGCCTTTGTCTAAGGAAGCCAAGCTGGCCGGCTTTCTCTCCCTATGGCTGCGTCGAGTAGTGGTGCCTGGCACCGCGTCCGCGGACCGCATTCATCGGAACATCCTGTGGCTCGCCGTCCGTCTGGTGTTCGGGGCAAGGCTAGGCTTGCTTCCTGCCATGGTGTGCCGTATACAGGCTGGACTGTGAGCCATGACTGACGGGTTGCTCGTCGATGAAGCTCGTCGTGAGAGTTTTCCCCGGGTGGAGTTACCATACCTGTACTTGATGGGATAGTTAATTCTTCACAACCCCCGGGTGATGTCTCCCGGTCCTGGTAGCAACGCGGGGGGTAGTTTCTTGTAGAACTACAAGGGCTCCCTCTGGAACGTGACCACAGTCGTGGACTGTCGGCTGGCGCTGAGCCTTGGTCATTGTTGGAAGCTCCTCTGCACCGTCCCTTCTGTACATCATAATCAGTCGGGGATTAGGCTCGAGGATTTAGGCGGAGAAAAGACCAATCTTTCCCCGGAAGCCTTTAATTGGTTGGTCTGCATCAGACCCTCCCATTTGTTGTACAGAAGCGAGGATCATTGTTTCTTCGAACCTTACTTGCCCAGTCAGTTCGCGAGGCAGTTTGGGTACGATCAGCTGCACGTGGGCAATGCCATCACCAGCTTCAGGTCCCGGGGCGGACTCATTAATGGAGCCAGGGGTGGCGGTACTTCATCATGGGCTGCACGGGAGCAATCTTCATTGTGCTGGTCGCCACCCTCTCCATGGAGCTGCGCATCCTCAATTCGTATGCTCAGTTCTACGTGGCGATCAACACCCTCCATCGTGACTTTGACATGCTTGGAAGCTTCAGGGTACTTTCCTCCAAGCCTGGGGGAAGAATCGAAGTCCCCTCGGTTTTATCTGACGAGGGCGAGGAGTCCGCCATTCCGGATGAGCCTCTGGTGTCGGTGCCGAGGTGTGAAGTGCCTCCGCCTGTGGGGGCTTTGGCGATCTCAGCGAAGCGAAGGGCTTCTGTCTCGAAGCAGACTTCCCCTCGCAAGAGGAAGAAGAAGACGGCTGATCGCCCTCTCCGGATTTCTGGCATTGAGGCTCCTAGAGAGGAACCTGATGCCTCTCCCGTTGGGGATATCCCTTTGATTGGAGGTTCCCCGTCTCTCGGAGAGGGACCCTCAGTTTTGGCTGGCGGTGTCGGAGAACTCCTGCTTGAGGCTGCCGTTGCTGCCACTGCCTCCGGTAGTGGAATAAAATCGCCCGCGTGGCCGAGGCAAATGGGAGAATCTTCCTCCAGACCAGCAACGGAGGAAACTCCTGCTGCATCCGTGAGCATGACCAGCGAGGTTCCAGCTGACGAACCTCGAACACGTCTCGGCGGAGGCTTGGTGGAGCTCCTGGCCATGTCGGTTGGCCCACCTCCTTCTCCAGGTATGACAGTTCGTATTGCGTCATTAAGGCATGACATAGCTACATCGGCTGCAGACGCGGCATATATACCGTTGGCTACGGGTAAAGGTCATCTTTATGTCTCCTCTTAGAAAGATTACTATCATATTGATGTCAACTTTCTTGTCCTCTTCTCAGGGGATGGTGCCCACGGGGAGTATAGCGTTGAAACACCTTCTGGCTCTGCTCGGGCTCCTGACGATGATACGGAGGCGTTCCACTTTGAGGAGGAAATGGCTTTGGGGGCCAGCTCGCCCGGAGTAGTTTCGTCATCTCAAGAGGAGGACGAACCCGTTATCGTGACCTCGCCTCTTGTGGGTATAGCGATGACTTCGACCGTCCTTGCCGCACCTTCTTCGGTCGTACCACCTGTCGAGGCGGCGGCTGTGGCCACCTCATCTGCAATCGTCCTTGGAGGGGAACTCGCCAATATCGCGGCCACTCCTGGCGTTCAACCAGATCTGGTTGCGCTGACTGAGCTGTATATCGGCACCTTCTACGCTAATTTGAACACGCTGATAACAATGGTGTTGGCGAAGAATCTGGATTTTGAGAGCCTGAAGAAGGCTTCCCAGTTTTCGATTGGGGCCGTCTGAGAGTTCGACGATTCCGGGGTAGCTGACGCCCTGGAGGCGATGGTTAATGGGTTGGAGCAACCCATTAACGAATACTTGTAGCTGACTCGGGGCAGTTTTGAAGCCAAAGTCCAGGCCAGATACGACTCCATGACTGCACGGCTTACCAAACAGCTGGAGAGCTTAGATAATTCCATCAAAGCCCATAAGCTGGAGACGGATAAAAGAAAGGCCGTCGTGGAGGAGGCTCTTGCTCTCGAGACGAAGTGCCAATCCGAGCATGAAGGGAATACAGCGAGGGTCCGCAAGTTAAAGGAAAAACTCGCCCGGGCAGAGGAGTGGGCTTCTCAGTCGCTGGCAGGTCTAGACGTAGCGTCTGGTCGACTGAGCACCGCACGACGGGACCTGGAGCGTGCAGAAGCTGCTCGAGCTGGCTCTCTTCGGGCAAGGGCCGAACTGTCCTTTACGAACAATCCTGAGGCACGGCTGGAACGGGCCCGCGCTGATGCCTTGGTTTCCAGGGACAAGAAGGTAGCTGCACTGGCGAAGCTGATTCATGATCTGACTGCTCTCCCGCAATGATGTACCCTTTTTGCTTTTAGCTTTCCTAATGTAATTATGCTCTTTTTAGAAATAAAGCGAATCTTTTCTGACTTTGTGGACCCATCATTTTGGAATATAAATAACAGGTTTAGGTGAGAGTGATATCAGAGGTAGTATGGACGTGATAAACTCTCGATAAACTTCTAGCAGGACATACCTATTCAGAGGTCATACGGACATGATAGAATATGACCTAACTAGCTTCGTTGTGGAAGTAGTTTTGTCAGAATTGGGATTCCAGCTATATTCCACCCTGGGTAGAGGAGGTTAAGCATAGTACCTCTTCAGGAATTTATCGTTGATAGGAGCCATTAATAGGTCTCCATTAGGCTGGGCTAACCTGTAAGCGCCATTCGAAAACGTTGTCTCGATCACATAAGGGCCTTCCCACTTGGGCTGAAATTTTCTTTTACTCCTGTGAGTGAGAATCATCGGCCTTCTTACGGCTAAGACTAGCTCGCCGACCTTGAACACTCTTTCCTTTACTTTATGATTGAAAGCTCTGGAAATGCGTGCTTGGTAGAGCGCGATACGCTGTTGAGCTTGGAGGCGTTTCTCGTCTAATCCTTCGAGCTCCTGAAGCCTTAATAGGTTATTCTTTTCTTGGGTCAGCTCATTAGTCACAGCTATCCTGAGCGACGGGATCTGGATTTCGATGGGAAGAACTGCTTCGCTGCCGTAGACCAGTGAAAAGGGGGTATAACCTGTCGGTGTCCGTACCGTTGTGCGGTATGCCCAGAGACATTCGCCCATCTTCTCGTTCCAGTCTCTTTTGTTCGAAGAGACGAACTTCTTCAGGAGTTTGATAATGGTTTTGTTGAAAGCTTCCGCCAAACCATTAGCAGCTGGATAATATGCCGTAGAGGCAATATTATGTATTCGATTGTTATCGCAAAATTGATGAAACGCTTGGCTGATAAACTGAGGCCCATTGTCATGGATTATCCTTCGGGGAATCCCAAAGCGATAAATGACGTGATGCTTGATGAAGCTGATTATGTCAGACGCCTTTACCTCAGCCAGAGGGATCGCCTCTGCCCATTTGGAGAAGTAATCCGTGATGGCCAGTATGAACCGGTGGCCTCTGGAAGAAGACGGGTGAATAGGACCTATGATATCCATACCCCATGCTTCGAAGGGCCAGGATGCAACCGTAGGATGTAGATATTCAGACGGTTGATGTATAAAGTCTGCATGAACCTGACAGGCTCTACATTCTCTTGCATAGCTGATCGCGTATGTGATCATAGTGGGCCAGTAATAGCCCATTCTCCTGATACGATCCTGTAGCTTAGGACCGGGCTGATGCGCTCCGCATACGTCGTCGTGAGCTTCTCGGATAATCTGCTGTACTTCGTCGCCTGAGAGACATCTTAATAGCAGTCCGTCGTAAGTCCGACGATATAGGCATTGTGAAGATGCATCGAAGTAGAAGCGTAATGATCATCTTTTGACGGATACTGCTTCTTTGGGGTCCTCTGGCAAGATTCCGTATGCGACGAAATCTATGAAGGGGCTTCTCCAGTCTCTTCCCGGGGGATCCGTGTTCACAGGGTAGCTGCGTTCTATGTGAAAGTTGTTTTTCACGCAGAATAAATCTCTGTTAAGAGGATTACCGAATCCTGCCTTCTTATAGGAGTGGCTAAATTTGCAGCTAGACTGGCTAGGGCATCAGCTTCCAGATTCTGGGATCGAGGTACATGCTCTAGGAAGAACCCTTTGAATGTCATGGCTATCTCGACCGTTGCTTGGTGATAGGGGATGAGGTCTGGATCCCGGACTTCATATATTCCTCGGACTTGATTGACGATAAGCAGAGAATCACCGAAAGCTTCCAGGGACTCGACCCCCAGCTCTTTAGTGACTTGGAGTCCAATTAACAGGGCATTGTATTCCGCCACATTGTTGGAGCATGGTTCATTTAAGAGAATATGCCCGGTAGATGACGAGTTTATCAGGAGTGACTAGGACGATTCCTACCCCTGAAACCATGTTTCCCTGGGGACCAGTCCTGGAGGCGCCGTCGAAGAACAGTTGCCATGCGTCATCTTCCATTGCGTAATTACATTCTACAACTTCATCGGGAATGGCTTCGTATAATTTGGAGGCCTCCGGGATTGGATGAGCAGCTAGGAAGTCGGCCAGCGCTTGGCCTTTGATGGACTTCTGCGGTACGTATACCATGTCATATGGTGTTAACAGCATCGCCCAAGTTGCGAGTCGGAAATTAAGAACACTCGGCTTGCTCATAAGTACTCAAAAAGGGTTGATCCTGGAGATGATATGGATAGTCTGGCCGGTGATGTAGTGCCGCATCTTTTGGATAGCGAACATCAGAGCCAAGCATTCTTTCTCCACTGGGTTGTACCGGTGTTCGGCTCTGACCATCATCCTGCTGAGGTAGTAGATAGCCTGTTCATGCCCCACATCGTTCTTCTGCACGAGAAGAGCTCCTAGCGAATGATCCATTGCTCGGACGTACAGCAAGAATGGTCTTCCCATGATGGGAGGCACCAGAACTGGCGGACTAGTGAGGTAGCGTTTGATATCCCCGAATGCTTGCTGACAGGTTTTGTCCCATACGAAGGATACACCTTTCTTCATGAGATGTGAAAAGGGCTGACATCTTCCCGAGAGGTTGGATATGAACCTCTGGATATAAGCCAGACGGCCTTGAAATCCCCGGAGTTCCCTCAGATTGCGGGGCGGTCGCATTTCTACGATGGCCTGGACTTTGTCAGGGTCCACTTGGATGCCTTTAGCGGTAATGACAAACCTCAGGAATTTGCCACTAGATAAACCCAGGAAGGACTTCGTAGGGTTCATCTTGAGTTGATGTTGGCGCATTACCTCGAATACCGTCCTCAAGTCTTGAATGTGATCATCCTTGAGGCGGCTCTTGACGGCTATGTCATCCACGTAACATTCTACTGTTTTGCGTAAATATTCATGGAATATGCCACTCATAGCCCGTTGGTATGTAGCCCCGACGTTCTTCAATCCGAAGGGCATGACCGTATAGCAATATACTCCCAACGGGGTACGGAAGGCAGTGTGCTTCTCGTCTTCAGGATGCATCTTGATCTGATTGTATCCGGAGAATCCGTCCATGAAAGACATATGTTCAAAACCGCAGGTGTTGTCGATCATGATGTCCGTGATGGGAAGAGGGAACTCATCCTTGGGGCAGGCTGCATTCAGATCTCGGTAATCGATGCAGATACATATTTTCTAATTTTTCTTCATAACTGGGACAACGCTGGCGACCCAGTCGGGATGTTGTTCTTCCCGGATAAAATCGCAGGTTATCAACTTCTTGACTTCAGCTTCGATGGCGTCCATCATGTCCGGGCGGAACCGACGTTGGTGCTGCTTCATAGGCTTCGAGTCGGTCAATATATTGAGCTTATGAGTAGCCACCTTCGGGTCAAGGCCTGGCATGTCCCCATAATCCCATGCAAAGACGTCGACGTATTCCTTTATCAGCTGTATGATTTCTTCCCTTTCAGCTGGGGGGAGATTGTCACTGATAAATATCGGCTTTGGCGAAAGTTCACCCCCAACATTGATTTGGATAACTTCGTCTTTGGTGGGAGGTTCTCTTTGCTCGAAGCAGAATTCCCACTGCGTATCCATTTGTTGAGCCCAAGAGTCATTCTCAAACGGCTCAGAATCCTGTTCATCTGCTCCTGAGGGATCTGTCACCACCATATTTACTGATAGTGTTTGTTCGAGAGCATCAGGTGAGTCGGGGGGCGACGGGCCATCCGGGGAGGAGGAAAAGATGCCCTCGTCTGACTTAGAAGTCGTAAGGGAGGTGGCATATCCTAACCCGAAACGGGTTTGCTGATAGCGGGGGTCGTCGTGCAGCGGCGTTCGTCTGCCCCTTCCGTGGTTGAGGCCTGGCCTCCGCTTCAAGTCGTAGCCCATATTTTGCATGATCCTTAACGCCTGCGGGCTGTATCGGTGAATCTGCATTTTTCCAGTATCGTCATCGAAATGATCTTCCTAGATAGCCGGTTGATTGTGCATGCGGCCGAAGACTATTGAACGCTGGCTGCTGCAGGTAGGCGGGACAATGAAGATAGAATCTTTCTGTGGCCCATATGTTATGACGACGTTGGATGATGACGCTACTTTCCAGACATACGGATGGTAGGAGTTCATGACTTCCAAGAATTTTTGTGCTATGGGTTCTACCTCGTCACGGGGAGTGGTACATACTTGCTCAGAGGTGAGAATGACATGGCAATTGACGGTCGAAAGTTTATTCAGAGGTAATATGAACATGACAAACTTTGTGATTGTGACTTCCATCGAGGATGGAGGCACACATCTGCTCAGAGGTGATATGGACATGGCAGCTTTTGTGGACTTAACACCACTGGCGTACTTTAGAGTTAAGTACGGATGTCAAGTGTAGATGACAATCGATATCAGAGGTAATATGGACATGACAACCGACGGTCGAAAGTTTATTCAGAGGTAATATGAACATGACAAACTTTGTGATTGTGACTTCCATCGGGGATGGAGGCACACATTTGCTCAGAGGTGATATGGACATGGCAGCTTTTGTAGACTTAACACCACTGGCATACTTTAGAGTTAAGTACGGATGTCAAGTGTAGACGACAATCGATATCAGAGGTAATATGGACATGACAACCGACGGTCGAAAGTTTATTCAGAGGTAATATGAACATGACAAACTTTGTGATTGTGACTTCCATCGGGGATGGAGGCACACATATGCTCAGAGGTGATATGGACATGACAGCTTTTGTGGACTTAACACCACTGGCGTACCTTAGAGTTAAGTACGGATGTCAAGTGTAGAGGGCAACTTATATCAGAAGATAGTCGGTAGCCGAAAGTTTTATTCAGGGGTGATATGAACATGACAAACTTTTAAAAGGAGAAAATCGTTATGTAAGAAAAGAATGGGAATCCAATCGGTACGGACCGTCCCTTTGTTCACAGATTCAAAGTGATGACCTTGGCATCGATCGTCTCCTGAATTTTCCTTTTTATCACATAGCACGCCTTTGTGGGGTGATGAGTGTATCGGTGGAAGAGACAATAATCTGGGTGATCCACGTCACCAGCCCTCTCAGGATGTCTGATGTTGGGTAGCTGGAGCTTGCGTTCTTTCATCAATATATCAAAAATCTCAATGATGTCGTCTTCGTTGAAGGAAAAAGTCCCTTTTTGTCTTCGGGCTCTTGATGCCTGAATTTTACGGTCTTGCAGGAAGATCGTTGCTGTTGCATCATTTTCAGACCTTGAGGGGATTTTACCCCTGACCCTAGACGTCCCCTTATTTTGTCGAGGTAAGTTACCTCTAGACATGCCGTGGTCTCTGGCCACAGAAACTGATTCATCAAGAACTGCCTCTGGTTGTACAGGACTGGACTTCGAAATTTTGGGTCTCTTGAGAGGCGCAGTATATCCCAACCCGAAACGAGCTTCTCGATAGTGAGAATTACTACGCACTGGCGTTCGCCTATCTTTCCCATAGTTGAGACCTTGTTTTAGTTTTAAGTCGTAACCCATGTTTTGCATAATATTTAATGCTTGTGGGCTGTATCTGTGGGTTTGTATTCTGACAGATTCAGACTCGCATGATTCCTCTTGCACGATTGGGGCATTTTGCCTGCTGCCAAAGATTATCGGACGCTGATTGTCATGGGTTGGTGGAATGATAAAGATAGAGTCTTTCTGTGGTCCACCTGTTATGATGACATCAGATGTTGACGTAGCTTCCCATATGATTTCCCTGTGTTTGACTGTCAGGGGAACCGAAGTCCGTTTATGACTCTCGTTCTTGCATTTCTGGATTAGGTAATCCCGCAGGTCAGGAGGAGTAGAGGAAGAAGATGAAGGCTTGTTTCTTCCATCAGCGGGCGTGCGGATATTGGGCACCCCGGTTTTCCCTGTGCCACCTGTGTACAACAGATTGGCCATCTGGGTGGCGGATAATCCCCTGGAGGGATGCCTTTTCGCAATCTGAGCTTGTTTTACGTCGAGGGACTGTGCCTGGCGTAAATTGGAGATTCACTCAGTCTGGCATAAAGCTGGAGAGGCCCTCAGTCGGCCATCGACTTCTCGCGTAATCCGGAGGGTAGGCAGATTGTTCTCTTGCTGGCGTAAAGGCCGAGAAGTTGAGTATTCTGCTGCTTGCTTTCCCTTATAGAAATCACGGCGCTCATCTGGTTCCTCGTAGAGGTCAGATGTTGTCTTGCGCTTGGAGCGTGATTTGTACTTCTGACCTGGCGCTGAGGCATTACCAGAAGTTTGGTCTGTACCGCGCGTAGCGGGAGACTGGTTTCTGCGCGTAGAGCGTAGTGGATACTTCTGGGTTAGCGCTAAGGCTTTGCCCGAAGTTTTGTCTGTACCGCGCATAGCGGGAGATTGGTTCTTACGCGTATAGCGCAGTGAATACTTCTGGGTCAGCGCTGAGGCTTTGCCCGAAGTTTCGTCTGTACCGCGCGTAGCGGAAGACTGAGTTTTACGTGCAGGGCACGGAGGGAGCAGTGCTACAACCTCATTGGTCGGAGAGGTCGGAGAGATCGGAGAGTCCACAGGAACGGTAGAGGATGTCTTGGGCATCTAGACCTTGCGCAGCTTCCTGTTGTCTTGGACGGAGAGAGAGCGAGAGCTACCCCCGGTTCGAAGCATATCTTCGTAGGCAGACTGGTTGAAATGGACGACCAGTGTCTTCTTTACGGTTCCTATAGATACCGCATCGTGTTGAGCAATTGCTTCCTCGTCAGAAGAGAAAGACGTCCCCAGCAGAGTCGCCATCTTGTTTGTGGTATTAAACGAAAGAATGAAGATATATTCAATATGAGGTTTACACAGAACCCGCCTTCTTTGGTTTACAAACAAACTTGTACAATTTGATCCTATACGAGGATATGGGAGTACAATTTATTTAATATGGATAAATATTGCTATAGGTGTCTGATCTGCAGTCGATCACTTTAGCCCTTGGACCACAAGATGTTGAAGAAGTGCCGTAGAAGACAGAAAGCAGCTTCGAAGGTTGCAGGAGAGGGTCGATGCACGATGCCAAAGTCGTCGATCCCTACTCTTTGCCTGAGCTCCGGTGCTCTCTCTCTCTCTCTCTCGGGTTCGACCTTCCAATTTTTGTCGACCTGGTTCGATCTTCAAGTTTGAAGTTTTTTGACCTTGTTCCTCATTGATAGAGGTCTCTATTTATAGAGTTTTAGTGACAGTGACCACTCCGTCGGTGTAACAACTGAGGAGTAGAAAGTACAACACCCTTTTACACAACGGTTAAAGTAACCAATGCCTGCGTATAGATGATCTTTTGAATGAGCGTGTGATGCGGGTCCAACTAAGGGACACAACGCGTACAATTGCTACGAAGATCACGGCGTAAAAGCCACGTAGGTAGGTATCCATTGTGTAGAAGAGGTTGGCATAGAAGCCAAATGTCTGTCACCATGGCATAGAAGCCAAATAGTTATCAAACCGGTATAGAAGCCGAACAGGCGTAGAATCCGAACAATCGTAGAAGCCGAGTGGTCGTAGAGGCCGAACAGGCATAGAAGCCGAAGGGGCACAGAGGCCGAGCAGGCGTAGAAGCCGAAGGGGCACAGAGGTCGAGCAGGCGTAGAAGACGAAGGGGCATAGAGGCCGAGCAGGCATAGAAGCCAAATGAGCACAAACGCTGGATGGGCATAGAAGCCGCTGCGTACCGTGCCACAGTATTGATGTGGACGTCTTAGCCAGAATTACGACTTTTGAAGATATAATCAAATCTCTTACATTAAATATCGAGATTTGCCACCATCTTGTGCATTAAATGTGGAGGCGTGTTCTTTGACGGTCTGCAACCCTTTCTGCGCATCAGTCGCAGAGATGTGCCTCGAAAAACTGTCACCGCTCTGTGCATTAGGCGAAGAGACGTGCCTCGAACCCCGTACGGAGTACAGCTTTTGGCGTAGCAGGCGGTTTGTCTACTGCAGAACGTAAACAGCTCGTGTTTTGCCTGTGTAAAACAAGGCAGCGTATCCCTTTGTGCTTGAAAAAAGTAGTTTATGCGAAGGGGATGGCGGTATTTGACAGCCTGGGTGGCAGTGCAGTGCCATCATTATAGCCGTCGCTTGGGTAGTCAAGCCGTATCCCTTTGCCAGAAGTCCAGACGTCAGGTTCATTGCAGGCTCTGACAGGTTCATTGCAGGATCTGACAGGTTCACTTCGGCGAATACGAAGCGTCTCTTGTACACCTCAACGCTGCGTATGAAAGGGGAGGAGTTTTACGCCCTGGAGGCGATGAAGCACCCTATTTTACGCTGAAGCGGTTTGGATGTACTGCCTTACTCGGATGGTCCTTTGAGCTTTTATGTTTCATGCTCTGTTCTAGCGGAAAAGGCGCCGTTGCACGCTTGATGGCTCTTAAGGCCTCTGCCTATGCTGCTCTGCACCGATATGGCGTGTATAGTCATCCGGCGTATTTTTTATGCTTCTGCAGCGAGTAGCTTCTCCACCAGTGCATTCAATGTACTGATAATCCACCAGTTTGTATACAGGGTGCAGGAGAATCTCGTTCGGTACGGATGCCTCCTTCGTGCGTGCTAAGGCGTGGAGATCACTCCGAAGTATCGCTACGTCCGAAATTGAAGCATATATACAAGACATAATATTGTGAACATCACCTGATCATCGCCTGTATAATTATTCCACAATTGTAGCCACTTGGCACACTTTTATTGTTTTAGAGAGATAGGCTTGAGCGACTTGAAATCTCGGCTATACGCCGCCTGTAACACTTGTTTATATGAATAAAGAGTTGCTTTACTTTAACTTGTGTTATTTAATGCTTCCGCTATATTGTCGACTCAGTGAATCTGTTACCAAATTGCTATACGTTTATGACTCCGCTACATTCGGACAATTTGTGCGACTCTGTGGCTTAGAACTCTTACCGCCAGCCAATGAACCACGACCTTGCACGGGCGTGGCTCACGCTCGTGCGGTATCACGCCCTGATGGGTCAAAGTGATCGTTCCGCGGGAGCGCTGGCGCGATAATTCTTGCCTAGCGGGAACAACTTTTGCCTGCGGGAGATCGGGGCATGACACACTCCACCCCGGCTACTGTTTTATCCCCCGGTCGAGCCCTTCCACAGCTGCGCCGCTGCCCAACCACCTCCACGACCTTCTCCTTCCCGCCTCGTCCTTCGTCGGAGCCGTCGACGTTTTCAACCACCCGTCCCACAGCAGCCCGGCCATCTCCCTCTCCTCATTACTCCTCGCTGGAACCGCTGTACCGACCAGAGCCGGCCGTCCTGCCGACGACGAGTAACAGTGCCCACGACTCCGCCACCATTGTTTTCCTCTCCTCGTTCTCCTCATCACCGGAGCAGCATTTCCTGACCCCACCTCCTTGCTGAGCCGACTCTCCCTGATCACCTGAATCGCTTGTCAGTCGGAGCTGACCCACTGGGCCACGGTAGCCCCAGTCTCGTGCACCCCTTCACCTCGTCGGACCACCCCGAGCACCACCTCCCCCCTGCAACCTCCCTCTGCTTCTTCCCTCCGGCCACGAGCACCACCACCATCGTCGTCATCATCCTCTTCGTTGTCTTCATCCTCCTCGTCATCGTCATCATCCTCTTCGTCATCTTCGTCATCCTCGTCGTCGTCATCATCGTCATCGTCGAGCTCGTGCACGCGCACGCCAAAACCAAGGTGAGGAGTATTCCTTTTAATTGTGTACGCATACGTACGCATATACGTATTTATTTGGGTGTAGGTATATACGTATTAGCATACATATTGATAGATATATTTAAATGTATATTGGTACATATATATATAGTATATTTCTTAAACTAGTATATATATATATATATATATATATATATATATATATATATATACATAAGTATACGTATTGTAGATTATTCAATTTAGTATATGAATATAATTGATTGGTATATATGTAGGGTATATGTACTAATATATATATTTAAATGTATTTTTGGCATACATATGATGTATATATATATATTGTATATGAGTATTGTTCAATTGGTATAGTATAGTATGTACATATATTTAGTATGTGTACATTATTCAATATGATGTATATATATATTGTTCAACTAGTATATATTATATATGTAATTAATTGCTATACATATATTGTATATGTATTTAATTTGGTGTATATATATTATAAGTATTAATGCTAGATAGTAATATGTATAAAATATTTTATGTATCTACCTACTAGATGACCCAAGTATGACCATGTAGCATGTTAGCAGATGGCCATATGCACACCGACATACTGGCAGGACCGTATCATTGACTGTCTGATTGCACAACAATTTCAGACACAACACCCGTACAATTGACGCACACTTGACCTTACCTGACTAGAGTCATACCTAGCATAGTCCCGAGTTCAGTGTATTTGTGATTGTGTGATTAGTGTAATATCTGATGCAGTGTTGTATTATTTTATGATATGTCTATAGGACTGTTGGATCATCCAGACGATACTCTGGATCAGGACATTGGTATTACCAGCTAAGGACCCAAGGCGAGTACATTCTTTGATGAATTCTAATTATTTGATAATATCTATAATTCCAATATCTTAAAATGTTATATCTGATTCTTGACACTGTGCTATACGGACTAGTATATAGATTGGATCTGCAGTCATGAGATGTTATATTGATTATCGTATTGATATTGTACACGACATTGTTATTTAGACCTTGTACATGATATATTGGATATTGCTCGTGTATCGTGACGTATCGTAATTGGATCCACTGTACTAGTTGGGGGCGGAGGAAATATTAGTAGATTATGTGATCATACCCAACTCTACATGCATCATAGCTCACCCCACACTTCACGTCGGGTGCGGCCTGACCATTACATGCCGCATAGCTGTTATATATGATTAGCCTGACCACTACTTGCATCATAGCTAACCAAATGGTTAGCCTGACCTTACATAAATCATAGGTAATCATATGTAACAAGCCTGATCTTGTCCCAAGCCGATCACATGATAGACTGATATTACAAACACTTAGAATAGTTATAGTTCTCTATTTTAGATCATATACTACATCACCCGTATATGATATTGTACCTTGTTCTCTTCATTTCATATATGCACTGACTGTATCATATTGCCTATATTGGTTGTCTCTTTATTTTGCCATTGTATTTATTCATTGTCTTCTCTCAGTATATAGCATCATTTGTTTATTGTTTTATAGCCCTTATCAATTAAATGGAATTATTATTTGAGATGTACTTTGCTCCTTCCTGACTGGAAATATTTTTTCCAAACTATGCCTTAGAGGACTGGTGTCCGACATTTATGGACCACAGGGTGAGTAGCTGCAGACTTGGACTTGGTAGTTCAGTTGTGATTCTGGAAGGTCTAGCCGGAATCACTAGTTATCTAGTTAGTTCTTTTAGCAGATTATTTTGGTACCGGATTTGTCTCCGGCATACTCTTGAGACTTGGATTATATTGTTGAGTTAAACTATTTCTATTTAGACTTGTGTTGCATCTTACTTGTTTATTCGAGATCGTATCGTGCTGTAGTTATGTGATTGAGTATGTTGTTCATATTATATTATGGTATCCGTGTCTCCTTATGGAGTTGGATGCTCGTGTAAGATTGTTTAGATAGCATCATGACCTAGACAACGTTCTACCGTCGATGCTGCGGCGTAGGCTGGAGGTACCCACGTACTCATACCCCAATTCCGGGTACGGGTCATGACAAGTGATCCAATACGTGATTAGGATCCTCCACGTACCATCTCAACTGCAACACATGAAATACGTTATGCACTCCCTTTAGTGCATGTGGCAAGTCTAGTCTATAAGCAACTACACCGACCCTCTCTAGAATAGAAAAAGGTCCGATGAATCGTGGACTAAGCTTCTCGCCTTCACCGAAATGAATCGTGCCTCGTATCGGAGAAATTCTCAGAAATACCAAACCACCCACCTAGAACAAAATACCACCTTAAGAACTTAATCTATAATAATCAACCAATAACAAGCACAAAATAAAAAACCTAAAACTATACTTCAAACTCCAAAGGTCTCCGGTGTCTATCGGCCCAATGCCGCTGTCTGTCCTACGCCACTCGAAGTCTATCTCTGATCAATTAAACCTTCTCCGCTGCATCTACAACCATCTCTGGCCCAAACAAAACTCTCTCTCCAACATTATCCCATGACAAGGGAGTACGATATCTCCGACCTTACAGAGGTTTAAATGGTGACATCTCTATATTAGCTTGGTAGCTGTTGTTGTAAGCAAACTCTACCAAATAGAGATGGTCCTCCCAAGATCCCATAGAATCTAGTACACAAGTGTGCAGTATATCCTCGAGAGTCTGAATAGTCCTCTCTGACTGCCCATCTGTCTGAGGATGATATGTAGTACTGAACTTGTGCTGGGTGCCCAAACTCGCCTACAAACTCCTCCAGAAATGAGAAGTGAAACAACTATCACGATCTGAGACTATGTTGACGGGAACTCCATGTATCCTGACGATCTGCCTCACATACATCTCTGCCAGCTTCTCCGTAGACAAACCCACCTTGAAAGGCAAAATATGGGCCGACTTGGTCAACCTATCAATGATGACCCAAATCGCGTCTTTTCCTCCTTGAGATCGTAGAAGTCCGGACACAAAATCCATAGTAATGTGCTCCCACTTCTACTCTGGAATGGGTAATGGCTGAAGTAAACCTCCTGGCCTCTGCCTCTCGGCTTTCACCTGCTGGCACACTAAGCATCTGGATACAAACTGTGCCACTTCCCTCTTCATGCCATACCACTACACACTCTCTTGCATATCCTGATACATCTTGTTGGCACCTGGATGTATGGAATACTGAGAGCAAAGCACTTCTTGTAATACCTCCTCACGCAGCTCCCCACTAGGCACACACAATCTAACACCATGCCGCAAAGAACCATCCTCAGCAATAGTGAAATTATCCTCCAATCCTTCTCTCACCTGAGCTCTGATGCTCCTCAGAGATACATCCTTATACTGTGTTGCCTTGATCCTGTCCATCAAATCTGAGTGTATCTGCAATCCCCATATCTCCATAGCCAAACCAGGAACTATCACCTCAATGCCCAAGCTCTCCAAGTCCTGCAACAAATATCGATCATGTGTCAAAAATATAGCTACTGAATACCTGCTCAAGGCATCAGCAACTACATTGGCTTTTCCAGGATAATATTGCAAAGAGATATCAAAATCCTTCATCAGTTCCAACCACCGATACTGCCTCATGTTCAACTCCTTCTGCGTGAAAACGTACTTCAAGCTCTTATGGTCTGTGAAGATCTACACACGCTCTCCGTATAAATAGTGTTTCCATAATTTTAGGGCAAAGATGACTGTTGCCAAGTCCAAATCATGGGTAGGAAAGTTCTTTTCATGATGACGCAATTGCCTGGATTCATAGGCAATCACTTTCCCATTCTGCTGAAGAACACAACCCAAACCTTTCCCTGATGCATCACTATAAATAGTGAAATCTCCAGACTCTGATGGCAACATCAAAATAGGAGCAGACGTTAACTTCTTCTTCAATTCCTCAAAAGCAACCTGGCAATCCTCCGTCCAAACAAACTTTACATCTTTCCTGGTGAGTCTGGTCATCTGCTTGGCAATCCTCAAAAAATCTTGCATAAACTTCCTGTAGTAGCCTGCCAATCCCAAGAAACTCCTGATCTCTGCTACGAAACTCGGGGTCTTCTAAGATTCCACTACTGCGATCTTCTTCGGATTCACTGAAATACCATCACCAGTTACAACATGCCCCAAGAATTCTACCTTGTCCAAGAAGAACTCACACTTGGACAATTTCCCATACAACTTCTCCTTTCTCAGTACCTCCAACACAATCCGCAAATGCTCCTCGTGCTCCTCCGGTGTCTTCAAGTATATGAGTATGTTGTCGATGAACACCACAACGAACTTGTCAAGGTACTGATGGAAAAACTTGTTCAACAAATTCATAAATACCGCCGGGGCATTAGTCAACCCAAACGGCATCACCATAAACTCATACTGACCATACCGAGTCCGAAAAGCAGTCTTCGGTATGTCCTCCGACTTCACTTTCACTTGGTGGTAGCCTGATCTCAAGTCTATCTTAGAAAATACCTTGGCACCACTCAACTGATCTAACAATTCATCAATCCGTGGCAAAGGGTACTTATTCTTGATAGTGAGATTATTTAATGCCCGGTAATCAATGCACATGCACACTGATCCATCCTTCTTCGGTACAAACAATACCGGGGCTCCCTACGGAGAAGAACTCGATCTGATAAACCCCTTATTCTGTAATTCGTCCACCTGTTTCTTTAGCTCGACCAGCTCGATGTTGTTTACTCTATAGACGTAGTGTGAAATTGGTTCTGCACCTGGCACCAAGTCTATAGAGAATTCAACATCTCGATCTGGTGGCAATCCTGTCAATTCCTCAGGAAACACATCCAAGAACTCTGCTATCAACGGATGCGGCAACTCCTTGTCTTCCACCATAGCTCCACAAATAATGCCTTCTCCCTGCTCTGTAGCTCCTATAGCAAACTCAAACTCTGGCTCACCTAGCGGACCAAATAAAACTCTACCTCCTCTATAATCTATACTAGCACGGTGCCTACTCAACTAATCCATCCCGAGTATAATATCGTAGCTCAAAAGTGACATTACAAGTAGATACGTACTCAACTCCCGGCCTCCAAGAGTAACTCTTCGATCCTTGCAAATATTATTAACTAGGATAATGCCTCCCCCGGTCATGAACTTGCAAGTCCTAAGCAAAGACTCAGCTACCAAACCATGCCTTAGAGCAAAAAAATAGATACAAAACTATGGGAAGCACTACTATCAAACAAAGCCAAAGCTGGAATGGAATCAAAAAGAACAGAACCTGCAACGACATCTCTGGTGGGCTCATCCTCCTCGATGGTCATAGTAAATGCTCGTCCCTGTCATGCACCTCGCTGATGCTGATGCTGGACATAACGCTGCTGCTGGGTCAGAAGCGGTCCCCTCGGCTGTACTGCAGGTGGTCTCGCTTGTGTCCTTGGAGCTGAAGCTGCTCCCTGAACTGTACGATGAGGACACTATTTCATTTGATGCCCTTCAGTACCACAATATAAACAAACTCCCGACCTCTTCTTGCAAACTTCCTACATGTGGCCGGACTTCTTGCAGAAGTGGCAAAAAACTTGCTGTAACTATCTCTGCTACTATGATGCCTGGTGAAATGGTGCCCTAGCTGAATTCTGGTGCTGCTGTGACTGCTGGAAAGACCTGGACTAGAAATGAGGATGCTTGGCAGATATTGCACTGCTGTTGGCCCCTAGAAAAGAATCATGATCTCTCTTGGTCTTCAAACCCAACTCCCGTTCAACCTTGCGTGCCTCCGCAAGTATCTCTGAGTATGTCTCAAAAAAAGACGGAATGAGGATCTTCACTTTCCAGTTTAGGCCCTTGCGAAAATGAGTAGCCCGAACCTCCGGCTCTCTCACCAAATACTCTGCAAATCAGCTCAGCCTGCCCAACTCCGTATCGTACTCCTCTACGGACATGCTCCCCTGAATGAGGCTCTCAAACTGCCTCCCCAAGTCTAGCCTATCTGTTCGAGCGAAGAACTTCTTCTTGAAGAGGTCCTTGAACACCTCCCAAGACTGTCCTGCGTCAACCAGAATCAGCTCATTCTTGAACCAAGTGTGGGCGACGTCGAACAGTTGAAGTCCTACTGCCTCAACCTTCAGATCCTCAGAAAGACGGGACACTCGCATAAGATGCCCAATGTCCTCGAGCCAATTATCAGTATAGACGATGCCCTCCGTCCTCTTGAAGACCCTAGGCTCTAGCTTCTTGAAGTCCTGAATATTGCCTGGCCGAAGCTGAGCAACCTGAGGAGCAACCTGCTGCTGGATCGAAACTCCTCTCTCTACTATGACACGAGCAAGCTGATGAGCACTCTCGATGCCCTACCATAAGACGTTGGTCTATCTCAGATGTGCCTCTGACTGAGCCCTCTGTGCCTCCAATATCTCGCAAAATAGTGAGAACATCTGTGTCGCATCTGCTGTGTCATGACCCGCACCCAGAATTTGGGCATGAGTCGTGGGTACGTCCAGCCTACGCCGCAGCATCGGCGGTAGAATGCTGTCTAGGTCTCAACAATATACTAAACAACTCACAACCTGTCAATGATATCAACTCCATAGGGAGGACAATAGAGTAACCATCTCTCAATAGCTCATAATATATACTCAATCACAATAACTATGAGAATATAAATGGTACGATAAAAGATAAGAAAGAATGACATAAGTCAAACACAATGTCTCAAATAGAGATAAACCACAGTCTAGCTGTCCAACATAAAAGTCTCCACAAGTCTCAAATTAAACTCCACATAAGTCTCAACATAACTAAAATAAACCTCAAAATAAGTCTCAATGCATAAAATAAATGCTGTCTAAACAGCTGCAGATAGTGTCTCCTCTAATGGAATAGACTCCTCTAGGATCTCTGGTGTGTAGTCTGCATCTATACCTGGTCCATAATGTGTAGGACAAAAATCCTCAAGGTCCTCTGGAAAAAATATCCAGTAAGGACTGGAGCGAAGTACAAGCACTAATAGCAGTTCCACATATATTGACAAAAACTATAATATAGTGTAAAGAAATACAAGATGGATATCAATACTGGCAATAAATAATAATAGAATAATAAAATACTGGAAATAAAAATACTAAATAAGAAATACGGGAATAATATCATCATCAATGGTACATCTAGCAATGAACAAAAGTACAAGTGTATGCTAGAACAATGAACTGGAAATATAAGTGAATGCTAGAACAATAACTAGAACATAGAGAAATACTAGATCAATAAACTAGAGATACATGTATAGACTATCTAGCTAAGTGTGTGAAAGATTAGCATATCATGTGATCGACTTGGGACTGATCAAGCTTGTTACATATGATTAGCTATAATTCATGTAAGGTCAGGCTAACCATCCGGATAGCTATGATGTGAGCAATAGTCAGGCTAATCACATGTAATATGCTATGAGGAATGTAATGGTCAGGCTGCACCAAGGTGAAGTGTGGGTGAGCTATGATGCATGTAGAGTTGGGTATGATCACATAAGCTACTAATATCTCCCCATCCCCAGGTAGCACGATGGATTCCAATCATGACTCCTCGTGACAGGTCTCGATGATGCCAACTCGTGTATACATAGTATCAGAATCATGTACGCTATACAACTAGAATTATAGAGATAATCAACATAATAAAAATGGTTAGAGAATGTACTCGCTGGAAATACCAATGTTCTGTTTCCAAGGTCTTGTCTGAATAATCCAAAAGTCATATAGACATCATTTAATGATAATATTGCATCAGTCGATACACTAACATACACACAATCAATAGTACACAATGAACTCAGAGACTTCGCTTGGGGTGGCGCTTGTCGTCTAATAGGGTCAAGTGTGCGTCTAGTTGTACAAGTGTCACGTCTGCAATTGCTGTGAAATCAGACAGTCAATTACTAACACAGGTCTCGCCAGTACGTCAGTGTACATAAGACAGTAAACTCATAATTCTCAGGGTCACATGGTCAATGTAACTACGGGATATCCGTAATTAATACTGGGCATATTGTATATATATACAATATAAATATATAGTCCTAACTAGCATTTAGCATTTAATTACATACAATATATATATATATATATATATACCATATATTTATATATGTATATATCAACCAATAATTATATGCATACCAATTGGAATGTTATACACATATGCGTACGTATACGCATTTGAGTTTGGGTTATTTGCAGGGTCTCTTGCAATCACCATCTAATGAACTTGTCATGGAGAAATATGCTAGATCCTAACGTTTCACACATACGTATACATACACAATATGAAGAGAGTAACTCAAACCTGTGCGCACGCGAGTGAGGGGGTATTCGAGTCGAGGTGGGCTGTCGGGTCGTCGAGGGATTCAGCGGGCTGCTGCTGGTGTTCCATTGAGGAGTCGAATTCAGCGGTGTCCGACGGGTTCAGGCGTGTGCTATTGAGGTGTTCAAGCATAGTTGAGGTGTTCAGCGGGCTGGTGCTGGTGCTCAGTCGAGTCGAGGGAAGGGCTCAGGTGGTTAGCAGCGGCTTCCGGCAAAGATGGCGTCATGCTCCGACGTTGTGGTTGAGGGAGTCAGTCGGGTGTGATCAGGCGGCTGCCGTCGTTCAGTCGAGGACAGCGGGGATCCGGGGTTGTGGCTCCGTCGAGTATGGAGGAAGGGGTGGCGGATACGGGCTGCTCCGACGAGTTCTCCGGTCGGGATCGGCTTGGGGAGAAGATGAACAGGAGATAGGGGGTGTTCGGCTGGAATAGTTTAGGTTTGAAGAAAATTAAAGAAATGAAAAAGTTATATATATATATATGTGTGTGTGTGTGTGTGTGTGTGTGTGTAGAATTAGGGTTGGGTTGTTGGGGTTGACCTAGAAAGGTGGGCCGGTCAACACTCCTCCTTGGAAAAAAGGCTTGGCTTCTCTTGTAGAAATTGGAGGGCTAGGATTACATGATTTTAAAATGGAGGGCCAAGGTTCAATGAGGGTTGATGTTGAATGCTTCATACTCCAAGAATTAGAGAAAAATTACATGACCATATTAATGAAGGAAAATGAGGTTTCTTTATGCGTTGGTCCCATGGGGTATGGACACCTCAATGCACTAAAATTGCCTAACAATTGGAAAATTTCACAAGATAGGATTTTTGGATTAATTTATTTAGAATTAATATAATTGGTGTCCTAAAATTAATTAGAAGTAAATGGGGTTAAAATTAGGTGGGACACAAGTGTCATGAATGTGGGAGACTCAAAGTAGAATATTCTCATAATTTGGGTTACAAAAAAATGGATCAAGATTGTGTCTCCAATTTTGATTGGAACGCACAACGATGCAAAGTTAGATTTATAAAAAATTAAATATAATCGTTTGTAATGAATGTTATACGACTAAAATAAAGCACAAAAAAATATAGTTATGAGTTACACAAGGATCAGAATAGAAGACTGGCACGACTAGGACAAGGGTGTGAAATTTATAGGAAGGCAATGGCTAGTGTAGTGCTCCAATTATCGAAGCAACGGTAAGGTACAACAATCAATTAAAAATCACAGCAATTAAATATAAATAAATGTCATACAATATTAACACATTAAATTAAATAAGTAAAAAGACGAAAATACCCCTATTCTGGAATGTGCTAGTGACAAGTCTATCCTCCTTAAAAGAATTTCATCCTCCAAATTAAAAATAAACTAGTACAAGAACAAACAATCAAACAAGGAATTATACCTCAAGTCTCGAAGAGATACGGATACTGCTCGCGCATTTCGTCCTCTCTCTCCCAGGTTGACTCGCCTGGAGAGTTATGTCTCCATGCAACATGAACCAAAGGGATGGTCTGGTTCTGCAATACCTTCTCTCTACGATCCAAGATCTCCACGGGCTATTCGAGATAGCTGAGCGTCGGTCCAACCTCGATCTTCGAGTGATCTAGTACGTGACTAGGATCTGCCATATACCGTCTCAGCTGTGACACGTGGAACACGTCATGCACTCCATCTAGAGTAGGCGGCAAGTCCAGTCTATAGGCCACTGCACCGACCCTTGCAAGAATACCGAAAGGTCCGATGTATCGTGGACTAAGCTCTCCGCCTCTACCAAAATGAATCGTGCCCCATGTCGGAGAAATCCGTAGGAACACTAAATCACCAACCTAGAACAAACAGTCTTAACACGCAATCTAAAACAAACAATCACAAACCAAAAATAACAAAATCTATACCTGAAACTCTAGGGGTCTACGGTGGCTATCGGCCCAATGCCGCTGTCTGTCCTGCGCCACTCGTAGACTGTCTGTGATGAGCTTCACCTTTTCTGCTGCATCCATGACCATTTCTGGTCCTAACAAAGCCCTCTCTCCAACATTATCCTAAGATAATGGTGTATGACACCTTCGTCCATATAAAGCCTCGAATGGTGACATCTCAATACTGGCCTGGTAGCTGTTGTTGTAAGCAAACTCTACTAGGTATAGATGATCCTCCCATGAACCTTCGAGATCCAAAATGCAAGTGCGTAACATATCTTCAAGAGTTTAAATAGTCCTTTCAGACTGCCCGTCTATCTGGGGGTGATATGCGGTATTGAACTTGAGCTGAGTGCCCAAGCTAGCCTGTAGACACCTCCAGAAATGGGAAGTGAAACGACTATCCCGATCTGAGACAATACTCACAGGAACTCCATTAATCTGATAATCTGTCGCACGTACATCTCTGCTAGCTTCTTTGTCGATGTACCCACTTTGAATGGTAAGTAGTGGGCTGATTTGGTCAACCTATCCACGATGACCCAAATTGTATTATTTCCTCCTGGAGAATATGGAAGCCCTGAAACAAAGTCCATAGTCACGTGCTCCCACTTCCATTCTGGAATAGGTAAAGGTTGAAGCAATCCACCTGGCCTATGTCGATCTGCTTTTACATGCTGGCACAATAAACATCGGGATACAAAGCGTGCTACCTCATACTTCATACCATACCACCTTACGTGCTCCCTCAGATCTCGATACATGTTGTTGGCACCGGGATGCATCGAGTACTGAAAGCGATGTGCCTCCTGCAAAACCTTTTCGCTCAGCTCTCTACTTGGCACACACATCCTCGTGCCATATCGTAAGGATCCATCATCTGCAATAGTAAAGTTATCTGTCAATCCTGTTCCAACCTGTGCTCTGATACTCCTCAGAGTCTCATCATTATACTGTGCAGCTCTAATTCTGTCCATCAGCTCTGATTGTATCTGCAAACCTCACATCTGAATCTCAACATCTGGAACTAGCACTTCAATTCCCAAGCTCTCAAGATCGGCCAATAAATGTCTATCTGTTGTCAAGTACATAGCCATCGGATACCTACTCAAGGCATCGACGAGTACTTTAGTATTTTCTAGGTGGTACTGTAATAAGATATCGAAGTCTTTCATCAACTCTAACCACCTCCTCTGCCTCATGTTCAATTTCTTTTATGTAGACACGTACTTTAAGATCTTGTGGTCCGTGAAGATCTCCACACGCTCTCCGTACAGATAGTGTTTCCATAGCTTTAGAGCGAAGATAACTGCTGCTAACTCCAAATTGTGAGTGGGGTAGTTGTTTTTATGAGCGCGTAATTGTCTTGAAGCATAGGCAATTACTTTCCCGTGTTGCTGAAGAACGTAACCCAAACCTTTTCCTAAAGCATCACTAGAGATAGTGAAACCTCCTGTCCCAGATGGCAATGTCAAAATCGAAGCCGTCATCAATCTCTTCTTCACCTCATCAAACGCGGCCTAACATTCCTCTATCCAGACAAAATCCATATCTTTCTTGGTTAGCCTAGTCATTGGCTCTGCAATCTTGGAGAAGTCTTGTACGAACCTCCTGTAGTATCGTGCTAGTCCGAGAAAGCTCATGATTTCAGCTACCGAACTGGGGGTAGCCTATGATTCCACTGCTTCAATCTTCTTTGGGTTAACTGAAATTCCGTCACCCGTTACCATATATCCAAGAAATTCAACCTTGTCAAGGAAGAACTCACACTTTGAAAGCTTTCCGTACAACTCCTCTTTCCTGAGAGTCTCTAAGACCATCCTCAGGTGCTCTTCGTGCTCCTCTGGGGTCTTTGAATACACAAGAATGTCATCGATGAACACTACTATGAACTTGTTAAGGTACTGGTGGAATACCTTATTCATTAAGTTCATGAATACTGCTGGTGCATTGGTTAAACCAAACGACATTACCGTGATTTCAAACTGGCCATATCTGGTCCGAAAAGCTGTCTTCGGTATGCCTTCTCTCTTCACCTTCACCTGGGGATAGCCTGACCTCAAGTCTATCTTCGAAAACACCTTTGCTCCGCTCAATTGATCGAAAGATCATCTATCCTCGGCAGCGGATATTTGTTCTTGATAGTGAGGTTGTTCAGAGCTCTATAATCGATACACATGCTTACCGTGCCGTCCTTCTTCGGTACGAACAATACCGGAGCTTTCCATCTGGATCTAATAAAACCTTTGTCCTGTAGCTTCTCAACTTGTTTCTTCAGTTCTACCAGCTCGCTGTTGTTGACTCTATAAATGTGTTATAAAATAGGCTCTGCTCCTAGTACCAAGTCAATAGAGAATTCAACATCTCTGTCTGGCGGCAAGCCTAGCAACTCCTCTAGAAATACATCTAAGAATTTTGCTATCTGAGGATGTGGTAACTCCTCTTCTTCCTTCCTGGCTCCGCAAAAAGTACCTCTGCTCTGCTTCGCTGCTCCTCTGGCGACCTCAAACTCTGGTTCTCCTGGCGGTCAAAATATTACTCAGCCTTCGTGACAATCTATAGTAGCATGATGTTTACTCAACCTGTCTCTTTCGAGTATAATATCGTATCCCGGAAGTGGCATGACGAGTAAACTCATACTCAACTCTCGGCCTCCCAATGATACTTCTTCGATCCTTGCAATAATCACCGTCTAGGATAATGCCTCCTCCAGTTATGATCTTGCAAGTCCTATCTAATGGTTCTGTCTCTAAATGATGCTTAAGAGCATAAGATACAAATACGAAACTATGGGAAGCGCCAGAATCAAATAATGCAAGTACTGGAATAGAATCGAGAGAAACTGAACCTGAAATTATGTCTCCACCTGGCTCAGCCTCCTCAATCGTCATGGCGTATACGCATCCCTGTGGTGCTCCTCTCTACTGCTGCTAGTGCTGAGCAAACCTCTGCTGCTATGGTAGAAGTGGAGGTCCCCTCTGCTGGCCTCCAGGTAGAGTAAGTACTCTGGCTGGTCCTCTCTGAGCGGCTGTTCTACCCTGACGAGTCTGAATAGATGGACAGTCCCTCAGCTGATGTGCTGATGATCCACAGGACAAGCATATACCCAACCTCTTCCTACAGATTTCTATGGTATATCCCATCTTCCCGGAATACGCACATTGGGCAACGGGCTGATTCTGTCTCTATGGCTGCTGCTGCTGGATGTGTCCTCGAACTGGTGTCTGGTGCTGCTGATGCTGCTGTTGGTACAGCCTCTGTTGTTGCTGAAAGTGTGGGCGCTTGGCCGGTCCTGTGTTACCACTTGTTCCTCCAGAAGTGTTGCGTCCTCTCTTGGGCCTGAGGTCCAAGTCATGTTAAGCAATCTGGGGATCCATCAGAATACCCTCAAATGTAGCAGTGCATCATCCCAAAGTACGAGACTTGATCTCTCTATTTAACCCCTTTCTGAATCTTCGTGTTCTGTCTCCTGGGTCTCAAATCATCGATGTCACAAATCGACTCAAACGACAAAACTCTACGGCGTATTCGTCGACAAACATGCTTCCTTGGACTAAGTCATAGAACTGACTTTCCAATGCTCTTAAAGCTACGTCAGGAAAGAAATTCTTCTTGAAGAGATCCTTGAAGGCCTCCCAAGTAAGTCCTTCGTCAGTAAGCCTCGGCTCTGTACGATACCACGTCAGCGCGATATCAAACATCTGACTGCCAGCGGCCTCGATCTGAAGAATCTTCGAAATCTGCTCCAAACGCAAGTTCCTCTCTATATCCTATAGCCAGTCATCAGCATAGAGTATTCCTTCGGTGCCTTTGAACTCTTGAGGCATCATCCTCTTGAAGTCCACTATAGTACCCAGCCTCTGGTGATGCTGGCCAGGATGCTGGTGGTGTTGTGCTACTCTCTCCACAGCCTGGAGAGCCACCTGATGAGCATTCTCCATGCTCTCTCTCATCAGCTCTGTCTGTGCCTGGTGCGCCTCTGCGTGCACCCTCTGAGCCTCAGCTTGAACACGCTGAGCGTCTACTATCACTCTCTGGGCCTCTAGCATGCCTTGGATCAGTGTGAACATCTGTGCCCCGTCAGTGGGCATACCTCCGGGAATCAAAGTCGGTGGTGGTGGAAGGTTTTCCATCACAGCTGGGGCAATCCTCTGAACATATGGAGGAGGAATCCCAACAGCTGCAGTTACTCCCGCATGAACAGGAGATGCGGGAGGAACTCCCGATGTCTGTTCGTCAGGTCGAGAGGTGGCAGACCTCTCTGAAGCTGCTGCTCCCAGTCTCAAAGACCTAGTCTTCGGCGGCATCCTGAAGATAGATCAAAAAACGATAATAGATACGGTATCATCAAGGAAGGATAGTAAAATTCTAAAGGAATCAATCATTCTGAATAGCATTGTAAGATCAGAATTTCCTAGTTGTGATTGAGCATACTCTCATCCTAAATCCTACTTCCTATATCCTATCGTAGGATCGCAGTAGTACAACTAAGTTGTCGCACTACCACGATATCACACAACTTGCGAAACTAGACCTGCGTGGGCCACCATTAAAAATGTCGTACCCGGAATTTTGGCATGAGTCGTGGGTACGTCCAGCCTACGCTGCAGCATCGGCGGTAGAACACTGTCTAGGTCTCAACAACATACTAAACAACTCACAACCTGTCAATGATATCAACTCCATAGGGAGGACAATAAAGTAACCATCTCTCAATAGCTCATAATGTATACTCAATCACAATAACTATAAGAATATAAATGGCACGATAAAAGATAAGAAAGAATGACATAAGTCAAACACAATGTCTTTAATAGAGATAAACCACAGTCTAGTTGTCCAACATAAAAGTCTCCACAAGTCTCAAATTAAACTCCACATAAGTCTCAACATAACTAAAATAAACCTCAAAATAAGTCTCAATGCATCAAATAAATGCTGTCTAAACAGATGCAGGTAGTGTCTCCTCTAATGGAATGGACTCCTCTAGGATCTCTGGTGTGTAGTCTGCATCTATACCTGGTCCATAATATGTAGGACAGAAATTCTCATGATCCTCTGGAAAAAATATCCAGTTAGGATTAGAGCGAAGTACAAGCACTAATAGCAGTTCCACATATATTGACAAAAACTATAATACAGTGTAAAAAAATATAAGATGGATATCAATAATGGCAATAAACAATAATGGAATAATGAGATATTGGAAATAGAAATACTGGAATAAGAAATACGGGAATAATGTCATCATCAATGGTACATCTAGCAACGAACAAAAGTACAAGTGCATGCTAGAATAATGAACTAGAAATATAAGTGAATGCTAGAACAATAACTAGAACATGGAGAAATGTTAGTTCAATAAATTAGAGATACATGTATAGACTATCTAGCTAAGTGTGTGAAATATCAGCATATCATGTGATCGGCTTGGGACAGATCAGGCTTGTTACATATGATTAGCTATGATTCATGTAAGGTCAGGCTAACCATCCGGATATCTATGATGCGAGCAATAGTCAGGCTAATCACATATAATAGGCTATGTGGCATATAATGGTCAGGCTGCACCGACATGAGGTATGGGTGAGCTATGATGCATGTAGAGTTGGGTATGATCACATAAGCTACTAATATCTCCCCATCTCCAGCTAGCACAATGGATTCCAATCACGACTCCTCATGACAGGTCTCGATGATGCCAACACGTGTATACATAGTGTCGGAATCATGTACGCTATATAACTAGAATTATAGAGATAATCAACATAATAAAAACTATCAGAGAATGTACTCGCCTGTAGTCCTCTGCTGGAAATACCAATGTCCTGTTTTCGAGGTCTTGTCTGAATAATCCAAAAGTCCTATAGACATCATTTAATGATAATATTGCATTAGTCGATACACTAATATACACACAATCAATAGTACATAATGAACTCAGAGACTACGCTAGGGGTGACGCTTGTCGTCTAACAGGGTCAAGTGTGCATCTAGTTACACGGGTATCACGTTTGTAATTGCTGTGAAATCAGCCAGTCAATCACTAATACAGGTCTCACCAGTACGTCAGTGTACATAAGGCAGTCAACTCTTTCTAATTTTCTTTCTAATTTTCTAACACGTGAATTTTTGCAGCAAGATATCAAATAGCTCTCGCGGCAGAGGCAAGTCCAAAGGGACATTATGTCCCCAGGACTCTTTTGGCTTTCAGAAGGTCATTGGCCGAAAGCCACCTCCCACTAAAGCTGGATCCAGCTCAGAGGCCATGGGCAAGCAGCCAGCAATTTCTGCTGATGCTAATAACCGATCTTACAGAGAAGCAATGGAAGTTGAGTCCATCTTCTTTGAAAAATAAAATTTTGAGAAAATTATTAAGCTTAAAAAATATGATATTCCACTTATGAAGGATCCATAGAAACTTCATAAACGATATCTTGAAAACAGCTTTATTCCAGTTCTGGGTAAACCTGTGAATATTTATGAAGGTATCTTGATTACCACCAAATCTATCACAGTTGAACATTTTGTCATGACCCGCACCCGTAATTGGGGCACAAGTACGTGGGTACGTCCAGCCTATGCCGTAGCATCAGCGGTAGAACGCTGTCTAGGTCAATGCACTATCTAAACAATCTTGCACGAGTATCCAACTCCATAAGGAGACACGGATAACACAATATAATATGAACAACATACTCAAACACATAACTATAACATGATAAGATATCGAAGAAATAGATAAAACGCAATACAAGTCTAAATAGAAATAATCTAACTCAACAATAATATCCAAGTCTCAACAAAGTATGTCGGAGACAAATCCGGTACCAATAAACTACTAAAAGAAACTGACTAAGATAACTAGTGATTCCGGCTAGGCCTCCTAGAATCACAACTGAACTACTAGGTCCAAGTCTGCAGCTACTCTCCCTGTAGTCCATAAAATATCGGACACCGGTCCTCTAAGGCATAGTCTGAAAAAATATTTCCAGTCAGGAAGGAGCAAAGTACATCTCTAACAGCAGTTCTATATCAATGATATAAACTATGTAGCAGTAAATAAATAAAAATATACAAGATGCATATACATGTACGAGAGATATACAATAAAGAAAATATTGTAAATAAATGCGAGACGGAACAATATGTCAATGAACAAGAATACTATGATTAAGTGTGTGAGTACTAGCTTTAACATGTGATCGGCTTGGGAACTTGTACAGGAATAATGGCCTGGCTAGTCATACGTGCGGTATATGACCAACACTAACATGTGAACAAGACTTGTACATGAAGGGTATGATCACATATCTACACTAAAATACTCCCCACCCCCGACTGGTATAGTAGATCCAACCATGGTACGCTATGGCACGGGATTCCCTAGGAAGGTAGCAAGTCTCCTCGGAAATCAGTGTCTGTGCATGCACAAGATAAACAATAAAACAAGACTTGTACAAGATACACCATGGACAAGGAATAATATCTCATGACGAGATCCGGATATACCAATTCGTGTAACCATCGTGTCAAGAATATGGATATTTACACTGGATACAATAAACATAGGGGATATCATAAATAAGAAACTATCAGAGAATGTACTCGCCTGGGATCCTTAGCTAGAACTACCAATGTCCTGCTCCTGAAGTCTCGCAGGACGATCCAATAGTCCTATGCACATATAATATAAATACAATATTGTATCAGGCATTACACTAACACATACGATCAAAACACAATGAACTCAGGGCTACGCTAGGTATGACACTGGTCAACTAGGGTCAAGTGTGCGTCTGATTTCACGGGTGTCGCGTCTGTAATTGTTGTGCAAGACAGACGGTCAAAATGATACGGGGCTTGCCAGTACATCAGTGTATATGTGGCAGTCAACTAACATTTACATGGTCACAGGTCAATGTAACTACGGGGTATCCGTTGGTTACACTTGGGTCATCTAGTACCTATATATATATATATATATATATATTATACATATTACTAACTAATATATACATTAATATCCATTAATTATAAATATAATAGATATATGTATATATACTTTAAATAGAAATTAATACTTTATATATATATATAAACATATATTAGGGAGAGAGATATACAATACGTATATATATGTATATATACTAATAGAATTAATACTATATGTACAAATATAAAATATATACTAGGAAATACCTTATACAATACATATACATATGAATATATGCTAATTTAGAATTATACTATATATACATATACCAAAATATATTTAACCTATACTAATACATGTACCATATATACTAACATATACTATGTATGTATATATATACTAATTTGAGAATATACTATATATATATGTATATATATATACCAAGTGAAAATATGCATATACTATATATATATATATATATATATATATATATACCAATTTTAATACATATACTATATATATGTATATATATATATACCAATACAAACATACTAACATATACATATGCTACATATATATATGTATATATATATATATATACCAAATACGTATTTACTAAACATATACTATATACATACACCAATCGAATATGTACACACGTACGTGTACGCGAGGGGAAGAATGCGAACCTGTGTATGTGCACGAGGTCGGCGATGGCGACGGTGTCCACGACGAAGGCGACGACGACGACGAAGATGAAGGTGACGATGACGAGGATGACGAAGACGACGACGAAGACGATGATGACGAAGATGACAAAGAAAATGATGACGAAGGTGGTGATGCTGGTGGAGGAGACTGGCGGTGCGGGGTGGTCGAGAAAGAGGAGGCAGGGGGTGGTACTAGTGGTGTAGGGTGGTTGTACAGGTAGTGAACGGTGGAGATTGGTGGAGGAAATTCAGGCGAGGTCGCGGGGTTGTCGGCTGAGGGGGAATGGGGTGCCTGCTGGAGGTGACGAGCTGCTCCGGCGAGGGGCTTGAGGCGAGCTGCTCAGGCGTGCTGGGCTCCGGTCGAGGTCGAGGGACATTCGGCTCAGCGAGGACTAGGTCGTGCGCGACGGCTCAGTGGGTATCGGTCGAGTTCTCCGGCGAGGGGGAGGCCGTTCAGGTGGGGGTGGCTTGGTGACAGTGGAGGGAGGTCGACGTGGGGCTTCAGCTGGAAGTCGACCGGCGTTCAGGTCGGCTCCGGTGTCGGGGACGTGGCCATATTAATGGTGATGGTTATGGCTGAACTGATGATGGTGGTGGTGGCTCGTGGAGGGACGGACTCGCCAGGGTTGAAGAAGTGGCCGGGGGATGCTCGGGTTGAAGCAGTAGCAGCCGGGGTTCGACTTTGGGTGGCCGGTGCACAGTGGGTAACTCGCCGGGTGATGTCGTGGAGTGGTTTTCCTTTCTCCCCTTTTTTCAAAAGAAGGAAGAGAAGAAGAAGAAGAAGAAGAAGAAAGAAGAAGAAGAAGGAAAGAAATGAAAAAGAAGAAGAAGCTACGGTTGGGTTTGTGAGGAGGGAGAAGAGAGAGAGGTGGGGGTTTTCCAAGGTTTGGGGATTAGGGCATTCTTGGGAAAGGGTGTGAGGAGACATTAAATAGGGGATGTGATGTGGGAATGTGTGGTGATGATGAGCCCCATTTTGAATGGGTGGCCACGATTCGATATGAGAAAATCATTCATACAAGGAGAGGGTTGGGTTGACTAGTCAAGAATTATGGCTTCTCCATTTGGTTTGAACCAATGGGGTGTTGACACCTAATACAACATTTGCAAATAAGCCCCCTTAAATTTGGGTATTTGCACAGACACATGAAATAATGAAAAATTTGTGGGCGATTTGGTGTTTGATATTTTATAGGGTGAGGGGGTGTTGTGTGTTTTGTATGGGCTTAATGAATAGGGTATTTGGATTAAATTGGGTTAAAATTAGATTAGTCAAAGTTGGTATCCCCAATTTAATTAGAAACAAATGCAAGCGGTATTCTAAAATTATTTCAAGGTACATGGGGCTAAAATTAGGTTGGGACACAAGTATCATTAGTGAAGAAGACTCAGAACAGAATATTACCCTAATTTGGGTTGCACAAAATAGATCGAGATTGTGTCTCCAATTTCGATTGGAACGCACAATGATACAAAGTTGAATTTTATTTAGAATTAAAATAAATATCCTCGACGAATATTGTGCGACTAAAATGAAGCACAAGAGAGCATAATTATGAGTTACACAGAGGTCATGAAAGGTGTAGGCCTAGTGTCAGTCTTGGACCCTTTAATTGGTCCGGCTAACGGGTTGAGTTGGTGTCTCAAAATTGATGGCAACGACACAGGTGCGCGACACAAGATTAAATAATAGATTTTGGATACGAGAAGTTGTGCAATTAAATTAGAGCACCAAGGATTATGATTTTGAGTGACAGAAAAGTCCAGCGCCTAAATTGGTGTGTCAAGTCTAGAATGCAACAACTTGTTGGAAATTATGGGCTAATGTTGGGCTCCGAATATTGCAACAACAGTAGGGTGTAACAATCACGGTAATTAATTATAACCTCAAATAATTAAATCATAAATAATATAATTTAAATTTATAACCCTATCATTCGGTCTGGTGTTCATCTAGTGGGCTTCTAGGTCAAGTCTACTTACTCAAACATTAATGAACACTGTATATAATATATATATGTAAATACACATCTCATACAATTATTTAAAATAAATACACATATCATACAATTATTTAAAATAACTACCACAATATTAATAATATATAAAAAGTCAAAAATACCCCTATTTTTAGGATGCGGTAGTGACACATTCTACTAAACCAAACTCTTTGGAGATGGCTTACAGCAAAGTGATCATCAAAAATATTCTTACTCCACAAACTTGGGGGCTTCATCCTAACAGAGAACAACAGCTTTCCAAGGATAAGGTGGTTGTCTGCAGCTATAATTATTGGGATTATATCCAGGCATTCTATAACTTTTTATACTATGAAAACTCCCAGAGGAGCCATTCGTGGTTTATTCGTATTTGTCCTAAAATTCTTCAGAATGAGATACCCTCCGGGTTTTTCGACTGGTGGTTGAAGCTAGGAGCTACTCTGGATATTATTCCTCCAACAATTCAAGAACAATTCTCTCAATAGATTTTATCTTATCCACAATGCCAGGACGATCATCTTTTTTGGGAGAAAAGTACACTATATTTTTATGTACAATTCCAGATTCCATATATATTTCGTTGGACTATTGACTGTGAACTTAATTCCAACAATATTTCCATCCTGTCACGCAAATTCCTTGTGAAATGGTGGCAAAGGATTGATAAAAAGGAAAAATTAATGGAAGTCATAGCATCCATCAAAGAGAATGGAAGTAAATTGGACAAACGTGTCCAAAATAAACTCTTCGGTGATAATACGATCACCATACTGAAGGATTCCCTAATTAGGAAGAATCCTAAAATATCAACTGATGAATTAAAGAAGAAGTGCCTTCAATTCTTGAAAGCACAGTTTGATGCTAATTTTGACATGGACATTTCCAGCACTACTTCGGATACGAACCTGGATGACATGTCTACTAATAATTTATATCAGGCTATTATTGACCCTATCAATGATGACAAATTATGATTGATGTGGGTAGTCCCCATCCTCCTTTTATCACATGCAATAAGGATGGCTTTTTGTAACTTTTTATAGTGGGTTATCCACTCAACTGTTGCATGTTGGTGACTGCACCAGACTATTTGGCAACATCCTCCTTTACTCAGTGGACGTCCTTATCACTTTACCAAAAGCAAAAGCGAATCTTTATCGACAGCTTATGGTGGAAGACAGGTGGCAATTACTTTCTCTGAGTGCGATGGCAGCTAGCCTCTGGATGCTTCGTTCTGAAGCTTTTAATTTTATATAAATAGGGGGAGTCCCCCATTGCGTTAGGTGTGCAATTTTTAGTTTTTGTAATCTTTCTTTTTGTTATCTTCTTGTAACTTATAGCGATCACATGCTATAAATAAAAATTTTAGTATTTCGTCCAAATGATCTCCTCCACACAACTCTGATATTTGGTATCAGAGCCATGACGGCTCAAAGCTGAGGTGATTCTACTCTCTGTTCTCTGAAATAATGTTACTTGATAATTCTTAACTAATACTGTTGATATTCACTATGGTATGGATAGAGAAATTATTTTTTTATCATTCATTTAAGTTTTAGAATGACTACTTCTAGAATTAACCAAGGTCTATTAGAACGACACCCAAGTCGCGTTGGCTATGTTGGCCGGGTAGGCCGTTTCAGCCGTAAAAGTTATTGACAGTCGTGCTATGACCAGGTTAACTATGAAGGCATTCTAAAATCTTTTGTCTTACTAATTAATAATTTAATTAGTCATAACATAGTAATATTAATGGTATTCTTTTATTATTATTACTAACACTTTCAGGAGCAGCGGAGTAGAAGACCCTCTTACTACATCTTTGGATGAGTAACCCATTGTCCATTGGGATAACAAAAAGACTCTGTTAAAGGGCAAATCTATAAAAAATGCTCAATTGAGCGAGTTTCCTTCAGATCTGGAGGAACTCAATAAATGGACTATCCCTGGCGTTAAGCCAAAGGATATCTATAAAATTGGTTGGCTTGATTTCAAGTCATCCATTGCTATAAAAATAATGGAAAGGACCGTTCAGGTCTGTCATGACCCGCACCCGGTATAGGAATGCAAGTTGGAAACAATGCCCAGCCTACGCCGCAGCATCGGTGGTAGAACGTTGTCTTGGTCTACTATACTATCTAAAATCTCACAATAATATAAAGTTTGCAAATAATAGCTCACACAAAACTCAATCACAATCTAAAGCACGAGAAGATATGAAGGAAGTCTAACTATACATCAAAAAAAAACATAAATCATCAACAATAGAAACAAAAATCAATAACTTAAATAGAAGTCGGAAACAAATTTGGTACAAAAAATGCCAAAGAGAACTAATTATGCTACCTAGTGAATATGGCTAAAACTCTCGACAATCACTCTAGAACTAGTGGGTCCAAGTCTGCACCATCTATAAGTCGAAGTCCATAGTATATCGGACACCAATCTCTCGGATCCTCTAAAAAATATTTTCCAGTCAGGAATGGAGCAAAGTACATACCTCTAAAAGTAGTTCCAATAACATAATCGAGCATATAAACAGATATAGAAATAAAATACAAGATCACTAAACATATGAATGATGAACAAAATATATACAGGTAATATACGAGAATATATATATCAATAATATGAATATCACAATATGATAAAGTAAACTACAATCTAAACTATCTAATGTGCATTAGAATACGAGTTTATTATGTAATTGGGTTGGGTGAACATGATAAGGTAAGACAGATTACAAGTGAAGTATGTAATCATAATGTACACGATTTGTAACAATGGCTTTGATCACATAATCAATTCCTACTCTCCCACCCCCAACTAATACCGATGGATGCAATCATGACACGCTACGAATACGAAAATATAACTACTGTCACGAGCAGTGGGTGTACATAAATATCATAACCACCAAACACGAGCGGTGGGTGTACACGAATAAGCACACTGAATACGAACAATGTGTGAACACGAAGTAACATCAATACCCAGTATACACGATGAGAAACAATATACATGAGTACCCACTGAACACGGTAGGGGATAACATCTCATGACGGGATCCATATAGCACCAGTCCGTAAAATCACTGTATCGGAATCAATGTATACAATTCTAGAACATGCATATATACAATATTATGAATTAAAAATAATCAGAGAAATGTACTCGCCTGTGGTCTAGAGCAATGAATGTCAAACTGTCCGAACTGGTATCACACAGACCTATATATGGAATATTGTATTAATACAAGGTTCTAGAAAGAAAAGAAGTTAAACTAGTCAACTTCTAGGTCAACATGTCAATTCTAAGTCAAAAGTCAAACTAGGTCAACTCTAAGTCAACTATGGTCAACTATAGTCAAACTATGGTCAACTACCCATTTCTAGGTTGCATGAGTCTAACTCAAAGATATTGGGCTCACACACTATGAATCTAGGCCATACAAGCTACATCTTAGGATACTAAGATACCGTATCTCAGGATACGTAAACAAGGGATAAATATAACACATATGTACATATCAAACAATATTATATATATAAAACCCTAATTATCAATGCTAAATGGATACCTTGGTTTTGAACCAACTTGGTATCGCAATACTAAACCTCTATCTTGATACCCAAATCCAATACCTTGGGTATCCTTAATACCTTGGCATTTACTTTGGTATCTCAAGGTAATATCACTTTAGTATATATATATTAACTATCCAACTATAACTATAAACTACCATATATTTAGTATTTATACAATACTATATACCTTATTTTAGTCACCTTAATACCAACCCATAATTAGTTTATAACTATCATATTACTATGTCAATACCTACTGCTCATACCTTAGTATCTCAAGGTAATGCCAAAATCTTCATATATATATACTAACTATTCATCAATAACTATATGTATACATATATCAATCCAATATAACTTCTAGTATGTACTAAATAGAATAAATACTAACTACCAACTACACACTAAATACTAATGCATATATACGTACATACATACATACCTATAATATCTATAACTAAAGATACTCATAATAATAGATAACTAAAATATACTAACTATTCCAATAATATTATATGCTACAACTAAATATATTATACATATAGTATACTAAAGTACAATTAGAAAATTAGGAACATATATACGTATATATATTAATTACCATATATATATACATACATATATATCTATCTATATATATAAATATCTAATATATAAAACTGCCAAACTGTCGCTGAAGATTCTGTCCACTGTCGCTGAAGCTGCTGTTGATATTGATACACTGCCGTTTTAGTGACAGTTTTCTGCAACTGTCGCTAAAACTGTTACTAAAACTCCTGATATGCTGCTGATACTGCTGCTGTTTCAGCGACAGTTGCAACTGTCGCTAAAACTGTCACTAAAACTCCTGTTCTCCTCTTTCTCTCTTATGTTTATATATACAATGGATATATAAATATAACCTATATAAATATATATATATAACACCCATAAATAGATACAAAAATACATGTAACTATAATATATAATACTATGACAAATAACATATATATAACATACATACACCTCCATATATATATGTACATATTAAATACATATGACAATAGCATAGTAATATATACATATATAACAACACATATATGTATATGTATATAAAATCATACACTATATAAACACATAACAATATAAAATATAACTATATATATAGCCACATATAAATATATCTACTATATTATATATACATATACTACCACTTATAAATATATATCTACATGTAGAAAAATAGCTACATAATAATATACACATATAGTATATATATATAGATGCATAGATCTAATACAAAATATTACATAAATATATATATATATATATACACACAATATTATATATATATGTATATATAATTATATTTCTCCATGAAATAAGAATACAAAAGAATTAGATCTACAATTAAATTGCACATACATAGACCGTATTACCCAGTATCCCACTAGATCTAGGATACGCATGCGACACGAGTCCATCACACATCTAAACGTACCCTGAAGGACACGAACAAGTCATATATATTATTTATGAACAATACGAAGAGTCAAATATAAATCTACCTGTCCGTGTCAAAATGTGACATGCTCAAAGTCCCGTGTCGGAGGAAAACCCCCAAATTAACACGTATCACCAAATTGATGGGATACGACCTACACGTATCCAATTTTGGACACGACACTAGCCCCAAACACACAAGCATATGTCAAATTGATCTATAGGACCAATTGACACACACAACAAATGTCAATCTCGAAATTCCCCCAAAATTGACAAAAAATACTATAACTTTCTCAATAGGCCTCCTATGAACGCAAAACCAAATTCTATGGGTAGCCTATGCATATGGGTTGATTTGCCATAGTTAAATCTCAGATTTAGAACCTAAATTAAGGAAAAAAAACTGTATTGTACCTATTGGGAGATGGATTCCCAATGAAACCTCCAAAATTGGTAAAATTAGCCTTCAACTTATAGATCATTGCTCCTCTTTGTAGATCCATGCTTCCTCCTTGTAGATCTATGCTTCCTTCTTGTAGATCCATGCTCTAATAGCCTCTAATGGTGATTTGGGAAATAATTGGGTAGAAATTTGGTAGGAATTTGGTTGAGGGAAATTTCTAGATCTAGATTTGGAATAAAAAATGAAGAGAGAGAAAGTTTTTATCCCCTTTATATAGGCCTCACTTGCCCCCTCCCTCAAGCTACTATGTAAAGTCTAAAATACCCCTTGGGGCCTCTCATGAAGAAATTAATTAAGGAGGAAAGCTTCTAGTCTAATGGATTTAACATAATTAATCATCCTCCTAATAATTGGGCTTCTAATTATTGGGCTCAATTCTAACTAGAATTAAATGTTGGTCCATGAGTCTAAACAAAACTAGTTGGTCCACTAACACAAGTCCAAAAATAAATCTAACATGCTAATAATAAATAAATAATACAATAAATAAAAATTTAACATGCACAATATTTAATTAATTACCAAATGACTAAAATACCCTTTCCTAGAAAATGTGGTAGTGACAAATCTACCCCCTTAGAAGAATTTTGTCCTCTAAATTAAAACTCTCACCCCTCTCTTAGGTCAGTCATATCCTATTCATACAAATCTTATTATGGTCAAACCCCATCAATCAAAGTCTAAAATAGTATATATCCTATAACATACAATTATATCATTTTACGTACTTGGATATAGTCTCTAACTATTATGAAATTCGGTCTCTGTCCTGCTGAGGTATCTCCCTCTACTGGTACGGGATAACCTGTTATGCCACCTGTGGCCTATTCTATCACACTAAGCATTCACTAATCATCAACCTAGTCAAGACATTCTTAATATTGAGGTTTACCAAATACTAATGATATACTATAGTTCTAGGTCATGGACATGCTTAATTTACTGGCACTTGCCACCTAGGATACTATACAAAATACTGCTAAGATACTACCTTCTTTATCTGTTTTAATCACCAAAATTTCTCAATCATTCTCTTGCAAGAAATACTTGTATACCTTTTCAATCATGTATTTTATTAGCACACTCTCGTCCAACTTATCACTTCCTATAGGATGTCTTACTTAAATCTTGTTTCTGTCTACACAAGGCATCAGCTCTCATATGCATTTTGATGATATTCGTATACCAAGTTACTCATGTCTCTCCTCTATTATGCTTGTACCTAAACTTTCATAATACGTGAGGTACTCCGGCTCTTGTTACTAGGGTATATCTTTTTATTTGATACTTTGTACAATACATCCTCTAACATTTGTTAATCATCCTAAGGTTCTCATCTATACACAATAAATATATAATTATCTTCTAGTCATTACAATACCATGACATCTCACTGGTATCCTTATACCCCTCGGACTATTCTCTGATACATACGACCTCTATAATCAAATTTAGCAAGGTACTATTCTTACTTACTTCTATATATATATATTGTCTCCCTCCTCTACTGCTTGGATCACTTGTACTATTACTCCCAATTATCTTTCTATCCATATTAACTGATACACCAATCCAATGTACTTACTGTTACTAGCACATTACTCAGCTAATCCCTGATATAGAAATACTAACACTTTTGATATAGTAACACTAGCTTCAAAACTACATAATATATACCCTTAATGTTCTAGGATACTAGCTTCCTTATTAGATCACCTCATCACACTCACTAGAACTCATGATTACTTGTACTAGTTATTAACTTCTATAATTCACATGTTTCACTTCACTCCCAAAGGCGGACATATGGTTTTATATCTCTATTGATGTATATGTATTTATCCTCAAACCTTTTACAGACGGATACACAAATCAGTGATATATTTCTTCCATGACCAATCTTGATATTTTCCAACCCATGACATAATATTAACACTCAATCTTCCACTTTCTGATACTCATAAACTTTCACACTGATACTTACCATCCATTGTGCATCATGCACACAATTTCGAGACACTCTTCCACCTATTGCTTCTAACATATCACTAGTCTCAATATCAGGTGATATACCCATCACTAGTCATATACTGGTGCACTCCTATCAATGCTCTACTATACCTTAACACAAGTTCTACTACTTTAGCACAATGTATTATTATTCCCTCATACTTTCCTATATACTTATGAGTACCATTCTACTATGGCATGCTTATTAATATCCTTTATGCATATATATTTCTCTACTCTTGACACACACAAGTATCAACCACCAAATTGAATATCATGCTCTATTGTTTTTCAACACAATTTTCTTAATACTTAAATGTTTATATGGCTCACCCAACTACATGAATTCATGATTATCCAGAACTGGCATGCTGATACTGATACTAACTCATGGAACCACTACTGATACTCTCTACTCTCATCTCTACCATTAGTACCCATACTATCTATAATGACACATATCATAGAACTATTGCTACAAAGTACTACGCTATGGGCTATCCCTAGATTTATGCCTATTGCTCACATGCCTAACCAAGAACCACTTACAGACTCACAAGTCATACTCTCAATAGTCAATACTGATACTCAAGACACAGACCTAATATAATTCACCAATTATCACACTAACAAGGACTCTAATGGAAAGAAGCTCTATAAAGAATTGGACTAAAGAACTGAAGGTATCCCTACTGCTAAGCTAAAGAATGATGGAACAAAGTCCTATAATAGCAGAAATGAATAAGTATTGAGATGATACTTTAAGAACCAATTTAAGATATAATCAGATAATCATACACGTCTGTCCGTGTAAACATCATAATTTTCAGAATAATTTTAATATAAAATTTTCCCGGATTTTTTGGTATTTTTTTGGATGAAGAACCAAGATAATTGGGGAATTAAAGATTTTTAAATGCAGTCAATTGGTGTTAAAATATTATGAAAATAATATTTTATGATGTAAAATGGAAAACTGGACATGTGGTATTTTTTAGTGAATTTATTGGACTCCGAAAACGAGTTTTAGGACCTATAAACTTTTGGGATTGATAAACCAAACTTAAACACGAACCAAACCAAACCAAAACAAACCCACCCTGCCTGAACCGAACCCAGCCTATTGGGTCGGGTCGGAACGGATCTGAGCCAAACCCGACCAGAAACCCATTGGGAACCCTACCCGCCGGATATACTGTAGCACAGTATAAAACCCGTGCTTCGGCGTTCGTGTAGCCGCCGCCAACCCATCTCTCTCCTTATCTCCAGCCGCCGCTCCCCTCCCTGACCGGAACCCTAACTAGCCGCCAGCGAACTCCCCGCACGCTGGAGCTCGAACTCTCCAAGCAGCCTCCGCCCAGTTCCCCTCGTCGACCCCTAACTCCCCAGGCTGCCGCACCCCCAGACCCCGACGACGTCCTCCCCTCGCTGCCGCCCGACCTCCTGCCCTCCGCCTTAGACCTCGTCGTCCCCTCTCCTCCTGTCATCAGCCCCGAGCTCCCCTCCATAACCTCCCTCCTTCCCAGCCGACCCACTCCGGCCGTTCGAAAGGAAGACCCGAGCCGAGCCTCCGCCAGCGGCTGTTTCCGGAGCCCTAGCCCGACCTCGAGCCCGACCCCTCCGGCGAAGCCCTCCACTGTCTCGATCAGAGCCCTAGTTTGGACTCACGACAGACATGAGGACGCGGAAACTCTCAAACAGGAGACAAAGTTGACCCTCGGACACGTGGATTTCAGCGTTCATGGAGCCCTGTTCAGGTACCATTTTCTTCCTCCTCGTAACTCCGTTTTAGTTTCCGTCAGTTGCTACGCGTAGACTGTATAACCCTCTCGGTGTCCGTACAACTCGTTCGGTGCATCGCGTCCTGTGGTGATCGCACTGTGGTATTTTATCCCGGAACTGAGTGTGCCCCGCCAAACGGGATGACTTGGTCGCACGCGGTCTTTACCGAAATGTGTGCGACGTTGATACGGTCGTGTGGGATTTCGCAGAAGTCAATTCGGATGTGCGTGCACACCGGAATCAACGCGTATCCGCCGACAACGCCCCGTATCCGTCTATTCTGGATTATGCTGTAACTTTGTACACACACGTCGGATCGAGACGAAACTTGCGCCATCGAACTCGTAGCAATACACTGGTCCTGTGACCCAAGTTTGGTTCGATTCTGAGGACGTTGACAAAATCGCGTATCATGGGCCCCATAGGCTCCACTTGACGGGCGATTTTATGATCGGCTCATCGAAATCTAATTCTGGAAGTTTTATTGGGTTCGTATCATCGTTCCTGACTTGTAGACACTGAGTTTAAGAAATTTGGAGACCTTTGACCCTGACACGCTTTTCGGTGCAAAGTGGCCCACATTTGGACCCCGCTTTAGCCCAGAAATGTCATTTCTGCACTTGTGTCCAAATTGGACTTAAGGACAAGCGTTTCTAGCTATTTGATATCTTCTGAGACTGTTGGTGATGTTTATTATAGCTTTTGGAGGAGTACCTACAGGATCCACTGATACAGGGACGACTGTTGATATTCGGACACCAGGCAAGTATACCTTGCCAAACTCTGCAGTATTGTTACCTATTTTCCTTGCTTCATTTATATTGTTGTGCATGCTTAACCTAGGACCGTGTGACGTACTTAGCGTCCGATTATTAGTCGGGTGCCAACATCGTACGCGGTGTTGTGTATTGTCATCTAGAGATGGATATTCGTGACACTTTATCTTCCCGTACTTGTCTTACTAAGTACACCTTGACCCAGGACACTTGACACTGATCATGAGACAGGATCTTCCCGAGATATTCGTGGTGATTCTGTATAGGATACAGGACTTGACAGAGATATTATACTCCTAGATACTTTCTGACTTATTGCATTAGTTATGATCCCGCTGACATGGACATGAGACGTTATGGTCATGATATGCGTGGTTACATTGGGTGGGGAGAGACACACAGACTACAGGCTTATCATATATATACACCCCTATTATTGTGAGGCACAAGACTCTGAAGCCCGAGCTTGGCCCATTACTCATTATTACTGCTACTACCGGCTTCCCGACACAGAGCTTGTAGTGGCTTCAGCCTGAGTTCTAGTGCTGCTCTCATCTTGCATATCACTTAGCTGGTTATTTAGTATTCCCTTAGTGTTCCATCTATTGCTGGAGAGACCCACAGGCTACAGGTTGATTTTATTATGCCGGCTACTCAGTCTCCCGCTGAGCTAGACCACCTCATGATACCACTGATATCGGCTCCCCTACACAGAGCTTATAGTTGTTCCAACCTGAGTACTATTGATGTTTTCTCCTGCATTGCACACAGATGTTTACATACTTGCCCTATTTATTCTATTTATTTTCTGCACTGCATTTATTTTGGCTTGAGCTTTCTTGTACCTTGCTATGTCCCCTGAGGACCTGGATCCGAATTATGTCCCCAGGATTTGCTGACGAGATTTATCCCGAGGTATACGGGACCGCAGCAGGAGCTGATCCAGGAGCTGTACCATCATCCGAGGACGAGATGTTAGCTGAAGACTTTTTCTGAGCATCCATGTTTCATGCTCAGTATTTACTTTATTTCAGTCATTTATATTTTGGTCTGTTGAACCAATGTATCAGATATTTATCGGGTTGTTCCCCGAAGCACTTTGTTGAGGCTAGCTGATGATTTACATTCCTTATTTATTCTGTGGATCATATTTTTATATCTTGTGTGGATAAGATTAGTTGTGCCATATTATCGTAGACTCTATTTTATATCTTAAGTATGCCCTGATGGATCCATTAAATTGGGTTTGTCCATCGGTGCGTGCTGCTGGCCATTGCCACGTGTCTAGTCTCTCAGTATTTTGGGACTGGGGCGTGACATAGTTTTTGTGGTGGCCCATGCAGGTCTACGACTAAATCGTTCGGTTTCAACTTAGGGACCGAACCAGCCTGCCCTAAGGATAGGATAAGTTATAGGATCTCATCCATTATTTAAACCAGGTTGAACTCTATATCGAACTCAAAATTGTTACTTGAATTGTATCCTGTTTTGATTTCTCAGAGCGTTCTTACATTTTATCTTTTGGTTGCAGAGAAATGGATCCCAGGAACGGAGATGAGATTCCTTTGGATACGCCATACGACGCTGTGGTTTCTTATATAGACGGAGTGACTCCAGGGAATGGAGGACAAGCATCGCAGAGCGATCAGGCCGGTCAGCTTAATCCAAGGTTCCGGAGAGATGACATCCCACCTCCACCATAGTTCACTCCCCAGATGCCAGTTTTCTCACCAGGACAAGCTATGGACGGGCAACAGATGTTTCAGATGATGTATGCTATGATGCAAGCCCAGCAGCATATTCAGCAAGAGGCCCATCGGCATGAGGCCGAGTATCTGAGAACCAGCCTGGTATCCGCATTGGAGCAGGCAAATCCACCAGCGAGGCGATCGACGATGGGATCTATCACCAATTTCTGTCAGCTCAAGCCTCGTACATTTTCTCGTAAAGAGGGGCCAACAGAAGTTCATGAATGGCTCACAAACATACAACATCAGTTGGAAGCGGCTGAACTTCCGAGATAGAAGTGGATGACTGCAATCAGAATGCAGTTAACTGAAAATGCACATCACTGGTAGTTAGCAGAAGAGAGGAGGCTCGGACAGGACCGAGTCACTTGGGAAGAGTTCTCCAAACTCTTCAAAGAGATGTATATTCCCGCAGTAGCACGGTCAGAGCTCAGAGACAAGTTTAACTGCCTTATCCAAGACAATATGACGGTGGAAGAATACAACGCGGAATTCATTTGCCTCAGTCACTTTGCCCCAACCTTGATTGCGACAGAAGAAGAGAAAGCTGAGAAGTTCTTTGACGGGCTGAAGTTCGAGCTCTAGAGATTGATTGGATCAGTCGCACCTACATCTTATACCGACGTTCTCGCAGCAGCACGACGCATGGAGCGTGTCACTAGAAGAGAGTCGAACCAGAAGATGCCTATCACCTCAATACCATCCAGGACAGGACATGGGGATTCAGCAAAATGGTCCCAGAGGAGTATGCCAGAGAGGACAGCACACAGGGCCATATCTCTCCCTACTTGCCACCACTGCGGCAAGATAGGTCACATTGAGAGAGAATGCAGACGCAAGTTAGGACTATGCCTGGCTTGCGGGTCCAACCAGCATCAGACCAGAGACTGCACCGAGCGCAGAGAGGGAGCACCGAGACTAGCTTTACCTGCACCACGACCAGCTTATCCAGCAGTAGGAGCACAGCAGAAGTTGGAGGTGTCAGGCCACCAGCCCCAAGAGGAAATCAGCAGAGACCACCCCTAGTACCGCAGGCAGCTCTATTTTAGCAGGCTCAGCAGCAGCAGAGAGGTCCAGCTTAGGGACGAGGACAGGCCTTCATATTAGCTGTTGAGGAGGAGGCTACAGCAGGCGAGGACATCGTAGGTACCATTTTAGTAGCTTTATTACTAGCTGTAGCATTATTTGATTCTGGAGCATCGCATTCATTTATAGCGGCTAGCTTTGTAGCCACCCATAGAGTAGCTACCGCACCCCTTCCGAAGATGAAGAGAATTCTTACGGGAGGTAGAATTATTCCGGTTAGTGACGTCTGTAGATCATGTGCTGTAGTAGTCTATGGGAGAGAAATGCGAGCTCAATTTCTGATATTTTCCATGCCGGATTATGATGTTGTACTTGGTATGGACTGGTTAAGTCAGTACCATGCGACTCTTGATTGCCGACTTGGACGGGTTATATTTAGACCGCCTGGACATCCAAAATTTGAGTTTCTTCGAGGAGTAGTAGAGCAAGGAGTTCAGCCTACTCTTAGGGTACTATCTGTAGAAGGGAAGACAGGTTACCCAAGAGTCAAATCAGAATTTGTGGATGTATTTCCCGATGATCTTCCAGGTTTACCACCTGATCGGGAAATAGAATTCATAATAGACTTAACTCCAGGAGCAGAGCCTATCACTTCATCAGTATATCAGCTAGCACCTAAGGAGTTAGTAGAGTTAAAAGAACAGGTTGATGATCTTCTGGAGAAGGGTTTCATTTGGCCCAGTGTTTCACCTTGGGGAGCACCCATATTATTTGTGCCGAAGAAGGATGGAACAGTACGGTTATGCATTGACTACCGGGTACTAAATGCTGTGACCATCAAGAACAGGTATCCCTTACCACGCATTGATGATCTATTCGATCAATTGAGTGGTGCTAGGGTATTCTCGAAGATTGACCTTAGATCAGGCTATCATCAGATCAAAGTAAGGAAGGAAGACATACCGAAGACAGCTTTCAGGACCAAGTATGGACATTATGAGTTCTTGGTGATGCCGTTTGGTTTAACCAACGCGCCAGCAGTGTTTATGAGTTTAATGAACAGAGTCTTTCATCAGTTCTTGGATAAATTTATGGTTGTGTTCATTGACGACATTCTAATATATTCTAAGAGCCATAAAGAGCACGAGGAGCATCTCAGAATCGTGTTAGAGACCTTGAGACAGGAGAAGTTATATGCCAAACTCAGTAAGTGTGAGTTTTGTATGGATAAAGTGCCTTTCTTGGGACATATCATCTCAGGAGAAGGACTTTCATTGGATCCAGAGAAAGTTGCGGCAATAGAGACTTGGCATACACCTACATCAGTTGCAGAGATGAGAAGTTTTCTCGGACTTGCGGGATATTACCGAAGGTTTGTAGAAAATTTCTCAAGGATCGCAGAGCCGATGACAAAGTTAACACGTAAAGACCAGGAGTTTACATGGACAGAAGACTGCCAGAAGGCTTTTGAAGAATTGAAGAGAAGATTAACAACAACACCTGTCTTGACTCTTCCTTCAGGGTCAGGAGGTTTTGTTGTTTACAGAGATGCATCAAGAAGTGGACTAGGATGTTTTTTGATGCAACATGGCAAAGTAATTGCTTATGCATCAAGACAGTTGAAGGTTCACGAGAAGAACTACCCCACACACGATCTGGAGTTAGCAGCAGTTATATTTGCATTGAAGATTTGGAGGCACTACCTGTATGGGGAGAAGGTAGACATCTTTACAGATCATAAAAGTCTGAAGTATGTATATACTCAGAAGGAGCTTAACATGAGGCAGAGGCGTTGGCTTGAACTGATGGTAGATTTTGACATAGATCTGCAGTACCATCCGGTAAAGGCGAATGTCGTGGCAGACGCACTCAGCAGGAAGCCTACGGCTTATTTCTTGACGATGCAGCCCGAGTTATTGAGAGATCTACAGGAGCTTCAGATAGAGGTTGTTTTACTATGACAGAGTGGATTGCTGGCTAATATCGAAGTTAAGTCATCACTCGTAGAGAAGATTAAAGAGGCATTGCCCACCGATGCTAGATTTCGAAGACTGAAAGAGAGGACAGAAGCAGGCATGCTGACAGGACTTCGCATACACGAAGACGGGACATTGAGGTTTAGAAATCACCTGTATGTTCCAAATGGAGAATTGAGACAGGAGTTAATGACTGAAGCACATAGCTCTATGTACTATGTTCACCCAGGAGGAACCAAGATATACCGAGACTTGAGACAGTATTACTGGTGGCATGGAATAAAAAGGGAGATTGCAAGATTTGTGGCCAAATGCTTAGTCTGCCAGCAAGTAAAGGCCGAGCATCAGAGGACTGCAGGTATATTATAGCCGCTTCCTATACCAGAATGGAAGTGGGAACATATCACGATGGATTTGTCACAGGATTTCCAAGGAGCCCCAGCGGAAGAGATGCAGTATGGGTTATCGTAGATAGACTCACTAAATCGGCACACTTCTTGCCATTTAGAGTTGGACAGTCCACAGAGGTACTAGCCGACATGTATATGCGATAAATCGTCAGATTACATGGAGTACCGGTTAGTATTGTATCGGATCGAGATTCAAGATTTATATCTCATTTCTAGAGAAGCATGCAAGAGAGTCTGGGCACCAGACTCAAATTCAGCACCGCTTACCACCCACAGACAGATGGCCAATCAGAGCGCACCATTCAGATCTTGGAGGATATGTTGCGATCATGTATGCTAGACTTTGGAGGATCTTAGGAAGATCATTTGCACTTAGTGGAGTTCTCCTACAACAACAGTTATCAGGCCAGCCTTCAGATGGCACCATTCGAGGCATTATACGGAAGGAAGTGCAGATCGCTTATATATTGGAGTGACGTTGGTGAACGTCAAATACTGGGTCCAGAATTGGTAACACAGGCAGTTGAAAAGGTGAAACAGATCCAGAATCATCTTCGAGCAGCTCAGGACAGACAGAAGCATTGGGCTGATACACACAGACGTCCCCTAGAGTTCAAAGAAGGAGAGCACGTATTCTTGAGGATCTCGCCCACTCGTGGTACTATCAGATTTGGAAGCAGAGGCAAGTTGAGCCCAAGGTATATTGGGCCCTTTTATATTCTAGAGCGTATTGGTGAGGTGTCTTATCGTCTTGCATTACCTCCATCCTTAGAGGGAGTGCATGACGTATTCCACGTCTCACAGCTGCGGAGGTATGTGACTGACCCGAGTCACGTAGTCGATCATTCAGAGATCGCAGTAGGCCCTAGCTTAAGATACGAGGAACAACCAGTTGGCATCCTCGACGTCAGTGAGAAGACATTACGGGGACAGACAATCAGACTGGTTCGTGTAGCATGGAAACATCATTCTCCTAGCGAATCGACTTGGGAACGAGAAGATAGTATGCGCCAGCATTATCCTCACTTGTTCGAGGATGCAGTTGTAAACTAAGCAACCTTGTATTTTATAGTTCTTTCTTTAGTAGCTTATTATTTGATTGCGAGGTCGCAATCCTCTTAAGGGGGGTAGATTGTAAACACCCTAATTTTCAGAATAATTTTAATATAAAATTTTCCCAGATTTTTTGGTATTTTTCTGGATGAAGAACCAAGATAATTGGGGAGTTAAAGATTTTTAAATAAAGTCAATTGGTGTTAAAATATTATGGAAACAATATTTTATGATGCAAAATGGAAAACCGGACATGTGATATTTTTCGGTAAATTTATTGGACTCCGGAAACGAGTTTTAGGACCTATAAACTTTTGGGATTGATAAACCAAACTTAAACCCGAACCAAACCAAACCAAAACAAACCCACCCTGCCTGAACCGAACCCAGCCTATTGGGTCGGGTCGGATCGGATCTGAGCCAAACCCGACCCGAAACCCATTGGGAACCCTACCCGCCCAATATACTGTAGCACAGTATAAAACCCGTGCCTCGGCGTTCGTGTAGCCGCCGCCAACCCATCTCTCTCATTCTCTCCAGCCGTCGCTCCCCGCCCTGACCAGAACCCTAACTAGCCGCCAGCGAACTCCCCGCACGCCGGAGCTCGAACTCTCCAAGCCGCCTTCGCCCAGTTTCCCTCGTCGACCCCTAACTCCCCAGGCCGCCGCACCCCCAGACCCCGACGACGTCCTCCCCTCGCTGCTGCCCGACCTCCTGCCCTCCGCCTTAGACCTTGCCGTCCCCTCTCCGCCTGTCATCAGCCCCGAGCTCCCCTCCATAACCTCCCTCCTTCCCAAACGACCCGCTCTGGCCGTTCGAAAGGAAGACCAGAGCCGAGCCTCCGCCAGCGGCTGATTCCGGAGCCCTAGCCCGACCTCCAGCCCGACCCCTCCGGCGAAGCCCTCCGCTGTCTCGATCAGAGCCCTAGTTCGGACTCACGACAGACACGAGGACACGGAAACTCTCAACCAGAAGACGAAGTTGACCCTCGGACATGTGGAGTTCAGCGTTCACAGAGCCCTGTTCAGGTACCGTTTTCTCCCTCCTCGTAACTCCGTTTTAGTTTCCGTCAGTTGCTACGCATAGACTGTATAACCCTCTCGGTGCTCGTACAACTCGTTCGGTGCATCGCGTCCTATGGTGATCGCACACCGCGATCCAAAAATAGGAAAAATAATGCCCTGTTTTACCCCGAAACTGAGTGTGCCCCGCCAAACGGGATGACTTGGTCGCACGCGGTCTTTACCAAAACGTGCGCAACGTTGATACGGTCGTGTAGGATTTCACAAAAGTCAATTCGGATGTGCGTGCACACCGAAATTAACGCGTATCCGCCGACAATGCCATATATCCGTCTATTCTAGATCACGCTATAACTTTGTGTACACACGTCGGATCAAGACGAAACTTGCGCCATCAGACTAGTAGCAATACGCTGGTCCTGTGACCCAAGTTTGGTTCGATTCTGAGGACGTTGACAAAATCGCGTATCGTGGGCCCCACAGGCTCCACTTGACGGGCGATTTTGTGATCGGCTCATCGGAATCCAATTTTGGAAGTTCTGTTGGGTTCGTATCATCGTTCCTGACTTGTAGACACTAAGTTTGAGGAATTTGGAGACCTTTGACCCTGACACGCTTTTCGGTGCAAAGTGGCCGACATATGGACCCCGCTTTGGCCCGGAAATGTCATTTCTGTACTTGTGTCCAAATTGGACTTAAGGACAGGCGTTTCTAGCTATTTGATATCTTTTGAGACTGTTGGTGATGTTTATTACAGCTTTTGGAGGAGTACCTACAGGATCCACTGATACAGGGACGATTGTTGGTATTCGGACACCAGGCAAGTGTACCTTGTCAAACTCTGCAGTATTGTTACCTATTTTCCTTACTTCATTTATATTGCTGTGCATGCTTAACCTAGGACCGTGTGACGTACTTAGCATCCGATTATTAGTCGGGTGCCAATATCGTACGCGGTGTTGTGTATTGTCATCTAGAGATGGATATTCGTGACACTTTATCTTCTCGTACTTGTCTTACCAAGTACACCTTGACCCAGGACACTTGACACTGATCATAAGACAGGATCTTCCCGAGATATTTGTGGTGATTCTGTATAGGATACAGGACATGACAGAGATATTGTACTCCTAGATACTTTATGACTTATTGCATTAGTTATGATCTCGCTGACATGGACATGAGACGTTATGGTCATGATATGCGTGGTTACATTGGGTGGGGAGAGACACACAAACTACAGGCTGATCATATATATACACCCCTATTATTGTGAGGCACAAGACTCTGAAACCCAAGCTTGGCCCATTACTAATTATTACTGCTACTACCGGCTCCCCGACACAGAGCTTGTAGTGGCTTCAGCCTGAGTTCTAGTGCTGCTCTCATCTTGTATATCACTTAGCTGGTTATTTAGTATTCCCTTAGTGTTCCATCTATTGCTGGAGAGACCCACAGGCTACAGGTTGATTTTGTTATGCCGGCTACTCAGTCTCCCGCTGAGCTAGACCACCTCATGATACCACTGCTACCGGCTCCCCTACACAGAGCTTGTAGTTGTTCCATCCTGAGTACTATTAATGTTTTCTCCTGCATTTCACACAGATGTTTACATACTTGCCCTATTTATTCTATTTATTTTCTGCACTGTATTTATTTTGGCTTGAGCTTTCTTGTACCTTGCTATGTCCCCTGAGGACCTGGATCCGGATTATGTCCCTAGGATTTACAGACGAGATTTATCCCGAGGTATACGGGACCGCAGCAGGAGCTGATCTAGGAGCTGTACCGTCATCCGAGGACGAGGTGTTAGCTGAAAACTTTTCCTGAGCATCCATGTTTCGGGCTCAGTATTTACTTTATTTCAGTCACTTATATTTTGGTCTGTTGAACCAATGTATCAGATATTTATTGGGTTGTTCCCCGAAGCACTTTGTTGAGGCTAGCTGATGATTTACATTTCTTATTTATTCTGTGAATCATATTTTCATATCTTGTATGGATGAGATTAGTTGTGCCATATTATCATAGACTCTGTTTTACAGCTTAAGTATGCCCTGATGGATCCATTAAATTGGATTTGTCCATTGGTGCGCCGCTGGCCATTGCCACGTGTCTAGTCCCTCGGTATTTTGGCACTGGGGCATGACAGTCCGAAATCATGACACTCAGAATCCTTGCCACGCCAGTAAGCATAGCTGCGATAAACGATAGATCCCATAACTTAGGTATGCACCTCTATAATCACGTCGTCTAGAATCCTCCCTGTGCCAACTAGTATAGCTACGAGAAATTCTAAATTTCATAACTAAGATATGTACATCCGAAGTTAGGTCCCTATATTTTTGCTACTCCAGCTAATATGGCTACGATAAACTCTATGCTCCATAACTAAAGCAGATGTTTTGCCTTCCTTACTGTCCCCATATGTCATCAGATGATACCATAATTTAGTCCGTAAAATTTCTCTCAATATAAAATCAAACTCAATAACGAACACCAAGAATTTAAATCAACCGATCACTAAGAATCAAATTCAATAATCGATCACAAAGAATCAAATTCAACAACAACAAGTGAGAGCGGACGGAAACAAGGAAAAAAATTTTGAATTAAAAATTATAATAAGATTATCAAGGGTCGTCCCAGGAATCTCTTAAAAAATTTGTGATTGAGTATCCTCTCATCCTAATATCTTATATCCGATATCCTATATCCTATCGCAGGCTCATAGTAGTACAACTAAATCATCGCACTACCACGATATCGCATAACTTGCGAAGCCTGACCTGCATGGGCCACCATTAAAAATATGTCACGACCCGCACCTGGTATAGGGATGCAAGTCGGAAACAACACCCAGCCTACGCTGCAGCATCGGCGGTAGAACGCTGTCTTGGTCTACTATATTATCTAAAATCTCACAATAATATAAAGTTTGCCAATAATAGCTCACACAAAACTCAATCACAATCTAAAGCACGAGAAGATATGAAGGAAGTCTAACTATACATCAAAAAAATATAAATTATCAACAATAGAAACAAAAATCAATAACTCAAATAGAAGTCGAAAACAAATCCGGTACCAAAAATGCCAAAGAGAACTAATTATGCTACCTAGTGAATCTGGCCACATACTGCTCGAGCCACATATAAAAATCTCACAATAATATAAAGTTTGCCAATAATAGCTCACACAAAACTCAATCACAATACATGTGACTGTATCTCAAGTAATACTGTAGTCTATAAGCTAACATACTGCTCAAGCCACATATAAAAATCTCACTTGCAGTTGACTGCAACTGTGCAGTCCAACTGCAAGTAGATATGTTGCATGGACAACCTTGCTGTCACTTATTCAAACCAAACTCATATGTTGTTGTGGTGTTGCTATGCTATAACTCGAACACTTTCCCTTGTCAATTTACTGATATTGTCCCATTGTTGAGTTCGATTTCCCTTTCTCTTCATAGTGCACAATTTGATTGCCCCATTGTTTCCTCATGAACCCCAAGTCAGGATACACCCCTACCTGCTAATATTCTCCCTATTCCTCATACATGTCTTGATCAAACACACAAACATCACTCGAGCCCTACCTATTACAGATACTCACCTTGCTTATGACACTAATACACCCTACTTGATGTCACTTGTTCTAGCTACTAATGCATACTACTATAGCTGCTGCTGCATATTACTATGTGCAGCTATTGCTATGTACTACTTGCATGCTGGTGCTGCACTGCTTGAGCATGATGCTGCTGCAATTGCATGTTGCACTGCTACTGCTACTGCTTGCTGCTGCAGTTGCTGCACACTGATACTTCTTGCTGCTTTGTGCAAAATATGACCCCCTTCACACTACCTGAGCACAGTTTAACCCCCCCACACGCACCAACACCACACAGTGGCACAGACATACCAACACCTCTATGCTATCAAGATACATATATATATATATATATATATATATATATATATATATATATATATATATATACATTCATACCATAAGTCATTAGATCAAGTACTTAGTGTGTATAATTGCGATACTCAATGATATACACTCCACTAAAGTGCCAATTCTCCCAATTCTTTACAATTATCAATCATACACATATATAACATCTATAAATAACCAAAGTAACTTGTTAAAATGAGAATCGAAGAGTAATTGTGCAAAATACCCAAAATTGGGCCCCGTGTCGTACCATATCACAAAATACCATGATACGACCTACATATCCAATTGTGGATACGTACCTAGTCCCATAACCCCGATCTAAGTCTAATTAGATCGAATTGGTCTCATGACACACAATTGATGTGTCAAATTCGTAATTCTCCCAATATGCACACAAAATATCACATAGAACTCACAATACGTAGCCAAATAGCCTAGAACTTGTTCCTATAGGTAGTCATATGCCATAGGGTTATTCTTAATGGTCAAATGCATGATTAAGAAGCTATAATGAGAGAAAAATTCAAAAATTACCAATTGGGAGATGGATTTTCAATAAAAATATAATTGGACACGATTCAGACACGATCTATAACTCCAAAGTTCCTCCTCCTTGTGCTCCTTGCTTATCCAAGCTTCAAGACTCCAAGAGTGATAACTTTGAGAGGAAAATAGTAGTGAATTGTGTAGAAAATCAATAAAGAAAAATTAGAAAATTGGGGATCTAGAATTGGATCAAAATTGAAATGCAAATGAGGAGACAGAGAGAAGAACCCCCCTCTATAGTGGCCAGCCTATTCCCCCTTCTCCAAGAAATTTTAAATTTCTAAGTTGCCCCTACATGTTGCATTATGAGGAATAATTAAGGGTGGATATATTTGGAACTCTCTAAGTAATTTGTAATTAAATCAATCCTTCTTAATTTAATTAGTGGAATGACTAATGTGCTTGGGTATAAGTTGGGCTCATTAATTGTCATGACAAATCAAAATAGGTCCATATGTGACAAGTCTAAAGATTGTCTAGTCTCTCTAACTAACTAACAATTGACATAAGTCTCTAATAACTAATTAATACAAGCCCAATAATCATAGCTCAACTTAATTAAATAAATTATACAATAATCACACAATTATTCAATATTATATTCCTAAAATTAAATGCCCATGTTAAATTACCAAATTATCCCAAGCTAAAAAAGTGAGGGTGACAGAATGAGCTCAAGGTCGCATGATCGCATGAGTTCAGACCGAATGGCCGCATGAGTTCAGGCCGCATGGCCGCTTGGTCGCTGACCGCAGAGGTCGCATAAGCTCAAGGCCGCATGAGTTCCCTTGCTGCATATGGGTCAAGGCCGCATGGATCTCTCGGCCTAATGGGACTTTGTCTTCTCCAAGCAGCAAGTTCAGCCAGGGCGAGAACTCCAAAAACCAAAAATTTGTTTCCTTCATAAAACTTTATTTTAACTTCGAATTGAGTGAACCAAAATCCAAAATGCTCAAAATGATGTGCTCCATCCATCCCAAAGACTAATTTTCAAAAATACTATGTTTTAGTAGATCAAAACCGCCAAAAACTCAAGAAACCCATAAAAAAACCCTAAACTTAGAATGTAGATCTACTCAAATTCATCCATTAAAACTAAAAACTTCAAGTACTAAAAGTGTAGAATCATCATGAGAATATAATAGACTAATAAAATATAAGGAAAAACAATAATAAAAATTAAGAGATTTTTGCATGTGGTGTAAGGTGTACTTACCTAAATGAAGAAAGAAGAGGAAATGGAGAGAATGAGGGAAGAGAGAGAAAGATATTGGGATCTATAGTTAGGGTTTGAGGTTTAGACCATGGGCTCAACTCATGACCAAACTAACCCAATAATTAAAAAATGGGTCTAATTAAACCAAAGAATGGGTCTGGTCTCCATGACATGCAACCTAATTAATCATGCAAGCAACAGATAATATAAGCAGAGAAACTAATATGCTCCAAATACGTATATCGGGAGTGGAGAGTGACATCTCTACCCACCTTAGAAAAATTCTGTCCTCGAAATTCAAACTCAAGGTTAGCTAGAGAAATCAGAACAAGTACTGCGCTAACTACCAGCATATCTACACATGCAATCAAATCCAAGTATATAATAAAGAAAAATAGTGTCACATAGCATGGGTAAACGAATTGCGAGATTCGAGATACAAAGGCATAAGAACGAATATACCTTCCTTGTCAAACATGGGCGGATACCGAGACAGGATATCGTCCTCACGCTCCCATGTCGACTCTCCCAAAGGGTGATGACCCCAAGCAACCTGGACAAGTAGGATAGTCTAATTCTTGAGCATCTTCTCCCTTCGGTCCAAAATGGACATGGGTTGCTCCTCGTCAGAAAAGTCGGTACCAACGACTAGCTCGGAATGGTCGAGGATATGACTCGGATCCGGGACATACCTACGCAATTGAGACACATGAAACATATCGTGCACTGTAAATCCCCTGACCAAAATCTAGGATTAGGAATTTATTTAGTGTTAATCTGGAATAATTATTGGAGTTGTTTATTTCCCTCCTTAATTTAATTTATTTATTTTACCTTGCCATTGTTTAATTATCTAGAGCACTACACCAGCCTTTGTCTTTCAATAATTTTTACACCCTTGTCCTAGACAAGCCAATCTTTAAACACGACCTTTATGTCAATCATAATTATCCTCTCTTGTGCTTTATTTTAATCGTACAATAATTTGCCACAATTTATCTAATTCGAACATAAATTTTGTACCTATGTCCATTCCAATCGAAATTGGAGACACAACCTTGACCCGTTTCTTGCAACCCGATATATGACAATGATATATTCTTAATCTACTACATCCATGACACTTGTGTCCCACCAAATAAACCCCTACACACTTTCAATTCATTGACAAATACCAATGACACAATTTTAGTCATTTTGGATAACCAACTTAACCTAGCTCAAAACTAGTCCATACACCCAACCCAAACTCACACTCACACTCATATGGCTCATAAAAAATACCCCAAACCCATCCCCCTCTCTACAAAATAGCAAACACCAATTTTGACACACAAAATCCTATTTTTAATCTCATTCAAATTCAAATTCAGCATTTGCTATTTTTGGATGAAGACTAACCCTCTTTCCTCTTCCATCATTGTTTACACACTCTATTTAAGTATATATCTTATGGACAATAGTCCCTCCCCCCTCCCTAAATCTGAACCCAATCTCTTTAAACCCCCACCACACGATCAAAACTACCCCACATATCTCCACCCTCCATTCCAACAACCCCTTGCATATATGATGCAAGTTGGTCGGCCCTAATCCCAAGGAAACCTCTCTCTCTCTCTCTCTCTCTCTCTCTCTCTCTCTCTCTTCACTTCTTTATCTTCTTTTTCTCCCCTTAGCTAACACACCCAACCTCCACCACCATTATTCACCACCACCAACTTCACCACCACCCGTGATCCCCTCGGACACCGTTTTGCATCCTTTGCTCAGGACCACATGCGAGTACATTCTCTGATAGTTTCTATTATTTGATAATTACTATAATTCAAGTACTTAGAAATGTTATATTTGATTCTTGATATGATGGTACACAGATTGGTATTGACATTAGATCTTCAGTCATGAGATGTTACCTTGACTCATTGCATTGATATTGGATAATACTCATCGTATTGACATTGGATAACATTGGATACATTAGCTAGCGACGTATCATGGTTGGATCCATCATACTAGTCTGGACAGGAGAAATACTAGCTAAATATGTGATCAAGAACTATTGGCAAGTAGTATAAATCATCGGCTACTAGCTAATCATACACTTTACGTATGGTTGAGCTAGTTTTTTCCTTAGTGTAAATTATTGAAAATCCCAAGACGACCGCATATCTGGATAGTATTTTAAAATACTTAGTATAGATGCAGATCTTCTGGTTTAATTTATAGATTATATTGTCTTGCACCTGATACTCATAGATTCTTTTCTCTCCCATTTCATATATGTACTGGTTTCTTTACATTTCTTACATTGCATGTCTATCTTTACTACTTACCAGTACATTAGTATATTACATTCCATCTGGAATACATTCACCATTTACTGTTTCATAGTCTTTGTCAATTAATTGAAACTGCTATTAGGTTGTAATCGCTCCATCCTGACTGGATATATTTTTTAGACGATTATTTGGAGGATTTATGTCCGACTCACTACGGACCGCAGGAGGTAGCAGCTGCGGCTTTGGACCTTTAAGTTCAGGAGTGATTACAGGGAGGTCTAGCCGGTGTCACAAGTTATCATAGTGGCATTACATAGCTTTTGTACTGGATTTGTCTCTATCTCTTATTTATTTGAGATATAGTTGATATTCTAGACTTTATATTGATTTATTAGACTCTTAGACTTGAGATTTGTTGTAGCTATTTTGACTTGTGACTTGGTGATTTCTTGATTTATATCATCTCATGCCAATTTCTCCTTATAGATTATTGTGATTGAGTATCAATACTTATTTATTATATTGACCGCTTTTTGGAGTTGAGATAACATTGACAGGTTATGATATATTATTGTGTAAGATAGATAGATAGTATTGTTGACATAGAAAATATTCTACCGCCGATGCTGCAACATAGGCTGGACGTACCCACGTTGTCACGTCCCGATCCCGAAGGTCTCCCGACCAACGTCCTGCCAGATGCGAATCACCGCGCCTCGGTACTCAGGTGGGACGTATAGTCATTTGCCATCGGAACGTGATGCCGTACGAGCCTGGGGTTGCGCCCGCACAAGGCAACATCGTTAAAGTTTGGCTATCATCGCATATATCGAATAAGCAGCGGAGGGACATTGTTGCAAGCATTTATCCATCAGAGTATTCAGGGCAAATCGAGGCATATGGTTCTCTGAATACAATGGCATCGTTACATACATTATGCCCCTCTATACGAAAGCAGCTCAAGGCAATCGAAACCAGATTTTTGGGTCTTGGGGATGAGGCACGCCTATCGCTTCCTCGGATGATCCAGCACCTGCAAGCAAGTAAACTGTTGGTGGGTCAGCACTTTTATAAGTACTGGTGAGTATAAACAACTGAACAACAGTAATATTCACTAAAACAAATACTAAGTAATCATGTTATAAAATATTATATTACTAGTGATCTTTCTAGTTTTACCTATGTTCATTACATGCAGCACAAGAACGGAGTCATATTACTTTCTTTTTGGAAAATCTTTAAAAACAGAGTTTATATTGATTTATTCAAGCATACAAGGCAAGTCGATTGTTCTATACTCAAAGACTCTAGGGACAAATGCACATCTAGGGACTATCCTCTATCAAGCCAACACAATAAACTATCTATATGCAATTTGGTCCTCGAGAAACTCAAGATCGGTAGCGGTAATCCAGCTGACCAGTGACTCCTTTATCTGATGCTATTAGCAGTTGTGACTCATGGTTGCTTTCTACTATCTCTGTAGCAGCCGTGACCAAGGTTCAGCTCTTCACCAATAGCCATTGTTCGACCGATGCGAATGCATGAAATAATATCAGATAAACTCTAGGATACAGATGAGATGAACCATCAGACCATCTATCTCTATGCGGACTAGCTGCCCTCTCTGAACAAGTTCAAGCATGATATGATTCTCTCGAAACACAAGCAATAGTAAAACATGTTCAAGCAATCTCTTACTCTTAGACAAGTGTTTCAGGTTCTCTTAGTTAAGCAGACATGTTCGTTTCAATGACAAACTATGTGAGTTCTCTTATTAAGCATGCAAGGCAGGTTCTATCATTCTTCTTATGGAGTTATCTTCTTAAGCAAACAAGCATTCAAAAACTCTGATTCATTATTAAGGCATGCATGAATCAGAGAATGCAGTTCTGCTCACTCACCTTTGATCAGTCATCTCCTGCTTCAACAAGGAGCTCCTAAGGAAGATATCCTTTTTGAGTCAGCAAATCGATATCTCTTGCACATAGTGTCGGCACCCACCAACAAAAAGTTTTGTCCTTGAAACTTCAAGGAGAAACCTTTCGATATTCTGAGCAGCGATAGTCATCATCTTTCGCCATCCTCAATTGAAAACTCTAGCACAACACAAGCACAAGCACAACTCTCAAGCAACAAATCAAATCCAGAAAACTTTTGCACAACTTTTGAGAATATCTATGGACTTATTGTATGGAATGCTCTATTGCAATACAATATCGAGCACATCTCAGAGTCGTAGCAACGGAATATGCAAATGATCGAATCGCTCTGATACCATTATGTCATGCCCCGGTCCCGAAGGTCTCCTGACCAACGCCCCCGTTGGGCGCGGATCACCGCACCTCGGCTCTTCCGCGGGGCGTAAAGTCATTTGCCACCGGGACGTGATGCCGTGCGAGCCTGGGGTTGCGCCCGCATAAGGCAACATCGTTAAAGTTTGGATATCATCGCATCTATTGAGTAAGCAGCGAAAGGATATTGTTGCAAGCATTTATCCATCTGAGTATTCGGGACAAATCGAGGCACAAGGTTCTCAGAATACAATGGCATCGTTCCATACATTATGTCCCTCTATATGAAAGCAGCTCAAGGCAATCGAAATCAGATTTCTGGGTCTTGGGGATGAGGCACGCCTATCGCTTCCTCGGACGATCCAGCACCTGCAAGCAAGTAAACTGTTGGTGGGTCAGCACTTTTATAAGTACTGGTGAGTATAAACAACTGAACAGCAGCAACATTCACTAAAACCAACACTAAGTAATCATGTTATAAAATATTATATTACTAGTGATCTTTCTAGTTTTACCTATGTTCGTTACATGCCGCACAAGAACGAAGTTATATTACTTTCTTTTTGGAAACATCTTTAAAAATAGAGTTCATATTGATTCATTCAAGCATACAAGGCAAGTCGATTATTCTATACACAAAGACTCTAGGGACAAATGTACATCTAGGGACTATTATCTATCAAGCCAATACAATGAACTATCTATATGTAGTTCGGTCCCCGAGAAACTTAGGATCAGTAGCGGTCATCCAGCTGACCAATGACTCCTTTATCTGATGCTATTAGCAGCTGTGACTCATGGTTGCTTTCCACTATCTCTGTAGCAGCCGTGACCAAGGTTCAGCTCTTCACCAATAGCCATTGTCTGACCGATGCAAATGCATGAAACACTATCAGATAAACTCTAGGATGCAGACGAGATGAATCATCAGACCATCTATCTCTGTGCGGACTAGCCGCCCTCCCTGAACAAGTTCAAGCACGATATGGTTCTCTCGAAACACAAGCGATAGTGAAACATGTTCAAGCAATCTCTTACTCTTAGACAAGCGTTTCGGGTTCTCTTAGTTAAGCAGACAGGTTCATTTCAATGACAAGCTATGTGAGTTCTCTTATTAAGCATGCAAGACAGGTTCTATCATTCTTCTTATGAAGCTATCTTCTTAAGCAAACAAGCATTCAAAAACTCAGATTCATTATTAAGGCGTGAAAGAATCAGAGAATGCAGTTCTGCCACTCACCTTTGATCAGTCATCTCCTGCTTCAACAATGAGCTCTTAAGAAAGATATTCTTTTTGAGTTAGTAAATCGATATCTCTTGCACATAGTGCCGACGCGGAGTGGGGCACTACACACGTACTCGTGCCCGATCATCCAAGTACGGGTCGTGACAGGATATATCGTTCTCTAGCCATCGCGCTTGCACGAAACATTAGGGAATGGACAGTTTGGCAGCTTTAGAGTCGATCGAGTTATACCAAAAAGTCCTAATCTATGTAGTTCGATTAATTAGATCTAATGAACATGTTTGTAATTGTTTATTAGTCGTACAAGGCACGCTCATCATTAAAATAGATTGAGATTAGTGCAATAAGGATCTATGTTGAATCAAAGATCGATCATTACTCATGAAATGAGCATGGTGGTCATGAATTGCCTGTAGATTAGATGTATTATAAATTTAAATATATCGAAATCCCATCTTAAAGAAAATGTCCTAGGGATGAACGTTTATTGTTTTTTTTAATTTTTCATATATATATATATATATATATATATATATATATATATATATATATATATATATATCAGAATACATGAAATTTTTTGGTTAGCTCGTGAAGTAATAAGATCTAATAGGAGGTTGTGGACTAAAATCTTCCTATATGCATTTTTTTTACACAAAAATGTGGTGTGTTAAAAATGTATGTATGGAAAAATTTGGACGCACAACCACTTATTAGATTTTATTACTTCAAAATAACCAAAAAATCTATTTATTCTGATGTTATAAATACATATACATATAACATATATGTAGATGAAAAATATAAAAATGATAAAAAAACTGTCTATCAGATGGACGTATAGTGCTAAAAAAATGTCAAATCAAAGAACGTTTTTATGACAGGCAAATATTTTTTTTTCCGTATTTATTAGCAAAAACATCCAAAGACTATTTTTATGGCAATATACGTACTTCAGATGGACATATCATTTGATTATAATTTTTTAAAACACTGGTTCAATAAAAACCTCAATCGGAATCCGTTTTTTTTGTTTTGTTATAAATTTTAAAAAGTTTATACTCTTGGCACCTTTTTAGCAAATATGATTTCGGTGTATGAAATTTTCTGTAGAATTCTTGCGATAAGCTAATGGAGGATTTGTTCTACTGGAGTCAAAACTAAAAAATTGTTTACTACTGGGATAACTCAGACATAACAAAGATAAAACTACATAATCTTTAACCTCATGTATATGATGCATATATATGGGCCCTTAAATTAAGGTTGATCAGCCAAATTGTTGCGATCTTTGGGTTCCGAGACCCGGAAGACCGTAACTAAATTGTCTTTGCTCTATAAATAAATTTGTTTTTTTTCTTATCACTTTAATATTTTAGGTAAAGCACCTTTTAGTCGAAAGTAGTGAGTTATTAAAATGTATTCCTAAAAAGAAATTTCCCATGAATGTTCAAATCTCTGATTAAGAAGCAGATTAAACAGAGAAATGAAATCATTTATCATCGACCATGCATCTCAATCTAGCTACTAGCTCTACATAGTATTCTTGCACCAGGTAGAACATAAGAGTAACGTATACGTAGGTAGAACATAAGAGTATATATACTCTTATATATATCATACATATAGGAGTCGATCGACATGTACTCTATGATCTCAATAGGAAAATACTCAACTCCTGGCCTGCAGTCCCCTCTGGGTTGATCATATGGAACGACTCGGAGTCCGGCGAGCCGACCACCCTCGCAAAAGTAGCCCGAAGATACATCAAGTCCCCATCCGAGTCGTAATTCTGGAGCACTCCGGCTCCAGCCGACACCGACCGCATGAGCTTCAGTACTCCCACGTCACTCTCGTTCACCTTCCGCCGCACCGCGAAGCCCACCTTCCTCCCATTGCAGTACATGGTCCACACAGGCACGCCGAAGAGCGACCCCAGATGCGTTCCTCTAGCTCCTTCTAGCGCGATCCGCAGCAGCCCGTGCCGCATTTCTCTGGCTAGGTAGGCGGTCTGGACAGTGAACTCCAGCAGCAGGAGGGGGTGGCCCCTGGAGTCCTCCTGCAGGCACAAGCTGACCCGTCCCCGCCGGTAGCCCAAGAACGTGCCCGTCACGGTTGAGCCGGTCACGGTCGAGGACGACGACGAGTCGGTGCTGTCCGAGTCGGAGGAGTCGAGGGTCGACGAGGTGTGGAAGCCGCCGCAGCATGCGGGTACCATGCCCTCGATTAGGGACCGGAATGATCGCCGGAACCGCACGTCCTTCGTGCAGTCCACGGAGGTTGTCGAGTCGATGATGTTGAGTGGACCTCTTTGCTTGCCTAGATCAATCATCCTCATCTTATTAGATTAGAGGGAGCTAGTGAAGGAGAGAAAACAGTGAGCTAGGATGGAACAAGCCGAGGGGTTGTTATATAACAATAGCTAATAATTATAATACTAATCATTATTACTTTCATTTAATAAAATAAAAAGGTCAGTGTGGGCCGAGGAATCAAGGACAATAATTCTGTCCACGAGGGGGGAGGATTTGGGTCCATCTGGCTTCCCTACTTGTTTCGGCATGAGCTTGAGAGTGGGGCAGAAGAACACCCCTTTTAGTAAAAACCAGATCTTCTTCTTGAGGATTTTTTTACACACAGGATGATTCTGTGGTGGAATGGAATGTCCTACTTTTAAAAAAGTGTGAAAGGCTAATAACCATGAGGTTGTGTGGCCAACTTTTCTTTTGCGTAGCAAACTTTAGCTTGATATGCACATGATTGTCGGATTAAAGAAAGGGGTTAATTTACTTACTGGCTTTGGTTTCTGCAAGCTTTCTTTGGGTTTAAACCACCTCTTTCAATAATAATAATAATAATATTATCCCCTTTATAGGTTCTAAGGATCATCAGATTATTTTTTAAGTTTGATTTGGAGACGATTGGGCCAACTAATAGATCACTCAAAGACCTTTATGGATAAAACATAGATTAGCCTTGTCTATTCGAACCCATCCCAATAATTTTGTAACAAGGTTCATAATATCAAAATCAAGTTATATAATATGAATGGTATACCCAAGGTTCCAATCTAAAAAAAAAAAAAAAAAAAAAAAAAAAAAAAATCCTAAAAGAGACGAATATACTAAAAATATTGTAAAATAACAATGGACGTTTCCATCGCACACATTCCGTAGCTAAAAAGTAATAGCAAGGAACAAGTATTAAGTATTTCCATCACTAGTCTATTTGTCACTATTTAATTTTCGTCGCTGATTAGTAGTTGTTCCGATCAACTAGCGACAAACTTAACGACTAAAATTCAACGATGGAATAGTGACATATTCATCCATTGTACCCAACGACTAACTAGCGACAAAAATAGTGAGTGACTCTGATATTCTTTGTGTATCAAAGAGTAACTTTATCCTAATAGCAACAAAATAGTTAGTCGTTGGTCCGTCGCTAAGTACTCGTTAATCCGTCGTTGGCTAAAATCTTCCATTTTTTCGTCGCTGACTAAAATTTTCTAGTTTTCATCGTTGATCCGTCATTGGTCAATCGCCCATGCGGAGTTGAGTAGTCACTTGTCTGTCGTTAATTTTGTTATTTTTCCTAAAATTAAATATTTTCTGCTACAAACAACCTATAAAACAAATTATATATATATATATATATATATATATATATATATATATATATATAAACAATATACAAACATCCATTCAACACACATATCCATATCCACATATATGTTCCAACACATATCCATATTCTACATATATCCATAAAGGCACACACATCCATATACCAACACATTATAATAATAATACACAGATCCATATCAAACATAGTACAATAATTATACACATATCCATGTACAACATAGTACAATATTAATACAACACTAAAATATAATACATGTATCAATACATCTCTCAAAGTTTGTCATAAAAACATGCTTGTGGGTGCGGGGTGGCGGCGACAGCTTGTGCTGCTAACTGCACATAAACTCCAATATAAATGTAGTTACGGACTGATGAATGGCGTCCAAAATTATAGGATCAGGAGCATGACTAATTCCAAAGAAGGAGAATCATGAGTGGATGTAGGAGCAAGAGCAGGAGTCGTCATAGAAGAAGGAGCCTGACTCACCAGTCGAGCAATAGTTGGGATGATACCATTAGGATTAGGAGGAGGAGAGGGCATCATCTACATAATATCTCTCAGCTGCCTTTAAACCTCGTACATCATAGACGACATCTGCGCTATGTAATGACCTACTCCGCTGAACCGGGAGAGCCGATTCAAACGACGCAAGTACGATGATCAGCCCCGCACTCCGAGAGCCGATTCGAATGGCGCAAAGGCATTCAGACTTGGCCCTTCTGTCACACCCTGGTTCCAAAGATAAGCAACCGTGTCACGTGGCAATGGCCAGAAGCGCACTTTGACGGACATCCCAATCTAATGGGCCCGTCAGAGTGCACCTAAACTGTAAAGTACAATGAATAATCCAACACATATCACATAAATAGTCAATCTAAAACTCATCTACAGGCAACAAATATTAGAGCACATAGAGGTAATCATAATAACTAATATGCAGAAAGGAATGTCATGAGATAATGTATCATAGTACAAATACTAGAGTAGTCATACGGGAACAAACCCGCTAGTACAAAATACTGGTATAAAAGTAAGCAATAAGATAACTTGGAACGGCATCAGATAACTAGATAGTAATACCGTCCCAAGGAAAGAGTCACTACCAATGATCAGACGAAGTCCTCGGGGATGACCTCGTCCTCGGCATTAGGTCCTGCTGCTGGATACGTACCCGGACCGTACTCCTCTGGGTAATCCTCGTCGCCTAAACCTGGAAGGGTACCAGGTCCTCAGAGGGACGTAACAAGATACAAAAATACAGCATGCAAGGTATAACAGAAAGTACAAGTACAACGACAGGGTAATCTATCATAACCAAACAAGTGAGACACAGTTTAAAGATAATATTCGACGCGTGGGCTGTCCAAAATAAAATCATAGCTCCGAACACGGAAACACACGGGACGTACCGCAGCTCCGGGCAAAGAGTCACACGGGTGATACAACTACACTAGATACAAGATCACTACAGAAACTATACATACATACATACATATATATATATATATATATATATATATATATATATATAAGCACGTGCAGAGGAGCCCAAACGTCTAGTAACTGTCTTCCCCTTCCCAAGCTTTCAACGATTGTGCGCTGAACCTGAACCTCTATCTAGCAGTCTCTTCGCACAAAAATACTATCAACAAACGCGACCCTAAGGTCGTCCCAGTCTCCAGTCATGATGTCAGTATCAGGATATAGGAAATCTGGTATGCTATCAGTGTATGAATGTGTCCTGGGGTGACGATATACTCAGGTACGTACATCATGGTGTTACGAACATCTAATATTTGTTACAAGACGTTACGACGAACGTCTGCACCCGGTTGTGATCCGGACGCGAAGTATCGATCGTAAACAAAATATGCGCATAATGTACATAATGAAACAATAAAATATATGTAACTGAAATACAGGGTGGCAAGGTACACTTGCTTGCGTCCGGCTGTTGATGACGGGGATCCGGTACCATGTCCAAGTCCTCAGGTCCCTAAGTACCTAGAGACGAGATACAAACTCAATCAATAAACTATCACACGACAAACAAGCGTATGACACACCTCTAAACATATACTACAATCTTAGTTACAAGACACATAGACACGACACTAGAGGGTTGACCAAGGTTGACTATTGGTATATTACATTAAATCAAACTAATCATCTGTACAATATCATCAAACCATCCTCAATCCTTCTATATTCAGTACAGTGTTCATTGGTATATCATGCATATTTATTCCTCATATTTTACCTCGGTGTGCACTAACGTTAATACGTACATTTACTGTCATCCTCAAATACTCAATTAATAATTATTTAAACCTTCTGTTTTATATCATCATTACCAAATCATAAAAAGTACTACTCTTAAATTAACCCATCATTAATTTTCAGTCCCCAAATCACCGATTAGTGGTTTGATACTATACATTAGTTCACGATCAAACAAGTGCTCCTCAGTGTTCATCAATATTCAAATATCATAATCTTATTTATCAATAATTTAATTGGTTCAACAATATTAATCAATAGTGCATATATAAAATTGCAATGCCCTAACATCTCAAGATATCTCAATATATATTCAATGCCTTAAATATTAATCTTGCAATTTCCACCCATGCATATAGTTCATAACCATCTTATATAATCCCAACACATAACAACAATCCATGTATTCTCATACCCTACTCATGTTTATCCATTTATTTCTATTTTAATTACTTATAAAGAATAACCCTAAACTCACCATTAAGCCCTAATCTCATATCATTAACACACACTCATTTACTCTACACTACACTTACACTTACACAAACATAAACCCTAACTAATACACAAGACCATATATATATATATATATCAATATAGAGAGGGGGAGATTGTTTCACCTCGGCGAGGTATTTCTGGCTGGAGGGGGTGATGGCCGGAGTAGACTGGCCTGAGGTGGAGAGGTCGACATGGTAATCTCGCCGGAGCTCGTCGGAGAATGGTGGGAACAACCGGCTGGGGGGATGAGTTATTGTCGGTGGTGGTTGAACGGACAGCAGGCCGGGCTCGTAGCAGTCGAGGGTGGTGCGGGGAGAAGCTCGTGACGACGAAGTCGGTCGATGGAGGCTCCGACAATGGCAGAGGCGGTAGTTCTGGAAAGCTGGGATGGCAGTCGAGGATGGTACGGTTGCACAGCAGGCCGGGCTTGTGGCGATGCTCACCGGAGTAGAGTGGTTCGTAGCCGCGGGGAAGACTGGCCGGAGGGGGTGAAGCTGGGGGCAGTAATGGCGGATGGAGGTCTCGACAGCCGAAGAGAAAGCTCGATCGAGGTGGCCGGGTTCGGTTTGTGGGAGGAGGAGAGGAAGAAGAAGAAGGAAAAACGAAAAAATGGAGAATAGTTTTGGTTTTTAATGGAGGAGAGGGATGAGAGAGAGAAGGGGGTAAGGTTTCCTAGGTTTTGGAGATTAGGGCTGGCATGGGATTGTGTGTAGGGATGGTGACATTTTATAGGGAGGGGTGTGAGAATTGGTGGGTGAGGATTTCACCCATTTCAAATGTGTGGTTGAGATTTCACATGAGTGAATTTATTTCTTCATGAAAATGAGAGGGGGAGGGTGCTTGATCGGTCAAGAAGAGGGTTGGCCTCTTCATTTGGCCTTGACTAATGAGGGCATGCCACATGTCACCATATTTGTAATTTAGCCCCTTAAGTTTGGATAATTGCACAAACACATAAAATGATGGAAAAATTATGGGGGAAATGGTGTTTGGTATTTTGTAGGATGAGGGAGTGTTGTATGTATTGTATGGGCTTAATTAAATGGGCATTAGAATTAATTTGGGATTAAAATAGGATTAGTCAAAGTTGGTATCCCTAATTTAATTAGAATAAATTGTGTCCCGTACTTTTTAATTAAATGGGGCACCTGGGGTCTCAATTTGGGAGTGACTCAAAGATCAAGAATGGTGTAGGCTTGGTGTCAGTCTTGGACCCTTTAGTTGGTCCGGCTCAATGGGTTAAGTTGGTGTCTCAAAATTGATGGTAACGACACAGGTTCCGACACGGGATTAAATATGGGATTTTGGATACGGGAAGTTGTGCAATTAATTTAGGGCACAATGGATTTGATTTTGAGTGACAGAAAAGTCCAGCGCCTAAATTGGCGGGTCAAGTCAAAAGTGCAATAACCTGTTAGAATTTATGGGCTGATGTTGGGCTCCGAATAATTCAACAATGGTAGGGCGCGCCAAGGGTTTAATTATAATAATCATACATCTGCACCCTTACTCTAAACCTCAATCATCTGCTGCTAAAATAAAAATTTTCAACCCATACCAGACTATCTATAGAAATATTTGAGGGGGTTTACACCTTCAGAAGTTCAAACTTAGACTTTCAAAGGCACTCTCGGAGTCTTGCTCGGCCGATGCGATTCATCGATAAGGTTGGTAGCTCTGATGAACCTGTCTTTGCTTGATCTTTACACTTAATAATTGAACGATACAAGCTAGTCGCTAGGCTATCACCTATTGCCTACTAATAAAATAAGTGAAACAACCTAGCTAAGGGAATAATCCTATCTTGTATCACTTGTGTAGAACATGGTAATGAAGCTTGGTTTATAGTTGCTTCCTCGTACTACCCTATTTGACTCTTGCTAGCGTAAGGTTTATGTTCTAAAGTAAGACTATGTCGCTCCTATAATGCTTATGTTTTATACTATTTCAATGCTCGTTTGCTTTACTAGCTAGTACTCGCTCGTCTCATTTTAATGCTTGTCACATAGTTTTATGCCACAGATAGATAACACGATACATGTCTTGATTCATCTAGTTTGGCCGAAAGACTATCAAATAGTTATTTCGTACAAGTCTGAACATAAAAGTATTCAGGACCATTAGGTCGCCAAGGCAGTTCCTAAACTTTTGGATTGTATCATGACAAGTCAAGCAAGATATGATCAGACTGCTCTGGGAGCAATACTTTTGGTGTCCTGTTCCCCCTTTTCGAGGAGCGTGGCTAAAAAATTCTTTCAGTAACGTTCGATCAGGATAGATTGAATCAAGATCTTTTTCTCGTTATAGATTTACTTTTTCAAAAATGATTCCCATATTCAGTGGAACATGCCCCGAGGACGGACTTAGCGGCTATCACGCCCCGATTCCGTAGAATCGATAGTCGTCCCTAGGGCATGACCGCCGTATGGGCCTAGGTTACGCTCTACACAAGGCTAAGGTATTTTCTCATTTTGTATAGCGAACACATATTCAGAGTGCGCAGATAAATTAAACACAAAGTTAAAAACATAGAAAAGTTTTCTTTATTGATGATGAACATTTATTACAAACTCTTGAACGAGTCATCAGGGTTGCCGCACGGGCTTACAAGAGTTGACACAAAATGAGATGGCAGTCCTGTATATTATATCCCTTTACTAAACTTTAAAATATAAAAATCTCCAGGCTGGATGATGGCCATCCCACGGAGCTGCATAGAGTTTGGGTTGCTAGCTCCTTGCGTCAAAATGCTTCAAAGATGGCACAATTTAAATGCGCCTACAGCTGGACTAGATTGGAAAAACATCTTCAGCTCCTCGCTCAGATCTTCTTAGCGCGGGAAACCTGTTTCAACGAGGGTCAGTACATCGAAACGTACTGGTGAAGGCTAGCTAACCCAACTATACCAATCAACACGTTGTTTATATAAAGCATATATATTATTTATGGTCTTTCTATCTTATCTTAATTTAGTTTACAAGCAAGTAGTATATAGAATTTATTGAAATAAACTTGCCATCGTTTGATGACTTTTACCTGCCCGTCTGAACTACCTGCACAATACTTACCATGTCCTTCCCTGCCACGAAGATACAAGTTAGTTTTGCACAGGTTTAAATATACAAGGGGATCACTGGCGTATGCCATAATGGACAAGTTATAGTCTTGGGTGAGAGTGGCATGCAACACTAGGATCTTGAGGCAAAGTATGCCAACCCGCCCGCTCGAGAGACTAACTTAAAGTTCCGCTCGGATCAGATCGTGGCCAGTGCCCCAGTGACCGTCCGCAGGAACCATTGACCTTGTGCATAAGTTATCCGTAATCGAGCAGTATGTTTACTAAGTTAACAATTTATGCAGTTGAGGCAACACGAGTACAAGACAAACAGTATTGCATGATTCATTTTTTGTATGGCCTCCCTAAACAATTATTCGCATACAAGGTATGTTCCATACTTAGCATAATTTATAGAAGAAGATGCATTCTAACTAAAATTAAAGCATGTATAGAATATTTTGAATTAACAAGCATACAATAAGATAACCGTTCACAAGTTTAGTTGACAAGCATAATGGTCCAAGTCTATTCCCTTTTTATCTTGACATCTTTTAGTTATTAATTGGTATCGTCTGATCGGGACAAACAAGAATACAAGAATTTTAGGTGTAAAGACTGGACGAAGGGCCAACTGAATCAAATATAAGCCACTCACTTAGTAGGTTGGAAGGAAGAAAGAAATAGGCGCTTTAAGACTCCGCTCGTACGCCGCCTACTGCTTGTTCACCTGCATTGCCATAAACAGCTGATTAATACATCTTTCTCTCTTTCTAAACTTAGAATTGAAGTACAGTTCAAGAACAAAAATAATGAAATCATCAAAACTGTTCAAGAAATCACAAGCAAATCCAAAAACCAACTCAAGCACGAAAGCAATAAGCGACAGCGAAAACTAGGCAACAGAAGATGCAGTGAAGAGGTCCCTCCTGACTCTGTCGCTAAGTCGATCCCGGGGGCACGGTCCACTAAATATGGGAATCGATTCTGAAGAAGCAAATCTATAGAGAGGATGAGTTCTTATTTTAATCTATCCTGATCGAATGATACCATTTATATTTCTTAGCCGTGCTTTCCGAATAGGGGGAACGGGGTACCACATCCTACCCAACTAATTGGAAGTTTCGTCCGTGAAACTTAGAAATAGAACCTACCACTAGGGAATATTATATTAAGGGCGGCGGTGAGATGAGCACGGATACTCATTTATCATATGGTCTGATTCACCGCAAACTAAGCATAGCCCAAGCTTTCTGCTACATATATCGGCTGTGTGCCCCGGCCCTTGCAGAAGTGACATAGTCTATTTGGATTTTCTATCTGCTTGCCGCCGTTGTTAAGGCGCTTTGCAGCGGTGTTTCCTCTATCGTTGCTTTGGTGTTTGTGACTGGAGGTATGCACAACACCGGTAGAAACGTGAGGATATTACGGTTCAAGAGAGATGGCATGATTCATGACTCCCCGTATAGTCTCATACTAATGAACGACTACATGCACATGGATAGCAGAACGCAGATTGCCTTCAAACCTTCTAGCTCAACTCGCTGCATCAGGTAAATAGGAACTTATGAATTTGGAGAGTCGATTGAATTCAGCAAAATAGTGTTTAACTGTCATGCTGCCTTACCGTAGTTGTACAGACTCATTCTCTTTCTGATGACATACGGGAGGGCATATGAACTCCTCTTCAAATGTGACACAAAAAAGTAGTCTACGTGATCGCCTTCTCTCTATAGTCAACTTGAAAAGATCGTCGATGCACGTCCCACCAATTGTGCACGTTAAGACGAAGCTATAGTTGAGCGTAGGCAATACGCTTCTCTTCAGGGACCTCTAACTGGGAGAAATGGTCTTCATGTTCAGCCAACCAATCTAGAGCCATAATTGGGTCCTCAGTCTCCTTGAATGGCGTATTGCAGACTTTGTTAAAGTTGCCAAATTTGAAGGCAGTCACATCCTTCTTCCTCGGAGTCTGAGGCATTTTAACTTCTAGCATGGGCTGTTCCACTGGTGTCGCTGCTGTTGCCACGGACTGGTTGGAAGCCAAATTCTGCACAATCTGCTGTAGGGTATCTACCTGCTTTTGTTGGACTGAGAATCGGGCCTCTATATTGTCTTGAAATTTGAGTTGCCTCTCCTCTACTCGCTTTTTGGCCCGTTCATAGCGAGCCTCATCCCTTTGTTGGTTTGCCTCTAACATCCACAACATTTGCTGGATAGAATCGATGCGAGACATGGTTTGCTAGCTTCGCAAACTTTTTAAAATGCCTGAACTTCTTTCTTGGTCTTGTGTCTCGTTCGGTGCTAGCGCTCAGGATTGCGTTGGAGCCATCCCTTCAAAAGAAGGTAAATTATATCAGAATCATAATGTATTATGGACTAATTATATGAACGTATCTTATTTTGGTCTAACGAGTTCAAGAGTTCACACAGGGAATAGATCATTATAGGAACTTTTTCAATACGAAGGGTCAAAGAAACTTTGAAGCTGTGCTCTGATACCAATATGTCATGCTCCGTGGAATCAATGGTCGTCCTCTGGGCGTGACTGCCGTGCGGGCCTAGGTTGCACTCCGCACAAGGCTAAGGTATTTTCTTGTTTTGTATAGCGAACACATATTCAGAGTGTGCAGATAAATTGAACACAAAGTTGAAAACATGTAAGAGTTTTTTTTATTGATAATGAACATCTATTATAAACTCTTGAACGAGTCATAAGGGTTACCTTACGGGCTTACAAGAGTTGACATAAAATGAGATGGCAGTCCTATACATTATATTCCTTTACTAAACTTTAAAATATAAAGACCTCCAGGCGGGATGATGGCCTTCCCACGGAGCTGCATAGAGTTTAGGTTGCTAGCTCCTTGCGTCAAAATGCTTCAAAGATGGCACTATTTGAACGCGAGAACCTGTTTTAACGAGGGTCAGTACATCAAAACGTACTGGTGAAGGCTAACTAACCCAACTATATTAATCAACACAGTATATAAAATTTATTGAAATAAACTTGCCACTATTCGGTAACTTTTACCTGCCCGTCTGAACCACCTACACAATATTTACCATGTCCTTCCCTGCCACGAAGACACAAGTTTAGCTTTACACAGGTTTAAATATACAAGGGATCACTGGCGTATGCCATAATGGATAAGTTATTATCTTGGGTGAGAATGGCATGCAATACTACGTTCACCTGTATTGCCACGAACAGCTGATTCAAAACTCAGAATTGAAGTACAGTTCAACGAACGAAAATAATAAAATTATCAAAACTGTTCAAGAAATCACAAGCAAATTCAAAAACCAACTCAGGCATGAAAGCAACAAACGACAGCGAAAACTAGGCAACCAAAGATGCAGCGGAGAGGTCCCTCCTAACTCTGCCGCTAAGTCGATCCCGGGGGCACGGTCCACTGAATATGGGAATCGATTCTGAAGAAGCAAATCTATAGCAAGGATGAGTTCTTGTTTCAATCTATCCCAATCGAAAGATACCATTTGTATTTCTTAGCCGCGCTCCCCGAATAGGAGGAATAGGGCACCACAGCAACAGAGTCAAGAGGGACCTCTCCGCTGCATGTTTTCTTTCCTAGTTTTTGTTGTCGCATTATTGCTTTCGTGATTTCAAATTAGTTTTCGAATTTGCATTTTCTTGAACTGTTTTGATAGATTTTATTACTTTTATTCGTTGAATTACACTTTTATTTCGATCTTGGAATAAGGAGAAGGGGTATTGATTATCTATTTATGGTAATGCAGGTGAACATGCAGTCGGCGTCACACGAGTGGAGTCTTGAAGCACCTCTTTCCTCTTTTTTCTTTCCACCAACTTATGAGTGGCTATAATTTGATTAGTTGGTCCTTCTTCCGAGTCTTCACATCTAAAATATTTCTCTTTTGATTATTCCTATCAGACGATTCCATAATAACTAAAAGATATCCTGATAAAATAGAATATACTTGGATTACTTGCTTGTCAATAAACTTATGAATGGTTTATAATATTCTTTCATCATGTATCAATTCTAGTTAGAATAATATTCTTCTATTATTATGCTGTGTAGAATACTTTACTATGAGATAAATAATCAGGAAGACTATGCCAGTCAGATCATGCCATGTTACTTATCTCGTACTTGTGTTGCCATAAACTGCCTCGATTGATAATCTAGTATAGATTTTGCTTGGTCACTGACAGCTTGTGCACAAGATCTTAGTTCGTGAGGACGGTGACTGGGGCACTGGCACCGATCCGATCTAGATGAAACTCCCTGATTGTCACATGTTTCAAATAGAATGACCTACAATACCTATGTTCCTTACATTGTATGTCATTTTATCCTTGTACTATAACTCATCCACTATGGCATCATGCCAGTGACCCCTATGTATATTTAAACTGTGCAAGCTAACTATGTCTTCATGGTAGAGAAGGTCATGGTAAGTATTCTATAGATGGTTCAGACGGATAGGTAAAAGTCACCAAGCGGTGGCATATTTATTTCAGTAAATTTCTATATCTATTACTTTCTTATAAAATTGAACTAAGACTAGAATAGAAAGACCATATAACAACTTGCATGCTTCACATTAATAACATGTTGATTGGTATAGTTGGGTAAGCTCACCTTCACCAATGCATTTCGATGTACTAACCCTCGTTGCAATAGGTTTTCCGTGCCAAGGCGATCCTGCAAGGAGGTAGAACGACTTCCCAATCCAGTCCACCTAACGACATGTCCTGTTCGTGCCCTTGAAGCAACAGTTTAAAGTTGCAAAAGCTCAAGCACATACCTTATGCAGCTCCATAGAAAGGCTATAGCTTCGCCCGAAGGTGTCTATAGCTTTGAAGCTTTAGTTAAAGGATATAATGTATTGGACGGCTATCTCATTTTGCATCTACTTTTGTAAGCCCGTACGGCAACCTTATGTACTTGTTCAAGACTTCGTAAAAGACGTTCATTATCAATAAAGAGAACTTTTTCTTCTTTTAATATTATTTCAACTTTCTGCGTACTCTGAATATGTACCCATTTTATATAAATACCTTAGCCTTGTGTATTGTGCAACCTAGGCAGGCACAACGTCACGCCCGGGAGACGACTATCGATTCAACATGAATCAGGGCGTGACATATTGGAATCAGAATACAGCTTCAAGTTTCTTTGACCCTCGTATCGAAAAAGTTCTTTTAATGATTTATTTCTTATGCGAACTCTTGAACTTGTTCGTCTAAAATAAGATACGTTCCATACAATGAGTCCATAATACGTAATGAGCCTAATGCAAGTCACTTTATTTTGAAGGAATGACTAAAGCACAAGCATCAACGCAAGCACAGGGAGAGGTACAAGCATATAAAAGTAGTTTCAGTACCTCAAGAAATTCTGGAAGCCAGCGAGCTATGTCCCTTGTCGATCCGATTAAGCGAATGATGCAAATGCTTGAAGTGAGCCAGCAGAGAGATGAGGATCATTATGAACGAGTAGAGAAGCGGGCGAAAGATTGTCAGAGCAAGTTCGAAAGCAATCTTGAAGCCTGATTTGTAGTCCAACAAAAGCAGGTAGATGCCATACAGCAGATCGTTCAGACCTTAGCCTCAAACCATTCTGCAATGATAGCAGCAACACCGATGGAGCAACCAATGCCTGAAGTCGAAATATCTCAAACTCCAAAGAAGAATGATGTGACTACCTTTGACTTTGCCAACTTCAAGAAGGCCTATAATACTTCTTTCTAAGGGACTGAAGATCTGATGATGGCTCTAGATTGGCTGGCAGAGCTTGAATATTACTTCAAACTGCTAGTAGTACCTGAGGAGAAGCGAGTTGCGTATGCCCAACTGCAGCTCCATTTGAACGCGCATGATTGGTGGGGCGTGCATTAAAGATCTCTCTCCATAGAAGATAAAAATGAGACGATCATATGGGCTGCCTTCCATAGCACGCTTGAAGAGAAGTTTATACCACATCTCGTACGTCGGCAAAAGGAGAACGAGTTTGTGCAGCTTAGGCAAGAAAATATGACAGTAAAGAAATACTCTATTGAATTTAATTGGTTCACCAAATTTGCAAGCTTCTACCTACATGATACGGTAAATCATATAAGACATTTTAAAGCCGGCCTGCTGTAACGACACGTTCCGTTCAAGCAGACATCCGATTCAAACGGTGCAAGTGCAACAACCCGACCTACTTTGCTCAGCGAGAAGACTCGTTTGAGGCAAATGATTTCTAGACTTGGCATTTTAGGAGTTCCAACTTAGACTTTTAAAGGCTCGATCGAAATATTGCTCGACCGAGGTGAATCATCGCTAAGGTGGGTGGCTACGATGAACTTGTCTTTTCTTAGCCATCTTACTTAAAAATATGGACTATATATGCTATGTAAATCCCCTTAATTATTATTTCAGGTAGACTAGTTAGGGTTGAAAAATTTTGTTGTAGCGTCAGGGTATTTGAGGTTTAGAATTTATGTTGTAGTTGTCTGATTCTTTATTTTAACCCTTGGTGCACCTTACCATTGTTGCAATATTTGGAGCCCAACAATAGCCCATAATTTCCAATAAATTATTACACTCTTGACTTGACAAGCCAACCTAGGAGCTGACTTTTACATCACTCACAAACACAATCCCTTGTGCTCTAATTTAATTGCACAACTTTCTCGTACCGAAATCTATTTTTTAATCCTGTATGGCGTTCCTTTGTCGTTGCCATCAATTTTGGGACACAAACTCAATCCATTTAGTCGGACCAATTAAAGAATCCAAGACTGACACCAAGCCTACATCGTTTATGACCTTTGTGTCACTCATAATTAAGACCCCTTGTGGCCCCATTTAATTTAAGAGCACATAATATTTTATTTTAATTAAATTGGGGATACCAACTTTGACTAATCCTAACTTATCCCCAATTTAACACAATACCCCATTCATTAAGTCCATGAAAAACACACAATACCCCCTCACCCTACATAATACCAAATACCACTTCCTACACCAAATCTCCATCATTTTTATGCTTGTGCAAATATCCAAAAGTTAAGGGACTTATTTACAAAAATGGTGATAGGTGTCACCACCCTATTGGTCAAGGCCAATGAAGAAACCCTCTCTCCCTCTCTTGATCGATCAAATCAACCCTCTCTCTCCTCTTTTGATGTACACTTTCTCCATGTTAAATCTGAACCCTCCATTCAAAATGAGACAACATACTCACTATATACTCACCTATATAATCACTCAACCTCACCCCCATTCCCAATGACGGCCCTAATCCCTAGGAACATAGAAAACCCCTTCCCCTCTCTCTCTTCTCCCTTTTCCTACATCACCAGCCGAACACCATCCCATCCTTCCTTTTCTTTTCTTCTTCTTCCTCTCCACTTCTCCTTCTCCTCCACCTCGATGAGCTGCCATCACTGCTCTCACGACCTCAACTCCGATGAGCCATCCTCACTGTCAACCACATATTTCCTCAGGCCGAGAAACCACCACCTTGACCAACCTCGACCGCCTCCCTCTACTTTTGACGAGCAACTATTACCACCCGCGTCCATCACCTACATCCAGTCGAGCTCCAACCTCTACAACTCTGGTGGGCAACTGCCACCCTTGCACCACTGCTACTTTACCACCACCACCCTCACTTCCTTCCTCCATCGTTACTTCAACCTCTACCCTGACCCATCCCCTGCAGCCGACCGCTGCTACTCTAGTCGCCACCCACAATCATCAGCTTCACCACCATACTCGCTACTACCCTTCCCACCTTTGCCATCACCCGCACCACCATCAACACGACTATCACCCTCACTTGCACCCTCGCTATCTCCCCCACACGACCACCTCTATCCTGTCTCCCCCTTTCACCACCACCACGATCCAGCAACCTAGCTCCACCGGCAGAACCACCTCCAGCAACCTTCCTCCACCGGCAGAACCACTATGACCACCACCTTCACACAACATCCCCGTTCCACGAGCTCCGGTCGACCACCGCAGCTACACTACCTTCTTCGGCCAACCGCAGTGTCGATGCTGCCACCATGTGCCACCATCGGGGTAACCCCTCACCCATTTCCTAGTTTAGTGTAATATTGTTTATTGTAAATAGAACTTAGTTAGGGTTTAAGTGCTATATTGAGTTTTAGGGTTAAAATGCTATATTGAGTTTTAGGGTTTATGAATGCCATAAGAGATTTTTAGGGTTTTTATGTTATATTTTATATGAATTATGATGGGTATTGAGGAGCAGGTTCATTTATTGTGAAATGGTGGAGTGATATCAAAACATTGGTTATTATTGAGAACTGATTTTTAATAATGAATTTATTTGAGGAGTAGCCAGGTAATTGGGAAGCGGTGTTCAAATAATTAAATAATATTATTTTTATAATTGATGGTTTAATAATTAATAATTATTTTATTTGATGATGATATTTTTAAACGTGCATGATAACGTCTGTGAATACCAGGGTAAAATCTGAGAACATAGCTTGAACTACTAAAAACACTTATAAATATAGGGGATTGATTATGATATTATACTGGTGATTAATCGTATTAGATGCAACATACCTCTAGTCAACCGTAGTCAACCCTCTATCTTAGTATCTATGTGAGCTTGTTACAAAGATTATAGCCTATGGTAGATGTGTGTCACCTCTTATCTTAGCATTGTGATAGCTTATTGATTGAGCTTGTATCTCGTCTCTAGGTACTATGGGACCCGCGGACTTGGATGTTGTACTGGAGACACATCTTCAGCATCCAGAACCAGGCAAGTGTACCTTGCCATCCTGTATTTCAGTTGCCAAATTTCTTTTTATTTTATTATATGTTTTGTGCACACTTTGGATCAGAATCGTTACCTCGTGTCCGGGTCATAACCGGGTGCAGACGTTCGTCAGTAACGTTTGGTAATGATTGATAGATGTTCATAACACCTTGATGTACACACTTGGTTACATTATAATCCTAGGACACATTCAGACACTGTCATTGTGCCAGATTTCCTGTATCATGATACTGTCAACATGACCGGAAATAGGGACAATTTTAGGGTCTTGATCGTTTATAGTTACTTCAGTATGACGAGACTGTTAGATAGAGGTTCAGGTTCATCGAACACTTGTTGACCGCTTTGGGAGGGAAGACGGTTACTAGATGTTTGGGCTCCTCTGCACGTGCTATATATATGTATCTGTCCTATTTATGTAGTATTCCAGTATCCGAAATAGTAGTATCACCTGTGTGACTTTTTGCTCGGAGCTGCGGTACGCCCCGTGTGTCTCCGTGTTCGGAGCTACGGTTTTATTTTGGATAGCTCATGTGTCGAACATTGTCTTCAAAATTGTGTCTCACTTAGGTGGTTATGCTATACTACACCGGCGTTGCACTTGTTTCTCTGGTATACTTTGGCATACTATTTTTGTACCTTGTTACGTCCCTCAGAGGACCTGGTCCCCTGCCAGTTTGGTAGCATAGACGATTACAGAGCCTTTGGAGTTGCTGATAGAGTTATTTGTCTTACAGGTTTTGGTACTAGGTACTTATATCTTTTCTACCGGAGTTATGGTTACTTTATTTATATTATTTATTCATCTGCTGTTGTAGCCTAGTTTTTATAGACTTATATTTCTTCTCGAGTCTATTCAAGTTTGCGTGTTATTAGCCGGCCGACTTTAGCACATGTAGCTCATTCTTGTATATTTTTGTTCATTGTGGATTTGAGACATAGATGTTTATATTTACTGGATTATTTAGATAGTGACCATTATTGTACAACTTATATGTATTCGAGTCAGACCAGAGTCTGGTCGAATACGTAGCTGGCATGTTGCGTATTCTTGATCCTACGTATTTTGGGACTGGGACATGACATATTTTTGTGGTGGTCCATGCAAGTCAGAGCATATCATTTTGATTATGTTACTGTACCAAATGAGCCTGCAAATTATGATTTATTGTTGAATAGGATCTCAATCCATAATCGATTTATTTTAAAACTCTTTTTATAATTAATTATCGCCCTTGGACTTCCTAAATGTATTCGTTCATTTTATAAATATCATTATCATTGTTTCTCATCTCTCCTTTTATTTCAGAAAGATGAATGCTTGTGCCTGATGGTTCCCTCCAGAAGAAGATCATAGTCCAGACGACGAAAGACATGATTTGTGTAATATTCTCTGAGAAGATTGTTACCCTCTGTAGGGTAGGTTGATAGATTCTTTTTAGATTCTAGAACTAGTATAGAATATTAGTAAGACAATTAGACCTAGAAGCATGTTCCTAGAACTGGTAAAACCCTCCCCTTACTTGAGATAGTAGTGATTTGGAAAGTACTGGGAGCTAGAAAGATCGTTGATCCAAACCCTCTAGAATGATTTATGGAGATGCATAGTCAGATGCTAGAAATTAGTTGTAGCATATGATAGCAATACCAGAAACGATATTATGAACCAAAGAAGATAAAATTTATGCTCTCATCTGGAAGATGATAATTTGATACCAGAAATTCTAGCATGTACTTGGGTGATACCATTATGATAATTGTACTATATGACTTGGAGCAATAAATAATTGAAAGAAGAAATTTGAGGAATACAAATGTAGAAAGAAATTTGATGAGAAGAGTAATTATACATTAGGGAAGAAAGAAATTTTTTAGGAGGATTAGTGTTGTAAATTGAATAGGAAAATTTATTATGAGGATTAAGTCTAGACTATGACATCATCCTAGGCATGAGTTGGTTGAGCCAAAACCATGAGACGCTAGATTATCAACGTGGTTGCACTATATTTAGACCACCAGATTTTCCTGAGTTTGAGTTTCTTCGGGGAGCCCAGGAGCATGGGCCCAATCTACCTTAGGGGCACACATTGCAGAAGGTGAACCGGTGTACCCCCGCATTATATCAGGATTTGGGGATGTATTTCCAGAGGATCTTCCAGGCCTGTCACCTGACAGAGAGATATATTTGCTATAGAGTTGACTCCCTGAATCGAGCCAGTTACTTCCCCCGTCTATAGACTAGCACCGAAGGGTTGGTTGAGTTAAAGGTTCAAGTAGATGATCTCTTAGACAAGGGTTTCATTTGGGCTAGTGTTTCTTTATGGGGAGCACCCATCTTATTTGTGCCAAAGAAGGACGGGACGGTACGATTGTGTATCGATTATAGGCCGTTAAATACTGTAACAATAAATAATAAGTACCCATTACCGTGCATCGATGATTTATTTGATCAGCTTAGTGGCACATGTGTATTCTCGAAGATCGATCTCAGATCCGGCTATTATCAGACCAAGGTACGAAGGAAGGATATTTTGAAGATGGCTTTTTGGACGAAGTATGGGCACTATGAGTTTTTAGTCATGCTATTTGGTTTAACCAATGTGCCAGCAGTATTTATGAGCCTGATGAACAAGATTTTCCACCAGTATTTAGATAAGTTTGTGGTGGTATTTATCGACGACATCTTGATATATTCCAAGAGCCAGGAGGAGCACAAGAGGCATCTCAGGATCGTGTTGGAGATGCTGAGGTATGAGAGGTTGTATACCAAGCTCAGTAAATATGAGTTCTGCTTGGATAGAGTACCATTCCTAGGACACATAATCACCGGATATGGACTATCAATTGACCCAGAAAAGATTGCTGCAGTATAGACGTGGCCTACCCCTACATCAGTTACAGAGATTATAAGTTTTCTCGGACTTGTCGGATATTATCGGAGGTTCATGGAAAACTTCTCAAGGATTGCTGCGCTTATGACGCGGCTGACGCGTAAAGGCGAGGAGTTTATCTGGACTGAGGAGTGTCAGACGGCTTTCGGTGAGCTGAAGAAGCGTCTGACATCAGCTCCAATTTTGACACTTCCTTTAGGATTGGAAGAATTTGTAGTGTGTAGTGATGCATCTGGGAATAGATTAGGATGTGTACTGATGCAATACGGCAAGGTGATAGCCTACGCATCGAGATAGCTGAGAGTTCATGAGAAGAACTATCCGATGCACGATCTAGAGCTAGTTGCATTGATATTTCTACTAAATCTATGGCGGCACTACCTTTATGGAGAGCGGGTTGAGATTTACACAGACCACAAAAGTCTGAAGTATGTCTATAGTCAGAAGGAGATCAATATGAGACAAACTATGATATAGAGTTATAGTACCATCCTGGCAAGGCAAATGTAGTAGCCGATGCCATAAGCAGGAGGCCCATAGCCTCCTTTTTGATGACTCAGCGGCAATTGTTAGAGAATCTCCAGGAGCTCAGGATAGAGGTTGTATTGCCAGGCATGGATGGATATATGGCAAGTCTAGAGGTTCAGTCGATATTGGTTGAGAGGATCAAGACAACCCTGCCTACAGATACGATATTCCGACGACTGCGAGAGAGGACAGAGGCTGGCATACAGACGGGACTCCGGATTCATAAAGACAAAATATTGAGGTATGGAGATCGCCTATACGTTTTGAGTGGCGAGCTACGCCAGGAGTTGATAACCGAGGCTCATAGCTCAAATTATTCTATTCATCCCAGGGGTACAAAGATGTACCGAGATTTGAGACAATATTACTAGTAGCATGGGATAAAGAGGAAGATTATGAGATTCGCGATGAGATATTTGGTATGTCAGCAAGTCAAGGATGAATATCAGAGGACTACAGGACTATTTCAGCCGCTTTCCATTCCCGAGTGGAAGTGGGAACACATTACCAAGGATTTTGTTATGGGATTCCCGAGGAGCCCTAACAGGAAAGATGCAGTCTGGGTTGTCGTAGATCGACTCACAAGGTCTGCACATTTCTTGCCCTTTCGAGTTGGGCAGCCACAGAGATATTAGCTAACATGTATATGAGGAAGATAGTACGACTACATGGAGTGCCTATCAGCATTGTATTGGGTCATAATTCCAGATTTATGTCATATTTTTGGTGGAGTACGCAGGAGAGTCTAGGAACTCATCTCAAGTTCAGCACTGCATATCATCCACAGACTGATGATCAGTCAGAGTGCACGATTTAGATACTAGAGGATATATTGAGGGCGTGCATGATTGACTTTGAAGGATCTTGGGAGGACCATCTACACTTGGTGGAATTCTCCTACAATAACAGCTACAAGGCAGGCATACAGATGGCACCTTATGAGGCACTGTATAGCAGAAAGTATAGTTCACCGGTATATTGGAGTAACGTGGGAGAGCATCAGATACTTGGTCCAGAGTTGGTGACACATACAGTGGAGAAAGTAAAGCAGATTCAGAGCCACCTGCGTGCAGCACATGAGAGATAGAAGCATTAGGCAGATGCGCACCACAGACCTTTAGAGTTCAAGAAAAGTGACCATATATTTTTGAAGATATTGCCCACTCGTGGTACCATCAGATTCAGGGCAGAGGCAAGCTGAGTCTGAGGTACATCGGACCTTTTGACATCTTGGAACGAGTTGGCGAAGTGGCTTATCATCTTGCATTATCTCCATCATTAGAAGGAGTGCATGATGTATTTCATGTTTCGAAGTTGAGAAGATACATGGAAGACCCTAGCCACGTGCTTGATCATTCAGAGATTACAGTCGGGCCCAATTTATCATATGTAGAGCAGCTAGTGGGGATACTTGATCGCAGTGAGAATATTTTTAGGGATTAGACTATTCGATTGGTCAGGGTTGCATGGAAGCATCATTCGCCAGGTGAGTCTACCTAGGAGCGCAAGAATTCTATTCGACAGTATTTTCCATATTTATTTGTGGACCAAGGTACAAATTTATGTACTGCATTCGATTACCTGTTTACTTTTAAGTTCTCGTAGCTATCATTCGTTCTTTACTTTTAATTTTGGGTAAGAATTTTTTCTAAGTTGGTAAGGATGTAAACCCCCTCAATTATTATTTCAGGTATACTAGTTAGGGTTAAAAAAATTTGTTGTTGCGTCAGGGTATTTGAGGTTTAGAATTTATGTTGCAGTTGTCTGATTGTCACTACCCCATTTTCAGGATAGGGTATTTTTTTATTTTAATTTGGTAATTTGTGTATTGATCATAAATATTTGTATTAATATTTAATTAGTTGGTTGGATTTATTTTTATTAGTTATTTTAGGGTTTTGGCTAGCCTGAACCCATATCAGACCCTAGTGGACCCTAATCAGACCCAACCAACACCCATGTCAGACTTATTTATTGGTTTTGAATAGTTATTTATATTTTAATTAGTTAGTTGGAGTGATTATGATTTAATTAGAGTACATTTAGAAACCCTAAACCCAAACCCTATTTTGGATGACTTAAGAGAGGGGTGTTTTGGTCTTTGTACTTAAACCCTAACCCTACTAATTCCCTATATGGCCGGCCATAATCTATAAACCCCCTCGACCAAATTTAGGATTATTTAATTTAAATAGAGAGACTAGGATTAATTTGGATACAATTATTATTAATGTACAACAATTATGTATCTTAATGTACCTTATCGTTGCTTCGACGTTTGGAGCGCTACACTAATAGTTACCCTCAAACTAATTAAATACATATTTTCTAGACATGTCAGACTACCCATATGACCCTTGTGTAACTTTTAAATATTCAATATTGTGCTTCATTTTAGCTGCGCCATATTCGTTACAAACGTCCATAAATAATTTCAATAAACCCAAATTCTCATAATTGGCCATTGCTATTAGAATTTGAGGCACAAACACAATCCAATTCCATATAACCCAAATTAGGGTATTAACCTATTCCGAGCCTGCTATGCCCATGACACTTGTGTCCCACCCAATTTTAATTCCATGTGTCTTAAATTTATTAAAGAACGCCATGCGCATTATTTTTTTATTAAATTAAATTAGAGGCAATTTTACCCAAAGCGAGACCTAACAAAGCCTATGTACACCCTTTCATGTGGATCAGCCCCATTCCAAAGAACCCTGGCTAGCCTAAACTTCAAGTTCAGCCTATAATTCCCTCTCCTATATAAATACACATTCTCTACTAATGAACCCCTAAAAATAGAAACCTAAAACACCTAGCCGAACTTCCCTCAACCAACCCGAGCATCCACCTTCCCTAATGCCACCACCACCTCAAGCCACCACCACCACAGCCACCTGACAGCCATTGCTTTACCGTCAACGCGGACCACCCCTCCCAGGCCGCCTGCACCACCGCCTGGCCACTATCACGTCACCATCATCAACCTCCCCATCTTCAAACCCGACACCCTCATCATCATCTCCCGACCCCTTGCCAAGCCGACTGCTCCAGACTGGACCATCACCAACCACCACTGCCAGGCCGACCCCGACCTCCCCCATGACCTGAATGCCATCCCAGCGCCGTCCCCAGCCCACTGCAGCCGTTGCTGCCGCTGCTGCAACTATTACAGTTACTACCGCTGCCGCTGCTGCCTTGCTTGCCGCCGTTGACCGGAGCTCCTCCCCTACGCCGGAGGATGGCCTGTCAACGAGTAGACCCCCTCGTCTGGCCAACTAGGTACTCGACCCCTAGCTCTCTTCTTGCATAGTATCGTTGTATAGTTATATCATCAAGTCATCGTGTCGTCGTATCTTGTGTTGACACAAACCAATTAAAATGTAATAATATAGATGTGTATTCATGTATGTTAATTAAATTAGATGATAATAAATATATTAGTAATTACCCTAAATATATGACCTGTTATCAAAGACTAGTAATTCACCTAAAAACCTGGACATAAACCAAGTACACTTAAACATGGAAAATAAGGACATGTATTTGTACAAAACATCAATAGTTTGGTAACCCATAACTTCGGTAACTTATTGTCGTGAAAGATACGGTAACTGAGGACAGGACACGTGTGCACCCTAGCTACGTGCACACGAGACTCTATAGTCGACCAGCCGTGACCCTTGCATCAGTACTAAGAGCAGCGTCGTATATTGTGTATATGTATTACTTTAAGTGTCTGATACAAGATTGCTATATTATATTGTGTGTTTAGGGTCACTGGATGTCACGACCCGCACCCGATATATGGGCACGAGATCGTGGGTACGTCCAGCCTACACCGTAGCATCGGCGGTAGAACGCTGTCTAGGTCACAATACTATCTAAATAATCTCTCATGAATATCCATCTCCATAAGGAGACACAGATATCATAATATAATATGGAATATACTCAATCACATAAGCTAAAGCACGATAAGATATCGAAGCAAGCAATAAAATACAAGACAAGCCTAAACAACAATAAATAATCTAACCTGTAATCAATAACATCCAGTCTCCAAGTATGCTGGAAACAAGTCCTCTAAGTCACAGTCTGGAAAAAATATCCAGTCAGGATTGGAACGAAATACACCTTTAACAGCAGTTCCACATATATTGACAAAATCTATAGCATAGTGTAAAGAAATACAAGACAGATATGAATACTGGCAATAAGGAATACTGGAATAAGAAATACTGGAATAAATGGAATACTGGAATAGAGAATACTGGAGCATGTCATCATCAATGTACATCTAGCAATGAAATAGAATCCAAGTACACGCAAGAACAATGAACTGGTATATAAGTGTGTACAAGAACAATAACTAGAACATGTGGAGATGCTAGATCAATAAACTAGAAATACATGTCAAGAATCATCTAACTAAGTGTGTGAAACATCAGCATATCATGTGATCGGCTTGGGCTATATGACTCATTATATTGATTAGCGATCATCCCCAACAAGTCCGGCTAACCATATGTAACAGCGATGAGGCATGTAAGGGTCAGGCTGCACCGACGTAAGGTATGGGTGAGCTATGATGCATGTAAGGTTGGGTATGATCACATAAGCTACTAATATTTCCCCTTTTTCCCCAGCTAGCACGATGGATTCTAATCACGACTACTCGTGACAGGTCTCAATGATGGCAACCCGTGTAAATAACCGTGTCAGACTAATGTACGCTATACAACAAGAGTTATAGAGATAATCAACATAATAGAAACTGTCAAAGAATATACTCGCCTGAGGTCCTTAGCTGGTATGAATCAGAATCCAAGTAACAGTCCAAATAGCCTATGTATTACAAATTTACCATATCAAAAAATAATTTATTTTAATTTATTTAATTATGGAATAATTACTCTAAAATCCTATTTTAATCTTAATATTCTAATTTTTAGGTTAATTCCTAAATTTTGTCCAAAGGAACTAAATTTTTATCAACTCGAGACTCATGGCACGCAAATCGAGACGATCTGTTGACCAAAAAGTCAACCAATACAAACTCTAATTTCATGCATGATTTCTTGTAGATTTCAGCATCAAAAACATGCTAAAATTTATGGCTCGTCCGAATTCAAATTCGTTTGGGAATTATGGCACATACAAATTTTGTATCGTGCACCGATGGTTAAATTCTAACCTAGAAGTTCTATAGAATTAACAGTATATAAATACTTCGAAATAAATTCTAGGAAAAACATATGTCAATGATATCTATATTAGCTTTCCAAAACTTTAAACGGTTCATGATTCTGATTCCTGGTTCTTCCGGAATCGCGAAAACATCAAAACACGTCTATTTTCGGACATGCTATGCTCTACGTATTTTCCAGAATTTAATACTCATAATTTCGCAAAACAATTTATATAATCAGAAATCTAACCTCAATATCGTTCTAAAACAAAAAACTAGGCCTCATTTGGAGTCCAGAGCTATGCGCAATGGCTTCTAGAAAATGAAGGAACCCTAGATGGCAATTCTCCAAAAATCGGCTCAAGAAAAACCCTAGAAATAAATAACTAAACTATTATATATATAGAGGAGCGAGAGAGCAGCTGGGCTCAGATCTTGACACATGGCAGCCATCCGTGCAGCCCTGTCCAAATCGGACGATCATGGTTTGACCCGGCTCGGCTCAGCTGAGTCCGAGTCGAACTCTAACTCGGCTCGGCTCGCACCCACCCCGCGGTCACTGACAGGCGGGCCCGACACTGTTCGCTACGGGAGGCTGACAGGTGGGCCCCCTGTTTGCTGACTGGGCAGAATTAATTACTTTTTAGGTTTTCTTTTTCAGAAATTAGTTTTTAATTCAGTTTTTCATAATTAACTCAAAATAAATGCTAAAATTAATCATAAAATTCCCAAAAAATTCTAGAAAATATATTTTATTATTTAGAACCTAAAATAAAAGTTTGGAATATTTTTAATTATGTTTAACTCTAAAATTAATTCTTATAAGTCCTAGAAAATTAGGGTTACTAGTTTTTAATTAACTAAAAATTATAGAAAAATCCTAATAGCCCCAAATTAACCTAAAAATAACATTTAAACTAGATTTTCAGGATACGGAGGTTGCACTGGACCAGCCAGGAGATACTGCAGGAGCAGGCTATTGGCATTCACAACTTGAGGACTCAGGCAAGATACCTTGCCATATTTATTGTCTAATTTAAATTATGCATATGCTGTATGATATCTTGTTGATTTATTTCATATGACTGTGCACGTTCGAGATTGACTCAGGAGCAGTCGACGGATGCGTCGATGAGTAGTGTACTTGACCTAGTCACTAGTAGACTCACCCCAGTTGGGAGGATACTCTGATATCTTTCGAGGCCTGACACTCTTTCACGTATCACTGTGACAAATTTATATTAGGATACGGGTTCATGTACTCGACTAGTTTTCGGTGCGTGTGACATGCATCACGGTTAGTGCGTATTTCAGGATTATAGTTTACTAGAGACTTGGCATATAGATACGTGGTATGCACGTCGAGTATTTTGATATATATATTTACATTGGGCGGGGAGGACAACTAGTAGGCGTGTGGGATACACACATTGGAATCCGTAGTATCCGGAGGAGCCATGACCAAATAATTTTCATTATACTGCTGCCATGTTCTTTGGAGTGATATGGATGATATACTGTACTGCTGCCACTCTCTTCGGAGTGTTGGACCTTATATGCCTACGCCTACCCATACGTACCAAAGTTGTCCTCATATTGCATCTACTTAGATGGTTAGCACATCCATTATTTATTTTATTCAGTATCTATACATATGGCATATTTTTATGTATCTTGTTACGTCCTTCTGAGGACCTGGTACCTTTCCAGATTTGGATAAGGCATATTACCCCACAGTGTATGGCCCAGGACAGGAGACGAGGTACGCTACCATGGAGGAGTTAGAGGTGCTACCGTCAGAGTTTCTATGATCAGTTGGTAGGCCTTCTGCCTAGGATTAGGAGCATCATTATCTAGTCAGCTGATGCCCTAGTCATTACTCTTTTTATCTGTCATTCAGTACTTTATTTTTGTCATAGTAGTGGGTTTGTCCCCACCAGACATTCTTGGTTGTACTATGATATTTTGAGACTTGCGTTTATCTTGCAGTATTTATTCTAGTACTTTCTTGCTATTTATATTATGGATGAGATTAGATTACCTGTCATTGATTAATATTGAACTTGTTAGTATTTAGGACAGCGTAACACTCTTCGCTATGATCCATTCAATTGGGTTATCCTCGGAGACATGACAGCTGGCTATTGCCACGTGGCCTGGTCCCGTATATTTTTAGGACTGGGGCATGACATAGTTTTAGTAGTGGCCCATGTAGGTCTTCTTATTCACTTGTGGTATGGTAACATACCCAGCAAGCCTGTAATAGGATAGAAATTATTAGGTCTCATCCACTTTGATTACGTCTTTTAAACTTTCTTCGTGTTACTTCTAAAATATCTGCATCCTGTTTGCTTGATTTCATACTCTTTTTAATGAAGTCCTATCTCTTACAGCAAGATAAACTTGTGCAGTGGACGAGGAGCACCCAGTACCGTGGTGCCAGATGACACCACCCAAAGAGAGGAGGTACCCCAGGGACTGCCTGGAGAGCAACCCCCACTACAGGCCCCGCTAATATATTGGCGTAAGACTTCTCAGGGCGATCCTACACAACAGCACGAGGGACAGACTTCGCAGATGACCCTACACAGCATTTTGAGGGCCAAACTTCAAGGGCTACACCAATGCCGCAAACTTAGAGGCCGATATCTGAGGAGACACCTATCGCACAACCAGAGGTTCCATTACCACCAACTCCATCTTATCCACCTCAGATGCTACAATCAGATGGACAGCCACAGATGCTTCAGTTCTTCCAGAATATGATGCAAGCATAGTGGCATCAGACCGAGACATTGAGACAAAGTTTGATGGCAGTACTAGAGAGGACACCTGTCACAGCATCAGTACCAGCACCTCCACTAGCTCAGACAGGTGGCACTGTACGATGGTTCCGACAGATGGGACCAGATAATTTTCCGGTAATGAGACTATAGAGGAGATCTTCGATTGGGTTACCAACACGGAGATGCTACTAGAGGCTTCACAACTGCATCCAGACCTTTGGATGACTGCCGTGAGGGCCCAACTAAAAGGCAATGCCCATCACTAGTGTGATTCAATTGAGTGCAGTGTAGGTAAGAACCAGACATGGGAAAATTTCTTAGAGTACTTCAACGTGAAGTATTTTTTGGCTACAGTCAAAAATGTCCTGTACTTCCAGTTCCTACATCTAGAACAAGGGAATATGACTGTTGACACATATGACGCAGAGTTTAGCCTTCTTAGCAGATTTAGTGCCGTCCTGATACCCAATGATCTAGAGAAGGCCCAGAGATTCCATTACGGCCTCACTTTCGAGCTATAGAGGTATACCACCACACAGGCAAGGATTTCTTATGAGGAGGTTCTTTCAGTGGTAAGGATCCAGGAGGCCATCGGCAGAGAAGCAAGACGTTCCAGCACGACGACACCAGCCAGAGCCCAGCCTGGAGCAGGAGGACCGATCCATCGTCCCAGAGCACAGATACAGCAGAGGGCAACACCATACCAGCAAAAGGAGCTTCCGACTTGCTACCACGGTGGTAATAAAGGACATTACGAGAAGGACTACCGAAAAAGACTGAGGATATGCCTGATTTATGGATCGAGCCAGCACCAAGTCCGAGACTGCCCATAGCGCAGAGAGGCAGACCGCAGACAGGACAGAGGCCAGCAGCACCAGTCCCGAGGATACTACCCCCGCTAGGAGGCCAGCATCCACCAGCACCCGAAGGATTTTAAAAAGGACCACCTTTGGCCCCATAGGAGGTACAGTTTGATCGAGCCTGACAGTAGACCGGAGGACAGAGGCAGGGACAGGCCTTTGCACTAGCAGCTACTGAGGAGGAAACAGAAGGGGAAGCTATTACAGGTACCATTTTAGTTGCATTATTACCTGCAACTACATTATTTGATTCTAGAGCTACACTATCATTCATATCTAGTAGGTTTGTAGCAATGCATAGAGTAGCTACTTTTCCCTTACCTAAAAGGTGGAAGATTCTTACCGGAGGAGGTATCGTGCCGGTTACCAGCTGTTTGTGGTAGAAAACGAAAAGAATGAAAGATGTATTCAAGACGGGGTTTATACAGGACCCGTGTTCTTTTGTTTACAAACAAACTTGCACAATGTAATCCTATACGAGGATGTGGGAGTATAATTTATTTAATCTGGGTATAAATTGCTATAGGTGTTTGATCTGCAGTCGATCACTTTAGCCCTTGGACCACACGATGGTGAAGAAGTGCCGTAGAAGACAGGAAGCAGCCTCGGAGGTTGCAGAAAAGGGTGGATGCACGATACCCCAGGTCGTTGATCCCTATCCTTTGCCTGAGCTCCGGGTTCCTCTCTCTCTCTCTCTCGATCTCCTCTCTCCTGGCTCGATCTTCAATTGTTCGACCTCTTCTCTGAGTCTTCAATTGTTCGACCTTTTCCTCTGTTGATAGAGGTCTCTATTTATAGAGTTTTAGTGACAGTGACCACTCAGTTGGTATAAAAATCGAGGAGTGGACAACACAACACCCTTTTACACAATGGTTAAAGTAACCAATGCCTGCGTATGGATGATCTTTTGAATGAGCGTGTGACACGGGTCCAACTAAGGGACACAACGCGTACGATTGCTACGAAGATCACGGTGTAAAAGCCACGTAGGTAGGTATCCCCCGTGTAGAAGAGGTGGGCATAAAAGCCGATGTCTGTCACCGTGGCATAGAAGCCAAGTAGGCATAGAAGCCGGGTGGGCGTAGAAGCCCGACGGCATAAAAGCCGGGTGAGCATAGAAGGTGAGGAGGCGTAGAAGCCATCTGGGCACAGAAGCTGAACGGGCATAGAAGCCACTGCGTAATGTGCTTGGGGAGACGTGGAAGCCGAGAGAGCATAGAAGCTGAGGAGGCATAGAAGCCATCTGGGCACAGAAGCTGAACGGGCATAGACGCCACTGTATAATGTGCTGAACGCTGACGTAGAAGTCCTTTAGCCGAAATCACGGCTTTTGAAGATATTATCAAATCCCTCGCATTAAATGCAGAGATCTGCCATCATTTTGTGCATTAATTGCGAAGGCGTGTTCTGAAGGCCTGCCATCGTCCAGGGACGTGCCTCGAGCCATGTGTGGAGAACAACTTTTGACGTGGCAGTCTATTTGTCTTCCGCGGGGCGTAGATGGCTCTCGTCCGCCTGTATGGAACAAGGCAGTGTATCCCTTTGTATGCGTAAAAGCAGTTTATGCAAAGGGGATGTCACTAAACGCTAGTTTTGGTGACTCTTCATCAAATCCCTTGCATTAAATGCAGAGATCCGCCATCATTCTGTGCATTAATTGCAGAGGCGTGTTCTGAAGGCCTGCCACCCTTCTGTGCGTCAGTCGTGCCTCGAGAAGACCGTTACCGCCTTGTGTGCCAATCGCAGAGACGTGCCTCGAGCCCTGCACAAAGTGCAGCTTTTGATGTGGCAGGCGGTTTGTCTGCTGTGGAGCGTAAACAGCTCACGTCTGCCCGTATAAAACAAGGCAGCATATCCCTTTGTGTATGTTACGTAAGGGAGATGGCGGTGACTGACAGCCTGGGTCTTAGTGCCGCACTATCATTATGGCCGTCGCCTGGGTAGCCGAGCCGTATCCTTCTGTCAGAAGTCCAGACGTCAGGTTCATTGCAGGGTCTGACAGGTTTATCTCGGAGAGCATGAAGCGTTCCTCGTACGCTTTAATACCGTATTTGAAAGCGGATGTGTTTTACGCCATATAGGCGACGAAGCCCTCTGCTTTACGCTCTGAGGCAGCCTGGACATACTGCACTTACGCGAATGGTCCTGAGAAGCTCTTGCCTTGCCTGCTTGGTGGCTCTGAGGTCATCTTTTTATGCTGCCCTGCACCAATAGGTTGCGTATTGTCATCCGGCATATTTTTTATGCTTCTACAAGACCCCTTCAAAGCTTTTAAATTCCTCAGAATTTGAAATGCTTTGAATGAAGCATGAACCATCCCTCGTAACTCGGAACGCCTTCTAAAATGGAGCCAGAAACGGTCAAGTTTGACACATTTTTTCAGGCCGGTCTTTATGGCGGATTTATTGGGGGTAGGTGTGACCTTCTTTGCCTATAAAAGGGCTAAGGAGTTAACCTGTTTCTTCCCACATTTCCTTTCACCATGCTGAGATGATCGCCGGAGTTCGTCGGGTCGACCTGAGAAAGAAGAAGACTATGTTCTTCCAGCATGTAAGGAGCCGAACAAGACGGCGTCTTCGAGCAAGTGTCATCTGCAAGGATGAATCATGGAAGGATATCTTAGCCTCCCTTGCTCGGGATAATCAGCAACTTCGTATGGCGGCTCACCCGAAGAGAGAGGCGGGGTCACATTTGACCACATGGCTTGCAAGCGGTGCCTCCTCCTGTTACACTCTCGGGGATGAGAGAGAAGACAAGCTGTAACAGCCGTCCTCCCGTATTAAGTAGGGTAAAAAACCCTAACTCAAATGGCGCGCGGAGCATGGGGTCTGTACAGCTTATGCTAGCCCCAACTCTGTCGCCTCCGCCGGTGATCATTGCCATGTTAGCCAGTTTGTAGGAACTGACTGGCTGCTGGAGAAGATGGATGAAGAATTGACGCCCAGGCGAGAACCTGTCAGAACAGCTTCTGGGCGATCTTCAGACGACGATGAGGAAATCCTTTGTTGACGGAATTTCCTTCATATGTAATCACGAAAATGAAGAAAAAATCCCTTGTAGACAGGATTTCTCTCATATGTAATTATGATTTTAACTTTAAATAAAGTCATCTTTCTTCTCTGCATATGATCATCTTTGCCATACGTTGCTGTGAAGTCTGAATATGTGCAGTTTCGACACGTCTGATTCTGTACGCCGACTCTGATAAAAAGAGTATTAGGTCCCGTCCTGTCTTTTACGCATAACTAGTGATGCGCAGCTGCTTTAGAAATGTAGGAACTGCGTAGAGTTTCTTTGTCCCAGATATCATCTTCAAGAGTGATTTCCTGAAAGTCCCTTGGAACAGGGCAAGAAATGGCTATAAAACTGGGCCGCCGTCTTGAACTGTAGATGAAATATTCAGACTGGGTTTCTGGATGAACTCCGAGTCGACCCACGAAGAAGAGTGATTTTTAATGTTTGAACTCTTGCATGCTTCGGGTACTTGGAATATTTTTAAGGTCAAGACGGAGTATCCTCTGTATGAACTCCTGCAATTGACCGCTTTGAGCACTGTTCAGATATGCGGAAAGTCAGAGATCCGTTAGTGTAGATGAGCTGAAAAATCCTGAGTTCGTAGCCTACCGAGCGTAGAAAGCCACCGAGCGTGAGATCGTAGGTATGTATCTACTAAGCATGAAGTCGTAGGTTTGTAGTCTCTCGAGCATAAAAGCTACTGAGCACAAAAGGCATCCGGGCATAAAACCATAGACTTACAGCTTATGAGCGTAAAACTGTAGATCTGTAGCCGTCGAGCGTAGAAAGCTCTTTTAGCGTAGAACTGTAGATTTGCAGCCTGTAAAAAAGAAGTCTTCCGAGCGTGAGGTCGTGGATCTTGTTGCCTCCGAGCGTAAACTAAACACCACCGAGTGTGGGACCATAGGTTAGTATCTATTAAGCGTGAAGTCGTAGGTTTGTAGCCTCTCGAGCATAAAAGCTACTGAGCACAAAAGGCATTCGGGCATAAAACCATAGACTTATAGCTTGTGAGCGTAAAAATCGTAGATCTATAGCCGTCGAGCATAGAAAGCTCTTTAGCGTAGAACCGCGAATCTGCTTTGCACGAAAAACTCTTCGAATTTGCTGACTGTCCATCTTTCGAGAGTAGTGGGTTGCCGTAGTACCCAATCATAACCAAATATTAATTTGCGAGATTTGGTTAGGGTTTCGAGAAATCCGTCCGAGGATTCGAGGAGCCGATCCGAACCCTATATATACCCCGAGATCTCGCGAGAAAACTTTTCATCCGTCTTCTGCGAAAGAGAGTCTTCGTCCGTTCGAGTTTTTCTCTATTGCTTCTCCGAGCACTCAGAGTCTTCAGAAATGGCGCCGAAGCAAACCCCCTCCGCTAAGGGAAAGAGTGTAGGTTCTTCTTCCCATTCTTCCGCCCCGGCGAGGGAGTCTTCGGTCGGGCAAGGCGAACTTTATTCTGAGCAAAGTATCCCGCCGACGAGCAGCGCTCCCGGCCTTAGAGGTAGAGCCTTCGGGATGACAAAGAACGACGAAAAATCCTTCGCACACATTGAACGTGACCGCGCTAGGCCGTCTTCTGTGCTGATAGCCTCTTTGAGGAAGACGATACATGGAGACGTTTTCATCTCTTACGCCCATATTTCTAATGTGTCAGCGTAAGGGCTCCATTGTTTTACCAGTTCTGGGCGTAACAGCTCCGACTGTCGAAAACTTGGTGTACACTATAAAATTTTAGTTTTACGCCTGGGGACGGAACCTCCGGCGTAGTAACTAGAATTTTTGGTAGCCCGGCGTAAAGCACGGATCGTACGCTGCCAGTTATGTCTCTGGATGAGACCTCCTGCGTAAAATGGCCAAATTTGTACAGTCTTGGCTTAAAGCACAGACTGTGGCTTCTGGATCCCCATGTTGCAAGATTTTGTAATGACGTATTTTTCTTGCACTTTTGTAGTTAATTTGGGTGAGTCTCTACTGGCTGAGGTGATGGGTTCCGCTGCCGGGATGCTGCACTCGAACTACTTGGAGGATCTGTCCCACGTGACATTTCCCATCTCCAGACCCCAGTATCCTGAGGGAATGGAGCTTTTAATATCAGCTCAAGGCGAGCGGACGCTACTGAATATGATTAACGGGGAGCCCCTGACGTATATAGACGGGGAGCAGTACATAAAGCCAGCTTTTCTCTTTGGGGACATGATCGATAAACGGTCCCAGACGAAGCCTAAGAGAGAACCTTGGGTATTTCTTGCCGGGAACCTGGTTTTGTACCTGCCAACGATGCCGAGGGATTATCCCATCTCGGCCTTCTTCCATGCGACACACCCTAGGAGGATGTCGTGGACCCTAACGCTCGATCTTTACGGCAAACCGGGGAAGATCTTTCATCTGAAAGGAGCTGACCAGGGGTCGTTCGTCAGTCGTCCTTCTGGCCTCGTGACGTCGTTTAGGGGACTGTGCCAGGCCAGTGCCCCGAGCGAAGATATTCTGGTGATCCAGCCGGTCCAGTTGCCGACTTTCTGCAACGACTTCATGGGGCGAGGGGGAGTATATCCCAAGGAGAATCCTCGATGCAACGGGTGGATCACTCTAACAAACCGTCGATGGGCTTGCCTAGTTGACTGGGCCTTGAAGCACTGTCAGAGAGAGCTGGAGTGCATTGGGTTGTATGCCGCTGTGAGTGCGACCAGTGTCGGGTTGCCTCCTAACCCTAACCTGTACTTGGCACTGATAGAGCGATACATTTCGTTCACCTGGACTTTCGCCACTCCGCTGGGGGAGTTGGGATTGGCCCTCCATGAGATGTAAGTGATCTCGAGGCTGCCGATGGGGGATACCCCCTATGAAGAGTATGTCCCCACCAATCGGGAGTTGGGGGATTCGGACCCTCGGGTAGTATAGGTGTATCAGGAGCTGATGTGCCACTACTTTGCGTGCACTACTTTTTACGACGAGCCTTCTGATTTGGCCCATACCACCAAGTGGACGTCCTACCTCTTCTTCCACCGGGCCAGGGCCACCAAGCCGGAGAATGTTTCGGGGGGCAAGGATGAGCCCATAAATTGTTTGGGCATGCTTAGTACCCAGGTCGTTGAGGCTCTTATGGATGACGCCAAGGCTCCGAACCAGATTCTTGACGACGGGGTAAGAAAGTATCCCGAAGGCACCAAGGTCTATAGCTACTTGAGGCGTTGCCGCAGACCTCTGTCCAAGGAAGCCCAGCTGGCCGGTTTCCTCTCCATATGGCTGCGTCGAGTAGTGGTGCCCGACACTGCATCTGCGGGCCGCATTCACCGGAATATCCTGTAGCCTGCGGTGCATCTGGTATTTGGGGCGAGACTGGGCTTGCTCCCTGCTATGGTGTGCCGTATACAGGCTGGCCTGAGAGCCATGACTGACGGGCTGCTCGCCGATGAGACTCGGCGTAAAAGCTTTCCTCGGGTGGAATTACTATACCTGTATTTGATGGGATGGTTAATTCTGCACAACCCTCGGGTGATGTCCCGTGGCTCCGGTAGTAGCCCGGGGGGTAGATTCCTGCTGAATTATAAGGACTCTCCCTGGAATATGAATACAGTTCTAGACTGTAGGCTGACACTGGGCCTCAGTCACGGCTGGAAGCTCCTTTGTATTGTCCCCTCTGTACATCACAATCAATCGGGGATCAAGCTGGAGGATTTAGGTGGAGAGAAGACTAATCTTTCTCCGGAGGCTTTCAAGTGGTTGATCTGTATCAGGCCTTTCCACTTGTTGTATAGAAGTGAAGATCATTGCTTCTTCGAGCCTTACTTGCCTAGTCGGTTTGCCAGGCAATTTGGGTACGACCAGTTGCACGTGGGCAATGCCGTCACCAGCTTCAGGTCCAGGGGCGGACTCATCGATGGAGCCAGAGGATGGCGATATTTCATCATGGGATGCACTGGAGCAATCTTTACCGTGCCGGTCGTCACACCCTCCACGGAGTTGCGCATCTTACATTCGTATGCCCAGTTCTACGAGGTGGTTAACACCTTCCACCGTGATTTTGACATATGTGGGAGTTTTAGGGTGCCGTCTTCCACGCCTGGGGGAAGAGTCGAAGTCCCTTCGGTTTCTCCTGACGAGGGTGAGGAGTTCGCTACTCCTGATGAGCCATTGGTGTCGGTGCCGAGGTATGAAGTGCCTCTGCCTGCGGGGGCCTTGGTGGTCTTTGGGAAGCGAAGGGCCGCTGCTCCCAAGGAGGTTTCTTCTTGCAAGAGGAAGAGGACGGTCAATCGTTCTCTTCGAATTCCTAGTATTGAGGCTCCTAGAGAGGAATCTGCTGTTTCGCCTGTCGAGGATGTTTCCCTGATCGGAGGTTCCTCGCCTTCTAGGGAGGGACCCTCAATTTCGGATGGCGGTGCCGGGGCACTTCGCCTTGAGGATGCCGTCGTCGCTACCGCCTCCGGTAGTGGTATGAGATTGACGGTGTGGCCGAGGCAGATGGGAGAATCTTCCCTTAGACCAGCAACGGACGAAACCCCTGCCGTGTCCGTGAGTATGCCTGGCGAGGTCCCAGCTGACAAACCTCGACCGCGCCTTGGTGGAGGCTTGGTAGAGCTCCTGGCGATGTCGGTTGGCCCACCCCCTTCTCCAGGTATGACAGTTCGCATTACGTCATTAAGGCGTGATTTAGCTACATCGGCTGCAGATACGTCGTATATGCCGCTGGCCATGGGTAAATGTCATCTTTATGTCTTCTTTTTAGAAAGAGTACCATTATATTGATATCAACTCTCTTTTCCTCTTCCCAGGGGATGGCGTCCACGGGGAATACAGCTTTGAAGTGCCTTCTGGCTCTGCTCCAGCTCCTGGTGATGACACAGAGGCGTTTGACTTTGAGAAGGAAATATCTCCGGGGGCCGGTTCGCCTGTTGAAGAGGCTTTGATATCCCAAGAAGAAGAAGAGCCTGTCATTGCGACTACTTCGGTTGACGTGCCCCTTTTGGTCGCACCACCTGTTGAGGCGACGGTTGTGACCACTTCATCTGCAATCATTCCTGGAGGGGGACTTGCCAATGCCGCGGCTACTCCTGGCGCCCAATCGGATTTAGCTGCACTGATCGAGCAATATACCCGTGTCTTCTATGCTACTTTGAAGGCACTGATACCGATGGTGCTGAAGGGGAATTTGGACCTCGAGCGCCTGAAGAAGTCCTCTCGAATTCCGATAGAGGCAATCCGGGATTTTGACGGCACTGGGCTAGCTGATGCCTTGGAGGCGATGGTTAATGGTTTGAAGCATCCCATTAACGAATATTTGCAGCTAACTCGGGGCGGTATTGAAGCTGAGGTCCAGTCCAGATATGACTTCATGACTGTACGGTTTGCCAAACAGATGGCGAGCTTGGATAAACTTGTTCAAACACGTCAGCTGGAGATGGACGAAAGAACAGCCGTCGTGGAGGAGGCCCTTGCCCTTCAACTGAAGTGCCAATCTGAGCATGAAGGGAACGTAGCGAGGGCTCGCAAGTTGAGAGAAAAGCTCGCTCAGGCGGAGGAGTGGGCTTCCCAGTCGTTGGCAGGTCTGGATGTAGCGACTGGTCGACTGAGCGCAGCACGACGGGATCTGGATCGTGCAGAAGCTGCCCGTGCGGAAGCTCGTCGGGCGAGGGCCGAATTGTCCCTCAAGGGAGACAACGAGGCACGACTGGAGCAGGCCCGCGCTGATGCCTTGGCCTGCAGGGATGAGAGGATAGCTGTACTGGCGCAGCAGATTCACGATCTGACCGCTCCCCCACAATGATGTACCCTTTCTTCTTCTTGCTTCCCAGTGTAATTCTGCTCTTTCTTGGAAATAAAGCGAACTCTTTTCTGACTTTGTGGACCCATCATTTCGGAATATAAATGACAGGTTTGGGCGAGAGTGATATCAGAGGTAGTATGGACGTGATAAACTCTCAAGAAACTCTAGCAGGACACATTTATTCAGAGGTCATACGGACATGATAGAATATGCTTTGACTAAGGTTTGTAGGTAAGATACTATCAGAGGTGATATGGACATGATAGGCTCTCAAGAAACTTTAGCAGGACACATTTATTCAGCGGTCATACGGACATGATAGAATATGCTTTGACTAAGGTTTATAGGTAAGATACTATCAGAGGTGATATGGACATGATAGGCCCTCAAGAAACTTTAGCAGGACACATTTATTCAGAGGTCATACGAACATGATAGAATATACTTTGACTAAGGTTTGTAGGCAAGATACTATCAGAGGTGATATGGACATGATAGGTATTGCATTTCCAAATTAGTCGAACGTATCTATTCAGAGGTTATATGGACATGATAGAATATGACCCAACTAGTTGTGTTTTTGGAAGTAGTTTTGTCAGAATTGAGGTTTTCGCTATATTCCAATTGAGCAGAGGAGGTTAAGCATAGTACCTTTTCAGGAATTTGTCGTTGATAGGAGCCATTAACAGGTCTCCATTAGGCTGGGCTAACCTGTAAGCGCCATTTGAGAACGTTGTCTCGACCACATAAGGACCTTCCCATTTGGGCTGGAATTTGCCTTTACTCCTGTGGGTAAGAATCATTGGCCTTCTTACGGCTAAAACTAGCTCGCCGACTTTGAACACTCTTTCCTTTACTTTATGATTGAAAGCTCTGGAAATGCATGCTTGGTAGAGCGCGATGCGCTGCTGAGCTTGGAGGCGTTTCTCGTCTAATCCTTCTAGCTCCTGAAGTCTTAAAAGGTCGTTCTTCTCTTGAGTCAGCTCGTTAGCTACGGCTATTCTGAGTGACGGGATCTGGACTTCAATGGGGAGAACTGGTTCGCTCCCGTAGACCAGTGAGAATGGAGTATAACCTGTCGGTATTCGTACCGTTGTGCAGTATGCCCAGAGACATTCGCCCAGTCTCTCATTCCAATCTCTTTTGTTCGAAGAGACGAATTTCTTTAAGAGTTTGATATTAGTTTTGTTGAAAGCTTCCGCCAAACCATTAGCAGCTGGATAATATGCCGTAGAGGCAACATTATGTATCCGATTTTTATCGCAAAATTGATGAAACGCTTGACTGATGAAATAAGGCCCATTGTCGTAAATTATCCTCCGAGGTACCCCGAAGCGATAGATAACGTTATGCTTGATGAAGCTGATCACATTAGACGCCTTTATCTCCGCAAGAGGGATCGTCTCTGCCCACTTGGAGAAGTAATCCGTGATGGCCATGTTTACAGATGCATGCGTGGGCTCCTTTTCCTGAAAAGACAGAGAGTAGCTTAACCGATCAAAAACCGGTCGTCTTGTTTTAGAGCAGCAACAGTTAATCACAACTCTATGGCTATTGCAACAGTGCTCGCCAGGAGGCATTATAGACATATTGGATGGTTCCCTCTCTTTACGCTTCTGGATTAGATATTTTGCGCAGGTCACGAGGAGTTGCAGAAGAAGATGATTGTTTGTTTCTTTTGCTCCCATCAGTGGTCATGCGGAGGTTGGGCACCATGGCTCTTGCTGCGCCACCTGTGGATAACAGGTTGGCCGTCTGGGTGGCGGATAACCCCCGGGGAGGTTGTCTTTCCGTAAATTGAGCTTGCACTACGCCGAAGGACTTCGCCTGGCGTATTTTGGAGATTTGCTCAGGCTGGCGTGAAGCTGAAGAGGTCCTCAGTCGGCCATCGGCTTCTCGCGTAATCCGGAGGGTATGCAGATTGTTCCCTCGCTGGCGTAAGGGCCGAGAAGTTGCGTATTCTGCCGCTTGTTTTCCCTCGCGGAGATCACAACGCTCATCTGGGTCCCCGTAGAGGTCAGATGTCGTCTTGTGCGCGGAGCGTGACCTGTCCTTCTGATTTGGCGCTAAGGCATCATCAGAAGTTTTGTCTGTACCGCGCGTAGCGGGAGACTGGTTTCTACGCGTAGAGCGCAGTGGATACTTCTGGGTTAGCGCTGAGGCTTTGCCCGAAGTTTTGTCTATACTGCGCGTAGCCGGAGACTGAATTTTATGTGCGGGGCACGGAGGGAGCGATTCTACAACCTCATTGGTCGAAGAGATCGGAGAGATCGGAGAGTCCACAGGAATGGTAGAGGATGTTTTGGGCATCTAGACTTTGCGTAGCTTCCTGTTGTCTTGGACAGAGAGAGGGTGAGAGCTACCCCCGGTTCGAAGCATGTCTTCATAGGCAGACTGGTTGAACTGAACGACCAGTGTCTTCTTCGCGGTTCCTATAGATACCGCGTCGTGTTGAGCAATTACTTTCTCATCAGAAGAGAAAGACGTCCCCAGCAGAGTCGACATCTTGTTTGTGGTAGAAAACGAAAAGAATGAAAGATGTATTCAAGACGGGGTTTATACAGGACCCGTGTTCTTTTGTTTACAAACAAACTTGTATAATGTAATCCTATACGAGGATGTGGGAGTACAATTTATTTAATCTGGGTATAAATTGCTATAGGTGTCTGATCTGCAGTCGATCACTTTAGCCCTTGGACCACACGATGGTGAAGAAGTGCCGTAGAAGACATGAAGCAGCCTCGGAGGTTGTAGAAAAGGGTGGATGCACGATGCCCCAGGTCGTTGATCCCTATCCTTTGCCTGAGCTCCGGGTTCCTCTCTCTCTCTCTCTCTCGATCTCCTCTCTCCTGGCTCAATCTTCAATTGTTCGACCTCTTCTCTGAGTCTTCAATTGTTCGATCTTTCAATTTGTCGACCTTTTCCTTTATTGATAGAGATCTCTATTTATAGAGTTTTAGTGACAGTGACCACTCAGTTGGTATAAAAATCGAGGAGTGGACAACACAACACCCTTTTATATGACGGTTAAAGTAACCAATGCCTGAATATGGATGATCTTTTGAATGAGCGTGTGACGCGGGTCCAACTAAGGGACACAACGCGTACGATTGCTACGAAGATCACGGCGTAAAAGCCACGTAGGTAGGTATCTCCCGTGTAGAAGAGGTGGGCGTAAAAGCCGATGTCTGTCACCGTGGCATAGAAGCCAAGTAGGCATAGAAGCCGGGTGGGCGTAGAAGCCCGACGACAAAAAAGCCGGGTGAGCATAGAAGCTGAGGAGGCGTAGAAGCCATCTGGGCATAGAAGCCACTGCGTAATGTGCTTGGGGAGGCGTGGAAGCCGAGAGAGCATAGAAGCTGAGGAGGCATAGAAGCCATCTGGGCACAGAAGCTGAACGGGCATAGACACCACTACATAATGTGCTGAACGCTGACGTAGACGTCCTTTAGCCGGAATCACGGCTTTTGAAGATATTATCAAATCCCTCGCATTAAATGCAGAGATCTGCCATCATTTTGTGCATTAATTGCGATGGCGTGTTCTGAAGGCCTGCCATCGTTCAGGGACGTGCCTCGAGCCATGTGTAGAGAATAACTTTTGACGTGGCAGTCTGTTTGTCTTCCGTGGGGCGTAGATGGCTCTCGTTCGCCTGTATGGAACAAGGCAGTGTATCCCTTTGTATGCGTAAAAGCAGTTTATGCAAAGGGGCTGTCACTAAACGCCAGTTTTGGTGACTCTTTATCAAATCCCTTGTATTAAATGCAGAGATCCGCCATCATTCTGTGCATTAATTGCAGAGGCGTATTCTGAAGGCCTGTCACCCTTCTGTGCGTCAGTCGTGCCTCGAGAAGACCGTTACCGCCTTGTGCGCCAATCCCAGAGACGTGCCTCGAGCCCTGCGCAAAGTGCAGCTTTTGACGTGGCAGGCGGTTTGTCCGCTGTGGAGCGTAAACAGCTCACGTCTGCCCGTGTAAAACAAGTAAGCATATCCCTTTGTGTATGTTATGTAAGGAAGATGGCGGTGACTGACAGCCTGGGTCGCAGTGCCGCGCTATCATTATGGCCGTCGCCTGGGTAGCTGAGCCGTATCCTTCTGTCAGAAGTCCAGACGTCAGGTACATTGCAGGGTCTGACAGGTTCATCTCGGGGAGCACGAAGCGTTCCTCGTACGCTTTAATACCGTATTTGAAAGCGGATGTATTTTACGGCATATAGGCGACGAAGCCCTCTGCTTTACGCTCTGAGGCGGCCTGGACATACTGTACTTACGCGGATGGTCCTGAGAAGCTCTTGCCTTGCCTGCTTGGTGGCTCTGAGGTCATCTCTTTACGCTGCCCCGCACCAATAGGTTGCGTATTGTCATCCAGCGTATTTTTTATGCTTCTACACCAGCACTATAAGAACATATTCGGTAGTCGTATGTGGTAGAGAGATAAGAGCACGAATCTTGGTATTACCCATGCCATACTTTGACGTTGTGCTAGGCATGGACTGGTTAAGCCAGTATAATGCCGTACTAGATTGTCGAAAAGGTAGCATCACTTTTAGACGGCCAGATCAACCGAAGTTCGAGTACATGCGAGGGACCTTCGAACAAGGAGTAGGACAGATAGCTAGAGCTTACATAGCTATGGAAATGGTACCCCCACCAATAGTTGCAGAATTCTAGAATGTTTTTCCTAAAGAATTGCCAAGCTTACCACCAGATAGAGACATAGAGTTCACTATTGAGCTAGTATCCGGAGAAGCACTAGTATCTTCTAATGTATACCGATTGGCGAAGAAGAAACTAGATGAGCTAAAGCTACAATTAGAGGAGTTGTAGAGCAAGGGATTTATCCGTCCTAGTACATCACCCTGGGGAGCACCAGTGTTGTTTGTACCTAAGAAGGATAGAACAGTACGTATATGCATTAATTACAGAGCCTTTAATTCTTTGACTATCAAGAACAAATATCCCCTGCCACGGATTAATGATTTATTTGACCAGTTGACAGAAGCAGTGGTGTTCACAAAGATTGACTTAAGATCAGGATACCATCAGGTAAAGGTGCAAAGAGAAGACATTCAAAACACAATATTCCGGACTCGTTATGGTCACTACGAGTTCTTAGTGATGCCTTTTGGACTGACGAATGCGCCTGCGGTATTTATGAACTTGATGAACAGAGTCTTCTACCAATACTTAGACTGGTTAGTAGTAGTCTTCATCGACAACATCTTGTGTATTCAAAAAGCTATGAGAAGCACGAAGAGCACTTGAGACTAGTGTTAGAGACGCTGAGGAGAGAGAGGCTTTATGCTAAGCTGAGCAAGTAAGAGTTTCTTCTAGATCGTGTCTCTTTTCTTGGATACGTTATCTCAGGAGATGGTATTTCAGTAGATCTGACAAAAATTTCATCAGTAGAGACATGGCCAACCCCTACCAATATCTTAGAGGTGAGGAGTTTCCTAGGACTTGCCGGATATTACAGAGGTGCGTAGAGAACTTCGCAAAAATTGCAGAGCCGATGACCCACTTGACCCATAAGCAGCAGGAGTTTACCTGGACAGAGGAGTGTCAGACAGCATTCGATAAGCTGAAGAAGCATCTGACTACAACACCTATCTTGACCATACCTTCTGGACCTGGAGGATTCATGATCTATAGCGATACATACGGGAAAGGATTGGGATGTGTCCTGATGCAGCATGGAAAGGTTGTGGCCTATGCCTCTAGGCAGTTAATGACCCATGAGAAGAACTATCCTACTCATGACTTAGAGCTTGCCGCAGTGATCTTTACTTTAAAGCTTTGGAGACACTACCTATATAGAGAAAGAGTGGAGATATTCACTAATCACAAGAGCCTGAAGTACGTCTACACCCAGAAGGACCTTAACCAGAGACAGAGATATTGGCTCGAGGTGATGACAGAATTTGAGATCGAACTACAGTGCCATCCGGGAAAGGCCAACGTAGTAGCTGACGCGTTGAACAGAAGACCTATGGCATTCTTCCTAACTACCCAATAACATCTGTTGAGAGATCTAGAGCAGATGTGTATAGAGGTTGTTATGCCCGGAGTAGACGGTCAGTTGTCGAGTTTTTAGTTACAATCGATACTAGTGGAGAGGATCAAGGCTGCTTTGCCAACATATGCCAGATTTTAGAGGCTTCGATAGAGGACAGAGGCTGGAATATAGACATGATTGCGTATATATAAAGACGGAACCTTGAGATATGGAGATCGTCTCTATGTTCCAAATGGAGAACTTTGGCAGGAGTTGATATCAGAAGCACACAGTTCAATATACTCTATTCATCCAGGAGGCACGAAGATGTACAGAGACTTAAGGCAGTACTACTGGTGGCATAGAATGAAGAGAGAGATAGCTCGCTTTGTGGTAATGTGCCTGGTGTGTCAGCAAGTCAAGGCTGACCATCAAAGATCTGCAGGATTACTTCAACCGCTCCCTATACCAGAGTAGAAATGGGAGCACATCACTATGAACTTTGTTATGGGCTTTCCAAGGAGTCCTAGTAATTGCAATGCAGTATGGGTAATCGTGGATAGACTCACCAAGTCCGCACACTTTTTATCCTTCAGAGTTGGGCAATCTACAGAGGTCTTAGCAGATATATACATGAAGGATATTGTGCGATTGCATGGAGTGCCAGTCAGTATCATAACTGACAGGGATACGAGATTTATATCTTACTTTTTTGCAGAGTATGTAAGAGAGTCTTGGTACCCGCCTGAAGTTTAGCATATCGTATCATCCGCAGACAGATGGCCAGTCCGAGACCACCATTTAGATATTGGAAGACATGTTAAGAACGTGCATGCTTGATTTTGGACGATCATGGGAGGACCATTTGCATTTGGTTGAATTTTCCTACAACAACAGCTATCAAGCAAGCATCCAGATGGCTCCCTATGAAGCTAGCGTTGTATGTAAGGAAGTATCGTTCCCTAGTATATTGGAGCGATATAGGCGAGAGGCAGATTCTTGGGCTAGAGTTGGCAGTTCGTACAGTAGAGAAGGTAAAGAAGATCCAAGGACAACTGCGAGCAGTACAGGACAGACAGAAGCATTGGACGAATGCGCATCAATGACCCCTAGAGTTCTAGGTTGGAGATTATATGTTTTTAAAGATCTCACCTACTCGAGGGACTATCAGATTTGGAGGCAGAGAAAAGCTGAGTCTGAGGTACATCGGACCATTCGATGTATTAGAACGCATCAGAGAGGTTGCTTACAGGTCAGCCTTACCACAGACTTTGGAAGGAGTCCATGACATCTTCCATGTATCTTAGCTGAGGAGGTACATGCCAAATCCGAGTTATGTGCTTGACCATTCAGAGATCACAGTCGGCCCAAGCTTATCATACCAAGAGGAGCCTGTTAAGATTCTGGACAGAAGCGAAAAGGTATTGTGAGGTCAGACTATTCCTCTAGTTCGTGTCTCATGGAGGCATCATGCACCAGGTGAGTCAACCTGGGAATGTGAGGAGGATATTCGACAGCGTTATCCCCATCTCTTCGAATGCCTAGGTATGTAGTAGTATTTTAATTTCAGTCAGAAGTTTTTACCATATGTATATTTTAATTTCGAGGACGAAATACTCTTAGGAGGGTAGATTTTAAACCCCCTCGACCAAATTTAGGATTATTTGATTTAAATAGAGAGACTAAGATTAATTTAGATACAATTATTATTAATGTACAACAATTATGTGTCTTAATGTATCTTACCGTTGCTTCGACGTTTGGAGCGCTACACTAGTAGTTACCCTCAAACTAATTAAATACATATTTCCTAGACATGCCAGACTACCTATCTGACCCTTGTGTAACTTTTAAATATTCAATATTGTGCTTTATTTTAGCTGCCATATTCATTACAAACGTCAATGAATAATTTCAATAAACCCAAATTCTTATAATTGGCCATTCCTATTTGAATTTGAGGCACAAACACAACCCAATTCCATATAACCCAAATTAGGGTATTCACCTATTCTAAGCCGGCTATGCCCATGACACTTGTGTCTTACCCAATTTTAATTCTATGTGTATTAAATTCATTAAAGAATCTGTGCATATTATTTTTTTATTAAATTAAATTAGAGGCAATTTCACCCAAAGCGAGACCTAACCAAGCCCATGTACACCCTTTCATGTAGACCAGCCCCATTCCAAAGAGCCCTAGCCGGCCTAAACTTCGAGGTCAGCACATAATTCCCTCTCCTATATAAACACACATTCTCTACTAGTGAAACCCTAAAAAAAGAAACCTAAGACACCTAGCCGAACTTCCCTCAACCAACCCGAGCATCCACCTTCCATGATTTCCCCAACGCCACCACCACCTCAAGCCACCACCACCACAGCCACCTGACCGCCGTTGCTTCACCTTCGATGTCTGACCACCCATTCCAGGCTGCCTGCACCACCGCCTGGCTACTATCCCGTCACCATCATCAACCTCCCAATCTTCAAACTCGATACCCTCATCATCATCACCTGACCCCTTGCCAAGCTGACAACTCCAGATCGGACCACCGCCAACCACCATTGCCAGGCTGACCCCAACCTCCCCCACGACCTGACCGCCATCCCAGTGCCGTCCCCAGCCCGTTGTCGCCGCTGCTGCTGCTGCTGCAACTACTGCAGTTACTGTCGCTGCCGCTGCTGCCTTGCTTTCTGTCATCGACCGGAGCTCTGCCCCCACGCTGGAGGATGGCCAGTCAATGAGTAGACCCCCTCGTCCGGCCAACTAGGTACTCAACCCCTAGCTCTCTTCTTATATAGTATCGTTGTATAGTTGTATCATTAAGTCATCGTATCGTCGTGTCTTGTGTCGACACAAACCAATTAAAATGTAATAATATAGATGTGTATGCATTTATGTTAATTAAATTAGATGATAATAAATTTATTAGTAATTACCCTAAATATATGACCTGTTATCAAAGACTAGTAATTCACCTGAAAACCTGGACATAAACCAAGTACACTTAAATATGGAAAATAAGGACATGTATTCGTACAAAACATAAATAGTTTGGTAACCCATAACTTCGGTAACTTATTATCGCGAGAGACACAGTAACTGAGGATAGGACACGTGTGCACCCTAGCTACGTGCACATGAGACTCTGTAGTCGACCGGCCGTGACCCTTGCGTTAGTACTAAGAGCAGCATCGTAGGTTGTGTGTATGTATTGCTTTAAGTATCTGATGCGATTGCTATATTATATTGTGTATTTAGGGTCACTGGACCAGCCAGGAGATACTGTAGGAGCAGGCTATTGGCATTCACAGCTTGAGGACTCAGGCAAGATACCTTGTCATATTTACTGTCTAATTTAAATTATGCATATGCTGTATGATATCTTGTTGCTTTATTTCATATGACTGTGCACGTCCGAGATTGACTCGGGTACAGTCGATGGATGCATCAATAAGTAGTGTACTTGACCTAGTCACTAGTAGACTCACCCCAGTTGGGAGAATACTCTGATATCTTCTGAGGCCTGACACTCTTACACGTATCACTGTGATAAATTTATATTAGGATACGGGTTTGCGTACTCGGCTAGCTATCGGTGCTTGTGACATACATCACGGTTAGTACGTATTTTAGGATTATAGTTTATTAGAGACTTGGCATATAGATACGTGGTATGCACATCGAGTATTTCGATGTGTATATTTACATTGGGCGGGGAGGATAACTAGTAGGCGTGTAGGATACACACATTAGAATCTATAGTATCTGGAGGTGCCATAGACCCAATAATTCCTATTACACTGCTGCCACATTCTTCGGAGCGATATGGACGATATATTATACTGCTGCCACATTCTTCAGAGCGATATAGATGATATACTGTACTGCTGCCACTCTCTTCGGAGTGTTGGACGTTATATGCCTACGCCTACCCATACGTACCAAAGTTGTCCTCATATTGCATTCACTTAGATGGTTAGCACACCCTTTATTTATTTTATTCAGTATCTATACAAATAACATGTTTCTATGTATCTTGTTACGTCCCTCTGAGGACCGGGTACCTTTTCAGATTTGGACGAGGCATATTACCCCACATTGTATGGCCCAGGACAGGAGACGAGGTACGCTACCATGGAGGAGCTAGAGGTGCTACCGTCAGAGTTTCCGTGATCAGTTGGTAGGCCTTTTGCCTAGGATTGGGAGCATCATTATCTTGTCAGCAGATGCCCTAGTCATTACTCTTTTTATCTGTCATTCAGTATTTTATTTTTGTCATAGTAGTGGGTTTGTCCCCACCAGACATTCTTGGTTGTACTATGATATTTTGAGACTGGCGTTTATCTTGCAGTATTTATTCTAGTACTTTCTTGCTCTTTATATTATGGATGAGATTAGATTACCTGTCGTTGATTGATATTGGACTTGTTAGTATTTAGGACAGCGTAGCACTCTTCGCTAGGATCTATTAAATTGGGTTATCCTCGAAGATGTGACAGCTGGCTATTGCCACGTGGCCTGGTCCCATGTATTTTTGGGACTGGGGTGTGACATAACCCCTTCATTTCCATTCTTCTTCTTATTTATTCTTCTCTCCATTCTTTTCTTCACTTCTTTCCTTTAATTTTCTCCAAATTCCAAGTAAGTTCTCACCTTCCTTCTCTTTCTTCACTTACTTTCCTCTCTAATGCAAACCCTAACCTTTTATTTTCTCCTAACCTAGGTATGTAGAGCCTAGACTTGGTGTAGAGGCTTGGCTTGGAGGCTTGGAGGCATGAGAGTGATGATTTCAAAGTTTTTGGAGACTTTGGCCTTGGAATTCCAACTCCCAATAGGTAAACCCTAACTTTTCTCTTAGTAATTGCTCTAATATAGTATAATTAGTAGTTCAGAACCTTTCTAGACTTTAGGGCTACCCATGGGAGAAAGTTGGAGATTGTTTGGATGTGTTTGGAGACTTTGGGATAGGATTTTGTGTCAATTTTGGTTAAAATCCGAGATTGGCCCAATTTTGGGTATTGCCCTAGGTTAGACGGACCTAGGTAGACATGCTTAAGTGTCTTTAGGGTGAGTACGTGTCCCCGTTCGGACACGTGAGATCATATCGCAGAGTTTTGGGCATTTTAGGGGTTTTTTCGTCGTCGTGGGTTCCACATGCATGTGGGATTTTGCCATAGACCTAGAATCAGAGGGTTAGCATTTTTGTGAGGTTCTAGACATCGATTAGAACTCGTGGGTAAAATTTGGATCAATTTCGAGTAAGTTTGGTGTGCGTTTTATGAGGTATCATGAGCCACACTCCATGTGTTCATCGAAATAATCAAATGGCCATTTTGACTTGGTTTCTAGGTTTTGGGCTTGTACGCGGGTTGGTTTATCCTCGAGAAGTGTGTATTAGAGTTTTTGAGTTTATATTTATATATATATATGTATTTATTTGTGTGTGGGGGGTTGTGCGTGTGTTGGTGTAGTTGTGTGTGTTAGTGTGTTAGTGTGTATGTTTGTGTGTATGTGTGTATATATATATATATATATATATATATGTATAGGTGTAGATATCTATGTGTGTATATATATAGGAATAATTAGTATGATATCTCGTACCATATTGACTTCTTTTGATCTGTGTTAAGGATGCCTCCGAAGACACGATCCCATCGTACCGTCCCAGCAGTTGCCACTGAGAGGTCTGCCACCTCTCGTCCAACTCATATTCAGTCGGCTGCTATCGCTTCACTCACCACTCCTGTAGTTGAGGGAGTATCTGCTTTTTTCAGGGATCCTTCTCCGCTTGTCAATCCGAGGGCTACCCCAGTCATTCCGGTGGTACCTCCACCACCTCCTGCACCAGTAGACGCCGCATAGTTGTTTGCGTTCTTTCGGGAGATGATGGACGCACAACACCGCCAAGTGGATGTGATAAGGCCGGGCATTGAGAATGCCCACCTGGTGGCCATGAAGACAGTGGACAGAGTGGCTCAGATCCAGCCATAGGCAGATCAGACTCAACATCCGAGGCCGGGTAACATCATTGACTTTCAGAGGATGCGGCCCAAGGAGTTCTAGGGTACAGAGGGGATCCTGTACGTGGATGACTGGATAGATCAGATTGAGAGGATTTTTTGGCTATCACAGATTCTAGACAACATACAGATAGAGGCAGCGGACAGTCAGATGTTCGACCTTGGTTTGACGTGGTATCGCACTGATACAAGGATCGCGGCACCAGGGCTTACTTGGGAGGCTTTCAAGAGGATTTTTAAGAAGAAGTTTTTCCCAGATGTAGCGCTCAGTACTTTGGAGAGCCAGTTTGAGGCACTCGTCCAGGGGAGCATGCTAGTGGACGAGTATGCAGCAGAGTTCTACCGTCTGGGCAGATTTGTGGAGGGCTTGAGTGAGGCAGCAAAGGCGAGAAAATTTCGCAAGGGCTTGGTCATGGCAGTCAAGTCTTTGACTAGGAGTAACCACGAGGTAACTTTCGAGCAGATCGTAGGGGACACTCAGAGAGCATAGGACGACTTGGAGATCAAGTCCAAGAGAGGCAGGGAGAATTTATGTAGTGCGAGTGGTAGTGCGATACCGGCTAAGCGTCCCTGTGTGTAGAAGGTAGCACAGCAAGGTCAGGACCAGAGAGTGCCCACTTGTGCCTACTGTAGGAAGGCATGACACACTTGGGATGTTTGTAGGAGAAGGCTGAAGGTGTATTTATTCTATGGATTCGCTGCTCATCAGATGCGAGATTGCCCCACTGCACCTCCATTTGGTAGAGCACATGATAGGGGAGTTGGAGCTAGGCCACCTGTGGCACAGCATCTTGCCCCGTACCAGTAGAGGGAGATATCCCAGTCGGACAGGGCTTTTGCTATGACGGTCGAGGAGGCCAATGCTACGGGTGTCGGGTTAGCAGGACTGTCTCTTTTATCTTCTTCCTGTCCTTTTCCATTCCTTGTAGTATGCTTTATTAGTACCGGTTAGACTTTTTCTTGTGATGTGGTAGATAGTGTAGTGACCCTGATTGAGACTGTGATAACACGACTAGTAGGACCATGATCTTGCATGTTGTTTATGTAGAATTTCTTGACTGTGATTGTTGGGGGTTTGACCTAGAAGAAGTGCGATTGACTTTAAATTTCGAGGATAAATTTTTTTAAGGAGGATAGGCTTGTCACTACCCCATTTCCAGGGTAGGGTATTTTTTTACTTTAATTTGGTAAATTATGTATTGATCATAAATATTTGTATTAATATTTAATTAGTTGGTTGTATTTATTTTTATTAGTTATTTTAGGATTTTGGCTAGCCTGGACCCATGTCAGACCATAGTGGACCCCTGTCAGACCCAACCAACACCCTTGTCAGACTTATTTATTGTTTTAAAATAGTTATTTATATTTTAATTAGTTAGTTGGAGTGATTAGGATTTAATTAAAGTACATTTGGAAACCCCAAACGCAAACCCTATTTTGGATGACTTAAGAGAGGGGTATTTTGGTCTTTGTACTTAAACCCTAACCTTAACCCTACTAATTCCCTACATGGCCGGCCATAACCCCTTTATTTCCATTCTTCTTCTTCTTCATTCTTCTCTCCATTCTCTTTGTCACGACCCGCACCCGGATATTCGGGCACGAGTACGTGGGTACGTCCAGCCTACGCCGTAGTGTCGGCGGTAGTACGCTGTCTAGACCGTATTTACAGGTAATTTAAATCTATCTCATCCACAAGAATAAATAAACAAGGATAATGACAGGAGAATAGAAATGTTAAGATTTCATAAACAAAATGTGACAACCAGATCCATAGTTTATTACATAACCAGAAGATAAATCGGGGACAAACCCGATTACTATGCTGAAAGAAAAATAATAACTATCTGCTAACTACTCCTAAAAAGTAGTCTCCTGGGTAGGAACCGGCTCCTCAATGGTATCATCTGCTATGTCATATGGGCCATAAAAGGTGGGGGCATAGTCCTCATCATCTCCTAAATCAACGGATCCAGTCAGGAAAGGAGCAAAGTACACAATGCACAACAAAGATTAAACTAAATATTTATGACAAGTAGAAAAGAACTGACAAGTATCATGTTGAGGATATGCATAAATAAGAAGTAACAATAAGTAAGGGTTAATTACTGTAAATCAGGAATATGAGTAAACAAGAAATATAATGAGACAGGAAAATGGAACTACAACAAGATAACAGGAACTGCAACACGACAAGAAACTATGTGTGTGTAAGTGTGTATTTAGAATACATAGTCGGCATGTAGGGGGTTATAAGGCTAATCAGGCCGTCATAGACGGCTATCAGACATGAATAATCGAGTATCAGGCTGATGGTACAGTCGCGTACCAACAGCTATTAGACATGACAGGGGGAAGGGTAAACCACATGCCTCCTAGTATTCTCCCTCCCGACACGAAAAGCAAGACATGAAATCCAGTATTCTAACACTACGTATAAACATCCAATGGTGCTAGTAGAGCAAGAAACTAATTATCACAATATAAAGAATAAACTTGAAGTGCAGGTACTTGCCTGATGTTTGGATCCCAACTACAGTTCTGTTCTCGGAAAATTTCCAGAAATGTCTCCGGATGATGAAATAAACATTGCCAACATGCTCAGAAGATATCAATTAGTTAGAAACGCCTGTCCTTGAGTCCAATTTGGAGACAAGGGCAAAAACGGTAATTTTGGGTCAAAACGGGGTCCACATGTGGGCCCGCTTTGCACCGAAAAATGTGTCAGGGTCAAAGGTCTCCAAATTTACCAAACTTAATGTCAATAGGTCAGGAACGATGATACGAACCCAACGGAACTTGCAGAATTGAATTCCGATGAGCCGATCACAAAATCGCCCGTCGAGTGAGACCTGTGGGGCCCACGACACGTGATTTCGTCAACATTCTCAGAATCGAACCAAACTTGGGTCACAGGACCAGCGTATCGCTACGAGTCCGATGGCACAAGTTTTGTCTCGGTCCGACGTATGTACACAAAGTTAGGGCATGATTCAGAAAAGTCGGATACGGGATGTTGTCCGCGGATACGCGTTGATCCCGGTGTGCACGCACACCCGATTCGGCTTCTGCGAAATCTCACACGTCCGTATCAACGACGCGCACGTATCTGTGAAGACCGCGCACGACCAAGTCGTCCCGTTTGGCGGGGCGTACCCAGTTCCGGGGTGAATCGGGTCGTTATTTTTCCTGTTTTTGGATCGCGGTTCGCGATCGCCACAGGACGCGATGCACCGAGAGGTTTGCCCGGACACCGAGGGGGTCATACAGGCTACGCGTTGCAATTTACGGAATTGAAAATGGGGCAGCGAGGAAAAAGTTACGAGTACCTGAACAGGGCTCAAAAACTGGGCTTTACTGTGTCCGACACGACACGAGGACACTGTGTCCTGTGTCCGAGTTCAACCCTAGGGTTAGGGTTCAGAGGTACTGGCGACCGGAGACGGCGGCACGGCGGTGGGGGAGGCCGGCCGGGGCCTAGGGCGGTACTGCCGTGGCGAGGCGGAGGCGTTGGCGGCCGGGTGGCTCCGGGGGCGGCTGGAACTGCGGCGCAGGGGCCGGCCGGAGCTGAGGAAGAAAGAGGAGGAGAAGGGAGAAGGAGGAGGAGGCAGGGGCTGGGCGACCTCGCGGGGCTGGGCGAGGCGGCTCACGGCGGGGCTAGGCCAGGCGGCGTTGGAGCGTGGTCGGGGGTCAGGGCAGCTGCCGGAGAGGGGGATTTATAGGGCGTAGCTGAGGAAGGGGGGACGGGCTATGCGGAGGAGAGGGGGAGGTCGTGGCCGGGGAGTGCGGGGCTGCGGGGGAGCGTGGCCGGCGTGGCGCGGTGGCGCCGGCGGCGGAAGCGGCGGAAGAATCGGGGGAAGAACGGGTCAGGGGGAGGCTGGGGAACGGGTCTGCGGGTGCGGGTTCGGGTGCGGATGGACCCGACCCGACTCGGTAGCCCAATGGGCTGGGCCGAGGGTTTGGGCCGGGCCGGTTGGGCAGGCTCGGGTTAGGTTTTAGGATTGAATTAATAAATAAATAAATAAATAGATAAATAATTAACCAATAAATAAATGAATAAATTAATATTAGTTTTTAGGTGTTTTAAAATAGGTCCGAGGTCCGATAAATTCTAGAAAAATTACCCTAAGTCCAGTTTTTAATTCTACACCATAAAATATTATTTTTATAATATTTTAATATTATTTATTATCAATTAAAAAATCACTTAATAATTAAAACCCTGATTTTACTTACAGAAAATTCTCAGAAAATTCTAGAAAATTGTGAAAAATCCTAGTTTAATATTTTTTGAAAATTCAGGGGGTTTACAATCTACCCAACTTATAAATTTTTGTCCTCGAAATTAAAATATGGCATAATCTATTAATCCTTTATGTACATAAGGCAAGTCAATCGCAATCTTCTTGCGATAATCAAAATTCTAATCATATCCATTGCAATCACTTCAAGGTTAGGATGACCACTGTTCCAATCAAAATTTTCACCTATGGTTATCTCTTCTCACTTTCTCAAATTATCCATATCCATATCCAAATTTAAATTAAATCCTCATAACATCTTCCAAATTTTAAATAAGCATGTAAATTTCACCTCACGATCTCTAACTATTATAATCTCCTCTAGCAGTAACCGAGTCCAGTATTATTCCCATTTTCACTTATAAAGTTTTGTATGCTCCGACTTTTTAAACTCCATTCACATCCTCAACGTTTCAAATAGGTAGTCCAACCATCAAATTTTAATTCTTAATCCCAATCATCAAATTAAAAATAATTTAAATGCAATCCACCAATATTCAAGTCTGAAATTCTATATTTTTATCCTCTAAATTTAAATTGATGATTTTACCTTCATTATTCCAAATTTAAATCATGTACCCAAGGTATAATTATTGGGTCCTCAATATCAAGAATTTTGAAGTCCATTAATCCTCTAGATTTTCAAAATTAGAATGGCTTGAACCTCTCCCAATCTAATCTTACTCGGTCACAATCTAAAAGAAATTTATCTCGAGTTGACAATGCACTGCTACCCAACTTAGAATTTATCCATCCATCACATAAGGCTATATACCTTAAGAAAATGTTTCTTAATATGTTTACTCATGTCATTCAATCCTCGAAACTTCAACGCCGATCATATCACATATGATATGTCCTTAATTACGAAAGGATAATCCTCAAGCATGTGATCGGCCTATGGAACATATCTAGTATTCTCTGTGTATCAAACTTATACCAAGCACGTGGTTTCGTCTTTCCGAAATAAGGGAAGACGGAGATCAATAATAAAGAGTTCAAGGGTGAGGTGATAGAATAGAAGTATCGGGATCAAGGCGTTTAAAAAATTCAAATGGAAATTGTCAAGCAGTTGTGGACTGAAATTCTATTCTGGTAATCATTTGTTCGCATGCTCGTATTAGTACAGTTATGTAACCGATACGATATATCAGACATGTCCAGGGCAAGTATACTAGTCAACTATATATATCTCAATCCACGTAAAATAGTTATACGAAGGGCGAACCAAGCGCACTATGGTTGATCAGACCGTAATACACTGATTCTGAAATATATTATTGTGGGCCTCCCCAATAATACATATGTCATGAACAAGCTCGATGAAGAGTGAGCTTGCAAAACTAGGCTATAAAATAGCAGCATAAGTCAAGGTAATATATGAAATATAAGTACGCTAGATGCTGATGAAAGGAGGTACAAATTATTCAAGTTCACAAAATAAAAATAAATAAGCATCATGACAAAAGACTCTGCAATCTCTTTAGTTATCAACTATAAAAGCATACCAGGTTATTAGCAAGTTCAAAATTACTAGGTTGGGGCTGAGGTCACGAACCAATAGGCACGAGTTAACTAGAAACAGATAACTATGAATCACTTACGCGCATTAGCGAACGTTAAGGTCGCAGATGATCAACATATGAAATTTAAAATATGGGGCTCTAGATACTATCATGGTTTCCTAAGGTAAAGGTGGCGAGCAATTCTCCGTATTTGAGGTATGATCTCATAGGGTATGTCATACTCGTTGCTCTGGACTTCCTGAGGTATTGTCTGCTAATATCATGACACGAACCTATATCTTAACACTATCTTACTATGCACATTAGGTTCAGTACTAACATTCGATCTCAGATTTCTATTGGTTCCTCAAGACTGGGGTCAAATACTAGGGTCAAACATTATGGTAAAACTTCTAACTAACTCTAGTTGTGTCTATGCTACTCTCAAGTCTTCATAATACATCAGGGGTAATGGTAAACCAATTCTAGAGATAAGAAATTCTAGGGTTCCCTAGATATTCTAACTTAGTGGGGTGTCAACACTCTAGGGGTACTCTTAATAGGAAGGTTACCTTACTTATCATCTAACAACAGGAACTTATATATTCTAAGAGAGGCTATACTCAAGGAACTAATAGGAAAGCACATGAATCAAGCAGGATGCATTTTATCCGAATGGAATGGATTGGAAGGAGGATGCGGGGAAGCCATAGTCAGCGTGGATGAGATCCTGTACTTTAATCCTAGGTGCAGGCTTTCTCGGTCCCTAAGTTGAAATCAAAAAATTTAGTCGTTGACCTGCATGGGCCACCATAAAAATGTGTCACGACCTGCACCCGGATATTCGGGCACGAGTACGTGGGTACGTCCAGCCTACGCCGCAGTGTCGGCGGTAGTACGCTGTCTAGACCGTATTCACAGGTAATTTAAATCTATCTCATCCACAAGAATAAATAGACAAGGATAATGACAGGGGAATAGAAATGTTAAGATTTCAAAAATAAAATGTGACAACCAGATCCATAGTTTATTACATAACTAGAAGATAAATTGGGGACAAACTCGATTACTATGCTGAAAGAAAAATAATAACTATCTGCTAACTACTCCTAAAAAGTAGTCTCCTGGGTAGGAACCGGCTCCTCAATGGTATCATCTACTACGTCATATGGGCCATAAAAGGTGGGGGCATAGTCCTCATCATCTCCTAAATCAACGGATCCAGTCAGGAAAGGAGCAAAGTACACAATGCACAACAAAGATTAAACTAAATATTTATGACAAGTAAAAAAGAACTGACAAGTATCATGTTGAGGATATGCATAAATAAGAAGTAACAATAACTAAGGGTTAATTGCTGTAAATCAGGAATATGAGTAAACAGGAAATATAATGAGACAGGAAAATGGAACTACAACAAGATAACAGGAACTGCAACACGACAAGAAACTATGTGTGTGTAAGTGTGTATTTAGAATACATAGTCGGCATGTAGGGGGTTATAAGGCTAATCAGGCCGTCATAGACGGCTATCAGACATGAATAATCGAGTATCAGGCTGATGGTACAGTCGCGTACCAACAGCTATCAGACATGACAGGGGAAAGGGTAAACCACATGCCTCCTAGTATTCTCCCTCCCGACATGAAAAGCAAGACATGAAATCCAGTATTCTAATACTACGTGTAAACATCCAATGGTGCTAGTAGAGCAAGGAACTAATTATCACAATATAAAGAATAAACTTGAAGTGCAGGTACTTGCCTGATGTTTGGATCCCAACTACAGTTCTGTTCTCGAAAAATTTCCAGAAATGTCTCCGGATGCTGAAATAAACATTACCATCATGCTCAGAAGATATCAATTAGCTAGAAACGCCTGTCCTTGAGTCCAATTTGGAGACAAGGGCAAAAACGGTAATTTTGGGTCAAAACGGGATCCACATGTGGGCCCGCTTTGCACCGAAAAACGTGTCAAGGTCAAAGGTCTCCAAATTCACCAAACTTAGTGTCAACAGGTCAGGAACGATGATACGAACCTAACGAAACTTCCAAAATTGAATTCCGATGAGCCGATCACAAAATCGCCCGTCGAGTGGGACTTGTGGGGCCTACGACACGCGATTTCGTCAACGTTCTCAGAATTGAACCAAACTTGGGTCACAGGACCAGCGTATCGCTATGAGTCCGATGGCGCAAGTTTCGTCTCGGTCCGACGTGTGTACACAAAGTTAGGGCATGATTCAGAAAAGTCGGATACGGGACGTTGTCCGTGGATACGCGTTGATCCCGGTGTGCACGCACACCCGAATCGGCTTCTGTGAAATCCCACACGTCCGTATCAACGACGCGCACGTATCTGTGAAGACCGCGCGTGACCAAGTCGTCCCGTTTGGCGGGGTGTACCCAGTTCCGGGGTGAATCGGGTCGTTGTTTTTCCTATTTTTGGATCGTGGTTCGCGATCGCCACAGGACGCGATGCACCGAGCGGTTTGCCCGGACACCGAGGGGGTCTTGCAGGCTACGCGTTGCAATTTACGGAATTGAAAATGGGGCAGCGAGGAGAAAGTTACGAGTACCTGAACAGGGCTCAGAAACCGGGGCTTTACTGTGTCCGACACGACACGAGGACACTGTGTCCTGTGTCCGAGTTCAACCCTAGGGTTAGGGTTCAGAGGTACTGGCGACCGAAGATGGCGGCACGGCGGCGGGGGAGGCCGGCCGGGGCCTAGGGCGGCACTGGCGGGGCGAGGCGGAGGCGTTGGCGGCCGGGGTGGCGCCGGGGGCGGCTGGAACGGCGGCGCAGGGGCCGGCCGGAGCTGAGAAAGAAGGAGGAGGAGAAGGGAGAAGGAGGAGGAGGCTGGGGCTGGGCGAGGCGGCTCACGGCGGGGCTGGGCGAGGCGGCGGTGGAGCGTGGTCGGGGGTGAGGGCAGCTGCCGGAGAGGAGGATTTATAGGGCGTAGCTGAGGAAGGGGGGCCGGGCTAGGCGGAGGAGAGGGGGGGTCATGGGCGGGGAGTGCGGGGCTGCGGGGGAGCGTGGCCGGCGTGGCACGGCTGCGCCGGCGGCGGAAGCGGCAGAAGAATCGAGGGAAGAACGGGTCAGGGGGAGGCTGGGGAATGGGTCAGCGGGCGCGGGTTCGGGTGCGGATGGACCCGACCCGACCCGGTAGCCCAATGGGCTGGGCCGAGGGTTTGGGCCGGGCCGGTTGGGCCGGCTCGGGTTAGGTTTTAGGATTTAATTAATAAATAAATAAATAAATAGATAAATAATTAACCAATAAATAAATGAATAAATTAATATAAGTTTTTAGGTGTTTTAAAATAGGTCCGAGGCCCGATAAATTCTAGAAAAATTACCCTAAGCCCAGTTTTTAATTCTACACCATAAAATATTATTTTCATAATATTTTAATATTATTTATTATCAATTAAAAAATCACTTAATAATTAAAACCCTGATTTTAATTACAGAAAATTTCCAGAAAATTCTAGAAAATTGTGAAAAATCCCAGTTTAATATTTGTTGAAAATTCAGGGGGTTTACACTCTTCTTCACTTCTTGCCTTTAATTTTCTCCAAATTCCATGTAAGTTCTTACCTTCCTTCTTTTTCTTCACTTACTTCCCTCTCTAATGTAAACCCTAACCTCTTATTTTCCCTTAACCTAGGTGTATAGAGCCTAGACTTGGTGTAGAGGCTTGGCTTGGAGGCTTGAGAGTGGTGATTTCTAGGTTTTTGGAGACTTTAGCCTTGGGATTCCAACTCTCAAGAGGTTAACCCAAACTTTCCTTTTAGTGATTACTCTAATATAGTGTAATTAGTAGTTTATAACCATCTTAGGCCTTAGGGCTACCCATGGGAGAAAGTTGAATCTTGTTTGGATGTGTTTGGAGACTTTGACAAAGGGTTTTGTGTCAATTTTGGGTAAAATATGAGATTGGTCCAATTTTGGGTATTGTCCTAGGTTAGACGGACCTAGGTAGACGTTCTTAGGTATCTTGAGGTTGAGTATGTGCCCCCGTTCGGACACGTGAGGTCGTATCATAGAGTTTTGGACATTTTGGATGTTTTGGGTGTTTTTCGTCGTCGTGGGTTCCACATGCATGTGGAATTTTATCACGGACCTAGAATCAGAGAGTTAGCATTTTTGTGAGATTCTAAACATTGATTAGAACTCATGGATAAATTTTACGTCAATTTTGAGTAGGTTTGGTATGCGTTTCATTAGGTATCGCGAGCCATACTCCACGTGTTCGTCAAAATGACCAAGTGGCCATTTTGACTTGGTTTATAGGTTTTGGGCTTGTGCGCGGGTTGATTTAGCCTTGGGAAGGGTGTATTCGAGTTTTTGAGTTTATATATATATTTATTTATTTATTTATTTATTTGTGTGTGGGTGGTTGTGCGTGTGTTCGTGTAGGGGTGTGTGTTTGTGTGTATGTTTGTGTGTGTGTATATATATATATATAGGTTTATATATATGTAAGTATATATATATATATATATGTGTGTGTGTTTATATGTATATGGGTAGTGTGTGCGTATTGGTGTTTGTGTGTGTGAGTGTGAGTGTGTGTTTGTGTAGTGTGAGTATATATATATATATATATATATATATATATATATATATATATATATATATATATATATATATATATATATAACTGTATATGTATATATATATGTATAGTGTGTAGTGTGTGTGAGTGTGAGTGTGAGTGTGAGCGTGTAGTGTGTGTGTGTATGTGTGTGTGTGTGTTGAGTGTGTTTGTGTGTGTGTTAGTGTGTGTTTGTGTGAGTGTGTGTTGTGTGAGATATATGTATATGTATATATATATATATATATATATATATATATATATATATATATATATGTATATATATATATATATGTATGTGTGTGTGTGTGTATATAGGTGTGTATATATATATATATGTAAGTGTGTGTATATATATATGTATATTAATGTGTGTATATATATATGTATATTAATGTGTGTATATATATATGTATGTGTGGATGTGTGTTTGAGTGAGTGAGTGATAAGGGGGAGTTAGTTGAAAGAGGAAGAGAGAGTGAGATAGGAAGAGGAAGAAGGAGTAGAGCAGCAGCATTATTAGGAAGCATCAGAGCAACAACAACAAGTGCAGCAGCAACATCTAGTGCACCAGCAGCAGCAACAAGTAGCTGCAGCAGCAGCTAGTGCACCAGCAGCTAGTGCACCAGCAGCAGCAGCAGCAACAACATTTTGCAGTGGCAGCAGCAACAGTTAGCAAGTAGCAGCAGCAACAACAGGTAGTAGCAACAGCAGAGATTAGAGAGGGAGAGATTATATACATATATATATATATATATATATATATATATATATATATATATATATATATATATATATATATATATATATATATATATATAAGGTATCTTAATACCTTGAGATACCAAGGTATTGATGTAAGTGAGGTATCAGAGGTAAGGTATTAAGGTATAGCCTAATACTAGGTTATATATATATATATATATATATATATATATATATATATATATATATATATATATATATGGATATTTACATATAGTAGTATGGTAGTATATATATATAGATAGTTAGCTAGTTAGTTAGAGTAGAGAGGATTAGCTAGTTAGTTAGAGTAGGGGCACCCTAGTTTGACCTAGAGTTGACTGTAATTGCCTCGGTTGACCGCCAAAGTCAACCTTTGACCTTGTTTTGACCCAAAGTAGAATTTTTGGATCCCGGGTTGACTTTTTGACCCATATTTTATCGGTTTGACCCGTTTGATCTAGAACAACCCTAGAAGCTTATTTTTAGTTATTTTATATCTGTTTAACTCTTTAGAACCCCGTTTAATCGTGCTTTTCTTATTAGGTCTTCGTGACACGAGTTCAGACCTCGATCCTCGCTAGTTGCTCAGGACGTCAGACGAGTACATTCTCTGATAGTTTTTATTATCTGATAATTATTATGATTTAGCTTCTAGTATAGTATTATCTGATTTTCTGGTACGACACTGACTAATATTTTTGGATTCATTTAATTGCGACACGTATATTTTATGTTTCTGGCCTCTATTTCTGGAATCACCTACTGGCATCACATCAGGACTCACTACAGGCATCACTCATATTTCTGGCTGGACTCATACTTGATTTACGTGTCGGGCCTTGCATTCACTTGTACTAGTCGGAGAGAAGAAATAATCGAGTAGACATATAAATATTCCCAAATCTGGAATCACTCCCTCTGGTCTAATCTGAAATGATAGCTGTCGCGCACCCAGTGTGCGGTAAGCCATACTTACCCCCTAGCCGTTTACATGTCGAAAGAGGTATTTCAAAGACACGAGTTCATTCTTTCTAGTCTGGACTCTTTTAAATTTCTTGACTGGTCTCACTTATATTTTCTGGAATGGACTCATTATATTTATTCTTGCTGGACTCACTAATACTTTCTGGACTGGACTCATTATATTTACTCTTGCTGGACTCACTACATGTTCTTGTGCACACACTTGCTCTTAGTTTAGATTTCTTGTATCTTGCAGTCATTATTATCTTGCTTATGATTTTCATACATCTTTACCTTTATGCACCAGTTGATACATATATATTTTCTTGTTCATACTTTATTTCTTTCACCTTGTGCTACTTGCTATAACTGTTTTATAGTTTTTATCATTTAACTGGAACTGCTATTAGAGGTGTACTTGCTCCAATCCTGACTGGATATATTTTTCAGAGGATCTGGAAGATTAGTGTCCAACGTTTTATGGACCTCAACCGGTCGATGATGCAGATAGGGACCTCCTAGTTCAGGAGTAATTTTTGGGTTGGTAGCCGGGATCACTAGGACCTCAGTTGTATTTATTAGCTTTTGGTACCGAATTTGTCCCCAACTTTTGGTTGAGACTTTGTATTGTATTTGATTAAGGATATTGTTGTATTATTATTATTATTATTATTATTATTGTAGTTTTAGTAGTAGTTGTTGTTTAGACTTTGTAGTTGTTAGACTTTTGTGTTATCTTATCGTGCTTAGATCGTGATTGAGTATTTGTATTATCTTTATCATAGTGCTCCTCCGTTTGGAGTTGAGGTCTTGACAGGTACTTATATTATTGTGTGAGATTGTTAGCTAGATAGTATACCTAGACAGCGTTCTACCGTCGATGATGCGGCATAGGCTGGACGTACCCACGACTCATGCCCAATTTTTTGGGTGCGGATCGTGACACTGATTCTTTATTTTAACCCTTGGTGCACCCTATCGTTGTTGCAATATTTGGAGCCCAACAATAGCCAATAATTTCTAACAAATTATTGCACGCTTGACTTGACAAGCCAACCTAGGCGCTGGACTTTTCCATCACTAACAAACACAATCCCTTGTGCTCTAATTTAATTGCACAACTTTTTGGTCCCAAAATCCATTCTTTAATCCTGTGTCGCATACCTTTGTCGTTGCCATCAATTTTGGGACACAAACTCAACCCGTTTAGCCGGACCAATTAAAGAATCCAAAACTGACACCAAACCTAAACCGTTTATGATCTTTGTGTCACTCCTAATTAAGACCCCTTGTGCCCCCATTTAATTTAGGAGCATATGATATTTTATTTTAATCAAATTGGGGATACTAACTTTGACTAATACTAACTTAACCCCAGTTTAACCTAATACCCCATTCATTAAGCCCATGCAAAACACACAATACTCTCTCACCCTACATAACACCAAATACCACTTCCCACACCAAATCCCCATTATTTTTTATGCTTGTGCAAATACCCAAAAATTAAGGAGCTTATTTGCAAAAATGGTGATAGGTGTCACCACCCTATTGGTCAAAGCCAATAAAGAAACCCTCTCTCCCTCCCTTGACTGGTCAAATCAACCCTCTCTCTCCCCATTTGATGTACACTTTTTCCATATGAAATTTGGACCCTCCATTCAAAATGAGACAACATCCGCACCAATATAATCACTCAACTTCACCCCCTTTTCTAATGCCGACCCTAATCCCTAGGAACATAGAAAATCCCTCCTCCCTCTCTCTCCTCCCTCTTCCTATATCACCAGCCAAACACCATCCCATTCTTCCTTTTCTCTTCTTCTTCTTCTTCCTCTCAACTTCTTCTTCCCCTCCATCTCGACGATCTGCCATCACTGCCCTCACGACGTCAACTCCGGCGAGCCACCTCACTGTCGACCCTATGTTTTCTTCGACCGAGAAACTACAGCCTCGACCAACCTCGACCGCCTTCCTCTACTTTCGGTGAGAAACTACTACCACCCGCGTCCATCACCTACATCCAGCCGAGCTCCAACCTCTACAACTTTGGGGGGCAACTGCCACCCTCGCACCACTGCTACTTCACCACCACCACCCTCACTTCTCTCCACCGTAGTAACTTCAACCTCCACCCTGACCCATCACCTACAGCCGACCGCTGCTACTCCAGTCGCCACCCACAATCATCAGCTCCGCCACCACACTTGCCACTACCCCGACCACCTCTGCCACCACCCGCACCACCATCCACACGACCACCACCCTCATTTGTACCCCCGCCATATCCCCTACACAACCACCTCCATCCTGTCTCCCCCGTACACTACCACCATGATCCAACAACCTAGCTTCACCGGCAGAACCACCTCCAGCAACCTTCCTCCACCGACAGAACCACCACGACCACCACCTTCATACAATATCCCCGCTCCACGAGCTCCGACCGACCACTACGGCTACACCACCTTCTCCGGCCAACCACAGGGTCGATAATGCCACCACCCGCTGCCACTGGAGTAACCCCTCACTCATCTCCTAGTTTAGTGTAATATTGTTTATTGTAAATAGAATTTAGTTAGAGTTTAAGTGCTATATTGAGTTTTAGGGTATAAATGCTATATTGAGTTTTAGGGTTTATGAATGCCATAAAAGATTTTTAGGGTTTTTATGTTATATTTTGTATGCATTGTGATGGGTATTGAGGAGCAGGTTTATTTATTGTGAAATGGTGGAGTGATATCAAAACATTGGTTATTATTGAGAGCTAATTTTTACTAATAAATTTATTTGAGGAGTAGCTAGGTAATTGGGAAGCGGTGTTCAAATAATTAAATGATGTTCTTTTTATAATTGAGGGTTTAATAATAAATAATTATTTTATTCAAGGATGATATATTTAAACGTGCATGATAACGTCTATGAATACCAGGGTAAAATATGAGGAATGATCATAGCTTGAACTACTGAAAACACCATGATAAATATAGGGATTGAGGATTTGGTCTGATGATATTATACTGGTGATTAATCGTATTAGATGCAACGTACCTCTAGTCAACCGTGGTCAACCCTCTAGCTTAGTGTCTATGTAAGCTTGTAACAAAGATTATAGCCTATGTTAGATGTATGTCACCTCTTATTTTAGCATTGTGATAGCTTATTGATTGATCTTGTATCTCGTCTTTAGGTACTACGGGACCCATGGACTTGGACATTGTACCGGAGATACATCTTTAGCATCCAAAACCAGGCAAGTGTACCTTGCCACCCTGAATTTCAGTTACCAGATTTCTATTTATTTTATTATATGTTTTGTGTGCACTTTGGATCAGAATTGTTACCTCACGTTCGGGTCATAACCGGGTACAGACGTTTGTCAGTAACATCTGGTAACGATTGATAGATGTTCGTAATACCTTGATGTACACACTTGGTTATATCATAACCCTAGGACACATTCAGACACCGTCATCGTGCCAGATTTCCTGTATCCTGATACTGTCAGCGTGACCGAAAACTGGGATGACTTTAGGGTCATGATCGTTGATAGTTACTTCAGTATGATGAGACTGTTAGATAGAGGTTCAGGTTCAGCATACACTCATTGACTACTTTGGGAGGGAAAGACAGTTACTAGACATTTGGGCTCCTCTGCACGCGCTATATATATGTATCTGTCCTATTTATATAGTGGTCCTATATCCAAAATAGTAGTATCACCCGTTTGACTCTTTGCTCAGAGCTGCGGTACGCCCCGCGTGTCTCAGTGTCCGGAGCTACAATTTTATTTTGGACAGCCCATGCATCGAACATTATTTTTAAAATTGTGTCTCACTTAGGTGGTTATGCTTGACTATACCGGCGTTGTACTTGTTTCTTTCTGTTATACTATGGTATACTATTTTTGTACCTTATTACGTCCCTCTGAGGACCTGGTTCCCTGCCAGTTTTGCAGTATAGATGATTACGGAGCCTTTGGAGTTGCTTGTCTTGCAGGCATTGGTACCAGGTACTTATATCTTTTCTACCGGAGTTATGGTTACTTTATTCATATTGTTTATTCATCTACTGTTGTAGCCGAGTTTTTATAGACTCATGTTTTTCTCGAGTCTATTCGAGTTTGTGTGTTATTGGGCGGTCGACTTTAGCACATGTAGCTTATTCTTGTGTATTTTTGTTCATTGTGGATTTGAGACATAGATGTTTATATTTACTGGATTATTTAGATAGTGACAATTATTGTATAGCTTATATGTATTTGAGTCGGACCAGAGTCTGGTCGAATGCATAGATGGCATATTCGTATTCCTGGTCCTACGTATTTTGGGACTGGGGAGTGACATGCTAGTCGATAGGTGAATCACCCCCTGCATGCTAATAAAGAATACAACGCACCTAGCTAAGATAATAATCCTAACTTGTATTGCTTGTGTTAGGACATAGAAATAAAACTTTACTTATAAATGGACCCTCATATGCTACGTTTGCCTTGTGCAACTAGACCCCGCTATGCCTCGAGAAGATTATTATATACTCTTCGTAGTGCACTATTCACTTGTTTACACTGCACGTCCCTTGATTATGTCACTCGGTATGTCCCTTTACGGTTTCACTCATCGCTTTACCCATAGACCGTGGCAACGTAAATATTTATGTTTTATGTAAATGCATGCTTGCCTACTTACTTGTAGTTTGTACTTATTGCCCTATTTCAATGCTTGTCACATAAATTATGCCAGGGTCAAGTAACACTATCCGTTTAGTGCATGCATCTAGTTAGCCAGAAGACTATCAAATTGTCCTTCTGTGCAATATGAACCTGCAAGTATCCGGGACCGTTAGGGCGCCAAGGCAGTCGCCGAACCAGGAGAATGCATCAAGTCAAGTTTAACTCTGTATGATAATCAAGTCAAGTAAAGCAAATAATCACAGCTCTTGGAGCAATGCTCGATCAGAAAAAAGAATCAAGAATTATCATGTCATATTGTGAATCAAAAATAACCCAAGACTTGCATGGTCAAGGATAACTCGTGCACGAGGTATCTACTTCCTCGGACGATTATTGGGGCACTAGGATCATACCGGTCTAGGATAATGAATTGAGTATTGCGTACCAAATTTGGTTCTGGTATGCACTGCCATCTTTAGGGTGGGGCAATACTCAGGATTCGGGCCTTGGTAAAGCATACTACCTTGGACTAGCCGTCTACCCAAATGATACTCGTCTGATTCGGTGGGATAGCGTGCAATGGCTCTTCTGTATCCCCCGTTCGCCTTGAATTGATTGTCTTATGAAAAATATTGTACCCCATTCTGTCACAAGACTATAAATCGGTCCTTTATGGCTAAGCCAGTAACCTCAAGTTCATATAGATAAATCATCCTCGCTTAGCGGCAACATATGTGAGAGTCATTGCATCACATCCAATAATCTAAAATACTTGAACAATATGAGTATAAGATATCTATAAATAAATTGAACAACCTGAGCAATCTATTGAACACTTGAACATCCATCGCAACACACCTGGGTAATCTGTATAACTCATGCACCCGAAACATAACCTGGTTCATGACACTTGTGTTTGCTTATGCTATTGCCCTAGATTCATTATAAATGCTCGTGCTTGATTTAACTTGATTTTCCTTAGACAAGGAAGGACGAATGGTAAGTTGGTAAGTCTCGCCGTGTGTTCTTTATATTGTACGACACACTGCCACGCGAGTTAGGATTGTACATTATGCCATAAAACTGATCCTAAGAAAAGACTAGAAAGATAACTTAATAGATGGTATACGGAACCTATATAACATATTTGGATTTGTCGAGTGGGTGAGAAGACTCTCTACCAGTACATTCATGTACTAATAACCTACCAGATTGCTTGTAGGGTCTGGGAGAACCTCGTTCGATGCGGATGGCTCCTTTGTGCGTGGTAAGGTATGGAGTTCACTCTGAAGCCTTGGAGCATTGCATCCAAAACTTAAGTATATATACAAGACATAATATTGTAACATGGCCTATATATCATTCTACAAATGTAGCCACTTGGCACACTTTTACTGTTTCAAAGAGAGAGGCTTGAGCGACTTATAATCTCGGCCTAACGTCGCCCGTAACACTTATTCAATATCAATAAAGAGGTTGTTTTACTTCTATCAAGTAAAAACATCACCATATAAATATTTGCATTCACTATCCTACTTATTGTCAGTTTAGACGAGCGGGTTACCCCTCTTACCAGTACAGCTGTGTACTGACCCATATTTGTGGGTATTATTTTAGGTACGCAGTTGTAGTGGCGCTGCTTGGATATACGGGACATGATGTATGGAACGATAAGTACCTTTGTGGACAAAAAAGAGAGCAAGAGTATTGTATCACTTTTAAGGCAATTTCCTTTGTGGCATTTTTATTTGGACCCTATCGAAAGCTTCGCTGCGTATACGCTGATATGTGGTTGGTACACAATACTTGACTTTCACTACAACTAGGTCATTTTATTGACAACTATGATATTTGACATCATCGCCTTATGCAAGCGCAACTCCAGGCTCGCACGATATCACATTTCGATGAGAATGATTGTCCAACGGGAGAGCAGAAACGTGATGATTCACGTTCACCGGGGACGATCGAGCTTGCAAAAGATTGGGACATGAGATATGGTCAAAATATAATAACATAATATAAGCACATAATAGATTTTTACATAAGCAATTATGGTATATGGTCCAAAGACATAAGCAAATATCATATAAATATCATAACATATGCTATTTCTCCCCCTTTGTCATTGGCAAAATAGATTTGCTCCCCCATAAAGGAATAAGTATAGACAAAGTAAAATAGTAACTTAGCACGTATATTTGTAAAAGAACCAAACATATCATACCAGATCATATCATAAGCAAAAGTCTAATATCGCAAAAAAAAAAATTAAAGTACAATCATCTTGACATAGCAAAAAATGAACAGAAGGATTGGACAAAGATAGTAAAAAATTGTAAATTTTGAAGTATGCATACCACAACAATAGATAGAATGTGCGATAAATCTGTGAACCATTATCCAGCACATGAGTAACTATCTCAGGTTAGCTGTAGGGGTCGGTTCCCACCTAGCGGTGGTCCGAAGACACTTAAATACCATGTCACTTAAGGCTGTTTACGTCTCTGTGACAGAAGGACCCTTTTGGCTTGTACCTAAAATAATACAGCATATGTGAATAATGAGTTTGCAAATATTTATGCCACTTAAATATATTGAATTATGTTTTCATCCAAAATTCCTAATTCCCAATGAAAAAAGTTAAAGCGATCTTCGTCTAGTGGCTTAGTAAAAATATCTGCTAGCTGATGTTCAGTGTTAATGAATTCTAAATTTATATCTCCATGTAATTGATGATCTCTCAAAAAGTGGTATCTTATCTCTATATGCTTAGTGCTTGAGTGACATATTGGATTCTATTTGTGATATAAAAGCTATGTTGGCTATAGAATATCTAATTGCTGAACGAGTACTTACACCTTTTGATACCTCACCTATCACTAAGTTCTCTGGATGGTCTGTTGAGAATCGTAACTTCTTTGGCAAGCTTTCTAGGTAACTTGTTTCAGGTGTTGTATCGTTAGGGGTAGAAGATGCTAGTTAGACGTGTTCCTTATCTTCATTATTATCAGGGGCTGCAGCTTCTTAGTTGAAAGTCTTGATATGGTATACATGTTTGCATGACCTAGACCCATATGCCATAGTAATCTTTCATCCTTGTGAGCGTAGAGGCATCTTCCTGCCTGGTTAGTGTCTTTTGATAGATAAAAGATATATATGTTATCTTCCCTTATCCCTTCAAAAATAATGTCTCCAGATGATCTATTATATATAGAGCATTTATTTTTCATAAAGTTAATTCCATAACCATTGTCAGCTAGATGCTTAATGCTGAGCAGGTTATGTTTTAACTCTGTTACTAAATAAACATCCTTAATTACAAGAGATTGAGGATTACCTATTGTACCGTTACCTATTATATAACCTTTCAGATTATTGTCGAAGGAAACATATCCTTCCTTTTTTATCGATAGTGTTGACAACAGATTAACATCTCTAATCTTGTGTCACAAGCACCCACTATCGAGAATCCATTGCTTCTAGAAGATGAGGTAAGGTCCACCTTGTTAGAGGTTGACATCAGGCATATGTTTGCAGCTTCTTGGGGAGTTTTCTCTTCTTCTGAGTCACTGGCCTTACATTCATGCCATATGCTAGTGTTGGTATACTTCTGATAGGATAGCTTCTTGTGTGATTTCTCGTACCGATTCTCCTTCTTTGTTGTTGGGCAGTCCTTCTTGATGTGCCCTATCTTCTTACAGCTGTAGCAGATAGGCACTTCATCATCTTCTTGTTGTTCCTTCTTCCTTCGATTAAATTGCAAGAACCTTAAATTACGGACCATCAATGCTTGATCATCACCTTCAAAATTATCATCGTCTGTTTTATTGTTGAGAGCCTTCCGATAATGAGCTTTTAGAGCGATTATCTTCTCCTTTGGAGTAGTATCCCCAAAGTTATTAAGGTCGAGCTCATGCATTATTAGTTTTCCTATCAGAGTCTCCAGTGACATAGTGGTAATTGTCACACCCCGATCTCCCGCAGGTAATCAGCCATTCCCGCTAGGCTACGAATCACCACACCAATACTTCTACGAGACGATCTTTCCCATCTTGATGTGATACCGTACGAGCGCAAGATGCACCCGTGCAAGGCCATGATCCGAATATGTAGTAAGATTTTTAAGCCACAGAGTCGCATAGATAGTCCAATTGTTGCGAAATAAAAAATGAACAGGAAATTGGTAATAAGTTCACAGAGTCATCAATAGTGGAAGCATTGTATAACACAAGTATAGAAGTAAAATAAGCTGTTTATTGATATTGAACAAGTATTACAAGTGGTGCTAGGCCGAGATTACAAGTAGCTCAAGTCCCACTCTCTCAAAATAATAAAAGCGTGTCTAGTGGCTACATTTGTGAAATGATACATAGGTGATGTTCTAATATTATGTCTTATATATGTGCTTCAATTTCAGATGCAACGTTCCAAGGCTCCAGAGTAAACTCCATACCTTAGCACGCATGAAGGGGGTTTTCGCACCGAATAAGGTTCTCCCGTACCCTATAAGAAATATGGTGGGTTATTAATATATGAATGCACTATGTGGAGGCTTCTCGTTTGCTCGACAAATCCAAACAAGTTATATAGGTTCCGTGCACCATCTATTAAGTTATCTTTCTAGTCTTGCCATAGGATCAGTTTTATGGCATAATGTACAAGCCTACTCGTGTGATATTGCATCTTATGATATAAGAAGGAACACAGTGATACTTTTGAACTTACCATTCATCCTTCCCTGTCCAAGGCAAACCAAGTTAAACCAAGTACGAGTATATTATAAAATCCTGGGACAATTGTATAATCAAACACAAGTGTCGTGAGCGAGGTTCTGTTTCAGGTGCACCAGTTATACGGATTACTTAGGTGTGTTATAATAGATTGCTCAGGTTGTTCAATTTATGTATAGATGCCTTATACTCATAATCGTTCAAGTGTTTCAGATTATCGAATGCGATGAAATGACTCGCAAGAGGATTATCGCTAAGCGAGAATAACTTATCTATATGAACATAAGGTAACAGGTTTAGCCATAAAGGACGATGCATAGTCTCGGACGGAGATGAGGCAAAGTGCAAGAGTCATTGGGATTACCCATTATCTCGACCAAACATGGTGAGACTACCATAGATCATAGATTCAGACGGGTTATCCAAGTGTAGGATGCACTACCAAGGGCCCAACCACTGAATATATTGTGTTACCTCAAATCGGTGAGCATCCTACTGATTTGGTCATGCAATACTCATATTCCTCCTAGGACGTTACGATCCTGGTGCCCTGATGATCATCCAAGGAATCCATATTATTACCTCGTGCACGAGTTGTCCGTGACTATGCAAGTTTAGGGTTTCAGATTCATGGGACTCATGACATGACATGTTGATTCTTGATTCTTGTTCAGAATAATTATTCTCTACGAGCTGTGTTTCTTGCTTTACTTGACATGATTCTCGTTCAGAGTTAAACTTGACATGGTGTAATCCCTTAGTTCGGAGATGCCTTGGCGACCCAACTGTCCTGGATACTTTCAGGTTCATACTTGCACGAAACAACTATTAGATAGTCTTTTTGGGAGAACTAGATGAATGCATGACATGGATAGTTTTAACAGGGTCATGGCATGAATTATATAACAAGCATTAAAATGAGGCAACGAGTATAAACTATATTGCAAGCAGGCTTGCATGTATTTATATGAAATATGAGCATTTACATTGTCACGATCTAAAGGGTAGTACGAGGGGTACAACCGTATAGGGACATATCAAGTAACATAGTTCTTAGGGGCGTCCAGTATAAACAAGTGAAGTAGTGTACTACGGAGAGTATATAATGATCTACTCGAGGCATAGTGGGGTCTACTTGCATGAAGCAAAGGTAGTATGCGAGAGTCCAATTATAAGCCAAGTTTTATTTTCATGTTATAAAATAAGCAATACAAGATGACAAGATGTGATTATTCTCTTAGCTATGTGCGTTGTATTTTTTATTAGCATACAAAGGGTGATTCACCTAGCGACTAGCATGTATCGTCCATATTTTAAGTGCACTGGCAAAGCAAAGACATGTTCATTGTAGCCACCCACCTTGGCGATGATTCACCTCGGTAGAGCGATACTCCGAGTGAGCCTTTGAAGTCTAAGTCTGAACTCCTGAAGGGCTAAGTCTGTAATCCTTTGCCTCAAATAAGTTTTTCGCTGAGAAAAGTGGATCGGGTTATTGCACTTGTGCTATTTGAATTGGCTGTCCGCTTGAACGAAAAAGGTCATTATATTATATACCACTCAAAAAAAGTCTCATCCTCGAGACTTCCTGAGCCAAGCCTCTCAAACATAACAATCGGTACCACTAGATCCATTCGAACATAATTTTCTACTCGTTCCTTATACCGTGTCACGGGTATGCTGGGTCTCTCTCATTGAATGACTTTATCATACAATCCAAGCTCTGAATTGGTCTCTACTGTGCCTTAGCACAAAAAATATATATATCGCTTAACACGAGGTACATTATGATCCATCTTGAATGATGATCTAAGGCTGAGGCAAACTTATCTATGTCATTATACTCATCAATAAAAATCTAATATATTCACTTGTACTAGCATTCGAGATCAACATATCGCGAGTCTGGAACGTACACATATTTAAAGCGTCCCTTAAATATATGCAAATCAAACAACTTAGCGATAGCGAAGTCTTTGCATTCGAGTTCAACATATCACTGGGTCTTGGATCATGCACATGTTCAAGGCATCCCTCAAACTTATGTATTCAACCAAACTTAGCGATTGTAAAATTAGACAAGCTACTTACGAAAATCTCAAGGGTTTTCGTCTTATAAATCACAAGGATACTTTCAACAGGGTCAATAAAATCCAAGTCATTTCCAATCTGACTCAAATTAAGGTTTGCACTAACGTTAAGTACGATATATCTGATCAACCGACTAGCATCCATGTCCTATCATACATTTTGTTTGTGTCAAACATAGCACACACTTATTGTTCTATGTCTAACTCCAAGTCTTCCTGTCCCAGTTCTATGTCTTACTCAAGTAATAGTCTAAAGTTGGTTACACATATTCTTTCACTCGATACAGGGTTGTCTGCCTAATTACTAGGTCAGCTCATAAGGTCATAGGTATAAGTTCAAGCAGACGATTCATAACAAATTTGTTGTATGATGCTCACCCCAATTCCTAAGGTTAAACCATTATTCGTTTGCATGAGATATTCTACCCAAGCTCGTTTTACTCAAATTTCTAAACATTGAGCACATATCCTCCTACATATATTAACACATTTATTTATACAAGGTTTAAGTTCTTTCAGTCAAATCCATGATATATCCAAGTTACAGGACAAGCCTAGCAATTTATATAGTCTATCTTCTTCAAACATATTTGATAGGATCTACTTGTCCATTATAAGTCTAGACCACTAAGTCATGATTCGATTCTAAATCTTTAATCACAATTATAAATCTAAGTCATCCAGCAAGATTCACGTATCTATTCACGAAACCATCAAGAGTGTCTTATTCCAGGTTCTCGGCTAATTTATCCTTGAAATACTTTTGATTCACTTGAATTTTCAAATTTGTCTTATCGTGTCGAACCATAAGTCAAGATGATCTATCAATTGTCACGCTCAGGTCTTTCTTAAATTCAATCATCCTCGTTGGATATGAGATCACCACGCCAATGTTCCCGCTGGATAATTATCCTAATCCAGGCATGACGCATCTACGAGCATAGAGTTACGCTCGTACAAGACAAGAATGTCGAACATTATTTTTATCATCGAAATGATTGAGACACCTTATTATTTTACTTTGCTCCATCCAAGTTACATATGATTATCCACCAAGTCATGTTTGTTCATGCCGTGATTATAATTCGTCTAGTAAAATCATCCAACTTCAATGTTACAATTTGATAAATCCATAGTCTACTTCTGACATTCCTCAAACAACAAAGTTTTAAATATTCAAGCCAAAGTCTATCAACTTTTGATATATTCCATTCATCGAGTTCATTTGAATAATCATCGAACATGTTCCCGTGAATTCGATCATCCCCGCCGTACGTGAAATTACCACGCCGGCGCTTCCGCAGAATAATCGTTCTCGGTTGGGACTGATTTTGAAGGTTATCTTTTTTGAACTAGATTTTGAGATCGTTCTTCCAAACTCCTGGTTAAATCCGTTATCTTTTACTCTTTCATCGAACCACAATATTCATTCTTGGGATAACTCCTATTCGAATGATATCTTACTAAAGTTTTAATCAATTTCATTCAATTTAAAATTGCTCGCATGATCCATCTATTTTTTACCAAGTTTTCTTGACCAAGATATCAATTTTATTACCTTGAATCCCTATTTGATATAAGCCTTATCACTTTGTTCAAGACATTCTCAAATCATTCTAACCAACTACCATACGAGACCTATGAATTCATTTAAACATTTAAAAAATAATCCATATACCACTCAGGAATCGAGTTACCCAATTAAATCCTTAATTGGTGTTCTCATCACTCGCAAGCATATTCACCAAGTCATTCCTTAGAATTCCTACACGATACCTAAGCATTGCCTGATAAATCTTAGTCTTGTATATATCATATTGAGAGTAATCCAAGTAAACCATATTTGATTTGTATCTTCCGATATGAAATGCCGTTCGAGCTATTTCTTAAAATTCAAGCACGATCTCTATATTTTCCTTAGCGATAATCTGATAATGTTCTATTGGTTGCCATTCTAAGTTTGACTTATCTTTTCCCGAATGATATACCAATCTCGCTTACAACTAGCTTGTACCAAAAAGGGTCTTGGCATGCAATATACAACACAACTTAGCCGAAAGTCTGCGTGCATAGCTAACCGTCCGAACGATATTCTATCTCGTACAGTAACCAGCTAGGTAATCATATATAGGTATTCGGATTCGCATATAACTTACAAATTCTAGCACGAGTCTATTCCCACAAAGTCTAACACAGGTCAGAGAAAGGGTCTTTGTATTCCTATCTAGTTGAAGCAATCATATCATTCACATAAAACTTTTTAAAATTATTTAGACTCATTGTATGGAATATCCTATTGGGTCAATGAGAGAGTGTGTATGCACATAACCCACGAATGAGCTTTCAAAACTTAGAAAATCAATACGAAGTCCAAAGGTATAAAGCCATACTCTGATACGAATATGTCATGCCCTGATCTCCCGCAGGTAATCGACCATCCCTGCTAGGCTACGAATCACAACGCCAGCGCTCCCGCGAGATAATCTTTCCTATCTGGATGTGATGTCGCACGAGCGTAAGCTACGCCCGTGCAAGGCCATGATCCAAACAAGCGATAAGATGTCTAAGCCACAGAGTCGTACAGATAGTCTGAGTGCAGCAGAATCAGAAACAAAGAGGCGATTGGTAACAAGTTCACAGAGTCGTCAATAGCAAAAGTATTGTATAATACAAGTATATAAGTAAAATAAGCTCTTTATTGATATTGAAAAAGTATTACAAGTGGCGCTTGGCTAAGATTACAAGTTGCTCAAGTCCCTCTCTCTCGAAACAATAAAAGCGTGCCAAGTGGCTAAATTTGTGTAATGATACATAGGCGATATTCCAACATTATGTCTTGTATATGTGCTTTAATTTTGGATGCAACGTTCCAAAGCTCCAGAGTGAACTCCATATCTTAGCATGCACGAAGGGGGTTTTTGCACCGAACGAGGTTCTCTCGTACCCTACAAGCAATCTGTTGGGTTATCAGTACATAAATGCAGTAGTAGGAAGACTTCTCACCCACTCGATAGATACAAATATGTTATATAGGTTTTGTGCACCATATATTAAGTTATCGTTCTAGTCTCGCCTTAGGATCAGTTTTATGTCATAATGTACAAGCCTACTCGTGTGGCAGTGCACCGTACGATAAAAAAGGAACACGAAGGTACCGTCCTTCCATGTCTAAGAAAAACCAAGTTAAACCAAGTACGTATATATTATAAAATCCAGGGGCAATTGCATAAGCAAACATAAGTGTCATGAGCAAGATTTTATTTCAGGTGCACAAGTTATACGAATTACTCAGGTGTGTTGCAATGGATTACTCAGGTTATTCAATTTATATATAGATGCCTTATACTCATAATTGTTCAGATGTTTCAGATTATCAGATGCAATATAATGACTCGCACACGAATTATCGCTAAGCGATGATGACTTATCAATATGAACATGAGGTCACTGGCTTAGATATAAAGGATGATGCATAGTCTTGGATGAAGATGAGGCATAGCCCATGAGTCATTGGGCGTTATCCATCATCCCGACCAAACATGGTGAGACTACCATAGATAATGGAGTCAGACGGGTTATCCAAGTATATGATGCACTACCAAGGGCCGAATCACTGAATATATTGTGTTACCCCAAGCCGGAGAGCATCCTACCGATTTGGTCATGCAAGACTCATATTCCTCCTAGGACGATACGATCCCGATGTCTCGATGATCGTATGAGAAATTAATATTATTATCTCGTATACGAGTTTTCCGTGACCAAGCAGGTCTAGGATTTTAGATTCACGGGATTCATGATATGACATATTGATTCTTAATTCTTGATTCTTGATTCCTGTTCAGAACAAGTATGCTCCACAAGCTGTGTTTCTTGCTTTACTAGACATGATTCTCATTAGAGATAAACTTGACATGGTACAATCCCCTAGTTCGGAGATACCTTGGCGACCCAACGATCTCGGATATTTTCAGGTTCATACTTGCATAGAATGACTATTAGATAGTCTTTCGGGGAGAACTAGATGAATGATTGACATGGATAGTGTTACCGGGGTCATGGCATGAATTATGTGACAAGCATTAAAATAAGACAATGAGTACAAACTACACTATAATAAAAAAAGTATACATTTATATGAAATATAAGCATTTATATTGGCACTGTCTAAGGGGTAGTATGAGGGGTACAATCGTACATGAACATATCGAGCAACATATTTTTAGGGGCGTCCAGTGTAAACAAGTAAAGCAGTGCACTACAGAGAGAATATAATGATCTACTCGAAGCATAGCGGGGTCTACTTGTACGAAGCAAAAGTAGCATGCGAGGGTCCAATTATAAGCCAACTTTTATTTTTATGTTCTAACACAAGCAATACAAGATATGATTATTCCTTTAGCTACGTGACTTATATTCTTTATTATCATGCAAGGGGTAATTAACCTAGTGACTAGCATGTATCATCCATATTTTAAGTGTGCTTGCTAAGCAAAGACAAGTTTATCGTAGCCACCCACCTTAGCGATGATTCGCCTCGGTCGAGCTATACTCCGAGCGAGCCTTTTAAATCTAAGTCTGAACTCCTGAATGGACAAGTATGAAATCCTTTTACTCAAATGAGTCTCCTTGCTGAGCAAAGCGGGTTGGGCCGTTGCACTTATGTTGTTTTAATCGGCTGTCCACTTGAAAGTAACGGGTCTTTACTGTAAGATCATTGTCTTCAATGATCACCATGGCTTTGGGGTTCCAGTTCTTTGTGAGCCCCCTTAGAACCTTGTGAATCTTCTCATGGTTGGTGTTGTCTTTGCCGAAGGAAGATAGCGGGTTGACGATGTCAAAAAATCTGGTAAACATTTGTGTGATTGTGTCACCCTCACTTTTCCAACTAGGGATAGTTTAGAATTTGGCATGTGTATTTAATTTTTAGGAATAAATATTAGTTATTAGTATACTATATATTTAATTGTGCCTTATATTATTTATTTATTAATTAATGAAATAGACTATTAATTAGATTTGACACTTGTGAACCAATTAGACTTGTCATGACAACTAGTGAGTCTAGCTTGGATCCAAACTTATTAGACCCATCCTCATTAATTAAATATGATAGATTAGCCTAATTAGAATTAGTGTATAAATTTACCAAAATGCCAACTATTATTTATTCCTCATAATTTACCATTTGAGGAAAAATTAGACAATGCAAGGTTGCTTGGAGAGAGGGGATGTGGCGGCCCCTATAGGGAGGTCTTCTCTCTCTCTCCTCTTTATTTGTTTCTTTATTGTAGATCTAGAAATTAGATCCCAAATTTCCATTCTTTTTCTCCATCAATTTCCTCTCATTTCACTTTTATTCCCTCACTTTCACCATTAGAAGACCTGAGCTTAGAGAAGCAAGGAGCACAAGAAGGAGGAGCATTGGTGGAGAGATCGTGTCTGGATCATGTCTACTTAATTTTTTATTGGGAATCCATCTCCTAATTGATAATTTCTAAATTTTTTCTTATTCAAGCTTCTAAATCATGCATTTTACCATTATGAATGACTTCATGCCATAGGACTATCTATATGAACAAGTTCTAGATCAATTGGTTATGTATTTTGAATTCTATGTGGTAATTTGTGTATATTTTGGTAGAATTACGAGATTGACATATCAAGTGTGTGTCATAAGATCAAATATATCCAATTAGACTTAGATCAGGATTATGAGACTAGGTACATATTCAAAAATGGATACGTGTAGGCCGTATCACGATATTTTGTGATATGGTGTGATACAGAGCTCAATTTGGATGTTTGTGCAATTAATCCTTAATTCTTATTGTGGCAATCTGTATTAGCTATTATATTATATGTGATATATAGAATGGGTTATCATAGAGAAATTGGGATTTTGTCTTCTTAAATGGGAGTGTATCATGAGTATCACTTAAGTTGCATCACTGGTGTAACATCATTGTGTGTGTGTATATATATATATATATATATATATATATATATATATATTAGGTATGTTGTTATTATGTGAGATGAGTGGTGGTATTATGACTGTATGGTATGTGTTCATTGTAAAGTGAATAATTAAGAGTAATGTGAATCTGGGTATTGTATTATGAGGGGAGATGGAGGCTCTGGTAAGAGAATTGCAGTACAGTTTACTGCATAAGCAGTGATGCAGTTGATGTCTATGTTATTTCAGTTTTTGTTAAGCTATTAGTGTTCTTTGGTACAGTGGGTGTGGGATACTAATGTGCACACTAGTGTGAGTAAGGTGGAGAGTATCAGTGAGCAAGTGCAAGTAGGAGAGAACCTAGTATCCACAGCAGTAGTCGTACACCTTTCTTAAAATCATGGAGTTACAGTACACTTTATGCATTGCATTGGTTCTAAAGTCGTAGATTGGGGGAGATAGATAGGTCTGTTATAGATATTAATGAAGAATAACAAACTATAGTAGCAGTAGATAGGTGTTGGAAAATCTGGTACACTGGAGGTTGAGATTGAAGGTTCAGTTGGGGCTTAGGGTATAAGGCATATGGGGTATTCGAGTCGTGTATATGCAATGAGGGGTGAGTGAGATTAAGGGTAGCCACAGCAGTCACTGCCTATGTCAGTGGACTGGAGAAGATAGCAGTAGCTATAGCAATAGGGTGACCCTGGAGGTAGAAAGAGCAACTAATGCCTTAGCTGCAGCAGCAATCTCGAGTTGTTTTAAAATAATAGGTAAGAGGGAGGCACATATCTGTGCAGATATGATTTAGTATCATGGCAGTAGCAACAACTTATATAGGAGAAATTGGAAGTTCAGTAATGCAACTAAAATGGAAGGAGGAGTTGGTGTATTGAGTTCTCACCTGAGTTGCAGTAAGTGTATAAGAGAGGCTTGAGAAGCCTGTTCCAGGTCTGTGTAGTGGACCCCATGATGAGCACCAGGTGGGGTATGATTGTGTGTGCACCAGGTGGTTTGAAGTTGGATACAGAGAGTGAGGTAGTGCTAATCATATCTGAAATTTTGTATACAGTGAGAAATTCGTGAGTGTTAGGTTCAGTCAGTAATTTGGGTATTGGCATCAATTATAGATGTAAATGATAGTGCTAAGTATTAGAATATAGTATAGTGATAATATAACAGTTAAGTATTCCAGTTAGTATAGTTGGTAGCAGGGGTGTTATTACAGTTTATTAAATTAGGTAGTATTAATTAGGTTGTCAATTAGTATACTAGGTTAGTGATATGCTAGTATTAGTGTTATAGACTATATTGGTATCAGTTAGTCTGTGGTTGTTAGTCTAGTTTTTGCTATCAGTTAGTTATTAATTTGTTAGTTAATGTTATAGGTAATTCAATATCTAGGTTATAACTTAGTTAGCTTATATTAATTAATTAGTGGCCAGTATGAGCCTAACCCTAGTATGGACCTAGTGAGACTTTAAATTGACCTAAAAGCATTCATTTTAATCCATTTCTCTCGTATTACACAAATTAACTTGATATTTCCTAAATATGAGCGTGACACCAGCTTGGGCATCGAGATACACCCTTTGCTCAGGACAAGAGGCGAGTACATCTCTCTGTTAGTTTTTATTTTTTGATAGTGTATATATCGTAACTTCTAGAACTGTATACTTAATTCTGGTACAGTGGTTACACGGACTGGTACTATATGAATCCTATCAGGAAATGTTATCCCTTATCGTATTCAGCTAGTACTCCTTTATATATATTTTATAGTGTGTATCAGGTATTAATTTTAGTGTACTTCGTATTCACACATGGCTCGTATTCAGTATGCAGATATTCGTGTTCGTAACATATCGTGATTATATCGATTGGTATTGGTTGGGGATGGGGGAGTAGGAGTTAGTTATGTGATCAAGCCTAAGTATATTCGTGTATGTGTCCATTACATATCATACATGTAGTCGAGCTACCATATTGTATTCGTGTTTAACCTAAATCGATCACATAATAATCTTGTACTCTATGGCACATTAGTTAGTTTTATCGATTTTTATTCAATTGTAGTTATTCATATTGCATGTTCTTCTTTCCAGTACATTACTTGTTCACTCTAGTTCTTATAGCTGGTTATCCTGTATTATATTTTATTATCTGTTATATATGCTCGATTATGTATTTGGTACTACTTTCAGAAGTATGTACTTCGCTACAAGCCTGATTGGATATATTTTTTAGATGATTGGCTTGTGGACCAGTGTCCCACCTACTACGAACTGTAGGACGGCGTACCATTAGAGGATACTTCTTTAGAGCAGGAGGACCTAGTACCAGATACTGAGGAGGCTTAGACTCACTGTTTAGACTTGTATTAGACTTTTATTTAGACTTTTTGGCATGAATATATTATCTTAGACTTTTGGATGTATTGTGACTCTTTTTCCTCTTTTATTCCATATTGGGCTTTATCTTCCTTAGTTTGACATTGTGATTGAGTATCATTATCATATACCATATTGTTCTCCTTTTGGAGTTGAGATATCATTAGCATATACCATATATATATTGTGTGAGGAGTTTAGATAGAATGGATGACCCAGACAGTGTTCTATCGTCAATGCTACGGTGTGGGCTGGATGTTGATCACTATGCGTGCCATTATTCTGGGTGCGGTTCGTGACATATCATCTTGTTGGGCTTCATCTTGAATGCCTCATACTCCTGTGTTAGCTGACTAATTTTTGACTCATTCAATTGGGTGGTTCCATCGTGGGTCACCTCCAGAAGCTTCCATACTTTATTTAAAGAAGTGCAGGTGGATACCCTTTTAAATTCAGTCCCGTCTATAGCACAGAAGAGAGCATTAATAGCCCTATAATCTAGAATTGCCAATTTTTTCTCTAGGTCTATATATTTGTCATAAAATTTCTCTACAAGATTTCTATTAATGATAATTCTAGTAGGCTTTCTATAACCATCTATAACTATGGTCCATAAGTCAAAGTCTAATAATTTCAGATAGAAACTCATGCGTATCTTCCAGTAAGTTATGTTGGTACCGTCAAATAGGGGTGACCTATTTGTGGACTGGCCTTCACCATTGTTGGTATAAATTTGTCATATAGTTGCCATAGATCTTCTCTAGGGTGTTAATCCTTTATCTAGAGAATCGTGCTCTGATACCAATTGAAGTTACGTATAGGCAACTCTAGAGGTGAATAGAATTTTGTGTCTTTAATGACCAATTAAAAATTAATTATGGTTAAGTCCAGGAAGCAATTACTAACAAAGTAAATAATCAAAAAAATAATAATGTAAAAAGTAAATAGAGTAAGGAAGAGCAAACACAAACACATCAATTTTATTCTGGTTCCCCTCGTGGAGGACTAGTCCAGGTTCGAGAACTCTAACTCGGAGTTGAAATCCACTATCCGTGAAAATACAAGCTTTGATCCGAAGGCTAGCCACTTCTTTAAAGACACAAGATTTGATCCGAAGAGTTCAAAGACTTTACTTCTCAGTGAAAAGCAAAACTTGGACTTTTCCAAATAGAACACTTTACAACTCTTGCACATAACTTCTAGCAGAATCGTACTGAGGCACTTGGGGCTTAGAAAGTTTATGGTTAAGGAGATTTAGAAGAGTATGGCTTAGAATGTATAGAGCTTAGAAGATTGAAAGCTTGAGAGATGATTTGAAATTTGAGAAATTATGCTCTATTTATACTAGTTTGGGGGGTAGAGTTCGGCCCGAGTTCTATCCTCAAACATTCAAAAATTTGAACGTTGGACAACTCGTCCTAAGGTGGAGAAAAAAATTAGGTTGCTAATTTTTAGGGCACTGAGTTCGGCTTGAGCTCGGTCTGCCTTAGACCAGAAGCTCTACAAGGTAGGTTGAGCTGGTTTGGTTTGGTTTAATTTGGGTTTAAGGTTTGGTTGTTTGTTTGGTGTAGCTATAAGAAATATATTGAGTAGTTGACATGCCATAGTGCGACTCAACATATATATTCCCTAGACTCAAATAAAGATAAAATTATAGACTCTGAATATTATGAAGATGATGTAGTAGTAGTTTGACGAAGTTTGTTGATGTCACGTCCAGCAGTTGATGTGTCGTATTGAGTTATAGCAGATATCAGTTATTTAATTATCGAAATCAGGTTGAATGTGATCCTATTTGGGTCAACAATATTCACAAAAGATGGAAATAGGGTATTGAGCTATAGCTGAAATAGAATATTTTTGTGGGATGACTTAAGTGATATGGTGAATTGAGTTATTTCTTTATGTTTTATGGACAAAATTTTTTCTGAGTGGTATATTATGTAATATCCTGCTCCGCGGGAAGACATTACGCTGGAATTATAGATGGATCAGACCGATGGAATATATATGGTACGGGAAATCAAGATGCTTTGTGTGATAATGCAGTATTTCTTAACTTGGCCGGATGGAATATTTTATGTGACGTGGTTCGAATGTATGATTATGCCAAATTAAAAGATTGTGTATCACGTCAGATCATTCTTAAAGGATTATAGGCAAATGCGGGATCGTGGCATATGAATAATATTTATATAAATGAGTGGATCTGTCCCTTCTCCTCTACTCCTTTATGCCCTAGTAAAATGAATATTAGTATTGCATATTGATTTACATTTCTTAATGTTGCTCTAGTCCACATAATAATAATGATACCTTTTATCCAATATCGTTGGAACCAATGGAACATGTGAATGATGACTGCTGTCACGCCCCATTCCCGATATATGTATTTGGAACGTATTCTTTTCCTGCCTATGTTATTTATCTTTTTTATGTTAATTATGTTGCATGTCATAAACAGTAGATACATTCTTTGGTTCAATTAGACCCATGGTTTAATTGTTGGGTTGGCTTGGTCATGAGTTGAACCTCTGGTCTAAACCTCAAACCCTAGCTGTCATGCCCCAATCTCCCACAAGCTCAATAGTCCCCACTGAACGTGAATCACTACGTTCCAGCTTTCCTGCAGGACAATCGTTCTCATAGGGACGTGATGCCGTACGTGCATGGAGTTGCGCTCGTACAAGGCAATGTTGTCAAACACCAAAGTTATCATCAAAATGACCAAGTTGTAATGAAAGTCAAGTATTGTGTACGAAGCACACATCAGAGTAATATACAGCGAAGATCTCGATAGGGTCCAATTGAAATGCCACAAAGGCGATTGCCTCAAAGGCGATGAAATACTCTTGCTCTTTTCTCTAGCCTACAAAGGTACTTACAGTTCATACATCATGTCCCGTATATCCAAGTAGCGCCACTACACCTGCGTACCTAAAATAATGCCCATAAACATGGGTTAGTACACAACCGTACTGGTGAGTGGGGTAACCCACTCGTCTAAGCCGACACTAAGTAAAAAGTGAATGCAAACAGTTATATGGTGATCTTTTTAGTTGAATCCTAGATTCATTTTATGGCATAGGGATGACATGTTAAGGAAAGTTGTAAAGTAGTTTAAGCATGCAAGCATTCAACTCAATCTAATCGACAAGCAATAAATAACTAACCCGAAGGATTCTAGCATGCAAACCATCCTACTCAAAGCCCAAGCAACGCGACTATCGAACCAACAATCAAAGCCTTAATATCCATCCCCAACCAAAATTTATAATCCAAATCTCAAAGTGCATACTCTTGCCGAGGCAAGGTGGCCGCGCCTACACAAAGCACAAACCAACCAAAGTAAAGCAAACCAACTCTTATCTATATGAAGTCACTGGCCAAGCCATAAATGACATATTCCAAGCATTACGGTGCACCCTATCAGCCCAGGTAGCAAGCTCCGCTGGAGGTCCAGCAATCTATCGCGACTAGCACGAATCAAATATTTCCCTCCAGATCGATACGGTTCCAGTACCCCAGAATGCCGTTTCGAGGAAATGCCAAAACTTGTGCCCAAGTTGTCCGTGATATGCAGACACCAAGTAGGTATGACGAGAGGATCGAATATTCTTGCCCCACCAAGCAATTCTAGACTCGATCAACCAAATATCCAACTAAAATATCCAACCAAAGATCCATAACTATTCTTCCAACATATTGCCCCAGGCACAAATCTCAAGTTATCTCAATAGGCACAATACCGCTTTTTCAATACAGTATTTCAAATTGGGTGCAACACCCCATGCTCAGAACAATCCTGTGGCACAATGTCCTAACAGTGGAATAATGCCCTCGCCAATGCAATTGTTCGGTTTCGAACCACAACTGCTCGTTTTGCTTGACAAAGCGCCCAAGTGATACTTTTGCACGGATACACGCTCGCTCGCCCGAATTCCCGATATTCCCAATGCCTTAATATATCATTCCATCTGTCCAAACATAATCCCAATCATTCAACCAACTGCCTCAATATGTAATCCAACTCTAGCTCCAACTATCCATACGCGCAAATCAATTCAAGCCATAATCCTTTCCAAGCAAACGACGTACACTCTATGCACGCCTCTATGTAGTGATTCCCAATTTTCCAGTCCGAGTGTTCAAGCCTTTACGTGTTTTCCATATTATTAGACATGAAGGAGTAAAGGAGAAGGGAAAGAGCCCACTCATAATGTTTGATTCCGTTAAGCATCCTGTCCTGCCGATACGGCCGATCCCTTGAACCCGTGGTCCGATGCAAAGCGTGATCTACTCAACTGGTATGACCGTACAAGCAGGTCATGCTCTCCAAATCATCCGACCGATCATACTAAGGAAGATGACATCATCGCTCCAATCCAGCTATCTCAGTGCTGTTCTGAATGAACACATGTTTCCCATCGAACTCCGCTAGCCATATACACATAAAACCAACTCAATCAATACTTCTTCCCAAAATCCAATAAATCAAATATAACCAGCTATTGTTTTCTTCAATCTGACTCAGCATAATACACCGTACGATTGTGGAGCATTACATAATATACCACTTAGAATCAGGTTCGTCCACGAACCGTGCTGGTACTCATTCTATATCACATGTCGCTTGTCCAATTCTATAAACTTGCTCTATGCAACTCTCATTATCCTGATCCAGACTCAGCATCTTGCTCTGCTGAGCGCTCGTACAAATTCCATATTCCTACATCCTCCTTTGCAGCTGAATACAAATTCCTCGTGTCGCTTAGTCTTGGATCGTACACATATTTAAGGCGTCCCTAAAATACATGAATTTCAGCCGAGCTTTGCGATAGCGAATTTGGACAAGTTACAAGGGTATCTTTATGTCCGAGGCATGCATTACTTTACTCCCAATCGAACCAATCCTGATTTCCATTCCAACATATTCGCTTGAGCACAATTCTCAAATATGCTGATTTCCTATCGACTCAATCAGTTCGTGTTCCAACTCAATCCATCCAACTATTTTTGAATTCGCACTAGCAACATCTCCAAATATATCTCATGCACCGAACGATCATCTCAACTGATACTACCCCAACTAGGCGACTTACCCAAATATCAAACTTTGCTCTTAGATTATCTCATCCCAATACCTTTTCCTCAATCTCAATACCTCACTGGATGAACATCTATTTGAGGTTCGTGTGATCCATGAAGATTTTGCCACCACACCAAAGGGATAGTGTCACCACGATTTCAATGTGGACACACTCGCCACAATTCCTAGGTTGCACATGGAATAGTTCTTTGTGCTGCTTCCACTGCCTCGAAGCACAAGGTATCACCTTTGCCTTCCGAATGATCACGCTTTCCAGACTAAGTTTCGATACATCTTGTAAATCTGAGGCACATCTGTCCCTTCCAATATTGTAATAATCTGATTCGAACGAGCCGCTGCTTTAACTTCACTAGCTAGTTTCACAGTCGTCAATTCATATGAATGCTATTCCCTTCTAGAGCACGATGAGTCAAAGGCGATGCCATGTACAAAAATCCGTAACTCTGAATCTCATCAGTTGACTTAGGCCAATCCCACCATCGCTTCGGTCTTCTGGCTGCTTCTTCAGCTGAAGGCTATCCCAAGTATCTCTTAAATCCAACACTCAGTCAATAAGCCAAATCTCCAACACACACTACTCACATCCACCCTCGACGCATTCCAACATACGCCGCCATAAGGGTCGTTCTATGGGTCTACAATATTTATTTCTGATCTGGCGGACAAGTTACTAGGGTTAGCTATCCCGAAGCTACACTAGATAATTGTAAGTCATCATGATGGACAGTTACTATGAACCATACTATATCTTATCTGCAAATCCGAGTCATAATCCAACCATTCCATCCGAACGAACTTTCAAATCTGAGAACTTCATGCACTACCTCTGATGATCTCTCAACCAAAGGCCGCTTAACCACTTAGAGTCTTACTATCTATCCAAGCCATAATTCGAGAACTGTGCTCGTTGAAACCGTCTTCCATCAATCTGTCATTCTGCCATGAATCTACCAAATTTTCCTGAATTGCCATGTTCGTCTATTCGCACTACCAATTCCAATAATTCTCGAAACTCAAGACTTACTCAAATTTTTATCCGTTTGCCGCATCCTACAATGCACGTCCAACTTGCTCAAACAGCACAGTGATTTGTTTCGATGTTGCTCCTACATGTAGCTATCTTTAAAAGTTTGTCCGCTACAATTCTTTGCCTTCAGTTGTTGCCTCAATTCGTTCACGTCTTTCCGGAGAATCCGTCTACCATCGTTGCACCATTTTGCCCAAAATTCTACTTTCGCTAAACCTGAGTCGACTTCTCGAGCAACAATATCCAAAATCCTTCAAGTTCGTTCAAATCTATCGTATTGTCCCTCCAAGCCAGCTTTTGTTTCATTGCTCAACCAACAGCTCAAATGTGTTGCCCAAAATCGTAGTCCGTACTCGCTATCCTTCGATTTGCCCATCGCTCATTCAAGCGTATCCCAACCGTTGTTTCATTATACTCATCTCTCTCTTTGCATCAATGAATGCTCTACCGAACTTTTAAATCGTGCAAGCGAACTCTGGTATTCAACTTTCCATCTGATCGATCCTAACTTGTTTCTACTACTTGGTCCGCCATAATCTTTTAAATTCCAAACATACTTTCCATAGCTTGTTCCGATCTCGTCCATCCTTCAAGTCCAACGATACTTCCATTTTCACAAGTCCGTTCTCGATATGCTCAACTCAATATTCGCTTGCTCTATTTTTACATCCTTTCTAACTCAACCGATGTGCACCAACCAACTTACATTCCCGTTACCCGAGTTCGTTGAGGAAATTTTCATTGATGTCTATCCAAAATATTTCAATGCCTTGCTCACTATGTGGTATCCCATATACCACTCTGAATTAAATTGCTACTCGTATTACGATTTCTTTGCACTAATCCAAAATCCGTTCGAACCATCCCTTATGCGTGATCATGCCATTCCCAACTTAAATCTAACACAAAAACTCAACCAACAAGTGAACCATCTTACTCTTTCTATCAATCTTGCTATGCAACTTGTGCTATATCCCATTCTCAATGCTTCCAACTATTCTCAAATCGTCTGATACTTCGCTACACGAGCAATCCCGTGCATCGAGCTCTCTTCCAAGTAATCCAACCCAATACCTAATTGTTCCTCATATTTGTTGTACGATCAACTCGTGCAATACTATCCTAACATTTCTAAGCAAAACTTAAACATGCTCAACCGATGCACCACACGAGCAACTCGTGCAACGCTCTTTGTGATACACCCAGCCAAAATTCAAACTCCGTCCAATAATTTTGCTACACGAGCAACTCGTGCAATGATCCATTCTCAAATCCAATGCTTCTACTCACAACATGTCGCTTGACCAATCTCGTCTGCCAACCAACTGATCCACTGATGCAATTAGAAACTCCCTGAACGACAAGCCAAGCCAACACAACACCTCTCAACTTGTTGCACAAATGCAACAACGCCACCCAACTTGCTGTACAAATGCAACAATGCCTAACGAGGCTAAGCGATATAACAAAAGCAACACAACCAAGAACAACATGCAGCCACAACTAGCAATATATAGACTTATTGCATAAAATATCCAATACGGCACCGAGTAGAGCCAAGAGCTAAATGACACGCGGAAGCTATTTAGAGTTTGTGATGAAACGAAGGACCAAGTACGAGAAAATGAACCAAGCGTTCTGATACCAATATGTCATGCCCCAATCTCCTGCAAGCTCAATAGTCCCCACTGAACGTGAATCACCATGTTCCAGCTCTCCCGCAGGACAATCGTTCTCATCGGGACGTGATACCGTACGAGCCTGGAGTTGCGCTCGTACAAGGCAATGTTGTCAAACACCAAAGTTATCATCGAAATGACTAAGTTGCAACGAAAGTCAAGTATTGTGTACCAAGCCCACATCAGAGTAATACGCAGCGAAGATCTCGATAGGGTCCAACTAAAATGCCACAAAGGCGATTGCCTCAAAGGTGATGAAATACTCTTGCTCTTTTCTCTAGCCTACAAAGGTACTTACAGTTCATACATCATGTCCCGTATATCCAAGCAGCGCCACTACACCTGCATACCTAAAATAATGCCCACAAATGTGGGTCAGTACACAACCGTACTGGTGAGCGGGGTAACCCACTCGTCTAAGCCAACACTAAGTAAAAAGTGAATGCAAACAGTTATACGGTAATCTTTTTAGTTGAATCCTAGATTTATTTCATGGCATAGGGATGACATGTTAAGGAAAGCTGTAAAGTAGTTTAAGCATACAAGCATTCTACTCAATCCAATCGATAAGCAATAAATAACCAACCGAAAGGATTCTAGCATGAAAACCATACTACTCAAAGACCAAGCAACGCGACTATCGAACCAACAATCCAAGCCTTAATATCCATCCTCAACCAAAACTTACAATACAAATTTCAAAATTCACACTCTTGCCGAGGCAAGATGGCCGTGCCTACATGAAGCATAAACCAACCAAAGTAAAGCAAACCAACTCTTATCTATATGAAGTTACTGGCCAAGCCATAAAGGATATATTCCAAGCATTACGGTGTGCCCTATCAGCCCGGATAGCAAGCCCTGCTGGAGGTCCCGTAATGCATCACGACTAGCAAGAATCAAATATTTCCCTCCGTATCGATACAGTTCTAGTGCCCTGGAATGCCATTTCGAGGAAATACCAAAACTGGTGCACAAGTTGTCCGTGACATGCAGACACCAAGTAGGTATGACGAGAGGATCAAACATTCTTGCCCCACCAAGCGATTCTAGACTCGATCAACCAAATATCCAACCAAAATATCCAACCAAAGATCCATAACCATTCTTCCAACATATTATCCAAGGCACAAATCTCAAGTTATCTCAATAGGCACAATACCGCTTTTTTAACACAGTATTTCAAATTAGGTGCAATACCCCATGCTCAGAATAATCCCGTGGCACAATGCCCCAACAGTGGCACAATGCCCTCGCCGATGCAGTTATTCGGTTTCGAACCACAACTGCTCGCTTTTCTTGACAAAGCACCCAAGTGATACTCGTGCACGGATGCACGCTCGCTCGCCCGAATTCCCGATATTCCTAATACCTTAATATATTATTCCAACTATCCAAACATAATCCTAATCATTCAACCAACTGCCTCAATATGTAGTCCAACTCTAGCTCCAACTATCCATATGCGCAAATTAATTCAAGCCACAATCCTATCCAAGCAAACGACGTACACTCTATACATGCCTCAGTGTAGTAATTCCCAATGTTCCAGTCCGAGTGTTCAAGCCTTTACGTGTTTTCCATATTATTAGGCATGGAGGAGTAGAGGAGAAGGAAAAGAGCCCACTCACAATGTTTGATTCCGTTAAGCATCATGTCCTGCCGATACGACCGATCCCTTGAATCCGTGGTCCGATGCAAAGCGCGATCTATTCAACTGGTATGACCGTGCGAGCAGGCCGTGCTCTCCAAATCATCCGACCGATCGGACTAAGGAAGACAACATTATCGCTCCAATCCAGCTATCTCAGTGCTGTTCTAAACGAACACCTATTTCCCATCGAACTCCGCTAGCCATCTGCACATGAAACCAACTCAATCAATACTTCTTCCCAAAATCTAACAAATCAAATGTAACCAACTTTTGTTTTATTTAATCCGACTCAGTGTAATGTACCGTGCAGTTGTGGAGCGTTACACTAGCTATATAAACTAACTTATTTCTCTCTCTTCCCTTATTTCTCTCATTTTTTTCTCCTTCTTTAATTTCTAGGCAAGTACACCTTATATGACATGGAGAACTCTTTGATTTTAGTTCTTTCTCTTTACTTGCATTTTATTAGTCTATTATGTATATATTATGATTCTTAACACTTGTAATACTTGGATTTTTTAATTTTGATGGATAGATTCGTGTCGATCTATATTTTTATTAAGGGTTTTCATGGGTTCCAAAATTTCTTCTTGGTTTGGATCTATTAAAATATGGTATTTGTAACCACTATATTTTCCTAACAAGGGTATTTTGATAAAAAAAAAATTTTGTGTGTATATATATAATATCTGACCAATGGGTTATTTATTGAATTTAGACTAGTTAAGTTGAACCACTAGTTAGTAATGACTAGATTAGGACCATTAAACCAATATGGACTCAAGAATAGAATATTTCTTCTTAAAAATTATAAAATCCTATTCATAAAAGAATGAGAGAGGATTTTGAGTCAAATCAAACCATCATAACACAAACCTAACCCTAACCCTAAGAAAAAGTCTATATAAACCTCTTTATTTATGAATGGCCTCCATTTATTTCTATTTAGTTTATCCCCAAAACTTGAGAGAAAACCTTAATTTCTATATTCCAAACCTCATCCCTCTCATTCTCATTTTCCTAGGAGGCTAAGGAGCTTGTCATTGCTAGAGGAAGCTTGAAGAGGGTTCAAAGTATTGAGGATCGTGTTCGCTTCATCTTTCTCGTATCCAAATTCAGAGTTCTTCAAGGAAATCACTCACAACCTAGGTAATTCTCTATTTTCTACTCTATTTATTGTTAAGAACACTCATCGGACCTATAGGAACCCTCCCATAGGTGGAATTTATTTTCTATGGCTAGAACTAGGTGCTAGAAGCCCTTATTTATCTAGTTCTATGATTTTTTTCTTGTGGAATATTGATTTGTGCCTCAAAATTGGGGAAAATATGAGTTTGGACACCAAGTATTTGGTGATTTGTCATTAGAGTATTGTGTGTTAGGGTACACACAATATTGTGTTTGAGGTACAGGCTGTGGAGGAAGTATGCACGAGTGTATAGATGAGAAGAATATTTATGGCGTGAGGTATTGCTGTTGAACGGGCGATACTGGGATTTGTGTTCAATAGTTTGAGTATTTCGGTGGTGTAAGGTGAAGAAAGATATGTCCAGGTAGGAGGAACTTGTGTATTTAGGTTGAGTATTTATAGTGTACCATGGGGTGTACCCGAGTGGCAAAGCCAAGTCTTGTGAGTGTCTAGGATATGCAAATCTGAGACATGTGTGTTATAGTGTAAGAGTTGGAACCATATGCAGTAGGTAATGGAAGAGGAATGGGCTCGAGAAAAGTACCACTACAGATGTAGTACATTTCAAGTAGCAGATGTCTGCAGTAGTGAGGAGAGAAGATGTGCAGGGGTTCAGTAGGAGTTGTCCTAGTGTAAGGCTAGTGCAGGGGGTATACTATAGAGTGTTGTGTGCAAGTAATTTAGTATCAGTGAGTTTATAAGTATCAGAGATACGTGCAGTAGGAACTGCTTGGTGAGGAAGTAAGGATATTAGTAGCATTTGCTACTAATGCAACAAGTGCAGGTATAAGATGTCATCAGTGATGTTTCTAGGTAAGGAGATGAGGGTGTTATTGGTGTATATGATACACTAGTGAGTATTTTAGTGAATGAGTGTATTTTTGTGAGTATTGTATTCTCTGGTATACATGTATGGGTGGTTGACAGTTGCATCAACTGTAGGCAGTATCAACAACTAGTGAGGGCTAGATAGAGATAATGCAGTATGGTTGAGTGGAGTATTAGTGAAGGAATGCATAAATATGCAAGTTAGAGGGGAATATAGAGTTATAATCAGTAGGAATGTGAGGGACTGATCCTAGCTGTAAACCCCCTCGACCAAATTTAGGGTTATTAGTTTAGATTGAGAGATTAGGATTTAATTTGGTGACAATTAGAATTTTATTTCAGTATTTTAGAATTTGGTACAACATGATATCTCCTAGTGCACCATACCGTTGCTTCGATAATTGGAGTACTTCACCAGCCATTACCTTCCTAGGAATTCCATACATTTTCCTAGACGTACCAACCTACTGTTCAGACCCTTATATAACCCATGACCTCTCTCTCGTGCTACATTTTAGTCGCATGACTTTCGTCGCAGATGTTTTATTTCTATATAAAATACAATTTTGTACCCTTGCGCGTTCCAATCAAAATTGGAGGCACAATCTTGACCGTTTTGTACAACCCGAATTTTATTAATATTCTACACTGAATTATTTATGCCCATGATACTTGTGCCCCGCCTAATTTTAATCCCATGTACTTCTAATTAATTCCAGAACACCGCACGCGGTATTTTAATTAATTAAAACCCAATTTCCATCTTTGTGCATTTTTCTCAATTGTTGGGCATTTTTATGCAAAAATACATTGAGGCATCCACATCATTGGACAATGCATGAAGAAAACCCAAATTCTCCTTTCACATAATTTTTCCCCTAATTTTTTAGAATGTGCAAACGCACAACATCGCCTCCTCAATTGAACCTAGTGTTTCAATTTAATTAATGCAAATTCTAGCCCCAAACATCCTCATATGAGCCCAAGGCCCAACCCAAAAGGGGTTGTTGACCAAAGTCAACTTTTTCTAGGTCAAACCAACCCCTACATGTGTATAAATTCAACATCCTCCTCCCTTTAATTATTTTCTCATAAAACTCAACTCAAACCCTAGCCGACCATCCCCATTGCCCGACTCCCTTTTTCCTCCGGCTGGACTCCCAGGCAGCCACCAACTCCTCCGTCCGACCTTCCCCTAGCCACCGTAACACCCTCCCCCGGCCACCTATACTGGCTGCCCCGCCGCCTGCAGCCACCACCACCAGCAACAACCTGAACCATCGCCAACCCCATCTCCTTCACCATCATCAACACCAACCCGGGCGGCCCGACCACCCTACCATTCCCCCTCAGTCCATCGCCACCGCCACCATCATCATCCCCATCACCGCCACGACCACCTGAACCACTGTCACTACCACCACGACCACCGCCTCGGGCACAGCCATCAACCCCCATCAACAACATCACCATCACCCCCCCACTGCCGGAGCCGACCCCCGACCTCCTCTAGCGTAGCCACAGCTGCCCGGCCTGCGACCACCACTCATCAACGATACCCTCAGCGCCCCACCTCCGTCCTTGCAAGAGCTCGGCTTTACCCACTGCCCCCGCCGGCCGGAATTGCAACTGCTGCCGCAACTGCTGCTGTGACTATTGCTGCTGCCCTTGTTTCGGATACCCCGTCGGATCGCCGCCGCCCTCTCGCCGGCGACGACTGCACGACGGACACCCCCACCCCCTGGACACGACAGTAGGTATGATTTTATATATTATATATATTATATATTTAGTTATTAGAAATGTGTGTATAATGTATACGTATATAGTATATGTAGAAGCATAAAAAATATGCTGGATACCTATACGCAGCACATTGATGCAGGGCAGCGTAAAAAGATGACCTCAGAGCCATCAACGTGCAACAAACCATTTCCGCTAAGTACAACGTAAAATATAAGCTCAAGGACCATCCGCGTAATGCAGTATATCTGGGCTACTTCAGCGTAAAGAGGGTGCTACATCACCTTTATGGCGTAAAACTTATCTGCTTTTAATGCAGCATTGAAGTGTACGAGGAACGCTTCATATTCTCTGAAATGAACCTGTCAAATCATGCAGTGAACCTGACGTCTGACACCTGACAAAGAGTATTGCACGGTTACCCAGACGACGGCTATAATGATGGTGCAGCACAACAACCCAGACTGTCGTTTAGTGACATATCCTTAGGGTAAACTGCTCTTACGCGTAAAAGGGAATGCGCTGGCTTATTTTAGACAGGCAAACGTGAGCTTCTTATGCTCCGCAGAAGACAAACAGGCTGCCACGTCAAAAGCTGCTCTTCGTACAGAGCTCGAGGAACGTCTCTGTATTTAATGCACAGAATGGTGACAGGCCTTCGGAATACGCCTGCATTCAATGCGCGGATGGGGGTAGATCTCTACATTTAATACAAGAGATTTGATTAATGTCACCCAGACTATCGTTTAGGGACATATATTTAGCGTAAACTACTCTTACGCATACAAAGGAATACGCTGCCTTATTTTACACAGGCAGACATGAGCTTCTTACGCTCCGCAGAAGGCAAGCCGACTGCCACGTCAAAAGCTGCTCTTCGTACAAGGCTCGAGGCACGTCTCTGCATATAATGCACGGAATAATGGCAAATCTCTGAGACGTCTACATTTAATGCGCAGAATGGTGACAGACCTTCAAGACACGCCTCTGTATTTAATGCGCGGAATGATGGCAGATCTCTGCATTTAATGCAAGAGATTTTATTATATCTCCAAAAGCCGTAGTTACGGCTAAGGCGTCCACATCATCACTTTGGCACATTACGCCACCAGGCTATTCTCAGCCATGGGAGCACGCTGTACGCTATCTCCTTGGAGTATGTCAACTCAGGCCATATTTACATCAGCGCGTATTAAGGCTATTCGGTCCAGAATGGGCTCAAGGCCTCAGTCAGGGGAAGGAGGATCAGCCATCTTCTACGCCCACTCGGTTTTTACGACCACTCGACTTCTATGCCTATTCGGCTTCTGTGCCGGTTTGATAACTCTTTGGCTCCTACGCCATGGTGACAGCTATTGGCTTCTACGCTAACCTCTTCTACGCAAGGGATAACTCCCTACGTGGCTTTTATGCCGTAATCTTTGCAGCAGTTATACGCATTACGCGTCACACGCTCATTCAAAAGGTTATCTATACGCGGGTAACGGTTATTATAACCATCGTGTAAAAGGGTATTGTACTTTCCACTTCTCGGTTTCTACACCGACTGAGTGGTCACTGTCACCAAAACTCTCTAAATAGAGACCTCTATTGACAGAGGTCCAAGGTCGAAAAACTTGATCCTTAAGGTCAAAAATAAAAGAATTAAGGTCGAGAAATCCAAGGTCGAGAAAGCCAAGGATTGGAGAATTAGAGTCAAAGAGTCTTTGAGAGAGAAGAATCCAGAGCTCAGACAAAGAGTAGTGATCGACGACTTCGGCATCGAGCGTCCACCCTCTTCAGCAGCCTTCGAAGCTTCTACTTCTTCTACGACACATCTTCGTCGTTGTGTGGTCCAAGGGACAAAGTGATCGACCGCAGATCAGACTCCTATAGCAATATTTACCCAGATTAAAAAATTGTACTCGACATCCTCGTGTAGGATTAATTATACTGTCTTATTTGTAAACCTAAGAAAGGGGTTTCGTATAAACCCGTCTTCTGTATCTTTCGTTTATATTATCCTAAACAAGAATGGCGACTCTGCTGGGGACATCTTTCTCTTCTGACGAGGAAGCTATTGCTCAACACGATGCGGTATCCGTGGGATCCATGAAGAAGACATTGGTCATCCAGTTTGACCAATCTGCCTACGAAGATATGCTTCGAGCAGGGGGTAGCTCTCACTCTCTCTCTGTTCAAGACAACATAAAACTGTGTAAGGTCTGGATGCCTAAGACATCCCCTACCATTCCTGCCGACTCTTTGACCTCTCTGACCAACGAGGTTGTAGCATCGCTCCCTCCGCGGCTTGCGCGTAAAATTCAGTCACCTGTCGCTGACAGGACCGACAAAACTCCTGGCAATGCCTTAGTGCCAACCCAGAAGTATACACCGCGCCTTGCGCATAAAACTCAGTCACCTGTCGCTGACAGGACCGACAAAACTTCTGGCAATGCCTTAGTGCCAACCCAGAAGTATACAACGCGCTCTGTGCGCAAAAATCAGTCTCCTGTCACTGGCAGGGCTGACAAAACTTCTGACAATGCCTTAGCGCCAAATCAGAAGATCCAAACACGCTCCGCGTATAAAAATGCATCTGCGCTCCGCGGAGAAGCAGATGATCCCTGCAATCTACGCAAGGGAAAGCAAGCGGCGGACTGCTCAAATTCCTGGCCTTTATGCCAGCAAGGGAACAATCTGCCCGCCCTCCGGATTATGCGAGGTACTAATGGACGACTGAGGACCTCCTCAGCTTTACGCCAGCCAGAATTACGCCAGAAGAACTCCCTCAGCGTAAAGTAGACACGGTTTATGGAAGAACAAGCTCCTCGGGGATTATCCGCTAACCAGATGGCCAATCTATTGTGTACGGGTGGCACAGGGAAAATCATGGTTCCCAACATCTGCATGCCCACTGATGTGAACAGGAGGGACAAGCCATCTTCTTCCTCTGTAAATCCTCCTAACCTGCGTGAGTATCTGATCCAGAAGCGCAAGGATTGTAACGCCCCGCTCCGAACGGTTACTTAAGAAATACTACGCTGCTTCGACTCGGTTGAGAATTGAGTCTCGGGGAAACCTTACCGCCAAATCAACACGGACGAAGTGCAATGAACCCTTCGAATTAATCGAACGGCTTCTATTGAAATGAGTCCAAGAGTTTTCGTTGGTTGCTTTGCTTTTTGGTTTTGTGTTGCTTTGTGTTTTGAGTTGCTTTCGATGACTTGGTTTTCATGATTTCGCCTTCTCGCTTGCGCTTTCTTTTCGAATCGTAAGGGAAAGAGATCGAAGTATGCTAACCAAGTATTGTTGCATTTTCAGGACGCATAACCAAAGAGTGAACGTCGCTTAGGCTTCCCCATCCCCTCGTTCGATTCATTTGGTGAGTGGGTCAGTACTACCACATGTACTGGTGAGCGACCGTGGCCAAACTCACCTTAGAAATCCACACTAAGTAAGCATATGAAGCTAGCATTATTAAGTGGTCTTTCTGGTTGTCTAGTTTCTTTTTTTAACAATTCATGCTAAGAAACATAGACAATATAATGCAAGTGCATATTGATAATTCTTACCCACGGCCGAGCGGTTATCCCTGCAGCAGACACACAAGTTAGCCACAATTTGCATATGAATAACTTATGAATCAATAAGGCATCAAGTGTTAGGTATGCAAGAAGGTAAACCTAGCATGCGCCCTAACTATATGATGGTCCCCTCCCCGGGATTAGTAGTTGGGACGTACAAGCCCAATCTCACTAATAGACGAGTCTCGGTCTACCCAAGGACGTACAAGCCTCAGGTATCTAGATCTCTTCCGGCCGAACGATCCCCAGTGCCCCAGGGACCGCCCGAGAGATAAACCTTGTGCACAAGTTGTCCTGACCAAATGCATGAATGCAAGCCCTATCAGAAAATATGCTATCATGCAACTGATGAACCAAGCACACAAGTCTATCTCTTTTTCTCTTTTCTCATTATTAAGCTCAAGTCCAGAGTTTTCTCGCCCCAATACTCAATGCACAGATACACAAGGGACAGTTAAGCATTCCATAAGCAACTAGTAAGTTAGCAGTTCTATACTTGAAGCATGCAATACTTTCTTTCTCTTTTAGCTTATCTTTTTAGTGAGGCATCATATTTATGTGAACTAGAGATTCTTTATTAGGGGATTGGACGTTACTGATTACAGGTATGATTATTGTGTCTAAAAGAATATTTTTCCAGACTGTGACCTTAGTGGACTTGTTTCTGACATTGGGGGATTGGATGTTACTGATTACAGGTATGATTATTGTGTCTTTAGACTTGTGTTGTATTCTTTTATTTCTTCATTTCCTATCGTGCTGTAGTTGTGATTGAGTATTTCTAGATTTATTTTATGATATCCACGTCTCCTTATGGAGTTGGATACTAGCGTGAGATTGTTTAGATAGTACTTGACCTAGACAGCGTTCTACCGCTGATGCTGCGGCGTAGGCTGGACGTACCCACGCTCTCGTGCCCCTAAACCGGGTGCGGGTCGTATCGGCCCCTACGGGATCGGCCCCTACGGGATCGGTCACCTGTCGCGCCCCGATCCCGTAGGGGCCGATCCCGTAGGGCCTATCGTCCTCGCTTGGTCCCTACGGAACCATTCGTCCTCGCTTGGTCCCTACGGAACCGTTCTGCGCGCGATGCCGTGCAAGCCTAAGTTGCGCTTGCACCAGGCAACGTACCTACACAAGACAAGTTAGACAAAATATACATATATAGGCACAGAGTAAAACGCAGAGAACCAAAGTTGAACACATTTGATAAGCACACAAAATACTTCCATTTTATTGAATACTGAAGATTTGGATTACAAAGTGTTTGCTTGGCTGAGTTGCAAAATATGCCTTAGAAGGCTTACAACTCTTTTCATATTCCCAAAACTAGCCACAACGCCCATTACATTATGCCCTTGTAGCCGGACCAAAATAGCCAAAATATCTAGCAGAAGGAGAGTAGCCCACTGGAGAGGTAAGCAGCGGAAGAAGCAGCACGAACACAATCCTAAGGAAGAGTGCACACACGCTGATTCAGGTTCAGGATGCTTTCCAGACTCTCGCTCCCAGCACCTGGATATTTGCCCACAAACGTGGGTCAGTACTACCACATGTACTGGTGAGCGACCGTGGCCAAACTCACCTTAGAAATCCACACTAAGTAAGCATATGAAGCTAGCATTATTAAGTGGTCTTTCTGGTTGTCTAGTTTCTTTTTTTAACAATTCATGCTAAGAAACATAGACAATATAATGCAAGTGCATATTGATAATTCTTACCCACGGCCGAGCGGTTATCCCTGCAGCAGACACACAAGTTAGCCACAATTTGCATATGAATAACTTATGAATCAATAAGGCATCAAGTGTTAGGTATGCAAGAAGGTAAACCTAGCATGCGCCCTAACTATATGATGGTCCCCTCCACGGGATTAGTAGTTGGGACGTACAAGCCCAATCTCACTAATAGACGAGTCTCGGTCTACCCAAGGACGTACAAGCCTCAGGTATCTAGATCTCTTCCGGCCGAACGATCCCCAGTACCCCAGGGACCGCCCGAGAGATAAACCTTGTGCACAAGTTGTCCTGACCAAATGCATGAATGCAAGCCCTATCAGAAAATATGCTATCATGCAACTGATGAACCAAGCACACAAGTCTATCTATTTTTCTCTTTTCTCATTATTAAGCTCAAGTCCAGAGTTTTCTCGCCCCAATACTCAATGCACAAATACACAAGGGACAGTTAAGCATTCCATAAGCAACTAGTAAGTTAGCAGTTCTATACTTGAAGCATGCAATACTTTCTTTCTCTTTTAGCTTATCTTTTTAGTGAGGCATCATATTTATGTGAACTAGAGATTCTTTATTAGGCATGCAGACTTAAAGGATTCATCGAAGGGCCTAAGCCACTCACCAAATGAATCGAACGAGGGGATGGGGAAGCCTAAGCGACGTTCACTCTTTGGTTATGCGTCCTGAAAATACAATAATACTTGGTTAGCATACTTCGATCTCTTTCCCTTATGATTCGAAAAGAAAGCGCAAGCGAGAAGGCAAAATCATGAAAACCAAGTCATCGAAAGCAACTCAAAACACAAAGCAACACAAAACCAAAAAGCAAAGCAACCAACGAAAACTCTTGGACTCATTTCAATAGAAGCCGTTCGATTAATTCGAAGGGTTCATTGCACTTCGTCCGTGTTGATTTGGCGGTAAGGTTTCCCCGAGACTCGATTCTCAACCGAGTCGAAGCAGCGTAGTGTTTCTTAAGTAACCGTTCGGAGCGGGGCGTTACAAGGATAGGGGATCTTCCAGAATGACTATTATGCCTCCAAGCGAGCACTATTGTCATAGTCATAGGATTGTCATTGATTATTGCTGTTCTAAAGCAAAACGATCGGTTTTCGACCGGTTGAGCTACTCTTCATCTTTCCAGGAAGAAGAGCCCATACATGCATCAGTGAACATGGCTTCACATATACCTAGGGGAAGGTCAAGCTCAAGGCGTCATCCCTCTAGAACTCCGAGCCAAAGGGGATTAAACCAGCTCCTTGGGAACACTGAAGCTGGGGTATTCCGAAAAAGCCGTTCGAGGTCACGACAACTGACTTCGTACTCTTCTGATTCCTATGCTGGGGGTCACCAGTCTCCCGAGTCAGATGCTGAAAGTATAGAGTCTACTTCTATAGAGACCTATACTAATTCTTCAATAACACCCAGGGAGATGGGAGTCTATGCCATTAGAGATGAACGCGAGGAAGCTTCTCCGTCGGGAAGCACTGAGCAACGCATTACTATACTGGAGACATCCCTGAAGGAGATGCAATCCATGATGGAGAACATGCACCAGATGATGCTGACTCAACATACATCTCCTATGGCTCAAGCATCGGTCCCTCCAACTCAGATACGTGTGGGGGTGGACTTACCACCATCCAACCCGATCCAAGAGCCTGCTCTGGACCAAGAGTCAGCAGTTCCTCCGCTTCCTCACTCGGAGAACGCATTACCTCCCGCTGGAGTCGCGACGCAACCGATTCCCCACCACTCTGTGGTCCCGCTACCAGTTGAAAATCTGATACAGGCAGTACGAGAGTTGAAAGCCCAATTCGATGCCTTGAAGCACAAAGATCAGCTCAAGAAATTGGGAATCAACCAGCCTTACCCGGCTTTCTGGGAAGAGGTCCCTTTCCCCTCGAGATACAAGCCACAGACTGTGGCTTTGTTCGAGGGAAAAACATCACCGAGTCAGTACATAAACTACTTCAGTATGATGACGGTGTTATTACAAGGGAACGACGCCTTCCTCACTCGGGTATTCAAGGGCTGTCTCTCGGGAGTAGCCTATCAATAGTACCGTAGTTTGGCGGACAACTGCATCACTTCCTTCGAAGACTTCAAAGCCCTATTCTTCCCACGATTCTACCAGGGTGGGATGGACATGTCTATGTCCTCTCTCATCGAAGTAAAGCAGAAGGAAAAGGAAGACGTTCGTAATTTTATCGAACATTTTCGTCAAGCCACTTTGCAAATGCCTTCCGGAGTTCCAAACTCGGCATTGGTGGACATTTACAGGAAGAACCTCCTTCCCGTAATCTCGGTGTTCACAGGACCATATCAGTTCCATGATTGGCCCTCGTTCATCATCTCAGCGGTAGCCGCCGAGGACAACAGTCGGAAGGCGCACGATAACGGCATCATGATCTCTACCTCCGATAGAGGCAAGAGGTCATCCCCCAACAGCGACCATCCTCGTGGTTCCAAAGGAAAAGAATCTCTGACGATCAATACGTCTAGGCAAAAGACTGCGGCTACCACACAGACGAGACCGAGGACTTCCAGGACCGCTGAAATATACTCTTTCGACAACGACGATATTCCAAGCATATTCTCGTCAAGAGCGGCAAGATTACCCTCCGTGAGGAGAAGCGGCCCAATGAAGTCGGTAGTACTAATAAGCCCAAGTACTGTATCTTCCACAGATACATACACCACCCTACAAAAGCGTGTTATGTACTGAAGCGGAAGATCCAGGAACTGATCGATGCTAAGGCCATCACTCTACGCAACAGCGAGAAGACGGTCACAGCCAACATGATCTCCCTGTAATTTGGCAATCTACCTCCCCAAGAAGTCCCGGACGGTGTTACACCTATTTCTCGGACAACGATGAACATCATTAATCTTCCTCCAGCTAGAGGTCAAAATCATGACCTGGTACCCCTAACTACCCAGCGAGGCAAGATTATATGGGTTCATCCAGATCTGGTGCCAGAGATCGAAGAAGAGACTCAGGCTGCTAAAGCTAGGTCTAAAAAGAGCTCGAAGCGCAAACCATGCCATATGGTTGCGACATCCTCGACATCAGAGGAAGAGGTTTTGGTAACTGGAACCCGCTCAGGGAAAGCCTATCTCAACGACTACGAAGCAAGTCAGGAAGATGTACCGACGGACGCTTCAGCCGCCCAACCTTCAGAACCAGAACCCGCCATACCACAGGCCGGTCCTTCAAGACCAACTTCGGCGGACAAGGAGAAGCAAAAGGAAGTGCGCTTCGATAAACCTTTGAAGAACATTCAAAACAAAGGTTTAGAAAAGCCATACAACTTCGACATCCTGGCCCAATTGGCTAATACACCAGCCAGGTTGTCCATCTTCGAACTACTCAGGCTTTCTCAAGACACTCGTCAGGCCCTGAGCGAAGCGTTAATGCAGGCGGATGCATACTTGACCCAGCTCAAGTCCCCTGACGAAGAACCCATGGCCTATCCTCAATGCCACAGTGAGATGGAGGTGGTCCCGAATATCACTTTAACTCAAGACGACATGCTGTTAAAACATAACAGGCTTGACAGACCCCTCTATTATACCGGGTACATCGGTTCCATGGAGGTTGACCAAATTCACATAGATCCGGGATCATCAATCAGCATCATTCCTCATAGTCTGCTCAGACTACTAAGGATTCTTACCAGCGAGCTGGCTTACACTACCACTACAATCGTGGGTTTCAACACCAGGAAAAGTAAGCCGTTGGAGAAAGTTCGTCTGAGGATCCAGATCGACGACGTCAGATCAGTGGCTACATGTTATATCATTGATTCAGAGGTGTCCTACAACATTCTGCTGGGTAGACCTTGGATCCACGACCACAACATCGTTCCTTCGACTCTGCATCAATGCTTTAAATATGTAGATACCCAAGGAACAGTACAAACGGAGGTTGCTGACCTGAACCCATTTGAAGGAGTAGAATCCTACTACTCTGATGCCGTGTTGTACTCTCAAGACTACATGGAAGAGGTGTCAGGTGAAGCAGAGAAGGAATCCCACCGGGAGCCAGAAGAACCCTCTGCCATGCAACCTCTGTCAATCGAGGTAAAAGGGCGAACTATTCGTCCGAAAGCCATGCAGCCCATGGCCATCCACCCGAACAAAACTAGGTCAGGAAGAGGGGGTGATCCTCTAGTGATCACTTTGAACCAGAAGCCTCCACCCTTGGTCATTAACCTTCGGCGCAGCAAACAGCCAATTGATGTAAACACAGCCAGGAATACGATTTCACATGATAATAAAGGTCCTCTTTTCCAGTATATTGACGCTCAAATTCCAAATCAGGAATCCTTTCCCCGTGACGATATAGAACCTATAGCGCAAAAATTCTTGGAAGCTATAGATTCCTATCATCCTTATGTGTGGGAAGTAGCATCAACATCCAATGTTGTCATGATGTATGGACCAAATGAGGACTCTATCTTTATTGTCCCGCCTGCCCGCAGCAGTCAGCATTCAATAATCTTCTGCCGTATGCGCAATGAATCGACTATACAAGAAGATTCCTTCGATGACAATGCTGGTAAAATACAAGTCCACAGATACAGCCCGCAGGCTTTGAAGATCATGCAAAGTATGGGTTACGACTTGAAGCTGGAACCAGGTCTCAACTACGGAAAAGGCAGACGAATGCCGCTGCACGGTGATCCCTACTGTCAACGAACTCGTTTTGGGTTAGGGTATACCGCCTCTCTGTCAGTTTCTGAGTCAAACGAGGATATCTTTTCCTCTTCTCAAAATGGCTCGCCGCCCCCCGACTCATCTGATGCTCTCGAACAAACATTATCAGTGAATACGATAGTGGCAGATTCCTCCGAAGCAGAGAACAAGAATCTGAACCGTTTGAGAATGACTCTTGGGCTCGACAAATGGACACACAATGGGAATTCTGGTTCGAGCAGAGAGAACCTCCCACTGAAGATGAGGTCATCCAGATTGACGTTAGGAATGAACTTTCTCCAAAGCCGATATTTATCAGTAACAATCTTTCTCCAACAGAAAGGGAAGAAGTTATCCAGCTGATAAAAGAATACATCGACATCTTTGCGTGGAATTATGAGGATATGCCCGGCCTTGACCCAAGGGTGGCTACTCATAAACTCAACATACTGCCCGATTCGAAGCCTATGAAGCAGCACCAACGTCGGTTCCGCCTGGATATGATGGACGCCATTGAAGCTGAAGTCAAGAAGTTGATAGCCTGCGGTTTCATCCGGAAAGAACAGCATCCCGACTGGGTCGCCAATGTTGTCCCGGTCATGAAGAAAAATAGAAAAGTTCGTGTCTGCATCGATTACCGAGATCTGAACGCAGCCTGCCCCAAGGACGAGTTTCCTCTTCCCATTACAGACGTCATGATCGACAATACATGTAGTTTTGAACGTATGTCTTTCATGGACAGATTTTTAAGATACAATCAAATCAAGATGCATCATGAAGACGAGAAGCATATTGCCTTCCGGACACCATTGGGGGTATATTGCTATACGGTCATGCCCTTTGGATTGAATAACGCCGGGGCTACGTACCAACGGGCTATGAGTAACATATTCCATGAGTATTTGCGCAAAACGGTGGAGTGTTACGTGGACGACATAGCTATCAAAAGCTACCTCAAGGATAATCACATCCAAGACTTGAAGACAGTATTTGAGCTGATGCGCCAACATTAACTCAAAATGAATCCCACGAAGTCCTTTTTGGGTGTATCTAGTGGCAAATTCCTGTGATTTGTCATCATCGCCAAAGACATTCAAGTGGACCCTGATAAAGTCAAGGCCATCTTAGAAAAGCGACTGCCCCATAATCTGAGAAAACTCAGGGGATTTCAAGGCCGTCTGGCTTATATCCGGAGATTCATATCCAACCTCTCCGGGAAATGTCAGCCCTTTTCTCGTCTCATGAAGAAAGGTGTATCCTTCGTATGGGACAAAGCCTGCCAACAAGCGTTTAACGATATCAAACGCTATCTCACTCATCCGCCCGTTCTGGTGCCTCCTATCATAGGAAGACCATTCTTGCTGTATGTTCGAGCGATGGATCATTCTCTGGGAGCTCTTCTCATACAGAATAACGATCCGGGTCATGAACAGGCTATCTACTATCTAAGTAGGATGATGGTCGGAGCTGAATACCGGTACAGTCCAGTAGAAAAATAATGCTTGGCTCTGATGTTCGCTATTCAGAAAATGCGGCACTATGTCACAGGCCAGACTATTCATATCATCTCCAGGATCAATCCTCTTCGGGTACTGATGAACAAGCCAAGTGTTCTTAATTCCTGACTCGCGACTTGGGCGATATTATTGACACCATATGACACGCTGTACGTCCCCCAAAAGTCCATCAAAGGCCAAGCATTGGCTGATTTCCTAGCAGCTCATCCGATCCCGGAGGCCTCCAAACTGTACGAGGATATTTCCGACGAAGTTGCAGAATATAATTCCGTAATGGAGAGTGATGCAGGGCAACTGTTCTTCGATGGTGCCTCCAGGACTGGTCCCAGGGGAAACGTGGTTTCAGGAGTAGAAATTGTCCTAGTTACTCCTGATAAACTCGTCATCTATCGAGCATATTCTCTCAGCGAGCCTTGCTCCAATAACGTCATAGAATATAACGCTCTACTGATCGGGCTCCAAGTTGCTAAAGAGTTGGACGTCGAATCTCTGGAAGCTTTCGGTGATTCTCTGCTGATCGTCAATCAAGTCAGAGGAATATATGAAGTCCAGAATCCAGACCTCATCCCTTATCACCAAGCGACGGTCGAGATCGCCATGACATTCAAAAGATTCTTCCTAGAACATGTACCTCGATCTCAGAATCTGGAAGCTGATGCCCTAGCCAGTCTAGCTGCAGATTTAGCTACTCCTATAAGAAGGCAGAATTCGGTGATCCTTCTTAACAGAGATTTATTCTGTGTGAAAAACAACTTTCACATAGAATACAGCTACGCTGTGGACACAGATCCTTCCAAGAGAGACTGGAGAAGTCCCTTTATGGATTTTGTGGCATACAGAATCTTACCGGAGGACCCTAAAGAAGCAGTATCCGTCAAAAGACGATCATTACGCTTCTACTTTGACCCATCTTCACAGTGCCTATATCGCCGGACCTACGACGGGATGCTATTGAGATATCTCTCTAAAGATGAAGCACAGCAGATTGTCCGTGAAGCTCATGACGGTGTATGCGGAGCGCATCAACCCGGTCCTAAGCTATAGGATCGCATCAGGAGAATGGGCTATTGTTGGCCCACTATGATCACAGATGCAATAAAGTATGTAAGACAATGCAGAGCCTGTCAGGTTCATGCAGACTTCATACATCAACCTTCTGAACATCTACATCCTACGGTTGTATCCTGGCCTTTCGAAGCATGGGGTATGGATATCATTAGTCCTATTCACCCATATTCTTCTAGAGGTCACCGGTCCATACTGGCCATCACGGATTATTTCTCCAAATGGGCAGAGGTGATCCCTCTTGCCAAGGTAAAGGCATCTAATATGATCATCTTCATCAAGCATCACGTCATTTATCGCTTTGGGATACCCCGAAGGATAATCCATGACAATGGGCCTCAGTTCATCAGCCAAGCGTTTCATCGGTTGTGCGATAAAAATCGAATACACAATGTGGCCTCTACGGCATATTATCCTGCTGCTAATGGTTTGGCGAAAGCCTTCAACAAAACTATTATCAAACTCTTAAAGAAGTTCGTCTCTTCAAATAAGAGGGATTGGAACGAGAAGCTAGAAGAATGCCTCTGGGCATACCGTATAACGGCACGAGCACCGGCAGGTTGTACCCCGTTCTCATTGGTCTACGGAAGCGAAGCAGTTATCCCCATTGAAGTCCAAATTCTGTCACTCAGGATAGCAGTGGCTAATGAGTTGACTTAAGAAAAGAATGACCTGTTAAGGCTTCAAGAGCTAGAAGGATTAGACGAGAAACGCCTTCAAGCTCAACAATGCATCGCGTTCTACCAGGCACGTATTTTCAGAGCTTTTAATCAAAAAGTAAAGGAAAGAGTGTTCAAATTTGGCGAGCTAGTTTTAGCTGTGAGAAGACCAATAATTCTTACTCACAGGAGTAAGGGCAAATTCCAGCCCAAATGGGAAGGCCCTTACGTGGTCGAGATGACGTTCTCAAACGGCGCTTACAGGTTAGCCCAGCCTAACGGAGACTTGTTGATGGCTCCTATCAATGGAAAATTCCTGAAAAGGTACTACGCTTAACCTCCTTTGCTCAGACGGAGTATGGTAAAGATCTCATTCTGACAATACTACTTCCAAAATGATACTAGTTGGATCATATTCTATCATGTCCATTCAACCTCTGAATAGATATGTTCGACTAATTCGAAACTTCAAGACCTATTACGTCCATATTACCTCTGATAGTGTTTTGTGTATAAACTTTAGTCAAAGCATATTCTATCATGTCAATATCACCTCTGAATAGAAATGTCCTGCTAACACTTACCGAGAGTATATCACGTCCATATTACCTCTGATATCACTTTCACCCAAACCTGTCATTTATATTCCAAAATGATGCATCCACAAAGTCAGATGAAAGCCTCTTTATTATTCCCAAAAAGAGCAAAAGTACATTAAAAAGAATTCTGGGTTTTATCCCCAACAAAAAGGAAGAAAGAGGGAGATACATCATTTAGAGGGAGCGGTCAGGTCACGAATCTGCCATGCTAGAGCAGCCATTCTCTCATCCCTGGAGTTCAAGACGTCGGCACGAGCATGCTCCAACGTTGCTGCATCATTATTCAAAGCGGATAGCTCATACCGAGTATGTACAAAACCCGCGTGGACAATACCCGCTTGTGTCAGATTCTGTTGGGCGGTCTCCCTCCGATCCTTCAGCATATCTCAGGATGCCAACAGAGACGCAGCCTCCCCCTCCGCTCGAGCATGTTCATCTCTCAAACTGCGGACCCTTGTTGTCACTTCCTCATATTCGACTTTGCACTGAGTCAGCTGAGGAACGACGTACTCCAATTGGGCACGCTCCTGATCCATCTCCTGCTGCTGTTCCTGGATGGATTTGTCCAAAGATGCCAGTTGCCCAGCAAACTCTACAGTCAAGGAGTCAAACCTAGCTTGGACGAGAGAATCAATGCTGCCTCGAGATAGCTGCAGATATCGTTAATGGGTTACTCCAAACCATTAACCATCTCCTCCAGGGTGTCAGCTACCCCAGTGTCGCCGAATTCCCTGACCGACACTATTGCAGACTGAGAGGACCTCTTCAGAGCCTCGAAGCTTAAATTTTTCTCCAACACCATTGATACTAGCATTTTTAAGGTGGTATAGAAGATACCGATATACTGCTCAGTCAGCAGGGCTAGGTCCGAATGGACGTTGGGGGTGGCTGCGATATTGACGAACCTCCCTCCAGGAATGACCGCAGACGATATTGCCATAGTCGTCGCCTCAACAGGTGGCACGACAAAAGAAGATACGCCAACGACGGACGGAGTGACCGGCGTACTCAAAGGAGGCATTGTCGTAATGACAGGCTCATCCTCCTCCTGAGATACCGGAATCGTTTCGAGCAAACCGGCACCCGAAGATGCTTCCTCTTCGAAGCCGGACACCTCAATGTCATCACCAGGACCTGAAATAGTGCCAAAAGTTGCGTCAACACTGCCCTCCCCGAAGATGTCTTCCCCTGAAAAGAAGACAAGAAAGTTAATATCAAAATGATGTTAATTTCCCTAAAGGAGGCATAAAAATGGCATTTACCCATGGCCGAGGGTGTATATGTCGCGTCTGCAGCCAGTTAAGCTAAATCATTCTTAATGACGCTAAGCGAGCTGTCATACCTGGAGAAGGTGGGGTGTCAACCGACACTGGCAAGCACTCTCCCATGTCTCGTCAAGTTTCAACCGAGGTTCATCGGCTGGAATCTCGCTGGGTGCACTGACAGACACGGCAGTGGTTTCTCCCGTTGCCGGTCTGAACAAAGATATCCTCATTCGGCTCGGCCCCGAAGGCGATCTCGTACTACTACCTGAGGCAGTAGCAGCGACAGCAGTCTCAAGAAGAGATTCTCTGGCACTGCCAGTCGAAACTGTAGAGGTTCCCTCTCTAAAAGGCGAGGAACCTCCAATCAAAGAATTGTCCCCGGCGAGGGAAACGGCCGATTCACTCCAAGGAGCCTCATTACTAGGAATCCTGAGGGGGCGGGTAACCATCGTCTTCTTTCTCTTGTGAGGGAAAATCTCCTTCGGAGCAGGAGCCCTTCGCTTACCGAAGATTACTGAGATTACCAAAGGCGCTGCAGGCGGAGGTATGTCACCTCTCGATATCGCCAACAACAGCTCATCTGGATTAACGGAATCATCACCCTCATCAGAAGAGACCGAGGGGATTTTGACTCTTCCCCCAGGCTTGGAAGAGGGCATCCTAAAACTTCCACGCATGTCAAAATCGTGATAGAAGGTGTTGGTTGCCACGTAAAACTGTGCGTACGTATGGAGGATGCGCAGCTCCATGGAGAGCGAAATGACGGGCACGGTAAAAATTGCTTCAGTGCAACCCATGATGAAGTATCGCCATCCTCTCGCTCCATCAATGAGTCTGCCCCTGGACCTGAAGCTGGTGACGGCGTTGCCCACATGCAGCTGGTCATACCCAAATTGCCTAGCGAACCGACTAGGCAGGTAGGGCACCAAGAAGCATTGGTCTTCACTTCTGTACAGTAAATGGGAAGGTCTAATACAGACCAACCAATTAAAAGCCTCAGGAGAAAGGATGGTCTTCCTGTCGCCTATATCCTGAAGTCTGATCCCAGATTGATTGACATGTACGGGGGGAACAGTGCAAAAGAGATTCCAGCCATGACTGATGTTCAGCACCCGCCGAAAGTCTAAAACTGTGGCCACGTTCCAGGAGGATTTCTTGTAATTCAGCAAGAAACTACCCCCCGAACTACTGCCAGAGCCGGGAGACATCACTCTGGGGTTATGGAGAATCAACCATCCCATCAAATATAGGTAGGGTAATTCTACCCTGGGAAAGCTATCACGTCGAGTTTTATCGGCAAGCAGCCCGTCAGTCATGGCGCTCAGACCAGCTTGTATGCGGCACACCATAGCAGGGAGCAAACCCAGTCTTGCCCCGAACACCAGACGCACTGCAGGCCATAGCATGTTGCGGTGGATGCGGTCTGAAGATGCAATGCCGGGTACCACCAGTCGACGCATCCATATAGAGAGGAAGCCAGCCAGTTGAGCTTCCTTGGACAGAGGCTTGCGGCAGTGCCTCAAATAGATGTAGGCCTTAGTGCCTGCAGGATATTTCCCTATCCTTTCGTAAAGAATCAGATCTGGAGCCATAGCGTCTTCCATGAGGTCGTCGACTTCCTGAGCGGTAAGCACGCTCAAAAGACTCAGAGACTGATCCTTGCCTTCCAAGACTTTCTCCGGCTGAGCAGTCCTGGCCCGGTAAAAGAAGAGGTAGGACGTCCATTTGTTGGTGTGAGCCAAATCTGAAGGCTCACCATAAAAGGCGGTGCACGCCAGGTAGTGACACATCAACTCCTGGTATACTGCCACTACCCGAGAGTCTGAATCCCCCAGCTCCCGGTTCGTGGGAACATACTCTTCATAAGGAGTATCCCCCATTGGCAGTCTTAAAATCTCTGTCATCTCGTGGAGGGCCAATCCCAACTCCCCTACTGGAGTGGCGAAAGTCCCGGTGAGTGAGATATATCTCTCCATCAAGGCCAAAAACAGGTTGGGATTGAGAGGCAACCCAACACTGGTGGCATTCACAGCTTCATACAAGCCGATGCTCTCCAGCTCATTCTGAAAAAGCTTCAGGGCCCAGTCAACTAAGCGAGCCCATCGAAGATTTGTTGGGGTAATCCACCCATTACACCGGGGATTCCCCTTAGGGTATACTCCTCCATGCCCCATAAAATCATTGTAAAAAGTCAATAACTGCACCGGCTGGAGCACCAAGCTGTCTTCACTCGGGACACTGCCCGGGTACAATCCCCTCAACGGCATTACAGAGCCGGAAGGATGGCTGACGAATGACCCTTGGCCAGATCTTTTCTGGTAAAATATCTTCCCCGGTCGGCCGTGAAGATTGGGAGTCAGGACCCACGATATCCTCCTGGGATGTGTGGTGTGGAAAAAGGCCGAGATAGGGTAGTCCCTCGGCATCTTGGGCAGATACATGACCAAGCCCCCGACGGGGAAGACCCAGAGTTCTTTCTTCGGCTTCGTCTGGGACTGCTTGGCGATCATGTCCCCGAAGAGAAAGGTCAGTTTTATATAGCTCTCCCTATCTACGTACGTCAGGGGCTCTCCGTTGATCATGTTCAACAGCGTTCGCTCGCCTTGAGCCGCTATCAGGATTGCCCTTCCTTCAGGATATTGGGGTCCGGAGATGGGAAATGTCGCGTGGAACAAATCCTCCGGGTAGTTGGAGTGCAGCATCCCGACAGCAGAACCCATCACGTCGGCCAGAGGAGATGCATGCAAGTTAACTACAAGATGCAAGAAAAAATACGTCAGTTTCTATACTGAACCTCACAAACCTTGCAGCATATGCCAAGAGGCAACAGTCTGTGCTTTACGCCAAGACTGTAAAAACTTGATCATTTATGCTGAAATCCATTCCCTAAAGCGTAAAAATTCAAGGTTGGCAGTATACAGTCTGTGCTTTACGCCCGACTGACAAAAGTCGAAGTTTCCTACGCCAGAATTCTCGTCCAGAAGCGTAAAACTCGAATTTTATAATATACGCCAAATTTTCGACAGTTAAAGCTTTTACGCTCAACTGCGAAAACATGGAGTCTTTACGCTGACACATTAGAAATGTGGGCGTAAAAGATTAAAACATCTCCGTGCATCATCTTCCTCAAATAGGCTATCAGCACAGAAGATGACCTAGCGCGGTCACGTACAACGTGTGCGAAGGATTTTTAGTCTTTCTTTTTCAACCCAAAAGCTTTACCTATAACTCCGGGTGCGCTGCTCGTCGGCAGGACACTCCGTTCAGAATGAAGCTCGCCTTGACCGACAGAAGTAGTTCTCGCTTGGGCAGAAGAACGAGAAGAAGAATCAACCTTCTTTCCCTTAGAGGAGGAGGGGATTTGTTTCGGGGTCATTGCTGAAAGCTCTGAATGCTCGGAGAAGAGACGAAGGAGAAAACTCGAGCAGTCGAAGGCTTTCTTTTGCAAAAGACAGATAAAAAATTTTTCTCCGAAAAAGCTTGGGATATATATATAGTTCAGGTGGACTCCTCGGACCCCGAACCCGATATTTAATGCTCGATTATGATTGGGTACTAGGTCAGCCTATTACTCAGAGAAGGTGGACAGTCATCGAATTCGAAAAGTTTTTGTGCAAAGAAGATTCGTGGTTCCACGCCAAGGACCTTTCTACGCTCGGCAGCTACAGATCTACGATTTTACACTCGCAGGCTATAAGTCTATGGTTTTATGCCCGGATGCTCTCATGCTCGGTAGCTTTTACGCTCGAGAGGCTAAAAACCTACGAATTCACGCTCAGGAGTTACAAATCTATGATTTTACGCTAAGGAGCTTTCTACGCTCAGAGGCAACAGATCTACGACTTCACGCTCGGAAGATTTTCTTTTCAGAAGCTACAGATCTACAGGTTCCATGCCAAGGAGCTTTCTACGCTCGGCAGCTACAGATCTACGATTTTACACTCGCAGGCTATAAGTCTATGGTTTTATGCCCGGATGCTTTCATGCTCGGTAGCTTTTACGCTCGAGAGGCTACAAACCTATGACTTCACGCTCAGGAGTTACAAATCTATGATTTTATGCTCGGTGGCTTTTACGCTCAGAGGCTACGAACTTATGATTTCACGCTCATTACAGATATATGACTTCCCGCATATTTGAGAATACGCAGGCCAAAGTATGCGTATACCCGAACAATTATCAAGGCGGTCAAATTGTAAGAGTTCACACAGAAGATACTCCTTCTTGACCCTAAAAATATCCCAAGTACCCAAGGCATACAGAGTTCAATATTGAAAAGGACTCTCTCTCTCCTTTGGTCGACTGGAGGTTCATCCAGAATTCAGTCTGAATATATCATTTACAGTTCAAGATGGCAACTCAGTTTGACAGCCATTTCTCGCCCTGTTTCAAGGGATTTTCGAGAAGTCATTCTTGAAGATGGTGGTCTGAACAAAAATTCTTCTTATCAGAAGTGATGGTTCAGAATTCTACGCTACTCCCCATTCCTAACAGCAGGACAGTTCGAATACTCGACTTAAATGCTAAGCGGCTCTCTGCGCATCCTTAGTTGTGCGCAAAAGACAGGACGGGACCCAATACTCTTTCTATCAGAGTCAGCGTAAAATCACCAGACGTGTCGAAGCCACACATATTCACACTTCACAGCAAAATATATGGCAAATAATCATATGCACAGAAGAAGACAATTTTATTAAGATTAAAATCATGATTACATATGAGGAAAATCCAGTCTACAAGGGTTTTTCTTTATTTTCATGGTTACATATGAGGGAAATCCCGTCTACAAAGGACTTCCTCGTCGTTGTCTGAAGATCGCACCCATAATCTGTTCTGCCAGGTTCTCGCATGGGCGGAATTCTTCATCCATCTTCTCCAGCAGTCGGTTCCCGCAAACTGACTGACATAGAATGATCAATGGCGGGAGGATACAAAACTGGGCGTATTCTACACAGACCCATCCTCCAATACAGGAAAGCAGGGTAAATCTGCTTTCCTATACCCAGCGCCATGACGGATTGAGTTGAGATATTTTACCAAACTCAACTTTCGAGGACGGCAGTTACACTTTGTCTGCTCTCGTCTAAGAAAGTATCAGGAGAAGATACAGCTTGCAAGTTGTGTGGTCAAGTGAGACCCTTTCTCTCTCCTGGAGAACCGCCATACAAAGTTGCTGATTATCCCGAGCAAATGAGGCTATAATATCCTTCCATGATCCATCGTTGCAGTGGACATTTGCTCGAAGATGCCATCTTTTTTGGCTCCTTACATGATGGAAGAACATGGTCTTCTCCCTCAAGTTGACCCAATGAACTCCGGTGATCATCTCTGAATGGTAAGGGAACCGTGGGAAGAACAGGCTAACTCCTCAGCCTTTTTATAGGCAAAAGAGATCACACCGATCCCCAATAACTCCGCCATAAAGTTAGCCCTTGAAAAATGTGTCAGGCTCGACCAGGCTCCATTCAGAGAGTTTCAAATTACGAGGAACGTTTTATGCTTCATTCAAAGCGTTTCAAATTACGAGGAATTTAAAAGCTTTGAAGGGGGTCTTATAGAAGCATGAAAAATACGCTGGATACCTATACACAGCACATTGATGCAGGACAGCGTAAAAAGATGACCTCAGAGCCATCAACGTGCAACAAACCTTTTCCGCTAAGTACAACATGAAATATAAGCTTAAGGACCATCCGCGTAATATAGTATGTCTGGGCTACTTCAGCGTAAAGAGGGTGCTACATCGCCTTTATGGCGTAAAACTCATCCGCTTTTAATGCAGCATTACAGTGTACGAGAAACGCTTTATATTCCCCGAAATAAATATGTCAAATCATGCAGTGAACCTGACGTCTGACACCTGACAAAGAGTACTACACGGTTACCCAGACGACAGCTATAATGATGGCATAGCATAACAACCTAGACTGTCGTTTAGTGACATATCCTTGGGGTAAACTGCTCTTACGCGTACAAGGGAATGCGCTGCCTTGTTTTACACAGGCAAACGTGAGCTTCTTATGCTCCGCAGAAGACAAACAGGCTGCCACGTTAAAAGCTGCTCTTCGTACAGAGCTCGAGGCACGTCTATGCATTTAATACACAGAATGGTGACAGGCCTTCGAAACACGCCTGCATTCAATATGCGGATAGGGGCAGATCTCTGCAATTAATGCTAGAGATTTGATTAATGTCACCCAGACTGTCGTTTAGTGACATATCCTTGGTGTAAACTGCTCTTACGCATACAAAGAAATACGCTACCTTATTTTACACAGGCAGACGTGAGCTTCTTACGCTCCGTAGAAGGCAAACCGACTGCCACGTCAAAAGCTGCTCTTCGTACAGGGCTCGAGGCACGTCTCTGCATTTAATGCGCAAAATGATAGCAAATCTCCGAGACGTCTGCATTTAATGTGTGGAATGGTGACAGACCTTCAAGACACGCCTCTGCATTTAATGCGCGGAATGATGGCAGATCTCTGCATTTAATGCAAGAGATTTGATTATATCTCCAAAAGTCGTAGTTACGGCTAAGGCATCCACATCATCACTTTGGCACATTACGCCACCAGGCTATTCTCAGACATGGGAGCACGCTATACGCTATCTCCTTGGAGTACGTCAACTCAGGCCACATTTGCATCAGTACGTATTAAGGCTATTCGGTCCAGAATGCGCTCAAGGCCTCAGTCAGGGGAAGGAGGATCAGCCATCTTCTACGCCCACTCGGTTTTTTACGACCACTCGGCTTCTATGCCTATTCGGCTTCTATGTCAGTTTGATAACTCTTTGGCTCCTACGCCATTGTGGTAGCTATTGGCTTCTACGCCAACCTCTTCTACGTAAGGGATAACTACCTATGTGGCTTTTATGCCGTGATCTTCGAAGCGGTTATACGCATTACGCGTCACACGCTCATGCAAAAGGTCATCTATACGCGGGTAACGATTATTATAACCATCGTGTAAAAGGGTGCTGTACTTTCCACTTCTTGGTTTCTACACCGACTGAGTGGTCACTGTCACCAAAACTCTATAAATAGAGACCTCTATTGACAGAGGTCCAAGGGCGAAAAACTTGATCCTTAAGGTCAAAAATAGAAGAATTAAGGTCGAGAAATCCAAGGTCGAGAAAGCCAAGGATTGGAGAATTAGAGTCAAAGAGTCTTTGAGAGAGAAGAATCCAGAGCTCAGGCAAAGAGTAGTGATCGACGACTTCGGCATCGAGCGTCCACCCTCTTCAGCAGCCTCCGAAGCTTCTACTTCTTCTACGGCACCTCTTCGTCGTCGTGTGGTCTAAGGGACAAAGTGATCTACCGCAGATCAGACTCCTATAGCAATATTTACCCAGATTAAAAAATTGTACTCGACATCCTCGTGTAGGATTAATTGTACTGTCTTGTTTGTAAACCTAAGAAAGGGGTTTCGTATAAACCCGTCTTCTGTATCTTTCGTTTATATTATCCTAAACAGTATATATTCCTATATACCGTATAAACTATGTATAGTGTATATATATAGTATATATATATATACTGTGTAGACTGTGTATAATATGTATATATATAGTATATATTTATATATAATGTATAGATTGTGTTTTTATGTATATATAAAGTATATACTTATATATGTATATAGTATATAATTGTGCATAATTATATATATAGTATATACCTATATATAGTGTATAATTGAATATGTGTATATATATATAACATATTTATATAAAGTGTAAATTGTATATAAATATCGTATATTTATGTATGTTATTTGTTTACATAGACATGTGTGTATTTATTTGTATCATATATATATGTATTATTTTATTTATACAAGGTATTCATTTTATATATTAATGTATTTTAGTATATATTAACTAATGATTATATATAATTATATATGTATGCTTGTATTTACATAATATATCTAAATACCATATCTATGTACTATATTAGTATGTACATATTTATATATGTTATTAAATTTCATATACATAATGTATATTTGTATATATGTAAAATGTTATTAATATATAATAGGTATATATGTAATGTATTATATGTAGATATGTATTTATGTATGTATAAATACATATGGCTATAAGCATATATAGGTATGTATATTATTAAATTATTTAATGTATAATCATGTATAACTGTTCTATGTTAGCATAAGTAATTAAGCATAGTATAAATGTAGTGATTTATAATTTTGATTATCTGTTCGTAGGCATCCGAGACGGTGCTACCTTGACTGCCTGTTCTGGAGCATTACTTGTGCACACCAGAGTTCCAGGCAAGTAAACCTTGCCTTGTTGTACTGTTTAAATTATGTATTGATAGTTGTATATTTATTATTTTAACAGTACGTGTCCGAGAGAGACTCGGGTTCAGTCAATGAACGCATTGACGTTAGGACTTGTGTCTGACCTAGAGTCTAGTGGACCCACCTAAAGTTGCGGAGTTATCGGTATGACTCCCCAGGCCTTGACACGTATCATTATACGTCACCGAGTGAGTTCATGTAGGGACGCGTGCCTCATTCTCGCTTGGCCATCGGGGTGAGCAGCATGTATGACGGTATTTAGCTTAGTTGTTATTACACAAGAGACTTGCATTATAGTATGAGGTGTCCACGTCGTGTTTGCGACTTGTACATTGACATTGGGTGTGGAAGACAATTAGTAGGCGTATGGGACAGACACTTAGTTGCCATAGTTTCAGAGTAAACTGTAGGGCCGTGAGCCTTAATGGTACCCGGTTATGGGATATGTGTTACCCGGTTATGGGCTCAGGTTACCCGGGTATAGGATCAGTGCTACCCAGTTATGGGAGTATATGCTTGTCGATACATCCGACAGAGGTTACTAGCTGCGCGCTATTATGATCGGTGATGTAGTCAGCATATACATCTGGCATCCAGTTTACAGCTAATGTCAGGTACTTAGCCTCTAGCTCGACGCTACACTTTATACCTTTCACCTACTCATACGTACCAAGGTTGTCTTCAAAGTGCATTTTACTTAGCTGGTTAGATCACCCTCGAGTTTTCACAGTATTTACTTTATGGCATATTTCTATGTATCTTGTTATGTCCCTCTGAGGACCTGGCTCTTTCCAGATTTAGACGAGGCACATTACCCCACAGTGTACGGACCCGGACAGGAGATGAGGTACACTACCGAGGAGGAGCTAGAGGCGTTACCGTCAGAGTTCCCGTGATCAGTTGGTAGGCCTTCTGCCTAGGATTAGGTGCATCATTATCCAGTCAGCCGATGCCCTAGTCACTATTTATTCTGTTATTCAGTACTTCTATTTAATCATAGTAGTGGGTTTGTTTCCACCAGACATCTTGGGTTGTACTATGATATTTCATACTGGTATTTATCTTCCAGCAGTTTATTTAGTACTTTTTGCTCTTCATATTGTGGATGAGAGTAGATTACCTGTTATTGACTGATATTGGACATGTTAGTATTTAAGACATCGTAGCACTCTTCGTGGATCTATTAAATTAGGATATCCTCGGAGACGTGTCAGCTGGCTATTGCTACGTGGCCTGGTCCCGTATATTTTGGGACTGGAATGTGACACTAGAAGTGAAGATTCCATGCTTGAATGCACAATCACTTATAACTTGGATGTTCAGGTTATCCTTTTGCAAGGGAATTCGATTTAGAGTCTTAGAGGGTTGGGTATTCAACTGCAGTGCATATATACATTTCCCAGGTGCTCGAGCAAAGGTTCATTCAGGCACCAGAGTTGGGTTCCAACTGGTAAGATTATGCAGCACTTGTAAGTATAGGTTAAGCCAATCCAAGTGGCAATTGATAATGGTGATCCGGTTAAAATCTGGAAGAGCTGTTAGCATCAGGGGTATAGTGAGTTATGAGTGAATGATTTCTTTGGGAACCAGTTCAGTTGAGTGATAGGTAAGTAAAAGTCTAAGGTAAGTTGTGTCAGTTAGTTACACAAAGGTATTGTTGGTATCATTAAGTATCAGACCTAAGTATCAACTGAATAAGTATTGTGATATTGAGTTTATGAAGGTATGATACCTAGATAAATAGGTTAAGGTGTTGATACTAATATAAATTAACATTAGTTAGAGTACTAGGTAAGTTAAGAATTAGCAAGGTACCAAATACAATAGTATATGAGATATATAATAGTCTCTAGTATATTGGTATTAGCTAGTATAACTAATGGATCAATATTAGCTAGATATTGACCAATTGACCTTATTAAGACCTAAAAACCCTAGTATAACAAGGTATTAACCTAATAAGCCTAGTATTGACTAGTATACCCTAATATTACCTAGCAATGGCCTAAAAATCATATTCTAACTCACTGACTATATTTATCACTTCTTTACACCATGTGACATGATAATTCCTACATAGATCTGTGTGATACCAGCTTTGATATATAATATGATTCTAGTTTATAGCATTATTCTACTTGATTTCTCGACACTATAGATACACAGATTAGTTTGATCCAGATTCACTCTCTTCAAACACGTGCATCGTACTTGTCTAGCCTCTACTTCAGGACTCTTTAATGTCATCGCATCAGGACTCACTTACTGGCATCACTTACTTTTATCTGGCTGGCCTTGTACTTAATTTACGTGTCGGAACTTGGATTCATTTATACTAGTCAGGGCAGGGAAATACTCAAGTAGACATGTAAACAATCCCAAAATCTGGAATTACCCCTTCGGGTCTAATCAGGAATAATAGCAGTCGCTCACAAAGTGTGCGATGAGCCGTATGACCCCCTTGTCATTTACATGTCGAAAGCTGTATTTCAAAACACGCTAGTATAGTTACATTCTTGCTATTTTTCCATTATATACTTACTGGACACACCATATCTATCTCATATTAGTTCTCATTTATTACAGTCTTTATTTACCATACTTTTTTGATTCACCCTGCTTATCTTTCTTGCTTCTTAAATTAACTGTGACTGTATTTTGTTTCCTGATTTGTTTTTTTTCTTACTCATTATGTATTACTTACTATAACTGTTTTATAGTCTTTGTCAATTAATTGGAACTGCTATTGGGTTGTACTTTGCTCTAATCCTGACTGGATATATTTTTTAAACGACTTCTTAGAGGAGATGTGTCCTACATATTATGGATCACAAGAGATAGATGGTACAGACTTGGACCCAGTAGATCAGGAGTAATTGCTGGAAGGCCAAGCCAAAATCACTAATTAGCATAGTTAGTTTCATTAGCATATTGGTACCGGATTTATTTTCGGCTTATATTTGAGACTTAGATATTATTTTTATTTATGGTTGTTGTTGTATTTTGTTATAGTTAATGTTTAGATTTTATGGTTATGATTAATTTTCTTTTATATCTTATCATGCTTTAGATTGTGATTGAGTACTTAACATTTTCATTATTATCATATTGTCATCCTTCTTGGAGTTGAGATATCGTAGACTGGTTATACTTATTATGTGAGATTGATAGTTAGTTGACCTAGACAACATTCTACAGCCTATGCTGGGGTGTAGGCTGGATGTACCCACGTATTTGTACCTATGCACCGGATGTTGATTGAGACACATTTTTATGGTAGCCAATGTCACGCCCCAATTATGTAGAATCGATAATTGTCCCCCGGGCGTGACGCCGTGCGTGCCTAGGTTGCTCATCGCAGATGGCCAAGGAATTTTTACATAACGAGCACATATTCAGAGTACACAGATAAATTGAATAAAGTATTACAGCATAGAAAAGTTCCCTTTTATTGATAATGAACATCTATTACAAACTCTTGAATGAGTCGGATAATTGCCACGCGGGCTTACAAAAATGGACTCAAAATGATATAGTCGTCTTGTATATTACATCATTTACTAAAGCTTCAAAATAAGAGACCTCCAGGCGGGACTATTACTTTTCCACGAAGCTGCATGAGTTATATGTGCGAGCTCCTGGATCTTCAAAATGCTTCTTCTAAGGCACGATTAAGATGTATCGGTTGGTGGACTGGAAAGGAAAGTAGCTTCATCTCCTCGCAGAGTCTCCTTGGTGCGGGGAATCTGTTTCAACGAGGGTCAGGACAACAAAATATACTGGTGAAGGCGAAGGCGAGCTAACCCAACTATACCAAATCATAAGTTGTTATTTGAAGCATGCAAGTTATTTTGTGGTCTTTCTATCTTGACTTAGTTTATTTTACAAACAAGCATTGATATAAAAATTTACTGACATAAACTTGCCACCATTCGGTAACTTTTACCTGCCCGTCTGAATTACCTGCACAATACTTACCATGTCCTTCCCTACCACAAAAATATAAGTTAGCTTGTACAGGTTTAAAAATACAAGGGGATCACTGGTATGATACCATAAAGGACAATAGTCATAACGAGGATGGTATGCAACGAAAGAACAGGGTGCGCTGTAAGTTATCCTGTCCAGAATAAGGGACTAAACTAGAAGTTCCATCCAGATCGAATTAGTGCCAGTGCCCCAGCAACCGTCCCTAGGAACTATGACCCTGTGCACAAGTTGTCCATGATTAAGAGCATTTAGGCTAAGTTTCAATTGATGCAGTTCAAGGCAATACGAGTACAAGAGAAGTAGCACGGTATAATTCATTTTGTATAGTCTTCCTGAACAGTTTATTGCATAGCAATGTGTGTTCCATACATAGCACAATTTTAGAAGGAGTATACCTTTTAACTTGAATTTGATGCATATGAAGAACATTTTAACCGAACTAGCATGGAATGAGGTAACTGTTCACAAGTTGAATGACAAGCATAATTTATCCAAGTCTTTTCCTTTCTTTATCTTGACATCTTTTAGTTATTAAGGTATCGTTTGATCGGGGCAAGCAAGAATGCAAGATTTTAGATGTAAAGACTTTTAAGAATGGTCAACTTAATCGAATATAGCCACTCACAAGTTGGTTGGAGGAAGGAAAGGAAAGAGGTGCTTCAAGACTCCGTTCGTACGATGTCTACTGCACGATCACCTGTATTGCCATGAACAGTTGATCAATACCTCTTCTACTCTTTCCAAGGTCAAAATAAAATATGATTCAATAGAACAAAATTAATAAAATCTATCGAAACTGTTCAAGAAAACGCAAATCCAAAAACCAACTCAAAAGCATGAAAGCAACAAGGCGACAATGAAAACTAGGCAAGAAAACTTACAGCGGAGAGGTCCTTCTTGACTCTGCCGCTAAGTCCATCCTCAGGGCATGGTCCACTGAATATTAGAATCAATTCTGAAGAAACAAATCCATAATGAGGGTAAGCTCTTGATTTAATCTATCCCGATTGAACGATATCGATTTGTATTTATTAGCCGCGCTCTCCGAATTAGGGGAGCAGGGCACCACATCCTAACCAACAAATAGGAAGTTTCGTCCACAAAACTTAGGAATATAACCTACCACTATGAAACAATGAAGAAAATCTTTTCCTCATCTCAGACTCAACTCCCAAATCGATTCTTTGACCAAATGATTTTGCCAAAGTACGCGCACGAGAGCAACCGAACGACTTTGAAGTAGCTTCTCTATATAATCCAAGATTTGCACAGGATATTCAATATAAGTCAAGTCTTCCTTTAGGTCCAGTTGATCAAGATCCACCACATGACTTGGGTCATACACATACTTCCTAAGCTGTGAAACATGGAAGAAATCGTGCACTTCAGATAGTGATGGTGGAAGGGCAATCTGATATGCGACCGGGATGACTGATTTAGTATCTCGAACGGACCAACGAATCTTGGACTTAGCTTCCCTTTTGTTCCAAATCTGGTGACTCCTCATATGGGTGAGACTTTGAGAAGTATCCGATCACCTTCTAAGAACTCAAGAGGTCATCGATACGTGTCTGAGTAGCTTTTCTGGTGACTCTGTGCTACCTACAGCCATTCTCGGATCAAGCGAATCTTCGGGATGGTTTGCCGGGCAAAAAATTTACTGTTCACCAACTTCATCTCAATAGATTGGGGATCTGCACTTCTGCCCATACAATGCCTCATACGATGCCATTTCAATGCTGGATTGATAGCTATTATTGAATACAAATTTGGCTAACGGTAGATGCATGTCCCAACTAGTATTCAAGTCCAAGGCGCTGAGTCGTAGCATGTCTTCAAGAATTTGGTTGACCCACTCTGTTTGGCCATCTGTCTAAGGATGATTGGTAGAGCTGGACTTTAACTTCGTCCCCATTGCTAACTGTAGGATCTCCTAGATGTCCGATAGGAATTAACCATCTCTATCGAAGTTAATGGATACGGGCACACTGTGGAGTCGAACGATCTCGTTAAGGTAGATCTGGGCTAGGCGGTCGGTACTCCAAATACTTTTGATAGGCAGAAAGTAAGATGACTTAGTGAGTAGATCAACGATGACCTAGACAACATCATTCCCCCATTGCGGCTTCGGCAAACCAACAATGAAATCCATCGTTACATGTTTCCATTTCCACTCCGGTATAGATAGGTTCTGCATCACTCTGCCCGGCTTCTGGTGCTCGACCTTTACCTTCTGACAAGCCATGTATTACGACATGGATAATGCCATATCATTTTTCATGCTGTACCATCAAAATATCGTATGGAGATCCTGATACATCTTTGTGCTACCCGGATGTGAAGTATAACTTGCATAGTGAGCTTTAGTGAGTATCTCCTTATTGAGAGTTGCATCGTTAGGAACACATAATCTTTTCTTCACTCTCATCATCCTGTTCGCGCTTACCGCAAAGTCGGTTACCTTCCCTGCTGAGATAAGACCTTGCATCTTTTGCAAGAATAAGTCATCTTTCTGAGCGAACTTGACCTTTTCTAATAAGTCGGGTTCGAGGCACAGCTGAGCCACTTATACTAACTTTTTGTATCTGATTCAGAGTGTTATACCCAGACTTTCAAGATCCCTTTGTAGCATGTCGTCAATAGCCAAGCTTCCAATAAACACTCGACTTAGTGCATCCGCCACAACGTTCCCCTTACCCGGGGTGTATCTGATCATCAAGTCAAAATCGCTAAGGAGTTCAAGCCAGCACCATTACCGCAGATTTAAATCCTTCTGAGTATAGAAATATTTTAGACTTTTATGATCCGTATAGATCTTGCATGAAACTCCATTGAGGTTATGCCACTACAACTTCAGTACGAACACCACCGCCGTGAGCTCCAGGTCATGCGTTGGATAGTTCTTCTCGTGAGGCTTCAACTTTTTCGATGCAAAGGCTATCACCTTGTCCTTCTGTATAAGGACACATCCCAAACCCTTTCCTGAGGCATCGCTATATATCATAAAATCATCGGGTCTGTCCGGAAGGGTGAGAATTAGTGCTGAGACAAGTCGCTGCTTCAACTCTATAAATGAAGCTTCACAGTAGTCCGTCCATGCGAACGTTACTCCCTTCCGAGTGAATTGGGTCAGAGGCAAGGTAATTCTTGTAAAATCTTTATAAATCTTCGGTAATAGCCTGCTAGACCAAGGAAACTTCGGATGTCGCTAGCTAACTCAGGCCTCTTCTACTACACGATAGCTTCTATTTTCTTTGGGTCAACTGAGATGCCCTCTGTAGAAATAATATGCCCGAGGAAGGATATGCTATCCAACCAGAACTCGTACTTCCTAAGCTTCACATACAACTTATTGTCTAAAAGGGTTTGAAGCATAATCCACAGGTGTCCTGCGTGTTCATCCTTATTCTTTGAGTACACTAAGATGTCGTATAAAAAAAACCCCACAAATTTGTTGAGGAAGGGTCAGAACACATGATTCATCAAATCCATAAATGCAACAGGGGCATCATTAGTCTAAATGACATAATAGAGAACTCATAATGGCCGTAGCGGGTTCAGAACGCAGACTTTGGCATGTCCTTTGGTTTGATCTTTAGTTGGTGGTAGCCCAAACTAAGATCAATTTTAAAAATACTGTTGCACCTTGCAACTGATCGAAGAGGTCGTCTATCCTGGGCAGTGGATACTTATTTCTGATAGTGATCTTATTTAGCTTCTGATAGTCAATGTAGAGTTGCAACATTCTGCCCTTTTTCTTTACGAAGAGCACAGGAGTGCCCCAAGGAGACATGCTAAGACGAATGTATCCATGATCAAGCAATTTTTGAAGTTGGTACTTTAACTCTTTCAGTTCAGCAGGGGCTATTCTGTACGGAGCTTTGGAAATCGGTTAAGTATTTGGGAATGTATCAATGGTGAACTCGATCTCTCGGTTAGGTGGCATACCGGGTAGTTTGCTCAAAAACACTTCAGGGAACTCTGGCACAATGGAAGGAGACTCGACGTTTGTATAATCCAGCTGCCTGTTCCGAACTGACGCTATGTATCCTTCGTAGCCAGAGTGTAGCATCCGTTGAGTAGATATCACAGAAATAACCATGCAGGCCGTGGACGCATCTATTGCTGGACTACTCGTGTAGTAGAATTTGTCTTCTCCAGGTAGGTGGAAGATGACTCATTTTTTTGCACATTCGATAGTTGCCGAGCAAGCACCGAGCCAATCCATCCCCAAGATGATATCATAATCCTGAATATCTAGGACTAAAACATCTAATGATAGTTTTCTTTCCCCTATATAGACATAACCGTCTTAACATACTGAACGAACAGGTATTATCGTGCCCGATAGGGTGCTAACACTAAGGTTTAGATGTAATGGGGTCATTTGTATCATATTTTTTAAGATAAAATTTATGGATATAAAGCTATGCGTTATACCAGAATCAAATAGCACACGTGCATGTATGTTATTGAAAAGCAATATACCTAACACAATGGTGTCCAATGCCAGGGCTTCTTCCCGTGTCTTAGTATACACCCGACCTTAAGCTTAATTTTGCCTTTGCTGCAGCGCGTCTTGTGTAACACTCCATTCTGCTCTAATGGACTACCGATTCAAACAAAAAAAGTGCAATGTCCCAACCCACTTTGCTCAGGCAAAAATACTCATTTGAGGCAAAGGATATGCAGACTTGGTCCCTACAGGAGTTCAGCTTAGGCTTTCAGAGGCTCCCTCAGAATAACGCTCAACCGGGGCAAATTATCGCTAAGGTGGGTGGCTACGGTGAACTTGTCTTTGCTTAGCCAACACACTTAAAATACAAAATGATACATGCTAGTCGCTAGGTGAATCACCCCTTGCATGCTAATAAGAATCCAATGTACCTAGCTAAGGGAATAATCCCAACTTGTACTGTTTGTGTTAGAAAATGGAAATGAAACATGCTTGTATTCAGACCTTCGCATGCTACCTTTGCCTTGAGCAATTGGACCCTGCTATGCCTCGATAGAATGATACGAACATTACATACTTTGTTATGCCCTGCTATGCCTCAATAGAACGATACAAATATTACATACTTCCTTGTGCATTGCTATGCCTTGATAGATCGATATGTACATGCTCTTTTTAGTGCACTGTTCACTTGGTTATACTGGATGACTTTAGATCATGTCGCTCGGAAAGTCTCCGTACGATTTTACTACTCGGTTTACCTTCGGGCCCGAGCTAATGTGATTACGTATGTAGTACAAATTCATGCTTGCCTGCTTATGTATTGCCTCGATTCAGAGCTTGTCTTATAATTGCATGCCAATACCTAATGTGAATGCTAGCTTGCCTTATTTTTATCCTAACCACCAGAAGACTATCTAATAGTCGTTCTATAAAAGTACGAACATTGAAAGTATCCGGGACCGTTAGGTCACCAAGGCAATCCCCAAACCAGGGGAACGCATCATGTCAAGTTGCATCTGAACAATGAATCATTGATTGTTATATCAACTTGTGTAAAATTCAGAATAAATGAACCACTGAGTCAGGAACGGCCTGGGATGTCTTGTAGCGAGGATCATGACCTGCACCTACAACCATTATCGTTTACTCAGAATAATAAAAGAACAACAAGAACTCATTCATTCAGTCGCGGATGCTTGTGCACAAGTTTGACCTCCTTGGATGGGGCATCGGGGCACCGGGACCGATCTAGCCTAGGGAGAAGGTCCGGTAGTCGTACTAGTTTGTTACTAGTACGGATAAGTTCGGTCGGATTGTCGGGGCATCAGGACCACGTCTTATTGTGAATATGTCCATAAATGGCTACGTCAGCGACTCCTGTGTATTCATGATCATACTCGCTTAGCGGTAATCTGTGTGCGAGTTATTGCATTGTATTTATGAATCTGAATCCAAGTATCCTGATAAAAGAACAATGAATCTGTGAATCATTCCTGAATCTGAGTAACAAGTATACTTGTGTTCCATGAATTAAATAGAAGAACTCGTACACCCGATATGAAATCTCGCCCGAGACACTTATGTTTGCATATGCTAATGATTGAATATTTATATATGCTCATGCATGAATTAACTTGGTTTGCCTTAGAAAGAGAAGGACAAGTTGGTAAGTTGGTAAGTTTTACCGTATTTCCTCCTATATCGCATGGCATACTGCCACACGAGTTAGGCTTTTCATATATGCCATAAAACTGATCGTAAGGTACAACTAGAAAGACAACATAATAGATGGTACACGAAACCTATATTACGTGTTTGGATTTGTCGAGCGGACGAGTAGCCTCCCCACCAGTGCATTCAATGTACTGATAATCCACCAGATCGTTTGCTGGGTGTGGGAGAACCTTGTTCGTTGTGGATGCCTCTTTCATACGTGCTAAGGCATAGAGTTCACTCTGGAGCCTTGGAGTGCTACGTCCGGAACTGAAGCACATATACAAGACATAATATTGGAACATCACCTGAACATTGCCTGAACATCGCCTGTATCATTCCATAAATGTAGCCACTTGGCACACTTTTACTGTTTCAGAGAGAGAGAGAGAGAGAGAGAGAGAGAGAGAGAGAGAGAGAGAGAGAGATCTGAGTGAATTGTAATCTCGGCCAAGTGCCGCCTATAACACTTATTTATATCTAGAAAGAGTTTTTATCACTTCAACTTGTGTTATTCATTTTGCTTCTACTATTGTCGACTCAGTGAAGTTGTTACCAAATCACCTATGCATTTATAATTTTGCTGCACTCGGTCAATCTGTGCGACTCTATGGCTTAGACTTCTTACTGCCAGCCCACGAACCAGGGCCTTTCACGGGCACGGTTCATGCTTGTGCGACATCACGCCCAAAAGGGTCAAAATGATCGTTCCACGGGAGGGCTGGAGTAGTGATTCTCGCCTAGCAGGGACGTCCAATTTAGCCTGCGGGTGTGACATAGTGGTATCAGAGCTTGGCTTATACGTCTTTGGACTTTGTTTCGATTATCTCAGTTTCGAAAGGTCGTTCATGGGTTACGTGCGCACTCTCTCTCAATGTCCCAAACAGAATATTCCAACAACGACTCTAAATACTTTCAAAATATGCATTTAAATTGTATGATTACTTGTATGAAATTGTGATGCAAGGGCCTTTATGCCAATATGTGATAGTCCTTTCGGGATTAGACTCATGCCAGAATCGTGACTTATGTGCAAACCCGAATTACCTATATATGTTTGCCCAATTGGTTAGTACGAAATTGAATATTGTCCCGAATGGTTAGCTTTTCACAGAGCCTTTAGGCTAAGTTGTGTTAAGTATGGTGCGCCATGACCCTTGAGTGCAAGCTAAGTTGGAACGAGATTGGACATCGTTTAGGAATGAGATGAGTCTGACTTAGAATGCCAACTGATAGAAACATTCTCGAATTTATCGCTTAGGCGAATATTGATAAATCATGCTTGGATTTTAAGAAATAGCTTGAACCATATTTTATGTCGGAAGATACAAATCGATTAAAATGGATTTGATTGGATGACTCAATTCCGAGTGGTGTATGGATCACTTAGAAATGTCCAAATGGATTCATAGGTCTCGTACGATAATTGGATTGAACGGAATTGAGAATGTCTTGAACCAAATGATAAGGCTTATATCAAATAGGAATTCATGAAAATAGAAATCGTTATCTCGTTAAGGAAACTTATTGGAAACATGGAGAATTGTGTAAGCAATTTTGGATTGAAATAAACGAACTGAACTTGAATACAATATCGCTCGAATAAAAATTAGCCCGAAATAAAATTGTGTTTTGATGAATGAGATGAACGATATTCGATTTGGCTTGGAGTTTGGAAGAACGGTCTTAAAATCTAGTATGAAACGATAACTCTCAAAATCAGTCCTAACGAGAACGATTATCCTGTGGGAGCGCCGGTGTGGTAATTTTATGTACGACGGGGATGATCGAACTCACGAAAACATGTTCGATGATTATTCCAAACGAACTCGATAAATGGAACATATCAAAATATGGAATATACTTTGGCTTAGTATTTGAAAATAGTTGTGAAATATTGGAAGCAAGACTAAGAAACCACCTAATGGTAATATTAAATTTGGATGATTTTAGTAGACGAATAATAATCACTGCATGAAGGGACTTGACTCGATGGATATATAACTTGGTTGGAGGAAAGGGAAACGATAAGGTATCTCAATCATGCCCAAAAAAACTATAACATTCAAATGTTCTTGTCTTATGCGAGCGTAATCTATGCTCATACAAATGCCACACTCGGATTAGGTCAATTATCCAGCGGGAGAGTTGACGTGATAATCTCACGTCCAACGTGGGTGATCGAATTTGTAGGAGACCGAAGCATGACAACTTATGGATCATCTTGACTTTTGGTTTGACACGATAAGACAAACTTGGAATGCAAGTGATTATAAATGTTTCAATGGACGAGTTAGCCTAGAATCTGGAATAAAAATTATGCTTGATGGTTTCGTGAATGGATACTTAAATCAGGTTGAACGAATTGGAGTTATAATTAAGATGGGCGTAGAAATCAAATCTTGGCTTGGTGGACTAGACCTGGAATATCCTATCAAAATGTTTTTGGAGAGATAGACTAAGCAAATCACTAGGCTTGTCCAGCATCCTGAATATACCAGGGAATTGACTGAAAGGACTCATCCTCCGTGCAAATAAATGTATGATGAGAATAGAAAAATCTGTATTTGATGTTTAAAAATCTGAGTGAAATGAGCTTGGGTAGAATATCCCATGCAAGTAAATAATGGTTTGACCCTAGGAATTGGGACGAGCATCGTGCGATAAATTTGCATGATGTATCGTGTGCTTAAACTTGTACCTATGACCATGTGAGCTAACCTAGTAATTAGGCAGACAACCCTGTGTTTAGTGAATAAACCTGTGGAACCGACTTTAGAATATTGCTTGAACAAAGCTATAGAACTGGGGCAGCAAGACTTAGGGTTAGACTTAGGCACGATAACACATGCTAAGTTAACCCGAATGGATGGATGCTAGTCGGTGCCGAATAGATTGTGCTTAACGGTAGTACAAATACTTGATATTGAGTTAGAATGGAAATGATATAGGATTTGATTGACCCTGTTGGGAGTGTCCTTGTGAATCATAAAACAAAACCCTTGAGATTTTTGCATGTAGCTTGTCTGATTTTACTATCTCTAAGTTTGGTTGAATATATATGTTTAAGGGATGCCTTGAACGTGTGCACAATCTAAGACTAAAAGTGTCACTACCACATTCTGAAAACAGGGGTATTTTCGAATTTTTACAATATTTAATATTATGTTATTTACCATTTATTAATTGCATAATAATAGATTTGATTTAAATAGTTATTATGTGTGATGTGTAATTAATTATAGTATTATATGCAGTGTTATTATATTATTTTAGCTAGCAGACTAGACCTAGAAGCCCAGTAGACGAACCCCTGTCCGAATTATAGAATTCTGGATTTTATTATTTTTATTTAGAATTTAATATTTGGAGATTGTAATTAATTACTGTATTTTATTTAATATTTTTGCGCATTGCCTTTGCTTCGATATTTGGAGCACTATCCAGACTTTTGTCTTCCAACAAATTTCACCATCTTGCCCTAGACATGCCCGCCTTCAATTCTGCTATTTTTGCAACTCATAATTTTGCTCCTTGTGCATTGTTTCTGGCCGCACAAAAATCGTCGCGGACGATATTTTTAATTTCCTATTTTTGTATCGTTGTGCGTTCCAATCGAAAATTGGAGGCCATCTTGACCTATTTTTCGTGCGACCCAAATTAGGGTAATATTCTGTTCTGAGTCTTCTTCAATATTGGTATTGATGACTTGACCTGATTTTGGCTCCAGGTACTCCTAATTAATTGTTGAACCCAACTTGTATTTATTTCTATTTAAATTGAGGATACCATTTTATCTGATTTTAAAATCCCAATTTAATTCCAGTGTCCTGTAAATTCAGCCCATACCCATCTTACAGCGTCCCCTGACCCTACAAAATACCGGACCCCGAATCGCCCGCCAAATTTTCATCATTTCATGTGTTTGTGCAATTTTCCGAATTTAAGGGGCTAAGTTGCAATTATTTAATTGTAGGTGCCAACACCTAATTATTTTAATCAATGAGGGAGCCTATTAATTTTTAATTAAAAACCCTCATCCCTACATGAATTAATTTCTTCATGAATCATCATAGCCACTCATTTAAGTGGGTCAAATCCTCACCTTACATCACACTCTCTCTCTCCCTATTTAATGACTTGTACCCTCAAACCCTAATCCCTATGCAACCTAGGTTTTCCCCCACCTCACAAGCCTCCAAAAATTCTTCAAGCCCCCTCTCATACGTATGTAACTTCTTCTCCTTTTTCTTCTTCCTATTTTCTTCTCCTTCTCCTTTCTTCTTCTCCTTCTTCTTTGATTTCCTTTTCTTTTTAAATTCAAACTCAAAAAAAAAAAAAAAAGGGGGGGGGAACCTCCTCTGTGCTGTGCTCCCGGCCGAGCACTGTTCACCGGCGGCGCTCTGTGAAGCCCGACTCCCCGCACAGTCCCCCTTCAGCCGGCGGCATCTCCATCCAGCAAGTCCGGCGACTTTCCCTGCACCCCATCCCGGCGGTCCCTGCCCTCCGGCCGGACCCCGCTGCTCCACCGGCCGAGCCCCCTCTGCTGCACCCTTGCTCCGGCTGCTCCATCCATCCATCCTTCCATCAACTTCCGACCTCCTTGCTCCATCTCCCCATCCTCTGCGTCTCCGGCAGTACACCCAACACCACCATCATCATCAAACGTCCGGCGGCCTGCTCCTCCCCACAGTTCCTCCGACGAAGCCCCGAGACCGGCCAGGCCAACCCCTCACGAGCTCCTCCCAACTCCCCATTCCCGGCCATCCTCCCTGCTGCTGTGCGCACCGACTCCGGCGACCCGCTGTGAACTCCTCCTACCTCACGACGAGTCGAGCACAGCCATCTCCGGCCTGCCACCCCCTCCGGCCTGAGCTCCGGCCAACCACAGTAAGTTTTTCCTCTCCTTCCTTCCTCCTTCTTCCTATGGTTATACATAGATGTATCATATATGTTTAATAACTAATTAACTAATATGTTTGTATAGGTATTAATACATTAATCGATGTGTATAAATATATGGCTATATAAATACATACATGTATAGGTGTGGGTGGATGTAAACGTATAATAGGCATGGAGTATTTTTTTAGCGTATGTTTGTATGAATATATAGTGTATTTTATTAGCGTATCTATGTATATATATATATATCGCTTATTTCTCTATTATATATATAGGTATTGAATGTGCTTTAGTATAAATACGTATTGAATATCTATGTGTATTAATATATCAGTATACAGATAAAATATGTTAATGTATGTTCAGTATTAAATATTATGTGATAGTACGTATTTTAGTAGGTATTTTGGTATGTGTATCTACATATACATATATATATTATTGGTATATTTTTATATGGAAATGTATATTTTAACTTATTGATGTAAATATATATATACAACATACATTTTAGTGTATATATACCTATTGTATATATATTATTAGTATACCCATATACATATGTATATTATTTATTTTATTAATATTTAATTGTATAATTATAGTATGTATAATAATTGAATAAGTACGTATTTAATTAATGTGAAAATTGGTATATGTATTTAATTTAATTTGTATATATATATGTATATATACATAGGTTTATTGTATGACATTTATTTAATAAGTATATGCTAGTATAAACGTAATTTGGTGCATAGTACGTGTATTTCAATTAATATATATATGTATTCTGGTATAAAATATATCATGGTTGGTATTTGAATATATTTGTATATATATATATATACTTAATACATTTTTCAAATATGTATTATTAGCATAAATATATATATATATATACATATATACTTTGTACATACAATTAATATTTTCTATATATATATATATTCTAAAAATGCACTTTTGCACATATAGGATATGTACGCATTTTGACATGTGTTAATATAGAAATGAACGTATTTTGGTAAAAATACAACTATAGCAAGTAATTTATATTAGTATATCTTTTAGATATATTTCATGAATTATGTATATATATATACATACAAGTATTATTTTATTATGTTTATATGCAAGTATTATTTATTTTTAAAGTATATAGTTATACATATATCTATTATTGATATTGATGGGAATTATATGTAATTAATTAATAAGATGATTATTTAAATATGTAGTCCTACTAGATGACCCTAGTTGACTAAGTGCCCTGTCTGGCATGGCCCTGAGGCCAGTGTTTATAGACTGTGTGTTAGCGTAGCATCTGATGCAAATGTGGTTTGATTGTGTTATGTCTATAGGACTGTTGGTTCACCCAGGGGATACTCTGGAACAGGACATCCATAAATACCAGCTAAGGACCGAGGCAAGTACATTCTCTGATAATTTCCAATTCTTGATAATTGCTATAAGTTCAATGATCTTGAAATGTTACAACTGAATCTTTGACACTGTGTTACACGGACTAGTATAGCTTGGATCTGCAGTCATGAGATGTTACCTTGATTATCGTATTGACATTGTACACGACATGTATATTTAGACATTGTACATGATAGACTTGACTTGCTCGTGTATCGTGACGTGTCATGGTTGGATCCACAGTACTAGTTGGGGGCGGGGAAGTAGTTAGTAAGAAATGTGATCATAACCTCTTATTGTAGTATATAAAATTGTAAGTGTTAATCATGCTCTTCACCCATGATTAGCCAGGCCTTGTAGCTACTGTACATGTTCCCAAGCCGATCACATTTTGAAACTACTATTTCAAACACCTAGAATAGATTACAGTTCTCTATTTTTAACCATATACTACATCACCCGTATATGATACTGTACCTTGTTCTTCCATTTTTATACATGCACTGACTGTACCATATTGCCTATTGCCTGCCTCTTGCCTGTCTCTCTTAAATTACCATTGCATTTATTTCACTGTCTTCTCAGTAGCTAGCATGACATGTTTTATTGTATTATAGACATTATCAATTAATGGAACTGTTATTTGAGAGTGTTACTTTGCTCCTTCCTGACTGGAAACATTTTTTCAGACTATGCCTTAGAGGACCGCTGTCCGACACTTTATGGACTATGGTGAGTAGCTGCAGACTTGGTAGTTAGCTGTGATTCTGGAAGATCTAGCTGGATCCTGTGATTGAGTATATGTTCATCTATTTGTGACATCCGTGCCTCCTAATGGAGATTGGATATTTGCGTGACATTAGTTAGATAATATCAATACCTAGACAGCGTTCTACCGCCGATGCTGCGGCGTAGGCTGGACGTACCCACGCATTCGTGCCCCTAAATCGGGTGCGGGTCGTGACACGTTTTAGTGGTGGCCCATGCAGGTCAGACTTCGCGAGTTGTGCGACATCGTAGTAGTGTGACATCCCTGTTATACTACTGCGTGCCTGCTATAGAATCTAGGACATAGGATACTAGGACGAGAGCAAATACTCAATCACAATTCCTTGAGAGATTCCTGGGATGACTCCTGAGAATCTTGTTAAATTTTCTAAATTTAAATCATTCCCTTGTTCTGTCCATTCTCACTTATTGATATTGAATTTGATTGTTGTTGATTGTTATTAAATTAGGATTTTGGTTTCACTTGATTTGATTGTTGTTAATTAGGTATTTAAGTTAGGATTTTGGGTTTCATTGTAGGGTTGATTTCATATTAAGAGGAATTTATAGACTGATTTATGATATTATTTGATGATGCCGTCAATGAGGACAGTAAAAAGGATTAACATTAGAGCTATTTGACTACAGAAGGTGGATTTAAAATTTTAATTGAAGATTGAAAATGAATTTCAAATTTTAGGATTCTAAGAAGATTGAGATTGTTAATAAAATTTATTTTAAAGATTTTAATGAATTGCAAAATTTTGAAATATGAGGAGTTGAAATATTGTTATTAAAATTTTATTTTGAGGATTCAGATTCGATTCAATAAACCTAGACAAGTCTGTAAGGATCTTTAAGGTGATTAAGTTTTCATTTCAGTATTTAAATAATTGACCTTGAGGAAAGTGTATACATTTACTTTAATTTTTATTCGAGGAGTTATTTTGAGGAATATTTATTTGAGGATAAGATTTTATAGTGGGAGAGATACATTAGTATACAATAGATGAGATGCATGTGTATAAGGATCGGTTGGCTTGAGTATGATTGAGAATTCACTGCAAACTGACTTGGGTGACCATCAAGGGTTGTACTAGAAAGTGCAGTACTTAGTATAGTGTATTGAAATTGATATGCATTTGAGTGATAAGGATAACTACTATCAGCGATTGCAGTAGGTAAGGAAGCTAGCAGTGAGTGTGTTTTGTGGTAGAACTGTGATCCCTAGGGGATAGAGGTATCAGACCATGGATACATCTTGACCGTGCAATCACAACTAGGGTTTATTTCCAATCTATCTATCTATCTATCTTGAATGTTGCTTCTTTAGAACTGTACTGTCCTTCCTTGATGATATCGCATTTTGCCTAAATTGATTCTTTGGGATCTGTCTTCAGGATGTCGCCGCAGACATGGTCTATGAGAGCGGGAACATCAGCTTTAGAGGGGTCTGCCACCTCTCCACCTGAGGGACAGACAGCAGTAGTTCCTCCTATATATCCGATGCACGTAGGTGATCTTCCTCCTCCACCTGTTCAGAAGATAGCCGCAGCTGTGACGGACAACCTTCCTCCTCCACCGACTCTGATTCCCGGAGGTTTGCCCATTGACGGGGCGCAGATGTTTACCTTGATCCAAGGCATGGTAGATGCCCAGAGAATAACGGCAGACGCTCAGCGAGTTCAAGCTGAGGCTCAGAGGGTGCAAGCAGAAGCGCACCAGGCACAAACCGAGCTGATGAAAGAAAACATGGAGAATGCTCATCAAGTGACTCTCCAAGCTTTGGAGAAAGTAGCACAGTACCAGCAGTTTCCTGGCCAGCAGCAGAGATCAGGCGCTATAGTGGATTTCAAAAGAATGATGCCTCGAGAGTTCAAAGGCACCGAAGGGATACTTTACGCTGACGACTGGCTAGAGGATATAGAGAGAAGTCTGCGATTGACCCATCGGAGAACTTGAAGATAGAAGCCGCTGGCAGTCAGATGTTCGATATCGCACTCACGTGGTATCGCACGGAGCCGAGAATTACTGCGCAAGGACTTACTTGGGAGACCTTCAAGGAACTCTTCAAGGAGAAGTTCTTTCCCGACGTGGCATTGGGAACCTTGGAAAGTCAGTTTCATGACTTAGTTCAAGGAAACATGTCGGTCGACGAGTACGCTGCGGAATTCTGTAGATTGAGCCGTTTTGCATCGTCTATGATTCGAGACCCAGGAGATCGAGCCCGGAAATTTAGAAAGGGATTGACGAGAGAGATTAAGTCGCGCACTTCTGGTCGTCGTACCGCTACCTTTGAGGCTATCTTGATGGATGCTCAGATTGCAGAAGAGGATCTGGACCTCAGACCTAAGAGGAGTCACAATACTTTTGGAGAAACGAATGGTAGCCCAGGACCGGCCAAGCACCCCCGTATTCAGCACCAACAACAGTACCAAGTACCATTTCATATTCAGCAACAACCATGGACATTTTAGCATCCACCGCAGTACCTAGCACCAGTTACTATCCTGCGACAACCCTGGGCATTTCAGTATCAACAGCAGTACCCGGCACCAGTTCCTGTACAGCAGGATCAACGAACTTGTCACTTCTGTAAGAAGCCAGGTCACCTTTGGGAGAGCTGTAGAACGAGGCTAGGACTTTGTTTGCACTGTGGCGCTGCGGGACATCGAGTAAGGGATTGTCTTCGAGTCCCTCATCTTCTCAGCCAACACGCAGCTTCAGACTATAGAGATCCAGTTAGGCTACCTGTGGAACCGTACATTGCTCAGTACCTGCAAAGGGAACCACCCCAGCAGGGCGGGCATTTGCGATGACGGTCGAGGAGACCGATACTGCAGGTAATGTGTTAACAAGTTCTATTTTTTCCTTCATTTTGTTCCTATCTACTTGATTAATTGATTGATTCCTTGGTACAATAATTGTATGCATGATTTCTTGTTATAATGTAGTTAGTAGTACCCCTGTTACAGAGACTGTAATACCCTGGCAAAAGACACCATGATCATACATATTTCCTTTAGGTTGCATGTTGTATGGGTGTAGGTAGAATTCTCTTAGACTTTGATTGTTGAGGATTTAACTGTAGTAAAGATTAACGAAGAGGTTATGACTTGACAAAGAGAGACAAGGTGCCTAAAATTTCGAGGAAAAATATTAAATTAAATAAGGAGTTGGGAATTTAATATGGCGTAATTGAAGTTTTGTTAAATTATTGATTTTTTGAAAATTTTGAAATGATTGAATTTATCATTGAATTTGAGAAATTTAAGAAGGCCATCGATATATTTGTTGGACTGCAAGTTGCAACTTATATTTTGAATATTGTATTGGAGGTTCCATAAGTATTACATCGTTGCATATTATGGAAAAAAAAAAAATATATATATATATATATATAAATCGAGGGATAAGAACACAAATGGATTAGTGTTAAATTCAAATTGGGGACGAGATTCAATTTTGAAATATGCACTGACTGGATTTCAATTAGAGGATTGAATGTTAAATTCTTGTATTTCGTTATTAACTTAAAAATTTTTGGAGGATATTGTGATAAGAATGAGATTTGATTTATTTTGAAGATTCTTAGGGATATGCTATTTATAGAATTTTTGAAAGAATTTATTGTGAAATAACAATATGGAGTAGTTCCTGATTATATGATTTGAGGAATTTAATTTTTGATGGTAGTAAATAAATAAATAAAACAATCGAGGATTTAAAAATTCGAGGATAAACATTGATTTAAATAAAGGGTCAAGAATTTAACAGGACAGAATTTATGATGTATTAATTCCAGGAAGATTATGACATGTTTAAATTGGTTATTAAAATCTTGAAATTTTGGAGATTTATCAATATATTTATTTAATTGCAAGTTATGAATTTTAGAATTTTACATGGGATGTTGCAATTGGAGGATCCTTAAATATCATATTGTTGAGTTTTGGGGAGTGGATATTAAATTCTGAGTATCGAATTAGTAGCTAAAAACTTTCAAGGAAATTTTTGATGGACTTTGATTTTACTTGAAGATTTTCAGGTATACAACAATTTTAGAATTTTGAAATTTGCGAAAGGACATTATGGAGTATTAAAAGATTTCATGGATGATAAACTTAAATTTGAGGGAAATAATAATGTGTATGATTAAATGCTAATATGAGAATTTTAAATTTCGAGGACGAAATTCTTTTAAGGTGGGTAGACTTGTCACTACCACATTCTGAAAACAGGGGTATTTTCGAATTTTTACAATATTTAATGTTATGTTATTTACCATTTATTAATTGCATAATAATAGATTTGATTTAAATAGTTATTATGTGTGATGTGTAATTAATTATAGTATTATATGCAGTGTTATTATTTTATTTTAGCTAGCAGACTAGACCTAGAAGCCCAGTAGACAAACCCCTGTCCGAATTATAGAATTCTGGATTTTATTATTTTTATTTAGAATTTAATATTTGGAGATTGTAATTAATTACTATATTTTATTTAATATTTTTGCGCATTGCCTTTGCTTCGATATTTGGAGCACTATCCAGACTTTTGTCTTCCAACAAATTTCACCATCTTGCCCTAGACATGCCCGCCTTCAATTCTGCTATTTTTGCAACTCATAATTTTGCTCCTTGTGCATTGTTTCTGGCCGCACAAAAATCATCGCGGATGATATTTTTAATTTCCTATTTTTGTATCGTTGTACGTTCCAATCGAAAATTGGAGGCCATCTTGACCTATTTTTCGTGCGACCCAAATTAGGGTAATATTCTGTTCTGAGTCTTCTTCAATATTGGTATTGATGGCTTGACCTGATTTTGGCTCCAGGTACTCCTAATTAATTGTTGAACCCAACTTGTATTTATTTCTATTTAAATTAAGGATACCATTTTATCTGATTTTAAAATCCCAATTTAATTCCAGTGCCCTGTAAATTCAGCCCATACCCATCTTACAGCGTTCCCTGACCCGACAAAATACCGGACCCCGAATCGCCCGCCAAATTTTCATTATTTCATGTGTTTGTGCAATTTCCCGAATTTAAGGGGCTAAGTTGCAATTATTTAATTGTAGGTGCCAACACCTAATTATTTTAATCAATGAGGGAGCCTATTAATTTTTAATTAAAAACCCTCATCCCTACATGAATTAATTTCTTCATGAATCATCATAGCCACTCATTTAAGTGGGTCAAATCCTCACCTTACATCACACTCTCTCTCTCCCTATTTAATGACTTGTACCCTCAAACCCTAATCCCTATGCAACCTAGGTTTTCCCCCACCTCACAAGCCTCCAAAAATTCTTCAAGCCCCCTCTCATACGTATGTAACTTCTTCTCCTTTTTCTTCTTCCTATTTTCTTCTCCTTCTCCTTTCTTCTTCTCCTTCTTCTTTGATTTCCTTTTCTTTTTAAATTCAAACTCAAAAAAAAAAAAAAAAAAAAGGGGGGGAACCTCCTCTGTGCTGTGCTCCCGGCCGAGCACTGTTCACCGGCGGCGCTCTGTGAAGCCCGACTCCCCGCACAGTCCCCCTTCAGCCGGCGGCATCTCCATCCAGCAAGTCCGGCGACTTTCCCTGCACCTCATCCCGGCGGTCCCTGCCCTCCGGCCGGACCCCGCTGCTCCACCGGCCGAGCCCCCTCTGCTGCACCCTTGCTCCGGCTGCTCCATCCATCCATCCTTCCATCAACTTCCGACCTCCTTGCTCCATCTCCCCATCCTCTGCGTCTCCGGCAGTACACCCAACACCACCATCATCATCAAACGTCCGGCGGCCTGCTCCTCCCCACAGTTCCTCCGACGAAGCCCCGAGACCGGCCAGGCCAACCCCTCACGAGCTCCTCCCTACTCCCCATTCCCGGCCATCTTCCCTGCTGCTGTGCGCACCGACTCCGGCGACCCGCTGTGAACTCCTTCTACCTCACGACGAGTCGAGCACAGCCATCTCCGGCCTGCCACCCCCTCCGGCCTGAGCTCCGGCCAACCACAGTAAGTTTTTCCTCTCCTTCCTTCCTCCTTCTTCCTATGGTTATACATAGATGTATCATATATGTTTAATAACTAATTAACTAATATGTTTGTATAGGTATTAATATATTAATCGATGTGTATAAATATATGGCTATATAAATACATACATGTATAGGTGTGGGTGGATGTAAACGTATAATAGGCATGGAGTATTTTTTTAGCGTATGTTTGTATGAATATATAGTGTATTTTATTAGCGTATCTATGTATATATATATATATCGCTTATTTCTCTATTATATATATAGGTATTGAATGTGCTTTAGTATAAATACGTATTGAATATCTATGTGTATTAATATATCAGTATACAGATAAAATATGTTAATGTATGTTCAGTATTAAATATTATGTGATAGTACGTATTTTAGTAGGTATTTTGGTATGTGTATCTACATATACATATATATATTATTGGTATATTTTTATATGGAAATGTATATTTTAACTTATTGATGTAAATATATATATACAACATACATTTTAGTGTATATATACCTATTGTATATATATTATTAGTATACCCATATACATATGTATATTATTTATTTTATTAATATTTAATTGTATAATTATAGTATGTATAATAATTGAATAAGTACGTATTTAATTAATGTGAAAATTGGTATATGTATTTAATTTAATTTGTATATATATATGTATATATACATAGGTTTATTGTATGACATTTATTTAATAAGTATATGCTAGTATAAACGTAATTTGGTGCATAGTACGTGTATTTCAATTAATATATATATGTTTTCTGGTATAAAATATATCATGGTTGGTATTTGAATATATTTGTATATATATATATATACTTAATACATTTTTCAAATATGTATTATTAGCATAAATATATATATATATATACATATATACTTTGTACATACAATTAATATTTTCTATATATATATATATTCTAAAAATGCACTTTTGCACATATAGGATATGTACGCATTTTGACATGTGTTAATATAGAAATGAACGTATTTTGGTAAAAATACAACTATAGCAAGTAATTTATATTGGTATATCTTTTAGATATATTTCATGAATTATGTATATATATATACATACAAGTATTATTTTATTATGTTTATATGCAAGTATTATTTATTTTTAAAGTATATAGTTATACATATATCTATTATTGATATTGATGGGAATTATATGTAATTAATTAATAAGATGATTATTTAAATATGTAGTCCTACTAGATGACCCTAGTTGACTAAGTGCCCTGTCTGGCATGGCCCTGAGGCCAGTGTTTATAGACTGTGTGTTAGCGTAGCATCTGATGCAAATGTGGTTTGATTGTGTTATGTCTATAGGACTGTTGGTTCACCCAGGGGATACTCTGGAACAGGACATCCATAAATACCAGCTAAGGACCGAGGCAAGTACATTCTCTGATAATTTCCAATTCTTGATAATTGCTATAAGTTCAATGATCTTGAAATGTTACAACTGAATCTTTGACACTGTGTTACACGGACTAGTATAGCTTGGATCTGCAGTCATGAGATGTTACCTTGATTATCGTATTGACATTGTACACGACATGTATATTTAGACATTGTACATGATAGACTTGACTTGCTCGTGTATCGTGACGTGTCATGGTTGGATCCACAGTACTAGTTGGGGGCGGGGAAGTAATTAGTAAGAAATGTGATCATAACCTCTTATTGTAGTATATAAAATTGTAAGTGTTAATCATGCTCTTCACCCATGATTAGCCAGGCCCTGTAGCTACTGTACATGTTCCCAAGCCGATCACATTTTGAAACTACTATTTCAAACACCTAGAATAGATTACAGTTCTCTATTTTTAATCATATACTACATCACCCGTATATGATACTGTACCTTGTTCTTCCATTTTTATACATGCACTGACTGTACCATATTGCCTATTGCCTGCCTCTTGCCTGTCTCTCTTAAATTACCATTGTATTTATTTCACTGTCTTCTTAGTAGCTAGCATGACATGTTTTATTGTATTATAGACATTATCAATTAATGGAACTGTTATTTGAGAGTGTTACTTTGCTCCTTCCTGACTGGAAATATTTTTCCAGACTATGCCTTAGAGGACCGCTGTCCGACACTTTATGGACTATGGTGAGTAGCTGCAGACTTGGTAGTTAGCTGTGATTCTGGAAGGTCTAGCTGGAAATTACTATTATTGTTAGTTCTTAAGTAGACTATTTGGTACCGGATTTGTCTCCGGCATTTTGATGATTCTTGGATATTGTTAAGTTAAGTTTTCTTGTGGACTTGTGTTGTGTTAGATTTTAATTTCTGTTTCAAAATCTTATCGTGCTGTGATCCTGTGATTGAGTATATGTTCATCTATTTGTGACATCCGTGCCTCCTAATGGAGATTGGATATTTGCGTGACATTAGTTAGATAATATCAATACCTAGACAGCGTTCTACCACCGATGCTGCGGCGTAGGCTGGACGTACCTACGCATTCGTGCCCCTAAACCGGGTGCGGGTCGTGACAAAAAGAGATGTGAAACTCGAGTGCTAAGACTTCGATATCGTTGAGTTGGTTGACATGCATATGCTTGAAGCGCTTTGAATATGTGCACGATCCAGACTCACGATATTCTGATTTTGATGCTAGTGTAAGTGAATATCAACCTGAACAAGTATAACGACTTGTATAAGTTTGCCATAGCTTTAGAATCGTTAAACATGATCGATTAAAATATGCTCCGCATTAAGCAACATGTCCCATGCTAAGACGCAAATGAGATTGACTCAGCATACAAGCGACACGATGTAAGAAACGAGTAGGGGATTGTGTCCAAATGGAATTAGTGGTACCGATCGCTACGCTTGGATAGATTCCATAATGCGATAGTATGGCTTGCCCTCAGTAAGTCTCGAGGATAAGACTTTTTCTGAGTGGTGTATGATGTAATACCATGTTCCGCTCTAGTGGACTACCGATTCAAACGGCAATACTGCAATGTTCCAACCCGCTTTGCTCAGGCAAGAATACTAGTTTGAGGCAAAGGATATCCAGATTTGGTCCCTATAGGAGTTCAGCTTAGGCTTTCAGAGGCTCCCTCAAAGTAATGCTCAACCGGGGTGAATCATCGTTAAGGTGGGTGGCTACGGTGAACTTGTCTTTGCTTAGCTAACACACTTAAAATACGGAATGATACATGCTAGTCGCTAGGTGAATCACCCCCTGTATGCTAATAAGAATCCAAAGCACCTAGTTAGGGAATAATCCTAACTTGTACTGCTTGTGTTAGAACATAGAAATAAAATATCCTTGTATTCAGACCTTCGCATGCTACCTTTGCCTTGAGCAACTGGACCCTGCTATGCCTCGATAGAACAAAAAACATTACATACTTTGTTGTGCCCTGCTATGCCTCGATAGAATGATACGAATATTACATCTTTCGTTGTGCACTGCTATGCCTCGATAGATCGATATGTATATGCTCTTCTTAGTCCATTGTTCACTTGGTTACACTGCACGACTCTAGATCATGTCACTCGGAAAGTCACCGTACGATTTTACTACTCAGCTTACCTTCGGGCCCGAGCTAATGTGAATGCTTATGTGGTACAAATGCATGCTCGCCTACTTATGTATTGACTCGATTCAGAGCTTGTCTTATAATTGTATGCCAATACCTAATGTGAATGCTAGCTTGCCTTATTTTTATCCTAACCACCAGAAGACTATCTAATAGTCGTTCTGTAAAAGTATGAGCATTAAAAGTATCTGGGACCATTAGGTCACCAAGGCAATCCCCGAACCATGGGAATGCATCATGTCAAGTTGCATCTGAACAATGAATCATGGATTGTTATATCAATTTGTGTGAAATTCAGAATAAATGAACCACTGAGTCAGGAACGACCTGGGATAACTTATTGCGAGGATCATGACCTGCGCCTACAACCATTGTCGTTTACTCAGAATAATGAAAGAATAATAAGAACTCATTCATTCAGTTGTGGACGCTTGTGCACAAGTTTGATCTCCTCGGACGGGGCACCGGGGCACCGGGACCGATCCGGCCTAGGGAGAAGATCCGATAGTCGCGCTAGTTTGTTCCTACCACGAATAAGTTCGGTCGGGTTGCCGGCGCAACGAGACCACCGTCTTATTGCGACTATGTCCATAAATGGAGACGTCAGCTACTCCTGTGCATTCATGATCATACTCACTTAGCGGCAATCCGTGTGCGAGTTATTGCATTACATCTATGAATCTGATCCAAGTATCCTGATAAAAGAACAATGAATCTGTGAATCATTCCTGAATCTGAGTAATAAGTATACTTGTGTTCCATGAATTAAATAGAAGAACTCGTACACCCGATATAAAATCTTGCCTGAGACACTTATGTTTGCATATGCTAATGCTTGAATGTTTATATATGCTCGTGCATGAATTAACTTGGTTTTCCTTAGACAGGGAAGGACAAGTTGGTAAGTTGGTAAGTTTTACCATATTTTCTCCTATATCGTACGGCGCACTGCCACACGAGTTAGGCTTTTCATATATGCCATAAAACTTGTAAACCCCCTAATTTTTAATAATTTTTAAAAATCAAATTTTTACAATTTTCTGTAATTTTTTGTAATTTTTAACTAATTAAAAATCAAGGTATTTGGAATTAAATAATTTTAAATATTTTTAATCAATATTAAAATATTATCAAAATAATATGTTTAGGTGTAAAATAAAATATTACATATAGGGTAATTTTCCTAAAATTTATTGGACCCCAGAACCATTTTAAAGACCTAAAAACAAAGTTTTATTTAAACAAAAATAAACCCTAAAATAAACCCGGTTTATTTTGACCTAAACCAACCCGAACCGGATCGGACCCGGTCTAGCTGAACTGGGCCCAACCCTAGTACGTCGGATCCAGGCCCGTTAGCCGACCCGACCCGCTTCGACCCGACCCGACCCGTTAACACTAAACCTAACCCCCGTTTCCCCGACCCTTCGGCTCCGCCGCCCTCCGCCCGCAACCGCCGGCTACCCCGCTTCCCACGCCGCTCGGCCTCCCCTCAACCGCCGGTGACCCCTCGGTTCGCCTCCCCGCAGCCGTCCCCGGCCCTTCTCCTCCCTCTCCTCCTATAAATACTCGGCCGACTGCAGCCCCGATCGACTCCCTGCTGCCTCCGCCGTTGTCCCTGGCCCCTTTGCCACCACAGTCGGCCAACCCCCAACCACCATCTCACCCGCAGCCCGCTGCCCTGTCAACCCCACTGTGCCACCGCCACCAACGTCTCCGGCCACCTCTTTCCTCTACCTCGACGACTCCAGAACCCCTGTGCCTCCCCGGCCGACGAGCTCTGTCAGCAGCCGCCTCCAGCTCCGGGACCCAGCTGCCACGACGACCCCGACGAGACACCATAGCCTCCGCCTTCCTCTGGCCGCAGCAGCCCTAGCCGACGGCAAGAAACCCTAACCCTAGCTATGTCGTGTCGTGCCGCCTTGTGAATACGAGTATTTTTAGCCCTCTTTGGAGCCTCGTTCAGGTAACCATTTCTCTCTCCTGACTGCCCCATTTCTTGTTTTGTCTGCTGTGACGCAAACCTTGTATGACCCTCTCGATGCTCGTGCAACCCGCTCGGTGTGTCACGTCCTGTGGCGATCATAAACTGTGATCCAAAATCAAGAAAATATTCATCCTATTTTTTCCCGGAACTGAGTGTGCCCCGCCAAACGCGACGACTTGGTCGTGTGCGGACTTCACCGAAAGGTGCGCACCGTTAATACGGATATATAAGATTTCACGGAAGTTGATTTAGATGTGCGTGCATACCAAAATTAATGCGTATCCGTCGACAACACCCCGTATTGGCCCTATTCTAGAACTCGTTGTAACTTCGTGTACACACATCGTATTGAAACAAAACTTACGCCATCGGACTCGTAGCAATACGCTGGTCCTGTGACCCAAGTTTGGTTCGATTCTGAGAATATTGATAAAATTGTGTATCGTGGGTCCCATGGCTCTACTTGACGGGCGATTTTGTGATCGGCTCATCGGAGGAGTACCTATAAATCCCACTCATACCAGAGCTATAGTTGGAGCCAGAACCTCAGGCAAGTGTACATTGCCAAAACTTGCATTACCTACTTCATATTATTGTCTTGATTTATTCATATGTTGTATATGCTTAACCTAGGACCGTGTGACATTACTTAGTGTTCGAATAATATTCGGATGCCAACACCGTACGCGGAGTTGTGTAATATCACCTAGAGATGGATATTGAGACCCTATACATTCTCGTTCTTGCCTTATCAAGTACGTCATACCTCAGGACACAAGATACTATTTATGAGACATAATCTTCTTGAGATATTCATGGTAATTTTGTATAGGTTACAGGTTTCATGACATATTCTTTATTCATATTCTTAGCTATCTTGATGACTCACTGCATCAGTTAGAGGTCATGATCTTGCGTGACATGGACATGAGACATCATGGACATGAGATATGTGATTACATGGGGTGGGGAGAGTATTACCATATCAAAGGCTGATTATATTATATATATTGTTATCTGGAGGTGTCTTAGTCTCTGACACAAAGCTTTGACACAAGTACTGGCCCTTCGAGAAAATGTTGCTATGGGTTTCTCTGACACAGATCCTATAGTAGTCTCAGCCTGAGTATGATTAAAACTCTTATTTGCATATCACTTAGCTGGTTATATAGTTTACCCTATTATTTTATTTATTGTTGTACTGCATTTATTTTGGCTTGAGTTATTTTCTACGTTGCTATATCACTTGAGGACCTGGATCCGGATTATGTCCCCAGGATTAGCAGACGAGATCTATCCCAAGATACACGGTACATGTGCTTTAGCAGGAGCAGGAACAGGAATAAGAGCAGGCACTGGAGCTGTACCAGATCCAGAAGACGAGTGATCTCCGAGGATATCTTCTGAGTATATGCTTTATCCATACTCAGTATTTGCTGTGTTATCTTTATTCCTGTATCTTGACTATTGTAACAGACTCATTATCGGGTTGTTCTCCGAGTTTATATTTTATTGAGATTGATCTTGCTTTATACTCTGATATTGTTGTATTCATTTCTGTGGATAAGATTAGTATATTAGACCATTATTGTTGTATTATAGCTTAAGTACATCCTGATGGGTCCATTTAATTGGGTTTGCCCATCGGTGTGTGCTGCTGGCCATTGCCACGTAGCTAGTCCCTCAATATTTTGGGACTGGGATATGACATGGTTTTTGTGGTGGCCCATGCAGGTCAACGACTAAATTGCTTCGGTTTTAACTCAGGGACCAAGCAAGCCTGCAATAGGAATATGATAAGTTATATGATCTCATCCACTTGCTTGAATCATTCTTGATCTCTATATCGGATTCGAATTAATTCCTTGACCTGCATCCTGCCTTGATTTCCCTGTGCGCCTTTTATAGTTTATTTTGGATACAGAGTAATGGATTCAGAAGCAAGAAACGAGACTGCCGCAGGAACACCACAAGTTGCAGTTGTCACCTACGACGATGAAGTGACACCAATTGGTGGAGGATAATAATCTCAACGAAGCAATCAAGCAGATCAGTACTCTTCCAGCAGGCCCAGCAACAGCAGAGGAATCGACCGCAAGGACGCGGACAAGCTTTCGCCTTACAATAGGATAGAAATTTCTAGGTCTCATCCACTTTGATTTCGTCTTTGAATTTTCTTCATATTACTTCTAAATATTTGTATCTTGTTTGCTTGATTCCGTACTCTTTTAATAAAGTCCTATCTCTTGCAGCAAGATGAATTTATGCAGTGGACGAAGAGCACCTAGTGTCGCGATGCCAAGCAACACCACTCAAAAAGAGAAGGTACCCCAAAGGAAACCACCGCCACAGGCCCCGCTGATACATTGGCATGAGACTTCTCAGGACGATCCTACCTAGCATCCCGAGGGACAAACTTCACAGATGATCCCTACACCACATTTTGAGGGCTAGACTTCAGGAGCTACGCCGATGCCATAAACCGAGAGGCCGACATCTGAGGAGACCCCTACCGCACAGCCAGAGATTCCTTTACCACCACCTCTACCTTATCCACCCTAGCTGCCATAGCTAGATAGACATCCACAGATGCTACAGTTCTTTCAGCTATGATGCAAGCACAGTGGCATCAGACAGAGATATTGAGACAGGGTTTGATGGCAGTACTAGAGTGGACACCTGTCCCAGCACCCATACCAACACCTCCACCAGCCCAGACAGGTGGCACTGTTAGATGGTTCCGACAGATAGGACCAGATACTTTCTCAGGCAATAAGACTGTAGAACAGATCTCCGATTGGGTCGCCAACACGAAGATGCTATTAGAGGCTTCACAACTGCATCCAGACCTTTGGATGACCGTAGTGAGGGCCCAACTAAAAGGCAATGCCCATTACAGGTGGGATTCCATTGAGCACAGTGTGGGCATGAACCAGACTTGGGAACATTTCCTAGAGTACTTTAATACGAAATATTTTTTGGCCACAGTCAGAAATGTCCTGTACTCCCAATTCCTACATCTAGAACAAGGGAACATGACTGTTGACGCATACGATACAGAGTTCAGCCGTCTTAGCAGATTTGGTGCCATCCTGATCCCTAACGAGTTAGAGAAGGCCCAGAGATTCCATCACGGCCTTACCTTCGAGCTACAGAGGTATACCACCGCAAAGGCGAGGATCTCTTATGAGGAGGTTCTTGCAGAGGCAAGGATTCAGGAGGCCATTGTCAGAGGAGCTAGACGTTCCAGCACGACCACCCCAGCTAGAGGCCAGCCTGGAGCAGGAGGACCGATCCGTCGTCCTGTAGCACAGACACAGCAGAGCAGCACCATACCCACATCAGGAACTTTTGACTTGCCACTTCTGTGGTAAGAGAGGTCACTTCGAGAAGGACTGCTGAAAGAGACTAGGGACATGCATAATTTTTGGAGCGAGCCAGCACCTTGTTAGAGATTGCCCATATCGTAGAGCGGTATCCCAGCTGACCGGACAGATGCCACCAGCACCAGTTCAGAGGATACTACCTCCACCACGAGGATAGCATCCACCAGCACCTGAAGGATTTAAGAGGGGACCACCCTTGGCCCCACAGCAGGCCCAGTTTGATCGAGCCCGATAGCAGACCGGAGGAAAGAGGCAGGGACATGCCTTTGTAATAGCAGCTACCGAAGAGAAAACAGAAGGGAAAGATATCACAGGTACCATTTTAGTTGCATCATTACCTGCAACTGCATTATTTGATTTTGGTGCTACGTTATCCTTTAGATCTAGTAGATTCGTAGTAATGCATAGAGTAGCTACTTCCCCCTTACCTAAGAGTTGGAAGATTCTTACCGAAGGAGGTATCGTGCCGGTTGCCAGCACTATTAAAAAGTGTTCGGTAGTTTTATATGGTAGAGAGATGAGAGCCCGATTCCTGGAACTTCCCATGCCATACTTTGATGTTGTGCTAGGCATGGACTGGTTAAGCCAGTATAATGCCGCACTGAACTTCCAGAAGGGTAGTGTCACCTTTAGACCGCCAGATCAACCGGAGTTTGAGTACATACGAGGGACCGTCGAGCAAGGAGTAGGACAAACAGCTGGAACTTACATAGCTATGGAGATGGTACCCCCACCAATAGTTACAGAATTTGAGAATGTTTTTCCTGAAGAATTGCCAAGCTTACCGCCTGATAGTGATATGGAGTTCACTATTGAGCTAGTACCCGGAGCAGCACCTGTATGTTCTAATGTATACCGATTAACGAAGAAAGAGTTAGATGAGCTGAAGCTATAATTAGAGGAGTTTCAGAGCAAGGGGTTTATCCATCCTAGTGTATCACCCTGGGGAGCACCAGTATTATTTGTACCTAAGAAAGATAGAACAGTACGTATGTGCATTGATTACAGAGCCTTTAATGCTTTGACCATCAAGAACAAGTACCCCCTGCCACGGATTGCTGACTTATTCGACCAGTTAATAGGAGTAGTGGTGTTCACAAAGATTGACTTGAGATCGGGTTATCATCAAATAAAGGTGCGAAGAGAAGACCTTCAAAAGACAGCATTCAGGACTTGTTATGGTCACTACGAGTTCTTAGTGATATCTTTTGGATTGACGAATGTGCCTGCTGTATTTATGATCTTGATGAACAGAGTATTCCACCAATACTTAGACCAGTTCATGGTAGTCTTCATCGACGACATCTTGGTGTATTCAAAGAGCCATGAGGAGCACGAAGAGCATCTGAGACTAGTATTAGAGACGCTGAGGAGAGAGAGGCTTTATGCCAAGCTGAGCAAGTGCGAGTTTCTCCTAAATCGTGTCAATTTTCTTAGACACGTCATCTCGGGAGAAGGTATTTCAGTAGATCCGGCAAAAATTTTATCAGTAGAGACATGGCCAACACCTACCAATGTCTCAGAGGTGAGAAGTTTTCTAGAACTTGCCGAATATTACCGGAGGTTCATAGAGAACTTCATAAAGATTGCAGAGCCGATGACCCGTCTGACCCGTAAGAAGCAAGAGTTCACCTGGACAGAGGAGTGTCAGAAGGCATTCGATGAGCTGAAGAAGCGTTTGACTATGGCACCTATCTTGACCATACCTTCTGGACCCGGAGGATTCGTGATCTATAGCGATGCATCCGGGAAAGGATTAGGATGTGTCTTGATACAACATGGAAAGGTTGTAGCCTATCCTTCTAGACAGTTGAGGACCCATGAGAAGAACTATCCCACCCACGACTTGGAGCTTACTGTAGTAAATTTTGCTTTAAAGCTATGGAGGCACTACCTATATGAAGAAAGAGTAGAGATATTCATTGGTCATAAGAGCCTAAAATATATCTACACCCAGAAGGACCTTAATCAAAGGTAGAGACGTTGGCTCGAGGTGATGACAGACTTCGAGATTGAGCTACAGTACCATCCGGAAAAGGCCAACGTAGTAGCTGATGCATTGAGCAGAAGACCCAAGGCATTCTTCTTGACTACCCAACAACATTTGTTGAGAGATCTAGAGCAGATGGGTATAGAGGTCGTTATGCCCGGAGTAGACGGACAGTTGTCGAGTTTTCAGTTGCAATTGACATTAGTGGAAAGGATCAAGGCTACTTTGCAGCCATATGCCAGATTTTAGAGGCTTCGACAGAGGACAGAGGCTGGATTACAAACAGGACTGCGAATACATGAAGATGGAACTTTGAGATGCAGATATCGTCTCTATGTTCCAAATGAAGAACTTCATCAGGAATTGATGACAGAAGCACATAGTTCAACCTACTCTATTTATCCAGGAGGCACGAAGATGTACAGAGACTTGAGACAGTACTACTGGTGGCATGGAATAAAGAGAGAGATAGCACATTTTGTGGCCAAGTGCCTGGTGTGTCAGCAGGTCAAGGCTGAATATCAGAGATCTGCCGGATTTCTTCAACCGCTCCCTATACCGGAGTGGAAATGGGAGCATATCACTATGGACTTTGTTACGGGCTTTTCGAGGAGTCCTAGTGGCCGCAATATAGTATGGGTAATCATGGATAGACTCACCAAGTCCGTACACTTTTTACCCTTAAGAGTTGGGCAATCGACGGAGGTCTTAGCAGACATGTACATGAGAGAGATGGTGCCACTGCACGGAGTGCCAGTTAGTATCGTGTCTGACAGGGATACGAGGTTCATATCTTACTTCTGATGGAGTATGCAAGAGAGTCTCGTTACTCGCCTAAAGTTTAGCACAATGTATCACCCACAAACTGATGGCCAGTCGGAGCACACCATTTAGACATTGGAAGATATGTTAAGAGCGTGCATGCTTGACTTCGGAGGATCATGGGAGGACCATCTCTATTTGGTCGAGTTTTCCTACAACAACAACTATCAAGCGAGCATCCAGATGGCTCCCTATGAATCATTGTATGGAAGGAAGTGTTATTCCCCAGTATGCTGGAGCGATGTAGGCGAGCGATAGATTCTCAGACCAGTGTTGGTTGTTCATATAGTGGAGAAGGTGAAGTAGATCCAAGGACACCTACGAGCAGCACAGGACAGGAAGAAGCATTGGGCGAATGCATATCGATGACCCTTAGAGTTCCAGGTTGGAGAATACGTATTTCTAAAGATCTCACCTACTCGAGGGACTATCAGATTCGGAGGCAGAGGAAAGCTGAGTCTGAGGTACGTCGGACCATTCGATGTGTTAGAACGCGTCAGGGAGGTTGCTTACAGGTTAGCCTTGCCACAGACTTTGGAAGGAGTCCACGATGTCTTCCATGTATCTCAGCTGAGGAGGTACATACCAGATCCGAGCCACGTACTTGACCATTCAGAGATCACAGTTGGCCCGAGTTTATCCTACCAAGAGGAGCCTGTCGAGATCCTGGACATGAGCGAGAAGGTACTGTGAGGTCAGACTATTCCCCTAGTCCGCGTCGCATAGAGACATCATGCACCAGGCGAGTCGACCTTGGAACGCGAGGAGGATATTCGATAATGTTACCCTCATCTCTTCAAAGGACTAGGTACGTATTAGTATTTTAAATTCAGTCAGTAAATCTTACCATGCGTATGTTTTAATTTCGAGGACGAAATGCTCTAAGGAGGGTAGATTGTAAACCCCTTCGACCAGTTTAGGATTAAATTTAATTGAAAAGAGGAGACTAGGATTTATTTGAATTTAATTAGAATTATGTGAGATAATTTTATGTACCCCTCTGACCATGGTATAACCTTAGCTATGCCATGTTCGTTAGTTTTTGACTTGCGCTTTCAATTATTAATCTAATTAATTTTTGGAGACCAAATTCACCCTAATTAGAACTTAACCAAGCCACATGCACTCTTTTATTGGACCAGCCCCACCCCAACAAGGTCCAAACAGGCCCAAGTCCCAAGGCCAACCTATCAAATCCCCTTATAAATACACATACCCTTTCATTAAAAACCCTAAAAATTACTATTTATCCATCACCCCAAACCCTAGCCGACCCCTCTCTCACCCGAGCTACCCCTTCCTCTACCATCCGCAGCCACCTTGCCGATGGCACTGCTCTCTACACCGGACCACCCTGCCCACCGCCAACCGCCATGGTCAACCGACAGTACCACCACCTTCAACCATCCCTTTCGCCATTGACCGAAACTCCATCACCTCGACCCCCTTAGCCGCTGCCCCGAGAGCCCCCACCACTATAATCACCGCCCACCACCACTTCCGGACCTACCCCGACCTCCCAAGCGACCGGTCAGTCGCCCCCGCACCTCCCTCAGTCGCTCCCGCTGCTGCATATCGCCGCTGTCGCTGCTGCGACTACTGCAGTGCTTCCGCAGCCGCTGCTGTTCTTCCGTCGGCCGACATCGGAGTCCGCCACTCGTCGGAGGATGACTCATCAGTAAGGAGACCCTCGTCTTGTCTACTAGGTAAACACCTGACTCTTTCCTCCTTGTATCGTATCCATATATGATCATTGTGTCATCGTGTCGAGACTTGTAGTAATAGACACAAACGCAATTAACCCTAACTAGGTATATGATGGTAGGTTGATTAATAAGATTTAGAATTGGTTTAATAACTAAACCATTTTCTTAATTATAAGACCTGTTGTTAGAGACATAAAATTCATCAATAAAACCTAGACATCGTCAAGTATGCTTAATACGGATAATAAGGACCATTAATTATACTAAACATAATTAGTTGGTGACTTATGACCTTAGCATTTTACTGTCATGGGATACACGTTGACTGAAGAAAGGGCACATGTGTATCTTAGCTACATGCACCGCGACTCTGTATTCTACCGACATGATCCTTGAGTCAGTACCGAAGGGCAACGTAGTGTATATATTACTTAGTGTATGATGATAGATTCTATATTATATTTGTGTGATTAGGATCATTGGATCAGCCAGAAGATGTTGCAGGAGCAGGCTATTGGTATTCACAGCTTCAGGACCCAGGCAAGATACCTTGCCATATTTATTGTCTAATTTAAATATTGTATATGATGTGTGATTCATGTTGCTTTATTTTATATGACTGTGCGCATCCGAGATTGACTCGGGTGCAGTCGACAGTTGCGTTGATGATTAGTGTACTTGGCATATTCATAGCAGACTCACCTTATGAGAGGATACTCTGATATCTTCCGAGACCTGACACTTTTATATGTTTTACTGTGACTTATTCATATTGGGATACGGGTCTTTGTACGCGACTAGCTATCGGTGCATGTGACGTGCATCACGGATAGTACATATTTTAGGATTGTATTTGTAGAGACTTGGCATATAGATGCATGGTATGCACGTCGAGTATTCGGCTTGTGTATTGACATGGGGCGGGGAGGACAACTAGTAGGCGTATGGGGTACACATATTGGAGCTATGATTTCGAAGAAACCATGGATCCAATGACTTCCTTTATACTGATGCCACGTTCTTCGGAGCGATATGGACGATATACTATACTGATGTTACGTTCTTCGAAGCATTATGGATGATATACTGTATTGATGTCACTCTCTTCGGAGTATAGACGTTATGCCTACACCTACCCATATATACCAGTGTTGTCCTCATATTGCATTCACTTAGATGGTTAGCACACCCTTTATTGTATTTATTTTATTCAGTATTTATATATGACATATTTTTATATATCTTGTTACGTCCCTCTGAGGACCTGGTACCTTTTCAGATTTGGATGAGGCATATTACCCCACAGTATACGGCCCAGGACAGGAGATGAGGTACGCTACAGCTGAGGAGTTAGAGGTACTACTGTTAGAGTTCCCGTGATCAATTGATAGGCTCTCTGCCTAGGATTGGGTGCATCATTATCTAGTTAGCCGATGCCCTAGTCATCATCTTTTATCTATCATTTCAATATTTATTTCGTCACAGCAGTGGGTTTGTTCCCACCTGACATTCTTGGTTGTAATATAATGTTTGGAGATTGGCGTTTATCTTCCAGCAATTATTATTAGTACATTCTTGCTGTTTATTTGTGGGTAAGATTAGTTTATTTGTTGTTCGTTGATATGGGACATGCTAGTATTTTAGGACAGTGTAGCACTCTTCGTTAAGATCCATTAAATTAGGATATCCTCAGAGATGTGACAGTTGGCTATTGTTGTAATGCCCTGCTCTGCGTCGGGATTATGTATCAGGTGAGTGGGCAAAACTTTGTTCTCTGATTATTGAATGCCTTAATAATAACCTGAGTTTTTGCTTGTAATATTTTCATAAGAGAATGATAGAACCTGCCTTGCATGTTATTGAATGAACTCACCTAGCTTGTCTTTGAAATGATAACTCTGCTAAACGAGAATCCTAAAATGCTTGTTTGAGTGCTTGAACATGTTCACTATCGTCTATTCTTCGAGAGAACAAAATTTGCCTGAATGTGATTAAGTGATAAGTCGGATTGCCCCGCAACAAAGATTGTGTTCTGATGGTTTGTCTCGTCTGCATACTAGTATTTATTTGATAGTGTTCCATGCATTCGCATGTGTCACGGCTGCTACAGAGATAGTAGAAAGCAACCATGAGTCACAGCTGTCATTAACATCAGATGAATGAGTCATTGGTATGCTGTACAACCAGCTGTCGATCCTGAGATACTCGGGGACCGCCCTACATATAGCTAAGACATTATGTTGGCTTGGATAGATGACTGCCCCTAAGATTGTGCATTATGTGTCTAGCTTTACATCTGTCCTTGGAGTCGCACGAGACACGCTGCGCACACCCTAAAACGAGAATGGTTTGCTTGCTTGCTTATTGCATATGAAACTTTGTTTCCAAACATGTTTCCAAACAATATAAATTGGCTCTGCTAGAACTGCATGAAACGAACCTTAGTAAAACTAGAAAGATCACTAGTAATGTAATATTTTATAACATGATTACTTAGTGTTGGTTTGAGTGAATGCTTGTTTCTGTTCAGTTATTTTATCTCACTAGTACTTGTATAAAGTGCTGACCCACCAAGAGTTTACTTGCTTGCAGGTACCGGATCGTCCGAGGGAGCGATAGGCGTGCCACAGTCCCTAAGACCCAAAAATCCTGGTTTCGATTGTTGCCCTGAGAATGCTATCATATAAGGGGGCATAATATATGGAACGAATGAATGCCTTTGCTAAAGGACCCCAAGTTGCCTCGATTGTTTCGAATATTCTGTTGGCTAAATGCATTGCATTACAACTAGTCCCTTTCTGCTGCTTACTCGATTGATGCGATGATAGCCAACTATCAACTTAAATGATTGGCCTTGCACGAGCGCAACCCCAGGCTCGTGCGGTATCACATCCCCGATGGGCTCGATCAGGCCAGGCCATTCCTTCCCTTTCATCGCACCCGTGGGACGGGCACGGTGATTCACGTCCGGCGCCGAGGCACGGTAATTTGTGCCCGGTTTGATAATTTTGGCCATACGGGACGGGGCAAGGCGGAGCGGCGGCCCGGGCTTGTCTGGGGCATGACAATTATCAAGTGGCATGGTCCCGTGTACTTTTGGGACTGGGGCATGACATAGTTTTAGAACCCCCTCGACCAATTTAGGATTAAATTTAATTAAAAATCGAAGACTAGGATTTATTTGAATTTAATTAGAATTATGTGAGATAATTTTATGTACCCCTCTGACCATGGTGTAACCTTAGCTATGCCATGTTCGTTAATTTTTGCCTTGCGCTTTCTATTATTAATCTAATTAATCTTTGGAGACCAAATTCCCCCTAATCAGAACTTAACCAAGCCACGTGCACTATTTCATTGGACCAGCCCCACCCCAACAAGGTTCAGACAGGCCCAAGTTCCGAGGCTAGCCCATCAAATCCCTTTATAAATATACATACCCTATCATTAAAAACCCTAAAAATTACTATTCATCCATCACCCCAAACCCTAGCCGACCCCTCTCTTACCCGAGGTACCCCTCCCTCTACCAACCGCCAGCCACCTTATCGACGACACTGCTCTCCACGCTGGACCACCCTGCCCACCGCCAACCGCCACGGTCACCCGACAGCACCACCACTTTCAACCATCCCTTCCGCCATTGACCAAAACTCTATCACCCTGACCCCTTTAGCCGCTGCCCCGAGCGCCCCCACCGCCGCAATCACCGCCCACCACCACTTTCGGACCTGCCCCGACCTTCGTAGCGACCGATCAGTCACCCCCATACCGCCCTCAGTCGCCCCCGCCGCTGCATATTATCGCTGTCGTTGTTGCGACTACTACAGTACTGCCGCAGCCACTGTTGTTCTGCCGTCGGCCGACGCCGGAGTCTGCCACTCGCCGGAGGAGGACTCGTCAGCAAGAAGACCCTCGTCCTGTCAACTAGGTAAACACCTGACTCTTCCCTCCTTGTATCGTATCCACATATGATTATTGTGTCATCGTGTCGAGACTTGTGGTGATGGACACAAACGCAGTTAACCCTAACTAGGTATATGATTGTAGGTTGATTAACAAGATTTAGAATTGGTTTAATAGCTAAACCATTTCCTTAATCATAAGACCTGTTGTTAGAGACATAAAATTCATCAATAAAACCTAGACATCATCAAGTATGCTTAATACGGATAATAAGGACCATTAATTATACTAAACATAATTAGTCGGTGACTTATGACCTTAGCATTTTACTGTCATGGGATACACGTTGACTGAAGACAGGGCACGTGTGTATCTTAGCTACATGCACCGCGACTCTGTATTCGACCGACGTGATCGTTGAGTCAGTACCGAAGGGCAACGTAGTGTATATATTACTTAGTGTATGATGATGGATTCTATATTATATTTGTGTGTTTAGGATTATTGGATCAGCCAGGAGACGCTGCAGGAGCAGGCTATTGGTATTCACAGCTTCAGGACCCAGGCAAGATACATTTCCATATTTACTGTCTAATTTAAATATTGTATATGTTGTATGATTATTGTTGCTTTATTTCATATGACTATGCGCGTCCGAGATTAACTCGGGTGCAGTCGACGGTTGCGTCGATGATTAGTGTACTTGATCTAGTCATTAGCAGACTCACCCCATGGGAGGATACTCTGATATCTTCCAAGACCTGACACTTTTATATATTTTATTATGACTTATTCATATTGGAATGCGGATCCGCGTACACGACTAGCTATCGGTGTGTGTGACGTGCATCACGGACAGTACATAATTTAGGATTGTATTTGTAGAGACTTGGCATATAGATGGGTGGTATGCACATCGAGTATTCGGCTTGTGTATTTATATGGGACAGGAAGGACAACTAGTAGGCGTATGGGGTACACACATTGGAGCTATGATTTGGGAGAAACCACGGATCCAATAACTTCCTTTACACTGATGCCACATTCTTTGGAACGATATAGACGATATACTACACTGATGGTACGTTCTTCGGAGCGTTATGGATGATATACTGTACTGATGCCACTCTCTTCGGAGTGTGGACGTTATGCCTACACCTACCCATACATACCAGCGTTGTCCTTATATTGCATTCACTTAGATGGTTAGCACACCCTTTATTGTATTTATTTTATTCAGTATTTATATATGGCATATTTCTATGTATCTTGTTACGTCCCTCTGAGGACCTGGTACCTTTCCAAATTTGGATGAGGCATATTACCCCACAATATACGGCCCAAGACAGGAGATGAGGTACGCTATAGCTGCGGAGTTAGAGGTGCTATTGTCAGAGTTTCCGTGATCAGTTGGTAGGCTTTCTACCTAGGAATGGGTGCATCATTATCTAGTCAGCCGATGTCCTAGTCATTATATTTTATCTATCATTTCAGTATTTATTTTGTCACAGCAGTGGGTTTGTTCCCACCTGAAATTCTTGGTTGTACTATGATATTTTGAGACTGGTGTTTATCTTCCAGCAGTTATTATTAGTACATTCTTGCTGTTTATTTATGGGTGAGATTAGTTTATCTGTTGTTCATTGATATGGGACATGCTAGTATTTTAGGACAGCGTAGCACTCTTCATTAGGATCCATTAATTTGGGATATCCTCGAAGATGTGACAGCTGGCTGTTGTCACGTGGCCTGGTCCCATGTACTTTTGGGACTGGGGCGTGACACCCATGCAGATCAATGACTAAATTGCTTCGGTTTTAACTCAGGGACCAAGCAAGCCTGCAATAAGAATAAGATAAGTTATAGGATCTCATCCACTTGCTTGAATCGTTCTTGATCTCTATATCAGATTTGAATTAATTTTTTGACTTGCATCCTGCCTTGATTTCCCTGTGCGCCTTTTATAGTTTATTTTGGATACAGAGTAATAGATTCACAAGCAAGCAACGAGACTCCTACAGGAATACCATAAGTTGCAGTTGTCACCTACGATGATAAAGTGATACCAGTTGGTGGAAGATAATCATCTCAACAAAGCAATCAAGCAGATCAGTATTCTTCTAGCAGGCCCAGCAACAGCAGAGGAATCGAACGTAAGGACGCGGACAAGCTTTTGCTATGACCTTGGAGGACGCGCAGACTCGTGGAGTAGCAAATTGCGTGTAAGTGATTCGTAGCTATCTATTCTAGTATTGTTTTAGCTCGTGCCTATTGGTTCTTGACCTTAGCCTTAACCTGGTAGTTTTGAACTTGCTAATAATTGATAACCTAGTATATTTTATAAAGCGATAACCTAGTTTTTTTTCTAAATTATAGTTTTCTAGATTTCCTTCACTCTGGAAATTGCATAACTTCCATTGCTTAGGGAAATGATGTTTTCATTCCCTATGTATTTTTAAACCCTCATCCTTTGATTCTCCAGGATTATGATTTTGATAGTGATGTGTTTCGAATAATGCTTACAACTGTGTCTTCTCTGTTGACCGGTTATTCTTTGATTGCGAGGACGCAATCCTCTTAAGGGGAGTAGATTATAAACCTCCAGATTTTTTAGGATTTTTAAAAATCAAATTTTCTAGAATTTTTTGTAATTTTTAACTAATTAAAAATCAAGGTATTTAGAATTAAATATTTTTAATCAATATTAAAATATTATAAAAATAATATTTTTTGTTGTAAAATAAAATATTAGATATAGGGTAATTTTTCTGGAATTTATTGGACCCCGAAACCATTTTTAAAGACCTAAAAACTAAGTTTTATTTAAACAAAAATAAACCCAAAAATAAACCCGGTTTATTTTGACATAAACCAACCCGAACCGGACCGGACCCGGTCTAGCTGAACCGGGCCCAACCCTAGCTGGTCTGATCCGGGCCCGTTAGCCGACCCGACCCGCTTCGACCCGACCCGACCCCTTAACCCTAAACCTAACCCCCGTTTCCCGACCCTTCGGCTCTGCTGCCCTCCGCCTGCAACCGTCCGCTGCCCCGCTCCTCGCGCCGCTCGACCTCCCCTCAACCGCCGGTGACCCCTTTGTTCGCCTCCCTGCAGCCGCACCAGGCCCTTGTCCTCCCTCTCCTCCTATAAATACCTGGCCGACCGCAGCCCCGATCGACTCCCCGCTGCCTCCGCCGTCGTCCTCGGCCCCTTCGCCACCACAGTGGGCAAACCCCCCACCACCATCTCACCCGCCGCCCGCTATCCCGTCAACCCCATAGTGCCACCACCACCAACGACCCCGGCCACTTCTTTCTTCCACTTCGACGACTCCAGAACCCCTGTGCCTCCCCCGCCGACGAGCTCTGTCAGCAGCCGCCTCCAGCTCCGGGACCCAGCCGCCACGACGACCTTGACGAGCCACCAGTGCCTCCGCCTTCCTCTGACCGTAGCAGCCCTAGCCGACGGCAAGAAACCCTAACCCTAGCTGTGTCGTGTCGTGCCACCTCGCAGACAGGAGTATTTTTAGCCCTCTTTAGAGCCAGGTTCAGGTAACCATTTATGTCTTCTCGCTACCCCGTTTCACGTTCCGTCTGCTGTGACGCGAACCCTGCATGACCCTCTCGATGCCCGTACAACCCGCTCGGTGTATTGCGTCCTATGGCGATCGCAAACTGCGATCCAAAATTAGAAAAATATTTATCATATTTTTCCCCGGAACTGAGTGTGCCCCGCCAAACAGGATGCCTTATCCGTGTGCTGCCTTCACCGAAAGGTGCGCACCATTAATACGGATGTGTAGGATTTCATAAAAGTTGACTTGCATGTGCGTGCACACCGGAATGAACGCGATATACCGTATCGGCCCTGTTTTGGAACTCAATGTAACTTCGTGTACACACGTTATTTTGAAACAAAACTTACGCCATCGGACTCGTAGCAATACACTGGTCCTGTGACCCAAGTTTGGTTCGATTCTGAGAATATTGACAAAATTGCTTATTATGGGCCCAACGACTCCACTTGACGGGCGATTTTGTGATCGGCTCATCGGAATCCAGTTCTGGAAGTTCCGTTGGGTTTGTATCATTATTCTGGACTTGTTGATACTAAGTTTGACAAATTTGGAGAATATTTTCTCTGACACATTTTTTGGTGCAAAGCGGGCCATATGTGGACCCTGCTTTGACCAGAAACTACTATTTTTCTCCTGTATCCAAATTGGACTCAAGGACAGGCATTTCTAGTTATTTGATATTTTCTGAATCTGATGACAATGTCTATTTCAGCAATCGGAGGAGTACCTACAAATCCTACTGATACCAGAGCTACAGTTGGAGCCAGAACCTCAAGTAAGTGTACCTTGCCAAAACTTGTAGTACCTACTTCATATTATTGTCTTGATTGATTCATATGTTGTATATGCTTAACCTAGGACCGTGTGACATTACTTAGCGTCCGAATAATATTTGGGTGCCAACGCCATACGCGGAGTTGTGTAACGTCACCTAGAGATGGATATCGAGACCCTATACATTCTCGTGCTTGCCTTATCAAGTACGTCATACCTTAGGACATAAGATACTATTCATGAGACAGAATCTTCCTGCGATATTCATGGTAATTCTGTATAGGTTACAGGTTTTATGATATATTCTTTATTCATATGCTTAGCTATCTTTATGACTCACTGCATCAGTTAGAGGTCATGATCCTGCCTGACATGGACATGAGACGTCATGGACATGAGACGTGTGATTACATTGGGTGGGGTAAGTATTACCATATCAAAGGCTAATTATATTATATATATTGTTATCTGGAGGTATCTTAGTCTCTGGCACAGAGCTTTGACACAAGTACTGGCCCTTCAAGAAAATGCTGCTATTGGTTTCTCCGACACAGATCCTATAGTAGTCTCAGCGTGTGTATGATTAATACTCTCACTTGCATATCACTTAGCTTGTTATATAGTTTACCCCATTGTTTCATTTATTGCTACACTATATTTATTTTGGCTTAAGTTATTTTGTACCTTACTATGTCCCCTAAGGACCTGGATCCGGATTGTGTCCCCAGGATTAGCAAACGAGATCTATCCCGAGATATACGGGACATGAGCTTTAGCAGGAGCAAAAAAAGCTACAAGAGCAGGCACTAGAGCAGTACTAGATCCAGAAGATGAGTGATCTCCGAGGATTTCTTCTGAGTATATGCTTTATCCATACTCAGTATTTGCTGTTGTTATCTTTATTCCTATATCTTGACTATTGTACCAGACTAATTATCGGGTTGTTCCCCAAGTTTATGTTTTATGAGATTGATCTTGCTTTATACTATGACATTGTTATATTCATTTCTGTAGATGAGATTAGTATATTAGACCATTATTGTTGTATTACAGCTTAAGTACATCCTGATGGGTCCATTTAATTGGGTTTGTCCATCGGTGTGTGCTACTGGCCATTGCCACGTGGCTAGTTCCTCGATATTTTAGGACTGGGGCATGACAAAACTGATCCTAAGGCACAACTAGAAAGATAACATAATAGATGGTGCACGGAACCTATATTACGTGTTTGGATTTGTCGAGCGGGCGAGTAGCCTCTCCACCAGTATATTCAATGTACTGATAATCCACCAGATCGTTTGTAGGGTACGGGAGAACCTCGTTCGGTGTGAATGCCTCCTTTGTATGTGCTAAGGCGTGGAGTTCACTCCAGAGCCCTGGAGCGCTGCATCCGGAACTGAAGCACATATACAAGACATAATATTGGAACATCGCCTGAATATCGCCTGGCTTGAACATCGCCTGTATCATTCCATAAATATAGCCACTTGGCATACTTTTACTGTTTCAGAGAGAGAGAGATCTGATCGAATTGTAATCTCGGCCAAGCGCCGCTTGTAACACTTGTTTATATATAGAAAGAGTTTTTATCACTTCAACTTGTGTTATTTATTTTGGTTCCACTATTGTCGACTCAGTGAACATGTTACCAAATCGTCTATGCATTTATAATTCTGCTGCACTCAGATAATCTGTATAACTCTGTGGCTTAAACTTCTTACCGCCAGCCTACGAACCAGGGCCTTGTACGGGCATGGTTCACGCTCATGCGATATCATGCCCAGATGGGTCAAAACGATCATTCCGCGTGAGCGCTAGCATGGTGATTCTCATTGAGGGCGACGATTTATACAGTACAGACAGTTACTAATATTATAGTCTGGTCGACCACAAGCTAGGTATAACCCAAGTTTCATGCAATAATTTTTGACAACGTGCCCATGCTTCTTACAAAAGAAACATATTTGGTCTGAATTTTCCTTCTACTTACAGCCGTTATTTGGACGCTTTGGGGCCTTATTTTCTTTCTCGTTGCGTTGGCGCCAGTGATTTGATGTATGCACCGTATCGACAAAAACATGAGGATACTGCGGTTTAAGAGAAAAGGCGTGGTTGAGGACTTTCTACATCGTATGGTACCGAGGAACGACCACGTGCACATGGATTGCAGGTCGCAGGCCACTTTCAAATCGTTTTGTATGACTCGCCGCATCAGGCAAGTAGGAGCTTATAAACTTGGTGAGCCAGTTAAACTCGGCGAGTACTGCTTTACGGTCATACTGCCTTAACGTAGCTGCATGAACTCGTTCTCCTTCTGTCGACGAATGGGAAGGGGTATAAACTCCTCTTCGAATGCACCATAGAAGGTAGCCCATGTAATCGTATCCTCTTCATCGTCAACTGGAAGAGATCTTCGATGCACGTCCCACCAATCGTGTGCGTTCAAGTGAAGCTCTAGTTGGGCACATGCGACTCGCTTCTGCTCAGGTACCTCTAGTAGTTTAATCTTCAAGATCAGCCAGCCAATCTAGAGCCACGATCGGATCTTCTGTCCCCATAAACGGCATATTACAGATCTTTTTGAAGTCGGCGAAGTTGAAGGTAATCACATCCTTCTTCATAAGAGTTGAGGCATTTTGACTTCAGGCGTGGGTCGTTCCACCGGTGTCATTGATGTTATCGCAGAATAGTTGGAGGCTAAGGTCTGCACGATCTATTATAGGGTATCTATCTTCTTCTGTTAGACTGCAAATCGGGCTTCTAGATTGCCTTCAACCTTGTTCTGTCTACCCTCATCTCTTCGTTATTGTGCCTCCAGCATTTGCATCACCCGTTCAAGCGGATCGACACGGGATATGGCTCACTGGCTCCTAGAACTTCTCGATATGCCAAAACTACTTTCTTATGATTGTACCTCGCCCTAAGGTTGCGCTGATACTTGCACTTGAGTCATTCCTTCAAAAGAAGGTAGCTTATATTAGGCTCATAATGTATTATGGACTCATTGTATGGAACATATCTCATTTGGGCCTAACGAGTTGAAGAGTTCGCTTAAGGAATAGATCGTTAGAGGAACTTTTCTGACATGAAGGTCATAGGAACTTGAAGCTGTGCTCTGATACCAATATGTCATGCCTCGATTCCGTGGAATCGATAGTCGTCCCCTGGGCATGACGTCGTGCATAGCTAGGTTGCGCATCGCACAAGGCCAAGGTATTTTTTATAACGAGAACATATTCAGAGTATGCAAATAAATTGAACAAAGGATTACAACATAGAAAAGTTCTCTTTTATTGATAATGAACATCTATTACAAACTCTTGAACGAGTCAAATAATTGCCACGCAGGCTTACAAAAGTGGACTCAAAATGAGAGAGCCATCGTGTACATTACATTCTTTACTAAAGCTTCAAAATAAGAGACCTCCAAGCGGGACTATCGATTTTCCATGAAGCTATATGAGTTATGTGTGCGAGCTCCTGGATCTTCAAAATGCTTCTTCTAAGGCACGATCAGGATGTGCCGGTTGGTGGACTGGAAAGGAAAGTAGCTTCATCTCCTCGTAGAGTCTCCTTGATGCGGGAAACCTATTTCTACGAGGGTCAGTATATCAAAATATACTAGTGAAGGCAAGCTAACCCAAACTATACCAAATCATAAGTTGTTATATGAAGCATGAAAGTTATTTTATGGTGTTTCTATCTTGCATTAGTTCATTTTACAAGCAAGCATTTTTATGGAAATTTACTGACATAAACTTGCCACCTTTCGGTAACTTTTACCTGCCCGTCTGAACCACTTGCACAATACTTACCATGTCCTTTCCTACCACGAAGACATAAGTTAGCTTGCACAGGTTTAAATATATAAGGGGATCACTGGCATGATGCTATAAAGGACAATAGTCATGACGAGGATGGTATGCAACAAAAGAACAGGGTACGCTGCAAACCATCTAGTCCAGAACAAGAGACTAAACTAGAAGTTCCATCAGGATCAGATCGGTGCCAGTGCCCCAGCGACCGTTCGCAGGAACTATGACCATGTGTACAAATTATCTGTGATCAAGAGCATCGAGGTTAAGTTATCAATTGATGCAGTTCAAGGCAACACGAGTACAAGATAAGTAGCATGGTATGATTCATTTTGCATAGTCTTCCTGAACAGTTTATTGTATAGCAATGTGTGTTCCATACATAGCACAATTTTAGAAGGAGTATACATTCTAACTTGAATTTGATGCATATGAAGAATATTCTAACCGAACTAGCATGCAATGAGGTAATCGTTCACAAGTTGAATGATAAGCATAATTTATCCAAGTCTATTCCTTTCTTTATCTTGACATCTTTTAGTTATTAAGGCATCATTTGATCGGAGCAAGCAAGAATACGTGATTTTAGGTCTGAAGACTTGAAAGAAGGGTCAACTGAATCAAATATAGCCACTCACAAGTTGGTTGGCGGAAGGAAAGGAAAGAGGTGCTTTAAGACTCCTTTCGTATGACGTCTACTACACGATCACCTGTATTGCCATGAACTGTTGATCAATACCTCTTCTACTCTTTTTAAGCTCAAAATAAAATGAGATTCAATAGAACGAAAGCAATAAAATCCATCTAAACCGTTCAAGAAAATATAAATCCAAAAACTAACTAAATGCACAAAAGCAATAAGGCGATTGCGAAAATAAGTCAAGAAAACTTGCAGCGGAGAGGTCCCTCTAGACTCTACCGCTAAGTCCATCCTAGGGGCACAGTCTACTGAATATGGGAATCAATTCCGAAGAAAAAAAATCTATAATGCGGGTAAGCTCTTGATTCAATATATTCTGATCGAACAATACCGATTTTTATTTCTTAGCCGCGGTCCCCGAATTGGGGGAACGAGGCACCACAGCCCACACAGGTCAGGCTTCGCAACTAGTGCGATATCATGGTAGTGCAACAACTTAGTTGTGCTACTGCAAGCCTGTAATAGGATATGATAGTATATAGGGTACTAGAATGAAAGCTAGAATACACAATCACAATTAGGAACATTTCTAATCTATTGATTCTTCCTGTTCTTATAATTCTGAATATTCCGTTCTTTGAAATATTAATGTCCTTTTTTGATGATATCGTATCTTGTGCAATATTAATTCCATTATTTTGATATGTCTTCAGGATGCCGCCAAGGACCAGGTTATACCGTTCAACAGCAGCTTCAGAGCCGTCGGCGACTTCTCGACTACCAGTCCGAGCAGCAGCAGACACTGTTCCAACTCTACCAGTTCAGAGGGCTGCCTCCCCAGTTTAGGTGGGGGTCTCAACTTTTTTTTTGGTCCTCCTCTCCCACCTGTTCAAAGGATTGTTCCAGCTATCGCGGAGGGTTATCCTCCTTCTCCTCTAGCAGTTCAGAGGGTTGTTCCAGTAGTATCAGAGGGTCTTCCACCCCTGCCACCAGTGCCGACTGACGGGGCATAGATATTTGTCATATTCTGAGAGATGATGGCGGCGGAGCCGAGACAGGCGAATGTACTATACCAGGGCATTGAGAAAGCCCACCAGGTTACATTGGCTGCAGTAGAGAAGGTGTCATCGCCCCAGCCACATGATGCACAGCCCAGACTGGGCAATATACAAGATTTTAAGAAGTTAGGTCCCCGCAAATTCAAGGGGATGGAGGGTATTATCTACGCTAATAACTGGCTTGAGCACCTCGAGCATATTATACGCTTATCTCGCCTTGCCGAGGACTTGAGGATAAAGTTGACTGGATTGCATATATCATATATTGCTAGCACTTGGTTCAGGAATGAACCACATATTTTTGATCCAGGGTAGATATGGGACGACTTTAAGGATCTTTTCAAGAGAAAGTTCTTCTCGTGCATAGCTCAACCTGGAGTAACAATTTTATAACCTCCAGCTGGGGGGGATGTCTGTTGAGGAATATGCCGTAAAGTGCGGCAAGTTGAGACGGTATGCTGCTAATATGGTACGTGATCCAGAGGATAGGTGAGCCTTTTTATGGAGGGCCTAAACTGGGACATGAAGGTCCATATTTCTTTGAGCTATGAGACATATACATCAATTCTTGCGGAGGCACGAAAGGTTGAGAGAGATCTGAGTTTGAGTCCCAAGAGGGATCGTGATATCTTGGGTTGTCCTAGTAGCAGTGCGAGACTTGCCAAGCATCCCCAGCTCCAGCAGAGAGCCTTTCAGGAGCAGCAGTAGATTTAGACGCCGGTTCGTGCTCCAGTTCAATATCACCCTCAAAGATAGATTCAGCTAGTGCCCACTTGTGCCAACTACAGAAAGTCAGGACACACTTGGGATATTTGTAGGAGGAGGCTGAAAGTGTGCCTGTTTTATGGTTTTGCAGTATACCAAATGAGGGATTGACATACAATACCTCAATTTAGTAGAGCACAAGGTCAAGGATATAGAGCTAGGCCACATGTGGCACATCATCATGCCCCACACCAGCAGAGGAAGATACCCAGCGTCATGCCCCGATTTTATGGAATTGATAGTCGTCCTCCGGGGGTGACGTCGTACGTACCTAGGTTGAGCAATGCACATGGCCAAGGTATTTTTTTTTGCATAATGAACACATATTTAGAGTACGCCGATAATTAAAAAACAAATTTATAATAAGAAAAAGTTCTTTTTTATTGATAATAAGCATCTATTACAAACTCTTGAATGAGTCAGATAATTGCCGCACGAGCTTACAATAGTTGACACAAAATGAGATAATCTTCCTGTACATTGCATACTTTACTAAAGCTTTAAAATAAGAGACCTCCAGGCAGGACAATAGATTTTCCTCTGAGCTGCATAAGTTAAGTTGCTAGCTCTTGGGCTTCAAAATGCTTCAAGTAAGCCACGATCAAGACGTGTCGGCAGTTGGACTGGATTAGAAAGTGACTTCAGCTCCTCGTAGGATCTCCTTGGTGTGGGAAACCTATTTCTACGAGGGTCAGTACATCAAAATGCACTGGTTAAGGCGATCTAACCCAACTATACCAATCAATACGTTGTTTATATGTGAATCATGCAACTTATTTATGGTCTTTCTATCTTGCCTTAGTTTATTTTACAAGCAAGCAATGATATAGAAATATACGGAATAAACTTGCCACCGTTCGGTGACTTTTACCTACCCGTCTGAACCACCTGCATAATACTTACCATGTCCTTTCCTGCCATGAAGACACAAGTTAGCTTTGCACAGGTTTAAATATACAAAGGGGTCACTAGCATAATGCCATGAGGGACGAGTTATGGTTACAGAGCAGAAATGATATGCGACACAGGTGGCGAACCCCGCCATATGCCATTTCTTCCTCCAATATACTAACTAATCCATATGTTATGTCCTGATCAAATTGGTCCCAGTGCCCCGATCACCATCCGCGGAACCCCAAACCTTGTGCACAAGTTATCCGTGACCAATGGCATCTAATCTTTAGTTATCAAATATCAAAATTTAAGGCAATACAAGCGCGAGACGAGTCCAAGACACGATCCATTTTACATAATCTTCCTGATTATTTTATTGTATAGCAAGGTCTATTATATACATAGCATAATTTATAGAAGTATAAATTCTAACTAAAATTGAAGCATGGAAAGAATATTCTAAGTGAACTAGCATGCAATAGGGTAACCGTTCATAAGTTGATTGACAAGCATAAAGTAGTCCAAGTCTATTCCTTTTTATCTTCACATCTTTTAGTTATTATGGTATCGTTTGATCGGGGCAAGTAAGATAATAAGATTTTTAGATGTGAAGACTTGGAAGAAGGGTCAACTGAATCGAATATAAGCCACTCACAAGTTGGTTGGAGAAGGAGAGAAAAGAGGTGCTTCAGGACTCTGCTCGCACGTCGTCTACTGCATGATCACCTGCATTGCCACGAACAACTGATCAATATCTCTTCCACTCTTTCCAAGATCATAATTAAAGTATAGTTCAATGAATGAAAATAATAAAATCTATTAAAATGGTTGAAGAAAATGTAAACAAAATCCAAAAATCAACTAAAGTAGAAAAGTAATAAGGCGACAGCGAAAACTAGGCAAGAAAACTTGTAGCGGAAAGGTCCCTCTTGACTCTACCGCTAAGTCGATCCTCGGGGCACGGTCTACTGAATATGAAAATCAATTCGGAAGAAGCAAATCCATAATGAGGTTAAGCTCTTGATTCAATCTATCCCGAACGAATGATACCGATTTATATTTCTTAGCCGCGCTCCCCGAATAGGGGGAACAGGGCACTACATCCTAACCAACTAATTGGAAGTTTTGTCCACAAAACTTAGGAATAGAACCTACCACTATAATAATGAAGAGAACCTTTCCCTCATCTCAGATTCAAGCTCCCAAGTAGATTCTTCGACCGAATGATTTCTCCAAAGCACGCGTACGAGAGAAACCGAATGACTTCAAAGCAGCTTATCTTTATTATCCAAGATCCACATAGGGTGTTCAACATAAGTCATGGAAGACATTGTGCACTTTAGATAGTGACGGTGGTAGGGCAATCTGATATGCGATTGGGGTAACTCGCTTTAGTATCTCGAAAGGTCCGACGAATCATGGACTTATCTTCCCCTTTTCTCCGAATCTGGTAACTCCTCGCATAGATGATACTTTAAGAAATACCCGATCACCTTCAAGGAACTCAAGTGGTCGTTGATGCATGTCTGAGTAGCTCTTCTGTTGACTCTGTGCTACTTTTAGCCATTCACGGATCAAGTGAATCTTTTGGACAGTTTGCTCTACGAGTTCCGGACCCAGAATTTGCTGTTCTCCAAATTCATCCCAACAGATCGAGGATCTACACTTCTGCCCATACAATGCCTCATACGATGCCATTTGAATGCTGGATTGATAGATATTTTTTTATACAAATTTGGCTAATGGTAGATGCATGTCCCAACTAGTCTTCAAGTCCAATACACACAGTCGTAGCATATCTTCAAGGATTTGGTTGACCCGCTATGTTTGGTTGTCTGTCTGAGGATGGTAGGCAGAACTGAACTTCAACTTCATCCCCATTGCTGACTATAGACTTTTCCAGAAGCACGATAATAATTGACCATCTCTATCAGAGACAATGGATACGAGCACGCCATAGAGTCGAACAATCTCGTTGAGGTAGATCTGGGCTAGGCAATCGGCACTCCAAGTACTTTTGATAGGTAAAAAGTGAGCTGACTTGGTGAGTCGATCAACTATGACCCAGATGGCATCATTCCTTAGTTGTATCTTGGAGAAACCAATAATGAAATCCATCATTACATGTTACTATTTTTACTCCGGTATAGCTAGGTTCTGCATCACTCTGCCCGAATTTTGGTGCTCGGCCTTTACCCTTTGATAAGCCATGAATTACGACACGAACAGTGCCACACCTCTTTTTATGCCGTACGAAGATCTCGATACATATTTGTGATACCAAAATATGAAGTGTAACCATTGCTGACTACAGGCTTTCCCAGAAGCGCAATAATAATCGATCATCTCTATCGAAGACAATGGATACGAGCATGCTGATCGCTTTTGAGGATGGTAGGCAGAGCTGAACTTCAACTTCGTCTCCATTATTGACTACAAGCTTTACCAAAATATCGTACGAAGATCCTGATACATCTTTGTGATACCCGAATATGAAGTGTAACTATTGCTGACTATAGGCTTTCCCAGAAGCGCGATAATAATCGACCATCTCTATCGAAGATAATGGATAAGAGCACGCCGATCGCTTCTAAGGATGGTAGACAGAGATAAACTTCAACTTTATCCCCATTGCTGACTTCAGGCTTTCCCAGAAGGGTAATAATAATCCATCTCTATCGAAGACAATAGATACGAGCACGCCGTGGAGTCGAATGATCTCGTTGAGGTAGATCTGGGCTAGGCGATCGGTACTCCAAGTACTTTTGATAGGTAGAAAGTGAGCTGACTTGGTGAGTCGATCAACGATGACCCAGATGGCATCATTCCTCCATTATATCTTCGGCAAACCAATAATGAAATCCATTATTACATGTTCCTATTTCTACTCCGGTATAGCTAGGTTCTGCATCACTCTGCCCAGCTTCTGGTGCTCGGCCTTTACCCTCTGACAAGCCATGAATTACGACACAAACAACACCACATCTATTTTCATATCGTGCCACCAAAATATCATACGAAGATCCCGATACATCTTTGTGATACCTGAATGTGAAGTGTAACTTGCATAGTGAGCTTCAATGAGTATCTCCTTTCTGAGGGTTGCATCATTAGGAATGCATACTCTTTCCTTCACTAGCATCATCCCGTCCGTGCTTACCGTAAAGTCGATTGTCTTTCCTGCTGAGATAAGATCTTGCATCTTTTGCAGGAATATGTCATCCTTCTGAGCGGACTTGACATTTTCTACTAAGTTGGGTTCGAGGCACAGCTGAGCCACTTGTGCCACCTTTTTTTATCTAATTTTAAGTGTATTGCCCAAAGCTTCAATATCCCGATGTAGCTTGTCATCAATAGCCAGGCTTCCAACGAATACACGACTCAGCGCATTAGCTACAATATTACCCTTGCCCGGTGTGTATCTGATCATTACATCAAAATTGCAAAGGAGTTCGAGCCAACGCCGTTGTCGTAGATTTAAATCCTTTTGTTTATAAAGATATTTTAGACTCTTATGATCCGTATAGATCTTGCACGACACTCAGAGGTAATGTTGCCACAACTTCTGCCCAAACACCACTGCCGCAAGCTCGAAGTCGTACGTTGGGTAATTTTTCTTGTAACGCTTGAACTGCCTCGACGCAAAGGCTATTACGTTTTCCCTCTACATAAGCATACCCCAAACCCTTTCCTGAGGTGTCACTATATATCTTAAAATTATCGGGTCCATCCGGAAGGGTAAGAATTGGTGCTGAGACAAGTCGCTACTTTAACTCCACAAATAAAGCTTCACAGTTGTCTGTCTACGTGAATGTTGCTTCCTTCCGAGTGAGCTGGGTCAGAGGCGAGGCGATTCTCGAAAAATCTTTAATAAATCTTCTGTAGTAGCTGCAAGACCAAGAAAATTCTGAATGTCGCTAGGTGACTCAGACCTCCTCCAGTTCATGATGACTTCTATTTTTTAGATCAATAGAGATGCCCTATGCAGAAATAATGTGCTCGAGGAAGGATATACTGTCCAACCAGAACTCGTATTTAGTTAGCTTTGAGTATAACTTATTGTCTCAAAGAGTTTGAAGCACCATCTGCAGGTATCCTGCGTGTTCATCCTTATTCTTCGAGTACACTAAGATGTCGTCAATAAAAACCTCCAAAAATTTGTCAATGAAGGGCTGGAACACATGATTCAATCAAGTCTATGTATGCGGTAGAAGCATTTATCATTCCAAATGGTATAACAGAAAACTCATTATGGCCATAACGGGTTTGGAATATAAACTTTGGCATGTCCTCTGGTTTGATCTTTAGTTGGTGGTAGCCCGAACGAAGATTAATTTTTGAAAACACTGTTGCACCTTGCATTTGATCGAATATGTCGTCTATTCTGGGCAGTGGATACTTGTTTCTGATAGTGACTTTGTTTAGCTCCCGATAATCGATACAGAGTCACAATGTTCCATCTTTTTTCTTTACGAAGAGTACAGGCGCGCCCCAAGGAGACTCGCTCGGACGAATGTATCCACGATCAAGCAGTTCCTGAAATTAGCACTTTAACTCTTTCAGTTCAGCAGGGGCTATTTTGTACGGAGCTTTGGAAATCTGTTATGTATTTGGGAATATTTTAATGGTGAACTTGATCTCTCGGTCATGTGGCATGCCGGGTAGTTTGCTCGGAAATACATCAGGGAACTCCGCCACAACGAAAGAAGACTCAACCTTTGTGTAATCCAGCTGCGTGTCCTGAACCAACGCTAAGTATCCCTCGCAGCCATAATGTAGTATCTGTCGAGCAGATATCGCTGATATCACCATGCAGGCCCTGAACGTATCTATTGCTGGACTACTCGTATAGCAGAATTTGGCTTCTCCAGGTAGGCGAAAGATGACTCATTTCTCTGCACATTCGATAGTTGTCAAGCAAGCGCCGAGCCAATTCATCCCCAAAATGATGTTGTAATCCCGAACATCTAGGACTAAAATATCGAGCGAGAGTTTCCTTCCTCCAATACAGACATAACTGCCTTGACATACTGAATGGACATGTATTTTTGTGCTCAACAGGGTGCTAACACTAAGATCTAGATACATCGGTGTCATTTTTATTTTATTTTCTATGACAAAATTCATGGATATAAAGCTATGCGTTGCACCAGAATCAAATAGCATGCATGTATGTTATTGAAAAGCAATATACCTGACACAACGGTATCCAAGGGCAGGACTTCTTCTCGTGTCATAGTGTACATCCGACCTTGAGCTTGACGATGCTCTTATTGAGGTACGGCTTGATTGGCTGGGGGGTGCTGGGGCAGGATTTGTATATTGAGGGCAAAGCTTAGAAGGACGCGGACAATCTCTAAATATATGATCTGCGCTGCCACAGTTAAAGCATAACCCTTTCTTAAGGTAACAATCGTTGGCGGTGTGCCCTGGCCTTTTGCAGAAGAAGCATAGCCCTTTCTCTTGGTTCCCTTTAAGCTGACCGCCTTTATTTGGATGCTTTGCAGCATTATTTCCTTTCTCGTTGCCTTGGCGCTTATGATTGGAGGTATACATAATACTGACAGCAACTGTAGGATACTGCGATTCGAGGGAAAGGGCATGGTTAAGAACTTTTTGCATAGTCTGGTACTGAAGAACGACCACGTATACATAGATGATAGGTCGCAGGCCTCCTTCAAATTGTTTGGCAAGAATCACCACATGAGGTAAATAGGAGCTTGCAAACTTGGCGAGCTAGTTGAACTCGACGGAGTACTGCTTTACTGTCATGCTGCCTTGTCATAGTTGCACGAAATCATTCTTCTTCTGACGATGTATGGGAGGGGGTATTAACTCCTCTTCAAATGTGCCACGGAAGGTAGCCTATGCGATTGTCAAGACCCACACCCGATATAGGGGTACGAGAGCGTGGGTACGTCCAGCCTATGCCGCAGCATCGACGGTAGAACGCTATCTAGGTCATGTAACTATCTAATCAATCTCTCATGAATACCCAACTCCATAAGGAGACGTGGATATCATAAAATAATGCTGGATACTCAATCACATAAACTAAGCACGATGAGATATCAAGGCAAGCAAAGAAAAAAATACAAGACAAGTCTAACGGCAAAATAGTCATACCTGCAGTCAGCAACGTCTAAACCCCAAGTGTGTCAGAAACAAGTCCACTAAGGTCACAGTCTGGAAAATATTTTTCAGTCAGGAAGGAGCAAAGCACATTTCTAATTAGCAGTTCTATATCAATGATATAAACTATGTAGCAGTATATAGATAGAAATATACAAGATGCAAGTATAGGTATGAGAAACATACAATAAAGGATATACTGGAAATACTGTAAGTAAATGCAGGAAAAGAAACAATATGTCAATGAGTAAGAATCCTATGACTAAGTATGTGAGTACTAGCTTTAACATGTGATCGGCTTGGGACTAGTAAACTCATTACATTGGTTAGCGATCATCCTTGAGGTCAGGCTAATCCGTAAGAATAGCTATGATGCGAGTAATAGTCAGGCTAACCATATGTAAAAGTGATGAGGCCTGTAAATGGTCAGGCCGCACCCAACGTGAGATATGGGGTGAGCTATGATGCTTGTAGAGTTGGGTATGATCACATATCTATACTAAAATACTCCCCATCCCCGACTGGTATAGTAGATCCAATCATGGTACGCTATGGCACGGGATTCCCTAGGGAGGTAGCAAATCTCCCCGGGACTCAGTGTCTGTACATGCACAAGATAACAAGGAAACAAGTCTTGTACAAGTTACACTATGAATAAGGAATAACATCTCATGACGAGATCCGTGTATACCAATCCGTGTAACCAGCGTGTCAAGAGCATGGATATTTACACTAGATACAGTGAACATAGAGAATATCATAAATAAGAAACTAATCAGATAATGTACTCGCCTTGGGTCCTTAGCTGGTGAATATCGATGTCCTGTCCCTGAGTATCGTCTGGAGGATCCAACAGTCCTATACACATATAATTATATCACTTGTATCAGATGCTACACTAACACACAATAGAAATACACTGGCCTCAAGGCTATGCCAGGCATGGCTCTAGTCAACTAGGGTCATCTAGTAGGGATACGTATATAAATACACATTTACACTCAAAGTATATACCAATAAAAACGTATATAATATATATATATAAGTGTCTATTAGTAATTGTACAAAATACGTATACGTGTATATACACTAAATAGATGTATATATTTATATATTTATATACCAAAATACATATTTGTATCTATACCAATAAAATATTTTTATATATATGTATATTAACTAATCAGAGAATGTATATAATGCCACACTTCTCAAGGTGATCCCAAATGAAGTAGCAGTTAGTTCCAATGAGTCCGAAGTAGTCCAAATAGCTAGAATCTATATAAAGAAGTCCAAGATCGAAGTTCGCCACGATAATCGAGATAAGGATACCAGGCCCGCAATACATAGAGAAAACATACAGGGGTTAGCTAAGATTAAGATTGACAAGTTTAGCTAATAAGAGAAAAGGGTCGTTTGCTTGTTATTAATGTAACACCTTAGTTTATGAAAATTATTTCGAAACCACTTTGAACAATAATTGTTAAAACTTTTCTTTCGAACATAATTACAATTAAAAGTTTATTTATAAAAAATCTAGAATTTATGTAAAAGCCAATATATATTTATCTATAGTAAAATCGGTTACCCGCCCAAATAAACTGATTTTTTGAACTAATCTTATTATTGAAACTATTTCTTAATTAATAATAATAAACCCCAAAAATTATTATATTTTTACATAATCAAAAACCCTTATAATTTTTTACATAACTAAACTAATTATATATTAACTAAACTAATTATATATATTAATATAACTAACACTGTTAACCGTAATCTACTAATACAATTCATTTAGACACTGAATCGAAAGAAAGGGGGAAGAGGGAAGCTCACATTGGGGGGGGGGTTTCCGGCGTCGACGCGGAGAAGGTCCGCCGGGGTCGGACCGGACAAGGCATCGCTTATCAGAATAGTGCCGACGTCGATGGATCTGGAGGCGCAGGGTAGCAGCGAAGCTCGGCGGCGGCAGCGAAGCTCAGCGGCGGCAGCGAAGCTCGGCGGTGGCTGGATCTTCGAGCTCGACGCACGCGGAAGGAGGGGACGGCGAGCTCGACTCAGAGGAGGAGATCCCCCAGCCACCGGAGACGGTTAGGTCGAAATCTAGGGTTAGGTTTTGCTCTGTGGATGTGTCATTGTTGGATCGTGTCCGGGGCTGGACACGATGGATGATGTACTGTGGTGGATGTGTCCGAGTGTTGGACACAAGGATTTGATGTACTGTGGTGGATGTGTCCAGATGGTGTCGGACATAAAATCTTATTATAATGTTGTAATAACTGGACACAGGAATGAAGGGATACGATAGGACACCCGGGGTCGGACCCGAGGCCAACACTGCTGACACGGTAATGCTGGACACACGGACACGAGCACACAAAACAAATGGTGATGGCTGCTGGCTTGTGGGAATTTGTGAGGGCTTTCCTAGGTTTTGGGATTAGGGTTTTCTTGGGAAGGGTGTGGGTGTGTGACTTTAAATAGGGAGAGAGGGTGTGAATGAAAGGTAAAGATTGGCCCAATTAATGAATGGCCAAGATTAGACATGAATGAGTTCTTCATGTGGGAATGAGGGTGTGATGACTAGTTTAATGGAAGATGGTAAACTTGTAAAAAAATTTAAAAGAAAAAGATTATAATTTAAGAAAATATTTTAAGAAGCTTCCAAGGCTAACTGATTCCCAATTAGCTACTAATTAAACCCATATTCCAAAACCTTAGAAAGTATGTAATTTATTTATTTACTATCCCAAATGGATATGAAAATTTATTATGAACTATCAACTAGTCCTTCGAATAATTTTATTAAACAATAATTTCATTATTTCAAGCCAATAAATATTCGAAGCTAGAGTATTATATACATATTATTTATTTATTTATTTTATAATAAATTGACATTTAGGAAAAATGATTTTTATAAAAGTTTTTAAATCACCTTCTAAAATCAAACATTGTTCAAAAATCTAATACTAAAATTCAAGAAGAAAATATTTTATAAACTTGATATTTAAAATAAATTAAAATCTAAATATTTCGGGAATTTGGAAATCGGAGGTTACAAGTCTATCCACCTTAGAAAAATTTCGTCCTCGAAATTTAAGATCCTCAATAATTGTATTTACTCATTATATTATTTCTATCAAAATTTAAATTTCAAACCAAATAATCATGAAGAAATTCCATATTGTTATTTCAAAACCTTTCAAAAATTCTATAACATCATATTCCTGAAAATCTTCAAGTTTAAAATCAAATTCAATTTTTTTTTTCATAATCTCCTCCAAAATTTAAGTTCGTATCTAAATACTCAAGAATTTTTAATATACAATCCTCCAATTGAAATCCAATCATTGCATATTTATAAAATTTAAAAAATCTGTATCCCAAAATTTAAATTTTAAACACTAATCCATTAATCATCTTACTCTCCTAACTCAAATTCAACTGATGCTTATTAAAAATCTAAATCCTCATCCCAAGAATTGAATTCGACACTATTCAATTAACGATTTTATTTCCTAATTTTCTTTTTTCTCAAAATACTCAACAATGCGATACTTACGGAATCTTCAATGCACATTCATAATATAAAATTTCTATCTTGCAATCAAATAGATATAATGATAATTTCCCAAATTTTCTTAAATTTTAATAACCAATTTAATCATATCAAGACCTTCCTAAAATTAATAAATCCTCAATTTTTGCCCTGTGAATTTCTTAACTCTCTATTTAAGTTAGTGTTTATCCTCGAATTTCAATCATACCTCAATTTTTTGTAAAATCAATGACCCATCACCTCTGTTATAACAACCCCTTAATTCTTTATTTAATTTAATGCTTATCCACAAATTTAATCCTCTTGTCCCTTTTTGTCAATTATAACCGTGTCATAGATCTTTGCTATGGTAAAACCCTAATGATCATGGTTTAAGAAAATTCTACCTACAGCCATGCAATTTAAGAAAATATATAGGTCATGTGTCTTTTGTCATGGTACTGCAGTCTCTGTCAGGGTGTACTACCAATTTTATTCTAACTAGAAAATTATGCATACGAATTACAGTACTAGGGAAGTCAATCAATCAAAAGACAGAAAAGGAACATTAGGAGGGAAAGAAAGAACCTGCTAACATATTACTTGTAGTATCTCCTATCTCTAACAAACACTTAACTCTAGCACATTCACTAACTAATTTCTATCCCTGTACACTGGTACCGATATCAACTAATCATTAATCTACAAGATCCATGAATATATCAATATTGCACACACCTGTCTATTAATACCAAAATCTGATACCAAGAACCTCTAACACGATTATAGGTCAATTGGTGCATGTAAAGTTTGATACCTCTATCTCTTTAGGTACCCCTGTTCTACTTTAGTACACCCACTGCTAGTTCTCGTTCCTACTACAATTGTCCATACTATTTGTTCTTATCACTCAAGTGCACACCAAGTGTAACACACCATACTAAGTGCTAAACCCTTTCTAATACAACTCTAGATGGACACCCAAGTTTGTCTGCGGTGCCATCTCAACCATGCCCAAGTCATCAGATCCTTACACATATATATTGTCTACTCATATATTAATATATATATATATCTCTTCCACCATAAAATTTATCCTCAAATTTAATCGTCAAGGTTTAACTTCTCGAACAGATTTAAAATAAAATGCATATACCTCCTCAAAGTCAGATACTCAACATCGGAAAAAAATTTATCACTTCTAAAATCCTTGTAGCCTTGACCATGTTTATTGAATCAAAATTTGAACCCTCAAAAATTTAATGACATAAATCTCAACCCCTTAAAAATTCTGAAAATTAAATTTCATTTCCACTCTTTAATTTATAAATCCACAAATATACATATCAGTGCTCACGGTCTCTGATACTCAAGGTGCACTCAATACATCTAGGGTCTATAACTGTGTACTAAAATTGTACTGCCCGAATCACTTGTACTATTACCTCCAATGATCAAAGTTATCATCACATATATTTTCTTTCATGATTTTCAATCTATATTAACTGGTATATTATCCAATTATCATCAAGCAGAGTGCTTACTGTTATTAGCATCATTCTCGACTAATCCTCGATATAGAACCATTAGCACTCTTGGTATTATATCACTAGCTTCATTAATGGATTATCCCATCAAGCTCATTAGAACTCATGATCACATGTATCTTCTATAACACTCATGTTTCCTTACTCTCATGGGCAAGTATATGGTTCTCATCTCAATTGATGTATATGTATTTCCCTTTAACCTTTTATAGCCCGTTAAACTAATCCGTGATACGCTTCACCATTTTCATTACCAATTTCGATATTTCTCTACTCATGACACCTTATTATAACTCCTCATGCATATAAATTTCTTACCTTTAACACACCCGATATCAATCATCAAATTAAACGTCATGCTCCATTAATCCTTAACACAATTCCTTGATACCTAATTGTTTACATAGATCACTCAATTACATAATCATGATTATCCAGGACGGGTAATTGGCTCTGATACTAACTCTGAGAACTATCACTGATACTCTATACTCTCCTTCTACTTATAGTACTATAATGACACTTATCCCAGAACCATTGTTACAAGGTACTATGCTAAGGGCTAACTCTATATTAAAGCCTACTGCTCACATGTCCAACTAGGAAATACTTACAACTTACTAGCAACACAGTCAATACTAATACTCAAGACACAGACATAATTACAAGTCACTAATTATCATACTTAATAAGGAATCCTCAAAGAATAGGAGCTCAAAAAGTCTGGATTGAGGACTGAAGGTGTTTCTACTGCTAGCAACCAAAAGAAACGATGGAATAAAGTCTTGTATAACAGAAATAGATAAGTGTTGAGATGATACTTTAAGAACAAATTTTAAGACACAACCTGATAATCATATATGTCGGTCAGAAATCATGACGCTGAGAATCCTCGCCATGCCAGTAAGCATAGGTACGATAAACGACAGGTTCCGTAACTAAAGTACACAACCCTATAATCATGTCATCTAGAATCTTCGCTAACCGGTACGGCTGCGATAAACTCTAGGTTCCATAACCAAAGCAGACGTTTCACCTTTCTTACTGTTCTCATCAATATATGTCATCAGATGATATCGTAAAATTTAGTCCGTAAGATTCATCTCGTCATGAAATCAACTCTACAATGAAACCAAGATCCTAACTTTAATAATTGATCAACAGGAATTAAACTCAATATCAACGAGTGAGGACGGACGAAAACAAGGCGAAGGATTTAAAATTAGAAATTATAATAAGATTCTCAAGGGGTCGTCCCAGGAATCTCTCAAGAATTTATGATTGAGTATCCTCTCTCATCCTAGTATCCTATGTCCTATATTCTATAGCAGGCACGTAGTAGTACAACTATGATGTCACACTACTACGACATCGTACAACTTGCGAAGTCTGACCTGCATGGGCCACCACTAAAAATATGTCACGACCCGCACCTGATATAGGGGTACGAGAGCGTGGGTACGTCCAGCCTACGCCGCAGCATCGGCGGTAGAACGCTGTCTAGGTCATGTAACTATCTAATCAATCTCTCATGAATACCCAACTCCATAAGGAGACGTGGATATCATAAAATAATGCTGGATACTCAATCACATAAACTAAGCATGATGAGATATCAAGGCAAGCAAAGAAAAAAATACAAGACAAGTCTAACGGCAAATTAGTCATACCTACAGTCAGCAACGTCCAAACCCTAAGTGTGTCAGAAACAAGTCCACTAAGGTCACAGTCTGGAAAATGTTTTCCAGTCCGGAAGGAGCAAAGTACATTTCTAATTAGCAGTTCTATATCAATGATATAAACTATGTAGCATTATATAGATAGAAATATACAAGATGCATGTATAGGTACGAGAAACATACAATAAAGGATATACTGGAAATACTGTAAGTAAATGCAGGAAAAGAAACAATATGTCAATGAGCAAGAATCCTATGACTAAGTGTGTGAGTACTAGCTTTAACATGTGATCGGCTTGGGACTAGTAAACTCATTACATTGGTTAGCGATCATCCTTGAGGTCAGGCTAATCCATAAGAATAGCTATGATGCGAGTAATAGTCAGGCTAACCATATGTAACAGTGATGAGGCATGTAAATGGTCAGGCCGCACCCGACGTGAGATGTGGGGTGAGCTATGATGCATGTAGAGTTGGGTATGATCACATATCTATACTAAAATACTCCCCACCCCCGACTGGTATAGTAGATCCAATCATGGTATGCTATGGCACGGGATTCCCTAGGGAGGTAGCAAATCTCCCCGGGACTCAGTGTCTGTACATGCACAAGATAACAAGGAAACAAGTCTTGTACAAGTTACACCTTGAATAAGGAATAACATCTCATGATGAGATCTGTGTATACCAATCCGTGTAACCAGCGTGTCAAGAGCATGGATATTTATACTAGATAGAGTGAACATAGGGGATATCATAAATAAGAAACTAATCAGAGAATGTACTCGCCTTGGGTCCTTAGCTGGTGAATATCGATGTCCTGTCCCTGAGTATCGTCTGGAGGATCCAACAGTCCTATACACATATAATTATATCACTTGTATCAGATGCTACACTAACACACAATAGAAATACACTGGCCTCAAGGCTATGCCAGGCATGGCTCTAGTCAACTAGGGTCATCTAGTAGGGATACGTATATGAATACACATTTACACTCAGAGTATATACCAATAAAAACGTATGTAATATATATATAAGTGTCTATTAGTAATTGTACAAAATACGTATACATGTATATACACTAAATAGATGTATATATTTATATATTTATATACCAAAATACATATTTGTATCTATACCAATCAAATATTTTTATATATATGTATATTAACTAATCAGAGAATGTATATAATGCCACATTTCTCAAGGTGATCCCAAATGAAGTAGCAGTTAGTTCCAATGAGTCCGAAGTAGTCCAAATAGCTAGAAACTATATAAAGAAGTCCAAGATCGGAGTTCGGCACGATAATCGAGATAAGGATACCAGGCCCGCAATACATAGAGAAAACATACAGGGGTTAGCTAAGATTAAGATTGACAAGTTTAGATAATAAGAGAAAAGGGTCGTTTGCTTGTTATTAAGGTAACACCTTAGTTTATGAAAATTATTTCGAAACCACTTTGAACAATAATTGTTAAAACTTTTCTTTCGAACATAATTACAATTAAAAGTTTATTTATAAAAAATCTTGAATTTATGTAAAAGCCAATATATATTTATCTATAGTAAAATCGGTTACCAGCCCATATAAACTGATTTTTTGAACTAATCTTATTATTGAAACTATTTCTTAATTAATAATAATAATCCCCAAAAATTATTATATTTTTACATAATCAAAAACCCTTATAATTTATTACATAACTAAACTAATTATATATTAACTAAACTAATTATATATATATTAATATAACTAACACTGTTAATCGTAATCTACTGATACAATTCATTTAGATACTGAATCGAAAGAAAGGGGGAAGAGGGAAGCTCACATTGGGGGGGGGGGGTTTCCGGCGTCGACGCGGAGAAGGTCCGCCGGGGTCGGACCGGACAAGGCGTCGCTCATCGGAATAGTGCCGACGTCGATGGATCTGGAGGTGCAGGGTAGCAGCGAAGCTCGGCGGCGGCAGCGAAGCTCGGCGGTGGTTGGATCTTCGAGTTCGACGCACGCGGAAGGAGGGGACGGCGAGCTCGACTCAGAGGAAGAGATCCCCCAGCCACCGGAGACGGTTAGGTCGAAATCTAGGGTTAGGTTTTGCTCTGTGGATGTGTCATTGTTGGATCGTGTCCGGGGCTGGACACGATGGATGATGTACTGTGGTGGATGTGTCCGAGTGTTGGACACAAGGATTTGATGTACTGTGGTAGATGTGTCCAGATGGTGTCGGACACAAAATCTTATTGTAATGTTGTAATAACTGGACACAGGAATGAAGGGATACGATAGGACACCCGGGGTCAGACCCGAGGCCAACACGGCTGACACGGTAATGCTGGACACACGGACACGAGCACACAAAACAAATGGTGATGGCTGCTGGCTTGTGGGAATTTGTGAGGGCTAGCCTAGGTTTTGGGATTAGGGTTTTTTTGGGAAGGGTGTGGGTGTGTGACTTTAAATAGGGAGAGAGGGTGTGAATGAAAGGTGAGGATTGGCCCAATTAATGAATGGCCAAGATTAGACATGAATGAGTTCTTCATGTGGGAATGAGGGTGTGATGACTAGTTTAATGGGAGATGGTAAACTTGTAAAAAATTTTAAAAGAAAAAGATTATAATTTAAGAAAATATTGAAGCTTCCAAGGCTAACTGATTCCCAATTAGCTACTAATTAAACCCATTTTCTAAAACCTTAGAAAGTATGTAATTTATTTATTTACTATCCCAAATGGATATGAAAATTTATTATGAACTATCAACTAGTCCTTCGAATAATTTTATTAAACAATAATTTCATAATTTCAAGCCAATAAATATTCGAAGCTAATATATTATATATATATTATTTATTTATTTATTTTATAATAAATCGACATATAGGAAAAATAATTTTTATAAAAGTTTTTAAATCACCTTCTAAAATCAAACATTGTTCAAAAATCTAATACTAAAATTCAAGGAGAAAATATTTTATAAACTTGATATTTAAAATAAATTAAAAATCTAAATATTTCGGGAATTTGGAAATCGGAGGTTACAGCGATCGTCTCTTCGTTATCATCTGTCACGCCCCGATCGTCCGCAGGCAAATCAGTCATCCCTGCTAGGTCGTGCCAGCGCTCCCGCAGGACGATCGCTTTGACCCATCTGGATATGATATCGCACGAGCATGAATCATGCCCATACAAGGCCTTGGTTTATTAGTTGGAGATAAGAGATCTAAGCCACAGAGTTGCACAGATTTTTCGAGTACAGCGGAATATATAAACGCATAAGCGAATGGTAACAAGTTCACTGAGTCGATAATAGCGAAAGCATTAAATAACATAAGTTGAAGTAAAGCAAGCTCTTTTATTGATATTGAAACAAGTGTTACAGGCGATGCTAGGCCTAGATTTTAAGTCGCTCAAGCACTCGCTCTCTGAAACATAAAAGCATGCCAAGTGGCTACCTTTGTGGAATGATGTATATATGATGTTCAGGCGATGTTCATGCGATGTTCAGGCAATGTTCCAACATTATACCTTGTATATATACTTTTTCTCTAGATGTAGTGCCCCAAGGCTCCAGAGTTATCTCCATGTTTTAAGCACACCAAGGAGGCATCTGCATCGAACAAGGTTCTCCCACACCCTGCAAACAACCTGGTGGATTATCAGTACACGAATGCACTGGTAGGGAGGCTACTTGGCCGCTCGACAAATCCAAATACGTAATATAGGTTTCATGCACCTCTATTATTTTGTCTTACAAGTTGCCTTAGGATCAGTTTCAAGGCAATATTGAATAGCCTAAATTGTATGGCAGTGCGCCGTGCGATATAAGAGGAAACACGGCGAGACTTACCAACTTACCACTTTTTTTCCCTGTCCAAGGCAAACCAAGTTAAATCAAGCATGAACATTCATAATGAAAATCAAGGTAATAGCATATGCAAACGCTAGTATTGTTATATCATGATCGTTTAGGTGTTCAGTTGTTCTTTGATTCGATGCACTGACTCGTTCGCTGATAGCCGCTAAGCGAGGATAACTTATCTATTTGACATGTGTCGCTGGCATAGCCATAAAGGACCAATTTAGTCAATGATCAGGATAGAATGTAACAAAAGTATGTGAGGCACTACAAACCATTCCGTCGAAGTATGTGAGATTATACGTGAATTCCATCCGGATCGAATCAGCTCCAGTGCCCCGGTGACCATCCGTGGAACTATACCTTATTTTTGAGTTGTCTACGACATGCAATTATTGGTCTATCCAATTTCAGAGATACACGAGTACACGAGATACACGAGATACTTGAATCTTGATTCTTGCTTTGAATGAGTATTACTCTACGAGCTGTATTACTTGATTTGCTTGACATAATTCTCGTTCAGTGAATAACTTGCCTTGATGCATTCCCCTGGTTCGGGGCTGCATTGGAGACCTAATAGTCCTGGATAATTTCAGGATTATTCTTGCACAAAACGACTATTAGATAGTCTTTCGAGGAGAACTAAATGAATGCATGACATGCACAGGGTTACACAATTAAGGCATTATTTATTTAACAAGCATTCAATCGAGGCAATATATATAAGCAGGGAAGCATGCATTTATATAACATAAGCATTCACGTTGGCTCGGGCCCGTAGGTAAGCCGAGAGTAAAATCGTATGGGACTTCCCGAGTGACATATTTTAGGGTCGTGCAGTGTGAACAAGTGAATAGTGCACTACAGAAGATATGTATGTCATTCTACTCGAAGCATAGCGGAGTCAAATTGCGCAAGGCAAAGGTAGCATGCAAGGGTCTGAACATATGTATAAGCAATATTTTATTTCCATGTTTTAGCATAAGCAATACAAGTTGAGATTATTCCCTTAGTTAGGTGCATTGGATTCTTATTAGCATACATGGGGTAATTCACCTAGCGTCTAGCATATATCATTCCATATTTTAAGTGTGCTGGCTAAGAAAAGATAAGTTCACTGTAGCCACCCACCTTAGCGATATTTTTGCCTCGGTCGAGTGATACTCCGAGCGAGCCTATGAAAGCCTATGTCAAACTCTTGTACGGACAAGTCTGGATATTCTTTGCCTCAAACGAGTGTTCTCGCCTGAGCAAGGTGGGTCAGGACATTGCACTATTGCCATTTGAATTGGCAGTCCGCTTGAGCGAAATAGGGTGTTACATCATCCATCACTAAGAAAAAGTCTTATCCTCGAGACTTCCTGAAGGCAGGCCATAATCTAGGGTTGAAGCAAAACTACACAAGTCGTTATACTTGTTAATTTGGATATTCACTTGCACAGGCATCGAGATCAGCATATCATGAGTCTGTATAGTGCACATATACGAAGTGCACCTCTAGTATGAGCACGCCAACCAACTCAGCGATTGCGAAGTCTTAGCACTCGAGTTTCACATCTTTCTAAGTCTTGGATCGTGCACACATTCAAGGCTTCCCTCAAACATATGTATTCAACCAAACTTAGAGATAGTAAAATCGGACAAGCTACATGCAAAAATCTTAAGGTTTCTCACACAGGTTGGCACAAAGGCTAAATGTAGCATAATTTCATACAAGCAATCATATCACTTAAAAGCGTATTTTAGAAGTATTTAGACTTATTGTTAGAATATTCCGTTTGAGACATTAAGATAGTGTGCACATAACCCACGAACGAGCTTTCAAAACTGAGATATTCGAAATGAAGTCGAAAGGTATATAAGCCAAGATCTGATACCAACCTGTCATGCCCCGATCTCCCACAGGCAAATTGGCCATCCCCGCTAGGCAAGAATTACCGTGCCAGTGCTCCCACAGGACGATCGCTTTGACCCATCTGGATATGATGTCGCACGAGCGTGAACTGTGCCCGCACAAGGCCATGGTTCATTGGCTGACGATAAGAGATCTAAGCCACAGAGTCGCACAAATTGTTCGAGTGCAGCAGAATGTATAAACGCATAAGCGAATGGTAACAAGTTTACTGAGTCGATAATAGCGAAAGCATTGAATAACATAAGTTGAAGTAAAGCAAACTCTTTTATTGATATTGAAATAAGTGTTACAGGCGGCACTAGGCCGAGATTTCAAGTCACTTAAGCACCCTCTCTCTGAAACATAAAAGCATGCCAAGTGGCTACCTATGTAGAATAATGTATATGCAATATTCAGGCGATGTTCCAATATTATATCTTGTATATGTGCTTCTGCTCCAGATGCAGTATCCCAAGTCTCAAGAGTTATCGCTACGCCTTAAGCACGCACGAAGGAGGCATCCGCACCGAACGTGGTTCTTCTACACCCTACAAATAACCTGGTGGATTATCAGTACACGAATGCACTAGTGGGGAGGCTACTCGCCCGTTCGACAAATCCAAACAAATAATATAGCTTCTGTGCACCTCTATTATGTTATCTTGCTAGTTACCTTAGGATCAGTTTTTTGGCAATATTTAATAGCCTAACTCATGTGGCAGTGCACCGTACGATATAAGAGGAAACCCGGAGAGACTTACCAACTTACCACTTTCTTTCCCTGTCCAAGGCAAACCAAGTTAAATCAAGCACGAGCATTCAAAATAAAAATCAAGGCAATAACATATGCAAACACGAGTGTTGTTATATCATGACCGTTCAGGTATTCAGTTATTCTTTGATGCGATGTAATGACTCGCACGTGGATAGCCACTAAGCGAGGATGACTTATATATATGACATGTGTCGCTGACATAGCCATAAAGGACCATTTTAGTGAATGACGAGGATGGAATGCAATGAAAGTACGTGAAGCGCTATAAACCATCCCGTCCAAGTACGTGAGACTATACATAAATTCTATCCAGGTCGGATCGGCCCCAGTACCCAGGTGACCGTCCGTGGAACTATACCTCATTTTTGAGTTGTCTGCGACATACAATTATTGGTCTATCCAATTTCACGAGATACACAAGTACACGAGATACACGAGATACTTGAATCTTGATTCTTGCTCTGAATGAGTATTGCTCCACGATCTTTGTTACTTGATTTGCTTGACATAATTCTTGTTCAGTAAATAAATTGCCCTGATGCATTCCCCTGGTTCGGGGCTGCCGCGGTGACCTAATGGTCCCGGATACTTTTAGGATTATTCTTGTACGGAATGACTATTAGATAGTCTTCCGAAGAGAACTTAATGAATGCATGACATGCATAGGGTTATACAATTGAGGCATAGTTTATGCAATAAGCATTCAATCAAAGAAATATATATAAGCAGGCAAGCATGCATTTATATAACATAAGCATTCACGTTGGCTCGGGCCTGAAGGTAAGCCTAGAGTGAAACCGTAAGGGACTTCCCGAGTGACATATTCTAGTGTCTTGCAGTATGAACAAGTGAATAGTGCACTGTAATAGATATATATGTCATTCTACTTGAAGCATAGTGGAGTCAAGTTGCGCAAGGCAAAGGTAGCATGCAAGGGTCTGAACATATATATAAGCAATGTTTCATTTCCATGTTCAAGCATAAGCAATACAAGTTGGGATTATTCCCTTAGCTAGGTGCATTATATTCTTATTAGCATGCAGGGGGTGATTCACCTAGCGTCTAGCATGTATCATTCCATATTTTAAGTGTGCCGGCTAAGCAAAGACAAGTTTACCGTAGCCACCCACCTTAGTAATATTTTTGCCTCGGTCGAGTGATACTCCGAGCGAGCCTCCGAAAGCCTAAGTCAAACTCCTGTAGGGACAAGTCTGGATATCCTTTGCCTCAAACGACTGTTCTCGCCTGAGCAAGGAGGGTCGGGATATTGCACTATTGCCATTTGAATCGGCAGTCCGCTTGAGCGAAATAGGGTGTTACATCATCAACTGGAAGAGATCTTTGATGAATATCCCACCAATCGTGTGCGTTCAAGCGAAGCTGTAGTTGGGCACATGCGACACGCTTCTGCTCAGGTACCTCTAGAAGTTTGAAGTGATCCTCAAGTTCTGCCAACCAATCTAGAGCCACGATTGGGTCCTCATTCCCCTTAAACGGCGTATTATAGACCTTATTGAAGTCAACAAAATCGATGGTAGTCACATCCTTCTTCCTTAGAGTTTGAGGTATTTTGACTTTCAGCACGGGTTGCTCTACCGGTGTCGCTGCGGTTGTCCCAGAATGGTTGGAGGCCATGGTCTGCACGATCTGTTGCAGGATATCTACCTGCTTTTGTTGGATTGCAAATCAGGCTTCTAGATTGTCTTAAAACTTGCCCTGTCTCTCTTTCGTATGCTTCTCGGCTCGCTCATAACGAGCCACATCCCTCTGTTGGCTAGCCTTAAGCATCCGTATTATTTGCTGAATGGGATCGATATGGGATATGGCTCGCTGGCTCCGAGAACTTTTCGATGTGCCAGACCTGCTTTCTTGGGCTTGGGTCTCATTCAGCGCTAGCGATGATGCTTGCGCTTGAGCCATTCCTTCAAAAGAAGGTAACTTACATTAGGATCATAATATATTATGGACTCATTGTATGAACGTATATTAGTTTGGCCTAACGAGTTCAAGAGTTTGCATAGGGAATAGGTCGTTAAAGGAACTTTTCTGATACGAGGGTCAAAGGAACTTGAAGCTGTGCTCTGATACCAATATGTCATGTCCTGATTCCGTGGAATTGATAGTCGTCCCCCGGGCATGACGCCGGGCGTGCCTAGGTTGAGCAACACACAAGGCCAAGGTATTTTTTTCCATAATGAGCACATATTCAGAGTACACAGATAATTGAAACACAAATTTATAACATGGAAAAGTTCTCTTTTATTCATAATAAACATTTACTACAAACTCTTGAACGAGTCAAATAATTTCGTACTGGCTTACAAAAGTTGACACAAAATGAGATAGTCGTCATGTATATTACATCCTTTACTAAAGCTTCAAAATAAGAGACCTCCAGGCGGGATAATAGCTTTTTCTCTGAGCTGCATATGTTAAGTTGCTAGCTCTTGGGCTTTAAAATGCTTCAAGTAAGGCACAATCAGGATGTTCCAGCAACTGGACTAGATTGAGAAGTGACTTCAGCTCCTCACAGGATCTCCTTTGTGCGGGAAACCTGTTTTAACGAGGGTCAGTACATCAAAATGCACTGGTGAAGGTGAGCTAACCCAACTATACCAATCAACACGTTGTTTATATGTGAAGCATGCAACTAATTTGTGGTCTTTCTATCTTGCCTTAGTTTATTTTACAAGCAAGCATTAATATAGAAATTTACTGAATAAACTTTCCACCGTTCGGTGACTTTTACCTGCCTATCTGAACTACCTGCACAATACTTACCATGTCCTTCCCTTCCATGAAGACACAAGTTAGTTTTGTACAGGTTTAAATATATGAAGGGATCACTGGCATAATGCCACGAGGGATGAGTTATAGTCATAGAGCGGAAATGATATTCGACGCAGGTGGCGAGCCCCGCCACATGCCATTTCTTCCTCCAACATACTAACTAATCCATATGTTCCATCCGGATTAAATTAATCCCAACACCCCGCTGACCATCCACGGAACTCTAAACCTTATGTACAAATTGTCCGTGACCAACGATATCTAATATTTAGTTATCAAATGGCACAATTTAAGGCAATACAAGGGCAAGATTAGTCCAAGACACGATCTATTTTGTATTGTCTTCCTGATCATTTTATTGCATAGCAAGGTCTATTCTATCCATAGCATAATTTATAGAAGAAGTATAAATTCTAACAAAATTTGAATCATGGAAAAAATATTCTAAACGAACTAGCATGCAATAGGGTAACCATTCACAAGTTGATTGACAAGCATAAAGTAGTCCCAGTCTATTCCTTTTTATCTTGATATCTTTTAGCTATTATAGTATCGTTTGATCGAGGCAAGCAAGAAGACAAGATTTTTTGATGTGAATACTTGGAAGAAGGGTCAACTGAATAGAATATAAGCTACTCACATGTTGGTTGGAGAAGGAGAGTAAAGAGGTACTTCAGGACTCCGCTCGTACGTCGTCTACTGCACGATCACCAATATTGCCACGAACAGCTGATCAATACCTCTTCCACTCTTTCCAAGCTCAGAATTGAAGTACAGTTCATGAAAGAAAATAATAAAATCCATTGAAACCGTTCAAGAAAATGCAAACAAAATCTGAAAACTAACTCAAGCACGAAAGCAACAAGGCAACAACAAAAACTAGGGAAAAAACTTGTAGCAAAGAGGTCTCTCTTGACTCTGCTGCTAAGTTTATCCTCGGGGCATAGTCCACAGAATATGGAAATCGATTCTGAAGAAGCAAATCTAAAACGAGGGTCAGCTCTTGATTCAATCTATCCCGATCGAACGATACCGATTTGTATTTCTTAGTCGCGCTCCCCGAATAGGAGGAACGTGGCACCACACCCAGCAGGGTAGGGATTTTGCGTTGATGGTCAAGGAGGCCGATGCTACAGGTAATGGGTTAGAAGGTTTTGTTATATTTTGTTCCGTTCTGTTCTTTCTTCTTGTCCTTTTTCCATCTATTTGATTTGATTGCTTACTTAGTACCTTTTTGTTGCTTGTTTTATATGGTCTGTGTAGTTAGTAGTATACCTTGATAGAGACTGCAAAATCATGACAGAAAGAGACCATAACCATACATATGACAATAATTAGGGATTTTTTTAAATTGCATGCTTATATAATTTTACACAGGTTGAGGTTTGACCTTGAAGGGGTGTACAACCACCTTAAATTTTGAGGATAAAATTTTTCTAAGGGGTTTAGGATTGTAACCTTATTTTTAAGACAAGGATATTTTGGTAATTTGATATAATTAAATTTTTTTCTTATGTGTATATATATAATATGTGACTAATGGGTTATTTATTTAATTTAGCCTAGTAAAGTTGAACCACTAGTTAGTCATGACTTGATTAGTACCATTAAAATAATTTGGACTCAAGAATAGAATATTCCTTCCTAAGAATTATAAGATCGTATTCATAAAAGAAAGAGAGGGGCTTTTGAGTCAAATCAAATCATCATGACACAAACCTAACCCTAACCCTAAGAGAAAGTCTATATAAACTTCTTTATTCATGAATAGCCTTTAATTATTTTTATTTAGTTCATCCCCAAAACTTGAGAGAAAACTCTAATTTCTCCACTCCAATCTTCATCCCTGTCACTACCACATTTCCAGATTAGGGCATTTGTGTAAATTTACTATTTTGAATAATTATGTATTTAATTAATCTGCTGAGTTTTATAAACTATTTATATGTTGTTAGTTGTGTTTGGTTTAGGTCAAACCCTAGAACTCATTAGGACTAACCAAATGACTAAAGCCTAATTTGAAATCCCAAATTCTAGAGAAACCCTAGAATTTCAATTTTAGGTTTGAACCTCAAACCCTAGAATGACTAAACCTTAGTTAATTAAGTTCTTCATGACCTAACATGGGGGATTAACCTAATCCTATGCATTTGAAACCCTAACCTAGTTTTTAATATAAAAGGGAGCCACCCTCAACCCTTTTCTCCTTCATGAAGAAAGAAACTATAGCCTCCAATAAGAAAAACCATTTTTCCCCACCGCCAAAATTCGGAATCTAACCCTAGGGATTCCATCTTCCTCCTCCAAAGCAAGGAAAACAAGGAGCTTGGGTCAAGAAGCCTTGGGGAAGAAGAACCTTCATTGGAGAAACCATCTCCCATAGGTAAATCCGATTTTAATCCTGCTAATTTCTGTTTTTTCTATTTGTGGTTGGCCTTTAGGAACCCTTGCTGTTTAGATTTCGATTTTAGGAACCCTTGCTGTTTAGACTTCGATTTTTGGAACCCTAACCCTAGGTATTTGAGTGTAGACCGATTTCATCCCCAACGTATAGGTTTAGATCTCGGTTCATAGGGTTTTGATTGGGGATTCATGATGTTCTTGAGTAAACCCATTTTTCTGTACACCAAGTGTTTGGTGATATGTTCCTTAGGGTTTTTGCCTATCCCTGTGTTTTAATTCCTGTATTTTGATATACCAATATATATATATATATATATAATTGCATTGTGAACAGTGTGTGTGTGCACAGTTGGGGTTTTCTGTGCAGTCGGGTAGAACTAGTGTAGCAGTGTGGTGATTGGGAATTTTCCCAGTATAGCCGGGCTTGTGGGCAGACTGTGTGAAGACTAGTGTGTTTACCCATGTGTGAGTGATAATTTCCCATAGCTGAGTGTTTAGCTGTGAGTTGTGTGTGAAATGTTAGTGTGAGTGAACCTGGAACCTATGTGTGAGGCTGTGTATTGGTGCAGAGAATTACCTGTGTATGTGAATGTCTGAGTTTCAGTGTATCAGTAATCTGTGTCTCAGTGTGTCTGTGTGTAGGTTGTGTCAGTGAGGAGTTCAGTTTACTGTCAGTGTGTGGCAATTAGTTCTGTGTATATGTGCCAGTAGGTGAACCTATGAGAGTGTAGCCCTATGTGAATTCCTATATGTGTTTGTGAGTAATTCAGTGAGTAAGAGAGCTGTGTTTGTAGCTCAGTGTGTGTGTGTATTCTGTGTGTTAGCACCTGTGCATGTATATCTTTGTATCCAGATATCAGTGTGAGTGTCCCTATTTTAGGAGTGTCCTAGTGTTTACCTGTGTCTCAGTCAGTTTTAATAGCTGTGTGTGCTGTGCAGTTTACTAGGGTATCAGTAGCTAGTGTTTATCAGTGTGTGCAGTGAGGTATTGTGTGCAGTGAGGAAACAGTGTGCCTGTGTGAGTGTGATACTGTGAATGAGTTCAGTGAGGTAATACCTGTGTGTAGGTATTTGAGTGTCAGTATGTAACTGTGTATGTGGGTGTCAGTGTTGCTGTGCAGGTGTGAGAGCAGTATATTTTAGCTGTGTGTACTAGTGTGTGTGTGTCTCATGTGTGTTAATTCCTGTGTGATCCTGTGTAGAGTATCAGTTTTAGAACAATGTGATACTGTGTATAAATCAGTGTGTGCAATGTTGTGTATCAGTCAACCTATTTGTGCCTGTGTTAAGGGAAGGTGAGATTTGAGTTCAGTCTAGTTGTGAGATTGATACTGTGTGTATCCATGAACATTTGAGGAATTAGACCATTGCCTGTGCAAGAGTGAACAAGTTCATATCCTATTTTTGGCTACCTCTAAGCTCTGATACTGTGAATTGTTCCTTAGATCAGTACATGCTGTGAGACTGTGCCTTAGTGAGGTAGTAGTAGGGGGGGTACTAGAAGTGTTAAGTTTGGCAAGGTATTAACTAGTTAACCTAGTATTGACCCGTAAACCTCAGAATTGACCTAGAAGCCTCATTTCTTAATTAGTTAACATGTTATTACCTTAATTCAGTATCTGACATTTATACTCCACAAATAGGTCATTGTGACTCCATTTTGAACATCGATCCTCACATATTCATCGGGACCACAGGCGAGTACATTCTCTGACAGTTTTCATTTGTTGATTACTTCTATAAATTCTGTTGTAGTACATACTTGATTCCGACACTATGGATACACGGGTTAGCACCCTAGATCCCCATCATGAGGAGTCGTGATTGGAATTCATTGTGCTAGCTGGGGATGGGGAAATATTAGTAGATTATGTGATCATATCCAATCATTTACATGCATCATAGGTCACCCCACTTCTCACGTCGGGTGCAGCCTGACCATTTACATGCTTCATAGCTGTTATATATAATTAGCCTGACCACTACATGCATCATAGCTAACCATATGGTTAGCCTGACCCACAAGAATCATAGTTAATCATATATAACCAGCCTGATCTAGTCCCAAGCCGATCACATAATAAACTGATAATTCAAACACTTAGCTAGATGTCTATTCTTTATTCAGATTCACTTGTTCTAGTATTCACTACTTATTGTTCTAGCATTCACTGTTTATTGTTCATTGCTAGATGCTCTATTGCCTATTTTATTTCTCCAGTACTTTACATTTTCAGCATATATTCTCATCTTGTATTTCTTACACTGTTTATAGTCTTTGTCAACTTAATGAAACTGCTGTTAGTGTTTGTGCTTCGCTCCAATCCTGACTGGATAACATTTTTCAGAGGACCTAGAGAACTTTTGCCCCACTCATTATGCCCAGGATTAGAGGGAGATTTCACTCCGGAAATCCCAGAGGAGTTGCCTATTCTAGAGGAGATCTTACCTGCCTGTACTTAGAATACTACTTTTTCTGTATTTATTATTTTAGACCAAGACTGAGTTGTATTTGTTATTTTGTGACTTTGTGAGGTCATCTAGACCCAGGACTTGAGTTGTACTTATTGTGGTTGGTTCATTATAGAACTCTTTTCCATTCTCATTGTGCCCATTATTTCTTATAGCTTGTGATTGAGTATATTTATAGAACTGTAGATTATTATCATTGTCCTCCGTACGGAGTTGAGACTATTGACAGGATATATATTATGTTGAGACCTAGACAGCGTTCTACTGTCGATGCTGCGGCGTAGGCTGGACGTACACACGACTCATGCCCAAATTCCGGGTGTGGGTCGTGACACATTTTTAGTGGTGGCCCATGCAGGTCTAGTTCTAGATTCGCATTTAGAGCGATATCATAGTGGTGCTCGCTTAGAGTATTGCTATGAGCCTATTTTAGGAAATAGGAAATTAGGCCGAGAATATGCTCAATCACAATTAGGAAATTTTTGATTCTTATAATACTGCTCTTAATGATTACTTCCTTTAGAAATTTACTGTCCTCCCTTGATAATATCGTATCTATTACCTTAATCGATTTCTTTCGCGCTGTCCTCAGGATGCCGTAGAGGACCAGATCGCAGGATCAGCAGCAGCCTCTGAGGCAGATCCAGCAGGTTTGTCACTGCTGTAAGAAGCCAGGTCACCTTTGGAAGAGCTGTAGGATGAGGCGAGGACTTTGTTTGTACTGTGGCACTGCGGGACATCAAGTAAGGGGTTGTCTTCGAGCTCCTTATCTTCCGGACCAGTGCGCAGATCCAAATCAAAGAAGTCCAGTTAAGCCACATGTGGGACCGCAGATGGCTCATCATCAGCAGCACCAGACACCAGTTCGAGGACACATCCAGCAGCAACAGCCACAAAGACAGACTCAGCCCACTATCCAGTGTGTGTATTATAGGAAGATGGGACATACCAGAGACATCTGCAGGAAGAGGTTGGGCACATGTCGGTCCTGCGGATCGATAACACATCAGCTGAGGGATTGCCCTACCATACAGACTCGCCCAGGTCAGGGTGGAGCAGCCGCCCAGAGAGGACCAGACAGGGTACCTGCCGTACCAGGAGGCCAACAACAGAGAGGACCTCTACTTCCACCGCAGCAGCAGATGTTTGCTCAGCACCGGCAGCAAAGAGGTGCACCCCAGGGGCGAGCATATGCCATAGCAGTCGAGGAGGTCGAACCAGCAGGAGACTTGATCACAGGTTCAATTCTTCTCGATTGTATTCCCGTATTTACCTTATTCGACTCTGGCGCTTCCCATAGTTTTGTGTCTGTATCTTATGCACTTCGACATCATTTAGAGACAGAACCACTAGTTAGGATTTGCAAGATCACGACTGGTGGAGGTATTATCCTAGTCCGTGATTACTGCAAGGACCGAAGGGTGTCAGTAGGAGGCCGAGAATTGAGCGTGAGCTTACTCGTCATGCCACTCCCGGGGTACGATATTGTACTCGGAATGGACTGGTTGAGTAGGCATCATGCTACTATAGATTGTTATAGAGGCAGAGTATTATTTCGACCACCAAGAGAGCCAGAGTTCGAGGTCACCAGAGGAGCAGCGGAGCAGAGCAGGATGCTCAATCACAATTATTGAGAGATTCCTGGGATGACCCTTGAGAATCTCATTATGAATTCCAATTTAATTCCTTTTCCCTTGTCTTCGTCTGTTCTCGCTTATTGATATTGAGTTTGATTCTTGTTGATCAGTTGTTAAATTTAATTCTTGGTATCGTTGTTGAGTGGATTTTTATATCAAGATGAATTTTATGGGCTAAAATTTATGGTATCATCTGATGACATATATTGATGAGGACAGTGAGAAAGGTAAAACGTCTACTTTGGTTATGGAACCTAGAGTTTATCACAGCCATACTAGTTGTCGTGACGAGAACGTAGGAACCTGACTAGGATGTACATACTGTAGTTATGAAACTTAGAGTCTCTCGCTGCCATACCGGTTGGCGTGGCGAGGATTATAGATGACATAATTATAGGGTTGTATACCTTAGTTACGGAACCTGTCGTTTATCGCACCTATGCTTACTAGCGTGGCGAGGATTCTGAGTGTCATGATTTCTGACAGACGTGTTTGATTATCAGGTTGTATCTTAAATTGGTTCTTAAAATATTATCTCAACACTTATCTATTTCTGTTGTTACAGGACTTTTTCCATCGTTGCTTTTGTTTGCTAGCAGTAGTATATCCTTCATCAAATCTAGTTCTTCACCATGGGGAGCTCCGATACTGTTCGTACCGAAGAAGGACGGTACGGTGCGCATGTGCATTGATTATAGAGCTTTGAACAACCTCACTATCAAGAACAAATACCCGCTGCCGAGGATAGATGGTCTTTTTGATCAGTTGAGCGGGGCGAAGGTGTTTTCAAAGATAGATTTGAGGTCAGGCTATCACCAGGTGAAGGTAAAGAGAGAAGACACACCGAAGACAGCCTTTCGGACCAAATACGGCCAGTTTGAGTTCATGGTGATGCCATTTGGTTTAACTAATGCACCGGCAGTATTCATGAACCTGATGAACAAGGTGTTCCACCAGTACCTTGACAAGTTTGTGGTGGTGTTCATCGACGATATTTTTGTGTATTCCAAGACCCCGGAGGAGCACGAAGAGCACCTGAGGTTGGTCTTAGAGACTCTCAGGAGGGAGAAGTTGTACGGAAAACTCTCTAAGTGTGAATTCTTCCTTGACAAGGTTGAATTTCTTTGGCATGTGGTATCGGGTGAGGGAATCTCGGTTAACCAACAGAAGATCGAGGCAGTGGAGTCGTGGCTACCCCTAGTTCGATAGCTGAGATCAGGAGTTTTCTCGGGCTAGCAGGATACTACATGAGGTTTATACAAGACTTCTCCAGGATTGCAGCGCCGATGAGCAGACTGACTAGGAAGGATGTGGATTTTGTCTGGACGGAGGATTGCCAGGCCGCATTGATGAGCTGAAGAAGAGATTGACGACAGCTCCAGTTTTGACGTTGCCAGCAGGGACAGGTGGTTTCACCATCTACAGTGATGCTTCAGGGAAGGGTCTGGGATGTGTTCTTCAGCAGCACGGGAAGGTAATTGCCTATGCTTCCAGGCAGTTACGCCCTCATGAGAAGAACTACCCCACCCACGATTTGGAGTTGGCAGCAGTTATCTTCGCTCTAAAGCTGTGGAAACATTACCTGTACGGAGAGCGTGTGGAGATCTTGTCACGACCCACACCCAGTTTAGGGGCACGAGTGCGTGGGTACGTCCAGCCTACGCCGCAGCATCGGCGGTAGAACGCTGTCTAGGTCATGTAACTATCTAATCAAACTCACATGAATACCCAACTCCATAAGGAGAGGTGGATATCATAAAATAGTGTTAGAAATAATCAATCACCTAAACTAAAGCACGATGAGATATCAAGGCAAACAAGAAATACAAGACAAGTCTAATGACAGAATAGTCATAACTGCAATCAGTAACATCCAATCCCCAAGTATGTCAGAAACAAGTCCACTAAGGTCACAGTCTGGAAAAATATTTTCCAGTCAGGAAGGAGCAAAGTACATCTCTAAATAGCAGTTCTATATTAATGATATAAACTATGTATCAGTTTTAGATGGAAATATACGAGATGCATGTATAGGTACGAGAAATGTACAATAAAAGAAATACTAGAAATACTGTAAGTAAATGCAGGAAAAGAAACAATATGTCAATGAGCAAGAACCTATGACTAAGTGTGTGAGTACTAGCTTTAACATGTGATCGGCTTGGGAACTTGATCAGGCTGGTTATATGTGATTAGTTATGATTTATGTAAGGTCAGGCTAACCGTTGGTTAGCTATGATGCATGTAGAGGTCAGGCAAATCACACGTAACAGCTATGAAGCATGTAAATGGTCAGGCCGCACCCGACGTGAGATATGGGGTGAGCTATGATGCATGTAGAGTTAGGTATGATCACATATCTATACTAAAATACTCCCCACCCCCGACTGGTATAGTAGATCCAATCATGGTATGCTATGGCACGGGATCCCCTAGGGAGGTAGCAAATCTCCCCGGGTCTCAGTGTCTGTACATGCACAAGATAACAAGGAAACGAGTCTTGTACAAGCTACACCATGAATAAGGAATAACATATCATGACGAGATCCGTGTATACCAATCCGTGTAACCAGCGTGTCAAAACATGGATATTTATACTAGATACAATGAAACATAGGAGATATCATGAATTAGAAACTAATCAGAGAATGTACTCGCCTTGGGTCCTTAGCTGGTGAATACCGAGGTCCTGTTCCAGAGTATCGCCTGGAGGAACCAACAGTCCTAAAGACATATAATAAACAATAAAACATTTGCATCAGAAGCTATACTAAACGCACAAGCAATTACTAACTCAGGGGCTATGCCAGGCATGACACTAGTCAGCTAGGGTCAAGTGCATCAAGTTGTAAGGCATCGCGTCTGTGATTGCTGGGCAAGACAGACGTTCAAAATGGTACGGGCTTGCCAGTACGTCAGTGTACGCGTGGCAGTCAACTAACAGTTCACAGGGTCATAGGTCATGAGTAAAGACGGGGTATCCGTATTTACACTCAGGTCATTTAGTACCTATATATCTATGTATCAACAATAAATATAATACATATATATGGTTATACCCAAGTATGTACAAAAATAGGTATAACTGTATATACATTAATGGAATATATATTATATATACATAGGTAAAAATATTCATAACACACATACATTTATATATACAACTACCCAAGTTTTATATATAAATACTAAAGAATATATATATATATACTAAATATATATATACTAAATTACAATTATATATATGCTACATGTATATACATACCACAATAATACATATATATATGTATTTACATATACCAAGATACATTTTTATATATATGCCAATACCAATATATATATATATATTTATACCAAAATGATACATATTTAATACACATATTATATATGAAAAATACAATACAATATTCAACATATATTATTTAAATACGTATATACTAATTTATCAAATACATACAATATATATTAAATATACACTATACTATACATAAATTAAATACATATATTATATGTCAACATACTATACATTAAGTAATTACATACATTATATATCAACATACTATACATTAATTAATAAGTGAAAGAAGGAAGGAGGAGAGGGAGAGAACTCACAGGGGGTTCACACTGGTGATGGTGGTGGAGCTCCTGTGGTCCGCCGGAGTACAGGGAGGAGGAGCAGTGGGAGAGGTGGAGTCGGGGAGGTGTAGCTCGGTAGGGCCGCCGGAGATGCACAGGTCGACTGAAGGGGGCTTGGGACTCAGCCGGGAAGGGAGTTGGGGTTGGCCGGCTGTGCAAGCCGGACGGGAAGGTGATGTAGGCAGCGGCTCGGGGGCTCAGGGAAGATGACTGGGATCGGAGCTGACCGGATCGTCGGCCGGGATGGGGTCGGCTAAGGGAGGAGTTTGAAGAGTAGAGGGAGGCCAGACTGAAGGGGGCTGCCCGGAGCCTGGCCGGCCTGAGTACAGGGACAGCAGGGAACAGTGTTCCCTCCCCCCCGTGTAATTTAAAAATAAAACAAAAAGAAAGAAGAAGAAGAAGAAAGAAGAAGAAGAGAAGAAAAATGAAAAAATGAAGGGGAGAAGGAGAAGCTGCGGGTAGGGGGCTTGGGGGCTAGTGGGTTTGGGAATTAGGTTAGAGGGAATGATGGGACATTAAATAGGATGATGGTGTGGGGGAAAATCAAGGGTGAGGATGCACCCAATTTAAATGGGTGGTCCAAATTAAACATGAATGAATTTTCATGTGGGGATGAGGGTGGTGACTTAGTTAAATATTATTAAGGCTCCCTCATTGTTTTAAACAAATGGGTGTTGACACCAAAAATACAAATTTGCAAATTAGCCCCCTTAAATTTAGGAAATTGCACAGACACATAAAATGATAAAAATTGGGCGAGCGATTCGGTGTTCGGTGTTTTGTAGGGTCAGGGGCGCTGTATGATTGGTACGGGCTTAAGTAGCGGGGTACTGGAATTAAACAGGATTTTCGGAATTGGTTAAAACGGTATCCTCAAATTAATTAGAAATAAATGTAAGTTGTGTTCTAAAATTAATTAGGAGTACATGGGACCAAAATCAGGTCGGGTCATCAATACCAATAGTGAAGAAGATTCAGAATAGAATATTATCCTAATTTGGGTCGCACGAAAAATAGGTCAAGATTGCCTCCAATTTCGATTGGAACGCACAACGATAAAAAATAGGAATTTATTCAGAAATAAAATAAACGTCCGCGACAATTTTTGCGCGACTAAAATATAAGGTACAGAGAGCATAATTATGAGTTACAAAAATAGCAGAATGGAAGGCGGGCATGTCTAGGGCAATGTTGTGAAATTTGTTGGAAGGCAAAAGTCAGGAAGCGCTCCAAATATCGAAGCAACGACAACGCACAACAATTAAATAAATTACGGTAATTAAATACAACCTCTAATAATTTAATTCTAAAATAAACAATTAAATACATAATCCCCATTATTCGATCAGGTGTTCGTCTAGTGGCCTCTAGGTCAAATCTACCAGCTCAGACATTAAGAAAACAGTATATAATATAATATATTTAAATACACAACTCATGTAATTATTTAATTTAAATACAATATTGAGAAATCATTTAATATAAATACCACAATACTAATAATTATAAAAAGTCAAAAATACCCCTATTTTCAGAATGTGGTAGTGACAGATCTTCACAGACCACAAGAGCTTGAAGTACGTGCTCACACAGAAGGAGCTGAACATGAGGCAGAGGAGGTGGTTGGAGTTGATGAAGGACTTTGATATCTCATTGCAGTACCACCCAGGGAAGGCCAACGTAGTCGCCGATGCCTTGAGCAGGTATCTGATGGCTATGTACTTGACGGCTGATAGATATTTGTTGGCAGATTTAGAGAGCTTGGAGATTGAGGTGTTAGTTCCCGGTACTGAGATTCAGATATGGGGATTGCAGATACAGTCCGAGCTGATGGACAGGATCAGAGCTGCGCAGTATGATGATAAGGCTCTGAGGAGTATCAGAGCACAGGTTCGGACAGGATTGTCGGACGACTTTACTATCACAGATGATGGTTCCTTACGGCACGGCACGAGGATGTGTGTGCCGAGCGGGGAGTTGCGCGAGGAGGTTTTGCAGGAGGCACACTGCTCTCAGTACTCGATGTATCCCGGTGCCAACAAGATGTATCGAGACTTGAGGGAGCACGTATGGTGGTATAGAATGAAGCGCGAGGTAGCACGCTTCGTATTCCGGTGTCTAGTGTGCCAGCAGGTAAAGGCAGACCGGCAGAGGCCAGGTGGTTTGCTTCAACCTTTATCGATTCCAGAATGGAAATGGAAGCACGTGACCATGGATTTCGTTTCAGGGCTTCCACGTTCTCCGGAAGGGAAGTACGCAATTTGGGTCATTGTGGACAGGTTGACCAAATCAGCCCATTTCTTACCTTTCAAGGTGGGCACGTCGACAGAGAGGCTAGCAGAGATGTACGTGCGATAGATCGTTAGGCTTCATGGAATTTCTGTGAGCATCGTCTCGGATCGGGATAGTCATTTCACTTCCCACTTCTGGATGAGTCTGCAGGCTAGCTTGGGCACTCAGCTCAAGTTCAGTACCTCATACCACCCCCAGACAGACGGACAGTCTGAAAGGACTATTCAGACTCTCGAGGATATGCTACGCACTTGCGTTTTAGATCTCGGAGGTTCTTGGGAGGATCATCTGCACCTGGTAGAGTTCGCTTACAACAACAGCTACGAGGCCAGCATCGAGATATCACCATTTGAGGCTCTTTATGGACGGAGATGTCGTACACCGTTATCTTGGGACGACGTTGGAGAGAGAGCCTTGCTAGGACCAGAAATGGTCGTGGATGCAGCAGAAAAGGTAAAACTCATTAGAGACAGACTGCGAGTGGCACAGGACAGACAGCGATATTGGGCCGACAGCCACCGTAGACCCCTTGAGTTTCAGGTATAGATTATTATTTTTCTGGCTTGTGTGTGTTTGTTTAGACTGCGTGTTGAGACTATTTTGTTTTAGGTTGGCGATCTAGTATTCCTACGGATTTCTCCGACGCGTGGCACGATTCATTTTGGTGGAGGCGGGAAGCTTAGCCCACGCTACATCGGACCCTTCGGTATTCTTGCGAGGGTAGGTGCAGTGGCGTATAGACTAGACTTGCCACCTGCATTAGAAGGAGTGCATGATGTGTTCCATGTGTCGCAGCTGAGACGGTACGTGGCAGACCCTAGTCACGTACTTGATCACTCGGAGATTGAGGTTGGTCCGACGCACAGCTACCCCGAGCAGCCCGTAGAGATCTTGGACCGCAGAGAGAAGGTGTTGCAGAACCAAACTATTCCTTTGGTTCGTGTTGCATGGAGACATCACTCTCCAGGAGAGTCGACCTGGGAGAGAGAGGACGAAATGCGCGAGCAATACCCGTATCTCTTCTAGACTTGAGGTATATTTCCTTTTCTGATTTCAATCTTGTTCTAGTTCAGTCCAATTTCGAGGAAGAAATTTTTTAGGAGGGTAGACTTGTCACTACCACATTTCCAGATTAGAACATTTGTGTAAATTTACTATTTTGAATAATTATGTATTTAATTAATCTGCTGAGTTTTATAAACTATTTATATGTTGTTAGTTGTGTTTGGTTTAGGTCAAACCCTAGAACTCATTAGGACTAACCTAATGACTAAACCCTAATTTGAAACCCCAAATTCTAGAGAAACCCTAGAATTTCAATTTTAGGTTTGAACCTCAAACCCTAGAATGACTAAACCTTAGTTAATTAAGTTCTTCATGACCTAACATGGGGGATTAACCTAATCCTATGCATTTGAAACCCTAACCTAGTTTTTAATATAAAAGGGAGCCACCCTCAACCCTTTTCTCCTTTATGAAGAAAGAAACCATAGCCTCCATTAAGAAAAACCATTTTTCCCCACCCCCAAAATTCAGAATCTAACCCTAGAGATTCCATCTTCCTCCTCCAAAGCAAGGGAAACAAGGACCTTGGGTCAAGAAGCCTTGGGGAAGAAGAACATTCATTGGAGAAACCATCTCCCATAGGTAAATTCGATTTTAATCCTGCTAATTTCTGTTTTTTCTATTTGTGGTTGGCCTTTAGGAACCCTTGCTGTTTAGATTTCGATTTTAGGAACCATTGCTGTTTAGACTTCGATTTTTGGAACCCTAACCCTAGGTATTTGAGTGTAGACCGATTTCATCCCCAACGTATAGGTTTAGATCTCGGTTCATAGGGTTTTGATTGGGGATTCATGATGTTCTTGAGTAAACCCGTTTTTTTGCACACCAAGTGTTTTGTGATATGTTCCTTAGGGTTTTTGCCTATCCCTGTATTTTAATTCCTGTATTTTGATATACCAATATATATATATATATATATATAATTGCATTGTGAACAGTGTGTGTGTGCACAGTTGGGGTTTTCTGTACAGTCGGGTAGAACTAGTGTAGCAGTGTGGTGATTGGGAATTTTCCCAGTATAGCCGGGCTTGTGGGCAGACTGTGTGAAGACTAGTGTGTTTACCCATGTGTGAGTGATAATTTCCCATAGCTGAGTGTTTAGCTGTGAGTTGTGTGTGAAATATTAGTGTGAGTGAACCTGGAACCTATGTGTGAGGCTGTGTGTTGGTACAGAGAATTACCTGTGTGTGTGAATGTCTGAGTTTCAGTGTATCAGTAATCTGTGTCTCAGTGTGTCTGTGTGTAGGTTGTGTCAGTGAGGAGTTCAGTTTACTGTCAGTGTGTGGCAATTAGTTCTGTGTATATGTGCCAGTAGGTGAACCTATGAGAGTGTAGCCCTATGTGAATTCCTATATGTGTTTGTGAGTAATTCAGTGAGTAAGAGAGCTGTGTTTGTAGCTCAGTGTGTGTTTGTATTCTGTGTGTTAGCACCTGCGCATGTATATCTTTGTATCCAGATATCAGTGTGAGTATGAGTGTCCCTGTTTTAGGAGTGTCCTAGTGTTTACCTGTGTCTCAATCAGTTTTAATAGCTGTGTGTGCTGTGCAGTTTACTAGGGTATCAGTAGCTAGTGTTTATCAGTGTGTGCAGTGAGGTATTGTATGCAGTGAGGAAACAGTGTGCCTGTGTGAGTGTGATACTGTGAATGAGTTCAGTGAGGTAATACCTGTGTGTAGGTATTTGAGTGTCAGTATGTAACTGTGTGTGTGGGTGTCAGTGTTGCTGTGCAGGTGTGAGAGCAGTATGTTTTAGCTGTGTGTACTAGCGTGTGTGTGTCTCATGTGTGTTAATTCCTGTGTGCTCCTGTGTAGAGTATCAGTGTTAGAACAATGTGATACTGTGTGTAAATCAGTGTGTGCAGTGTTGTGTATCAGTCAACCTATGTGTGCCTGTGTTAAGGGAAGGTGAGATTTGAGTTCAGTCTAGCTGTGAGATTGATACTGTGTGTATCCATGAACATTTGAGGAATCAGACCATTGCCTGTGCAAGAGTGAACAAGTTCATATCCTGTTTTTGGCTACCTCTGAGCTCTGATACTGTGAATAGTTCCTTAGATCAGTACATGCTGTGAGACTGTGCCTTAGTGAGGTAGTAGTAGGGGGGTACTAGAAGTGTTAAGTTTGGCAAGGTATTAACTAGTTAACCTAGTATTGACCCGTAAACCTCAGAATTGACCTAGAAGCCTCATTTCTTAATTAGTTAACATGTTATTTCCTTAATTCAGTATCTGACATTTATACTCCACAAATAGGTCATTGTGACTCCATTTTGGACATCGATCCTCACATATTCATCGGGACCACAGGCGAGTACATTCTCTGACAGTTTTCATTTGTTGATTACTTCTATAAATTCAGTTGTAGTACATACTTGATTCCGACACTATGGATACACGGGTTAGCACCCTAGATCCCCATCATGAGGAGTCGTGATTGGAATCCATTGTGCTAGCTGGGGATGGGGAACTATTAGTAGATTATGTGATCATATCCAACCATTTACATGCATCATAGCTCACCCCACTTCTCACGTCGGGTGCAGCCTGACCATTTACATACTTCATAGCTGTTATATATGATTAGCCTGACCACTACATGCATCATAGCTAATCATATGGTTAGCCTGACCCACAAGAATCATAGTTAATCATATATAACCAGCCTGATCTAGTGCCAAGCCGATCACATAATAAACTGATAATTCAAACACTTAGCTAGATGTCTATTCTTTATTCAGATTCACTTGTTCTAGTATTCACTACTTATTGTTCTAGCATTCACTGTTTATTGTACATTGCTAGATGCTCTATTGCCTATTTTATTTCTCCAGTACTTTACATTTTCAGCATATATTCTCATCTTGTATTTCTTATACTGTTTATAGTCTTTGTCAACTTAATAAAACTGTTGTTAGTGTTTGTGCTTCGCTCCAATCCTGATTGGATAACATTTTCAGAGGACCTGGAGAACTTTTGCCCCACTCATTACGGCCCAGGATTAGAGGGAGATTTTACTCCGGAAATCCCAGAGGAGTTGCCTATTCTAGAGGAGATCTTACCTGCCTGTACTTAGAATACTACTTTTTCTGTATTTATTATTTTAGACTAAGACTGAGTTGTATTTATTATTTTGTGACTTTGTGAGGTCATCTAGACCCAGGACTTGAGTTGTACTTATTGTGGTTGGTTAATTATAGAACTCTTTTCCATTCTCATCGTGCCCATTATTTCTTATAGCTTGTGATTGAGTATATTTATAGAACTGTGGATTATTATCATTGTCCTCCGTACGGAGTTGAGACTATTGACAGGATATATATTATGTTGAGACCTAGACAGCGTTCTACCGCCGATGCTGCGGCGTAGGCTGGACGTACACACGACTCATGCCCAAATTCTGGGTGCGGGTCATGACAATCCCTCTCATTCCTATTTTCCAAGGAGACTAAGGAGCTTGTCATTGCTAGAGGAATCTTGAAGAGGAGTCCTAGTATTGAGGATCGTGTCCCCTTTGTCTTTCTGGTGTCCAAATTCAGAGTTCTTCAAGGAGATCACTCAAAACCTAGATAATTCTTTATTTTCTACTCTATTTATTGTTAAGAACACCCATTGGACCTATATGAACCCTTCCATATATAGAATTTGCTTTCTATGGCAAAATCCAAGTGCTAGAAGCCTTTATTTATCTAGATCTATAATTTTTTCTTGTGGAATATTAATTTATGCCTCAAAATTAGGGAAAATATGAGTTTGGACATCAAGTGTTTGGTGATTTGTTATTCGAGTATTGTGAGTGTGTTAGTGTACACACAGTATTGTGTTTGAGGTACGAGCTGTGGAGGAAGTGTGCATAAGTGTATAGATGGGGGGAATATTTGTAGAGTGAGGTATTGTAGTTGAAGGGGGACACCTGGGAGTTATGGTTAATAGTTAGAGTATTTCAGTGGTGTGAGGTGAAGAAAGATGTTTCTTGGTAGGAGGAACTTGTGCATTAGGGTGGAGTATGTATATTGTACCATGGGGTATACCCGAGTGGCAAAGCCAAGTCTTGTGAGTGTCTGGGATGTGCAAATATGAGACATGTATGTTGTAGTGTAAGGGTTGGAACCGTGTTTAGTAGGGAATCGAAGAGGAAAGGACTCGAGCAGAGTACTACTGCAGATGCAGTACATTTCAAGTAGCAGATGTCCGCAGCAGTGAGGAGAGCAAATGAGCAGGGGTTCAGTAGGAGTTGTCCAAGTGTTAGGCTAGTGCAGGGGGAATACTATAGAGTGTTGTGTGTAAGTAATTTAGTATCAGTACATTTATAAGTATCATACATGAGTGCAGTAGCAGCTACTTAGCGAGGAAGTAAGGATATTAGCCATCCTTGCTACTAATGCAACAAGTGCATGCATGAGATATCATCAGTGATGTTTCCAGGTAAGGAGATGAGGGTGTTATTGGTGTATCTGATACACTAGTGAGTTTTTGAGTCAATGAGTGTATCTGTGTGAGTGCTATCTTCTCTGGTATATATGTATGGGTGGTTGATAGTTGCTTTAACTGTAGGCAGTATCAACAACTAGTTTGGGCTAGATAGGGAGAATTCAGTATGGTCGAGGGGAGTATCAGTGAAGCAATACATAAATATGCAAGTTAGAGAGGAATGTAGAGTTGTAATAAGTAGGGGTGTGAGGGACTGATCCTTGTAGTGAAGATGCCATGCTTGAATGTACAAGCACTTGTAACTTGAATGTTTAGGTGAAGCTTTAGCAAGGGAATTAGATTTGGAGTCTTATGGGTATTCAACTACAATGCATATATGCATTTTCCAAGTGCTCGAGCAAGGGTGCATTAAGGCACCATAGTTGGGTTCCAACTGGTAAGATTGTGCATTACTTCTGAGTATAGGTTGAACCAATCCAAGTGGCAATTGATGATGGTGATCAGGTCAAAATCTGGAAGAACTATTTGCATCAGGGATATAGTGAGTTATGAGTGACTGATATCTTAGGGAACCAGTTCCGTTGAGTGATAAGTAAGAATAAGTCTAAGGTAAGTTATGTCAGTTAGTTACACTAAGGTATTGTTCGTATCATTAAGTATCAGACCTAAGTATCACCTGAATAAGTATTATAATATTGAGTTTACGAGGGTGTGATACTTAGATGAATCGGTTAAGGTGTTAATACTAATATAAGTTAAAATTTGTTAGAGTACTAGGTAAGTTAAGAATTAGCAAGGTACCAAATACAATAGGATATGAGTTATATAATAGTCTCTAGTATATTGGAATTAGCTAGTATAACTAATGGATCAGTATTGGCTAAATATTGACCAATTAACCTTATTAAGACCTATAAACCCTAGTATAACATGGTATTAACCTAATTAGCCTAGTATTGACTAGTATACCCTAACATGGCCTAAAAATTATATTTTGACTAATTGAGCATATTTATCACTTTTTTACACCAAGTGACATAATAATTCCTATATTGGTCTGTGTGACACCAGCTCAAACATTGATTCATACCATTTTCTCAAGACCATAGGCGAGTACATTCTCTGATAGTTTTTATTATTTGATATCTACTATAATTCTGGTTTATAACATTGTTCTACTTTATTTATCGACACCATAGATACACATATTAGTATTATCTGGATTTACTCTCTTGCGACATGTGAATCATACTTTTCTGGCCTCTACTTCAGGACTCATTACTGACAACACATCATGACTCACTTACTAGCATTACTTACTTTTATCTGGCTGGCCTCGTACTTGATTTACGTGTCGGGACTTGGATTCAGTTATACTAATCAGGGCAGAGAAATACTCGAGTAGACCTGTAAACATTCATAAAATCTGGATCACCCCTTCTCGTCTAATCAGGAATGATAGCAGTCGCATACCGAGTGTGCGATGAGCCGTATTACTCCATAGACGTTTACGTGTCAAAAGTTGTATTTTAAAACACACTATTATAGTTATATTCTTGTTGTTTTCATATTATATATACTTGTTGGACACACTATATCTATCTCAGATTAGTTCTACTTTATTACAGTATTTTTTTACCATACTTTCTTTATTCACCATGGTTATCTTTCTTGCTTCTAAAATTAACCGTGACTGTATTTTATTCCCTAATTCATTTCTTTTCCTTTCTTATCCTGTATTACTTAATATAATTATTTTATAGTCTTTCTCAATTAATTGGAACTTGTATTGGCTTATACTTTGCTCTAATCCTAAATGGATATATTTTTCTGATGACTTCTTAGAGGAGATGTGTCCTACATATTATGGATCACAGGCGATAGAGTGATTGCCGAGAGGCCGAGCCAGAATCAATAGTTAGCATAGTTAGTTTTATTAGCATATTTGTGCCGATTTGTTTTCGACTTATATTTGAGACTTAGATATTATTTCTATTTGTGGTTGTTGTTCTATTTGGTTATAGTTATTGTTTATATTTTGTGGTTATGATTAGACTTCTTTGATATCTTACCGTACTTTAGATTGTGATTGAGTATTTAACATTGTCATTATTATCATATTGTCATCCTTCTTGGAGTTGAGATATCATTGACAAGTTATACTTATTGTGTGAGATTGATAGTTAGTTAACCTAGAAATTGTTCTACCGCCGATGCTGCAGTATAGGGTGGACATACTCACGTACTCGTGCCACTGCACCGAGTGTGGCTCATGACAGTATTTTAAAAAACTATTTTTTGTGGGTGATTAAGCATTCCATTTCGAGCATTTTGCCTTTTATTTTACTTGATTCAGAGTTAAAATAAATTTTTTATAATCATAACAATTTTTGGTTTTTGGATTTTTTTGCCATGACCGAACTTGCTGTCTGGAGAAGACAAAGTGCTAATGAGGCCTGCATCATATGCGGCAGAGAGTGCTATGCGGCCTGAGTTCTATGCAGCCTTAGATCTATGCCCCATATACCTTCCAACATGCATCCATCTTGTTGGATGCATGACTGCTTATTACACAAAGTATTCTAAGTAACAGAACTCCTTGTGTTTCACTTGCTGAACGAATAAGAAATTCGCTAAGTCTAAGAGACATCCATACGGCAAGCAAACTTATGCGACCTCTTCTCTTCTAGATGAATAACTCTATTTTGCCTTGGCATATTTCATTTAAAATTTATCTTTTCTCCTTGATACACTTTATAGCTGGTCACATCCATCACTTCAGTCATTTCTCTGACACATATTAATGCACGTCACTCGACACTTGTCCTAAGGAGTGGACTTTGCCCTGTCTCATGCGACCGACTTACCATACGACACCGACCCATTTGCGGCCTAATTCATATGCGGCACCGATCCATATGCGACCGACTTCCCATGCGGCACAAACCCATATATGGCCGACTTCCCATGTGGTACCGACCCATATATGGCCGACATCCCATACGGCACTGACCCATATGTGGCTGACTTCCCATGCGATACTGACTCTATGCATCCCTGATCCTCATACAGCCTATGTGCATATTTTATAGTTTTGCTTAGTTTGGATGCTTTATCGAATTTTTGTGATTCCATGTGTTATATTAATGATTGCTAATGTATGAAAGCTAAGTGACTATGTGTTAGACCTGACTATGTGCTATAACTCTTGAGATTTACCAATGATTGGTAACTTGACTCGACCATTAGTATCCGTGCTGATACACTTACTACGTGCTATGTGTCTCTGTGTGCTAAGTGCTTCTACGTGATTATATTATATGTTTACACCAAGGTGCGCCTACGTACTAAGCAACATGTGATATGATATAATTCCTCCAGCATGGACATGATAGTTGGTCAATAACCAAGAGTGACTAGGGTTTGTCTGACTGTTGAATCATGCTGGGATGAATACAAATTAAACTATAAAGTAACAAAGTGGATTCATATCTAACGTTACCGTACTACAGTATGATATATAAGGGGAGTAACATGTGACTACTCCGTGTGATTCCAGTTAACTATAGGGTTTACTAGGAAACTAAAAGATGTAGAGCATTGGGAGGGACAAAATCCCGAAATCGTGCTTAACTAGCCACCCTCAATCATTAAATGGGGAGTGAAGGCTGGTCCCCATGGATATTGTTTAAATCCTTATTAGTAGATGGAAATATCCAACTATTACATTATAGTATGTGTTCTTTGCGATGTTAGCACGATCGCCTTACGAGGGACCGGTACATACCACTATGTGCTATACGGTAATTCATGGCTCGGCTAGCCCCAGCTAGAACATGGTTTGATCTAAGGATTCCTATTATATGCATTGTACCTCTGGGATAACCCAGACTCCACCTAGTAAGTCGTACAAGTGATTGGCCAATTATGTAATTGAACTTGATTGTGCATTGTACCATCTGTGAAATAGTTGAGGGACATGGACTATCATGGTACGATGGTATAACCCTTATCCTTATTTGGTTATAGGGTTTGATAATTGAATCATGATAGGCAATGAAACGAAACTACAAGACATAACTATATATATATGTATCTATTTAATAACCTAGTTTATTTGTTCATTCGTGCTTCCTTTGTGGTACTTGCTATTTGGGGTCTAACTCTACTAGTTTTGCATAGCCAGGTTTAGAGCAAGCACCCGAGGATAAAGCATACTTTTTCCTGGACAATGGCGCACACCAAACGGATGGCCACCGAGAAAAACGAGTAGGTTTGTTATTTCCTGCTTATTATCGCATATTTTACCCTTTTGAACGTTTAGCCACCGGCACTTATTAGCTGTAAATCTGGACAATTAGTTTCCTTACATGATTATAATTTATCAGACTGCAGCTGATCATGGTCATGTACTTTTACTACTCTACCAGCTTTCTTATTTTTTATAATTGGGTTCCAAAATATTTTGATAGGGGGTTTGGGACACCTTACTTCCTTGTCATATATATTCTATGTTTACTATCCTTACATGACTGATTGAGACAATAGATATTCTATGTGACACTAAATGACTTACTTGAAGTATGCACCCCTGGTCTAGTTATAGTTATGACTGCCGTACGATATTTTATACCTTATACAGGGGAGCAGGCCATGTCCGTCCCCGTATTCCGGTATGGGGGCCTGATAAGGTTTTAATGGTGGCACATATAGGTCTGTATTTTCAAACTTATAGGGTGTGTGGTCATAGGAGTCTCGATCAAACATGTCCCGGTTTGATATCTTATTTCATCTTCCTCGGTACCAATGCTTGAATAGTTAAAACTGCTTATCTCCTTGATCCTTCCCGTCTTATTCTTGATATTTCTTGTCCTTTTCTCTAGGGATTCATTAGTTGCTGGAGTAGAAGGCTTGGCAGGACAGGCTTCCCCTGGGCAATAATGAGAGGTAGCACCTGCTCAGAGTTAAATTCGGATAGAGCCAGTAGTTAAGCAAGCTGGCATGGTGGAATCGAAAGTTGGATATGATGAGCAACCAACCCCTGAAATCCCTGTACCCAAGTAGTACCGGTAGTACTAGCGATACTTGACACCCCAATATTGTTAGAAATCCTTCAGGGAATGATGGATACACAGCAACACCAGATGGTGATACAACGGCATCAACAGTTTCAAGAATAAGAGCAGAATGTCTTGTTGAGTCAGGGTTTACAAACGGCTCTAGAAAGAGGCAGAAGGACTGATTTGGGGGCATCGATTAGATTTTGTCGACTTAACCAAAGGTACTTCTACGGCTCGGAGGACGCCATCACAGTAGATGCCTGGTTGCAAGATATTGAGGTTATTGTGGTAGTAGCAAGGGTTTCGGTGGATGAATAATTTTATCAAGTTCGATTGCATCTTCAAGACTTTCCCATGACTGGTGGGCGTCAGTAGAGGTTGGCTTGAGGCATTCAATCTCTTGGGAAAGTTTTAGGGCTCGATTTGTCATATCCCAATCTTCTACAGGAATTGGTCGTCCCTGCTAGGCGCGAATCATCGCCTTAGTACCCCCACATAACGATCGTTTCCATCTGGACCTGGTACTGAACGAGCATAAGCTGCGCCTGTGTATGGCCGTGAATAGAACAGACGGAGACATATCTAAGCAATAGAGTTACACAGATAGTCCGAATGCACCCGAATAAGAAACAAACAGGCAATTGGTAAAAAGTTCACAGAGTCATCATAACGAAAGCATTGAATAACACAAGTATAGAAGTAAAATAAGCACTTTATTGATATTGAATAAGTATTACAAGCGGTACTTGGCCGAGATTATAAGTCGCTCAAGTCCTCTCTCTCGAAAGAATATAAGCGTACAAAGTGGCTATAATTATAGAATGATACATAGGCGATGTTCTAACATTATGTCCTGTATATGTGCTTCAGCTCCGGACGCGACGCTCCAAGGCTCCAGAGCGAACTCCATGCCTTAGCTTGCACGAAGGAGTTTCCGGACTGAATGATGTTCTTCTGTACCCTGCAAGCAATCTGTTGGGTTATCAGTACATGAATCCACTAGTGGAGAGGCTTCTCCCCCGCTCGACAAATCCAAACACGTTATATAGGTTTCTTGCACCAACTATTAAGTTTTTTTTCTAGTTTTTCCTTAGGTTCAGTTTTATGTCAATGATGTAAAGCCTAACTCATATGGCAGTGCACCGTGCGATATAAGATTAACAATGTGAGACTTACCAACTTACCATTTGTCATTCCCTGTCCAAGGCAACCAAGTTAAACTAAGAATGAATATATATAAAATTAAGGATTCACATAAGCAAACACATGTGTCACGAGTGGATTCCTGATTTAGGTGCATGAATTACACAGATACTCAAATATGTTGAAGAAGATTATTAAAGCTTAATATACACAAGTGTCTAATACCAATAACCATTCATGTATTCAGGTTACTAGATATGATGCAATGACTCGCACGCGAATTACCGCTAAACGAGGATTACTAAATCTATATAAACGAGAGGTCACTAGCGTAGACATAAAGGACAATAATTATAGTCTCTGATAAAATGGGGTGCAGCGCTAGATATATAAGAACTATTGCACGAATATACAGATGGGCCCTTGCACGTTATTCTGCCGATTCAAACGACTATTAGAAGGGTAGATGACTAGTCCAAGGTAGTATGCTCTACCAACGGTCGAATACCGTGTATTGCCCTGCCCCAAAAATGGCAGCGCATACCATAACCGAAGTTAGCACACAATACACCAGACATTCCTCCTAGGCTGGTACGATCACGGTGCCCCGGAGATCATCCGAGGAATAAAATACCTCGTGTACGAGTTTTTTGTGACCATGCAAGTCTCATGTCTTAGGTCTCTTGTTAGGTACATATTTGGGTTAGATTCAAGTTCAAGTTTAAGATTGTTCACAAATATATCGACTCCCCGAGCCATCAAATTTAGTACAGGTAGAGTATTGTTTAACTTGTCATGATGTAGTTCCCCCGTTCGGGAATAACGTTGGTGACCAAACGGTCATGAATACTTTCAGGTTCATACATGCACGTAATGACTATTAGATAGTCTTCAGGTGAACTAGATGATTCCAAGGCTTGGATCGTGTTACCTGATTGTGACATAAAATTTTAACATGTATAACTTATATGTAAAGCATGCAAGCATTAAAACAAAGTTGAAGCATAAACATAAGGAACAATATGACATAGTCGTACTTAAAAACATAAGCGATTACCCAAGCACGAGTCTAAGGGGTGGTGTGGGGAGTAAAACCGTACAGGGACATATCGGGCGATATAATCCATAAGACGAGTAGTGTAAACCAGTAGAGCGGTGTACTACGAAGAGTATATAATGTCTTACTGGAGGCATTAGCATAGTCTACTTACAAAATGCTAAGGTAGCATGTGAGTATCCAACTATAAGCCAAGTTTTATTTCCATGTTCTAACACAAGTAGTACAAGATATGATTATTCTCTTAGCTAGGTGCGTTATATTCTTTATTAGCTTGCATGGGGTGATTCACCTAGCGACTAACATGTATCATTCATATTTAAATTATGCAGGCTAAACAAAGACAAGTTCAGCATAGCCATTCATCTTAGTGATGATTTACCTCGGTCGAGCGATACTCCGAACGCGCATTTGAAAGTCTAAGTCTGAACTCTTGAAGGGACAAGTATGAAATCTTTTATCTTAAGCAAGTCTTCTCACTAAGTAAGGCAGGTCGGGTCATTGTACTAGCGCCGTTTGAATCGGCTCTCCGCTTGAGAAGAACAGGTCAATACATTTTATACCACTTAGAACAAGTCTTGTCCTCGAGACTTCCTAAGTGCAAATCGTTCTAACGCACACTATCGAATCTATCTCAAGCATATCAATCATTCATGTTGGGTTTGTCTTATTGAATGACTCTATCATTCAATCAAATCTCTGACTCGGTCTCCAATGAGCCTTAGCATGGAATATATATCACTTAAAGTAGGGTATGTTATAATCCATCTCAAACGATTATCTGGGGTTAAGGCAAACTTATCCAAATCCTTATACTCCTCCATATGAATCTAACATATTTACTTATAATAGCATTCGAGATTAGCATATCGTGAGTCTAGATCGTGATCATATTCAAAGAATCCCTCAAACATATACATGTCAACCAACTTAGTAATAGTGAAGTCTTTGCACTCGAGTTCAACATATCACTGAGTCTTGGATAGTGCACACATTTACGACATCCCTCAAACATATGCATTCAACCAAACTTACCGATAGTGAATTCGGACAAGCTACTCATAAAAATGTCAAGGATTCTTGTCTTATGAATCACAATGATACATCAAACATGGTCAAAATAAAATCTAAGTCATTCCAATCCCACTCAAACAAAGCATTGTACTACCGTCAAGCATGATCTATCTGATCTATCGACTAGCATCCATGTCCTATCATCCATTACATTTGTATTAAATATAGCACACACTTACCGTTCCAAGTCTAACTCTAATTCTTGCTATCTCAGTTCTATGGCTTGGTTAAGCAATGCTCCAAAGTTGGTCACACAAGTTCTTTCACTTGGCACAGGTTATCTGCCTAATTACTAGGTCTACTCATAAGGTCATAGGTACAGTTCATGCCAATGACTCATCGTACAAATTTGTCCCACGATACTTTCCCTAATTCATAAGGTTAAACCATTATTTATTTTTACGGGGTATTCTACCCAAGCTCGTTTTACTCAGATTTCTAAATATCGAGCACATATCATTCAACTCATATTAACACGTTCGTTGCACTGGGTCCGAGTCCATTCAGTTAAATTAATAATATATCCATGTTGCATGTCAAGCTTAGCAATTACCATAGTCTATCTCTTCAAACACATGATAGGATCTACCTGTTCATTATAAGTCTAGACCACCAAGCCATGATTCAATTCTAAATCTTCGATCTCAATCATAACTCTAAGTCGTCCAATAAGATTCATGTATTTGTTTACAAAACCATCAAGCATTTCTTACTTCATGTTTGAGGCTAACTCATCCTTGAAATACTTCTGATTTACTTGCATTCTCAAACTCTTCTAATCGTGTTGAACCACAAGTCAAGATGATCCTTCAATTGTCATGCTCAGGTCTCTCGAAAGTTTGATCATCCTCGCTGGACGTAAGATCACCATGCCAACGCTCCCACTGGATGATCGTCTAAATCCGGGCATGATGCATATATGAGCATGGAGTTATGCTCGCACAAGACAAGAACGTCAAAAGTTATTAAATAACCGTTCATACCGTGATCATAATTTCTCTATCCAAATCATCCAACTTCAATGTTACCGTTCGATCATTCTGTAGTCTACTTCTAGCATTCCTCAAGCAACTAGGTACAAATCCTCAAGGCAAAGTTTATCCACCTTCGATACGTTCTATATCATTGAGTTCGTCTAAATAATCATCGAACATGTTTCCGTAAGTTCGATTATCCCGGTTGGACATTAAATTACCACGCTAGCGCTTCCGCGGGATAATCGTTCTCATCTGGGCATGTGTCCAGTATTTTCTTTCGAACTAGATTCAAGATCGTTTGTCCAATTTAGGTTCAAATCCATTATCGCTTACTTCTTACATCGAACCATAATATTCATTTTTACTTGTATCAATCCATACTATCTTTCAACTATCGATTCCATATCAAGTCTATTAATTCAAAACCACAATATCCATACTCAAGATAACTTCTATCGAGTGATATCCTACTCTAGTTTAATTCATTTTGATTTAAGTCAAAATAGCATGCACTATTCACCAAGTTTCCTTGACTAAGATATTGATTCCATAACCTTGAGTCCATATTCGATATAAGTCTTATCACTTATTCAACACATTCTTAAATTGTTCAAACCAACTATCGCACGAGACCTTCGAATTTGCTCGAATATTTCCAAAATGATCCATACACCATTCAGGAATTGAGTCATCCAATTAAATCCTCAATCGTATTCGCATCACTCTGCTCATATATTCACCAAGTCATTTCTTAGAACTCCTGTATGATACCAAAGCGTCACCTTAATAATTCTTAGTCTCGTATATGCCCTGTTGATAGTCATCCAAGTAAACCATATTTGATTTGTATCTCCTAACACGAAATACCGTCCAAGATATTTCTCAAAATTTAAGCACGATCCTCTATATTTGCCTTTGTGATAATCTGATAATGCTTCTATCGGTTTCCATTCTAAGTTTGACTTATCCTTATCAGAACGATATTCTAATCTTGCTCGCAAACTTGCTTGCACCAAAAGGGTCTTGGTGCACGATACTCAACATAACTTAGCCGAAAGGCTGTGTGCATAGCTAACCATCCGAACGATATTCTATCTCGCACACTAACCCAGTTGAAAATTATGTATAGGTATTCGGATTTGCATATAACTTATAAATTTTAGCACGAGTCTACTTCCATAAAGTCTAACATAGGTAGGTATAAGGGTCTTTGCATAATTATCCCATATAAGGAATCATATCATTAACATGCACTTTTGAAATTATTTGGACTCATTGTAAGGAATATCCCAACAGGTCAACGAGAAAGAGCATTTCATACATAACCTTGAACGAGCTTTCAAAACTGAGAGAATTGATTCAAAGTCCAAAGACGTAAAGCCATCCCCCGATCTCCCGTAGGAATCGGCCGTCCCCGCTAGGCGCGAATCACCACGCCAACGCTCCCGCAGGACGACCATTTCCATCTAGACGTGGTGCCACACTAGCATATGATACACCCATACAAGTCCATGAATCGAACATGCAGAGAAATATCTAAGCCACAAAGTCGCAAAGATAGTCCGAATGTAGCAGAATAAGAAATGTACAGGCGATTGGTAACAAGTGTTAGCCCATCCGATCTCAGTCAACTTAATTTTAATAGTTAACTAATCCATGCATTGATATGTCAAATCTGAAGCCTCAACACTACTATTACATGTCGTCTATATTACATCTATTCAAATCAATTTTTTTATTTATTTGAGTCTAGGATTGATGTAAGCTGAGTCGTACTGGCAAATCAAAGTACATATACCCAGATATCAAGTCCACTCAAATAAACCAAAGAACCTATACCAAGATATCTAGTCCACTAAAATAAACCAAAGAACTTATCCACCAAATAAGGCTACATTCATTAACAAAGTCTACCATACTTAGAAACTAAACTCGGGCCAAATTCATACCGAAAACAGACCTAACTCGTTACCCTTTTGGTATAAAATCAACCAGTTCAATAAGCTTATGATTTCCTGGCCCAACGGTTAGAAATTTGAATTAAACTCCATCAAAATTTTGGCCGAATTCTGTAACCTCCGATTTCCAATTTCCAAATAATTAGATTTTAATTTATTTTAAAATATCAAGTTTTATAAAATATTTCTCCTTGAAATTTTTATTTGGTTTTGAACGATGTTTGATTGTAGAAGGTAATTTATAATCTTGTATAAAAAATCATTTTTCATAAATGTCGCTTTCTTATAAAATAAGTACATAAATAATAATATATATATATTTCTAGTTTCAAATATTTATTGGCTTGAATCATAAAAATTATTGTTTTAACTAAATATTTATTTAAAAGACTAGTTGATAAAATAAAATAAATTTTTATTTATTGGGATAGTAAATAAATAAATGTCATACTTTCTAAGATTTTGTAAAATGTATTAATTAGTAGCTAATTGAAAATTAGCTTGCCTTCCTAAAAACATTTTCTGAAATTATAATCTTTATTTTTATTTTTGCAAGTTGCCATTTCCCATTAACTAGCCCACACCCTCATTTTTCCCACATGAGAAACCCTTTTATATTTAATTCTGGGCCATTCATTATTGGGCCAACCGCAACCCTTTATCCCACACCATCTCTCCCTATTTAAGTCCCTTATCACAACTCCCTAGAAACCCTAGCTAGCCCCCAAAATTCCCAAAGCCAAAGCCACCACCATTTTTGTGTGCTCGTGTCCGTGTGTCCAGCATCACCGTGTCAGCCGTGATGGCCTCGGGTCCGACCCCGGGTGTCCCATCGTATCCATTCATTTCCTGTGTCCGGTTACAACGTTACAATCAGATTTTTTTGTGTCCGACACACCCGGACACATCCACCTCCACCAGTACACCCAACCCCGTGTCCGACACACCCGGACACGTCCCTCACAGTTCAGTGAACCCGCCGTGTCCAGCCCGGACACGAACCCAGACCCCGACACATCCCCAGAGAAACCCTAGATCTAGCCTCACCGAGCACCGTGGCCGACCAGAACCGTCGCCTCCTCGATCTGGCCGTCTGCCACCACCACCTGGAGTCTCTCGAGTCGATCGCCGCCGGAGACGACGTCGTCGCCGCCGATCTGGCTTAGATCCGCTGCCGCCGCCGGGTCGAGTCCGCCGCTGCTCTCGAGCCCCACGCCGCCGCCTCCACGGGACGAGAGCGCCGCCGCCTCCACGGGACAGAGCGCCGCCGTCTCGAACAGAGCACCGCTGCTCTCGAGTCCCACGCCGTCGCTGAAGCCGACGCCGCCGCCGAGTTCCACCGCTGACCACCGCGCCGGCGACGGAAAATCCCTTCGTGAGTCCCCTTCTCCCTTTTCCCTCTTTCCTTCTTCGATTCTGTAGTTGTAATTAATGTGTAATAGTTAGTTTAGATTATAAATTAGTTTATTTTTATATAATTAGTTATTTTATATAATTAGTTAGTTAAATTATAATTAGTTTAGTAAATAATTGTAATTAGATTAGTTAAATAATGTACTAATCAGTAAATTATTGTTAATCAGTTAATTATTTATAACCAGTTAATTATTATTTAATCAGTAAATTATTTATAATTAGTTAATTAATTAATCATTTAATTAATTTATATTAGTTTAGTTTAGTTAATTATTAATAATCAGTAATTAACTATTAATCAGTAGTTATTTATTAATGTAATTAGTTTAGTAAATTTATATATTTAGTTTGGTAATATGTATATAATTAGTTTAATAAGATTAAATAGTTTAGTTTTTATTTGGTTTAGTAAAATATAAGGATTTTGGTTGTGTGAACAAAAATAATAATTTTTGGGTTATTTTATATTTAAGAAATAATTTCAATAATAAAACTTAGTTCAAAATTGTTATTTGGGGCTGGTGACCAATTTTACTATAGATATATAAATATATTTGCTTTTACGTAAATTCTAAAATTGTATATAGTATAATTCTTATTTTTGGTATAAAAATATATATATGTATATATATATATATATATATTTGGTAAGGGTATATGTTTAATAAAAATGTGTATTTTTAGCATATGTATAAACATATATATAGGTATGTAATTTGGTATAAAAAATATATTGGTAATATACATACTAATTTAATACGTATTTTGGTAAATATACATGTATGTAGATTTATATTTTCGAATTGGTATATGTATATTTATGTATTTGTAAACATACTTAGCATATTTTAATATATAAAAATTAATAGATATGGTAAATATATTGTTCAACCTATATATATATATTATGCATGAATTAAATGGTATATATATATTGTAAGTATTAATGATAATTAATAATATGTGTATTTATATACGTATCCCTACTAGATGACCCTAGTTGACTAGTGCCATACCTGGCAGAGCCCTGAGTTCATGTATTTGTGATGTGTTAGTGTAGCACATGATACAAATGTTGTATTGATATGTTTATAGGACTGTTGGTTTACCCAGGGGATACTCTGGAACAGGACCTCGGTATATTCACCAGCTAAGGACCCAAGGCGAGTACATTCTCTGACTAGTTTCTAATTTATGATATCTCCTATGTTCACTGTATCTAGTGTAAATATCCATGTTCCTGACACGTTGGTTACACGGATTGGTATACACGGATCTCGTCATGAGATGTTATTCCTTATTCATGGTATAGCTTGTACAGGACTTGTTTCCTTGATATCTTGTGCATGTACAGACACTGATTCCCGGGGAGATTTGCTACCTTCCTAGGGAATCCCGTGCCATAGCGTACCATGGTTGGATCTACTATACCAATCGGGGGTTTGGGGAGTACTTTAGTGTAGATATGTGATCATACCCAACTTTATATGCACCATAGCTCACCCCATATCTCACGTCGGGTGCGGCCTGACCATTTACATGCTCCATAGCTGTTACGTGTGATTAGCCTGATCTCTACATGCATCATAGCTAACCAAAGGTTAGCCTGACTTTATATGAACCATAGCTAATCACATGTAACCAGCCTGATCAAGTTCCCAAGCCGATCACATATTAAAGCTAGTACTCACACACTTAGTCATAGGTTTCTTGCTCATTGACATATTGTTCTTTTCCTGCATTTACTTACAGTATTTCCAGTATTTCTCTCATTGTACATTTCTTGTACCTATACATGCATCTGGTATGTTTCCATCTAGAACTGCTACATAGTTTATGTCATTTATATAGAACTGCTATTTAGAGATGTACTTTGCTCCTTCCTGACTGGAAAATATTTTTCCAGACTGTGACCTTAGTAGACTGGTTTCTGACACACTTGGGGGATTGGATGTTACTGATTGCAGGTATGATTATTGTGTCATTTAGACTTGTGATATATTCTTTTATTTCTTCATTTTCCTATCGTGCTGTAGTTGTGATTGAGTATTTTTGATTTATCTTATGATATCCAAGTCTCCTTATGGAGTTGGATACTAGCGTGAGATTGTTTAGATAGTACTTGACCTAGACAGCGTTCTACCGCCGATGCTGCGGCGTAGGCTGGACGTACCCACGCTCTCGTGCCCCTAAACCGGGTGCGGGTCGTGACACGTTTTTAGTGGTGGCCCATGCAGGTCAGACTTCGCTAGTTGTGCGATGTCGTAGTAGTGCGACGTCATAGTTGTACTACTGCGTACCTGCTATTAAATATAGGACATAGGATACTAGGATGAGAGAGGATACTCAATCATAAATTCTTGAAAGATTTCCTTGGATGACCCCATAAGAATCTTATTTTCAATTTAAATCTTTCCTTGTTTCCGTCCGCTCTCGCTTGTTGTTACTGAACTTGATTCTTGTTGAGCAGTTATTAAATTAAAATTCTTGGTATCATTGTTGAGTTTGATTCTTGTTGACCAGTTGTTAACTTTAATTCCTGGTATAGTTGTTGAGTTGATTTCAAATTGAGATGAATTTTATGGACTAAAATTTACGGTATCATCTGATGACATATATTGATGAGGACAGTGAGAAAGGTAAAAACGTCTACTTTGGTTATGGAACCTAGAGTTTATCGCAGCCATATTAGCTGTAGTGACGAGAACGTAGGAACCTAACTTGGATGTACATACTTTAGTTATGAGATTTAGAGTTCTCGCAGCCATACCGGTTGGCGTGGCGAGTATTCTAGATGACATGATTATAGGGTTGCATACCTTAGTTACGGAACCTGTCGTTCATCGCATCTATGCTTACTGGCGTGGCAAGAATTCTGTGTGTCATGATTTCTGACAGACGTGTATGATTATCAGGTTGTATCTTAAATTGGTTCTTAAAGTATCATCTCTAGACTTATCTATTTCTGTTATTCAGGACTTTGTTCCATCGCTTCTTTTTCTTTACCAACAGTAAAGATACCTTCCGTCCTTGATCCAGTTCCTTTTGAGCTTATTTTCTTTGAGGATTCCTTGTTAGTACGATAATTAGTGACTTGCAATTATGTCTGTGTCTTGAGTACTAGTATTGACTGAGTGTTGCTTGTGAGTTTGTAAGTGTTTCCTAGTTGGACATGTGAGTATTAGGCCTTGATCTAGAATTAAACCATAGCATAATACCTTGTAACAATGGTTCTAGGATAAGGTCATTAGAGACAGTAAGTAGAATGAGAGTATAGAGTATCAGTGATAGTTCTCAGAGTTAGTATCAGAGCCAACATACCCGTCCTGGATAATCATGATTATGCAATTGGATGATCTACGTGAACAATTAAGTATCCAGGAATTGTGTTAAGGACTTATGGAGCATGATGTTCAATTTGATGATTGATATCGGAAGTGTTAAAAGTAAGGAAATATATACGCATAAGAGTTAATGAGGTGTCATGGGCAGAGAAATATCGAAATTGGTAATGAAAATGGTGAGGCGTATCACAGATCAGTTTAACAGGCTGTAAAAGGTTAAAGGGAAATACCTATACATCAATCGAGATGAAGAACCATACACATACCCATGAGAGTAAAGAAACATGAGTGTTATAGAGGATACAGGTGATCATGAGTCTAATGAGTTTGATGAGATAATCCATTAATGCAGCTAGTGATGTAATACCAAGAGTGCTAATGATTCTATATCGAGGATTAGTCAAGGATGACGTTAATAACAGTAAGCACTCTGTGTGTGGATAATTAGATGATATACCAATTGACATAAATTGAAATCATGAAAGAAAACACAGTTGATGATAACTTTGATCATTGGAGGTAATAGTGCAAGTGATTCGGGCAGTACAAATTTAGTACACAGTTCTAGACAATAGAGGTATTGAGTGCACCTTGAGTATCAGAGACCGTGAGCACTAATATGTACATTGAGGAGTTATAAATTAAAAGGTGGAAATGAATTTTAAATTTTCAGAATTTTTAAGGAGTTGAGATTTTATGTTGTTAAGATATTGAGGATTTAAATTTGATTCACTAAACATAGTTAAGGCTACAAAGATTTTAGAAGTGATTAAATTTTATTTTGATGTGAAGTATCTAATTTTGAGGAGGTATATGCATTTTATTTTAAGTTGATCGGGAAGTTAAACCTTGATGATTATTTTGAGGATTAATTTTTGGTAGATGAGAGATATGAATATTAATATATGATTAGTTGATATGGGTGCCAGTGTACATGAATAGGAATTAGTTAGTGAATGTGCTAGAGTTAAGTGGTTGATAGCAGATACCGCAAGTAATATGTTAGCAGGTTTTTCTTTTCTTTCCTAATGTTCTTTTTCGTCTTTTGATTGATTGATTCCCTAGTAACGTGGTTTATATTCGTGATTTTCTTGTTAGAACTTAGCTAGTAGTGCACCCTAACAGAGACTGAAATACCATGACAAAAGACACATGACCTATATTTTCTTAAATTGTATGGCTGTAGGTAGAGTTTTCTTAAACCATGATCATTGGATTTTGACCATAGCAAAGATCTATGACGAGGTTATGACTGACAAAAAGAGACAAGAGGATTAAATTTGTGGGTGAGCATTAAATTAAACAAAGAATTTAGGGGTTGTTATAACGGAGTTGATGGATCATTGATTTTATGAAAATCGAGGTATGATTGAAATTCGAGAACAAACATTTACTTAAAGGGAGAATTAAGAAATTTACAGAGCCAAAAATTTGAGGATTTATTAATTTTAAGGAGGTCTTGATATGATTGAATTGATTATTAAAAATTTGAAAAATTTGAGAGATTATCATTTTATCTATTTGATTGCAAGATAGAAATTTTATATAGTATGAATGTTGCATTGAAGATACTGGAAGCATCGCATCGTTGAGTATTTGAGGAAAAAGAAAAGCAGGAAATAAAATCGTAAATGGAATAGGGTCAAATTAAATTCTTGGGATGAGGAGTTAGATTGGAATAAGCATCAATTGAATTTGAGTTAGATGATTGATGAGTGTTTAAAGTTAAATTTTGGGATGCAGATTTTTAAGTTTTATAAATATGCATTGATTGGATTTTAATTAAAACGATTGGATAGTAAAATTTTGTATTTAGTTATTTACTCAAAATTTGAGAGATTATGATACGACTGGAATTCAATTAAAATATTGAGGATTTGAGTAGTAAATTTTTTACATTGGGATAATAAATTCAGAGGATGAAAAAAAAATATATATATTAGTTCAAAACCCGGAAATATTATACATACGGATAAAGAAATATGGAATGAAATGAAGCTCATGGTAAAGAAGATTATAATATAATTGATTATGGGATCATATAATTGAAGGTCGTAAGGTAAGATCATGGTATATTGAGGTTGTGATTTAAATTAAACTCTTGACCATGACAGTAACATTTGAAATCGAAGAAAATAATCGAGGTATAGTTGATGTTAAGATAAACAAACTCAAATTTGATGATAAGGATTTTGGACATGTAATAAATTTTGATTCAGAAATTCTAAGACCTAATCTAATAAAGTTTGTGGAATTTGAAACTTTTATAGATATTAGTTAATGATGAATCACAAGATTGAGAAAAGTAAAATGAACGAGGATAAAAAGGAAGGATTATTTTCAGATGGTAGTAAAGACTACTCTTTTCTTTCTTTTTCCTAGAAATTAAGAAAGGCGATTAGATGTCTCTTGATTACATTCTGAAGGATGTATTTAAGTTTCTTAAATCAAATTGTCGACCGTATCTTTCGAATTAGCTATAACTTTCATGTCTATATCATTCATTATACTGGGTCTTCCTTGGTTTAGTTACTTTGAAAAGGTAACGTGCATTATTCCAATTATCTGTTTTTTTCAGTGATCGTGTCTACTTCCCAAAACCTAAACCTTCTAGAGGATTCAAGGCCGAGCCATGATTCCTTCAAGCTATTCCCGTCTTAAACCATATTTTCTTTTCTTCATGTTTTCTTCTGTTTGGTAAATATTCTCCTTATAGAAATATTTTCTTCAACGATATATTCATCATTATGAACAACAAATTTTTCTATCCTAGTCATCCCTAAAATTTTGAGGACGAAATTTTTCTAAGGTGGATAGACTTGTAACCTCCGATTTCCAATTTCCAAATAATTAGATTTTAATTTATTTTAAAATATCAAGTTTTATAAAATATTTCTCCTTGAAATTTTTATTTGGTTTTGAACGATGTTTGATTGTAGAAGGTAATTTATAATCTTGTATAAAAAATTATTTTTCATAAATGTCGCTTTCTTATAAAATAAGTACATAAATAATAATATATATATATTTCTAGTTTCAAATATTTATTGGCTTGAATCATAAAAAATATTATTTTAACTAAATATTTATTTAAAAGACTAGTTGATAAAATAAAATAAATTTTTATTTATTGGGATAGTAAATAAATAAATGTCATACTTTCTAAGATTTTGCAAAATGTATTAATTAGTAGCTAATTGGAAATTAGCTAGCCTTCCTAAAAACATTTTCTAAAATTATAATCTTTATTTTTATTTTTGCAAGTTGCCATTTCCCATTAACTAGCCCACACCCTCATTTTTCCCACATGAGAAACCCTTTTATATTTAATTCTGGGCCATTCATTATTGGGCCAACCCGCAACCCTTTATCCCACACCATCTCTCCCTATTTAAGTCCCTCATCACAACTCCCTAGAAACCCTAGCTAGCCCCCAAAATTCCCAAAGCCAAAGCCACCACCATTTTTGTGTGCTCGTGTCCGTGTGTCCAGCATCACCATGTCAGCCGTGATGGCCTCGGGTCCGACCCCGGGTGTCCCATCGTATCCATTCATTTCCTGTGTCCGGTTACAACGTTACAATCAGATTTTTTTGTGTCCGACACACCCGGACACATCCACCTCCACCAGTCCACCCAACCCCGTGTCCGACACACCCGGACACGTCCCTCACAGTTCAGTGAACCCGCCGTGTCCAGCCCGGACACGAACCCAGACCCCGACACATCCCCAGAGAAACCCTAGATCTAGCCTCACCGAGCGCCGTGGCCGACCAGAACCGCCGCCTCCTCGATCTGGCCGTCTGCCACCACCACCTGGAGTCTCTCGAGTCGATCGCCGCCGGAGCCGACGTCGTCGCCGCCGATCTGGCTTAGATCCGCTGCCGCCGCCGGGTCGAGTCCGCCGCTGCTCTCGAGCCCCACGCCGTCGCCTCCACGGGACGAGAGCGCCGCCGCCTCCACGGGACAGAGCGCCGCCGTCTCGAACAGAGCACCGCTGCTCTCGAGTCCCACGCCGTCGCTGAAGCCGACGCCGCCGCCGAGTTACACCGCTGACCACCGCGCCGGCGACGGAAAATCCCTTCGTGAGTCCCCTTCTCCCTTTTCCCTCTTTCCTTCTTCGATTCTGTAGTTGTAATTAATGTGTAATAGTTAGTTTAGATTATAAATTAGTTTATTTTTATATAATTAGTTATTTTATATAATTAGTTAGTTAAATTATAATTAGTTTAGTAAATAATTGTAATTAGATTAGTTAAATAATGTACTAATCAGTAAATTATTGTTAATCAGTTAATTATTTATAACCAGTTAATTATTATTTAATCAGTAAATTATTTATAATTAGTTAATTAATTAATCATTTAATTAATTTATATTAGTTTAGTTTAGTTAATTATTAATAATCAGTAATTAACTATTAATCAGTAGTTATTTATTAATGTAATTAGTTTAGTAAATTTATATATTTAGTTTGGTAATATATATATAATTAGTTTAATAAGATTAAATAGTTTAGTTTTTATTTAGTTTAGTAAAATATAAGGATTTTGGTTGTGTGAACAAAAATAATAATTTTTGGGTTATTTTATATTTAAGAAATAATTTCAATAATAAAACTTAGTTCAAAATTGTTATTTGGGGCTGGTGACCAATTTTACTATAGATATATAAATATATTGGCTTTTACGTAAATTCTAAAATTGTATATAGTATAATTCTTATTTTTGGTATAAAAATATATATATGTATATATATATATATATATATTTGGTAAGGGTATATGTTTAATAAAAATGTGTATTTTTAGCATATGTATAAACATATATATAGGTATGTAATTTGGTATAAAAAAATATATTGGTAATATACATACTAATTTAATACGTATTTTGGTAAATATACATGTATGTAGATTTATATTTTCGAATTGGTATATGTATATTTATGTATTTGTAAACATACTTAGCATATTTTAATATATAAAAATTAATAGATATGGTAAATATATTGTTCAACCTATATATATATATTATGCATGAATTAAATGGTATATATATATTGTAAGTATTAATGATAATTAATAATATGTGTATTTATATACGTATCCCTACTAGATGACCCTAGTTGACTAGTGCCATACCTGGCAGAGCCCTGAGTTCATGTATTTGTGATGTGTTAGTGTAGCACCTGATGCAAATATTGTATTGATATGTTTATAGGACTGTTGGTTTACCCAGGGGATACTCTGGAACAGGACCTCGGTATATTCACCAGCTAAGGACCCAAGGCGAGTACATTCTCTGACTAGTTTCTAATTTATGATATCTCCTATGTTCACTGTATCTAGTATAAATATCCATGTTCCTGACACGTTGGTTACACGGATTGGTATACACGGATCTCGTCATGAGATGTTATTCCTTATTCATGGTGTAGCTTGTACAGGACTTGTTTCCTTGATATCTTGTGCATGTACAGACACTGATTCCCGGGGAGATTTGCTACCTTCCTAGGGAATCCCGTGCCATAGCGTACCATGGTTGGATCTACTATACCAGTCGGGGGTTTGGGGAGTACTTTAGTATAGATATGTGATCATACCCAACTTTATATGCACCATAGCTCACCCCACATCTCACGTCGGGTGCGGCCTGACCATTTACATGCTCCATAGCTGTTACGTGTGATTAGCCTGATCTCTACATGCATCATAGCTAACCAACGGTTAGCCTGACTTTATATGAACCATAGCTAATCACATGTAACTAGCCTGATCAAGTTCCCAAGCCGATCACATATTAAAGCTAGTACTCACACACTTAGTCATAGGTTTCTTGCTCATTGACATATTGTTCTTTTTCTGCATTTACTTACAGTATTTCCAGTATTACTCTCATTGTACATTTCTCGTACCTATACATGCATCTGGTATGTTTCCATCTAGAACTGCTACATAGTTTATGTCATTTATATAGAACTGCTATTTAGAGATGTACTTTGCTCCTTCCTAACTGGAAAATATTTTTCCAGACTGTGACCTTAGTAGACTGGTTTCCGACACACTTGGGGGATTGGATGTTACTGATTGCAGGTATGATTATTGTGTCATTTAGACTTGTGATGTATTCTTTTATTTCTTCATTTTCCTATCGTGCTATAGTTGTGATTGAGTATTTTTGATTTATCTTATGATATCCAAGTCTCCTTATGGAGTTGGATACTAGCGTGAGATTGTTTAGATAGTACTTGACCTAGACAACGTTCTACCGCCGATGCTGCGGCGTAGGCTGGACGTACCCACGCTCTCGTGCCCCTAAACCGGGTGCGGGTCGTGACAAATTCTGTTTGCCAATACACTATAAATAGGATTAGATTTCTATATTCCTACTCACTCAACCATTCTTAAATCTTTTATACTATTGTGAGCAAATATTTGAGCTTTAACTTTTCCATCTCCAAGAGCAACTCCCTATCCTTCCTAGTGTCAAGTACGGTCTCAGTCTAGAAGTCTACAGAGTTGTAAAGAGCTTGGCTCTATCAGTTTCTCTCTTTCTCTAGCTGTGAAGTTATGAGACTTTGGATCAAACCTCATGGTGTAAAGAAGTGGCAAGCCTTCAGATCAAAGCTTATGATTCACTATTGGTGATTATAGTGGATAAAACTTCGAGCTTGAGTTCTACAGATTGCACTAGTCCTCTCAGAGGGAAACTAGTATACATCTTAGTATTTACGTTTGCTTTCTCTCACCCTAATACATATATATAAGTATATTTATAACGCTGCTAGTAATATCACTTACATATGAGACATATTCTAACTGCTAATAGTTGATCACCATTGTATGCCATAGAATTATATTTTTAACAGGTAATTTTACTCTGTTGCATACATAAACTCTATTCACCCCCTCTAGAGTTGCCATACACATTCCTGCAACAAGTCCACAGAGTCATTATAGCGGAATCATTGAATAACACAAGTATGGATGTAAAATAAGCACTTTATTGATATTGAACAAGTATTGCAAGCGACGCTAGGCCGAGATTACAAGTGCTCAAGTCCTCTCTCTTGAAACAATAAAAGCGTGCCAAGTAGCTACAATTATGAAATAATACATAGACGATGTTCCAATATTATGTCCTGTATATGTGCTTCAGCTCCGGACGTCATGCTCCAAGGCTCCAGAGCGAACTCCACACCTTAGCTCGCACGAAGGGCTTTCTGCACTAAACGAGGTTCTTTCACACCCTGCAAGTAATCTAGTAGGTTATCAGTATAAAAATGCACTTTTGGGGAGACTTCTCTCCGGTTCGACAAATCCAAATACGTTATATTAGTTTCGTGCACCATCTATTAAGTTATCTTTCTAGTCTTTCCTTATGATCAGTTTTATGTCAATAATATAAAGCCTAACTCGTGTGGCAGTGCACCATACGATATAAGAATAACACGGTGAGACTTACCAACTTACCATTTGTCCTTCCCTGTCTAAGTCAACCAAGTTAAACCGAGAATGAATATATATAAAATTAAGGATTCACAAAAGCAAACACATGTATCACGAGCGGATTTCTGATTTAGTTGCATAAATTACACGGATACTCAGATGTGTTACAGAAGATTATTCAAGCTCAATATGCACAAGTATCTAAAACCTATAACCGTTCAGGTGTTTAGATTACCAGATACGATACAATAATTCATATGCGTATTATCGTAAGAGAGGATGACTTAATCTATATGAACGAGAGGTCAGTGGTAAAGACATAAAGGATAATATTATAGCATCTAACAAAATAAGGTGCAAAGCCAGATACAGAAGAACCATTGCACGAATATTTAGATGAGCCATTATATGCCATTCCGCTGATTCAAACAACGATCAGAAGGGTAGACAGCTAGTCCAAGGTAGTATGCTTTACAAGGCCCGAATACCGTTTATTGCCCTTCCTCAAAAATGCTGTCACATACCATAACAGAAATTGGCACGCAATACACCAGATATTCCTCCTAGGACGGTATGATCTCGATGCCCCGATGATCATTAAAGGAATCAAATACCTCGTGCATGAGTTGTCCGTGACCAAGAAAGTCTCAAGTCTTAGGTCTCTTCTCAGGTACATATTCGGGTCAGATTCAGGTTCAAGTTCAAGATTGTTCACAAACTTATTGACTCCCCGAGCCGTCAGATTTAGTAAAGGCTTAGTGTTGTTTAACTTGTCCTAATACAGTCCCCTCATTTGAGAACTGGCTTGAGGACCAAACGGTCTCAAATACTTTCAGGTTCATACTTGCACGAAATGACTAATAGGTATTCTTCCAGTGAACTAGATGAATGCAAGGCTCAGATTGTATTACCTGATTATGGCATAAAGTTTTAACACCTATATTGAATATGTAAAGCAGGCAAGTATTGAAACTGTGTTAAAGCATAAACATAAGGAACCATGCGGCATAACATGAGTCTAAGAGCTAGTACGGGGAGTAAAATCGTACAGGGACATATCGAGCTACATAATCCATAATGCGAGCAGTGTAAACAAGTGGAGTGGTATACTACGAAGAGTATATAATGATATTACTGGAGTTATTAGCAAAATCTACCTGCACGAAGCTAAAGTAGCATACGAGGGACCAACTATAAGCCAGTTTCATTTTCATGTTCTAACACAAGCAATATAAGATATAATTATTTCCTTAGCTAGGTGTGTTGGATTCTTTATTAGCAGGCAAGGGTTGATTCACTGGATAACTAACATCTATCGTCCATAATTTAAGTGTGTATGCTAAGCAAAGACAAGTTTATTATAGCCACCAATCTTAGCGATAATTTGCCTCGATCGAGCGATACTCTGAGTGCGCCTTTGAAAGTCTAAGCCTGAACTCCTGAAGGGCCAAGTCTGAAATCTTTTGCCTCAAGCAAGTCTTTTCACTAAGCAAGGCAGGTCGGGTCATTGCGCTAGCACCATTTGAATCAGCTCTCTGCTTGAACAAAATTGGTTATTACACGATTTAGGGCTAAATATTTTGTAGTCATAGTACAGTATGAGCTCCAATAGAGATTTATTGGTCTTAAGTAGGCTGGTAGGATTGTGAATGGATATACAGTCAAGTTTTGCAGGCTGAGTAGTTTCACTCTGACTATGGTGGCTACAGAGTCAGATAGAGCAATGAGGTTCCAGCAAGGACTTCATCTAGAGATTCTATAACTTGAAGAGGGGCACAACTAACAGACTTATAAAAAAGTACTGATAGAAGATTGGAGGTACGAGATTACCATGCAGAGGTTATCGGCAAGGACAAGAGGCCAGAAGAGGTCTCATACTCAGATGAGACTTTCGCATCTGGCGATGTGGTGACAGGTAACAGCAAGGAGCCCGGCAGGGCCAAGGGCAAGCTTTTACTTTATCTCTGAAGGAGACTTTCACATCTGGCGATGTGGTGGCAGGTAATATCTCTATCTCATCTTATCCTATAGTAGCATTATTTTATTCTGGTGCATCTCATTTATTTGTATTTGCATGATTTACAATATGTATTAGATTAGAGTTCGAGGCATTACCAGAGAGGTTGAATATACTTACTAGTACTGGGCTCGTATGAGTTAGTAGAGTATGTATAGCGTGTCCGATCATAGTGTATGGGTGTTCACTACCAGCACAAATTGATCGAGTTTCCTTTGGGTAACTTTGACGTCATCTTAGGCATGGACTGGATGAAAGAAAGTCATGCAATGATAGATGGCTATAAGGGTAAGGTATTATTTAGTATCCCGGTCACGAAAGGTTTCGCCTTTGACAGATCTGTGGAAAACCAAAATGAAGATTGGATCACAGCGGTAATGATAACACGGGAATAACTTCTCGAGATAGTCAAGGAGTTCCTAGATGTCTTCACAGAAGAACTACCTGGGTTGCCCCCAGTAAGAGATATTAAGTTTTTTATAGAGTTGATCCTAGGAGCAGGGCTAATATCTTGCAATGTTTATCAAATAGCATAATCTGAACTAGACAAGCTGTACCAACATATAGAAGAGCTGAAGGCAAAGAAGTTTATCTGAACCAGTGGATCACCTTGGGGAGCGCTAGCAGTCTTAGTGAAGAAGAAGGATGGGTTATTACGGTTATGTATCAATTACAGACAATTGAATGCAGTAACAGTAAAGAACAAGTACCCATTACCAAGAATCGATGATTTCTTTGATCAATTAAGCAAGGCAAAGATTTTCTCTAAGATCGATCTTTGATCAGGGTATTATCAAGTAAGAGTTCGGGATCAAGACCTATCCAATACAACATTTAGGTCACGATATGGGCATTACGAATTCTTAGTTTTGTCATTCAGACTGACTAATGCTCTAGTGATATTTATGGATTTTATGAACCGTATTTTCCTACCATATCTAGATCAGTTAGTGGTAGTTTTCATAGACAATATTCTTGTTTGATCCAGTAGTGAAGAGGGGGAACGAAGAGCATCTTTAAAAGGTCTTACAGATTTTGAGGGAACTTTAATTATATGCAAAGCTTAATAAGTATGAGTTTTGGTTGGATCGGGTATCATTCTTGGGTCATATCATTTCAGGAGAAGGAGCGGAAGTTAATCCAAAAAAGGTTGAAGCCATAGAGGGTTGGCCAGTTCCTAAGACAGTAGCTAAAGTGCATAGTTTCCTGGAATTTTTAAGATACTACAGATGGTTCACGGTAGACTTTGTAAGGATTTGAGCACCACTGACTTGATTGGCCTGCAAGGAAGCTAACTTTGATTGGTCAGTAGAGAACCCATTCTCACGCTTCTAGTAGGTTTTGGAGGGTTTAAGGTGTATTACGATACATCAGACAAAGGACTTTGGTATGTATTGATGCAACATGGAAGAATGATAGCTTATGCATCATGGCAGATTCGAGATCACGAGAAGAATTATCCGACTCATAATTTAGACTTGGCAATGGTAGTATTTATACTTAAGCTGTGGAGGAACTACTTATATGGTAATCGGATAAAAATATTTATAGATCATAAGAGCTTAAAGTATGTATTTAACCAGAAGTGTTGGCCCATCCGGTCTCAGTTGACTTAATTTTGATAGTTAACTAAACCATGCATTGATATGTCGCATTTGAAGCTTCAATATTGCTATTGCATATTGTCTGTATTACGTTTATTCAAATACAATCTTTTATTTATTTGAGTCTAGGACTGATGTATGCTGAGTCGTACTGGCAAAACCAAGAACCTATAACCCAAATACCTAGTCCACTCGAATAAACCAAAGAACCTATCCACCAAATCAGGCCACATTCATTTACAAAGTCTACCATACTAGGAGACCGAACTCGGGCCGAACTCGTGCTGACCTCGGACCAAACTAGACCAAACTCGGTTACCCTTTTTGTATAAAATCAACCAGTTCAATAGCTCCTAATTTTTTGGTCCAATGGTTGAAAATTTGAATTAAACTTCATCCGAATTCTGACCGAATTATGTTTGCCTATAACCTATAAATAGGATTGGAATTCTTATTCTTACTCACTCAACCAACTCAACTATTCTTAAGTCTTCTATCCTATTGTGAGCAAACCTCTAAAGCCTTAACTTTTCTATCTCAATGAGCAACTCCCTAGCCTTCCTAGTGCCATGTGCGATCTTGGTCTAGAAGTCTTCTAAGTTGTAAAGAGCTTTATTCAATCAGTTACTCTCTCTTTCAAGATGTGAAGTTGTGAGACTTCAGATCAAAACTCGTGGTATAAAGAAGTGGCAAGCCTTCGGATCAAATCTTATGATTCACTATTAGTGATTATAGTGGAGAAACTCCGAGCTTGTGTTCTCTGGACTGGACTAGTCCTCTCAGAGGGAAGCCAATATACATCTTTGTATTTGCGTTCACTTTCTCTCTCTAATTTACTGCTTTTCTTTACTGTCTTTATATACACTGTTAGTTAGCAACTACCTTCATTCTAATAATCTTAAATTTGGTAGATTTTTTTACTGAACTCTATTCACCCCCTTCTAGAGTTACCTCACGGTCCTTTAATTGGTTTCAAAGATAGTTCTTTTAATATTTGGCTTAACATTCTCAGAGACTTATGAAAACTGGTAGATCTATCCATACCAATAATGGTGAAGGCCAGTCCACAAATAGTATATTGCCCCACAACTGTACGGTACGTTATGCTGAGTCAGATTTAATTATGCAATAGCTGGTTATACTTTAATTTGTTGGATTTGGGAACAAGTATTGATTGAGTTGGTTTCATGTGCAGATGGCTAGCAGAGTTCGATGGAAATCAGGTGTTCGTTCAGAGGAGTACTGAGATAGCTGGATTGGAACGATAATGCCTTCTTCCTTAGTCCAATTGTAAACCCCCTGATCAGAAATAGGATTTAATTAATTAAGATGCAACCACAACCCAAATCCCACGTACCCAAATTAGGGTATGTCACTACCACATTCTGAAAACAGGGGTATTTTCGAATTTTTACAATATTTAATATTATATTATTTACCATTTATTAATTGCATAATAATAGATTTGATTTAAATAGTTATTATGTGTGATGTGTAATTAATTATAGTATTATATGCAGTGTTATTATTTTATTTTAGCTAGCAGACTAGACCTAGAAGCCCAGTAGACGAACCCCTGTCCGAATTATAGAATTCTGGATTTTATTATTTTTATTTAGAATTTAATATTTGGAGATTGTAATTAATTACTGTATTTTATTTAATATTTTTGCGCATTGCCTTTGCTTCGATATTTGGAGCACTACCCAGACTTTTGTCTTCCAACAAATTTTACCATCTTGCCCTAGACATGCCCGCCTTCAATTCTGCTATTTTTGCAACTCATAATTTTGCTCCTTGTGCATTGTTTCTGGCCGCACAAAAATCGTCGCGGACGATATTTTTTAATTTCCTATTTTTGTATCGTTGTGCGTTCCAATCAAAAATTGGAGGCCATCTTGACCTATTTTTCGTGCGACCCAAATTAGGGTAATATTCTGTTCTGAGTCTTCTTCAATATTGGTATTGATGACTTGACCTGATTTTGGCTCCAGGTACTCCTAATTAATTGTTGAACCCAACTTGTATTTATTTCTATTTAAATTGAGGATACCATTTTATCTGATTTTAAAATCCCAATTTAATTCCAGTGCCCTGTAAATTCAGCCCATACCCATCTTACAGCGTCCCCTGACCCTACAAAATACCGGACCCCGAATCGCCCGCCAAATTTTTATCATTTCATGTGTTTGTGCAATTTTCCGAATTTAAGGGGCTAAGTTGCAATTATTTAATTGTAGGTGCCAACACCTAATTATTTTAATCAATGAGGGAGCCTATTAATTTTTAATTAAAAACCCTCATCCCTACATGAATTAATTTCTTCATGAATCATCATAGCCACTCATTTAAGTGGGTCAAATCCTCACCTTACATCACACTCTCTCTCTCCCTATTTAATGACTTGTACCCTCAAACCCTAATCCCTATGCAACCTAGGTTTTCCCCCACCTCACAAGCCTCCAAAAATTCCTCAAGCCCCCTCTCATACGTATGTAACTTCTTCTCCTTTTTCTTCTTCCTATTTTCTTCTCCTTCTCCTTTCTTCTTCTCCTTCTTCTTTGATTTCCTTTTCTTTTTAAATTCAAACTCAAAAAAAAAGGGGGGGAACCTCCTCTGTGCTGTGCTCCCGGCCGAGCACTGTTCACCGGCGGCGCTCTGTGAAGCCCGACTCCCCGCACAGTCCCCCTTCAGCCGGCGGCATCTCCATCCAGCAAGTCCGGCGACTTTCCCTGCACCCCATCCCGGCGATCCCTGCCCTCCGGCCGGACCCCGCTGCTCCACCGGCCGAGCCCCCTCTGCTGCACCCTTGCTCCGGCTGCTCCATCCATCCTTCCATCAACTTCCGACCTCCTTGCTCCATCTCCCCATCCTCTGCGTCTCCGGCAGTACACCCAACACCACCATCATCATCAAACGTCCGGCGGCCTGCTCCTCCCCACAGTTCCTCCGACGAAGCCCCGAGACCGGCCAGGCCAACCCCTCACGAGCTCCTCCCAACTCCCCATTCCCGGCCATCCTCCCTGCTGCTGTGCGCACCGACTCCGGCGACCCGTTGTGAACTCCTCCTACCTCACGACGAGTCGAGCACAGCCATCTCCGGCCTGCCACCCCCTCCGGCCTGAGCTCCGGCCAACCACAGTAAGTTTTTCCTCTCCTTCCTTCCTCCTTCTTCCTATGGTTATACATAGATGTATCATATATGTTTAATAACTAATTAACTAATATGTTTGTATAGGTATTAATATATTAATCGATGTGTATAAATATATGGCTATATAAATACATACATGTATAGGTGTGGGTGGATGTAAACGTATAATAGGCATGGAGTATTTTTTTTAGCGTATGTTTGTATGAATATATAGTGTATTTTTATTAGCGTATCTATGTATATATATATATATCGCTTATTTCTCTATTATATATATAGGTATTGAATGTGCTTTAGTATAAATACGTATTGAATATCTATGTGTATTAATATATCAGTATACTGATAAAATATGTTAATGTATGTTCAGTATTAAATATTATGTGATAGTACGTATTTTAGTAGGTATTTTGGTATGTGTATCTACATATACATATATATATTATTGGTATATTTTTATATGGAAATGTATATTTTAACTTATTGATGTAAATATATATACAACATACATTTTAGTGTATATATACCTATTGTATATATATTATTAGTATACCCATATACATATGTATATTATTTATTTTATTAATATTTAATTGTATAATTATAGTATGTATAATAATTGAATAAGTACGTATTTAATTAATGTGAAAATTGGTATATGTATTTAATTTAATTTGTATATATATATGTATATATACATAGGTTTATTGTATGACATTTATTTAATAAGTATATGCTAGTATAAACGTAATTTGGTGCATAGTACGTGTATTTCAATTAATATATATATGTATTCTGGTATAAAATATATCATGGTTGGTATTTGAATATATTTGTATATATATATATATACTTAATACATTTTTCAAATATGTATTATTAGCATAAATATATATATATACATATATACTTTGTACATACAATTAATATTTTCTATATATATATATATTCTAAAAATGCACTTTTGCACATATAGGATATGTACGCATTTTGACATGTGTTAATATAGAAATGAACGTATTTTGGTAAAAATATAACTATAGCAAGTAATTTATATTGGTATATCTTTTAGATATATTTCATGAATTATGTATATATATATACATACAAGTATTATTTTATTATGTTTATATGAAAGTATTATTTATTTTTAAAGTATATAGTTATACATATATCTATTATTGATATTGATGGGAATTATATGTAATTAATTAATAAGATGATTATTTAAATATGTAGTCCTACTAGATGACCCTAGTTGACTAAGTGCCCTGTCTGGCATGGCCCTGAGGCCAGTGTTTATAGACTGTGTGTTAGCGTAGCATCTGATGCAAATGTGGTTTGATTGTGTTATGTCTATAGGACTGTTGGTTCACCCAGGGGATACTCTGGAACAGGACATCCATAAATACCAGCTAAGGACCGAGGCAAGTACCTTCTCTGATAATTTCCAATTCTTGATAATAGCTATAAGTTCAATGATCTTGAAATGTTACAACTGAATCTTTGACACTGTGCTACACGGATTAGTATAGCTTGGATCTGCAGTCATGAGATGTTACCTTGATTATCGTATTGACATTATACACGACATTTACATTGACATTTACATTAGACATTGTACATAATATATTAGACAATGTTGTGTATTCGTGACGTGTCATGATTGGATCCACAGTACTAGTTGGGGGCGGGGAAGTAGTTAGTAAGAAATGTGATCATAACCTCTTATTGTAAATTGTAAGTGTTAATCATGCTCTTCACCCATGATTAGTCAGGCCCTGTAGCTACTGTACATGTCCCAAGCCGATCACATTTTGAAACTACTATTTCAAACACTTAGAATAGTTACAGTTCTCTATTTTAGATCATATACTACATCACCCGTATATGATACTGTTCCTTGTTCTTTCATTTTTATACATGCACTGACTGTATCTTATTGCGATTGCCTGTCTCTCTTAAACTGTCATTACATTATTCCACTGTCTTCTCAGTAGCTAGCATGACATGTTTTATTGTATTATAGATATTATCAATTAATGGAACTGTTATTTGAGATTGTGCTTTGCTCCTTCCTGACTGGAAACATTTTTCCAGACTATGCCTTAGATGACCGCTGTCCGACACTTATGGTGAGTAGCTGCAGACTTGGTAGTAGTTGTGATTCCAGGAGGTCTAGCTGGAAATTACTATTTTTAGTTAGTTCTTTTAACAGTCTATTTGGTACCGGATTTGTCTCCGGCATTTTGATGATTCTTGGATATTGTTAAGTTAAGTTATTTCTTGTGGACTTGTGTGGTGTTTAATTTTAGTTTTATTCGAAATCTTATCGTGCTGTAATCCTGTGATTGAGTATATGTTCATCTTATTGTGTCATCCGTGCCTCCTAATGGAGATTGGATGCTTGCGTGACATTAGTTAGATAGTATCAATACCTAGATAGCGTTCTACCGCCGATGCTGCGGCGTAGGCTGGACGTACCCACGCACTCGTGCCCTAAACCGGGTGCGGGTCGTGACACATTTTAGTGGTGGCCCATGCAGGTCAGACTTCGCGAGTTGTGTGACGTCGTAGTAGTGTGACATCCCTGTTATACTACTGCGTGCCTGCTATAGAATCTAGGACATAGGATACTAGGACGAGAGCAAATACTCAATCACAATTCCTTGAGAGATTCCTGGGATGACCCCTGAGAATCTTGTTAAATTTTCTAAATTTAAATCATTCCCTTGTTCTGTCCATTCTCACTTATTGATATTAAATTTGATTGTTGTTGATTGTTATTAAATTAGGATTTTGGTTTCACTTGATTTGATTGTTGTTAATTAGGTATTTAAGTTAGGATTTTGGGTTTCATTGTAGGGTTGATTTCATATTAAGAGGAATTTATAGACTGATTTATGATATTATTTGATGATGCCGTCAATGAGGACAGTAAAAAGGATTAACATTAGAGCTATTTGACTACAGAAGGTGGATTTAAAATTTTAATTGAAGATTGAAAATGAATTTCAAATTTTAGGATTCTAAGAAGATTGAGATTGTTATTAAAATTTATTTTAAAGATTTCAATGAATTGCAAAATTTTGAAATATGAGGAGTTGAAATATTGTTATTAAAATTTTATTTTGAGGATTCAGATTCGATTCAATAAACCTAGACAAGTCTGTAAGGATCTTTAAGGTGATTAAGTTTTTATTTCAGTATTTAAATAATTGACCTTGAGGAAAGTGTATACATTTACTTTAATTTTTATTCGAGGAGTTATTTTGAGGAATATTTATTTGAGGATAAGATTTTATAGTGGGAGAGATACATTAGTATACAATAGATGAGATGCATGTGTATAAGGATCGGTTGGCTTGAGTATGATTGAGAATTTACTGCAAACTGACTTGGGTGACCATCAAGGGTTGTACTAGAAAGTGCAGTACTTAGTATAGTGTATTGAAATTGATATGCATTTGAGTGATAAGGATAACTACTATCAGCGATTGCAGTAGGTAAGGAAGCTAGCAGTGAGTGTGTTTTGTGGTAGAACTGTGATCCCTAGGGGATAGAGGTATCAGACCATGGATACATCTTGACCGTGCAATCACAACTAGGGTTTATTTCCAATCTATCTATCTATCTATCTTGAATGTTGCTTCTTTAGAACTGTACTGTCCTTCCTTGATGATATCGCATTTTGCCTAAATTGATTCTTTGGGATCTGTCTTCAGGATGTCGCCGCAGACATGGTCTATGAGAGCGGGAACATCAGCTTTAGAGGGGTCTGCCACCTCTCCACCTGAGGGACAGACAGCAGTAGTTCCTCCTATATATCCGATGCACGTAGGTGATCTTCCTCCTCCACCTGTTCAGAAGATAGCCGCAGCTGTGACGGACAACCTTCCTCCTCCACCGACTCTGATTCCCGGAGGTTTGCCCATTGACGGGGCACAGATGTTTACCTTGATCCAAGGCATGGTAGATGCCCAGAGAATGGCGGCAGACGCTCAGCGAGTTCAAGCTGAGGCTCAGAGGGTGCAAGCAGAAGCGCACCAGGCACAAACCGAGCTGATGAGAGAGAGCATGGAGAACGCTCACCAGATGGCACTACAGACAGTTGAGAGAGTTGCCCAGCAGTATCCTGGCCAGTGGCAGCCGAGGGCATTTCAGTATCAACAGCAATACCAGGCACCAGTTCCAATTCGGCAACAACCGAGGGCATTTTAGTATCAACAGCAGTACCCGGCACCAGTTCCTGTACAGCAGGATCAACGAACTTGTTATTTCTGTAAGAAGCCAGGTCACCTTCGGAAGAGCTGTAGAACGAGGCTGGGACTTTGTTTGCACTGTGGCGCTGCGGGACATCGAATAAGGGATTGTCTTCGAGTTTCTTATTCTTCCAACCAGCGCGCGACTCCAAATTATAGAGATCCAGTTAGGCTACCTGTAGAACCGCATGTTGCTCAGCACCCGCAAAGGGAACCACCCCAGCAGGGCGAGCATTTGCGATGACGGTCGAGGAGACCGATACTGCAGGTAATGTGTTAACAAGTTCTGTTTTTTCCTTCATTTTGTTCCTATCTACTTGATTAATTGATTGATTCCTTGGTCCAATAATTGTATGCATGATTTCTTGTTATAATGTAGTTAGTAGTACCCCTGTTACAGAGACTGTAATACCCTGGCAAAAGACACCATGATCATACATATTTCCTTTAGGTTGTATGTTGTATGGGTGTAGGTAGAATTCTCTTAGACTTTGATTGTTGAGGATTTAACTGTAGTAAAGATTAACGAAGAGGTTATGACTTGACAAAGAGAGACAAGGTGCCTAAAATTTCGAGGAAAAATATTAAATTAAATAAGGAGTTGGGAATTTAATATGGCGTAATTGAAGTTTTGTTAAATTATTGATTTTTTGAAAATTTTGAAATGATTGAATTTATCATTGAATTTGAGGAATTTAAGAAGGCCATCGATATATTTGTTGGACTGCAAGTTGTAACTTATATTTTGAATATTGTATTGGAGGTTCCATAAGTATTACATCGTTGCATATTATGGAAAAAAAAAATATATATATATATATATAAATCGAGGGATAAGAACACAAATGGATTAGTGTTAAATTCAAATTGGGGACGAGATTCAATTTTGAAATATGCACTGACTGGATTTCAATTAGAGGATTGAATGTTAAATTCTTGTATTTCGTTATTAACTTAAAAATTTTTGGAGGATATTGTGATAAGAATGAGATTTGATTTATTTTGAAGATTCCTAGGGATATGCTATTTATAGAATTTTTGAAAGAATTTATTGTGAAATAACAATATGGAGTAGTTCCTGATTATATGATTTGAGGAATTTAATTTTTGATGGTAGTAAATAAATAAATAAAACAATCGAGGATTTAAAAATTTGAGGATAAACATTAATTTAAATAAAGGGTCAAGAATTTAACAGGACGGAATTTATGATGTATTAATTCCAGGAAGATTATGACATGTTTAAATTGGTTATTAAAATCTTGAAATTTTGGAGATTTATCAATATATTTATTTAATTGCAAGTTATGAATTTTAGAATTTTACATGGGATATTGCAATTGGAGAATCCTTAAATATCATATTGTTGAGTTTTGAGGAGTGGATATTAAATTCTGAGTATCGAATTAGTAGCTAAAAACTTTCAAGGAAATTTTTGATGGACTTTGATTTTACTTGAAGATTTTCAGGTATACAACAATTTTAGAATTTTGAAATTTGCGAAAGGACATTGTGGAGTATTAAAAGATTTCATGGATGATAAACTTAAATTTGAGGGAAATAATAATGTGTATGATTAAATGCTAATATGAGGATTTTAAATTTCGAGGACGAAATTCTTTTAAGGTGGGTAGACTTGTCACTACCACATTCTGAAAACAGGGGTATTTTCGAATTTTTACAATATTTAATATTATGTTATGTACCATTTATTAATTGCATAATAATAGATTTGATTTAAATAGTTATTATGTGTGATGTGTAATTAATTATAGTATTATATGCAGTGTTATTATTTTATTTTAGCTAGCAGACTAGACCTAGAAGCCCAGTAGACGAACCCCTGTCCGAATTATAGAATTCTGGATTTTATTATTTTTATTTAGAATTTAATATTTGGAGATTGTAATTAATTACTGTATTTTATTTAATATTTTTGCGCATTGCCTTTGCTTCGATATTTGGAGCACTATCCAGACTTTTGTCTTCCAACAAATTTCACCATCTTGCCCTAGACATGCCCGCCTTCAATTCTGCTATTTTTGCAACTCATAATTTTGCTCCTTGTGCATTGTTTCTGGCCGCACAAAAATCGTCGCGGACGATATTTTTTAATTTCCTATTTTTGTATCGTTGTGCGTTCCAATCAAAAATTGGAGGCCATCTTGACCTATTTTTCGTGCGACCCAAATTAGGGTAATATTCTGTTCTGAGTCTTCTTCAATATTGGTATTGATGACTTGACCTGATTTTGGCTCCAGGTACTCGTAATTAATTGTTGAACCCAACTTGTATTTATTTCTATTTAAATTGAGGATACCATTTTATCTGATTTTAAAATCCCAATTTAATTCCAGTGCCCTGTAAATTCAGCCCATACCCATCTTACAGCGTCCCCTGACCCTATAAAATACCGGACCCCGAATCGCCCGCCAAATTTTCATCATTTCATGTGTTTGTGCAATTTCCCGAATTTAAGGGGCTAAGTTGCAATTATTTAATTGTAGGTGCCAACACCTAATTATTTTAATCAATGAGGGAGCCTATTAATTTTTAATTAAAAACCTTCATCCCTACATGAATTAATTTCTTCATGAATCATCATAGCCACTCATTTAAGTGGGTCAAATCTTCACCTTACATCACACTCTCTCTCTCCCTATTTAATGACTTGTACCCTCAAACCCTAATCCCTATGCAACCTAGGTTTTCCCCCACCTCACAAGCCTCCAAAAATTCCTCAAGCCCCCTCTCATACGTATGTAACTTCTTCTCCTTTTTCTTCTTCCTATTTTCTTCTCCTTCTCCTTTCTTCTTCTCCTTCTTCTTTGATTTCCTTTTATTTTTAAATTCAAACTCAAAAAAAAAGGGGGGGAACCTCCTCTGTGCTGTGCTCCCGGCCGAGCACTGTTCACCGGCGGCGCTCTGTGAAGCCCGACTCCTCGCACAGTCCCCCTTCAGCCGGCGGCTTCTCCATCCAGCAAGTCCGGCGACTTTCCCTGCACCCCATCCCGGCGGTCCCTGCCCTCCGGCCGGACCCCGCTGCTCCACCGGCCGAGCCCCCTCTGCTGCACCCTTGCTCCGGCTGCTCCATCCATCCTTCCATCAACTTCCGACCTCCTTGCTCCATCTCCCCATCCTCTGCGTCTCCGGCAGTACACCCAACACCACCATCATCATCAAACGTCCGGTGGCCTGCTCCTCCCCACAGTTCCTCCGACGAAGCCCCGAGACCGGCCAGGCCAACCCCTCACGAGCTCCTCCCAACTCCCCATTCCCGGCCATCCTCCCTGCTGCTGTGCGCACCGACTCCGGCGACCCGCTGTGAACTCCTCCTACCTCACGACGAGTCGAGCACAGCCATCTCCGGCCTGCCACCCCCTCCGGCCTGAGCTCCGGCCAACCACAGTAAGTTTTTCCTCTCCTTCCTTCCTCCTTCTTCCTATGGTTATACATAGATGTATCATATATGTTTAATAACTAATTAACTAATATGTTTGTATAGGTATTAATATATTAATCGATGTGTATAAATATATGGCTATATAAATACATACATGTATAGGTGTGGGTGGATGTAAACGTATAATAGGCATGGAGTATTTTTTTTAGCGTATGTTTGTAGGAATATATAGTGTATTTTTATTAGCGTATCTATGTATATATATATATATCGCTTATTTCTCTATTATATATATAGGTATTGAATGTGCTTTAGTATAAATACGTATTGAATATCTATGTGTATTAATATATCAGTATACAGATAAAATATGTTAATGTATGTTCAGTATTAAATATTATGTGATAGTACGTATTTTAGTAGGTATTTTGGTATGTGTATCTACATATACATATATATATTATTGGTATATTTTTATATGGAAATGTATATTTTAACTTATTGATGTAAATATATATACAACATACATTTTAGTGTATATATACCTATTGTATATATATTATTAGTATACCCATATACATATGTATATTATTTATTTTATTAATATTTAATTGTATAATTATAGTATGTATAATAATTGAATAAGTACGTATTTAATTAATGTGAAAATTGGTATATGTATTTAATTTAATTTGTATATATATATGTATATATACATAGGTTTATTGTATGACATTTATTTAATAAGTATATGCTAGTATAAACGTAATTTGGTGCATAGTACGTGTATTTCAATTAATATATATATGTATTCTGGTATAAAATATATCATGGTTGGTATTTGAATATATTTGTATATATATATATATACTTAATACATTTTTCAAATATGTATTATTAGCATAAATATATATATATACATATATACTTTGTACATACAATTAATATTTTCTATATATATATATATTCTAAAAATGCACTTTTGCACATATAGGATATGTACGCATTTTGACATGTGTTAATATAGAAATGAACGTATTTTGGTAAAAATACAACTATAGCAAGTAATTTATATTGGTATATCTTTTAGATATATTTCATGAATTATGTATATATATATACATACAAGTATTATTTTATTATGTTTATATGCAAGTATTATTTATTTTTAAAGTATATAGTTATACATATATCTATTATTGATATTGATGGGAATTATATGTAATTAATTAATAAGATGATTATATAAATATGTAGTCCTACTAGATGACCCTAGTTGACTAAGTGCCCTGTCTGGCATGGCCCTGAGGCCAGTGTTTATAGACTGTGTGTTAGCGTAGCATCTGATGCAAATGTGGTTTGATTGTGTTATGTCTATAGGACTGTTGGTTCACCCAGGGGATACTCTGGAACAGGACATCCATAAATACCAGCTAAGGACCGAGGTAAGTACCTTCTCTGATAATTTCCAATTCTTGATAATAGCTATAAGTTCAATGATCTTGAAATGTTACAACTGAATCTTTGACGCTGTGCTACACGGACTAGTATAGCTTGGATCTGCAGTCATGAGATGTTACCTTGATTATCGTATTGACATTATACACGATATTTACATTGACATTTACATTGACATTTACATTGACATTTACATTAGACATTGTACATAATATATTAGACAATGTTGTGTATTCGTGACGTGTCATGATTGGATCCACAGTACTAGTTGGGGGCGGGGAAGTAGTTAGTAAGAAATGTGATCATAACCTCTTATTGTAAAATGTAAGTGTTAATCATGCTCTTCACCCATGATTAGCCAGGCCCTGTAGCTACTGTACATGTCCCAAGCCGATCACATTTTGAAACTACTATTTCAAACACTTAGAATAGTTACAGTTCTCTATTTTAGATCATATACTACATCACCCGTATATGATACTGTTCCTTGTTCTTTCATTTTTATACATGCACTGACTGTATCTTATTGCTATTGCCTGTCTCTCTTAAACTGTCATTACATTATTCCACTGTCTTCTCAGTAGCTAGCATGACATGTTTTATTGTATTATAGACATTATCAATTAATGGAACTGTTATTTGAGATTGTGCTTTGCTCCTTCCTGACTGGAAACATTTTTCCAGACTATGCCTTAGATGACCGCTGTCCGACACTTATGGTGAGTAGCTGCAGACTTGGTAGTAGTTGTGATTCCAGGAGGTCTAGCTGGAAATTACTATTTTTAGTTAGTTCTTTTAACAGTCTATTTGGTACCGGATTTGTCTCCGGCATTTTGATGATTCTTGGATATTGTTAAGTTAAGTTATTTCTTGTGGACTTGTGTGGTGTTTAATTTTAGTTTTATTCGAAATCTTATCGTGCTGTAATCCTGTGATTGAGTATATGTTCATCTTATTGTGTCATCCGTGCCTCCTAATGGAGATTGGATGCTTGCGTGACATTAGTTAGATAGTATCAATACCTAGACAGCGTTCTATCGTCGATGCTGCGGCGTAGGCTGGACGTACCCACGCACTCGTGCCCTAAACCGGGTGCGGGTCATGACAGGGTATCAGCCTACACCAAGCTTGTTATGCCACGACTCCTGTGTACCACTCAAAAATCTAGTTCTTTATGTTTTCGACGCTTTAGGAATTACCATGTTTAATTTCTAAATTAATTTAATTTAAGGCCAACTTTACCTCGAGCAGAACCGAACCAAGCCCACATGCGCCGTTCAAGTGGACCCTTCCAATCACAACAAGCCGGACAGGCCCAACCCTCAAGTCCAGCCCATAATCTCCATCACCCATATAAATATACATCTATTCACCCAAACCCTAGAATCCCTAGCACCATCATCTTCAAAGGAACCCTAGCCGATCCCTACTCCAACCGAGTTCCCCTCTCCTATTTCTGACCAGCTAACGCCTAAGGCCACCACCCCAGCCACCGGCTCATCCCTCGACTCCAGACTCCCAATCCCGCCACCAGCACCGAGAAACCCATCCGCCATCCCTACCATCCCAACCCGAACTTCCATCTATAACCAACCGTCGGCACCGAGATAGCCCTTCCTAGTCCCCGATCACCACGCTCAGGCAGACCCCGACCGCCCCACGTCTGGACGACCACCACCGCGAGACTCCACCCAGCAGCACCGTTGTCGGAGCAGCTACTGCTGCTGTGGTCCCTGCTCTTGCTGTTCAGCCGCTGCCGCTGACTCTGCTCGCCGTCCGACGCCGGAATTTCCATTCGCCGGAGGACGACCAGGCGACAAGAAGAACCTCATCTAGCCAGTAAGGTATATGCCTGTACTCTTCTATCGTATTTGTATGTGTGTATCGTATCGTCACAAGAGTTATATTCTAGACACAACCTAGTTAACCCTAAATTATATATATAACGGTAATGATTAGCAAGAATTAGAACTCATCTAATAACCAGCGAGTGCCTTAATTTCTGTCGTCAATGACCAGTATTTCACTTGGACCCTTGGGCATAAACCCAGTATGTTGAGCAAGGACATCAAGGACATTTCCATACAGAGTAGAAGTAGTTGCCAAACCTTAACTCGATAATTTATTGGTGCAAGGCGCACGTTGACCAAAGACAGAATGCAGGTACATCCTAGCTACGCGCACCTGCGACGCTGTGTTCGGTCAACCGCAAACCGGCAATAATACCGAGGAACAACGTCATAATTAATTATGTATTTCTTAGTGTCTGATATTAGATTGTTATATTATATTTTGTGTTTAGGATCATTGGATCAGCCAGGAGACACTGCAGGAACCGGCTTCTGGCACTCACAGTTTGAGAACTCAGACATGATACCTTGTCATATTTACTGTTTAAATTAATGCTGCATATGTTGTATGTTAGTTGCTGTTCTATTTCATATGACTGTGTGCGTCCGATATTGATTCGGGTGCTATCGACGGATGCGTCGATAACTTAGTATTCTTGGCCTAGTCACTAGTAGACTCATTCCAGTGAAGAGGGTATGTTGATATCTTCCAGGACCTGACACATTACACGTTTTACTGTTACATTTATATTGGGATGTGGGTCCGCGTATTTGACTAACTATCGGTGCGTGTGACATACATCACGGTTAGTATGTAGTTCAGGTTCATATGTTATGTTAGTAAAGATTGGCACCTAGATGCATAGTATGCACGTCGAGTATTCGATTACGTATTTACATTGGGAGGGGAGGACCACTAGTAGGTGTATAGGATACACCCATTGGAATTCGTAGCATCCGAAGGAGCCATGGATCCAATGACCCCCTTCTATTCAGATTCTCTGTTCTTCGGATCGGTATGGACGTATATATATACTGGCAGATTCCCCGTTCCTCAGAGCGGTATGGACGTTACACTATTCAGATTCCCCGTTCTCCGTAGCGGTATGAACGTATATATATACTTGCAAGTTCCCCGTTCTTCAGAGCGGTATGGACGTTATGCCTATACCTACTTATACGTACCAAAGTTGTCCTAACAATTGCATTCACTTAGATTGGTTAGCACACCCTTTATTGTATTTACTTTATTCAGTATTTATATATGGCATGCTTCTATGTATCTTGTTACGTCCCTCTGAGGACCTGGTAACTTTCCAGATTTGGGCGAGGTATTCTACCCCATAGTATACGGCCCCGGACAGGAGACGAGATTTGCTACAACTGAGGAGTTAGAGGTACAGCCGTCAGAGTTCCCGTGACCAGTGGTAGGACTTCAGCCTAGATTGGGTGCATCATTATCTAGTCAGCTGATGTCCTAGTCATTATCTTTATCTATCATTTCAGTACTTTATTTAGTCATAGTAGTGGGTTTGTTCCTACCAGACATTATTGGTTGTACTATGATATTTTGAGACTAGTATTTATCTTCCAACAGTTTACGTAGTACATCTTGCTCTTTATATTGTGGATGAGATTAGCTTACCTGTCATTGACTGATATTATATCTGTTAGCATTATAGGACAGCGTAGCACTCTTTGTGGATCCATTAAATTAGGATATCCTCGAAGACGTATCAGCTGGCTATTGCCACGTGGCCTGGTCCCGTGTACTTTTAGGACTGGGGCGTGACATAGTTTTAGTGGTGGTACATGCAGGTCCTCGACTTATTCGCTTGTGGTATGTTAACGTGCCCAGTGAGCCTGCAATAGGATAGAAATTACTAGGTCTCATCCACTTTGATTTCGTTTTTGAACTTCCTCCATATTGTTCCTAAATATTGCATCCTGTTTGTTTGATTTCGTTCTCTCTTTAATAAAGTCCTATCTTTTGCAGCAAGATGAACTTGCACAGTGGACGAGGAGCACCCAGAGTCATGGTGCCAGACAATACCACTCAAAGAGAGAATGTACCCCAAGGGCAACCTCCACTACAAACACCGATGATATATTGGCACGAGATATCGCAGGGCGAACCTACACCGCAGCCCGAGGGACAGACTTCCCAGAGAATCCCCACACAGCATTGTGAGGGCCAGACTTCAGAAGCTACACCAATGCCGCAGACTGAGAGGCCAACATCTGAGGAGACGCCTACTGCACAGCCAGAGGTCCCACTACTACCACCTCCACCTTATCCACCCCAGATGCCACAACTAGACGGACAGCCGCAGATGCTACAGTTCCTTCAGACTATGATGCAAGCACAGTGGAATCAGACAGAGACTTTGAGGCAGAGTTTGATGGCAGTAATAGAGAGGACACCTGTCCCAGCACCTGTGCCAGCACTTCCACCAGCCCAGACAGGTAGCACTGTTAGATGGTTTCGACAGATGGACCAGATACATTCTCAGGCAATGAGACTGCAGAACAGATCTCGGATTGGATCGCCAATACAGAAATGCTACTAGAGGCATCACAACTACACCCAGACCTATGGATGACTGCAGTGAGGGCCCAACTAAAAGGCAACGCCCATCACTGGTGGGATTCCATTGAGCGTAGCATAGGCAAGAACCAGACTTGGGAAAAGTTCTTAGAATACTTCAATGCAAAGTATTTTCCATCCACAGTTAGGAATGCCCTGTACTCCCAGTTTCTATTTCTAGAATAAGGGAATATGACTATGGACGCATATGACGCAGAGTTCAGCCGTCTTAGCAGATTTGGTGTCGTTTTGATATCCAATAAACTAGAGAAAGCTTAGAGATTCCACCATGGCCTCAATTTTGAACTACAGAGGTATACCACTACACAGGCGAGGATTTCTTACGAGGAGGTTCTTGCATAAGCGAGAATCCAGGAGGCCATTGCCAGAGGAGCTAGACGTCCCAGCACGATACTGCCAGCCAGAGCCCATTCCGGAGCAGGAGGACCGATACGTCATCCCGGAGTACAGACACAGCAGAGGATAGTACCATATCAACAGAATGAACTTCTATCTTGCAACTACTATGGTAAGAGAGGACATTACCAGAAGGACTGTCGAAAGAGACTAGGAATATGTATGATTTATGGATCAACTCAGCACTATGCCCGAGACTGTCCACAACGTAGAAACGTAGCACCCCAGACGGGACAGAGGCCAGCAGCACCAGTTCCGAGGATACCGCCCCCACCAGGAGGACAGCGTCCACCAGCCCCCAGAGGATTTCAGAGGGGACCACCCTTGGCCCCGCAGCAGATACTGTTTGAGCGAGCTCGGCAGCAGATCGGAGGACAGAGACAGGGACAGGCCTTTGCATTAGCAACTACTGAGGAGAAAACAGAAGGAGAAGCAATCACAGGTACCATTTTAGTTGCCTCATTACCTGCGACTGCATTATTTGATTCTAGAGCTACATTGTCATTTATATCTAGTAGATTTATAGCAATGCATAGAGTAGCTACTTCCCCCTTACCTAAGAGTTGGAAGATTCTTACTGGAGGAGGTATCGTGTCGGTTACCAGCACTATCAGAACGTGCTCGATAGTCGTATGTGGAAGAGAGATGAGAGCGCAATTCTTGGTGTTACCCATGTCGTACTTTGATATTGTGCTAGGCATGGACTGGTTAAGCCAGTATAATACTGTACTAAACTGCCGGAAGGGAAGTGTCACTTTTAGACCGCCAGACCAACCGGAGTTCGTGTACATGCGAGGGACCGTCGAATAAGGAGTAGGACAGATAGCTGGAACTTGCATGACTATGGAGATTTTACCCCCGCCAATAGTTGCAGAATTCGAGGATGTATTCCCCGAAGAATTGCCAGGTTTACCGCCAGATAGAGACGTAGAGTTCACCATTAAGCTAGTACCTGGAGTAACACCGGTGTCTTCTAATGTGTACCGATTAGCGAAAAAGGAGTTAGATGAGCTGAAGCTACAATTGGAGGAGTTGCAGAGTATGGGATTTATCCGTCCTAGTGCATCACCATGGGGAGCACCAGTATTGTTTGTACCCAAAAAAGATGGAACAGTACGTATGTGCATTGATTATAGAGCCCTTAATGCTTTGACTATCAAGAACAAGTACCCTCTGCCACGGATTGACTATTTATTCGACCAGTTGACAGGAGCAGTGGTGTTCACCAAGATTGACTTAAGATCGGGCTATCATCAAGTGAAAGTGCGAAGAGAAGACATTCAAAAGACAGCATTCAGAACTCGTTATGGTCACTACGAGTTCTTAGTGATGCCTTTTGGACTGACGAATGCACCAGCTATATTTATGAACTTGATAAACAGAGTATTCCACCAATAATTAGACCAGTTCATGGTAGTCTTCATCGATAATATTTTAGTGTATTCGAAGAGCCACGAGGAGCACGTAGAGCATCTGAGCCTAGTATTGGAGACACTACGGAGAGAGAGGCTTTATGCCAAACGGAGCAAATGTGAGTTTCTTCTTGATCGTGTTGCCTTCCTTGGACACGTTATCTCAGGAGAGGGAATTTCAGTGGATCCGGCAAAGATTTCATCAGTAGAGACATGGCCAACCCCTACTAATGTCTCAGAGGTCAGGAGTTTCCTAGGACTTGCCGGATATTACCGGAGGTTCGTAAAAAACTTCGCGAAGATTGCAGAGCCGATGACCCGCTTGATCCATAAGGAGTAGGAGTTCACCTGGACGGAGGAGTGTCAAAAGGCATTCGATGAGCTGAAGAAGTGCCTGACTACAACACCCATCTTGACCATACCTTCTGGACCCGGAGGATTCGTGATCTACAACGATGCATCCGAGAAAGGATTAGGATGTGTCTTAATGTAACATGGGAAGGTTGTAGCCTATGCTTCTAGACAGTTGAGGACACATGAGAAGAACTATCCCACCCACGACTTGGAGCTTGCAGCAGTAATCTTTGCCTTGAAGCTTTGGAGGCACTATCTATATGGAGAGAGAGTGGAGATATTTACTGATCATAAGAGCCTAAAGTACGTCTATACGTAGAAGGATCTTAATCAGAGGCAGAGACGTTGGCTCAAGGTGATGACAGACTTCAAGATCGAGCTACAGTACCACCCGAGAAAGGCTAACGTAGTAGCTGACGCGTTAAGCAGAAGACCCATAGCATTCTTCATGACAACCCAACCCCACCTGTTGAGAGATCTAGAGCAGATGGGTATAGAGATTGTCATGCCCGGAATAGATGGACAGTTGTCAAGTTTTCAGTTACAATCGACATTGGTTGAGAGAATCAAGGCTGCTTTGTCGACAGATGCCAGATTTCAGAGGCTTAGGCAGAGGACAGAGGCTGGATTACAGACAGGACTGCGGATACATGAAGACGGAACTTTGAGATACGGAGATCGTCTCTATCTTCCAAATGGAGAACTTTGGCAGGAATTGATGACAGAGGCACACAGTTTGACCTACTCTATTTATCCAGGAGGCACGAAGATGTACAAAGAATTGAGGTAGTACTACTGGTGGCACGGAATAAAGAGAGAGATAGCACGCTTTGTGGCCAAGTGCCTGGTGTGTCAGCAAGTCAAGGCTGAGCATCAGAGATCTGTAGGACTGCTTCAACCACTACCTATATCGGAGTGGAAATGGGAGCACATCACTATGGACTTTGTTACGAGCTTCCCTAGGACTCCTAGGGGCCGCAATGCAGTATGGGTAATCGTAGATAGACTCACCAGGTCTGCATACTTCTTACTCTTCAGATTTGGACAATCCACAGAGGCCTTAGCAGACATGTACATAAGAGATATCATGCGACTGTACGGAGTGCCAGTTAATATTGTGTCTGACAGGGATACGAGGTTCACATCTTACTTTTGGCGGAGTATGCAAGAGAGTCTCGGTACCCGCCTGAAGTTTAGCACCCCGTATCACCCACAGACAGATGGCCAGTCGGAGCACACCATTCAGACGTTGGAAGACATGCTGAGAGCGTGCATGCTGGATTTCGGAGGATCGTGGAAGGACCACTTACATCTGGTCAAGTTTTCCTACAACAACTATCAGGCGAACATCCAGATGGCTCCTTATGAAGCATTGTATGGCAAGAAATGTCGTTCTCCAGTAAGTTGGAGTGATATAGGTGAACGACAGATTCTCGGACCAGAGTTGGTTGTTCGTACAATAGAGAAGGTGAAGAAGATCCAAGGACATCTACGAGTAGCACAAGACCGACAAAAGCATTGGGCGAATGCGCATCGACAACCCTTAGAGTTTTAAGTTGGAGATTACGTATTTATAAAGATCTCGCCTACTCGAGGGACTATCAGATTGGGAGGCCGAGGAAAGCTGAGTCCTAGGTACATCGGACTATTCGATTTGTTAGAACGTGTCGGAGAGATTGCTTACAGATTAGCCTTGCCGCAGACTTTGGAAGTAGTCTATGACGTCTTCTATGTATCTCAATTGAGGAGGTACATACCGGATCCTAGTCACGTGCTTGACCATTCTGAAATCACAGTTGGCCCGAGCCTATCATATGAAGAGGAGCCTATGGAGATTCTAGACAGAAGTGAGAAGGTATTACCAGGGCAGAACATCCCCCTAGTTCGTGTTGCATGGAGGCATCATGCACCAGACGAGTCGACCTGGGAACGCGAGGAGGATATTTGCCAGCATTACCCCCACCTCTTCGAAGGCCTAGGTATGTGGTAGCATTTTAAATTCAGACTTCAGTTCGTACCATACGTATATTTTAATTTCGAGGACGAAATGCTCTAAGGAGGGTAGATTGTAAACCCCCTCGTCAGAAATAGGATTTAATTAATTAAGATGCAACCACAACCCAAATCCCACGTACCCAAATTAGGGTATCAGCCTACACCAAGCTTGTTATGCCACGACTCTTGTGTACCACTAAAAAATCTTGTTCTTTATGTTTTTGATGCTTTAGGAATTACCATGTTTAATTTCTATATTAATTTAATTTAGGGACAACTTTACCTCGAGCAGAACCGAACCAAGCCCACATGCGCCCTTCAAGTGGACCCTTCCCATCACAATAAGCCGGACAGGCACAACCCTCAAGTCCAGCCAATAATCTCCATCACCCATATAAATATACATCTATTCACCCAAACCCTAGAATCCCTAGCACCATCATCTTCAAAGGAACCCTAGCTGATCCCTACTCTAACCGAGTTCCCCTCCCCTATTTCTGACCAGCCAACGCCTAAGGCCGCCACCCCATCCACCGGCTCATCCCTCGACGTCGGACTCCCAACCCCGCCACCAGTACCGAGAAACCCATCCGCCATCCCTACCATCCCAACCCGACCTCCCATCTATAACCAACCGCCGGCACCGAGATAGCCCTCCCCAGTCCCCGATCACCACGCTCAGGCGGACCCCGACCCCCCGCGTCTGGACGACCACCCCCGTACAACTCCACCCAGCAGTGCCGCTGCCGGAGCAGCTACTGCTGCTGCGGTCCCTGCTCTTGTTGTTCAGCCGCTGTCGCTGACTCTGCTCGCCGGCCGACGCCGAAATTTTCATTCGCCGGAGGACGACCAGGCGACAAGAAGAACCTCGTCCAGCCAGCAAGGTATATGCATGTACTCTTGTATCGTGTTCGTATGTGTGTATCATGTTATCGCGAGAGTTGTATTCCAGACACAACCTAGTTAACCCTAAATTATATATATAACAGTAATGATTAGTAAAAATTAGAACTCATCTAATAACCAGCGAGTGCCTTAATTTGAGACCTGTCGTTAGTGACCAGTATTTCACCTGGACCCTTGGGTATAAACCTAGTATATTGAACAAGGACATCAAGGACATATTTCCATGCGGAGTAGAAGTAGTTGCCAAACCTTAACTCGATAATTTATTCTTGCAAGGTGCACGTTGACCAAAGACAGAATGCGGGTACATCCTAGCTACGCGCACCTGCGATGCTGTGTTCCGTCAACAGCAAACCGGCAACAATACCGAGGAACAATATCATAATTAATTATGTATTTCTTAGTGTCTGATATTAGATTGTTATATTATATTTTATGTTTAGGATCATTGGATCAGCCAGGAGACACTACAGGAACCGGCTTCTGGCACTCACAGTTTGAGAACTCAGGCAAGATACCTTGCCATATTTATTGTTTAAATTAATGCTGTATATGTTGTATGTTTGTTGCTGTTCTATTTCATATGACTGTGTACGTCAGATATTGATTCGGGTGCTATCGACGGATGCGTCGATAACTTAGTATTCTTGGCCTAGTCGCTAGTAGACTCATTCCAGTAAAGAGGGTATATTGATATCTTCCAGGACCTGACACATTACACATTTCACTATGATATTCATATTGGGATGCGGGTCCGCATATTCGACTAGCTATCAGTGCGTGTGACATGCATCACGGTTAGTACATAGTTCAGGTTCATATGTTATGTTAGTAGAGACTGGCACCTAGATGCGTGGTATGCACGTCGAGTATTCGATTACGTATTTACATTGGGAGGGGAGGACCACTAGTAGACCTATGGGATAAACCCATTGGAATCTGTAGCATCCGGAGGAGCCACGGATCCAATGACCCCCTTCTATTCAGATTCCCCATTCTTCGGAGCGGTATGGGCGCATATATATACTGGCAGATTCCTCGTTCCTTCGAGCGGTATGGATGATATACTATTCAGATTCCCCGTTTTTCGAAGCGGTATGGACGTATATATATACTTGCAGATTCCCCGTTCTTCGGAGCGGTATGGACGTTATGCCTACACCTACTCATACGTACCAAAGTTTTCCTCATAATTGCATTCACTTAGATTGGTTAGCACAACCTTTATTATATTTAATTTATTCAGTATTTATATATGGCATGCTTCTATATATCTTGTTACGTCCCTCTGAGGACCTGGTACCTTTCCAGATTTGGACGAGGCATTCTACCCTACAGTATACGGCCCCGGACAGGAGACGAGATTTGCTACAGCTGAGGAGTTAGAGGTACAGCCGTCAGAGTTCCCGTAACCAGTGGTAGGCCTTCAGCCTAGATTGGGTGCATCATTATGTAGTCAGATGATGCCCTAGTCATTATCTTTATCTATCATTTCAGTACTTTATTTAGTCATAGTAGTGGGTTTGTTTCCACCAGATATTATTGGTTGTACTATGATATTTTGAGACTGGTATTTATCTTCTAGCAGTTTACATAGTACATCTTGCTCTTTATATTGTGGATGAGATTAGCTTACCTGTCATTGACTGATATTGTATATGTTAGCATTATAGGACAGTGTAGCACTCTTTGTGGATCCATTAAATTAGGATATCCTCGAAGACGTGTCAGCTGGCTATTGCCACGTGGCCTGGTCCTGTGTACTTTTGGGACTGGGGCATGATACCAATCGGTCGGATGATTTGGAGAGCACGGCCTGCTCGCACGGTCATACCCATTGAGTAGATCGTGCTTTGCATCAGACCATGGGATCAAGGGATCGGCCGTATCAGCAAGACATGATGCTTAATAGAATCAAACTTGGTGAGTGAGCTCTGTCCTTTCTTCTCTACTCCTTCATGCCTAATAATATGGAACACATGTAATAGGCTTGAACACTTGGACTGGAACTTGGTAATCACTATACTGTGGCATGCATAGAGTGTACGTAGTTTGCTTGGATAGGAATTGTGGCTTGAGTAGGTTTTGGCACTGTATAGTTGGAGCTAGAGTTAGATTACATTTGGGGCAGTTGGTTGAAGAAACAATTGGAATTATGCTTGGACAGTTGTAATGATACATCTTGGTTGGAACATTAAGGCATTAGAAATATCAAAAATTTGGGTGAGCGAGCGTGCATCCGTGCATGAGTATCACTTGGGCGCTTTGTCTTGCAAAGCGAGTAATTATGGTTCAAAACTGAACAACTGCATCGGCGATGGCATTGTGCCACTTTTAGGGCATTGTGCCATGGGATTGTTCTGAGCATGGGGTGTTGCACCATTTGGAACCACTGTGTTGAGAAGCAGCATAGTACATATAGGGATAATTTAAGATTTATACGTTGGGCTATATGTTGGATAATGGTTATGGATATTGGTTAGATATTTGGCTGAATGAGTCTAGGATCACTTGGTGGGGCAAGAATATTCGATCCTCTCATCATACTTACTTGGTGTCTTCATGTCACGGACAACCTGTGTTGCACATGGTTTCGTTTCCTCGAACGAGATAGGCTCCGGGGCACCAGGACCATTCGGCCATGGAGGAGACAATGGTAACGTATCTTGGATGCGGTACCAGTAGTTTGATATGGCCAGGCGGGTTAGCTACCAGGCCTAGATTAGGTAGAACTGCCTATTTGATCAGTCCAATCAAAGTCCTTCATGGCTTGGCCAGTGGCTTCATATAGATAAAAGTTGGTTTGCTTACTTTGGTTGGTTTGTACTTTCGTGTAGGCGCGGCCACCTTGCCTCGACAACAGTGTGCACTTTGAGATTGGATTATAAGGTTTGGTTTGAGGATGGATATTAAGGCTTGGTTGATGGTTTGATGGTTTCTCGTATTGCTTGGGTTTGAGTAGGATGGTTTGTATGATATAATCCTTCGAGTTGGTTATTAATTGCTTGTCGATTGGCTTGAGTTGAATGCTTGCATTGCTTAACCTGCTTTACAGCTTTCCTTAATATGTCATCCCTATGCCATGAAATGAATCTAGGATTCAACTAGAAAGATCACCATATAACTATTTGCAATCACTATTTTACTTAGTGTCGGTTTAGACGAGTGGGTTATCCCGCTTACCAGTACGGCTGTGTACTGACCAACATTTGTGGGCATTATTTTCGATACGCAGGTGTAGTGGCACTATTTCGATATACGGGACATGATATATGACTGTAAGTACCTTTGTGGGCTAGAGAAAGTGCAAGAGTATTGCATTGCCTTTGTGGCAATCGCCTTTATGATATTTTATTTGGACCCTAACGAGAGCTTCGCTGCGTATACTCTGCTGTGTGCTGGGTACACAATACTTGACTTCCGCTGCAACTTGGTCGTTTCGATGAAAACTTTGATGTTTGGTAACATCGCTTTGTACGAGCGTAACTCCAGGCTCGTACGGCATCACGTCCCGATGAGAACGATTATCCTACGGGAGCGTTGTAACGTGGTTATTCTCGTTCAGCGGTGACTATTGAGTTTGTGGGAGATTAGGGCATGATATTTTAGTATCAGAGCTTCTGGTTCATTTTCTCGGACTTGATCCTTCGCTTTATCATAAACTCTAAATAGCTTCCGTGTGTCGTCTAGCTCTTGGCTCTACTTAGTGTCACATTGGATGTTTCATGCAATAAGTCTATATAGTGCTGGTTGTGGGTGTATATTATTCTTGGTTACGTTGTTTTTGTTGGTTTTTGGTAGATCGCTTAGCCTCGTTAGGTGTTATTGTATTCGTGTAGCAAGTTGGGTGGCGTTATTGCATTTGTGCAGCAAGTTGAGAGGGTATCGTTGCGTTGGCTTAGCTTGTCAGTCGAGAAGTTTTTCGTTGCATCAGTGGATCAGTTGGTTGGCAGACGAGATTGGTTATGTGGCGTGTTGTGAGTAGCAGCATTGAATGAGATAGATCATTGCACGATTTTCTCGTGTAGCAAAGTTATTGGATAGAGTTTAAATTTTGGCTGGATATATCATAGAGAGCATTGCACGAATTGCTTGTGTAGTGCATTTGTTGAGCAGGTTTGAGTTTGGCTTAGGAATATCAAGATAGTGTTGCACGAGTTGCTCGTACAACAAATATAAGGAACAGTTGGGTATTGGATTGGACTACTTGGAAGAGATCATTGCACAGGTTGCTCGTGTAGCGAAAGTATCAGACGGATTGAGAATAGATGGAAATATCGAGAATGGGACATGGCACAAGTTGCATCATAGCGAGATTGATGGAGAGAGTTGGATGATTCAGGCATTGGCTAAGTTTTATGTTAGACTTAAGTTGGGAATGGTAGGATCACGCATAAGGGATGGTTCAAGCGGATCTTGGATTAGTGCAAGGAATCGTGATGCGAATAGCGGCTTGATTCAGAGTGGTATATAGAATACCACATTGTGAGAAGGCATTGGGATATTTTAGATAGACATCAATGGAAATTACCGCAATGGAAGTAACAGGATTTGTACGTTGGATGGTGCCTATTGGCCGAGTTAGGAAATGGAACATGGAGCAAGCGAGTATAAAGTTGTGATTTGATAGAATTACCCTGGAATTGTCGGTTTGGGATAAGCCGTTGGTTAACGCAGAGTTAGCACGATGGCAATTATATTTTCAAGTGGTATATAGTGCAATTGGAATTTGACTCAGGTATTCTTTGATACATTGGACTTGAGAAATCAAGAATAGACTTATGCAAATGGAAGTATCGTTGGACTTGAGTGGTGGACGAGATCAGAACAACGCGATAGAAAAGTGGGATTGAAATTTAAAAGATTAAGGTAGACCAAGAATTTGAAACAAGTTGAGATTAATCAGATAGAAAGTTGAATATCAGAGTTCGCTTGCACGATTTGGAATTCAGTGAAACATTCGTTGGATGCAAAGAGAGAGTTGATCATAAGGAACGAACAGTTAGGATACGCTTGAGCAAAGTAATTAGTGAATTGAAGGATAGCGAGCACGGACTACGATTTTGGGCAACACATTTGAGCCGTTGGTTGAGTAATGAAAGACGATCTGACTTGGAGGGACAATACGATGGATTTGAACGGACTCGAAGGATTTTGGATATTGCTACTCGAGAAGTCGACTTAGGTTTAGCGGAAGTAGAATTTGGTAAAACTATGCAACTATGGTAGATGGATTCTCCGAAAGACTTGAACGGACATGAGGCAACAAGTGATGGCAATACGGACTTGAGATTTATGTCAGAATAGATGTACAGATTATTGAGAGTGTATGGAGAAATTGGAACATAGAGAAATCAAGATTTGGCTAAGGATTTAGAATGAGAGCAAGATTATGGCGGATGGACTTTTGAAGATAGCTAAACATGGAAGCAACGTTTGAGCAAATCACTGTGTCGTTTGAGCAAGTTGGGCGTGCACTATGAAACATGGCGAACAAATAAGAATTTGAGCAAGTCTTTGGTTTCGAAAATCATTACAAGTGGCAGTACGGGGAGTCAAACTTGAGCAGTTCAAAAATTTGATAGATTCAAGTTAGAATGATGGATTGATAGAAGATGGTTTCAAAGTGCACAGTTCTCGATTATTGGCTTGGATAGATAGCAAGACTCTAGGTAGTTAAGTAGCATTGGTTGATAGATCGGCAGAGGTAGTGCATGAAGTGCTCGGAGTCAAAAGTTTATTCGGTTTGGATGATTGGATTATGGTTTAGATTTGCAGAGGATATATAGCATTGTTCATAGTAACTGTCCATTTTGATGACTTATAATTATCGAGCATAGCTTCAAGACAGCTGACCCTAGCGAATTGACTGCCAGATCAAAGATAAATATTATAGACCCATAGAACGACACTTGTTGCGGCGTATTTGGGGATGCATCGAGGGTGGATGTGAGCGATGAATATTTGGAGATATGTCTGAGTGTTAGATTTGATAGATCCTTGGGATAGCCTTCACTGAAGAAGCAGCCGGAAGATCGAAGCGATGGTGGAAATGGCCTAAGTCAACTGATAAGATTCGGAGTCGCAGATTTTTGTACATGGCATCGCTTCTGACTCATCGTGCCCCAAAAGGGAATAGAATTCATATGAATTGACGACTGTGAAACTAGCTTGTGAAGTTAAACCTGTGGCTCGTTTAGATCAAATCTTTATGAATACTGGAAGGGACAGATTTGTCTCAGATTTATAAGATGCATCGAAACTTAGTCTGGGAAGCGTACTCATACAGAAGGTAAAGGTGATATCTTGTACTTCGAGGCAGTGGAAGCAGCACGAAGAACTATTCCATGCGCAACCTAGGAATTTTGGTGAGTGTGTCTATGATAAAATCGTGGCGACACTATCCCTTTGGTGTGGCGGCTAGATCTTTGTAGATCACACGAACCTCAATATAGATATTCACCCAGTGAGGTATTGAGATTGAGGAAGAGGTATTTGGCTGAGCTGATCTAAGAGCATAGTTTGATTTTTGGGTAAGTCGCCTAGCTGGGGTAGTATCAGTTGTCATAATCGTTCGGAGCATAAAATAATATTTGAAGATGTTGCTAGTACAGATTCAAAAATAGTTGGATGGATTGAGTTGGAGCACGAACTGACTAAGGCGGTAGAAAATTATCATATTTGAGAATAACGCTTTGGCGAATAGGTTATGGAATGGAAATTAGGATTGGTTAAATTGGGAGTAAAGCAAATAAATGCCTCGAACATAAAGGACCCTTGTAACTTGTCCAAATTCGCTATCGCTAAGCTCGGCTGAAATACATATATTTCATGGATGCCTTAAATATATGTACAATCCAAAACTAAGCAATACGAGGAATTTAAATTGAGCTACAATGAGGATATGGGAATATAAAATTTGTACGAGCATTCAGCAGAGCGAGATAATAAGTCAGGATCAAGAGTATGAGAGTTGCATAGAGCAGATTTATGGAATTGGACAAGCGACATATGATAAGGAATAAGTACCAACACGGTTCATGGGCGAACCTAATTTCTAAGTGGTATATTATGTAATGCCTCGCAACCGCATGGTGCATTATGCTGAGTCGGATTAAATTAAGCAATAGCTGGTTATATTTTAATTTGTTGAATTTGGGAACAAGTATTGATTGAGTTGGTTTCATGTGCAGATGGCTAGCAGAGTTCAATAAAAATCAGGTATTCGTTCAGAGCAGTACTGAGATAGCTGGATTGGAATGATAATGCCATCTTCCTTAGTCTGATCGGTCGGATGATTTGGAGAGCAGGGCCTGCTTATACGGTCATACCAATTGAGTAGATCGCGCTTTGCATCGGACCACGGGTTCAAGGGATCGGCCGTATCGGCAGTACATGATGCTTAACGGAATCAAACTTGGTGAGTGGGCTCTGTTCCTTCTTCTTTACTCCTTCATGCCTAATAATATAGAACATATGTAATAGTCTTGTACACTTGGACTGGAACTTGGGAATAACTATACTGTGGCGTGCATAGAGTGTATGTCGTTTGCTTGGATAGGAATTATGACTTGAGTTAGTTTTTGTGCTGTATAGTTGGAGCTAGAGTTGGATTACATTTGGGGCAGTTGGTTGGTTGGAGAAATAATTATAATTATGCTTGGACAATTTGAATGATACATCTTGGTTAGAATATTGAGGCATTGGGAACATCGAGAATTAGAGTGAGCGAGCGTGCATCCGTGCACGAGTATCACTTGTGCGCTTTATCTTACAAAGCGAGCAGTTATGGTTCAAAATCGAACAACTGCATCAGCAAGGGTATTGTGCCACTTTTGGGGAATTGTGCCATGGGATTATTCTGAGCATGGGGTATTACACCATTTGGAACCACTGTGTTAAGAAGCGGCATAGTGCCTATGGGGATAACTTGAGATTGGTCCCTTGGGCTATATGTTGGAGAATGGTTATGGATATTGGTTGGATATTTGGCTGAATTAGTTTAAGATCGCTTGGTGGGGAGAGAATGTTCGATTCTCTCATCATACCTACTTGGTATCTGCATGTCACGAACAACCTGTGTTGCACATGATTTTGTTTCCTCGAACGGGATAGGCTACGGGGCACCGAAACCGTTCGGCCATGAAGGAGACAATGGTAACGTGTTTTGGGCATGGTGGCGGTAGTTCGACACGGCCAAGAGGGTTAGCTACCAGGCCTGGATCGGGTAAAACTGCCTATTTGATCAGTCCAATCAAAGTCCTTTATGATTTGGCCAGCGACTTCATATAAATAAGAGTTGGTTTACTTTACTTTGGTTGGTTTGTGCTTTCGTGTAGGCGCGGCCACCTTGCCTCGGCAATAGTGTACACTTTGAGATTGGATTGTAAGGTTTGGTTTGAGGATAGATATTGAGTCTTGGTTGATGGTTCGATAGTTTCTCGTGTTGCTTGGGTTTGAGTAGGACGGTTTGCATGCTAGAATCCTTCGAGTTGGTTATTTATTGCTTGTCGATTGGCTTGAGTTAAATACTTGCATTGCTTAACCTGCTTTACAGCTTTTCTTGTCATCCCTATACCATAAAATGAATCTAGGATTCAACTAGAAAGATTACCATATAACTGTTTGTATTCACTATTTTACTTAGTATCAGTTTAGACGAGTGGGTTACCCTGCTCACCAGTACGGCTGTGTACTGACCCACATTTAAGGGCATTATTTCAGGTATACAGGTGTAGTTACGTTGCTTGTATATACGGGACATGATGTATGAACTGTAAGTACCTTTATGGACTAGAGAAAGAGCAAGAGTATTGTATCACTTTGTGGCAATCGCCTTTGTAACATTTTATTTGGACCATATCGAGAGCTTCGCTGCGTATACTCTGTTGTGTGCTGGATACACAATACTTGACTTCTGCTACAACTTGGTCATTTCGATGATAACTTTGATGTTTGATAATATCGCCTTGTACGAGCGTAACTCCAAGCTCGTACGATATCACGTCCCGATGAGAACGACTGTCCTGCGGAAGCGCTACAACATGGTAATTCACGTTTAGCGGGGACTATTGAGCTTACGAAAGATTGGGGCATGACAAATAGGCCACCCCTATTTGACGGTACTAACTACACATACTGGAAGACACGTATGAGCTTCTACCTAAAGTTACTTGATTTTGACCTTTGGGTGTAGTAGTAGAAGGATACAAGAAGGCACCTAGAATAGTCATAGATGGTAATTTTTAGAGAAGTCTCATGATATGTACACAGACACAAAAAAAAAACAAGCTTATCTTGATGCTAAAACTATTAATGTTATATTGTGCTGTAGACAAAAATTGAATTTAACAGGGTCTCGAACTTTGCACAAAGTATAAAAACTTCTTGAGGTCACTCATGAAGGAACCTCCCAAGAAAAAGAATAACAAATAAGTCGTCTAGCACAAGAGTATGAAGCATTAAATATGAAGCAAAATGAGATAATTACTCAAATATTCACGAGATTCCTCGACATCGTTAACCCTCTAGTATTACTCGGCAATGAGTACAGTAATCACGAGAAGATTCACAAATTACTCACGAGACTCACCAAGAATTGGAATCCCAAGGCCACTGCAATCATAGAAGGGAATAATCTTACCACAATGACCCTCTAGATGCTCATGGGCAAGCTGATGACTCACAAGATGGATCTCAAGGAATTTAAAAAACCCACTCCCAAGGAGAAGACGATTGCTCTTAAGGCACATCATAAAAAGGTTACCAACTATAACTCAGACGATAATGAGTCTCAAGATGAAAAAGTTGCCCTGACTATAAGAAACTTCAAGAAATTTCTAAAGATTGAGAAATCAAAGAAGAATGAGCCAACTGATAACAGTGATGAAGAGCCTATATGCTACAACTGTAAGAAGACAGTGCATATAAAGAAAGTTTGTCCAACCCTAAGAAAAGAAAATTGTCATAATTACTCATCTAGAAGAACATCATCATGGAAATATGCAAACACTAGTATTTGGCACGAAAGTGAAGGTAGTGAATCCGAAGAAGAGAATCCTCGAGAAGAAGCAAACCTATGCTTCATGGCATTAGCTGATCAGGTAACGGATAACAACTCTTACGATGATTTTACTTTTGATGAACAGGGAATGCTTTCAGTGATCTACTTGATAATTTTAGGAAATTTAGAAATAAGTACAAGCATGCTAAGAAAGATGTTCTAGATTGTCAAACTAAAATAGAGAGACTAACATCTCTACTAAGTGAAGTAAAGAAAATCTTAAACGATTCAGACGAGAATTCTAGACTTAAGCTTAACCTCTATGAGGCACTTGCCAGTCTTGACAAGAGATCTCAGGAGAACGCTAAACTTAAGAAAGAACTAGAATATGAAAAAAAGAAGTATTCCATTGCTACATATAGAATAGATGCTCTCACTGCTAAATATGATGAAGTATATGCTACCTCTAAAAGGTTAAAGATTAGATTGGGTAAATAGGTCGAACAAACCTCCACCCAACCTAATGAGAGACACGTAGCAAGATAAAAGAACACTCACAGTTATGTTCCTACCTACATGCATAACAGTTCATGCAATCATCATAAACATAGAATCAAAAACAATCATGCATTCTATTATAGATATCCACGAAGACCACAAAGAAATGTCAAAAACAATCATGCATTCTATCTACTTAGACCACAAGGGACTGCTTCACCCAATCATATCTATCATATTGCACCAAGCATCAATCACACAGCTATATGTCACTATAGTGGTAAGAAAGGACATATATCTAGATTCTATAGAACAAGAAAATTAGTAGATATGAATGTTTATGCATGGGTACTAAAACCTAACATAGCAGGAACCTCAAGAAAATGGGTACCAAGGATTATATCTATAACTCGTTTTATAGGTGGACCAACCCTTTCATACTAGAACCAAGTAGATTCTCGATAGTGGTTGCGCACGACATATGACTAGTGATGCTAACCAATTTGCAACGCTATCGATAAAGAAAGAATGTTATGTCTCCTTCAGCAATAACCTCAGAGGATACGTTATTGGTAATAGTAATATAGGTGTTCCTTCCTATCCTATCATAAAAGATGTATGTCTATTAACGGAATTAAAACACAACCTACTCAGCATCAGTCATCTAGATGACAATGGTATGGTATTAACTTTGTTAAAAACAAATATTATATTTATGAAAGATCCACTAGTAAGGTTATCTTTGAAGGGATCAGGAAAGACAATATATATATTTTCTATCTTGCAAAAGACACTGACAATACAGGTAAATATCTATACGCCAACAAAGATGACAGCCGATTATGGCATATGCATCTAGGACATGCAAATATGGACACTATTGCAAGACTATCTACAAAGAAACTCGTAAGAGGCTTACCAGAAATTACTTTCAAGAAAGATATGGTTATGCCGCCAAAAGTAAAGGATTCAGAGTATTCAATAAAACTTTATTGACTGTTGAAGAATCAATCAATGTTATATTTGATGAACACAACACTCAAGCACTAAACGAAAGCGATGATGAAAGTAGTCAACCCGCAACCAACAAGACATCAGAAGATACAAATAGTACAAGTCATCCAAAAAGTCTGCCAAGGAGACTAAAGTTCTCTACAGATCATCCTGAGGACTTTGCTCATAGATGATGTATCGAAAGGTATAAGTACACATTCCTCAAATAGAGATATCATTGCAAATGTTGCTTTTATGTCTCAAGTAGAACCTAAAAAGGCTGATAAAGCTTTTGCTGATGAATTTTGGATTTTTGCTATGCAAGAGAAATACAACCAATTTGAACACAATCAAGTTTGGGAACTTGTTCCTAAACCTAATGATTATACGATCATTGGTACTAAATGGGTTATCTAAAAAAATTAAATGAGGATGGTTTAGTTACATGTAACAAAGCATGTCTCGTAGCTCAAGGATACAACCAAGAGGAAGGTATCGACTACGATGAGACTTATGCTCCTGTTGCTAGACTTGAATCTATCTAAATGCTTTGCACTTTTGCTAGTTTTTATAACTTTAAACTTTTTCAAATAGATGTTAAAAGTGCTTTTCTAAATGGTATTATCAAAGAAAATATTTTTGTTAAACAACCCCCTGATTTTGAAGATTTTAAATACCCTGGTAGCGTATTCAAGTTACAAAAGGCTCTATACGGACTCAAACAAGCCCCTCGTATTTGGTATGAATATCTTAGATTCTTTTTACTTGGAAATGGTTTTTCAAAAGGAAAAATTGAAACTACCCTTTTTATAAAAACTTCTGCTGATTCTTTGTTATTAGTGCAAATATATGTTGATAATATCATATTTGGATCTACTAATGAGATGCTATGTAACAATTTTGCTAAGTGTATGCAGAGTGAATTTGAGATGAGCATGATAAAAGAACTGACTTTCTTCCTAGGATTGCAAATCAAGCAAGATTTACATAGAACTTTTATCCATCAGGCTAATTACACGAAGGATTTGCTCAAAAAGTTTGACATGGATAATGCAAAGCCTATCGGAACTCCAATTGCAACATCCACTAAGCTTGACCTTGATAAAATTAGTAAACCAACAGACATACGTAAGTATCGAGGTATGATTGGTAGTTTTTTATAGCTAACTACTAGTCGCCCAGACATTATATTTGTTGTATGTCTTTGTGATAGATATCATGCTAATCCCAAGGAATCACATTTGTGCGCAGTTAAGCGTATCCTCAGATACCTTAAAGGGACTTTATCAACAAGTTTATGGTATTCCAAAACTATGTCATTTGACCTTACTGGTTACTTGGATGCTGATTTTGCTGGATGCAAAGTCAATCGAAAAAGAACAAGCGGCACGTGTCATTTTCTAGGAAAGTCTCTAGTCTTCTAGTTTATCAAGAAATAAAATTTAGTTCCATTATCAACAACTAAGGCAGAGTATATCCTGCAAGACGTTGTTGTGCTCAATTTTTTTGGATGAAGCAAACCCTAGAAGACTTTAATCTATACTATAAGAATATTCCTATTTACTGTGATAACACCAGCACCATTAATCTTAGTATGCCACTCATGCACTAAGTGTATAGAAATCCGTCATCATTTTTTAAGGGATCATCAATCACACGGAGATATTTGTTTAGAATATGTGGACACGGAACATCAATTAGCAGACATCTTTACTAAACATTTAGCTGAAGATCGATTCAACTTTTCCATCAAAAATTAGATCTTTTAGATTCTGATAAAATATAAGAATCATAAGATGCTTTATAAATTTTTTTGTCACACTTTTCAAAAGTTTTAAATTTTTGGATACAAGCCGAAAGGGCCTTTTTGTCAAAAAGTTAAAAATAACCTTAAACGATACGGTATTTAAGTATCTTCAGACCACCGCTAGTTGGGATCGGCCTCTACAGCTACTCCGAGCTAATTTAAACTCTTGAAAATATACGATTTAAGTTTAGCACTTATTGTTCTGTACCCATATCAAGTCAAGAAAGGCATAATATCAATTAAGTTATATTGAGATTCTGGAAATAAATATCAATAAAATTTGGACCAAACTCAGGCCGAGCTCAGACTGAACTCGGTTAATTTAATTCTACAATATGCTTTATCATTTAATTCTATTCCTAACTACTCTATTTATTGATCATTTTGCTGCTTATTTTTAGACTAATGAAAATCTTTCCTCCTCCACAAATAACCTTAGCATTTTCGCCTACTTCCTCTCCCAATGGCCCCTAAAAGGAAATAAAATTCCTTTTTTGACTCTCTTTTCTGTCCCATTATGCCAAACATAGGTGAATTTGATGGTTTTACTTTTTGAAGCCTCAAAATTTTAAATGATTGGTTTAATAATTTCTCCAAAAGATACATCTATTTTGGCCATTCTATTGATTTTGCTTCTCAACACAAAGACTATCTACCTACTTTTTAGAAACTTCAACTTAAAGAATTTGTTCCAACCCATACCAACATTTACACTAATGTTATTCTAATATTCTATTGTAACTTAACATATGAACATGACACTATTTTATCTAGAGTTCATGGTATTCCAATTGAATTTGATGCACATGACTTGGGTAAAATCCTATACATTCTTGCTGATGGACAACCCTTAGTTTACCTCACACAAGTTCAATTCGATTATAACTTAACCCTATATTCTTTCAAGAATATCCTTTGTCACCCTCCTGAATGTCCATCAGGTAAATTTTATGCTAGATATTTGAATGGTCACTTCTTTGAAATGCATCGCATTATATTTTCAACTTTTCAACCTAAGAAAAGTAAATTTGATGAGGTTGAATCTTTATAACTCATTCTGTAATGACCCGTTTTGTTCAAGCGGAGTGCCGATTCAAACGGCGCAAGTGCAATGACCCGACCTGCTTTGCTCAGCGAGATGACTCGTTTGAGGTAAAGTATTTTCAGACTTGGCCCTTCAGGAGTTCAGACTTAGACTTTCAGAGGCTCGCTCAAAATATCGCTCGACCGAGGCGAATCATCACTAAGGTGGGTGGCTACGATGAATTTGATGAACTTGTCTTTTCTTAGCCAGGAAACTTAAACTATGGATGATACATTCTAGACACTAGGTGCCTACTGCATGCTAATAAATAATACAACGCACTAGCTAAGGGAATAATCCCAACTTGTATTGCTTGTGTTTGAACATGGAAATAAAACTTTGCTTATAAATAGAACCTCGCGTGCTACCTTTGCCTTGTGCAACTAGACCCTGCTATGCCTCGAGTAGAATGATATATACTCTCGTAATGCACTGTTCACTTGTTTATACTGCACGTCCCTAGATCATGTCGTTCGGTATGTCCCTTTATGGTTTTACTCCGCGCTTACCCTTATACCATGTTAAACATAAATGCTTATGTTTTATATAAATACACGCTTGTCTTCTTATTGCAGTTGTACTTGTTACATCATTTCATTAGTTGCCATACTGAATCATGCCACAATCACGTAATATTATTCATATCGTGTATGCATCTAGTTAGCCAGATGACTATCAAATAGTCATTCTGTGCAATATGAACCTGCAAGTATTTGGGATGGTTAGGTCGCTAAGGTAGTCCCCTAACTAGGGGAATGTATCAAGTCAAGTTTAACTCTGAACAAGAATCATGTCAAGTAAGTAAAGTAAAGAATCACAGCTCATGGAGCAATGCTCGTTCGTAAAAAGCATCAAGAATTATCATGTCATGTTATGAAATTAGAATGACCCAAGACTTGCATGGTCATGGATAACTCATACACGAGGTATCTACTTTCTCGGACGATCACCGGGGCACTGGGATCGTACCGGCCTAGGAGGATGAATTGTGTATTGCATGCCAATTTCGGTTATAGTATACGGTACCGTCTTTGGGGCAGGGCAATACTCGAGATTTGGGCCTTGGTAGAGCATACTACCTTGGACTAGACGTCTACTCACAATGATAGTCGCTTATTTTGGCGGGATGGCGTGTAATAGATCTTTTGTATCACCTGTTTGCCTTGAATTTGCTTGTCATGTATCAAGCGTTGTACCCTATTCTATCATGAGACTATAAATCGGTCCTTTATGGCTATGCTAGTGACCTCATGTTTATATAGATAAGTTGAACACTTGAACATACAATGAACATGATCATGGGTATAAGATACTTGTACATAATCGAACACTTGGATATACAATAAAACATACTTGAGAAATCCTTATAACTCATGCACCCAAAACATAATCTCATTTGCTACACTTGTGTTGCATATGCTATTGCCCCTAAATTTTATTACATATGCACGTACTTGATTTAACTTTATTTGCCTTGGATAGAAAAGGACGAATGGTAAGTTGGTAAGTCTCATCGTATTCTTTTATATCGTATGGTGCACTGCCACACGAGTTTGGCTATTCATCATTGCCATAAAACTGAGCCTAAGGCAAGACTAGAAAGATAACTTAATAGATGGTGCACGGAACCTATATAACGTGTTTGAATCTATTGAGCGGGAGAGAAACCTCCCCACCAGTACATTCATGTACTGGTAACCCACCAGATTGCTTGCAGGGTGCAAAAGAACATCGTTCAGTGCTAAGGAGTAGAGTTTACTCTGGAGCCTTGGAGCGTTGCGTCCGGAACTGAAGCGAATATGCATGACATAATATTGGAACATCGCCTATGTATCATTCCATAAAAGTATCCACTTGGCATGCTTTTACTGTTTTAGAGAGAGGCTTGAGCGACTTGTAATCTTGGCCTAGCGTCGCTTGTAACATATGTTTAATATCATTAAAGAGCTAATTTTATTTCTATACTTATGTTATTCAATGCTTTCGCTATTGACGACTCTGTGAACTTGTTACCAATCACCTGTGCGTTTATTATTCCGCTGTACTCATACAATCTGTTCAACTCTATGGCCTGGACCTCTAACCACCTGTTTGGATCAAGGCCTTGTATGGACGCGGCTTACGCTCGTGTGGCATCACGCCCAGATGGGTCAAACGATAGTCTCGAGGGAGCACTGGTGCGGTAATTCAGGCCTAGCATGGACGACCAATTGCCTGTGAAAGATCGGGGCATGACATATTGGTATCAGAGCATAACTATACGCCTTTGGATTTCGTTTTGATTTTTCTTAATTTTGAAAGCTTGTTCGCGGGTTATGTGCACACACTCTCTCAATGTCCCATTGGAAGATTCCAAATAATGAGTCTAAATACTTTCAAAAAGTGATAAGTCAGACTTAGAATGCCAACCGATAAAAATATTTTCAGATTTATCGCTAAGGCAAATATAGAAAATCATGCTTAGATTTTGGAAAATAGCTCGAACGATATTTTGTGTCGGCAGATACAAATCGAATATGGTGTACTTGGATGGCTATCAACGGGATATATATATATATATATATATATATATATATATATGAGATTAAGATTTATCAAGCGATGCTTAAGTACCATACGAGAATTCTAAGGAATGACTTAGAGAATATATTAACGATTTATGCAAATACGATTGAGAATTTAATTGGGTTAATCGATTCCGAGTGGTATATAGATTATTTAGAAATGTTTAAACAAATTTATAGGTCTCCTGCGATGGTCGGATTGAACGATTAGAGAATGTCCTGAATACATGATAAGGCTTATATCGAATAAGGATTCATGAAAATAGAAATCGATATCTTGGTTAAGAAAAACTTGTTGGAAACTTGGAGGATCGTGCGATCGATTTAGAATTAAAACAAACGGATTGAACTTGAATGCAATATCGTTCGAATAGAAGTTAGCCTGAGAATAAATACTTTGGTTTGATGAAAGAGATAAGCGATAACGGATTTGACTTGGAGTTTGAAAGAACGATCTTGAATCTAGTTCAAAAAGTTAACCTTCGAAATCAGTCCCAACGAGAATAATTATCCTGAGGGAGCGCCAGCGTGGTAATTTTACGTACGGCGGGGATGTTCGAACTCACAGGAACATGTTCGATGATTATTCCAAATGAACTTGATAATAGAATGTATCAAAAGTGGATAGACTTTGGGCTTGAATGTTTAAACTTAGTTGTTTGAGGAATGCTAAGAAGTAGACTATGGATTTACCGAACGATAACATTGAAGTTTGATAATTTTGCTAGATAAATTATAATCACTGTATGAACGGATATGACTTGGTAGATTTTATGGTTATAACTTGAATGGAGCAAAAAGTGAAATGATTAGGTATCTCGATCGTGTCGAAGATAACCATATTGTTCGATGTTCTTGTCTTGTACGAGCATAAGTCTTTGCACGTACATGCGTCATGCTCAGATTAGGATGATTATCTAGCGGGAGCGTTGGCATGGTGATCTTACGTCTAATTAGGGTGATTGAACTTGTGAAAGACCGAAGTGTGACAACTGATGGATCATCTTGACTTTTGGTTCGACATGATAAGGCAAATTTGGGAATGCAAGTGAATCAAAAATGTTTCAGGATAAGTTAGCCTAGAACCTTGAGTAAATCACGCTTGATGGTTTCGTGAACGGATACATGAATCTTGTTGGACGACTTGGAGTCATAAACAAAGGTTTAGAATTGAATCTTAGCTTGGTAGTCTAGACTTGAAATAGATATAAGGATTCTATCATACAAGCTAAGAGGATAGATTATGCGAATCACTAGGCTTGTCTTACAACTTGGATATCATAGATTTTACTAAATAAACCCGACCCCTGTACAAATAAAAGTGTTGATGAAATTAAGATGATCTGTGCTCGATGTTTAGAAATCTGAGTGAAAAGAGCTTGGGTAGAATACTTTATGCAAACGAATAATGGGTTGACCTTAGGAATTAGGGCGAGCATCGTACGATAAATCGTGTGCTTAAACTTGTACCTATAACCTTGTACCTATGACGTTATGAGCTAACCTAGTAATTAGGCAGACGACCTTGTACCGAGTGAAAGAACTTGTGTGACCAACTTAAGAATATTGGTTGAATAAAGCCATAGAACTGGGGTAGCAAGACTTAGTGTTAGACCTGGAACTATAAGTGTATACTATGTTTGACCCGAACAGATGAACGCTAGTCGGTAGACTGCATAGATCATGCTTAACGGTAGTAAAAAAATTGATTTGAATTAAAATAGAAAATGACTTGGATTTGATTGACCCTGTCGGAAGTATCATCGTAATTCATGAGACAAGAACCCTTAAGATTTTTGCATGTATCTTGTACGATTTTACTATCTCCAAGATTGGTTAAATGCATATGTTTGATGGACGCCTTGAATGTGTGCACGATCCAAGACTTAATGATATATGAAACTCGAGTGCTATGACTTTGCTATCACTAAGTTGGTGACATGCATATGTTTGAAGGACGCTTTGAATATGTGCACGATCCAGACTTGCGATATGCTGATCTCAAAATGCTAGTGCAAGTAAAAAATTTAGACTCGCTTGGACAAGTAAAGCAACTTGTATAAGTTTTTCTCAGCCTTAGATCGTTATTCAAGATGGATTATAACGGACCCCGCATTAAGCGATATATATTCCGTGCTATGGTGGAATAGAGACCGAGTCAGAACTTGGATTGGATGATAGAGCCATTCAATGAGACCGACCAGCATACACGCGACACGGTATAACGAACGAGTAGGAAAATTGTATTCGAATGGATCTAGTGGTACCGATTGCTACGCTTGGGATAAATTCGATAATGCGATAGAATGACTTGCGCTCAGGAAGTCTCGAGAGCGAGACTTTTTATGAGTAGTGTATAATGTAATAACATATTCCGTTCAAGCGAACAGTCGATTCAAATGGCGCATGTGCAATAACCCATCCCACTTTGCTCAGCGAGATGACTCGTTTGAGGCAAAGGGTTTTCAGACTTGGCCCTTCAGGAGTTCAGACTTAGACTTTCAGAGGCTCGTTCGAAGTATCGCTCGACCGAGATGAATCATCGCTAAGGTCGGTAGCAATGATGAACTTGTCTTTGCTTAGCCAGCACACTTAAAACATGGATGATACATGCTAGTTGCTAGGTGAATCACCCCTTGCATGCTAATAAAGAATACAACGCACCTAGCTAAGGGAATAATCCCAACTTGTATTGCTTGTGTTATAACATGGAAATGAAACTTTGCCTATAAATGGAATCTCGTGTGCTACCTTTGCCTTGTGCAACTAGACCCCGCTATGCCTCGAGTAGAAAAATATATATTCTCATAGTGTACTATTCACTTGTTTATACTGCACGTCCCTAGATTATGTCGCTCAGTTTTTTCCTTTGCGGTTTTACTCCTCGCTTACCCTTGGACCGTGCCAAACGTAAATGCTTATGTTTCATACAAATACACGCTTATCTGCTTATTGTAGTTGTACTTAATGCCTTATTTCATTTGTTGCCACACAGAATTATGACATAATCAAGTAACATTATTCGTATTATGCTTGCATCTAGTTAGCCAGACTACTATCAAATAGTCATTCTGTGCAATATGAGCCTGCAAGTATCCGGGACCGTTAGGTCGCCAAGGTAGTCCCCGAACCAGGGGAATACATCAAGTCAAGTTTAACTGTGAACGAGAATCATGTCAAGTAAGTAAAGTAAAGAATCACAGCTCGTGGAGCAATGCTCGTTCGGAAAAAGAATCAAGAATTATCATGTCGTGTTGTGAAATTGGAATAACGCAAGTCTTGCATGGTTATGGACAACTCGTGCATGAGGTATCTACTTTCTCGGACGATCACTGGTAGGGCTGCAAATGAGCCAAGCCGATCGCAAGCTGCTCGGAGCTCGGCTCGATAAAAGCTCGTTTGAGCTCGGTTCGTTTAGTAAACAAGCCAAGCTCAAGCTTTATTTTTGAGCTCGTTTAATAAACGAGCCAACCTCAAGCTTAGAAGTACTCGGCTCGTTTGAGCTCGCAGCTGGTTCGTTTAGAAGCTTGCGAGCTGACTCGTAAGCTGGCTCGTTTAGAAGCTCGTTTAGGAGCTCGTTGCTGGCAGTCTACAAATTTATTTTGTGATTTAAATTTAAATTTGTTCTTTGTTGAATTCTAATTTTATGCATGTTAGTATAACAATATGGTTGTGTGCATTATATATAATTATATGTCCTTAATAATTGATATTAAGGAAAATTTTAAATTAAATTTTTATAAATAAATTGTTAATATTATATGTACTTGAATTCAAGCCTAACTAGCTTGAAATCAAGTTCGTTAAGCTCGAGATAAAGATGAACAAGCTTGAAATCAAGCTTAACGAGCTTGAGTTTGAGCTTATCAAGATTGTTTATCAAGCATGAATCAAGCTTGCTTATCAAGCCAAGCTCGAGCTCAAACCAAGCCAAGCTCAAGTTTAATATAAACGAGCTCGAGCCAAGCTCAAGCTCTAAAATAAAAAATTTATCAAGCTCGAGCTCGAGCTCGGTTAATTCTAATCAAGCCAAGCTCAAGCTTATGAAAGCTTGGCTCGGCTTGGCTCGTTTGCACCCCTAATCACTGGGGCACTGGGATCATACCAGCCTAGGAGGATGTATGGTGTATTGCGTGCCAATTTTGGTAATGGTACGTGGCACCATTTTTGGGGCAGGGCAATACTCGGGATTCGGGCCATAGTAGAGCATACAACCTTGGACTAGCCGTCTACCCACAATAATAGTCGCTTATTTCGGCAGGATGGCATGCAATGGCTCTTCTGTATCACCTGTTTGCCTTGAATTTGCTCGTCTTGTATCAAGCGTTGTACCCCATTCTGTTATGAGACTATAGATCGATCCATTATGGCTGTGCCAGTGACCTCAAATTCATATAGATAAGCCATCCTCGCTTTGCGACAATCTGTGTGCGAGTTATTGCATCGTATCTAGTCAATCGAAAATACCTTAATGATCATGGGTATAAGATACTTGTACATAATTGAACATTTGAACATACAATAAAATACACTTGAGAAATCCTTATAACTCGCGCACCTGAAACATAATCTCGTTCGCTACACGTGTGTTGCATATGCAATTGCCCCTGGATTTTATTATATATGCCCTTATTTGATTTAACTTAGTTTGCCTTGGACAGGAAAGATCTAAAGCCCCGTTCCTCCTATTCGAGAAGCGCGACTAAGAAACATAAGATGGTATCGTTCGATCGGGATATATTGAAATAATAACTCGTCCTCATTATGAATTTGTTTCTTCAGAATCGATTCCCATATTCAGTGAACCGTGCCCCCAGGATCGACCTAGCGGCAGATTCAGGAGGGACCTCTCCGCTGTTATCTTTTATTGCCTCAGATTTTGATGTCGCTTGTTGCTTTTGTGCTTTGAGTTAGTTTTCGGATTTGCTTATTTTCCTTGAACGGTTTCGATAGATTTTATTGTTTTCGTTCATTGAACTGCACTTCAATTCCGAGATTTAGAAAGAGTGGAAGAGGTATTGATCAAGCTGTTCATGCAAAACAGGTGAACGAGCAGTAGGCGGCTTACGAGCGGAGTCGTAAAGCGCCTCTTTCCTTCTCCCTTCCAACCATCTAAGTGAGTGGCTACCATCCCGATTAGCTAGCCCTGCTTCCAAGTCTTTACACCTAAAACTCTTGCATTTTATTGCCCCGATCAAACGATACCAAGTAATAACTAAAAGATGTCAAGATAAAATGGGAATAGACTTTGATTGTACTGCTTGTCATTCAACTTGGGAACGATTACTTATATTGCATGCTTGTTCTTTTGGAATGTTCGTCATATGCTTCAATTTTAGTTAGAATATATTGTCTTCTATGAATTGTGCTATGCAGATGGAACACACTTTGTTTTGCCATAGATTGATCATGAAGACTATGCAAAAACTGTTGTATATGGAACTTGTATCATGCTAGAAATTATCTTGAAACGTGCATGAAAAGATGGAAACTTAACGAACGCTTTTGGATCATGGACAACTTGTACACAAGATTTTTGGAGGTTTCACGGACGGTCACCAGGGCACTGGGGCCGATCCGATCCGGATGGAACATATGGATTAGTCAATTGGAATTGAGGAAGTAAATGGCATATGGTGGGGCTCGCCACCTGCGACGCATATCGTTTTCTATCCCGTGACTATAACTCGTCCCTTTGTGGCATCAAGCCAGTGATATATATTGTATATTTAAACCTATTCATACTAACTTGTGTCTTCGTGTCAGAGAAGGCATGGTAAGTATTGTGCAGGTCGTTCAGACGGACAGGTAAAAGTCACCGAACGATGACGAGTTTATTTCAGTAAATTCTATATGCTGCTTACTTGTAAATGAACTAAGGTAAGATAGAAACCCACAATAATATGCATGCTTCACTAAAATAATATGTTGATTGGTATAGTTGGGTTTAGCTTTCCTTCACCAGTATATTTTAACATACTGACCCTCATTGAAACAGGTTCTCTGCACTAAGGCGAACTGAGCGAGGAGCCGAAGTCATCTTTTCCGATCTAGTCCAGATGTAGGCGCACCCTGATCGTGCCGCATTTTTGAAGTACTTGAAGACAGGAGCTAGAACCCAAGCAAAGATGCAGCTCCGTAGCAAAGTCGTCCTCCAGTCCGAAGGTCTATATCATTTTAAAGTTTATTAAAGGGATGTAATATACAGGACTGCTATATCATTTTAAGTCAACACTTTTGTAAGCCCGTGCGGCAAATTAGCTGACTCGTTCAAGAGTTTGTAATAGATATTCATTATCAATAAAGAAAACTTTTTCATGTTTCAAATCTGTGTTTTAATTTATCTGCATACTCTGAATATGTGCTCGTTATACAAAATATTAGAGCCTAGTGCGGGCACAACCCCAGGCCCGCACGGCAGTCACAATTCGGGGGATGCCCCAATGATTCCACGGAATTGGGTCATGATATAATGGTATCAGAGCACAGATTCAAGTTCCTTAGACTCTCGTACTAGAAAAGTTCCTTTAACGATCAAATTCCTGTATGAACTCTTGAACTCGCTAGACCAAAATAAGATACGTTCATACAATAAGTCCATAATACATTATGATCCTAATATAATTTACCTTTTTTTGAAGAAATGGTACTAGCGCAATCTGTAGCGCAAGCATCGGACAAAATGCAAGGCCAAGAAAGTAGTTTGGGCACTTTGGGAAGTTCAAGGAGCCAGTGAGCCGTGCCAAGCATCGATCCCATCCAGTAAATGTTGCAGATGTTGGAGGCAAACCAACAAAGGGACGAGGCTCGCTACGAACGGGCCGAGAAGCGGGCGGAGGAGAGTCAGCTCAAGTTTCAAGACAATATAGAAGCACGATTCTAAGTCCAACAAAAGCAGGTAGATGCCCTACAACAGATCGTGCAGACTTTGGCCTCCAACCAGTCCGCGGTAACGCCAGCGACTCCGGTGGAACAGCCCATTCTTGAAGTAGAGATGCCACAAATTCCAAGGCCGAGGGACGTGACTGCCTTCTACTTTGGCCACTTTAAGAAAGTCTGCAATACCCCATTCAATGGGACTGAGGACCCAGTCGTAGCTCTAGATTAGTTGGCCAAACTTGAAGACCACTTCACTCTACTAGAGGTCCCCGAAGAGAAGCGTGTCGCATGCGCGCAACTACAGCTCCGCCTCAACGCGCACGATTGGTGGAACGTGCATCGACGATCTCTCCAATTTGACCATGGAGATGAGGCAATCTCGTGGATGACTTTTTGTGCCACGTTTGAAGAGGAGTTTATACCCCCTCCAGTACAACGTCAGATGGAGAACGAGTTCGTGCAACTGAAGCAAGGCAGCATGACAGTCAAATAGTACTCCGTCGAATTCAACCGACTCTCCAAATTCGCTAGGGCCTATTTACCTGTTGTAGCGAGTCGAGCTAGAAGGTTTAAAGGTGGACTATGCCCTGCCATCGATGCGCACGTAGTCATTCATCAGTATCGGACAATGCTTGAAGTCATGAATCATGCCCTATCGCTTGAACCAAAATATCCTTACGTTCCTGCCGGCACTGTGCATACCTACAGTCACAAACGCCAAAGCAACGATAGAGGGAACAACGCTACAAAATATTAAAATGATGGTGGTCATCAGAAAGAGAACCAAGGAAAAGGGTTATGCTTCTATTGTAAAAAGCTGGGGCACACTACAAATAACTGCCACATTAGAAAGGGTATGTGCTTCAACTGTGGCGGTCTAGGCCACATATTTCGAGATTGTCCCCTCCCCTCTAAGATTCTGCCTCAACATAATGTTCCTTAGAGGTAGGCTCTATTCCTAAGTTTCGGGATGAAACTTCCAATAAGTTGGGTAGGATATAATGCCCTGTTCCTCCTATTCGAGGAGCGCGGCTTAGAAACACAAGATGGTATCGTTCGATCAGGATAGATTAAAATAAGAACTCGTCCTCGTTATGGATTTGTTTCTTCGGAATCGATTCCTATATTCAGTGAACCGTACCCCCAGGATCGACTTAGCGGCAGAGTCAGGAGGGACCTCTCCACTGTTATCTTTTATTGCCTCGGATTTTGATATCGCTTGTTGCTTTTGTGCTTTGAGTTAGTTTTCGGATTTGCTTGTTTTCCTTGAATGATTTTGATGGATTTTATTATTTTCGTTCATTGAACTGCACTTCAATTCTGAGATTTGGAAAGAGTGGAAGAGGTATTGATCAAGTTGTTCGCGCAATGCAGGTGAACAAGCAGTAGGCGGCTTATGAGCGGAGTCGTGAAGCGCCTCTTTCCTTCTCCCTTCCAACCATCTAAGTGAGTGGCTACCATCCCGATTAGCTAGCCCTGCTTCCAAGTCTTCACACCTAAAACTCTTGCATTCTTGTTGCCCTGATCAAACGATACCAAGTAATAACTAAAAGATGTCAAGATAAAATGGGAATAGACTTTGATTGTACTGCTTGTCATTCAACTTAGGAATGATTACTTATATTGCATGCTTGTTCATTTGGAATGTTCATCATATGCTTCAATTTTAGTTAGAATACATTGTCTTCTATGAATTATGCTATGCATATGGAACACACTTTGTATTGCCATAGATTGATCATGAAGACTATACAAAAACTGTTGTGTATGGAACTTGTATCGTGCTAGAAATTATCTTGAAATATGCATAAAAAGATGGAAACTTAACGAACGCTTTTGGATCACGGAGAACTTGTGCACAAGGTTTTTGGAGGTTTCGCAGACGGTCACCAGGGCACTGGGTTCGATCCAATCCGGACGAAACATATGGATTAGTCAATTGGAATTGAGGAAGTAAACGGCATATGGCGGGGCTCGCCACCCGCGTCGCATATCATTTTCTATCCTGTGACTATAACTCGTCCCTTTGTGGCATCACGCCAGTGATCTATATTGTATATTTAAATATGTTGCATACTAACTTGTGTCTTCGTGCAGGGAAGGCATGGTAAGTATTGTGCAGGTCGTTCAGACAGACAGGTAAAAGTCACCGAACGATGACGAGTTTATTTCAGTAAATTCTATTTGCTGCTTACTTGTAAATAAACTAAGGTAAGATAGAAACCCATAATATTATACATATTTCACTAAAACAACGTGTTGATTGGTATAGTTGGGTTTAGCTCACCTTATCATGACCCGCACCCGTTTTAGGGGCACGAGTACGCGGGTACGTCCAGCCTACGCCGCAGCATCGGTGGTAGAACGCTGTCGAGGTTATGATACTAACTAAGCAATCTCACACGAGCATCCAATCTCCATAAGGAGGTACGGATGACACAATAAATGAATAACATACTCAATCACATAACGACAGCACGATTAGAATTCGAAGAAATAAATAAAAAATACAACACAAGTCTAAACTTTAAATAATCTAACTTAACATAAACCAAGTCTGAAATAAGATTTGCCGGAGACAAATCCGGTACCAAATAATATGCTAAAGGAACTAACTAGACAAGTAATGATTCCGGCTATACCTCCCGGAATCATGACTGAACTAACAAGCCAAGTCTCAGCTACTCACCCTGTGGTCCATCGGTGTCAGATACCAGTCCTCTAGGCATAGTCTGGAAAATGTTTTCCAGTCAGGAAGAAGCAAAGTACATTTCTAAATAGCAGTTCTATATCAATGATATAAACTATGTAGCAGTAAATAGATAAAAATATACAAGGTGCATGTATAGGTACGAGAAACATACAATAAAGGATATACTGGAAATACTGTAAGTAAATGCAGGAAAGAAAATAATATGTCAATGAGCAAGAATCCTATGACTAAGTGTGTGAGTACTAGCTTTAATATGTGATCGGCTTGGGACTAGTAAACTCATTACATTGGTTAGCGATCATCCTTGAGGTCAGGCTAATCCGTAAGAATAGCTATGATGCGAGTAATAGTCAGGCTAACCATATGTAACAGTGATGAGGCATGTAAAGGTAAGGCTGCACCGACGCGAGGCGTGGGTGAGCTATGATGCATGTAAAGTTGGGTATGATCATATATCTACACTAAAATACTCCCCACCCCCGACTGGTATAGTAGATCCAACCATGGTACGCTATGGCACGGGATTCCCTAGGGAGGTAGCAAATCTCCCCGGAAATCAGTGTCTGTACATGTACAAGATATCAATGAAGCAAGACTTGTACAAGCTACACCATGAACAAGGAATAACATCTCATGACGAGATCCGTATATACCAATCCGTGTAACCATCGTGTCAAGAGCATGGATATTTACACTAGATACAGTGAACATAGGGGATATCATAAATAAGAAACTAATCAGAGAATGTACTCGCCTTGGGTCCTTAGCTGGTGAATACCGAGGTCCTGTTCTAGAGTATCGTCTAGAGGATCCAACAGTCCTATAACATATAATAAACAATACAACGTTTGCATCAGATGCTATACTAAACACACAATCAAATACCTAACTCAGGGGCTATGCCTGGCATGATACTGGTCAACTATGGTCGTCTAGTAGATAGATATATAAGACACATTATACCTATTTTTAACTAAATTAGTACTTACAATATATATACATGTACCAATTTATATACATTTACAATATATATATATGTACCAATTAATATACATATCTAATTTATACTAGTTGAACAATATATATGTATACTCATACATATGCTAAAACACATTTTAAATAAATAAATATATATATATATATATATATATATATATATATATATATATATATATATATATATATATTGATATAGATATAGATATAGATATATATATATATATATTGTCAATGTTATTATTAAAATATATACTAATACTAATATATCACATTAAATACATATACAATATATATATACCATTTAATTTCATGTATAATATATATATTAGTTAAACAATATATGTGTACCATATATATCAATTTAAAATATACTAGGTGTATATACAATAAATATATACATATACTAATTTTTATATATTGAAAAATATATTAAGTATACCAATAATACATATAGTAGAATACCTATTTATACATATACCAATCATATTAAATATATATATACATATACATGTACATATTAAAATATACATGTACAGGTATACCAGATTATATTAAATATATACATATACATATATATTATTAAATACATCTACAAATACATTGCATTAATCATACACATTAATTACATTAATTATACCAATACATTACATTAATACATAGAGAAGGAGGGAAGAGGGGAGGAGCCTCACAGTGGTGGTTGTGCCGGAGTTGGGAGTTGGTCGGGGCAGGGGGACAGGACGACTGGAGGAGGAGGCTGAACCGGTGGGCTGTGGAATGAGGATGGCCGGAGGGGTGGGTCGATGCAGGGAGTCGGGGAGTGGTTGTATACGGTGGTGATGGTGGTGGTTGTAGGTGTAGATGGTGGTGGTTGAGGGGAGGAGCAAGGAGGTGGCCGACTGTGTCGAGGCGGCTTGACGGGGCTCGGCCTGACTGCGTGGCCGGGGAAGAATGGTGGGTGAAGGGAACTCAACGTCGGCGTCGAGTCAGCCGACCGGAGATGCGAGCAAGGAGAAGAGGGAGTTGGGAGGAGCTCGATGGAGTTGTCGAGGCTGGAGTGGTACAGGCGGGGTGGAGCTTTTGGTTAGGGGGTTGCACAACCGTCGGGAAGAACTTGCACCATCGCCGGAGTCTGGAGTGTTGAGGTAGGGATCAGTCGTGGAGTCGGAGTTTGCGACCGAGTCAGGAGATGCTCGGGCTGAAGGTCGGCTTGCAGCTGGAGGGATTGAAATATGTGGCTGAGACGATGGTGGTTCCGGTGGAAGCTCGGGAAAGCTCGCCAAGGTCGGGCTCCGGGTTGCAGCAGTCGGCTGCGGGCTGCCGGAGTCTGGTCGGGGTCGGCTTGGCCGGGGTCGAACAGGATTAGTTGGTGGTGGTGATGATTTCAAATTCTCCCCCCCCCCCTTCTTGTAAGTTCAAAAACACAAAAAGGGAAGAAGAAGAAGGAAGAAGAAGAAGTATAAAAAAATTAGAATGAAGGAGGAAAGAGGCTACGGTTTGGGGGCTTGGGGCTAGTGAGGAGGTGTGCTTCCCTAGGTTTTTGGGGATTAGGGCTAGGTGATAGGACATTAAATAGGGAGAGAGTGTGTGGTGTCAAGGGTGAGGATGCACCCATTTTAAATGGGTGGTCCTGATTTGTCAAGAAGGATTTTTCATGTGGGGATGAGGGTGAGAGACTTAGTCAAATATTAGGGCTCCTCCATTGGTTGAACCAATGGGGTGTTTGACACATATTGCAAATTTGCAATTTAGCCCCCTTAAATTTGGGTATTTGCGCAGATGTATAAAATGATGAAAATTTGGCGGGCGATTCGGTGTTTGGTGTTTTGCAGAGTGAGGGGGCCTTGTGTGTGTCGTACGGGCTCAAATAGCAGGGTACTGGAATTAAATTGGGATTTACGGAGTCAGTTAAAATGGTATCCTCAAATTAATTAGAAATAAATGCAATCTGTGTTCTAAAATTAATTAGGAGTACATAGGGCCAAAATCAGGTCGGGTCACCAATACCATTAATGAAGAAAACTCAGAACAGAATATTACCCTAATTTGGGCCGTACGAAAAATAGGTCAAGATTGCCTCCAATTTCGATTGGAACGCACAACGATACAAAGTTAGAATTTATTCATAAATTAAATAGACGTCCGCGACGAATATTGTGCGGCTAAAATGAAACTCAAGAGATCATAATTATGAGTTACAAAAATATCAGAATGGAAGGCAGGCACGTCTAGGGCAAGGTTGTGAAATTTGTGGGAAGCAAAAGCTAGGGTAGCGCTCCAAATATCGAAGCAAAGGAAAGGCGCAATAATTAAATAAATTATGGTAGTTAATTACAACCTCCAATAAATTAATTCTAAATAAAACAATTAACCACGTAATCCCATGATTCGGATAGGTGTTCATCTACTGTGTTTCTAGGTCAAGTCTACCAGCTCAAACATAATGAACACTGTATATAATAATATATTTAATTATACAACTCACAAAATTATTTAATTTAAATACACGAAATATTAAATACAGAAAAAGTCGAAATTACCCCTGTTTTCAGAATGTGGTAGTGACAAGTCTACCCTCCTTAAAAGAATTTCGTCCTCAAAATTTAAAGTCCTCATAGTAGTGTTTATACATTATTTTATTTTCCATCAATAGTTAATTCATCAACCACAAAATCAGGTAGTAATCCACCTTGCCATTTCACAACCTCAAATTTTTTTTGAAATTACTGTATTCCTGCAATATCCTCAAAAATAAAAATCAGTTTCCATTTCCTCACAATTTCCTCTGAATTTGAATTAAAAAAATTTGTACTCAGAATTTGACATCCCATCCTCTAATTCACTCAATGCACATTAAGACTCCCATCTAAAACACAATCCATAAATCCAACCCTTCAATTCAATTAATCCACTATATTCATAAAATTGGAATTGTCATCTGAAAAGTTTGAATTTAAACACCAATCCGTTAATAATTTTTACTCCTCAATTTAAATCCACTCAATGCATACTCAAATTCTAAATCCTCATCCCGAGAATCGAATTCGACACTATCCATTAATGATTTTATTTCCTGATTTCTCCTTTCCTCAGAATACTCAAAAATGCGATACTTACGGAATCTTCAAATGCAACATTCATAATATAAAATTTTAAATTACTATCTTGCAATCGAATAGATATAATGATGATTTCCTAAATTTTCTCAAATTCTAATGATAACCTCAATCATATCATATCCTTCCTAAAATTAATAAATCATTAATTCTGCCATGTTAAATTCTTGACCATTTTTTTTAAAATCGATGTTTATCCTCGAATTTTAATCATCTTGTCTCTCTTGTCAAGTCATAACCCCTTTATGAATCTTCGTCATGGCCAAACCCCAATAATCATGGTCTGAGAAAATTCTTCCTACAGTCATACAACCTGTAATCTAAGAAAATATGTACAGTCATGGTGTCTTTTGTCATGGTATTGTATTCTCTGTCAGGGTGTACTACTAACTATTCATAACAAGAAAAATCATGTATACGAACTACAGTACTAGGAAAAAATCAGTCAATCGATCAACAGAAAGGAACAAAAGGAAGGAAAGAACAAAGCATATTAACACGTTACCTGCAGTATCGGTCTCCTCGACCGTCATCGCAAATGCACCGCCCTGCTGGGGTGGTTCCCTACGCGGGTGCCGAGCAATATACGGTTCCACAGGTAGCCTAATTGGATCTCTATAATTTGGAGATGCTCGCTGAACTAGAGGGCAATCCCTTATTCGGTGTCCTGCATCGCCACAGCGCAAACAAAGTCCTAGCCTCGCTCTACAGCTCTTCCTAAGATGACCTGGCTTATTATAGTAAAGACAAGTCTGATCCAGCTGAACACGAACTGGTGCCTGGTACTGTTGTTGACACTGAAATGCCCTCGGCTGCCGCTGGCCAGGATACTGCTGGGCAACTCTCTCAACTGCCTGTAGTGCCATCTGTTGAGCGTTCTCCATGCTCTCTCTCATTAGTTCAGTCTGCGCCTGTTGCGCTTCTGCTTGCACCCTCAGAGCCTCAGCTTGAACTCGCTGAGCATCTGCCATCACTTTCTGGGCATCTACCATGACCTGGATAAAGGTAAACATCTGTGCCCCGTCAATGGGCACACCTCCGGAAATCAGAGTCGGTAAATGAGGCTGGTTGTCCGTCACAGCTGAGGCTATCCTCTGAACAGGTGGGGGAGGAAGACCCCCAGAAAGTGCAGATACTCCCACATGCATCGGAGATGTAGGAGGAACTACGGCTGTCTGTCCATCAGGTGGAGAGGTGGCAGACCCCTCTAACGTTGGTGCTCCCACTCTCATAGATCGTGTCCTCGGCGACATCCTGAAGACAGATCCAAAAGAATCAATTAAGGCAATAGATGCGATATCATCAAGGAAAGACAGTAAAGTTCTAAAGAAGTAACATTCAAGATAATTAGATGGAAATATTCCTAGTTGTGATTGCACAGGTCAACGATGCATCCAAGGTTTGATACCTCTATCCCTTTAGGTACCACAGTTCTACTCCAAGCACACTCACTGCTAGCTTCCTTACCTACTAAAATTGTTCATACTAGTTGTTCTTGTCACTCAAGTGCACGCCAAGTGCAACACACCATACTAAGTACTGTTCTCCCTAATACAACTCTAGATGGACACCTAAGTCCGTTTACAGTGCCATCTCAATCATGCCCAAGTCAACGGATCCTTACGTATGCACTTCATCCACCCATATATTATTATACATTTCTTACCCACCGAAAAATTAATCCTCATAATAAGATCATCAAAGTTTTAACTCCCTTAAAATAAAATGCATTTACTTCCTCAAAAATCCAATACTCAATATCAAAATAAAATGGTAATCAATTCTAAAATCTTTATAGCCTTGACCCGGTTCATTGAATCAAATTTAGTCCTCAAATATTTAAATAACATAAAAATCTCAACTCCTTAAAATTTAAAAATTTGTAATTCACTCCCATTTTTCAAACGATAAAATTGAATCCTCAAGTATACATATAAATACTCACAGTCTCTAATGCTCTAGGTGCATACTAATACATTAATTATTTACAACCTCAAATGTGTACGAAAATTGTACTGCCTGAATTATTTACATTATTACTTCCAAATGATCATCATCACTGATATTTCTTCTCCTCTATCTATAGTGCAAATACTAACTATATTACACCTATCATAGAGCTATTGCTACAAGGCACTACGCTATGGGTTACTTTAGATTAATGCCTACTGCTCACATGTCCAACTAGGAAATACTTATAACTTACTAGCAACACTCAGTCAATACTAATACTCAAGACACAGACATAATTACAAGTCACTAATTATCATACTTAACAAGGAATCCTCAAAGAATATGAGCTCAAAAAGACTGGATTGAGGACTGATGGTATTTCTACTGCTAGCAACAAAAAGAAACGATAGAAAAGGTCCTGTATAACAGAAATAGATAAGTGTTGAGATGATACTTTAAGAACAAATTTTTAAGACACAACCTGATAATCATACACGTCGGTCAAAAATCATGACGCTGAGAATCCTCGCCATGCTAGTAAGCATAGGTGCGGTAAATGACAGATTCCGTAACTAAAGTACGCAACCCTATAGTCATGTCATCTAGAGTCTTCACCACGCCAACCGGTACAGCTGCGATAAGCTCTAGGTTCCATAACCAAAGCAGACGTTTCACCCTTCTCACTGTTCTCATCAATATATGTCATCAGATGATATCGTAAAATTTAGTCCATAAAATTCATCTCGGTATGAAATCAAACTCTACAATGAACCCAAGATCCTAATTTAATAACTGATCAACAGGAATCAAACTCAATATCAACGAGTGAGGACGGACGGAAACAAGGCGAAGGATTTAAAATTAGAAATTATAATAATAAGATTCTTAAGAGTCGTCCCAGGAATCTCTCAAGAATTTTGTGATTGAGTATCCTCTCTTATCCTAGTATCCTATGTCCTATATTCTATAGCAGGCACGCAGTAGTACAACTATGACGTCGCACTACAACGACATCGCACAACTTGCGAAGTCTGACCTGCATGGGCTACCACTAAAAATGTGTCACGACCCGCACCTGTTTTAGGGGCACGAGTACGCGGGTACGTCCAGCCTACGCCGCAGCATCGGCGGTAGAACGCTGTCTAGGTCATGATACTAACTAAGCAATCTCACACGAGCATCCAATCTCCATAAGGAGGCACGGATGACACAAAATAAATGAATAACATACTAAATCACATAACGAGAGCACGATTAGAATTCGAAGAAATAAATAAAAAATACAACACAAGTCTAAACTTTAAATAATCTAACTTAACATAAACCAAGTCTGAAATAAGATTTGCCAGAGACAAATCCGGTACCAAATAATATGCTAAAGGAACTAACTAGACAACTAATGATTCCGGCTATACCTCCCGGAATCATGACTGAACTACCAAGCCAAGTCTCAGCTACTCACCCTGTGGTCCATCAGTGTCAGATACCAGTCCTCTAGGCATAGTCTGGAAAATGTTTTCCAGTCAGGAAGGAGCAAAGTATATTTCTAAATAGCAGTTCTATATCAATGATATAAACTATGTAGCAATAAATAGATAAAAATATACAAGGTGCATGTTGTCACGACCCACACCCGGAAAATCGGGCATGAGTCGTGGGTACGTCCAGCCTATGCCGCAGCATCGGCGGTAGAACGCTGTCTAGGTCAACTATCTAAATAATAATCTCACATAAAAATTGGCCATGACCTCTCCAAAAGGAGGACAACCACACAATCAATATATAAACCTGTCAAGATCTCAACTCCAAACGGAGGAGCAATATCAAAAGATAATCACAATATACTCAATCACGAATCTAAGCACGATAAGATATCAAGGAAGTCTAACAACTATAAAGTCTAAACAACAACAACTACTACAACAACCACAACATCAATAATAATACAACAAATTCCAAAATAATATACAATACAAGGTCTCAATCCAAAACTGAAGACAAATCCGATGCTAAAAGCTAATAAAAACAACAAGGTCCTAGTGATCCCGGCTACCAACCCGAAAATCACTCCTAAACTAGAGGGTCCCTGTCTGCACCGTCGACAGGCTCAGGTCCATAAAACGTCAGACACCAATCCTCCGGATACTCTGAAAAATATGTCCAGTCAGGACTGGAGCAAGTACATCTCTAACAGCAGTTCCATTTAAATGATAAAAACTATAAAACAGTTATAGCAAGTAGCAAGAAGAATGAAGCAAGTATAAAACAAGAAAATATATAAATCACTGGTGCATAAAGGTAAAGATGCAGGAATATCAGAAACAAGATAGTAATAACTGCAAGATACAGGAAATCTAAGCTAAGATCAAGTCAGTGCACATGAACGTGTAGTGAGTCCAGCATTAAAAATATGTAGTGAGTCAAGTCCAGAAACATGTAAGTGAGACAAGTCAAGAAATGCATGAGAGTCCAGACTATAAAGAATGAACTCGGTGTCTTTGAAATACTTGTTTCGACATGTAAACGGCTAGGGGTAAGTACGGCTCACTGCGCACTGGGTGCGCGGCTGCTATAATTCCAGATTAGACCAGAGGGAGTGATTCCTGATGATGCCAGATAGGAATGTTTACATGTCTACTCGAGTATTTCCCTGCCCCGACTAATACAAGTGGAACCAAGACCCGACACGCAAATCAAGATGAGTCCAGCCTGAACATGAATGATGCCTGTAGTAATGCCTGTAGGTGATGCCAGTAGTGATTCCAGAATAGAGGCCAGAAACATGAAATTTACGTGTCGCAAGTAAATAAATCCAGAAATACCAGTCAGTGTCCCGTGTTATGCCAGAATAATCAGATGATACTATACTATAAGCTGAATCATAATAATCATCAGATAATGAAAACTATCAGAGAATGTACTCGCCTGACGTCCTGAGCAACTGGCGATCCGAACCGGTGTCGCAAGGACCTAATGCAAAAAGCAAGGTTAAACAGGGTTCTAATGAGTTAAACAGATATAAAATAACTAAAAAAATAGGCTTCTAGGGTCGTTCTAGGTCAAACGGGTCAAACCGGTGAAATCTGGGTCAAAAAGTCAACTCTAGTTCCAAAAAGTCAGCTCTGGGTCAAAACTATGTCAAAAGTTGACTTTGGCGGTCAACCGAGTCAACTACGGTCAAGTCTGGGTCAAACTAGGGTGCTCCTAAAATTCTAGGTCAAACCGAGGTCATTAAGCTAGAAAACTCACAAACTCGCCTCCTTGAGATACCGAAATACCCTCGGTATCCGATACCTCAACCTACGCTATATACCCCGCCTATACCCGCTAAAACCTATGCTAGCACGCATAAATATATACACATAAGCATATAAAAATCACTCCAAGATATTTCCTAGGCTAATGCTCAAAAACCCCGCTCGAAACCCAATACCTTGGTTATCTCAAGGTATTGAGATACCTCGGTATCTCAAGGTATTGAGATACCGCTCTCAAACCCCTCTAACTAGCTATCTAACTAATAATTATATACCTAGTTATTAATCTAGGCTAGGTAATATAGATATCTACCATATTTATATATATCTAAGTATGTATATACCTATATATATAGATATCCACACACATATACATATATACCCTTTACCTTACCTATACACACATATATATATATATATCTAACTATAATATATATCTAGCTCTAGGTATATATATATATATATATATCTATGCATATAGATATAGGTATCTACTATATACCTACCTATCTATCTATCCATAGATAGATCTATCTATCTATGTATCTACTAACTACCTATCTATCTTATTTACCTAACTATCAAACCAACTATCTAACTAATAACTTAACTATCTATCTATGCATTTATCTATCTAACTATGAATCTATCTATTAGACTAACAAACAACTACTTCTCTACCTAGTATCTATCTAGCTAACTATTATCTATATCCATCTAACTATCTATCTATCAAACTATATCTAACTATCTATCTATTTATCCACTTACCTATCTACCTAGTTATCTATCTATCTATCTATAATACTATCTATCTATCTATTTTAGTAACTATCTAATCTATCTAATACTCGATCTATCTATTAATCTAGCTATTCTAACTATCTAAATACCTCTCTAAAACCTAGCTACCTTGCTCCCCGCTGCATATACTAGCTGCTGCTGCTGCCTGGCTTGCTATTGCTGCTGCTGGTGCTTCACATTGCTGCTGCTACTGCTCTTTGTACTGCTGCTGCTGCAGCTCTTCCTGCTGCTGATGTGCTGCTGCTGCAGTGCAGCAGCAGCTGCTGCTGTAGGTGCTGAAACCCCCCCTCCAACTCACAAACACTCACACACACTCCCTTATACATATATATATATCATCCTATATATATATATATATATATATATATACACACATATAACTACATATATATACAACTAAATACATATATCTATACACTTATATCTATATACTAACACACACTAACACACTAATACACACACTCTCACAAACACACAACCACACACTCACACACAAATATATACATAGCTATATATATATATAAACACACATATTAATATATATATGCACACATACAAATATATATATATACATACCAATACACACACACACTCTAAGATATATATATATACACATACACATATATATATATACACATATACACACACAAGCACACTTACACATATACATATATATATATATATATATATATATATATATATACATAGACATGTACATACACAAGTACATAGATATAAATACACACATATATGTATACTTACAAACACATATACATATATATAAATATATATATATATAGACACACACATAAATATATATATAAAGACACAAATACACAAACACAACACAACACACAACAACACACAAACCACATGCCCCACTCACGCCCAACGACCCCGACACTCACCAATACCCTAAAATATATAAAATATAACTCGAAAACTCTAGCACACACTCCTCGATACTAACCCAACGCACGCACAAGCCCAAAATGAGGAACCCAAGTCGAAATGGCCGTTCGGTCATTTCGACGAACACGTGGTGCGCGGTTCGAAAAACCTCCTGAAACGCATACCAAACGAACTCAGAATCGGCCCAAAATTTACCCACACACTCTACACGATGTCTAGATCCTAGAAAATATGCTCCCGCATTGATTCTAGGTCCGTGGCAGAAACGCGCACGCACTTAGAATCGACGACGACGAAAAGCCCTAATTTTGCCCGAAACGCCCGTTTCTTCGCGACGCGGCTTCCCGTGTCCGAACGAAGACACGCACTCACCCTCAAGACACCCGACAACGTCTACCTAGGTCCGTCTAACCTAGGGCATCACCCAAAATTAGGCCAAATTCGGATTCCACCCGAATTCGACACAAAACCTAATGTCAAAGTCTCTAAACTCGTTCCAACTTCCTCCTACGGGTAGGCTTAGGGTCTAGGAAGGTTCTACAACACTAATTATACTATATAAAAATAATTACAAGGGAAAAAATTAGGGTTTACCTCTTGGGAGTTGGAATCCCAAGCCAAAATCTTAAAAAATGCTCTAAATCCACCTCCCTCAAGCTCCAAGCCTCAAATCCAAGCTCCAATACCAAATCTAGGCTCTACCCACCTAGGTTGGGGAAGAATGTAGGGTTAGGGTTTAAATAAGTAGAAGAAATGGAAGAAGAAAGGAAGAAAAATGGAGAAAAACTCACCTTGAAGAAGAAGGAAGAAGAAAGAAGAAGTGGAGAAGAAGAAGAAGTGAAGAAGAAGAGTGGAATGAAGAAGAAGAACCAAAGGGGAGGGGGCTGCTGCTACTTTTCCACGGGTGGAATGGGGTTGGGGAACCGGCCAAAGCAATAATAAAGGGGTTTACAAGTTTCCAATTTCCCAAAACGCCCCTACTCACTTGGTTTTGGGTTCCGGGTTCCAAAAGCACTCAAACTAGTTCCAAATCTCTCCAACTAACCTCCTAAAAATAAAATAAATATTCTAAGCCCCAAAATAATTCTCACAAGGGTGTGGGCTGGGTCGGACATGGATCCACTAGGGTCTGACATGGGTCCAGGCTAGCCAAAATCCTAAAACAATCAATATAAAAATAATACAATCATAATTAATTATAAATATAATTAATTAAAAATAATGCATAATTAACTAAATTAAAAATAAAAAAAATATCCGGCTCAGGAAATGGGGTGGTGACAAGCCTATCCTCCTTAGAAAATTTTGTCCTCGAAATTTAAAGTCAATCACACTCCTTCTAGGTCAAACCCCCAACAATCACAGTCAAGAATTCTACCTATATAACATACAAGATCAGGGTCCTATTGGTCGTGTTATCACAGTCTCAATTAGGGTCACTACACTATCTACCACAGCACAAAGAAAATCTAACAGGTACTAATGAAGCACACCACAAGGAATGAAAAAGGCAGGAAGAAGAAACAAGAGACAGACCTGCTAACCCGACATCCGTAGCATCGGCCTCCTCGACCGTCAACGCATAAGCCCTGCCCTGCTGGGGTGTATCCCTCTGCTGGTGCGGGGCCTGATGCTGTGCCATAGATGGCCTAGCTCCAACTCCCTGATCTTGTGCTCCACCAAATGGAGGTTGTAACCTCCGATTTCCAATTTCCGAAATAATTAGATTTTTAATTTATTTTAAATACCAAGTTTATAAAATATTTCTCCTTGAATTGTGTGTTAGATTTTAAACAATGTTGATTGTAGAAGGTAATTTAAAATCTTTTATAAAAATCATTTTTCTAAATATCGATGTATTACGAAATAAATAAATAATAATATATATATATTTCTCTAGTTTCAAATGTTTATTGGCTTGAAATCATAAAATTATTTATTTGATAAAATTATTTAAAGGACTAGTTGTTTTCTTCATAATAATTTTTAAATTCATTTGGGGTAGTAAATAAATAAATTTCATACTTTCTAGGATTTTGAAATATGAGGTTAATTAGTAGCTAATTTGGAATCAGTTAGCCTTGGAAGCCTCTTAAAACATTTTTTCTTAAATTATTTTTTCTATTTAATTTATCCGTTTATCGTCTCCCATTCACACCCTCATTTTTCCCACATGAAAAGCCCGTTTATTTATTATCTGGGCCATTCCTTATTGGGCCAACCCGCACCCTTTATCCCACACCCTCTCTCCCTATTTAAGTCCCTCATCACCATTCCCAAGAAACCCTAACTAGCTCTCACAAATCCCCACAAGCCAACAAGCCACCACCATTTTTGTGTGCTCGTGTCCGTGTGTCCAGCATCACCGTGTCAGCCGTGTTGGCCTCGGGTCCGACCCCGGGTGTCCTACTGTATCCATTCATTTCCTGTGTCCAGATTTATAATATTACAACCAGATTTTCGTGTCCGACACACCCGGACACATCCACCTCCATCACAGTACATTATTTTTTCGTGTCCGACACACCCGGACACGCCCACCCTAATACCAGTACACCCATCCCCGTATCCAGCCACGGACACGATCCGACACGATTCACAGACCAGTCCAAACCCTAACCATAGATCTGACCTCACCTAGCCGCCAATTTGATTGCCGGAGCCGACGAGCGCTCCTCGCAGTTTTAGCCTCGAAGACAGGGGAGCCGACCACCGCGTGGCCGGGCACGACCACGGCGGAGGAGTTTCATCCGCCACCGTCGAAACTCCTTCCCGCCGCAGCATATCTGCCGGTGTCATCACCTCGGGGTGAGCTCTCGACCGCTGCGCCTCCTCGAACCGAGCGCCACCGCCTCGAAGCCGCCTCCTCGAGCCAGATCTGCCGGTGGCCGCCGAGAAGAACGTCGACCGTCGCGTCGAGCCCGCTGATCCGCCGACGCCCTGCCGACCAGACCCCGGCGAGACCCCCTCCCACGTCGACGGAGGAAACCCTTGTGAGCCCGATTTCTTTTTCCCTCTTTCCTCTTTCTTTCAATTCATCGAGTATAGTTTAGAAACTGTATTAGTTAAAATATAATTAGTTTAATTAATTCATAATTAGTCTAATTAATTCATAAAATTAGTTCAGTTAATTTAGTAATCATTTATTAATTATTAATTAGTTAGTAATTATTTATTTATTTGTTTAGTATTTTCACATAATTAGTTATTAATTTCATATAATTAGTTGTTAATTGCATATAATTAGTTTAGTAATTTCCTATAATAAGTTTGGTAATATATATATATATATATATTAGTTTTATTGTTTATAATTTAGTTATTTATTATGTGTATAAATTAGTTATGTATTATATATATAAGGATTTTTGATTTTATAAATATATAATAAGTTTGGGTTGTAATATTAATTAAGTAATGGTTTCAACATTAAGCTTAGTTTAAAATTAGTTTATTTGGGCTGATATATATATTTTACTATAGATATAATTGTATACTGGCTTTTACATAAATTCTAGATTTTATAAATAAACTTTTAATTGTAATTATGGTTGAAAGAGAAGTTTAACAATTATTGTTCAAATAATTTCAAAATAATTTATATATGTAAATACGTATTCTAGTATATGTAATTGATTTGGCATCTGTATATATATATATATATAGTATAAAATTGAATTGGTAATTTAATATTAGTATATTCTAATAATGATGTTGGCAAAATATATGTATATTTTAAACAGTATTTTTGCATATGTATATGAGTATACATATGGTTCAGCTAGTATATATATATATATATATATATATATACGATATATGTTTAATTGGTATATATATTGTATGTGTATTCAATTTAGTGTATATATATATGTATTGTAAGTATATGCTAGTATAAATTTAATTTGGTAAATTAATATTAGTGTGTTTAAGAATGATGGTGACAATATATATATATATATATGTATATTCTAAAAATGTACTTTGCACACATATGATATGAACGTATTTTGATATATGTTAATATATAAATGTATGTATTTTAGTAAATATATAACTATAGCTAGTATTTTATATTGGTATATATTTTAGATATATACATATATTAGGTTAAATTCTTTTTAGTATGTATACAAGTATTATTTATTTTAAAGTATATATATTTACATATATCTACTATTGTAGTTGATGGAAATTATAATATGGTTAATTGGTAAACCTACTAGGTGATCCTAGGTGACCAGTAGCATACCTAGAGAAGTCCCGAACTCAGTGTTTTTAGACTGTGTTAGTGTAGCACCTGATGCAAATGTTGTATTTGATATATTTTTAGGACTGTTGGTTCCTCCAAACGATACTCTGGGACAGGACATGGTTTACCAGCTAAGGACCCAAGGCGAGTACATTCTCTGATTAGTTTCTAATTTATGATATCTCCTATGTTCACTGTATCTAGTGTAAATATCCATGTTCTTGACACATTGGTTACACGGATTGGTATACACGGATCTCGTCATGAGATGTTATTCCTTATTCATGGTGTAGCTTGTACAAGACTTGTTTCCTTGATATCTTGTGCATGTACAGACACTGAGACCCGGAGAGATTTGCTACCTCCCTAGGGAATCCCGTGCCATAGCGTACCATGATTGGATCTACTATACCAGTCGGGGGTTTGGGGAGTACTTTAGTGTAGATATGTGATCATACCCAACTTTATATGTACCATAGCTCACCCCACATCTCACGTCGGGTGCGGCCTGACCATTTACATGCTCCATAGCTGTTACGTGTGATTAGCCTGACCTCTACATGCATCAAAGCTAACCAACGGTTAGCCTGACTTTATATGAACCATGGCTAATCACATGTAACCAGCCTGATCAAGTTCCCAAGCCGATCACATGTTAAAGCTAGTACTCACACACTTAGTCATAGGATTCTTGCTCATTGACATATTGTTCTTTTCCTGCATTTACTTACAGTATTTCCAGTATTTCTCTTATTGTACATTTCTCGTACCTATACATGCACCTGGTATGTTTCCATCTAGAACTGCTACATAGTTTATGTCATTTATATAGAACTGCTATTTAGAGATGTACTTTGCTCCTTCCTGACTGGAAAATATTTTTCCAGACTGTGACCTTAGTAGATTGGTTTCTGATACACTTGGGGATTGGATGTTACAGATTGCAGGTATGATTATTTTGTCATTAGACTTGTGTTGTATTCTTTATTCTTCAAATTCCTATCGTGCTGTAGTTGTGATTGAGTATGTTGTTAATATTTTATAGTGTTATCCGAGTCTCCTTATGGAGTTGGATACTAGCGTGAGATTGTTTAGATAGTACTTGACCTAGACAGCGTTCTACCGCCGATGCTGCGGCGTAGGCTGGACGTACCCACGCACTCGTGCCCCTAAACCGGGTGCGGGTCGTGACACGTTTTTAGTGGTGGCCCATGCAGGTCAGTCTTCGCGAGTTGTGCGATATCGTAGTAGTGTGGCATCCTTGTTATACTACTGCGTGTCTGCTATAGAATATAGGACATAGGATACTAGGATGAGAGAAGGATACTCAATCACAAATTCTTGAGAGCTTCCTGGGACGACCCCTTGAGAATCTTATTATAATTTCCAATTTAAATCTTTTTCCTTGTTTCCGTCCGCTCTCGCTTATTGTCACTGAACTTGATTCTTGTTGAGCAGTTATTAAATTAAATTCTTGGTATCATTGTTGAGTTTGATTCTAGTTGACCAGTTGTTAACTTTAATTCCTGGTATCGTTGTTGAGTTGATTTCAAATTGAGATGAATTTTACGGACTAAAATTTACGGTATCATCTGATGACATATATTGATGAGGACAGTGAGAAAGGTAAAAACGTCTACTTTGGTTATGGAACCTAGAGTTTATCGCAGCCATATTAGCTGTCGTGACGAGAACGTAGGAACCTAACTTGGATGTACATACTTTAGTTATGAGATTTAGAGTTCTCGCAGCCATACCGGTTGGCGTGGCGAGTATTCTAGATGACATGATTATAGGGTTGCATACCTTAGTTACGGAACCTGTCGTTCATCGCATCTATGCTTACGAACGTGGCGAGAATTCTGTGTGTCATGATTTCTGACAGACGTGTATGATTATCAGGTTGTATCTTAAATTGTTTTTTAAAGTATCATCTCAAGACTTATCTATTTCTGTTATTCAGGACATTGTTCCATCGCTTCTTTTTCTTTACTAGCAGTAAAGATACCTTCAGTCCTTGATCCAGTTCCTTTTTGAGCTTATTTTCTTTGAGGATTCCTTGTTAGTATGATAATTAGTGACTTGTAATTTTATTTGTGTCTTGTATTAGTATTGACTGTGTTGCTAGTAAGTTGTAAGTGTTTCCTAGTTGGACATGTGAGCAGTAGGCTTTAATTTAGAGTTAGTCCTTAGCATAGTACCTTGTACCAATGGTTCTGGGATAAGTGTCATTAGAGACTGAGAGTAGAAGGAGAGTATAGAGTATCAGTGATAGTTCTCAGAGTTAGTATCAGAGCCAATTACCCGTCTTGGATAATCATGGTTATGTAATTAAGTGATCTTTGTAAACAATTAGATATCAAGGAATTGTGTTAAGGATTAATGGAGCATGACGCCCAATCTGATGATTGATATCGGGCGTGTTAAAGGTAAAGAAATTTATATGCATGAGGAGTTATAATGAGGTGTCATATCAGAATTGGTAATGAAAATGGTGAAGCGTATCACGGATTAGTTTAACAGGCTATAAAAGGTTAAAGGGAAATACCTATACATCAATCGGGATGAAGAACCATACAATGCCCATGAGAGTAAAGAAACATGAGTATTATAGAGGATACAAGTGATCATGAGTTCTAAGGACTTGATGAGATAATCCATTAATGAAGCTAGTGATATAATACCAAGAGTGCTAATGATTCTATATCGAGGATTAGTCGAGGATGACGTTAATAACAGTAAGCACTCTGTATGATGATAATTAGATGATATACCAGTTGACATAAATTAAAAATCTTGAAAGAAATTACAGGTAATGATAACTTTGATCAATGGAGATAATGGTGCAAGTGATTCAGGCAGTACAATTTTAGTACACAGTTATAGACACTAGATGCATTGAGTGCACCTTGAGTATCAGAGACCGTGAGCACTGATATGTACATTTGTGGAGTTATAAATTAAAAGGTGGAAATAAAATTTTATTTTTAGAATAATTGAGGAGTTGAGATTATGTCATTAAATTTTTGAGGATTTCAAATATGAATTCAATAAACATGGTTAAGGCTACAAAGATTTTTGGAGTGATTAAATTTTATTTCGATGTTGAGTATCTGATTATGAGAAAGTATATACAATTTATTTTAAGTTGATCGAGAAGTTAAACCTTGACGATTATTTTGAGGATTAATTTTATGGTAGATGAGAGATATGAATATTAATATATGAGTAGATGATATACATGTGTCAGGATCTATTGACTTGAGCATGATGGAGATAGCACCGCAGACTGACTTGGGTGTCCACCTAGAGTTGTATTGGGGAGAGCAGTACTTAGTATGGTGTTACACTTGGTGTGCACTGGAGTGATGAGAACAAGTAGTATGGAGTAGTATGGACAATTGTAGTAGGAATGAGAACTGACAGAGAATATGGTACTAAAGAGGTAGAGGTATCAAACTTAGATGCATTATTAAACCATGGTTATATTAGAGAATCTTGGTATCAGATTTAAGTATTAATAAGCAGGTGTATGCAATGCGGATGTAATCATGGATGTTGTGAACTAAAGGTTATTTGATAGGGATATCAGTGTACGGGAATAGGAATTAGTTAGTGAATGTGCTAGAGTTAAGTGTTTCTTAGAGATAGCAGATACCGCAAGAAATATGTTAGCAGGTTCTTTCTTTCTCTCCTAATGATTCCTTCTTCCATCTTTCGATTGATTGATTTTCCTAATACTGTAGTTCGTATTCATGATTTTCTTGTTAAAATATAACTAGTAGTACACCTTAACAGAGACTGAAATACCATGACAAAAGATACATGACTTATATATTTTCTTAAATTGCATGACTGTAGGTGGAATTTTCTTAAACCATGATCATTAGGATTTTGACCATAGCAAAAGATTTGTGACAAGGTTATGACCGACAAAAGGGACAAGATGATTAAATTATGGATGAGCATTAATTTAAATAAAGAATTTAGGGGATTGTTATAACAAAGTAGATGGATCATTGATTTTGCAAAAATTGAGGTATGATGGAAATTCGAGAATAAACATTAACTTAAATGGAGAGTTAAGAAATTTACAGGACAAAATTTGAGGATTTATTAATTTTAAGGAGGTCTTGATATGATTAATTTGATTATTAAAATTTGATAGATTATTATTTTACCTATTGATTGCAAGATAGAAATTTTATATTTTATATTATGAATGTTGCGTTGAAGATTCTGAAAGTATCGCATCGTTGAGTATTTGAGGAAAAAGAAAATCAGGAAATAAAATCGTTAACGGAATAGTGTCGAATTCAATTCTCGGGAGGAGGATTATATTTGAATAAGCATCAATTGAATTTGGGTGAGAGGAGTAAGATGAATGATGGATTAGTGTTTAAAATTTAAATTTGGGATACAGATTTTTAAATGTTATAAATATACATTGATTGGAATTCAATTGGAGGATTGGATATTAAAATCCTTGAGTAATTAGATACGAACTTAAATTTTGGAGGAGATTATGATAAAAAAAAAAATTTGAATTTGATTTTAAAACTTGAAGATTTTCCGGAATATGATGATATGGAATCTTGAAGGTTGTGAGATAACAACATGGAATTACTTCATGATTATTGGGTTGAAATTTAATTTTGATAGAAATAATATGATGAGTAAAGGCAATTATTGAGGATCTTAAATTTCGAGGACGAAATTTTTCTAAGGTGGATAGACTTGTAACCTCCGATTTTCAATTTTTGAAATAATTAGATTTTTAATTTATTTTAAATACCAAGTTTATAAAATATTTCTCCTTGAATTTTGTGTTAGATTTTGAACAATGTTGATTGTAGAAGGTAATTTAAAATCTTTTATAAAAATTATTTTTCTAAATGTCGATGTATTACGAAATAAATAAATAATAATATATATATATTTCTCTAGTTTCAAATGTTTATTGGCTTGAAATCATAAAATTATTTATTTGATAAAATTATTTAAAGGACTAGTTGTTTTCTTCATAATAATTTTTAAATTCATTTGGGGTAGTAAATAAATAAATTTCATACTTTCTAGGATTTTGAAATATGAGGTTAATTAGTAGCTAATTTGGAATCAGTTAGCCTTGGAAGCCTCTTAAAATATTTTTTCTTAAATTATCTTTTTCTATTTAATTTACCCGTTTACCGTCTCCCATTCACACCCTCATTTTTCCCACATGAAAAGCCCGTTTATTTATTATCTGGGCCATTCCTTATTGGGCCAACCCGCACCCTTTATCCCACACCCTCTCTCCCTATTTAAGTCCCTCATCACCATTCCCAAGAAACCCTAACTAGCCCTCACAAATCCCCACAAGCCAACAAGCCACCACCATTTTTGTGTGCTCGTGTCCGTGTGTCCAGCATCACCGTGTCAGCCGTGTTGGCCTCGGGTCCGACCCCGGGTGTCCTACTGTATCCATTCATTTCCTGTGTCCAGATTTACAATATTACAACCAGATTTTCGTGTCCGACACACCCGGACACATCCACCTCCACCACAGTACATCATTTTTTCGTGTCCGACACACCCGGACACGTCCACCCTAATACCAGTACACCCATCCCCGTGTCCAGCCACGGACATGACTCCGACACGATTCACAGACCAGTCCAAACCCTAACCCTAGATCTGACCTCACCTAGCCGCCGATTTGATTGCCGGAGCCGACGAGCGCTCCTCCCAGTTTTAGCCTCGAAGACAGGGGAGCCGACCACCGCGTGGCCGGGCGCGACCACGGCGGAGGAGTTTCATCCGCCACCGTCGAAACTCCTTCCCGCCGCAGCAGATCTGCCGGTGTCGTCACCTCGGGGTGAGCTCTCGACCGCTGCGCCTCCTCGAACCGAGCGCCGCCACCTCGAAGCCGCCTACTCGAGCCAGATCCGTCGGTGGCCGCCGAGAAGAACGTCGACCGCCGCGTCGAGCTCGCAGATCCGCCGACGCCCTGCCGACCAGACCCCGGCGAGACCCCCCCCCCCGCGTCGACGGAGGAAACCCTTGTGAGCCCGATTTCTTTTTCCCTCTTTCCTCTTTCTTTCAATTCACCGAGTATAGTTTAGAAACTGTATTAGTTAAAATATAATTAGTTTAATTAATTCATAATTAGTCTAATTAATTCATAAAATTAGTTTAGTTAATTTAGTAATCATTTATTAATTATTAATCAGTTAGTAATTATTTATTTATTTGTTTAGTATTTTCACATAATTAGTTATTAATTTCATATAATTAGTTGTTAATTGCATATAATTAGTTTAGTAATTTCCTATAATAAGTTTGGTAATATATATATATATATATATTAGTTTTATTGTTTATAATTTAGTTATTTATTATGTGTATAAATTAGTTATGTATTATATATATAAGGATTTTTGATTTTATAAATATATAATAAGTTTGGGTTGTAATATTAATTAAGTAATGGTTTCAACATTAAGCTTAGTTTAAAATTAGTTTATTTGGGCTGATATATATATTTTACTATAGATATAATTGTATACTGGCTTTTACATAAATTCTAGATTTTATAAATAAACTTTTAATTGTAATTATGGTTGAAAGAGAAGTTTAACAATTATTGTTCAAATAATTTCGAAATGATTTATATATGTAAATACGTATTCTAGTATATGTAATTGATTTGGCATCTGTATATATATATATATAGTATAAAATTGAATTGGTAATTTAATATTAGTATATTCTAATAATGATGTTGACAAAATATATGTATATTTTAAACAGTATTTTTGCATATGTATATGAGTATACATATGGTTCAGCTAGTATATATATATATATATATATACGATATATGTTTAATTGGTATATATATTGTATGTGTATTCAATTTGGTGTATATATATATGTATTGTAAGTATATGCTAGTATAAATTTAATTTGGTAAATTAATATTAGTGTGTTTAAGAATGATGGTGACAATATATATATATATATGTATATTCTAAAAATGTACTTTGCACACATATGATATGAACGTATTTTAATATATGTTAATATATAAATGTACGTATTTTAGTAAATATACAACTATAGCTAGTAATTTATATTGGTATATATTTTAGATATATACATATATTAGGTTAAATTCTTTTTAGTATGTATACAAGTATTATTTATTTTAAAGTATATATATTTACATATATCTACTAATGTAGTTGATGGAAATTATAATATGGTTAATTGGTAAACCTACTAGGTGATCCTAGGTGACCAGTAGCATACCTAGAGAAGTCCCGAACTCAGTGTTTTTAGACTGTGTTAGTGTAGCACCTGATGCAAATGTTGTATTTGATATATTTTTAGGACTGTTGGTTCCTCCAGACGATACTCTGGGACAGGACATAGTTTACCAGCTAAGGACCCAAGGCGAGTACATTCTCTGATTAGTTTCTAATTTATGATATCTCCTATGTTCACTGTATCTAGTGTAAATATCCTTGTTCTTGACACATTGGTTACACGAATTGGTATACACGGATCTCGTCATGAGATGTTATTCCTTATTCATGGTGTAGCTTGTACAAGACTTGTTTCCTTGATATCTTATGCATGTACAGACACTGAGACCCGGGGAGATTTGCTACCTCCCTAGGGAATCCCGTGCCATAGCGTACCATGATTGGATCTACTATACCAGTCGAGGGTTTGGGGAGTACTTTAGTGTAGATATATGATCATACCCAACTTTATATGTACCATAGCTCACCCCACATCTCACGTCGGGTGCGGCCTGACCATTTACATGCTCCATAGCTGTTACGTGTGATTAGCCTGACCTCTACATGCATCATAGCTAACCAACGGTTAGCCTGACTTTATATGAACCATAGCTAATCACATGTAACCAGCCTGATCAAGTTCCCAAGCCGATCACATGTTAAAGCTAGTACTCACACACTTAGTCATAGGATTCTTGCTCATTGACATATTGTTCTTTTCCTGCATTTACTTACAGTATTTCCAGGATTTCTCTCATTGTACATTTCTCGTACCTATACATGCACCTGGTATGTTTCCATCTAGAACTGCTACATAGTTTATGTCATTTATATAGAACTGCTATTTAGAGATGTACTTTGCTCCTTCCTGACTGGAAAATATTTTTCCAGACTGTGACCTTAGTAGATTGGTTTCTGATACACTTGGGGATTGGATGTTACAGATTGCAGGTATGATTATTTTGTCATTAGACTTGTGTTGTATTCTTTATTCTTCAAATTCCTATCGTGCTGTAGTTGTGATTGAGTATGTTGTTAATATTTTATAGTGTTATCCGAGTCTCCTTATGGAGTTGGATACTAGCGTGAGATTGTTTAGATAGTACTTGACCTAGACAGCGTTCTACCGCCGATGCTGCGGCGTAGGCTGGACGTACCCACGCACTCGTGCCCCTAAACCGGGTGCGGGTCGTGACATAGGTGCAGTGGGGCAATCTGGCATCTGGTGAGTAGCGGATCCATAGAACAAACACACCTTCAGCCTCCTCCTACAAACATCCCAAGTGTGTCCTGCCTTCCTGCAGTAGGCACAAGTGGGCACCCTCTGATCCTGACCCTACTGCGCTGCCTTCTGTACATAGGGACGCTTAGCTGGTCCCGCACTACCACTGGCACTGCCTGAATCATCCCTGCCTCTCTTGGACTTGAGCTCCAAGTCATCCTCTGCTCTCTGAGCATCCCCTACTATCTGCTCAAAAGTTGCCTCGCGGTCGCTCCTAGTCAAAGACTTGACCGCCATAACCAAGCCCTTGTGAAACTTCCTCGCCTTGGCTGCCTCACTCAAGCCATCCATAAATCTGCCCAGACGGCAGAACTCCGCTGCGTACTCGTCCACCGTCATGCTCCCCGGGACGAGTGCCTCGAACTGGCTCTCCAAAGCACTAAGCGCCACATCTGGGAAAAACTTCTCCTTAAAAAGCCTCTTGAAAGCCTCCCAAGTAAGCCCTGGCACTGCAATCATATCTGTGCGATACCATGTCAAAGCGAGGTCGAACATCTGACTGCCCGCTGCCTCTATCTGCATGCTGTCTGGAATCTACGCCAGCCTAAAGATGCCCTCGATCTGCTCTATCCAGTCATCCGCGTGTAGGATCCCTTCTGTACCACGGAACTCCTTGGGCCGCATCCTCTGGAAGTCGATAATACTGCCCGGCCTCGGATGCTGTGCCTGATCTGCCTGTGGCTGAACCTGTGCCACCCTATCAACTGCCGTCATGGCCACCTGGTGGGCGTTCTCAATGCCCAGCCTCATCACATCCACCTGACGGTGCTGCGCGTCCATCATCTCCCTGAAGAACGCAAACAACTGCGCGGGATCTACTGGAGCAGGAAGTGGTGGAGGAACCACCGGAACGACTGGGGTAGTCCTCGGATCGACAGGTGAAGGAGGATCCCCGAGAGAAGCAGATGCTCCCTCAACCGCAGGAGTGGTGAGTGGAGCAGTAGCAGCTGCCTGAATATGAGCTGGACGAGAGGTAGCAGACCTCTCGGTGGCAACTGCTGGAACGGTACGATGAGATCGTGTCTTCGGAGGCATCCTGAACACAGATCAAAAGAAGTCAATACGGTGCAAGATACGATATCAGCAAGGAAGGACAGTGATATTTCAAAAGAAAATAATCTCAGGATAATTAGATTAGAATTGTTCCTAGTCGTGATTGAGTACACTCTCATCCTAGATCCTAGATCCTATAGCAGGCTCGCAGCAGTACAACTAAGTTGTTGTACCACCACGATATCGCACTAATTGCGAATCGAGACCTGCATGGGGCCGCCACCAAAAATGTGTCACGGCCCTCACCCGGAAAATCGGGCATGAGTCGTGGGTACGTCCAGCCAACGCCGCAGCATCGGCGGTAGAACGCTGTCTAGGTCAACTATCTAAATAATAATCTCACATAAAAATCGGCCATGACCTCTCCAAAAGGAGGGCAACCACACAATCAATATATAAACCTGTCAAGATCTCAACTCCAAACGGAGGAGCAATATCAAAAGATAATCATAATATACTCAATCACGAATCTAAGCACGATAAGATATCAAAAAAGTCTAACAACTATAAAGTCTAACCAACAACAACTGCTACAACAACCACAACATCAATAATAATACAACAAATCCCAAAATAATATACAATACAAGGTCTCAATCCAAAACCGGAGACAAATACGGTGCTAAAAGCTAATAAAAACAACAAGGTCCTAGTGATCCCGGCTACCAACCCGAAAATCACTCCTAAACTAGAGGGTCCCTGTCTGCACCGTCGACAGGCTCAGGGCCATAAAACGTCGGACACCAATCCTCCGGATACTCTGAAAAATATGTCCAGTCAGGACTGGAGCAAGTACATCTCTAACAGCAGTTCTATTTAAATGATAAAAACTATAAAACAGTTATAGCAAGTAGCAAGAAGAATAAAGCAAGTATGAAACAAAGAAATATATAAATCACTGGTGCATAAAGGTAAAGATACAGGAATATCAGAAACAAGATAGTAATAACTGCAAGATACAGGAAATCTAAGCTAAGATCAAGTCCGTGCACATGAACGTGTAGTGAGTCCAGCATGAAAAACATGTAGTGAGTCAAGTCCAAAAACATGTAAGTGAGACAAGTCAAGAAATGCATGAGAGTCCAGACTATAAAGAATGAACTCGGTGTCTTTGAAATACTTGTTTCGACATGTAAACGGCTAGGGGTAAGTATGGCTCACCGTGCACTGGGTGCGCGACTACTATCATTCCAGATTAGACCAGAGGGAGTGATTCCTGATGATGCCAGATAGGAATGTTTACATGTCTACTCGAGTATTTCCCCACCCCGACTAATACAAGTGGATCCAAGACCCGACACACAAATCAAGATGAGTCCATCCAGAACATGAATGATGCCTGTAGTGATGCCTGTAGGTGATGTCAGTAGTAATTCGAGAATAGAGGCCAGAAATATGAAATGTACGTGTCACAAGTAAATGAATCCAGAAATACCAGTCAATATCCCGTGTTGTGCTAGAATAATCAGATGATACTATACTAGAAGCTGAATCATAATAATCATCAAATAATGAAAACTATCAGAGAATGTACTCGCCTGACGTCCTGAGCAACTGGCGATCCGAACTGGTGTCGCAAGGACCTAATGCGAAAAGCAAGGTTAAACCGGGTTCTAATAAGTTAAACAGATATAAAATAACTAAAAAATAGGCTTCTAGGGTCGTTCTAGGTCAAACGGGTCAAATCGGTGAAATCTGGGTCAAAAAGTCAACTCTAGGTCCAAAAAGTCAACTCTGGGTTAAAACTAGGTCAAAAGTTGACTTTGGCGGTCAACCGAGTCAACTACGGTCAAGTCTGGGTCAAACTAGGGTGCTCCTAAAATTCTAGGTCAAACCGAGGTCATTAAGCTAGAAAACTCACAAACTCGCCTCCTTGAGATACCGGGATACCCTCGGTATCCGATACCTCAACCTACGCTATATACCCCGCCTATACCCGCTAAAACCTATGCTAGCACGCGTAAATATATACACATAAGCATATAAAAATCACTCCAAGACATTTCCTAGTCTAATGCTCAAAAACCCCGCTCGAAACCCAATACCTTGGTTATCTCAAGGTATTGAGATACCTCGGTATCTCAAGGTATTGAGATACCGCTCTCAAACCCCTCTAACTAGCTATCTAACTAATAATTATATACCTAGTTATTAATCTAGGCTAGGTAATATAGATATCTACCATATTTATATATATCTAAGTATGTATATACCTATATATATAGATATCCACACACATATACATATATACCCTTTACCTTACCTAAACACACATATATATATATCTAACTATAATATATATCTAGCTCTAGGTATATATATATATATATATATATATATATATATATATATATATATATATATATATATATATATATATATATATCTATGCATATAGATATAGGTATCTACTATATACCTACCTATCTATCTATCCATAGATAGATCTATCTATCTATGTATCTACTAACTACCTATCTATCTTATTTACCTAACTATCAAACCAACTATCTAACTAATAACTTAACTATCTATCTATGCATTTATCTATCTAACTATGAATCTATCTATTAGACTAACAAACAACTACTTCTCTACCTAGTATCTATCTAGCTAACTATTATCTATATCCATCTAACTATCCATCTATCAAACTATATCTAACTATCTATCTATTTATCCACTTACCTATCTACCTAGTTATCTATCTATCTATAATACTATCTATCTATCTATTTTAGTAACTATCTAATCTATCTAATACTCGATCTATCTATTAATCTAGCTATTCTAACTATCTAAATACCTCTCTAAAACCTAGCTACCTTGCTCCCCGTTGCATATACTAGCTGCTGCTGCTGCCTGGCTTGCTATTGCTGCTGCTGGTGCTTCACATTGCTGCTGCTACTGCTCTTTGTACTGCTGCTGCTGCAGCTCTTCCTGCTGCTGATGTGCTGCTGCTGCAGTGCAGCAGCAGCTGCTGCTGTAGGTGCTGAAACCCCCCCTCCAACTCACAAACACTCACACACACTCCCTTATACATATATATATCATCCTATATATATATATATATACACACATATAACTACATATATATACAACTAAATACATATATCTATACACTTATATCTATATACTAACACACACTAACACACTAATACACACACTCTCACAACCACACACTCACACACAAATATATACATAGCTATATATATATATAAACACACATATTAATATATATATGCACACATGAACAAGGAATTAATGAAGCAAGACTTGTACAAGCTACACCATGAACAAGGAATAACATCTCATGACAAGATCCATATATATCAATCCGTGTAACTATCGTGTCAAGAGCATGGATATTTATACTAGATACAGTGAACATAGGGGATATCATAAATAAGAAACTAATCAGAGAATGTACTCGCCTTGGATCCTTAGCTGGTGAATACCGAGGTCCTGTTCCAGAGTATCGTCTAGAGGATCCAACAGTCCTATAACATATAATAAACAATACAACGTTTGCATCAGATGCTATACTAAACACACAATCAAACGTGCATTCGAACCTAGCCCTGCTGACTGAGCAATATACCGGTATCTTCTACACCACCTTGAAAACGCTGATATCGATGGTGTTGGAGAAGGATTTAAACTTTGAGCGCCTGAAGAAGTCCTCCCAATTTTTGATAGAGACGGTCAGGGACTTTGGCGATACCGGGTTAGCTGACACCCTGGAGGCGATGGTTAATGGGCTGGAGCAACCCATTAACGAATATCTGCGGCTGTCTCGAGATAGCGTCGAAGCTATGGTCCAGGCTAAATACAAATCCTTGACTGCACATCTTGTTGAGAAGATGGAAGGCATGAATAAATTTATCCAGACAAATCAGCAGAAGATGGATGAAGGAAAAGTCGTCTTGGAGGAGACTACTGCTCTTCAAACGAAGTGCCAGGCCGAGCATGACGGGAATGTAGCGAGGGTCCGTAAACTGGAGACGAAAATCGCTCAGGCAAAGGAGTGGACATCTCAGTCGTCGGAAGGCCTAGGTGTGGTGAATGGCCGCCTGGTCGCAGCACAACAGAACTTGGCGAGTGCAGGAGTCGCCCGCACTGGTCTCCTTTGGGCTAGAGCCGAACTGTCCCTCCTGATTAATGACGAGACGCGGCTGGAGCGGGCCCGTGCTGATGTCTTGGATTCCAGGGCTGAGAAGATGGCCGTACTAGCACGGCAGATTCGTGACCTGACCGCTCCACCCAAATGATGTACCTTCTTGCTTTGCAACTGTAATTTTGCTCTCTTCTGGGAATGAATAAAGAGACTCTTTTCTGACTTTGTGGACCCATCATTTTGGAATATAAATGACAAGTTTGAGTGAAAGTGATATCAGAGGTAGTATGGACGTGATATACTCTCGCTAAACTTTAGCAGGGCATATCTATTCAGAGGTCATACGGACATGATAGAATATGCTTTAGTAGGTCATATCTATTCAGAGGTTATATGGACATGATAGAATATGCTTTGACTAAAGTTTTGTACACAAAACACTATCAGAGGTAATATGGATGTGATAGGCCTTGTAGTTCCAAATTAGTCGAACATATCTATTCAGAGGTTATATGGACATGATAGAATATGACCCAACTAGTTTCGTTTTGGAAGTAGTTTTGTCAGAAATGAGGTCTTCACCATATTCCACTTGAGCAGAAGAGATTAAGCATAGTACCGTTTTAGGAATTTGTCGTTGATAGGAGCCATTAGCAGGTCTCCATTAGGCTGGGCTAACCTGTAAGCGCCGTTTGAGAATGTCGTTTCGATCACATAAGGGCCTTCTCATTTGGGCTGGAATTTGCCTTTACTCTTGTGAGTAATGATCATTGGCCTTCTCATAGCTAAAACTTGCTCGCCAACTTTGAACACTCTTTCCTTCACTTTATGATTGAAAGCTCTGGAAATGCGTGCCTGGTAGAACGCGATGCGTTGCTGAGCTTGAAGGCATTTCTCGTCTAATCCTTCCAGCTCTTGAAGCCTTAGTAAGTCGTTCTTCTCTTGAGTTAACTCATTAGCCACGGCTATCCTGAGTGACGGAAGTTGAATTTTGATGGGAAGAACTGCTTCACTCCTGTAGACCAATGAGAATAGGGTACAACCTGTCGGTGCTCGTACCGTTGTGCGGAATGCCCAGAGACATTCTCATAGCTTTTTGTCCTAATCTCTCCTGTTTGAAGAGATGAACTTCTTCAAAAGCTTGATAATGGTTTTGTTGAAGGCTTCCGCCAAACCATTAGCAGTTAGATAATATGCCGTAGAGGCCATATTTTGTATCCGATTCTTATCGCAGAATCGATGAAACGCATGGCTGATGAACTGAGGCCCATTATCATAAATTATCCTTCGGGGGATCCCGAAGCGATAAATGACGTGATGCTTGATGAAGCTGATCACATTAGATATCTTTACCTCAGCAAGAGGGATTGCCTCTGCCCATTTGGAGAAATAATCCGTGATGGCCAGTATAAACCGGTGACCTCTGGAAGAAGACGGGTGAATAGGACCAATGATATCCATACACCATGCTTCGAAAGGCCAAGATGCAACCGTAGGGTGTAGATATTCAGACGGTTGATGTATGAAGTCTGCATGAACCTGACAGGCTCTGCATTGTCTGGCATACTTGATTGTGTCTGCGATCATAGTGGGCCAGTAATAGCCCATTCTCTTGATACAATCCTGTAGCTTAGGATCGGGTTGATGTGCTCCGCATACGCCATCGTGAGCTTCACGGATAATCTGCTGTACCTCGCTATCAGCGAGGCATCTCAGTAGCAGTCCATCATAGGTCCGGCGATATAGACACTGTGAGGATGCATCAAAGTAGAAGCGTAAGGATCGTCTTTTGACGGATACTGCTTCTTTAGGGTTCTCCGGTAAGATTCTGTATGCCACAAAATCTATAAAGGGGCTTCTCCAGTCTCTTGTGGGAGGATCGGTGTTCACAGCGTAGTTGCGTTCTATGTGAAAGTTATTTTTCACACAGAATAAATTCCTGTTAAGGAGGATCACCGAATTCTGCCTTCTTATAGGAGCAGCTAAATCTGCAGCTAGACTTGCTAGGGCATCAGCTTCCAGATTTTGAGATCGAGGTACATGCTCTAAGAAGAACCCTTTGAGTGTCATGGCTATCTCGACCGTTGCTCGGTGATAGGGGATGAGGTCTGGATTCTGGACTTCATATATTCCTCTGACTTGATTGACGATCAGCAGGGAATCACCGAAAGCTTCCAGAGATTCGACCCTCAGCTCCTTAGCGACTTGGAGCCCGATTAGTAGAGCGTTATACTCTGCGACATTGTTGGAGCAAGGCTCGCTAAGAGAGTATGCTCGGTAGATGACGAGTTTGTCAGGAGTAACCAGGACAATCCCTACTCCTGAAACTACGTTTCCCCTGGGACCAGTTCTAGAGGCGCCATCGAAGAATAGTTGCCATGCGTCACTTTCCATTACGGAATTACATTCTGCAACTTCGTCGGGAATGTCCTTGTATAATTTGGAGGCCTCCGGGATCGGATGAGCAGCTAGAAAGTCAGCCAATGCTTGGCCTTTTATGGACTTCTGAGGAACGTACACCATGTCATACGATGTTAATAACATCGCCCAGGTCGCGAGTCGGGAGTTAAGAATACTTGGCTTGTTCATCAGTACCCGAAGTGTATTGATCCTGGAGATGATGTGAATCATCTGGCCTGTGACATAGTATCGCGTTTTCTGAATAGTGAACATCAGGGCCAAGCATTCCTTCTCCACCGGGTTGTACCGGTGTTCGGCTCTGACCATCATCCTGCTGAGGTAGTAGATAGCCTGTTCATGTCCCACATCGTTCTTTTGTGCGAGAAGAGCTCCCAGAGAATGATCCATCGCTCGAACATACAGCAAGAATGGTCTTCCTATGATGGGAGGCACCAGAACGGGCGGATGAGTGAGGTAGCGCTTGATATCGTTAAACGCTTGTTGGCAGGCTTTGTCCCATATGAAGGATACACCTTTCTTCATGAGACGAGAAAATGGCTGGCATTTCCCGGAGATGTTGGATATGAATCTCCGGATATAAGCCAGACGACCTTGAAATCCCCTGAGTTTCGTAAGATTATGGGGTGGTCGCATTTCTAAGATGGCCTTGACTTTATCAGGGTCCACTTGGATGCCTTTGGCGGTAATGACAAATCCCAAGAATTTGCCACTAGATACACCCAGAAAGGACTTTGTGGGATTCATTTTGAGTTGATATTGGCCCATCAGCTCGAATACTGTCTTCAAGTCTTGGATGTGATTATCCTTGAGGCGGCTTTTGACAGCTATGTCATCCACGTAACACTCCACTGTCTTGCGTAAATGCTCACGGAATATATTACTCATAGCCCGTTGGTACATAGCCCCGACGTTCTTCAATCCGAAGGGCATGACCGTATAGCAATATACCTCCAATGGTGTCCGGAAGGCAGTATGCTTCTCATCTTCAGGATGCATCTTGATTTGATTGTATCCTGAAAATCCGTCCATGAAGGACATGCGTTCAAAACCGCATGTGTTGTCGACCATGATATCCGTAATGGAAAGAGGAAACTCATCCTTGGGGCATGCTGCGTTCAGATCTCGGTAATCAATGCAGACGCGTACTTTTCTATTTTTCTTTATGACCGGGACAACATTGGCGACCCAGTCGGGATGTTGTTCCTCCCGGATGAAACCGCAGGCTATCAACTTTTTGATTTCAGCTTCAATGGCGTCCATCATATCTGGGCGGAACCGGCGTTGGTGCTGCTTTACAGGCTTCGAATCGGGAAATATGTTGAGTTTACGAGTAGCCACCTTTGGATCAAGGTCGGGCATATCCTCATAATTCCACGCAAAGACGTCGATGTATTCTTTTATCAGCTGGATAACTTCTTCCCTTTCAGCTGGGGAAAGATTGTTACTGATAAATATCGGCTTTGGCAAAATTTTATCCCCAACATTGATTTGGATAACTTCGTCTTCAGTGGGAGGTTCTCTCTGCTCGAACCAAAATTCCTATTATGTATCCATTTGTTGAGCCCAAGAGTCGTTCTCAAACGGCTCAGATTCTTGTTCGTCTGTTTCGAAGGAATCTGCCACTACCATATTTACTGATAATGTTTGTTCGAGAGCCTCAGATGAGTCAGAGGGCGACGAGCCATCTTGAAAAGAGGAAAAGATATCCTCGTTTGACTCGGAAGTTGCAAGGGAGGCAGCGTACCCTAACCCGAAGGGAGTTCGTTGATAATGGGGATTGCCGAGTAGCGGCGTCCGTCTGCCTTTTCCGTAGCTGAGACCTGGTTCCAGCTTCAAGTCGTAACCCATACTTTGCATGATCTTTAAAGCTTGCGGGCTGTACCTGTGAACTTGTATTTCACCAGCATCGTCGTTGAACGAATCTTCTTGTATAGTCGGTTCATCGCGCCTGCGGCCGAAGACTATTGAATGCTGACTGCTGCGAGTGGGCAGAACAATAAAGATAGAGTCCTCATGCGGTCCATAAGTTGTGGTGACATTGGATGACGATGCCACTTTCCATATGTAGGGATGATAGGAATCTATACCTGCCAAGAATTTTTGTGCTATAGGCTCTACATCGTCATGGGGAAAGGATTCCTAATTTAGAATTTGAGCATTGATATACTGGAAAAGAGGTCCTTTATTATCATCGAAAATTGCATTCCTGGCTGTATTTACATCAGTCGAAGATTGATGACCAAGGGTGGAGGCTTTTGGTTCAAAGTGATCACCAGAGGACGACCTCCTCTTCCTGACCTGGTTTTGTTCAGGTGGATAGCCATAGGCTCCATGGCTTTTGGACGAGTAGTTCGCCCTTTCACTCTGATTAACCGTGGTTGTTCGACAGAGGGTTCTTCAGGCTCCCGGTAGGATTCTTTCTCTGCTTCGCCTGACGCCTCTTCCAATTAGTCTTGAGAGTACAACACGGCATCAGAGTAGTAGGATTCTACTCCTTTAAATGGGTTCAGGTCAGCAACCTCCGTTTGTACTATTCTTTGAGTATCTACATATTTGAAGCATTGATGTAGAGTCGAAGGAACGATGTTGTGGTCGTGGATCCATGGTCTTCCCAGCAGGATGTTGTAGGATACCTCTGAATCGATGACATAGCATGTAGCCACTGATCTGAGATTACCGAACTGGATCCTCAGCCGAATCTTCCCCAATGGCTTGCTTCTCCTTGCGTTAAAACCCACGATTGTAGTGGTGGTATAAGCCAGTTCGCTGGTAGGGATCCTCAGTGGTCTGAGCAGACTATGAGGAATGATGCTGATTGATGATCCCGGATCTATGTGAATCCGGTCGACCTCCATAGAATCGACGTATCCGGTCTAATAGAGGGGTCTGTCATGCCTGTTATGTTTTAACAGCATGTCATCTTGAGTGAAAGTGATATTCGGGACCACCTCCATCACATTGTGGCATTGAGGACATGCCACGGGTTCTTCGTCAGGGGACTTGAGCTGGGTCAAGTATGCATCTGCCTGCATCAATGCTTCACTCAGGGCTTGACGAGTGTCTTGAGAGAGCCTGTGTAGCTCGAAGATGGACAAACTGGCTGATGTATTGGCTAGTTGGGCCAGGATGTCAAAGTTGTAGGGCTTCTCTAAACCTTTGTTTTGAGTGTTTTTCACAGGTTTATCGAAGCACACTTCTTTTTGCTTCCCCTTGTCCGCCGAAGTTGGTCTTGAAAGACCGGCTCCTGGTATGGCGGGCTCCGGTTCTAAAGGCTTGGCAGCTGCAGCGTCTGCTGGTGCATCTTCCTGACTGCTCCGTAGTCCTTAAGGTAAGCTTTCCCTGAACGGGTTACGGCCAATACCTTGTCTTCGTCTGATGTCGAAGAAGTGGCAACCATGTGGCATGGTTTGCACTTGGAGTTCTTCTTAGACTTAGCCTTGTAGCATTAGTCTCTTCTTCGAGCTCCGACACCAAATCTGGATGAACCCACATAATCTCGCTCCGTCGGGTGGTTAGGGGTACCAGGTCATGATTTTGACCCCTAGCTGGAGGAAGATTGACGATGTTCATCGTTGTCTGAGATATAGGTGCCACACCGTCAGGGACTTCTTGGGGAGGCAGATTGCCAAATTGCAGGGAGATTATGTTGGCCGTGACCGTCTTCTCGCTGTTGCGCAGAGTGATGGCCTTAACATCGATCAACTCCTGAATCTTCCTCTTCAGTACATAATATGCCTTTGTAGGGTGGTATACGTATCTGTGGAAGATGCAGTACTTAGGGTTGTTAATACTGCCGACCTCACTGGGCCGCTTCTCCTCAGGAAGGGTAATCTTGCCGCTCTTGAGGAGACACTCGAATATGCTAGGAATATCATCGTCGTCGAAAGAGTAGACTTTAATGGGCCTGGAAGTCCCAGGTCTCGTCTGCGTGGTAGCCGCAGTCTTTTGCCTTGATGTGTTGATTGTCAAGGCTTTCTTCCCTTTGGAACCACGAGGATGGTTGTTGTTAGGAGATGACCTCTTGCCTCTGTCGGAGGCAGAGATCATGATGCCATTGTCATACGCCTTCTGACTGTTGTCTTCGGCGGCTACCGCTGAGATGATGAATAAGGGCCAATCATGGAACTGATATGGTCCTGTGAACACCGAGATTACAGGAAGAAGGTTCTTCCTGCAAATGTCTACCAACGCCGAGTCTGGAACTCCGGGAGGCATTTGTAAAGTGGCTTGGCGAAAACGTTCGATGAAAGTGCGAACGTCCACTTTTTTCGTCTGCTTTACTTTGATGAGAGAGGACATAGACATGTACATCTCTCCTTCGTAGAATTGTGTGAAGAATAAAGCTTTGAAGTCTTCGAAGGACGAGATGCAGTTGTCCGCCAGGCTACGGTACCACTGATAAGTTACTCCCGAGAGATAGCCCTTGAACACCCGGGTGAGGAGGACATCATTCCCTTGTAATAGCACCGTCATCATACTGAAGTAGTTCATGTACTGACTTGGTAACGTTTTTCCTTCGAACAAAGCCATGGTCTGTGGTTTGTATCTCGGAGGGAAAGGGACCTCTTTCCAGATAGCCGGGTAAGGCTGGTTGATTCCTAATTTCTTGAGCTGATCTTTGTGCTTCAAGGCATCGAATTGGGCTTTCAACTCTCGTACTGCCTGCATCAGATTTTCAGCCGGTAGTGGGACCACGGAGTGGTGGGGAATCGGTTGCATCGCGACTCCAACGGGAGGTAATGCATTCTCCAGCGGAGGGACTGCTAACTCCTGGTCTAGAGCAGGCTCTTGGATCGTTTTGGATGGTGGTAAATCCACCCCCACACATATCTTAGTTGGAGGGACCGATGTTTGAGCCATAGCAGCTGCATGTTGGGTCAGCATCATCTGGTGCATGTTCTCTATCATGGATTGCATCTCCTTCAGAGATGTCTCCAGTATAGTAATGCGTTGCTCAGCGCTTCCTGACGGAGAAGCTTCCTCGCGTTTATCTCCAATGGCATAGACTCCCATCTCCCTGGGTGTCATTGAAGGATTAGTATAGGTCTCTATAGAAGTAGACTCTATACTCTCAGCATCTGATTCGGGGGACTGGCGACCCCCAGCATCAGAATCAGAAGAGTACAAAGTCGGTTGTCGTGACCTCGAACGGGTGTTTCAGAACACCCCAGCTTCAGTGTTCCTAAGGAGCTAGTTTAATCCCCTTTGGCTCAGAGTTCTAGAGGGATGACGCCTTGAGCTCGACCTTCCTCTAGGTATCTGTGAAGCCATGTTCACTGATGCGTGTGTGGGCTCTTCTTCCTGGAAAGACGGAGAGTAGCTCAACCGGTCGAAAACTGACCGTTTTGCTTTAGAACAGTAATAATCAATGACAATCCTATGACTATTACAATAGTGCTCGCTTGAATGCGTAATAGACATGCTGGAAGATCCCCTATCCTTGCGCTTCTAGATCATATATTCACGCAGGTCAGGAGGATTTACAGAGGAAGAAGATTGGTTGTCCCATCTGTTTACATCAGTGGGTGTGCAAAGGTTGGGAACCATAATTTTCCCTGTGCCACCTGTGTACAACAGGTTGGCCATCTGGTTAGCGGATAATCCCCGAGGAGCTTGTTCTTCTGTAAACTGAGTCTGCTTTACGCTGGAGGAGTTCTTCCAGCGTAATTTTGGCTGGCATAAAACTGAGGAAGTCCTCAGTCGGCCATCAGTACCTCGCATAATCCGGAGGGCGGGCAGATTGTTCTCTTGCTGGCGTAAAGATCGAGAATTTGAGCAGTCCGCCGCTTTTTTTTCCTTGCGTGGATTGCAGGGATCATCTGCTTCTCCGTGGAGGGCAGATGCATTTTTATACGCGGAGCGTGTTTGGATCTTCTGATTTGGCGCTAAGACATTGTCAGAAGTTTTGTCTATTCTGCCAGAGACGGGAGACTGAATAATACGCGCAGGACGCGGGTTATACTTCTGGGTTGGCATTAAGGCCTTGCCAGAAGTTTTGTCTATTCCGCCGAAGAGGGAAGACTAAATTTTACGTGCAGGGCACGGAGGGAACAATGCTACAACCTCATTGGTCGAAGAGATCGGAGAGTCGACAGGAATGGTAGTGGATGTCTTGGGCATCCAGACCTTGTGTAGCTTCCTGTTGTCTTGTATACAGAGAGAGTGAGAGCTACCCCCTGCTCGAAGCATATCTTGGTAGGCAGACTGGTCGAACTGGACGACCAGTGTCTTCTTCACGGATCCAACGGATACCGCATCGTGTTGAGCAATCGCCTTCTCGTCAGAGGAGAAGGATGTCCCCAGTAGAGTCGCCATCTTGTTTATGGTGATAAACGAAAGATAAATGTATATAAGACGAGGTTTATACGAAATCTATTTCTTTGGTTTACAAACAAGCTTGTACAATTAATCCTATACGAGGACCTTGAGTACAATTTTTAAATCTGGGTAAATATTGCTATAGGTGTCTGATCTGCAGTCGATCACTTTAGCCCTTGGACCACACGATGGTGAAGAAGTGTCGTAGAAGACGGGAAGCAGCTTCGAAGGTTGCTGAAGAGGGTGGACGCTCGATGCCGAAGTCGTCGATCACTACTCTTTGCCTGGGCTCTGGATTCTTCCCTTTCAAAGACTCTTTGACTCTAATTCTCCAATCCTTGGCTTTCTTGACCTTGTTCGAGTTTTTCGACCGTTGTTCGAGTTTTTCGACCATGTACCTCTGTCGATAGAGGTCTCTATTTATAGAGTTTTGGTGACAGTGACCACTTAGTCGATATAGAAACCGAGTAGTGGAAAGTATAGCACCCTTTTACACGATGGTTAAAATAACCACTGACTGCGTATAGATGATCTTTTGTATGAGCGTGTGACGCGTGTCCAACTAAGGGACAAACGCGTATAACTGCTGTGAAGATCACGACGTAGAAGCCACGTAGGTAGGTATCCCTTGTGTAGAAGAGGTTGGCGTAGAAGCCAATGTCTGTCATCATGGCGTAGAAGCCAAGTAGGTGTAGAAGCCAAGTAGGCATAGAAGCCGAATGGGCGTAGAAGCCTGTGCAATCCGTAGCCGGAATTACGGCTCTTGGGGATATAATCAAATCTTCTGCATTAAATGCAGAGATCCGCCATCATCCTGCGCATTAATTGCAGAGGCGTGTTCGGAAGGTCTGTCATCATTCCGAGCATTAAGTGCAGAGACGTGCCTCGAGCCCTGTACGAAGAGCAGCTTTTGACGTGGCAGTCGGCTTGTCTACCGCGGAGCGTAAGAAGCTCACATCTGCCTGTGTAAAATAAGGCAGCGTATTCCCTCGCATGCGTAAGAGCAGTTTACGCCGAGGAGATGTCAGTAAACGACGGTTCGGTGATATTAATCAAATCCCCTGTATTAAATGCAGAGATCCGCCATCATCCTGTGCATTAAATGTAGGGGTGCATCCCGAGTGGTCTGCCATTATTCCAGCCATCGCCTGGGTAGCCGTACAGTACTTTCTATCAGAAGTTAGACGTCAGGTTCACTGCGTGATTTGATAGGTTCATTTGGGGAATACGAAGTGTTCCTCGTACGCTTAAACGCTGCATTGAAAGTGGATGAGTTTTACGCCATAGAGGCAATGAAGCACCCTGTCTACGCTGAAGCAGCCTAGACATACTGCTTTTACGCGGATGGTCCTTGAGTTCATAATTTACGCTGTGCTCAGCGAAAAAAGCTCCGTTTGCACGCTTGATGGCTCTGAGGTCCTCTGTTTATGTTGCCCTGCATCACTATGCTGCGTAGAGCTATCCGGCATATTTTTCATGCTTCTACGGTATCGTGCAAATGTACTCCTTCACGTTACTCCTCTTCTAAATAAGGATAGCATCAATGAAAGCATGACTTATCTATATAAAGATCACTTGCTCTGTTATCCATATTGGATATGATTTGGGATGGAACGACTATCTTTCCAGCTTAGTTGCTAGCCTTGCTGGGTGTCTCAAATCATCCGACGAGTCAGCGACCATCCAGGTTGATAGTAAGCCTTGTTGGATGTCCCATACTCTCCCGCTAGTCTTCAGCAAGCGTATTACCAGGACTATACTGGCATTGTCTTCCCGGGACGACACGATTCGGATGCCTTAGCAATCGTATTGAGGACTCATCTCTACCTGGTGCGCTATCTGTTGTCCGTGACCATGCAACTACTCCCCCACTTCCAATCCTAGCCGAGAATAACTCGGTTCAATCTTGTCAAGGACTGTACTCAGATCTTTCTTTTTTATGCAGCTCCCTAATTAGAGACTGCCTCGATGATCTGGATATCCCGAGTACTTTCTTTTCTTTCCTTCTTCTGACTCAGAATGACTACTTGATAGTCTTCCTCGTCTATGTATGAAATATGATTATACTCTATCCCGTGTCATATTCCATGCGGTACGGTGCCTCAGTATGAACTCAAACTACTTTTGTGGCATATATTATAAGCTACTATATTTTAACTCAATATCACGATTACGCAAATAGCAAGTAAGATCTCCATGTTCTATACAATGATAAGGCAGGGTTATCCCTTTAGCTATGTGTGTTTTATCTATTTTTTATTAGCATGCAAAGGTTATTGCCTAAAAACTAGCATATATCATTCCTTTTTTTAAGTTTGCAGCTAAGTAGGGACAGATTCACCGAGACCACCCACCTTAGCGATGAATCGTATCGGTCGATCAAGACTCCAAGCGCGCCACTGAAAGTCAAAGTCTTAACTCCATTTGAAGATCCAAGTATGAATGCCTTTGCATTGAACGTGCCATCTTGCTGAGCAAGGCAGGTCATTTCGCTACACTTGTGCCATTTGAATCGCCCCTCCGGGTGGAGAGGAGCGGGTCATTACAATGCACCTTTTGGTGTAATCTGTACGCGAGGAAGTTGCCTCATTTGGCGGAACGTTCTCCGTATCAAAGAATTTTGGATTTTAAAAACATGGTTTTTCTTGATTTTGGAACTAGATTTTATAGAAATTAAAAGTGTATAAAATAACCTAAAAGAAGAGATTTAAACTTGGCTATGTTGTCTAAAATACTGTTCAATTCGATTTAAAAAAATTATCCACGTTGGTAGAAAACGGGACGTGAATAAGGGTAAATGGACTATTTTCAAGACTATTTTGAAATTGATATTTCTCCAACTTTGGTTCAATTTTTCACATGTTTTTAAACATATTAAAGATGAACTAATTGGAGAGGATTGAAGGGGGTTATGTTATAAATGCATCGGAGAAGATAACACGAGAAACGAATCATCAAGGAGGGAGATATTCATATGGTGAGAACGGGGTTAGGGAGCGCACGATGTGGCTCGAATTTTGCACGGTTGGTCTATTCGGCCAGCGTTCCCATGTCTCGAGCCGCGGCTTGCGGCGGCGCTCGGCCGGTGGGATTCACCGGTGAGTTGGAGAGAGGGTGGAGTGGAAAAGTTTAGTATTAGGGTTTGTGGTTTACTTATATATATATATATATATATATATATATATAAAGAGAGGGGGAAGCATAGTCGGATAAGGGGGGTCATCCTATGAGCGGGGGGTGTTTTTGGGTTTGGGGTAGTTAGGTTAGGGTTTTTAGTAATTTATTTTATTTTTCTTTCTTTTCTCAACTTTTGTTTTCTTTTCTATTTTCTTTTATATATCTTAATATATATAATAATAAATTTTAAAATAGCTTTATTCACAAAAGAAATTATAAAAAATTGTATAATACTATAACAAATAATTTTTCCACCTAAAATATTTTTTTAATATTTTTTAATTTCCAATTATAAATAAATATTTAAAAGTTAAAAATCATAGGAGTATATATATATTAGCTAAAAATAACCAAAATTTTGTATATTTAAAATTACAATAATAAAATTCAAAAATTCAAAATTGTAGGGATTTACATATGGAACTCTGCTTTTAAAGATGTTTGTAAAGAAGTGTAATCTGACTCTTATCTTATATGGCATGAAAAAAACCTAGGTAAAAAGTAGCAAGACCACTATTAATATAATATTTTCTCACACGATTACTTAGTGTTGCTTTAGAGAGTGTTGTTGCTGTTTGTTGTTTTTATAATCACTAGTGCTTTTTCTAAAGTACTGACCCCCCCACTAGTTCCCTTGTAGGTACTGGATTGTCTGAAGCGATAACAGATACTCATCCTCAAGAGCCGGATATCCGGAGTCGATCCCTTGAGACGTATTGCAGATGTTTTAAGATATTTTGTATATAGGGACATAATGTAAAGAATAATGTCATTGTATTCAGAGAACCTCGTTCCAAGAACTTTGCTTCATATACTCTGATGGATCGTTGTTTGTAATATAACCCCTCCGCTGCAACTCGATCGGTTAGATGATAACCATGATGTTAACGATGTTGCCTTGTGTAAGGAGAACTCCAGGCTCCCACGTCATCACGTCCTGATGGGAACGATTGACATCCCGCGGTAGCACTGGCGTGGGGATCTTATGTCCAGCGAGAACGATCAGAACCGTAGAAGATCAGGGCATACAAAATTGGTATCATAGCAACTTGATCCTATGGCCTTACCCCCTTTTCGCTGTAGTTTATTGATTACGCCTTAATCAAAATTCTTTGCCCATCGATATCATTGCCACAATGAGCATTCCATACAATAAGTCCATAAATATTCTCAAAGATGCCGGCAAAAGTTTTTTGATTGGTTTTATTGCTTAAGGGATATGATTTCTGAATGCTAGAGTTTTTTGATTGAGGATGGTGAAAGGTGAGGACTATCGCTACTTTGGATATCTTAAGTTTCTTCTTGAGATTCGAGTAAAAAACTTCTTCTCGATGGGTAAGTATGTAGTGCCCCACTCCGCGATGGCACTATATACAAGAGATATAGGTTTGCTATCTCAAAAAGAAAACCTTCCTGAAGAGTTTTTTCTTGAACCAGAAGATGACTGATCTAGGTGAGTGGGCAGAACTTCATTCTCTGATTATTTTATGCTTAATAAAGAATCTAATTTTATAACTGTTTATTGCTAAAAAGTTTAATGTTTATATAGAAGAATGATAAAGCATGATATTGTATACATTAAGATTACCTGTCTATTTGCTTAATAAGAGAAATATGATTGCTTGTCTAATAAAAGAATACTTGCCATGCTAGTACAGAAAAGAATGTTGCATCATTAGTACATTATCCCTGCTATTGAACGAACCGCTGCCATGCTAAGAATAAGAGTAAAAGATAGAACTATATAAAATCTTGAACTAAACTAAGAGATGGCGGATTGTTTACACAGAGGATAGTCTGCTTGTTCATAACATGTGCTTCATAGAGTTTATCGGATAGAATAACATGCTTTACATCGATCTGACAATGGCAATTAGTGAAGAGTTGAACCATGAGTCCCGGCTGCTAATTTGAGCATATCTTAGTACAAAGCAACCATGAGTCACATCTACTAAAAGCCAGATAGAGTTAGGAACACCTTGAAGCAAAGAAGTCTACAAGATCAGGCGGGTATTCCTGTCATAAATTAGCTGGATTATGTGTCAAAGCAGCTAGTATTAGCGTATATTAGTGCAGTACTGGGGCGTGATAACACCTCTACTAATCCTGAAGAAATCAGGGACCATCATAAAGATAGGTTATCTCGTATATAAATATATATGTCATACATGAACTACACGATAGAATAATCACTATTGTATACTTGAAAGAATTGAATATGGAACTCTGCTTTTAAAGATGTTTTCAAAGGTGTGTAATCTGACTCTTATCCTGTATAGCATAAAATGAACATAGGTAAAAAGTAGCAAGACCACTAGTAATTTAATATTTTCTCACATGATTACTTAGTATTGGTTTTAGAGAGTGTTTCTTCTGTTCGTTATTTTTATACTCACCTGTGCTTTCCCCAAAGTACTGATCCCCCACCAGACCCTTGCTGGTACTGGATTGTCCGTAGCGATAACAGACTCTCATCCTTAGGATCCTGAGATCAAGAGTCGATGCCTTGAGATGCATTACAGATATTTTGAGTTATTTTGTATAGACGGACATAATGTATAGAAAGATGTCATTATATTCAGAGAATATCGTGCCTAGAGCTTCACTTCATATACTCTGATGGATCATTATTTGTAACAGTACCCCTGCAATGTAACTCAATCTGTTCGATGTTAACCATGACGTTTAACGATGTTGCCTTGTGCTAGTGCAACTCCAGGCTCGTAGGACATCACGTCCTGATGGGAACGATCGAAGTCCCGCGGGAGCGCTGGCATGGTGATCTCACGTCCAGCGGGAACGATCGAAACAACCGAAGTTCGGGACGTGACAGTTATCCTTGTTTATTTTTTGATAATTTTTTAATAAATCACCTTTAAATTTTAAGTTAGTATATTTCCCCCCTGAACAAAGTTAGCATATTTTTACTCTTCCCCTAAACTATTTTTTGTGTATACCACTGCATTAAAGGAGTCTTTGAGATAGGTTGGAGGAGAGTGTAATGACCCATTCCGTTCAAGCAGATAGCCGATTCAAATGGCGCAAGTGCAATGACCCAACCCACTTTGGTCAGCGCGAAGACTTGCTTGAGGCAAAGGATTTCATACTAAGCCCATCAAGAGTTCAGACTTAGACTTTCAAAGGCTCTCTCGACCGAGGCAAATCATCGCTAAGGTGGGTAGCTACGATGAACTTATCTTTGCTTAGCCAGCACACTTAAAATATGGATAATATATGATAGTCGCTAGGTGAATCACCATATTCATGCTAATAAAGAGTACAATGGCCCTAGCTAAGGGAATAATCCCATTTTGTATTGCTTGTGTTAGAACATGAAAAAAAACTTGGCTTATAATTGGACCCTCGCATGCTACCTTAGCTTCATGAAAGTAGACCCCGCTATGCCTCGAGTAGATCATTGTATACTCTTTGTAGTGCACTGCTTCACTTATTTACACTATAATGATCCATTTTATTCAAGCGGATAGCCTATTCAAATGACGCAAGTGCAATGATCCGACCCGCTTTGCTCAGCAAAAAGATTGGTTTGAGGCAAAGGATTCCAGACTTGGCCCTTCAGGAGTTCAGTCTTAGACTTTCAAAGGCTCGCTTGGAGTATCGCTCGATAGAGGCTAATCAACACTAAGGTGGGTGGCTACGATGAACTTGTCTTTGCTTAGCCAACACACTTAAAATATGGATGATACATGCTAGTCGCTAGGTGAATCACCCCTTGTATGCTAATAAAGAATACAACAAACCTAGCCAAGGGAATAATCCTATCTTGTATTGCTTATGTTAGAATATAAAAATAAAACTTGACTTGTAATCGAACCCTCGCATGCTACCTTAGCCTCATAAAGTAGACCCCGCTATGCCACGAGTAGATCATTATGTACTCTTTGTAGTGCACTACTTTACTTGTTTACACTGATCGCCTTATGGATATGTCGCCCAATATGTCCCTGTACGGTTTTACTTCTCGTACTAGTCCGTAGACTCATGCTAGCATACTCGCTTATGTTTTCAAGAAAGACGATGCTGAATATTTCCTTAAGTTGTATTCATAGCGTTGCAATGCTTGTCTATTTTATATATATCTGCTATGCTCGTCCCATAAATTTATACCATGATCTTGTAACGCTATCCTTGCCTTGCATTCATGTAAGTTCCCCAGAAGACTATCAAATAGCTATTTCATACAAGAATGAACCTGAAAGTATTATGGACCATTATGTCACCGAGGCAGTTCCGAACTAGGGACTGCATCATGACAAGTTAAACAACACTCGTCCTGCACTGAATCGAATGACTCTGGGAGTCAATATATTCATGAACAATATTGAACTTGAACTTGAATCTGACCTGAATATGTACCTAATAATAGACCCAAGACTAGAGACTTGTATGGTCATGGATAACTCATACACGAGGTATCGGATTCCTCGGACGATCACTGGGGCACCGGGATTGTACCGGCCTAGGAGGAATAACTGGTATATTGTGTGCCAAATTCGGTTATGGTATGTGATGCCATCTTTGGGGCAGAGCAATACACGATATTCGGGCCATGGTAAAGCATACTACCTTAAACTAGCCGTCTACCCATGATAGTCACATGAATCAGCGGGATGGCGTATAATGGCTCTTATGTATCACTTATTTGCCATGAAATTCTTATCTTGTATCATGAGACTATAAATTGGTTCTTTATGACTAAGCCAGTGACCTCCTGTTCATATAGATAAGTCATCCTCGCTTAGCGGCAATCCATGTACGAGTTATTATATCTTGCCTAGTAATCTAGAATACTTAAACGGATATGAGTATGAAGATACTTGTAGATATTTGAACAGTTGAACATATTTTGCAGCACACTTGAGTATCCGTGTAACTCATGCACCTGAAACAGAATCTCGCTCGTAATACTTGTGTTTTCTTATGCCATTTCCCTTGGATTTTATTATATATGCTCATGCTTGGTTTGCCTTGGATAGGGAAGAACAAATGGTAAGTTGGTAAGTCTCGCCGTATTACTCTTGTATCGCACGGCACAAAGCCACACGAGTTAGGCTTTACATTATGCTATAAAACTGATCCTTAGGCAAGACTAGAAAGATAACTTAATAGATGGTGCAAAGAAACTTTATAACGTCTTTAGATTTATTAAGCGGGCGAGAAGCCTCCCCACCTGTGTATTCATGTACTGATAACCCAGCAGATTGCTTGTAGGATACGGAAGAATCTTGTTCGAGGCAAAAAACCCCTTCGTGCTAGCTAAGGTATGGAGTTCCCTATGGAGCCTTGTAATATTGCGTTCGGAGCTGAAGCAAATATATATGACATAATGTTGAAATATCGCCTATGTATCATTCCATACTTGTAGCCACTTGGCATGCTTTTATTGTTTCAAGAGAGAAAGGACTTGAGTGACTTATAATCTTGATCTAGCACCGCTTGTAATACTTATGCAATATCAATAAAGTGCTTGTTTTACTTCTATACTTGTGTCATTTACTGCTTTCGCTATTGACGACTCTGTGAACTTATTTCTAATCGCCTGTTCATTTCTTATTCTGCTGCATTCAGACTATCTATACAACTCTGTGGCTTAGTCATTTTACCACATGTTCGTATTTTGGCCTTGTACGGGCTTAGCTTATGCTCGTGCGACATCACATCCAGATGGAAAAGTTTATCCCACGGTAGTGCTGGTGCTATAATTCGCGTCTAGCGGAGATGGCCGATTCCTGCGGGAGATTGGGGCATGACATATTGGTATCAGAGCATTGGCTTTAGGTCTTTTAACTTATTATTAATTTTTTCAGTTTTGAAAGCTCGTTCGTAGGTTATGTGCATAAACTCTGTCTTGTTGACCCGTTGGTATATTCCATACAATGAGTCTAAATAATTTCAAAAAGTGCATATGATTGATATGATTGCTTAAACTGGATAGTTATGTGAAGGCCCTAGTTTTGACCTGTGTTAGACTTTGTGGGAATAGACTCGTGCTAAAATTTACAAGTTATGTGCAAACCCGAATACCAATACATGATTACCCAGCTGGTTAACGTGCGAGATAGAATATCGTTCGGACGGTTAGCTATGCACACAGCCTTTCGGCTAAGTTATGTCAAGTTTCACGAGCCAAGATCCTTTGCTCCTAGTAAGTTTGTAAGCGAGATTGGTATATCGTACAGATAAGAATAAGTTAGACTTAGAATAGCAATCGATAGAAATATTATCGAATTTTTGCTAAGGCAAATTTAGTAGATCGGCTTAGATTTTGAGAAATAGCTCAGATGATATTTGTGTCAGCAGAAATAAATCAAATATGGTTTACACGGATGATTATCAATAAGGATATATATACGAGAATAAGATTTATCGTAACGATGCTTAGGTATCGCGTTGGAATTCTAAAGAATGACTTGGTGAATATGCTAGCGAGTGATGTGAACACGATTAAGAATTTAATTAAGTGACTCGATTCCTGAGTGGTGTATGGATTATTTTGGAATTATTCAAATGAATTCATAGGTCTCGTGCGATAGTTGGTTTGAAAAATTTATGAATGCGTTGAACAAGTGATAAGACTTATATCGAATTAGGATTCAAGGTAATATAAATAATATCTTGGTCAAGGAAACTTGGAAAAAACTTGATGGATCATGCGAGCAATTTCAAATTGACTCAAACGGATTAAAACTTGAGTAGGATATTGCTCGATAAAAGTTAACTCGAGAAGGAATATTGTGGTTCGATGAAAGAGATAAGCGATAATGGATTTGACCTGAAGTTTGGAAGAACGATCTTGAATCTAGTTTTAAAAGATAACTTTTGATAATCAGACCCGATCGAAAATAATTATCCTGCGGTAGCACTGCCGTGATAATTTCACATCCGACGGGGATGATAGAACTCATGGGAACATGCTCGATGATTATTCAAACAAACTCGATGAATGGAACATAATAAAGTGGATAGACTTTGGCTTTAAATATTCAAACTTAGTTGTTTGAGGAATGCCACAAGCAGACTATGGAATTATCGAACTGTAACATTGAAGTTGGACGATTGGCTAGACGAATTATGATCACAGCATGAACGAACATGACTTAAAGATTATATATATAGCTTGGACAGAGCAAAGTATAAATGATATTGTGTCTTGATCATTTCAATGATAACCATAACGTTCGATATTCTTGTCTTGTGCGAGCATAACTTCATGCTTATACATGCGTCCCGCCCGGATTATGATGATTATCCAGTGGGAGCATTGGCATGGTGATCTCATGTCCAGCCAGGATGATCGAACTTGCAGAAGAACGGAGAGTGATAATTGAAGGATTGTCTTGACTTGTGGTTTGATACGATAAGAAAATTTTGGGAATACAAGTGAATCGAAAGTGTTTCCTGGATGTGTTATCCTAGGACATGGAGTAAGACACACTTGATGGTTTCGTAAAAGGATACATGAATCTTGTTAGATGACTTAGAGTTATGATTGAGATCAAAAATTTAAAATTAAATCATGGCTTGGTGGTCTAGAGTTAAAATGGACAAGTAGATCCTATCTATCACATGTTTGAGGAGATAGACTATACAAATGGCTAGGCTTGACATGCATCATGGATATATCATGGATTTGACTAAATGGACTCCAACCCTGTACAACAAACATATTAATGTGAGTATGATGATCCGCGCTCGATGTTTAGAAATCTGAGTAAAACGAGCTTCGGTAGAATACCCCATACAAATAAATACTGGTTTGACCTTAGAAATTGGGGGGAGCATCGTACGACAAATTTGTACGATGAATCGTATGCTTGAACTCGTACCCATGACCTTGTAAGCTGACCTAGTGTCTCAACCCACACCCTGGATTTGGGCATGAGCTATGAGTACGCCCAGCCTACACCGCAGTATCGGCGGTAGAACGTTGTACAATAAGTCACAAGTAATCTATACCTCATAACATATATCTATATCTCTACATTATACTCAATCACAGGCACTAGTTTAAAAGAATACACCAAGATAATATTAAAATAATAACCTTGATGTGTGTATAATAAATCTTCCCAAAACTAATTATCCAAATACATTATTCAAAATACTTTAGAAACTATCGAAGAACAATCCGATCCAAATAACTAACCAAATCAACAACTAATAAAACTACTACATCGCAGACGGTATCCGAGCTGCTAACTCTCCCTGATCGTCCGGAAGAGCAAGATCAGGCTCTATTATGTCGCTAGTATACGGTCCATAATGTGTAGGGATTTTGTCCTCAATGTAGTCACCTAAAATATTTATCCAGTCAGGAAAGGAACGAATACATCACAATAAAAATAGTTCCAACACATGGTAGAAGCTATAAGACAATAAATAGCAAGAAATATATGATAGCAACAAACTGAACTCACAATAAAGAAACTAGAATAACCAAATGCTGAAGTCCTATTATGGAAAATATATAGTACAATATCCCCAAGAAACAAAAGAAATAACTATAATGGATGGAAGAACAGATAAAAACAACTACTCTATGTGATTTGAAATACCTTGTTGACATGTGAACGGCTAGGGGGTAATATCCGGCAAACCATACGTGTCGTGCATGGCTGCTACTATTCCAGAAAAGACCATGGGATAGAAAGGGTAGTTCACACATCCACTAAGTATTTCTCCTCCCCACAATTACACATGGAATCCAAACCAGTCACGAAGAAATAAAAATAATCCAGAACAATCACTTATCTCATAATAAGAATCCATCATTCCAATCCGTGTAACAAGTGTCAAGAATCAAATAACCAATACTAAGCATGCATTATAGAGACTATCAAGCACTGAAAGTAATCACGAAAATGTACTCGCCTGTGGTCCTTAGCTGGTATGAATCAGAATCCCAGTCACAGTCCAAATAGCCTATGTATTACAAATTTATCACGTGAAAACATAATTTATTTTAATTTATTTAATTCTGGAATAATTATTCCAAAATTATATTTTAATCTTATTATTCTAATTTTTAGGTCAAATCTTAGTTTTGCGAAAAAGAACCTAAAATTTATCGACTCGAGACTCATAGCACGCAAATCGAGACGATCTGGTGACCGAAAAGTCAACCAACACAAACTTAACTTTCATGCATGAATTTTTGTAGATTTCAGCATCAAAAATATGCTGGAATTTATGGCTCATCCGAATTCAAATTCGTTTGAGAATTATGGCACATACAAATTTCGTATCGTGCACCGATGGTTAAATTCTAACCTAGAAGTTCTACATAATTAATAGAAAATAAATTTTTCGAATTAAATTTTGGGAAATTATATTTCAATTATATCGACATTATCTTCCCAAAACTTTAAACGGTTCATGATTCTGATTCCTGGTTCTCCCGAAATCGCAAAAACATCAAGACGCATCTATTTTCGGATATGCTATGCTCTACAAATTTTCTAGAATTTAATACTCATAATTTCATAAAAAAATTAATATAATCAGAAATCTAACCTCAATATTGTTCTAATGCAAGAAACTGGGCCTTATTTGGAGTCCGGAGCTATGCGCAATGGCTTCTGGAAGATGAAGGAACCCTAGATGGCAATTCCCCAAAATTTGGTTCAAAGAAAATCCTAGAATTATAAACTAAATATTCTATATATATAGAGGAGAGAGGGAAGTCGCGGCTCATGAGCCTGCCACGTGGTCGCCATCCGTGCTGCCCCACCCAGATCAGACGGTCCGAGTTTGACCCGGCTTGGCTCAGCTGAGTCCAAGTCGAACTCGGAATCGGCTCGGCTCTGGGTCGGCTCAGCTGCACCCGTACCCAGCTCGCTGTCACTGACAGGTGGACCCCACCCAATTGGCTACGGGAGACTGACGGGTGGGCCCCTGTTGGCTGACATGGAAGAAATAATTACTTTTTTGGATTTTTATTTTCAGAAAATAGTTTTTAATTCAGTTTTCCCTAATTAACTCAAAATAAATGCTAAAAATAATCAGAAAATTTCCAAAAAATTCTAGAAAATATATTTGATTAGTTAGAACCTAAAATAAAATTTAGGATATTTTTAGTTAAGTTTGAACCTAAAATAAATTCTTGAAAGTCCTCAAAAATTAGTGTTACTAGTTTTTAATTAACCAAAAATTATAAAAAAATCTCACTAGCCCCAAATTAACCTAAAAATAATATTTAAGCTAGAATTTTAGGATACGGAGGTTACAAGTCTACCCTCCTAAGAAAAATTTCATCCTCGAAATATAAGGTAGAACAAATAAATAGAAAAATTACCTCATGGTACAAAAAGATAGGGGTAACGCTCTCGCATCTCCTCTTCCCGCTCCCAAGTAGATTCACCGGGAGAATAATGCCTCCAAGCAACGCGAACCAAGGGGATTACTTGGTTATGAAACACCGTATCTCTGCGGTCAAGGATCTCCACTGGCTGCTCCGGATAATGGAGGCTGGGTTCAACCTCAAGCTCTGAATGATCTAATACATGGCTAGGATCTGCCACGTATCATCTCAACTGGAATACATAGAACACGTTGTATACACCTTCCAATATAGACGGTTAGACTAGTCGATAAGCTACTACTCCGACCTTCTCCAGAATATTGAAAGGTTCGATGAATCTTGGACTAAGCTTTCCACCTCCACTAAAATAAATTATTCCACGTGTCGGAGAGATCCTCAAGAACACTAAGTCGCCAACCTATGCCAAAATAGGAACTTAACACATAATCTAAGAACATAATAACTATTTAAATAAACAAATCGATACCTCAAACTCTAGAGGTCTCCTGTGGCTATCGGCCCACTGCTTTTGTCTGTCCTGAGCCACCCGAAGTCTCTCTCTAATCTGCTTTACCTTCTTTGCAGCATCAACTATCATCTCTGGTCACAAAAGTACTCTCTCTCCTATGTCATCCCAAGATAATAGAGCTCGGCATCTCCTACCGGATAAAGCCTCGAAAGAAGATATCTCGATACTAGCTTGATAGCTATTGTTGTATGCAAACTCTACCAGGTGAAGATGATCCTCCCATGAGCCACCAAAATCTAGTACACATGTCCGAAGCATATCCTCGAGCGTCTGAATAGTCCTCTTTGACTGTCCATCTGTCTGAGGGTGGTAAGCCGTGCTAAATTTTAGTTGGGTCCCCAAGCTAGCCTGCAAACTCCTCCAAAAGTGGGACATAAATCTACTATCCCTATCGAACACGATGCTTACTGGAACTCCATGCAGCCTAACTATCAGTTTTACATATAAATCAGCGAGCTTCTCCGTGGACAATCCTACTTTGAAAGGCAAAAAGTGGGCTGATTTGGTCATCCTGTCCACAATGACCCAAATTACGTCCTTCCCTCCTGGAGTGCGTGGAAGTCCGAAAACAAAATCCATCGTGATATGCTCCCATTTCTACTCAGGAATTGGTAGTGGCTGTAGCAATCCTCCTAGTCTCTGCCTCTCAGCTTTGACCTGCTGGCACACTAAATATCTGGCGACAAAATATGTTACCTCTCGCTTCATTCCATACCACCACACGTGTTCTCTCAGATCCTTTTATATCTTGTTAGCTCTCGGGTGTATAGAATACTGAAAACAATAAGCCTCCTGCATGATCTCTTCATGCAGGTCCCCACTAGGCACACATAACCTAGTCCCGTGCCTTAGAGAACCATTATCTGCAATAGAGAAGTCATCTATCAATCCTGCTTGTACCTGAGCTCTGAGGCTTCACAGACCCTCATCCTGGTACTGCATCTCTCGAATCTTCTCCATCAATCCTGATTGAATCTGCATGCCCATCATCTGCATCTCCACTCCTAAAATAATAACCTCGATGCCCAGGCTATCCAATTATGCTAATAAGTGATGATCCGTTGTCAAGTACATCGCTACTGGATATCTACTCAATGCATCGGCAATTACGTTAGCTTTCCCTGGATGGTATTGTAGTAAAATTTCAAAATCCTTTATCAGTTCTAGCCACCTGCGCTGCCTCATATTCAGCTCCTTCTGCGTAAAGACGTACTTCAAGCTATTGTGGTCAGTGTATATTTCTACATGCTCTCCGTACAGATAATGTCTCCATAGCTTTAGAGCAAAGATCACCGCTGCTAGTTCTAAGTCTTGAGTGGGATAGTTTCTCTCATGTGGCTACAACTGTCTAGAAGCATATGCCACCACCTTCTTGTTTTGTACTAGAACACATCCCAAGCCCTTTCCTGAAGCATCGCTATAAATGATAAATCTTTCTGTCCCCGATGGCACCGTCAAAATAGGCGTTGTGGTCAATCCCTTCTTGAGCTCATTAAATGCAGCCTTATATTCTTCGGTCCACTTAAACTGCACATCCATCCTAGTGAGTCTAGTCATTGGCTCCGCGATCCATGAAAAATCCTTTACAAATTTTCGGTAATATCCGGCCAATCCTATGAAGCTTATGATCTCTGCAACAGACTTCGGAGTGGTCCAAGACTCTACAGCAGCAATCTTCTTAGGATCCACCGATATCCCGGTTCCAGTTACCACATGCCCAAGGAACTCTACCTTATCCAGGAAGAACTCATATTTTGAGAGTTTCCCATAGAGCTTCTCCTTCCGGAGGGTCTCTAGCACAATCCTTAGATGATTTTCGTGTTCTTCTGGTGTCTTCGAATAGACAAGAATATCATCTATGAATACTACTATAAACTTGTCAAGGTATTGGTGGAATACCTTGTTCATCAGGTTCATGAAGACTGTCGGGGCATTAGTCAACCCAAATGGTAATACCATAAACTCATATTGGCCATATCTTGTCCGAAATGCAGTTTTTGGAATATCCTCCTTCTTCATCTTCAACTGATGATAGCCAGACCTCAAATCGATCTTTGAAAATATCCTTGCTCCACTCAGCTGATCGAAAAGATCATCTATCTTTGGTAGCGGGTATTTGTTTTTGATGGGGAGGTTGTTCAAAGCCTTGTAATCAATGCACATTCGCACCGACCCATCTTTCATTGGTACAAATAAGACCGAGGCTCCCAAGGCGAGAAACTCGATCTAATAAAACCCTTGCCTAGCAAATCATCCACCTGCTTTTTTAATTTTGTCATCTCACTGTTGTTGATCCTGTAGACTCGCTGTAATATCGATTCTACCCCAGGCACTAAGTCTATAGTAAATTCAAGGTCTCTGTCTAATGGCAATCCGGGTAGCTCCTCAGAAAATACGTCTAAAAATTCTGCAATAATCGGGTATGGCAAGTCCGTCTCTGCTACCATGGCTCCACAAATAATTCTATCACTCTGGTCAACTCCTCCGCTAACAAACTCAAATTCTGGCTTTCCTGGAGGACAGAACAGTACACATCCTCCACGACAGTCTATGCTAGCATGGTGCATACTCAACGAATCCATTCCAAGGACAATATCAAAACTCAGAAGTGGTATTACGAGTAAACTAGCATCCAAATTATGGCCTCCCAAGGTAACACGATATCCCTTACAAGTATCACTGACTACGATAGTGCCTCCACCAGTCGTGATCATGCAACTCCTACTCAAGGGTTCATATACTAAACTATGCTTAAGCACAAAGGATACGGATATGAAGCGATGCGATGTAGATGGTGTAGGAAAAACACCATTGGCTCTGGCACCGCACATTCTAGTCTTGGGTGGCATTCTGAAAGGTTGAAAACAATAAGAATAAAGTTGATATGGCACAAGATAAGGAAGTATTCAAGGAGGACGATCAACTATAAAAGAGGTTTGATTGCTCGAAAGGAATTAATAAACGGTTAGCAAGTTGAGTATACTGGATCCCTAGTTGTGATTGAGTAATTTCCTATTCCTAGTATATATATCATATGGCAGGCTCACAGTCGTACATCTAAATTGAGTACCACCACGAGTTCGCAATCTTGTGCAAAATCTGACCTGCATGGGCCACCACTAAAAATGTGTCATGACCCGCACCCTGGATTTGGGCATGAGTCATGAGTATGCCCAGCCTACGCCGTAGTATTGGTGGTAGAACGCTGTACAATAAGCCATAAATAATCTATACCTCACAACATATATCTATATCTCTATATTATACTCAATCACAAGCACTAGTTTAAAAGAATACCCCAAGATAATATTAAAATAATAACCTTTATGTGGGTAAAATAAATCTTCCCAAAACTAATTATCCAAATACATTATTCAAAATACTTTAGGAAACTGTCGGAGAACAATCCGATCCAAATAACAAACAAAATCAACTACTAATAAAACTACTCCATCGTAGACGGTATTCGAGCTGCTAACTCTCTCTGATCGTCCGGAAGAGCAAGATCAGGCTCTATTATGTCGCTAGCATACGGTCCATAATGTGTAGGGATTTTATCCTCAATGTAGGCACCTAAAATATTTATCCAGTCAGAAAAGGAACGAGTATATCACAATGAAAATAGTTCCAACATATGGTAGAAGCTATAAGACAATAAATAGCAGGGAATATATGATAGTAACAAACTGAACTCACAATAAAGCAACTAGAATAACCAAATGCTCAAGTCATGTCATGGAAAACATATAGTACAATATCTCCAAGCAACAAAAGAAATAACTACAATGGATGGAAGAACAGATAAGAACAGCTACTCTATGTGATTTGAAATACCTTGTTGACATGTGAACGACTAGGGGATAATATCCGACAAACCATACGTGTCGTGCATGGCTGCTATTATTCCAGAAAAGACCATGGGATAGAAAGAGTAGTTCACGCGTCCACTAAGTATTTTCCCTCCCCACAAGTAAATATGGATTCCAAACCAGTCACAAAGAAATAAAAATAATCCAGAACAATCATTTATCTCATAATAAGAATCCATCATACCAATCTGTGTAACAAGTGCAAGAATCAAATAACCAATACTAAGCATGCATTATAGAGACTATCAAGCACTGAAAGTAATCACAAAAATGTACTCGCCTGTGGTCCTTAGCTGGTATGAATCAGAATCTCAGTCACAGTCCAAATAGCATGTGTATTACAAATTTATCATGTCAAAACCTAATTTATTTTAATTTATTTAATTCTGGAATAATTACTCCAAAATTCTATTTTAATCTTATTATTCTAATTTTTAGGTCAAATCCTAATTTTGCCAAAAAGAACCTAAAACTTATCGACTCGAGACTCATAGCACGCAAATCGAGGCGCTCTATTGACCAAAAAGTCAGCCGACACAAACTCGACTTTTAAGCATGATTTTGTGTTGATTTCAGTATCAAAAATATACTAGAATTTATGGCTCGTCCGAATTCAAATTTGTTTAGGAATTATGGCACATACAAATTTTGTATCATGCACCGATGGTTAAATTCTAACATAGAAGTTCTACAGAATTAACATTATATAAATATTTAGAATTAAATTTTGGAAAAAATATATGTCAATTATCTTGACATTAGCTTTTGAAATTTCAAACAGTTCATGATTCTGATTCCTGGTTCTCCCGGAATCGTAAAAACATCGAGACGCATCTATTTTCGGATATGCTGTGCTCTACAAATTTTCCAGAATTTAATACTCATAATTTCATTAAAAAAATTATATAATCAGAAATCTAACCTCTATATAGTTCTAACGCAAGAAATTGGGCCTCGTTTGGAGTCCAGAGCTATGCGCAATGGCTTCTGGAAGATGAAGAGACCCTAGATGGCAATTCCCTAAAATTCGGCTCAAAGGAAACCCTAGAATTATAAACTAAGTATCCTATATATAGAGAGGAGAGAGGGAAGCTACGGCTCATAAGCCTACCACATGGCAGCCATTCGCGCTGCCCTACCCAGATCGGACGGTCCGGGTTTGACCCGGCTTGGCTCAGGTGAGTCCGAGTCGAACTCGGACTCGGCTCGGCTCTGGGTCGGCTGGGCTGCACCCGCACACAGCTCGCTGTCACTGACAGGCGGGCCCCACCCAGTTGGCTACGGGAGGCTGACGGGTGGGCCCCTGTTGGCTGACTGGGCAGAAATAATTACTTTTTTGGATTTTTATTTTCAGAAAATAGTTTTTAATTCAGTTTTCCCTAATTAACTCAAAATAAATGCTAAAAATAATCAATAATTCCCAAAAAATTCTAGAAAATATATTTGATTATTTACAACCTAAAATAAAAGTTTGGGATATTTTTAGTTAAGTTTGAACCTAAAATAAAATTTTGAAAATCCTAGAAAATTAGTGTTACTAGTTTTTAATTAACCAAAAATTATGAAAAAATCTCACTAGCCCCAAATTAACCTAAAAACAATATTTAAGCTAGAATTTTAGGATACGAAGGTTACACCTAGTAATTAGGAAGATGACCCTGTGTTGAGTTAAATACCTTATCTAACCAACTTTAGAGCATTGCTTGAGCAAGCCATAGAACTGGGCAGCAAGACTTGGAGTTAGACTTGGACCGATAAGTTTGTGCTATGTTTGACATGAATAGAATGGACGATAGGACATGGACGCTAGTCGATTGATCGGATACATTATGCTTAAAGGTAGTGTAAGGCTTAAGTTAAGAGGGATTAGAATGACTTCGAATTTTATTATCCCTGTTGGAGGTATCATCGTAATTCATATGACGAAAAGACTTAAGATTTTTGCAAGTAGCTTATCTGACTTTGCTATCGCTAACTTTGGTTGAATGCATATGTTTGGGGGATGCCTTGAACGTGTGTACGATCAAGGACTCAGTGATATATTGAACAGAGTGCAAAGACTTCACTATCGTAAAGTTGGTTGACATGAATATGTTTGAAGAATGCTTTGAATATGTGCACGATCTAGACTCCTGATATGCTGATCTCGAATGCTAGTACAAGTGAATATATTAGATTCGTATGGACGAGTATAATAATTTGGATAAGTTTGCCTCACCCATAGATAATCATTAAATATGTATCATACTATACCCCACGTTAAGCGATATATGTTCTGCTCTAAGGCTCATTAGAGACCAAGTTAGACCATAGATTAAATGATAGTCATTTAATAAGACAGACCTAGCATACACGCGACACTGTATAAGGAACGAGTAGAAAATTGTGTTTGAATGGATCTAGAGGTACTAATTGCTATTGTTGAGATGGATTTGATAATTTGTGATAGAATGGTTTACGCTCAGGAAGTCTCGAGGATGACACTTTTTTTGAGTGGTGTATAATATAATGACCTATTCGTTCAAGCGGATAGCCGATTCAAATGGCACAAGTATAATGACTCGACCTATTTTGCTAAGCCAGAAGACTCATTTGAGGCAAAGGATTGAAGACTTGGCCCTTCAGGAGTTCAGACATAGACTTTCAAAGGCTTGTTCGGAGTATCGTTCGGCCGAGGTGAATCATCGCTAAAGTGGAGGGCTACGATGAACTTGTCTTTGCTTAGCCAGCACACTTAAAATATTGATGATACATTCTAGTCGCTAGGTAAATCACCCCTTGCATGCTAATAAATAATACAATGCACCAATCCAAGGAAATAATACCATCTTGTATTGCTTGTGTTAGAACATAAAAATGAAACTTTGTATATAATTGGACCCTCGCATGCTACTTTAGCTTCGTATAGTAGACCCCATAATATCTCGAGTAGATCATTATGTACTCTTCGTAGTGCACTGCTTCACTTGTTTACACTAGTCGTCTTATGGATTATGAAGCCCAATATGTCCCTGTATGGTTTTATTCCTCGTACTTGTCTCCTTAGACTCATGTTAGCATACTCGATTATGTTTTCAAGTAAGACTATGTCGAATGTTTCCATAAGTTGTATTCATTATGTTACAATGCTTGTCTGTTTTATATATATTCGCTATGCTCGTCCCGTAAATTCATGCCATGACTGTGTAACACTATCCTTTCCTTGCATTCATATAAGTTCCCCGAAAGACTATCAAATAGTCATTCCGCACAAGAATGAACCTGAAAGTATTCGGGACCCTTAGGTCACCGAGGCAATTCTGAACTAGGGACTGCATCATGACAAGTTAAACAACACTCGTCCTGCACTGAATCGAACGGCTTGGGGATTTAATATATTTATGAAAAATCTTAAACTTAAACTTGAATCTGACCAAAATATGTACCTGACAAGATACCCAAGACTAGAGACTTGCATGGTCACAGACAACTCGTGCACGAGATATCTGATTCCTCGGACGATCATCGTAGCACCGAGATCGTACCGGCCAAGGAGGAATGACTGGTGTATTGCGTGCCAAATTCAGTTATAGAATATGACACCGTCTTTGGGGCAGGGCAATACACGATATTCAGTCTTTGGTAGAGCATACTACCTTGGACTAGTCGTCTACCCTTGATATTCGCATGAATCAGCAAGATGGTGTGTAATGGTTCTTCTGTATTACCTATTCGTCTTGAATTACTCACCTTGTATCAAGCATTGCACCCCATTCTGTCATGAGACTATAAATTGGTCCTTTATGGCTAAGTCAGTGACCTCATATTCATATAGATATGTCATCCCCGCTTAGCGGTAATCCGCATCTGAGCTATTATATCGTGCCTAGTAATCTGGAACACTTAAATGGATATGAGTCTAAAGATACTTGTTTATATTTCAATACTTGAACATCTTCTGTAATACACCTGATCATCTATGTAACTCGTGCACTTGAAACAAAATCTCTTTAATGACAGTTGTGTTTGCTTATGCCATTTCCCACGGATTTTATTATATTTGCTCGTGTTTAGTTTAACTTGGTTTGCCTTGGACAGGAAAATACGAATGATAAGTTGGTAAGTCTCATCGTGTTACTCATGTATCGCACTGCCACACGAGTTAGGCTTTATATTATGCCATAAAACTAATCCTAAGGCAAGACTAGAAAGATAACTTAATAGATGATCCACGGAACCTTTATAATATGTTCGAATTTGTTGAGCGGGCGAGAAGCCTCCCCACCAGTACATTCATGTACTGATAACCCACCAGATTGCTTATAGGGTGCGGGAGAACCTCGTTCAATGCAGAAACTACCTTCGTGCGAGTTAAGGCATGGAGTTTTCTCTGGAGCCTTGGAACGTTGCGTCTGGAGCTGAAGCGCATATACAAGACATAATGTTGGAACATCGCCTATGTATTATTCCATACTTGTAGCCACTTGGCACTCTTTTATTATTTCAAGAGAGAGAGAGGACTTGAGCGACTTGTAATCTCTGTCTAGCACCGCTTGTAATACTTGTGCAATATCAATAAAGTGGTTATTTTACTTCTATACTTGTGTTATTTACTACTTCTGCTATTGACGACTCTGTAAACTTTTTACCAATTGCCTGTTCGTTTCTTATGTTGTTGCATTCGGACTATCTGTGTGACTCTTTGGCTTAGTCATTTTACGGCCGGTTCGGATCATTGTCTTGCACAAGCGTAGCTTGTGCTCGTGCGGCATCACGTCCAGATAGGAAAGATCGTCCTGCAGGAGCGTTTGCGCGGTGATTCGTGCCCAACGGGGATGGCCGATTCCTGCTGGAGATTGGGGCGAGACATACACTGCTCGTCCCATAGAATTATGTCGTTCGATATGTCCCTATAGGATTTCACTCCTCGCACTGCCCCTTAGACCCATGCCAACGTAAATACTTATTTTCTAAGGTAGACAATACAGTATGTTTCTTTATGCTTATGTTTCCAACAAATGTATGCTTGCCTGCTTACATTATAACTTGTACTCATTTGCCTTATTTCAATGCTTGTCACATAATTATATGCCACAATCAAGTAGCATTGTCTTGCCTTGCATTCATCCAATTCACCGAAAGACTTTTTAATAGTCATTACGGGCAAGTATGAACCTGAAAGTGTTCGGGACCGTTAAGTCACCAAGGTATCTCTAAACTAGAAGATTATACCATGTCAAGTTTAAATCTAAATGTGAATTATGTTAAGTAAAGGAAGAATCACATATCATAGAGCATACTCATTCTGAACAAGAATCAAGAATTAATATGTCATATCATGAGTTTCGTGAATCTGAGACCCAAGACTTGTATCTCGTGGACAACTTGTGCACAAGATATTCATGTTCAGGTTCTTGTGGACGGTCGTTGGGGTACCAGGACTAATCTGATCCGAACAGAACTTCACGATAGTCGCATAGTAGTGGGTGGAATGGAGTAAAATATCCCATTGGACTTGTATTATACCTCATACAGTCCCGGGCGAAGGTAGCGTGCAGCGACTTATACCTCACGCATCTGATATCGCCCCAAGACTATAATCCGTCCTTTATGGCTATGCCAGCGACTCATGTTCATATAGATAAGTCATCCTCGCTTAGCGGTAACCTGCGTGCAAGATATTGCATTGTATCTTGGAACACCTGAACGAATATGAGTTGTCAAGACCCGTACCTTGAATTTGGGATACGAGTACGTGGGTATGTCCAGCCTACGCCGCAACATCAGTGGTAGAACGCTGTCTAGGTCACAATACTATCTAATTAATCGTACAAGAATATCCAATACCATAAGGAAACACAGATATCACAATATAATATGATAAATACTCAATCACATAACTAAAGCATGATTAGACATAGAAGAAAATAAATAATTAAAATGCAACACAAGTCTAAATAAAATAAACTAACTCAAACAATAACATCCAAGTTTTAAAGTATGCCAAAAATAAATCCGGTACCAAAAACTGCTAAAAGAAACTAACTGAATAACTAGTGATCCGGGCTAGACCTCCCGGAAATTACACATGTGCTACAAAGTCCAAGGCTGCAGCTACTCTCCTTGTGGTCCATAATATATCGGACACCAGTCCTCTAAGTCCCAGTCTGGAAAAATATTTTCAATCAGGATGGAGCAAAGTACAACCCAAATAATAGTTCTAATTAATTGACAAGGACTATAAAATAATAAATAGACGATGCAATATATTAAGAGAAGACAATAAATAAATACAATAGCAAAATAAAGAGAACATGCAATATAGGCAATATTGTACAGTCTGTGCATATATAAAATAAAGAAAAAGGGCTACAATATCATATACGGGTGATGTAGTATTCTAAATATTTGAAATAGTAGTTTCAAAATGTGATCGGCTTGGGAACTTGTACGATAGCTACTGTGGATCCAACCATGATATGTCACGATATATGATCAATGTCCAATATATTATGTACAATGTCTAATATCAATATCTAATATCAATGTCATGTACAATGTCAATACTATAACCAATGTAACATCTCATAACTGCAGATCCAATCTATATACTAATCCGTGTAGTACAGTGTCATGAATCAGATGTAACATTTATAAATACTTGAATTATAAAAATTATCAAATAATAGAAATTATTAGAGAATGTACCCGCATGTGGTCCTCTGCAAGAATTATCGATGTCTTGTTTCCAAAGTCTTGTCTGAATAATCCAACTGTCCTATATACATCATATAATAATAATATTGCATCAGTCGTTATACTAGCACACACACAACATAAATATACTGAACTCAGCGACTACGCTAGTGGTAACACTAGTCAACTAGCAAGGTCAAGGGTGCATATAAATGCACGGGTGTCATATCTCGATTGTTGTGCATAATCGAAAGATAGTCAATCATTAACACATGTCTAGCCAGTACGTCAGTGTACATAAGGCAGATAGTTCACTAATATTTAGGGTCACACAGTCAATGCAAATATACGAAATACCCACATTTAACTCTATGGTCACACAGCATATGTATATTACAGTCATACCTAGTACTTTAGCATTTAATTTCCACCCAAATTATATATACATACCAATTTACTTATTATACACCTATGCGTACGCATACGCAAACTAGTTTCTGGGTTCACCAATACAGGGTTTGTAATCACACCAACCATCTAAACTTTCATGAAGAATATGCTAATCCCTAACACTATTCACATATGAACATAAAATAAAAAAGAGGGATAGGTTCGAACCTCGGGGTACCCATGGTCGAAGGGGGTGCTTGGGCTCCGGCGAAGGTGGTGATGATGACGATGATGTTGGTGATGATGATGATGATGATGAAGGTGATGATGATGATGATGATGATGATGATGATGATGTAGGTGATGATGATGATGATAATGATGATGATAAAGATGATAAAGATGATGATGATGATGATGATGATGATGATGATGATGAAGATGATGATGATCGGAGGCGGCCGGATTTGGGTGGTTCAGGCGAGGAGAATGACAGGGAAGAGGGGAGAATGGGTTGACTGGCAGCGGAAGGAAGTGCCAATGGTGATGGTAGCAGGATCTGGGTTTGGCGGTAGAGGATATCGAGGTGAGGGACTCGACGGAGGAAGAAGAGAAGAGAAGGTTGAAGAGGAGGTCGGGTAACTTGCTGCCCGGCGGTGGAGAATGGCTGGAGGGACTAGGGTGAGATGATGAACTGGAGGGGGTATGATGGAGGCTGGTGGCGGTCGGGTTCAGTCGTGATGGGGGTGTGCTGTCGAGGAGGAGAACAGGGCGGAAGTCGGGTGGATCCGGCATTAATAGCAGTATTCAATCGAGCTCGGGAGGAGGTCCGTCCGGCGGGCTAGGGTGGATCCAGTGGATGGGTGGTCTGGATGATGGATGGAGGGAAGTCGGGTGAGCCATGGTGGTGGCTGTCAGCTCAGGTGATGGTGAGGTCGAGTGGTGAGTTCAGGTAGTGCTGACGGTGAGCAGCGGGGGGTCATGGCTTGCTCAGGCGGCTTTCGGCGAGACTGCTCTTGCAGCGGGTTGGCAGAGGGAGATGATGAATAGTAGAGGGGATGTCAGCTGGGTATAGTTTTTGGTATTAGGGTGAAAGAATGAAAAAAAATAAAAGTTATATATATATGTGGGAAATAGGGTTGGGTGTTGACCTAGAATTGCATTATTTGGAGGGCAGCATCCTCCTTGGAATGGGCTTGGCTTCTTCATGTAGTAGTTTGGAGGGCTAGGATTGCATTGTTTCAAAATGGAGGGCCAAGGTTAGATGAGGGTTGATGTTGAGTGTTACACACTCCAAAATTATGGAAAAAAATCACATGACCAATCAATGAAGGAAAATGGGGTTTCTCATGTGTTTGGTCCAATGGAGTGTGGACACCTCAATGCACTTTTGCATAAAAGTCCCTAATAATTGGAAAATTGCACAAAAGTGGTATTTGGATTAAATGAGAAAAAATACCATGTTTGGTGTGATATAGTATATGAAAAGGGTGTGTGGTATTTAGTATGAAGCTTGGGAGTGTGAGTGGGGGTTTAGTTTGGTGTCGGGTCTGGTTTTGGGTTAAGTTGGGTCCTTACACCAATTTAATTAAAAGTTAATATAAATGGTGTTCTAATATTAATTGGGAGTACATGGGGTTAAAATTAGGTGGTACACAAGGGTCATGGGAGTAGAAGACTCAGAATAGAATATTATCATAATTTGGGTTGTACAAAATGGGTCAAGATTGTGTCTCTAATTTTGATTGGAATGTACAATATACAAAGTTAAATTTATTTGGAATTAAAAATAAACGTCTATAACAAATATTGTACAACTAAAATGAAGCACGAGAGAGCATATTTATGAGTAACACAAAGATCTGAATGAAGTCCATAGTCACGTGCTCCCACTTCCATTCTGGAATGGGTAAAGGTTGAAGTAATCCACCTTGCCTCTGTCGATCTACTTTTACCTGCTAGCACACTAAACATCGAAATACAAAGTGTGCTACTTCGTACTTCAAACCATACCATCATACGTGCTCCCTCAAATCTCGATATATCTTGTTAGCCCCGGGATGCATCGAGTACTGAAAGCGATGTGCCTACTGTAAAATCTTTTCGTGCAGCTCTCTACTCGGTACACACATCCTCGTGCCATACCGTAAGGATCCATTATCCGTAATAGTGAAGTCATCTGTCAATCCTGTCTGAACTTGTTTCTTGATATTCCTCATAGTCTCATTATCACATTGTGCAGCTGTAATTCTGTTCATCAGCTCTGATTGTATCTGCAATCCCCATACCTGAATCTCCATACCTGAAACTAGCACTTCAATTTCCAAACTCTCAAGATTGGCCAATAAGTGTCTATCTGTCGTCAAGTACATAGCTATCGGATACTTGCTCAAGGCATCGATGACTACGTTGGTCTTTCCTGGGTGGTACTGTAATGAGATGTCAAAGTCTTTCATCAACTCTAACCACTTCCTCGGCCTCATGTTTAGCTCCTTCTGTGAAAATACGTACTTCAAGCTCTTGTGGTCCGTAAAGATCTCCACATACTCTCCGTATATATAGTGTTTCCACAGCTTTAGAGCGAAGATAACTACTGCTAACTCCAAATTGTGGGTGGGATAATTATTTTCATGAGGGCGTAATTGTCTTGAAGCATAGGCAATTACTTTTTTATGCTACTGAAGAACGCATCCCAAACCTTTTCCTGAAGCATCACTGTAGATAGTGAATCCACCTGTCCCTGATGGCAATGTCCAAACTGGCATTGTTGTCAATCTCTTCTTTAGCTCATCAAACACGGCAGGATATTCCTCTGCCCAAATAAATTCCATATCTTTCTTGGTCAGCCTAGTCATTGGCTCTGCAATCTTGGAGAAGTCTTGTACAAACCTCATGTAGTATCATGCTAGTCCGAGAAAGCTTCTGATCTTAGCTACAGAACTGGGGGTAGCCCATGACTCCACTGCTTCGATCTTCTTTTGGTTAACTGAAATTCTATTACCTGTCACCATATGTCCAAGGAATTTAACCTTGTCAAGGAAGAACTCACACTTTGAAAGCTTCCATACAACTCTCCTTTCCTGAGAGTCTCCAAGACCATCCTCAGGTGCTCTTCATACTTTTCTGGAGTCTTCGAATATACTAGGATGTCATCAATGAACAATACCACAAACTTGTGAAGGTATTGGTGGAAGATTCTCTGTCACAGCAGGGGCAATCCTCTGAAAAGGTGGAGGAGGAATCCCAAAAGCTGCAGTTACTCCCACACGAACAGGAGATGTAGGAGGAACTCCAGATGTCTGTTCCTCAGGTCGAGAGGTGGCAGACCTCTCTGAAGTTGATGCTCCCAGTCTCAAAGATCTAGTCTTCGGCGGCATCCTGAAGACAGACCGGAAAGAATCAATTAAGGTAATATATACGATATCATCAAGGAAGGATAGTAAAATTCTAAAGAAATTAATCATTCAGAATAGCATTATGAAGATCAAAATTTTTTATTTGTGATTGAGCATACTCTCATCCTAAATTCTATTTCCTATATCCTACCGCAGGCTCATAATAGTACAACTAAGTTGTCGCACTACCATGACATCGCACAACTTGTGAAGCTAGACCTGAATGGACTACCACTAAAAATGTGTCACAACCCGCACCCACAATTTGGGGCACGAGTACGTGGGTACGTCCAGCCTATGCCGCAACATCTGCAGTAGAACGTTGTCTAGGTCACAATACTATCTAATCAATCGCACAAGAATATCCAACTCCATAAGAAGACACAGATATCACAATATAATATGATAAATACTCATTCACATAACTAAAGCATGATAAGACATCAAAGAAAATAAATAATTAAAACACAACACAAGTCTAAATAAAATAAACTAACTCAAACATTAACATCCAAGTCTCAAAGTATGCCGAAAATAAATTCGGTACCAAAAACTGTTAAAAGAAACTAACTGAATAACTAGTGATCTCGGATAGACCTCCCAGGAATCACACATGTGCTACAAAGTCCAAGGCTGCATCTACCCTCCCTGTGGTCCATAATATGTTGGACACCAGTCCTCTAAGTCATATTCTGTAAAATTATTTACAGTTAGGATGGAGCAAAGTATAACCCAAATAACAGTTCCAATTAATTGATAAAGACTATAAAACAATAAATAGATGATACTATATACTAAGAGAAGACAATAAATAAATACAATGGCAAAATAAAGAGAATAGGCAATATAGGCAATATGGTACAGTCAGTGCATATATGAAATAAAGAGAAAGAGCTACAATATCATATACGGGTGATGTAGTATATGAACTAAAATGGAGAACTATAACTATTCTAAGTGTTTGAAATAAAAGTTTTAAAATGTGATCGTCTTGGGAACTTGTACGATAGGTACATGGCTTGGCTAGTCATACATAAGGTATATGATTAACACTAACAATATCTACACTTGTACGATAGGGATTTGATCACATCTCTCACTAGCAATTTCCCTGCCCCCAACTAGTACTGTGGATCCAACCATGACACGTCATAATACACGATCAATGTCTAATATATTATGTACAATATCTAATATCAATGTCATATACAATGTCAATACGATAACCAATATAATATCTCATGACTGCAGATCCAATCTATATACTAGTCCGTGTAGCACAGTGTCAAAAATCAGATGTAATATTTCTAAATACTTGAATTATAGAAATTATCAAATAACATAAATTATCAGAGAATATACTCGCATGTGGTCCTCTGATAGAATTTTTGAGGTCCTATTTTCAAAGTCTTGTCTGAATAATCCAACTATCCTATAGACATCATATAATAATAATATTGCATCAGTCGTTACACTAGCACACAAACAACATAAATACACTGAACTCAGCGACTACGCTAGGGGTGACACTGGTCAACTAGCAGGGTCAAGGGTGCATAATCAGAAGATAGTCAATCATTAACACATGTCTAGCCAGTACGTTAGTGTACACAAGACAAACAGTTCACTAATATTTAGGGTCACACAGTCAATGCAAATACACGAAATACCCATATTTACCCTTATGGTCACACAACATATGTATATTATAGTCATACCTAGTACTTTAGCATTTAATTTTTCATCCAAATTATATATATATATATATACCAATTTACTTATTATACACCTACGCATATGCATACGCAAACGAGATTCTGGGTTCACCAACAAAGGGTCTGTAATCACACCAACCAACTAAATGTCATGAAGAATATGCTAATCTCTAATACTATTCACACATGCACATAAAATAAAAAAAGAGGGACAGGTTTGAACCTCGGGGTGCGTATTGTCGAAGAGGGTGCTCGGGCTCTGATGGATGGGTAGTCGGGATAATGGATAGAGGGAAGTCGGGTGAGGTGTGGTGGTGGCTGTCATTTTAGGTGATGGTGAGGTCGAGTGGGGAGTTCAGGTGGTGCTGACGGTGAGCAGTGGGGGGTCACAGCTTGACCAGGCGGCTTCCGGCGAGACTGCTCTGGCGGCAGGTTGGCAGAGGGAGATGATGAATAGTAGAGGGGATGTCGGCTGGGTATAGTTTTAGGTATTAGGGTGAAAGAATAAAAAAAGAAAAGTTATATATATATATGGGAAATAGGGTTGGGTGTTAACCTAGGAAGTTGGGCCTGGTCAACATCCTCCTTGGAATGGGCTTGGCTTCTTCATGTAGAAGTTTGAAGGGCTAGGATTGCATTATTTCAAAATGGAGGACCAAGGTTTGATGAGGGTTGATGTTGGTGTTACACACTCCAAAATTATGGAGAAAATCATATGACCAATCAATAAAGGAAAATGGTATTTCTTTATGTGTTTGGTCCAATGGGGTGTGGACACCTCAATGCACTTTTGCATAAAAGTTCCTAACAATTGGAAAATTGCACAAAAGTGGGGTTTGAATTAAATAAGAAAAATACTATGTTTGGTGTGATGTAGTGGATGAAAAGGGTGTATGATATTTAGTATGAAGCTTGAGGATGTGAGTGGGATTTTGGTTTGGTGTCGAGTCTGGTTTTGGGTTAAGTTGGTCCTTACACCAATTTAATTAAAAATTAATGTAAAAGGTATTCTAAAATTAATTGGGAGTACATGGGGTTAAAATTATGTGGGACACAAATAGGCATAGAAGACTCAAAATAGAATGTTATCATAATTTGGATTGTACAAAACGGGTCGAGATTGTGTCCCCAATTTTGACTAAAATGCACAACGATACAAAGTTGAATTTATTTGGAATTAAAAATAAACGTCCGTAACGAATATTGTGCGACTAAAATAAGACACAAGAGAGCATATTTATGAGTTACACAAAGGTCAGAATGGAAGGCTGGCACGTCTAGGACAAGGGTGTAAAATTTGTTGGAAGGCAATAGCTAGTATAGCGCTCCCAATATTGAAGCAACGGTAAGGCACAACAATTAAATAAAATCACAGGAATTAAATATAAATAATTATCATGCAATATTAACATATTGTAGAAGCATGAAAATACGCTGGGGAATTATACGCGTAAAACCCCCAATATGCATGAAGCCCGCATAAAACAGAGCTTCAGTGCTGTGTGACATAAAATATGACTTCAGAGCTATTGGCGTACAATAGAGCTTCAACGCTATTTAGCGTAAAATAGAGCTCCAGAACAGCCCGCGTAAGGCAAGCACTTCCAGGCTATTTTGTCATAAAAAGGTTGCTACACCTCCCTCCGACGTAAAATATGTCTACTTTTAATGCAGTATAAAGTTGTATGAGAAACTCTTCGTATTCCTTGAATGAACCTGTCAGACAAAATAGTGAACCTGACTCCTGACAAAGAGTACTATACGATGATCTAGAGGACGGCTGTAATGATAATTCTGCACAGGGGCCCAGGCTGTTGTTTAATGATAAATCCTTGATACAAGTCATTTTTACGCATTCAAGGAATACGTTGCCTATTTTTCGTAGGCAGAAATGAGTCTTTATGCTCAACGTGAGACAAAATCAGATGCCACGTTAAAAGTTGTCTCTCGTACAAAGCTCGAGGCATATCTCTGCAGTTAATGCACGAGATGGGGGCAGATCTCTGTATTTAATACACGAGATTTTGTTCTATTTTTAATGACTGGGAGAGCTAAAACTAGGGCTAATACGCTCACATCACCATCCTTGCATGTTACGCCAACCAGGCTATTTTTAACTATAAGAGTACGCCGTATGCTATCTCCTTGAAATATGCCAACTCAGGCTATATTTTCAAAGGTACGTGATAAGGCTATTTAGCCCAGAATACGCTCAAGATCTCAGTCAGGAAGGATAATTGGCTAGTTTATGTTGGTTACCTATTTATGCAGCATCAAGCTTTACGCAGAATTTGGCTTTTACGCCAACAAGACAGCTATTTGGCTTTTACGCCAACAAGACAGCTATTTGGCTTTTACGCCAACAAGGCAGCTACTTGGCTTTTATGCCAATAAGACAGCTATTTGGTTTTATGCCAGCAAGACAGCTATTTGGCTTTTATGCCAATAAAATAGCTATTTGGCTTTTACGCCAACAAGACAGCTACTTGGCTTTTACGCCAACAAGACAGTTATTTGGCTTTTATGCCAACCATCTTTACGCAGGAAGAAGTTACATATGTGGCTTGCATACCATGATCTTCGATGAGCGATTATATGTATTACCTCATAATGGGACACACGTCATACGCGAATTCAGGAGATCATTCAGACGTGGGTAGCAGTTATTATAACTGCCGTGTAAAGAGTGCAACTCTCTTCACAGTTTGGCTTCTACGCCGACTAGACAGTTACTGTGACTGAGCTCTATAAATAGAGACCTTCGATCACAGAAGAAATAGGTCGAGATCAAGAAGATTGAGGAGAGAATCAAGATCAGAGATCAGAGAGAGAGAGAGATAGAGCACAGACAGAGAGTAGTGATTGATGACTTTGGCAACGAGAATCTAATCCCTCCTATAATATTTGAAGCTTTTTCTTCTTCTGTAGTACTTCTTCATCATCGTGTGGTCCAAAGGACAAAGTGATTGACTGCAGATCAGACATCCTCGTATAGGATTAATTGTACTTCTTTTTTTCTTGTTTGTAAACAAAGAAAGGGTTTCGTATAAACCTACTTTTAATTTCTTTTGTTTATCATCAAACACAAGATGGCGACTCTGCTGGGGACTACTTTCTCATCTGATGATAAAGCCATTGCTCAACACGATGTTGTATCCGTCGGGTCAACGAAGAAGACTATGGTCGTCTAATTCGACCAATCTGCTTATGAAGACATACTTCGTACAGGAGGTAGCTCTCATTCCCTCTTTGTCCAGGACAACAGGAAGCTGCGTAAAGTATGGATGCCCCAGACATCCTCTACCCTTCCTGTAGGCTCTCTTTCTCTGATCAACAAGGTTGTGACATCATAACCTATACACCTTATGCGTAAAAATCTGTCTCCCATCTGTGACGTGGCAGACAAAGCTTTTGTCAATGCCCCAGTGCTAATCCAGAAGTCTAGAATGCGCCCTACGCATAAAAATTTGTCTTCCGCCTGTGACATGGCAGACAGCTTCTGGCAATGCCCCAGCACCAATCCAGAAGTCTAGAACGCGCCCTGCACGTAAAACTTCATCTCCTGTCTGTGACGTGGCAGAAAAAGCTTCTGGCAATGCCCCAGTGCTAATCCAGAAGTCTAGAACACGCTCTGTACGTAAAACTTCGTCTCCCATCTGTGATGTGGCAGACAAAATTTCTGACAAGGCCTCAATGCCAATTCAAAAATTTCAAATGTGCCCTGCACGTAAAAATATATCTCCCGTCTATAAGGAGGCAGATGGACCCTTGGATCACATCAAGGGAAAACAAGTGACGAATCTCCCGACCTTTGGGCTTGTACGCCCCCAAGAGAAGAAGTTGCCCACTCTTCAGATTATGCGTGACACTGGAGGCCGTTTGAGGACTTCTCCTGTTTTACGCGGATCTGTGCAAAACTCCAAATTATGCCAGGATAAGTCTGTCCTCGTAAAGAAGACCCACTTCACGGGAAAATACGCTCCTCAGACGGATGATGGATCATATGCTACTCACATGGCTGAACTGTTGTATTCTTATGGCAGGAAGTGAGTTATGGTTCCCAATCTCCATGCCTCTACTGATATAAAAAGGCAGAATAAGCCTTCTTCTTCTTCTTCTTCTTCTTCTTCTTCTTCTTCTGTTAATCCCCCTGATTTGCATGATTTTTTGATCCAGAAGCGCCACGACAGGAGATCTTCTAATATGTCTATTACACCTCCTAGGGAGCATTGTTGTAATAGTCATAAAGTTGTAGTTAACTACTACTGTTCTAAGGTAAAACGGTCAATTTTTGACTGGTTGAAGTACTCTTTGTCCCTATAGGAAGAAGAACCAACATTCGCATCAGTAAACATGGCTTCACACATTCCTAGAGGAATGTCAAGTTCAAGACATCATTCCTCTAGAACTCTGAGCCAAAGAAGATTTGACAGACTCCTTGAGAATATTGAAGCAGGTATTTTTCGAAACACTCGCTCGAGGTCATAACAATCGGCTTCATATTCTTCTGATTCTGACACTGGGGGTCGCCAGTTTCCTGGATTTGATGCTGATAGTATAGACTCGATCTCTACAGAGATCTATATCAATCCCTCAGTAGCATCCAGAGAAATGGGAGTTTATGCCATTGGAGATGAACATGAAGAGGCTTCCCCATCAGGAAGTACTAAGCAACGTATTACTGTATTGGAATCATCGCTTAAAGAGATGCATTCCATGATGGAGAGTATGCGTCAGATGATGGTGACTCAACATACAGCTACAATAGCTCAAACACCGGTTCCTCTGACTCAACTACGTGTGGGGGTGGACATGCCACCATCCAACGTAAGCCAGAAGCCTGATCCAAATCAAGAGTCAGCAACTCCTCAACCTCTTAACCTGGAGAATGTATTACCTCCTGTAGGAGCTATAATACAACCGACCTCTCACTTCTCTTTCCCAGCTGAAGGTTCGATACAGGCAGTTCGAGAATTAAAAGCCTAATTTGATGCCTTAAAGCATAAGGATCAGCTCAAGAAGTTAGGAATCAAGCAGCCATACCCAGCTGTCTGGGATGAGATCTCTTTCCCACCAAAATATAAACCACATGCTATAGTTTTGTTTGAGGGAAAGATGTCACCAAGCCAGTATATGAATTACTTCAGCATGATGACGGTATTGTTGCATGGGAATGACGCCCTTCTCACTCGGGTATTTAAGGGCTGTCTGTCTGGAGTGGCCTACCAATGATACCGTAGTCTAGCAGACAACTGCATTACTTCTTTTAAAGATTTCAAGACTCTGTTCTTTGCTCGATTCTATGAAGGAGGGATGGACATGTCTATGTCATCATTCATCGAAGTTAAGCAGAAGAAAAAAGAGAACATTCATACTTTTATTGAACGTTTTTGTCAGGCTACTTTGCAGATGCCTCCTGGAGTTCCGGATTCAGCCTTGGTAGACATTTGCAGGGAGAACCTTCTCCCACTGATCTCAGTGTTCACAGGACCATATCAGTTCTATGATTGGCCCTCGTTTATCATCTCAGCGGTAGCCACTGAAGATAACAGTAGGAAGGCATGTGACAATGGAATCATGATCTTTACCTCTGATAGAGGGAAGCGGTCATCCTCCAATAACGACCATACTCATAGTTCCAAAGGAAAGGAAGCTCTGGCATTAATACGTCCAGGCAACATACTCCAGTGACTACGCAGATGAATCTTGGGACTTCCAGGCCTAAAGAAGAATATTCTTTTGGCGACGACGATATTCTGAGCATATTCGATTGTCTAGTCCAAAGTGGCAAGCTTACTCTTCCCGAGGTAAAGCTGCCAAATGAAGTCGGCTGTACCAATAACCCTAAGTACTGTGTTTTCCACAGATACATACATCACCCCACAAAGGCATATTATGTATTAAAAAGGAAAATCCAGGAGTTGATCGACGCCAAGGCCATCACTCTGCGTAATAGCGAGAAGACGGTCACTGCCAACATGATCTCACTCCAGTTTGGCAATCTGCCCCCTCAGGAAGTCCCGGATGGTGTGGTACCTATTCCACGGACGATGATAAACATTGTTAATCTTCCTCGACCAGGGGTCAAAATTATGACCTAGTACCCCTAACTACCAAGCGTGGGGAGATCATGTAGGTTCATCTGGGAAGAACAACATCCTGATTGGGTCGCTAATATTGTCCTGGTCATGAAGACAGGCTGGAAAGTTCGTATTTACATCGACTTCCAAGATCTAAATGCGGCTTGCCCTAAGGATGAGTTCCCTCTTCCCATTACAGACGTCATGAACGATAATACGTACGGTTTTAAGAAGCATACTGCCGTACGTATTATCGATCATGAGATTAATGATCATGACTTTCATGGACGAATTTTCAGGATATAATCAAATTAAGATAAATCCTGAAGATGAGAAGCATACTGCCTTCCGTACACCATTTGGGGTATATTGCTATCTCATGCCTTTTGGATTGAACAATACCGGGGCTACATATCAATGAGCTGTAAACCCCCTCGATTAATTCTATAGATAGCCCAGTTTGGATTTAGAAAATTTTGGATTAGCAGCAGATGTTGAGGTTTAGAGTAGAGTTGTCTGTTATTTTATTTAATTAAACCCTTGGCGCGCCCTATCATTGCTTAATTATTCGGAGCCCAATATCAGCCCATGAATTCTATCGGACTATTGTAATTCTGACTTGACTCGCCAATTTAGGCACTAGACTTTTCGTCACACAAAAATCAAATCTGTTGTGCCTTAAATTAATCGCACAACTTCCCGTATCCTAAAATCTATATTTAATTCTGTGTCGGACACCTGTGTCGTTACCCTCAATTTTGAGATACCAACTTAACCCGTTGAGCCGGACCAACTAAAGGGTCCAAGACTATCTCCAAGCTCCCACTATTTGTGACATTTGTGTTATTTCCGAATTTTGACCCCAAGTGCCCCCATTTAATTTAAAAGTGCGGGACACTTTAATTCTATTTAAATCGAGGATACCAATTTTATCTAATCCTATTTTAATCCCCAATTAATCCCAATGGCCATTAAATTAAACCTATGCCACACACACAATACTCCCTCACCATGCAAATCACCAAACACCATTTTTCCTATAATTTTTGCATCATTTTATGTGTTTTTGCAATTTTCCAAATTTAAGGGGTTTAGTTATAATTTATTAATTTCGGTATCCTTACCTTATTGGCCATGACCAAATGGAGAGCTTACCATTCTTTGACCTAGTCAATTTTCCCCCTTCCTTTGCATGGAGAAACCCACTCCTCCAAGTGAAATCCTAGCCCTCTAATTTCAATGAGAGCATCCCCACCACACATCACTCACACACCTCCCTATAAAATATCACCATCACCCTCACAACTCCCAAGTCGGCCCTAATCCCTAGGCATTAAAAATACCCCCTCTCTCTTTCTCCTCCCTCTTCCATATTTTTTCAAACAAATTTCTTCTTCTTCCTTTCTTCTTTTTCTTCCTTTCTTCTTCCTGGAGAGGAGCAATCCCATCCGACTGTGTGGCTCCCTCCGGCCGATTGAATCTCATCCGACTGTGCAGCTCCCTCCGGTCGACTGAATCACATCCGACTGTGCAGCTCCCTCCGGTCGACTGAATCCCATCCGACTGTGCAACTCCCTCCGGCTGACTGAATCTCATCCGACTGTGCAGTCCCCCTCCGCCCGGCTGACCCGTTTCGACAGTACAGTCTCCCTCCGCCTGGCTGACCCACTCCGACCAGTGCAACATCCCAACTCCGGCCTGACTCCACCCTCACTTTGGTCTGCTGCTCACCCACAGCTGTTCTAGCACCCCCCGCGGCGGCTCCGGCCGACTAATCCAGTCTCCCCCGACTCTACTGCTGGCACCCCCCACCGACAGACTCCGGTTTACTGCTGGCACCCGACTCTACTGTACCCAGATGAACTGCCCCACCGACTTCGAGCTACTACTCCAGCCAGCTTTACGTCTGCAGCGACCCCCCATTATTTCTACTCCAGCGAGTTCCCTCGACTCCGGCCAGCCAAACCACCACCTGTTCTTCCTGACCCCATCCTCATCGACTAAACTCTGGCCGAGCACCCCCTCGACCTCCAGCTGTTCTTTCCTGCGGCCTCCACTGCTCCACCCCGAGCTGGCCCCGAGCTGCTCCTCCATGAGTTCCGGCGGTCGAGTCTTCTCCACCACGAGCCTGCGCGACTAGTCCGGCGGACCGCTGAATACTCCGACCGATCCTCCTGTTCAATGCTACCACATCGTCTTCATCTTCTTTGGCCAGCACATCAATGCCACTACCGCCACCGACTGTTGTTCCCACCGCTGACTTCTGCCACGGATCTTCTCTGGCGGGCTTCTCTACTTGCACACCGGAACCGCCTCGGGCATCACCCATCTTGACGTCAGCTCGACGAGAAATTTTATCGCCAAGGTGATCACTTCCCCAGCTCTATGTATAACCTATTCTTGGATATTGCTTTTGGTTCACATGTAACCTAGCTAGGGTTAAGGTTTAAGAGGTTTAAATGATAGATGTGAAATTCAGGGTTTATTACATGGTTTAAGATGCAGATTATTGGTTATATGGACTTTGGGGATTGTGTAAGATGCTATTTGAGTTAGGGTGGAGAATGCTATAATAAGTTTAGGGTCTATTAAATGCTAAGTAAAAGATCTTAGGGTGTAGTTCATTTTATGCATATTGTATATTGATGACAAGTAGTTTAAATTGCTGTGAAACGGTATAAGGATAATGAAACATTGGTGGATATTGAGGAGCAGGTATTAATGGTAAACTAGTGTGTAACATCAGACCCTTAGTCATTCTTTGAGAATTGATTAATAATGTCGAACTTAATTGAATAGTAGTTATTGTGGAATGGTAAAGGTTGTATATAAATGAGGGTTTAATAAATAATTATTTATTTATTCCGAGGATGATAGTAAAGGTGCATGTTAACATCTGTGAACACTGAGGTAAAACTGAGGATTGGATCATGTGTCGGACCACGAAATATCGTGATGAACATAGAAAGATTGAGGTTTAGATTGATGATATGGTACCAATATTTAATTTGATTAGATGTAACGTACTCCGAGTCAACCTTGGTCAACCCTCTAGCGTCGTGCACTGTGAGTTGTAGCTGAGACTGAGCATATGTATAGATGTGTGTCACATCCCTGTTTATCGTGTATTAGATTTTGATTTGGGTTTGTATATCATCTCTACGTACTACGGGACCTGAGGACTTGGACGTGGTATCGGATCTCCGTCATCAGCAGCCGGACGCAGGCAAGTGTACCTTGCCACCCTGTATTTCATATTACAGATATTCGTTGTTCTTTATGTACATTATGCGCATATTTATGTTGACGTTCGATACTTCGCGTTCGGATCACAACCGGGTGCCGACGTTCGTCGTAACATCTTAGTATATTTGTTAGATGCTTCATAGTACCCCGATGCACGTACCTGAGTACATAGACACCCTAGGACACACTCATACACGGTGATCTTGCAAGATTCATGTATCTTGATACTGACATCATGATCAGAGACTGGGATGACCTTAGGGTCGCGTCTGTTGAGTTATTTCTGTGTGTCGAGACTGTTATATAGAGGTTCAGGTTCAGCGCACCATCGTTGACCGCTTGGGATGGGGAAAATAGTTACTCGACATTTTGGCTCCTTTATACGCGCTTATATATATATATATATATATATATATATATATATATATATATATGTACTGATTCTGTAGTGATCATGTATCTAGTGTAGTTGTATCACCCGTGTGACTCTATGCTCAGAGCTACGGTATGCCCCGTGTGTCTCTGTGTTCAGAGCTACGATTTTACTTTAGATAGCCCATGCGTCGAACATTGTCTACAAACTGTGTCATACTTGTTTGGTTATGATAGAGTACCCTATTGTTGCACTTGTACTTTTTTGTTTACTTGGCATTGCTGTATTTTTGTACCTTGTTACGTCCCTCTGAGGACCTGGTTCCCTGCCAGTTTTGCAGCATAGATGATTACGGAGTATTTGGAGTTGCTGATGGAGTTACATGTCTTGCGGGCATTGTACCAAGTACTCACATTATTTCTACCAGCATTATGGTTATTTATATTGATTATTCATCTGCTGTTATAGCCTAGTTTTTGTAGACTCATCTCTTCTCGAGTCTATTCGGGTTTGTGTGTTATTGGGTGGCCGACTCTAGCACATATAGCTCTTTCTTGTATACTGTTGTTCATTTTGGATTGAGACATAGAGGTTTACATTTATGGGATATCTAGCTAGTGCCCTTTATATTTTACAGCTTATATGTATTCGAGTCAGACCAGAGTCTGGTCGAATACGTAGCTGGCATGTCACGTATTTCTGGTCTTACGTATTTTGGGACTGGGGCATGACATGACCTATGAGTAACATATTCCATGAGCATCTATGCAAAATGGTGGAATGTTACGTAAACGATATCGCTGTCAAAAGCCGCCTCAAGGGTAACCACATCCAAGACTTGAAGACAGTATTCGAGTTGATGCGCCAACATCAACTCAAAATGAACCCTGTAAAGTCCTTTTTTGGTATATCCAGTGGCAAATTTTTAGGATTTGTCATTACCACTAAAGGCATTCAAGTTGACCCTGATAAAGTAAAAGCTATCCTAGAAATGCGACAGTCCCGTAATCTGAGAGAACTCAGTGGATTTCAAGGTCGTCTAGCTTACATCAGGAGATCCATATCCAACCTCTCTGGAAGATGTCAACCTTTTTCTCGTCTAATGAAGAAAGGTGTGTCATTCGTATGGGAGGAAGCCTGTCAGCAAGCGTTTAATGATATCAAATGCTATCTTACTAATCCTCCAGTTCTAGTGCCTCCCGTCATAGGAAGACCATTTTTGCTGTATGTTCGAGCAATGGATCATTCTTTAGGGGCTCTTCTCTCACAGAAGAACAATGAGGGTCATGAATAGGCTATCTACTATCTAAGCAGGATGATGGTCAGAGTTGAGCACCGGTATAATCTAGTAGAAAAAGAATGCTTGGCCCTAATATTTGCTATTCAGAAGACGGAACATTACGTGATGGGCCAAACTATTTATATTATCTCCAGAATCAATCCTCTTCGGGTATTGATGAATAAGTCGAGTGTTCTTAATTCCCGACTCGCGACTTGGGCGATGTTATTAACACCATATGATATGGTGTACGTTCCTCAGAAGTCCATGAAAGGTCAAGCCTTGGCTGATTTCTTAGTCGCCCATTTAATTTCGAAAACCTCCAAATTATATGAGGACATTCCCGACGAAGTTGCAGAATGTAATTCGGCAATGGAAGGCGATACATGGCAGCTATTCTTCGATGGTGCTTCCAGGACTGGCCCCAAGGGAAACGTGGTTTCAGGAGTAGGAATTGTTCTGGTGACTCCTGATAAACTCGTCATCTATCGTGTATATTCTCTTAGCGAATCCTGCTCTAATAATGTGGCAGAGTATAATGCTCGAGTAATCGGGCTTTAAGTCGCGAAGGAATTGGATGTTGAATACCTGGAAGCTTTTGGTGATTCTCAGCTGATCATCAATCAGGTCAGAGGAATATATGAAGTCCATAATCTAGACCTCATTCTTTATCACCAAACAACGATCGAGATAGCCATATCTTTTACAGGATTCTTTTTAGAGCATGTACCTCGATCTCAAAATTTGGAAGCTGATGCTCTGGACAGTCTAGCTGCAGATCTAGCTATTCCTATAAGAAGGCAGAATTCGGTGATCCTTCTTAACAAAGATTTATTCTGTGTGAAAAATAATTTTCACATAGAATGCAGCTACGCTATAAACACGGTTCCTCCTAAGAGAGACTGGAGAAGTCCCTTTATAGACTTCGTGTCATACGAAATCTTACCAGAGGATCCTACAGAAGCAGTATCTATCAAAAGATGATCATTACGTTTCTATTTTGATGCTTCTTCACAAAGTCTATATCGCCGAACATATGATGCACTATTTTTACGATGTCTCTTTGATGATGAGGCAAAGCGGATTATCCGAGAAGCTCATGACGGTATATGTAGAGCACATCAACCCGGTCCTAAGTTACAGGATCGTATCAGGAGGATGGGCTACTATTGGCCTACCATGATTGCAGATGCCGTGAAATATGCAAGACAATGTAAAGACTGTCAGGGTCATACGAATTTTATACATCAGCCTTCTGAGTATTTATATTCTACCATTGCATCATGGCCCTTTGAAGCATGGGGTATGGATATCATTGGTCCGAATTATCCTTCGTCTTCTAGAGGACATCGGTTCATATTGGCTATCACCGATTATTTCTCCAAATGGGCGGCGGCAATCCCTCTTGCTGAGGTAAAGACATCCTCCGTGATCATCTTTATCAAGCACCATGTAATTTATCGCTTTAGGATACCCAGAAGGATAATTCATGACAATGGGTCTCAATTCATCAGTCAAGTATTTCACCGATTTTGTGATAAGAATCGGATACAAAATATGGCCTTAACGATATATAATCATGCTGCTAATGGTTTGGCGGAAGCCTTCAACAAAACCATCATCAAACTCTTGAAGAAGTTCGTCTCTTCGAACAAAAGATATTGGAACGAGAGGCTGGGGGAATGTCTCTGGGCATATTGCACAACGGTGCGAACGCCAACAGATTGTACCCTATTTTCATTAGTTTACGGGTGTGAAGCAGTTCTCCCCATTGAAGTCCAAATTCTATCACTCAGAATAGCAGTGGCTAATGAGTTGACTCAGAAAAATATGATCACTTAAGGCTTCAAGAGCTAGAAGGATTAGACAAGAATTGCCTTCAAGCTCAACAGTGCATTGAGTTCTACCAGGCACACATTTCTAGAGCTTTTAATCAAAAAGTGAAGGAAAGAGTGTTCAAAGTTGGTGAGCTAGTTTTAACTGTGAAGAGGCCAATGATCATTACGCACAAAAGTAAGAGAAAATTCTAGCCCAAATGGGAGGGCCCTTATGTGATTGAAATAATATTTTCAAATGGTGCTTACAGATTAGCCAAGCCTAATGGATATTTGATAATGGCTCCTATCAACGACAAATTCCTGAAGAAGTACTACGCTTAATCTTCCTTGCTTCACGGAGTATGATGAAGAGCTCATTCTGATGATACTACATACAAAGACTGGTTGGATCATATTCTATCATTTTCTTATGACCTCTGAATAGATCATGTTCTTATGACCTCTGAATAGATATATTTAACTAATTTGAAACTTCAAAATCTATCACATCCATATTACCTCTGATAGTGTTTTGTATACAAATTTAGTTCGATCATATTCTATCATGTCCATATAACCTCTGAATAGATATATCCAGCTGAAACTTACCAAAAGTATATTATATCCATATTACCTCTGGTATCACTTTCATCCTATCCTATAATTTGCAATCTAAGGTGATGGATCCACAAAGTTAGAAAATACATCTTTATTATCTCCGGGAATAGCAGATTATAAAAGAAGCAAAAAAGTATATCATTGGGGAGAAGCAGTTAAATCGCAAATCTGTTTCGCCAAATCAGCCATCCTCTCATTCCTGGAGTCTAAAATATTAGTACGAGCCCGCTCCAGCCTTGCCTCATCACTGCTCAAGAGAGATAGTTCGAACAGACTATCAACAAAGTTTGCGTGGATGATACCCACATGCATCAAGTTCTGCTGAGCTGTACTCACTTCGCCCTCTAATACATTGCAGACTAATGATGCTTTGAGAAGCTTCTCCCTCATCTGGTCAAGTTCAGTTTCCAACTCTTGAACCCTCACTTCGTATCCCTCATATTCTGTACAGCACTTAGCTAGCTGAGGAATACTCTCCACCAATACTGCTTGCTCTTTCTCCATCTCTTATTGACGTTCCTGGATGGATTTGTTTAAAGATTCTGTCTGCTGAGCAAGTTTCACAGTTAGGGAGTCGTACTCAGCCTGAACCAGGTCATCAATGCTGCCTCAGGATAGTTGCAAATATTCGTTAATGGGTTATTCTAAACCATTAACTATTTGCTCTAGCGGATTAGCTCTTTCAGCATCATTAAAATTTCTAATCGGTGCTATAGTGAGCTTGGAGGACGTCTTCAGAGCATCAAAGCTTAGATTCTTCTCCAGCACCATAGATATTAATTCTTTCAAAGTAAGGTAGAATATGCTAGTGTATTGTTCAACTAGCATAGCAAAGATCGGATGTACGCTGGAAGTGGCCGCAATATCGATAAATCTTCTTTCTCGAACGTCAACAGAGGATGTTGCCACAATCGTTGCTTCAACAGATGATGCGACAAAAGAAGGGACACCAACAACGGTTGAAGTTGATGGCATACTCGACGAAGGAGGCACAATCGAGATGGTGGGTTCATCCTCCTCTGATGTTATTTGAACTGCTACTGGTGGGACGACATCCGAGAATGTTGCGGATGAAAGATCGGCAGCTTCAAAGCATGCTTATCCGACATCGGGCACCGTCGTTTCATTTTCTGGATCCGCAACAAAGTCAGAAGTTGTGTCAACTCCGCCCTCCCCCGAGATGTCTTCACCTGCAAATAAGATAAGGAAAAGTTAATATCAATTTGATGTTAATTTTCCTGAAAAAAGTGTGAAGACAATATTTACCCATGGCCGATGGTATGTATGTTGCATCTGCGGCTTGTATAGCTAATCATTTCTTAATGATGCTAAACAAGTTGTCATACCTGGAGAAAAGGGTGCACTAACTAACGTTTGAGGGTAGTCATCCCAATCGTCACCCAGATCCACTCGAGGTTCATCGGGTGGAATCTCGCTTGAGATACTTACAGGCGAAGGAGGGCCTAGTCCCATTATTTGTCTTGATAAAGGTATATTGATTCTTATTATGCTCGGCCTCGAAGGCGATCTCGAAGTACTAGCAGTAATGGTGGTCGCGGCAGCAATCGCGAGCAAAGAATCTCCAGCACTGTCAGCTGGAACTTTGGATATTCCCTCTCTAAAAGGTGAAGGACCCCTGATCAAAGAATTATCCCTAACAGGGGAAACAATAGGCTTACTCCTAGAGGCCCACTTGGTGGAAGTCTTTTTAGGACCTCTAATAGTCTGCTTCTTCTTGCGGGGGGAAGGCTCTTTCAGAGTGGAAGCCTTTCATTTATTAGAGATTATGAGAGGCTCTGCTGGCAGAGCTATTATGCCTCTCGGTACAATCAGTAAATAGTCATCTGCACCGGTGGTTTCATCACCTTCATCCGAGGAAACAGACGGTATCTCCTCCCTTCCAGTGGACCTATGGGAGGGCATCCTGAAACTTCTATGTACATCAAAATCATGATGGAAGTTATTGATGACGCATAAAAATGCGCATACGAATGGAGAATGTGCAACTCCATGGAGAGAGAAGTCGCGGGCACAGCAAAGCTTGCTCCGGTACAACCCGTGATGAAATATCGCCATCCTTTGGCTCCGTCGATAAGTCCACCTTTGAACTTGAAGCTGGTGATAGGATTCCCCACGTGAAACTGGTCGTACCCAAATTGCCTGTCGAACCGACTAGGCAGATAAGGCTCCAAGTAGCAGTGGTCCTCACTTCTGTACAGCAGGTGAAAAGGTCTAATATAGACTAACCAGTAAAAGGCTTTAGGAGAAAGAATAGTCTTCCCCTGACCCGCATCCTGAAGTTTCATTCCCTGTTGATTGATATGTACAGGGGGGACAATACAGAAGAACTTCCAACTATGGGCAAAATTTAGTGCTAGTCGACAATCAATGACGCTAGCCACATTCCAAGAAGAATTCCTATAATTCAACAGAAAGTTATTGCCCGAACCATCAGCAGATCCGAGAGACATCACTCTGGTGTTGTGAAGGATTAACCATCCCATCAGATATAGGAATGGTAATTCCACTCGGGGATATCCTTCACATTGTGTATCATCAGCTAGCAGCCCATCAGTAATAGCCCTCAGGCCAGCTTGTATCCTGCATACCATGGCAGGAAGCAGGCCCAATCTTGCTCCAAACACCAAATGCACTGCAAGCCATAAGTTATTGTGATGGATGCGATCCGTAGACGCGATGCCAGGCACTACCCATCGGCATAGCCAGATAGAGAGGAAGCCAGCCAGTTGAGCTTCCCTTAATAGAGGCTTACGACAATGCCTCATATAACTGTAGGCTTTAGTGCCTGCAGGATATGTCACGACCCGCACCCGGTATAGGGGCACGAGTGCGTGGGTACGTCCAGCCTACGCCGCAGCATCGACGGTAGAACGCTGTCTAGGTCATGTAACTATCTAATCAACTCACGTGAATACCCAACTCCATAAGGAGACATGGATATCATAAAATAATGCTAGAAATACTCAATCACTTAATCTAAAGCACGATGAGATATCAAGGCAAGCAAGAAATACAAGACGAATCTAACGACAAAATAATCATACCTGCAATCATTAACTTCTAATCCCCAAGTGTCGGAAACCAGTCTACTAAGGTCACAGTCTGGAAAAATATTTTCCAGTCAAGAAGGAGCAAAGTACAAACACTAACAGCAGTTTCATTAAGTTGACAAAAACTATAAACAGTGTAAGAAATACAAGATGAGAATATATGCTGAAAATGTGAAGTACTGGAGAAATGAAATAGGCAATAGAGCATCTAGCAATGAACAATAAACAGTGAATGCTAGAACAAGTAAATCTGAATAAAATAGACATATATCTAAGTGTTTGAAATATTAGTTTATTATGTGATCGGCTTGGGACTAGATCAGGCTGGTTATATATGATTAGCTATAATTCTTGAAGGTCAGGCTAACCATATGGTTAGCTATGATGCATGATAATGGTCAGGCTAATCATATATAACAGCTATGAAGCATGATGATGGTCAGGCTGCACCCGACGTGAGAGGTGGGGTGAGCTATGATGCACGATAAGTTTGGATATGATCACATAATCTACTAATAGTTCTCCATCCCCCAGCTAGCACGGTGGATTCCAATCACGACTCCTCATGATGGGGATCTAGGGTGCTAACTCGTGTATCCATAGTGTCGAAATCAAGTATGAAATACACTACAATTTATAGAAGTAATCAACAATAAAAACTGTCAGAGAATGTACTCGCCTGTGGTCCTGAGCAGAGTGTGAGGATCGATGTCCAAAGCGGGATCACAATGACCTATTTATGGAATATCAAAGTCAAAATAATGAATTAGGAAAATAACATGTTTAACCAATTAAATGCGAGGCCTCTAGGTCAATTCTGAGGTTTACTGGTCAATACTAGGTTATCCTAGATAAACTAGGTCCACACTAAGGTTTTAGGTCCAAAACTAGTTAATTAGTTTATAAGGTCACTAGCTAGTACTAACTAATGAAAGTAATATATAAGTAATATGATATTCTATATATTGGTATATAATAACTAACACTTATGTCTTAACTGTCATAGACATACCTATATATTTTACCTTACATACAAATCTTATACTCTAACTCCTAATATTGCTGCTACACTTTGTTAAAAATCAAATCTAACTGGTATCATTATCTGATACTGGACTCACCAACCTAACCACCTGGACACATAAACACTTGAGCCACTCATCCCCAGTTACTGAACATTAAACCACACCCAAAATTAAGATATACTCATTGATACTAACAAGTACAAGGTCTAACATTATACCACTAACTCACTACAGCAACTTACCATACTAATAGTGACTAACATCTACTTATTAACCCAGATATACACCCCAACTAACTACCAGTTACTAACATTCACAACCCATAACTGCCACTAGATTAACTACACTAATAATAATAACTAGCAGATATCATATATAAACTAACTGTATCTTAGTTATCTCTAACTAAATTAACTATGGATAATTAACCTCAAGACTATCCAACTGATACAACCTCTAAATATACTAATTGCTAACACCATGCTTGACACTCCATACCCCGACTAACTGATGTACTCTATAAAATAATATTCATAGTTGATCCCCCTAACAACTGATACTAATAACTGAAATTAAACCTAACCATCTAGCCTATACTCGACAGTGGATGCCCACTATGCTGTTACTACTAAATACATAAGTATCATAATAGTTTCCCCCAAGTGATCACATATCCTACTGCTCTACTCTCGAACTCCAACTTGCTGTCATTTCCTCAACATTCTGATACTCTCTAAGTATCAGAGAACTTGAGCACAAAACCTCCCCTTTAGATCTACTGAACTCCCTTTCAATCCTTACACACCATATACTATATAACCAATAGCTTCTTACTGCAAGTGCAGTGAATTGCACTGCAGTTCCTAGACTCGAGCCCCCCTTAAACTTGTGCAATATACCCCAATCTGCTACTGCCCGAGAAGCAAGGCTCCCAAAAACTGACACACACCGGTTGTAACAAAACCAAATAAACCACCAACAAATGCAAGGCATTGCAGTGCTCTTAAGCACTGGTGCTGCTGCAACCTTCACAGGGACTCACATACTGATATACACAGGTACACACACTGTTTTTATTTTGCACATACTGAAATCAGGATGTTGGTTTCTAGGATACACACATACACAGGTATTGACACTGATACACTAGACCTATACACCTACACACCTACACACAGAATTTACTCACTCCCACATTATTTTGCACAGCTGCACACACTGGAATGTACATAGGTTCTCAGGTATTGGGACACACACTGATAGTCACATACTGATCTATACTCTGCTCACTGATACCTTAGGTTCTCACTCATACCCACTCAGATCTACACATAGGCCAGGTCAGACCACACACTCGAGTATGATCTGCACCTAATATTTATCTGTGCACAAGACCTCATAGGCACAAAAGAACTGAGCTCTGATACTAATACTTAACAATACAGTCTGATACATGTATAGACAAAAGGGCATGAACATGTATGTGACCGATATAGACAAGGTCTGATGCTAAACACAAAATCCGACTGCTGCTCCTTCTTGCAGTGCACTTAAAGTGCATTGCTACTACTGTGCAGTTGATATCAAACTTCCCCTTTCATCTAATGTCTGATGAGTGATCTAACACAATGCCCGACTCTCCAACTAACACTGAGGTCTGATATTAATATCATCTGATATAACTAATAACTGTTGCTATTAGATCCTAAACCCGACACTCTAATGCAAATGATAACATGTGAAATGCTAATAAAGCCTGCCATTGTTCAACTCTTAACTTACTATTTGCAACAGAAACTCCAACTTAATGTCTGATACAAGAGGCACAAAAGTATGATACATGATGAACCCTGACTACCTATTACCCAATTGACAGTGCACACAGTGCACTGTCACAACTGCCAATTGTTGTGCATTTCTCCCAAGCTTGCACAAATAAACCCCCTCCACCTTGTTGCTATGAGCCAGACACACTAATGCACAACATAGATACCATGATACTCTAAATGTACACACATAGGCACAAGTTTCCCTCACCCTGAGAACACAGCCACACACCCAAGCAAAATGTCCGACTGCACAGGAAATGCCTAAACCATCTACTGAAACTCACAGCCAAAAACCCATAGGTATAAATATACATATATGTAAATATATATATAGGTTCCGAGGAATTAGGAAAATATTCATCCTTCTTGGCATAACAACAAATATCTAGTATGTGGAAATCGAATTTCACCTAGTTACTCATGAACCCAAACTTAAAACCCTAAAAATCAAGATCAAAACTAAATGTAGGAGATGTTAACATGCCTACTCGAAATCCCTAGGTTTGGGGTTCCAGAAATTTGGGGAGAACACCCGAAAATTCACCAAAACCCTAGATCTCCTAGGTTTTCATGTAGAATCCCTAAAATTTGAGATCTACACAGCAAGGGGGTTCCTAGAGGGCAATAATCAACAAAAAACAAGAATTAAAGGGGAAAAAATCGGATTTTTACCTATTGAGATGGTTCCTCCAATGGAAGTTCTTCTTCCCCAGGATTCCTTGACCCAAGCTCCTTGTTTCCCTTGCTTTGGAGGAGGAAGATGAATCCCTAGGGTTAGATTCCGAAATCTGGAGGTGGGAAAATGATTTTCTTGATGGAGGCTAGGGTTTCTTCCTTCATGAAGGAAAAGAGGGCTCCCTTTTATATTAAAACCAAGTTAGGGTTTCTATGCATAGTTTTAGGTTAAACCCCTCCCCCCAGGTTAGGTCATGTAGAACCTAATTAACTAAGGTTTAGTCAGTCTAAGGTTTGAGGTCCAAACCTAAAGTTTGAATTCTAGGGTTTCTCTAGAACTGGGTTTTCAAATTAGGTTTAGCCATTAGGGTTTGTCCTAATGAGTTCTAGGGTTTGACCTAAAACCAAATATCACTAACAACATATAAATAGTTTTAAAACTCAGCAGATAAATTAAACACATAATTATTCAAATAGTAAAATTACACAAATGCCCTAATCTGGAAATATGGTAGTGACAAGTCTACCCTCCTTAAAAGAATTTCGTCCTCGAAATTTAAAGTCCTCATAGTAGTGTTTATTTATTATTTTATTTCTCATCAATAGTTAAATTCATCAATCACAAATCTGGTAGTAATCCACCCTCCATTTCCTCAATCTCAAAATTTTTGAAATTACTGTATTCTTGCAATATCCTCGAAAATAAAAATCAAAGTCCATTTTCCTTACAATTCCCACGAATCAAAAAAAAAATTTATACTCGGAATTTGATATCTGTTCCTCAAATTTAATTTCAATCAATGTATTGAATCTCGTCCCAAAAAGTCTGAATCCAAACAATAATCCATCAGTGATCTGATTCTTCAGTTTCCTTTTTCCCCAAAATACTCAACAGTGCGACACTGCAACGTCTCCAATATAAAATTTTAAAATTCATAACTGTGGTCAAATAAATATAATGACAATCTCCTAAATCTTCGCAAAATTTTTTTTTCATCACCAATTTTATCGTATCATAACCTTCCTAAAATTAATAAATCCTCAGTTTTGCCATGTTAATTTCTTAACTCTCCATTTAAGTTAATATTTTATCCTCGAGTTCCAATCATCCTCAATCTTCGTAAAAATCAATGATCCATCAATTCTGTTATATTACTCATCAACTCTTTATTTAAGTGAATGCTTAACCTTGAAATTTTTTTTTATTTTTTTTTTCATCTTGTCCCTTTTGTCAAGTCATAACCCTCTTCATAGATCTTTGTTACGGTCAAAACCCCAATGATCATGGTCTAAGAAATTCACCTACAGTCATACAACCTGTAATCAAAATGTACGGTCATGTGTCTTTTGTCATAGTACTGCAGTCTCTGTCAGGGTGTACTACTAGCTATATTCTAACAAGAAAATCATGAATACAAGCCACGGTACTATGGATTCAATCAATCAATCAAATAGATAGGAACAGAATGAAGGAAAGAACAGAACCTGCTAACACATTACCTGCAGTATCTCCTATCTCTAACATACACTTAACTCTAGCATATTCACTAACTAATTCCTATTCCTGTACACTGGTACCCATATCAACTAATTATTTGTCCACAACATCCATGAATACATCTATATTGCACATACCAGTCTATTAATACCAAAATCTAATACTAAGGACCTCTAACACAATCATAAGTCAAAAGATGCATGTAAGGTTTGATACCTCTATCTCTATAGGTACCTCTGTTCTACTACAAGTAGACCCACTGCTAGTTCTCTATCCTACTACAATTATTCATACTAACTGTTATTATCACTCAAGTGCACACCAAGTGCAACACACCATACTAAATACTACTCTCTCTAATACAACTCTAGATGGACACCCAAGTCTTGTTTGCAGTGCCATCTCAATCATGTCCAAGTTAACAGATCCTTTCGTATGCACTTTATCCACTCATATCCTAATATATTTCTTACCCACCATAAATTAATCCTCAAAATAAGATCATCTAAGTTTAACTTCTTGAACAATTTAAAATAAATGCATACACTTCCTCAAAGTCAAGTACTCTATATCGAAATAAAATTTCAATCACTTCTAAAAATCTTTATAGCTTTGACTATGTTTATTGAATCAAATTTTTGAATCCTCAATATTTTAACAACATAACATCGCATTAAAACCCTTTATGTGTATACATATTTTTTTTTTAGCACACCCGGTATTAATCATCAAATTGAACATCAGGCTCCCTTAATCCTTAACACAATTCCTTGATACTTAATTATTTACATAGATCATCCAATTACATAATCATGATTATCCAGGACGGATATGCTGGCTCTGATACTAACTCTTGGAATCATCACTGATACTCTTTCTCCTTCTATCTATAGTGCCAATACTAACTATAACACACCTATCATAGAACTATTGCTACAAGGCACTACGCTATGGGTTAACTCTAGATAAATGCCTACTGCTCACATGTCCAACTAGGAAACACTTACAACTCACAAGCAACATTCAGTCAATACTAAAACTCAAGACACAGACATAATTACAAGTCACTACTTATCATACTTAACAAGGGATCCTCAAAAAATAGAAGCTCAAAAAGGAACTGGACTGAGGACTAAGGGTATTCTACTGCTAGCAAACAGAAGAAACAATAGAAAAATCCTGAATCAACAGAAATAGATAAGTGTTGAGATGATACTTTAAGAACCAATTTAAGATACAACCTGATAATCATACACGTCTGTCAGAAATTATGACACTCAGAATCCTCGCCACGCTAGTAAGCATAGGTGCGATAACCGACAGGTTCCGTAACTAAGGTATGCAACCCTATAATCATGTCATTTAGAATCCTCGCCATGCCAACCGGTATGGCTGCGAGAGACTCTAAGGTTCATAACTACAGTATGTACATTCTAGTCAGGTTCCTACGTTCTCGTCACGACAACTAGTATGGCTGCGATAAATTCTAGGTTCCATAACCAAAGTAGACGTTTTACCTTTCTCACTGTCCTCATCAACATATGTCATCAGATGATATCGTAAAGTTTAGTCCGTAAAATTTATCTCGAAAATCAAAACTCAACAACGACACCAAGAGTTTAAATTTAACAACTCGTCAACAAGAATCAAACTCAATATCAACGAGTAAGGATGGACGGAAACAAGGGCAAAGGATTTAAATTGGAAATTGTAATAAGATTCTCAAGGGGTCGTCCCAGGAATCTCTCAAGAATTTGTGATTGAGTATCATCTCTCATCCTAGTATCCTATGTCCTATATTCTATAGCAGGCACGTAGTAGTACAACTAAGACGTCGCACTACTATGACATCGCACAACTTGAGAAGTCAGACCTGCATGGGCCACCACTAAAAACGTGTCATGACCCGCACCCGGTATAGGGGCACGAGTGCGTGGGTACGTCCAGCCTACGCCGCAGCATCGGCGGTAGAACGCTGTCTAGGTCATGTAACTATCTAATCAACTCACGTGAATACCCAACTCCATAAGGAGACGTGGATATCATAAAATAATGCTAGAAATACTCAATCACTTAATCTAAAGCACGATGAGATATCAAGGCAAGCAAGAAATATAAGACGAATCTAACGACAAAATAATCATACCTGCAATCATTAACTTCCAATCCCCAAGTGTCGGAAACCAGTCTACTAAGGTCACAGTCTGGAAAAATATTTTCCAGTCAGGAAGGAGCAAAGTACAAACACTAACAGCAGTTTCATTAAGTTGACAAAAACTATAAACAGTGTAAGAAATACAAGATGAGAATATATGCTGAAAATGTGAAGTACTGGAGAAATAAAATAGGCAATAGAGCATCTAGCAATGAACAATAAACAGTGAATGATAGAATAAGTGAATCTGAATAAAATAGACATATATCTAAGTGTTTGAAATATTAGTTTATTATGTGATCGGCTTGGGACTAGATCAGGCTGGTTATATATGATTAGCTATGATTCTTGAAGGTCAGGCTAACCATATGGTTAGCTATGATGCATGATAATGGTCAGGCTAATCATATATAACAGCTATGAAGCATGATGATGGTCAGGCTGCACCCGACGTGAGAGGTGGGGTGAGCTATGATGCACGATAAGTTTGGATATGATCACATAATCTACTAATAGTTCCCCATCCCCCAGCTAGCACGGTGGATTCCAATCACGACTCCTCATGATGGGGATCTAGGGTGCTAACTCGTGTATCCATAGTGTCAGAATCAAGTATGAAATACACTACAATTAATAGAAGTAATCAACAATGAAAACTGTCAGAGAATGTACTCGCCTGTGGTCCTGAGCAGAGTGTGAGGATCGATGTCCAAAGCGGGATCACAATGACCTATTTATGGAATATCAAAGTCAAAATAATGAATTAGGAAAATAACATGTTTAACCAATTAAATGCGAGGCCTCTAGGTCAATTCTGAGGTTTACTGGTCAATACTAGGTTATCCTAGATAAACTAGGTCCACACTAAGGTTTTAGGTCCAAAACTAGTTAATTAGTTTATAAGGTCACTAGCTAGTACTAATTAATGAAAGTAATATATAAGTAATATGATATTCTATATATTGGTATATAATAACTAACACTTATGTCTTAACTGTCATAGACATACCTATATATTTTACCTTACATACAAATCTTATACTCTAACTCCTAATGTTGCTGCTACACTTTGGTAAAAATCAAATCTAACTGGTATCATTATCTGATACTGGACTCACCAACCTAACCACCTGGACACATAAACACTTGAGCCACTCATCCCCAGTTACTGAACATTAAACCACACCCAAAATTAAGATATACTCATTGATACTAACAAGTACAAGGTCTAACATTATACCACTAACTCACTACAGCAACTTACCATACTAATAGTGACTAACATCTACTTATTAACCCAGATATACACCCCAACTAACTACCAGTTACTAACATTCACAACCCATAACTGCCACTAGATTAACTACACTAACAATAATAACTAGCAGATATCATATATAAACTAACTGTATCTTAGTTATCTCTAACTAAATTAACTATGGATAATTAACCTCAAGACTATCCAACTGATACAACCTCTAAATAGACTAATTGCTAACACCATGCTTGACACTCCATACCCCGACTAACTGATGTACTCTATAAAATGATATTCATAGTTGATCCCCCTAATAACTGATACTAATAACTGAAATTAAACCTAACCATCTAGCCTATACTCGACAGTGGATGCCCACTATGCTGTTACTACTAAATACATAAGTATCATAATAGTTTCCCCCAAGTGATCACATATCCTACTGCTCTACTCTCGAACTCCAACTTGCTGTCATTTCCTCAACATTCTGATACTCTCTAAGTATCAGAGAACTTGAGCACAAAACCTCCCCTTTAGATCTACTGAACTCCCTTTCAATCCTTACACACCATATACTATATAACCAATAGCTTCTTACTGCAAGTGCAGTGAACTGCACTGCAGTTCCTAGACTCGAGCCCCCCTTAAACTTGTGCAATATACCCCAATCTGCTACTGCCCGAGAAGCAAGGCTCCCAAAAACTGACACATACCGGTTGTAACAAAACCAAATAAACCACCAACAAATGCAAGGCATTGCAGTGCTCTTAAGCACTGGTGCTGCTGCAACCTTCACAGGGACTCACATACTGATATACATAGGTACACACACTGTTTTTATTTTGCACATACTGAAATCAGGATGTTGGTTTCTAGGATACACACATACACAGGTATTGACACTGATACACTAGACCTATACACCTACACACCTACACACAGAATTTACTCACTCCCATATTGTTTTGCACAGCTGCACACACTGGAATGTACATAGGTTCTCAGGTATTGGGACACACACTGATAGTCACATACTGATCTATACTCTGCTCACTGATACCTTAGGTTCTCACTCACACCCACTCAGATCTACACATAGGCCAGGTCAGACCACACACTCGAGTATGATCTGCACCTAATATTTATCTGTGCACAAGACCTCATAGGCACAAAAGAACTGAGCTCTGATACTAATACTTAACAATACAGTCTGATACATGTATAGACAAAAGGGCATGAACATGTATGTGACCGATATAGACAAGGTCTGATGCTAAACACAAAATCCGACTGCTGCTCCTTCTTGCAGTGCACTTAAAGTGCATTGCTACTACTGTGCAGTTGATATCAAACTTCCCCTTTCATCTAATGTCTGATGAGTGATCTAACACAATGCCCGACTCTCCAACTAACACTGAGGTCTGATATTAATATCATCTGATATAACTAATAACTGTTGCTATTAGATCCTAAACCCGACACTCTAATGCAAATGATAACATGTGAAATGCTAATAAAGCCTGCCATTGTTCAACTCTTAACTTACTGTTTGCAACAGAAACTCCAACTTAATGTCTGATACAAGAGGCACAAAAGTATGATACATGATGAACCCTGACTACCTATTACCCAATTGACAGTGCACACAGTACACTGTCACAACTGCCAATTGTTGTGCATTTCTCCCAAGCTTGCACAAATAAACCCCCTCCACCTTGTTGCTATGAGCCAGACACACTAATGCACAACATAGATACCATGATACTCTAAATGTACACACATAGGCACAAGTTTCCCTCACCCTGAGAACACAGCCACACACCCAAGCAAAATGCCCGACTGCACAGGAAATGCCTAAACCATCTACTGAAACTCACAGCCAAAAACCCATAGGTATAAATATACATATATGTAAATATATATATAGGTTCCTAGGAATTAGGAAAATATTCATCCTTCTTGGCATAACAACAAATATCTAGTATGTGGAAATCGAATTTCACCTAGTTACTCATGAACCCAAACTTAAAACCCTAAAAATCAAGATCAAAACTAAATGTAGGAGATGTAAACATGCCTACACGAAATCCCTAGGTTTGGGGTTCCAGAAATTTGGGGAGAACACCAGAAAATTCACCAAAACCCTAGATCTCCTAGGTTTTCATGTAGAATCCCTAAAATTCGAGATCTACACAGCAAGGGGGTTCCTAGAGGGCAATAATCAATAGAAAACAGGAATTAAAGGGGAAAAAATCGGATTTTTACCTATTGAGATGGTTCCTCCAATGGAAGTTCTTCTTCCCCAGGATTCCTTGACCCAAGCTCCTTGTTTCCCTTGCTTTGGAGGAGGAAGATGAATCCCTAGGGTTAGATTCCGAAATCTGGAGGTGGGGAAATGATTTTCTTGATGGAGGCTAGGGTTTCTTCCTTCATGAAGGAAAAGAGGGCTCCCTTTTATATTAAAACCAAGTTAGGGTTTCTATGCATAGTTTTAGGTTAAACCCCCCCCCAGGTTAGGTCATGTAGAACCTAATTAACTAAGGTTTAGTCAGTCTAAGGTTTGAGGTCCAAACCTAAAGTTTGAATTCTAGGGTTTCTCTAGAACTGGGTTTTCAAATTAGGTTTAGCCATTAGGGTTTGTCCTAATGAGTTCTAGGGTTTGACCTAAAACCAAATATCACTAACAATATATAAATAGTTTTAAAACTCAGCAGATAAATTAAACACATAATTATTCAAATAGTGAAATTACACAAATGCCCTAATCTGAAAATGTGGTAGTGACAGGATAACCCCCTATCTCCTCATCAAGAGCACAATCTGAAGCCCCAGCATCTTCAATGAGATTATCGACTGTGTTGGCACTAAGCATACTCAGAAAGTTCAAAGGCTTATCTCTACTATCTACAACCTTGTCCTGCTTGACATTTCTGGCCTGATGGAAGAAGAGGTAGGATACCCATTTGTTGATATGGGCCAAATCAGAGGGCTCTTTGTAGAAGGTGATGCATACAAGATAGCGGCTCATCAGCTCCTGGTACACTGCCACTGCCCGAGGGTTTGTATCCCTCAGCTCCCTGTTTGTAGGAACGTACTCTTCATAAGGAGTGTCTCCCATTGGTAGCTTTGAGATATCTGCTATCTCATGAAGGGCTAAGCCCAACTCACCTATCGGAGTGGCAAAAGTCCCAGTGAGCGAATTATATTGTTCCATCAAAGCTAAGAACAAGTTGGGGTTGAGAGGCAGCCCAACACTAGGGGCACTCACAGCCGCGAACAAGCCAATACTTTCCAGCTCCATCTGGAAGTGCTTCAGGGCCCAGGCAGTTAAACTGGCCCATCAAAGATTCTGAGGGCTAAGCCATCCACTAGTGAAAGGGTTAACCTTGGGGTATACTCCTCCCTGTCCCATAAAGTTATTGCAGAAAGTCGCTATTTGAATCGGCTGGATCAGTGAAGTATCTTTACAAAGGACGCTGCACGGTAGTAATCCTCTGAAAGGCATAACAGGGCCTGAAAGACTGCTCACAAAGGCTCCTTGGTTCAATCCTTTCTTATAAAAGATCTTCCCTGGCTGGCCGTGAAGATCGGGAGTCAGAGTCCATATCATCTTCCTGGGATGAGTGGCATGGAAGAATGCTGAGATAGGGTAATCACTAGGCATCCTTGGCAGATACATGACCATGACCTCAGCAGAAAATGCCCAATCTTCCTTCTTGGGCTTAGTCTGGGATTGTTTATCGATAACATCCCCAAATAAGTAACCTGGTTTCTTATATTCAGTGCCATCTATATACGTCAGGGGATCCCCACTGATCATACTCAGCAACATTCGTTCTCCTTGGACCGAGATCAGAGTTCTCCTTTCTTGAGGATACTCGGTTCCAGAGATGGGGAATGTCATATGGGACAAGTCCTCCAGATAGTTGGAATTCAGCATCCCAGCAACAGAGCCCATCACTTCAGCCAAAGGAGGGATCTGTAGGTCTACTGCAAAAAGCAAGAAAACAAGTCAGTTTTACGCTAGACGCTACACTCTTGCAGTATACGCCAAAGCCTAACAGTCTGAGCTTTTATGCCAAACTGCAAAAACTTGAGTCTTATGCTGGAATATATTTCCAGTGCGTAAAACTCAAGGTTGGCCGTATACGCCAAAATCTAATAGTCTGAGCCTTTACGCCAGACTGCCAAAATTTGAGTTTTTATGCTGGAATTTACATCCAGCGCGTAAAACTCAAAGTTTGCAGTATACGCCAAATTTTGACAGTCAGAGTTTTTATGCTAGACTGCAAAAATATAGAGTTTTTACGCTGACACATTAGGAATGTGGGCGTATTATTGCGCATACACATACAACGTGTGCGAAAGGTTCTCTATTCTCTCGAAGTCTTTACTTGTAATGCCCGGTGCACAGCTAGACGATGGAGCACTTCGTTCAGAATGAGCCTCGCTTGGCCTAGTAGGGGTCGCTCGTGCTTGAGCAGTGGAGCGAGATAAAGAGGCGACTTTCTTTCCCTTAGAGACGGAGGCCTGTTTTGGTGCCATGGCGAAACTCAGAGTTCTCAGAAAAGAGACAAAGACGAAGAGTTCTCAAAGAGACGAAGGGTTTTTTTTGCAAAGACAGATGAAGTGTTTTTCTCTTTCAGGCTATTTATAGAGTTCAGATAACTCTTCGAATCCCTAACCAAATCCAATTTTTAATAATCGGTTATGATTGGGGACCACGTCAGCCTATCATTTAAAAAGGAAGACGGATAGTCTTACTGTGTAATAGATCTATGATTTTATGCTCAGAAGCTTTTACGCTCAGAAGCTACAAATCTACAGTTTTACGCTCAGGAGCTTTTACGCTCAGAAGCTATAAATCTATAATTTTACTCTCAGAAGCTACAAATCTACGGTTTTACGCTCAGAAGCTTTTTCGCTCAGAAGCTACAAATCTACGGTTTTACGCTCAGAAGCTACAGATGGCCAATTATAAGGATTTACGCAAAAAATGCTCCTTTTTGGCTATAAAATATTCCAAGTGCCTGAAACACACAGATGTCAGTATTGAAGATGACTCTTCTTCTTGGGCCATTGGAAGTTCATTCGAAGTCTAGCCAGAATCCTTTACATCGAAGTTCAAGTATGGCCTGTTCGACGGACATTTCTTGCCCTGTTTCGAGGAATTTTTGGGAAGCCATTCTTGAAGATGATGTTCTGAACAGAAATTCTTCGTATCAGAGAAGTGACAATTCAAAATTCTATGCGACTCCTTATCCAAAAATAGTATGACAGTTGGATCTTTAAGACAACTTAATGCTAAAGAGATTTTTACGCATCTTCCGTTACGCGTAAAAGTTGGGACGTGACCGGATAAGCGTTTATCAGAGTCAGCGTAAAAAATTACTCAGACGTGTCGAAGCTGCACATTATCAGACTTCCTCACAGCAATATGGAAAATCAGCAATGCATAAAAGAAGACAAGTTTATTAATCATGATTACATATGATGGAAATCTATTTTACAAAGGATTTTTCATTTTTATTATTACAAAGGATATGTCATTAAACAACAACCTGGGCCTTTTTTTACATAGGATTTTTCATTTCAAGATCATGATGGAAATCTACTACGCTAGGTTCTCGTCTGACGGAGATCTTCAGTTCTTCTTCTAAGGCACTTCATCGGCTTCTTCGGCCGATGAACAAGAAAATGGTCAATGGCAGGAGGATACAGAACTGGGCCTACTTAAATTATTCAAGCCCACCCTCTATATGCCATGGTAGCCATGCCTAGAATTGTGTTAGGGATTCAGACCCAACACAATACTGGAAGACAGGGCTAAGCTGCCCACCTGCGTCCAGCTTCATAATAGAAAAAAATACAGCTAGCAAGCTGTGCGGTCCGATGAGACCCTTCCTCTCTCCTGGACAAATTATCATATAAAATTGCTGATTATTCCGAGCAAAGGAAGCTATGATATCCTTCCATGATCTATCGTTGTAGAGGATATTTGCTCGAAGATGCCTCTTTTTACGGCTCCTTACATGTTGGAAGAGCATGGTCTTCTTCTTTCTCAGGCCAACCCAATGAATCTCAGCTGCCATCTTCGTGGTAAAGGAAGTATGAAAAAACAGGTTCACTCGCTTGCCTTTATATAGGCAGAAGAGAACATACCAAATCCCAACAACTTCATAAATATCTCCAAAAAATCAGCCTTGCAGAACGAGTCAAATTTGACCGTTTCATTCTTCATTCAAAGTATTTCAAATTACGAGGAATTTGAAAACTTTGAAGGGGGTCTTGTAGAAGCATGAAAATACGCTGGGAAATTATACGCGTAAAACCCCCAACATGCATGAAGCCCGCGTAAAACAGAGCTTCAACACTGTGTGGCATAAAATATGACTTCAGAGCTATTGGCGTACTTCAATACTATTTAGCGTAAAATAGAGCTCCAGAACAGCCCGCGTAAGGCAAGCACTTCCAGGCTGTTTTGGCGTAAAAAGATTGCTACACCTCCCTCCAGCGTAAAATATGTCTATATTTAATGCAGTGTGAAGTTGTACGAGAAATTCTTCGTATTCCTCGAATAAACCTGTCAGACAGAACAGTGAACCTGACTCCTAACAAAGAGTACTGCACGACGATCGAGAGGACGACTGTAATGATGATTCTGCACAGAGGCCCATGTTGTCGTTTAATGACATATCCTTGATACAATTCATTTTTACGCATTCAAGGAATACGCTACCTTATTTTCATGGGCAGAAATGAGTCTTTACGCTCAACATGAGATAAAATCAGAAGCCACGTGAAAAGTTGTTTCTCGTACAAAGCTCGAGGAATATCTCTGCAGTTAACGCACGAGATGGGGGCAGATCTATGTATTTAATGCACGAGATTTTGTTCTATTTTTAATGACTGGGAGAGCTAAAACTAGGGCTAATATGCTCACATTACCATCCTTGCATGTTACGCCAATCTGCTATTTTCAACTATAGAATTACATCGTATGCTATCTCCTCGAAATACGCCAATTCAGGCTATATTTGCAAAGGTATGTGATAAGGCTATTTAGCCCAGAATATGCTCAAGACCTCAATCAGGAAGGATAATTGGCTAGTTTACGCTGGTTACCTATTTATACGGCATCAAGCTTTACGCAGAATTTTGGCTTTTACGCCAACAAGACAGCTATTTGGCTTTTATGCCAACAAGACAGCTATTTGGCTTTTACGCCAATAAGACAACTATTTGGCTTTTACGCCAATAAGGGAGCTACTTGGCTTTTATGCCAACAAGACAGCTATTTAGCTTTTATGCCAACAAGACAGCTACATGGCTTTTACGCCAACAAGACAATTATTTGGCTTTTATGCCAACCATCTTTACGCAAGGACAGGTTATCGACGTGGCTTGCATGCCGTGATCTTTGATGAGCGATTATACGCGTTACCTCATAATGGGACACGCATCATACGCGAATTGAGGAGATCATTCAGACGTGGGTAGCAGTTATTATAACAGTCGCGTAAAGAGTGCAACTCTCTTCACAGTTTGGCTTCTACGCCGACTGGATAGTTACTGTGACTGATCTCTATAAATAGAGACCTCCGGTCACAGAAAAAAAATGTCGAGATCAAGAAGATCGAGGAGAGGATCAAGATCAGAGATCAAAAGATCAGAGAGAGAGAGAGAGAGAGAGCACAGACAGAGAGTAGTGATTAACAACTTTGACAACGAGAATCCAATCCCTCCTGCAATATTTAAAGCTTTTTCTTCTTCTACAACACTTCTTCATCATCGTGTGGTCCAAGGGACAAAGTGATCGACCGCAGATCAGACTCCTATAGCAATTTTTCCCCAGAATTATTTTTATTGTACTTAACATCCTCGTATAGGATTAATTGTACTTCTTTTTTTCTTGTTTGTAAACAAAAAAGGGTTTCGTATAAACCTACTTTCAATTTCTTTTGCTTATCATCAAACACATATTTAATTAAATAAAAAGGCAAAAATACCCCTATTCTGGAATGTGGTAGTGACACGAGTATAATACACTTGTACACATTTGAATACTTGAACATCTTCTGCAAAACACCTGAGTATACATATAACTCGTGCACCTGAAACCAGGACCCGCTCATGACAATTTTGTTTGCTTATGTATTTTTCTTGGATTTTATTATGTATATCCTCATGCTTGGTTTAACTTGGATTATCTTGGACATGGAAGAATAAATTATAAGTTGGTAAGTCTCGTCGTATTACTCTTATATCGCATGGTGCAACACCATACGTGCTAGGCTTTTCATTATGCCATAAAATTGATCTTAAGGTACGACTGGAAAGATAACTTAATAGATGGTGCACAAAACCTATATAACGTGTTTGGATTTTTCGAGCGGGCGGGAAGCCTCCCCAACAATGCATTCATGTACTAATAACCCACTAGATTATTTGCAGGTTACGGGGGAACCTCGTTTGGTGTAGAAACCCCCTTAGTATGAGCTAAGGCATGGAGTTCGCTCTGGAGCCGTGGAGCGTTGCGTTTGAAACTGAAGAACATATATAAGAAATAATGTTGGAACATCACCTATGTATCATTCCATATTTGTAGCCACTTGGCACACTTTTATTATTTTGAGAGAGAGGATTTGAGCGACTTGTAATATCGGCCTAGCGCCGCTTGCAATACTGATTCAATATAAATAAAGTGCTTGTTTTACTTACATACTTGTGTTGTTCAATACTTTCATTATAACGACTCTGTGAACTTGTTATCAATCGCCTGTTCATTTCTTATTACGCTGAATTTAGACTATCTGTGCGAATCTGTGGCTTAGCCATTTTATCGCCTGTTCGGATCATGGCATTGCATGGGTACAGCTTATGATCGTGCGACATCACATCCAGATGGGAACGATTGTCCTACGGGAGCGCTTGTACGGTGATTCGTGCCTAGTGGGGACGATCGATTCCTGTGGAAGGTCGGGGCATGACAGAGATCTCTTTATAACGTCATTAGTAAGGCCCATCCCATATTCTAGATTCTAGATTCAAAATGTAGGATCTTATTTTGTAGAATAGTAAGTCCCATCATCCCTAGTTCTAATTTCTAGATTTTCGGTCCTATCCTACCTATAGGTGCTGAGGGTTTGGCCTCCCAATTTCTATATTCTAGATTGTAGGAACTTATTTTCTATAATAGTAAGTCCCAATTTTGAGTCCAACTTTCTAGATTCTAGATTTTATATTATTATTTTTCTACATCCATTTTTGACCAAACAATCTTTGGGACCGACGCTCACTTTATCATTTCCTCATATTCTCATACAAACCCAACACATTCTATATTTACCTTTTTTTTTAAATGTTGGGCCCATATTGAATTGGAGAGTCCCAACTACTAATGATGCTCTTAAAGATCTCGCTAAGGAGAGGGTTATGGTTGTAATTTGATTTATAATTATTTTGTAAAGTTCTCTCATTTATTCAATAAAGATTTTTTCCCCTAGTCCCATAGAGTAGGTTGATCTTGAAAAATTATTATATGCTTTGTATTTATTATTCGGTTATTATGTGGTTTGTTATCCTCATCATTATAAGAGCATTGTCGTGTACTCACTTCCAAGTGTTGCAAAATATTTTGGACTATGTATAGTTTAGAAATTTATGTCTCTAAAATATTTTTAAATATAGATATAATTAACCATGTCTAATCCTAAATTAAATTAGACTATGAATAAGTGTTTAGCAATGAAGATAGATAGAATTATTATCATGTCCCGATCTCCCGCAGGTAATCGGCCATCCCCGCTAGGCGAAAATCAACGTGCTAGTGCTCCCGCGGGACAATCTTTTCTATCTGGACGTGATGCTGCACGAGCGTAAGTCACGCTCGTGCAAGACCAAGATACGAACATGCGATAAAATGACTAAGCCACAGAGTCGTACAGATAGTCTGAGTACAGCGGAATAAGAAAGGTATAGGCAATTGGTAACAAGTTCACAAAGTCATCAATAGCGAAAGTATTGAATAATACAAGTATAGAAGTAAAATAAGCTCTTTATTCATATTGGACAAGTATTACAAGCGGTGCTAGGCCGAGATTACAAGTCGCTCAAGCCCTCTCTCTCTGAAACAGTAAAAGCGTGCCAAGTGGCTATATTTATGGAATGATGTAACCTCTGTATCCTGAAATTCTAGCCTAAATGTTATTGTTAGGTTAATTTGGGGCTAGTGGGATTTTTTTTATAATTTTTAGTTAATTAAAAACTAGTAACACTAATTTATTATGACTATTAAGAATTTATTTTAGGTCCAAACTTAATTAAAAATATCCTAAACTTTTATTTTAGGTTCTAAATAATCAGATATAATTTCTTTAATTTTTTGGGAATTTTTTGATTATTTTTAGCATTTATTTTTAGTTAATTAGGGAAAACTGAATTAAAAACTAATTTCTGAAAAAGAAATCCCAAAAAGTAATTATTTCTGCCCAGTCAGCCAACAGGGGCCCACCTGTCAGCCTCCCGTAGTGAACTGGGTGGGGCCCGCCTGTCAGCTACTGCGGGGTGGGTGTGGGTGCGCCGAGCCGAGCCGCGTCCTAGTTCGAGTCGGACTGATCTGAGCCGAGCCGCATCGAACCGTGACCGTTCGATCTGAGTAGGCAGCGTCGGATGGCTGCCACGTGGCGCTCTCCTAGCCACGGCCGCTATCTCTCTCCTCTATATATATAATAGTTTAAGTTATTAATTTCTAGGGTTTTCTTTGAGCCGAATTTTAGAGAATTGCCATCTAGGGTTCCTTCATCTTCCAGAAGCCATTGTGCATAGGTTCGGACTCCAAATAAGGTCTAGTTTCTTGCGTTAGAACGATATTAAGGTTAGATTTTTGAATATATAAATTGTTTTACTAAATTATGAGTATTAAATTCTAGAAAATTCGTAGAGCACAGCATGTCCAAAAATAGACATATTTTAATTTTTTTACAATTTCGGGAGAACCAGGAATCAGAATCATGAACCATTTAAAATTTTGGAAAGCTAATGTCGAGATAATTGACATATGTTTTTCCCAGAATTTAATTCTAAGTATTTATATACTATTAATTCCGTAGAACTTTTAGGTTAGAATTTAACCATCGATGCACGATACGAAATTTGTATGTGCCATAATTCACAAACGAATTTGAATTCGAACAAGCGGTAAATTTTAGCATATTTTTGATGATAAAATCTACGAGAAATCATGCATAAAAGTCAAGTTTGTGTCGGTTGACTTTTCGGTCAATAGATCGTCTCGATTTGCGTGCCATGAGTCTCGAGTCGATAAAAATTTAGCTTCTTTTGGGCAAAATTTAGTTTTGACATAAAAATCAGAATAATAAGATTGAAATAAGATTTTAGAGTAATTATTCCAAAATTAAATAAATTAAAATAAATTATATTTTGACATGGTAAAATTGTAATACATAGGTTATTTGGACTGTGACTTGGATTCTGATTCATACCAGCAAAGGACCACAGGCGAGTACATTATCTGATAGTTTTTTATCTATGATATCCTCTATGTTCATTGTATTTAGTATAAATATCTATATTTCTTGACACGAGGGTTACACGAATTGGTATATCCGGATCTCGTCATGAGATGTTATTCCTTGTATATGGTGTATCGTGTACAAGTCTTATTTCATTATTTATCTTGTGCATATACAGACACTGATTCTTGGGGAGACTTGCTACCTTCCTAGAGAATCCCGTGCCATAGCGTACCAAGGTTGGATCTGCTATACCAGTCGGGGTGGGGAGTATTTTAGTGTAGATATGTGATCATACCCTTCATGTACAAGTCTTGTTCTCATGTTAGTATTGGTCATACACCGCACGTATGACTAGCCAGGCCCGTACTCGTGTACAAGTTCCCAAGCCGGTCACATGTTAAAGCTAGTACTCACACACTTACCCATAGTATTCTTCTTCATTGACATATTGTTCCTTCCCGCATTTATTTATAGTATTTTCCAGTATTTTCTTTATTGTATATCTCTCGTACATGTATATGCATCTTGTATATTTCCATCTATTTACTGCTACATAGTTTATATCATTGATGTAGAACTGCTGTTAGAGATGTACTTTGCTCCAACCTGACTGGAAATATTTTTCCAGACTACGCCTTAGAGGACGGCTGTCCGACATTTTATGGACCACAGGGTGAGTAACTGCTGACTTGGACCTTGTAGCCAGGTGTGATTCTGGGAGGTCTAGCCGGGATCAATAGTTATTTAGTTAGTTTTTATTAGCAGTTTATGGTACCGGATTTGTCTCCGGCATACTTTGTTAAGACATGGATATTATTGTTGAGTTAGATTATTCTATTTAGACTTGTGTTGCAATTTGGTTTATTTATTTCGTTGATATCTTATCGTGCTTTAGCTATGTGATTGAGTATTGTTCATATTATTTTGTGCTATCTGTGACTCCTTATGGAGTTGGATGCTCGTATGAGAATGATTAGGTAGCATTGTGACCTAGACAGCGTTCTACCGTCGATGCTGCGGCGTAGGCTGGACGTACCCACGCACTCGTGCCCCTATACCGGGTGCGGGTCGTGACACATTTTTAGTGGTGGCCCATGCAGGTCAGACTTCGCAAGTTGTGCGATGTCATGATAGTGCGACAACTTAGTTGTACTACTGCGTGCCTGCGATAGGATCTAGGATATAGTATACTAGGATAAGACAGGATACTCAATCACAACTAGGAATATTTTCAATCTATATGTCTTGTTATCCCTTCCTTCTGTTCCTTTTCTCGTCTTTTGATTGATTGATTTCTTAGTATCGTAGCTTATATCAGTGATTTTTGCTAGAATGTAGTTAGTAATACACCCTGACAGAGAATACAATACCATGACAAAACAGACCATAAACTATTTTTTTTTTTCTAGATTGTATGTTGTATGACTGTAGGTAGGATTTTTTCTAAGACTCTAATTGTTGGGGGTTTGACCGTAGTGAAGAGTAGTGAAGAGGTTATGACTTGACAAAGAGAGACAAGGGGCCTTAAATTTCGAGGATAAACATTAATGAAGAGTTGAGAACTTAATATGACAGAATTGACGATTTGTTAAAATTATAGATTTTATGAAGATTAGAATATGATTGAAACTGTCATTAAAATATGAGAAATTTAAGAAGATTTTCATTGTATTTATTTGACTGCAAGATATTAATTTTTTTGAGTATTTAATTATTAACTTAAAATTTTAAAGGAAATTGTAATAAGAATGGAATTTGATTTTTATTTCGAGGATTTTCAGGAGTATGATATTTCAAAAATTTTGTGAAATAATAATGTGGATTTACCTCATAATTATTTGGTTTGATGAATTTAATTTTGATGGTAATAAATAAATAAATAAAACAATTAAGGATTTTAAATTTTGAGGACAAATTTTATTTTTAGGTGGGTAGACCTGTAACCTCTGTATCCTTAAATTCTCGCCTATATGTTATTTTTAGGTTAATTTGGGGCTAGTGGAATTTTTTCATAATTTTTAGTTAATTAAAAACTAGTAACACTAATTTTCTAGGACTTTCAAGAATTTATTTTAGGTCCAAACTTAATTAAAAATATCCTAAACTTTTGTTTTAGGTTCTAAATAATCAAATATATTTTCTAGAATTGTTTGGGAATTTTTTGATTATTTTTAGCATTTACTTTTAGTTAATTAGAGAAAACTGAATTAAAAACTAATTTCTTAAAAAGAAAACCCAAAAAGTAATTATTTCTGCCCAGTCAGCCAACGGGGGCCCACCTGTCAGCCTCTCGCAGCGAACTGGGCGGGGCCCGCCTGTCAGCTACTGTGGGGTGGGTGTGGGTGCGCCGAGCCGACCGCGAGCCGAGCCGAGCCTAGCCGCGTCCTAGTCCGAGTCGGACTGAGCTGAGACGAACTGAACCGTGACCGTTCGATCTGAGCGGGCAGCATCGAATTGCTTCCATGTGGCACTCTCCGAGCCGCGACTTCTCTCTCTCTCCTCTATATATGTAATAGTTTAAGTTATTAATTTCTAGGATTTTCTTTGAGCCAAATTTTGGAAAATTGCCATCTAGGGTTCTTTCATTTTCCAGGAACCATTACGCATAGCTCCGGACTCCAAACGAGATCCAGTTTCTTACGTTAGAACGATATTGAGGTTAGATTTTTGAATATATAAATTTTTTATAAAATTATGAGTATTAAATTCTGAAAAATTCGTAGAGCACAGCATGTCCAAAAATAGACATGTTTCAATATTTTTGCGATTTCGGGAGAACCAGGAATCAGAATCATGAACCGTTTAAAGTTTTAGAAATATAATGTCGAAATAATTAATATATATTTTTACCAGAATTTAATTCGAAGTATTTATGTACTGTTAATTCTGTAGAACTTCTAGGTTAGAATTTAACCATCGGTGCACGATACGAAATTTGTATGTGCCATAATTCCCAAACGAATTTGAATTCGAACGAGCCATAAATTTAAGCATATTTTTGATGATAAAATCTATAGGAAATTATGCATGAAAGGCAAGTTTGTATTGGTTGATTTTTCGGTCAATAGATTGTCTCGATTTGCGTGCCATGAGTCTCGACTCGATAAAAATTTAGGTTCTTTTGGGCAAAATTTAGTTTTGATATAAAAATCAGAATAATAAGATTAAAATAAAATTTTAGAGTAATTATTTCAGAATTAAATAAATTAAAATAAATTATATTTTGACATGGTAAAATTGTAATACATAGGTTATTTGAACTGTGACTTGGATTCTGATTCATACTAGCAAAGGACCACAGGCGAGTATATTCTCTGATAGTTTCTTATCTATGATATCCTCTATATTCATTATATTTAGTATAAATATCCATATTTCTTGACACGGGGGTTACACGGATTGGTATATCCGGATCTCGTCATGAGATGTTATTCCTTGTATATGGTATATCGTGTACAAGTCTTATTTTATTGTTTATCTTGTGCATGTACAGACACTGATTCTCGGAGAGACTTGCTACCTTCCTAGAGAATCCCGTGCCATAGCGTACCATGGTTGGATCTGATATACCAGTCGGGGTGGAGAGTATTTTAGTGTAGATATGTGATCATACCCTTCATGTACAAGTCTTATTCTCATGTTAGTGTTGGTCATACACCGGACGTATGACTAGCCAGGCCTGTACTTGTGTACAAATTCCCAAGCCGGTCACATGTTAAAGCTAGTACTCACACACTTAGTCATAGTATTCTTCTTCATTGACATATTGTTCCTTCCTGCATTTATTTACAGTATTTTCCAGTATTTTCTTTATTGTATATCTCTCGTACATGTATATGCATCTTGTATATTTTCATCTATTTACTGCTATATAGTTTATAGCATTGATGTAGAACTGCTGTTAGAGATGTACTTTGCTCCATCCTGACTGAAAATATTTTTCCAGACTACGCCTTAGAGGACGGGTGTCCAACATTTTATGGACCACAGGGAGAGTAGCTGCTGACTTGGACCTTGTAGTCAGGTGTAATTCCGGGAGGTCTAGCCGGGATCAATAGTTATTTAGTTAGTTTTTATTAGCAGTTTATGGTACCGGATTTTTCTCCGGCATACGTTGTTGAGACTTGAATATTATTGTTGAGTTAGATTATTCTATTTAGACTTGTGTTGCAATTTGGTTTATTTATTTCTTTGATATCTTATCGTGCTTTAGTTATGTGATTGATTATTGTTCATATGATATTGTGCTATCTGTGACTCCTTATGGAGTTGGAAGCTCGTGTGAGAATGATTAGGTAGTATTGTGACCTAGACAGCGTTCTACCGCCGATGCTGCGGCGTAGGCTGGACTTACCCACGCACTTGTGTCCCTATACCGGGTGTGGGTCGTGACAAATAATACATAGGCAATGTTCCAATATTTTGTCTTATATTTGTACTTCAGCTCCAGATGCAACGTTCCAAGGCTCTAGAGCGAACTCCATGCCTTAACTCGCACGAAGGTGGTTTCTACACCGAATGAGGTTCTCCCGCACTCTATAAATAATCTGGTGGGTTATCAATACATGAATGCACTGGTAGGGAGGCTTCTCGTCCGCTCGATAAATCCAAACACGTTATAAAGGTTTCATGCACCATCTTTTAAGTTATCTTTCTAATCTTTCCTTAGGATCAGTTTTATGGCATAATAAAAAGACTAATACGTGTGGCAGTGTGCTGTGCGATATAAAAAATACGGCAAAACTTACCAACTTACCATTCTTCCTTCCTTGTCCAAGGCAACCAAGTTAAATCAAACACGAGCATATATATGAAATCTAGGGCAACAACATATGCAAACACAAGTGTCGTGAGCGAGGTGCTGTTTCAGAAGAACGAGTTATAAGGATTTCTCAAGTGTGTTGTATTGGATGTCCAAGTGTTCAATTATGCATAAGTGTGTTATCTCATGATCGTTCAGGTATTTCAGATGCAGTTATAGTTACATGTGTGTTATATAGAGCAGTCGTCTATATATAGAGCAGTCGTCTACAATACAATGACTCATACGTAGGTTGCCACAATCGAGCCAACTTAATCTATATGACAGAAGGTCTCTGGCATGACGCCATAAAGGATGGTGCAGTCTCGAGGCAAATATGGAGTGCAAGTAAAACATGTGGCATTGTACCTATCATTTCCATAACAGACGACTACCAGACGACTCCGTCTAGATCAGATCGGCCCTAGTACCCCGGCGACCGTCCGCGGAACTAGATTCGAAAATTCACCTTGTGCACAAGTTCTCCGTTACCATACGTATTCTCAAGTTTTCCAGATTCTCGCAGGTACAGATACAGTTACTGATTCAGGTTCAGGTATGGGTTAAAGTCAAGATTATTCAGTATACAATATCGACTCCCCGAGCCATTAGATTCAGTACAAAACGAGTATTGATTTCCAGAGATATTGTGATGTTATACTTGGCTCGGAACAACTATCTTGATAGCCTTCTTGCCTCAACTGAGTGGATCACATATAGTGAAGTGGGATGAGTCGTGGCATACATATAAGTGACAAGTATTAAATCGAGCCAACGAGTACAAGGTAGCATATAAGCAGGCAAGCATTTCATTTGTGTGAACATAAGCATAAGGAAAACATATAGTATAGCCTTTACGTTTAGCACGGGTCTAAGGGTAAAGCGAGGAGTAAAACCGTAAAGGGACATATCGAGCGACATAATATAGGGACGTGCAGTGTAAACAAGTGAACAGTGCACTACAGAGAGTATATAACGATCTACTCGAGGCATAGCGGGGTCTACTTGCACAAGGCAAAGGTAGTATGCGAGGGTCCATTTATAAGCAAAATTTTATTTTCATGTTCTAACACAGGCAATACAATTTGGGATTATTCCCTTATCTAGGTGCGTTGTATTATTTATTAGCATGTAGGGGATGAACCACCTAACGACTATCATGTATCGTCCATATTTTAAGTGTGCTGGCTAAGCAAAGATAAGTTCATCGTAGCCACTTAGCTTAGCGATGATTCGTCTCGGTCGAACGATAGTCCGAACGAGCCTATGAATGTCTAAGTCTGAACTCCGGAAGGGCCAAGCCTGGAAATTCTTTGCCTCAAACGAGTTATCTCGTTGAGAAAAGTGGGTCGAGTCGTCACTCTTGCATCGTTTGAATCGACTGTCCGTTTGAACGAAACGGTTCGTTACAATTATGGGTATATAAGATGAGGAAGACTTGGAGCATTATTACTTGTTCTCGTGTGTTTGTTCTGATGAACTATGTTGGACTAACATTCGTTGTAGGTCCCGCAAGAGGTGAATGTTGAATCTAATCATGGCCGGTTTAGGGAGGGACCGATAGGAGCTGTGACCGCTGCACGTTTGGACGAGTTTCGAGTCAAAGAACCTGATTGCTTTTGGCACATCAAGCCAGTTGTATTCTCCATCATCGGATGGGGCTTACAACCCACCCATGTTGGCAAGCCATGTCGTCATCATCCTAACAATCTGTCTCAGTCCTTACTATGTGAAGAGATCGAAATCATATTATGTATTATACCTAATTACATATACTAATAACGTATACGTGTATTGTACGTAAATAAAAAAAATTTAAAAATAAACAAATATAAATTTATTATAAATATTCAAACAACCAAAAAAAATATTTCTAATCTTAGCTATTTGAGTTAAAAATAATTATTTATAATTAAATTATATTATGTAATTAAATAATTAGTTAAATTTTTTTTAAATAATTAATAGAATATTTATAAACGACTTAGACAGTTTAATTTTAAAATTCCAAGGTACATTATATTAAATAGAGAGAATAAAAATTAAGTAGCTCAGGACTTTAATTTGGTTGGGTTGAAACTTATTTGTCTAATAATTCTAGTCTTAGGTTCAGCTCAAAACGCTTGGATGATAAACCTATTTGTCTAATAATATTTTTCATCTCTTAATCATATGAATCAAGTACGATTTCTTCACCAAACACATATAACTTCTTATTGCTTCTAATCCGTTTGTGCCTAATCCCTCCTCGTTTGGCCTTGCTGTAGTATTCTTTCGCATCCTGTTAAAGTAGCGACTTTTCATTTTTTTATCAGCTATATAGTACATGTTCAAGTGGTGGTTAATGAAATGAGATCATAAAGGAATCGAAGCTTTCATTAGAAACTTTGTTCAATTGTTTGATCAAAGTGGTGGACCTAAGGTTAGCATGCCATGAGATAATGATTGCATGAGCTACAAAAGTAGTCCTCTAAATCTGGTCAAAAATAATCCATAGCTAAAAAAAGGGTTAGATAATGATATTGTTTTTGGGGTGGGGAGGATTGGGTGCTATGAAGCAAATGATAGAACAGTTATGACTCGAAGTAAATGTTGTCCTGCTATCATCATATGGGACGAGAAAGTAAGAATATTTTTGTTGCGTACACGTGGAAAAGGATGTATCAGCTCCCAATTGCACCGGTTACCATCATAAGGGAGCTTAATTTCTCTTTCTTCTAAGGTTCATTATTTTTGTGAACAAAAAGAAGAGGTGGTATCCAAATACTGAGTAAAAGTCAGATAGACGAAAAAAAATTTCTCTGTTCTTCAGAGCTACTCTTAAATCGAGATAACTAGTTTGTTAGTGTGTTGTCAACCGAACATTGGTCTTCCATGATTCCTTTCCCTTTTTGAAGCCTTGCATGATTTCTTTCCCTTCTTGATCCATAAAATTGTAAAGTACATAGACAACAATCAAATACTCCATGCAAGTGCTTCCATTTTCCAAATTCCATTAAGTGAAATGAATTTTAGCTTAATTTTTTTGAGAATTTTTGTTGGTCCCGAAACGGATCAAAGATGGTAGAACGTTGGCCATAGCAGAGCTACTAGCGAGACCCGAAGGTCCACTCTCTACTGGAACTCAAGTTATCGTCAAGATAAGAGATTCACACAAGAGTTCCTCATCTGATATATCACGATTCCAATGAAGCATGAACCAATAACAGGTTATAAACAAACTCCGAAGATAATGAAGATTACAACAAACAACAAGTAAAACGCTCTTCTCTTTACGTTCGCATACGCTACAATGAGAAAGAACGAAGCAAAAAGACAAGCTGAAGAAGTTCTCCTTGCTGGGGTGGTCAAAACCACCGTTGCTCAAAACAAAATTTTCATACAGACGATTTGCCCCCAGGAACCAGTAAGTTCACAAATGAACTTCTGGAACGCTCAATGTCACATTCGAAAAGCACTCGAAAAATACCATGTGAGAGTGAGACACTCTGGGCCTCATATGATCTGGTGTTCTCCATTTTTTCATCTGTTTTTCTCACTCTTCAAATGAAAGAGGTCCTCTATAATAAAGAGGAAACAACACCTATGCGGCCTAAGGAAACTCCAGGCCGCTTATGCGCTAACCGACCAGATCCTCCAAAATTCGGGTGTCAAATCCGCAGATGCCGTGAGCCACTTGCACTCTGTACTGCATAAAGCAGACAGCACCGCCTGCGCCGCCTATGGCAGACCCTGTCCCCTGCATCTCGCTCATCCAAACTTGGTTGCATAGTCCCAGGCGCCGCATAGCCCCTGGCCACAAAGACCCTAGCAGCATAGCACCTAGCCGCATAGCCCCAGGCCGCATAACCCTATGCGGCCGCATAACCCCTGGTCGCATAATGTCTGGACGCATAGTGCCTTGGCAGCATAGCGCTGGGACGCATAACGCTTAGTGCCAGGCCGCATGCGCAACGAAGCATACGTCCGAGCTAGCAACCGTCATGCAACTCGTGCATAAAGGAGCACATGAGCGCCATGCGACGATGCTGACGTGCTAAGTGCAAAGTGTGCCAACAAAGTACCACTTTGCATCCTTGAACCCGTACCCGAGTCCGAGTCGCTAAGCCCCTTTTGGGCTTAGCTTCTAAGGGAAAATTTTCAAAGGAGGTGACAAAACAAAGATTGTCATAATGGAGTTCACACTTAATCCCTCTAGAAAAGTTAACCCATATTGGCCTCCAACCCATGTGCATATACCAATACTAAGCATAGCTATATATTGAGATATACACATTGGTGGTTTTCCAATTTAGGACTAAAACTCCAAAAGGATGTAAAAAACACCAGCAATCTCTCACATATATCACAATATAGGATTGAGTTTTTGTAAACCTCCTCAAATTATATTTTAGGTAGACTAGATATGGTAAGAATTTGGTTTAGCTTCAGGTTGTTTAAGGTTTAGAAATTAGGGTTGCGTAGACTGGTTCTTTAATGTAAAGTTTTGGTGCACCTTACCGTTTCTACAATAATTAGAGCCCAACAATAGCCTTTAATTTTCTAACAAATCTTTGCACTCTTGGCCTGACAAGCCAACCTAGGCACTGGACATTTCTTTCACTCACAAACACACTCGCTTGTGCTCTAATTTAATTGCACAACTTTCCAGTCACGAAAATTAATTCTTTCATCATATGTCGTGTACCTATGTCGTTGCTATCGATTCGGGGACACTAACTCAACCAGTTTCGCCAAACTAATTAAAGAACCCTAGACTGACACCAAGCCTACATCATTTATGATCTTTGTGTCATTTCCAATTGAGACCCTATGTACTCATATTTAATTTAAGAGCACATATTGTAACACCCGTTCCGCTCAAGCGGACTGCCGATTCAAATGGCAAAAAGTGCAATGTCCCGACCCACTTTGCTCAGGCGAGAATACTCGTTTGAGGTAAAGGATATCCAGACTTGTCCCTACAGGAATTTGACTTAGGCTTTCAGAGGCTCGCTTGACGTATCGCTCAACCGAGGCGAATCATCGCTAAGGTGGGTTGCTACGGTGAACTTGTCTTTGCTTAGCCAGCACACTTAAAACATGAAATAATACATGCTAGTTGCTAGGTGAATCACCCCCTGCATGCTAATAAGAATACAACGCACCTAGCTAAGGGAATAATCCCAACTTGTATTGCTTGGCTTAGAAAAAGGAAATAAAATGTTGCTTATATTCAGACCCTCGCATGCTGCCCTAGATTATGTCGCTCGGAAAGTCCCTTATGGTTTCACCCCTTGGTTTACCTTCGGGCCCAAGGCAACGTGTTTGCTTAAGTTCCTTAGAAATGCATGCTTGCCTGCTTACAATGTCTAACGTTATTCGTGTCGTGCATGCATTCTTGTTAGCCAGGAGACTATCAAATAGCTTTTTTGTGCAATTAAACCTGCAAGTATCCGGGACCGTTAGGTTACCAAGGCATTCCCGAACCAGGGGCATGCATCAAGGCAAGTGAATACTGAATCAAGAATCCTGTCATATTACAACTGAATGATAATCACATCAAGTTTACCTCTGAACGAGAATCATGTCAACGAATCCAGGAATCACAGCTTGTGGAGCAAACGCTCGGTTCAGAACAAGAATCATGGATTATCATGTCAAGTTATGGATTTGGAAAGACCCAGACCTGCATGTCGCAGACAACTTGTGCACAAGGTATTGATTGTTCAAGTTTTTGCAGGCGGTCACCGGTGTAATGTCTCGCTCCGCGTCGGCATTATGTATCAAGTGAGTCGGCAGAACTTCGTTCTCTGATTCTTGTACGCCTTAATAATAATCTGAGCTTTTGCTTGCAATATTTTCATAAGAGAATGATAGAACCTCCCTTGCATGTTAATGAACGAAGTCACCTATATTGTCTTTGAAATGATAAGTCTGCTTAACGAGAATACTGAAACGCTTGTCTAAGAGTGCATGAACATGTTCACTATCGTCTGTGCTTCAAGAGAACCATGTTGTGCCTGAATGTGTTCAAGTGATAAGTCGGATTACCCCGCAACAACAATAACTATTCTGATGGTTCATCTCGTCTGCATACTAGAGTTTATTTGATAGTATTCCATGCATTCGCATCGGTCAGACAATGGCTTTTGGTGGAGAGCTGAACTGCATGCGTCACTAGCCACCATGGGTCACAGCTGCTATTGGCATTAAATGAATGAGTCATTGGTATGCTGTACAACCAGCTACCGAACCTGAGATATTCGGGGACTGCCCTGCATATAGCGAAGTCATTGTGTTGGCTTAGATAGATGACTGCCCCTAAGATGTGCATGTGTGTCTAGCTATGCATTTGTCCCTCGAGTCCCATGAGACACGTTGCACACACCCTGAAACAGAACATCGGCTTGTCTTGCTTGCTTATTCAATATGAAACTCTGTTTCCAAAGATGTTTCCAAACTATGTAATATGACTCTGCTAGCGAACTGCATGAAACGAACCAAGGTAAAACTAGAAATATTACTAGTAATGTAATATTTTATAACATGATTACTTAGTGTTGGTTTTAGTAAATGCTTGTTTCTGTTCAGTTGTTTTATCTCACCAGTACTTATAAAAGTGCTGACCCACCAACTGTTTACTTGCTTGCAGGTACTGGATTGTCCGAGGGAGCGATAGGCATGCCTCAGTCCCTAAGACCCGGAATCCTTGTTTCGATTGTGCCCCGAGATGCTATCGTACAAGGAGGCATAATGTATGAAACGAATTCCTTTGCAGAAAGGAACCCAAGTCCTTCGATTGTCTCGAATACTCAGTTAGCTAAATTCATTGCATTGTAACAAAGTCCCTTTCTGCTACTTACTCGATAGATGCGATGATAGCCAACGATCAACTTAAACGATAAAGCCTTGTGCGGACGCAACCCCAGGCTTGCACGAAAACACGTCCCGATATATTTGAATGTGTCACACGTCCTTCCTTCCTCGCACCCGCGGGACAGGCACGGTGATTCGCGTCTGGTACATCGAGGCTCGATGGTTCGTATCCAGCTCAATCCGGCCCGGCGGGGTAAGGCGTGCGAGGCAGCGACGCGGGCCCAGGGCGTGACAGAATGGTATCATAGTGGAATCGATCCTCTGGCCCAAATCTCTTGCTATGACTCTGAGATATTATCGAAATGGTATTACAATAGAGCGTTCCATACAATAAGTCCATAGATATCCTCAAAGTGCAAATATTTTCTGAACTTGATTTTCTTGATTGTTTCAATTGAGTACGGCGAGGGATGGCACTATCGCTGCTCGAAATTTTGAGAAGTTTATCCTTGAAGTTTAGAGGACGAAACTTTTTATTGGTTGGTAAGTATATAAAGCTCCGCTCCGTATCGGCATTATGCATCAGGTGAGTGGGCAGAACTTCGTTCTCTGATTCTTGTACGCCTTAATAATAATATGAGTTTTTTCTTGCAATGTTTTCATAAGAGAATGATAGAACCTGTCTTGCATGTTAATGAACGAACTCACCTAGATTGTCTTTGAAACGATAAGTCTACTTAACGAGTATTATGAAACGCTTGTCTAAGAGTGCATGAACATATTCACTATCGTCTATGCTTCGAGAGAACCATATTGTGCCTGAATGTGTTCAAGTGATAAGTCGGATTGCCCCACAACAATAATAACTATTCTGATATTTTGTCTCGTCTGCATACTAGAGTTTATTTGATAGTATTCTATGCATTCGTATCGGTCGGACAATGGCTTTTGGTGGAGAGCTGAACTGCATGCATCACTAGCCACCATGGGTAACAGCTGCCATTGGCATCAGATCAATGAGTCATTGGTATGCTATACAACCAGCTGCCGATCCTGGGATACTCGGGGACCACCCTGCATATAGCTAAGTCATTGTGTTGGCTTGGATAGATGACTGCCCCTAAAATGTGCATGTGTCTAGCTATGCATTTGTCCCTCGAGTCCCACGAGACACGCTGCGTACACCCTGAAATAGAACATCGGCTATCTTGCTTGCTTATTCAATATGAAACTCTATTTCCAAAGATGTTTCCGAACTATGTAATATGACTCTGCTAGCGAACTGTATGAAATAAACCTAGGTAAAACTAGAAAGATCACTAGTAATGTAATATTTTATAACATGATTACTTAGTGTTGGTTTTAGTGAATGCTTGTTTCTGGTTAGTTATTTTATCTCACCCGTACTTATAAAAGTGCAGACCCACCAACAGTTTACTTGCTTGCAGGTACTGGATCGTCCAAGGGAGCGATGGGCGTGCCTCAGTCCTTAAGACTCGGAATCCTGGTTTCGATTGTGCCCCGAGATGCTATCGTATAAGGGGGCATAATGTATGGAATGAATGCCTTTGCATAAAGGAACCCAAGTCCCTCGATTGTCCCGAATACTCAGTTGGCTAAATGCATTGTATTGCAACAAAGTCCTTATCCGCTGCTTACTCGATAGATGCGATGATAGCCAACGATCAACATAAACGATAAAGCATTATGCGGGCGCAACCCCAGGCTTGCACAGCATAACATCCCGATATATTTGAACGGGCCACACTTCCTTCCTTCCTTGCACCCGTGGGACAGGCACGGGGATTCGCGTCTGGTACGCCTAGGTACGGTGGTTCGCGTCTGGCTCAATTCGGCCCGACGGGGTAAGGCGGGCAAGGCGGCGACGCGGGCTAGGGGCATGACAACCGGGGCACCGCGGCCGATCCGATCCGGATGAAACATCAAGATAGTCGCATGTTTGTGGGCGGCATGGAGTGAACTCCCCCTTGGCCTCGCGTCTCGCTCCATACCGTCCCGGGCGAAGGTGACATGTATCGATACAAGACCTCTCGCACCTAACTGCCCCGAGACTATAACTGTCCTTTATGGCTATGCCAACGACCTCCTATTCATATAGATAAGTCATCCTCGCTTAGCGGCTATCCACGTGCGAGTCATTGTATCGCATCGAAAGAACGACTAAACACCTGAACAATCTTGATATAACAATACTCGTGTTGTATATGCTATTGCTTTGCCTTTTATTATGAATGCTTGTGCTTGAATTAACTTGGTTTGCCTTGGATAGGGAAGGTCAAATGGTAAGTTGGTAAGTCTCGCCGTGTTTCCTCTCATGTCGTACGGCGCACTACCACACGAGTTAGGCTATTCAAATCTTGCATGAAACTGATCCAAAGGCAACTAGAAAGACAACATAATAGTTGTTGCACGAAACCTATATTACGTGTTTGGTTTTGTCGAGCGGGCGAGTAGCCTCCCCACAAGTACATTCAATGTACTGATAATCCACCAGATCGTTTGCAGGGTGCGGGAGAATCTCGTTCGGTTCGGATGCCTCCTTCGTGCATGCTAAGGCGTGGAGTTCACTCTAGAGCCTTGGGACGCTGCGTCCGGAACAGAAGAACATATACAAGACATAATATTAGAACATAGCCTAAACAACGCCTGTACAATCATTCCACAATTATAGCCACTTGGCACACTTTTACTATTTCAGATAGAAAGATCTGGGCAAATTATGATCTCGGTCAAGCGTCGCCTGTAACACATGGTTATATCAATAAAGAGCTTGTTTTACTTCAATTTGTGTTATTCAATGCTTCCGCTACTATCGACTCAGTGAACTTGTTATCGATCGCCTATGCGTTCATGACTCCGCTGCACTCAGAAAATCTGTACGACTCTGTGGCTTAGAACTCTTATCACCAGCCAATGAACCACGGCCTTGCACGGGCGTGGCTCACGCTCGTGCGACATCACGCCAGGATGGGCCTAAGCGATCGTTTCGCGGGAGCGCTGGCGCGGTGATTCTCACCTAGCGGGAACGACCAATTTGCCTGCGGGAGATCGGGGTGTGACATGTTGGTATCGGATCCTGGATTATACGCCTTTGGATTTCATTCCAATTATTTTTGTTTCGAAAGCTCGTTCGTGGGTTATGTGCACGCTCTCTCTCAATGCCTTAATGGGATATTCCAAACAATGAGTCTAAATACTTTCAAAAAGTGTATTAGAATAATGTGATTGCTTATATAAAATTGTGATGCTAGGGCCTTTGTGCCAACCTGTATGAACCCTTGAGATTTTTGCAGTAGCTTGTCCGATTTCACTATCTCTAAGTTTGGTTGAACGCATATATTTGAGGGACGCCTTGAACTTGTGTACGATCCAAGACTCAAGAAAATATGAAACTCTAGTGCTAAGACTTCGCTATCGCTAAGTTTAGCGATACGCTGATCCCGAACACTTGTGCAAGCGAATATCCAAATGAACAAGTACAATGACTTGTATAGGTTTGCCTCAGCCTTATATCGTTAAATCAAAATTGATTGAAATGTACTGCTTGCCCTCAGTAAGTCTCGAGGACGAGACTTTTTCTGAGTTGGGTAGGATGTAACACCCCGTTCTGCTCAAGCGGACTGCCGATTCAAACGGCAAAAAGTGTAATGTCCCGACCCGCTTTGCTCAGACGAGAATACTCATTTGAGGCAAAGGATATCCAGACTTGTCCCTACAGGAATTTAACTTAGGCTTTCAGAGACTCGCTTGACGTATCGCTTAACCGAGGTGAATCATCGCTAAGGTGGGTGGTGTCACGACCCGCACCCGGAATTTGGGCATGAGTCGTGGGTACGTCCAGCCTACGCCGCAGCATCGGCGGTAGAACGCTGTCTAGGTCACAAACATAGTATATCCTGTCAATAGTCTCAACTCCGTACGGAGGACAATGATAAATAATCACAGTTCTATAATATACTCAATCACAACTATAAACATAATGGCACGATGAGAATTGAAAAGAGTTCTATTTAAACCAATCACAAGAAGTTCAACTCAAATCCTGGGTCCAAATGACCTCACAAAGTCACAAAAAATAAATACATCTCAGTCTCAGTCTCAGTCTAAAACAATAATTGCAGAAAAATAATCTAAGCATGGGCAGGCATGTTCTCCTCTAGGATAGGCACCTCCTCTGGGATTTCTGGGGTGAAATCCTCCTCTATTCCTGGACCGTAATGAGTAGGGCAAAAGTCCTCCAGGTTCTCTGAAAATGTTGTTATCCAGTCAGGATTGGAGCGAAGCACAAGCACTAACAGCAGTTTCATTAAATTGACAAAATCTATAAACAGTGTAAGAGATACATGATGGAAATAAAAGCTGAACATGTGAAGTACTGGAGAAATGAAATAGACAATAAAGCATCTAGCAATGAGCAATAAATAGTGAATGCTAGAACAGGTAAATCTGAATAGAGAGATAAAACATCTAGCTAAGTGTTTGAAATATTAGTTTATTATGTGATCGGCTTGGGTCTGGATCAGGCTGGTTATATATGATTAGCTATGATTCTTTTAGGTCAGGCTAACCGCATGGTTAGCTATGGTGCATATAATGGTCAGGCTAATCATATATAACAGCTATGGAGCATATAAGTGGTCAGGCTGCACCCGACGTGAGAAGTGGGATGAGCTATGGTGCATATAAATGTTTGGATATGATCACATAATCTACTAATAGTTCCCCATCCCCCAGCTAGCACAATGGATTCCAACCACGACTCCTCGTGATGGGGATCTAGGGTGCTAACCCGTGTATCCATGGTGTCGGAATCAAGTATGTAATATACTACAATTTATAGAAGTAATCAACAATGAAAACTGTCAGAGAATGTACTCGCCTGTGGTCCTGAGCAAAATGTGAGGATCGATGTCCAAAGTGAAATCACAATGACCTATATATAAGATAACAATGTTAAAATGATGTTTGGAATGGGGTGTTAGGCCATTTCTAGGTCTATACTAGGTGTTACTAAGTCAACTCTAGGTTTTTGGTCAAAACTAGTTAATACCTTGCTTCTAGGTTCATACTAGCTATTGTTAACTAATACTAGTTAAAACTAGGTTGTGACTAGGTTTCTAGGTCCATCTCATGAGTATCTAGATACTAGGTATCATATAGCTATATAGACTATGTAGTGAGTCGTAATAATATATATATATGGCTTATAAATATACTTGCCCAATATATATATAGGATAGTGTTTATTTAGTGACTTAACTTATACCTTACTCACATGCTTAATACCATTAACCCACATCAATAGCCATACACTCTGATACTCCCTTTTGATGCTTATTTTCATGTCTACCAGGGTTATCTAGTATCTATCATGCAAGAGACCTACTTGCTATTTCTGACATACTGAACTGTCACACACATACCCATCTAGACACACACACACAGGCACTAATCACATAAATACTGATGTAGACATTGACTGGATCTCAACCTCAAAACCTGATACACATATACCCTCAGCCACAATAATACACTGCACACAAGCCCCTATCTAACTGATACTCCCACTAGTTCCACATTGGCACACACTGGCACAAAACACCTCTACACACACTGAAATCTGTACACATACATAGGCACACAGTGCATAGTTCTAGGATACACACTACACTAACTAAAACCCACACAAACATATAGGTGTTCTGAAATTCTGAGATACACACTGACCTCTCCATATCTGATACATTTAACCACAGATACCCCCTCTAATCATACTGATACATACTCACCCAGGTTTTACACTGCACACAAACGCACTAAACTGACAGTACACACACCTGATGTTCCCCTTTTTACTGAGAACACACACACAGGGAATGGAAAATAACCTGGGCACACACACACTGTTTAAAAACTGAACACCTCACATAGCTAACACACACCCAAGTATCAATTCTACTCACACCTATGACTGATACACAGTTTAACATATTTTCTCCCCAATTTAAATACCCTGCTACATCACCTTACACCCTCACAATTCACTCACCTTAACTCCATACTTGGATACACACATAGGGACACAGGAAATTCACAGTTTACACAACTGAAACTGCTACACACTACACAGTTCCTCACAGTCTTGCACAAGTCTGAATGCACATGGTTTCCCATCTCACTCTGCACACAGTCACAGCCTACTGATGCACACAGGCACCTAATTTGGTACCCCAACCTGAGTTTCACCCACTGCACACAAATCTCACAACCCATCCCCCCCCCAAATACTGAGACCTACACGTTTCTCTAATGCACACAGCCATATACACAGTTCTCTGACCAGATACACCTATACTGACACAGTACTAACTGCACTAATATAGCTCACTGCACATGCATAGGTTTTGGGATACTCACACATATATAATTCACTGAGACACTTAGGTTCTGATACACAACACACACATAGACTGATATCTGCTCATTTAAACCCTCAAGTTACTGACCTACTGCCACACACATATACATATTCTGAGGCACTAACCTATACCCTACTGGAACACACATTCACCATAACCCCTACACACTGATGCAAACTCTACAACCACATTGGTTCATAATAATACCCAGATCTCTAACTGACACAACCTCCAGTACTGATACACAGTGCACGTACACCCACAGCACAGCACAGTCCTCCTCAGACCCGACTGTACAGGGAATCCCCTAGCACAGTCTGTACATACCCGACTGCATCCCAGAATTTCCCCATCGATGTACACACAACACACAACCTATTAGCAACACAAATACATACATGTATATAGTTCATATATCAATTATGCAGAAATTGAATAAGCTAGATAGGTAAGTTCCTACTAGACATTTCATCGAACACCAGAAATGCAGAAAAACAGATCCCACAATATTACTCATGAACCCAAACATAAAACCCTAAAACTCGGGTTCAACCCACTCCCTGTGAGATAAAATCAGCCCACCTTCGAATATCTAGGGTTAGGGTTCTGTTAATTGGGGAAACTATGTTGGTCACCAAAACCTAATCCAAAAACCCTAAAAATCGAACTACACACAGATTTGGGGTTCCTAATGGCCATGATCATCTGAAAACAGAATTTAAATGAGTAAAACTAGGGTTTTACCTGCAGGGAAGGTTTCTTCAACGAGGCTCTTCTTCTCCAAGGCTCCCTGACCCACGTTCTTTGCTTCTCTTGCTTTGGAGGAGGAGAAAATGGAACCTAGGGTTAGGGTTTCGAATTTTTTGGAGTGGGGAGATGTTTCTCTAGATGGAGGCTAGGGTTTTCTCCCTCTATATGAAGAACAAGAGGGTTCATTTTATATATATAGGCCCAGTTAGGGTTTCTAGTGTATGGCCTAGGTTTAACCCCTAGGTTAGGTCATGTAGAACCTAATTAGCTATGGTTAAGTCAGTCTAGGGTATTGAGGGTTCACCCTAATTTTTTATTCTAGGGTTTCACTAGAACAGGGTTTACAAATTTGGGTTGAATCACTAGGGTCTGTCCTAATGAGTTCTAGGGTTTCTACCTTAAACCAAAATCACTAATAAATATAATTAGTTTATAAAACTCAGCAAAATAATTAAATTCATAATTATTTAAAATAGCTAAATTACAGAAATACCCTTATATGGAAAAGTGGTAGTGACAAGTCTACCCTCCTAAAAGAAATTTCGTCCTCGAAATTGGACTGAACTACAACAAGGATGAAATCAGAAAAGGAAATATACCTCAAGTCTGGAAGAGATACGGGTATTGCTCGCGCATTTCGTCCTCTCTCTCCCAGGTTGACTCCCCTGGAGAGTGATGGCTCCATGCAACATGAACCAAAGGGATGGTTTGGTTCCGCAACACCTTCTCTCTGCGATCCAAGATCTCTACGGGCTGCTCAGGGTAGCTGAGCGTTGGACCAACCTCAATCTCCGAGTGATCAAGTACGTGACTAGGGTCTGCCACGTACCGCCTCAGCTGTGACACGTGGAACACATTATGCACTCCCTCCAATGCAGGCGGCAAGTCCAGTCTATATGCCACTGCACCTACCCTCGCCAGAATACCGAAGGGTCCGATGTAGCGTGGGCTAAGCTTCCCGCCTCTGCCAAAACGAATCGTTCCACGCGTCGGAGAAATCCGTAGGAATACTAGATCGCCAACCTAAAACAAAACAGTCTCAACACACAGTCTAAACAAACAAACAAACACAACCAGAAAACAACAATCTATACCTGAAACTCAAGGGGTCTACGGTGGCTGTCGGCCCAATGCCGCTGTCTGTCCTGCGCCACTCGCAGTCTGTCTCTGATGAGTTTCACCTTTTCTACTGCATCCACGACCATTTCTGGTCCTAGCAAGGCTCTCTCTCCAACGTCGTCCCACGATAGCGGTGTACGACACCTCCGTCCATAAAGAGCCTCAAACGGTGACATCTCGATGCTGGCCTGGTAGCTGTTGTTGTAAGCGAACTCTACCAGGTGCAGATGATCCTCCCAAGAACCTCCGAGATCTAAAACGCAAGTGCGTAGCATATCCTCGAGAGTCTGAATAGTCCTTTCCGACTGCCCGTCTGTCTGGGGGTGATACGCGGTACTGAACTTGAGCTGAGTGCCCAAGCTAGCCTGTAGACTCCTCCAGAAATGGGAAGTGAAACGACTATCCCGATCTGAGACGATGCTCACAGGAACTCCATGAATCCTAACAATCTGTCGCACGTACATCTCTGCTAGCTTCTCTGTCGACGTGCCCACCTTGAAAGGTAAGAAATGGGCTGATTTGGTCAACCTGTCCACGATGACCCAAATTGCGTCCTTCCCTCCTGGAGAACGGGGAAGCCCTGAAACGAAATCCATGGTCACGTGCTCCCACTTCCATTCTGGAATCGGTAAGGGTTGAAGCACCCCCCCTGGCCTCTGTCGGTCTGCCTTTACCTGCTGGCACACTAGACACCGAGATACGAAGCGGGCTACCTCGCACTTCATTCCATACCACCATACGTGCTCTCTCAAGTCTCGATACATCTTGTTGGCACCGGGATGCATCGAGTACTGAGAGCGGTGTGCCTCCTGCAAAACCTCCTCGCGCAGCTCCCCGCTAGGCACACATATCCTTGTGCTGTGCCGTAAGGAACCATCATCTGCGATAGTGAAATCGTCCGACAATCCCATCTGAACTTGGGCTCTGATACTCCTCAGAGTCTCATCATCGTACTGCGTAGCTCTGATCCTGTCCATCAGTTCTGACTGTATCTGTAATCCCCACATCTGAATCTCAGCACCGGGAACTAACACTTCAATCTCCAAGCTCTCTAAATCAGCCAACAAATGCCTGTCTGTTGTCAAGTACATAGCCATCGGATACCTGCTCAAGGCATCGGCGACTACGTTGGCCTTCCCTGGATGGTACTGCAATGAGATGTCAAAGTCTTTCATCAACTCTAACCACCTCCTCTGTCTCATGTTCAGCTCCTTCTGTGTGAATACGTACTTCAAGCTCTTGTGGTCTGTGAAGATCTCCACACGCTCTCCGTACAAGTAATGTTTCCACAGCTTTAGAGCGAAGATAACTGCTGCCAACTCTAAGTCGTGGGTGGGATAATTCTTTTCATGAGGGCGTAACTGCCTGGAAGCATAGGCAATTACCTTCCCGTGCTGCTGAAGAACACATCCCAGACCCTTCCCTGAAGCATCACTGTAGATGGTGAAACCGCCTGACCCTGATGGCAACGTCAAAATTGGGGCTGTCGTCAACCTCTTCTTCAGCTCTTCAAATGCAGCCTGGCACTCCTCTGTCCACACAAAATCCACGTCCTTCCTAGTCAGTCTGGTCATCGGCGCTGCAATCTTGGAGAAGTCTTGTACAAACCTCCTGTAGTATCCTGCAAGCCCGAGGAAACTTCTGATCTCAGCTACCGAACTGGGGGTAGCCCACGACTCCACTGCCTCGATCTTCTTTGGGTTTACCGAGATTCCGTCACCCGATACCACATGCCCAAGAAATTCGACCTTGTCAAGGAAGAATTCACACTTAGAGAGTTTCCCGTATAGCTTCTCCCTCCTGAGAGTCTCTAAGACCAATCTCAGGTGCTCTTCGTGCTCCTCCGGTGTCTTGGAATACACAAGAATATCGTCGATGAACACCACTACGAACTTATCAAGGTACTGGTGGAACACCTTGTTCATCAAGTTCATGAATACTGCCGGTGCATTGGTTAAACCAAACGGCATCACCATGAACTCAAACTGGCCGTATCTGGTCCGAAAAGCTGTCTTTGGTGTGTCTTCTTTCTTCACCTTCACCTGGTGATAGCCTGACCTCAAATCAATCTTCGAAAACACCCTCGCCCCGCTCAACTGATCGAAAAGATCATCTATCCTCGGCAGCGGGTACTTGTTCTTGATAGTGATATTGTTCAAGGCTCTATAATCAATGCACATGCGCACTGTGCCGTCCTTCTTCGGTACGAACAATACCGGAGCTCCCCATGGTGATAAACTGGATTTGATGAAGCCTTTGTCCTGCAGCTCCTCAACTTGCTTCTTCAGTTCTGCCAGCTCGCTGTTGTTGACTCTATAGACGTGTTGTGAAATGGGCTCCGCTCCTGGAACCAAGTCTATAGAGAATTCAACATCCCTGTCTGGCGGCAAGCCTGGCAACTCTTCTGGAAATACGTCCAGGAACTCCGCAATTAGAGGATGTGGCAACTCCTCCTCTTCCGTCCTGGCTCCGCAAAATGTGCTCCTGCCCTGTTCCGCTGCTCCTCTGACGACCTCAAATTCCGGCTCTCCTGGTGGTCTAAACAATACTCTGCCTCTATAACAATCTATAGTAGCATGATGCCTACTCAACCAGTCCATTCCGAGTACAATATCGTACCCCGGAAGTGGCATGACAAGTAAGCTCACGCTCAACTCTCGGCCTCCTACTGACACTCTCATGTCCTTGCAGTGATCACGGACTAGGATAATACCTCCTCCAGTCATGATCTTGCAAGTCCTAGCTAATGGTTCTGTGTCTAAATGATGTCGAAGTGCATATGATACTGACACAAAACTATGGGAAGCGCCAGAGTCGAATAAGGTAAATGCAGGAATACAATCGAGAAGAACCGAACCTGTGATCAAGTCTCTTGCTGGCTCGATCTCCTCGACTGCCATGGCGTATGCTCGCCCCTGGGGTGCACCTCTCTGCTGCTGATGCTGGGCGAACTTCTGATTTTACGGTGGAAGTGGTCCCCTCTGTTGTTGGCCTCCTGGTACGGTAGGTACCCTGCCTGGTCCTCTCTGGGCGGCTGCTCCACCCTGACCTGGACGAGTCCGAATGGTAGGGCAATCCCTCAGCTGATGTGTCGTCGATCCGCAGGACAAACATGAGCCCAATCTATGCCTGCAGATATCTCTAGTATGTCCCATCTTCCCGCAGTACGCACACTGGATGGCGGGCTGAGTCTGCCTCTGCTGCTGTTGTTGAACCTGTCCTCGGGCTGGTGCCTGATGCTGCTGCTGAAAGGGCCTCTGCTGCTGCTGAAAGTGTGGACGCTTGCCTGGTCCCGCACTACTGTTTGCTCCTCCGGAAACATCGCGTCCCCTCTTGGGTCTGAGGTCCAAGTCATCCTCGGCTACTTGGGCATCCATCAATATGCCCTCATAGGTAGCTGTGCGACGTCCCGACGTGCGAGACTTGATCTCTCTTGTCAGCCCCTTTCTGAATTTCCGGGCCCTGTCCCCCAGATCTCTAATCATCGATGGCGCGAAGCGGCTCAGACGGCTAAACTCCGCGGCATACTCGTCGACGGACGAGCTCCCCTGGGCTAAGTCATGGAACTGACTCTCCAAAGCTCCCAGGGCGACATCAGGAAAGAACTTTTCTTTGAAGAGCTCCTTGAAAGCCTCCCAAGTGAGTCCCCCGCGCAAGAGCCTCGGCTCCGTGCGAAACCACGTCAAGGCAATGTCGAACATCTGGCTGCCAGCGGCCTCGATCTTGAGCGCCTCTGGAAGCTGCGCCAAACGCAAGTTCCTCTCGATGTCCTCTAGCTAATCATCGGCGTAGAGTATCCCTTCTGTCCCCTTGAACTCCCGAGGCATCATCCTCTTGAAGTCCACAATGGTGCCCGGCCTCTGTTGTTGCTGACCAGGTTGTTGCTGCTGCTGAGTGACTCTCTCCACAGCTTGGAGAGCTATTTGGTGAGCATTCTCCATGTTCACCCTCATCATCTCTGTCTGGGCCTGATGTGCCTCAGCCTGCACTCTCTGGGCCTCTGCCGACGTCCTCTGAGCGTCGACCATGCCCTGAATCAAGGCGAACATCTGTGCCCCATCGACGGGCACACCTCCTGGATGCTGAGCTGGGGGTGGTGGAGGTGGTGGTGCCGTCGTAGCTGTGGGGACCCTCTGAACTGGTGGTGGAGGACCCCCGAATGCTGCAGACACTCCCACCTGTCCTGGAGATGTAGGAGGTGCTGCTGATGTCTGTCCGGCAGCGCGAGAGGTGGCAGACCTCTCTGAATCTGCTGCTCCGAGTCTCTGGGACCTTCTTGGCGGCATCCTGGAGACAGATCGAAAGATTCAATTAAGGCAATAGATATGATATCAAGGAAGGACAAAAAATTTCTAAAGGAATTAATCATTAAGAATAGTATCATAAGAATCAGAATTCCCTAATTGTGATCGAGCATATCCTTGGCCTAATTCCTATTTCCTAAAACAGTCTAAGACTATGACTGGACCTGCATGGGCCACCACTAAAACGTGTCACGACCCGCACCCGGAATTTGGGCATGAGTCGTGGGTACGTCCAGCCTACGCCGCAGCATCGGCGGTAGAACGCTGTCTAGGTCACAAACATAGTATATCCTGTCAATAGTCTCAACTCCGTACGGAGGACAATGATAAATAATCACAGTTCTATAATATACTCAATCACAACTATAAACATAATGGCACGATGAGAATTGAAAAGAGTTCTATTTAAACCAATCACAAGAAGTTCAACTCAAATCCTGGGTCCAAATGACCTCACAAAGTCACAAAAAATAAATACATCTCAGTCTCAGTCTCAGTCTAAAACAATAATTGCAGAAAAATAATCTAAGCATGGGCAGGCATGTTCTCCTCTAGGATAGGCACCTCCTCTGGGATTTCTGGGGTGAAATCCTCCTCTATTCCTGGACCGTAATGAGTAGGGCAAAAGTCCTCCAGGTTCTCTGAAAATGTTGTTATCCAGTCAGGATTTGAGCGAAGCACAAGCACTAACAGCAGTTTCATTAAATTGACAAAATCTATAAACAGTGTAAGAGATACATGATGGAAATAAAAGCTGAACATGTGAAGTACTGGAGAAATGAAATAGACAATAAAGCATCTAGCAATGAGCAATAAATAGTGAATGCTAGAACAGGTAAATCTGAATAGAGAGATAAAACATCTAGCTAAGTGTTTGAAATATTAGTTTATTATGTGATCGGCTTGGGTCTGGATCAGGCTGGTTATATATGATTAGCTATGATTCTTTTAGGTCAGGCTAACCGCATGGTTAGCTATGGTGCATATAATGGTCAGGCTAATCATATATAACAGCTATGGAGCATATAAGTGGTCAGGCTGCACCCGACGTGAGAAATAGGGTGAGCTATGGTGCATATAAATGTTTGGATATGATCACATAATCTACTAATAGTTCCCCATCCCCCAGCTAGCACAATGGATTCCAACCACGACTCCTCGTGATGGGGATCTAGGGTGCTAACCCGTGTATCCATGGTGTCGGAATCAAGTATGTAATATACTACAATTTATAGAAGTAATCAACAATGAAAACTGTCAGAGAATGTACTCGCCTGTGGTCCTGAGCAAAATGTGAGGATCGATGTCCAAAGTGAAATCACAATGACCTATATATAAGATAACAATGTTAAAATGATGTTTGGAATGGGGTGTTAGGCCATTTCTAGGTCTATACTAGGTGTTACTAAGTCAACTCTAGGTTTTTGGTCAAAACTAGTTAATACCTTGCTTCTAGGTTCATACTAGCTATTGTTAACTAATACTAGTTAAAACTAGGTTGTGACTAGGTTTCTAGGTCCATCTCATGAGTATCTAGATACTAGGTATCATATAGCTATATAGACTATGTAGTGAGTCGTAATAATATATATATATGGCTTATAAATATACTTGCCCAATATATATATAGGATAGTGTTTATTTAGTGACTTAACTTATACCTTACTCACATGCTTAATACCATTAACCCACATCAATAGCCATACACTCTGATACTCCCTTTTGATGCTTATTTTCATGTCTACCAGGGTTATCTAGTATCTATCATGCAAGAGACCTACTTGCTATTTCTGACATACTGAACTGTCACACACATACCCATCTAGACACACACATACAGGCACTAATCACACAAATACTGATGTAGACATTGACTGGATCTCAACCTCAAAACCTGATACACATATACCCTCAGCCACAATAATACACTGCACACAAGCCCCTATCTAACTGATACTCCCACTAGTTCCACATTGGCACACACTGGCACAAAACACCTCTACACACACTGAAATCTGTACACATACATAGGCACACAGTGCATAGTTCTAGGATACACACTACACTAACTAAAACCCACACAGACATATAGGTGTTCTGAAATTCTGAGATACACACTGACCTCTCCATATCTGATACATTTAACCATAGATACCCCCTCTAATCATACTGATACATACTCACCCAGGTTTTACACTGCACACAAACGCACTAAACTGACAGTACACACACCTGATGTTCCCCTTTTTACTGAGAACACACACACAGGGAATGGAAAATAACCTGGGCACACACACACTGTTTAAAAACTGAACACCTCACATAGCTAACACACACCCAAGTATCAATTCTACTCACACCTATGACTGATACACAGTTTAACAGATTTTCTCCCCAATTTAAATACCCTGCTACATCACCTTACACCCTCACAATTCACTCACCTTAACTCCATACTTGGATACACACATAGGGACACAGGAAATTCACAGTTTACACAACTGAAACTGCTACACACTACACAGTTCCTCACAGTCTTGCACAAGTCTGAATGCACATGGTTTCCCATCTCACTCTGCACACAGTCACAGCCTACTGATGCACACAGGCACCTAATTTGATACCCCAACCTGAGTTTCACCCACTGCACACAAATCTCACAACCCATCCCCCCCCCAAATACTGAGACCTACACGTTTCTCTAATGCACACAGCCATATACACAGTTCTCTGACCAGATACACCTATACTGACACAGTACTAACTGCACTAATATAGCTCACTGCACATGCACAGGTTTTGGGATACTCACACATATATAATTCACTGAGACATTTAGGTTCTGATACACAACACACACATAGACTGATATCTGCTCATTTAAACCCTCAAGTTACTGACCTACAGCCACACACATATACATATTCTGAGGCACTAACCTATACCCTACTGGAACACACATTCACCATAACCCCTACACACTGATGCAAACTCTACAACCACATTGGTTCATAATAATACCCAGATCTCTAACTGACACAACCTCCAGTACTGATACACAGTGCACGTACACCCACAGCACAGCACAGTCCTCCTCAGACCCGACTGTACAGGGAATCCCCTAGCACAGTCTGTACATACCCGACTGCATCCCAGAATTTCCCCATCGATGTACACACAACACACAACCTATTAGCAACACAAATACATACATGTATATAGTTCATATATCAATTATGCAGAAATTGAATAAGCTAGATAGGTAAGTTCCTACTAGACATTTCATCGAACACCAGAAATGCAGAAAAACAGATCCCACAATATTACTCATGAACCCAAACATAAAACCCTAAAACTCGGGTTCAACCCACTCCCTGTGAGATGAAATCAGCCCACCTTCGAATATCTAGGGTTAGGGTTCTGTTAATTGGGGAAACTATGTTGGTCACCAAAACCTAATCCAAAAACCCTAAAAATCGAACTACACACAGATTTGGGGTTCCTAATGGCCATGATCATCTGAAAACAGAATTTAAATGAGTAAAACTAGGGTTTTACCTGCAGGGAAGGTTTCTTCAACGAGGCTCTTCTTCTCCAAGGCTCCCTGACCCACGTTCTTTGCTTCTCTTGCTTTGGAGGAGGAGAAAATGGAACCTAGGGTTAGGGTTTTGAATTTTTTGGAGTGGGGAGATGTTTCTCTAGATGGAGGCTAGGGTTTTCTCCCTCTATATGAAGAACAAGAGGGTTCATTTTATATATATATAGGCCCAGTTAGGGTTTCTAGTGTATGGCCTAGGTTTAACCCCTAGGTTAGGTCATGTAGAACCTAATTAGCTATGGTTAAGTCAGTCTAGGGTATTGAGGGTTCACCCTAATTTTTTATTCTAGGGTTTCACTAGAACAGGGTTTACAAATTTGGGTTGAATCACTAGGGTCTGTCCTAATGAGTTCTAGGGTTTCTACCTTCAACCAAAATCACTAATAAATATAATTAGTTTATAAAACTCAGTAAAATAATTAAATTCATAATTATTTAAAATAGCTAAATTACAGAAATACCCTTATATGGAAAAGTGGTAGTGACAGGTGGCTACGGTGAGCTTGTCTTTGCTTAGTCAGCACACTTAAAATATAAAAAATATATGCTAGTCTCTAGGTGAATCGCCCCCTGCATGCTAATAAGAATACAATGCACCTAGCTAAGGGAATAATCCCAACTTGTATTGCTTGGGTTAGAATATGGAATTGAAATATTGCTTATATTCAGACCCTCGCATGCTGCCCTAGATTATGTCGCTCGAAAAGTCCCTTATGGTTTCACCCCTCGGTTTACCTTCGGGCCCGAGCCAACGTGTTTGCTTAAGTTCTTTAGAAACGCATGCTTGCCTGCTTACAATGTCGAACGTTATTCGTGTCGTGCATGCATTCTAGTTAGAAATGAGACTATCAAATAGCTTTTCTGTTCAATTGAACCTGCAAGTATCCGGGACCGTTAGGTCACCAAGGCATCCCCGAACCAAGGGCATGCATCAAGGCAAGTGAATACTGAATCAAGAATCCTGGCAAGTTACAACTGAATGATAATCACATCAAGTTTACCTCTAAACGAGAATCATGTCAACGAATCCAAGAATCACAGCTCGTGGAGCAAACGCTCGGTTCAGAACAAGAATCATGGATTATCATATCAAGTTATGGATTTGGAAAGACCCAGACCTGCATGTCGCGGATAACTAGTGCACAAGGTATTGATTGTTCAAGTTCCTACGGGCAGTCACCGGGGCACCGGGGCCGATCTGATCCAGACGAAACTTCAAGATAGTCGCATGTTTGTGGGCGGCATAGAGTGAACGCCCCATTGTCCTCGCGTCTCGCTCCATACCGTCCCGACAAAGGTGACATGTAGCGATACAAGGCCTCTCTCACCTAACCGTCCCGAGACTATAACTGTCCTTTATGGCTATGCCAGCGACCTCCTGTTCATATAGATAAGTCATCCTCGCTTAGCGGCTATCCGCGTGCGATTCATTGCATCGCATCGAAAGAACGGCTGAACACCTGAACGATCTTGATATAACGATACTCGTGTTGCATATGCTATTGCTTTGGCTTATATTATGAATGCTCGTGCTTGAATTAACTTGGTTTGTCTTGGACAGGGAAGGCCAAATGGTAAGTTGGTAAGTCTTGCAGTATTTTCTCTCATGTCGCACGGCGCACTGCCACACGAGTTAGGCTATTCAAATCTTGCATAAAACTGATCCTAAGGCAACTAGAAAGACAACATAATAGTTGGTGAACGGAACCTATATTACGTGTTTGGTTTTGTCGAGCGGTCGAGTAGCCTCTCCACCAGTGCATTCAATATACTGATAATCCACCAGATTGTTTGCAGGGTGCGGGAGAACTTCGTTCGGTGCGGATGCCTCCTTCGTGCGTGTTAAGGCGTGGATTTCACTCTGGAGCCTTGGGACGCTACGTCCAGAACAGAAGCACATATACAAGATATAACGTTGGAACATAGCCTGAACAACGCATGTACAATCATTCCACAATTGTAGCCACTTGGCATGCTTTTACTGTTTCAGAGAGAGAAATATGAGCGAATTGTAATCTCGGCCAAACGTTGCCTATAACACATGTTTATATCAATAAAGAGGTTGTTTTACTTTAACTTATGTTATTCAATGCTTCTGCTAATGTCGACTCAGTAAACTTGTTACCGATCGCCTATGTGTTCATGACTCCGCTGTACTTGGACCATCTGTATGACTCTGTGGCTTAGAACTCTTACCGCTAGCCAATGACCCATTGCCTAGTACGGGTGTGGATCACGCTCGTGCGGCATCAAGCCGGGATGGGTCAAAGCGATCGTTCCGCGGGAGCACTGGCGCGGTGATTCCCGCCTAGCGCGAACGGCCGATTTGCCTGCGGGAGATCGGGGCGTGACATATATGACTCTTTAATTAATTAAATTGGGGACACCAACTTAACCTAACCGCAACTTAATCCAACACCCATTCATGAGGCCCATACAAAATACATAACACCCTCTTTAATTAATTAAATTGATAGATGTTCGTGATACCTTGATGTACCTACTTGGTTACATCGGAACCCTAGGACATATTCAGACAATGTCATAGTGTCAGCATGACCGAAATCTGTGATGACTTTAGGATCGTGATTGTTGATAGTTACTTCAGTATGACGAGACTGTTAGATAGAGGTTCAGGTTCAGCGAACACTCGTTGACCGCATAGGGAGGGAAAGACAGTTACTAGACGTTTGGGCTACTTTGCACGCGCTTTATACATATACTTATATATGTAGAGATCCTGTATTCAGAGTCGTAGTATTACCTGTGTGACTCTATGCTCGGAGATACGGTATTTTTCGTGTGTCTCTGTGCCTCGAAGCTACAGTTTTATATTTGGAAAGCCCACACGTCGAATTTTGTCTTCAAAGTTATGTCTCACTTAGGTGATTATGCTAGATTACACCGACGTATTACATGTTTTATTTTTGTTTTACTATGTCATACTATTTTTGTACCTTGTTATGTCCCTCTGAGGACCTGGTTCTCTTCCAAGCTTAGACGAGGAGGACTACCCGGAAGAGTATGGACTGTGTGTATATCCAGGAGCAGGACATGTTGTAGAGGATGAGATCCTTCCTGAGGACATCGATTGATCTCTGGTAGTGTGACTTCACCCTGGGCCTGGTATAATTATCTAGTTTATAGATATCGGCCCTAGTTATCTTACTGCTTCCATTCATTCAGTATTTGTATTAGCGGGTTTGTTCCCATGTGACTCTATTCGTATTTGTATTATGATACATTTCCAGTCTTATTTCCTTTCTATACATTAGTAGATATGATTTCTTTATGTGTATATATTCAGATGTCTGTGGATAAAATTTAGTTTCACTATTTATATTTTATATGTTGGATTTTATTATTGTACTTTACAGCTTAGGTGCACTCCGTTGGGTCCATTAGATTGGGATGCCCGTCAAAGTGTACCCGCTGGCCATTGCCATGTGGCTTAGTTCCTTATATTTGGAACTGGGACGTGACATAGTTTTTGTGGTGGCCCATGCAAGTCCTTCTTAAATCGTCTTGGTTACCTTATTGTGCCAAGCGATCCTGCAATTAGGAATAGATATTAGGAATCTCATCTACATGCTTGAGTACTTCACATGACACCTCTTTTTTGATTTTATTTTGCCAATTTGCATCCTATTTAATTCCTAAATGCTGATCTTAAATATGACTTCTTTTCATAGTTATGAATCTCCATAGCGGACGTGTCGTACAACCGATCGATGTCCCCCGTGATGTAGGGTTATCTGGGGAATCGACACTGGGGCATGTACTTCTGTTGACCCCACCTCCCCAGGGACAGTCATCTGGACAGCCAAAGGTGCCTCCAGACGGGCACCAGACTCCGCACCAGGCAGGTCATGAGGGCCAGATGGCCGCAAGACAAGAAGGGCAACAGTTGCCCCCACCACCTCTATTTCCCCCACAGATGCCATACATGCCTTTCCCACCAGGAAAACCCAAGGACGGGCCATAAATGTTCCAGATGGTCTACGCTATGATGCAGGCCCAACAACAGGTCTAGCAGCAGGCCCAGCAGCGTCAGGCTGAGACCTTGAGAGAGAGTATTGTGACGAATTTGGGACAACCGTCACCACAAGCTCGCCAGTCGACGATGGGGTCTGTCATAGACTTTCGTCGTATGATACCACTTCCATTTTCTGGCATGGAGGATCCAACAGAGGTATACACATGGCTCACCAACATTCAACACCAGTTGGAGGCCACCGATCTCCCGAGGCATAGATGGATGACCGCTGTCAGGATACAGTTTACCAGTAATGCTCATCACTAGTGGCTTTTAGAGGAGGAGCGTTTAGGGCCTGATCGGGTCACTTAGGGGGAGTTCTCTAGGATCTTCCAGGAGATATTTATTCCTTCCACTACCAGAGTGAAACTTCTGGATAGGTTCCAAAACCTCAGGCAGGGCAGTTTGACCATTGAGGAGTACAATGCTGAGTTCCTCCGTTTGATCCATTTTGTACCGTACTTGATTTCGACTAAGGAGAAGAAGGCTGATAAGTTCTACGAAGGCCGGAGTTTTGAGACGCAGAGATTTATTGGATCTATAACCCCTACCTCCTACTCCGAATTTTAATTAGCAGCTCGATGCTAGGATCGCATCAACTAGATGGAGACAAGTCTGAAGTGCTCTATTACATCGTCATCATCAGTTCGAGCTCCGCTGGGAGGATTGCAAAATGTCCCCTGGTACCGGAGCAACAAAGAGTAGCACCCTTGCAGGGACCAGTGATTCCCACATCGCATTATTGCGATAAGATGGGACACTTATTGAGGGATTGTCGATGGAGGTTGGGAGTATGCCTAAGATATGGATTTGACTAACATGCAGTCCAGGATTGCCCAAACCAGAGGACTCCAGTACCGATGGTTCATCGACCAGCCCTGCTAGCACCGAGGCCTTACCAGCAGCCTCCCGGACCGAGGCCACCCTACGCAGGAGTTGGGGTGCTGCGACCACCAGCAACCGGAGGAAATCAAAGGAGGCCACCCTTGGCCCCACAAGCAGTTCGTTTCCTGCAAGCTTGATAGCAGCCGATGACAATAGTACTAGGACAGGGCCAGGCCTTTGCGATGACCATATAGGAGGCACAGACAACTGGAGAGGTGATCGCAGTTACTATCTTAGTATCTTCATTACCAGCAGTAGTATTATTTGATTCTGGTGCCACACCCTCTTTCATAGATGCTAGTTTCTTGGCCACCAATAGAATAGAAACTACACTCCTTCCTAGATTAAGAGAATTCTTACGGGAGTTAGAATAATACCAGTTAGCAACACTTGTAGATCTTGTTCAGTAGTTGTTACGGGCGAGAGATGCATGCCCGATTTTTAGTCATCTCTATGCCAGACTATGATATTGTCCTAGGCATCGATTGGTTGAGCCAATACCATGTGACACTAGATTACCGATGTGGTTGCTTATATTTAGACCACCATATTACCCCGAGTTTGAGTTTCTTCGGGGAGCCCAAGAGCATGGTGTCCAACCTACCTTAGCGGCACATATTGCATAAGGTGAACTGGTATACCCTCGCATTATATCAGAGTTTGAGGATGTATTTCCAGAGGATCTTCCAGGCCTGCCACCTGACAGAGAGATAGAGTTTATTATAGAGTTGACTCCCGGAGCTGAGCTAATTATTTCATCCGTCTACAGACTAGCACCAAACGAGTTGGTTGAGTTGAAGGTCCAAGTAGATGATCTCTTAGACAAGGATTTTATTTGGTCTAGTATTTCTCTATCGGGAGCACCCATCTTATTTGTGCCGAAGAAGGATTGGACAGTACATTTGTGTATTAATTATAGGGCGCTAAATGCTGTAACAATAAAGAACAAGTACCCTTTGTCGTGCATCGATGATTTACTTGATCAGCTGAGTGGAGCATGTGTATTCTCGAATATCGATCTAAGATCCGGCTATCATCAGATCAAGGTGAGAAAGGAGGATAATCCGAAGACAGCTTTTAGGATGAAGTACGGGTACTATGAGTTTCTAGTCATGTCGTTTGGTTTAACCAATGTGCCAGCAATATTCATAAGCCTAATAAACAAGGTTTTCTACCAGTACTTGGATAAGTTTGTGGTAGTATTTATCGGTGACATCTTTGTGTATTCCAAGATCCATGAGGAGCACGAGGACTATCTCAGGATCATATTAGAGACGCTGAGGGAGGAGAGGTTGTATGCCAAGCTCAGCAAGTGCGAGTTCTGCTTGGATAGGGTACCATACCTGGGTCATATAATCACTGGATATGGACTATCAGTTAACCTGGAGAATATTGCCGTAGTGGAGACGTGGCCTACCCCTATATCAGTTACGGAAGTTAGGAGTTTTTTCGGACTAATATTATCGGAGGTTCATGAAAAACTTCTCGAGGATCACTGCGCCTATGACACAGCTGGCACTTAAATACGAGGAGTTTATCTGGACTGAGGAGTGTCAGACGACTTTCGATAAGCTGAAGAAGCGTCTGACGTCAGACCAATTTTGACACTTCCTTCTAGATCTGGAGGATTTGTGGTGTATTGCTATGCGTTTGGGAGAAGATTAGGATGTGTACTGATGCAACATGGCAAGGTAATAGCTTACGCATCAAGAAAACTAAGGGTTCATGAGAAGAACTATACGACACATAATCTAGAGCTAGATGTAGTAATATTTGCACTAAAGCTGTGGCGGTACTACCTTTATGGAGAGCGGGTTAAGATTTATACAGATCACAAAAGTCTGAAGTACGTCTACACTCGGAAGGAGCTCAACATGAGACAGAGGCATTGGCTAGAGTTGATGACAGACTATGATATTCAGTTGCAGTACCAACCTGGCAAGACGAATGTTATAGCAGATGCCTTAAGTAGGAAGCCTATGGCATACTTTTTGATGACTCTGCGACATTTGTTAGAGGATATTCAGGAGCTCGGGATAGAGGTTGTATTTCCAGGCATGGATAGACAGATGGACAGTCTAGAGGTTCAATCTATATTGGTTGAGAGGATCAAGGCATCCCTGCCTACCAATGCGAGATTCTGACGACTGCGAGAGAGGACAAAGGCTGACATGCTGACGAGACTCTGGATTTATGAAGACAGAACGTTTAGGTATGGAGACTGCCTATATGTTTCGAGTGGCGAGCTACACTAGGAGTTGATGACCGAGGCCCATAGCTCAATTTATTCTATTCATCCCGGGGGTACAAAGAAGTACCAAGATTTGAGACAACACTACTGGTGGGATGGGATGAATAGGGAGATTGTGAGATTCGTGGAGAGATGTTTGGTCTGTCAACAAGTCAAGATCGAATATCAGAGGATTGCAGGACTATTCTAGCCGCTTCCCATTCCTGAGTGAAAGTGGAAGCATATTACCATGGACTTCGTCACAAGATTTTCGAAAAGTCCTAGAGGAAAGTATGCTGTCTGGGTTATCATAGATCGACTCACCAAGTCGGCATAATTCTTGTCCTTCAGAGTTGGGTAGTCCACGGAGATATTGGTGGACATATATATGACCAGATAGTACGACTATATAGAGTCCCTGTCAGTATTATATCGGATCGTGATTCCAGATTCACGTCACATTTCTGGCAGAGTATACAGGAGAGTCTAGAAACTCGCCTCAAGTTCAGCACGACATATCATCCACAGACTGATGGTCAGTCAGAGCGCACGATTCAGATACTAGAGGATAAGATGAGAGCGTGCATGATCAAATTTGGAGGATCTTGGGAGGACTATCTCCACTAGGTAGAATTCTCCTACAATAACAGCTACCAAGCAATCATACATATGGCACCTTATAAGGTACTATACGGCAGAAAGTGTAGGTCGCTGGTATGTTGGAGTGACACAAACAGTAGAGAAAGTAAAACAGATTCAGGGCCACCTACACAGCACAGGACAGACAGAAGCATTGGGCAGATGCGTACCGCAGACCTTTAGAATTCAAGGAAGATGACTATGTGTTTTTGAAGATATCGCCTATTCATGGTACCATTAGATTTTGGGGTAGAGGTACGCTGTGTCCGAGGTACATCGGACCTTTTGACCTCTTGGAGCGAGTTGGCGAAGTGGCTTATCTTCTTGCATTGCCTCCATCATTAGAAGGAGTGCACGACGTATTTCACATATCACAGTTGAGGAGATATGTGGCAGACCCTAGCCACATGCTAGATCATTCATAGATTACGGTCGGTCCCAGTTTATCATATGAGGAGCAGCCAGTAGGGATACTCGATTGCAGTGAGAAGATTTTGAGGGGACATACTATTCAACTAGTTAGGGTTGCATGGAAGCATCATTCATCGGGTGAGTCTACCTGGGAGCGCGAGGATTCCATTCGATAATATTTCTGTAATTTATTTGAGGACCGAGGTAAGAATTTATGTACCGTAATTTGTTTGCCAATTAACTTTTTAAATTCTCGTAACTCTTATTCGTGCTTTACTTTTAATTTTGGGACAAAATTCTTCTAAGTTGGGAACGATTTAAACCCCCTCAAATTATATTTTATGTAGACTAGATATGGTAAAAATTTGGTTTAGCTTCAGGTTGTTTAAGGTTTAGAAATTAGGGTTACGTAGACTGGTTCTTTAATTTAAACCATTGGTGCACCTTCCCGTTGCTACAATAATTAGTCTTTAATTTTCTAATAAATCTTTGCACACTTGACCTGATAAGCCAACCTAGTCACTAGATATTTTTGTCACTCACAAACACACTCCCTTGTGCTCTAATTTAATTGCACAATTTTCCAGTCACGAAAATCAATTCTTTAATCCTATTTCGTGTATATATGTCGTTGCCATCGATTTGGGGACACAAACATAACCCGCTTCGCCGAACCAATTAAAGGGCCTAAGATTGACCCCAACCCTATATTGTTCATGACCTTTTGTCACTTCTAATTGAGACGCCATGTACTCCCGTTTAATTTAAGAGCACATATGACACTTTATTTAATTAAATTGGGGACACCAACTTAACCTAACCCTAACTTAACCTAATACACATTCATGAGGCCCATACAAAACACACAATACCCTCTTATCCTACAAAACACCAAATATCACTTCCCATATCAAATCCTCACTATTTTTTCTTCATATGTAAATACCCAAATGTTAAGGGACTTAATGGCAAGAAGGGTGCTAAGTGTCACCCTCTTATTGGTGAAAACCAATGAAGAAACCTTTCCCCAACCTCACATAACTGGTCACCTTATCTTCTCTCTCCCCCTTGCTATGTATAACTCCTTCATGAAGCATCCTAACCCATAATTCAAATCCCCACCCGATCACAACTACACACTCCCTCTATATTAATGCACATACACTCAACCCCCCACATGTGGCCGGCCCTAATCCATAGAAAAAACCTTAAAATCCCCCCTCACTCTCTCTCCTCCCTCTACTTACACAGCCGAAACTCCCCTCTCCTTCTCTTCTTCATTCTTCTTCTTCTCTTTCTTCACCATTACACCATCGCCGGAGCACCAACCCACCGTACCACCGCAGCAGCACCACCACCTCCACTTACACCATCGCCTCCTCCACGAGCCTCCACCTGCACCGGAGCCCCTCGAGCCTCCACCTAAATCGGAAACCATGAGTCGATCGTAGCTACCAACACCGCCACAACGAGCAGCCACAACCACTACCTCAACATCTCCACCGACCGCTGCTACCCCCCGCACCACCACTGACACCACCGCAACCTATTGCCACTATCACCCGCACCACCAAGACCAATGACCACTATCATACCGCTGCTACCCCCTGCACCACCACTGATACCACCGCAACCTACTGCCATCATCACCCGTACCACCACGACCCACGACTACCAACACACAGCTGCTACCCCCCGCACCACCACCATAGCAGCCCGTATCACCACCGTAGCTACCCGCACCGCCACTACAGCATCCCGCACCACCACTAATACCACCGCTACTGCCACCATCACCCTCCTCCAAGACTCGATAACCTGACACCACCCCGACAGCATCACCACGACCCCATAGTCGAGCACCACCACACTCACACCGTTGAGCACCACTAGCACTACCCTGGTCGACACACGCACCACCCCCGCGGTCGACGTTGTCCCTGACCGAAGCCGCAACACCGCCACTTCCATCACCAACAGCCACCTGGAAAACTCCTCATCCTTCTTCTTATTTGTGTAGTTATTTGTGTGTGCTAAGAAACCCTTGTTAGGATTAGGGTTTCATAAATATTTTGCATGCATAATCTAATGGCATTGTAAAGGTTATATATATGTGTGAAATAGTTTTATAGCAAATGTTGTGGTTATATATATATGAACTTGATATTTTGTAACAATTATTCGAGGATATATATATGGAAAATACAGATGTTGGGGAAGTTCCAATGAATTTTGGTACAGTAGTGATGATATTAATGAGGATACTATACGTGAACATTATGTGTATTTAGGGGCGTCAACTAAATTGGGTGTATAAAATTACGTCTATGATTACAGGGATAGTATGGTCGAGGATGAGCATAACTTAAATGACTGAAATCACTATGATGAATATTAGGGGTTAAAGATATTTGTAAAACCCCTAATCCTAAAAATCGTATTGAGTATTTAATTAATTAATTAATTGATTTGTAGTAATTATTAGTTAATTAAAAGAAGTCAAATTTAGTTAATTTTTATTTAAGGTGACTGTGCATTTAGAGATTTTTATGGAGCAATTATAATTTTTCTTAATTATTTATATGTAGAGACCCTGTGAACAGTTGATAGAAGATCAATTTCTAGAATTATATATATATATATATATATATATATATATATATATAAAGTTTAATAGAAAGAATAATAGAAGAAAAAAAATTAGAAATAGAAAAGGATAAAAGAAATGAATAGATAAAAAGAAAAAGATAATAAAATTCTTAATGAATCCTACCCATTAAGCCCTAAACTAACCCGTTATCCTATACCTACCCGACCCGTGAAGAAGGAAACCCAAAGCAGCAGCGGCTACACCCCCTAACCCGGCGCAGCGAGTACCCCCCCTCTCTCTCATGATCTCTCTCTCTCTCTCTATATATATAACTACTCTATTTACCTAACCCTAAACCCATCTCATCTTCCCTCGACCATGCCACCCAGCCTCGATCAGAGCCGCCGTGCCACCCAGCCAGCACCGCCGAAAACTAGTGTCCGCCACGACCGCTCACCGTGACCGCGCACAACCCCGCGACAGAATTTGATCAACAGCGTACCTGTGTTCACGTCTCAATTCCTGTGCCACCGCTCGACCAAACTCGACCCCATCTTCACCGATATATTCACGACCTAACCCCACCTCCATATCTGTGTGTTAGTTTACCTCGAACAGCGCATAAACCTAGACGAAAACAATGACCAAGTTGGCAAAAAATGACAACTTTTGGGATCGCAAAAACTGCGGTAACTACCTATGTTCACGGATTCGTATCACCCACCACAAAGATCCGTATTTGGTTTTTCTTTTTGATATGCGAAGACCACCTAACCTAGTTTACTTCCTGTCAAATACAATAATTTATTAGCTGATGTATGTTAAATTAAATCAGATAGAAAATCTCGAAAATTTACTTTTTCAATTTTCAAAAATTTGTTATACGGAGCGCGCCCTGCCAAAGGGGACCGCCCCGTCATGTACCAAGTTTACCAAAAGGTGCGCACAATATACCCAGACGTGTGGAATTTCGCGGAAACTAATTTGGACACGTGTGCGCGTCGAAATCAGCCCGTATCCGCAAAAATTCTCCGTATCATGACTTTTGTAAAACTCTGCGCCATTTAGTGTACGCTCGTCAGAATATGACGAAACATTCACCACTGGACTCGTGGTATCGCGCTGGTCCTGTGACCCAATTTTTACACAATTCGGAGACAGTCGACCAAATCGCCTATGGACGGGCCCTACGGTTGACTTTTTGGGCGAAATTGTGTTCGGCTCACCGGAATCCATATTTGGATATACCGTTGAGTTCGTACTGACATTTAAAGTTTGTTGACTTTTAATTTATCCCATTTAGAGACCATTACCCCTGGCACTCTTTTCGGTGCAAAGTGGCCCAAATGTGGAGCCCGCTTTGATCCAAAATTACCGTTTTGCTCCTGTGTCCAAATTGGACGAAAGAGTAGTATTTTTTAGCTATTTTGCTTATTATGGGAACGTTGGTGATGTTTATTTCAGCATCCGAAGACGTTCATTCTGAGACTGTAGTTTCTGACTCTTGGTGTTTGACATCTGGATATTACACATTGCAGCTCTCTTGTCAGGCAAGTATACCTTACCTTGTTGTACTATTTAAATTCAGTTATATATATTTAGTTGCATGTTTATTATTTTAGATTATATAATTGTGCACGTCCGAGAGAGACTCGGGTGCAGTCAACGAATGCGTTGACATTAGGATTATGTCTGACCTAGAGTCTAGTGGACCCACCTAAAGTTGTGGAGTTATTGGTATAACTCCCCAGGCCTTGACACATATCATTACACGTCACAGAGTGAGTTCATGTAGGGACACGTGCCTCATACTCGACTGGCCATCGGTGTGAGCAACACGTGTAACAGTATTTAGCTTAGTATTTATTTCTATAGAGACTTGCATTATAGTATGAGATGTCCATGTCGTCTTCACGACTTGTATATCTATATTGGATGGGGAGGACGATTAGTAGGCGTATGGGACACCCACCTCCTTTATACAGATACCACACTCGACGGAGTGATACGGACGTATATATTTATATAGATACCACGTTCTTTAGAGTGTTGGACGTTACTTGGTGTTTTTACAGATACCACACTCTATAGAACGTTGGACGTCATTATATTCCCGCGCCCGTATTATAGGGGGCATATGTGGCATATACTAGCCAGTCATGACGATTGGTGAATTACGTCAGCATATGTCTAGCCTACACTTTTCCATACGTACTAAGTTTTCCTCAAATTGTATTTTAGTTAGATGGTTAGCACACCCCTTTTATTTATTCAGTATTTACTTTATGGCATGCTTCTATGTATCTTGTTATGTCCATCTGAGGACCTGGTCCCTTTCCAAGTATAGATGTTCATAAGTATTCACAGGAGCGCAGATCCGGACTGGTTACTTATGTTCCGAGGAGTCCTCTCTTCGAGTCTCAGTAGTTGGTAGTTATTGTACTTATATTATATTTATCTTGTTTATTCTATATTTTAGTTCGGCAGTGGATTTATTTCCATCCGACAGTCATCTTGAGATACTTTATATGGAGATCTAGTTTCATCGATACTGGTCATTTATTAATATATAATTTCTGTGGATGAGATTTAGTTATGCCCTTTGACATATATGTTTTCTACTTGTGAATTGTTATTCATATTACAGCGTAGCATGTGTTATGGTTTCCATATATTAGAGTTGCCATATACATGCGACGGGCATTCTTACGTGTCCTAGTCCTACATATTTTGGGACTGGTGCATGGCATGTTTTTAGTGGTGGACTGTCACTGAAAGCCTGTTTATTGAAAAATCAGTATTTTAGCACACAGTTTTTTCAGTGACAGTTAGGCAGTTTTAGTTTATATTTTATATATTATATTTATATATATATATGTATATATATATGTATTTATTGTGAGATATAATACTAGTTTTGTTATAATTTTAATTGTATAATATATTGGTTTATATATATTATATTATGTATAAGGGCAAATACTATATCTATGTATCTTGAGCATTACTTTGTGTGGATACCAAGTTGGTTCAAAACTATGATTCTCAATTGTTGTATTTAATATTTTATATTATATACTTTATTGATTGATATATAGGTATTGTGAGGTTTACCTTGGATTCACGTATCCGTAGATACGGTATCCTAATATTTAAGGATGTAGTTTTATGACTTAGATCTTAGTATTTTGATCCAAGATTTTGGTGCTAGACTTGTGAAACCTAGAAATAGATGGTTGACCTTGGTTTGACCATAGTTGACCATAGTTGACTTTAGTTGACTTCAGAGTTGACCATAGTTGACTTTTTGACTTAGAATTGACTTATTGACCTAGAAGTTGACTAGTTTAACTTGTTCTCTTTTCGGGACCATGTATTGGTATTGTATTCCATATCTAGGTCTTCGAGGCACCGAGTCAGACATCTGTGAGACTGTTCATTGGACTTCAGGCGAGTACATTCTCTGATAGTTTCTCATTTATGATATCCTCTATGTTCGTTGGATCTAGTATAGATATCCATGTTTCTTTTGACACTATGGTTACACGGATTGGTATATCCGGATCTCGTCATGAGATGTTATTCCTTGGTATATGGTGTATATGGTGGAAGTATTGTTTCATTGGTTATCTTGTACATGTACAGACACCGATTCTCGAAAAGACTAGCTATCTTCTTGGGGAATCTCGTGCTATAGCATACTGTAGTGCCTCAAATCCCGATCCGACCGGGATGTGCACTATATAATTGGGCTTGTGGCTAGTCCGTCAGAGTATGCTTAGATCTTCGGCATCTTATTGCCACGGACGAAATGCGATGATCCTTCCCAACTCATGGAAAGGCCTCTATTGAAACGAGTCCAATAGTTTTCGTGTTTGGCTGCTTGGTTTTCGTGATTGCCGCTTTGGGATTTGATTTGGTGTTGCTTTCGAGTTGCTTGGTTTTCGCTGTTGGTTTTATTGATTGGAGCTTGAATTTTGGGGAGTTCGGCAAGGAAGGATAGGCAAGAATTCTAACTCGGTGCTCGTGCTGTTGCAGGTCCGCGTAACTGACGTTTGATCGTCGCTAGGCGGGATTCCTTGTTTCAGCAACTTTTCTATTAACCAGTGAGTGGTTTGTTCCCTTCTTCCCTACTTCTTCACGCCAACATCTCTAATGTTTCAAACGTTCACTCGATGATGCCCGATTGGACGCCTAGGAAATGCTTAGCCACAATGCATGCCAGCCACTAAGAAAGGAACATGGGAATTGTAGACTAAATTTACTATATGCTTGCACACATTATAACTTGAGTTGGTTGGAATGGGAAGTTGGCTGTTGGTTACGGCCTGGTGCCTCGGATAGAGTTTGGACCCATGGGATATCAAAATCGGAACACCGCTTTGAGAAAATATGAACTGTTGCATAAGATATATATATTGCTGCTTTACTTCATCTGTTTAATTCGATGCATTGTGTGAGATATAAATGTTCATGCATTTGCATGGTCTGGGACAACTTGTGCACAAGATTTATCATTTCCTCGAAACGGCTTTCCGGGGCACTGGAACCGTATCGATCCGGAGGGAAATATTGATTCGTGCTCGTCACGATGCATTGCGGGACCTCCAGCGGGGCTTGCTACCCGGGCTGATAGGGTGCGCCGTTAATGCTTGGAATATGTCCCTAAGGTGTCGATCACACAAATGACCGCATAGAATAGAACACATGCTAATTTATTGTCTTGTGCAGATGGTAAGTATACTTGTGTTTCGTTGCAGGGAAGGCGTGCATCGGTTGAGTAAGCAATCGATGCACTGGTTGGATTCAATGCTATTTTCATTTCTATCAAAACATGCAACTGATATGAATTGAATTCACTTGCTTCTTTATAGAAGTAATCTTAATGCATGCTCGCCCCTAATAAGCTAGTGTCGATTTAGTCGAGTGGGATTCATCCCGCTCACCAGTACAAGTTGAGTACTGACCCACGTTGTGGGCAACTATTTCAGACACTCAGACGGTGCAACGCTAGTGGATAGACGAAGAGGCGTTAGGAGCACCTCTATTTTGAAGTATAGTTGAAGTCATATCATTTTGGAGGCTTGGACTTTCAACCTATACAAGGGCGTAATGTATGGACGACGGGGACTATCTGATGGAGCGCGCCCTGTATTTTGAGTTATCTTTTCTAATGTAATTCAAGTAGCCGAGAAGGCGCATCAATGTAGACTCTATGTAAATTACTCTGAATTAATGAAAAAGCATATTTCCTTCCTGCACTTGTGTTCAATTATCTGTGAATGTGTTTTCTATATTGTGTTTCAAAGTGGGTTCCTATAACTGTAAGTTCTTGCCTTGTACGAGCGCAACTCCAGGCTCGTACGGCATCACGCCCCAGCGAGGACGAATCGGTTCCGTGAAGGATCCAGCGAGGACGATTGACCCTTTCGGGATCGGGGCGTGACATATTGGTATCAAAGCTTAGGCTTTACATCCTCGGGATTTCAAAAGATTATAAAGGAGTTTGATGCGCCTCTCGGTTGAGTTGCATTCGGTGTCCGCTGCATGAGATGAGTCGCCTATACAATGAGCCCATAGATACAAAAATCTATCGTTTTTGAGGTGTTAACAAGCTACTCTCTTTTGTAGCAATGGCTAAGAAAAACACTGCCGCTGCAAGCAGTGCTCAGCCCGTCCAGAACGATCCGGCAAGTTCTGGAGAATCCGGAGGAGCGGGTTCAATGGATATGTCCGAACGACTTATGCATCTCATGGAGGTGCAGCAACAACAAGCCATTTCTCAACAGGCACAGTTGGCTGCTCAACAGAAGCAGATGGATACCATGATGCAACTGATTGCATCCTTGGTACCCAACAACGGGGGAGCCACGGTGACGCCTGCTGCACCGCCGGCTGTGGCGGTAGAGGATGAGTCCGAAGAAACATAGCATCCAGCAAGGAACACCTGCCGTGCGGCAGAATTCACTAAGATGCATCCACCAACATTCAACGGACGAGCAGAACCGGACGTGGTGATGGGATGGATTACAAAGATGGAGGGACTCTTCAATCTGGTCGGCATTAGGGGATCCAAAAGAGTGGCCTGTGCATCAGTTCAACTGGAGCTGCGTGCGCATGATTGGTGGGAAGCCACTAAGCAGGGAATTTATGATGCCAATCCCAACTGCAAAATTACCTGGGAAATGTTCAAATCTGCCTTCATTGAACAATATATTCCCCGGGCTGTGCGGCAACAAAAAGAAGACGACTTCAGCAATCTGGTGCAAGGAAGTATGTCTGTCGACGATTATGACTCGGCGTTCGCTAAGCTGGCTAAATTTGCTGGGCACTTCTTGCCTAACCAGCAGGCGTGGTGCTACCGCTTCCAGAAGGGTTTGAATAACGATTTGCGTAGGGACGTCATCAACCAGAAGTGTCAGACATACAGGGAATGTTATGAAGCTGCCCTGAACAGCGAGCGGATCTTTGGGCGCTGTCCACCAAAGGCCGATGTGCAAACCTCCCGTACCAACAATAATAAGCGGCCTCAGGAAATGGAAGGGTCTGGAGCACAAAAGCACCTGCACACATCTGAGCATAGGGGCCCGTCCCGTGCACCATACTGCAACAGGTGCGGCAGAATAGGGCATCGAGTGGAGGAATGCCGAGTTACTGGGTGTTTTAAATGTGGTCGTCTGGACCACAAGCATTTCAACTGCCGTGAGGCAAAACCGAATCAGCACAACGGGAATCACAATAATGGAAATCATAACCATGGGAATCAGCACCACGGGAATCAGAACCACGGGAATCACAACAGGGGGCCTCCAGCAAGTGATGCCAATGCTGTGGCGTTGAACCCACGATGCCAGGGTGCTCAAGGACGAGTCTATGCACTGACTCGGGATGAAGCATCCGTCTCTGAAACTGTCGTGACAGGTACATTACTTTTCAGAGATTTGCCCGCTAGAGTCTTATTCGATTCAGGTGCTACGCATAGTTTCATATCTGCTGATTTTACTATTGAGCATAAATTAGCTTCTACTCCCTTAAATATGAATCTTTGCGTGAGCACACCTTCGGGAGTTGACATGCCCGCCCATGCGATCTGTAAGGATGGTTATATTTACATCGGAGGCAGGAAGCTTTCCTTAGATGTCATTGTATTAGACATTAAGGATTACGATATTATTCTCGGGATGGATTGGTTGGGTGCTTGTCATGCAACAATTGAGTGCGCGGAGAAGCGAGTCGTATTCCGTCTACCCGGCGAGGCAGACTTTTACTATTCGTGCAGCGCTGCACCAAAGACGGCAATGATGATATCAGCAATTTCGGCTAGGCGTATGCTGTATTTGGGTTGTGAAGGGTACTTAGCTTCAGTTCGAGACACGCGGCAGGAAAGTGCAAATGCAGCTCAGGCTGAAATCATAGCAGATTTCCTCGACGTTTTCCCGGACGAGCTGCCTGGAATGCCTCCAGATCGTGAGATCGAATTCAGCATTGACACTTTTCCGGATTCGCGACCGATATCGAAGGCACCTTATCGAATGGCCCCAGCAGAGCTGAAGGAACTTAAGATTCAGTTACAAGATCTGTTGGACCGAGGATACATTCGTCCAAGCGTTTCTCCGTGGGGTGCTCCGGTGCTATTTGTGAAGAAAAAGGATGGATCCATGCGGCTATGTATTGACTACCGAGAACTAAATAAGGCGACTGTGCGGAACCAGTACCCATTGCCAAGGATAGATGACTTGTTTGATCAGCTGCAAGGTGCAACAGTTTTCTCTAAAATTGATCTCAGGTCAGGGTATCACCAGTTGAAAATCAAACCAGATGATGTTCAAAAATCTGCATTCAGGACCCGATACGGACACTACGAATTTCTTATGATGTCGTTCGGTTTGACGAACGCCCCTGCAGCTTTTATGGATCTGATGAACCGCGTGTTTCGGCCGTTCGTAGACAAGTTTGTGGTCGTGTTCATCGACGACATTCTAATATATTCCAAGAACGAGGCGGAATACAAGGAACACCTAAAGATCGTGCTGCAGACATTACGAGAGCATCAGTTGTACGCTAAGCTCAGGAAGTGTGAGTTCTGGTTGAACAGCGTGGCATTTCTGGGTCATGTTGTCTCGACAGAAGGCATCGCCGTAGACCCGAAGAAAATAGAGGCAGTGGTGGATTGGAAGCAACCTACATCAGCCAGCGAAGTAAGAAGCTTTCTGGGCCTAGCGGGATACTACCGTAGGTTCGTGAAGGATTTTTCTAAACTGGCCTCGCCTTTGACTCGCCTCACTCAAAAAGGGATTGTATACAAATGGGGTGAAGACTGCGAAGCCAGCTTTCGAGAACTTAAGCAGCGTCTTGTTTCAGCTCCGATCCTTGCTCTTCCAGATGGGGTAGAGGAGTTTCAGATATACAGTGATGCCTCGGGACTTGGTTTGGGATGTGTGCTCATGCAGAGGGATAAGGTAATATCGTACGCCTCCAGGCAACTGAAGCCGCACGAGAAAAACTACCCGACGCACGACTTGGAATTGGCGGCAATTATATTTGCACTGAAGTTGTGGAGGCATTATCTTTATGGTGTTGCTTGCAAAATCTTCACAGATCACAAGAGCCTCAAGTATCTATTCACACAACGAGAACTGAACCTCCGACAGCGGCGTTGGCTAGAACTGATTAAGGACTATGATTTGACGATCGCTTACACACCGGGCAAGGGAAATGTCGTTGCTGATGCTCTGAGTCGGAAGTATGTGGGCTCGTTATCCATAAACAACCATTTACTTCGAGATCTTGAGGCGATGGGCATCGAACTTCAGGTTCAGCATCAAGGAGTGCAGCTGGCATCACTCCATCTTGAACCAAGTTTGCGTGTTAGAATCAAATCAGCTCAGGAAGGCGATCAGTTCCTAGCGAAGGCACGCGGACTAATTTCGGCGGGGAAGACGTCTGACTTTGTGGCAGGCGAAGATAGGACCTTACAAATGAAAGGAAGGCTATGTGTTCCTAACGACCCAGAACTCCGAAGGGAAATTATGGCGGAAGCACACTATGCAAAGTATTCCTTGCATCCGGGGAGCACTAAGATGTACATGGACTTACGCAGAACCTTCTGGTGGCAAGGTATGAAGCGGGATGTGGCGACCTTTGTGTCACAGTGCATGGCCTGTCAACAGGTGAAAGCTGAACATCAGAGGCCCGGCGGGGAGCTGCAGAACCTCGCTATTCCTGAGTGGAAATGGGACAACATCTCTATGGATTTCATTGTGGGATTTCCGAAGACGCCACGGGGGCATGATGCGATTTGGGTCATAGTTGATCGTTTGACCAAATCAGCCCACTTTCTTCCTATAAAAATCACTTGGAGCATCGATCGGTTAGCATAGATTTACATAGACGAGATTGTTCGATTACACGGAGTACCTACCTCAATTGTCTCTGACCGTGACGGACGCTTCTTATCTCATTTTTGGACAAGCCTACAGTCTGCTTTGGGAACCAAGCTACAGTTCAGTACTGTATACCACCCCCAGACTGATGGCCAGACGGAAAGGACAAATCAGATACTTGAAGATATGTTACGGCTGTGTGCAATCGATTTGAAGAATAGTTGGGACACGCATCTCTCGTTGGCGGAGTTCGCATACAACAACAGCTACCAATCGAGCATCCAGATGGCACCGTACGAAGCACTTTATGGGCGCAAGTGTCGATCTCCAATTTGTTGGGACGAAGTCGGCGAGCGGCAAGTACTCGGGCCAGAGCTGGTAGAACAGGCAGTTGAGAAAGTTCGTTTGATTCGGGAAAGACTCCGCACGGCACAGAGCCGACAGAAAAGTTATGCCGATGCTCATCGTAGACCTTTGGAGTTCATGGTCGGGGATCATGTATTCTTGAAAGTGACGCCGATGCGTGGGGTGATGCGTTTCGGCGTGAAGGGCAAACTGAGTCCCAGGTTTGTCGGCCCCTTCGAGATTCTGGAACGAGTGGCAGCTGTGGCATACCGGATTGCACTACCTCCCGCCTTGGCTGAAGTGCATGACGTATTCCATGTTTCTCAACTGCGAAAGTATGTGCATGACCCGAGTCATGTGGTTAGCTTCGAACAATTGGAACAGCGCACAGATTTATCATACTCAGAAGAGCCGGTGCAGATTCTGGATCGTAAGGAAAAAGTACTTCGCAACCATACGATGTCCTTAGTTTGCGTGCTGTGGCGGAACCATTCAGTTGGGGAATCAACCTGGGAGATGGAATCGGAGATGAAGGAGAAATATCCTTCGTTGTTCATTCAGTCGGAGGTAGGGCCTTGTTCTTAAGTTTTGGGACGAAACTTTTTCTTAGTGGTATATTATGTAGTGCCTCAAATCCCGATCCGACCGGGATGTGCACTATATAATTGGGCTTGTGGCTAGTCCGTCAGAGTATGCTTAGATCTTCGGCATCTTATTGCCACGGACGAAATGCGATGATCCTTCCCAACTCATGGAAAGGCCTCTATTGAAACGAGTCCAATAGTTTTCATATTTGGTTGCTTGGTTTTCGTGATTGCCGCTTTGGGATTTGATTTGGTGTTGCTTTCGAGTTGATTGGTTTTCGCTGTTGGTTTTATTGATTGGAGCTTAAATTTTGGGGAGTTCGACAAGGAAGGATAGGCAAGAATTCTAACTCGGTGCTTGTGCTGTTGCAGGTCCGCGTAACTGACGTTTGATCGTCTCTAGGCGGGATTCCTTGTTTCAGCAACTTTTCCCTTAACCAGTGAGTGGTTTGGTCCCTTCTTCCCTACTTCTTCACGCCAACATCTCTAATGTTTTAAACGTTCACTCGATGATGCCCGGTTGGACGCCTAGGAAATGCTTAGCCACAATGCATGCCAGCCACTAAGAAAGGAACATGGGAATTGTAGACTAAATTTACTATATGCTTGCACACTTTATAACTTAAGTTGGTTGGAATGGGAAGTTGGCTGTTGGTTACGGCCTGGTGCCTCGGATAGAGTTTGGACCCATGGGATATCAAAATCGGAACACCGCTTTGAGAAAATATGAACTGTTGCATAAGATATATATTTTGCTGCTTTACTTCATCTGTTTAATTCGATGCATTGTGTGAGATATAAATGTTCATGCATTTGCATGGTCTGGGACAACTTGTGCACAAGGTTTATCATTTCCTCGAAATGGCTTTCCAGGGCACTAGAACCGTATCGATCCGGAGGGAAATATTGATTCGTGCTCGTCACGATGCATTGCGGGACCTCCAGCGGGGCTTGCTACCCGGGCTGATAGGGCGAGCCGTTAATGCTTGGAATATGTCCCTAAGGTGTCGATCACACAAATGACCGCATAGAATAGAACACATGCTAATTTATTGTCTTGTGCAGATGGTAAGTATACTTGTGTTTCGTTGCAGGGAAGGCGTGCATCGGTTGAGTAAGCAATCGATGCACTGGTTGGATTCAATGCTATTTTTATTTCTATCAAAACATGCAACTGATATGAATTGAATTCACTTGCTTCTTTATAGAAGTAATCTTAATGCATGCTCGCCCCTAATAAGCTAGTGTCGATTTAGTCGAGTGGAATTCATCCCGCTCACCAGTACAAGTTGAGTACTGACCCACGTTGTGGGCAACTATTTCAGGCACTCAGACGGTGCAACGCTAGTGGATAGACGAAGAGGCGTTAGGAGCACCTCTATTTTGAAGTATAGTTGAAGTCAGATCATTTTGGAGGGTTGGACTTTCAACCTATACAAGGGCGTAATGTATGGACGACGGGGACTATCTGATGGAGCGCGCCCTGCATTTTGAGTTATCTTTTCTAATGTAATTCAAGTAGCCGAGAAGGCGCATCAATGTAGACTCTATGTAAATTACTCTGAATTAATGAAAAAGCATATTTCCTTCCTGCACTTGTGTTCAATTATCTGTGAATGTGTTTTCTATGTTGTGTTTCAAAGTGGGTTCCTATAACTGTAAGTTCTTGCCTTGTACGAGCGCAACTCCAGGCTCGTACGACATCACGCCCCAGCGAGGACAAATCGATTCCGTGAAGGATCCAGCGAGGACGATTGACCCTTTCGGGATCGGGGCGTGACACATACCGTGGTTGGATCTATTATACCAGTCGGGGTGGGGAGTATTAGTATAGATATGTGATCAATATCCCTATTGAATAAAGTACAGATTACAGAATAGTGTTGATCATGCACCGCACATATGATTAGCCAGGCCGCATTGTATCTTGCCCAAGCCAATCACATATTAAGCTAGTACTCACACACTTAGTTATTAGTATTATTGTTCCATTGGCATATTGTTCATTATTGTATTTATTTCCAGTATTTCCTTATTGTACATATATCTCTTGTTTCTATTATGCATCTTGTTTATCCACAACTATTTACTGTTACATAGTTTTTATCATTAATAAGAACTGCTGTTAGAGATGTACTCTGCTCCTTTCCTGACTGGATATATTTTTTCAGATGACACTGAGGAGTGGTACCCTACCTATTATGGACCCCAGGATGTTGTGGGTTTAGATTCTGAGACCCTGGCTCAAGAGGGACTTATCCCAACTGAGACAGTTGAACCTGGAGTTGTAGCCTCGTAGTATTCTTTTGTATTGGATTTGTCTCCAGCTTATTTCTGTATTTCTTCAGACTCATTGATGTATTATTTTAGACTCCTGAGTTGTATTGTGACTATTCTATTCTTTATCTTATTCGTGCTCATTTCTATCTTAGTTCTGTGATTGAGTATACTATCATTATTGGTGGTTCATTATATTGTTAGATAGATTATCTAGACATCGTTCTACCGCCGATTCTGCAGCGTAGGCTGGACGTTGTTTCCGACTAGTACCCTTACACCGGGTGCGGGTCGTGACACCCATGCAGGTCAAGATTATATTGTCTCGGTTATGTTACTGTACCGAGCAAGCCTGTACCTAGTATTAGAGTATAGGATCTCATCCACAATTGACTATGATTCACATTCCTTTCAATCTGTTCTATTTAAACTATTGCATCATGCTTGATTCATGTGCTTCCCTAATAGTTCCTTGAGTATAGCCTCTGCCAGAATATAGGACCCCTTGTTGTTAGATGAAAATTAGGGTAATATTTCGATTAAGAATATGACTAGAGTATTGACACATTACTAAGCTAGAATACTTAATAAACCCTAATGTCCCTTACTTATAGAATAATTTACCATTATCCCTTGATATGTTTATGAATGACTTGACAGTAGTATAAACACTACTAGAGTTAGTTAGAGATTTGACCATAATGTTTGACCCTAGCATTAAGGAACCAATAGAAATCCAAGATTTAACATTAGGACTAAACCTTACTTTTATGGTAAGATAGTATTATAGAATTATAAATTTAGATTCTTGTCTTGGTATTAGCAGACAGCACCTAAGGGAACCTAGAGGAATGAATATAACATGATCCTCGATCATACCTCGAACATAGAGACTAGCATGCCACATTTCCCTTAGAAAACCATGATATTATCTAGAGACTTTCTATTTAAATTCAATCTTGTTCCTCTGAAAACATAGCGCTCGCTATTGTGTGACGACAAATTATATTCTCTTTTCTTCATCTTTCAATTCGTGCCACCTAACCCTTCTGATGATAGGCTAAGTAATTTCTTTTATGATAAGGAAACATAGTTTGTTAGGATTATAGTTGTAATGTTAAATTTTGAATTTATGTGCTTAATAGTTAGAGCTTGATGGTTTGAGTTGTTTATTTAGATTGTAATTTTATGATTACCCTTTTGCTTCAAATCAAGTAACATGTTCCACATATCTCCATACAAGTTATATCCCATTTCACTTGAGAGCCAGTAACCCTTCCATTCTCAATATTGATACCTTGTTCTATGAGCATTATGATTAAGACTTAAGATGACCATTACCTATATAGTGCAATAGGAGACCTTAATGAGTACCAAGACCTTTTCTCATATACCCTAATAAGAATTCTACTTTATTTACCAGGACCAGGTTATTCGGTAGAATCCCCTCAAGGCAATTATAGTATTAGTTTAATTCTTTTAAGTTGGGTAGTATGCCTCACAACCTAGTATCACATAGTCCTCTTGACATATTATTGAAGTATAACTAAATGACATTAACTGTATACTAGCATAAGAAGACATTGTTTATCCAAACTGTAGAACTTAGAAGTCCATACCCCTATTTGGTCAACTAGCGACTTAGATAAGAAGTTTGTATGACAACTGTGGAGATCGTAGAGTCTTATCTTCTTGGTAACTTGAATTATTATGTACCTTCTTTCATCATGATCCAGCATATTTATATTTTATGTATTACCTTGACTTATACCGCTATTATAGCCTAGTTTTGCAAGCTTATTCTTTTGTCAAGCTTGTTCACAACATATGTATTAGTGGATGCATACACTAATATATTTCAGAATCAGTGTATTAAGGTCTAGCTAACCTAAGTGCGCTTGGTTTGCCCTTCGCATAACTACCTTACGTGGATTGAGATATATAGTGACTAGTAGACGAATGTACTTACCCTCTAGACATGTATGATCATATCATATTGGTTACATAACTATACTGATACGAGCATGCAAATAAGAAAATACTAAAATAGGATTTTAATCCACAACTGCCTTGACAATTCCTATTTGAATTCTCTAAACACCTTGATCCCCATACATGTATTCTATTACCTCCCCCTTGAACTTTTTATTATTGTTTTTCGTCTTTTCTTATTTCGGAAAGACGAAACCTCGTGCTTGGTATAAGTTTGATATACAGATAGTACTAGATATACCCCATAGGCCAACCACATTACTTGATGATAATTTTTCGTAATTAAGGGCATATCATAGGTAATATGTTGGTATTCAAACTTTTGAGGATCGAATAGCATGATTAAATAAGTTGAGGAATATTTTTCTTAAGTGTATAGCCTTATATGATAGATGGATAAATTATAAGTTGGGTAGAAGTTGCATTGTCAACTTGAGAGGAATTTCTTTTAGATTGTGATCAAGCAAGATTAGATTGGGAGATTCAAGTCATTTTAATTTTTAGAAATTTTAAAAGAAGGATTAAGATGATGATGAATTAATAAATTTTTAAAAAATACTTTGATATGGCGAACCAAACCTTTATACTTGGGCATGATTTAAATTTTGAATATTGAATCTTGAATCATCGATTTAAATTCTTGAGGAAAATGAATGAAACTCTAAACATGAACATTGACGGATTGAATTCCAAAATTTATGATTTGAAGTAAAATTTAAATTTTGATGGTTTGATTACCTATTTGAAATATTGAGGACGTGAATTGAATTTTAAATTTTGAAGAATATAAAATTCATAAGCAAAAATAGGAATAATATTGGATTAGAATTGTTTTTAAAAGAGATTATGATAGTTAGAGATTGTGATGTGAAAAAAAAATTGATATGGGCTATTTGAAACTTGAAGATGTCATATAGATTTAGTTTAAATTTGGATGTGATTAAAAAAAATTGAGGAGAGATTAAAATATTTTAATTAAACAGAGGTTACCTTAATTTTGAAAGTGATTGCGATGGATTAGAATATATTTTAAATTTTGGAAGAGATTGTGATTGACTTGCCTTATATGCGAATGTGAAGGAATTAACAAATTATGCCTTATTTTAATTTCGAGGATAAATTTTTTATAAATTGAGTAGAATGTAAATCCACTGACCCAAAAATTAGACCTCTTCGGCATAGATAGAGAAACTGGACTAGTTTGTATCCAATTAGAAATAGGACACGATATTTTATTTAAATTTTGCAATAATTATATCACTTAGTGCACCTTACGGTTGCTTCGACAATTGGAGCCCTACACTAGCCATTGCTTTCCTACATATTTCACACCCTTGTCCTAGGCGTGTCCGCCTTCTATTCTGACCTTTGTGTAACTTATAATTATGCTCTCTTGTGCTATATTTTAGTCGCGCAATAAACGTCGCGGGCGTTATTATTAAATTCTAAATAATTCCAATTTTGTGTCCTTGTGCGTCCCAATTAAAATTAAAGACACAATCTTGACCCGTTTTGTGCAACCCAAATTAGAGAAATATCCTATTCTGAGTTCTCTATATCCATGACACTTTTGTTTCACCTAATTTTATCCCCATGTACTTCTAATTAATTCGAAAATCCCGTACGCATTAATTTTAATTAATTTGAACCCAATTTTCATCTTTGTTCAATTTTCTAATTGTTGGGCGCTTTTATGCAAAAATGCATTAAGGTGTCCACGCCATTGGACATGACACATGAAGAAACCTATTTTTGTTCATATAGATTTTTTCCATGAATTTTTGAAATGTGCGACGCGCAACATCGCCCACTCATTTAAACCTAGCATTATATTTTATAATACAAATTATAGCCCTCCAAACACCCCCATGACAATTAGAAAATCATGGAGGTTAGGATGGAGGAAGGTGCAGAATAAGCTGCAAATCTCTATCTTATACCATCCTTGACTTTCTAGCGTGGCTTAGTTTTAATTTCGAGGACGAAATTTTTGTAAGTTTGGTAGAAAGTAAAACCCCTAATCCTAAAAATCGTATTGAGTATTTAATTAATTTGTATTAATTATTAGTTAATTAAAAGAAATATAATTTAGTTAATTTTTATTTAAGGTGACTGTGCATTTAGAGATTTTTATGGAGCAATTACAATTTTTCTTAATTATTTACATGTAGGAGACCCTGTGGACAGTTGATAGATTAATTGTATGCTCTAAGATCAATTTCTAGAATTATATATATATATATATATATATATATATATATATATATATATATATATATATATATATATATATATAAAGTTCAATAGAAAGAATAATAAAAGAAAAAAAATTAGAAATAGAAAAGGATAAAAGAAATGAATAGATAAAAAGAAAAAGATAATAAAATTCTTAATGAATCCTACCCATTAAGCCCTAAACTAACCCGCTATCCAATACCTACCCGACCCGCGAAGAAGGAAACCCGAAGCAGCAGCGGCTGCATCCCCCAACCCCGCGCCGCGAGTACCCCCCTCTCTCTCTCTCGCGATCTCTCTCTCTCTATATATATAACTACTCTATTTTCCTAACCCTAAACCCATCTCATCTTCCTTCGACCGTGCCGCCCAGCCTCGACTAGAGCCGCCGCGCCACCCAGCCAGCACCGCCGGAAACCAGCATCCGCCACGACCGCTCGCCGTGACCGCGCACAACCCCGCGACAGAATTTGATCAACAGCTTACCTATGTTCATGTCTCGATTCCTGCACCACCGCTCGACCAAAATTGACCCCGTCTTCACCGATATGTTGACAACCTAACCCCCTTCCATATCTGTGTGTTAGTTTACCTCAAACAACGCGTAAACCTAGGCAAAAACAGCGACCAAGTTGGCAAAAAATGATAACTTTTGGGATCGTAGAAAACTGCGGTAACTACCTATGTTCACGGATTCGTATCTCCCACCACAGAGATCTGAATTTTCTTTTTCTTTTTGGTATGCGAAGACCACCTAACCTTGTTTACTTCCTGTTAAATACAATAATTTATTAGCTACTGTATGTTAAATTAAATCAGATAGAAAATCCTAAAAAGATACTTTTTCAATTTCCAAAAATTTGTGATATGGAGCGCGCCCCGCCAAACGGGACCGCCCCGTCATGTACCAAGTGTACCAAAAGGTGCGCACATTATACCCAGATGTGTGGGCTTTCACGAAAACTGATTTAGACGCGTGTGCGCATCGGAATCAGCCCGTATCCGCAGAAATTTCCGGTATCGCGACTTTTGTAAAACTCTGCGCCATTTAGTGTACGCTCGTCAAAATGCGATAAAACTTGTGCCACTGGACTCGTGGTATCGCGCTGGTCCTGTGACCCAATTTTTACGCAATTATGAGACAGTTGACCAAGTCGCCTATGGACGGGCCCCACGGTTGACTTTTTGGCAAAATTGTGTTCGACTCACCGGAATCCACATTTGGACATACCGTTGAGTTCGTACTGACATTTAGAGTTTGTTGACCTATAATTTGTCCCATTTAGAGACCGTTACCCCTGGCATGCTTTTTGGTGCAAAGTGGCCCACAAGTGGAGCCCGCTTTGACCCAAAATTACCGTTTTGCCCCTGTGTCCAAATTGGACGAAAGGGTAGTGTTTTCTAGCTATTTTGCTTATTCTGGGAATGTTGGTGATATTTATTTCAGTATCTGGAGACGTTCATTCTGAGGCTGTCGTTTCTAACTCTTGGTGTTTGACATCTGGACGTTACACTTTGCAGCTCTCTTGCCAAGCAAGTATACCTTGCCTTGTTATACTGTTTAAATTCAGTTATATATATTTAGTTGCATGTTTATTACTTTAGATTATATAACTGTATGCATTCGAGAGAGACTCGGGTGCAGTCAACGAATGCGTTGACGTTAGGATTGTGTCTGACCTAGAGTCTAGTGGACCCACCTAAAGTTGTGGAGTTATTGGTATGACTCCCCAGGCCTTGACACGTATCATTACATGTCACAGAGTGAGTTCATGTAGGGATGAGTGCCTCATACTCGACTGGCCATCGGTGTGAGCAACATGTGTAACGGTATTTAGCTTAGTATTTATTTCTATAGAGATTTGCATTATAGTACGAGATGTCCATGTCGTGTTCACGACTTGTATATCTACATTGGGCGGGGAGGACGATTAGTAGGCGTATGGGACACCCACCTCCTTTATACAGATACCGCACTCGACGGAGTGATACGGACATTTATATTTATACAGATACCACGTTCTTTAGAGTGTTGGACGTTACTTGGTGATTTTACCGATACCACACTCTATAGAACGTTGGACGTTATTATATTCCCACGCCTGTTTTATAGGGGCATATGTGGCATATACTAGCCAGTCATGACGATTGGTGAATTACGTCAGCATATGTTTAGCCTACACTTTTCCATACGTATTAAGTTGTCCTCAAATTGCATTTCACTTAGATGGTTAGCACACCCCTTTTATTTATTCAATATTTACTTTATGGCATACTTCTATGTATCTTGTTATGTCCCTCTGAGGACCTGGTTCCTTTCCAGGTATAGATGTTCATGAGTATTCGTATGAGCGCAGATCCAGACTGGTTACTTATGTTCCGAGGAGTCCTCTCTTCGAGTCTCAGTAGTTGGTAGTTGTTGTATTTATATTGCATTTATCTTGTTTATTCTATATTTTAGTTCGGCAGTGGATTTGTTTCCATCCGACTGTCATCTTGAGATACTTTATATGGAGATCTAGTTTCATCGATACTGGTTATTTATTTATATATGATTTCTATGGATGAGATTTAGTTATGCCCTGTGACATATATGTTTTCCACTTGTGAATTGTTATTCATATTACATCGTACGCATGTGTTATGGTTTCCATATATTGGAGTTGCCATATACTTGCTGCTGGCATGCTTACGTGTCCTAGTCCTACGTATTTTGGGACTGGTGCGTGACAATATTGTTTGAGGATGCTATACTAATTGTTTATCGTATTTGATGTAATGTTACCTTAGTCAACTTGGGTCATCCCTCTGGTCAGTATCAATGTGAGCTATGTAACTAAGAGAAAAGCATATGCAAGTCGTATTGTCAAATCTTATCTCATAGTATCGAGCTAAATTATTAATTAATTTTATATATCATCTCTAGGTACTTTGGGATCCTCGGACTTGGACGTTGTACCGGAGCCCCGCCTTCAGCACCGGATCCAGGCAAGTGTATCTTTCCATCCTATATCTCAGTTCAAGATTTACTGTTTATTCTATCTATGCATTGTGTGTGCTTTGGATCATAATCATTACTTAGCGTCCGGGTCATATCCGAGTAATGACTTTCGTTGGTAATGTCTAGTATCGATGATAGATATTGGCGACACCTTGATGTACCAAGTTGGTTACATCGGAACCCTATAACACATTCAGACACTGTCATCGTGCCAGACTTCCTATACCCTAGGACACATTCAGACACTTTCTTCAGTATGACGAGACTGTTAAATAGAGGTTCAGGTTCAGCGAGCACTCATAGTATCACCCGTGTGACTTTGTGCTTGGAGCTACGGTACGCCCCGTGTGTCTCTCTGCCTCAGAGCTACAGTTTTATATTTGGAAAGCCCACACATTGAACGCTGTCTTCAAAGTTGCCTTTTTACAAGCATATCGCATGTTTCCTTTCTGTTTTACTATGGCATACTATTTTTGTACCTTTTTACGTCCCTCTGAAGACCTGGTCCCCTTCCAGGCTTAGGCGAGGAGGACTACCCGGAGGAGTACGGACCGGGTTTATATCCAGGAGCAGAACTTGTTGTAGATGACGAGATCCTTCCCGAGGACTTCTTTTGATCTCTGGTAGTGACTTCACCCTAGGCCCGGTATTATTATATAGTTTGCAAATATCGGCCCTAGTTATCTTACTGCTTCTATTCAATCAGTATTTGTATTAGCGGATTTATTCCCGTGTGACTCTATTCATATTTGTATTATGATACATTTCTATTCTTACTTCCCTTCTACACATTAGTAGATATGATTTCTCTATGCGTTCTATATTCAGATGTCTGTAGATGAGATTTAGTTTCACTTTTTATGTTTTATATGTTGGATTTTATCATTGTACTTTACAGCTTAAGTGCACTTCGTCGGGTCTATTAGAATAGGATGCCCGTTGAAGTGTACCTGTTGGCCATTGTCACGTGGCTCAGTTCCTTATATTTGGAACTAGGGCATGACATCTTTCCTCATAGTGACTGCCATCATTCATTAGGATAGATGTTGCCGACGAATTGAATCTTTCCGTATGGGTCAAAAAATAGTATGATACACGAATGGACTAGGCTTGAATTCTATACCACAGCTGATGTTCTTTCCACTCACACAATGACCTCAGTTGTGCCATTTGGTCGCACGTTAAAGGCCCTATGCTGACCTGGTCTTAGCATATATATCTTGGGCGTCTACAAGCTTTTCCTCAAGAGACGGCCTATATCTATTTTCATACACTTAGGTGTTTTCTTCTACTATAGAGAGATTATAATTCGACATGAAGCCTTTGGCTTCTGTGCGGTGCTACACCATATGACATGGACGCCCAAGGCCGAGGATCCCCCTCTTGTGGTGTCATACCATTATAGCATGAGGACACATGCCTCTCAGTAGTGCGGTTACTAAACATAATATGGAGCCTTGCGCTCCTTTGCGGTGCTACGCCATAGTGACATAGCTTAAAGCTGAGGTTCACTCCCTCATGTGGTATCACCCACTGTAGCATGAGGTCACAAGCCTCTTAGTAGTGTTGTACTATATCTCAGCATGAAGACTTGCGCTTCCGTGCGGTACTACAATGCTATGACATGGCTCGAAGTCGAGGTTCACTCCCTTATGTTGTAATGCCCCACAACCTCACGGTACATTATGCTGAGTCGAATTGAATGAGGCAATAGCTGATTAGATTTTGATTTGTTAGATTTGGGAACAAGTATTGATTTGAGTTGGTTTCATGTGCAGATCGCAAGCGAAGTTCGATGAAATCAGATGTTCGTTTAGAGAAGGATTGGAGCGATAATGTCATCTTCCTTAGTCCGATCGGTCGGATGATTTAGAGAGCACGACCTGCTCGCACGGTCATAACAATTGAGTAGATCATGATTTGCATCAGACCACGGGTTCAAGGGATCGCCGTATTGGCAAAGGCAAGTTGCTTAACGGAATCAGACTTGGTGAGTGGGCTCTGTCCCTTCTCCTCTACTCCTTCATGCCTAATAATATGGAACACACATAATGGCTTGAACACTTAGACTGGAATATTGGAATCACTATACTATGGCGTGCATAGAGTATACGTCGTTTGGTTGGATATAATTTATGGCTTGAGTTGGTTTTATGTTGGACAGTTGGAGCTTGAGTGGATCATCTTGGTTGGAACATCGGGGTACTTTGCGTGGGCGAGCGTGCATCCGTATACTAGTATCAGTTGAGCGCTTTGTCAAGCAAAGCATGAAATTGTGGTTCAAAACTAGACAACTGCATCAGTGAGGGCATTATGTCACTGTTGGGGCATTGTGGCACAGAGTTTTATATGCGAGGGATATTGCACCAATTGGGGCATTATATCGAGAAACGGTATAGTGCCTATGGGGATAACTTAAGATGGTGCCTTGGGATATAAGTTGTAGATGGTTATGGATAGTTGGTTGGATTGGGGCTAGGATAGTTTGGTGGAGCGAGAAGACTCGATTCTCTCGTCATACCTACTTGGTGTTTGCATCGGTCATGGATAACCTATTGCGTACAGGGTTTGGTTTCCACTAATGGTTTTGGCTCCGAGACACCGAGACTATTCGGCCATGGAGGAGACAATGGTAACGTGCCTTGGGCGTGATATCGGCAGTTCGATACAACCAGGTGAGCTAGCTACTCTGTCTGGATCGATTAGAACTATAATTGATTAGTCCTTTATAGCTTTGCTAGTGACCTCATATAGATAAGAGTTGGTTTACTTTTCTTTGCTTTGGTTTATTCTTTTCATGTAGGCAGCGACTACCTTGCCTCAGGCAAGAGTGTGCATATCGATGATTGGATTTGTAAGACTTGGATTATGGCATGGTTTGATGATGGATATTGAGGCTTGGATGGTGATTCGATAGGTTCACGCTTTGCTTGGGTTTGAGTAGGACAGTTTGCGTGTTTGTTTCCTTTGAGTTGGATTGTACATTTTGCTTATGTTGAATGCTTGCATGCTTAACCCTCTTTACAGTTTTTCCTTAACATATTATACCACAGCCATGAAATAAATATAAGATTCAAGTAGAAAGATCACCATATAACTTCTTGCATTCACTATCTACTTAGTGTCAGTTTAGAGTGAGTTACCCTGCTTACCAGTACAGCTGTGTACTGACCCACGTTAGTAGACATTATTTTAAGTACGCTGGTATAGTGGCTCTGCTTGCATATACGGGGCATGATGTATCAAACGGTAAGTACCTTTGTGGGCAAGAGAAAGAGAAAGTGTTGCATCGCCTTTGTGGCATTCTCCTTTGTGGCAATTTTATTTGGATCCTATCGAGAGTTTCCTTGTATATACTCTGATGTGTGCCTGGCACACAATAATTGACTTTTGCTGCAACTTGGTCATTTTGATGATAACTTTGATGTTTGACAACATTACCTTATCGATCGCAACTATAGGCTCGTACGATATCACGTCCCGATGAGAATAATTGTCCTACGGGAGCGCTACAACGTAGTGATTTATGTTCAGCAGGGATGATCGAGCTTGCGGGAGATTAGGTCACGACATATTGGTAGCAGAGCTCCTAGTTCATTTCCTCGGACTTTATCCTTCGTTTTATCACAAACTCTAAATAGCTTTCGCGTGTTGTTTGGCTCTTGGCTCTACTTGGTGACGTATGGGATGTTACATGCAATAAGTTTATATATTTCTTGGTTATGGGTGCATGTTATTCTTCGTTGCATTGGCTTTCGTTGGTTTTCGGTATATCGTGTAGCATCGTTGGGCGTTGTTGTATTCGTACAGCAAGTTGTATGACGTTTATGCATTTGTGCAGCAAGTTGGGAGGTGTCATTGCATTGGTTTGGCTTAATATTCAGGAGATTTCTGGTTGCATCAGTGGATCAGTTGGTTGGCAGACGAGATTAGTTATACCGCATATTATGGATAGAAGCATAGAATGAGGATGGAACGTTGCACGAGTTGCTCGTATAACAAATGTGTTGGAAGGAGTTTAATTTTTGGCTGGGTATATCACAGAGATTGTTGTACGAGTTGCTCATGTGTCACATTGGTTGAGTAAATTTAAGTTTGGCTTGGGAATATCAGGATAGCATTGCACGAGTTGCTCGTACAACAAATATATGAAATAGTTGGGTATTGGGTTAGATTAATTGGAAAAGATTGTTGCACAGGTTGCTCGTGTAGCAAAAATATCGGACGTTTTAAAAAATAGTTAGAAGTATTAAGAATGGAACATGGCAAAAGTTGCTTAACGAGATTAACAAAAGAGTTATATGGTTCATGCGTAGGCTGAGTTTCATATTAGACTTGAGTTGGGATGGCAGGATCATACAAAATGGATGGTGCGAACGGGTCTTGGATCAAAAGAATTATGATGTGAGTAGTGACTTGATTTGGAGTAGTATATGGTATACTACATAGTGAGCATGTGTCATGACCCGCACCCAGAATTTGGGCACGAGTGTGTGGGTACGTCCAGCCTATGCCACAGCATCAGCGGTAGAACGCTGTCTAGGTCACAATACTATCTAATCAATCTCACACGAATATCCAACTCCATAAGGAGACACATATATTAAAATATAATATGAAAATACTCAACCACATAACTAAAGCACGATAAGATATTTAAGAAAATAAACGAAATACAACACAAGTCTAAACAACAAAATCTAACTGCAAATAATAGCATCCAAGTCTCAAAGTATGCCGGAAACAAATTTGGTACCAAATAAACTGCTAAAAGAAACTAACTAAATAACTTGTGATCACGGCTAGATCTCCCGGAATCACACCTGAGCTACAAGGTCCAAGGCTGCAGCTACTCTCCCTGTGGTCCATAATATGTTGGACACCAGTCCTCTAAGTCATAGTCTGAAAAAATATTTCCAGTCAGGATGGAGCGAAGTACAACCCAAATAACAGTTCTAATTAATTGATAAGGACTATAAAATATTAAATAGATGATGCCATATACTGAGAGAAGACAATAAATAAATATAATAGCAAAATAAAGAGAACATGCAATATAGGTAATATGGTATAGTCAGTGCATATATGAAATGAAGAGAAAGAACTATAATATTATATATGGGGTAATGTAGTATATGAACTGAAATGGAGAATTGAACTTATTCTAAGTTTTTGAAATAGTTGTTTTGAAATGTGATCAACTTGGGAACATGTACGAGAGCTATATGGCCTGGCTAATCATAAGTACGGTGTATGATTAACACTAACATGATTTTACACTTGTACGATAGGGATATGATCACATTTCTCACTAACAATTTCCCCGCCCCTAACTAGTACAGTGGATCCAACCATGACACGTTACTATACACGATCAATGTCCAATATATCATGTACAATATCTAATATCAATGTATAATATTAATATCGTGTACAATATCAATACGATAACCAATATAACATCTCATGACTGCAGATCCAATCTATATACTAGTCCGTGTAGCACAATGTCAAGAATCAGATGTAATATTTCTAAATACTTGAATTATAGAAATTATCAAATAACGAAAATTATGAGAGAATGTACTCGCCTGTGGTCCTGAGTGGGCAATACCAATATCCTTCTCCCGAAATCTCGCAGGACAATCCAAAGGTCCTATATTTATATAATATAATACAATATAGCATCAGTCGTTACACTAGCACATACACAAACATAATTACACTGAACTCAGAACTACGCTAGGGGTGATAACTGGTCAACTAGCAGGGTCAAGTGTGCGTGTCTAAATGCATAGGTGTCATGTCCTCGAATACCGTATACAACGAGACAACAACTAACACTAATACAGTATCCAAACTCTAAATCTCGGGTAGCACTAACACATGGTCTAGCTAGCAGGTTAGGGTACACATAAGGCAGTGAGTCCAAAATACGTTACTATATAAATATAGTGCCTATACATATTACATAGTATTGCCCACTAGTATATTTATATTAATAAACCTAGGTCCAAACAAAATATAGAAATATGTGACACCTTTAATTAACAACCTAATTTCTAAGGAGTAAACACTAAGAACTAATTCCCTGAAGTAATTTATAAACCTAATTACTATTCAATTAATTTATAAACCTAATGACTATGGAAGTAATTACTATTAAACCTAATTTCCCATGAAGCATATACTAATACTAGATACTAATCATACATGCACACACACCCACTAGTCACTAGGGTTCATGACTATATAGTGTTAGGCAACAATACAACGTGAAGGAAAAGGGCATGTGCAAACCTCGGTGTATGCATGACCGAGGATGGGCGACGCTCGACCGTGACCTGGAGGTTAGTCTTCGGCTATGGCGCTCCCATCAACTGTAGCAACAACAGCTACAATGTCAACAGGTGGAAGTCGTCGGCTCGGTGGTGACTGCGGGGAGTCGGTGTGACATCAGGCGTGATGGTGGTGGGAGGCTGTGCTCAGGCGGAGCGGTACTGGTGCGGGAAAGTCGTGGTGCTCGGTGGTTGCACTGCTCGGCGGTGACCGAAGCAAGACGAGGTCGGGGGAAGTAGAGGAGAACGGAGAAGTCGTGGTCGTGAGGTGGGGAGTAGGCTGGGGATGGAGAGGGTGATGGTGATAATGAAGGTATGGTGAAGGTCGTCGGTGGTGCTGTGGTCGAAGGGAAGGCCGCTCGGGAAGTCTTGGGGGTGAAGATGCGGGGTCAACGTGGGGAAGATGACTGCTGTCGTCCGTGGAGGACTCGACAGTTCAGTAAGGTTGGCCACGGGATGGAGGTGGTGACCGGTGGTCGGGGAATGGCATAGGGAAGATGGCTGCTCGGCGGTGGAGTCAGGGTGCTCAGGCGGGTCGACGGCCAGAGATGGGGGTCAGATGATGGGGAGGAAGATAAATATTGGTGATGGTGATAAAAATAATATGGAGAGATAGGTTTTTATGTAGAAGAGAGAAGAGGGGCTGCTAGCCTAGGGATTAAGGCTGACCATGTGCTCATTGGGATGGGGGATATAGCTACATAAAGAAAATTGGAGGGTGGAGATGGTGTTGGGTTGAATGGAGGGTGGAGATGGCTTGAGGGAAAAGTTTAGGGTGTTGTGCACTCAAAAAAAAGAAAAGAAAAATAAATGTATGATCGATCAACGTGGGAGAGGGTTATTTCTTCATGTGTTGGGTCCATGAGATGTGGACACCTCACTGTATTTTGCATAAAAGTCCCCAACATTTGGAAAATTGCACAAAAGTTGGGTTTTGGGATTGAATGAGGGGAAATACCATGTTTGGTATGATGTAGTAGATAAAAAGGGTGTGTGGTGTTTAGTATGTACCATGAGGGTGTGAATGGGGGTTTGGTTTCGTGTTGGGTCTAGTTTTGGGTTAAGTTGGGTCCTTACACCAATTTAATTACAATTAATGTAATAGGTGTTCTAAAATTAATTGGAAGTACATGGGGTTAAAATTAGGTGGGACACAAGTATCATGGATATAGAATACTCAGAATAGAATATTGTCATAATTTGGGTTGCACAAAATGGGTCAAGATTGTGTCTCCAATTTCGATTGGAACGAACAAAGATGCAAAGTCAAATTTATTTGAAATTAAAATTAAACTTCTGTGATGAATATTGTGCGACAAAAATGAAGCACAAGAGAGGGTGTTTATGAGTTACACAAGGGCTAGATGGAAGACTGGCACGTCTAGGACAAGGGTGTAAAAATTGTTGGAAGGCAAAAGCTAGTGTAGCGCTCCCAATATCGAAGCAACGGTAAGGCACCACAATTAAATTGAATCACAATAATAAATTATAACCTCAATAATTAATCCCGGATTAATATAAACTTAATTCATAACCCTATATTTTGGTCATGGCTTCATCTAGTGGGCTTCTAGGTCTAGTCTACTAACTCATGTATTAAAGAACACTATATATAATAATATATATATACACATGTAGTTATTTAAAATAAATATACAAAATACTTATAATAGATAAAAATGATAAAATTACCCCTATTTTAGAATGTGGTAGTGACAAGTCTACCCCCCTTAGAAAAATTTCGTCCTTGAAATTTAAGACACCTTGTCTCTCTCTGTCCAGTCACAACCTCTTCATTAATCTTCACTATGGTCAAACCCCCAACAATCAAGGTCTAAGGAAGTCCTACCTACAGTCGTACAACATGTAATCTAGAGAAAATATGCATGGTTATAGTCTATTTTGTTATGGTATTGCAGTCTCTGCAAGGGTATACTACTAACTATATTCTAGCAAGAAAATCACCGATACAAGCTACGATACTAAGGAATCAATTAATCAATCAAATAGACAAAAAGGAATAGAAGAAAAGAACAGAACAGAACCTGCTAAAACATCAACTGCAGTATCGGTCTCCTCGACCGTCATCGTAAATGCCCCACCCTGCTGGGGTGGCTCCCTTCGCAGGTGCTGAGCAATCTGCGGTTCCACAAGTGGCCTAACTGGATCTCTATAATTTGGAGCTGCATGCTGTTTGGGAAGATAAGGAAATAGAAGGCAATCCCTCACTCGATGTCCCACAGTGCCACAGTACAAACAAATCCTAGCCACAATCTACAACTCTCCCAAAGGTGACTTGGCTTCTTATAAAAATGACAAGTCTGTTGTGTCTCTCTCGGAGGTTGCTGCTATTCTTGTTGAACAAGAACCGGTGCCTGGTGCTGCTGGTGGTGATACTAAAATATCCTAGGCTGCTGCTGGATATGGGGACGCTTGGCCGGTCCTGTACTGCCACTTGTATTTCAAGAATTATCGCGACTCCTCTTAGGCCTAAGATCCATATCATCTTCTGCAATATGGGCATCCATCATGATATCATCAAAGGTAGCGGTACGACGACCAGAAGTGCGCAACCTAATCTCTCTAGTCAGCTCCTTTCTAAACTTCCGGGCTCGATCCCCTGTGTCCCGAATCATAGACGATGCAAAATGGCTCAATCGTCAGAATTCTGCGGCGTACTCGTCGACCGACATGTTTCCTTAGACCAAGTCATGAAACTAACTCTCCAAAGCTCCCAGGGCCACGTCGGGAAAGAACTTCTCCTTGAAAAGATCCTTGAAAGTCTCCCAAGTAAGTCCATGAGCAGCAAGTCTCTGCTCTGTGCGATACCACATGAGTGCGATATCGAACATCTGACTGCCGGCCGCCTCTATCTGGAAGGTCTCCAAAATCTGGGCCAATCGCAGGCTTCTCTTTATATCCTCTAACCAGTCATTATCGTAGAGTATCCCCTCGATACCCTTGAACTCTCAAGGTGTCATTCTGTTGAAGTCAACTATAGTGCCTGGTCTTTGTTGGTCTCTGTTGTTGATGCTGGCCAGGAAACTGCTGGGCAACTCTCTCAACTGCCTGTAGTGCCATCTGGTGAGCATTCTCCATGCTCTCTCTTATCATCTCAGTCTGTGCTTGGTGCACCTCTGCCTGCATCCTCTGAGCCTCAGCTTGAACTCACTGAGCTTCTGCCATCACTCTCTGGTGATCTACCATACTCAAGATCAAAGTAAAAATCTATGTCCCGTCAACGGGCATACCTTCGAGAAACGGAGTCGGTGGAGGAGGAAGGTTCTCCGTCACAGCTGGGGCAACCCTCGAAACAGGTGGGGGAGGAACTCCAGATATCTGTCCATCAGGTCGAGAGGTGGCAGACCCATCTGAAGCTAATGCTCCCACTCTCAAAGATCTTGTCTTCGGCGGCATCCTGAAGACAGACCGAAAAGAATCAATTAGGCAATAGATACGATATCATCAAGGAAGGGCAATAAAATTCTAAAGGAAGCAATATTCAGAAGGAATAAGGATAACAAGATAAATAGATTGGAAATATTCCTAGTTATGATTGAGTATTAGCTCTAATCCTAGTATGCTATATCCTAAATCCTAGTAGTACAACTAAGTCATTACACTACCACGACATCGCTCTAATTGCGAAGCTCGACCTGCATGGGCCACCACTAAAAATGTGTCATGACCCGCACCCGGAATTTGGTACGAGTGCGTGGGTACGTCCAGCCTACGCCGCAGCATCGGCGGTAGAACACTGTCTTAGTCACAATACTATCTAATCAATCTCACACGAATATCCAACTCTATAAGGAGACACAAATATTATAATATAATATGAAAATACTCAACCACATAACTAAAGCATGATAAGATATCGAAGAAAATAAATGAAATACAACACAAGTCTAAACAAAAAAATCTAACTGCAAATAATAGCATCCAAGTCTCAAAGTATGTCGGAAACAAATCCGGTACCAAATAAACTACTAAAAGAAACTAACTGAACAACTAGTGATCCCGACTAGACCTCCCGGAATCATACCTGAGCTACAAGGTCTAAGACTACAGCTACTCTTCCTGTGGTCCTAATATGTCGGACACCAGTCCTCTAAGTCGTAGTATGAAAAAATATTTTCAGTCATGATGGAGCGAAGTACAACCCAAATAAAAATTCCAATTAATTGAGAAGGACTATAAAATAATAAATAGATGATGCTATATACTGAGAGAAGACAATAAATAAATACAATGGCAAAATAAAGAGAACAGGCAATATAGGCAATATGGTACAGTCACTGCATACATGAAATGAAGAGAAAGAACTATAATATCATATACTGGGTGATGTAGTATATGAACTGAAATAGAGAACTGAACTTAATCTAAGTGTTTGAAATAGTAGTTTCAAAATATGATCGGCTTGGGAACATGTACGAGAGCTATATGGCCTGGCTAATTATAAGTACGGTGTATGATTAACACTAACATGATTTTCCACTTGTACGATAGGGATATGATCATATTTCTCACTAACAATTTTCCCGCGCCCAACTAGTACAGTGGATCCAACCATGACACATTACGATATACGATCAATGTCCAATATATCATGTACAATATCTAATATTAATGTATAATATCAATGTCGTGTACAATGTCAATACGATAACCAATGTAATATCTGATGACTGTAGATCAAATCTATATACTAGTCCGTGTAGCACAGTGAATCAGATGTAACATTTCTAAATACTTGAATTATAGAAATTATCAAATAATGAAAATTATCCGAGAATGTACTCGCCTGTAGTCCTGAGTAGGCAATACCAATGTCCTGCTCCAGAAATCTCGCAGGACGATCCAAAGGTCCTATATTTATATAATATAATACAATATAGCATCAGTCGTTACGCTAGCACACACACACACAAACATAATTATACTGAACTCAGAACTATGCTAGGGGTGATAACTGATCAATTAGCAGGGTCAAGTGTGCGTGTCTAAATGCACATATGTCATGTCCTCGAATACCGTATACAACGAGACAACAACTAACACTAACACAATGTCCAAAACTCCAAATATTGTGTAACACTAACTCATGGTCTAGCTAGCAGGTTAGGGTACACGTAAGGCAGTGAGTCCAAAATATGTTACTATATAAATATAGTGCCTATACATATTACATAGTATTACCCACTACTATATTTATATTAATACACCTAGGTCTATACAAAATATAGAAATATGTGACACCTTCAATTAACAACCTAATTTTGAAGGAGTAAACACTAACAACTAATTCCATGAAGTAATTTATAACCTAATTACTATTCAATTAATTTCAAAACCTAATGACTATGGAAGTAATTACTATTAAACCTAATTTCCTATGAAGCATATATTAATACTAGATACCAATCATATATGCACACACACCCACTAGTCACTAGGGTTCATGACTACACAGTGTTATGCAAAAACACAACGTGAAGGAAAAGGGAAAGTGCAAACCTCGGTGTGCGCGTGACCGAGGAGGGGCGATGCTCGACCGCGGCCTGGAGGGAAGTCTCCGGCTATGGCGCTCCGGTCAACTGTAGCAACAGCAGCCACAGTGTCAACCGGTGGAAGTCGTCGGCTCGGTAGTGACTATGGGGAGTCGGTATGACGTCATGCTTGATGGTGGTGGGAGGCTGTGCTCAGGCGGAGTGGTGGTGGTACGAGAAAGTCATGGTGCTCGGTGGTTGTACTGCTCGGTTGTGGCCGGAGCAAGACGAGGTCGGGGGGAGTGGAGGAGAACGGGGAAGTCATGGTTGTGAGGCGGGGTGTAGGCTGGGGATGGAGAGGATGATGGTGATAATGAAGGTGATGGTGAAGGTCGTCGGTGGTGCTGTGATCGAAGGGGAGGCAGCTCGGGAAGTCATGGTGGTGAAGAGGCGGGGTCGACGTGGGTAAGATGATTGTTGTCGTTGGTGGAGGACTCGGCCGTTCAGTCAGGTTGGCCACAGGATGGAGGTGGTGATCCGACGGTCGGGGAATAGCGTTGGGAAGATGGCTGCTCGGCGGTGGAGTCAGGGTGCTTAGGCGGGTCGATGGCTGGAGATGGGGGTCGGGATGATGGGGAGGAAGATGATGAAGATGGAGGTTGGGTTGGTTTAGGGTTTGATGTTTGATGTTGGTGATGGTGATGAAAATAATATAGAGAGATAGGTTTTTATGTACTCATTGGGATGGGGGATGTAGCTACATAAAGAAAATTGGAGGGTGGAGATGGTGTTGGGTTGAATGGAGGGTGGAGATGGCTTGAGGGAAAAGTTTAGGGTATTGTGCACTAATAAAAAGAAAAAGAAAAATATATATATGACCGGTCAATGGGGAGGGGGTTGTTTCTTCATGTGTTTGGTCAAATGGGATATGGTCAACTCACTACATTTTGCATAAAGTCCCCAACATTTGGAAAATTACAAAAAAGTTGGGTTTTGGGATTGAATAAGGGAAAACACCATGTTTGGTATGATATAGTGGATAAAAAGGGTGTGTGGTGTTTAGTATGAACCTTGAGGGTGTGAATGGGGGTTTGGTTTGGTGTTGGGTCTAGTTTTAGGGTAAGTTGGGTCCTTACACCAATTTAATTACAATTAATGTAAAAGGTGTTCTAAAATTAATTGGAAGTATATAGGGTTAGAATAGGTAGGACACAAGTGTCATGAACGTAGAAGACTCAGAATAGAATATTGTCATAATTTGGCTTACACAAAATGGATCAAGATTGTGTCTGCAATTTTGATTGGAACGCACAAAGATACAAAATGAAATTTATTTGGAATTAAAAATAAATATCTGTGACGAATATTGTGCGACCAAAATGAAGCACAAGAGAGGGTGTTTATAAGTTACACAAGGGTCAAAATGGAAGACTAGCACGTCTAGGACAAGGGTGAAAAATTTGTTGGAAGGCAAAAGCTAGTGTAGCGCTCCCAATATCGAAGCAACTGTAAGGTACAACAATTAAATAAAATCACAATAATAAATTACAACCTCATTAATTAATCCCAAAATAATACAAACTTAATTTATAACCCTATATTTTGGTCAGGGGTTCATCTAGTGGGCTTCTCGATCTAATCTACTAACTCATGCATTAAAGAATACTATATATATATATATATATATATATATATATATATATATATACACATACCATGTAGTTATTTAAAATAAATATACACAATACTTATAATAGATAAAAATAACAAAATTACTCATATTTTAGAATGTGGTAGTGACAGCATGACATTAAAATATTTTGGATAGACATCAATGGAATTGCCGCATGGACACGGGTAACAAAAATATAAGTTGGTTGGTGCACATCGGTTGAGTTAGGAAATAGAAACAAGGAGCAAGCGAATGTTGAGTTGTGATCGACAGGATCACCCCAGAATAGTCTGTTTGGAATAGACATTCGTCGACACAGAGTAAGGGGAGAGTTACTCTTTTTCCAAGTGGTATATGGTGCAATGGTATTTGATTCAGGTATTCTTCGATACTTTATACTTGAACTATCAAGAATGGACTTATGCAAATAGAAGTATCATTGGACTTAAGCGATGGACAAGACCGAAACAGGCAATGGGAAAGAGTGTTTGGAACTTGAAAGATTAATGCAGACCAAATATTGAAAACAAGTTGAGATCGATAAGATGGAAAGCTGAATATCTGAGTTCGCTTGCACGATTGGGAAGTTCGGTAGAGAATTCATTGATGCAAAGAGAGAGTTGAGCATAAGGAACAAACAGTTGGGGTACGCTTGAGCAAAGAGATGGGTGTATCGAAGGGTAGCGAACACAGACTACAAATTTGGACAATACATTATAGCTGTTAGTTGAGCAATGAAACAAGATCTGGTTTGGAGGGGCAATACGATGGACTCGCACGAACTGGAAAGGAATTTGGATATTAGTGCTCTAAAAGTTTGACTCAAAATTTTACTAGAAGTGAAATTTGGCAAAATAGTGCAACGATGGTGGACGTATTCTCCGAAAGATATGAATGGGCATAGGCAAGTCTAGTTGATGTTAACTCAGATTGGAAGTTAACACTTGTAGTACTGAGGTAGATTGAGGCAACAAGTAAAGGCAATATAGATTTGAGATTGCGTAAGAACTTGTGCACGAGTCATTGAGAGCGTGTGGATGAATCGGGACATAAAAAAATCAAGATAGGCTAATGAATGGAACAAGAACAAGAATTATGACGGATGGACTTTTGAAGATAGCTAAACAAGAGAGCAACATTGGAGTAAATCACTGTACTGCTCGAGTAAGTTAGACGTGCACTGTGAAATATGGCATATGGATAAGAATCAGAGCAAGTTTATAGTTTTGGAAATCATTGCAAGTGGTAGTGCGAGAAGTCGAACTTAGAAGTTCAAAATTTTTGATGGATTCAGGGTAGAACGACGGATTGATGGAAGGCGGTTTAAGCAAGCACAATTCTCGATTTGTGGCTTGGATAGATAGTGAGACTCTAGGTGGTTAAGCAGCGTTTGGTTGTCTGATTCGTCAGAGGTACTGCATGAAGTTCTCAGTGTCAGAAGTTTGTTCGGGTGGAATGTTTGGATTATAGCTAAGATTTCAGAGGAGATATAGCACGTTCCTAGTAACTGTCTATCGTAATAAATTATAATTATCAAGCATAGTTTTGGGATACTGACCTTAGTGACTTGACCCTCAATTCAAAGATGAATATTATAGACCCATAGAACGGCATTTGCGGTGGCAAATTTAGGAATGCATCGAGGATGGATGTGAGTGATTTATATTGGAGATAGGTCTAAGATATTGAGTGTTAGATTTAAGAGTTCCTTGGGATAGTCTTCAACTGAAGATGCAGCCGGAAGATCGAAGCGATGGTAAAAATGGCCTAAGTCAACTGATGAGATTCAGAGTCACAGATTTTTGAAGATGGCATCGCCCTTGACTCGTTGTGCCCGGAAGGGAATATCATTCATATGAATTGACGACTGTGAAACTAGATTATGAAGTTAAAGTAGCGGCTTGTTAAGATCAAATTCTTGTAATACTGGAAGGGACAGATGCGCCTCAGATCTACAAGATGCATCAAAACTTAGTCGGGGATGCATGCTCGTACAGTAGGCGAGGGTGATACCGTGCTTTGAGGTACTAGAAGAAGCATAAAGAACTATTTAATGCGCGACCTAAGAATTGTGGCGAGTGTGTCCACGTTAAAATCTTGGCGACACTATCACTATGACGTGGTAGCAAAATTCTTTGTGGATCCTATAAATCTCAATATTAATGTTTACCCAGAGAGGTATTGAGATTGAGGAAGTGGTATTTGGCTGAGCTGATCTAATAGCATAGTTGATATTTGGATAAGTTTCCTAGCTGGGGTAGTATCAGTTATGATGATCGTTCAGAGCATGAGATAATATTTGGAGACGGTGCATGCAGAATATTATGCGATTGGAGTCATACTAGATTTTTGTTGGTTGAGCTTGGATGATGCTAGTATAGATTCAAAAATAGTTGGATTGATTGAGTTGGAACACGAACTAATTTGAGTCTAGTGGGGAGATCGTCAGTGGAAAATCATCGTATTTAAGAATAGTGCTTGTGCGAATGAGTTATGGAATAAACTTCAGGATTGGTTCAATCCAGAGTGAAGTGAATGAATGCCTCGGACATAAAGATACCCTTGTAACTTATCCAAATTTTCTATCGCTAAGCTCGGTTGAAATGCATGTATTTTAGAGATCCCTTAAATATGTGTATGATCCAAAGTAAGCGATATGAGAAATTTATATTGATCTGCAAGGAGGATGTGGAAATATAGAAATTGTGCGAGCGTTCAGCGCGAAGCGAGATGCTGAGTCTGGATTAGGAAAATGAGAGTTTCATGGAGCATAGTTATTAATTGGGCAAGTGAAATACTAGTAAGGAATGGATACTAGTTTGGTTTGAAGATGAACCTAATTCTAAATGGTATATTATGTAATGCCCCGCCACCGCACGGTGCATTACGCTGAGTCTGATTGAATGAGGTAATAGCTGGTTACATTTTCATTTGTTATATTTAGGACTAAGTATTGACTTGAGTTGGATTCATTTGTAGATCACAAGCGGAGTTCGATGAAAGGTGTTCGTTCATAGCAGTATTGGGATAGTAGGATTGGAGTGATAATTCCATCTTCCTTAGTCTGATCGATCTGATGATTTAGAGAGCACGGCCTGCTCTCACAGTCATACCAATTGAGTATACCGTCCTTTGTATCAGACCATGAGTTCAAGGGATCGGGCCGTATCGGCAAAGGCAGGGTGCTTAACGGAATCAGACTTGGTGAGTGGGCTCTGTCCTTTCTCCTCTACTCTTTCATGTCTAATAATATGGAACACACGTAATGGCTTGAACTGTCATTCCCCAATCTCCTACAAGCTCAATTATCCTCGCTGAACTTGAATCACCACATTGTGGTACTCCCACAGGACAATCGTTCTCATCGGAACGTGATATCGTACGAGCCTGGAGTTGCGCCCGCACAAGGCGATGTTGTCAAATACCAAAGTAATCATCAAAATGACCAAGTTGCAGCAAAAGTCAAGCATTGTTTACCAAGCACACATCAAAGTATATGCAACAAATCTCTCGATAGGGTCCAAATGAAATGTCACAAAGGCGATGCCACAAAGGCTAATGCAATACTTTTGCTCTATCTCTAGCCCACAAAGGTACTTACTGTTTATACATTATGTCCCGTATATCCAAGCAGCGCCACTACACCTGCGTACCTGAAATAATGCCTATAAACGTAGGTCAGTACACAAATGTACTGGTGAGCGGGATAACCTAATCGTCTAAGCCGACACTAAGTAAAATAGTGAATGCAAACAGTTATATGGTGATCTTTCTAGTTGAATCCTAGATTCATTTCATGGCATAGGTATGACATGTTAAGGAAAACTGTAAAGCAGATTAGGCATGCAAGCATTCAACTCAAGTCAATAGACAAGCAAATAAAGCCAACTCGAAGAAAACTAGCATGCAAACCGTTCTACTCAATCAAAGCAACACGGAAACCTATCGAACCATCATCCAAGCCTCAATATCCATCCTCAAACCAAACCATAATCCAATTCTTAATATGCACACTCTTGCCAAGGCAAGGTAGCCGACGCCTACGCGAGAAGCACAAACCAAAGTAAAGCAAACCAACTCTTATCTATATGTAGTCACTGGCCAAGCCATAAAAGACTGATCGGACTGATCAATTGCAGTTCTACCCGATCCAGACCAGGTAGCTAGCCCGCCTGGTCATATCGAACTACCGGCACAACGCCCAAGGCACGTTACCATTGTTTCCTCCATGGCCGAACGGTCCCAGTGCTCCGGAGCCTATCCAGTTCGAGGAAACCAAACCCCGTGCAACACAGGTTGTCCGTGACCGATGCAGACATCAAGTAGGTATAACGAGAGGATCGAACATTCTCACCACACTAAACGATCTTAGACTCATCCAACCAATAATCCATAACCATTCTCCAACATATAGTCCAAGGCACAAATCTTAAGTTATCCCCATAGGCACTATCCCGCTTCTCGACACAGTGTTTCCAATTGGTGCAATACCCCTCGCTCAGAACAATCCAGTAGCACAATGCCCCAACAGTGGCACAATGCCCTCGCTGATGCAGTTGTTCGATTTCGAAACACAACTGCACACTTTGCATGAGAAAGCGTCAAAGTGATACTCGTGCACGGATGCACGCTCGCTCGCCCAAATTCTCTATGTTCCAACCAAGATGATCCAACTATCCAAGCATAATTCTAATTATCTCTCCAACTACCATAAATATATAATCTAACTCTAGCTCCAACTATCCAACGCGAAAACCAACTCAAGCCACAAATCTATCCAAGCAAACGACATACACTCTATGAACGCCATAGTGTAGTGATTTCTATGTTCCAGTCCAAGTGTTCAAGCTTTTACGTATTTTCTATATTGTTAGGTATGGAGGAGTAGAGGAGAAGGGACAGAGCCCACTCACAAAGTTTGATTCTGTTAAGCATCATGTCCTGCCGATACAGCCGATCCCTTGAACCCGCGGTCCGATGCAAAGTACGATCTACTCAATTGCTATGACCGTGCGAGCAGGCCGTGCTTCTCTAAATCTTCCGACCAATCAGATTGAGGAAGATGGCATTATCGCTTTAATCCAGCTATCTTAGTACTTCTCTGAACGAACACCTGATTTCCATCAAACTTAGCTAGCGATCTGCACATGAAACCAACTCAATCAATACTTGTTCCCAAACCCAACAAATTAAAATATAAACAGCTATTGCCTCATTCAATTCGACTCAGCATAACACACCGTGCGATTGTGCGGCGTTACATAATATACCACTTAGAATCAGGTTCGTCCCCGAACCATACTAGTATACATTCTTTACTAGCATGCCGCAATCCAATTCCATAACTCTGCTCTATGCAACTAATATTTTCTTAATCCAGACTCAGCATCTCGCTCGCGCTGAACGCTCGCACAAATTCTATATTCCCACATCCTCCTTGCAACTCAATACGAATTCCTTATATCGCTTAGTTTTGGATCATACACATATTTAAAGCGTCCCTGAAATACATGCATTTCAGCCAAGCTTAGCGATAGCAAATTTGGACAAGTTATAAGGGTATCTTTATGTCCGAGGAATTCATTCATTTTACTCCCAATTGAACCAATCTTGACGTTTATTCCCACATATTCGCACAAGTGCTATCCTCAAGTATGATGATTTCCCAGCTGACTCAATTCAGTTCGTGTTCCAAATATTATCTCATGCTCCGAACGACCATCGCACTGATACTACCCTAGCTAGGCGACTTACCCAAATATCAAACTTTATTTTTATATCAGCTCAGCCCAACATATTTTCCTTAATCTTAATACATCACTGGGTGAACATCTATATTAAGGTTCATGTGATCCACGAAGATTTTGCCACCACGCCAAAGGGATAGTGTCCCCACGATTTTAACGTGGACACACTCACCATAATTCCTAGGTTGTGCTTGGAATAGTTCTTCGCGCTGCTTCTACTGCCTCGAAGCACAAGATATCACCTTCACCTTCTCTATGAGCATGCATCCCAGACTAAATTTTAATGCATCTTTAGATCAGAGGCACATTTGTCCCTTCCAGTATTACAATAATTTGATCTGAACAAGCCGCTGCTTTAACTTCATAAGCTAGTTTCACTGTCGTCAATTTAAATGAATAATATTCCCTTCCGGGACACGACGAGTCATAGGCGATGCTATCTTCAAAAATCTGCGACTCCGAATCTCATCAGTTGACTTAGGACATTTCCACCATCCCTTCGATCTTCTAGCTGCATCTATGATCTGGCGGTAAAGTCGCTAGGGTCAGCTGTCCTGAAACTACGCTCGATAATTGTAAGTCATCATGATGGACAGTTACTACAACCATGCTATATCTCATCTGCAAATCTGAGCCATAATTCAACTATCCATCCGAACAAACTTCTGAATCCGAGCACTTCATGCACTACCTATGATAATCTGTCAACCAAATGCCGCTTAACCACCTAGAGTCTTACTATCTATCCTAGCCACAATTCGAGAACTGCGATCATTTAGACCGTCTTCCATCAATCCGCCGTTCTGCCCTGAATCCATCAAAATTTCTGAACTGCCATGTTCGACTTCTCGCACTACCACTTGCAATGATTCCTGAAATCAAAGACTTGCTCCAAATTCTTATTCGTTTGCCGTGTTCCACAATGCTCGTCTAACTTGCTCGAGCAGTACAGTTTTTTGCTCCAACGTTGCTCTTTAGTTTAGCTATCTTCAGAAGTCCATCCGCCACTATCCTTGCTCTTGTTTCATTCCTTAGCCCGTCTTGATTTCTCTATGTTCCGATTAGTCCACACATTCTCAATGACTCGTGCATCAGTCCCAACATAAATCTTAAATCATATTGCCATTACTTGTTGCCTCAATCCGTCTCAGTACTGCAAGTATTAACTTTCAATCTGACTTAACATCAACTAGACTTGCCTCATGTCTGTTTGTCTTTCCGAAAATCTGTCCACCATCGTTGCACCGTTTCGCCAAATTTTCACTTCCTCTAAACATGAGTCAAACTTTCCTAGCAACAATATCCAAAATCCTTCAAGTCTGTACGAATCCAACGCATTGCCCCTCCAAACCAGATCGCGTTTCATTGCTCAAACAACAGCTCCAAATGTGTTTCCATAATTCGTAGTCCGTGCTCGCTATCCTTTGATTCACCCATCTGTAAAACCCCTGAACCTAAAATACGTATTTATTTATTTTTATTATTAATTATTAATTTAATTATACTAATTATGTGCTAAATAGGAGAAATAGATTTTTACTAATTTTTATTTTAGGTGTTGGTGCACTTAGGGGATTTATGGAGCCATTAGGAATATTTCTGAATTTATTTCATGTAGGAGAACCCTTGAGTAGTTGCTAGCTTAATGGTATGTACTAGTATAATTCTAGAATTTTTCTATGAGTATATATGTGTATATATATATATAAATATATATATATATATATACATATATATTTAAAAGAAAATATAAAAGAGTTAGAAAAGAAAAGAAAAGAAAAGAAAAGGAAAAACCATTAATAAACTATTATTATTGGATCCTAACCATCCAACCCATTTAAACCCACTACCCAAACTACTACCTACCCGCCCGTGCATGTGAGCCAGCCACCCGCTGGTTTTGCTCACAGCAACCCAATACCCCCCTTCCTTTATTAGCAACCCACCTTTGTAGCATTAGCAAGCCAAACCACTATTCCTATTAGGTCCTTAGCAAACACTATCCGCTGGGAAGCAATTCTACCAAAACCAAACCAACTCACCCGCTGGATCATTAGCAAACCCGCTGCCCCTTAGCAAAATTAGCACACCCGCCCCTTGTAGCAAACCCACTCATCCTAGAACCCGTTTGTAACACCCCGTTCCGCTTTAGCGGACTGCCGTTTCAAACGACAAAAGTGCAACTGTCCGGACCCGCTTTGCTTCAAAGGAGAAGCAAAAGATATCTAGACTTATCCCTACAGGAATCCGGCTTAGGCTTTCAGAGGCTCGCTTAACGTATCGGTCTACCGAGGCGAATCATCGCTAAGGTGGGTGGCTACGGTGAACTTGTCTTTGCTTAGTCAGCACACATAAAATCTGGAATATTCATGCTAGTCGCTAGGTGATTCACCCCCTGCATGCTAATAAATCCAACGCACCTAGCTAAGAGAATAATCCTAACTCGTATTGCTTATGATAGAACATGGAAATTGAAATACTGCTTATATTCAGACCCTCGCATGCCAAGTCCCCTAACGATCTAACTCTTGGCTTACCTTCGGGTCCGAGCAACGTGCCTGCTTATGTTCCTTAGAAACGCATGCTTGTCTGCTTGAATGTTGCATTGTTTTCATCCAAACCTCGGAAGACTATCAAGTAGTCATTCCGTGCCTGAATAAACCTGCAAGTATTTGGGACCGTTAGGTCGCCAAGGCAGTTCCCGATTTAGGGAACTGCATCATGCCAAGTAAAAGAATCATGCTCCTGTGGCAAGACTCATTCAGGTATTCGAATCTCTCTACAAGTCTTCCTCGAGCGGGCTTACATCAGCCTAGGAGACTATGCATATCCAATAGCTAAATGAATCATGCAATACTGCTTGTAGTGTGCTCGTGTTGCCTCAACTTCATAAAGTATGAATTAATAATCGTGTTCGATCATGGACAACTTGTGCACAAGGATATAAGTTCTGTGGACGGTGCTGGGGCACTGGCACCGATCCGATCTGGGCAGACTTCGTGTTTATAGTCAATCGTGTTCGGACGGGATAACTTGCAACGCATCGTGTTTTATGAGCTCCTCGTATTTTTTCGTTGCATGCTATCCTTGTCCTTGACTAGTCCATTATGGCATCAAGCCAGTGATCATCGTGTGTATATGCTTGTAATGCCTTGTGTGTTTATCGTGTGAATATGGCTTGCAATGCATCGTGTGATTTTCATGTGTGTTTAAACCTGCTGCATGCTTGCTTGTAAAATGGAAGATAAACAAGTCATCCTCGCTTAGCGGCTATCCGCGTGCGAGTAATTGTATTGCATCAATGAACAACTGAACACCTGAACGATCATGTTATAATAACATCGTGTTTGCTAATGTTATGCCTCTTGAATGCTTATACATGCCCGTGCTTGAATTAATCATGTTTGCCTTGGACAGGGAAGGAGAAATGGTAAGTTGGTAAGTCTCGCCGTGTTTCCTCAAACATCGCATGGTGCACTGCCCGACACGTTAGGCTATTCAATGTTTGCATAAAACTGATCCTAAGGCAACTAGAAAGACAACTTAATAGTTGTGCACGGAACCTGTATTACGTGTTTGGATTTGTCGAGCGGACGAATAGCTTCCCCACCAGTGCATTCAATGTACTGATAATCCACCAGTTTGTATGCAGGGTGCGGGAAAATCTCGTTCGGTGCGGATGCCTCCTACGTGCGTGCTAAGGCGTGGAGATCACTCCGAAGCAACGGTGCATCCAGAATTAGAAGCACATATACAAGACATAATGTTGGAACATAGTCCGAACTCGCCTGTACAATCATTCCACAGTTGTAGCCACTTGGCACGCTTTTACTGTTTCAGAGAGAGAGGCTTGAGCGACTTATAATCTCGGCTATACGCCACTTGTAACACATGTTTATATCAATAAAAGAGTTTGCTTTACTTCAACTTGTGTTTCAATGCTTCCGCTATATTGTCAACTCTGAGAACTTGTTCCCGAATAGCTATGCGTTCACGACTCCGCTGCACTCAGACAATCTGTGCGACTCTCTGGCTTAGAACTCTTACTGCCAGCCAATGAATCACGGCCTTGCACGGGCGCGGTTCACGCTCGTGCGGCATCACGCCCAGATGGGTCAAGCGATTATTCTGCGGGAGCGCTGGCGAGGGTGATTCCCGCCTAGCTGGAACGGCCGATTTGCCTGCGGAAGATCGGGGCGTGACATAGTGGTATCAGAGGGTGGCTTCTACGCCTTTGGACTTCGATTCGATATCTCTATTTCGAAAGCTCGTTCGTGGGTTATGTGCACGCTCTCCCTCAATGCCTCGATTGGATGTTCCAACAATAAGTCTAAATACTTTCAAAATACGTTTTGAATGATATTATTGCTTGTCTGGTTGTATGCTGCGAGTGGCCTTTGTGCCAACCTGTGCGAACCCTTGAGAGTATCGCTAGTAGCTTGTCCGATTTTTACTAACTCAAAGTTTGGTTGAATGCATCTATTCGAGGGATGCCTTGAACTAGTGCACCATCCAAGACTTAAGAAAAGGTGAGTTTCGAGTGCTGAGACTTCGCTATCACTAAGCTGGTTGACTTGTTCACGCTAGAGGGGCCCTTCGAAAGTGCGCACGATCCAGTCTAAGCGATATGCTGATTTTGACACTTGTGCAAGTGAATATCCAAATGAACAAGTACAATAACTTGTCTAGGATTGCCTCAACCCTAGATTACTGCTTGTCCTCAAAAAGTCTCGAGGACAAGATTTTTCTGAGTTGGGTAGGATGTAACACCCCGTTCCGCTCAAGCGGACTGCCGTTTCAAACGGCAAAAGTGCAACTGTCCCGACCCGCTTTGCCTCAAAGGAGAAGCAACAGATATCCAGACTTGTCCCTACAGGAATCCGGCTTAGGCTTTCAGAGGCTCGCTTGACGTATCGGTCTACCGAGACGAATCATCGCTAAGGTGGGTGGCTACGGTGAACTTGTCTTTGCTTGGTCAGCACACATAAAATATGGAATATTCATGCTAGTCGCTAGGTGATTCACCCTCTGCATGCTAATAAATCCAACGCACCTAGCTAAGGGAATAATCCCAACTCGTATTGATTATGCTAGAACATGGAAATTGAAATACTGCTTGTATTCAGACCCTCGCATGCCAAGTCCCCTAACGATCTAACTCTTGGCTTACCTTCGGGTCCGAGCAACGTGCCTGCTTATGTTCCTTAGAAACGCATGCTTGTCTGCTTGAATGTTGCATTGTTTTCATCCAAACCTCGGAAGACTACCAAGTAGTCATTCCGTGCCTGAATAAAGCTGCAAGTATTTGGGACCGTTAGGTCGCCAAGGCAGTTCCCGATTCAGGGGACTGCATCATGCCAAGTAAAAGAATCATGCTCCTGTGGCAAGACTAATTCAGGTATTTGGATCTCTCTGCAAGTCTCCCTCGAGCGGGCTTACATCAGCCCAGGAGACTGTGCATATCCAATAGCTAAATGAATCATGCAATACAGCTTGTCGTGTGCTCGTATTGCCTCAACTGCTTGAAGTGTGAATTAATAATCGTGTTCGATCATGGACAACTTGTGCACAAGGATATAAGTTCTGTGGACGGTGCTGGGGCACTGGTACCGATCTGATCCGGGTAGACTTCATGTTTATTGTCAATCGTGTTCGGATGGGATAACTTGCAACGCATCATGTTTTATGAGCTCCTCGTGTTTTCTCATTGCATGTTATCCTTGTCCTTGACTAGTCCATTATGGCATCAAGCCAGTGATCATCGTGTGTATATGCTTGCAATGCCTCGTGTATTTATCGTATGAATATGGCTTGTAATGCATCGTGTGATTTTCATGTGTGTTTAAACCTGCTGCATGCTTGCTTGTAAAATGGAAGATAAACAAGTCATCCTCGCTTAGCGGCTATCCGCGTGTGAGTCATTGCATTGCATCAATGAACAACTGAACACCTGAACAATCATATTATAATAATATCGTGTTTGCTAATACTACGCCTCTTGAATACTTATACATGCCCGTGCTTGAATTAATCATGTTTGCCTTGGACAGGGAAGGAGAAATGGTAAGTTGGTAAGTCTCGTCGTATTTCCTCAAACATCGCACGGTGCACTGCCCGACACGTTAGGCTATTCAATGTTTGCATAAAACTGATCCTAAGGCAACTAGAAAGACAACTTAATAGTTGTGCACGGAACCTGTATTACGTGTTTGGATTTATCGAGCGAGCGAGTAGCTTCCCCACCAGTGCATTCAATGTACTGATAATCCACCAGTTTGTATGCAGGGTACGGGAAGACCTCGTTCAGTGCGGATGCCTCCTACGTGCGTGCTAAGGCGTGGAGATCACTCTGAAGCAATGGTGCATCCGGAATCAGAAGCACATATACAAGACATAATGTTGGAACATAGCCCAAACTCGCCTGTACAATCATTCCACAATTGTAGCCACTTGGCACGCTTTTCCTGTTTCACAGAGAGATGCTTGAGCGACTTGTAATCTCGGCTATATGCCGCCTGTAACACATGTTTATATCAATAAAAGAGTTTGCTTTACTTCAACTTGTGTTTCAATGCTTCCGCTATATTATCAACTCAGAGAACTTGTTACCGAATCGCTATGCGTTCATGACTCCGCTGCACTCGGACAATCTGTGCGACTCTGTGGCTTAGAACTCTTACCGCCAGCAAATGAATCACGGTCTTGCACGGGAGCGCGGGAGAGGGTGATTCCCGCCTAGCGGGAACAGCCGATTTGCCTGCGGGAGATCGGGGCGTGACACCGTTCATCCATGAGCCAAACCAAATACCCCCCCCCCCGCGAACGAATACAACCCCCTCTCCTCTCTTATATATATTCTTATTTCAACCAAACGCTAACCCTAGATCATCCAAACTCCTCCTCTTCCCATCTAGACCTAGAGAGCTCCGCCACCGCAGTCGAAGAACCACGCCAGGCCATCCAAACCAATCTCGATGACCGCGACCCCGCGCACCCCGCACACTGCAGAATTTAGCAGCGAGGTACCTGTGTTCCCGTGCAGTTTTCCGTTGCCTCGCTCGACCAAACGCTACCCCGTCTTCACCGGTACGCTCACCCCTTAACCCTCTTCCATATCTGTGTGATAGTAGACCTCGAACAACGCGTAACCATAAGCGAAAAAAGTATCAAAGTTGGCAAAAAAAGACCCAATTCTGGGATCGCAGAAAACTGCGATGATCACCTATGTTCCCGGATTCGTATCTCCCACCACAGATTTCCGAGTTCGATGATTCTTTTTGGTATACGGAGACCACTTGACCTTGTTTAATTTATGTTAAATAACCCTAGATTATTAACTGCTGTAGGTAGAATTAAATTCATTGGAAAACCCCATAAGTTATGAAACGGAGTATGCCCCGCCAAACGAGACAGCCCTGCCATGTACCAAGTATACCAAGCGGTATGCGTAGCGTAACCGGACACATGAGAATTTGCGAAAACTGATTCGGACGCGTGTGCGCGCCGAAATCAGCCCGTATCCGCGAACAATCCCAGTGTCGCAATTTTTGCGAAAGCCGCGCATATTTTGTGCACGCTCGTCAGATTTTGACAAAACTTGCGCCACTGGACTCGTGGTATCGCACTGGTCCTGTGACCCAATTTTCACGCAATTCTGCGACAGTTCACCAAGTCGCTAATTGGCGGGTCCCACGGGTGACTTTTTAGGCAAAATTGTGTTCGGCTCACCGAAATCCATATTTGGACATACCGTTGGATTCGTATTAATATTTAGAGTTTGTTTGACCTATAATTTGTTCTATTTAGAGACTGTTACCCTTGGCACGCTTTTCGGTACAAAGTTGTCCACATGTGCAGCCCGCTTTGGCTCGATATTACCGTTTTGTCCCTGTGTCCAAATTGGACGAAAGGAAAGTGCTTTCTAGCTATTTTGCTTATTCTGGGAACGTTGGTGATGTTTATTTCAGCATCCGGAGACGTTCATTCTGAGGCCGTAGTTTCTGACTCTTGATATTTGACATTTGGATATTACACTCTGTAGCTCTCTTGCCAGGCAAGTATACCTTGCCTTGTTGTACTGTTTAAATTCTGTATTATTATTTGCATGTTTACATTATATAACTGTGAGCGTCCGAGAGAGACTCGGGTGCAGTCAACGGAGGCGTTGACGTTAGGACTTGTGTCTGACCTAGTGTATAGTAGACCCACCTAAAGTTGTGGAGTTATTGGTATGACTCCCAGGTCTTGACACATTCCTTACACGTGTTGTGAGTCTCATCTAGGGCACGGACTTGTGTATATGGTTGGCCACCTGTACGTATAGGTGTGCGACGGATAGGGTATAACTGCTAATAGTGATGCCTGTTAAAAGACTTAATAGTTACTAGTAGGCGGAGCATAGACTATCGTGGTACGAAAGTCCAATCCTTGTCCTTGTATGGTTGTAAGGTTGGGCTATTGTTCAAGCGATAGAATATGAACTAGAGTTACGACGCCGTGACGTAGTAGCTAAGGCGTATTGTGGATAAAATATGTATAGATCATTGGGCGGGGAGGACAACTAGTAGGCGTATGGGAAATCCACTTCCTTTACACTGATACCACACTCGACGGAGTGATATGGACGTTATTATTTATATAGATACCACGTTCCCTAGAGTATTGGATGTTACTTGGTGATTTTTCAGATACCTCATTCTTCGGAATGATGGACGTTACAGATACCACACTCTAGAGAATGTTGGACGTTATTATATTCCTCCGCCCGTGTTATAGGGGGCATATGTGGTATATACTAGCCGGTTGTCACGATTGGTGAATTACGTCAGTGTATGTCTAGCCTACACATTCCCATACACTCAAGTTATCGTCAAGTTGCATTTCACTTAGATGGTTAGTTCACCTGGAGTTTTTACAGTATTTACTTTATGGCATGCTTTATGTATCTTGTTATGTCCCTCTGAGGACCTGGTCCCTTTCCAGGTGTATTGTTCATGAGTATTTGCAGGAGCGCAGATCCGGACAGGCTACTTATATTGCGAAAGGTCTACTCTTCGAGCCTCGTGATTATTAGAGGTTGTATTTATATTGTATTTGTCTTATTTATTCTTCATTCTAGTTTGGTAGTAGATTTGTATCCATCCGACTGTCATCTTTAGATACTTTATTTTGGGATCTGGTTACAGATATTGGTTATTCATTATATTTGATTTTTTGTGGATAAGATTAGATTATACCCGGTAATTTATGATGGTTTATACCACTGGTGAATTGTTATTCATATTACAACGTACGTGTGATATGGTTTCCATATATTAGAGTGCATATTCATAAGGCTGGCATGCTTACGTGTCCTAGTCCTACGTATTTTTGGGACAGGGGCATGACATATTTTTAGTGGTGGCCCATGCAGGTCGAGAGCATATTGTCTCGGTTACGTTACTGTACCGAGCAAGCCTGTAGATAGGATTATAGTATAGGATCTCATCCACAATTGACTATGACTTATCTTTCTTCCAGTCTGTTCTATTTGAATAATTGTATCTTGCTTGATTCCTGTACTTCTCTGATAATTCCTTGAGTATAGCCCCCTCCTAGAATATATAAGTCCCTGTTGTTAGATGATAAGTATGGTAACCTTTCTATTAAGAGTACAACTAGAGTGTTGACACACCACTAAGTTTAGAATATCTAGTGAATCCTAATATTCCTTATCTATAGATTGGTTTACCATTACCCCTTGTTGTATTATGAAGACTTGAGAGTAGCATAGACACTACTAGAGTTAGTTAGAAGTTTTACCATAATGTTTGACCCTAGTATTGAGGAACCCATAGAAAACCAAAATTTAATATTAGGAATGAACCTAACCTTCATAGTTAGATAGTATTGGAGAACTACAAACTTAGATCATTGTCTTGATATTAGCTGGCAGCACCTAAGGAAACCTAGAGGAATGGATCTAACTTTCCCCATGATCATACCTCAAAAACACATATTAGCATACCACCTCACCTTAGAAAAACTATGATCTTATCTAGAGTTTGCCTAATTTTTATTTTATATCTCGTTCTCTGCAACCTTAGCACTCGCTATTTGTGCGACGACTGATTATGATTTTTCCTTCCTTTCTTTCGAATCGTGCCACTTGACACCTCTAATTATAGACCAAGTGATTGTATTCTATGATAGGATATATAGTTTGCTAAGGTATAGTTGTAATCTTGAATTTTGAATTGTGTGCCTTGTAGTTAGAACCTGATAGTTGAGTTGTTCATTTAGATTGTGATGATTACCCCTAGTTGTAGATCACGTAATTTGTACCCCCACCTCGATACAACTTAGATCCCTTTCCCCATGAGGCCAGTAACTTTCCATTCTTACTATTGACACTTGCTCTATGAGCACTATGATTAAGACTTAGGGTGACCATTACCTTTATAATACAATAGGAGACCCTAGTTAGTACCAAGTTATTTTCTCGTAAACCCCAATAAGAGCTTCTACTTTATTTACATGTGCAAGGTTATTTTGTAGATTTCCCTTAAGACTGTCCCAGTAATAGTTTATTTGTTTTAAGATTAGGTAGTATGTCTCACAACATAGTATCACATAGTCCTCGGGACCCATTAATGAAGTATAACTGAATGACATTAATTGTATGCTAGCATAAGACGATAGTGTTTATTCAGCCTGTAGAAATTAGAGGTCCATACCCCTATTTGGTCGACTAGCGACTTAGACAAGGAGTTAGTATGACAACTGTAGAGATTATAGAGTCTTATCTTTTTTTGTGAACTTGAATTATTTTGTAATTTCTCTCATCATAATCTAGCGTATTTATAATTTTGTACTACCTTGACTTATGCTGCTACTATAGCCTTATTTTGCAAGCTTATTCTTTATCGACCTTGTTCATGATATGTATTATTGGAGCGCTACAATAATATATTTCAGAATCAGTGTATTACGGTCTGATCAACCATAGTACGCTTGATTTGCCCTTCGAAATAATACTTTACGTGGATTGAGATATATAGTTGACTAGGAGATGCATGTACTTGCCCTCTAGATATGTCTGAGCGGATCGTATCAGTTACATAACTATACTGATACGAGCATGTGAATCAGAATTACCAAAATAGGATTTCAATCCACAACTGCCTTGACTATTCCCTTTGGAATTCTCTAATCGCCTTGATCCCCATACTTCTATTCTAGTACCTTTTCCTTGAACTCTTATTCATTGTCTTCCGTATTCCCATATTTGGAAAGATGAAACTTTGTGCTTGGTATAAGTTTAATACATTGAAAGTACTAGATATACCCCATAGGCCAATCGCATTATTTGGTGACTATCTTTTATAGTTGATTAAGGGCATATCAAATGTGATACAATTGGTGTTTAAGTTTTGAGGATTGAATAATATGAGTAAGTAAATTAAGGAATATTTTTCATAAGTGTATAGCCTTATATGATGGATCAGTAAATTCTAAGTTGGGTAGAAGTTGCATTGTCAACTTGAGAGGAATTTTTTTTTTTTTGACCAAGTAAGATTCGACTACGAGAATTGAGTCATTTTATATGTGAAGAATTTTTTAGAATGACTAAGATGATAAAGATTTAATGAATTTTGATATCTTGATATTAAGGACCAAATATTTATACTTGGACACATGATTTAAATTTTGAATATTGAAGGTTGAATCATCGATTTAAATCTTAAGGATAAATATAAAATTTTTGACTTGAACATTTGGTGAATTAGATTTAAATTTTTACAATTTGATGATTTGAATTAAGAGTAAAAAAAATTTGATTGTTGGATTACGTATTCGAAATATTGAGGATGTGAATTGAATTTAAAATTTTGAAGGATACAAAAATTCATAAGTGAAAAATAGGAATAATATTTGATTAGAAACATTTTCTAGAGGAGATTATGATAGATGGAGATCATAATGTAAATTTGATATAGGTTATTTAAATCTTAAAGATGTTATATGGATTTAATTTAAATTTGGATATTGATAATTTAAAAAAGTGAGAAGAGATAACAATAGGTTAAATTTTGATTAGGAACAGTGATCATCTTAATCTTGAAGTGAATACGATGGATATGATTATGATTTTAATTATCGCAAAGAGATTGCGATTGACTTGCCCTATGTACATGAAGGATTAACAAATTATGCCTTATTTAATTTCAAGGATGAAATTGTTTTTAAGTTGGATGGATTGTAAAACTCCCTCACCCAAGAATTAGACTTACTTGGCTTAGATAGTGAGAAAAGGCTAGTTTGAATCCAATTAAATGTAGAACACGGTATTTTTTTATTTTAATTTTACAACATTGAATCACTTAGCGCACCTTACCGTTGCTTTGATAATTGGAGCACTACACTAGCTACTGCCTTCCTACAAACTTCACATCCTTGTCCTAGACATGTCCGCCATCTATTCTGACCTTTGCCGTGACTTATAATTAAGCTCCCTTGTGCTATATTTTAGTCGCGCAATAGTCGTCGCGAACGTTATTTCTTAATTCTAAGATAATTCCAACTTGTATCCTTGTGCATTCCAATCAAAATTTGGAGACACAATTTTGACCAGTTTTGTAACGCCCCGCTCCAATCGGTTACTTAAGAAACACTTTGCTGCTTCAACTCGGTTGAGAATCGAGTCTCGGGGAAACCTTACCGCCAAATCAACACGGACGGAGTACAATGAACCCTTCGAATTAATCGAGCGGCTTCTATTGAAATAAGTCCAAGAGTTTTATTGGTTGCTTTGCTTATTGGTTTTGTGTTGCTTTGGGTTTTGAGTTGCTTTCGATGACTTGGTTTTTATGATTTCGCTTTCTCGCTTGCGCGTTCTTTCGAATCGTAAGGGCAAGAGATTGAAGTATGCTAACCGAGTATTGTTGCATTTTCAGGACGCATAACCAACGAGTGAACGTCACCTAAGGATTCCCCATCCTCTCGTTCGATTCATTCGGTGAGTGGCTTAGGCCCTTCGATGAATCCTTTAGTCTGCATGCCTAATAAAGAATCTCTAGTTCACTTGAAATATGTTGCCTCACTAAAAAGATAAGCTAAAAAGAAAGAAAATATTGCATGCTTCGAGTATAGAACTGCTAACTTAGTAGTTACTTATGGAATGCTTAATTGTCCCTTGTATGCTGTGTATCGAGAATTGTGGCGAGAAAACTCTGGACTTGATCTAGAAAAGAGAAAAGAGAAAAGAGAAAAGAAGAGATAGACTTGTGTTTGCATTGTTCGTCAGTTGCATGATAGCATATTTTTCTGATAGGCTTGCATTCATGCATTTGGTCGGGACAACTTGTGCACAAGGATTATCTCTCGAGCGGTCCCTGGGGCACTGGGGATCGTTCGGCCGGAAAGAGATCTAGATACCTGAGGCTTGTACGTCCTTGGGTAGACCGAGACTCGTCTATTAGTGAGATGGGCTTGTACGTCCCAACTACTAATCCCGTGGAGGGGACCATCATAAAGTTAGGGCGCATGCTAGGTTTACCTTCTTGCATACCTAACAAACTGATGCCTATTTTTGATTCATAAGTTATTCATATGCAAATTGTGGCTAACTTGTGTGTCTGCTGCAGGGATAACCGCTCGGCTGTGGGTAAGAACAATCATATGCATATGCTATATCGTCTATGTTTCCTTAAAATGAATTGCTAAAAAGAAATTAGACAACCAAAAAGATCACCTAATAATGCTAGCTTCATATGCTTACTTAGTGTGGATTTCTTAGGTGAGTTCGGCCTCGGTCGCTCACCAGTACATGTGGTAGTACTGAGCCACGTTTGTGGGCAAATATCCAGGTGCTGGAAGCGAGAGTTTGGCAAGCATCCTCAACCTAAATCAGTGTGTGCGCACCCTTCCATAGGACTGTGTTCGTGTTGTTCTTCCACTGCGTATCTCTCCAGTGGGCTACTTCCTCTTCTGCTAGATGTTCTGCTATTTTGGTCCTACTACAAGGACATTATGTAATGGGCATTGTGGCTAATTTTGGGAAATGTGAAGAGAGTTGTAAGCCTTCTAAGGCATATTTTGTAACTCAGCCAAGCAAGCTCTTGTAATCAAATCTTCAAGTATTCAATAAAAGAAAGTATTTTGTGTGCTATCAAATGTGTTCAACTCTGATTCTCGGCATTTACTCTGTGGCTATATATATATATCTTCGTCCCTCTTGTGTCTTGTGCAGGTACATTGCCTGGTGCAAGCGCAACTTAGGCTTGCACGGCATCGCGCCCAAGCGAGGACGAAGGGTTCCGTAGGGACCAAGCGAGGACGATCGGCCCTACGGGATCTAGGGTGCAACAGGTGGTATCAGAGCATGGCTTTACGTCCTTGGCCTCTTCAAATATCATTTTCGAAAATGATATAAGTTTTCAAGCGATTTCAAAAGTCCCGAATTTCGAAAATAGATTTTAAATCTATAAGAAGTAAATCGAGAGTATGAAAGGTCCCTAAGAGTATGAAAACCCAACGTCCCATGCAATGAGTCCATAATACGTTATGAGACTAACGAAAGCTACTCTCTTTTGCAGCAAAGATGACAAAAACAGGTGCTGGTAACCCTGAGACATCGCGCGCAACGAGCGTGAGCGATGATCAAATCGATAGGCTTATTGCAATATTTCAGAATCAGAATGATCGTTACGCTGCTCAACAAGAACGAGTTGAGGCTCAGCAGCAACGAGCAGATGCTAGAGCCTTGGCACAGCAGTAGCAGATTGAGTCCCTGGCTCAGATGGTGACATCACTCGTTGCACAAAGTGGTACATCGGGAACCGCTGCAACACCAGTGACTGCCCCAACCATGCCTCATGGAGCAGCAGTAGCAGAAGCTAACGAGCCTCATCGTGCGGCCGGAAAGTCTACCTTTAAGGTGCTGAGTTCCTGAAGTTGAACCCTCCGGAATTTGAGGGCAGGACCACGCCGGATAGGGTGATGGACTGGATCGCAAAGATGGAGAGCTTGTTTAGCTTTGCTTCTGTACCTGCGAACAAGAGGGTGGCGTGCGCAGATATACAGCTGCGGTTACGTGCACACAACTGGTGGAAAGTTAAGAAAGCAGACCTAGCCACCAAGCATCAGGGTGGCAGGATCACCTGGGGAATGTTCAAGGAAGCATTCCTTGCACACTACCTTCCGCCAGCTGTCAGGCAGAAGAAGGAAGACGAGTTTACTGAACTTAAGCAAGGAAACATGTCCGTCGAGGATTATGAGTCAGAATTTTCCAAGCTTGCTAAGTTCGCTAGCTCGATGGTTCCTAATGAGGGAGCCCGCACACATCGGTTCATAAAAGGCTTAAACGATAATCTGAGGAAAGATGTTATGAACCGGGAGTGCAAATCGTACATCCAAGCATTTGAGGCAGCGGTGCAAAATGAGCAGTTTATGCCACAAAGTGTTGTGGACAAGGCACCCGCTCCTCGAAACCCTCTTGCTAAAAGATACCATGACGGAGAAAGGAAAACAGCGAGCGAGCGGCGCCCAGGTCCTACGTGCAATTATTGTCACAAAATAGGCCATACCGCAGATATTTATCGTGCTGCAAATAAAGAGTGTTATAACTGTGGGGAAAAGGGGCATCAGGCAGTAAACTGCCAAAGCAAGAGGGTCCCGCCGCCATACCAGATTGAGAGCAACAAGATTGCTCGGGTTGAGACTCAGACCCTTCCGGGTCCTGCTCAGGAACCAACTGATCAGACTAGGAGGCCAAGAGTTTATCAGTTGGATATTGGGTGTGATGACAGTGGGCGCGACGTTGGTGAGTCTGTTTCCTTTGAAACTCTTGATGCATGATCCTTGTCCCCTTGATCTCTTAAGTTTCGGGACGAAACTTTTTCTCAGTGGGGTAGTATGTAACGCCCCGCTCCAATCGGTTACTTAAGAAACACTTCGCTGCTTCGACTCGGTTGAGAATCGAGTCTCGGGGAAACCTTACCGCCAAATCAACACGGACGGAGTGCAATGAACCCTTCGAATTAATCGAGCGGCTTCTATTAAAATAAGTCCAAGAGTTTTGTTGGTTGCTTTGCTTATTGGTTTTGTGTTGCTTTGGGTTTTGAGTTGCTTTCGATGACTTGGTTTTTATGATTTCGCTTTCTCGCTTGCGCGTTCTTTCGAATCGTAAGGGCAAGAGATTGAAGTATGCAAACCGAGTATTGTTGCATTTTTAGGACGCATAACCAACGAGTGAACGTCGCCTAAGGATTCCCCATCCTCTCGTTCAATTCATTCGGTGAGTGGCTTAGGCCCTTCGATGAATCCTTTAGTCTGAATGCCTAATAAAGAATCTCTAGTTCACTTGAAATATGTTGCCTCACTAAAAAGATAAGCTAAAGAGAAAGAAAATATTGCATGCTTCGAGTATAGAACTGCTAACTTAGTAGTTACTTATGGAATGCTTAATTGTCCCTTGTATGCTGTGTATCGAGAATTATGGCGAGAAAACTCTTGACTTGATCTAGAAAAGAGAAAAGAGAAAAGAGAAAAGAAGAGATAGACTTGTGTATGCATTGTTCGTCAGTTGCATGATAGCATATTTTTCTGATAGGCTTGCATTCATGCATTTGGTCGGGACAACTTGTGCATAAGGATTATCTCTCGAGCGGTCCCTGGGGCACTGGGGATCGTTCGGCCGGAAAGAGATCTAGATACCTGAGGCTTATACGTCCTTGGGTAGACCGAGACTCGTCTATTAGTGAGATGGGCTTGTACGTCCCAACTACTAATCCCGTGGAGGGGACCATCATAAAGTTAGGGCGCATGCTAGGTTTACCTTCTTGCATACCTAACAATCTGATGCCTATTTTCGATTCATAAGTTATTCATATGCAAATTGTGGCTAACTTGTGTGTCTGCTGCAGGGATAACCGCTCGGCTGTGGGTAAGAACAATCATATGCATATGCTATATCGTCTATGTTTCCTTAAAATGAATTGCTAAAAAGAAACTAGACAACCAGAAAGATCACCTAATAATGCTAGCTTCATATGCTTACTTAGTGTGGATTTCTTAGGTGAGTTCAGGCTCGGTCGCTCACCAGTACATGTGGTAGTACTGACCCACGTTTGTGGGTAAATATCCAGGTGCTGGAAGCGAGAGTTTGGCAAGCATCCTCAACCTAAATCAGTGTGTGCGCACCCTTCCATAGGACTGTGTTCGTGCTGTTCTTCTGCTGCGTATCTCTCCAGTGGGCTACTTCCTCTTCTGCTAGATGTTCTGCTATTTTGGTTCTACTACAAGGACATTATGTAATTGGCGTTGTGGCTAATTTTGGGAAATGTGAAAAGAGTTGTAAGCCTTCTAAGGCATATTTTGTAACTCAGCCAAGCAAGCTCTTGTAATCAAATCTTCAAGTATTCAATGAAAGAAAGTATTTTGTGTGCTATCAAATTTGTTTAACTCTGATTCTCGGCATTTACTCTGTGGCTATATATATATCTTCGTCCCTCTTGTGTCTTGTGCAGGTACATTGCCTGGTGCAAGCGCAACTTAGGCTTGCACGGCATCGCGCCCAAGCGAGGACGAAGGGTTCCGTAGGGACCAAGCGAGGACGATCGGCCCTACGGGATCTGGGGCGCGACACGTTTTATACTGTCACGACCCGCACCCGGAAATTCGAGCACGAGTACGTGGGCACGTCCAGCCTACGCCGCAGTATCGGCGGTAGTACGCTGTCTAGGGCATAATCACAGGTAATATAAAGTCTATCTCATCCACAAAAGTAAATAGACAAGAAAAATAACAGGAAAAAGGAATGTTGAGATTTTATAATATTTAATCTGTGACAATCAAATCCACAGTTAATACAAAAGCTAGAAGATAAATCGGGGACAAACCCGAGTATGCTGAAAGCAAATAAATAAGTAGCTACTGCTATCTACTCTGCAGCAGGGGTCTCCTGGGTGGGATCTGGCTCCTCATAAGTGTCACCTGCTAACTCATAGTGTCCATAATAGGTGGGGGCAAGGTTCTCATCATCGCCTAAATCAACGGATCCAGTCAGGAAAGGAGCAAAGTACACAATGCACAACAAGATTAAACTAAACATTTATGACAATTAGATTAAGTTTCATATTAGGAAAATTGCATAAAAGAATATCAATATCTCAGAGTTAATGCTATAAACAGGAATATAAGAAAGCAGAAATAATTAAGACAGGAAAAGAAACTACAACAGTCAGCAAGAACTATAACAAGATCCAGAAACTATCTGTGTGAACTTGTGTTTGTTTTTAGAATACATAGTTGGCATGTAGGGGTTTATAAGGCTAATCCGGCCGTCATAGACGGCTATTAAACAATAATAATCGAGATCCGGCTGATGGACAGTCGTGTACCAACAGCTATTAAATAATAGGGGGAAGGGTAAACTACATGCCTTCTAGTATTCTTCCACCCGACACGAAAAGCAAGACATGAACTCCAGTATTCAAGACATGAAATCCAGTGTTCTAACACTACGTGTGATCATCAACGGTACAAGTAGAGCAAGAAATTAATTATCACAATATAAAGATTAAACCTGAAGTGCAGGTACTTGCCTGTTGTTTGGATCCAATTAATTATACTCGAAGAAATATTCTAGAGATGAGTCCAGATGCTGAAATAAACATTACCATCATGCTCAGAAGATGTCAAATAGCTAGAAACGCTTGTCCTTGGGTCCAATTTGGAGACAAGGGCAAAACGACAGTTTCGGGTCAAAACGGGGTCCGCCGGTGGGCCCGCTTTGCACCGAAAAACGTGTCTGGGTCAACGGTCTCCAAATTCACCAAACTTAGTGTCAACAGGTCAGGAACGCTGATACAAACCCAACGAAACTTCCAAATTTGGATTCCGATGAGCCGAACACAAAATCGCCCGTTAAAGGGGGCCTATGGGGCCCACGACACGCAATTTTGTCAACGTTCTCAGAATCGAACCAAACTTGACCCACAGGACCAGCGTATCGCTACGAGTCCGATGGCGTAAGTTTCGTCTTGATCCGACGAGTGTACAAGAAGTTAGGGCGAATTGCAAAAAAGGCAGATATGGGGCGATGTCCGCGGATACGCGTTGATTCCGGTGTGCACGCACACCCGAATCAGCTTCCGCGAAATCTCACACGTCCGTATCAACGCTGCGCACGTATCTGTTAAGATCGTGCACGACCAAGTCGTCCCGTTTGGCGGGGCATACTCAGTTCCGGGGTGAAACAGGGTCTGGTTTTTCCTATTTTTGGATCGCGGTGTGCGATCACCACAGGACGCGATGCCCCGAACGGTTTATCCGGGCACCGAGAGGGTCATACAGGCTTCACAACACAATTTGCAGAATTGAAAACAGAGCTACGAGCAAAAAGTTACACGCACCTGAAGGGGACCCAAAAATCGGGCAAAATCGTGTCCGACACGACACAGGACTCGTGTCCTGTGTCGGACACGGGGGAGAGAATTAGGGCTAGGGTTAGGGTTTTCCGGCGGATCTCCGGCGGCTCGGGCGGCGAGGAAGGCTGGAGATGGCGCTGGCGGAGGCGGGCGGAGGCTCGGCGGTCGGGCGGAGGCTGGCCGGGGCGACACGGCGCTGTGGCAGGCGCCGGAGGCGGTGGATGAGCGCTGGCTGCGGGGTCGACTCGAGCGGCTGTGTGGGTCGGAGGCAGGCGAAGGAGGAGGAGCAGAGGAGGGGCGGCGGGTTGTCGTTGAGGGCGGTGGCGAGGCGCTGGAGGGGAGGAGGACGGCGAGGTGGCCGGAGGGGGGGACCGGAGAGGGAGGGTAGGTGGCCGGAGGCTTCGAGGGGGTTTAAAAGGGGAGAGGCGGTGGCGTTAGGCGGAGAAGGCGGAGAGAGGGGAGGGGTCGTGGCGGCGCTGCGTGGGGCGAGCCGGGCGGAGTGCCAACGGCGCGGCGGAGGCGCCGGCGGAAGCGGCGGAGGGGGAGAATGGGTCAGGTGGCTGGGGAGCGGGTCCGGGTGGGTTAGCGGTGCGGGTCGGGTTCGACAGACCCGACCCGACCCGATAAGGTTGATGGGCCGCGGGGACTGGGCCGGATGTCGGTGGGCTGGGCGGGCTGATATAGAAATAATAATAATAATAATAATAATAATAATAATAATAATAATAATAATAATAATAATTAATAAAATAAGTAAATAGTTTTTAGGTAATTAAAAATAGGTCCGGGGTCCAATAAATTCAAAAAAAATTACCCTAAGTCCAGTTTTCCATTTTACACCCAAAAATATTATTTTCATAATATTTTAATATTATTTATTAACAATTAAAAATCATTTAATAAATAAAAACCCTGATTTTAATTACAGAAAATTCCCAAACAATTCCAGGAAATTATGAAAAATCCTAATTTTAATATTTTTTGAAAAATCAGGGGCTTACAACCTACCCAACTTATAAAAATTTCGACCTCAAAATTTAAAATTAAGCCAAAAATCTGTTAACCCTTCATGTACCTCAATCGCAATCTCCTTGCGATAATTAAAATCCGAATCATGTCCACTGCAATCACTTCAAGGTTAAGACGACTACAAAAAAATCTCAACCTATGGTTATTACTTCTTACTTCCTTAAATTATCCACATGCAGATTTTTAAATTAAGTCCATATAACATCTTCAAGATTTGCATGTGCTTATAACTTTTCCTCACGATTCTATTTATCATAATTCCTTCTGAAAATAATTCGGGTCCAGCAGTATTTCCATTCATACTTGTATGCTTCAACTCTTTAATTTTCATTCACCTCCTCAATAATCCAACTGGGTAGTCCAACCATCAATTTTTAATTCTTAAATCAAATTATCAAAATAATTTAAGTGTAGTCCACCAATGTTCAAGTCCGAATCATGTATCCTCCATATTCAATTTGACGATTTTACTTTCATTATTCAAGATGTACCTAAGGTATAATTATTGGGTCCTCGATATCAATTCATTAATCATCTTAGTCACCTCTCTAAATTTTCAAAATTAGAATGGCTTGCTTCTTCCAATCTAACCTTACTCGGTCACGATCCAAAAGACATTCCTCTCTAGTTGACGAATACATTGCTATCCAACTTAGAGTTTACCCAATCATCACAAAGACTATATACCTTAAGAAAATATTCTTTAATATGTTTACCTATGTCATTCAATCCTCGAGACTTCAACGCCGATCTTATCACATATGATATGTCCTCAATTACGAAAGTTTAATCCTCAAGTATGTGATCGGCCTATGTGGCATATCCAGTACTATCTATGTACTAACTTATTCCAGGCACGAGATTTCGTCTTTCCGAAATAAGGGAAGATGAAGATCAATAATAAAGAGTTCAAGGGTGGGGTGATAGAACAGAAGTATCGGGATCAAGGCGTTTAAGAAATTCAAGTGGGACTTGTCAAGTAGTTGTGGATTGAATCCTATCTTGAAAATTTCTATTCACATACTCGTATTAATACAGTTATGCTCAGACATGTCTAGGGCAGGTATACTAGTCAACTGTATAACTCAATCCACGCAAAGTAGTGCGAAGGGCGAATCAAAATGCACTAAGGTTGATCAGACCGTAATACATTGATTCTGAATAGACATTTGTATTAGTGTGTCGATCCACTAATACATATGTCATGAACAAGCTTGATAAAAGGATAAGCTTACAAAACTAGGCTATAGAATAGCAGCATAAGTCAAGTACATCAAAATTAGGTGCGCTAGATGATGATGAAAGGAGGTACAAATTATTTAAGTTCACAAAACAACCTACATTAAGCAAAATAACAAAAGATTCTACAAACTCTACAGTTATCGAATACAAAAGCATTCCAGGTTATTAGCAAGTTTAAAGTTACTAGGTTGGGGCTGAGGTCACGAACCAATGGGCACGAGCTAAACAATACTAGGAACGGTATCTACAAATCACTTACGCGCATTAACTACTCCAAGAGTCTGCACGTTCTCCACGGTCATGCTGGTAGAGCATCTCGTGGTGATCTTGTAGGAACTTTGTCGCTTGCTGGTAGATCCTTTACTCTGCATCCAAAAATAAACGATAAAAGCGCATAGGAATCAAGGCAGGATGCAAGTCAATAAAATAATTCGAAGCCGATATGAATATCAAGAACGATTCAATTAAGTGGATGAGCTTTTCCTAAAATCCTCAATCTTATTGCAGGCCTGTTCGGTCCCTAAGTTGAAATCGAACAACTTAGTCGTTGACCTGCATGGGCCACCACAAAAATGTGTCACGACCCGCTCCCGGAAATTCGGGCACGAGTACGTGGGCACGTCCAGCCTACGCCGCAGTGTCGGCGGTAGTACGCTGTCTAGGGCATAATCACAGGTAATATAAAGTCTATCTCATCCACAAAAGTAAATAGACAAGGAAAATAACAGGAAAAAGGAATGCTGAGATTTTATAATATTTAATCTATGACAATCAAATCCATAGTTAATACAAAAGCCAGAAGATAAATCGGGGACAAACCCGAGTATGCTGAAAGAAAATAAATAAGCAGCTACTGCTATCTACTCTGCAGCAGGGGTCTCCTAGGTAGGATCTGGCTCCTCATAAGTGTCACCTGCTAACTCATAGTGCCATAATAGGTGGGGGCAAGGTTCTCATCATCGCCTAAATCAACGGATCCAGTCAGGAAAGGAGCAAAGTACACAATGCACAACAAGATTAAACTAAACATTTATGACAATTAGATTGAGTTTCATATTGAGAAAATTGCATAAAAGAACATCAATATCTCAGAGTTAATGCTATAAATAAGAATATGAGAAAGCAGGAATAATTGAGACAGGAAAAGAAACTACAACAGTCAGCAAGAACTATAACAAGATCCAGAAACTATCTGTGTGAACTTGTGTTTGTTTTTAGAATACATAGATGGCATGTAGGGGTTTATAAGGTTAATCCGGCCGTCATAGACGGCTATTAAACAAGAATAATCGAGATCCGGCTGATGGACAGTTGTGTACCAACAGCTATTAAACAATAGGGGGAAGGGTAAACTACATGCCTTCTAGTATTCTCCCACCCGACACGAAAAGCAAGACATGAACTCCAGTATTCAAGACCTGAAATCTAGTGTTCTAACACTACGTGTGATCATCAACGGTACAAGTAGAGCAAGGAATTAATTATCACAATATAAAGATTAAACATGAAGTGCAGGTACTTGCCTGTTGTTTGGATCCAATTAATTGTACTCGGAGAAATATTCCAAAGATGAGTCCAGATGCTGAAATAAACATTACCATCATGCTCAGAAGATGTCAAATAGCTAAAAACACCTGTCCTTGGGTCCAATTTGGAGACAAGGGCAAAATGACAGTTTCGGGTCAAAACGGGGTCCGCCGGTGGGCCCGCTTTGCACCGAAAAACGTGTCCAGGTCAACGATCTCTAAATTCACCAAACTTAGTGTCAACAGGTCAGGAACGCTGATACGAACCCAACGGAACTTCCAGATTTGGATTCCGATGAGCCGAACACAAAATCGCCCGTCGAGCGGGGCTTGTGGGGCCCACGACACGCGATTTCGTCAACGTTCTCAGAATCAAACCAAACTTGTTCCACAGGACCAGCGTATCGCTACGAGTCCGATGGCGCAAGTTTTGTCTTGATTCGACGAGTGTACAAGAAGTTAGGGCAAATTGCAGAAAAGGCGGATACGGGGCGATGTCCGCGGATACGCGTTGATTCCGGTGTGCACGCACACCCGAATCAGCTTCCGCAAAATCTCACACGTCCGTATCAATGCTGCGCACATATCTGTGAAGACCGCAAAATCTTACCTTTACTTGGTGGAATTCTTGTACAATAATAGTTATCATGCCAGTATTCAGAAGTCACCTTTTGAAGCACTATACGGAAGAAAGTGTTGGTCAATGTTGGCTTGGAACGACATTGGTTAGCGAAAGATGTTAGGCCCTAAAAAGATCACTCAGACGGTAGAGGTTATCAAGCAGATTAGGGAGGGACTTTGGTTTGCACAAGATAGGCATCGTCATTGGACATATCAACATCGTAGACCTTTAGAGTTTTGTGTCGGAGACCACGTATTTTTGCAAATTTTGCCTACCCGTAGAGTCATTAGATTCGGGGTTTACGGGAAGAATAGTCCCAGATACGTAGGTCCGTTCAATATTCTCGAACGGGTAGGCGATGTTGCTTATCATCTTGTCCTTTCGCTTTCGCTATGTGAGGTACACGATGTATTTCATGTGTCTCAGTTATGTATGTATATTCCATATCTGAGTTATATCCTCGATTACTCTGAATTAGTTATTGGTACTGACTTATCTAATCAGGAGCAATCCGTATCCATTCTTGATTGAAGAGAGAAAGTACTCAAGAACCAAACTTTTTCTCTTGTCTGAGTGGCCTTGGGACATCACACTCTTGGAAAATTTATGTGGGAGCACGAGGTCGATATTCGAGCTCGGTACTCGCACATGTTCAATTCGAAAGGTATATTCTATCTTATGCCTTAATATCTCAAATTTTGTGATCAGGTGATCACTTAGGTATTGTGGTGATATTGCTTGCATGAGTAGTTGCTAGTAGATTTATATCGTGCTTGCCCTGAGTTCTTTAGCTATTGATTAGATTCGAATTTCGAGGAATTTTTTTTTCTAAGGTGGATAGAGATATCACTTTCCATTCCCGATATACGTATTTGGAACATATTTTTATTTTAGCATGGTTGCATGTGCATGGAGACTAGAACCATTCTTTGGTATAACTTGGTTCATGATTTTTTTTGTTGGTTGGTTCAACTAATGAGAGTCTTTGGTTCAACCCTTAAACCCTATCATATATAAACCAATATTTTATTCACTCTCTTAACTTCTTTATTTCTTCCTCTTTATTTAGCTTTCTCTCCTCATTTCATAGGCAAGTATACCTTGTATGAGAAATGGGGAAACCCTTCATATTATTGCTATTAGGTTTATTATGTATTATTGTTTTAGATCTATATTTCTAACTTAGATTTTTATTGGGTTTCATGAGTTTTTATTTGTTTTGATCTACTAAACTTATGTCGTTGAAAACTAGTTTTTGATACATGTTAGATCTTTCAATTTAGAGTATTTTGGCTTTTGGTTTACTTGATTTGGACTTAAAATAAGGTTTTTATGAAGGTAATAAGATTTTAGTTTTGAGAGTTTTTGCCATGGCCGAACCTGTTGTTGAAGAAGACGAAGTCTTCATGCGGCCAGTGAGCTATCCGGCTAAGAGTGCTATGTGGCCAGAAAGGGTTATGCGGTTGAACTCTTGTCGCATACTAATAGCATGCGTCCATCTTGTTGGAAGCATGACTGCTGATCTACACAAGTGTCCTTGAACACTTTATGTATTCACTCGCTAAACGAATGAGATATTCGCTTTGTACAAAAGATACTCTATGCGGCATGACTCTATGTGACATTGAACTTATGCGGCAAGCCGAGAATTTGGCCACCTTCCCTTGGACTCATGACTCTGAAATTTGGCACATCTTTGTCGCACCCTTAGCACGACATTCTATAGTTTTATCTTTTCTTTCTGACACACTTTATGACACATCATACTTTATGTCATATCAGACTGTATGTCACCTCACTTATTCCGAGGAGTAGACCTTAGCCCTGACTCCATGCGACATGACTCCATGTGGCATCGAACTCTATACGGCATGATTCAATGCGGCATGACTCCATGTGGCATAATTTTATGTAACCAGGTTTGTTATGCAGTCAGGATTGTCATGGGGCCTGACTTCTCATGTGGCCAAGATTATTATACGGCCTAGAGACCCATGCGGTCCTGCTTGTTGATCAAATATTTTCTTGATTCATGTGACCCAATATTTAATCGGTAATTGGACTCGAATACTATATCTGTGCTGATACTACTATTGCCTGATAATTATTTTGTTTTAATGTGGGTTGAGGTACGACACATCATGTCGTATGTTAAGTGATAATATTTGGGTTGTGCATCGAGAATGCATCCAAATTCCTCAACGCGTGATATTATAAATATGAACATTATTTTCCAAGAACGGGCATAATAAGAGATTCGAACTTCTAAAGCGTGGCTAGGAGTTTTTATTTTATCAATGTTGCATACACGCTCGGGTGAATCCATATTTGTCTTCCATAGATTTATATATCTTAATAGAAATCCTCATGGGACCATGCCTTGAGATTTCAAATACAATCTAGGGCTAATTAGGTAACAAAATATGGTACTAACATTTGGAGAAAATGGTATCCCAAGATCATGCCAACGAACCTTTCGATAGAGATTCATTCGAAGTGTATTGAGGGCTAGACACAACAGATATTGTATATCATCTGCCTTGGTGGAGTGCAGTATCTGACTTATTATATTGCAGAGCCACTGTTTCAATATAGGAACACTAGAACCGCTAATACCGTATATTTAACATAGTGGCCCTACGGGAGACTGGTGGATCCTACAAGTGCTGGTTTTATTATATTGGTTCAGTTAGCTCATGTTCGGTACTGGTGTGATCTAAAGATACTTATTATGTATTATTCTGAGATAACCTCAGATTTTACAAAATAGCAAGCCGTATAAATGATTAGCCGATATAAGAAATGGAATTGTTTATGATTGTACTATTTTAGCTAGTAGCCAGGGAAATGGATTATCATAGTATGAGGGTTCAATCCTTGTCCTTATTTGGGTATAGGGTTAAGCCTTAGCGCTTGGATATGCCATGGACCTAAGTTACGACACTGAACCTATGTAATATTATATTATTTTCCTTGGAGTTTTTGTTTCTCTATTTTGTGCTTCTTTGTGGTACTTTCTATTTGGGGTCTAACTCTACTGGTTTTGCATGGCCAGGTCTCGAGCCAGCACCTGAGGATCAAACATTCTTTCTCCCAACTCATGGCGTGCACCAGGAATATGGTCGCAGGGGATAGCGAGTGGGTTTTTATTCTTCCCTGCTCGTCTTGTAAAATTACTTCTTTTTGGCGTTTAGCCACGGGCACCTGTTAGCCGTCTCTTTTAGACATTAGTTTTCTAACATAATTGTATTAAGTCAGATTACAGCTGAATTAATATCATGTACTTTTGTTACTTTTCCAGCTTCTTATTTTGCACAGCTGGACTCCAGAATATTTTGAGAAAGTATTTTTGACGCCTTATTACTTATCATATATGCTCTTACTGTTTCTTGTTTAAATGATTGAGACATAAAAGTTCTTAACCATAAGAGACTTGATTGTAGTATGCACCCCTTGTCTTATACAGCCATGATCGCCGTACAACGTATAGTACCTTGTATGGGATAGCTGGTCATGTCCGTCTCCGTATATCGATATTGGGGCATGACACTATGGGTAACTTTGACGTTATCTTAGGAATGGACTGGTTGAGAGACAGTTATTCAACGATATACTGTCATAAAGTTTGATTAGTATTTAGAATTCTTGGCCGAATAGTTTGTCCTTAGAAGAATAGCAAGAGACCGACATAAAGGAGGAGCCACAACAGTAGCAAAGGAAGCAAATCCGCTGCCCAAGTTAGTTAAAGAGTTCATGGATATCTTTTCCAACGATCTTCCCGGATTACCCCCTGTTAGAGCTGTAGAGTTTTGTAGAGAGTTAATGCCAGGAACATAACCAGTATACCAGAAGGTGTACCATATATCACAATCTGAACTTGATCAGTTATATCAACACGTGAAACAACTGAAGACGATAAAGTTTATTTGGACCAGTGCATCACTGTGGGGAGCACCAGTATCACTTTCCGTTCCCGATATACGTATTTCGAACATATTTTTATTTTAGCATGGTTGCATGTGCATGGAGACTAGACCAATTCTTTGGTTTAACTTATTTTATGGTTTATTTTGTGGGTTAGTTCAACTCATGAGATTCTTTAGTTTAACCCTCAAACCATAGCATATATAAACTAATATTTTATTCTCTCTCTTCACTTCTTTATTTCTTCTTCTTTCTTTTGTTCTCTTCCCATTTCATAGGCAAGTACACCTTGCATGAGAAATGAAGAAACCCACCATATTATTGTTCCATTATATTGATTATGTGTTTCTAAGCACTTTTAGTTCTTGGAGTTTTCTGTTTTGATGAATGGATTATTGTAGATCTATATTTCTAACTTTGGTTTTTATTGGATTTTATGAGTTTTCTTAATTTTGGTCTATTAAACTTGTATCCTTAAAAACCTATTTTTGCTACATGTTAGATCTTTCGATTTAGAGCATTTTGGCTTTTAGTTCACCTGATTTGAACATAAAATGAGATTTTTATGAAGCAAATAAGATTTTAGTTTTTAAGAGTTTTTGCCATGGCCGAACCTACTGTTGGAGAAGACTAAGTCTTCCTGGGGCTAGCGAGCTATACGACTGAGAGTGCTATGCGGCCCTAGAGGGTTATGCGTCTGAACTCTTGCCGCATATTGATATCATACATCCATCTTGTTGGACGCATGACTGTTGATCTACACAAATGTCCTTGAACACTTTGTGCATTCTTTCGCTGAAAGATTGAGAAATTCACTAAGTTTAAAAGATACTCCATGCGATATCAAACTTATGCGGTAATCAGAGCATACGGCCACCTTCCCTTTGGTGCATCCTTGGCTCGTCTTTCTATAGTTTTGTCTTTTCTTCCTGACATACTTTATGTCATATCACACTTTATGTCACATCACTGACACTTTATTTATTTGCTGTCGCTCTATCACTTATCCCGAGGAGTAGAGCTTAACCCTGACTCCATGCAGGATAACTCCATACGGATAGGAATGTCATGCGGCATTACTCCAAGCGGCCAGGATTGTCATGCAACCTGAATTCTCACGCGGCCAGGATTGTCATGCGGCGTAACTTCTCATGCGGCTTGTATTTTTATGCAGCCTAGAGAGCCTTGCGGCCCTGCTTGTTGGATCGAATATTTTCTTGATTCGTGTGACCTAATGTATAATTGGTAATATGACTCCAATACTGTATCAGTGTTGATACTACTATTGTCTGATAATTATTCATGTTTTTATATGCGCCAAGGTGCGACATATCGTGTCACGTGTTTAGTGATTATATTTGGGTTGTGCATCGAGAATGGCTCCAAATTCCTGAACACATGATATTATAAATATGAATATTGTTTCCCCGGCACTAGCATAATAGGAGAGTCGAACTACCAAAGCATGGCTAGGATTTTTGATTGTATCAATATTGCATTCACTTTCGGGTGAATCCATATTTGACTTTCATGGATTCGTATCTAGCATGCCTGAACCTTGTACGACATCTTAAGAAAAATCCTCATGTGACAACGCCTTGAGATTTTAAATACAAACTAGGGCTAATTTGGTAATAAAAAGTGGTAGTAATATTGGAGGAAATGGTATCCCGGGATCATGTCAACGAACCTTCCCATAGAGATTCATTCGAAGTGCATTGTGGGATAGCCACCACAGATACTGTATTATTATGTTGAGCCACTGTTTTAATATAGGAACACTCGAACCGCTAATACCGTATTTTTAGCGCAGTGGCCCTAGGGGGACTGGTGCATCCTACAAGTGCTTATTTTAATATATTGGTTCGGTTAGCTCATGTTCGGCACTGGCGTGATCTGAGGATACTTATTATGTATTATTTTAAGATAACCTCAGACTCCATAAAATAGCAAGCCGTACAAATGATTGGCCGATATAAGAAATAGAATTATTTGTTATTGTATTATTTCAGCTAGTAACGTAGGGAAATGGACTATCATAGTGTGAGGGTTTAACCCTTGTCATTTTTTGGTTGTAGGGTTAAGCCTTAGTGTTATGATATGCCATGGACCTAAGTTGCAATACTGAACCTATGTAATATTATATTATTTTTCTTAGGTTTTTGTTTTTCTATTTCATGCTTCCTCTATGGTAGCTATTTGGGGAATAACCCTACTGGTTTTGTATGGCCATGTCTCGAGCCAGCACTTGAGGATCTTGCGTTCTTTCCCCCAACTGATGGATCCCACCAGGAATATGGTCGCAGGGGATAGCGAGTGGATTTTTCTTCTTTCCTGCTCGTCATACATATTTACTTTATTTGGGCATTTAGCCACCGGCATCTGTTAGCCGGCACATCTGGACATTAGTTTTCTTACTTTATTGTATTAAATTAGACTACAGCTGAATCACTGTCATGTACTTTTGCTAGTTTTCTAGCTTATTATTTTTGTACAGTTAGACTCTAGAATATTTTGAGAAAGAGTTTGGGATGCCTTATTATATATCATATATGCTCTATGCTTACTGTTTCGTTTTGAATGATTGAGACATAGAAGTTCTTAACCATAGGAGACTTGATTGTAGCATGCACCCCCTTGTCTTGTAGAACCATGATTGTTGTAAGACGTATAGTACCTTGTATGGGGTAGCTGGCCATGTTTGTCATTGTATTCCGGTACTAGGTATGACAAGATTTTAGTGGTGGCCCATGCTGGTCTGTTCTACAGACTTGTGGGATGTCATGGTCATAGGATTCTCAATCAAACATGATCCTTCTTGAACGTACTCTTCAATACTCAGCTTAGATTTTTCCAGATTGGTTGCTTCCTTGTTCCTTCTCGTCCTGTGCTTATTGGCTCTTGTGCTCTTATTTAGGGCTTCTCCTTCCCCCGATATTGTAGCAATATGAGAGACAGAGTTGCAAGTGGAACAAGATCCCGTGGAACCTCTACCAAGGATCCGAGTTAAACCCAGGATGAATGAGATCGAGCAGCAGGCTCCAGGTGTTCCTGTACCTTCCTCTATGTCGGCAGCACTGGATACCCCAACCTTGCTAGAGATTATTCGTGGATTGTTAGATGCACAACAATACTAGATGGTGGTACAACAATAACGACATCAGCAACAACAACTCTAGCAGTAGAAACAGAATATCCTGTTGAACCAAGGGTTGCAAATAGCTATAGAACGAGGTGAGAGAACATACTCTGTAGCATCTGTTATATTTTGCATACTGAACCCCAGATACATTGATGGAACAGAGGACGCAATCATGGCAAATAATTGGCTTAAGGATATTGAAACCATTCTAACAGCAGCTAAAGTTTCGGCCGAGGAACAAGTTGACATGGTTCGCCTACAACTACAAGATCTAGAAAGAGGTTGGTAGACTACGATGGAAGTAGGACTGAGGAATCCTATTTCAGAGGAGGATTCTAGGACCTGATTTAGGGCAAAGTACGTTGGGATTATGGCTCAGTGTGAGTTACAACAGAGGTTCATTAACCTCTAGCAAGCTGGAAGGATGTTAGATAGGCTATGCGGCAGAGTTTTGCCAACTAAGCAGATTTGTTCTAACTATGGTGGCAACTGAGTTGGAGAGAGCAATGAGGTTCAAGCAGGGATTTCACTTGGAGATCTTGCACATGGTAGAGGTGAACGACTACAAGACCGTCGAGGCGGTATTGATAGCAGCCAAGAGCATGTCACTACCATATTTTCTAGAAAAGGGTATTTTAGTCATTTATAAATTAATTAAATATTGTGCATGTTAAATATTTATTTATTATATTATTTATATATTATTAGCAAGATAGATTTATTTTTGGACTTGTGCTAGTGGACCTAACTAGTTTAGATTAGATCCATGGACCAACATTTATAGTTAGTTAGAATTAAGCCCAATTAGAAGCCCAATTATTATGAGGATGATGAATTAAGTTAAACCCATTAGACTAGAGCCTTCACTCCTTAATTAATTTCTTCATGAGAGGCCCTAAGGGGTACTTTAGACTTTACATAGTAGCATGAGGGAGAGGACAAGTGAGGCCTATATAGAGGGGATAAAAACTTTCCCTCTCTTTATGTTTCATTCCAAATCTAGATCTAGAAATTCCCTCAACCAAATTCCATCAAATCTCTACCAAATTTCTCCCCAATTCCTTCCAAAATCACCATTGGAGACTAGTAGAGCAAGGATCTAGAAGGAGGAAGCAAGGATCTACAAAGAGGAACAAGGATCTACAAGTTGAGGGCCAATTTTACCAATTATGGCAGTTTTATTTGGAATCTATCTCCCAATAGGTATAATTCAGTTTTTCCCTATTTATTTGGTTCTAAATCTATGAATTAACCATAAGGAACTATCCCACATGCATAGGCTACCCATAGGAATTGGAATTGAGTTCATAGGAGGCCTATTGAGAAAGTTATGGTACTTTTTATGTCAATTTTGGGGAAATTTTGAGATTGACACTTGTTGTGTTTGTCAATTGGTCCTATAAATAAAATTGGCATGTTTTTGTGTGTTTGTGGCTAGTTTCGTGTCCACAATTGGGTACGTATAGGCCGTATCCAACAATTTTGAGATACGGATTGATCTGGGGGTTTTTCCTCCAACACGGGGCTTTGACCATGTCATATTTTGACACGAACACATAGATATGTAATTGAATCTTCGTATTATTTATATTTATTATTTTAGACTTGCTTGTGTCCTTCGAGGTACGTTTGGCTATGTGGTGGACTCGTATCGCAAGCGTATCATAGATCTAGTGTGATACGGGTGCAATGTACTCCACGTGTTTGCTTCTTCGCTTTACAAATCAAGTAACTTGTGTATAACTATTAATATGATATATTAGATATGATATATATATGTATAAGTGTATGTATTTATATTATATCATATATTTTTGTATATATAGCTATGTGATTATGTGTTTATATATGTATATTGATATCTATGTGCATCTATATGTAAATGTGTATGTATAGTTCTATATATATATGTGATGTATGATTTATATATATATACGTAAGTAGTAATATATGAATATGTGTTTATATAGGTATGTATATATAGCTATGTGTGATATATGTGTATATGATATATCTAAGTGTATATGTGTATGGTTGTATATATGTGTATATGTATAAGAGAGTATATAACTATATATATATATGTGTATGTTTATATCTATATAAATATGTATGTATGAGATGTATATTGATATATGTATAGCTATGTGTATGTTTACATATGTATGTGTGTATAAATGTATATATCTAGTTGTATACTTATAGGTGTTTGTGTATATATACTTGTGTATGTTGTATGTGTCTGAGAGTGTTGTGATGTATATCTGTATAGATATATATGTTAATATCTACTTATAGTTATATATATATATATATATATATATATATATATATATATATATATATATATATGTATAGTTTGTGTGTGTGAGTGTGTGTGCTAAGGGGTGGAGACGCAGCGAGGTAGCGCAACGCAGCGAGGCGCGCAACATAGTGCAGTAAGGCGTGGTGCATAGCAGGCTGCAGCGCAGCGCGAGGCGCGAGGCTGCTGCGAGCAGCAGCGCGGTGCGCAACAGGCTATAGCAGTAGCAGCGCTGCAGCAAAGCAGCAACAACAGCAGTTTCAGAGCGCGTTGTAGCAACAGTTCAGCAACAGCAGCGTTGCAACAGAGCGCAGCAGCAGCAACTTGTTCAGCATATCAGCAGCCAATTGCAACAAGGTACAGTCTCAGGCAGTAGCAAGGTTTGGATAGGTGTGTTCAGTTAACTAGTTAGAGGTTTCATTCAGTGAGATTAAATATGGATAATGGTTTAGCTAGTAGGTTAATATTAGCTATTAGATTGTTGATAGTTAGTAGATTTGGTTAGTAGTTCAGTTTAGTGGTTAGTAGATATAGCTAGTAGTATAATAGTTAGTTAAATGCTTTGTTAGTATAATAGTTAGCCTAGTAGCTATTTTAGTATATGTATCTATGTATGTAAGTTATTGTTAAGTACTATATGTAGATATGTAGCATTATGGGGTAAGTTAGTAGATGTGTATCATATGTTAGTAGTTAGTATCTATGTATTAGTATGTAATATATTTCATAGTTAGTATAAGTGCATATAGTTTAGTTTATGGGTATTAGCTATATGAATGAGGTTTTGAAGTACCTTGGGATACCAAGGTAATGTCAAGGTAATTGGAGGATACTCAAGGTATTTGGGGTTTGAGTATCGGGAGGGGTGTGTAGGTAGTCTGATACGCTTTGGTTCAAAGTCATGGTATCATATTTGCATTAGTTAACTAAGTTACTATATGTATTGCCTTGGGTATATATATAAATTACTATTTTTATATTAAAAACCTGTGTATCTTAGGATATGGTATCCAATTATTTTTCTAGTATCTTAGAATAGCTAGTGTGGCCTAGTATCTTAGTGTATGAACCCAATATCATTGAGATAGACTCATACAACCTAGAAATAGGTAGTTTGATCAAGTTTGACTAGTTTGGCATAGAGTTAACCTAGTTTGACTATTTTGACTTAGAAATGGCTTCATGACGTAGAATTGAACTAGTTTAACTTATTTTTATTCCAGAACCTTGTATTAATGCAATATTCCATATATAGGTCTGTATGACACCAGTTTAGACACAGTTTGACATTCATTGATCTGGACCATAGGCGAGCACATTCTCTGATTGTTTCTCATTTATGATATCCTCTATGTTCATTATATCTAGTATAGATATCCTTGATTTATTGACACGATGGTTACACGGATTGGTATATTTTGATCTCTTCATGAGATATTATTCCTTGGTATGTATGGTATATCTTGTGCAAGCCTTGTTCATTGTTCTTCTTGTGCACGTAAAGACATTGGTTCAAGAGAAGAGTAGCGCCCTTCTTGTGGAAACCTGTGTCATGATGTACCATGGTTGGATCTACTATACCAGTCGTGGGCGGGGAGTATGTAGTGTAGATATATGATCATACCCTTCTTGTACATATCTTGTTTTATCTGAGTGTTGTCATACACCGCATGTATGACTAACTAGGCCCTTATTCCTGTTCAAGTTCCCAAGCCGATCATATGTTAAAGCTGGTATTCACTCACTTAGTCATTAGTTTATTCTTGTTTATTGCCATATTGCTCATTCTTGTATTTATTTCCAGTACTTCCTTTATTGCGTATCTCTTGTACATGTATATAGCATCTTGTATATTCGTATCTATTTTTTGTTATATAGTTTATATCATTGATTAGAACTACTGTTAGAGATGTACTTCGCTCCATTCATGACTGAATTTTTTCCAGAGGATCCAGGAGATTGGTGTCCGACATACTATGGACTTCGACCTATAGATGGTGTAGACTTGGACCTACTAGTTCTGGAGTGATTGCCGAGAAGTTATCCGGATCACTAGTTTTTTATAGTTAGTTTCTTTAGCATTTTGGTACCGAATTTGTTTTCAGCATATAGTATGAGATTGGATATTGTTTCTATTGTTGTTATTATATATTTTTAATGTATAGTTAGACTTCCTTCATATCTTCTCGTGCTTTTAGAATTGTGATTGAGTTTTGTGTTGAGATATTGGTGGCCAATTTTATATTATTGTGAGATGTTTAGATAGTATTCTTGACCAAGATATCGTTCTACCGCCGATTCTGCGGCGTAGGCTAGGCATTATTCTCGACTTACATCCTTACACCGGGTGCAGGTCGTAACACATTTTTAGTGGTGGCCCGTGCAGGTCCGACTTCGTAAGTTATGCGATATCGTGGTAGTACGATGGCTTAGTTGTACTACTGCGTGCCTGTCATAGGATATAGGACTTAGGACACTAGGATGAGAGAGGATACACAATCATAAATTTTTTAAGAAATTTCTGGGACGACCATTGAGAATCTTATTATAATTTCCATTTTTAATCTTTCCTTATTTTTCGTCCGCTCTCACTTGTTGTTGTTGAATTTGATTCTTGGTGATCGATTGTTGAATTTAATTCTTGGTGAATCGATTATTTAATTTAATTCTTGGTGTCATTATTGAGTTTGATTTTATATCGAGATAAATTTTACGGACTAAATTACGGTATCATATGATGACATATATTGTTGAGAACAGTAAAAAAGGTAAAATATCTGCTTTAGTTATGAAGCATAGAGTTTATCGCATCCATATTACCTGGCGTAGCAGAAACATAAGGACTTGACTTCGGATTTACATATCTTAGTTATGAAATTTAAAATTTCTCGTAGTTATACTAGTTGGCACAGCGAGGATTCTAGACGACATGATTATAGTGGTGCATACCTAAGTTATAGAATCTATCATTTATCGCTGCTATGCTTACTGGCATGGCAAGGATTCTGAGTGTCATAATTTTGGACAGACTTGTATGATTATCAAATTGTATTTTAAATTGGTTCTTAAGGTATCATCTCAATACTTATTCATTTTTGTTATTATAGGACTTTGTTCTATCATTCTTTAGCTTAGCAGTAGAGATACCTTCAGTTCTTTAGTCCAGTTCCTTATAGAGCTTCATTACATTAGGGTTCCTTGTTAGTGTGATATTTTGTGACTTGTAATTAGGTCTGTGTCTTGAGTATTAGTATTGACTGTTAGGAGTGTGTCTTATGAGTTTGTAAGTAATTCTTGGTTGGGCATGTGAGCAATAGGCATCAATCTAGAGGTAACCCATAGCGTAGTACCTTATAGCAATAGTTCTATGATAGGTGTCATTTGGCTAGTATTGGTATTATAGGTAGAAGGGTAAGTAGAGAGTATCAGTGGTGGTTCTATGAGTTAGTATCAGTATCAGCATGCATGTTCTGGATAGTCATGAATTCAGGTAGTTGGGTAAGCCATGTAACAATAAAGTATCGAGAAAATTGTGTTGAAAATCAATGGAGCATGATATTCATTTGGGTGGTTGATACTCGGGGGTGTCAAGAGTAAAAAAATGTATATGCATAAAGGGTATTAGTGAATGTGCCATAGTAGAATGGTACCCATAAGTGTATAGGAGAGTATGAGGGAATAAGAATACATTGTGCTAAAGTAGTAAGACTTGTGTTGCAGGTAAAGTAGAGCATTGATGTGAGTAGATAGGAGTGTACCAGTATATAACTATTGATTGGTATATTACTTGATATTGAGGCTAGTAATGTGTTGGAAGCAATAGGTGGGAGAAGTGTCAAGAAATTGTGTACAGGATGCACAGTGGGTGATGAGTGTCAGTGTGGAAGTTCATGAGTATCAGAAAGTGGAAGCTTGAGTGTTAATAGTATGTCATGGGTTGAGAATTATCAAGATTGGTCATGAAAGATATATAGTGTATCACTGATTAGTATAACCGTCTGTATAAGGTTTAAGGAGAGATGCATATACATCAATAGAGATATGGAACTATGTCTCTACCTTTGAGAGTGAAGTAAAACATGTGTATTATAGAAGTTAATAACTAGAGCATTGGATGCAAGTGATCATGAGTTCTACTGAGTGTGATGAGGTGATATAATGATGAAGCTAGTATCCTAGAACATTAAGGGTATATATTGTGTAGTTAGGAAGCTAGTGTTACTACATCAAGGGTGCTAGTGTTTCTATATTAGGGATTAGTTGAGTAATGTGCTGGTAACAGTAAGCACCTAGTGTGATAAATTAGTGTATCAGTTAATATGGATAGAAAAATATTTAGGAGTAATAGTACAAGTGATCCAAGCAGTAGAGAATAGAGACAATATATATATATAGAAGTAAGTTTAGTAGGTATAGTACCTTGCTAATTTTGAGTATAGAGGTCGTATGTATCAGGAATAGTATGAGGGGTATAAGGATACTAGTGAGATATCATAGTGTTGTAATGGCTAAAAGATAATTTTATAGTTATTGTGATACTAATGTATAGATGAGAACCTTAGGATGATTAACAAATTTTAGAGGATGAGTTGCCGAAGTACCTCAAGTATTATAAAAGTTTAGGCACAAGCATTTTAGTAACTAGTATAATAAATAAAGGAGAGACATGAGTAACTTAATATGAGAATGTCATCTAAAGTTCCATATAAGAGTTGGTACCTTGTGTAGACAGTAACAAGATTTGAGTAAGATATCATATTGGGAGTATTTAAGTTGGACAAGGGTGTACAAATAAAACATATGATTGAAGAAGTATACAAGTGTTCTTTGCAAGAGAAAAGTTGAGAAATTTTGGTGATTACAAGAATTGAAATGGATAAAGGAGGCTGTATCTTAGCGGTGTTTTGTATAGTATCCCAGGTAGCAAGTTTCAGAGAGTGAAGCATGTCCATGACCTAGAACTATAGTATATCACTAGTATTTGGTAACCCTAAGTATTAAAAATATCTTGACTAGTTGATGATTAGCGAATGCTTAGTTTATGATGGAATAGGCCACATATGTCATAGCAAATTATCCTGCACCAGTAGAGTGGGACACTCAGCAGGACAGAGACTGAATATCATGATAGTTAAGAGACTATATCTAAGTATGATTTCTCTTTCAGTAGAATGGTAGGATTGTATGTTATATGATAGGACTATTTTAGACTGTGATTAATGGGGGTGTTACCATAGTAAAATTTGTATGACTGACCTGAGAGAGGGGTGAGAGTTTTAATTTCGAGGACAAAATTCTTCTAAGGGAGGTAGACTTGTCACTACCATATTTTCTAGGAAAGGATATTTTAGTCATTTAGTAATTAATTAAATATTATACATGTTAAATATTTATTTATTGTATTATTTATTTATTATTAGCATGATAGATTTATTTTTGAACTCGTGTTAGTGGACCTAACTAGTTTAGATTAGATCCATGGACCAACATTTACATTTAGTTAGAATTAAGCCTAATTAGAAGCTCAATCATTAGAATGATGATTAATTAAGTTAAACCTATTAGACTAGAACCTTCCCTCCTTAATTAATTTCTTCATGAGATTCCCCAAGGGATATTTTAGACTTTACATAGTAGTTCGAGGGAGAGGGCAAGTGAGGCCTATATAAAGGGGATGAAACATTTCTCTCTCTTCATTTTTTTATTCCAAATCTAGATCTAGAATTTTTCTCAACCAAATTCCATCAAATCCCTACCAAATTTCTCCCCAATTTCTTCCCAAATCACCATTGGAGACTAGTAGAGCAAGGATCTAGAAGGAAAAAGCAAGGATCTATAAAGAGGAGCAAGGATCTATAAGTTGTAGGTCAATTTTACCAATTTTGGAGGTTTCATTGGGAATCCATCTCCCAAAAGGTACAATTCAGTTTTTTCCTTTTATTAGGTTCTAAATATATGAATTAACTATAAGGAACCACCCCACATGCATAGGATACCCATAGGAATTCGAATTGAGTTCATAGGAGGCCTATTAAGAAAGTTATGGTGCTTTTTGTATCAATTTTAGGGGAATTCCGAGGTTGACACTTGTTGTGTTTGTTAATTGGTCCTATAAATCAAATTGGCTTGTGTTTGTGTGTTTGTGTCTAGTATCATTTACACAATTGGGTACATATAGGTCGTATCCCAATAATTTGGAGATACGGATTGATTTGGGGGTTTTCCTTCTGACACGGGGCTTTGAGCATTTCATATTTTGACACGGACACATAGATATATAATTGAATCTTCATATTGTTTATATTTATTATTTTAGACTTGCTCGTGTCCTTAGGGGTACCTTTGGTTGTGTGGTGGACTCGTATCGCAAGCGTATCATAGATCTAGTGTGATATAGGTACGATGTACTCCACGTGTTTGCTTCATTGCTTTACAAATCAATTGACTTATGTATAACTATTAATATGATATATATATGTATAAGTGTATGTATTTATATTATATCATATAGTTATGTATATATAGCTATGTGATTATGTGTTTATATATGTATATTTATATATATGTACATAAGTAGTAATATATGAATATGTGTTTATATAGGTATGAATATATAGCTATGTTTTATATATGTATATATAATATATCAAAGTGTATATGTGTATGGTTGTATATATATATGTATATGTATAAGAGAGTATATAACTATATGTATATGTGTATATTAATATATACATATAAATATATATGTATGAGGTGTATATTGATATATGTATAGCTATGTGTATGTTTACATATGTATGTAAGTATAAATATATATCTAGTTGTATACTTATAGGTGTTTGTGTATATATACTTGTGTCTGTGTGAGAGTGTTGAGAGGTATATATGTATAGATATATATGTTGATATCTACTTATAGTTATGTATATATATATATATATATATATATATATATATACGGTTATATATATATATATAGGGGTATATATATATATATATATATATATATATATATATATATATATATATATATATGTATAGTTCGTGTGTGTGAGTATGTGTGCTAAGGGGGGGAGATGCAGCGAGGCGTGTAGTGCTGCAGCAGCAGCAATGCAGCGCAATACAGCGAGGCACGCAGTAGCATGCAGCGAGGTGCAGTGCGCAGTAGGCTGCAGCAACAGCAGCAGATCAGCGGTCTGCAGCCGCAGCAGTCTGCAACGCAGCGTGAGGCTCGCGGCTGCTGCGAGCAGCAACACAGTACGCAATAGGCTGCAGCAGCAGTAGTGCTGTAGCAAACTGTAGTAGCAGCAGCAGTTTCAGAGCGCGCTGCAGCAACAGTTCAGCAACAACATTACAACAGAGTGCAACAACAGTTTCAGAGCGCAGCAGTAGCAGCTTGTTCAGCATATCAGCGGCCAGTTGCAGCAAGATGCAGTCTCAGGTTTTAGCAAGCTTTGGATAGGTGTGTTCGGTTAACTAGTTAGGGGTTTCAGTAAGTGAAGTTAGATATGGGCAATGGTTTAGGTAGTAGGTTAATGTTAGCTATTAGATTGTTGATAGTTTGTAGATTTGGTTAGTAGTTCAGCTTAGTGTTTAGTAGATATAGCTAGTAGTATAATAGTTAGTTAAATGCTTTATTAGTAGAATAGTTAGCCTAGTAGCTATTTTAGTATATGTATCTATGTAAGTTATTATTAAGTACTATATGTAGATATATAGTATTATGGGGTAAGTTAGTAGATGTGTATCATATGTTACTAGTTAGTACCTATGTATTAGTAAGTAATATATTTCATAGTTAGTATATGTGCATATAGTTTAGTTTATAGGTATTAGCAATATATTAGCTATATGAATGAGGTTTTGAATTACCCTGGGATACCAAGGTAATGTCAAGGTAATGGGAGGATACTCAAGGTATTTAGGGTTTAAGTATCGGGAGGGGTGTGTAGGTAGTGTGATACATTTTGGTTCAAAGTTATGGTATCCTATTTGTATTAGTTAACTAAGGTACTATATGTATTGCCTTGTGTTTATATATAAATTACTATTTTTATATTAAAAACTTGTGTATCTTAGGATATGGTATCCTATTGTTTTCCTAATATCTTAGAATAGCTAGTGTGGCCTAGTTTCTTAGTGTATGAACCCAATATCATTGAGATAGACTCATACAACCAAAAAATAGGTAGTTTGACCAAGTTTGACTAGTTTGGCATAGAGTTGACCTAGTTTGACTATTTTTACTTAAAAATGACTTCATGACCTAGAATTGAACTAGTGTAACTTATTTTTATTCCAGAACCTTGTATTAATGCAATATCCCATATATAGGTTTGTGTGATACTAGTTCAGACACAGTTTAACATTAATTGCTCTGTACCATAGGCGATTACATTCTCTGATAGTTTTTCATTTATGATATCCTCTTTGTTCATTATATCTAGTGTAGATATCCTTGATTTCTTGACACGATGGTTATACGAATTGGTATATCCGGATCTCGTTATGAGATGTTATTCATTGGTATGTATGGTGTATCTTGTACAAGCCTTATTCATTATTCTTCTTGTGCATGTACAAACATTGGTTCATGAGGCGAGTAGCACCCTTCTTGTAGAAACCTGTGTCATGATATTCTATGGTTGGATCTACTATACCAATCGGAGGCGGGGAGTATGTAGTATAGATATATGATCATACCCTTCTTATGCACGTCTTATTTTCTGTGAGTGTTGGTTATGCACCGCACATATGACTAACCAGGCCTTTATTCCTATACATGTTTCTTGTGCAAGTTCCCAAGCCGATCACATGTTAAAGCTGGTACTCACTCACTTAGTTATTAGTATATTCTTATTTATTGCCATATTGTTAATTCTTGTATTTATTTCCAATACTTCCTTTATTGCGTATCTCTTGTACATGTATATTGCATCTTATATATTCACATCTATTTACTGTTACATAGTTTATATCATTGATTAGGACTGCTGTTAGAGATAAATTTCGATCCATTCCTGACTGGAAAATAGTTTTCAGAGGATCCAAGAGATTGGTGTCCGACATACTATGGACTTCGACAAATAGATGGTACAGACTTGGACGTACTAGTTCTGGAGTGATTGCTGGGAGGTAATCCGGATCACTAGTTTTTCATAGTTAGTTTCTTTAGTATTTTGGTAACGGATTTGTTTACAGCATATAGTATGAGATTAGATATTGTTTCTATTATTGTTATTATATATTTTGAATGTATAGTTAGACTTCCTTCATATCTTCTCGTGCTTTTAGAATTATGATTGAGTTTTATGTTCAGATATTTCTAGCCAATTTTATATTATTGTGAGATGTTTAGATAGTATAGTTGACCAAGACAGCGTTCTACCGTCTATGCTGCGGCGTAGGCTGGGCGTTGTTCCCGACATGCATCTTTACACCGGGTGCGGGTCATGACAGAGGGTCCTGCTTACTTCTCAAAGGATGGTATCGAGAAGAGTGGATCGGAAGAGGCCTCATGGACAAAAAAAAGAGGGAGGACCAGTAGCCCGAATATTAGCACCATTATCTAGCATTCGTATAAATGATTCAGCACCGAGGAGGGCAGCAGTTCCAACAGTGACAGTACCAACCTGACAACAACAACCGAGGCAGCAGCAATAGTAGCGACAATAACCGAGGCAGCAACAGTAGCAGCAACAACAACAACAAGGAGCACCGACAGTTTGTACCTATTGTGGCAAGGGAGGTCATACCCGAGATATTTGTCGGGCAGCTAACAGACTATGTTTGATATGTGGGAGCCCTGATCACAAGATTGCCAGGTGCCTATTGATGCAGAGGCCATGAGGGCCAGTACAACAGTTTTCTACTTGCCAGCTCCAAGGAAAGTGCAGCAAGGAGGACCAACAGTAGCATCACGGCCTCTGGCTCAACTTTCGTTGTCGATGCAGGCCCAGCTTTATAGGATACAATAACAAAATTAGCATGGACAGCAACCATGATAACAGGAAAGACAATAGCAAGGAGCTCGATAAGGCCAAGGACAGGCACTAACCTTTTTTTTAGAGAAAGCAATGGCGTTAGGTGACGTAGTGGCAGGTATTATTTCCGTTACAAACTTTTCTACCATAGCTTTATTTGGTTCTGGATCTTCACACTCATTTATATCTCCATAATATACGATACGTATTGGATTAGAGTTTAAGAAATTACCAGCGAGGCTGAATATACTTACTGGTAATGGGATCGTAGAAGTTAGAAGGGTATGCCTAACATGTCCAGTCGTAGTATGTGGGTATCTATTACCTGCAAAGTTGATTGAGTTTCTTATGGGTAACTTTAGGTCATGATATGGGCATTACAAATTCTTAGTTAAGCATTAGGACTGACTAATGCTCCAGCGGTATTCATTGATTTGATAAACCATATTTTTATGCCTTATTTAGACCAATTTATGGTAGTATTCATCGAGGACATCCTGGTATATTATCGTAATGAGGACGAGCATGAAGAATATCTCAGTATAGTTCTATAAACGTTGATGGAGCACCAGTTATATGGGAATCTTAGTAAGTATAACATTTGGCAAGATCGGATATACTTTCTTAGGTAAATTATTTCTAGAGAAGGAGTGTCAGTTGATCCCAAGAAGGTAGAGGCAGTAGAGAACTAGCCAGTACCGAAGACAGTACCAAAAGTACGTAGTTTTATAGGCTTGGCAGGATACTACAGAAGATTTGTGTCAGATTTTGCTAAAATTTTGGTACCATTGACTCGGTTGATGCATAAGGAAGTTAAATTTGTGTGGTCGGCAAAATATCAGATAGCCTTTAAAGAGTTGAAGAAAAAGTTAATCTATGCACCAATCCTTACTCTTCCTATAGGCTCCGGAGGATTCACAGTATACTGTGATGCATCTGGAAAAGGACTTGAATGTGTTTTGATGCAACAAGGAAAAGTGATAGCATATGCTTCTCGGCAGCTCATAGATCATGAGAAGACCTATCCAACTCACGATTTGGAGTTAGTAGCAGTAGTATTTGCACCTAAGCTATGGAGGCACTACTTATCTGGTGATTGAGTAGAAATATTCATAGATCATAATAGTCTGAAGTATGTATTCATGCAAAAGGACCTGAACATGGGGTAGAGAAGGTGGATAGAGTTTTTAAAAGATTATGACCTGGAACTTCAGTACCATCCAGGCAAGGCTATGTAGTAGCTGATGCACTTAGCAGAAGAGATGGAGCATTTATGTTGACTACTCAGAAGCATATTCTAGGAGACATAAGTGAGATGGGTATCGAGATAGTACTTCCACAAGTATTTTGGCTAGCCTACAGATTCAGTCAACTTTGATAGAAAGAATAAAGCTAGCTCAGGCAAAGGTTTCGTAGATTCAAAAGCTCCAAGAAGAATGTGAGTAAGGTCTTCGGAAGGAGTTAACAATATATACGGAAGGAATGCTAAGGTTGGTAATCGTCTATGCGTATCGAGCAGAGATATTCGATAAGAAGTTATGAATGAAGCACATAGTTCCCAGTATTCCATTCATCTGGGAGGCACGAAGATGTACTAAGATATCAAGCAACACATTTGGTGGAACAAAATAAAGAGGAAAATAACACGCTTCGTATCGCGATATCTAATATGTCAGCAACTGAAGGTAAAACAACAGTGACTAGCAGAAGTAATAACCGCTTCCTATTATAGAGTGAAAGTGGAAAAACATTATGACGGACTTTGTGACTGGCTTACCTAGATCACCGACTGGTCAAGATATAGTTTGGGTGTTAATAGATCATCTCACAAAAGTAGCTCACTTTCTTTCTTTTCAAGTAGGACAGTCTGCAGAATAATTTGCAGATATATATATATACGATAAATAGTGAGACAATATGATATTCCAGTAAGGATCGTATCAGATTGAGACACATGGTTCACATCTTATATTTGGAAAAGTTTGCACCAGAGCTTGGGCACTAAGTAAAGATTCAGCACAGCTTACCACCCTTAAACAGACGGGCAATTAGAAAGAACCATGCAGACATTGGAAGATATGCTACGAGCCTGTACCATAGATCATGGTAGATCTTGGGAAAATTATCTTTACTTGGTAGAATTCTCGTACAATAACTATTATCAGACCATTATTCAGATGGAACCTTTTGAAGCACCGTAAGATAGGAAGTGTAGGTCATCGTTGGCTTGGGATAACATTGGTGAGAGAAAGATGTTATACCTTGAAATGATCACGCAGACAGTAGAGATTGTCTAGCAGATTAGAGAGCGACTTTGGTTGCACAAGATAGGCATCATCATTGGGCAGATCAGAATCGTAGACCTTTAGAGTTTTGTGTCAGTGACCACATATTTTTGCGAATTTTGCCTACCCATGGAGTCATTAGATTCGGGGTTCGCAGGAAGCTTAGTCCTAGATACATAGGTCCTTTCGATATTCTCGAACGGGTAGGCGATGTTGCTTATTGTCATGCCCTTCCACCTTTGCTACGTGAGGTACATGATGTATTTTATGTGTCTCAGTTTGTGAAGGTATGATCCGGATCCTAGTCATATCCTCGATCACTCTGAATTAGTCGTTGGTACCAACTTATCTTATGAGGAGCAATACGTATCCATTCTGGAATGCAGAGAGAGATTACTCAACAACCAAACTATTTTCTTGTCCGAGTGGCCTGGGGACATCACACTCTTGGAGAATCAACATGAAAGCGCGAGAACGATATTCAGTCTCGATACCCATACCTATTCGAATTGGAACGTATATTCTATCTTATGCCTGCATATCTTGGATTATGTGATCAGGTGATCACTTAGGTGCTATAATGAAATTGCTTGCATGAGTAGTTGCTAGTAGGTTTATATCGTGATTGTCCTGACTTCTCTAGTTATTGCTTGGATTCAAATTCCGAGGACAAAATTTTTCCAAGGTGGATAGAGATGTCACTCCCCATTCCTGATATACGTATTTGGAAAGTATTTTTATTTTAGCATGGTTGCATGTGCATGAAGACTAGACCCATTCTTTGGTTTAACCTAATTTATGGTTTATTTTGTGGGTTGGTTCAACTCATGAGAGTCTTTGGTTCAACCCTCAAACCCTAGCATATATAAACCAATATTTTATTCTTTCTCTTCACTTCTTTATTTCTTTCTCTTTCTTTGGCTCTCTCCCCCCATTTCATAGGCAAGTAAACGTTGCATAAAAAATGGAGAAACCCTCCATATTATTGTTCCATTATATTTATTATGTGTTTCTATACAATTTTAGTTCTTGGAGATTTTTGTTTTGATTGATGGATTAGTATAGACTTATATTTCTAACTTAGGTTTTTATTGGGTTTCATGAGTTTTTCTTGGTTTTGACCAATTAAACTTGTTTTCTTGAAAACCATATCTAACTCAGGTTTATATTTCTAACTGAGGTTTTTGTTACATGTTAGATCTTTAAATTTAGAGCATTTTGGCTTTTTGTTCACCTGATTTGGACTTAAAATGAGATTTTTATGATGAAAATAATATTTCAGTTTTTGGGAGTTTATGCCATGGCCGAACCTGCTATTAGAGAAGATGAAGCCTTCATATGGCCAGCGAGCTATTTGGCTGAGAGTGCTATGCAGCCCGAGAGGGTTATGCCGCTGAACTCTTGTCGCATACTAACAGCATGCATCCATCTTATTGGACGCATGACTGATGATCTACGCAAGTGTCCTTGAATACTTTTTGCATTCTCTCGCTGAACGAATGAGAAATTCGTTAAGTCCAAAAGATGGTCCATGCGGCATAGAACTCCATGCGACATCAAACTTATGCGGCAAGCAGAGCATGCAGCTACCTTCCCTTGGACGCAAGACTCATAACTTTGGCCCATCTTTGGCGCATCCTTGGTGCGTCTTTCTATGGTTTTGTCTTTTTTCCTGACATAGTTTATGTCACATCATGCTTTATGTCACATCACTGAAACTTTATTTATTTTTTGTCACTTTATCACTTATTCCGAGGAGTAGACCTTAGCCCTGACTCCATGCGGCCAGGATTGTCATGCGACATGACTCTATGCGGCCAAGATTGTCATGCGGCCTGACTTATTATGCGGCCAGGATTGTCATGCGACCTAACTTCTCATGCGGCCGTGGCTAGGATTGTTATGCGACCTAGAGACCCATGCAGCCCTGTTTGTTGGATCGAATATTTTCTTCATGTGACCCAATATATAATTGGTAATTGGACTCGAATACTATATCCGTGTTGTTACTACTATTGCCTGATAATTATTCATGTTTTTATGTACGCCGAGGTATGACACATCGTGTCATATTTTAAGTGATTATATTTGGTTTGTGCATCGAGAATGCCTCCAAATTTTTGAACGCGAGATATTATAAATATGAACATTGTTTCCCCAGCACGGACATAATAAGAAATTTGAACTACCAAAGCATGGATAGGATTTTTGATTGTATGAATATTGCATACACACTCGGGTGAATCCAGATTTGACTACCATGGATTCGTATCTAGCATGCCCGTACCTTATACGACATCTTAAGAAAAATCCTCATGTGACAACGTTTGGACATTTCAAATACAACCTAGGGCTAATTAGGTAACAAAAAGTGGTAGTAACATTGGAGGAAACGGTATCGCGAGATTAGGCCAACGAACCTTCCCACAGAGATTTATTCGAAGTGCGTTGTAGGCTGGCTACCACAGATACTGTATATTATCAGCCTTAGTGGATTGCAGTATCTTACTTATTATTATGTCGAGCCAGTATTTTAATATAGGAATACTGGAATCGCTAATACCGTATTTTTAGCGCAGTAGCCATACGTGGGACTGGTGCATCCTACAAGTGCTTATTTTATTATATTGGTTCAGTTAGCTCATGTTCGACACTAGCGTGATTTAGAGATACAAATGATTGGACGATATAAGAAATAGAATTGTTTATTTTTGTATTATTTCAGCTAGTAGCCTAAGGAAATGGACTATCATAGTGTGGGGGTTCAGTCCTTGTCCTTGTTTGGCTGTAGTATTGAGCCTTAGTATTGGAATATGTCATGGATCTTAGTTACGACACTGAACCTATGTAATATTATATAATTTTCCTTAGGTTTTTGTTTTTCTATTTCGTGCTTTGTTTGTGGTACTTGCTATTTGGGGTCTAACCCCAATGGTTTTGCATGGCCAGGTCTCGAGCCAGCACTTTAGGATCCAACAATCTTTCCCCTAAGTTATAGCGCGCACTAGGAATATGGTCACAGGGGATAGCGAGTGGATTTTTTTCCTAGCTCGTCTTGCATATTTACTTCTTTTGGGTGTTTAGCCACCGACACCTGTTAGTCGGCTCATTTTGACATTAGTTTTCTTATATATTTGTATTAAATCTGACTGCAGCTGAATCAATGTCATGTACTTTTGATACTTTTCTAACTTCTTATTTTTGCACAACTGGACTCTAGAACATTTTTAGAAAGCGTTTGGGATGCCTTATTGCTTATCATATATGCTCTATGCTTACTGTTTCTTGTTTGAATGATTGAGACATAAAAATTCTTGACCACCGAAGATTTGATTGTAGCATGCACCTCTGTCTTATACAGCCATGTTTGTCGTATGAAGTATAGTACCTTGTACGGGATAGCTGGCCATGTTCGTCTCCGTATTCTGATACTGGGGCATGACAACCAACGGTATTAGTAAAGAAGAAGGATGGATCGACGCTGTTGTGTATGGATTTGTCCCTACCATATTTTCTAGAAAAGGACATTTTAATAATTTCATAATTAATTGAATATTGTGCATGTTAAATAATTAATTATTTTATTATTTAATTGTTGTTAGATGTTAGTTATTTATTTTGGACTTATTTTAGTGGACCTAACTAGTTTAGTTAGACTCATTGACCAATATGTATTAATTATTAGAATTGAGCCCAACTAGAAAGCGCATTGATTAGGAGGATGATTAATTTAATTAAACCATTAGACTAGAAGTTTCCCTCCTTAATTATTTCTTCATGAGAGGCCCCAAGGGGTATAATGGAAATTACATAGTGACTTGAGGAAGGGGTAAGGGGGGCCGGCCTATTAAAGAAGAGGGAGAATGTTTCTCTCTCCTCTTTTTATTTGAAAACTAGATCTAGAATTTTTCTCAACCAAATTCCTTAATTCCACATCATTTTTCCTACCAAATTTTACCCTAATTTCTTTCTAAATCACCATTAGAGACTAGTGAAGCAAGAATCTAGAAGGAAGAAGCAAGGATCTATAAAGAGGAGCAATGATCTACAAGTTGGAGGCCAATTTTATCAAATTTGGAGGTTGTATTGGGAATCCATCTCCCAATAGATACAATTCAGTTTTTCTTCTTACTTTAGGTTCTAAATATGAGATTTAACCATAAGAAATTAATGCATATGCATAGGCTACCCATAGGATTTTATTTTGTGTCCATAGGAGGCCTATTGAGAAAGTTATGGTGCTTTTTGTTTTAATTTTGGGGGAATTCCGAGATTGACACTTGTTGTGTATGTCAATTGGTTCTATAGATCAATTTGGCATGTGCTTGTGCGTTTGGGGATAGTGTCATGTCCACAATTGGGTATGTATAGGTTGTATCCCAGCAATTTGGTGATACGAGTTGATTTGGGAGTTTCTTCTCCGAAATGGGACTTTGTCCATGTCACATTTTGACATGGACACATAGATTTGTGTTTGACTCTTCGTAGTGTTCATAAATGATATATTAGACTTGCTCGTGTCCTGCTGGGTACGTTTGGATGTGTGGTGCACTCGTGTCGCAAGCGTATCCTAGATCTAGTGGGATACGGGTGTGATACACTCCATGTGTTGTGCATTTTATTTCTAGATCTATTTTTTCCAATTGTTCTTATTCTTTATAATATATATATATATATATATATATATATATATATATATATATATATATATATATATATATATATTGTTATGTATATATATATTTATGTGTTAGTGTATCATATATCTTTGTACCTACGTGTTATGTATATTTGTAGCTATACTTTTACATATGTAATAGCTATTAAATATGGTAGTGTATATTTGTATATTTTATGTGTATATATATATATATATATGTTGTTATATATTTCTTATATGTTATGTTATATATACATATATATTTGTATGATTATATATATATATATATATATATATATATAAATATATATATATATATATATATATATATATACGTGTATGTATTAGTGATATTATGGATATATGAATATGTGTTACTATAATATGTGTATGCTATACTATAGGTATTATTGTGGATACGTATATATGTATAGAGAGGAGTATATATATATATATATATATATATATATATATATATATAAGTATATATATTTATGTGTTAATATATAAGAGAGAGAGGGAGTAGCAGATTTAGCGACAACAACAATAACATATAGCAACAACAGCAGCATTTCAGCGACAGCACCAGCAGCAGCATTGGAGACAGCAGCAGCTTCAGCGACGGCAGCAGTTCAGCAACAGCAACAGCAGTAGCCTTCAGCGACAGCAGCGGCAGCAGTATTAATAACAGCAGCAGGAACCGTAGCAATAGCAGCAGTATCCGCAGCCTTCAGCGATGGACAGCAACAGCTGTTAGCGACAGTTCTATGGCTATATATATAGTGTTATGTATTAATTAAATAATAGATATATATATATATACATACATACATACATATATATATATATATATATATATATATATATGATATTATTGTACATATATATTCCTAATTAGAATTTATGCTTTAGTATACTATATTTGTAATAGTTATTGTTAGCATATAGTTATTAATGGGTAGTTAGTATAAATAAGTTTTTTGTAATTACCTTGAGATACCAAGGTAAGTATCAAGGTATTTAAGGATAACCAAGGTATTGGGTTTGGGTATCAAGATGGAGGTTTAGTCTTGCGATACCAAGTTGGTTCGAAACCAAGGTATCCACATAGCTTTTGGTAATTAGGATTTAATATTTAGTATTATTTGATATATGTACACGTGATATTTCATATCTCCTATTTGCGTATCCTGAGATACAGTATCCTAGTATCCTAAGGTGTAGCTTGTATGACCTAGATTTATAATATTTGAACCCAATATCTTTGAGATAGACTCATGCAACCTAGAAATAGGTAGTTTGACCAAGTTTGACCGATTTGACTTAGAGTTGACCTAGTTTGACTTTTTGACTTAGAAATGGCTCTTTGACCTAGAAGTTGACTAATTTAACTTATTTTTCTTTCCGAAACCTTGTATTGATATTATATTCCATATTTAGGTCTTTGAGGTACCGTATCAGACATCTGTAAGACTATTCATTGGAATCAGGCATGTACATTCTCTGATAGTTTTTTATTTATGATATCCTCTATGTTCATTGTATCTAGTGTAGATATCCATTTTTCTGGACACGATGGTTACACGGATTGGTATATCCAGATCTTGTCATGAGATATTATTTCTTGATATATGGTGTATCTTGTACAAGTCTTGTTTCATTAATTATCTTGTACATGTACAGACACCGATTCTCGGGGAGACTTGCTACCTTCCAAGAGAATCCCGTTCCATAGCAAACCATGGTTGGATCCACTATACTAGTCGGGAGTAGGGAGTATTTTAGTATAGATATGTGATCATACCCATCTTGTGCAAGTCTTGTTTTTTTGCGAGTGTTGGTCATACACTGCACGTATGACTAACCAGACCATTATTCCTGTGCAAGTTTTCTTGTGCATATTCCCAAGCCAATCACATGTTAAAGGTAGTACTCTCTCACTTAGTCATTCGTATTCTTGTTCATTTTTATATTGTTCATTATTATTTTTATTCCAGTATTTCCTTATTGTATATATTGTGCATCTTGTATATTCACATCTATTTACTATTACATAGTTTTTATCATTGATTAGAACTGTTGTTAGAGATGTACTCTGCTACTTTCCTGACTGGATATATTTTTCCCAGATGACTCTGAGGAGTGGTACCCTATACATTATAGACCTCAAGATATTATGGGCTTAGAGTCAGAGACCCTGGCTCAGGAAGGACTTATTCCAACTGAGACAGATAACCCGGGACTTGTAGCTTCTTAGTATTCTTTTGTACTGGATTTGTCTCCAGCTTATTTGTAAGTATTCTTTCAGACTCATTGATGTTATTATTTTAGACTCATGAGTTGTATGTGACTATTTTATTCTTTATCATATTCGTGCTTGTTCCATTTTAGATCTATGATTGAGTATATTGTTATTATTGGTGGTTTATTATATTGCTAGATAGATTACACAGACAGCGTTCTACTGCTAATTCTGCGGTGTAGGCTGGACTTTGTTCCTGACTTGCATCCCTACATCTGGTGCGGGTTGTGACACATTTTTAGTTGTGGCCTATGTAGGACTTTTTCGAGGTCGTAATTAGTGCGATTCGTAGTGGTGCTATGAATTGAGTACTATTATGAGCCTGTTTCAGGATATAGGATGTAGGCTATAGGCTAAGAATACTCAATCACATCTAGGAAAAATTCTTCTAATTCATTCAACTATTCTCCTTTGATATTGATATTTGATCTTTAAACTGTCCTTCCTTGAGTGTCTTACATCATGTGCCTTATTGATTCCATTCTAGCTTTATCTTCGTTTGATAGTGGTGCTTCCCATATTTTAGTATCTGTTTCTTTTGCTCTAAAGGATGGTTTGGTAGCTGAGCCTTTGCTTAGGACTTGCAAGATCATGACCGGGGGAGGCATTATCCTGTTTAATGATATTTGCAAGGACCAAAGAGTTACTCTGGGAGGCCAGAAGTTGAGTGCGTGTCTACTTGTAATGCCATTTTTGAACTATGATATTATACTCGGGATAGATTGGTTGAGTAGGCACCGTACTAGTATAGATTGTAGAGGAGGTAAAGTTTTGTTTGGTCCAACGAGAGAACCAGAGTTCGAGTTTACTAGAGGAGCTATAGAGCAGGGAGAAGGCATTATTTGTAGAGCTATGGTGGAAGACAAGGAGTTGCCGCATCCGTTGATAACAGAGTTCTTCGATGTGTTTCCTGAGCAATGGCCAGGATTATCGTCAGATCGAGATGTTGAATTCTCTATAGACTTGGTGCCAGGTGCAGAACCAATTTTATAGCATATCTATAGAGTAAACAACAGCGAGCTGGTCGAGCTAAAGAAGTAGGTGGACGAATTACAAGATAAGGGGTTTATCAGATAGAGTTCTTCACCGTGGGGATCCCCTGTAATGCCCCGTTCCCCCTATTCGGGGAGCGAGGCCAAGAAATACTTAATACCGTACGATCGTGACAGATTGAATCAAGATTCTTTCCTAGTTATGGATTGGCTTCTTCGGAATCAGGTCCCATATTCAACGGATCGTGCCTCGGGGAATGACTCAGTGGCAGAGTCGAGAGGGGCCTTTCCGTTGCGTTGGTTTCCTTGCCCGTTTTCGATGCCGCTTGGTTGCTTTCTTGTTGGTTTTATGACTTGCATTTTCTTGAACGGTTTTGATGGATTTCATTGCTTTCGTTCTTAGGATTTCGTATTTCGTATCGAACCTCGGGGACCAAAGCAGGGGATATTGATCGTCTGTTGGTGCGTGCAGGTGATCGGGTAGACGACGCTCGTGCTGAGTCTTGAAGTTCTCCCTTTTCTCTCCTAGTTCTCCAACTTGTGAGTGGCTTTATTTCGATTAGCTCGCTTCTTCCAAGTCTGCATTCTAAATAATTGACTCATTTGCCCATCCCTATCAAACGATACTAAAATATTAAAGATTGAGTCAGAATAAAGAAGAAGTAGACTTGAAATATTAATAATGCTTGTCATACAGAAATACGAACGATCACCGCAAGGCTTGCATGTCCATTATATATATATATATATATATATAGCCATCTTGTGTCAGATGTAGTTATAACCTATTTAGCTATAATTGTACATGCATGGTGCAAACGGGTGAAATGTGATCATTATACAAGTAGCTTAGACTACGGGAAACACGTGAAGTAGTTACTTATATTGCTTGAATATGTGTCTCAATTGGTAAATTAGTTAGCTGTGGAATAATGGTCCTGGACAACTTGTATACAAGGGATATCGTTCTAAGAACGGTCGCCAGGGCACTGGGACCGCTTCGCCCCGGGTAGAACAATTTGCTAGTGTAGTCCTAGCATTGGATGGGTTTGTGCGTCCGCTAAGGGCTAGCTACCCGAGGCAGAATGGCAGTCGACCCATCCTAAGTCCAACCAAGTGATGGTTATGTATATTTAAACTGTGCAGACTAACTATGTCTTCGTGGCAGGGATGGTCATGGTAAGTTTTGTACAGGTGGTTCAGACGGTACAGGTAAAGTCACCGAGCGGTGGCACATTTAGTTATGTTATTTTACTCTATCTTATGCGAAGAATTGAACTAAGGCCTGATAGATAGATCATATGATAATAAATGTTGCATGCTCATATGAACTCATTGTAGATTTTGGTTAAGTTGGGTTAGCTCGCCCTCACAGGTACTCTTTGAAGTACTGACCCTCGTTGCAGCAGGTTCCCCGAGCCAAGGCGACGCGGCGAGGAGCTGAAGTTTTCTCCAACCCCTTCCTGAATTAAGATGCATTCGTGACGTGACTTTTGGTAGCTCCAGTAAATAAATATAATGGAGCTCACTCTCACTTTTGGATGCCACAAGACGATGGTGCTGACTCACACCCAAGGTGTTTTGTGTTTTGAATTCTAGTAAAGGATGTAATATATGGAAATGCTATCTCATTTTGTATCCAAGTTGTAAGCCTGTATGGCATCCTTATCGTTTTGGGTCAGGAGTCTGTAATCAGATGTTCATTATCAATAAAAAGAAAACTTTTTTATGCCTCAATGTGTGTTATCTTAATTTCGTACTCTGTTGCATATGTTCTAAAGATTATCATTATGCCTAGGCCTTATGCACGCACGCCCTACGCGTACACGACATCACGCCCGGGGGACGATTATCGTTTGGGCAAAATCGGTGCGTGACATATTGGTATCAGAGCATAGCTTCAGACCCTTTGATCTCGTGTCAAAAGTTTTCTAAAAGTGACCCTGTCCCTCTCAGTCGAACCCTTGAATTTGCTTGGCCAAATTGAGATGCATTCCATATATTAAGTCCATAATATACTTTGAGACTGATATAAGTTACTTTTCTTTGAAGGAACGGCCTCCAAGCCAGGTGTACAAGCGCAGGTGGTGGCGCAAGTGCAAGGTAGTAGTTCCGGTACGTCAGGCAGCTCAGGAAGTTCGGCTGCCATGCCCTCTGTTGATCCATTCGAACGAATGATACGTTTGATGGAAATGCAACAGAGACAAGCCGAACTACGTCAGCGTCAATTTGAGTCTCGGATAGGGGCACAATTTTTGGCGCAACAGACTCAGGCCGAAATACAGCAGAAGCAAATGGATACCTTGCATACGATTGTGACGACGCTAGTCGCCAGCAACCATTCTGCATCCGCGGCCGCCGTGGCAGCGCCAGTTGTAGCTAATATTACGAGACCTCAGGACTCTCCAGAACCTCCGCTTTCAGAGGATAAGGGCCCTATCCTGCAGATATTAAAGTTCAAAAAGATGTATCATGCTACCTTCCAGGGGACTGAGGTTCCCTCCGTGGCGTTGGACTGGCTGGTTGAGTTGGAATACCACTTCGAAGTGCTTCGCATGGACGAAACCAAGAGAGTAGCGTGTGCCCAACTTCAGATCCGTTTAAATGCACATAATTGGTGGGACATGCATAAGCAAGCCTTACTGAGCGAAGGTGGCGGGACGAATATCTCTTGGTCCATGTTCCACAAAGCCTTCGAGAAGAAGTACCTTCCACCCGCCATCCGATGCGAGTAGGAAGACGAGTTTACACATCTGCTGTAGGGAGACATGACAGTACAATAGTACGCCTGAGAATTCAACAGGCTTACAAAGTTTGCTAAGTCTCACCTCCATGATGCTGAAACTCGTACACGAAGATTTGAGATAGTACTGCGACCTTCAATTCGTGCTCACATTGTTGTCCCCCAGTATCAAACCATGAGGGAATCTCTGAACCACGCCCTCTCCCTCGAATTGCAGTACCCCTAGTTTGTACCGGCGCTGTGCAAAATATCAATCACAAGCGTCCTAGCCACTCAGGGGGTAACAATGTGCCTAAGTGCTCCCACAACGGCAGTAACCAGGGTACAAATCAGGGGAAAGGTGGCGAGTTCATTTGTCATTGATGTAATCGTACGGGATACATCGCTTGAAACTGCCTAGTATTTAAAGAATCGTGCTTTAAGTGCGGTCGTCAGGGTCATATGGCAGCGAACTGTCGGGCAGGTGGACCTAACCACAGCAACAACAAAACCGTGTGCCTTAAGACCAGGGGCAAGTACTTCGAGCGAATCAGACCGCATCGCAGAACGCTCAAGGCCTAGTCTATGCTCTGACTCGGGATAAGGCACTCGCATCAAACACGATGGTGTCAGGTAAATTACTCTTTAACGATGTACCTGCTCGAGTATTGTTTGATTCTGGTGCTACACACAGTTTTGTGTTAACAAACTTTGCTAGGGAACACAAATTCATTCAAACTCTATTAGGCCTAAGGGTTAGCGTCAGTACACCGTTAGGCATGAGCTTGCCTGCAAATTCAGTTTGTCGTGACGGCTACATTTGCATCGAAGGGAGGAATTTGTCACTTGATGCGATAGTTCTAGACATAGGGGACTACGACATCATTTTGGGAATGGATTGGCTTGGCGCTTGTTCAGCTGCTATCGATTATGTGGAGAAGAAAGTCGTGTTTTGTCTTCCTGGCGAGATCGAATTTTGCTATTCGTGCAGTCCACAGTCGAAAGCGTCAAATACCTGCATGGTGATATCAGCAATATCTGCTCGACGGATGATTCACTCCGGCTGCGTAGGATACCTGGCTTCCGTTCGAGACACTCGGCAAGTTTGCACAAACGTTGAGTCCATTCTCGTTGTGGCGGATTTTCTCGACGTGTTTCCCGACGAGTTGCCCAGTATGCCGCCCAATCGAGAGACAGAGTTCACTATCGATACATTCCCAGGAACCCAACCGATTTCTAAAATCCCATATCGAATGGCACCAACAGAGCTGAAGGAATTGAGGATACAGTTACAAGATTTGCTAGATCGGGGATACATCCGTCCGTGTGTGTCTCTATGGGGTGCGCCTGTGTCATTTGTTAAGAAAAAGGATGGCTCGATGCGGCTCTGCATCGACTATCGAGAATTAAACAAAGCAACTGTTCGAAACAAATATTCCCTCCCCAGGATAGACGATCTCTTTGATCAGTTACAAGCCGCTGTTTGATAATAAATGAAATAAATAAAACAAGGTTTATACAAAACCCTGTCTTTGGTTTACAAACAAGAAGTACTATTAATCCTATACGAGGATGTTAAGTACAAAATTTAATCTAGGTAAAAATTGCTATAGGAGTCTAATCTGCGGTCGATCACTTTGTCCCTTGGACCGCACGATGATGAAGAAGTACTGTAGAAGACGGAAAAGCTTCAAAGATTGAAAAGGGGAGTTGATGCTCGATGCTAAAATCGTCGATCACTACTCTATGTCTGAGCTCTTTTCTCTCTGTTCTTCGATTTTTCGACTTCTATTCTACGAGTTTTTCACCTTTTTCTGACCCTGGACCTCTGTCAATAGAGGCCTCTATGTCACTACCACGTTCCGAAAACAGGGGTATTTTCGACTTTTTATAATATTTAATATTATGGTAGTTATAATTAAGTAATTGCATGATAGTATATTTAATTTAAATAATTATGTGAGATGCGTAATTAAATATAGTATTATATACAGTGTTCATTTATGTTTGAGCTGGTAGACTTGACCTAGAAGCCCAGTAGACGAACACCTTTCCGAATTATGGGATTATGTGGTTAATTATTTTATTTAGAATTAATTTATTGCAGGTTGTAATTAACTACCATAATTTATTTAATTATTGTGCCCTGCCCTTGCTTCGATAATTGGAGCGCTATCATAGCTTTTGTCTTCCAACAAATTTTACAATCTTGCCCTAAACATGCCCGCCTTCCATTCTGCTATTTTTGCAACTCATAATATAGCACTCTGTACCTTATTTTTAGCCGCACAAAAATCGTCGCGGACGTTTATTTAAATTCTAAAATAAATTTCAACTTTGTATCGTTGTGCGTTCCAATCGAAATTAGAGGCAATTTTGACCTATTTTTCTTGTGACACAAATTAGGGAAATATTCTGTTCTGAGTCTTCTTCACTAATGGTATTGATGACCCGACCTGATTTTGGCCCCATGTACTCCTAATTAATTTTAAAACACAGATTGTATTTATTTCTAATTAAATTGAGGATACCATTTTAACTGATTCCGTAAATCCTAATTAAATTCCAGTGCCCTGCTATTTGAGCCCATACCAAACATATAGCGCCCCCTGACCCTATAAAACACCGAACACCGAATCGCCCGCCAAATTTTCATCATTTTATGTGTCTGTGCAAATACCCAAATTTAAGGGGGTTAATTTGTAAATTTATATTAGGTGTCAACACCCATTTGTTTAAACTCATGAAGGAGCCTAATATTTAATAAAGTCTCTCACCCTCATTCCTACATGAAGAATTCCTTCATGTATAATCTTGGCCATTCATTAAATGGGTCAATCCTCACTCTTCATTCACACCCTCTCTCCCTATTTAAAGTCCCATCATCACCCTTCCCTTGGAAAGCCCTAATCCCCAAAAACCTAGGTAGCCCCCATCTCCCAAGCCCCAACGTAGCCCTCCTTCATTCCAAAATTTCTTTTTCTCTTCTCCTTCTCTTTTCTTCTTCTTCTTCCTTCTTCTCCTTCCCTTTGTGTTTTTTAAATTTACAAAGAGGGGGGAAACCATTACTACACCCATCTCCTGTACTCCGACCACCCGGCCAACTCCGACAGCCGAGCCCCGAGCTCCGACCCCGCAGCCTCACCCTGCTGCTCCAGCTCCGCCGAGCTGTCCACCTCCTCCGGCCGACAGCACAGCACGCCGACCTCGCTGTCTCCTCATCTCCCCTCGCACCCGACCTCCGGTAGACTTCCCCCTCCGACCTCCCACCATCAAAGTCGACCCCGGCAGCTCCTACCTCGACTCCTCGCTGCACCCCGCAACCCGCTGGCCTGCTCCTCCCCTCGCCACCCGCAGCTTCTTCTCCTCCTCCCGCTACAAACACCACCACCACCACCATCAACTTCTCACCACCACCACCATCAACTTCTCACCACCACCTGTCTACCCCGATCACCACCACTCTTCCCTGCTGCCTCCCCTCCGGCCGGCCAGCTAGCCGACCGCCGACCAGTGAGATCTCCTCCTCCCACTTCCTGCTGCTCCTCTTTGTCGTAATCCCCCTGGCCTGAGCTCCGGCCAAGCCCGACCACCCCCCTGTGAGACTTCTTCCCCTTCTCTCCTTCTTTACATATATATAAATACGTATGTGTATACGTATGTGTGTGTAGGTGTATATGTATACGTATATTTGTGTGTATGCGTATTATATGTGTACGTATCTACGCGTATGTGGGTATATGTGTACATATATATGTATGTATATGTATAGATATATATATATATATATCTATAAATATATATTGTATTTTCTCTATTTGTATATATATACGTATTCATTGTGTATGTGTATATTACTATACATGTATATAGTATAATTATTATTTTGGTATAAATATATATGTATATATATATTTTGTATGGGTATATGTTTAATAAAAACGTATTTTGGTATATGTACGTATTTTGGTATATATATATATACTTATGTACATATAGGGTATGGGTATATTTTTATTTAGTGTATAAATGTATAAATATATATATTCTTAAATAATGGGTGATGTATATTTTTCACATAAATAAAATATATTTTCACTTATGTACATACAGTTATACCTATTTTGTATATGCTTTGGAGTAACCATATATATGTATTATATTTGATTATTAATAATACATTTAATTGGTGAATGTACTCAATGACCCTAGTTGACTAGTGCCATACCTGGCACGGCCCTGAGTTCGATATTTTTTTGATTGTGTGTTAGTGTAGCATCTGATACGAGTATGATATTGTGATATGTTTATAGGACTGTTGGTTCATCCAGGGGATACTCTGGAACAGGACATCAATATTTACCGGCTAAGGACCCAAGGCAAGTACATTCTCTGATAATTTCCAATTGTTGATAATTTCTATAAGTTCAATAATCTAGAAATGTTACATCTGAATCCTTGACACTGTGCTACACGGACTAGTATATAGCTTGGGTCTGCAGTCATGAGATATTACATTGATTATCGTATTGACATTGTACACGACATGTATATTAGACATCGTACATGATAGATTGGACTTGCTCGTGTATCGTGACATGCCATGGTTGGATCCACAGTACTAGTTGGGGGCAGGGAAGTAGTTAGTACGAAATGTGATCATACCCTTTTATTACAGTGTAGAATAATGTAAGTGTTAATCATGCTCTTCATATATGATTAGCCAGGCCCTATAGCTCTCGTACATGTTCCCAAGTCGATCATATTTCGAAGCTACTATTTCAAACACTTAGAATAGATTACAGTTTCCTATTTTAAATCATATACTACATCACCCGTATATGATACTGTACCTTGTTCTTTTTATTTTCATATATGTACTGACTGTATCATATTGCCTATTGCCTGTCTCTTTATATTGCATGTCTCTTTATTTTGCCATTGCGTTTATTCACTGTCTTCTCAGTATCTAGCATCATCTTTTTATTTCTTTATAGTCCTTATCAATTAAATGGAACTGTTATTTGAGATTGTACTTTGCTCCTTCCTGATTGGAAATATTTTTCCAGACTATGCCTTAGTGGACCGCTGTCTGACACTCTTGGGACCATATGGTGAGTAGCTGCAACTTGGGCTTGGTAGTTTAGTGGTGATTCCGAGAGGTTTAGCCGGAATCACTAGTTTTTCTAGTTAGTTCTTTTAGTAGACTATTTGGTACCGGATTTGTCTCCGACTTACTTGTTGAGACTTGAATATTATTGAGTTAGATTATTACATTAGTCTTATGTTGTATTTAATTTTATTTGTTCGATATCTTATCGTGCTGTAGTCTTATAATTGAGTATGTGTTCATATTATTTTGTGTCATCCGTGCCTCCTTATGGAGATTGGATGCTTGTGTGAGATTGGCTAGATAGTATCATGACCGCCGATGCTGCGGCGTAGGCTGGACGTACCCGCTCACTCGTGCCCCTATACCGGGTGTGGGTCATGACACTCTATTTATAGGATTTTAGTGACAATAACCATCCAGTCGACATAGAAGCCGGATATTGGAGAGTATGGCACTTTTTATGCGGCGGTTATGATAACTGCCACCCATGTATAAATGATCTTTTGAATGAGCGTGGGACGCGTGTCCTATTAAGATATAATGTGTATAACTGCTGCGAAGACCACGGCATGCAAGCCACATAAGTAACTGCCCCTCGCGTAGAAAGGGTTGGCGTAGAAGCCAATAACTGTCACCATGGCGTAGAAGCCAAATAGTTGTCAAACTGGCGTAGAAGCCAGGTAAGTTGGCATAGAAGCCAAGTAGGCGTAGAAGCCATAGGGTTCTGCATGGATAGGTGGCTAGCATAAAAGATAGCTGATCCTCCTTCCTTGACTGAGGTTTTGAGCGTATTCCGGACCAAATAGCCGTATTACGTACAAACAATGCAAATATAGCCTGAGTTGGCATATTTTGAGGAGATAGCATACGGCGTACTCCTATAGCTAGAAATAGCTAGGTCGGCGTATTTCAAGGAGATAGCGTTCAGCGTGCTCCTATAGCTGAAAATAGCCTGATGGCGTAATATACAGAGCTGATGATGTGGACATATTAGACGTAATTATGGCTCACAAAGTCCTTGAAAATAGGACCAAATCCCGTGCATTAATTGCAGAGATCTGCCCCCATCATGTGCATTAACTATAGAGACGTGCCTAGAGCTTTGTACGAAGAGCAGCTTTTGACGTGGCGGTTCGTTTTGTCTTTTGCTGAGCGTAAAAACTCATATCTGCCTGTATAAAACTAGGCAGCGTATTCCCTTGGACGCGTAAAAGCCGTTTATGCCAAGGAAATATCACTAAACGACAGTCTGGGTCCCTGTGCCGAACCATCATTACAGCCGTCATCCGGATAGTCGTGTAGTACTCTTTGTCAGGATCAGGTTCACTGCATGATCTGACAGATTCATCTGAGGAATACGAAGAGTTCTCCGTATGACTTCCTACTACATTAAAAGCGATTAGGTTTTACGCCAAAATGGCGATGTAACAACCTTTTTAAGCTGAAACAGTCTGAAAATACTACATTATGCGGGTTGTTTTGGAGCTATGTCTTACGCTGTACTAGCGATAAAGCTCTGTTTGTACGCCGATGGCTCTGAAGTCATGTTTTACGCCACACAACACTGAAATACTGCGTATAACTCTGCAGCATATTTTTTATGCTTCTACAAGACCCCTTCAAAGTTTTCAAATTCCTCGTAATTTAAAACACTTTGAATGAAGCATGAAACGGTCAAATCTGACTCGTTCCTCGAGGCTGACTTCTCGGCGGATTTTTGGGATCTTGTTGGGATTCGGTGTGTTCTCCTTTGCCAATATAAAGGCTGATGAGTTAACCTATTCTTCCCATATTTCCTTCATCACACTGGGATGGTTGGCGGAATTCGTCTTGCTGACTTGAGGAAGAAGAAGATCATGTTCTTCCAGCATGTAAGGAGCCAAAAAAGAAGGCATCTTCGAGCAAATGTCATATGCAACGATGGATTATGGAAGGATATCATAGCTTCCTTTGCTCGGGATAATCAGCATTTTTATATGGCGATATGTCCAGGAGAGAGGAAGGGTCACATTCGACCACACAGCTTGCAAGCTAAATTTTCTCCTTTCGTTGGTAGACGAGGGCAGGCAAACTAGCCCTGTCTTCCAGTATTGAGTTGGGTCTAAAACCTCAACTCAATCTGTCATGGCGTATGGAGGATGGGCTCTTGAATAATTTAGACCGGCCTAGTTCTATATCCTTCCGCCATTAATTATTTTCTTGTTCATCGACTGTGGAAGTCGATGAACTGCTGTAGAAGACAACAAAGATCTCCACCAATACGAGAACCTGTCAGAACAGACTCTTGGCGTGATCTTTAAATGAAGATGAGAAATCCTTTGTAGACGGGATTTCTCTCATATGTAATCATGAAGATGAAAAACCCTTTGTAGACTGGATTTCCCTCATATATAATCATGATTAATAAAGTTGTCTTCTTTTACGCATTTGATGATTTGCCATAATTTTTTTTTCTGTGATAAAGTCTGAATATGTGTAGCTTCGATACGTCTGAATAACTTTACGTCAACTCTGATAAAAAAGAGTGTATGGTCTCGTCACGTCTTTTACGCGTAACTGAGGACGCGTAGAAAAACTGCGTAGCATTTAAGTCAAATATCTGAACTGTTATGCTATTTTGAATGAGGAGTTGCGTAGAATTATGAACTGTCACTTCTCTGATAAGAAGAATTTTTGTTCAGACCATCATCTTCAAGAATGATTTCCCAAAAATCCTTTGGTATAGGGCGAGAAATGGCTGTCAAAACTGACCATGCTTGAACTGTAGAGAAAATATTCAGACTGGATTTTGGATGAACTTCCAATCGACTCAAGAAGAAGAGTCATTTTCCATGCTGAACTCTGTATGCTTAGGGTACTTGGGGTATTTTGAGGCCAAGAAGGAGCATCTTCTGCACGAACCCTTGTAATTGGCCGTCTTGAGAATTGTTCAAATGTACGCATACTCTAGCCTGCGTATTTTAAGATATGCGGAAAGTCATAGATCCGTAATATGGATGAGCATAAAAATCATAAGTTTGTAGCCTCTCGAGCGTAAAAGCTGCTGAACATAAGAGCATCCGGGCGTAGAACTATAGATTTATAGTCTCTAAAAAGAGAAAGCTTCCGAGCGTGAAATCGTAGATTTATCTCCTCTAAGCATAAAAAAGCTCCTTAGCATGAAATTATTGATTTGTAGCCTCTAAGCGTGAAGTCGTAGGTTTGTAGCCTCTCGAGCATAAAAGCTACCGAGCGTAAAAGCATCCGGGCGTAAAACCATAGACTTATAGTCTCTGAGCATAAAATCGTAGATTGGTGGCTTCTCGAGCGTAAAAGCTCCTTAGCGTAAAATCACGAATCTGCTCTACACGAACAAACTTTTTTGAGTTCGCTGACTGTCCGCCTTCCCAGAATAATAGGCTGACGTGGTCCCGAATCATAATCGAATATTAAATATTAGATTTAGTTAGGGATTCGAGGAGTCCATCTGAACTCTATATATATCCCAAGGCCTTCAGAGAGAAAACTCTTCACCTGTCTTTTGCAAAAGAAAAATCTTCGTCTCTTTGAGCACTTTCCTTCGTTTCTTCTCCGAGCACTCTAAGTTTTTTTAGCAATGGCACCGAAATAATCTTCGACTGTTAAGGGGAAGAAAGCTGCCTCCTCTTCTCGCTCCTCTGCCCAAGCAAGAGCGACTCCCATTAGGCTGAGCGAACATCGCTCTGAACGAAGCGTCCCACCGACGAGCTGTGCACCGGGCGTTATAGGTAAAGCTTTTGGGACGACAAAAACAAAGAAAACCCTTCGCACACGTTGTACATTAACGCGCTAGGTCGTCTTCTGTGCTAAGAGCCTCTTCGAGAAAGATGATGCACAGAGATGTTTTATCTTTTACGCCCACATTCCTAATGTGTCAGCGTAAAAACTCCATATTTTCACAGTCTGGCGTAAAAGCTTTGACTGTCGAAATTTGGCGTATACTTACAAATTTTGGGTGTTACACTCTGGATGAAAATTCTGGTGTAATAACTCAAACTTTGGCAGTCTGGCATAAAACACAGGCTGTCAGATTTTTGTGTATACTGCCAATCTTGGTTTTTACGCCTGGGAATGGTTCCAGCGTAACAATTTAGGTTTTCACAGTCTTGGCGTAAAAGCACAAACTGTTGATCTTTGGCATAAGCTGCAAGATGTAATGTCTAGTATAGAAACTGACTTGTTTTCCTTGCACTTTGTAGTTAACTTGCAGATATCTCCGTTGGCTGAGGTGATGGATTCTGCTGCTGGGATGCTGAACTCAAATTACCTGAAGGATTTGTCGTATGTGACATTTCCTATTTTCGGACCCCAATATCCAGAAGAAAGGGGAATCCTGATCTTGTCTCAAGGAGAGCGAATGCAGTTGAGCAAGATCAACGGAAAGCCCCTGACGTATATAGACGGGGCCAAATACATAAAATCATCTTTCCTTTTCGGGGATATGATTGATAAGCAGTCTCAGACGAAGCCCAAGAAGGAAAACTGGGTTTTCACTACTGGGGGCATGGTAATGTACCTGCCCAAGATGCTGAGAGATTACCCTATCTCGGTATTCTTCCATGCCATGCATCCGAGGAAGATGTCGTGGACTCTGACCCTAATCTTCACGGCCAGCCGGGGAAGATATTTTATCAAAAGGGATCATACCTAGGGTTGTTTGTAAGCTGTCCTTCAGGTCCTGTTATGCCCTTAAGGGGATTATTTTTGGGCATTATCCCGAGTGAAGACACTGCACTGTTCCAGCCCGTCCAATTACCGACTTTCTACAATGACTTCATGGGGCAGGGAGGAGTCTACCCCAAGGTTAATCCTCAAACCAATGGGTAGCTTACCCCTACCAATCTTCGATAGCCTCGTTTAGTTGCTTGGGCCCTGAAGAACTTTCAGACGGAGCTGGAGAGCATTAGTCTGTACGCGGCTGTGAGCGCTACCAGTGTTGGGTTACCTCTCAACCCCAACCTATTTTTGGCCTTGATGGAGCGATATATCTCGCTCACTTGGACTTTCGCCACTCCACTGGGGGAGTTAGGATTGGCCCTTCATGAAATGGCAGAGATTTCAAGACTGCCAATGTGGGATACTCCTTATGAAGAGTATGTTCCCATAAACCAGGAGCTAGAGGATACAAACCCTCGGGTAGTGGCAGTGTACCAGGAGTTAATAAGCCACTACCTTGCTTGCACTGCTTTCTATAATGAGCCCTCTGATTTGGCTCATACCAACAAATGGATGTCCTACCTCTTCTTCCATCATGCCCGAGATGCTAGGCCATACAAAGTGGTGGATAGTAGGGATAGGGATTTGAGCCTTCTGAGCGTGCTTAATGCTCAAGTAGTCGATGATCTTATTGAAGATTCTGGGGCTTCAGATCAAATTCTCAACAAAGGGGTAGGGATTTATCCTGCAGGCACTAAAGCCTACAGTTATATAAGGCATTGCCGCAGGCCTCTGTCAAGGGAAGCTCAGCTGGCTGACTTCCTCTTCCTCTGGCTACGTCGATTGGTAATACCTGGCATAGCATCTGCGGATCGCATTCACCGTAACACCTTATGGCCTGCAGTGCGTTTGGTGTTTGGGGCAAGACTGGGTTTGCTCCCTGCCATGGTATGCCGAATTCAAGCTGGCCTGAGGGCCATAACCGATGGGCTGCTCGCTGATGAGACACGGCATAAAAATTTTCCCAGGGCAGAATTATCGTTCCTATATTTGATGGGATGGTTAATTCTTCATAACCCCAGGGTGATGTCTCCCGGCTCTGGCAGTAGTTCGGGGAATAATTTCTTGTTGAATTACAATAATTCCACCTAGAACGTGACAACCGTCCAAGACTGTCGGCGAGCATTAAATTTTTCTCACAGCTGGAAGCACTTCTGCACCGTCCCTACTGTATATCTTAATCAACAGGGGAGCAGGCTTCAGGACTCAGGTGAAGGAAAGACCGTTCTTTCTCCTGAAGCTTTTTATTAGTTGGTCTACATTAGACCTTCCCATTTATTGTACAGAAGTGAAGATCATTGCTTCTTGGAGCCCTACCTGCCTAGTCGGTTCGCCAGGCAGTTCGGGTATGACCAGTTGCACGTGGGCAATGCCATCACCATCTTCAAGTCCAGAGGTGGAATTATTGACGGAGCAAGAGGATGGCGGTACTTCATAATGGGCTGTACTGGGGCGGCCTTTACTGTGCCCGCGACTTCTCTCTCCATGGAGTTGCGCATCCTCCATTCGTACGCCCAGTTTTATGTGGCCGTAAATACCTTCCATCGTGATTTTGATATGCATGGAAGTTTTAGGATGCCTTCACATAAGTTCGCTGGAAGGGAGGAAGTCCCCTCAGTTTTCTCTGACGAGGGTGAAGACTCTGTCAATCCAGATGAGTTTTTACTGACAGTACCGAGAGGCGAAATACCTCCGCCTGCAGAGCCTCTTGTCATCCCTGGTAAGCAAAGGGCTCCTTTTCTGAAGGAGGCTTCCCCTTGCAAGAAGAAGAAGACTGTTGGTGGTCCTATCAGGAGTTCCAGTCATGAGGCTCCTAGGAGTGAGCCTGTTGTTTCCCTGGTCGGGGACAATTCTTTGATCGAAGGTCCTTCGACTATTAGAGAGGGAACCTCCATATTTCCGGCTGGCAGTGCCGAAGATTCTTTGCTCGAGGCTGCTGTCGCTGCTACCGCTTCAGGTAGTGGTACGAGATCGCCTTCGAGGTCGAGCAAAACAAGGTTGCATATACCTTTATTCAGACCAGCAATGGGAGAAACCCCTGCCGTGTTTGTACGTATACCCAGTGAGATTCCAGCCGATGAGCCTCGGTTGGATCTTGGTGAAGACCTGGAAGAATATCTGCCAGTGTCAGTTGACACACCCTCTTCTCCAGGTATGACAACTCACTTAACATCATTAAGAAATGATTTAGCTGTACTGGCTGCGGACGCGACATATATACCATCAGCCATGGGTAAATATCATTTTTACGCCTTTTTTTAGAAAAATTAACATCATGTTGATATTTACTTTCTCGTGTCCTCTTTTCAGGGGAGGACATCTACGGGGAGGGCAGCGTCGACGCAACTTTTGGCTTTATTTCAGCTCCTGCTGATGACACGGAGGTGCCCGACTTCGAAGAAGAAACATTTTCGGGTGCCGGCTCACCCGATATAGCTCCGATATCTCGAGAGGAGGATGAGCCTGTCATTGCGATTATGCCTCCTTTTAGTATGCCAGCCACTTCGGCCGTTGTCGGTACCTCTACCTTTTTTGCGCCCTCTACTTCAGTGACGATGGTGACGGCACCCACTGCAGTCATTCCTGGAAGGGGATTCGCTGATATTGCAACCACTCCCAACACCCAATCTGATTTCGCCATGTTGATTGAGCAGTATACTAGTATCCTCTACACTACTTTGAATACGCTTATATCAATGGTGCTGGCGAAGAATATAGGTTTTGAGGCTCTGAGGAGGTCCTCCCATTTTGTGATAGCGACGATCAGAGATTTCAATGACGTTGGGAGAGCTGACACACTGGAGCAGATAGTTAATGGTTTGGAACAACCCATTAACAATTATTTGTAATTATCCCAGGACAACATTGATGACCTGGTCCAGGCTGAATATGACTCTTTGACTGCGAGGCTTGTTGGGGAGCTGGAAACTCTGAGCAAGTCCATCGAGGCTCAGCAGAAAGAGTTGAATGAGGAGCATGCCTCATTGGAGTATGTCATTCCTCAGCTGGCCAAGTGCGAGGCCGAATATGAGGAGGAGGTAGCGAGGGTCCGCCAATTGTAAGACGAGCTTGCTAAGGCCAAGGAGAAGGTTTTCCCTTTGTCGGCAGCCCGAGATATATTAAATGACCGAAGGGAAGTGTCTCAGCAGAACCTGGCCCGTGTGGGTATCATCCACGCAGATTATGTACGCCATTGGTCTGAAATGTCTGCCTTGAAAAATGAGGAGGCAAGGTTGGAGCGGGCTCGCGCAACCATTTTTAGCTCCAGGAATAAGAAGATGGCCGTACTAGTGCAGCAGATCCGTGATTTGACTGCTCCTCCCAAATGATGTACCATTTTGCTCTTATATGTAATTTTGCTCCTCCGGGAGATAATAAAAAAAATTTATCTGACTTTGGTGGACCTATCATTTTGGAATATAAATGACAAGCTAGGGTGAAAATGATATCAGAGGTATCTTTAACATGACATTCTTTCGTTAAGGTTTTGTTGAATGTAAATTTATTCAGAGTTAACATGAACCTGAAAGAATATAATCCAACTAAATTTGTATACTAAACACTATCAAAGATAATATGAACATGATAGGCTTATAAATTAGTTAAGGATATCTATTCGGAGGTCACATGAACCTGATAGAATACGATCCAGCTAACCTTTGTGCATGGTATTTGTCAGAATAAGATCTTCATCATACTCCGTTAAGCAAAGGAGATTAAGCATAGTACTTTTTTGGGAATTTATCGTTGATAGGAGCCATTGCCAAGAAAATGAATGAGGATATCCCACTGGGGGATTTTTGGTGGACCCATTACTACAAGAGTGTAAGTAATAAGTTTTAGGACAAGCCATGCCAGAGGTAATATGGACGTGGCAGGTTTTGTGGACTTAACATCCTTGGCGTACTTAAATTTAAGTACGGATGTTAAGTTGAGATGACAATCGATATCAGAGGTAATATGGATATGATAATCGATAGCCAAAGCTCAGAAAGTTTTGTTCAGAGGTAATATGGACATGACAAACTTTCTTGGGTTTTACCTCCACTAGGGATGGAGGTATATGTCTGCTCAGAGGTAATATGAACATGGCAGTTTTTGTGGACTTAACACCCTTGGCGTACATAGAGTTAAGTATGGATGTTAAGTTGAGATGACAATCGATATCAGAGGTAATATGGACATGATAATCGATAGCCAAAGCTCAAAAAGTTTTGTTCAGAGGTAATATGGACATAACAAACTTTTGTGGGTTTGACCTCCACTGGGGATGGAGGTATATATCTGCTCAGAGGTAATATGAACATGGCAGTTTTTGTGGACTTAACACCCTTGGCGTACTTAGAGTTAAGTACGAATGTTAAGTTGAGATGACTATCGATATCAGAGGTAATATGGACATGATAATCGATAGCCAAAACTCGAAAAGTTTTGTTCAGAGGTAATATGGACATGACAAACTTAGCTGGGGAAATATTTATGACAGTAGTTCAGAGGTAAATATGGACATAAACTAGTGTCTGAAAAACTCATTAAGGGATGATTCGTTAAGTGGGGATAAACCCCCTCATCTGGTACTTCTTTAAGGAGCAAATTGTCACGCTAAAGTAAAATCAATTTGCAGTGATTATCCCCTCGCTTATAGATGCAAAATGATGACTTTGGCGTCGATCAACTCTTGGATTCTCCTTTTCAGTACGTAACACGCTTTTGTGGGGTGATAAACGTACCGATGAAAGAGACAATATTCTGGGTCAACGACTTTGCAAGTCTTCTCAGGGTATGTGATGTTGGGTAGCCGAAGTTTGTTTTTCTTCATCAACATATTGAAGATTTTAATGATGTCATCTTTATTAAAGGAGAAAGTCCCCTTTGGCCTTCGGGCAACCGATGCCAGAGTTTTGCGGTCTTTCGGGAAGATGGTCCTCATTGCATCATCTTCAGACTCAGAGGGAATTCTATCCCCATCTTGGGATGTTGCTTTGTCCACAGAAGTTGATTTAGAAGGGCCTGCCTCTAGTATCACAGGACCAGACTCTGGAGGTTTAGAGTTTGCAAGAGATGCAGTGTACCCTAACCCGAAACGAGTTTGTTGACACTAGGGATCACCAAGCAACGGTGTTCGTCGGCCTTTTCCATAGTTGAGGCTTTGTTTCAACTTTAAATCATAACCCATGCTTTGTATAATTTTTAAAGCTTGTGGGCTATATCTGTGGATTTGCATTTTTCCACCATCTGACTCGCGAGACTCTTCTTATACAATCGGTCTATTCTGCATTCGACCGAAGACTATTGGATGTTGATCGACGCGAGTAGGTGGAACAATAAAGACAGAATCTTCATGTGGCCCATATGTCATGACGACATTAGATGTTGACGCATCATCCCATATGATCTTCCCTCATTTGACAGTTAGGGGAACTGAGTCCTGGTTATGACTCATGTCTTTGCATTTCTGGATCAGGAATTCATGCAAGTCAGGAGGATTAACAGAAGAAGAAGAAGAAGAAGGCTTGTTCTTTCTGTTTATATCAGTTGGAATGCGGATATTGGGGATCCCAAGTCTTTTTCCGCCATAGGAATATAGCAATCCAGCCATGTGGACAGCACATGATCCATGAGGAGCGTATCTGTCCACCAACAGAGTCTCCTTTACGCCTAGAGGCTTAACCTGGCATAGTCTAGAATTTTGCTCAGGTTGGCATAAAACTGAAGAGGTCCTCAATCGGCCATCAGCTTCTCGCGTAATTTGGAGAGCGGGTAGACTTTTCTCTTGCTGGTGTAAAGGTCGAGAGGTCGAAAAATCTACCACTTGTTTTCCCTTGCGTAGATTGCAGGGACCATCTGCTTTTCCACGGAGGAAAGATGCATTTTTACACGCGGAGCGCTTTTGAAATTTTTGATTTGGCGCTAAGGCTTTGTCAGAAACTACGTCTGTCCCGCCAGCGACGGGAGACGAGTTTTTACGCACGGAGCGCGTTGTATACTTCTGGATTGACGCTGAGGCATTACCAGAAGTTTTGTCTGGCCCGCCAGCGATGGGAGACTGAGTTTTACGTACAAGGCACGGAGTAGACTTTTTGACTAGCACTGAGGCATTGCCCAAAGTTTTGTCTGACCCGCCAGCGACGGGAGACTGAGTTTTACGCGTAGAGCGCGAAGGTTGCGAAGCTACATCCTGGTTGGTCGGAGAAACCAAAGGGTTAGCGGGAATGGTAGGGGATGTCCGGGGCATGCACACCTTACGCAGTTTCCTGTTGTCTTGGACAGAGAGAGAGTGAGAGCTACCCCCTGCTCGAAGCATATCTTCGTAGGCAGATTGGTCGAATTGTACCACCAAGGTCTTCTTCATTGATCCTACTGATACTTTATCGTGTTGAGCAATTGCTTTCTCTTCAGATAAGAAAGTCATCCCCAGCAGAGACGTCATCTTGTGTTTAATAATAAACGAAAGAAATAAGACAAAGTTTATACAAAACCCTGTCTTTGATTTACAAACAAGAAGTATTATTAATCCTATACGAGGATGTTAAGTAAAAAATTTAATCTGGGTAAAAATTGCTATAGGAGTCTGATCTGCGGTCGATCACTTTGTCCCTTGGACCACACGATGATGAAGAAGTGTTGTAGAAGACGGAGAAGCTTCAAAGATTGCAAAGGGGAGTGGATGCTCTTTGCCAAAATCGTCGATCACTACTCTCTGTCTGAGCTCTTTTCTCTCTGTTCTTTAATTTTTTGACTTCTATTCTCTGAGTTTTTCACCTTTTTCCGACCCTGGACCTCTGTCAATAGAGGCCTCTATTTATAGGGTTTTAGTGACAGTAACCATCCAGTCGGCATAGAAGCCGGATAGTGGAGAGTATGGCACTTTTTATGCGGCAGTTAAGATAACTGCCACCCACGTATAAATGATCTTCTGAATGAGCATGTGACGCGTGTCCCATTAAGAGATAATGCTTATAACTGTTGTGAAGACCACGGCATGCAAGCCACGTAGGTAACTGCCCCTCGCGTAGAAAGGGTTGGCGTAGAAGCCAATAACTGTCACCATGGCGTAAAAGCCAAATAGTTGTCAAACTGGCGTAGAAGCCAGGTAAGTTGGCATAGAAGCCAAGTAGGCGTAGAAGCCATAGGGTTCTGCATGGATAGGTGGCTAGCGTAAAAGATAGCTGATCCTCCTTCCTTGACTGAGGTTTTGAGCGTATTCCGGACCAAATGGCCTTATCACGCACAAACAATACAAATATAGCCTGAGTTGGCGTATTTCGAGGAGATAGCATACGGCATACTCCTATAGCTAGAAATAGCCAGGTCGGTGTATTTCAAGGAGATAGCGTACATCGTGCTCCTATAGCGAAAAATAGCCTGATGGCGTAATATACAGAGGTGATGATGTGGACGTATTAGCCGTAATTATGGCTCACCCAATCCTTGAAAATAGGACCGAATCCCGTGCATTAAATGCAGAGATCTGCCTCCATCACGCGCATTAACTGCAGAGACGTGCCTTGAGCTCTGTACGAAGAGCAGTTTTTGACGTGTCAGTTCGTTTTATCTTCTGCGGAGCGTAAAAACTCACATCTTCCTGTATAAATCTAGGCATCATATTCCCTTGGACGTGTAAAAGCAGTTTATGCCAAGGAAATGTCACTAAACGAAAGTCTGGGTCCCTGTACCGAACCATCATTACAGCCGTCGTTTGGATAGTCATGCAGTACTCTTTGTCAGGAGTCAGGTTCACTACATGATCTGACAGATTCATCCGAGGAATATGAAGAGTTCTCCGTACGACTTCCCACTGCATTAAAAGCGATTAGGTTTTACGCCAAAATGGCGATGTAACAACCTTTTTACGCTGAAGCAGTCTGAACACACTGCATTATGCGGGTTATTTTGGAGCTATGTCTTACGTTGTACTAGCGATAAAGCTCTGTTTGTACGCCGATGGCTCTGAAGTCACGTTTTACGCCACACAGTACTGAAATACTTCGTATAACTCTGCAGCGTATTTTTTATGCTTTTACAGCCGCGATAGTATTCTCGAAAATTGACCTCCGCTCGGGTTACCATCAGCTCAAAATTAAGCTGGACGACTTGCTGAAGTCAGCTTTTCGTACTCGCTACGGCCACTTTGAGTTTTTGGTAATGCCGTTCGGTTTAACCAATGCACCTGCCGCCTTTATGGGTTTGATGAACCAAGTGTTTCGGCCGTATCTCGATAGCTTCGTAGTAGTATTCATTGATGATTTCTTGGTATACTCGAAGAATGGGGCGGAGCATGCAGAGCACTTGCAGACCGTGCTACAAACCCTTCGAGACAACAAGTTATATGCAAAACTGAGTAAGTACGAATTCTGGATGAGGAGTGTATCTTTCTTTGGGCACATCATTTCTACGGGAGGCATTTCAGTCGATCCAAAGAAGGTGGAGGCCATTGTCAAGTGGAAGCGACCTGCATCCGTTAGTGAAATTTGGAGCTTTCTCGGGTTAGCATGCTACTACAGGCGGTTCATAAAGGACTTTTCCAAACTCGCCTCACCTCTGACTCGCCTCACACAAAAGAGAGTCGCATTTGAGTGGTCCGTCGACTGCGAAGCATCGTTTGAGGAGTTAAAGCATCATCTCACCTCTGCCCCATTACTTGCGCTACCAGACGAGACTTCGGGATTCCAAATCTTCAGCGACGTGTCAGGGCAGGGCTTAGGGTGTGTACTTATGCAGCAAGATAGAGTGATAGCCTATGCATCCAGACAGCTGAAAAAGCACGAAAAGAATTATCCTACGTATGATCTGGAACTGGCAGCAATCGTGTTCGGGTTAAAGTTGTGGCGACACAACCTTTATGGAGTGCCTTGCCAGATTTATACCGATCACAAGAGTTTAAAGTACTTGTTCACCCAGGCGGAACTGAACCTACGACAACGGCATTGGCTAGAATTGATTAAGGATTATGACTTGACGATAGACTACACACCTGGCAAAGAAAATATGGTAGCGGATGCGTTGAGTCGGGTCTTTGCGGGATCTTTGTCCGTCGATCGCAGGTTACAAAGGGATTTAGAAAAAATGGGCATCGAACTCCGAATTCATTATCGCGGCACGTGGGTTGCTCAGATGTGATTTGTACCTAACCTGATAGAGAGAGTCATATCTACTCAGAGGGATGACCCATTCCTTAATAAAATGCGAGAGCAGACTTAAGCGGGGAAGGCGAAAGACTTTACAGTAGATGAGAATGGGGTATTACGAGTGAATGGAAGTCTATGCGTCCCCAACGACTCAGAACTCAGAAAGGAAATCCTTGCGAAAGCACATTATGCAGCCTATACGTTCCATCCCGGGAGCACTAAAATGTATAAAAACCTTCGTGCTGTCTTCTGGTGGCACTGCATAAAGAAAGATATGGTGCTCTTTGTGTCAAAATGCATAACCTGTCAAAGGGTGAAAGCAGATCATCGAAGACCGGGCGGAGAAATACAGAATCTTGCCATCCCAGAATGGAAGTGGGAGCACATCAGCATGGACTTTATTATTGGCCTGCCAAGGACGCAACAGGGGAACGACGCAATCTGGGTCATCGTCGACCGGTTAACCAAGTCTGCACACTTTATTGCCATTAAAAGTACTTAGGGCACGATCGCCTTGCCCAGACCTACCTTGACGAGATACTCTGGCTGCAAGGAGTGCCAGTTTTCATAGTATCAGATCGGGACGGACGGTTCATCTCACATTTCTGGGAAAGCCTTCAGTCGTCGATGGGGATCAAGTTAAAATTTAGCTCATCCTACCATCCTGAAATAGATGGCCAAACAAAGTGGGTGAATCAGGTACTAAAAGACATGATGCGCCTCTGCGTAATCGATTCGAAGTCAAGTTGGGACGTTAATCTGCCGCTAGCAGAATTTGCATACAACAATAATTATTAGTCTAGCATCCAGATGGCTCCGTATGTGGCTCTGTATGGGCGGAAGTGTAGGTCACCGATCTGCTGGAATGAAGTTGGTGAGAGGAAAATCCTTGGGCCGGAACTGGTTGAATAAACAGTCCAAAAGGTTCGGCTGATTCGAGAACGGTTAAAAGTAGCACAAAGTCGGCAAAAGAGTTATGCTGATACTCATCGTCGTCCTCTTGAGTTTCAAGAGGGGAACCATGTATTTCTAAAAGTCTCGCCCATGCGTGGCGTTATGAGATTCAGAGTAAAAGGGAAGTTAAGACCAAGATTTGTTGGCCCGTTTGAAATTCTCAGACGAGTCACTTCAGTTGCTTACCAAATTGCATTGCCGCCAGCCCTATCAGATGTGCACGATATTTTTCATGTGTCTCAGCTCAGAAATTATGTGCACGACCCAAACCATGTGGTAGACTTTTGGTCAGTTAGATCTGCAGGCGGACTTGTCATACGTCAAAGAACCCGTGTGGATCTTGGAGCGTAAGGAAAAGCAGCGGCGGAATCGGGCTGTATCGCTAGTGCGCGTTCTTTGTTGAGACCACACGGTCGAAGAATCGACATGGGAACTCGAATCTGATATGAGGGAAAGGTTTCCCGCATTATTCCTTAGGGGTAGGTTCTATTCCTAAGTTTCGGGATGGAACTTTCTATTAGATGGTTATGAAGTAATGCCCCGTTCCCCCTATTCGGGGAGCACGGCCAAGAAATACTTAATACCGTCCGATCGGGACAGATTGAATCAAGATCCTTTCCTCGTTATGGATTGGCTTCTTCGGAATCATGTCCCATATTCAAGGGATCGTGCCTCGGGGAATGACTCAACGGTAGAGTCCAGAGGGGCCTTTCCGTTGCGTTGGTTTCCTTGTCCATTTTCGATGCCACTTGGTTGCTTTCTTGTCGGTTTTATGACTTGCATTTTCTTGAACGGTTTCGATGGATTTCATTCGTTTCGTTCTTAGGATTTCGTATTTCGTATCGAACCTCGGGGACCAAAGCAGGGGATATTGATCGTCTGCTGGTGCGTGCAGGTGATCGGGTAGACGACGCTCGTGCGGAGTCTTGAAGTTCTCCCTTTTCTCTCATAGTTCTCCAACTTGTGAGTGGCTTTATTTCGATTAGCTCCCTTCTTCCAAGTCTGCATTCTAAATAATTGACTCATTTACCCATCCCGATCAAACGATACTAAAATATTAAAGATTGAGTCAGAATAAAGAAGAAGTAGACTTGAAATATTAATAATGCTTGTCATACAGAAACACGAACGATCACCGCAAGGCTTGTATGTCTGTTATATATATATATATACATATAGCCATCTTATGTCAGATGTAGTTAGAACCCATTTAGCTATAACTGTACATGCATGGTGCAAACGGGTGAAATGTGATCATTATACAAGTAGCTTAGACTACGGAAAACACATGAAGTAGTTACTTATATTGCTTGAATATGTGTCTCAATTGGTAACTTAGTTGGTTGTGGAATAATGGTCTTGGACAACTTTATACAAGGGATATCGTTCTACAAACGGTCGCCAGGGCAATAGGACTTCTTTACCCCGGGTAGAATAATTTGCAAGTGTAGTTCTAGCATTGGATGGGTCCGTGCGTCCGCTAAGGGCTAGCTATCCTAGGAGGAATGGCAGCCGACCCATCCCAAGTCCAACCAAGTGATGGTTATGTATATTTAAACTGTGCAAACTAACTATGTCTTCGTGGCAGGGAATGTTATGGTATGTTTTGTACAGGTGGTTCAGAAGGTACAGGTAAAGTCACCGAGGGGAGGCACATTTGGTTATGTTATTTTACTCTATCTTATGTGAAGAATTTAACTAAGGCATGATAGATAGATCACATGATAATAAATGTTGCATGCTTATATGAACTCGTTGTAGATTTTGGTTAAGTTGGGTTAGCTCGCCCTCACCAGTACTTTTTGAAGTATTGACCCTCGTTGCAGCAGGTTCCCCGAGCCAAGGTGACACGGCGAGGAGCTGAAGTTTTCTCCAACCCCTTCCTGAATCAAGACGCATTCGTGACGTGACTTTTGGTAGCTCTAGTACATAAATAGAAAGGAGCTCGCTCTCACTTTTGGAAGCCACAAGACGATGGTGATGACTTGCACCCAAGGTGTTTTGTGTTTTGAATTCTAGTAAAGGATGTAATATATGGAAATGCTATCTCAATGTGTAATCAGATGTTCATTATCAATAAAAAGAAAACTTTTCTATACCTCAATGTGTATTATCTTAATTTTGTACTCTTTGCATATGTTCTAAAGATTATCATTATGCCTAGGCCTTGTGCACGCTCGCCTTACGCGTGCACGGCATCACGCCCGGGGGACGATTATCGATTGGGCAAAATTGGGGCGTGACAGCCCCGATATTATTTGTACCGAAGAAGAATGGATCAATGCACATGTGCATTGATTACATGGCATTGAATAATCTCACTATCAAGAATAACTACCATTTGCCATAGATTGATGATCCGTTCGATCAGTTGAGTGGTGCCAAGGTATTTTCTAAGATAGATTTGAGATCAGGCTACCACCAGATGAAAGTGAAGCTGGGGGACATACCGAAGAGTGCTTTTAGAACTCGGTATGGTCAATACGAGTTTATGGTGATGCCGTTTGGGTTGACTAATGCACCGGCGGTATTTATGAACTTTATGAACAAGGTGTTCCATCTGTACCTTGACAAGTTCGTGGTGGTGTTCATTGACGATATACTTATATACTCGAAGACACCGAAGGAGCACGAGGAGCATTTGCGGATTGTGTTGGATGTGTTGAGGAAGGAGAAGTTGTACGAAAAGTTTTCCAAGTGTGAGTTCTTCCTGGACAAGGTGGAGTTCTTGGGCATATTGTGACTGGTGATGGTATTTTAGTGGATACGAAGAAGATCGCAATAGTGGAGTCTTAGAAGACCTCGAGTTCGGTAGCAGAGGTCAGGAGTTTCTTGGGATTGGCAGGCTACTACAGAAAGTTTATGTAGGATTTTTTGAGGATTGCCGAGTTAATGATCAGACTCACCAGGAAGGATATAGAGTTTGTTTGGACGGAGGATAGCCAGGTTGCTTTTGAGGAACTGAAGAAGAGGTTGACGTCTGCTACTATTTTGACGTTGCCATCTGGGTCTGGAGGTTTCACTATTTATAGTGATGCATCAAAGAAAGGTTTGGGTTGTGTTCTTCAGCAAAATAGGAAAGTGATTGCCTATGCATCCAGACAATTGCGTCTTTATGAGAAGAACTATCCTACCCATGATTTGGAGTTGGCAAGCAGTCATCTTTGCCCTGATGTTGTAGAAACACTATTTGTACGGAGAGCGTGTGGAGATCTTCACAGACCACAAAAGCTTGAAGTACATTTTTATGCAGAAGGAGTTGAACATGAGGCATCGTCGGTGGTTGGAATTGATGAAAGATTTTGATATATCTTTATTATATCATCATGGGAAAGCTAATGTAGTTGCCGATGCTCTGAGCAGGTATCCGGTAGCTATGTTCTTGACGTAGGATCGATATTTGTTGGAGGACTTAGAGAGCTTGGACATTGAGGTGATAGTTCCTGGTTTGGCTATACAGATATGGGGATTGCTGATACATTCAGAGTTGATGGACAGGATTAAGGCAGTCCAGTATGAGGATGTATCTCTGAGGAGAATCAGAGCTCAGGTGAGAGCAGGATTAGAGGATGATTTCACCATTGCCGAGGATGGTTCTTTGCGGCTGTCACGACCCGCACCCGGTTTAGGGGCACGAGTGCATGGGTACGTCCAGCCTACGCCGTAGCATCGGCGGTAGAACGCTGTCTAGGTCGTGTACTAACTAACAATCTCACGCTAGTATCCAACTCCATAAGGAGATTCGGATAATACTATAAAATATTCACAGCATACTCAATCACAACTACAGCACGATAGGAATTTGAAGAATAAAAGAATACAACACAAGTCTAGAGACAACATAATCATACCTGCAATCATTACTTCCAATTCCCAAGTGTGTCGGAACCAGTCTACTAAGGTCACAGTCTGGAAAAATATTTTCCAGTCAGGAAGGAGCAAAGTACATCTCTAAATAGCAGTTCTATATAAATGACATAAACTATGTAGCAGTTCTAGATGGAAACATACCAGATGCATGTATAGGTACGAGAAATATACAATGAGAGAAATACTGGAAATACTGTAAGTAAATGCAGGAAAGAAACATTATGTCCATGAGCAAGAACCTATGACTAAGTGTGTTGAGTACTAGCTTTAACATGTGATCGGCTTGGGAACTTGATCAGGCTGGTTACATGTGATTAGTTATGGTTCATATAAAGTCAGGCTAACCGTTGGTTAGCTATGATGCATGTAGAGGTCAGGCTAATCACACGTAACAGCTATGGTTCATATAAATGGTCAGGCAGCACCCGACGTGAGATGTGGGGTGAGCTATGGTGCATATAAAGTTGGTTATGATCACATATCTACACTAAAGTACTCCCCAAACCCCCGACTGGTATAGTAGATCCAATCATGGTACGCTATGGCACGGGATTCCCTAGGAAGGTAGCAAATCTCCCCGGGAATCAGTGTCTGTATATGCACAAGATATCAAGGAAACAAGTCTTGTACAAGCTACACCATGAATAAGGAATAACATCTCATGACGAGATCCGTGTATACCAATCCGTGTAACCAATGTGTCCAGAACATGGATATTTACACTAGATACAGTGAACATAGGAGATATCATAAATTAGAAACTAATCAGAGAATGTACTCGCCTTGGGTCCTTAGCTGGTGAATACCGAGGTCCTGTTCCAGAGTGTCGCCTGGAGGAACCAACAGTCCTAATGACATATAATAAATAATACAATATTTGCATCAGAAGCTATACTAAACACACAAGCAAATACTAACTCAGGGGCTATGTCAGGCATGGGACTCAGTCAACTAGGGTCGTCTATTAGAGACATAGAAGTGTACACATTGTACTAACATATACATCAAATACATTTTGGTACGAAATAGATAAGTGTATTTATATATATCTTAAGTAATATTAATACTGTATGTTTTAATTACAATAGCTACTAGGAAATACGTTGTACAAGGTATTTTCATAAAAATAAGCCAAGTTAGAATTTTACTATATATACTAAATTCCAAGGTACAATGACTATGCTAATACATGAATTTAATTTATACTAGTATATATACTTTAAAATAAATAATACTTGTATATATATATAAACATAATAAATAATACTTGTATGTATATCTATATAAACATAGTTCATTGAAAAGGGATACAATACGTATTTATATTATACTATACCCATTTACATATAGAAATATATTTTTAAGTATATACATAAAATATATATATATATACATGTACATATTAAAATATACATGTACAGATATACAGATTATATTAAATATATATACATATACACTGTTAAATACATAAACAAATTAATCATTAATATACTTATACATATATACATGCACTAAATTAAATACATATACAATATATATATATGTACCATTTATTTCATGTATAATATATATTAGTTGAACAACATTTATGTACCATATATACATGCCAAAATACGATTTACAATATTATTAAAATATACCAAGACTAAACACCAATTTAATTTATACTATATGTATATAATTATACCAAATTATATTTATATATATATATATCAAATACATATTTGTACCTATACCATTACGTACACTAACACATATATATATATATATACAGATAGTTTAATACATAAACATTTAGTACGTATATAAAGAAATACGCAAGATGTATATATATATATATAAAACATGTATACACAAATAAAAATATGCTATATACATACATTAACATACATATATATATAGGGAGAAAATATACGAACTTATATTCACAATTACACACATACACATAGACGTATACACTATTTATACTACACAAATACATACTTACATACATTGTATATATTTATACATGTATTGCTACCAAAGAGGGAAGAAGAAGAGGGAGAGGAGGAGCTTACAGCGGCTGTCGGGGTGGCTGGCCGACCGGCCAGAGGGGACTGTGAGCAGGCCAGCGGAAAGGGAGCAGCGCCGGAGAAGATCGTGAGGGAGGAGCAGCAGGGTCGGCTCGACGGGGAACTCGAGCGCGGGGATGAGCAGGCCGTGCGGGTTGGTGAAGGCAGTGGAGGGAAGTCGGGCCGGAGTTGGCAGCGCCGCCGGACGCGTCGAGGCAGCGAGGATGGGGAGGAGTCGTGCAAGCTGGTGGAGAACGGTTGGCCACCGGAGTGGGCAGGGTTCGGCCGGGGTACTGAACAGGAAGTCGGGGCTCTCGAGCAGCAGGGAGCCGGCTGCGGGGGACTCGGCCGGGCCGCCGGAGAGGAAGCAGGCTGGCGGAGGATGATCGTGCGGGGGAAGAAGGACGGAGGAAGCCGCCGGGTTGCACAACGGGTGGAAGAGAGGGCCGCCGGGGTACTCCGCAGGGAGTCGGGCTCTCGGCCGGATGTATGGAGGTGCGGGGAACAGTGGGCGGAGCTCGGCGAGCCGCGCCGGAGCTGCTGGACAGGGGGAAGAACAGCGGTGAGATGGGGTCGGCCTGGCCGATCTCGGGGCTGACCGCCGAGGTTGGCCGGGTCGCCTGATGGCCGGCCGGAGGGCACAGGGAAGGGCTCGGGTATACAGTATGGGTGAAGATGGGATCCCCCCCCTTTTCTTCTATTTGAATTTTAAAAAACAAAGAAAGAAGAAGAAGGGAAGAAGAAGGAAGAAGGAGAAAAGAAGAAGAAGAAGAAGAAGAAGAGAAGGAAAAAATAGAAATGGGGCTACGGTTTGGGGAGGCTTGGGGTGTGTTTTCCTAGGTTAAATTTTTTTGGGATTAGGGCTTGATAGTACATTAAATAGTAGGGAGGGTGTATAAATGAAAGGTGGGGATTGGCCCATTAATTGTGTGGCCTAGATTTGGTCATGGAGAATAATTGTTTTCATGAAAAGTAGAGGGGAAAAAATGCAATTTGGTCCACAAATAAATAACCTTTCCATTTGGTCTTGGACAATGGGGTGATGACACCTATAATTGAATAATTGCAACTTAGCCCCTTAAATTCGGGAAATTGCACAAACACAAGAAATGACGAAAATTTGGCGGGCGATTCGGGGTCCGGTGTTTTGTAGGGTCAGGGGGCACTGTAAGTTTGGTATGGCTCAATTGCAGGGCACTGGAATTAAATTGGGATTTTAGAATCGGTTTAAATAGTATCCTCAATTTAATTAGAATAAAATACAAGTTGTGTTCAACAATTAATTAGGAGTACATGGGGCCAAAATTAGGTCAGGTCATCAATACCAATAATGAAGAAGACTCAGAACAGGATATTACCCTAATTTGGGCCGCACGAAAAATAGGTCAAGATGGCCTCCAATTTTCGATTGGAACGTACAACGATACAAAATAGGGATTTTAAAATAAACGTCCGCGACGATTTTTGTGCGGCCAGAAATAATGCACAGGGAGCATAATTACGAGTTGCAAAATAGCAGAACTGAAGGCGGGCATGTCTAGGGCAAGATGGTGAAATTTGTTGGAAGACAGAAGTCAGGATACTGCTCCAAATATCGAAGCAAAAAGGCAATACGCAATAATTAATTAAAGTACGGTAATTAATTACAATCTCCAAAATATTAAATTCTAACTAAAATAATGAAATCTAGAATTCTATAATTCGGACAGGTGGTCATCTACTGGGCTTCTAGGTCTAGTCTGCTAGCTCAAAACAAATGAACACTGTATATAATTATATTTAAGTTACACATCACACATAATTATTAAAATAAAAAAATAAAAATATTATCATGCAATTTAATTAATTGTAACTATAATAATATCAAATATTATAAAAAGTCAAAAATACCCCTGTTTCCGGAATGTGGTAGTGACAAGTCTACCCACCTTAAAAGAATTTCGTCCTCAAAATTTAAAGTCCTCATAGTAGTGTTTGCTCATACACATTATTATTTCCATAAATAGTGAAATTCAACAACCCACATAATCCTGAAATAGTCCACCTTGTCGTTTCGCACTTTTCAAAAATTTGAAATTACTATATTCCTGAAATATCCTCAAATAAAAATCAGTTTCCATTTCCTCACAATTTCCATAAATTTTAAATTTAAAATATTTATACTCGGGATTTGATATCTGTTCCTCAATTTTAATTTCAATCAATGTATTGAATCTTGTCCCAAAAGTCGGAATCCAAACAATAATCCATTAATGATCTAATTCTTCAGTTTGCTCTTTTCCTTAAAATACTTAACAATGCGATACTTATGGATCCTTCAACGTAATCTCCGCAATTATAAATTTTTTTTTTTTTTAAATTACTATCTTGCAATCAAATATATAATGATAATTTTCCAATCTTTTCTCAAATTTTTAATGATAAATTATATCATAGCCAACCTTCCTGAAATTAATAAATCACCAATTCTGCCATGTGAAATTTTTAATCCTTTATTTAATTTAATGTTTATCCTCAAATTTTAATCATACCTCGATCTTCGTAACTACCAAGGATCCATCAATTTTGTTATATTACTCATGAATGCTTATCATTGAATTTCTAATCATCTTGTCCCATTTTGTCAAGTCATAACCTTGTCATAGATCCTTGCTATGGTCAAAACCCCAACGATCATGGTCTAAGAAAAATTTTGCCCACAGTCTTACAACAAACAACTTAGAGGAAAACATGCTTGGTTATGGTATGTCTTATCATGGTATTGCATTCTCTGTCAGGGTGTACTACTAGTTATATTCTAACAAGAAAATCATGCATATGAACTACAACACTAAGGAAATTAATCAATCGAAAGACGGAAAAAGGAACATTAGGAGGGAAAGAAAGAACCTGCTAATATTTTGCTTGTAGTATCTACTATCTCTAACAAACACTTAACTCTAGCACATTCACTAACTAATTCCTATTCATGTACACTGGTACCCATATCAACTACTCATTAATCCACAAATCCATGAATACATCCATATCGCACACACCTGTCTATTAATCTGATACCAAGAACCTCTAACACGAATATAGGTCAAATGCTGCATGTAAAGTTTGATACCTCTATCTCCTTAGTATCATACCCTCTGTCAGTTCCCGTTCCTACCACAATTGTCCATACTATTTGTTCTCATCACTCCCATGCACACCAAGTATAACACCATACTAAGTGCTAAACCCTTTCTAATACAACTCTAGATGGACACCCAAGTCAGTCTGCGGTGCCACCTCAATCATGCTCAGTCATCGGATCCTTACACATGTATATCATCTACTCATATTAATATTTATCTCTTATCTACCATAGAATTAATCCTCAAAATAATCGTCAAGGTTTAACTTCTCTATCAATAAAATATAATTGTATATACCTCCTCAAAATCAGATACTAAAATATCGAAAAATTTAATCACTTTTAGAATCCTTATAGCTTTGATTATGTTTATTGAATCAATTGAATCCTCAAATATTTTAATAACATAGAACCCTAAACTCCTTAAAATTCTTAAAAATTGCCATTTGTTTCCACTCTTCAAATTATAAATTTAGATCCACAACCATCTAAGTACACATATATACTCACAGTCTCTAATACTCAAGGTGCGCACAAATACACCAATTATCTACAACCTCAACTGTGTACTAAAATTTGTACTGCCCGGATTACTTGCAATATTTCTTCCAATAATCCAAGTTATCCTCACACATATTTTCTTCAATGATTTTCTATCTATATTACTTAATACACCAATCTAATTGTCATCACACGAAGGACTTACTGTCATCAGCACCTTGCTCAACAAGTATTTGATATAAAATCACTAGCACTATTGGTATGGTAACACCAGCTTCATCATTAGATTATCTCCTCAAACTTATTACAATCATGATCACTTGTACCTTCTATAATACCCATGCTTTACTTCAATCTCAAGGGCAGGCATATGGTTCCATATCTCGATTGATGTATAAGCATATCTCTTAACCCTTTTACAGCCTGTTAAACTATTCTGTGATATATTTCACAACTTTCATTACCAATCTTGATATTTCTCTACTCATGGCATCTCATTAAAACCCTTTATGTATATACATTTCTTTACTCTTGATCCACCCAGTATCAATCATCAAATTGAACATCATGCTCCATCAATCTTTAACGAAATTCCTTGATACTTAATTGTTTACAGAGATCATCCAATTACATAATTTAATGATTATCTAGGACCGGCATGCTGGTTCTGATACTAACTCTTGGAACCTTCAATGATACTCTTACTCCTCTTTCTATAATACCAATACTAATTATAATAACACCTATCATAGAACTATTGCTACAAGGTACTATGCTATGGGTATCTCTATATCAGTGCCTAATGCTCCCATGTCCAATTAAGAAACACTTACAACTCACAAGTCACACTCAGTCAAACTAATATAAGACACAACCATAATTGCAAGTCACTAATCATCATACTTAACAAGGAAGACTCAGAGAAAATAAGCTCAAAAGGAATTAAATCAAGGACGGAAGGTATCTTTATTGCTAGTAAAGAAAAGAAGCGATGGAACAAAGTCCTGGAATAACGAAAGTAGATAAGTCTTGAGATGATACTTTAAGAACCAATTTAAGATACAACCTGATAATCATACACGTCTGTCAGAAATCATGACACACAGAATCCTCGCCACGCCAGTAAGCATAGATGCGATAACGACAGGTTCCGTAACTAAGGTATGCAACTCTATAATCATGTCATCTAGAATCCTCGCCACGCCAACCGGTATGGCTGCGAGAAACTCTAAATCTCATAACTAAAGTATGTACATCCAAGTTAGGTTCCTACGTTCTCGTCACGACAGCTAATATGGCTGCGATAAACTCTAGGTTCCATAACCAAAGTAGACGTTTTATCCTTTCTCACTGTCCTCATCAATATATGTCATCAGATGATACCGTAAATTTTAGCCCATAAAATTCATCTCAATTTGAAATCAACTCAACAACGATGCCAGGAATTAAAGTTAACAACTGGTCAACAAGATTCAAACTCAATATCAGCGAGTGAGGACGGACAGAAACAAGGGGAAAGGATTTAAATTGGAATTTATAATGAGATTCTCAAGGGGTCATCCCAGGAATCTCTCAAGAATTTGTGATTGAGTATTCTCTCTCATCCTAGTATCCTATGTCCTATATTCTATAGCAGGCACGCAGTAGTACAACGAAGTCGTCACACTACCACGACATCGCACAACTAGCGAAGTCGGACCTGTATGGGCCACCACTAAAAATGTGTCACGACCCGCACCCGGTTTAGGGGCACGAGTGCGTGGGTACGTCCAGCCTACGCCGCAGCATCGGCGGTAGAACGCTGTCTAGGTCGTGTACTAACTAACAATCTCACGCTAGTATCCAACTCCATAAGGAGATTCGGATAATACTATAAAATATTCACAACATACTCAATCACAACTACAGCACGATATGAATTTGAAGAATAAAAGAATACAACACAAGTCTAGAGACAACATAATCATACCTGCAATCATTACTTCCAATTCCCAAGTGTGTCGGAACCAGTCTACTAAGGTCACAGTCTGGAAAAATATTTTCCAGTCAGGAAGGAGCAAAGTACATCTCTAAATAGCAGTTCTATATAAATGACATAAACTATGTAGCAGTTCTAGATGGAAACATACCAGATGCATGTATAGGTACGAGAAATGTACAATAAGAGAAATACTGGAAATACTGTAAGTAAATGCAGGAAAAAAACATTATGTCCATGAGCAAGAACCTATGACTAAGTGTGTTGAGTACTAGCTTTAACATGTGATCGGCTTGGGAACTTGATCAGGCTGGTTACATGTGATTAGCTATGGTTCATATAAAGTCAGGCTAACCGTTGGTTAGCTATGATGCATGTAGAGGTCAGGCTAATCACACGTAACAGCTATGGTTCATATAAATGGTCAGGCCGCACCCGACGTGAGATGTGGGGTGAGCTATGGTGCATATAAAGTTGGTTATGATCACATATCTACACTAAAGTACTCCCCAAACCCCCGACTGGTATAGTAGATCCAATCATGGTACGCTATGGCACGAGATTCCCTAGGAAGGTAGCAAATCTCCTCGGGAATCAGTGTCTGTACATGCACAAGATATCAAGGAAACAAGTCTTGTACAAGCTACACCATGAATAAGGAATAACATCTCATGACGAGATCCGTGTATACCAATCCGTGTAACCAATGTGTCCAGAACATGGATATTTACACTAGATACAGTGAACATAGGAGATATCATAAATTAGAAACTAATCAGAGAATGTACTCGCCTTGGGTCCTTAGCTGGTGAATACCGAGGTCCTGTTCCAGAGTGTCGCCTGGAGGAACCAACAGTCCTAATGACATATAATAAACAATACAATATTTGCATCAGAAGCTATACTAAACACACAAGCAAATACTAACTCAGGGGCTATGTCAGGCATGGGACTCAGTCAACTAGGGTCGTCTATTAGAGACATAGAAGTGTACACATTGTACTAACATATACATCAAATACATTTTGGTACGAAATAGATAAGTGTATTTATATATATCTTAAGTAATATTAATACTGTATGTTTTAATTACAATAGCTACTAGGAAATACGTTGTACAAGGTATTTTCATAAAAATAAGCCAAGTTAGAATTTTACTATATATACTAAATTCCAAGGTACAATGACTATGCTAATACATGAATTTAATTTATACTAGTATATATACTTTAAAATAAATAATACTTGTATATATATATAAACATAATAAATAATACTTGTATGTATATCTATATAAACATAGTTCATTGAAAAGGGATACAATACGTATTTATATTATACTATACCCATTTACATATAGAAATATATTTTTAAGTATATACATAAAATATATATATATATACATGTACATATTAAAATATACATGTACAGATATACAGATTATATTAAATATATATACATATACACTGTTAAATACATAAACAAATTAATCATTAATATACTTATACATATATACATGCACTAAATTAAATACATATACAATATATATATATATGTACCATTTATTTTATGTATAATATATATTAGTTGAACAACATTTATGTACCATATATACATGCCAAAATACGAGTTACAATATTATTAAAATATACCAAGACTAAACACCAATTTAATTTATACTATATGTATATAATTATACCAAATTATATTTATATATATATATATCAAATACATATTTGTACCTATACCATTACGTACACTAACACATATATATATATATATATACAGATAGTTTAATACATATACATTTAGTACGTATATAAAGAAATACGCAAGATGTATATATATATATATATATATATATAAAACATGTATACACAAATAAAAATATGCTATATACATATATTAACATACATATATATATAGGGAGAAAATATATGAACTTATATTCACAATTACACACATACACATAGACGTATACACTATTTATACTACACAAATACATACTTACATACATTGTATATATTTATACATGTATTGCTACCAAAGAGGGAAGAAGAAGAGGGAGAGGAGGAGCTTACAGCGGCTGTCGGGGTGGCTGGCCGACCGGCCAGAGGGGACTGTGAGCAGGCCAGCGGAAAGGGAGCAGCGCCGGAGAAGATCGTGAGGGAGGAGCAGCAGGGTCGGCTAGACGGGGAACTCGAGCGCGGGGATGAGCAGGCCGTGCGGGTTGGTGAAGGCAGTGGAGGGAAGTCGGGCCGGAGTTGGCAGCGCCGCCGGACGCGTCGAGGCAGCGAGGATGGGGAGGAGTCGTGCAAGGTGGTGGAGAACGGTTGGCCACCGGAGTGGGCAGGGTTCGGCCGGGGTACTGAACAGGAAGTCGGGGCTCTCGAGCAGCAGGGAGCCGGCTGCGGGGGACTCGGCCGGGCCGCCGGAGAGGAAGCAGGCTGGCGGAGGATGATCGTGCGGGGGAAGAAGGACGGAGGAAGCCGCCGGGTTGCACAGCGGGTGGAAGAGAGGGCCGCCGGGGTACTCCGCAGGGAGTCGGGCTCTCGGCCGGATGTATGGAGGTGCGGGGAACAGTGGGCGGAGCTCGGCGAGCCGCGCCGGAGCTGCTGGACAGGGGGAAGAACAGCGGTGAGATGGGGTCGGCCTGGCCGATCTCGGGGCTGACCGCCGAGGTTGGCCGGGTCGCCTGATGGCCGGCCGGAGGGCACAGGGAAGGGCTCGGGTATACAGTATGGGTGAAGATGGGATCCCCCCCCTTTTCTTCTATTTGAATTTTAAAAAACAAAGAAAGAAGAAGAAGGGAAGAAGAAGGAAGAAGGAGAAAAGAAGAAGAAGAAGAAGAGAAGGAAAAAATAGAAATGGGGCTACGGTTTGGGGAGGCTTGGGGTGTGTTTTCCTAGGTTAAATTTTTTTGGGATTAGGGCTTGATAGTACATTAAATAGGAGGGAGGGTGTGTAAATGAAAGGTGGGGATTGGCCCATTAATTGTGTGGTCCAGATTTGGTCATGGAGAATAATTGTTTTCATGAAAAGTAGAGGAGAAAAAATGTAATTTGGTCCACAAATAAATAACCTTTCCATTTGGTCTTGGACAATGGGGTGATGACACCTATAATTGAATAATTGCAACTTAGCCCCTTAAATTCGGGAAATTGCACAAACACAAGAAATGACGAAAATTTGGCTGGCGATTCGGGGTCCGGTGTTTTGTAGGGTCAGGGGGCACTGTAAGTTTGGTATGGCTCAATTGCAGGGCATTGGAATTAAATTGAGATTTTAGAATTGGTTTAAATAGTATCCTCAATTTAATTAGAATAAAATACAAGTTGTGTTCAACAATTAATTAGGAGTACATGGGGCCAAAATTTGGTCAGTCATCAATACCAATAATGAAGAAGACTCAGAACAGGATATTACCCTAATTTGGGCCGCACGAAAAATAGGTCAAGATGGCCTCCAATTTTCGATTGGAACGTACAACGATACAAAACAGGGATTTTAAAATAAACGTCCGCGACGATTTTTGTACGGCCAGAAATAATGCACAGGGAGCATAATTACGAGTTGTAAAATAGCAGAACTGAAGGCGGGCATGTCTAGGGCAAGATGGTGAAATTTGTTGGAAGACAGAAGTCAGGATACTGCTCCAAATATCGAAGCAAAAAGACAATACGCAATAATTAATTAAAGTACGGTAATTAATTACAATCTCCAAAATATTAAATTCTAACTAAAATAATAAAATCTAGAATTCTATAATTCGGACAGGTGGTCATCTACTGGGCTTCTAGGTCTAGTCTGCTAGCTCAAAACAAATGAACACTGTATATAATTATATTTAAGTTACACATCACACATAATTATTAAAATAAAAAATAAAAATATTATCATGCAATTTAATTAATTGTAACTATAATAATATCAAATATTATAAAAAGTCAAAAATACCCCTGTTTCCGGAATGTGGTAGTGACAGCGGCATGGAGTTAGGTTGTGTGTGCCTAGGTGGAGCTGCGTGAGGAGGTGTTACAGGAAGCGCATAGCTCTCAGTATTTCATATATCCAGGTGCCAATAAGATATATCGGGATATACGAGAGAGTGTATTGTGGTATGGCATGCAGTGGGAAGTGGCACAGTTTGTATCTAGATGCTTAGTGTGCCAGCAGGTGAAAGTCGAGAGGCAGAGGCCAGGAGGTTTACTTCAGCCATTACCCATTCTAGAGTGGAAGTGGGAGCATATTACTATGAATTTTGTGTCCGGACTTTCACGATCTCCAGGAGGGAAAGACGCGATTTGGGTCATCGTTGATAGGTTGACCAAGTCGGCCCACTTTTTGCCTTTTAAGGTGGGTTTGTCTACGGAGAAGCTGGCAGAGATGTATGTGAGACAGATCGTCAGGATACATGGAGTTTCCGTTAGCATAGTCTCGGATCGAGATAGTCATTTTATTTCTTATTTTTGGAGGAGTTTGTAGGCGAGTTTGGACACTCAGCTCAAGTTCAATACTACATATCATCCCCAGACAGATGGGCAGTCAGAGAGGACTATTCAGACTATCAAGGATATGTTGCGCACTTGTGTACTAGATTTTGGGGGTTCTTAGAAGGACCATCTCTATTTGGTAGAGTTTGCTTACAATAATAGCTACCAGGCAAGTATAGAGATGTCACCTTTTGAAGCTCTGTACGGTCGAAGATGTCGTACTCCCTTGTCATAGGACGATGTTGGAGAGAGAGTTTTGCTTGGGCCAGAGGTGGTTGTAGATGCAGCGAAGAAGGTTTAGTTGATTAGAGACAGACTTCGAGTGGTGCGAGACAGACAGCGGCATTGGGCCGATAGCCACCGAAGACTTTTGGAGTTTGAGATATAGTTTTAGATTTTTATTTTAAGCTTGTTATTGGCAGTTTGTTATAGATTAATTTCTTAAGATGGTATTTTATTCTAGGTGGGTGGTTTGGTGTTTCTGAGGATTTCTTCAATACGAGGCACGATTCGCTTCGGTGGAGGCGGGAAGCTTAGTCTGCGATTCATCGGACATTTTACTATTCTAGAAAGGGTTGGTGTTGTTGCTTATAGACTAGACTTGCCACCTGCATTGGAGGGAGTGCACAACGTGTTTTACTTATCGCAGTTGAGATGGTACATGGCAGATCCAAGTCATATATTGGATCAGTCGAAGATAGAGGTGGGCCCTACTCTTAGCTATCTAGAGTAGCTAGTTGAGATTCTAGATCAGAGAGAGAGAGAAGTTGCTGAGTGTCATGCCACGATCTCCCGTAAGCAAATCGGCCGTTCCCGCTAGGCGAGAATCACCGCGCCAGCGCTCCCGCGGAACGATCGCTTTGACCCATCTGGGCGTGATGCCGCACGAGCATGAACCGCTCCCGTGCAAGGCCGTGGTTCATTGGCTGGCGGTAATGGTTCTAAGCCACAGAGTCGTACAGATTGTCCGAGTGCAGCAGAATCATAAACGCATAGACGATTTGGTAACAGGTTCACTGAGTCGAAAATATAGCGGAAGCATCGAACAACACAAGTTAAAGTAAAATAACTCTTTATTGATATAAACAAGTGTCACAGGTGGCGTATAGCCGAGATTATAAGTCGCTCAAGCCTCTCCCTCTGAAACAATAAAAGCGTGCCAAGTGGCTACAATTATGGAATGATTATACAAGCGATGTTTAGGCAATGTTCACAATATTATGTCTTGTATATGTGCTTCAGTTCCAGACGCAGCGCTGCTTCAGAGTAATCTCCATGCCTTAGCACGCACAAAGGAGCATCCGCACCGAACGAGGTTCTTCCGCACCCTGCATACAATCTAGTGGATTATCAGTACATTGAATGCACTGGTGGGGAAGCTACTCGCCCGCTCGACAAATCCAAACACGTAATATAGGTTTCGTGCACCAACTATTATGTTGTCTTTCTAGTTGCCTTAGGATCAGTTTCGTGCAAAGATTGAATAGCCAAACTCGTGTGGCAGTGCGCCGTGCGACATGAGAGAAAATACGACGAGACTTACCAACTTACCATTTGTCCTTCCCTGTCAAAGGCAAATATTATTAATTCAAGCACGGGCAAGTATAAACATTCAAGGGCATTCATAATGAAAACCAAGGCAATAACATATGCAACACGAGAGTTGTTATATCAAGATCGTTCAGGTGTTCAGTTGTTCTTTGATGCGATGCAATGACTCGCACGCGGATAGCCACTAAGCGAGGATGACTTATCTATACGAACAGGAGTCGCTGGCATAGCCATAAAGGACAGGTGTAGCACATGAAAGAAAATAAAATGCTATGCACGGATCAGGAGCGCTACAGGTCATTCCTTTCGAGGCAGGCGGCTACTTAGTCTGGGAGCAAGAATGGCGTGAAGGTTATGTTCACAGGCGCTACACGCCATTCTGCCCGAAGCAGACAGACTAACAGGGTTCCTGTCCGGATCGGATCAGCCCGGTACCCCAGAGACCGTCAGCAGGAATAAAGATCCAAAAATCTTACCTGTTATCAAGTTGTCCGCGACATGCTGGTCTCTATCATCAGGTCTCAGGTCAGGCGCAGGAACAAGTTTGAGGCAGGATATATATATATGGAACAAGTTATATGGAACAAGTTATATGGAACAAGTTTGAGTCAGGATATATATATATGGAACTTGTTGAGGCAGGATCGTTCATATTAGTGTATCGATTTGGCAGGCCAATTGATTCAGTAGTTTTGCTCCACGAGCTATGATTCTGGGATTCATTCAATCCTGGTGCAAATTCCCTGGTTCGGGAATTGCCTTAGCGACCCAACAATCCCAGATACTTTCAGGTTCATGTATGCATGGAACGACTACTTAGTAGTCTCTCGGGGTTTGGATAAAAAAAAGGCAACATACAAGCAGACAAGCATGCAATTGTATAAACACAAGTATTCACATTAGCTCGGGCCCGAAGGTAAGCCGATGAGTGAGATCATAAGGTACTTAGCATGCGCGGGTCTGAATATAATCAATATTTCAATTTCCATGTTCTAGCACAAGCAATACAAGTCAGGATTATTCCCTTAGCTAGGTGCGTTGTATTCTTATTATCATGCCGGGGTGATTCACCTAGCGACTAGCATGTATCATTCCCGTGCTGGCTAAGCAAAGACAAGTTTACCGTAGCCACCCACCTTAGCGATGATTCGCCTCGGTTGAGCGATACGCCAAGCGAGCCTCAAAAAGCCTAAGCTGGATTCCTGTAGGGACAAGTCTGGATATTCTTTGCCTTAAACGAGTATTCTCGCCTGAGCAAAGCGGGTCGAGATATTGCACTTTTTTCGTTTGAATCGGCAATCCGCTTGAGCGGAACGGGGTGTTACACTGAGGAACCAGACTATTCCTTTGGTACGCATCGCATGGAGGCATCACTCTCCAGGGGAGTTTACCTGGGAGAGAGAGGATGAAATGCGAGAGCGTTATCCATATTTGTATGTGCCTTAAGGTATGTTCTTTCATAGTTAAGTTCTGTTCATTTGTTATGATCTGTTAGGGGGTAGTTTTCGTCTTTGAATTTCGAGTACAAAATTATTTTAAGGGGGTAGACTTGTCACTACCATATTTTCTAGGAAAGGGTATTTTAGTAATTTCATAATTAATTAAATATTATGCATATTAAATATTTAATTGTTGTATTATTTAATTATTGTTAGATGTTAGTTATTTATTTTGGACTTGTTTTAGTGGACCTAACTAGTTTAGTTAGACTCATGGACCAACATGTATTAATTATTAGAATTGAGCCCAACTAGAAAGCCACTTGATTAGGAGGATGATTAATTTAATTAAACCATTAGACTAGAAGCTTTCCTCCTTAAATATTTCTTTATGTGATACCCCAAGGGGTATAATGGACATTACATAGTGACTTAAGGAAGGGGTAAGGGGGGCCGTCCTATTAAAGAAGAGAGGGAAAGTTTTTCTCTCCTCTTTTCATTTGAAAACTAGATCTAGAATTTTTTTCAACCAAATTTATTTATTCCACATCATTTTCTATACCAAATTTTACCCTAATTCCTTCCAAAATCACCATTGGAGACTAGATGTGCAAGAATCTAGAAGGAGGAAGCAAGGATCTACAAAGAGGAGCAAGGATCTATAAGTTGGAGGCCAATTTTATCAAATTTGGAGGTTATATTGGGAATCCATCTCCCAAAAGGTACAATTCAGTTGTTTCCCTTAATTTAGGTCCTAAATATGAGATTTAACCATGATAAATCAACCAATATGCATAGGCTACCAATAAGATTTGGTTTTGTGTTCATAGGAGGCCTATTGAGAAAGTTATGGTACTTTTGTGTCAATTTTGGGGAAATTCCGAGATTTGACACTTGTTGTGTGTGTCAATTGGTCCTATAGATCAATTTGGCATGTGCTTGTGTGTTTGGGGTTAGTATCGTGTTCACAATTGGGTACTTGTAGGTCGTATCCTAGAAATTTGGTGAAACGTGTTAATTTGGGGGTTTTTCCTATAACGCTCCATAATCGCACGGTGCGTTACGCTGAGTCGGATTGAATGAGGCAATAGTTGGTTATATTTTGATTTGTTGGATTTGGGAACAAGTATTGACTTGAGTTTATTTCACATACAGATTGATAGCGGAGTTCGATGGGAATCAGGTGTTCGTTCAGAGCAGTACTGGGATAGTTGGATTGGAGCGATAATGCCGTCTTCCTTAGTCCGATCGGTCAGATGATTTGGACAGCACGACCTACTCGCACGGTCATACCAGTTGAGTAGATCGTGCTTTGCATCGAACCACGGGTTCAAGGGATCGGCCGTATCGACAGGACATGATGCTTAACGGAATCAAACTATGTGAGTGGGCTCTGTCCCTTCTCCTCTACTCCTTTATGCCTAATAATATGGAACACACGTAATGGCTTGAACACTTAGACTAGAACTTGGAAATTACTACACTAGGCATGCATAGAGTGTACGTCGTTTGCTTGGATAGGTTTGTGGCTTGAATTGGTTTTCGCGTTGGGTAATTGGAGCTAGAGTTGGATAATATTTGGGGCATGTCACGACCCGCACCCGGAATTTGGGCATGAGTCATGGGTACGTCCAGCCTACGCCGCAGCATCGGCAGTAGAACGCTGTCTAGGTCACAAACATAGTATATCCTGTCAATAGTCTCAACTCCGTACGGAGGACAATGATAAATAAATCACAGTTCTATAATATACTCAATCACAACTATAACATAATGGCACGATGAGAATTGAAAAGAATTCTAATAAAAACCAACCATAATAAGTCCAACTCAAATCCTGGGTCTAAATGACCTCACAAAGTCATAAAATAATTAATACAACTCAGTCTCAGTCTAAAACAATAAATGCAGAAAAGTAATCTAAGAACAGGCTGGTAAGTTTTCCTCTAGGATAGGCACCTCCTCTGGGATTTCTGGAGTGAAATCTCCCTCTATTCCTGGGCCGTAATGAGTGGGGCAAAAGTCCTCCAGGTCCTCTGAAAATGTTGTTATCCAGTCAGGATTGGAGCGAAGCACAAGCACTAACAGCAGTTTCATTAAATTGACAAAATCTATAAACAGTGTAAGAGATACAAGATGGAAATAAATGCTAAAACTGAGAAGTACAGGAGAAAATGAAATAGACCATAGAGCATCTAGCAATGAACAATAAACAGTGAATGCTAGAACAAATGTATCTGAATAAAGATAAAACATCTAGCTATGTGTTTGAAATATTAGTTTATTATGTGATCGGCTTGGGACTAGATCAGACTGGTTATATATGATTAGCTATGATTCTTGAAAGTCAGGCTAACCATATGGTTAGCTATGATGCATGATAATGGTCAGGCTAATCATATATAACAGCTATGAAGCATGATGATGGTCAGGCCGCACCCGACGTGAGAAGTGGGGTGAGCTATGATGCATGGCAAGGATTTGGATATGATCACATAATCTACTAATAATTCCCCATCCCCAGCTAGCACGGTGGATTCCAATCACGACTCCTCATGATGGGGATCTAGGGTGCTAACTCGTGTATCCACAGTGTCGGAATCAAGTATGTAATACACTACAATTTATAGAAGTGATCAACAATGAAAACTGTCAGAGAATGTACTCGCCTGTGGTCCTGAGCAAAGTGTGAGGGTCGATGCCCAAGATGAAATCACAATGACCTATTTATGGAAATTCAATGTCAGATATTAAATCAGAAGGATAACATACTTAATTAAATAAAAGATGGGGTTTCTAGGTCAACTCTGAAGTTTACTGGTCCATACTAGGTCCACTAGTCAAATTTTATATCATACTAAGGATACCTAACTCATACTAGTTAATAACTTAACTAGTAACTTAATACCTATTTGGTATCTAACCTTACCTACTATACATGATACCAATTAACCAATGCTAAATATAATTGATTTTATACCCATAGGTACTCACAACCAAACTGCTACAACACAGCATATTGCCCACACACACTGCTCTGTTTTTTTCCCCTTGCTGAAAACACTCTCACCTAGCTATCTAACACACAGACACACACTGCTCACAGAATTTTGGAATACTCACACAAAACACAGTCCTCACAAATCACTCACAGGTTCCAGGATACTGCTACATATAGATTTCTGCACTGAAATTATAATTCCTATCTACTGATACCTATTAACACATCTACATAGTATACACCCTGACACACAGCCATACTCACTGAACCTAACTAGTACACCTACAGTTCTATGGAGACTGGCACAGCTCACTCACTCTTAGTCCTCACACAGCCACATGTATCCATTTCCCCACAAGTCTCTGATCCCCTAATTCTATATACTAGATACACTAACTGACAGTATACACACACACACCCCTCTATAACAACACACACACACACAGGCACTCTACACCAATACAACATACACACAGGTAAAACTGACACAGGAACTCACACACACAACTCACTGAACTTAACACCAACTCACTCTATACACACATATACCATCTACACATACACACACATGTGCACACAGCTGATACCTGATACACAAGCACAGGTAAACACACAGGCACTCACTGAGAATACACTGCTAAGACTTAATTCTACACACACACTTATACTACTTGCTCCCCTTAACCCAAATAACTGATACACAGACATTGTTCATAGACACACAGGAATTGGAGAAAACCTGGACACACAGGTATATATCTAACACTGAATATTGGTAGATACACAGAATTGAATATTGAAACACACAGGTTCTATCCCACTCACCTTCATGGATACCAAGCTCTAACCATCTAATACCATGTTCAGTCCACCCCATCTGGACTGATACTCAAACTGATACCAACACAGTTTACAGATACTTAAAACCCCAGTTTTGGGATATCACACACTGCTGTATATTAACCATCTACACCAATGGACTTAAACATGCAACTCACCATTAACACAAACACCCCCCAGCTATACTCCCAACCCGACTGCTCTGTTCACACAGCTCCACAACTCCTCACTTAACACACAGTACACAAAACTGCACAGTTACACATAAATCTCGACTGCACAGGGAATCCCCCTCTACAAAACACACAGCTATATATACTCTACAACCATAGATATAGATAGAAACACACATCAAATCTATAAACCTATGTATAAATATATATATATACATCAAACATAGCAAGATTCGAATAGATCTAAAACTAAACACCCTACTAAACATATCACCAAGCACAAGAAGTGCAGAAAGATGAATTTACATAAGAACACATGAGAAACCCAAAACAAAACCCTAAATCAATATCTAACCTACACGTAGGAGGGTGAAATCAGTCTATAAACAACCACCTAGGGTTAGGGTTCCTGATAATTGGGGAAAACCCCATATTGGTCACCAAAACCTAATCAAAAACCCTAAAATTCGAATTACACAGCAAGGGGTTCCCTAATGGCCAATAATCGACAGAAAAACAGAGATTACATGTATAAAATGGGGTTTTACCTGCAGGGATGGTTTCTTCACTGAGGTTCTTCTTCTTCAAGGCTTCCTGACCCACGTTCCTTGCTTTGGAGGAGGAGAAAATGGAAGCCCTAGGTTTAATCTCAAAAAATGGGGTGGGGAGATGGTTTCTCTAGATGGAGGCTAGGGTTTCTCTTTTCTACATGAAGGATGGCTTTGTGAGAAGCTTCCTTTTTATATTAAACCTAGTTTTAGGGTTTCCATGCATAGTTTTTAGGTTAAACCCCCTGGCCCTCTCATGTAGAACCTAATAGACTCAGGTTAAGTCAGTCTAGGGTTTTGAGGGTTCCATCCTAATTTACAATTCTAGGGTTTTGCTAGAATAGGGTTTACAAATTAGGGTTTGGTCATTAGGGTTTGCCCTAATGCGTTCTAGAGTTTGACCTAAAATCAAATATCACTAATAATAATATAATTAGTTTATAAAACTCAGCAATTAATTAAATACATAATTATTTAAATAGTTAAATTACACAAATGCCCTTATATGGAAATGTGGTAGTGACAAGTCTACCCTCCTAAAAGAAATTTCGTCCCCAAAATTGGACTGAACTGGAACAAGAGTGAAATCAGAAAAGGAATATACCTCAAGTCTAGAAGAGATACGGGTATTGCTCGCGCATTTCGTCCTCTCTCTCCCAGGTCGACTCCCCTGGAGAGTGATGTCTCCATGCTACGCGAACCAAGGGAATAGTTTGGTTCCGCAACACCTTCTCTCTGCGGTCCAAGATCTCTACGGGCTGCTCAGGGTAGCTGAGCGTCGGACCAACCTCAATCTCTGAGTGATCAAGTACGTGACTAGGGTCTGCCACGTACCGTCTCAGCTGCGACACGTGAAACACATCATGCACTCCCTCTAGTGCAGGCGGCAAGTCTAGTCTATACGCCACTGCACCTATCCTTGCAAGAATACCGAAAGGTCCGATGTAGCGTGGGCTAAGCTTTCCGCCTCTGCCAAAACGAATCATTCCACGCGTCGGAGAAATTCGTAGGAATACTAGATCGCCAACCTAAAACAAAACAGTCTCAGCACGCAATCTAAACAAACAACAAATACAACCAGAAAACAATAATCTATACCTGAAACTCAAGGGGTCTACGGTGGCTGTCGGCCCAATGCCGCTGTCTGTCCTGCGCCACTCGCAGTCTGTCTCTGATGAGTTTCACCTTTTCTGCTGCATCCACGACCATTTCTGGTCCTAGCAAGGCTCTCTCTCCAACGTCGTCCCACGATAGCGGTGTACGACACCTCCGTCCATAAAGAGCCTCAAAATGTGACATTTCGATGCTGGCCTGGTAGCTGTTGTTGTAAGCGAACTCTACCAGGTGCAGATGATCCTCCCAAGAACCTCCGAGATCTAAAACGCAAGTGCGTAGCATATCCTCGAGAGTCTGAATAGTCTGTTCGGACTGCCCGTCTGTCTGGGGGTGGTATGCAGTACTGAACTTGAGCTGGGTGCCCAAGCTAGCCTGCAGACTCCTCCAGAAGTAGAAAGTGAAACGGCTATCCCGATCCGAGACGATGCTCACAGGAACTCCATGAAGTCTAACAATCTGTCGCACGTACATCTCTGCTAGCCTCTCTGTCGACGTGCCCACTTTGAAAGGTAAGAAATGGGCTGATTTGGTCAACCTGTCCACGATGACCCAAATCGCGTCCTTCCCTCCTGGAGAACGTGGAAGCCCTGAAACGAAATCCATGGTCACGTGCTCCCATTTCCATTCTGGAATCGGTAAAGGTTGAAGCAAACCCCCTGGCCTCTGCCGGTCTGCCTTTACCTGCTGGCACACTAGACACCGAGATACGAAGCGTGCTACCTCGCGCTTCATTCCATACCACCATACGTGCTCCCTCAAGTCTCGATTCATCTTGTTGGCACCGGGATGCATCGAGTACTGAGAGCGGTGTGCCTCCTGTAGAACCTCCTCGCGCAGCTCCCCGCTCGGCACACACATCCTCGTGCCGTGCCGTAAGGAACCATCCTCTGCGATAGTAAAGTCGTTCGACAATCCTGTCTGAACCTGTGCCCTGATACTCCTCAGAGCCTCATCCTCGTACTGCGCAGCTCTGATCCTGTCCATCAGTTCGGACTGTATCTGCAATCCCCACATCTGAATCTCAGTACCAGGAACTAACACCTCAATCTCCAAGCTCTCCAAATCAGCCAACAAATGCCTATCTGTCGTCAAGTACATAGCCGTCGGATACCTGCTCAAGGCATCGGCGACTATGTTAGCCTTCCCTGGATGGTACTGCAATGAGATGTCGAAGTCCTTCATCAGCTCCAACCACCTCCTCTGCCTCATGTTCAGCTCCTTCTGTGTGAATACGTACTTCAAGCTCTTGTGGTCTGTGAAGATTTCCACACGCTCTCCGTACAGGTAATGTTTCCACAGCTTTAGAGCGAAGATAACTGCCGCCAACTCTAAATCGTGGGTGGGGTAGTTCTTTTTATGAGGGCGTAACTGCCTGGAAGCATAGGCAATTACCTTCCCGTGCTGCTGAAGAACACATCCCAGACCCTTCCCTGAAGCATCACTGTAGATGGTGAAACCACCTGTCCCTGCTGGCAACGTCAAAATTGGAGCTGTCGTCAACCTCTTCTTCAGCTCATCAAATGCAGCCTGGCACTCCTCCGTCCAAACAAAATCCACATCCTTCCTAGTCAGTCTAGTCATCGGCGCTGCAATCTTGGAGAAGTCTTGTACAAACCTCCTGTAGTATCCTGCTAGTCCGAGAAAACTCCTGATCTCAGCTACCGAACTGGGGGTAGCCCACGACTCCACTGCCTCAATCTTCTTTGGGTTTACCGAAATTCCGTCACCCGATACCACATTCCCAAGAAATTCGACCTTGTCAAGGAAGAATTCACACTTAGAGAGTTTTCCGTACAGCTTCTCCCTCCTGAGAGTCTCTAAGACCAATCTCAGGTGCTCTTCGTGCTCCTCCGGTGTCTTGGAATACACAAGAATATCGTCGATGAACACCACCACGAACTTGTCAAGGTACTGGTGGAACACCTTGTTCATCAAGTTCATGAATACTGCTGGTGCATTGGTTAAACCAAATGGCATCACCATGAACTCAAACTGGCCGTATCTGGTCCGAAAAGCTGTCTTCGGCGTGTCTTCCTTCTTCACCTTCACCTGGTGATAGCCTGATCTCAAATCTATCTTTGAAAACACCCTCGCCCCGCTCAACTGGTCGAAAAGATCATCTATCCTCGACAGCGGGTACTTGTTCTTGATAGTGATATTGTTCAAAGCTCTATAATCAATGCACATGCGCACCGTGCCGTCCTTCTTCGGTACGAACAATACCGGAGCTCCCCATGGTGATGAACTGGATTTGATGAAGCCTTTGTCCTGCAGCTCCTCAACTTGCTTCTTCAGCTCTGCCAGCTCGCTGTTGTTGACTCTATAGACATGTTGTGAAATGGGCTCCGCTCCTGGAACCAAGTCTATAGAGAATTCAACATCTCTGTCTGGCGGCAAACCTGGCAACTCTTCTGGAAATACATCCAGGAATTCCGCTATCAGAGGATGTGGCAACTCCTCTTCTTCTGCCCTGGCTCCGCAAAATGTGCTCCTGCTCTGTTCCGCTGCTCCTCTGACTACCTCAAACTCCGGCTCTTCTGGTGGTCTAAACAATACTCTGCCTCCATAACAATCTATAGTAGCATGATGCCTACTCAACCAGTCCATTCCGAGTACAATGTCGTACCCTGGAAGTGGCATGACGAGTAAACTCACGCTCAAGTCTCGGCCTCCTACTGACACTCTCCGGTCCTTGCAGTGATCACGAACTAGGATAATACCTCCCCCAGTCATGATCTTGCAAGTCCTAGCTAATGGTTCTGTCTCTAAATGATGTTGAAGTGCATATGATACGGACACAAAACTATGGGAAGCGCCAGAATCGAATAAGGTAAATGCAGGAATACATTCGAGAAGAACCGAACCTGTGATCAAGTCTCCTGCTGGCTCGATCTCCTCGACTGCTATGGCGTATGCTCGCCCCTGGGGTGCACCTCTCTGCTGCTGATGCTGGGCAAACTTCTGATGTTGTGGTGGAAGTGGTCCCCTCTGTTGTTGGCCTCCTGGTGCGGTAGGCACCCTGTCTGATCCTCTCTGGGCGGCTGCTCCACCCTGACCTGGACGAAAGGTAGGACAATCCTTCAGCTGGTGTGTCGTCGATCCACAGAATAGACATGAGCCCAATCTCTTCCTGCAGATATCTCTAGTATGTCCCATATTCCCGCAGTAAGCACACTGGATGGCGGGCTGGTTCTGTCTCTGTTGCTGCTGCTGGACCTGCCCTCGGGCTGGTGCCTGATGCTGCTGCTGAAAGGGTCTCTGCTGTTGCTGCTGAAAGTGTGGACGCTTGCCCGGTCCCGTACTACTGTTTGCTCCTCCGGAACCATCGCGTCCCCTCTTGGGCCTGAGGCCCAAGTCGTCCTCGGCTACTTGGGCATCCATCAATATGCCCTCGTAGGTAGCTGTGCGACGTCCCGACGTGCGAGACTTGATCTCCCTTGTCAGCCCTTTTCTGAATTTCTGGGCCCTGTCCCCCGGATCTCTAATCATCGATGGCGCGAAGCGGCTCAGGCGGGAAAACTCCGCGGCATACTCGTCGACGGACGAGCTCCCCTAGGCTAAGTCATGGAACTGACTCTCCAAAGCTCCCAGGGCGACATCAGGAAAGAACTTTTCTTTGAAGAGCTCCTTGAAAGCTTCCCAAGTGAGTCCTCTGCGCAAGAGTCTCGGCTCCGTGCGAAACCATGTCAGGGCAATGTCGAACATCTAGCTGCCAGCGGCCTCGATCTGGAGCGCCTCTGGAAGCTGCGCCAAACGCAAGTTCCTCTCGATGTCCTCTAGCCAATCATCGGCGTAGAGTATCCCTTCTGTCCCCTTGAACTCCCGAGGCATCATCCTCTTGAAGTCCACAATGGTGCCCGGCCTCTGTTGTTGCTGACCAGGTTGTTGTTGCTGCTGAGTGACTCTCTCCACAGCCTGGAGAGCCACTTGGTGAGCATTCTCCATGTTCACCCTCATCATCTCTGTCTGGGCCTGATGTGCCTCAGCCTGCACTCTCTGGGCCTCTGCCGACGTCCTCTGGGCGTCGACCATGCCCTGAATCAAAGCGAACATCTGTGCTCCATCGACGGGCACACCTCCTGGATGCTGAACTGGTGGTGGTGGTGCCGTCGTGGCTGTGGGGACCCTCTGAACTGGTGGTGGAGGACCCCCGAATGCTACAGACACTCCCACATGTACTGGAGATGTAGGAGGTGCTGCTGATGTCTGTCTGGCAGCGCGAGAGGTGGCAGACCTCTCTGAATCTGCTGCTCCGAGTCTCTGGGACCTTCTTGGCGGCATCCTGAAGACAGATCGAAAGAATCAATTAAAGCAATAGATACGATATCATCAAGGAAGGACAGTAAATTTCTAAAGGAAAATCATTAAGAGTAATGTCATAAGAATCAGAATTTCCTAATTGTGATTGAGCATATCCTCGGCCTAAATCCTATTTCCTAAAACAGGCTCGCAGTAGTACAACTAAGTTGTCGCACTACCACGACACCGTACAACTTACGAAGCGAGACCTGCATGGGCCACCACTAAAAACGTGTCACGACCCGCACCCGGAATTTGGGCATGAGTCGTGGGTACGTCCAGCCTACGCCGCAGCATCGGCGGTAGAACGCTGTCTAGGTCACAAACATAGTATATCCTGTCAATAGTCTCAACTCCGTACGGAGGACAATGATTAATAAATCACAGTTCTATAATATACTCAATCACAACTATAACATAATGGCACGATGAGAATTGAAAAGAATTCTAATAAAAACCAACCATAATAAGTCCAACTCAAATCCTGGGTCTAAATGACCTCACAAAGTCACAAAATAATTAATACAACTCAGTCTCAGTCTAAAACAATAAATGCAGAAAAGTAATCTAAGAACAGGCTGGTAAGTTTTCCTCTAGGATAGGCACCTCCTCTGGGATTTCTGGAGTGAAATCTCCCTCTATTCCTGGGCCGTAATGAGTGGGGCAAAAGTCCTCCAGGTCCTCTGAAAATATTGTTATCCAGTCAGGATTGGAGCGAAGCACAAGCACTAACAGCAGTTTCATTAAATTGACAAAATTTATAAATAGTGTAAGAGATACAAGATGGAAATAAATGCTGAAACTGAGAAGTACAGGAGAAAATGAAATAGACAATAGAGCATCTAGCAATGAACAATAAACAGTGAATGCTAGAATAAATGTATCTGAATAAAGATAAAACATCTAGCTATGTGTTTGAAATATTAGTTTATTATGTGATCGGCTTGGGACTAGATCAGGCTGGTTATATATGATTAGCTATGATTCTTGAAGGTCAGGCTAACCATATGGTTAGCTATGATGCATGATAATGGTCAGGCTAATCATATATAACAGCTATGAAGCATGATGATGGTCAGGCCGCACCCGACGTGAGAAGTGGGGTGAGCTATGATGCATGGCAAGGATTTGGATATGATCACATAATCTACTAATAATTCCCCATCCCCAGCTAGCACGGTGGATTCCAATCATGACTCCTCATGATGGGGATCTAGGGTGTTAACTCGTGTATCCACAGTGTCGGAATCAAGTATATAATACACTACAATTTATAGAAGTGATCAACAATGAAAACTGTCAGAGAATGTACTCGCCTGTGGTCCTGAGCAAAGTGTGAGGGTCGATGCCCAAGATGAAATCACAATGACCTATTTATGGAAATTCAATGTCAGATATTAAATCAGAAGGATAACATGCTTAATTAAATAAAAGATGGGGTTTCTAGGTCAACTCTGAAGTTTACTGGTCAATACTAGGTCCACTAGTCAAATTTTATATCATACTAAGGATACCTAACTCATACTAGTTAATAACTTAACTAGTAACTTAATACCTATTTGGTATCTAACCTTACCTACTATACATGATACCAATTAACCAATGCTAAATATAATTGATTTTATACCCATAGGTACTCACAACCAAACTGCTACAACACAGTATATTGCCCACACACACTGCTCTATTTTTTTCCCCTTGTTGAAAATACTCTCACCTAGCTATCTAACACACAGACACACACTGCTCACAGAATTTTGGAATACTCACACAAAACACAGTCCTCACAAATCACTCATAGGTTCCAGGATACTGCTACATACAGATTTCTGCACTGAAATTATAATTCCTATCTACTGATACCTATTAACACATCTACACAGTATACACCCTGACACACAGCCATACTCACTGAACCTAACTAGTACACCTACAGTTCTGTGGAGACTGGCACAGCACACTCACTCTTAGTCCTTACACAGCCACATATATCCATTTCCCCACAAGTCTCTGATCCCCTAATTCTACACACTAGACACACTAACTGACAGTATACACACACACACCCCTCTATAACAACACACACACACACAGGCACTCCACACCAATACAACATACACACAGGTAAAACTGACACAGGAACTCACACACACAACTCACTGAACTTAACACCAACTCACTCTATACACACAGATACCATCTCCACACACACACACATGTGCACACAGCTGATACCTGATACACATGCACAGGTAAACACACAGGCACTCACTGAGAATACACTGCTAAGACTCAATTCTACACACACACTTATACTACTTGCTCCCCTTAACCCAAATAACTGATACACAGACATTGTTCATAGACACACAGGAATTGGAGAAAACCTGGACACACAGGTATATATCTAACACTGAATATTGGTAGATACACAGAATTGAATATTGAAACACACAGGTTCTATCCCACTCACCTTCATGGATACCAAGCTCTAACCATCTAATACCATGTTCAGTCCACCCCATCTGGACTGATACTCAAACTGATACCAACACAGTTTACAGATACTTAAAACCCCAGTTTTGGGATATCACACACTGCTGTACATTAACCATCTACACCAATGGACTTAAACATGCAACTCACCATTAACACAAACACCCCCCAGCTATACTCCCAACCCGACTGCTCTGTTCACACAGCTCCACAATTCCTCACTTAACACACAGTACACAAAACTGCACAGTTACACATAAATCCCGACTGCACAGGGAATCCCCCTCTACAAAACACACAGCTATACATACTCTACAACCATAGATATAGATAGAAACGCACATCAAATCTATAAACCTATGTATAAATATATATATATACATCAAACATAGCAAGATTTGAATAGATCTAAAACTAAACACCCTACTAAACATATCACCAAGCACAAGAAGTGCAGAAAGATGAATTTACATAAGAACACATGAGAAACCCAAAACAAAACCCTAAATCAATATCTAACCTACACGTAGGAGGGTGAAATCAGTCTATAAACAACCACCTAGGGTTAGGGTTCCTGATAATTGGGGAAAACCCCATATTAGTCACCAAAACCTAATCAAAAACCCTAAAATTCGAATTACACAGCAAGGGGTTCCCTAATGGCCAATAATCGACAGAAAAACAGAGATTACATGTATAAAATGGGGTTTTACCTGCAAGGATGATTTCTTCACTGAGGTTCTTCTTCTTCAAGGCTTCCTGACCCACGTTCCTTGCTTTGGAGGAGGAGAAAATGGAAGCCCTAGGTTTAATCTCGAAAAATGGGGTGGGGAGATGGTTTCTCTAGATGGAGGCTAGGGTTTCTCTTTTCTACATGAAGGATGGGTTTGTGAGAAGCTTCCTTTTTATATTAAACCTAGTTTTAGGGTTTCCATGCATAGTTTTTAGGTTAAACCCCCTGGCCCTCTCATGTAGAACCTAATAGACTCAGGTTAAGTCAGTCTAGGGTTTTGAGGGTTCCATCCTAATTTACAATTCTAGGGTTTTGCTAGAATAGGGTTTACAAATTAGGGTTTGGTCATTAGGGTTTGCCCTAATGCGTTCTAGAGTTTGACCTAAAATCAAATATCACTAATAATAATATAATTAGTTTATAAAACTCAGCAATTAATTAAATACATAATTATTTAAATAGTTAAATTACACAAATGCCCTTATATGGAAATGTGGTAGTGACAGGGCAGTTGGAGTAACAAATGGAATTATGCTTGGACAGTTGAAAATATCTTGGTTGGAACATCGGGTAATTCGGGCGAGCGAGCGTGCATCCGTACACGAGTATAACTTGGGCGCTTTGTCAAGCAAAGTGTGCAGTTATGGTTCAAAACCGAACAACTGCATCGGCAAGGGCATTGTGCCACTGTTGGGGCATTGTACCATGGGATTGTTCTGAGCGAGGGGTGTTGCACCAATTGGAACACTGTGTCAAGAAGCGACATTGTGCCTTGGGAATAACTTGAGATTTGTGCCTTGGGCTATATGTTGGAGAATGGTTATTGATATTTCGTTATGGGTATTTAGTTAGATTTTGGTTGGATGAGTCTAGGATCGCTTCGTGGGACGAGAATGTTCGATCCTCTCGTCATACCTACTTGGTGTCTGCATGTCACGAACAACCTGTGTTGCACAGGGTTTCGTCTCCTAGAACGAGATAGGCTCCGGAGCACCGAGACCGTTCGGCCATGGAGGAGACAATGGTAACGTGCCTTGGGCGCGTGTCGACAGTTCAATACGACCAGGCGGACTAGCTACTCGGTCTGGATCGGGTAGAACTGCACTTGATCAGTCCAATCAAAGTCCTTTATGGCTTGTCTTGTGACTTCATATAGATAAGAGTTGGTTTGCTTTACTTTGGTTTGGTTTGTGCTTTCGCGTAGGAGGCGGCCACCTTGCCTCGGCAAGAGTGTGCATATCGAGATTGGATTTTGGTTTGGTTTGAGGATGGATAGTAAGGCTTGGAAATGGTTTGATAGATTCTCGTGTTGCTTGGGTTTGAGTAGGACGGTTTGCATGTTAGTTTTCTTCGTGTTGGTTATATATTGCTTGTCGATTGGCTTGACTTGAATGATTGCATGCTTAACCTGCTTTACAGTTTTCCTTAACATGTCATACCCTATGCTATGAAACGAATCTATGATTTAACTAGAAAGATCACCATATAACTGTTTGCATTCACTATTTTACTTAATGTCGCCTTAGACGAGTGGGTTACCCCGCTCACTAGTACGACTGTGTACTAACCCACATTTGTGGGTAATATTTCAGCTACACAAGTGTAGTGGCGCTGCTTGGATATACGGGACATAATGTAGGAACGATGAGTAACTTTGTGGGCTAGAGAAAGAGCAAGAATATTACAATCGCCTTTATGGCATTTCATTTGGATCCTATCGAGAACTTTGCTGTGTATACTCTGATGTGTGCTTGGTACATAACACTTGACTTTCGCTGTAACTTGGTCGTTTCGTTGATAACTTTAGTGTTTGACAATATCGCCTTGTACGAGCGCAACTCCAGGTTCGTACGGTATCACGTCCTGATGAGAATAATTGTCCTACGGGAGCGCTGCAACGTGGTGATTCACGTTCAGCAGGGACTATTGAGATTGCGGGAGATTGGGGCATGATAAATTGGTATCAGAGCGCCTGGTTCTTTTTCTCAGACTTGGTCCTTCGCTTCATCACAAACTCTAAATAGCTTTCGTGTGTCATTTAGCTCTTGGCTCTACTCAGTGCTGCATTGGATCTTTCATGCAATGAGTCTATATATTGCTAGTTGTGGCTGCATGTTGTTCTTGGTTGTGTTGCTTTTGTTGGTGTTTGTAAGATCGCTTAGCATCGTTAGGCGTTATTGCATTCGTGCAGCAAGTTGGGTGGCATTGTTGCATTTGTGCAGCAAGTTGAGAGGTATGTCATTGCTTAGGTTGGCTTGGCTTGTCATTCGGGGAGTTTCTGATTGCATCAGTGGATCAGTTGGTTGGCAGACAAGATTGGTTATGAGGCATATTGTGAGTAGAAGCATTGGATTAAGAATGGATCGTTGCACGAGTTGCTCATGTAGCGAATGTGTTGGATAAAAGTTTGAATTTTGGCTGGGTATATCACATAGAGCATTGGCTGAGCATGTTTGAGTTTAGCTTGGGAATATCAGGATAGCATTGCACGAGTTGCTCGTACAATAAATATAAGGAACAGTTGGGTATTGGGTTAGATTACCTGGAAGAGAGCTCGATGCACGGGATTGCTCGTGTTGCGAAAGTATTAGACGGTTTGAGAAAAGCTGGAAGTATTTAGAATAGAACATTGCACAAGTTGCATAGCGAGATTGATGGAAAGAGTTGGATGGTTAAAGCATTGGCTGAGTTTCATGTCAGACTTGAGTTGGGGATGGTAGGATCACGCATAAGGGATGGTTCGAACGAATTTTGGATTTGTGCAAAGGAATCGTAATACGAGTAGCGACTGGATTCGGAGTGGTATATGGGATACTACATAGTGAGCAAGGCATTGAAATATTTTGGATGGACATTAATGGAAATTGCCTCAACAGACTCGGTTAACAGGAATATAAGTTGGTTGGTACAAATCGGCTGAGTTGGAAAGAATAAAAATGGAGCAAGGGAATATTGAGTTGAGAAATCGAGAACAGACTTGTGCAAATTATAGTATCATTAGACTTGGGTGATGGGCAAGATCGGAATAAACAAATGGAAAGAGTATTTGGAATTTGAAGTATTGAGGCAGACCAAGCATTACAAACAGTTGAGATTGTTCAGATGGAAAGCCAAATATCATAGTTCGCTTGCAAGATTTGAAAGTTCGGTGGAGCATTCGTGAATGCAAAGAGAGAGTTGAGCATGAGGAATGAACAGTTGGGATACGCTTGAGCAAAGCCATGGGTGGATCGGAGGATAAGCGAGCACGGACTACGAAATTATGGAAACACATTGGAGCATTTGGTTGAGAAATAAAAAATGACTTGGTTTGGAGGGGCAATGCGATGGATTCACACGAACTTAAACTATTTTGGATATTGGCACTCGGGAAGTTTGACTCAGGTTTAGAGGAAGTAAAATTTAGCAAAATGGTACAACAAGGGTTGACGAATTCTTCGGAAGACATAAACGAGCATGAGGCAAGTCTAGTTGATGTTGAGTCAGATTGGAAGTTAACTTGCAGTACTAAGACAGATTGAGGCAATAAGTATAGGCAATATAGATTTGAGATTTATGTTGGAACTGATACACGAGTCATTAAAAGTGTGTGGACTAATCAGAACATAGCGAAATCAAGATGGGCTAAGGGATGGATACGAGAGCAAGGATTGTGGCGGATGGACATTTGAAGATAGCTAAATGAAATAGCAACATTGGAGCAAATACTGTACTGCTCAAGAAAGTTAGACATGCATTTTGGAATATGGAAAACGGATAAGAAGTTGGAGCAAGTCTTTGGTTTCGGGAATCATTGCAAGTGGTAGTGCGAGAAGTCGAACATGGCAGTTCGGAAGATTTAATGGATTCAGGGCAGAACAACGAATTGATGGAAGACGGTTTCAACGAGCGCAGTTCTCGAATTATGGCTTGGATAGATAGCAAGACTTTAGGTGGTTAAGCGGCATTTGGTTGACAGATCAGCAGAGGTAGTGTATGAAGTGCTCAAATTTGGAAGTTCGTTCGTATGGAATTGTTGGATTATGGCTCAGATTTATAGAAGAGATATAGCATGGTTCGTAGTAACTGTACATCGTGATGACTTACAATTATCGAGCGTAGCTTCGGGACAGCTGACCCTAGCGACTTGACCGCCAAATCAGAGATGAATATTATAGACCCATAGAATGACCCTTGCGGCAGCGCATTTAGGAATGCATCGAGGGAAGATGTGAGTAGTGTGTGTAGGAGATTGGCCTATTGACTGAGTGTTGGATTTGAGAGATCCTTGGGATAGCCTTCAGCTGAAGATGCAGCCAGAAGATCGAAGCGATAGTGGGAATGGCCTAAGTCAACTGATGAGATTCGGAGTCGCAGATTTTTGAAGATAGCATCGCCTCTGACTCGTCGTGCCCCGGAAGGGAATAACATTCATATAAATTGATGACTGTGAAACTAGCTTGTGAAGTTAAAGCAGCAGCTCGTTCAGATCAGATTATTACAATACTAGAAGGGACATATGTGCCTCAGATTTATAAGATGCATCAAAACTTAGTCGGGGATGCATGCTCGTACAGAAGGCAAAGGTGATACCCTATGCTTCGAGGCAGTAGAAGCAGCGCGAAGAACTATTCCATGCGCAACCTAGGAATTATGGCGAGTGTGTCCACGTTGAAATTGTGGCAACACTATCCCTTTGGCATGGCGGCGAGATCTTCGTGGATCACATGATCCTCAATATAGATGTTCACCCAGTGAGGTATTGAGATTGAGGAATAGGTGTTGGACTGAGATAATCTAAGAGCAAAGTTTGATATTTGGGTAAGTCGCCTAGCTGGGGTAGTATCAGTTGTGATGATCGTTCGGTGCAAGAGATAATATTTAGAGATGGTGCTAATGTGGATTCAGAAATAGTTGGATGGATTGAGTTGGAACACGAACGTAATAGAGTCAGCTGGGAAATCATAATACTTAAGGATAGCGCTTGTGCGAATATGTTGGAATGAAAGTCAGGATTGGTTCAATTGGAAGGAAAGCGAATGGATGCCTCGGATATAAAGATACCCTTGTAACTTGTCCAAATTCGCTATCGTTAAGCTCGGCTGAAATGCATGTATTTCAGGGATGCCTTAAATATGTGTATGATCCAAAACTAAGCGATATGAGGAATTCGTATTGAGCTGCAAGGAGGATGTGGGAATAGGGAAATTGTGCGAGCGTTCAGCGCAGGTGAGATGCTGTGTCAATCAAGAAAATGTGAGTTGCATAGAGCAAAGTTATGAAATTGGATTGCGGCATGCTATTAAAGAATGGATACTAGTATGGTTCGGGGACGAACCTGATTCTAAGTGGTATATTATGTAACGCTCCGCAACCGCATGGTGAGTTACGCTGAGTCGGATTGAATGAGGCAATAGCTGGTTATATTTTGATTTGTTGGATTTGGGAACAAGTATTGACTTGAGTTGGTTTCACGTGCAGATTGCTAGCGGAGTTCGATGGGAATCAGGTGTTCGTTCAGAGCAGTACTAGGATAGCTGGATTGGAGCGATAATGTCGACTTCCTTATTTCGATCGGTCGGATGATTTGGAGAGCACTGCCTGCTCGCACGGTCATACCAGTTGAGTAGATCGTGCTTTGCATCGGACCACCGGTTCAAGGGATCGGCCGTATCGGCAGGACATGATGCTTAACGGAATCAAACTATGTGAGTGGGCTCTGTCCCTTCTCCTCTACTCCTTCATGCCTAATAATATGGAATACACGTAATGGCTTGAACACTTGGACTGGGACTTGGAAATTACTACACTGAGGCATGCATAGAGTGTATATCATTTGCTTGGATAGGTTTGTGGCTTGAATTGGTTTTCGTATTGGATAGGTGGAGCTAGAGTTAGATTATATTAGGGGCAGTTGGAGTAACAAATAGAATTATGCTTGGATAGTTGGAATATCTTGGTTGGAACATCGGGTAATTTGGGCGAGCGAGCGTGCATCCGTGCACTTGTATCACTTGGGCGCTTTGTAAAGCAAAGTGTGCAGTTATGGTTCAAAACTGAACAACTGCATCGGCAAGGGCATTGTGCCACTATTAGGGCATTGTGCCATAGGATTGTTCTGAGCGAGGGGTGTTGCACCAATTGGAACACTGTGTCGAGAAGCGACATTGTGCCTTGGGAATAACATGAGATTTGTGCCTTGGGCTATATGTTGCAGAATGGTTATGGATATTTGGTTGGATTTTGGTTAGATGTGTCTAGGATCGCTTGGTGGGGCGAGAATGTTCGATCCTCTCGTCATACCTACTTGGTGTCTGCATGTCACGGACAACCTGTGTTGCACAGGGTTTCGTCTCCTCGAACGGGATAGGCTCCGGAGCACCGAAACTGTTCGGCCATGGAGGAGACAATGGTAACGTGCCTTGGACGCGGTATCGGTAGTTCGATACGACCAGGCGGACTAGCTACTCGGTCTGGATCAGGTAGAACTGCAGTTGATCAGTCCGATCAAAGTCCTTTATGGCTTGGCCAGTGACTTCATATAGATCAGAGTTGGTTTGCTTTACTTTGGTTTGGTTTGTGCTTTCGAGTAGGCGGCGGCCACCTTGCCTCGGCAAGAGTGTGTATATCGAGATTGGATTGTGGTTTGGTTTAAGGATGGATATTGAGGCTTGAAAATAGTTCGATAGGTTCTCGTATTGCTTGGGTTTGAGTAGGACGGTTTGCATGTTAGTTTCCTTCGAGTTGGTTATATATTGCTTGTCGATTGGCTTGACTTGAATGCTTGCATGCTTAACCTGCTTTACAGTTTTCCTTTACATGTTATACCCTATGCTATGAAACGAATCTAGGATTAAACTAGAAAGAGCACCATATAACTGTTTGTATTTATTATTTTACTTAATGTCGGCTTACACGAGTGGGTTACCCCGCTCACCAGTACGACTGTGTACTAACCCACATTTGTGGGCATTATTTCAGGTACGCAGGTGTAGTGGCGCTGCTTGGATATACGAGACATAATGTATGAACGGTAAGTAACTTTGTGGGCTAGAGAAAGAGGAAGAGTATTATAATCGCCTTTGTGGCATTTTATTTGGATACTATAGAGAGCTTCGTTGTGTATACTCTGATGTGTGCTTGGTATACAATACTTGACTTTCGCTGCAACTTGGTCATTTCGTTGATAACTTTGGTGTTTGACAACATCACCTTGTACGAGCGCAACTCAAGGCTTGTACGGCATCACGTCCTAATGAGAACGATTGTCCTGTGGAGCGCTACAACATGGTGATTCACGTTCAGCGGGTACTATTGAGCTTGCGGGAGATTGGGGCATGACCTTCCCTTCCGCACAGGACTTTGTGCATGTCACATTTTGACACAGACACGTAGATTTATGTTTGACACTTCGTATTGTTCATAAATAATATATTAGACTTGCTTGTGTCCTTCGTGGTACGTTTGGATGTGTGGTGGGCTCGTGTTGCAAGTGTATCCTAGATCTAGTAGGATACGGGTGTGATACACTCCATGTGTTGTGTATTTTATTTTTAGATCTATTTTTCCCAATTATTCTTAGTCTTTATAATATACAATTATATATATATATATATATATATATATATATATATACGTGTACGTATTAGTGATATTATGGATATATGTATATGTGTTAATATAATATGTGTATGCTATACTATAGATATTATTGTGGATACGTATATATGTATATAGAGGAGTATGTATATATTTATTTATAGTTATAGTTATATATATATATATATAAGTATATATATTTATGTGTTAATATATAAGAGAGAGAGGGAGCAACAGATTTAGCGTCAACAGCAGCAACATATAGCGACAATAGCAGCAGCGTTTCAGCGATAGTAGCAGCAACAGCATTGGCGATAGCAGTAGCTTCAGCGACGACAGCAGTTCAGCAACAGCAACAGCAATAACCTTCAGCGACAACAGCGACAGCAATATTAGCAATAGCAGCATGAACCGTAGCAATAGCAGCAGTATCCGCAACCTTCAGCGACGAGCAGCAGAGGCTTTTAACGACAGTTGTGTGGCTATATATATTGTTATGTATTAATTAAATTATATATATATATATATATATATGGTATTAGTGTATATATATATTCCTAATTGATATTTATGCTTTAGTATACTTTATTTGTAATAGTTAGTTGTTAGCATATAGTTATTAATGGATAGTTAGTATAAATAAGATTTTGGCAATTACCTTGAGATACCAAGGTAAGTATCAAAGTATTTAAGGATAACCAAGGTATTGGGTTTGGGTATCAAGATGGAGGATTAGTGTTGCGATACCAAGTTGGTTTGAAACCAAGGTATCCATATAGCTTTTGGTAATTAGGATTTAATATTTAATATTGTTTGATATATGTATATGTGATATTTCATATCTCATATTTGCGTATCCTGAGATACGGTATCCTAGTATCCTAAGATGTAGCTTGTATAACCTAGATTCTTAGTGTTTGAACCCAATATCTTTGAGATAGACTCATGCAACCTAGAAATATGTAGTTTGACTAAGTTTGACCGATTTGACTTAGAGTTGACCTAGTTTGACTTTTTAACTTAGAAATGGCACTTTGACCTAGAAGTTGTCTAGTTTAACTTTTTTTTTCTGAAACCTTGTATTGATGTTATATTTCATATCTAGGTCTTCGAGGCACCGTATCAGACATCTGTGAGACTATTCATTGGACTTCAGGCGTGTACATTCTTTGATAGTTTCTCATTTATGATATCCTCTATGTTCATTATATCTAGTATAGATATCCATGTTTCTTGACACGATGGTTACATGGATTGGTATATCCGGATCTCGTCATGAGATATTATTTCTTGATATATGGTGTATCTTGTGCAAGTCTTGTTTCATTGATTATCTTGTACATGTACAGACACTGATTCTCTGGGAGACTTGCTACCTTCCTAAAGAATCCTGTGCCATAGTATACCATGGTTGGATCCACTATACCAGTCGGGGGTGAGGAGTATTTTTGTGTAGATATGTGATCATACCCTTCTTGTGTAAGTCTTATTTTCCTGTAAGTGTTGGTCATACACCGCACGTATGACTAACCACGCCATAATTCCTATGCAAGTTTTCTTGTGCATGTTCCCAAGCCGATCACATGTTAAAGCTAGTACTCACTCACTTAGTCATTAGTATTCTTGTTCATTGTCATATTGTTCATTATTATTTTTATTCCAGTATTTTCTTATTGTATATCTCTTGTGTATATTGTGTATCTTATATTTTCACATCTATTTACTGTTACATAGTTTTTATCATTGATTAAAATTGCTGTTAAAGATATACTTTGCTCCTTTCCTGACTGGATATATTTTTCCCAAATGACACTAAGGAGTGGTACCCTACACATTATGGACCTCAGGATGTTGTAGGCTTAAAGTCAGAGACCCTGGCTCAAGAGGGACTTATCCCAACTGAGACAGATGACCCGGGACTTGTAGCTTCTTAGTATTCTTTTGTACTGGATTTATCTCCAGCTTATTTATTAGTATTCTTTCAGACTCATTGATGTTATTATTTTAGACTCATGAGTTGTATGTGACTATTCTATTCTTTATCATATTCGTGCTTGTTCTATCTTAGATCTGTGATTGAGTATATTGTTATTATTTGTGGTTTATTATATTACTAGATAGATTATCCAGATAACGTTTTACCACCGATTCTGCGGCTTAGGCTGGGCATTGTTCCCGATTTGCATCCCTACATCGGGTGCGGGTCATGACAGGATTACAACCAGTTGAATGCAGTAACTTTAAAGAACAAGTACCCATTACAAAGGATTGAAGATTTGTTTGACCTATTGAGTGGATCAAGGGTCTTTGCCAAAATAGATTTACGATCAGGATAATAACAGGTACGAGTCCAGGGGCAGGATATACTAAAGGCAGCATTTAGGTCACGGTATAGGCATTAGGAATTCTTAGTCAAGCCATTCGGATTGACTAATGCTCTAGCGGTATTTATGGATTTGATAAATATTATTTTAATGCCTTATTTAGACCAATTTATGGTAGTATTCATCGATGACATCCTGGTATATTCTCGTAATGAGGAGGAGCATGAAGACTATCTCAGGATAGTTCTACAAATGTTGAGGGAGCACCAGTTATATCGAAATCTTAGTAAGTATAACTTTTGGCTATATTGCATACCCTTTCTTGGGCACATTATTTCTGGAGCAGGTGTGTCAGTTGATCCCAAGAAGGTAGAGGCAGTAGAGAACTGGCCAGTCCCAAAGACAGTAGTAGAAGTACATAGTTTTATTGGCTTGGCCGGATACTACAAAAGATTTGTGTTAGATTTTGCTAAAATCTTGGCACCATTGACTCGGTTGGCGCACAAGGAAGTTAAATTTGTGTGGTCAACAGAATGTCATATAGAGGCAGTAGAGAACTGGCCAGTCACGAAGACAGTAGTAGAAGTGCGTAGTTTTATTAGCTTGGCAGGATACTACAGAAGATTTGTGTTAGATTTTGCTAAAATCTTGGCACCATTGACTCGGTTGGCGCACAAGGAAGTTAAATTTGTGTGGTCGACAGAATATCAGATAGACTTTGAAGAGTTAATAAAAAAGTTAATCTCTGCACCAATCCTTACTCTTCCTGCAGGCTCCGGAGAATTCATATTGTACTATGATGCATCTGGAAAAGGACTCGGATGTATTTTGATGAAGTAAGGGAGAGTGATAGCATATGCTTCTCGGCAGCTCAGGGATCACAAGAAGAACTATCCAACTTACGATTTAGAATTAGCGGCAGTAGTGTTTGCACTAAAGCTATAGAGGCACTACTTATATAGCGACTGAGTAGAAATATTCACGGATCAAAAGAATTTGAAGTATGTATTCACATAGAAGGAGTTGAACCTGAGGCAGAGAAGGTGTCTAGAGTTATTGAAAGACTATGACATAAAATTCAGTACCATATAGGCAAGGCTAATGTAGTAGCTGCTACACTTAGCAGAAGCGGTGGCAAATTTATGTGGACTACTCAAAAGCAAATTTTAAAAGAGTTACGAGAGATGGGTATCGAGATAGTACTTCCATAGAGTACAGAAGTTTAAGCTATCCTACAGATTCAGTCAACCATAGTAGATAGAATCAAACTAGCTCAGGCAGAGGACCCAAAGATTCAACAACTTTGAGAAGAATGTGAGTCAGGCCTTAGGAAGAAGTTGAAAATACATATGGATAGAGCGCTAAGGTTTGGGAATCGTCTATACGTACCAAGCGGGGATATTCGGCAATAAGTTATGACTGAAGCACACAGTTTCCAGTATTCCATTCATCCGGGAGGCACGAAGATGTACAAAGATATCAAGCAATACTTTTGGTGGAATAAAATGAAGAGAAAAATAGCACGCTTCATATCGCGATGTCTGATATGTCTGTAAGTGATGGAAGAATAACAGAGACATGCAAGATTATTATAACAACTTTTTATTCTATAAAGGAAGTGGGAACACATTACGATGGACTTTATGACTGGTTTACCTAGATCATCGACTTGTCGCGATATAGTTTGGGTGATAGTAGATTATCTCACAAAAATAGCTTACTTTCTTTCTTTCTGATTAGGACAGTCTACAAAATAATTTGCTGAAATGTGTATAGGATATAAAGTAAGACAACAAGGTATCCCAGTAAGTATTGTGTCAGATCGAAACACTCGCGGTTTACCTCTTATTTTTTGAAAAGTTTGCATCAGAGTTTTGGCACCTAGTTAAGATTAAGCACAACTTACCACCCCATATAGATGGACAATCAGAAAGAACCATCCAGATCTTGGAGGATATGATATGAGCATGTACCTTAGATCTTGGTGGATCTTAAGAGAATCACCTTCACTTAGTAGAATTCTTATATAACAATAGTTATTAGGCCACTATTCAGATGTCACCTTTTGAAGTACTGTACGGCAGGAAGTATAGGTCACCGTTGGCTTGGGATGACATTGGTGAGCGAAAGATGTTAGGCCCTAAAATAATTACGCAGACAGTAGAGGTTATTAAGCATATTAGAGAGCGACTTTGGGTTATAAAAGATCGGCATCATCATTGGACAGATCAACATCACAGACCATTAGAGTTTCGTGTAGGTGACCACATATTTTTGCATATTTTACCTACCCGTGGAGTCATTAGATTCTTGGTTCACGGGATGCTTAGTCTGCGATACGTAGGTCCTATCGATATTCTCGAGCGGGTAGGCGATGTTGCTTATTATTTTTTCCTTCCGCCTTTGCTATGTGAGGTACTCGATGTATTTCAGGTGTCTCAGTTGCTTAGGTATGTTCCAGATCCGAGTCATATCCTCGATCACTCTGAATTAGTCGTTGGTACCAACTTATCTTATGAGGAGCAACCCGTATCCATTCTGGATCGAAGCGTAATGACCCGCTTCGCATCTATGAGGATAGTCGATTCAAACGGCACAATTGCGATGACCCGACCTATTTTTCTCAGTTAGAATACTTGCATGAGGCAAAGGATTTCCAGACTTGGCCCTTAAGGAGTTCAGAATTAGACTTTCAAGGCTCGCTCGGAGTATCGCTCGACTGAGGCGTATCATCGCTAAGGTGGGTGGCTACGATAAACTTGCCTTTGCTTAGCCAGCACACTTAAAATATTGTCTATATATGCTAGTCGCTAGACGAATCACCCCTTACATGATAATAAAGAATACAACACATCTAGCTAAGAGAATATTCCCATCTGATATATCTTTGTATAGAATATGGAAGTAGATTGGTTGAACGGAATGGTAGGCTCGCTTTACAGTTCTTATAATTTTACCTCGTAATGTTGCTTTGTTCTTTATATGTTCTTTGAAGTACATTGCTCCATATGTCTTGAAATTCTCATCACATAGATATGGCCTTAGTACAGAAACACAACATAGATTCTGGTTAACTTACCTGTGGCAGAAGACTATCAAAATAGTCGTTCCAAGCCAAACAATAGAAATACGGAAAGTCTTCGGGACTGTTGGGTCGCTAAGGCAATGCCCTAAATGGGAGCTGTAATAAGTAGTATAACGTCAGCTTAAACAGTACATTGAACAAAATACACCAGATTATGAGATCCCTGACTGAGTAAATGCATTTGTACTATGTCAAGTAGCTATGTTCATTCATGGTCTTAAAATATTGCATATAATAAACAACTTAGTATTGATCATCAATGGTTATGGACAACCTATGCACAGGCTTATGGTTCCTGCGGACGGTATGCTTGTCGCACCGGGGCCGATCTGAACCGGTCAGGAATATTTCAGATAGTGTTTGATTCGGACGGGAAGGCGTATAGCGGGGCTCGCTACCTGCGTTGTATTTTATTCCCCTATCGAGACTATACCTTGTCCATGGTGGCTCGTCGGGTCATAAGACCAAGTTTGTATTACTAGTATATTGCATACGTGGCGGCAACTCGCGTATGGGCTCGTAAGAACTTGTGGAAAGTAACGGATGTAAATAAACTTGAAGCTTAAAACACATTTCAATAGTTTGAGTAAAACATTCCTTTACACGTATAACATCCAAGTATAATTGAGTATAAGACATCTGAGTAATTTGCATAACCTGAGTCACAAAATAATATGAGTATTATAAACTGTGTATATCGTGCACCTGATTTAGAAATACGCTCGTAGAATACTTGTGTTCGTTATGCGACCGTTGAGATTTCTATACATACATGCATACATACATATATATATATATATATATATATGTTCGTGCTTGGCTTAACTTGGTTTTATACTTGGACAATGAAGGACAAATGGTAAGTTGGTAAGTATCGTCGTGTTTCTTATATATCGCACGGCACACTGCCATACGAGATAGGCTTTGTATTATATACATAAAATTGATCCTAAGGCATGAATAGCAAGATAACTTAATAGTTGGTGCAAAGAACTAATATAACACATTGGATTTGTCGAGCCGGCGAGAAGCCTCCACACTAGTGCATTCATGTACTAATAACCCACCAGATTGCTTGCACGGTGCGGGAGAACCTCGTTCGGTGCAAAATGTTTTCTCCTTTGCGCTAAGGCGTAAACTTCACTCTGGAGACTTGGAGTATTGCGTCCGAAGCCAAAGTACATATACAGGACATAATATTGGAACATCGCCTACGTATTATACCAAGCTGTAAGCCGCTTGACACGCCTTTATTGTTTGAGAGTGAGAGCTTGAGCGGCTTGTAATCTCGGCCTAGCACCACTTGTAACCTTATTCATTATCAATGAAGAGCTATTTTATATTCATACTTGTTTTTATTCTATGTTTTTGCTATATCGACTTGGTGAACTAGTTATCAACGGCTGTTTTGGTATTTGCCTTATGCGGGCGCAACTCTAGGCTCGTACGGCATCATGTCCCAATGGAAGTGATCGTGCCGTAGCAGCATTGGCACGGTAATTTGCATCTAGCGAGGTTGGCGGATTCCAGTAGGAGATCAAGACGTGACACAAAGAGAGAAAGTACTCAAGAACCGGACTATTTCTCTTGTCCGAGTTGCCTAGGGACATTATACTCTTGGAGAATCAACGTGGGAGCGAGAGAACGATATTCAGTCTCGGTACCCCCACCAATTAGATTCAAAAGGTATATTCTACCTTATGCTTTCCTATCTAGTTTTCATGCTCTGGTGAGGTTCCGGTGAGCGGGATAGAAGGGAAAGGCGAAAGTTCACTTATATATTATGATGATATTGCTTGTATGTGTAGTTGCTAGTATATTTGTATCGTTCTCGTCCTGACTTCTCTAAATATTGCTTGGATTCGAATTCTGAGGACAATTTTTTTTAAAGGTGGATAGGGATGTCACTCCACGTTCTCGATATACGTATTTGGAACGTATTTTATTTTAGCATAGTTGCATGTGCATAGAGACTAGACCCATTTTGTTGGTTGGTTCAACTCATGAGAACTCTTTACTTCAACCCTCAACCCTACCATTTATAACCAAATATTTCTCTCTCTCTCTCTCTCTCTCTCTCTCTCTCTCTCTCTCTCTCTCTCTCTCTTCACTTCTTCATTTCTCACCCTCTTTAGTTCCCTCTCTATTTCCATAGGCAAGTATACCTTGCATGAGAAATAGAGAAATCCTCCATATTATTGTTCTATTATGTTTATTATGTGTTTCTAAGCACTTCTAGTACTTGGAGTTTTCTTTTTGATGGATGGATTAGTGTAGATCTATATTTCTAACTTAGGATTTTATGGATTTCATGAGTTTTTCTTTATTTTGGTATATTAAACATGTGATTTCGAAAACCAATTTTTGCTACATGATAGAGCATTCAATTTAGAGAATTTTGGCTTTTGATTCACCCGGTTTAGACTTAAAATAAGATTTTTATGAAAAAAATAATATTTTTATTTTGGAGCTTTTACACCATGGCTGAACCTGCTGTTGTAGAATACGAAGTTCCATATGCAAGTACTACACTCCAAAATATTACTAACCATTACCATTGCCAAAAACAATTTTTAAATGATTAATTATTTAAACTATTAATTCTTGGATTTTATTAGAAAATAGGGTTCTAGTGATAGTGTTATCTCCTATAAATTCTATGAGTCCAAAACTAAGTAGAAACCAAAACTAGGTAAAAACGGGTTGCCTACTAGTAATTAAATTTTTTTAACAAATAATTAAATCTAGAATAAATACTCATAAATTGGAATTAAAACATAATAATATAATTTTTTATGCTAAATAATGGTTTTTTGTCGGGGTTTAAGTCTAACATTGATAGGGTTGTATTTTGGCAGAACTAGGTCAACTTGCTACAGAAAATACATATAATTCTAATTTTTATAAATAGAAATAAATCAGAATATATTTGATAAAAATAAGTAATAGATGTAATAAATACTACTTGTTTTATGTATACAAAAATAATTAAGATTTTGCCATCTACAAGTAGATCCTATTAGGGTTGGTAACCAAACTCTGCTAGTATGCATCCCAAGGGGTTGTACATGAGGGTTGTGACAATAAAATAATATTTATTTAATAAAAATTTATAATATATAACTTTTAGAAAAATAATAGTTCATCAAAAAATAAATTTGATTTTCTATCTATGATTAAGTCCTAATAAGGTCCAAGGGTCGCCAACATTCATACATATAAACTATGTCAAAATTACCAATAAAATATTCTCAAACTCAAATTTAATAAACAATAATAAATCTAGAATTTATTATAAATATTGAATATATTTCCTATTATTAACATCTATATGAATACATTAAAAAGAATTAAAGAGAGTTTTGAAGGAGGTTTCATGCATGCACAAAATTGGTAGGTTAAACCTCAAAATTATTGTTCAGGGGTTGCATGAGTTCTTCAAAATAAAACTATAGAGTTTACATCATCACACATATATATAATCTAAATATATTTATAAATCAAAAGGATATTGAAGAACGAAGGAGAGAAGGATTAAAGAAAATTACTAGAAGAAGAATGAATGAGATGCTAGGGTTCTTGGATGGAGGAGGTGGCGTGTCTACGTGAGGGGGGGGGGTCAACGGCTTGGAGGTGGTAGAAGGAGAAAGTTAGGATTTTGTAAAGGAGATTTCAGGCTAGGGTTTTTAGAAGAAGAGATGAGAAGGAGATTATATATATATATATATATATATATATATATATATATATATATATATAGAGAGAGAGAGAGAGAGAGAGAGAGAGAGAGAGAGAGAGAGAGAGGGTCGGCTTGGGGTGTGCGCGGGTTTGAGGGGGAGGTGCCTCGGGTTTGAAAAAAGGGGTTGGATTAGGATTGGGTAGTTAGTTTGTTAGGATATTTCCTAGTAAGGTTGTTAGTTATTAAAAGTCAATAACTAACCAAATAACTAATTAATGAATATGAATTGATTTGATTCTAAGGGAATAAAGTAATAGACAATTAATATGCAAATCTAAGATAAATCTTTGGTAGTTAGAATTTGATTGGGCTTCTATGGAAATAATTAATGGACAATTAATATAAAAATCTAAGGTAAATCTTTGGTAGTTGGGATTTGATTGGACTTCTAATAGAATAATTAATAAATAAATAAATCCTACAAAAGAAGGAAGTGGTCTAATTTGGCATAGAGGAATTATGGTTTGCATATTGAAGAATATTGGATTGCAAAATAATTACAAATAAATTATATATATAAATATATAAATATTAAATACAATAAACTATGGTTGTTCTATTAGTACCATACTAATGCTAAATGATCAAATTCTGAGTCACGAAAAGATCCTACAAGTTGTGTCTCCTGTGTAAGCTACTTCCTACGAAGGAGGATTTAGATTTTGGGTCGTCCTATATCATTAATATCCAAACAACTGTGAAGTGTCCTAATACAAAAGTTGAACTTTAATCAATTTAAAATAATCTAAAATAATTATAATAAATACAAAATACACACAAAATATCTATTTTGGCTGAGAAAATTTATAATCTACCCAACTTACAAGAATTTTGTCATCAAAATTAAAAATAAGGTATGATTTGTTAAATCCATCACATTCGTATCTATGGCAAGTCAACCGCAATCTTCTGAAAAATTTAAATGACAAAATCTATTCAAATCTATCGCAATCTCTTCAAAATTAAAATAACCACTATTTAAATCAAAATTTAACCTATCGTAATCTCTTCTCGATTTTCAAATAATCAACATCCAAATTTAAGTCAAATATATAAGACATCTTCAAGATTTAAATAACCCACACCAAATTTTAAATCACGATTTTCAACTATCATAATCTCCTCTAGATTTTAAATAATAAACAACTCTAATCAAATCTTATTCCTATTTTCAACTTAAAAATTTTGTACTCTTCGAAGTTTTAAATACAATTTCCATTCTCAACATTTCAAATAGGTGATACAACAATCAAAATTTAACTTTTAATTCAAATTATAAAATTTTGAATTCAATCTATCAATGTTCATGTTTAGATTTCTACTTTTATCCTTAAAATTTAAATCGTTGATTCAATCTCCAATATTTAAAATTTAAATCATGTCCTCGAATTATAAATATTTGGTGTGCAATATCAAAATTTATTCCATAAGGCATTCTTATCTTTAAAGTTAAATCCTCATTATCATAATTATTCTTCAAAAAAAATTGGAAATTAAAAAGACTTAAATTCTCTCGATCTTATCTTACTTGATAACCTTAGTAACCACCATCTAAGATCTTCATATAAAATCCCCAAGTTGACAATGCAACTTCTACCCAACTTAGAATTTATCAATATTCCATAAACGCCAGGCTATAAAAAAATTTCGTTGATCATTCAATTGTGCTTACTAATCATTAAAATCTTAACACAAAATCTATCACATGTGATATGCCCTTAATTACGAAAGATAGTCACAAAATAATATGATTGGCTTATGGGGTATACCTAGTACTATTCGTGTGTCAACTTTATATCAAGTACTAGCATTCGTCTTTCTGAAATAGGAGAAGGCGAAAAAACAACAATAAAGAGTTCAAGGAGGAGGTGATAGAATACAAGTACGAGGTTCAAGGGAGATTGAAGAATTCAAAAGAGAGTTGTCAAAGGCAATTATTGATTAAAATATTATTTTTGGTAAATTTCTATTTATATGCTCATATCAGTACAGTTATGTAACCGATACAATATGCTTTGAACTGTCTAGAGGGCAAGTATATTTGTCTAACTGGCTAAGTCAACTGTATCTCAATCCATATAAAGCAGTCATACGAAGAGCGAACCAAGAGGACTAAGGTTAGCTAGACGATAATATACTAATTCTAATTAGACAATGTAGTAGTGTGGTGCCATAATAATACATATATCATGAACAAAGCTCGATAAAGAATAAGCTTGTAAAACTGGCCTGTAATAGCTATATGAGTCAAGATAGTCCAAATAATATAACTATGTGAGATTATGATGAATGAAAGTATAATAGTTCGAGTTCATCAAGAATCAAAGACTCGTCTGGTGTTGTGCCTCTACAGTTATCATACTAACTTCTTGTCTAAGTCTCTAGTCGATCAAATGGGGGTATGGCCTCTAAAGCTCAATAGTCTGGATAAACACTATCTTCTTATGTTAGCCTATAGTTAGTGTCATTCAATTATACTTCATTAATAGGTCAAAAGGACTATAGGATACTAGGTTGTGAGGCATGTTACCTATCTTATAATAATCAACTAATACTCTAACTTACGAATGTAGAAAATATTGGCTCTCAAGTGAGAGACGATTTAACTTGTATTGAGATATGTGGAATAGATTACTTGATTTGAAACTAAAGGATAATCATAAAGTCATAATCTAAATGAAAAATTCAAACTATCAAGTTCTAATTACTAAGCATAAAAATTTTAAATTCAAGATTTACAAACTACAATCCTACCAAACTATATATCCTAACATAAAATGAATTACTTGGCCTATAATTAGAAGGGTAAGGTATCCCGATCTGATTTCCATCATTGTTTAACATGAAAGGTTATGGAATGAGATTACGACAGTCATGTAGCAGAATAATGATTATGCCTCAAGGAGCAAAAAGATTGGAAGAAGAAAATACTAAATAGTATTGGATTCAATGGACGTGGCACGATTTGAAAGATATAAGAAATTTTTTGCATAAAAGAGGGGGAGTGTGTTTCTTCATGTCTTGGGTCTAATGGGAGGTGGACACCTCATTGTATTTTTGCATAAAAGCCCCTAACAATTAGAAAATTGCAAAAAAAGTAGGATTTAGGATTGAAAGAGGAAAAACACCATGTTTGTTGTGATATAGTGGATAAAAAGGGTGTGAGGTATTTAGTATGAAGCTTGAGGGTGTGAGTGAGGGTTTGGGTTGGTGTTGGGTTATGTTTTGGGTTAGGTTGGATCCTTACACCAATTTAATTAAATATAGTGTAAATGGTGTTCTTAAATTAATTGGAAGTGCATGGGATTAAATTGTGTGGGACACTAGTGTCATGGACGTAGAAGACTCAGAATAGAATATAGCCATAATTTGGGTTGCACAAAAATGGGTCTAGGTTGTGTCTCCAATTTTGATTGGAACGGACAAAGAAGCAAAGTTACATTTATTTGTATTTAAAAATAAACGTCTATAACGGATATTATGCATCTAAAATAAAGTACAAGAGAGGTTATTTATGAGTTACACAAATGTCAGAATGGAAGAATGGCACGTCTAGGACAAGAGTGTAAATTTTTTTTGAAGGCAAAAGCTAGTGTAGCGTTCCTAATATCGAGGCAACAATAAGGTACAACAATTTAACTAAAAATTATAGTAGTGAATTATAACCCTAAAAATTAATCCGAAATAAATACTAATTTAATTCATAACCCTATATTATGGTCAGGGATTTATCTAGTGGGTTTCTAGGTCTAGTCCACTAACCCATGCATTAATGAACACAATATATATATATATATATATATATATATATATATATATATATATATATATATATATATATATATATATATATATATATACATACAATACTTATAATAAATAAAAAGACAAAAATACCCCTATTTTAGAATATGGTAGTGACAAGTCTACCCCCCTTAGAAAAATATTGTCCTCGAAATTTAAGACACCTTGTCTCTCTCTGTCCAGTCATAACCACTTCATTAATCTTCACTACAGTCAAACCCCCAACAACCAAGGTCTAAAAAAAATCCTACCTACAGTCATACAACATACAATCTGGATAAAAACATGCATGGTTATGGTCTCTTTTGTTATGGTATTGCAGTCTCGGCCAGGGTATACTACTAGCTATATTCTAACAAGAAAATCACTGATACAAGCTATGGTACTAAAGAATCAATCAATCAATTAAATAGAAAGGAACAGAAGGAAAGAAAAGAACAGAACTGCTAACCCATCACCTACAGTATCGATCTCCTCGACCGTCATCGCAAATGCCCCATCCTGCTGGGGTGGCGCCCTCCGCGGGTGCTGAATCTGCGATTCCACTGGTGGCCTAATTGGATCTCTATGATTTGGAGCTACGTGCTGTCCGGGAGGATAAGGAGCTAGAAAACAATCCCTTACTCGATGTCCCGTAACGCTATAGTGCAAACAAAGTCCTAGCCTCACTCTATATCTCTCCCAAAGGTGACCTGGCTTCTTTCAAAAATGACAAGTCTATTGTGTCTGCCTCAGAGGCTGCAGCTGATCCTGCTGAACATGAACCAGTGCGTGGTACTGCTGGTGGTGATCCTGAAACATCCTCGGCTGCTGCTGAATAAAGGGATGCTTGGTCGGTCCTGCACTGCTACTCGTATCTCCAGAAATATCGTGACTCCTCTTAGGTTTGAGATCTAGATCTTCCTCTGTAATCTAGGCATCTATCAAGATATCCTCAAAGGTAGCGGTACAACGACCAGAAGTACGCGACAGAATCTCCCTCGTCGGCCCTTTCTAAACTTTTGGGCTTGATCTCCTAGGTCTCGAATCATAGACGATGCAAAATGGCTCAACCGACAGAATTCTGCGGCGTACTTGTCGACCGACATGTTCCCTTGGACTAACTCATGGAACTGACTCTCCAAAGCTCCCAGGGACACGTCGAAAAAGAACTTCTACTTGAAAAGTTCCTTGAAAGTCTCCCAAGTAAGTCCTTGAGAAGTAATCTCGGCTCCGTGCGATACCACGTGAGTGCGATATCAAACATCTGACTGCCGGCCTCCTCTATCTGCAAGCTCTCCGGAATCTGGGCCAATCGCAAGTTTTTCTCTATATCCTCTAACCAGTCATCAGCGTAGAGTATCCCTTCGATGCCCTTGAACTCTCGATGTGCCGTCCTCTTGAAGTCAGCTATAGTGCCTGGTCTCTACTTTTGCTGCTGGCCAAGTTACTGCTGGGCAACTCTCTCAACTGCCTGTAGTGCCATCTGGTGAGCATTCTCCATGCTCTTTCTCATCAGCTCAGTTTATGCTTGGTGCGCCTCTGCCTGCACCCTCTGAGCCTCAGTTTGAGCACGCTGGGCTTCCGCCGTCACTCTCTGGGCATTTACCATGCCCTGAATTAATATAAACATATGTACCCCGTCAGCTGGCATACCTCCGGGAAACGGAGTCGGTGGTTGTAAAAGGTGCTTCGTCACAGCTGGGGCAACCCTCGAAACAGATGGGGCAGGAGGAGGACACCCAAAAGTCGCTGAAACTCCTACATAAACAGAAGATGTAGGAGGAACTCCAGATGTTTGTCCGTAAGGTCGAGAGGTGGCAGACCTCTCTGAAGCAGATTCTCCCAATCTTGAAGACCTAGTCTTCGGCGTCATCCTGAAAAACCAAAAAGAATCAATTAAGGCAATAGATACGATATCATCAAGGAAGGACAGTAAAATTCTAAAGGAAGCAATATTCAAAAAGAATAAGGATAACAAGATAAATAGATTGGAAATGTTCCTAGTTGTGATTGAATATTCGCTCTCATCCTAGTATGCTATATCCTAGATCATATCACAGGCTCGTAGTAGTACAACTAAGTTGTTATACTATTACGACATTGCTCTAATTGCGAAGCTCGCCTGCATGGGCCACCACTAAAATATGTCATGACCTGCACCCGGTATAGGGGCACGAGTATGCGGGTACGTCCAGCCTACGCTGCAGCATCGGTAGTAGAACGCTGTCTAGGTCATAATACTATCTAATCAATCTTACTTGAATATCCAACTCCATAAGGAGACACAGATATTAAAATATAATATGAAAATACTAAACCACAAAACTAAAGCACGATAAGATATCGAAGAAAATAAATAATTGAAATACAACACAAGTCTAAACAAAAAAAATCTAACTCAAACAATAACATCTAAGTCTCAATGTATGCCGAAAATAAATTCGGTACCATAAACTGCTAAAAGAAACTAACTGAATAACTAGTGATCTCGGCTAGACCTCCCGGAAATCATACCCGAGCTACAAGGTCCAAGGCTGCAGCTACTCTCCCAGTGGTACATAATATGTCAGACACCAGTCCTCTAAGTCGAAGTTTAGAAAAATATATTCAGTCAGGATTGGAGCAAAGTACAACTCGATAACAGTTCTAATTAATTGACAAGGACTATAAAACAATAAATAGATAAAGCTATATACTGAGAGAGAATAATAAATAGATTCAATGGCAATAGTAAAGAGAACAGGCAATATAGACAATATGGTATAGTTAGTGCATATATGAAATGAAGAGAAAGAACTACAATATCATATATAGGGTAATGTAGTATATGAACTGAATTGAAGAACTGTAACTATTCTAAGTGTTTAAAATAGTTGTTTCGATATGTGATCGACTTAGAAACTTGTACAATAGCTATATGGCCTGGCTAATCATTCGTGAGGTTTATGATTAATACTAACAATATTTTACACTTGTACGATAGAGATATGATTACATCTCTCACTAGCAATTTCTTCAGCCCCCAACTAGTACAGTGGATCCAACCATGACACTTTATGATACACGATCAATGTCCCATATATCATGTACAATGTCTAATATCAATGTCGTATATAAATGTCAATACGATAACTAATGTAACATCTCATGACCGAAGATCCAATCTACATACTAGTCCATGTACCAAAGTGTCAAGAATCAAATATAACATTTCTAAGTATTTAAAATATAAAAATTATCAATTAATAGAAATTATCAGAGAATGTACTCGCATGTGGTCCTGAGCTGGCAATACCAATATCTTGCTCTCGAAGTCTCGCAGAACGATCCAATGGTCATATATTTATGTAATATAATACAATAACATTAGCCGTTACACAAGTACGCACGTAAACCCAATTACACTGCACTCTGAAACTAACGCAAGGGGTGATAACTGGTCAACTAACAGGGTCAAGTGTGCATGCCCAATGCACATGTGTCATGTCCTCGAATACCATGCACAGCAAGACAAACAACTAATAATAACACATGTCCAAATCTCCAAATCTCGTGTAACACTAACACATGGCCTAGCTAGTAGGTTAGGGTACATAAGGCAGTCAACTAACACTTATGGTGTCACGCCCCAGTCCCAAAATATGTAGGTCTAGGAAAATGTAAGCATGCCAGCCGTATGTGTATGACAACTCCAATATATGGATACCATAGTACATACGTACGCTGTAATATGAATATAAACTCACAAGTGGTATATATAGTGTCACAAGTCACAGATATACTAATCTCATCCACACAACAAGTCATAGAAAAGAAATAACTACACTAGAATAATGAGTCTTGAATAATCCAAACTAATAGTCGGGTGGAGACAAATTCACTACCAATGACTATATCAATACTAAAATGAGAGGGAAGAGTAAAATCTCCAATATCAATAAGATGATGATATAAAGGTATCAGCGAAGCGATCCATCGCTAGAGATAATAAAAGATGCTCCGAAGGTAAGACCTCCTCGGAAGAGATAAGTAGTATGTCCTGATCCGTGCTCCTGCGAATAGTCATGAACATCTACAACTGGAAAGGGACCAGGTCCTCGGAGGGACGTAACAAGATACATAGAAGCATGCCAATTTGAATACAGTAAATATGCATAATAGGTAGAAAATATGTAAGTACGATGTACAAGACAAACTATATGAATGCATAATGAGGACAACTTTTCGACGTATGGGCAAGAGTAGGCTACTTTATCTAATCTCACAACTCACACACACATCAGGAACATCATCAGCCATCATACCGCGGGGGTAGCGACCATCGGACACGACTACCATAGTGCGTGCTAGTTACTATGGTTTACCAGAGTGGTTATAGCCCATACGCCTACTGATTGCCCTCCCCACCCATGATACTATGTGTCAAGTGTGTGTCAACATATATATATATAGCATATACTTATGACTGAAAGAAAACACACATGTAATGAATATATAGAAATATAATAAGCATGCAAAGTACTATAAGAAATTTGGTAAGGTATCTTGCTTGGTAAGGAAGCTGCAAAGTATAACGTCCAATAGTCAAGCACACAGGATCAGAAACTACGGCCTCAGAATGGACGTCTCCGGATGCTGAAATAAACATCACCAATATTTCCAGAATAAGCGAGATAGCTAAAAAATACTACCTTTCATCCAATTTGGACACATGGGCAAAACGGTAATTTTGGGTCAAAGTGGGGTCCACATATGGCCCACTTTGCACCGAAAAGCGTGCCAGGGGTAAAGATCTCTAAAATGGACAAATTATAGGTCAAACTAATTCTAAACGTCAGTACAAACTCAATGGTACGTCCAATTTTAGATTCTGGTGAGCCGAACATAAATTTGCCCAAAAAGTCAACCGTAGGACCCACAAATAGGTGACTTGGTCATCTGTCTCAGAATTGCGTTAAACTTGGGTCACAGGACCAGCGTTATACCACGAATCCAACGGCGTAAGTTTCGTCACATTCTGACGAGCGTAAAATAAATGGTGCGGGATTTTATAAGAGTCGCGATATCGATACTTTTCACGGACACGGGCTAATTTCGATGCGCACACGCGTCCGAATTAGTTTTCGTAAAATTCCACACGTCTGGACATACCATACGCGCCTTTCGGTACAATTGGTATATGATAGGGCAGTCCCGTTTGGCAGGGCATGCTCCGTATCACAATTTTTTATTATTTTAAAAAATATTTTTAGTGATTTTCAACCTATTTTAATTCTGCATATAATGCCAAATAAAATAATATAATTGACAGGAATTAATCTCGGTTAGGTGGTCTTCACATAGCAAGAAAAAAAACTAAATTCGGATCTCTGTGGTGGAAGATACCAGTCCTTAAACATGGGTGTTTACCGCAGTTTATTGCTATTGAAAGTTATCGTTTTTTGCTAACTTTGGCTCGATTTTTGCTTCGGGTTACGCGTTGTTCGAAGTAAACTAACACACATAATTGGAAGGGGGATAGGTCGTGAACATACCGGTAAAGACGGGATCAAGTTTGGTCGAGCGATAGCACATAAATCGAGGCACGAATAGGGCTAAGTTGCTGCGAATCTGCTATGGTGTTCGTGCGGTCGGGCGTGTGTGCGGTCTTGGCGGCGGTGCTCCGGCGCTGTGCTTCGACGGCGCGATGGTGGTGTCGTGGATCTGGGCGGCGGTCGAGATGGTTAGAGGGTGTTTAGGGTTAGGGTTTGTTAATAATGAAAGGTATATATAGAACGGGAGGGGAGGGGTCGAATTTTGCTGCTGCTGTTTCTAGGATTTGCTTCGCGGGTTTTGGGTCTTAGCTTAGCGGGTAGGTAACTAATGGGTTTGTGTTATAGTTAATCCATTTTATTCTAATTCCTTTTTTTTATCTTTTTTTTCCTTCTTTTTTTCTTTATTCTATTTCTTATTCTATTCTTTTCTAATTCTTTTCATTTCTTATAACAAACTCTCACTCTCTCTCTCTCTCTCTCTCTCTCTCTATATATATATATATATATATATATATATATATATATATATATGAAGTTCTAGAAATTTATTTTAGTGCATACAATTAATCTATCAACTGTCCACAAGGTCTCCTACATGAAAATAATTAAGGTAAAATTATGGTTGCTCTATAAAATCTCTAAATGCACAATCACCTAGAAATAAAAATCCAATAAATTTTATTTCTTCTAATTAGCTAATAATACTATAAATCTATTAAATAATTAAGACATTTTTTTAAAATTAGGGGTTTTACATATGGTGATAAATTCATATATAATACTAGCAATCAATTTCCTATGAAGTAATATATATATTAAACCTAATTATTATACATACATGCACACACATACATACTAGTTATTAGGGTTTACCAACACAGTATCATGCAACGCACACATGAAAGAAAGGGCAAGTTTTGAACCTTGGTGTGCACGTGACTGAGGAGGGGTGATGGCCGGTAAGATGGTGGTGTCGCTGTGGCGATTGCTGCTCGCCGGTAAGGATATCGACGGTAATGGTGATAGCGAAGTCGTGGTGATCGAGGGTGGTAATTGATCGTGGGGAAGGTGATATTGATGACCGGGGTGTGGTCGTGCTGTAGGATCGAGGCTGTGGCGGGGTCATCCTGGAAGGTGGTGGGTCGAAGAAGATGACGGAGGAGGTGGTGATGGTGAGGGTCGAGATGAGAGGTCGTAGTGAGGAGGAAGGTCGGAGAAGAGAGCTATGTAGGGGTGGTTGTGTCTCCGGCAGGGTCGTCCGCGGTGGGGAGTTTGCTCGGAGGGAGGTGACGTCCCATGGCGATGGTGATGAGGATGGATGGCTGCGGTGGTTGAAGTCGGCGAAGGAAGTCATGGGGAAGTCGGGGTGTGGTAGATGACTATGTAAATGGCCGAAGGTGGTGATGATCGTTGACGGGGGAGGAGGAGAAGGTGAAGTCGTGAGGTCGGGGATGATGATGGAGTTGATAATGATGGTGATGAGATCGATGGTGGTGGTGGCTCGGTAGAAGTGGAGGTTGCTCGGAGGAGATCAAGTCGGGGAGGAGAGGTGAAGTCGTGAGGTCAGGGATGATGATGGAGTTGCTGATGATGGTGATGAGATCGATGGTGGCGGTGGCTCGGTGGAAGAGGAGGTTGCTTGGAGGAGATAAAGTCGGGGAGGAGAGGTGGCTGAGGTGAGGCGGTCCGGCGTGGGGAAGTTGGCTATGAGGGAGGCTGCTCCGGTGGGAACAATAGAATGGAGTTATGGTTTTGTTTTTTTTTGAAGAAGGATGGTGGTGGCTATAAAAAATGAAAATGGGGAAAAGAAAAGGGTTTATGTATGAGAGAGAAAAGTAGGTTTATAACCTAGGGATTAGGGTCGGTAATGTGCTCCTTGGGATGGGGTTGGTTTCTACATGAAGGAAATTGGATGGCTAGGATAGTGCATGTTTGAATAGAGGGCTTAGGATGTCAAGGAAGAAAAAGTTGAGTGTTGTACACTCCAAAAATAGGGTAAAATACATGTATGACCGGTCAAAAGAGGGGGATTGTATTTCTTCATATCTTGGGTCCAATGGGAGGTGGACTCCTCATTGCATTTTTGCATAAAAGTCCCTAACAATTAGAAAATTGCACAAAAAGTGGGTTTTCAGATTGAATGAGAAAAAATACCATGTTCGGTGTGATGTAGTGGATAAAAAGGGTGTGTGGTGTTTAGTATGAACCTTGAGGGTGTGAGTGGGGGTTTGGGTTGGTGTTGGGTCTAGTTTTGGGTAAGGTTGGGTCCTCACACTAATTTAATTAAAAATAGTGTAAATGTTATTCTTTAATTAATTGAAAGTGCATGGGATTAAAATTGGGTGTGACACAAGTATCATGGACATTGAAGACTCAGAATAGAATATTGTCATAATTTGGGCTGTACAAAAATGGGTCGAGGTTGTGTCTCCAATTTCGATTGGAACGAACAAAGATGCAAAGTTGGATTTATTTGGATTTAAAAATAAACGTCTGTAACGAATATTGTGCGACTAAAATGAAGCACAAGATAGGGTATTTATGAGTTACACAAAGTTCAGAATGAAAGATTGGCATATCTAGGACAATTGTGTAAAATTTGTTGGAAGGTAAAGCTAGTGTAGCGCTCCTAATATCGAGGCAACGGTAAGGTACAACAATTTAACTAAAAATTATGGTAGTGAATTATGACCCCAATAAATAATCCCAAATAAATACTAATTTAATTCATAACCCTATATTATGGTCAGAGGTTTATCTAGTGGGTTTCTAGGTCTAGTCCACTATCCCATGCATTAATGAACACAATATATAATATATATATACATATATTATGCAATTAAATAAATATACAAAGTACTTATGATAAATAAAAAGACAAAATACTCCTATTTTAGAATGTGGTAGTGACAACAACAAATCTGGTCCGAAGCGATCAATAGAAACGTCTTGAACACCTACCAATTAATTATTACACTAATTAGACTCTTATTCTACCAGTCATATTAAGTTATTATCTAGTTATTAAACCTACGTTGGTTGCAAATGCAAGTAACTACACACAAAAATATTACTAACCACTAACATTGCGAAAATCTATTTTTAAATTATTTATTAAAACTACTAATTCTGGAATTTTATTAGAAAATATGATTTTTAGTGATAGGGTCATCTCATATAAATTCTATTAGTTCAAAACTAAGTAGAAACCAAAACTAGGTCACAACGGGTTGCTACTAGTCACCAAAAATTAATTTTTAACAAATAATTGAATCTAGAATAAATACTCATAAATCAGAATTAAAACATAATAATATAATTTTTAAATGTAAAATAAGGGTTTTTGGTCGGGGATTAAGTCTAACATTAACGGGGTTATGTTATGTCAAAACTAGGTCAACTTGCAACATAAAATACCTATAATTTTTATTTTTATAAATAGTGATAAATTTGAATATATTTGGTACAAATCCGTAATAAATACTATTACTTTTATTTATACAAAAATAATTAGAATTTTACCATCTACAAGTTGATCCTATTAGGGTTGGCAACCAAACTTTGCTAGTTTACATGCCATGGGGTGGTACATGGGTGTTATGACAATAAAATAATAATTATTTAATACAATTTTTGAATATATAATTTTTGGAAAAATAATAGTTCATCAAGAAAATTTTAAGGTTTTTTATCTATGATCAAGTCCTAACAATGTCCAAGGGTCTCCAACATCCATACATGAAAACTAGGTCAAAACTATCCATAAAACATGCTCAAACTTAAATTTAATAAAAACTAATAAATCTAGAATTTATTATAAAAATTGAATATATTTTATATTATTGACATCTATATGAATATATTAACAAAAATTAAAGAGGGTTTTGAAGGAGGTTTGATGCATGCACAAAAGTGTTGAGTTGAACCACAAAATTAAGGTTCAAGGCTTGCATAAGTTCTTCAAAATAAAATAATAGAGTTTACATCATCACATATATATATATATATATATATATATATATATATATATATATATATATATATAAATCAAGATGATATTGAAGAAGGAAGGAGATAAGTATTAAAGTAACTTACTAGAAGAAGAATGAAGGAGATGTTAGGGTTTTTGGATGGAGGAGGCGGTGTGGTGTGTCAACGTGAGAGGGGGTCGGCGGCTTGGAGGTGGTAGGAAGAGAAAGTTAGGGTTTTGTAGAGAAGATTTTAGGTTAGGGTTTTGAGAATGAGATTATATATATATATATATATATATATATATATAAAGAGAGAGAGAGAGAGAGAGATAGAGAGATAGGGTCGCTTGGGGTGTGGCGGGTTTGAGAAGAGGGAGAGGATTAGGATTGTAGTTAGTTTGTTAGAATATTTCCTAATTAGGTTGTTAGTTATTAAAAGTCAATAACTAACCAAATAACTAATTAATGAATAATATTTGATTTGATTCTAAGGGAATAAAATAATAGACAATTAATATGGAAATCTAAGGTAAATTTTTGGTAGTTAAAATTTGATTGGGCTTCTAAGAGAATAATTAATGGATAATTAATATGAAAATCTAAGGTAAATCTTTGGTAGTTGGGATTTGATTTGCTTTTAAGAAAATAATTAATAAATAAATCCCACAAAAGAGGAAAGTAGCTAATTTGGCATGGAGGAATTATAGGTTGTTTAATGAAGAAGGTTGGATCAAAAAATAATCATAAATAAATTATATATATATAAATATCTAATTATTAAATATAATAAATTACGGTTATTATACTAGTTTCATACTAATGCTAAATGATCGAATTCTGAGTCACTGAAGGATCCTACAAGTTGTGTCTCTCGTTTAGGCTACTTTCTACGCAGGATGATGTAGATTTTGGGGGTCTTCATATATCATTAATGTCTAAACTACGATGAAGTTTCCTAATGCAACAGTTGAACTTTAATCGATTTAAAATAAATAATTATAATAAATACAAATGCACACAAAATATATATTTTTTGTGAGGTAGTTTACACATGGATGGGATGCGTGCATGATAAGATTGGGCCAATATTTGTTCTACAGATCAGGAGACCACCAGTTGAGGGCTTGTCCTAGGGCTCCAGCTTGTCCAGCTTAGGGTGGAGCCCAGGCATAGAGAGCACCCGCAAAACCACCAGCGGGACAGTAGAGAGGACCTCCGTTGCCGATACGGCAGCGGAGGTTCGCACAAAACCATCATCAGCAGAGAGGTGCGCAGCAGGGGCGAGATTTTACCTTGACTGTCGAGGAGGAAGAGCTAGTTGGTGATGTCATCTAAGGTTTAGTCTATCTTGATTATTTTCCAGCTCATGCTTTATTTGATTCATGTGCTTCGTATAGCTTTGTATCAGTATCTTTTGATTTGAAGCATCATTTTAAGACTGAACCGTTGGCAAGGACTTATAAGATCACGACCGAGGGTGGCATTATCCTGGTTAGTGATATTTCCAACGATCGGAGAGTTTCTTTGGGAGGTCAAGAATAAAGTGTGTGTCTACTCGTAAAGCCACTTCTGAACTATGACATAGTACTCGGGATGGATTGGTTGAGTAAACACCATGCTAGTATCTATTGTCGTATAGGCAAAGTTTTGTTTCAAATGCCAGGAGAGCCAGAATTTGAGTTCATCAGAGTAGCAGCAGAACAGAGCAAGAAAGATTTATGTAGAGCTATGGTGGAAGAGCAGGAGTCGGCACATCCGTTGATTACAAAATTTATGGATCTCTTTTCGGAGGAGTTGTCGGGGTGGCCACCAGATCGAGATGTGTAGTTCTCTATAAAATTAGGGACAGATGCAGAGCCAATATCATATCACATCTATAGGATGAACAACAGCGAACTGGAGAAACTGAAGAAGCAGGTGGATGAGTTGTAAGACAAGGGCTTTATCCGCTCTAGTTCATTACTGTGGGAGGCTCCAATATTATTTATATCGGAGAAGGATGGGTCGGTAAGCATGTGTATAAACTACAGGGCTCTTAACAACCTCATTATCAAAAACAAATACCCATTGCCATGAGTTAAAGATTTGTTTGATCAGTTGAGAGGAGCAAAGGTATTATCCAAGACAGACTAGTGGTAGGGGTACCACCTGGTAAAAGTGAAAAAGAAAGATATTTCGAAGACAGCTTTCAAGATTTGGTATGGGAAGCTAGAGTTCTTGGTGATGTCGTTTGGGTTGACCAATTCCCCGATGATATTAATGATCATAATAAATAAGGTGTTTTATTAGTACTTAGATTAGTTTATGGTGGTTTTCATTGATGATATATTTGAAGACTCCAGAGGAGCATGAAAAGCACCTGAGGATAATTCTGGAGACCCTCAGGAAGGAGAAGCTGTTTGAAAAGCTTTCAAAGTGTGAGTTCTTCCATGATAAGGTATAATTCCTCGGATATGTGATTACAGGAGACAGAATCTCAGTAGACCTGAAGAAGATTTTAGCAGTTGAGCCTTATTCTACCCCGACTTTAGTGGCAGAGATCAGGAACTTACTTCGATTGGCAGGGTATTATCGGAGATTTATTCAGGATTTCTCCAAGATAGCATAGCCGATTACTAGGCTGCAGGAAGGACGTGGAGTTCGTATAGATAGAGGAGTGTCAGGTCATCTTTGAAGAGATGAAGAAGATATTGACTATAGATCCAATATTGACGTTGCCATTAGTGACAGGAGGATTTTTTATATACAATGATGCTTCGGGTAAGGGTTTAGGATGTGTGTTGCAGCAGAATGGGAAGGTGATTGCCTATGCTTCCAAGAAATTATGCCCTCATGAGAGGAATTACCCTACTCATGAATTGGAGTTGGCAGCAGTCATCTTTGATCTAAAGCTATAGAAATACTACTTGTATGGAGAGCGTATGGAGATCTTTATAGACCACAAAAGCTTGAAGTATGTGTTTGCACAAAAAGAGCTCAATATGAGACAGTGATGATGGTTTAAGTTGGTGAAGGACTTTGATATCTATTTGCAATACCATCGATGAAAGGACAACGTAGTCATTGATACCTTGAGTAGGTATCTAGTGGCTATATAAATGATGAGGGACAGACATTTATTGGCCGATCTTGATAGCTTGGGTATTGAGGTACTATTTCCTGGAGTCGCAGAACAGATTTGAGAACTTCAGGTATAGTCAGAATTGATGGACCGGATCAGAGCCGTACAGTTCGAGGATGAGTCTCTTAGGAGCATCAAAGCGCAGGTCCGAATGGGATTGACAGAGGACTTCAGTATTGTAGATGATGGATCATTGTGGCACGGTACCAGATTGTGTGTGCCGAGTGCTGCATTGCACGATAAGATTCTTCAGGAGGTGCATCGATCTCAGTACTCTATGCTTCCTAGTGCCACCAAGATGTATAGAGACATGAGAAAGCATGTTTGGTGGTATAGTATGAAGCGGGAGGTAGCAAGCTTCATATCCAAATGCTTGGTATACCAGCAGTTAAAGGCGGAGAGGTACAGGCTAGGTGGATTGCTTCAGGATTTATCCTTTCCAGAATGGAAGTGGAAGCATGTGACAATGGATTTTTTTTAGGCCTTTCGCGTTCTCCATGAGGTAAAGACGCAGTTTGGGTCATCCTTGACAAGTTGACTAAATTGGCCTACTTTTTGCCATTTAAAGTAGGTACGTCTATGGAGAAGCACGCAGAGAAGTATGTGTGGCAGATAGTCAGATTACATAGAGTTGCTTTGAGGATAGTCTCGAATCAGGATAGTCGCTTCACATCCCACTTCTTGAGGAGTTTGCAGGCTATCTTGGGCACCCAGCTCAACGTTAGTACCGCATATCACCTTCAGATATACGGGAAGTCGTAGAGGACTGTCCAGACTCTCGAGGATATACTACGCACCTGTATTTTAGATTTTTGAGGCTCTTAGGAGGATCACCTTCACCTGGTAGTGTTTGCTTATAATAATAATTACCAGGCCAGTATCAAAATATCACCATTTGAGGTATTGCATGGACGGAGATGCTGCACTCTGTTATCGTGGGATGATGTTGGTAAGAGAGGCTTATTGAGACCGGAGATGGTCGTGGATACAGTTGAGAAGGTGAAGCATATCAGGGTTAGACTTTGGGTGGCGCATGACATACAGCGGCATTAGGCCGATAGTTACCAGAGACCTTTGGAATTTGAGGTGGGCGATCTGGTATTCTTGAGGATTTCTCCGACACGCACGATTCTTTTCGGTGGAGACGGAAAGCTTAGTCCACGGTACATCGGACCCTTCGGTATTCTTGAGAGGGTCAGTACCGAGGCTTGTAGACTAGACTTGCCGCTTGCATTAAAGGGAGTATACAACGTGTTCCATGTGTCACAGTTAAGATGGTACGTGGCAGATCCTAGCCATGTAATGGATCACTCGAAGATCGAGATGGGTCTGACTCTCAGCTACCTAGAGTAGTCTGTGAAGATTATGGTTACAGGGAAAAGGTACTGCAGAACCAGACGATTCTTTTGTATGCGTCGTATGAAGGTATCACTCTCCAGGGGAGTCTACCTGGGAGTGAGAGGCAGAGATGCTTGAGCGATATCCTTATATGTTTGAACTGTGAGATATAATTCTTTCTTGCTTATTGTTATTATTTTTGGTAATTAGTTTCCTCCTTAAATTTCGAGGACAAAATTTTTCTAAGGTAGGCAGGATTGTCACCCTCACTTTTCCAAAAAGGGATATTTTAGTAATTTACCATAGTTATATTATTTTAGAAATTAAATATTACTTAGTATGCTATATAATTATTTGTTGCCTGACATTATTTATTTATAGTTAGTGGGCTAGTCTATTATTTAGACTTGATACTAGTGAACCCAATTTGACTTATCATGACAACTTATTGAGTCCAACATAGACTCGACCTATTAGACCCATTTCCACTAATTAATTAGGAGGATTGGACTAATTTGCATTAGGGTAAAAACTTTCCAAAATAGCTATCCTTAATTATTCTTCATAATTCATCATGTAGGAACATTGTAGATTATTGCTTGTGACTTAGAGGGGGCAAGAGGGGGGTAGCCACTATAGAGAGGCTTTTCTCTCTCTCTTTCCTCTTTATTTGCACTTATTTCTATATCCCCAAATTCTTAGATCTCCAATTCACTTTATCCCACTATCAATCCCTCTTAATTCATTCATATTTTCTCTTATTCTCATCACTTAAGGAGCATTAGAGCTTGGAGTTTCAAGGAGCACTAAGGGAAGGAGCTTTGTCAAGAATATTGTATCTGAATCGTATCCGTGGGAACAATTTATTGAAAATCTATCATCCAATAGGTACAATTTTGAATTTACCTTCATTGTATATTTTAAATCATACATTTGACCATTAGAAATCCTACCATGGCATAGGACTACCTATAGAAAGAAGTTCTAGACTATTTGGTTGTAAATTGTGTCTTCTACATGGTGATTTATGTCTATTTTGGAGGAATTACGAGATTGACACATCAAGTATGTGTCATGACGCTAATTTAGTCATATTGGACTTAGATTGGGATTGAGATACTGGCTACATATCCACAATTGGGGACGAGTAGGCCGTATCATGATACCGTGTGATACCGTATGATACGAAGCTCTATTTTGGGTGTTTGGTAGGAATTCTCTTCAATACCTATTGTAGTTAGTTAAAATAGATGTTATTATATGCAATTGAGGTGTATATATGTTTATCATGGAGAATTAAGAGTTTTGGTGTGTCACTTGGATGTGTATATTAGTGCATCACATTAATGCCTATTAAGTGTTTAATCAATGTCTAGTGTGTTATATATATATATATATATATATATATATATATATATATATGATTTATATTTATATTTGTATAAGGTTGATATGCTTTTGAGTGTTATGTGTTTGTGTGGAGTGGCAATTGAGGGAGTGAACTCTGACACCATTGTATCAGAGGATGTATGTGACTTGGTGTCTCATTGATCAGTTGTTAAGTTACTTAGTATCAGGTATTTGTGAAAGGGGAAGCTCGGGCTTGTGTATTATGCACCGGCAGTGAATTTCCAACTACAAGATTTACCTATGTGCACTGGATGCACAGTGTAGTGTACAGAACCGAGCACTTGTACTAGCAGTTGTATGCATCATACAATGGGCAGGAGGAAGTAGCATGAGGAAGGGGTCAGGATTTCAAAGTTCGGAGAGGATGTTATATGATATGGATGTGCATTGGTATATTTTAGTTAGTAACATTAGTATAAGTAAGTAATTACCTATGTCGGTTTCAGTATTAAGTTACAGTTTAAGGTTAAGTAGTTTAGTGTATCAGTTAGTTGTTGTTGAAGGGGGATTTGTTTATGATTTACAGTTAGTTAGGGTGAGACATTAATGTCAGTTAGATAGCTTAGAATATTTATTAGTTGATAGTGGTAGCAATTAGATCTTAGTTAGTATTAATGGTGATAGTATTAGTGTTAGAGCGGTAGTAGTAGTTCTTAGTTAATTGTTGTGTTAGTCAGTGTCTAGTTAGTATTTTATCTAGTGTCAGTTAGTTGATAGTGTATTGATAGCTAGTCTAAGGTGTAACTAGCTAGTATAGGTATTAACTAAGTATAGAGCATACCATAGAGTAATGACCTAGTATAGTTATAACACAACCTATTATTGACTAGTTAGTGACCGTTATAGACAAATAAACCTAGAATAGACCTAGAAGCATGTTAATTCATTTTTTAACTTATTTCTTCTTTTTTTACCAAATTGACATAATGTTCCTAAAAAGGATTGTGTGACACCAGCTTGGACATCGAGAGACACCTTTGATCAGGACTAGAGGCGAGTACATCTCTCTGTTAGTTTTTAGTCATGATATTGTATGTATCACATGTTCTAGAACTGTATATTTGATTCTGACACAGTGGCTATATGGACTGGTACTAAATGGATCATGTCATGGGAAGTTATCCCCTATAGTGTTCAGCGGGTACTCCTTCACATGTATTTTATTGTGTGTATCGAGTATTTATTATCATGTACTTTATGTTAACACACTGCTCGTATTATGTGTGCTTATATAGGTGTTCGTCACGTGTCATGATTGGATCCATAAGTATTGGTTGGGGATGGGAGAGTAGGAGTTTGTTATGTGATCAAGCCCACTTTATTCGTGTACATATCGATTACACATCACACGTGTAATCGAGTTACCTTAATATATTCGTGTTCAATCCAAACCGATCACATAACGAACTTGTACTCTAGGACACATTAACTACTTTTATCTATTTTTATTACCTACAGTTATTTTATATTGCATGTTCTTTTCTTTTCAGTAATATTACCAGTTTACTATAGTTTATTTGCAATTCCTAGTTGCTAGTTTATCTTCTATTCTTTTTTATTACCTGTCATATATGCTCTACCATGTATTTGGAACTACTTTCATAGTTTTGTACTTTGCTCCAATTATGATTGGATATATTTTTCAGATGATTCTCTTGAGGAGCAGTGTCCCACTTTCTATGGGATTCAAGATGGAGAACCATTAGAGGATACTCCCCTAGAGCAGGAGAACCTAGTGCCAGTGGCTGATGAGGCTTAGACTTATATTGTTTAGACATTGTATTAGTCTCATTTTAGACTCATGCTATGTATATTATTTTGGTAGTTATATTATGCCTAGATTTATAGTATGGACTTGTGCATGTATTTGTGATTCTTACTTTACCTTTTATATTTCATATCGTGTTATATCTTCCTTAGTTTGAGATTGTGATTGAGTATTGATACCTTTATCATGTCATTATACTTGTTTCTCCATTTAGAGTTGAGATGGAATAACAGGGTTGAGATGGAATAACAGGTGCCATATATATATATATATATATATATATATATATATATATATATATATATATATATATATATATATAATATGAGATGTTTATATAGTATTGAGGACCTAGGCAATGTTCTATGTTGTTCTTACGACGTAGGCTGGGCATAGTTCACCATTTGTGCCCTTATTCAGGGTCAGGGTCATGACAAACATCGTGCATAGAAGTGTGTTCATTTAGAGCAAGTTCAAAGATAGAGGGACTCGAGTGATAATGCCATCTTCCTTAGTTCGATCAGGTCGGATAATTTGGAGAGAACGGCCTGCTCGAACAGTCATACCAATTGAGTAGATCATGCTCCACATCGGACTACAAATTCAACAAATTAATCGTATATGCTAGCTGAGTGATAGGCAGAGCATCGAGCAAATTCTGACTTAGTGAGTGGGCTCTGTCCCTTCTCATCTACTCCTTCATACCTAAAATAGATATTACCTTGCATTTGAGTACTTGGTTTAGAACACAAAAATACTGTACTGTAGCATGCATAGAGTGGGCGCAGTCTGGATGAATAGAAATTATGGCTTGAGTTGAACTGTATAGTTGGAGCAGGAGAATATTTCCTCGAGCGAGCATATATTGTGCACGAGAATCAGGTTGGAATGCTTTGTCAAATGAAGCATATAGTTATGGTTCAAAATTGGGTAACTACCTCAGAGAGGGCACCGTGGCACTGTTGGGACATTATGCCACGGAGCATTCAGAGCGGGGGGTGTTGCACCATTCGGACCACTATATCGAGAAGCGATATGGTTCCTAGTGGAGATAATTTGAGAACGTTCCTTGGGCTATAATTTGAGAATGGTTTTGCAGTATCTGATCGACTTGGGCGAGTATCGTTTGTTGGGGTGAGAATAAGCGATTCCTCGTCGTACCTACATTTTATCGTTGCATGGTCATGAACAACCTGAGCACAAGGTTTGGCGATTCCACGAAAGGGGTAGGCTCCCGGGCACCAGGATCGTTCGGCCTAGGTGGAATCATTGGAAGTAATTTTGAAGCACGATATAGCGGGATATACAACTGAGGTATTGCAACCTTCGGATGGATGGGACATCGGTTACTTTAACTTGTGTTTTGTGATAAGATATTTGCGAGAACTATAGTTGATACATTGCAACAAAATATACTAGAAGGATACTCGCATTTATGATTTATGTCCTTTATGGCTTGGCCAATGACCAATTTTATATAGATAGGCTTGGTTTGGTATTGTACGTGTGGGTAGGCGGCAGTGCCACCTTGCCTTGGGCAAGAGTGTGTGCATCGAGGATGGATTCTAGACTTGGAGTGCAATATGATTTGATAGGTTCACGCTTAACTTTCGGTATTTGAGTAGAACATATTGCATGCTTTGTTATCATTGAGAATTGATAATTGTTAGTGTGTTTACTTGAATTCATGCTTGCATGCGTAACCTGTTTGACTGCTTTTCTTAACATGCCATGCTACTGCCATAAAATAAATCTTTGTTTAAGTAGAAAGATCACCATATAACTATTTGCATTTACTATTTACTTAGTGTTAGTTTAGGCGAGTAGGTTATCTCGTTCACCAGTACAACTGTGTATTAACCCACATTTGTGGGCATATCTTTCAGGTACGCAGGTGTAGTGGTTCTATTTGGATATACGGGATATGATGTATGGAACGATAAGTATCTTTGCAGGCAAAAGCGAGAGCAAGAGTGTTGTAAGCCTTTGTGGCATCTTTATTTTGACTATTTTGAGAGTTTCGCTTCATATACTCTGATGTGTTGCTTATCATATCAATACTTGGCTTTTGCTATAACTTGGTCATTTTGATTATAACCATGACGTTTGACTTTATTGCCTTGTGCGAGCGCACCTCCAGGCTAGTACGGTATCATTCCCCGATAAGAATAATTATCATGCAAGAGCGCTGATGTAGTGATTTCACGTCCATCGGGGACGATCAAACTTACGGAAGATTGTGTCATGACTGTTATGGCATTAATTTTGTGAAAAACAAATGTTCTATCTATGAGAGATTATCTGGAAATATTAATTTTTAAGGAACTAGGAAAGATAATATTTATGTTTTTTATATGCTAGAAGATACTAACAATGTAGGCAGAAGCCTATATGCTAACCAAGATAAAAGTTGGTTGTAGCATATGCGTCTAGGATATGACAACATATATATAATTAGAAGATTATCCTCAAAAAAACTGGTAAGAGGCTCGCCGGACATAACATTCTAGAAAGATATCATTTGTGCTGACTGTGAAAATAACCAAGCAACCAAATTTTCTTTCAAATCAATAAATGATGTAAGTACCTCTAGACTTCTTTAATTACTAGACATGGATTTATTTGGACCTAATCGAATCGCCAATCTTGGCGGAAAGCTATTTGCATATGTAATTGTTGATGATTACTCTAGATATACTTCAGTTTATTTTTTTGTAAATAAAAGTGATATATTTTATGAATTTTTTTCTTTCTGCAAAAATGTTCAAAACGAAAAGGGCTTCATGATTAAGCGTATCCTAAGTGATCATGGTGGAGAGTTTGAAAATGAGGAGTTTAAAATTTTTTGTGATTCCAATGGTTATTCTCCTGAATTTTCTTGTCCTAGAACTCCTCAAAAAATGGTATTGTGGGGCAGAAAAATAGAACTCTCGACGATATGGCTAGAGTTATGTTAAAGCAATTTAGCCTTCCAAAGTATTTTTTGGCAGAAGCTATCAATACAACGTGCCATATATTCAATAGGATTCTAATTTGACCTTTATCGAAAAAGACACCCTATGAGGTATAGTTTTGTAGAACTCCTAAAATTTTATATTTCAAGGTTTTTGGATGTAGATATTTCATTTTGAATACCAAGGATAACTTAGGTAAATTTGACTCTAAAGTTGATGAAGGTTATTTCTTAGATATGCTGCTAAGAGTAAAGTTATAGAGTCTTTAACAAGAAATATTTAATTATTGAGGAATCTACTAACGTTATATTTGATGAGCTTATTAGTCAATTATCTAGTGATAATGACAATGAAGATGTTGGCGTAACATCCAGTAAAATACTGAAAGATACTGAAACCGGAACAAGTTATCTGGAAAGTATGCCAAAGAAGATTAGGTTCATGGCTGATCATCCATAAGATCTGGTTATAGGTGTTGTATCGAAAGGAGTAAGTACTCATTATTTAACTAGAGATATAATTGCAAATATAGCATTTATTTCTAAAATGGAACCTAAAAATATTGTAGAAGCATTTTCTGATGACTTTTGGATTTCGGCAATGCAAGAAGAATTGAACCAATTCGAGAGAAACTTAGTTTGGGAATTCGTTCATAGACCTAATGACTCTTCTGTTTGGCACAAAATGGGTATTCCAAAATAAACTCAATGAGAAAGGAAAAGTCATATGTCATAATGCACGTCGCGTAGCTCAAGGCTATAATCAGGAAGAGGGCTTCGACTATGACGAAACATATGCCCCTGTTGCAAGACTTGAGTCCATTCGCATGCTTTATAGTTTTGCAAATTTTTATAATTTTAAATTATTTTAAATGGATGTTAAAAGTGTTTTCTAAATTGTTTTATAAAAGAAGTTTTTGTAGCTCAATACCCTGGTTTGAAGAGTTTTAATTTCTAAATCACGTCTTCAAGTTACGAAAGGCTCTGTATGGACTCAAACAAGCTCCACGCGCTTGGTATGATCTCCTTAGTTCCTTATACTTGAAAATTATTTTTCAAAAGGGAAAGGTGACACGACACTCTTTATAAAAGCACAGGATAACACAATCTTATTAGTGCAAATTTATGTTGATGATATCATATTTTGGTCTACTAATGAGTTACTTTTCAAAGAGTTTGCTAAGTGTATGCAGAGTAAATTCTAAAAGAGTATGATGGGAGAACCCAACTTCTTCCACGGATTACAAATTAAGTAAAATTCATAAGGAGTATTCATCAATCAAGCTAAGTACGCAAGAAAATTGTTGAAGAAATTCGATCACGATAATGTAAAACCTATCGGCACTCCAATGGCCACATCAACAAAGCTTGACCTGGATGAATGTGGAAAACTAGTTGATCAACATAAGTATCGAGGTATGATTGGGAGTTTACTTTATTTAACTTCTAGTCCTCCTGATATAATATTTAGTATTTGTCTGTGTGCTAGATATCAAGCTAACCCTAAGGAATCGTATTTGTGCACAGTTAAGCATATCTTTCGATGCTATTAAGGCACTTCTTCGATAGGCTTATGGTATCCTAAAACCATATCACTTGACCTAATTGGCTATTCAGATGCTGATTTTACTGGATTCAAAGTTGATCGAAAAAGTACTAGTGGCACGTGTCATTTCTAAGAAAAAGCTTTAGTCTCCTGGTTTTGTAAGAACAAAATTATGTCGTATTATCAACTTCTGAGGCTGTGTATATCATAGAAGGATATTGTTGTGCACAAATTTTGTGGACAAAGCAAACACTAGAAGACTATAATCTATGCTGCAAGAATATTCCTATTTACTATGATAACACTAGCACCATTAACTTAATAAAGAACCCAATATGTCATTCTTGCACTAAACACATAGAAATTAGATATCATTTTCTAAGAGATCATCAATTACAAGGTAATATTTGCTTACAATTTGTTGACACATAATATCAACTTGCTGACATATTCACTATACCCTTAACAGAAGATTGTTTTAACTTTATAGGTTGAGAATTAGGAATTTTGGATATCGAAATCATATAATTCACTTATATTATTTATCCTAATGTTCATTATATGTAAGGATTATTTTAGTTATAATCTAAAAGGGCCCTTCTGTCAAAGCGACATAAAAAGCCTTAAACGACACGGTACTTAAGTGTCTTCGGACCACCGCTAGCTGAGATTCGACCCCTACTGCTAACCCAAGATATTCATTACAATTTTTGGATAAAGAGTAACTAATAATATGAGTAATTACTTATTTTCTAATCTAAAAATACTAATTTTGTATTTACAAAAGTTAAATATGCACTATATATACAAGAGTTTAAGAATCATACAAAATAAATCATAGAAAATAAATAAACCAAACTCTATCCGAGTTCTATCCAAACTCGGCCGGATCTCGGTTGTTCAAATTTCCGAATTTGAGTTGTGTGGGTCCCACTCTTTTGTATACCTATATACATCAACAAAAATTTGAGAAACACAAAAATAGCAGCCGACCATCTCCTTCCTCCTCAAAATCCTATTTTTTTAAACCCTAGTTTGTGGTTCTTCCTCCTCCAAGGTTCTCAACACTCCAAATCTTGGATCCAACACTATTTCAAGGTTCTCTACCATTCTTCTTGTCTATTTCTGGTATAACTCTATACTTATTATCTATTATTTTTCAATCGCACCGAGATGGTCAAAGAAGAAAAGGAAAGTTGGAGATGCTTCTTAATCCAATATTCAAGAAGAGCATTTTTTTCCTCCTTCATCGGGGATGATGATGATGATTTAGGGATGATACTTCATGTTCCAAATCAAGGTAAAACACTATACAACATCACCAAATTTCAATTTCCAAAAAATATGACTCTTGACTTGTTTATGGACTCTATGTGTTCACCCAATCATCGTCCTCCTGTTTTATGATCTACATCACATGGTTTTTTCTGTCATTATTCCAAAATAATCCTCCACAGATGAACTTGCATACTTGGAGATGTCTGCTTTATATCACTTAAAGTTTGGGAGATAATTTAGTCTATTAAATACTTTTATCGTAGTAATGGAATGATGTCGCATAAAACCGTATAATTTGTTATACATAGTATACTTGCCCTTGATCTTTGATTACTTTGAGATTCCCTTGGATGATTGCCCCATCTTACTAAGCCTACTTATCTTCATAAGCATCACAGACTTGAGCCACCATCTACTGCACCTACATATCCCGTTGACCCATCTCTTGGTCACACGACAGCTACACCGTCTCCATATGCTCCAGGTCCACATGCTCCAGGTGTTACACTTGAGAGCATAAATACTATGCTCCAGGATCGCGTCAGATTGGAACATAATCGATATCGTGGTCAGGGTTTCCGTACTACTCTCCAGCTCCAGGCTATGTCCAACTCACTGATGGAGATGCGCCACAGTTTTGTTCTCAACAACCTCACTATCAAGAATAAATATCCGTTACCGCGAATTGAAAATTTATTTGATCAGTTGAGCAGAGCGATGGTATTAACGAAGATAGACTTGATATCGGGGTACCACCAGGTAAAAGTGAAGAAGGAGGACATTCTGAAGACAGCTTTCAGGACTCGGTATGGCTAGTTTGAATTCTTGGTGATGCCGTTTGGGTTGACCAATGCCCCGACAGTATTTATGAACCTAATGAATAAGATATTTCATCAGTACCTGAATCAGTTTGTTGTAGTATTCATTGATGATATACTAATTTATTCGATGACCCCGGAGAAGCATGAGAAATACTTGAGGATAGTTCTGGAGCCCCTTAGGAAGGAGAAGCTTTATGGCAAGCTTTCGAAGTGTGAGTTCTTCCATGATAAGGTTGAATTCCTCGGGCATGTGATTACAGGATACAAGATCTCAGTAGACAGGAAAAAGATTTCAACAGTCGAGTCGTTGGCTGCCCCTAGTTCAGTGGCGAAGATCAGGAGTTTTCTTGATTGGTAGGCTATTATTAGAGATTTGTTTAGAAATTTATAGGATTACGGAGCCAATGACTAGACTAACTAGGAAGGACATAAAGTTCGCATGGACTGAGGATTGTCAGGCTGCTTTTGAGAAGTTAAAGAAGAGGTTGACTACAGCTCGAATATTGATATTGCCATCTGGGACAGGAGAATTTTCTATATATAGTGATGCATCGGGTAAGGGCTTGGGATATGTGTTATAGCAATACGGGAAGATGATTGCCTATGCTTTCTGGCAATTATGCCCCATGAGAAGAATTACCCTACCCATGACTTAGAGCTGGCAATAGTTATTTTTGCTCTTAAACTGTGGAAGCACTACCTGTATGTAGAGCGGGTAGAGATCTTTATAGATCATAAGAGTTTGAAATATGTCTTCACATAAAAGGAGCTCAACATGAGGCTGAGGCGGTGGTTAGAGTTGATAAAGGAATTCAATATTTCCTTGTAGTATCATCTAGGAAAGGCTAACGTAGTCGTGGATGCCTTGAGAAAGTATCCAGTGGCTATGTATTTGACGAGGGACAAACATTTATTGGCCGATCTTTATAGCTTGGGTATTGAGGTATTAGTTCCTGGAGTTGCAGCATAGATGTGGGGACTTCAGGTACAGTCAGAGTTGATGGACCAGATTAGAGTCATATAGTTCGAGGATGAGTCTCTGAGGAGCATCAGAGTGCATGTCTAGATGGGATTGGCAAAGGACTTCAGAACTGCAGAAGATGGATCATTGCGGTATGGTACCAGATTTTGTGTGCCGAGTGGAGCATTGCGCGAGAAGGTTCTTCAGGAGGTGCATCGATCTCAGTACTCTATGCATCCAGGTACTAATAAGATGTATAGTGACATAAGAGAGCATGTTTGGTAGTATGGTATAAAGTGGAAGGCGCTAGCTTCGTTTCCAGATGCATGTTATGCCAGTCATGACTCACACTCGATGTAGGGATACAAGTCGGGAATAACGCCCAGCCTACGCTACAGAATCGGCGGTAGAACGCTGTTTGGGCAATCTATCTAGTATTATAATGAGCCACCAACAATATCAATATACTCAATCACAAATCTAATATGGAAACGAGAACGAATATGATAAAGAATAGAATAGTCACATACAACTCAGGAGTCAAATAATAATATCATTGAGTCTGAAGAAATACTAACAAATAAGCTGGAAGACAAATTCAGTATAAAAGAATACTAAGAAGCTACAAGTCCCGGGTCATCTGTCTTAGTCGGGATAAGTCTTTCCTGAGCCAGGGTCTCCGACTCTAAGCCCACAACATCCTGAGATCCATAATGTGTAGGGTACCACTCCTCAGTGTCATCTGGAAAAAATATATTCGGTCAGTAAAGGAGCAGAGTACATCTCTAACAACAGTTCTCATCAATGATAAAAACTATGTAACAGTAAATAGATATGGATATACAAGATACAACAATAGATACATGAGATATAGAATAAAGAAATACTGGAATAAATATAATTATGAATAATATGACAATGAACAAGAATACTAATGACTAAGTGTGTGAGTACTAGCTTTAACATGTGATCGGCTTAGAAACATATACAAGAGTATAATGGCCTGGTTAATTATACATGCAGTGTATGATCAACACTCATATGGAACAAGACATGCACAAGGAGGGTATGATCACATATCTACACTAAAATACTTCCACCCTCGACTGGTATAGTAGATTCGACAATGGTACGCTATGGCACACGATTCCCCAAGAAGATAGCTAATCTTCCCGAGAATTAGTGTCTGTACATGTACAAGATAATCAATGAAACAAGGCTTGCACAAGATATACCATATACCAAGGAATAACATGTCATGATGAGATCCGGATATACCAATCCGTGTAACCATCGTGTCAAGAGAACAAGGATATCTATACTAGATACAATAAACATAGAGGATATCATAAATGAGAAACTATCAGAGAATGTACACGCCTGAAATTTGGTGAATAGTCTCACAGATGTCTGATATGGTACCTCGAAGACCTAGATATCGAATATAACATAAATACAAGGTTTTAAAAAGAAAATCAGTTAAATTAGTCAACATCTAGGTCAAAGAGCCATTTCTAAGTCAAAATAGTCAAACTAGATCAATTCTAAGTTAAACCGGTCAAACTTGGTCAAACTAACTATTTCTAGGTTGTATGAGTCTATCTCAATAATGTTGGGTTCATACACTATGAATCTAGGTAATACAAGCTAAATCTTAGGATACTGGGATACAGTATCTCAGGATACGCAACAAAAGAGATGAATATCACATATGTACATTCAAGCAATATTAAATATATAAATCCTAATTAAAATACTAAATGGATACTTTGGTTTTGAACCAACTCGGTATCGTACTACTAAATCTCTATCTTGATACCCAAACCCAATACCTTGGGTATCCCCAAATACCTTGATACTTACTTTGTATCTCAAGGTAATTGCCAAAACCTTATTTTTATCCCACTACCGAACTATATGCTAACAACCAACCACTAAAAATATAATATACTAATGCATAAATACCAACTATGAAATATATATATATTTACCAATACCATATGCCACGACCCGCACCTGATGTAAGGATGCAAGTAGAAAACAACGTCCAGCCTACGCCATAGAATCGGTGGTAGAACGCTGTCTGGATAATCTATCTAGCAAAATAATAAACTACTAACAAAACAATATACTTAATCACAGAACTAAGATAGAAATGAGCACGTATCAGATAAAGAATAGAAATAGTCACATACAACTCATGAGTCTAAAATAATAATCAATGAGTTTGAAAGAATACTAACAAAATAAGTTGGAGACAAATCGAGTACAAAAAATACTAAGAATGTACTAATCCCGAATCATCTATCTCAGTCGGGATAAGTCCCTCCTAATCCAGGGTCTTCGACTCTAAGCCCACAACATCTTGCGGTCCATAATGTGTAGGATACCAGTCCTCAGTGTCATCTGAGAAAAATATATCTAGTCAGAAAAGAAGCAGAGTATATCTCTAACAGCAGTTCTAATCAATGATAAAAATTATGTAACAGTAAATATATGTGAATATACAAGATGCACAATAGATACAACGAGATATATATAATAAGAAATACTAGAATAAATACAAAAATGAGCAATATGTCAATGAATAAGAATACTAATGACTAAGTGTGTGAGTACTAGCTTTAATATGTGATCGGCTTGGGAACATGATACAAGATTTATGGCCTGGCTAATCATACGTGCGGTGTATGATTAACACTATTCAATGTAAGACTTGATACAAGGAGTGTATGATCACATATCTATACTAAAATACTCTCCACCCTTGACTGATATAATAGATCCAACCATGGTACGCTATGGCACCAAATTCCCTAAGAAGATAGCTAGTCTTCCCGAGAATCAGTGTCTATATATATACAAGATAATCAATGAAACAAGGCTTGCACAAGATATATCATATACCAAGAAATAATATCTCATGACGAGATCCGTATATACCAATCCATGTAACCATCGTGTCAAGAGAATAATGATATCTATACTAGATACAATGAACATAGAGGATATCATAAATAAGAAACTATCAGAGAATGTACTCGCCTGAAGTCCAAAGAATAGTCTCACAGATGTCTGATACGGTGCCTCGAAGATCTAGATATGGAATACAATATCAATACAAGGTTCCAGAAAGAAAATAAGTTAAACTAGTCAACTTCTAGGTCAACAAGTCAATCCTAAGTCAAAAGTCAAACTATGGTCAACTCTAAGTCAACTATGGTCAAACTATATTCAAACTATGGTCAACTACTTATTTTTAGGTTGCACAAGTCTAACACAAGGATATTGGATTCAAATACTAAAGTCTAGGTCACCAAAACCTATATCTTAAATATTAGGATACCATATCTCCGGATACGTAAATCAATAGGTAAAATATTACATATATAAGTCAAACAATTAATAATAATATAAAAAACTAATTACAAACAATAAATTGATACCATGGTTTTGAACCAACTAGGTATCACAATATTAACTCATAACCTTGATACACAAACTCAATACCTTGGGTATCCCCAATTACCTTAGTACTTACCTTGGTATCACAAGGTAATACCCCAAAATTGTGTATACTAACTACCCGTAATTATATACATGTTATAGTAATTATTATATATATGGTATACTATAAATACTATTATTAATTATGAATATATTTACATATATATTAAATTTCATATATATATATATATATATATATATATCTAATAATAAGAAAAATCTGCCAAACTGTCGCTAAAATCCTGCCTACTGTTGCTGAAAACTGCGGTTGCTGCTGATACTCTGCTATTTTACTGACAGATTCCTGCTGTTGTCGCCAAAGACATTGCTAAAGCTCCTGATACGGCTGCTGATACTGCTGCTGTTTCAGTGACAGACTCCTGTAAATGTTGCTAACTGCTGTCGCTGTTTCTCTCGCTGCTGCTACTGTGTGTTGCTGCTGCTGTGACGCTCCCTGCCGTCGCTAAAGTGGTTGCTGCTGCTGTTAGTACTGCTACTATTGTGTTCAGCGACACACGCTATTGTCGCTATACCTCTGCACTATAAACTCTAATATATATATATATATATATATATATATATATATATATATATCCAAAATATAATAAATATATATATACACAACATATTATATATATACTAAATATATATACATATAATTACAACTAATACACACACACACACACACACACACACACACACACACACACACATATATATATATATATATGTACACATTATCTACATAGCAATATACACCTATATACATATTAACATATTTGTAACAACATACGTACGTATATGTACATATAAATATATACACAACATAACATACATTATATAATTATAATATAACCACAATAAATATCTATTTACATATACATATCTATACATGCTACCATATATTTATATATACATATATAAGAATAGCTATATACAATATATATCCATATAATATATACATAGATACATAGACACAATATTACATAAATATATATACACCACATTATGTATATATATATATATATCAACTACACTCTCCAAGAACACAAGAAAAAAATTCTACATATAATCTGCACAAACACTTGGAGAGTATCACACCGTATCCCACAAAATCTAGGATACATATTGTAACCTCCGTATCCTAAAATTCTAGCTTAAATGTTATTTTTAGGTTTATTTTGGGTTAGTAGGATTTTTCCATAATTTTTAGTTAATTAAAAACTAGTAACACTAATTTTCTAGAACTTTCAAGAATTTATTTTAGGTCCAAACTTAAATAAAAAATATCCTAAACTTTTATTTTAGGTTCTAAATAATCAAATAAATTTTCTAAATTTTTTTGGGATTTTTTTGATTATTTTTAGCATTTATTTTTAGTTAATTAGGGAAAACTGAATTAAAAACTAATTTCTTAAAAAGAAAACCTATAATAATTAATATTCTGCCCAGTCAGCCAACAGGGCGCCCACCCGTCAGCCTCCCACAGCGAACTGGGTGGGGCCTGTCATGCCCCGATTCCGTGGAATCGATAGTCGTCCCCCGGGCGTGACCGCCGTGCGGGCCTAGGTTGCGCACCGCACAAGGCTAAGTATTTTTGTTTCGCATAGCGAGCACATATTCAGAGTACGCAGATAATTGAACACAGATTGAAACATGAAAAAGTTCTCTTTTATTGATAATATGAACATCTATTACAAACTCCCTGAACTGAGTCATATGGATTGCCTCTATGGGCTTACAAAAGTGTGGACACGAAATGAGATAGCAGTCCTGTACATTACATCCCTTACTAAACTCAAAATATAAGACCTTGGGACGGAACGACTGCCTTGCCACGGAGCTGCATGATTGCTTCGGTGGCTAGCTTCTTCTTCAAAAGGCTTCTTCTTCAAAATGCTTCTAAGGTGGCACGGTCGAGGCGTGCCTACAGCTGGACTGGATTGGGGGTTTGTCTCCTGCTCCTCGCTCGGTTCTTCCTAGCGCGGGGAACCTGTTTCAACGAGGGTCAGTACATCGAAACGTACTGGTGAAGGCAAGCTATCCCAACTATACCAATCAACACGTTGTTTTAATGAAGCATGCATATTTGTAGGTTTCTATCTTGCCTTAGTTCATTTTACAATAAGACATAGATATAGAATCATTGAAATGACTCGTCACCGTTCGGTGACATTTACCTGTCCGTCTGAACCACCTGCACAATACTTACCTTGCCTTCCCTGTCAAGAAGACACAAGTTAGTTTCTACAGGTTTAAATATACGAGGGGATCACTGGCTTTGATGCCATAATGGACGGTCTTAGTCTCAGGCTAAGGTGACGGAGGCACATGTATCGCTGCACGCCATCTCGCCTATGGGAGAGACTAATCTTGAGGTTCCGTCCGGATCGGATCGGTGCCAGTGCCCCAGCGACCGTCCGCAGGAACCGAGAGGCCTTGTGCACAAGTTGTCCGTGATCAACGGCGTTTGTGTTAAGTTTGCATTTATGTAGCTGAGGCATTGAAATCAGGGGATATAAAGCATTGTGTGATGTATTTTGCATAGTCTCCCTGAATAATTGATGCATGTCAAGGGTGTTCTACATAAAGCATATTTATAGAAGAAGAAGTAAGCATTCTAACTTGTATATATGCATATGGTAAACATTTTGAATAGGCAAGCACGTAGTAAGTAACCGTTCACACGTTTTAATGACAAGCATACAGATCCAAGTCTATTTCCCTTATCTTGATATCTTTTAGTTAATACTTGGTATCGTTTGATCGGGGCAAGCACGAACGCAAGATTTAGATGTGAAGACTAGCAAGTAGGGCTAGCTAATCGGGTTGGTAGCCACTCACTTTTAGTGGTTGGAAGGAGGAAGGAAGGAAGTGATTTAGGAGTCCGCTTGAGCGACGCCTAGTGCTGGATCACCTGTATTGACACGAACAGCTGATCAGTACTTCTTCCTCTCTTTCCATTATCGGAATTGAAGTGCAGTCCTAAGAACGAAGCAATGAAATCCATCGAAACCGTTCAAGAAAACCCAAACAAATCCGAAATCTAACTCAAGGCACGAAAGCAACAAGCGACAGCGAAAACTAGGCAACAAAAGAATGCAGCGGAGAGGTCCCTCCTGACTCTGCCGCTAAGTCGATCCTTGGGGCACGGTCCACTGAATATGGGAATCGATTCCGAAGAAACAAATCCATAACGAGGACGAGTTCTTAATTCAATCTATCCCGATCGAACGATACCGTCTTAGTATTTCTTAGCCGCGCTCCCCGAATAGGGGAACGGGGCACCACATCCTACCCAACCAATTGGAAGTTTCGTCCCGAAACTTAAGGAATAAAACCTACCACTAGGAAATAACAAGGGGAACCGTTCCCTCATATCAGATTCAAGCTCCCAAGTAGATTCTTCGACTGAGTGATTCCGCCAAAGCACGCGCACTAGAGGAACCGAACGAGTCCGAAGCAGCTTTTCTTTTCTATCCAAGATTTGCATCGGCTGTTCTACATATGCCAAGTCGGGCTGAAGGTTCAGTTGTTCCAGGTCTACCACATGACTCGGGTCGTACACATATTTCCTAAGCTGTGAAACATGGAATATATCGTGTACGTCGGATAGGGATGGTGGTAGAGCAATCTGATATGCAACTGAGGCAACCCGCTTTAGTATTTCGAACGGGCCGACAAATCTTGGACTTAGCTTTCCCTTCGCTCCGAACCTGCTGACCCCTCGCATGGGCGAGACCTTGAGGAATACTCGGTCGCCTACTTGGAACTCTAGCGGTCTTCGATGTGTGTCCGCGTAGCTCTTTTGGCGGCTTTGAGCTACCTTCAATCTATCCCGAATCAGCCGGACTTTCTGGACGGTCTGCTCGACGAGCTCAGGGCCAAGTACTTGTCGTTCACCAACTTCGTCCCAGCAGATAGGAGATCTACACTTCCGCCCGTATAACGCCTCATACGGCGCCATTTGAATGCTTGATTGATAACTATTGTTGTAAGCAAATTCAGCTAAAGGTAGATGAAGGTCCCAACTCATCTTCAAGTCCAAGGCGCAGAGTCGCAACATGTCTTCGAGGATCTGGTTGACACGCTCGGTTTGGCCGTCAGTCTGTGGATGGTAGGCGGAGCTAAACTTCAACTTCGTCCCCATTGCTGACTGCAGGCTTCCCCAGAAACGTGATATGAATCGACCATCTCGATCGGAGACTATGGTTACGGGCACGCCGTGAAGTCGAACGATTTCGTTGAGATATATCTGAGCCAGGCGGTCGGCACTCCAAGTAGATTTGATAGGCAGAAAGTGAGCTGACTTGGTGAGTCGATCGACAATAACCCAGACTGCATCATGTTCCCGTTGCGTCCTTGGCAAACCAACGATAAAATCCATCGTTATATCATCCCATTTCCACTCCGGAATAGCAAGGCTCTGCAGTTCTCCGCCTGGTTTCTGGTGTTCGGCCTTTACTCGTTGACAAGCCATGCAATGCGACACAAACTGCGCCACATCCTTTTTCAAGCCGTGCCACCAAAACGTCGTACGAAGATCCCGATACATCTTTGTGCTACCCGGATGAGAAGTATAGCTAGAATAGTGGGCTTCCGTGAGTATCTCTTCCCTGAGGGCCGCGTCGCTTGGAACGCACAGTCTTCCCTTCACTCGAAGCATCCCATCCGTGCTTATCGCAAAGTCGGACGCCTTCCCTGCTGAGATAAGAGCATGAATCTTTTGCAGGAATGGGTCGTCCTTCTGAGCGGTCTTTACTCGTTGTAACAAGTCGGGTTCGAGGCGCAGTTGTGATACTTGCGCCCACTTTGTGTATCTGATTTTTAAAGTAATGCCCAGTGATTCAAGATCCCGGCGCAGCCTATCATCAATAGCCAAACTTCCTGCAAACACTCGACTCAGTGCGTCAGCTACGACGTTTCCTTTGCCAGGCGTGTATCTGATCATGAGGTCGAAGTCGCTTAGGAGTTCAAGCCATCGCCGCTGCCGAAGATTCAAATCTTTTTGAGTGTACAAGTATTTCAGGCTTTTATGATCTGTATAGATTTCACACGGCACTCCATAAAGATAGTGGCGCCACAGCTTTAATGCAAACACTACCGCGGCAAGCTCGAGGTCATGCGTTGGGTAGTTCTGCTCGTGAGGCTTTAGCTGTCTAGACGCGTAGGCTATGACTTTGTCCCGTTGCATCAGGACACATCCTAGTCCCATTCCTGATGCATCGCTATATATTTTGAAGTCATCTGGTCCGTTTGGCAAAGTAAGGACCGGGGCGGAGACGAGGCGCTGCTTTAACTCCGTAAACGAAGCTTCACAGTCGTCCGTCCAAGTAAACTTTGCACCCTTCCGTGTGAGCTGTGTCAAGGGCGAAGCAATCCTAGCAAAATTTTGTATAAATCTTCGGTAGTACCCTGCCAGGCCAAGGAAACTTCGGATGTCGCTAGCTGACTCCGGTCGTTTCCACTGCGTGATTGCTTCTATTTTCTTCGGATCAACTGAGATGCCTTCCGAGGAGATGATATGCCCCAAAAATGAAATACTGTCCAGCCAAAATTCTGATTTGCTTAATCTGGCATACAACTTGTGGTCTCGAAGGGTTTGCAGCACCATCCGCAGGTGTCCTGCGTGCTCATCCCTAGTCTTCGAGTACACTAAGATGTCATCGATAAACACCACCACGAATTTATCGATGAAGGGCCTAAAGACACGGTTCATCGTATCCATGAATGCAGCAGGAGCATTCATCAGTCCAAACGGCATCACGGAAAACTCGTAATGGCCGTAGCGGGTTCTGAAAGCAGTCTTGGGTACGTCTTCTGGCTTAATCTTCAGCTGGTGATAGCCCGAGCGAAGATCTATTTTTGAAAACACTGCTGCTCCTTGTAGTTGATCGAACAAGTCATCAATCCGTGGCAGAGGATATTTGTTTCTGATTGTGACCTTATTCAATTCTCTGTAGTCAATGCATAGGCGTAGAGTTCCGTCCTTCTTCTTCACAAAGAGCACGGGAGCGCCCCAAGGAGACACGCTCGGACGGATGAACCCACGATCAAGTAATCCTTGGAGTTGGCACTTTAGTTCCTTCAGCTCTGCAGGGGCCATTCTGTATGGAGGTTTGGAGATCGGCTGTGTATTTGGAAATGTGTCGATAGTGAATTCAATCTCTCGATCGGGCGGCATGCCGGGTAGTTCGCTCGGAAACACGTCGGGGAACTCCGCCTCAACGGAATTTGGCTCGACGTTTGCGTAGTCCTGCCGCGTGTCCCGAACTGATGCTAGAAATCCCTCGCAGCCTGTGTAGAGCATTCGCCGAGCAGATTTTGCCGAAATCACCATGCAGGCCGTGGTCGCATCGTTCGCTGGACTACTGGTGTAACAGAACACGGCTTCTCCGGGCAGACGGAAAATGACTCGCTTCTCTGCACACTCAATGGTTGCCGCGCATGCGCCTAGCCAGTCCATTCCCAAGATGATATCATAGTCCCTAACATCTAGAACTAAGACATCGAGCGATAGCTTCTTCTCCCCAATACAAATATAACCACCTAGGCATACTGAACGAACAGGGATTTTTGTACCAGAGGGGGTACTAACATTTAAATCTAAGTGCAACGGAGTCATTTTTACATTGTTTTCCACGGCAAAATTTGTGGAAATAAAACTATGCGTTGCACCTGAATCAAATAGAACACGAGCAGGTATATTATTGAAAAGTAAGGTACCTGACACGACGGTATCCGAAGCTAATGCTTCTTCTCGTGTCATGGTGTAGACTCGGCCTTGAGCTTGATTACGCCCTTGCTGAGGCGCCGCTCGATTCGCCTGAGGTGCCGGAGTCTGATTTTGTTGCGGAGGACGGCGCTCGGTGAACTTTGGACAGTTGGGAAGGGCGTGATCGGAAGCCCCACAAATGAGACATAACCCGTGCTTCCGGCGACATTCACTTTCGACGTGCCCTGTCCTCCTACAGAAATCACATCGTTGCCCCGAGTTTCCCTTTTTCGAACTGCCGTTGTTAGGGCGCTTTGCAGCTGTGTTTCCTCTATCGTTGCCTTGGCGTTTGTGATTGGAGGTTTGTACAGCGCCGGTGGCAACGTGAGGATACTGCGGTTCGAGGGAGAGGGCATGGTTTAAAACTTCTCTCATCGTCTGATACTGTGGAACGGATACGTGCCCGTGAATACCAGGACGTAGCCCTCCTTCGAATCGTCTGGCACGACTCGCTGCATCCGGTAGGTAAGCGGTAGCAAATTTGGCCAGTTTGTTGAATTCTGCCGAATATTGCTTCACTGTCATACTGCCCTGCCGGAGCTGAACAAAATCATTTTCCCGTTGTCGTCGTAGAGGCGGGGGTATAAACTCCTCCTCAAACGCGGCACGAAAGGTCGTCCACGCGATCGCCTCCTCTCCATGGCCAAGTTGAAGAGATCGTCGATGCACGTCCCACCAGTCGTGCGCATTGAAGCGAAGCAGTAGTTTGGCACAAGTGACGCGCTTGTCTTCCGGCACGTCCAGGAGGGAAAAATGATCTTCAAGCTCGGCGAGCCAATCTAGGGCCACGATTGGGTCCTCAGTCCCCTTAAATGGCGTATTGCAGACCTTCTTGAAGTTTGCAAAGGTGAAGGTAGTCACTTCCCTCGTCCTTGGCACGGGCGGTAGTTCAACTTCAAGCGCTGGCTGCTCCGCTGGTGTAGCTGTCGTTGCGGCAGAATGGTTGGAGGCCAGGGTCTGAACAAGCTGTTGCAGGGTATCTACCTGCTTTTGTTGGACTGAGAGCCTTGCCTCTAGGTTGCTCTCGAACTTGGCTTGGCGGGCATCATCCCTCTGTCGTTGCTCGGTTAACATTTGCATCACTTGTTGAATCGAGTCTGTTTGAGACATGCCTCGTTGGCTCCGAGAGCTTCCTGATGTTCCGGAGCTGCTCTCCTGAGTCCGAGGCTCGCCTGGCGCCAGCGCTGATGGTTGCGCTTGCGTCGTTCCTTGAAAGGAAGGTAAATTACATCAGGATCATAATGTATTACGGACTTATTGCATGAACGTATCTCATTTTGGCCTTAACGAGTTCAGGAGTTCGCATAGGCGAGTTATCGCTAAGGGAACTTTTCCAGTTTACGAGTCAAAGGAACTTTGAAGCTGTGCTCTGATACCAACATGTCACGCCCCGATTCCGTGGAATCGATAGTCGTCCCCCGGGCGTGACCGCCGTGCGGGCCTAGGTTGCGCACCGCACAAGGCTAAGTATTTTTGTTTCGCATAGCGAGCACATATTCAGAGTACGCAGATAATTGAACACAGATTGAAACATGAAAAAGTTCTCTTTTATTGATAATATGAACATCTATTACAAACTCCCTGAACTGAGTCATATGGATTGCCTCTATGGGCTTACAAAAGTGTGGACACGAAATGAGATAGCAGTCCTGTACATTACATCCCTTACTAAACTCAAAATATAAGACCTTGGGACGGAACGACTGCCTTGCCACGGAGCTGCATGATTGCTTCGGTGGCTAGCTTCTTCTTCAAAAGGCTTCTTCTTCAAAATGCTTCTAAGGTGGCACGGTCGAGGCGTGCCTACAGCTGGACTGGATTGGGGGTTTGTCTCCTGCTCCTCGCTCGGTTCTTCCTAGCGCGGGGAACCTGTTTCAACGAGGGTCAGTACATCGAAACGTACTGGTGAAGGCAAGCTATCCCAACTATACCAATCAACACGTTGTTTTAATGAAGCATGCATATTTGTGGGTTTCTATCTTGCCTTAGTTCATTTTACAATAAGACATAGATATAGAATCATTAAAATGACTCGTCACCGTTCGGTGACATTTACCTGTCCGTCTGAACCACCTGCACAATACTTACCTTGCCTTCCCTGTCAAGAAGACACAAGTTAGTTTCTACAGGTTTAAATATACGAGGGGATCACTGGCTTTGATGCCATAATGGACGGTCTTAGTCTCAGGCTAAGGTGACGGAGGCACATGTATCGCTGCACGCCATCTCGCCTATGGGAGAGACTAATCTTGAGGTTCCGTCCGGATCGGATCGGTGCCAGTGCCCCAGCGACCGTCCGCAGGAACCGAGAGGCCTTGTGCACAAGTTGTCCGTGATCAACGGCGTTTGTGTTAAGTTTGCATTTATGTAGCTGAGGCATTGAAATCAGGGGATATAAAGCATTGTGTGATGTATTTTGCATAGTCTCCCTGAATAATTGATGCATGTCAAGGGTGTTCTACATAAAGCATATTTATAGAAGAAGAAGTAAGCATTCTAACTTGTATATATGCATATGGTAAACATTTTGAATAGGCAAGCACGTAGTAAGTAACCGTTCACACGTTTTAATGACAAGCATACAGATCCAAGTCTATTTCCCTTATCTTGATATCTTTTAGTTAATACTTGGTATCGTTTGATCGGGGCAAGCACGAACGCAAGATTTAGATGTGAAGACTAGCAAGTAGGGCTAGCTAATCGGGTTGGTAGCCACTCACTTTTAGTGGTTGGAAGGAGGAAGGAAGGAAGTGATTTAGGAGTCCGCTTGAGCGACGCCTAGTGCTGGATCACCTGTATTGACACGAACAGCTGATCAGTACTTCTTCCTCTCTTTCCATTATCGGAATTGAAGTGCAGTCCTAAGAACGAAGCAATGAAATCCATCGAAACCGTTCAAGAAAACCCAAACAAATCCGAAATCCAACTCAAGGCACGAAAGCAACAAGCGACAGCGAAAACTAGGCAACAAAAGAATGCAGCGGAGAGGTCCCTCCTGACTCTGCCGCTAAGTCGATCCTTGGGGCACGGTCCACTGAATATGGGAATCGATTCCGAAGAAACAAATCCATAACGAGGACGAGTTCTTAATTCAATCTATCCCGATCGAACGATACCGTCTTAGTATTTCTTAGCCGCGCTCCCCGAATAGGGGAACGGGGCACCACAGGGCCCGCCTGTCAGCGACTGCGGGGTAGGTGCGGGTGCAGCCGAGCCAAGCCGAGCCGAGCCGAGCCTAGCCGAGTCCGAGTTCGACTCGGACTCAGCTGAGCCAAGCCGGGTCAAACCCGGACTGTCCGATTTGGGTTGGACTGCATGGATGCATGCCACATGGCAGATTCTCGAGCTGCGGCTGCCCTCTCTCCTCTATATATATGAGTTATTTAGGAATTCTAGGGTTTTTTCTTTGAGCAAAATTTTGGAGAATTGTCATCTAGGGTTCCTTCATTTTTTAGAAGCCATTGCACATAGCTCCGGACTCCAAATGAGGCCTAGTTTCTTGCATTAGAACCGTATTGAGGTTAGCTTTTTGAATATATAAATTGTTTTACAAAATTATGAGTATTAAATTCTGAGAAATTCGTAGAGCACCAAATGTTAGAAAATAGATGTGTCTCGGTGTTTTCGCGATTCTGGGAGAACCAAGAATCAGAATCATGAACCGTTTAAAGTTTCAGAAAAAAAATAATTAAATCATTGACATATGTTTTTTCCAGAATTTATTTCGAAGTATTTCTATACTGTTAATTCTGTAGAACTTCTAGGTTAGAAATTAACCACCGTTGCACAATACAAAATTTGTATGTGCAATAATTTCCAAAAGAATTTGAATTCGGACGAGCCATAAATTCTAGCATATTTTTGACACTGAAATCTATAGGAAATCATGCATGAAAGTTGAGTTTGTGTCGATTGACTTTTTGGTCAATAGATTGCCTCGATTTGTGTGCTATGAGTCTCGAGTTGATAAAATTCAATTCCTTTGGACAAACTTTAGGAATTAACCTAAAAATCAAAATAAAAAGATTAAAATAGGATTTTAGAGTAATTATTTTAGAAATAAATAAATTAAAATAAATTATGTTTTGACATGGTAAAATTGTAATACATAGGCTATTTGGAATGTGACTTGGATTTTGTTTCATACCATTAAAGGACCACATGCGAGTACATTCTCTGATAGTTTGTTATCTATGATATCCTCTATGTTCATTGTATTTAGTATAAATATCCATATTTCTTGACACGATGGTTACACGGATTGGTATATCCGGATCTCGTCATGAGATTTTATTCCTTGTATATGGTGTATCGTGTACAAGTCTTGTTTTATTGGTTATTTTGTGCATGTACAGACACTGATTCTCGAGGAGACTTGCTACCTTCTTAGAGAATCCCGTGCCATAGCGTACCATGGTTGGATCTACTATACCTGTCGGGGGTGGAGAGTATTTTAGTGTAGATATGTGATCATACCCTTAATGTACAAGTCTTGTTCTCATGTTAGTGTTGATCATACACCGCACGTATGACTAGCCAAGCCCATACTCGTGTACAAGTTTCCAAGCCGGTCACATGTTAAAGCTAGTACTCACACACTTAGTCATAGTATTCTTGTTCATTGACATATTGTTTCTTCCCGCATTTATTTACAATATTTCTAATATTTCCTTCATTGTGTATCTCTTGTATATATATATGCATCTTGTATATTTCTATCTATTTACTGCTACATAGTTTATATCATTGATGTAGAACTGCTGTTAGCGATCTACTTTGCTCCATCCTAACTGGAAATATTTTTCTAGACTACGCCTTAGAGGACGGGTGTCCGACATTTTATGGACCACAGGGAGAGTACCTGCTGACTTGGACCTTGTAGCCAGGTGTAATTCTGGGAGGTCTAGCCGGGATCAATAGTTATTTAGTTAGTTTCTATTAGCAGTTTATGGTACCAGATTTGTCTCCGGCATACTTCGTTGAGACTTGGATATTATTGTTGAGTTAGATTATTCTATTTAGACTTGTGTTGCAAATTTGGTTTATTTATTTCTTCGATATCTTATCGTGCTTTAGCTATGTGATTGAGTATTGTTATATTGTGCTATCTGTGACTCCTTATGGAGTTGGATGCTCGTGTAAGAATGTTTAGATAGCATTGTGACCTAGACAGCGTTCTACCGCCAATGCTGCGGCGTAGGCTGGACGTACCCACGCACTCGTGCCCCTATACCGGGTGCGGGTCGTGACACACATGTGACACGAGTCCACCACACATCCAAACATACCCCGAAGGATACAAAAAGTCAAATATATTATTTATGAACAATACAAAGAGTCAATTACAAATCTACGCATCCGTGTCAAAATATGACATACTCAAAGTTCCGTATCGGAGGAAAATCCCCCAAATTAACACGTATCACCAAATTAATGGGATACGACCTATATGTATCCAATTGTGGATATGACACTAGCCCGAAATACAGAAGAATATACCAAATTTATTTATAGGACCAATTGGCATACACAACAAATGTCAATCTCAGAATTCTCCCAAAATTGACGTAAAAAGTACCATAACTTTCACAATAGGCCTCCTATGAACACAAAACCAAATCCTATGGGTAGCCTATGCATATGGGTTGATTTCTCATTGTTAAATCTAAGATTTAGAAACTAAATAAAGGTAAAACTGAATTATCCTTATTGGAAGATGGATTCCCAATGCAACCTCTAAATATGATAAAATTGGCCTCCAACTTGTAGATCCTTGCTCCTCTTTATAGATCCTTGCTTCCCCTTTCTAGATCCTTACTCCACTAGTCTCCATTGGTGATTTGGGAAGGAATTGGGATGAATTTTGGTTGGGAAATAAAGTGGGAATGAAGGAATTTGTTTGAGGGAAATTCTAGATCTAGTTTCCAAATGAAAAGAGGAGAAAGAAATAATTTTTCCCCTCTCTATATAGGCCGGCCCCCTTTCTCCTTCCTCAATCTACTATAAATTTTCCAATATACCCCTTGGGGCCTCTCCTGAAAAAATAATTAAGGAGGGAAGCTTCTGGTCTAATGGTTTAATTAATTTAATCCATCTCCTAATAAATGGGCTAAATTCTAACAATTAATACATGTTGGTCCACGAGTCTAAACTAAACTAGTTAGTTCCACTAACACAAGTCCAAATAAATAACTAACATCTAACAATAATTAAATAATACAATAAATAATTATTTATCATGCACAATATTTAATTAAATATAAAATTACTAAAATACCCTTTCCTAGAAAATGTGGTAGTGATAAGTCTACCCTCCTTAAAATAATTTTGTCCTCGAAATTCAAAGACGAAAACTACCCCCAAAAATACAGAACATGACAAAAGAACATAACTAAAGAACATACTAACTATGAAAGAACATAACATAATTAGGAAAGAATATACCTCAAAGCACAAACAAATATGGATAACGCTCTCGCATTTTATCCTCTCTCTCCCAGGTAGACTCCCCCAGAGAGTGATGCCTCCATGCGACGTGCCCCAAAGGAATAGTCTGGTTTCTCAGCACCTTCTCTCTCCGATCCAGAATCTCAACTGGCTGCTCTGGATAGCTAAGAGTAGGGCCCACCTCTATCTTCGAGTGATCCAATACATGACTAGGATCTGCCACGTACCGTCTCAACTGCGACACACGAAACACGTTGTTGACTCCCTCCAATGCAGGTGGCAAGTCTAGTCTATAAGCAACTGCACCGATCCTCTCTAGAATAGTAAAAGGTCTGATGAATCGCGGACTAAGCTTTCTGCCTCCAATGAAGCGAAATGTGCCTCGTGTCGGAGAAATCCTCAGAAACACCAAACCACCAACCTTTAATAAAATACCACCTTAAGAACTTAATCTATAACAAACAACCAATAACAAGCACAAAATAAAAATATAACCATACCTCGAACTCCAAAGGTCTCCGGTGGCTATCGGCCCAATGCCGCTGTCTGTCCTGCGTCACACGAAGTCTATCTCTGATCAGCTGAACCTTCTCCGCTGCATCTATAACCATCTCTGGCCCAAGCAAATCTTTCTCTCCAACATCATCCCATGACAAGGGAGTTCGACACCTCCGACCGTATAGAGCTTTAAAAGGTGACATCTCTATACTAGTCTGGTAACTGTTGTTATAAGAAAACTCTACCAAATGGAGTTGGTCCTCCCAAGAACCCCAAAATCTAGTACACAAGTGCGCAATATATCCTCGAGAGTCTGAATAGTCCTCTTTGACTGCCCATCTGTCTGGGGATGATATGCAGTACTGAACTTGAGCTGAGTGCCCAAACTCTTCTACAAACTCCTCCAGAAATGAGAAATGAAACGACTATCCCGATCCTAGACTATGATGATGGAAACTCCATGTATCCTAACGATCTGCCTCACATACATCTCTTCCAGCTTCTCCGTAGACAAACCTACCTTAAAAGATAAAAAGTGGGCTGACTTGGTCAACCTATCAACGATGACCCAAATCGCGTCTTTCTCTCCTGGAGATCGTGGAAATCCGGACACAAAATCCATAGTAATGTGCTCCCACTTCTAATCTAGAATTGGTAATGGCTGAAGTAAATCTTCTGGCCTTTGCCTCTCGACTTTCACCTGCTGGCACACTAAGCATCTGGATACAAACTGTGCCACTTTCCTCTTCATGCCATACCACAACACACTCTTTCGCATATCCTGATATATCTTGTTGGCACCTGGATACATGGAATACTGAGAGCGATGTGCTTCCTGCAATACCTCCTCACGCAGCTGCCCACTAGGCACACACAACCTAACTCCATGCCTCAAAGATCAATCCTAAGCAATGGTGAAATCATCCTCCAATCTTGCTCTCACCTGAGCTCTGATACTACTCAGAGATAAATCCTCATAGTATGCTACCTTGATCTTGTCCATCAAATCTGAATGTATCTGTAATCCCCACATCTACATAGCACAACCAGGAACTATCACCTCAATGCCCAAGCTCTCCAAGTCCTCCAGCAAATATCGATCCTGCGTTAAGAACATAGCTACCGGATACCTACTCAAAGCATCAGCAACTATATTAGCTTTTCCAAGATGATATTGCAAAGATATATCAAAATCCTTTATCAGTTCCAACCACCGACGCTGCCTCATGTTCAACTCTATCTATGTGAAAATGTACTTCAAGCTCTTGTGGTCTGTGAAGATCTCCACATGCTCTTCGTATAAATAATATTTTTATAACTTCAGGGCGAAGATGACTGCTGCCAACTCCAAATCATGGGTAGGATAGTTCTTTTCATGAGGACGCAATTGCTTAGATGCATAGGTGTCACGACCCGCACCCGGTTTAGGGGCACGAGTGCGTGGGTACGTCCAGCCTACGCCGCAGCATCGGCGGTAGAACGCTGTCAAGGTCTTGATACTATCTAGCCAATCTCACACAAGCATCCAATCTCCATAAGGAGGTACGGATGACACAATAAAATGAACACATACTCAATCACAGGATTACAGCACGAGAAGATATCAAACAGATTAAATTAAATACAACACAAGTCAACAAAAGCAATAACTTAACTCAACAATATCCAAGTCATCAAAAAATTGCCGGAGACAAATCCGGTACCAAATAGTCTACTTAAGAACTAACAAAATATAGTAATTTCCGGCTAGACCTCCCGGAATCACAACTAATCTACCAAGTCTACAGCTACTCACCATATGGTCCATAAAGTGTCGGACAGCGGTCCTCTAAGGCATAGTTTGGAAAAATGTTTCCAGTCAGGAAGGAGCAAAGTACAATCTCAAATAACAGTTCCATTTAATTGATAAGGACTATAAAGTAATAAACATGTCATGCTAGCTACTGAGAAGACAGTGAAATAAATGCAATGGCAATTAAAGAGAGACAGGCAATGTAAAAAGACAGGAAATATAATACAGTCAGTGCATGCATGAAAATAAAAAGAACAAGGAACAGTATCATATACGGGTGATGTAGTATATGATTTAAAATAGGGAACTATAATCTATTCTAAGTGTTTGAAATAGTAGTTTCAAAATGTGATCGGCTTGGGAACATGTACGATAGCTACAGGGCCTGGCTAATCATGGGTGAAGAACATGATTAACACTTACATTGTTTTATACTACAATAAGAGGTTATGATCACATTTCTTACTAACTACTTTTCCGCCCCCAACTAGTACTGTGGATCCAACCATGACACGTCACGATACACGAGCAAGTCCAGTTTATCATGTACGATGTCTAATATACATGTCGTGTACAATGTCAATACGATAATCAATATAATATCTCATGACTGCAGATCCAAGCTATACTAGTCCGTGTAGCACATTGTCAAAGATTCAGTTGTAACATTTCAGGATTATTGAAATTATAGATATCAAGAAATTAGAAATTATCGGAGAATGTACTTGCCTTGTGTCCTTAGCTGGTATTTATGGATGTCCTGTTCCAGAGTATCCCCTGGGTAAACCAACAGTCCTATAAACATATTACAAGTAAAACAACATTTGCATCAGAAGCTACGCTAACACACAGTCAAAACACTGGCCTCAGGGCCATGCCAGGCAGGGCACTAGTCAACTAGGGTCATCTAGTAGGATATACATAAACCACATTACACTTATTTAACTAACATATACTTTAATGCTTACAATATATATATATATACCAAATTTAGTACATATACAATATTTTATACATGCACCAATTTAAATGTATTTACAATATAGATATATATGCCTTTTAAATACATATTTGATTTATACTAGTTGAACATTATGTATGTATACTCATATACATGCCAAAAATACATTTTAGAATATATATATATATATATATATATATAGTCAACATTATCATTTAAATATACTAATACTAATACACCAAATTAAATTTATACTATGTATATTAGGAATATAATAAAAGCATGTACAAAATATATTTTTATACACATATACAAATTATATATGTTGAAAGCATATACATAGTATATACAAAACATAGATATATATATATCAATTTATACAATACCAATAATGCATATACTAAGTACGCAGTTATATTTATATCAACCCTGTTAAATATATACATATACATTATTCATGAATTAAATATATATAAATACTTTACATAATATATATATACTATACATTCTGTTTAATTACTAATTAATTAACAATAGACATATACATATACTAATTTAAAATATACTATATATACTAATACACAATATTTATACATTAATACATGCATTACATTATACTTAAGTATATATATATATACTATACTTATACATATTAAACATGAATTAAATAAATACTATACATATGTGTATATAGTATTAACTAAATAAATACTATACATATACATGTATTAAACATAATTTAAATAAATAATATACATTCACATTAATTAAATTATACATTACTAAAATATTTATGTACTATACATACTCATGTATTTAAAGCATTACTTAAATAATACTATTTATATACATATACGTATATTATATATACTCATACGTATATAAGTATATATATATATATATATATACATATATATATATACAGGAAGAAAGAAGGAGGGAGAAGAAGAGAACTCACTGTGAGTTGGCCGGAGTCTCGCCGGACCGCGGTGGCGAGGGGAAGGAGCAGCCGGCTGAGAAGAGGGCCGCCGGAGCAGTGAGGGGGCCGCCGGAGGAGTGGCTTCAGGGGAGATGTGGGTCGGCCTGGCCGGATGGCCGGAGTGCAGGCTCGGTTGGGAGGTCGGCTCCGCCGGAGTTAAGAGGGGCCGGAGATGTGGATGGATGGATGGATGGGTGGAGAACCCGCTGTACAGGTGGAGGGAGGAAGGAGTCGAGGGGGTTGGAGCAGCGGTGGTCGGCTGCAGGGTGCAGCGGCTCTCGGAGTGGCCGCCGGAGTGAGTCGGCCGAGCACAGGGAATGGTCGGGGAGGGGAGTCTCTGTTGGTGGTGGTGGTTAGATGATGGAGATGGGGGTTTGTCCGCCGGGGTGCAGCCGGAAGCACAGCCGGGTGAACAGGAACTGCGGGGGGGTGAACAGTGTTCCCCCCTTCCTCCTTTTGAATTTGAAAATCAAAAATAAAAAGGAAGAAGAAGGAAGAAGAAGAAGAAAAAGGAAAATGAAAGGAAGAAGAAGGAGAAGAATTTACATACGTAGGAGAGAGGGAGGAGGCTTGAGGAGGGTGGTGTTTCCTAGGTTGTCTAGGGATTAGGGTTTGATGTAGATAGGACATTAAATAGGATGAGGGTGTGGGTAAATCAAAGGTGAGGATGCTCCCAATTAAATGGGTGGTCCAGATTAAACATGAAGGAAATTTCATGTGGGGGAAAAATGCAATTTGGTCCACAAATAATTAACCTTTCCATTTGGTCTTGGACAATGGGGTGATGACACCTACAATTGAATAATTGCAACTTAGCCCTTAAATTCGGGAAATTGCACAAACACATAAATTGTCAAAAATTTGGCGGGCGATTCGGTGTCTTGTGTTTTGTAGGGTCAGGGGGCGCTGTAAGATCGGTATGGGCTCAATTTGCAGGGCACTGGAATTAAATTGTGATTTTAGAATTGGTTTAAATAGTATCCTCAATTTAATTAGAAATAAATGCAAGTTGTGTTCAAAAATTAATTAGGAGTACATGGGCCAAAATCAGGTCAGGTCATCAATACCAATAATGAAAAAGACTCAGAACAGAATATTAACCTAATTTGGGCCGCACGAAAAATAGGTCAAGATTGCCTCCAATTTCAATTGGAACTCACAACGATACAAAAATAGGGATTTATTAAATAACGTCCGCGACGATTTTTGTGCGGCCAAAAACAATGTACAGAGAGCATAATTATGAGTTGCGAAAATAGCAGAATGGAAGGCGGGCATGTATAGGGCAAGATTGTGAAATTTATTGGAAGACAAAAGTCAGGATACTGCTCCAATTATCGAAGCAAAGGCAATGCGCAAAAATATTAAATAAAATATGGTAATTAAATACAAACTCCAAGAATTTAAAATTCTAAATAAATAATTAAATACAAAATTCTATAATTCAGACAGGTGGTCATCTACTAGGCTTCTAGGTCAAGTCTACTAGCTTAAAAATAAATAAACACTGCATATAATACTATATTTATTTACACATCACACATAATTATTTAAATCAAAAAAATATTATCATGCAATTATTTAATTGTAACTACCATAATATTAAATATTGTAAAAATTCGAAAATACCCCTGTCTTCGGAATGTGGTAGTGACAATAGGCAATCACTTGCCCATTCTGCTAAAGAATACAACCTAAACCTTTCCCCGATGCATCACTATAAATAGTGAAACCTCCAGACCGTGATGGCAACGTCAAAATAGGAGTAGACATCAACCTCTTCTTCAATTCCTCAAAAGCAACCTGACAATCCTTTGTCCAAACAAACTCTACATCATTCCTGGTGAGTCTGGTCATTGGCTCTCCTTAAAAAATCTTACACAAACTTCATGTAGTAGCCTGCCAATCCCAAGAAACTCTTGATCTCTGTTACCGAACTCGGGGTCTTCCAAGATTCAACTGTTGCGATCTTCTTCGGATCCACTGAAATACCATCACCTGTCATAACATTCCCCAAGAATTCCACCTTATCCAGGAAAAACTCATACTTGGACAACTTCCCATATAGCTTCTCCTTCCTCGGCACATCCAATACGATCCTCAAATGCCCCTCATGCTCCTCCGGTGTCTTCGAGTATATGAGTATGTCGTCGATGAACACTACCATGAATTTGTCAAGGTACTGATGGAAAACCTTGTTTATCAAGTTCATAAATACCTCCGGTGCATTAGTCAACCCAAACGGTATCACCATAAACTCGTAGTGACCATACCGAGTTCTAAAAGCAGTCTTCGGTATGTCCTCCGGCTTTACCTTCACCTGATGGTAGCCTGATCTCAAATCTATCTTAGAAAATACCTTAGCACTACTCAACTGATCGTACAGATCACCAATCCGTAGCAAAGGGTACTTATTATTGATAGTGAGATTATTCAAAGCCCTATAATCAATGCACATGCACACCGATCCATCCTTCTTCGATATAAACAATATCGGGGCTCCCCACGGAGATGAACTCGATCTGATAAACCCCTTATACTATAATTTGTCCACCTACTTCTTCAGCTCGACCAGCTTGTTGTTGTTTACTCTATAGATATGTTGCAAAATTGGTTCTGTACCTGGCACCAAGTCTATAGAGAATTCAACATCTCGATCTAGCGGCAACCCTGGCAATTCCTCAGGAAACACATCCAAGAACTCTGCTATCAACAGATGCAAAAATTCTTTGTCTTCCACCATAGCCCCACAAAAAATGCCTTCACCCTGCTCTGTAGCTCCTCTAACAAACTCAAACACTGGCTCTCCCGGCGGACCAAACAAAACTCTACCTCCTCTATAATCTATGCTAGCACGGTACCTACTCAATAATCCATCCCAAGTATAATGTCGTAGCTCAGAAGTGACATTACAAGTAGACACACACTCAACTCCCGGCCTCCCAGAGTAACTCTCCGATCTTTGGAAATATTATTAACTAGTATAATACCTCCCCCGGTCATGATCTTGCAAGTCCTAAGCAAAGACTAAGCTACCAAACCATGCTTCAGAGCAAAAAAAACAGATTCAAAACTATGGGAAGCACCACTATCAAACAAAGCTAAAGTTGGAATAGAATCAAGAAGAATAAAATCTGCGATGACATCTCCAGTGGGTTCGTCCTCCTCGATGGTCATAGCAAATGCTCATCCCTGACGTGCACCTCCGTGCTGCTGTTGCTGGACATAACGCTGCTGTTGTGTCGAAAGCTGTCCCCTCGGCTGTACTACAGGTGGTCTCTCCTGTGCCCTCGGAGTTGAAGCTTCTCCCTGAACTACACGACAATGATTGGAACAGCACTCCCTCAGTTGATGCCCTTCAGTACCATAATATAAACAAACTCCTAGCCTCCTCCTACAAACTTTCCAGATATGGTCGGGCTTCTTGCAGTAGTGGCAAAATGTTTGCTGTAACTGTCTCTGCTACTGTGGTGCCTGGTGAAATGGTGCCCTAGCTGGAGTCTAGTGCTGCTGCTGCTGGAAAGGTCTGGACTGGAAATGAGGACATTTGGCAGACACTGTACTGTTGTTGGCCCCCAGAAAAGAATCACGGTCTCTCTTGGGCTTCAAACCCATATCCCGCTCAACCTTGCGCGCCTCCACAAGTATCTCCGAGTATGTCTTATAAAAAGATGGAATGAGGAATCAATATGGCACATAATATAAGACACTGAAGGAAAGGTTAGATTAAAAGATTAAGTATCAATATCAAAGAAGAATAGTTGAAACAAAAGAATTTTCCTAGATGTGATTGAGTATTCTCAGCCTAAAGCCTACATCCTATATCCTATCGCAGGCTCGCAGTAGTACAACTAAATTGTTGTAATACCACGACATCGCATAGCTTGCGAAGCTGGACCTGTATGGGCCACCACTAAAAATGTGTCACGACCCGCACCCGATATAAGGATACAAGTCGAAATCAACGCCAGCCTACGCTTCAGAATCAACGGTAGAACGATGTCTGGGTAATCTAACTAGCAATATATTAAACCACCAACAAAACAATATACTCAATCACAGAAATAAGATGGAAATGAGAACGAATCAGATAAAGAATAGAAATAGTCACATATAACTCATGAGTCTAAAATAATACATCAATGAGTGTGAAAGAATACTAACAAAATAAGCTGGAGACAAATCCAGTATAAAAAATACTAAGAAGGTACTAATCCCGGGTCATCTGTCTTAGTCGGGATAAGTCCCTCCTGAGCCAGGGTCTCTGACTCTATGTCCACAACATCCTACAGTCCATAATGTATAGGGTACCAGTCCTCATGTCATCTTGGAAAAATATATCCAGTCAGGAAAGGAGCAGAGTACATCTCTAATAACAGTTCTAATCAATGATAAAAACTATGTAAGAGTAAATATATTTGAATATACAAGATGAATAATAGATACAATGAGATATATATATAATAAGAAATACTGGAATAAATACAATAATGAGCAATATATCAATGAACAAGAATACTAATGACTAAGTGTGTGAGTACTAGCTTTAACATGTGATCGTCTTGGGAACATGATACAAGATTTATGGCCTGGCTAATCATACGTACTTTGTATGATTAACACTATTCAATGCAAGACTTGATACAAAGAGGGTATGATCATATATCTACACTAAAATACTCTCCACCCTCGACTGGTATAATAGATCCAACCATGGTACGCTATGGCACCAGATTCCCGAAGAAGATAGCTAGTCTTTCCAAGAATCAGTGTCTGTACATGTAAAAGATAATCAATGAAATAAGTCTTGCACAAGATACACCATATACCAAGGAATAAAATCTCATGACGAGATCCGGATAGACCAATCCGTGTAACCATCGTGTCAAGAGAACAAGGATATCTACACTAGATACAATGAACATAGAGTATATCATAAATGAGAAACTATCAGAGAATGTACTCGCCTGAAGTCCAAAGAATAGTCTCACAGATGTCTGATACGGTGCCTCGAAGACCTAGATATGGAATACAATATCAATAAAAGGTTCCGAAAAGAAAATAAATTACACTAGTCAACTTCTAAGTCAACAAGTCAATCCTATGTCAAAAGTTAAACTATGGTCAACTCTAAGTCAACTATGGTCAAACTATGGTCAACTATATATTTCTAGGTTGTACAAGTCAAACACAAGGATATTGGGTTCAAATACTAAAGTCTAGGTCACCAAAACCCATATCTTAAATATTAGGATACCGTATCTCCGGATACGTAAATCAATATATAAAATATTACATATATAAGTCAAATAATTAATAATAATATAAAATTCTAATTACAAACATTAATTAGATACCTTGGTTTTGTACCAACTAGGTATCAAAATATTAACTCATAATCTTGATACCCAAACCCAATACCTTGGGTATCCCCAATTACCTTTCTACATACCTTGGTATCACAAGGTAATATCCTAAAACTTGTGTATACCAACTACCCATAATTATATACATACAATACTAATTATTATATATATAGTATATTATAAATACTATTATCAATTAGGAATATATTTACATATATATTAAATACCATATATATATATATATATATATATATATATATATAAATATCTAATAATAAGAAAATCTACTAAAATGTCGCTAAAACCCTGCCTACTGTCGCTGAAAACTGCAGTTGCCGCTGATACTATGCTATTTTAGCGACAGATTCTTGCTGTTGTCGCCATAGCCGTCGCTAAAGCCCTTGATACGGCTGCTGACACTACTGCTGTCAGTGACAGATTCTTGCAAATATTTCTAACTGCTGTCGCTGTTTCTCTCGCTATTGCTACTGTGCGTTGCTGCTACTGCGATGATTGCTGCTTCGACGCTCCCTGCCGTCGCTAAAGTGGCTGTTGCTGCTGTTAGGGCTGTTATTGTTGTGTTCAGCGACATACGCTGTTGTCGCTATACCTCTGCACTCTAAACTCTAATATATATATATATATATATATATATATATATATATATATATATATATACACAACATATTATATATATACTAAATATATATACATATAATTACAACTAATACATCCACATGCCTATACACACACACACACACACACACACACATATATATATATATATAGACATTATTTACAAAGCAAAATACACCTATATACATAGTAACATATTTGTAACAACATACGTACGTATATGTACATATAAATATATACACAATATAACATACATTATATAATTATAATATAACCAAAATAAATATCTATTTACATATACATATCTATACATGCTACCATATATAATTATATATATATATATATATATATATATATATATAAGAATAGCTACATACAATATATATCCATATAATATATACATTGATACATAGACACAATATTACATAAATATATATACACCACATTATATATATATATATATATATATATATATATATATATATATATATATATATATATATACAATTACACTCTCCAAGAACCCAAGAAAATAGATCTACAAATAATTTGTACAAACACATGGAGAGTATCACAACGTATCCCACTAGATCTAGATACGCATGTGACACGAGTCCACCACACATCCAAACGTACCCCGAAGGACACGTACAAGTCATATATATTGTCACGACCCGCACCCGAAATTGGGACACGAGTACGTGGGTACGTCCAGCCTATGCCGCAGCATCAGCGGTAGAACGCTGTCAAGGTCATGATACTATCTACGCAATCTCACACGAGCATCCAACTCCATAAGGAGGCACGGATGGCACCATATAATATGAACAACATACTCAATCACATAACTACAACACGATAAGATATCGAAGAAATAAAATAAAATGCAACACAAGTCTAAATAGAAATAATCTAACTCAACAATAATATCCAAGTCTCAACAAAGTATGCCAGAGACAAATCTGGTACCAAATAATCTGCTAAGAAACTAACTAGATAACTAGTGATTCCGGCTAGACCTCCTGAAATCATAACTGAACTACCAAGTCCATGTCTGTAGCTACTATCCCTATGGTCCATAAAATATCGGACACCAGTTCTCTAAGGCATAGTCTGGAAAAATATTTCCAGTCAGGAAGGAGCAAAGTACATCTCAATAACAGTTTCATTTAATTGATAAGGACTATAAAACAATAAACAGATGATGCTATATACTGAGAGAAGACAATAAATAAATGCAATGGCAAAATAAAGAGACATGCAATATAGTCAATATGGTACAGTCAGTGCATATATGAAATGAAGAGAACGAGATACAATATCATATACGGGTGATGTAGTATATGATCTAAAATAGAGAACTGTAACTATTCTAAGTGTTTGAAATATTAGCTTCGATATGTGATCGGCTTGGGAACATGTACGAGAGCTATATGGCCTGGCTAATCATACGTGAGGTGTATGATTAACACTAACATTATTCTATACTTGTACAATATGGATATGATCACATTTCTCACTAACTACTTCTTCCGCCCCCAACTAGTACTGTGGATCCAACCATGACACGTCACGATACAAGAGCAATATCCAATATATCATGTACAAGGTCTAAATATCAATGTCGTGTACAATGTCAATACGATAATCAATGTAATATCTCATGACTGCATATCCAATCTATATACTAGTCCATGTAGCACAGTGTCGAGAATCAGATGTAACATTTTTAGATAATGGAATTATAGAAATTATCAAATAATTAGAAATTATCAGAGAACGTACTCGCCTTGGGTCCTTAGCTGGTAATACCAATGTCCTGTTCCACAGTATCGTCTGGATGATCCAACAGTCCCATAGACATATCATAAAATTTAATATTTGCATCAGACATTACACTAACACACAAAACATGATGAACTCAAGGCTATGCTAGATATTACAATGGTCAACTAGGGTCAAGTGCGCGTCTAATTGCGTGGGTGTCGTGTCTATAATTGTTATGAATTCAGACAGTCGATGATACGGGTCTTGCCAATACGTGAGTGTATATATGGCAACCTTCTAATAATTAACAGGGTTACAGTTCAATGTAAATACGGGGTATCTGCAATTACACTCGGGTTGCCTAAAACATTCATCAACTAGCATATATCATTAATTGAATATATATGTACATAACAAATAATTACATACAAAAATATGTATAAGTGTATATACACTAAATAGAATTATATATATATTATATATATATATATATATATATATATATATATATATGTTTAAAAATATACATGCCACATATTTATATATATATATAACGACCAATATTTATGTATACAAAAGAATACGTATACTGAATATATATATATATATATATATTTACCAAGTAATAATATATGTATACTAAATTTATATATATATATATGTACCAAATAATACATATACTATATACATATATATATGTATATATATATACACTAACATATATTATGAATACGTATATACTAATATATATGTTGAATACATATATACCAATAGAGAAATATACTATATATGTATATGCGTATGTATACGAATCCTACATATACTATACATATACTACATACACTCATATACGTACAAGCGTGCGTGTACGCGAGGGGGAGGACCGAACATGTACGCGTTCACGACGACAACGAAGACGACGAAGACGATGACGAGGAGGTGGTGGTCCGTCAGCGGGAGGAGGGATCTCGGGAGGAGTCGGGAAGCTCGGGAAGAGGGGAGGAGAACTCGCTGGGGTTGACGGAGTGGCCGAAGGGGGAGCTCGGGGCTGAGGGGAAGAGACTCGGGGTGGTTCAGGATCGGTAGAGGGAGATGCGGCCTGGCTGGAGGTGGAGCGGGGGAGGTGGCAGTACGGGTGGTCGGGAAGAGGGAGTTGCAGCGGTGCTAACTTCGCCGAGGAAGAGGGAGTGATGGTCGGGGAGAGGAAGCTGATGACGATGGTGGTGGTGAGTTTGATGAGGCGGAGGGAGATGGTGGTACGGGGGGTGAAGGCTCGCCGGGGTGGGTGATGCAGCGGGAAGAGGTTGAGTGCAGGAGGAGGAACGGGTGGTCCCCGACGGGGTGATGTTCGTGGACGGAGGGGAAGAGGGGAGTGGCCGAAGGGAGGATGATGCTGCGGGGGGGGGGGTTCATTGGTCGGTGTCGGGCTCGCCGGGAGTGCGGGATGGTGGTGATGGAGGAGGACGGGTGGAGAAGGCCGAGTGAACGCCGCAGTTGTAGTCGGGTGCTGACCGGAGCTTGGCCGGGTGAACAGTGGTGGAGTTTGGATTTATTTCCCCCCCTTTTTTTTTCTTTTTTTAAAAGTAGGAGAAGAAGAAGAAGAAAGGAAGAAGAAGAAGAAGAAGAAGAAGAAGAAGAAGGGAAGAAATGGAAATGCTACGGTTTTGGGAGGAGTGAGGAGAGAGAGAGGTGGAGGTTGTTTCCTAGGTTTGGGGATTAGGGCATGCTTGGGAAGAGTGCATTGAGGAGACATTAAATAGGAGATGGTGAGGGGGAAATGTGTGGTGATGATGAGCCCCATTTTGAATGGGTGGCCAGGATTTGACATGAAGAAATTACTCATACAAGGAGAGGGGTTGGGTTGACTAGTCAAATATTAGGGCTTCTCTATTTGGTTTCAACCAATGGGGTGATGACACCTAATGCAATATTTACAAATGAGCCCCATTAAATTTGGGTATTTACACAAACACATGAAATGATAAAAAAAATGGTGGGCGATTTGGTGTTTGGTGTTTTGTAGGGTGAGGGGGCGTTGTGTGTTGTGTATGGGCTTAATTAATAGATTATTTGGATTAAATTGGGATTAAACGAGATTAGTCAAAGTTGGTATCCCCAATTTAATTAGAAACAAATACAAGCGATATTCTAAAATTAATTAGAAATACATGGGACTAAAATTAAGTTGGGACACAAATATCATTAGTGAAGAAGACTCATAACAGAATATTACCCTAATTTGGGTTACACGAAAATGGGTTGAGATTGTGTCTCCAATTTTGATTGGAACGCACAACGATAAAAAATAGGATTTTATTTAGAAATTAAATAAACGTCCGCGATGAATATTTTGTGGCTAAAATGAAGTACAAGAGAGCATAATTACGAGTTACAAAAAGGTCAGAATGGAAGGCGGGCACGTCTAGGGCAAGGTTATGAAATTTGTTGGAAGGCAAAAGCTAGGGTAGCCCTCCAAATATCGAAGCAACGATAAGGCACAATAATTAAACAAAATTACGGTAATTAATTATAACCTCAAATAATTAAATCCCTAATATATAAATTAATTTCATAACCCTATAATTCGGTCTGGTGTTCATCTAGTGGGCTTCTAGGTCAAGTCTACTAGCTCAAACATTAAGAACACTGTATATATTATAATATATATATATATATACACATCTCATGCAATTATTTAAATTAAATACATGCAATATCAAATATATATAAAAAGTCAAAAATATTCCTATTTTTGGAATATGGTAATGACATATATTATTTATGAATAATACGAAGAGTCAATTACAAATCTACGTGTCCATGTCAAAATGTGACATGCTCAAAGTCCCGTGTCGGATGGAAAACCCCGAAATCAACACGTATCACCAAATTGATGGGATACGACCTACACGTACCCAATTATGGACACGACACTAGCCCCAAACACACAAGCATATGCCAAATTGATTTATAGGACCAATTGACACACACAACAAATGTCAATCTCGGAATTCCCCCAAAATTGTGTAACCTCCGATTTCTAATTTCCGAAATAATTAGATTTTTAATTTATTTTAAATACCAAATTTATAAAATATTTCTCCTTGAATTCTTGTATTTGATTTTTGAGCAATGTTTGATTTTAGAAGGTAATTTAAAATCTTTTATAAAAATTATTTTTCCTAAATGTCGATGTATTATAAAATAAATAATAATAATAATATATATATTTCTCTAGCTTCAAATATTTATTGACTTGAAATCATAAACTTATTTGTTTAATAAAATTATTTAAAGGACTAGTTGTTTTCTTCATAATAAAATTTTAAATTCATTGGGATAGTAAATAAATAAATTACATACTTTCTAAGATTTTGAAATATGAGTTTAATTAGTAGCTAATTAATCAGTTAGCCTTGGAAGCCTCTTAAAATTTTTCTTAAATTATAATATTTTCAATTAAATTTATAAGTTTACCATCTTCCATTTACACCCTCATTTTTTTCCACATGAAAAACTCCTTTATATATGATCTGGGCCATCCATTATTAGGCCAATCCTCACCCTTCATCCCACACCCTCTCTCCCTATTTAAGTCCCTCATCACCATTCCCAACAAACCCTAACTAGCCCTCACAAATCCCCACAAGCCAACAAGCCATCACCATTTTTGTGTGCTCATGTCCGTGTGTCCAGCTTTACCGTGTCAGCCGTGTTGGCCTCGGGTCCGACCCCGGGTGTCCCACCGTATCCATTCATTTTCTGTGTCCAGATTTACAACAGTACAACCAGATTTTTCGTGTCCGACAGACCCGGACACGTCCACCCCACTGTGCAGTACATCAACCGCCGTGTCCAGCCCCGGACACGACCCCGTCACAGAATCCAAACCCTAACCTAGATCCCGCTGTCGCCGGCGACTGGGACTTCCTCTTCGATACGAGCACCGCCAACGAGACAAGCAGTCGTCGAGCCGTCGACCGCCGCCGCTCTCGAGTTCCACCGCCGAGTTCGACAGCCGTCGCGTCGAGCCGAGCGCCGCCGCCTCGACCAGGACCGCGTCGCATCGAGTCGAGCCCCGCCGCCGTAGCAGACCTCATCCTCGAGCCGAGCTCCGCCGAGCACCCGCCGCCTCGAGCCGAACCCCACCGCGCCGACCCCGGCGAACCCCCGACGACGACGGAGACCCCTCCCCATATGTGAGCCCTCATTTCTTTTCCCCCTTTTCTTCTGTTTTATGAAGTAATAGTTTAGTTAAATGTAATTAATTATATATTAATCAGTTAGTTAATATAATAGATTAGTTAGTTAATTAGATTAGTAGTTAATTATTAATTAATTAGTTTAGTAATTTCATATAATTAGTTTAGTAATTTTATGTAATTAGTTTATTTTTATGTAATAAATATAAGGGTTTTGATTATGTAAAATATAATAATTTTTGGGGTTTATATTATTAATTAAAAATATAGTTTCAATAATAAAAATAAGATCAAAATTTGTTAATTTGGGCTGGTGACCAATTTTACTATAGATATAAAAATATACGATGGCTTTTACGTAAATTCTAGATTTTTATAAATAAACTTTTAATTGTAATTATTGTTCAAAATAATTTCGAAATAATTTTCATTCAATTAAGATGTTACCTTAATAACGAACAACGACCCTTCTCTTATTAGCCTGGAATCCTTATCTCGGTTTTCGTCTCGAACTCCGATCTTGGACTTCTTTATATAGATTCTAGCTATTTGGACTGCTCCGGACCCATTGGAACTAACTGCTATTTCATTTGGGATCACCTTGAGGAGGGTGGCATTATACACATTCTTTGATTAGTTATATATATATATATAATGTTGATTGATATATATATGCAAATACGTATTTTGGTATATAAAATGTAATAGTATACGTACTATTTTGATATATATATATATATATCTCCTTATTGTTCAATTGGTATAGTATAATATGTATATGTGTATTTCCTTTAATATATATATATGTAGGTATTTTGGTATAAAATATATAATGTTTAGTATATGTATATATTTTGTATATATATATGTACTTAATATATTTTCAAATATGTATAATTAGTATAAATGTATATATATATATCTTGTACATACAATTAATGTATTGTATTTGTATTTAATGTGATGTACTAGTATTAGTATATATTTTAATAATAACATTGACAATATATATATATATTTTTAAAAATGTATTGTTAACATATGTATGAGTATACATATATAATGTTCAACTAGTATAAATCAGATATGTATTTAAAAGGCATATATATATATATATATATATATATTGTAAATACATTTAAATTGGTGCATGTATAAATATTGTAAGTATTAATAAGTGTAATGTGTTTTACGTATCCCTACTAGGTGATCCTAGGTGACCGGTATCATACCTAGAGAAGTCCCGAACTCAGTATTTTTAGACTGTGTTAGTGTAGCATCTGATGCAAATGTGGTTTTGCTTGTGATATGTTATAGGACTGTTGGTTTACCCAGGGGATACTATGGAACAGGACATCAATAATTATCAGCTAAGGACCCAAGGCGAGTACATTCTCTGATTAGTTTTTAATTTATGATATCTCCTATGTTCACTGTATCTAGTGTAGATATCCATGCTCTTGACACGTTGGTTACACGGATTGGTATACACAGATCTCGTCATGAGATGTTATTCCTTATTCATGGTATAGCTTGTACAAGACTTGTTTCCTTGTTATCTTGTGCATGTACAGACACTGATTTCCGGGGAGACTTGCTACCTCCCTAGGGAATCCCGTGCCATAGTGTACCATGTTTGGATCTACTATACCAGTCGGGAGTGGGGAGTATTTTAGTGTAGATATGTGATCATACCCAACTTTTTATGTATCATAGCTCACCCTACATCTCAGGTCGGGTGCGGCCTGACCATCTCCATGCTTCATAGCTGTTACGTGTGATTAGCCTGACCTCTACATGCATCATAGCTAACCAACGGTTAGCCTGACCTTACATGAATCATAGCTAATCACATGTAACCAGCCTGATCAAGTTCCTAAGCCGATCACATATTAAAGCTAGTACTCATACACTTAGTCATAGGTTCTTGCTCATGGACATATTGTTTCTTCTCCTGCATTTACTTACAGTATTTCCAGTATTTCTTTTATTTCTCGTACCTATACATGCTTCTGGTATATTTCCATCTAGAACTGCTACATAGTTTATATCATTAATATAGAACTGCTATTTAGAGATGTACTTTGCTCCTTCCTGACTAAAAAATATTTTTCCAGACTGTGACCTTAGTAGACTGGTTTCTGACATACTTGAGGATTGGAAGTTAATGATTGCAGGTATGATTATTTTGTCGTTAGACTTGTCTTGTATTTTTTGCTTGCTTTGATATCTCATCGTGCTTTAGTTTATGTGATTGAGTATTTCTAGCATTATTTTATGATATCCACGTCTCCTTATGGAGTTGGGTATTCACATGAGTTTGATTAGATAGTTACATGACCTAGACAGCGTTCTACCGCCGATGCTGCGGCGTAGGCTGGACGTACCCACGCACTCGTGCCCCTAAACCGGGTGCGGGTCGTGACACATTTTTAGTGGTGGCCCATGCAGGTCAGACTTCGTAATTAGAGCGATATCGTGGTAGTGCGACAACTTAGTTGTACTACTGCGTGCCTGCGATAGGATCTAGGACATAGGATACTAGGACGAGAGTGAATACTCAATCATAAATTCTTGAGAGATTTCTGGGATGACCCCTTGAGAATCTATTACAATTTCTAATTTTAATTCCTTTCCCTTGTTTTCGTCTGTTCTCGCTTGTTGATATTGAGCTTGATTTTTGTCGACCAGTTGTTAATTTAAATTCTTGGTATCATTGTCGAGTTGATTTCATATTAAGATGAATTTTATGGACTAGAATTTATGGTATCATCTGATGACATATATTGATGAGGACAGTGAGAAAGGTAAAACGTCTACTTTGGTTATGGAACCTAGAGTTTATCGTAGCCATATTAGCTGTCGTGACGAGAACGTAGGAACCTAACTTGGATGTACATACTTTAGTTATGAGATTTAGAGTTTCTCGCAGCCATACCGGTTGGCGTGGCGAGGATTCTAGATGACATGATTATAGGGTTGCATACCTTAGTTACGGAACCTGTCGTTTATCGAATCTATGCTTACTGGCGTGGCGAGGATTCTGAGTGTCATAATTTTGGATAGACGTGTATGATTATCAGGTTGTATCTTAAATTGGTTCTTAAAGTATCATCTCAAGACTTATCTATTTATGTCATTTCCAGGACTTTGTTCCATCGCTTCTTTTCTTTACTAGCAGTAAAGATACCTTCCGTCCTTGATCCAGTTCTTTTGAGCCTTATTTCTTTAAGGATCCTTGTTAGTGTGATAATTAATGACTTATAATTATGGCTGTGTCTTGAGTATTAGTATTGGTTGAGTGTTGTTAGTGAGTTATAGGTGTTTCCTAGTTGGACATGTGAGCAGTAGGCTTTAATCTAGAGTTAGCCCTTAGCATAGTACCTTGTACCAATGGTCTTGGGATAAGCGTCATTAGAGACTGAGAGTAGAAGGAGAGTATAGAGTATCAGAGTTAGTAACAGAGCCAATTACCCGTCCTGGATAATCATGATTATGTAATTGAGTGATCTATGTAAATAATTAAGTATCTAGGAATTGTGTTAAGGATTAATGGAGCATAACGTTCAATTTGATGATTGATATCGGGCGTGTTAAAGGTAAAGAAATATATATATGCATAAAGAGTTATAATGAGGTGTCATGAGTAGAGAAATATCGGAATTGGTAATGAAGATGGTGAAGCGTATCACAGATCAGTTTAACAGGCTGGAAAAGTTAAAGGGAAATACTTATACATCAATCGAGATGAGGAACCATACACATACCCATGAGAGTAAAGAAACATGAGTGTAATAGAGGATACAGGTGATCATGAGTTCTAATGAGCTTGATGAATAATCCATTAATGAAGCTAGTGATATAATACCAAGAGTGCTAATGATTCTATATCAAGGAATTGTCAAGAATGACGTTAATAACAGTAAGCACCCTGTATGATGATAATTAGATGATATACCAGTTGACATAAATTGAAAATCATAAAAGAAATTACAGGTGATGATAACTTTGATCATTGGAGATAATGGTGCAAGTGATTCAGGCAGTACAATTTTAGTACACAGTTAGAGACACTAGATGCATTGAGTGCACCTTGAGTATCAGAGACCGTGAGCACTGATATGTACATTTGTGGAGTTATAAATTAAAAGGTGGAAATAAAATTTTATTTTTTGAGTAGTTGGGATTACGTCATTAAATTTTGAAGATTTCAAATATGAATTCAATAAACATGGTTAAGGCTACAAAGATTTTTGGAGTGATTAAATTTTATTTCGATGTTGAGTATCTGATTTAAAGGAAGTATATACAATTTATTTTGAGTTGATCGAGAAGTTAAACCTTGACAATTATTTTAAGGATTAATTTTATGGTAGATGAGAGATATGAATATTAATATGTGAGTAGATGATATACATGTGTAAGGATCTGGTGATTTGAGCATGATTGAGATGGCACCGCAAGACTGACTTGGGTGTCCATCTAAAAATTGTATTGGAAAGAGCAGTATTTAGTAGGGTGTTGCACTTGACGTATAATTGAGTGATAAGAACGACTAGTATGAACAATTGTAGTAGGAACGAGAACTGACAGAGGGTATGGTACTAAAGAGATATAGGTATCAATTTGGATGCATCATTGAATCATGGTTATATTAGAGATTCTTGGTATCAGATTTCGGTATTAATAGACAGGTGTGTGTAATACGGATATATTCATGGATTTTGGTGGATTAATGATTAGTTGATATGGGTACCAGTGTACATGAATCGGAATTAGTTAGTGAATGTGCTAGAGTTAAGTGTTTGTTAGAGATAGTAGATACTACAAGTAATATGTTAGCAGGTTCTTTCGTTCCCTCCTAATGTTCTTTTTTCGTCTTTCGATTGATTGATTTTCCTAATACTGTAGTTCGTATGCATAATTTCTTGTTAGGATATAACTAGTAGTACACCTTAACAGAGACTGAAATACCATGACAAAATATGCATGACCTATATATATTTTTCTTAAATTGCATGGCTGTAGGTAGAGTTTTCTTAAACCATGATCATTAGGGTTTTGACCATAGCAAGGATCTATGACAAGGTTATGACCGACAAAAGAGACAATAGGATTAAATTGTAGATGAGCATTAATTTAAATAAAGAATTTAGGGGTTGTTATAACAGAGTTGATGGATCATTGATTTTGCGAAAATTGAGGTATGATTGAAATTCGAGGATAAACATTAACTTAAATAGAGAGTTAAGAAATTCACAGGGCAAAATTGAGGATTTATTAAGGTCTTGAGATGATTGGTTATTAAAATTTGAGAAAATTGGAGAGATTATCATTTTATCTATTTGATTGCAAGATAGAAATTTATATTTTATATTATGATTGTTGCATTGAAAATTCTGAAAGTATCGCATCGTTGAGTAATTGAGAAAAAAGAAAAATTGGGAAATAAAATTGTTAATGGAATGGTATCGAATTCAATTCTTGAAGGAGAATTTAGATTTGAATAAGCATCAATTGAATTTGAGTTAGAGGAGTAAGATGATTGATGGATTAGTGGTTAAAATTTAAATTTTGGGATACAAATTTTTTAAATTTTTATAAATATGCATTGATTGGATTTCAATTGGAAGATTGGAAATTAAAATTTTGGAGTATTTAGATACGAACTTAAAAAATTTTGGAGGAAATTATAACAAAAAGGGAATTTAATTTTTAAATTTGAAGATTTTCAGGAATATGATGTTATAGAATTTTTGGAAGATTGGGAAATAACACTATGGAAGTACTTCATGATTATTTGGTTTGAAATTTAAATTTTGATAGAAATAATACAATGTGTAAATGCAATTATTGAGGACCTTAAATTTCGAGGACGAAATTTTTCTAAGGTGGGTAGACTTGTAACCTCCGATTTTCAATTTCCGAAATAATTAGATTTTTAATTTATTTTAAATACCAAATTTATAAAATATTTCTCCTTGAATTCTTGTATTTGATTTTTGAGCAATGTTTGATTTTAGAAGGTAATTTAAAATCTTTTATAAAAATCATTTTTCCTAAATGTCGATGTATTATAAAATAAATAATAATAATAATATATATATTTCTCTAGCTTCAAATATTTATTGACTTGAAATCATAAACTTATTTGTTTAATAAAATTATTTAAAGGACTAGTTGTTTTCTTCATAATAAAATTTTAAATTCATTGGGATAGTAAATAAATAAATTACATACTTTCTAAGATTTTGAAATATGAGTTTAATTAGTAGCTAATTAATCAGTTAGCCTTGGAAGCCTCTTAAATTTTTTTTTAAATTATAATACTTTTCTATTAAATTTATAAGTTTACCATCTTCCATTTACACCCTCATTTTTTTCCACATGAAAAACTCCTTTATATATGATCTGGGCCATCCATTATTGGGCCAATCCTCACCCTTCATCCCACACCCTCTCTCCCTATTTAAGTCCCTCATCACCATTCCCAACAAACCCTAACTAGCCCTCACAAATCCCCACAAGCCAACAATCCATCACCATTTTTGTGTGCTCGTGTCCGTGTGTCCAGCTTTACCGTGTCAGCCATGTTGGCCTCGGGTCCGACCCCGGGTGTCCCACCGTATCCATTCATTTTCTGTGTCCAGATTTACAACAATACAACCAGATTTTTCGTGTCCGACAGACCCGGACACGTCCACCCCACTGTGCAGTACATCAACCGCCGTGTCCAGCCCCGGATACGACCCCGACACAGAATCCAAACCCTAACCTAGATCCCGCTGTCGCCGGCGACTGGGACTTCCTCCTCGATACGAGCACCGTCGACGAGACAAGCAGTCGTCGAGCCGTCGACCGCCGCCGCTCTCGAGTTCCACCGCCGAGTTCGACAGCCGCCGCGTCGAGCCGAGCGCCGCCGCCTCGACCAGGACCGTGTCGCCTCGAGTCGAGCCCCGCCGCCGCAGCAGACCTCATCCTCGAGCCGAGCTCCGCCGAGCACCCGCCGCCTCGAGCCGAACCCCACCGCGCCGACCCCGGCGAACTCCCGACGACGACGGAGACCCCTCCCCATATGTGAGCCCTCATTTCTTTTCCCCCTTTTCTTCTATTTTGTGAAGTAATAGTTTAGTTAAATGTAATTAATTATATATTAATCAGTTAGTTAATATAATAGATTAGTTAGTTAATTAGATTAGTAGTTAATTATTAATTAATTAGTTTAGTAATTTTATATAATTAGTTTAGTAATTTCATGTAATTAGTTTATTTTTATGTAATAAATATAAGGGTTTTGATTATGTAAAATATAATAATTTTTGGGGTTTATATTATTAATTAAAAATATAGTTTCAATAATAAAAATAAGATCAAAATTTGTTTATTTGGGCTGGTGACCAATTTTACTATAGATATAAAAATATACGATGGCTTTTACGTAAATTCTAGATTTTTATAAATAAACTTTTAATTGTAATTATTGTTCAAAATAATTTCGAAATGATTTTCATTCAATTAAGATGTTACCTTAATAACGAACAACGACCCTTCTCTTATTAGCCTGGAATCCTTATCTCGGTTTTCGTGCCGAACTCCGATCTTGGACTTCTTTATATAGATTCTAGCTATTTGGACTGCTCCGGACCCATTGGAACTAACTGCTATTTTATTTGGGATCACCTTGAGGAGGGTGGCATTATACACATTCTTTGATTAGTTATATATATATATAATGTTGATTGATATATATATGCAAATACGTATTTTGGTATATAAAATATAATAGTTACGTACTATTTTGATATATATATATATATATATATATATATCTCCTTATTCTTCAATTGGTATAGTATAATATGTATATGTGTATTTCCTTTAATATATATATGTAGGTATTTTGGTATAAAATATATAATGTTTAGTATATGTATATATTTTGTATATATATATGTACTTAATATATTTTCAAATATGTATAATTAGTATAAATGTATATATATATATATCTTGTACATACAATTAATGTATTGTATTTGTATTTAATGTGATGTACTAGTATTAGTATATATTTTAATAATAACATTGACAATATATATATATATTTTTAAAAATGTATTGTTAACATATGTATGAGTATACATATATAATGTTCAACTAGTATAAATCAGATATGTATTTAAAAGGCATATATATATATATATATATATATATATTGTAAATACATTTAAATTGGTGCATGTATAAATATTGTAAGTATTAATAAGTGTAATGTGTTTTACGTATCCCTACTAGGTGATCCTAGGTGATTGGTATCATACCTAGAGAAGTCCCGAACTCAGTATTTTTAGACTGTGTTAGTGTAGCATCTGATGCAAATATGGTTTTGCTTGTGATATGTTATAGGACTGTTGGTTTACCCAGGGATACTATGGAACAGGACATCAATAATTACCAGCTAAGGACCCAAGGCGAGTACATTCTCTGATTAGTTTCTAATTTATGATATCTCCTATGTTCACTGTATCTAGTGTAGATATCCATGCTCTTGACACGTTGGTTACACGGATTGGTATACACAGATCTCGTCATGAGATGTTATTCCTTATTCATGGTGTAGCTTGTACAAGACTTATTTTCTTGTTATCTTGTGCATGTACAGACACTGATTTCCGGGGAGACTTGCTACCTCCCTAGGGAATCCCGTGCCATAGCGTACCATGATTGGATCTACTATACCAGTCGGGGGTGGGGAGTATTTTAGTGTAGATATGTGATCATACCCAACTTTTCATGCATCATAGCTCACCCCACATCTCACGTCGGGTGCGGCCAGACCATCTCCATGCTTCATAGCTGTTACGTGTGATTAGCCTGACCTCTACATGCATCATAGCTAACCAACGGTTAGCCTGACCTTACATGAATCATAGCTAATCACATGTAACCAGCCTGATCAAGTTCCCAAGCCGATCACATATTAAAGCTAGTACTCATACACTTAGTCATAGGTTCTTGCTCATGGACATATTGTTTCTTCTCCTGCATTTACTTACAGTATTTCCAGTATTTCTTTTATTTCTCGTACCTATACATGCTTCTGGTATATTTTCATCTAGAACTGCTACATAGTTTATATCATTAATATAGAACTGCTATTTAGAGATGTACTTTGCTCCTTCCTGACTGAAAAATATTTTTCCAGACTGTGACCTTAGTAGACTGGTTTCTGACACACTTGAGGATTGGAAGTTAATGATTGCAGGTATGATTATTTTGTCGTTAGACTTGTCTTGTATTTCTTGCTTGCTTTGATATCTCATCGTGCTTTAGTTTATGTGATTGAGTATTTCTAGCATTATTTTATGATATCCACGTCTCCTTATGGAGTTGGGTATTCACGTGAGTTTGATTAGATAGTTACATGACCTAGACAGCGTTCTACCGCCGATGCTGCGGCGTAGGCTGGACGTACCCACGCACTCGTGCCCCTAAACCGGGTGCGGGTCGTGACAAATTGACACAAAAAGCACCATAACTTTCACAATATGCCTCCTATGAACACAAAACCAAATCCTATGGGTAGCCTTTGCATATGGGTTGATTTCTCATGGTTAAATCTCAGATTTAGAACCTAAATTAAGGGGAAAAACTGAATTATAACTATTGGAAGATGGATTCCCAATATAATCTCCAAATATGATAAAATTGGCCTCCAACTTGTAGATCCTTGCTCCTCTTTGTAGATCCTTGCTTTCTCCTTCTAGATCTTACTTCACTAGACTCTAATAGTGATTTGGGAAGGAATTAAGATGAATTTGGTAGGGAAATGAAGTGGGAATGAAGGAATTTGGTTGAGAGAAATTTTAGATCTAGTTTCCAAATGAAAAGAGGAGAGAAAAATAATTTCCCCCTTCTCTATATAGGCCGGTCGCCTTTCCCCTTCCTCAAGCTACTATAAATTGTCTAATATACCCCTTGGGGCCTCTCATGAAGAAATAATTAAGGAGGGAAGCTTCTAGTCCAATGGTTTAATTAATTTAATCCATCTCCTAATCATTGGGCTTTCTAAATGGGCTAAATTCTAACAATTAATATATGTTGGTCCATGAGTCTAAACTAAACTAGTTAGGTCCACTAACACAAGTCCAAATAAATAACTAACATCTAACAATAATTAAATAATATAATAAATAATTATTTATTATGCACAATATTTAATTAAATATAAAATTACTAAAATATCCTTTCCTAAAAAATATGGTAGTGACACCATACATATATCTATTAGCTGCAAATAATACATAGATATACAAACTGTCACTGAAAACTGCTACTGTCATCGCTAAATGTTGCTGCTGCTGTTGCAAATACTGCTGCTGCTATTGCGGTAGCTGCTGTTGTCGCTAATGCTGCTGCTGTTGCTGTCGCTGAAAGTTGTTACTGTCGCTAATGCTGCTGCTTCTGCTGCTGTCGCTGAAGTCGCTGCTGTTGTTGCTGTAGCCGCTGCTGTCGCTATAAGCGATGTTGCTGTTGCTAATGCTGCTTCTGCTGTTACTATAAACATTGAGCCCCCCTCTCTCTCTTATATACTAATACATACACATATATATATACTAATATATATTAACTACATCTATTTATATATATATATACATGCTCATCTATATATATGTATATACATCTCCACAATAATATATATAGTATAACATATACACATTATAGTATCATATATATATTTATTCATAAAATCACATATACGAACACGTATATATATAATCATGCAAGTATATATATATATATATAACATAACATATAAGTATATATATATATAACATATATATACACATAACTTATATAAATACACTATTATATTTAATAGCTATAACATATGTAGAAGTATAGCTAGATATATACATAACACATAGGTACATAGATATATGATACACTAATACATAAATATATATATACATAACAATATATATATATATATATATATATATATATATATATATATATGTATATAATTACATATTATAATGACTAATAATAATAGAAAATAGATCTAGAAATAAAATGCACAAACACGTGGAGTGCATCATACCCGTATCCCACTAGATCTAGGATACGCTTGTGATACGAGTCCACCATACATCCAAACGTACCCTGAAGGACACGTGCAAGTCTAATATATTATTTATAAATAATACGAAGAGTCAAACACAAATCTATGTGTCCGTTTCAAAATATGACATGCACAATGTTCCGTGTCGGATAAAAAAACCCCAAATCAATACGTATCACCAAATTATTGGGATACGACTTACTCGTACCCAATTGTGGACACGATACTAGCCCTAAACACACAAACACATGCCAAGTTGATCTATAGGACCAATTGACAAACACAACAAGTGTTAATCTCCGAATTCCCCCAAAATTGACACAAAAAGTATCATAACTTTCTCAATAGGCCTCCTATGAACTAAAAACCAAATCCTATGGGTAGCCTATGCATATGGGTTAATTTCTCATGGTTAATTCTCATATTTACAACCTAAATTAAGGGAAAAAATTGAATTGTACCTATTGGGAGATGAATTTCCAATACAACCTCCAAATGTGATAAAATTGGCCTCCAACTAGTAGATCCTTGCTCCTCTTTGTAGATCCTTGCTTCCTCCATCTAGATCCTTGCTCCAATAGACTCCAATGGTGATTTGGGAAGCAATTGGGCTAAAATTTGGTAGAGAAAATAATGTGGAATGAAGGAATTTGGTTGAGGGAAATTATATATTTATTTTTCAAATAAAAAGAGGAGGGAGAAACTTTCTCCCCCTTCTTTAATAAGTCGGCCCCCCTTTACCCCTTCCTCAAGTCAATATGTAATGTCCATTATACCCCTTGGGGCCTCTCATGAAGAAATAATTAAGGAGGGAAGGTTCTAGTCTAATGGTTTAATTAAACTAATCATCCTCCCAATAAATTGGCTTTTAAATTGGCTCAATTCTAGCCATTAATATATATTGGTCCATGAGTCTAAAATAAGCTAGTTAGGTCCACTAACACAAGTCCAAAATAAATAACTAACATCTAACAATAATTAAATAATACAACAAATAATTATTTAACATGCACAATATTTAATTAATTATGAAATTACTAAAATATTATTTTCTAGAAAATATGGTAGTGACAAGTCTACCCTCCTTAATATAATTTTGTCATCAAAATTCAAAGACAAAAACTATCCCCAGAAAATAACAGGACATAATAAAAGAACAAAACTTAACTATGAAAGAACATACCTCAAAGCACAAACAAATATAGATAACACTCTCGCATTTTATCTTCTCTCTCCCAAGTAGACTCCCCTGGAGAGTGATGCCTCTATGCATCGCGTATCAAAGGAATAGTCTGGTTCCTCAGCACCTTCTCTCTTCGATCTAGAATCTCAACTGGATGCTCTAGATAGCTAAGAGTAGGGCTACCTCTATCTCCGAGTGATCCAACACATGACTAGGATCTGCCACGTACCGTCTCATCAGCGACACGTAAAACACGTTGTGCACTCCTTCCAATACAAGTGGCAACTCTAGTCTATAAGAAACTACACCGACCCTTTCTAGAATAGTAAAAGGTTCGATGAATCATGGACTAAGCTTCCCGCCTCCACCGAAGTGAATCGTTCCTCTTGTCGGAGAAATCCTCAGAAATACCAAACCATCCACCTAGAACAAAACACCACCTTAAGAACTTAATCTATAACAAACAACCAATAACAAGCACAAAACAAAAATCTAAAACTATACCTTAAACTCCAAAGTCCCCGGTGGCTATCGGCCCAATGCCGCTGTCTGTCCTGCGTCACTCAAAATCTGTATCTGATCAATTGAACCCTCTCCACTGCATCTACAACCATCTCTGGCCCAAGCAAAACTCTTTCTCTAACATCGTCCTATGACAAGGGAGTACGATATCTCCGACCATACAAAGCTTCAAAAGGTGACATCTCTATACTAGCCTGGTGTTTGCGGTATTAAACGAAAGAATGAAAAATGTATTCAATGTGGGGTTTACACGGGACCCGCCTTCTTTGGTTTACAAACAAACTTGTACAATTTGATCCTATACGAGGATATGGGAGTACAATTTATTTAATCGGGGTAAATATTGCTATAGGTGTCTGATCTGCAGTCGATCACTTTAGCCCTTTGTCACTACCATATTCTGAGAATGGGGATATTTTCAACTTTTTATAATTATTAGTATTATGGTATTCATATTAAATGATTTCTTGATAAGTGTATTTAAATTTATTAATTTCGTGAGATAGGTAATTAAATATACTATATTATATACTGTGTTCTTAATGTCTGAGCTGGTAGACTTGACCTAGAGGCCACTAGACGAACACCTGATCGAATAATAGGGATTATGTATTTAATTGTTTTATTTTAGAATTTATTTATTGGAGTTTGTATTTAATTACCGTAAATTATTTAATTATTGCGCGCTGCCGTTGCTTCGATATTTGGAGCGCTGCCCTGACTTTTGCCTTCCAACAAATTTTACAACATTGCCCTAGACATGCCCACCTTCCATTCTGCTATTTTTGCAACTCATAATTATGCTCTCTGTACCTTATTTTTTAGCCGCACAAAAAATTATCGCGGACGTTTAGTTAATTCCTAAATAAATTCAATTTCTGAATCGTTGTGCGCTCCAATCGAAATTTGAGGCAATCTTGACCTATTTTTCGTGCGGCCCAAATTAGCGTAATATTTTGTTCTGAGTCTTCTTCACTATTGGTATTGATGACCCGACCTGATTTTGGTCCCATGTACTCCTAATTAATTTTAGAACACAACTTGCATTTATTTCTAATTAAATTGAGGATACCATTTTACCTGATTCCATAAATCCCGATAAATTCTAGTGCCCTGCTATTTTTGTCCATACCAATCATATATCATCCCTGACCCTACAAAAATACCGAACACCGAATCGCCCGCCAAATTTTTGTCATTTTATGCGTCGGTGCAAAAATCCAAATTTAAGGGGGGCTAATTTACAAATTTGCATTTTTGGTGTCAATATCTCATTTTTAAAACAATGAAGGAGCTCTATTATTTAACTAAGCCACCCTCATCCCCACATGAAATTTCTCCATGACAAATTAGGACCACCCATTTAAAATGGGTGCATCCTCACCCTTGATTTCCCCTACACCATCATCCTATTTAATGTCCCATCATTCCCTTTTTCCAAGAAAAAACCTAATCCCCAAACCTACACTAGCCCCCAACCGTATGATCCCTCTTCTTCCTCTTTTCTCCATTTTTCATTTTCTTCTTCTCTTTTTCTTCTTCTTCCTTCTTCTCCTTCTCACTCTTTTGAATTAATGAGAGGGGGGGGGGGGGGAAACACCACCACCACCCTACAGCATTTATCCGGCCAAGCCCCCGCTACCGCCGGCCTACTGCGGCTGCCGCCAACCTGCTGTTGCCGCCGGCTGCTACTGCTCGACCCCGCTCCGACTGCTCCTCCATCTCTCCCTCCGCTGCACATCCCTGCCTGTCCGGCCATCCTCCACGGTGGCTGTCCACCACACACTTCGAGCCGCCATTGCCAACTTCCTCTCTTCCCGCTCCAACAAGAGTGGCAAGCCCTCGCGAACTCCTCCTCTTTCCTGCTCTTCTTCCTCCGATATCGACTCGGCGAACCCGTTACCGAAGGATCTTGCCATTCTCCTCAAAGTCGAGGGATTCTTGCTGATGCACATCGTTCAGGCAAATCGTGAAGCTTTTAATCCTTCAGGAAACGTGGGCTGGATTGGGCAAATTAGACAGAGCCAGTATACATGGACCTGACTAGAAAGGCTGGTGGTGATGAAGAAAGAGATAGAGACTTAAAATTCTTGAGTATTGGGTTCATAGTTGTTGTTGAAGGAAGTTGGAGGATTAGGGAGGACATATGTTTTGAGAGTAGAAGAAGATCAGGAAGTGGAGCGGTCCATTCATTGTTTGAGCAATTGATTTAAGAAGACACGCAGGAATCCACCATTTCAAGCCCTAGAGAAGATGACAGAAGAACTCATGCTTTTGGGCTTTATATCTCTGCTCCTAACGGCCAGCTCAGCAATTATTTCAAGTTTCTACATCAACTCAAAGTTCTATAATAGTCACTTTTCTCCCTGTAACCAATCTGAGGCTGAGGATACAACTGGTGATGAAGGCAATGCTGAAGGAAGTAATTGTGAGCCTCTCTCTCTCTCTCTCTCTCTCTCTCTTTCAGTATATGTTTTGTTTTGGGCGAAGAGTTTTAACTTAGTCTTTAGACCTAATGTGGCTTGAGCTAACATTGATATAAGTATAAGAAATCAACCGTAAATTTTGATAGAGATAAGGAATTTTGACTTGTTTAAATAATAATAATAAAATTGATGGTCTTCAAATATATATTTCTAAAGTGGGTTCCAAAATAAGTAGTTCTGTTAGACTTTAATGCTTTGACTTTTCATGTTGTTAAATTATTTTACACAATTCATTAGATTTTTATATAAAAAAAATACTTTTAAATTAAATTATAAATAAAACTATAAGTATATTTCTAATATTGGGCATTGATTAAATAGGTCATTGAAATATATTATAGTATAAGAGTTTTGTAAATAACTAGGTCAACCCATTTCTTTTATTAAACTTGATTATTATTTGAGCTTAGCTAATTTGTACTTTTCTTGTTCTCTGTGAGCTGTTGTGGACCCACTATCCTTATCTCAAAATTTGTGCCATAACCTGATTTTTGGAATTCTTTATATAGTTTCTAGCTATTTGGACTGCTCCGGACTCATTGGAACTAACTGCTACTTCATTTGGGATCACCTTGAGAAGTGTGGCATTATATACATTCTTTGATTTGTTAATATACATATATAAAAATATTTGATTGGTATATATACAAATATGTATTTTGGTATATAAATATATATATTTATATTCATCTATTTAGTGTATATACACGTATACGTATTTTGTACAAATTGCTGATAGACACTTATATATATTATATACGTTTTATTGGTATATACTCTGAGTGTAAATGTGTATTATATACGTATCCCTACTAGATGACCCTAGTTGACTAGAGCCATGCCTGGCATAGCCCTGAGGCCAGGGTATTTCTATTGTGTGTTAGTGTAGCATCTGATACAAGTAATATTATTATATATTTATAGGACTGTCAGATTCTCCAGACGATACTCTGGGACAGAACTTTGGTATTGACAGCTAAGGACCCAAGGCGAGTACATTCTCTGATTAGTTTCTAATTTATGATATCTCCTATGTTCACTGTATCTAGTATAGATATCCATGCTCTTGACACGTTGGTTACACGGATTGGTATACACGGATCTCGTCATGAGATGTTATTCCTTATTCATGGTGTAGCTTGTACAAGACTTGTTTCCTTGTTATCTTGTGCATGTACAGACACTGATTCTCGGGGAGACTTGCTACCTCCCTAGGGAATCCCGTGCCATAGCGTACCATGATTGGATCTACTATACCAGTCGGGGGTGGGGAGTATTTTAGTATAGATATGTGATCATACCCAACTCTATATGCATCATAGCTCACCCCACATCTCACATCGGGTACGGCCTGACCATTTACATGCTTCATAGCTGTTACGTGTGATTAGCCTGACCTCTACATGCATCATAGCTAACTAACGGTTAGCCTGACCTTACAAGAATCATAGCTAATCACATGTAACCAGCCTGATCAAGTTCCTAAGCCGATCACATGTTAAAGCTAGTACTCATACACTTAGTCATAGGTTCTTGCTCATGCACATATTGTTTCTTCTCCTGCATTTACTTACAGTATTTCCAGTATTTCTTTTATTTCTCGTACCTATACATGCTTCTCGTATATTTCCATCTAGAACTGCTATATAGTTTATATCATTAATATAGAACTGCTATTTAGAGATGTACTTTGCTCCTTCCTGACTGGAAAATATTTTTCCAGACTGTGACCTTAGTAGACTGGTTTCTGACACACTTGAGGATTGGAAGTTAATGATTGCAGGTATGATTATTTTGTCGTTAGACTTGTCTTATATTTCTTGTTTGCCTTGATATCTCATCATGCTTTAGTTTATGTGATTGAGTATTTCTAACATTATTTTATGATATCCACGTCTCCTTATGGAGTTGGGTATTCACGTGAGTTTGATTAGATTGTTACATGACCTAGATAGCGTTCTACCGTCGATGCTGCGGCGTAGGCTGGACGTACCCACGCACTCGTGCCCCTAAACCGGGTGCGGGTCGTGACACGTTTTTAGTGGTAGCCCATGCAGGTCAGACTTCGCTAGTTGTGCGATATCGTAGTAGTGCGACGTCATAGTTGTACTACTACGTACCTGCTATAGAATATAGGACATAGGATACTAGGATGAGAGAGGATACTCAATCACAAAATTCTTGAGAGATTCCTGGGACGACCCCTTGAGAATCTTATTATAATTTCTAATTTTAAATCCTTTGCCTTGTTTCCGTCCGTCCTCACTCATTGATATTGAATTTGATTATTGTTGATCAATTATTAAAATTAGAATCTTGGTTTTATTGTAGAGTTGATTTTATGCCGAGATGAATTTTTATGGACTAAATTTTACGATATCATCTGATGACATATATGGATGAGAACAGTGAAAAAGGTGAAACGCCTGCTTGGGTTATGGAACCTAGAGTTATCGCAGCCGTACCGGTTAGCGAAGATTCTAGATGACATGACTGTAGGGTTGCGTACCTTAGTTACGGAACCTGTCGTTTATCGCACCTATGCTTACTGGCATGGCGAGGATCCTCAGCGTCATGATTTCTGACCGACATATATGATTATCAGGTTGTGTCTTAAATTTTTTTTTCTTAAAGTATCATCTCAACACTTATCTGTTTCTGTTATACAAGACTTTATTCCATCGTCCTTTTGGTTGCTAGCAGTAGAAACACCTTCAGTCCTCAATCAAGTTCCTTTGAGCTTTTATTCTTTGAGGATTCCTTGTTAAGTATGATAATTAGTGACTTGTAATTATGGTTGTGTCTTGAGTGTTAGTATTGGTTGAGTGTTGTTAGTGAGTTATAAGTGTTTCCTAGTTGGACATGTGAGCAGTAGGCCTTAACCTAGAGTTAACCCATAGCAAAATACCTTGTAACAATAGTTCTAAGATAAGTGTCATTATAGTACTATAAGTAGAAGGAGAGTATAGAGTATTAGTGATAGTTCTCAGAGTTAGTATCAGAGCCAATTACCGTCCTGGAAAATCATGGTTATGTAATTGAGTGATCTATGTAAACAATTAGGTATCAAAGAATTGTGTTAAGGATTAATGGAGCATAACGTTCAATCTGATGATTGATATCGGGCGTGTTAAAGGTAAAGAAATTTATATGCATGGGGAGTTATAATGAGGTGTCATGAGTAGAGAAATATCGGAATTGGTAATGAAGATGGTGAACCGTATCACAGATCAGTTTAACAGGCTGGAAGAAAAAAAGTTAAAGGAAAATACCTATACATCAATCGAGATAAGGAACCATACACATACCCATGAGAGTAAAGAAACATGAGTGTAATAGAGGATACAGGTGATCATGAGTTCTAATGAGCTTGATGAGAATGATCCATTAATGCAGCTAGTGATATAATACCCAGAGTGCTAATAGTTCTATATCGAGGATTAGTCGATAACGACGCTCAAAACAGTAAGCACTCTGCGTGATGCTAATCGGATGATATACCAGTTGACATAAATTGAAATTATAAAAGAAATTACAGGTGATGATTACTTTGATCATTGGAGATAATGGTGCAAGTGATTCAGGCAGTACAATTTTAGTACACAGTTATAGACACTAGATGCATTGAGTGCACCTTGAGAATCAGAGACCGTGAGCACTGATATGTACATTTGTGGATTTATAAATTAAAAAGTGGAAATAAAATTTTATTTTAAGAATTTTTGAGGAGTTGAGATTGTGCCATTAAAATTTTTGAGGATTTCAAATATTGATTCAATAAACATGGTCAAGGCTACAAAGATTTTAGAAGTGATTAAAATTCTATTTCGATGTTGAGTATCTGACTTTGAGGAGGCATATACATTTATTTTTAAGTTGATCGAGAAGTTAAACCTTGATGATTATTTTTAAGGATTAAATTTATGGTAGATGAGAAATATGAATATTAATATATGAGTAGATGATATACACGTGTAAGGATCTGATGACTTGAGCATGATTGAGATGGCACCGCAGATTGACTTGGGTGTCCATCTAAAATTGTATTAGAAAGAGCAGTATTTAGTATGGTGTTGCAGTTGACGTATATTTGAGTGATAAGAACGACTAGTATGAACAATTGTAGTAGGAACGGGAACTGACAGAGGGTATGGTACTAAAGATATAGCGGTATCAACTTGGATGCATTATTGAATCAGGGTTATATTAGAGATTCTTGGCATCAGATTTTGGTATTAATAGACAGGTGTATTCATGGATCTTGTGGATTAATGATTAGTTGAGATGGGTACCAGTGTACAGGAATAGGAATTAGTTAGTGAATGTGCTAGAGTTAAGTGTTTGTTAGAGATAGTAGATACTACAAGTAATATGTTAGCAGGTTCTTCTTTTTCTTCCTAATGTTCCCGTGTCTTGATTGATTGATTTCCCTAGTGTTGTAGTTCGTATTCATGATTTTTCTTGTTAGGAGATAGTTAGTAGTACACCCTGACAGAGAATGCAATACCATGATAAGACAGACCATAACCATGCATGTTTTCTCTAAGTTGTTTGTTGTATGACTGTAGGTAAAAATTTTCTTAGACCATGATCGTTGGGGTTTTGACCATAACAAAGATTTATGAAAAGGTTATGACTTGACAAATGGGACAAGATGATTAGAAATTCAAGGATAAGCATTCATGAGTTGATATAACAGAATTGCTGGAACATTGGTTTTACAAAGATCGAGGTATGATTGAAATTTGAGGATAAACGCTAATTTAAATAAAGGATTAAAAATTTAACATGGCAGAATTGATGATTATTAATTTCAGGAAGGTTGATTGTGATATAATTTATCATTAAAATTTGAGGAAAAACTTGGAAAATTATCATTATATATATTTGATTGCAATATAGTAATTTAAATTTTTATATTGCGGATATTACATTTGAAGGATCCATAAGTGTCGCATTATTAAGTATTTTGAGGAAAAAGAAAACTGAAGAATCAGATCATTGATGGATTATTGTTGGAATTCAGACTCTTTGGGACGAGAACCGATACATTGATTGAAATTCAATTTGAGGAACATATATCAAATTCTGAGTATTTAAATTTTTAATTTAAATTCGGAGGAAATTATGAGGAAATGGAAACTGATTTTTATTTTCGAGGATATTGCAGGAATACAGTAATTTCCGAAAGTTGAAGGTGGTGAAACGACAAGGTGGATTATTTCAGGATTATGTGAGTTGGTGAATTTAACCGTTAATGGAAAAATAAAATAATGTATAAACACTACTTTGAGGACTTTAAATTTCGAGGACGAAATTCTTTTAAGGAGGGTAGATTTGTCACTACCACATTCTGAGAATGGGGGTATTTTTGACTTTTTATAATTATTAGTATTGTGGTATTCATATTAAATGATTTCTTGATAAGTGTATTTAAATTTATTAATTTCGTGAGATAGGTAATTAAATATACTATATTATATACTTTGTTCTTAATGTCTGAGCTGGTAGACTTGACTTAGAGGCTACTAGACGAACACCTGATCGAATAATAGGGATTATGTATTTAATTGTTTTATTTTAGAATTTATTTATTGGAGGTTGTATTTAATTACTGTAAATTATTTGATTATTGTGCGCTGCCGTTGCTTCGATATTTGGAGCGCTGCCCTGACTTTTGCCTTCCAACAAATTTCACAACATTGCCCTAGACATGTCCGCCTTCTATTTTGCTATTTTTGTAACTCATAATTATGCTCTCTGTACCTTATTTTTTAGCCGCACAAAAAATCGTCGCGGACGTTTATTTATTTCCTAAATAAATTTAATTTTTGAATCGTTGTGCGCTCCAATCGAAATTTGAGGCAATCTTGACCTATTTTTCGTGCGGCCCAAATTAGGATAATATTCTGTTCTGAGTCTTCTTCACTATTGGTATTGATGACCCGACCTGATTTTAGTCCCATGTACTCCTAGTTAATTTTAGAACACAACTTGCATTTATTTCTAATTAAATTGAGGATACCATTTTACCTGATTCCGTAAATCCCGGTAAATTCCAGTGCCCTGCTTTTTGAGTCCATACCAATCATACAGAGCCCCTGACCCTACAAAAATATCGAACACCGAATCGCCCGCCAAATTTTTGTCATTTTATGCGTCGGTGCAAAAACACAAATTTAAGGGGGGCTAATTTACAAATTTGTATTTTTGGTGTCAACATCTCATTTTTAAAACAATGAAGGAGCTCTATTATTTAACTAAGCCACCCTCATCCCCACATGAAATTTCTCCATGACAAATCAGGACCACCCATTTAAAATGGGTGCATCCTCACCCTTGATTTCCCCCACACCCTCATCCTATTTAATGTCCCATCATTCCCTTTTTCCAAGAAAAAGCTAATCCCCAAACCTACACTAGCCCCCAACCGTATGATCCCTCTTCTTCCTCTTTTCTCTATTTTTCATTTTCTTCTTCTCTTCTTCTTCTTCTTCTTCCTTCTTCTCCTTCTCACTCTTTTGAATTAATGAGGGGGTGGGGGAAACACCACCACCACCCTACAGGATATATCCGGCCAAGCGCCTGCTACCGCCGGCCTACTGCGGCTGCCGCCAACCTGCTGCTGCCGTCGGCTGCTACTGCTCGACCCTGCTCCGACTGCTCCTCCATCTCTCCCTCTGCTGCACATCCCTGCCTGTCCGGCCATCCTCCACGGCGGCTGTCCACCACACGCTTCGAGCCGCCATTGCCAGCTTCCTCTCTTCCCGCTCCAACAAGAGTGCCAAGCCCTCGCGAACTCCTCCTCTTTCCTGCTCTTCTTCCTCCGATATTGACTCGGCGAACCCGTCACCGAAGGATCTTGCCATTCTCCTCGAAGTCGAGGGGTTCTTGCTGATGCACATCGTTCAGGCAAATCGTGAAGCTTTTAATCCTTCAGGAAACGTGGGCTAGATTGTACAAATTGGACAGAGCCTGTATACATGGACCTGACTAGAAATGCTGGTGGTGATGAATAAAGAGATAGAGACTTGAAATTCTTGAGTATTGGGTTCATAGTTGTTGTTGAAGGAAGTCAGAGGATTAGGGAGGACATATATTTTGAGAGTAGAAGAAGATCAGGAAGTGGAGCGGTCCATTCATTGTTTGAGCAATTGATTTAAGAAGATACGCAGGAATCCACCATTTCAAGCCCTAGAGAAGATGACAGAAGAACTCATGCTTTTGGGCTTTATATCTCTGCTCCTAATGGCCAGCTCAGCAATTATTTCAAGTTTCTGCATCGACTCAAAGTTCTATAATAGTCACTTGTCTCCCTGTAACCAATCTGAGGCTGAGGATACAACTGGTGATGAAGGCAATGCTGAAGGAAGTAATTATGAGCCTCTCTCTCTCTCTCTCTCTCTCTCTCTCTCTCTCTCTCTCTCTTTCAGTATATGTTTTGTTTGGGGCGAAGAGTTTTAACTTAGTCTTTAGACCTAATGTGGCTTGAGCTAACATTGATATAAGTATAAGAAATCAACCGTAAATTTTGATAGAGATAAGGAATTTTGACTTGTTTAAATAATAATAATAAAATTGATGGTCTTCAAATATATATTTCTAAAGTGGGTTCCAAAATAAGTAGTTCTGTTAGACTTTAATGCTTTGACTTTTCATGTTGTTAAATTATTTTACACAATTCATTAGATTTTTATATAAAAAAAATACTTTTAAATTAAATTATAAATAAAACTATAAGTATAATTCTAAAATTGGGCATTGATTAAATAGGTCATTGAAATATATTATAGTATAAGAGTTTTGTAAATAACTAGGTTAACCCATTTCTTTTATTAAACTTGATTATTATTTGAGCTTAGCTAATTTGTACTTTTCTTGTTCTCTGTGAGCTGTTGTGGACCCACTATCCTTATCTCGAAATTTGTGCCATAACCTGATTTTTGGAATTCTTTATATAGTTTCTAGCTATTTGGACTGCTCCGGACTCATTGGAACTAACTGCTACTTCATTTGGGATCACCTTGAGAAGTGTGGCATTATATATATTCTTTGATTTGTTAATATACATATATAAAAATATTTGATTGGTATATATACAAATATGTATTTTGGTATATAAATATATATATTTATATACATCTATTTAGTGTATATACACGTATACATATTTTGTACAAATTGCTGATAGACACTTATATATATATTATATACGTTTTATTGGTATATACTCTGAGTGTAAATGTGTATTATATACGTATCCCTACTAGATTACCCTAGTTGACTAGAGTCATGCCTGGCATAGCCCTGAGGCCAGGTTATTTCTATTGTGTGTTAGTGTAGCATCTGATACAAGTAATATTATTATATATTTATAGGACTGTCGGATTCTCCAGACGATACTCTGGGACAGGACTTTGGTATTGACAGCTAAGGACCTAAGGCGAGTACATTCTCTGATTAGTTTTTAATTTATGATATCTCCTATGTTCACTGTATCTAGTGTAGATATCCATGCTCTTGACATGTTGGTTACACGGATTGGTATACACGGATCTCGTCATGAGATATTATTCCTTATTCATGGTGTAGCTTGTACAAGACTTGTTTCCTTGTTATCTTGTGCATGTACAGACACTGATTCCCGGGGAGACTTGCTACCTCCCTAGGGAATCCCGTGCCATAGCGTACCATGATTGGATCTACTATACCAGTCGGGGGTGGAGAGTATTTTAGTATAGATATGTGATCATACCCAACTCTACATGCATTATAGCTCACCCCACATCTCACGTCGGGTGCCGCCTGACCATTTACATGCTTCATAGCTGTTACGTGTGATTAGCCTGACCTCTACATGCATCATAGCTAACCAACGGTTAGCCTGACCTTACAAGAATTATAGCTAATCACATGTAACCAGCCTGATCAAGTTCCCAAGCCGATCACATGTTAAAGCTAGTACTCATACACTTAGTCATAGGTTCTTGCTCATTCACATTTTGTTTCTTCTCCTGCATTTACTTACAGTATTTCCAGTAATTTTTTTATTTCTCGTACCTATACATGCTTCTCGTATATTTCCATCTAGAACTGCTATATAGTTTATATCATTAATATAGAACTGCTATTTAGAGATGTACTTTGCTCCTTCCTGACTGAAAAATATTTTTTCAGACTGTGACCTTAGTAGACTGGTTTCTGACACACTTGAGGATTGGAAGTTAATGATTGCAGGTATGATTATTTTGTCGTTAGACTTGTCTTGTATTTCTTGTTTGCCTTGATATCTCATCGTGCTTTAGTTTATGTGATTGAGTATTTCTAACATTATTTTATGATATCCACGTCTCCTTATGGAGTTGGGTATTCACGTGAGTTTGATTAGATAGTTACATGACCTAGACAGCGTTCTACCGCCGATGCTGCGGCGTAGGCTGGACGTACCCACGCACTCGTGCCCCTAAACCGGGTGCGGGTCGTGACACCCTTGGACCACAGGATGTTGAAGAAGTGCCATAGAAGACAGGAAGCAGCGTCGAAGGTTGCAGCAGAGGGTGGATGCACAATGCCAAGGTCGTCGATCCCTACTCTTTGCCTGAGCTCCGGATGCTCTCTCTCTCTCTCTCTCTCTCTCTCTCTCTCTCTCTGTCTCTCTCTGTAAACTCCGATTTCCAATTTCCAAAATAATTAGATTTTAATTTATTTTAAAATATCAAGTTTTATAAAATATTTCTCCTTGAAAATTTTTAATTGATTTTGAACGATGTTTGATTTTAGAAGGTAATTTAAAAATCTTTATAAAAATCATTTTTTCTAAATGACGATGTATTACAAAATAAATAAATAAATAATAATATATATTTCTAGTTTCAAATATTTATTGGCTTGAATCATAAAATTATTGTTTTAACTAAATAGTTATTTAAAGGACTAGTTCATAAAATAAAATAAATTTTTATTTATTGGGATAGTAAATAAATAAATGTCATGCTTTCTAGGACTTTGCCAAATGTATTAATTAGTAGCTAATTGGAAATTAGCTAGCTTTCCTAAAAACATTTTCTGAAATTATAATCTTTATTTTTATTTTTATTTTTTCAAGTTGTCGTTCCTATTAACTAGCCAGCACACCCTCATTTTTCCCACATGAGAAGCCCCTTTTTATAATTAATTCTGGGCCATTCATTATTGGGCCAACCCGCAACCCTTTATCCCACACCCTTTCTCCCTATTTAAGTTCTCATTCTCACAATTCCCAAGAAACCCTAATCTCCAGATTATTAGCTAGCCACCACCCTTTTTTGTGTGCTCGTGTCCGTGTGTCCAGCATCACCGTGTCAGCCGTGATGGCCTCGGGTCCGACCCCGGGTGTCCCATCGTATCCATTCATTTCCTGTGTCCGGTTACAACGTTACAATCAGATTTTTTGTGTCCGACAGACCCGGACATATCCACCTCCACCAGTACACCCAACCCCGTGTCCGACACACCCAGACACGTCCCTCACAGTTCAGCGAACCCGCCGTGTCCAGCCCGGACACGAACCCGGACCCCGACACATCCCCAGAGAAACCCTAGATCTAGCCTCGCCGAACGCCGTGGCCGACCAGAACCGCCGCCTCCTCGATCTGGCCGCCAGCCACCACCACCTGGAGTCTCTCGACTAGATCGCCGCCGGAGCCGACATCGTCGAGTCCGCCGCTGAGTCGAGTCCGCCGCCTCGAAGCCGCTACTCTCGAGCCGCCGCCGCCGCTGGAACCGAGACCGCCGCTGGAACGAGAGCCCGCCGTCTTGATCAGAGCGCCGCCGTCTTGATCAGAGCGCCCGCCGCTCTCGAGTCCCACGCCGCCGCAGATCTGCCGAAGCCGCCGCAGATCCCCTCCTCGCCGAGTTCGAGCAGCCCGCCACCGCCTCGCGTCGAGCCGTGGCCGCTTTCCCTCAACGTCGACCGCCCTGCCCGGCGAGCCCCGCGCCGACGCCGGAGAACCCCAATGTGAGCCTCCCCTTTCTCTGCTTCCTTTCGTTTCTCAGAGTGAAGGAATTAGGGTAGTTTATAATTAAGTATATAATTAGTTTATAATTAGCATATAATTAGTTATAAATTATTTATAATTAGATTAATGTAATTAGTTAATTGAATAATTAGTTAATTGAATTTATAATTAGTCTAGTAAATTAATGTAATTAGTATAGAAATTTCATGTAATTAGGGTAGTTAATTATTTCTTAATTAGTTAATTAAATTGTTAATCAGGAATTAAAATTTTTAATCAGTAGTTAATATAATTAGTTAATTTATATTTAAAATAGTTTAGATTTTGGTAAAATATAAGGATTTTGGTTGTGTGAACAAAAATAATAAGTTTTGGGTTATATTATTATTAAGAAATAATTTCCATAATAAAACTTAGTTCAAAATTTTTATTTGGGGCTGGTGACCAATTTTACTATAGATGCATAAATATATTGGTTTTTACGTAAATTCTAAAATTTGTATATAGTATAATTCTTATTTTTGGTATAAAAATGTATAAATTAGTATATGTATATATAACCGTATTTTGGCATAAATATGTATATGTAGATCTATATTTTCGTATTGGTATATGTATGTATTTAAAATATGAATAGGTATATTATTTGTTTTTAATCAAATTTTATAATTAAGTATGTATAATTAGTTGTATATGTTTGTATATTGGGTATTTTTATATGGTATAAAATTAATTTGGTGAATTAGTATTAGTATATTTAATAATAACATTGACAATATATATATTTTAAAAATGTATTTTAGCACATGTATGAGTATACATATATAATGTTCAACTAGTATAAATCAAATATGTGTATTTATATACGTATCCCTACTAGATGACCCTAGTTGACTAGTGCCCTGCCTGACATGGCCCTGAGACCAGTACTTTTGACTGTGTTAGTGTAGCATTTGATGCAAATGTGGTTTTGCTTGTGTTATGTTTATAGGACTGTTGGTTTACCCAGGGGATACTCTGGAACAGGACATCAATAATTACCAGCTAAGGACCCAAGGCGAGTACATTCTCTGATTAGTTTCTAATTTATGATATCTCCTATGTTCACTGTAACTAGTGTAAATATCCATGATCTTGACACGATGGTTACACGGATTGGTATACACGGATCTCGTCATGAGATGTTATTCCTTATTCATGGTGTAGCTTGTACGAGACTTGTTTCCTTGATATCTTGTGCATGTACAGACACTAATTCCCGAGGAGATTTGCTACCTTCCTAGGGAATCCTGTGCCATAGCGTACCATGATTGGATCTACTATACCAATCGGGGGTTTGGGGAGTACTTTAGTGTAGATATGTGATCATACCCAACCTTATATGCACCATAGCTCACCCCACATCTCACGTCGGGTGCGGCCTGACCATTTATATGCTCCATAGCTGTTACGTGTGATTAGCCTGATCTCTACATGCACCATAGCTAACCAACGGTTAGCCTGACTTTATATGAACCATAGCTAATCACATGTAACCAGCCTGATCAAGTTCCCAAGCCGATCACATGTTGAAGCTAGTATTCACACACTTAGTCATAGAACTCTTGCTCATTGACATATTGCTTCTTTTCCTGCATTTACTTACAGTATTTTCCAGTATTTCTTTCTTTGTACAATTCTCGTACCTATACATGCATCTGGTATGTTTCCATCTAGAACTGCTACATAGCTTATGTCATTTATATAGAACTGCTATTTAGAGATGTACTTTGCTCCTTCCTGACTGAAAATATTTTTCCAGACTGTGACCTTAGTAGACTGGCTTTGACATACTTGGGGATTGGAAGTAATGATTGCAGGTATGATTATTGTGTCATTAGACTTGTGTTGTATTCTTTTACTTCTTTATTTTCCTATCGTGCTGTAGTTGTGATTGAGTATTTCTAGATTTATTTTATGATGTCCGCGTCTCCTTATGGAGTTGGATACTAGCGTGAGATTGTTTAGATAGTACTTGACCTAGACAGCTTTCTACCGCCGATGCTGCGGCGTAGGCTGGACGTACCCACGCACTCGTGCCCCTAAACCGGGAGCGGGTCGTGACACGTTTTTAGTGGTGGCCCATGTAGGTCAGGCTTCGCGAGCTATGCGATGTCGTGGTAGTACGACGTCTTAGTTGTACTACTGCGTACCTGCTATAGAATATAGGACATAGGATACTAGGATGAGAGAGGATACTCAATCACAAACTCTTGAGAGATTCCTGGGACGACCCCTTGAGAATCTTGTTAAAATTTCCAATTTAACTTTTCCTTGTTATCGCCCGCTCTCGCTTGTTGTTACTGAACTTGATTCTTGTTGAGCAGTTTTTAAATTAAAATCTTGGTATCATTGTTGAGTTTGATTCTTGTTGACCAGTTGTTAACTTTAATTCCTGGTATCGTTGTTGAGTTGATTTCAAATTGAGATGAATTTTTACGGACTAGGATTTATGGTATCATCTGATGACATATATTGATGAGGACAGTGAGGAAGGTAAAACGTCTACTTTGGTTATGGAACCTAGAATTTATCGCAGCCATATTAGCTGTGGTGACGAGAACGTAGGAACCTGACTTGGATGTACATACTATAGTTATGAAGCTTAGAGTCTTTCGCAGCCATACCGGTTGGCGTGGCGAAGATTCTAGACGACATGACTATGGAGTGCATACCTTAGTTACGAAACCTATCGTTTATCGCATCTATGCTTACTGGCGTGGCGAGGATTCTGAGTGTCATGATTTCAGACAGACGTGTATGATTATCAGGTTGTATCCTAAATTGGTTCTTAAAATATCATCTCAAGACTTATCTATTTCTGTTATTCCAGGACTTTCTTCCACCGCTTCTTTCTTTACTAGCAGTAAAGATACCTTCTGTCCTCAATTCAGTCTTTGAGCTCCTATTCCTTGAGGATTTCTTGTTAAGTATGATAATTAGTGGCTTGTAATTTTGTTTGTGTCTTGTATTAGTATTGACTGTGTTGCTAGTGAGTTGTAAGTGTTTCTTAGTTGGGCATGTGAGCAGTAGGCTTTAATCTAGAATTAACCCATAGCATAGTACCTTGTAAACAATGGTTCTAGGATAAGGTCATTAGAGACTATGAGTAGAAGGAGAGTATAGAGTATCAGTGATAGTTCAAGAGTTAGTATCAGAGCCAACATACCCGTCCTGGATAATCATGATTATGCAATTGGATGATCTACGTGAACGATTAAGTATCCGGGAATTGTGTTAAGGATTTATGGAGCATGATGTCCAATTGGATGATTGATATCGGAAATGTAAAGAAATATATATGTATAAAGGGTTTAATGAGATGTCATAAGTAGAGAAATATCAGGATTAGTAATGGAAGTTATGAAGCGTATCACGGATTAATTTAATAGGCTTTAAAGGATAGAAGGAAATACATATACAACCATCGAGATGAGGAACCATACACATACCCATGAGAGTAAAGAAACATGAGTGTTATAGAGGATACAGGTGATCATGAGTCTAATGAGCTTGAAGAGATAATCCATTAATGCAGCTAGTGATATAATACCAAGAAGTGCTAACGATTCTATATCGAGGATTAGTCAAGGATGACGTTAATAACAGTAAGCACTCTGTGTGTTGATAATTAGATGATATACCAATTGACATAATTGAAATCATGAAGGAAAACACAGTTGATGATAACTTTGATCATTGGAGGTAATAGTGCAAGTGATTCGGGCAGTACAAATTTAGTACACAGTTCTAGACAATATAGGTATTGAGTGCACCTTGAGTATCAGAGACCGTGAGCACTGATATGTACATTGAGGAGTTAGAAATTAAAAGGTGGAAATAAATTTTAAATTGTCAGAATTTTTAAGGAGTTGAGATTTTATGTTGTTAAAATATTGAGGATTTAAAATTAGTCTAGTAAATTAATGTAATTAGTATAGAAATTTCATGTACTTATATATATTGTAAATACATTTAAGTTGGTGCATATATAAATATTGTAAGTGTAATGTGTATTATATACGTAGCCCTACTAGATGACCCTATTTGACTAGAGCCATACCTGGCACGGCCCTGAGTTCGATGTTTTGTGTTGTGTTAGTGTAGCACCTGATGCAAATGTTGTATTTGATATACTTTTAGGACTGTTGGTTCCTCCAGACGATACTCTGGGACAGGACATTGGTTTTACCAGCTAAGGACCCAAGGCGAGTACATTCTCTGATTAGTTTCTAATTTATGATATCTCCTATGTTCACTGTATCTAGTATAAATATCCATGTTCTTGACACATTGGTTACACGGATTGGTATACACGGATCTCGTCATGAGATATTATTCCTTATTCATGGTGTAGCTTGTACAAGACCTGTTTTCCTTGTTATCTTGTGCATGTACAGACACTGATTCCCGGGGAGATTTGCTACCTTCCTAGGGAATCCTGTGCCATAGCGTACCATGATTGGATCTACTATACCAGTCGGGGGTTTGGGGAGTACTTTAGTGTAGATATGTGATCATACCCAACTTTATATGCACCATAGCTCACCCCACATCTCACGTCGGGTGCGGCCTGACCATTTACATGTCTCCTCACTGTTACATCGGTTAGCCCTACTAACCCATGTAATGAGTTTACATGTCTCCTCACTGTTACATCGGTTAGCCCTACTAACCCATGTAATGAGTTTACATGCCTCCTCACTGTTACATCGGTTAGCCCTACTAACCCATGTAATGAGTTTACTAGTCCCAAGCCGATCACATATTAAAACTAGTACTCACACACTTAGTCATAGAACTCTTGCTCATGGACATAATGTTTCTTTCCTGCATTTACTTACAGTATTTCCAGTATTTCTCTCATTGTACATTTCTCGTACTTATACATGCATCTGGTATGTTTCCATCTAGAACTGCTACATAGCTTATGTCATTTATATAGAACTGCTATTTAGAGATGTACTTTGCTCCTTCCTGACTGGAAAATATTTTTCCAGACTGTGACCTTAGTAGACTGGTTCTGACACACTTGGGGATTGGAAGTTAATGATTGCAGGTATGATTATGTTGTCTTTAGACTTGTGTTGTTTTCTTTTACTTCTTCAAATTCCTATCGTGCTGTAGTTGTGATTGAGTATGTTGTTGATATTTTATAGTATCATCCGAGTCTCCTTATGGAGTTGGATACTAGCGTGAGATTGTTAGATAGTACTCGACCTAGACAGCGTTCTACCGCCGATGCTGCGGCGTAGGCTGGACGTACCCACGCATTCATGCCCCTAAACCGGGTGCGGGTCGTGACACGTTTTTAGTGGTGGCCCATGCAGGTTGATTTTATATTAAGATGAAATCCTACGTATATAAGTATATAGTTAGATATACACGTATATATATACATAATGTAAAGTATTTATGTATTTAATTAAGGCAAATGTATATACAACGTATTTGGTATATGTATTATTTTTGGTAAAAATGTATAAATATGTAAATTGTATATTATTTAATTATTAGAAATCAATTGTATAAGTATAGTATATATTTAAATAAATTCTATAATTAAGTTGGTATATATAATATATATATTTTGTATATATATATATACTTGATATAATTTCAAACATATATATGTTGTACATACATTTAAAATATTTCTATATATATATATGATTGATAGATAAATACGTGTTCTACTATAAGCATTTTTAATATATAAACACTTAGCATATTTTCAAGGTATATTTAATTGGTATAAAAAAATAATAGTATACGTACTATTTTGGTGTATATATATATATCTTTATTGTTGTTCAATTGACATAGCTATATATGTGTAGGTATATTTTTGTATAAACCATTAGTACATTTTTATATATATATACATGTATATTTTGCAGTTGTATTTGATTGGAGATATGTTGTATGTACATACAGGTATTAGTTTTATTTAAAGTGTATATATATTTTACTTATATCTATTATTATAATTAAGGAATATTAAGATATAGTTGGCCTATCTAGTAGATGACCCCTACCGTACCTAGCGTAGCCCTAAGGCCAGTGTATTTCTATTGTGTGTTAGTGTAGCCCCTGATACAAATGTCATATTGTGATGTGTTTATAGGACTGTTGGTTTACCAGGGGATACTCTGGAACAGGACATCCATAATTACCAGCTAAGGACCCGAGGCAAGTATATTCTCTGATAATTTCCAATTCTTGATAATTGTTATAAGTTCAATGATCTTGAAATATTACAACTGAATCTTTGACACTGTGTTACACGGACTAGTATAGCTTGGATCTGCAGTCATGAGATGTTACCTTGATTATCGTATTGACATTGTACACGACATGTATATTTAGACATCGTACATGATAGACTTGACTTGCTCGTGTATCGTGATGTGTCATGGTTGGATCCACAGTACTAGTTGGGGGCGGGGAAGTAGTTAGTAAGAAATGTGATCATAACCTCTTATTGTAGTATATAAAATTGTAAGTGTTAATCATGCTCTTCACCCATGATTAGCCAGGCCCTGTAGCTACTGTACATGTTCCCAAGCCGATCACATTTTGAAACTACTATTTCAAACACCTAGAATAGATTACAGTTCTCTATCTTTAATCATATACGACATCACCCGTATATGATACTGTACCTTGTTCTTCCATTTTTATACATGCATTGACTGTACCATATTGCCTATTGCCTGTCTCTTTACATTGCCTGTCTCTCTTAAACTGTCATTATATTTTCTTCTCAGTAGCTAGCATAACATGTTTTATTGTATTATAGACATTATCAATTAATGGAACTGTTATTTGAGATTGTGCTTTGCTCCTTCCTGACTGGAAATATTTTTCCAGACTATGCCTTAGAGGACCGCTGTCCGACACTTATGGTGAGTAGCTGCAGACTTGGTAGTAGTTGTGATTCCAGGAGGTCTAGCTGGAAATTACTATTTTTAGTTAGTTCTTTTAACAGTCTATTTGGTACCGGATTTGTCTCCGGCATTTTGATGATTCTTGGATATTGTTAAGTTAAGTTATTTCTTGTGGACGGGTGTTGTGTTTAATTTTAATTTCTGTTTCGAAATCTTATCGTGCTGTAATCCTGTGATTCAGTATATGTTCATCTATTTGTGTCATCCGTGCCTCCTAATGGAGATTGGATAATTGCGTGACATTAGTTAGATAGTATCAATACCTAGACAGCGTTCTACCGCCGATGCTGCGGCGTAGGCTGGACGTACCCACGCATTCGTGCCCCTAAACCGGGTGCGGGTCGTGACACATTTTTAGTGGTGGCCCATACAGGTCTCGAACCTGCGTGGGTACGTCCAGCCTACGCCGCAGCATCGGCGGTAGAACGCTGTCTAGGTATTGGTGCTATCTAACTAATGTCGCACAATTATCCAATCTCCATTAGGAGGCACGGATGACACAAATAGATGAACATATACTCAATCACAGAATTACAGCACGATAAGATTTCGAAACAGAAATTTAAATTAAACACATCACAAGTCCACAAGAAATAACTTAACTTAACAATATCCAAGAATCATCAAAATGTCGGAGACAAATCCGGTACCAAATAGACTGTTAAAGAACTAACTAAAAATAGTATTTTCCAGCTAGACCTCCTGGAATCACAACTACTATCAAGTCTGCAGCTACTCACCATATGGTCCATAAAGTGTCGGACAGCGGTCCTCTAAGGCATAGTCTGGAAAAATGTTTCCAGTCAGGAAGGAGCAAAGTAACACTCTCAAATAACAGTTCCATTAATTGATAATGTCTATAATACAATAAAACATGTCATGCTAGCTACTGAGAAGACAGTGAAATAAATACAATGGTAATTTAAGAGAGACAGGCAATGTAAAGAGACAGGCAATAGGCAATATGGTACAGTCAGTGCATGTATAAAAATGGAAGAACAAGGTACAGTATCATATACGGGTGATGTAGTATATGATTAAAGATAGAGAACTGTAATCTATTCTAGGTGTTTGAAATAGTAGTTTCGAAATATGATCGGCTTGGGAACATGTACAGTAGCTACAGGGCCTGGCTAATCATGGGTGAAGAGCATGATTAACACTTACAATTTTATATACTACAATAAGAGGTGATGATCACATTTCTTACTAACTACTTCCCCGCCCCCAACTAGTACTGTGGATCCAACCATGACACGTCACGATACACGAGCAAGTCAAGTCTATCATGTACAATGTCTAAATATACATGTCGTGTACAATGTCAATACGATAATCAAGGTAACATCTCATGACTGCAGATCCAAGCTATACCAGTCCGTGTAACACAGTGTCAAAGATTCAGTTGTAACATTTCAAGATCATTGAACTTATAGCAATTATCAAGAATTGGAAATTATCAGAGAATGTACTTGCCTCGGGTCCTTAGCTGGTATTTATGGATGTCCTGTTCCAGAGTATCCCCTGGTAAACCCACAGTCCTATAAACACATCACAATATGACATTTGTATCAGAAGCTATCCTAACACACAATAGAAACACACTGGCCTTAGGGCTACGCTAGGTACGGTAGGGGTCATCTACTAGATAGGCCAACTATATCTATAATATCCCTTAATTACAATAATAACTATAAGTATAAATATATACACTTTAAATAAAACTAATACCTGTATGTACACACAACATATCTCCAATCAAATACAACTGCAAAATATATATGTATATATATATAAAAAATGTACTAATGTTTTATACAAAATATGCCTACACATATATAGCTATGTCAATTGAACAACAATAAAGATATATATATATATATATATATATACACCAAAATAGTACGTATACTATTATTTTTTATATACCAATTAAATATATCTTGAAAATATGCTAAGTGTTTATATATAAAAAAATGCTTATATTAGAACACGTATTTATCTATCAATCATATATATATATAGAAATATTTTAAATGTATGTACAACATATATATGTTTGAAATTATATCAAGTATATATATATATACAAAATATATTATTATATATACCAACTTAATTATAGAATTTATTTAAATATATACTATACTTATACAATTGATTTCTAATAATTAAATAATATACAATTTACATATTTATACATTTTTACCAAAAATAATACATATACCAATTACGTTATATATACATTTGCCTTAATTAAATACATAAATACTTTACATTATATATATACAAATTAATTTATTTACATATACTAATTACATACAAATACATATACTAGCTTATACAAATTATATATATACCAATATTATATATACTACTAAATTAAATACATATTTATACCATTTATTTAAATACATACAATATCTTACATTATACCAAATTAATCTATATACACATTAATTAAATATTTAAACAACATTTATATATATATATACATTATATATATATATATTTATACATACACTATACTATATATACTAACATATACTAGTATATACATTAATTAATTATATACAATACTTATACATTTATATTAACATATGTATTAAAATGTAGAGATATATATATAAAACATATATACACTAATTTAATTTTATACAATTTAAATATATATACTAATGCATATATATATTCCTTCATACACTATACATAGATATATACTAATACATATATTACAAGTTAATATATTACAAGTTATATATTATATACATACATATATACATATATATATATATATATATATATATATATAAAAAGGGATGAAGACTTACAGTGGGCTCGGCGCTCGAGGACGGCTGCGTCTGGTCGAGGAGGCGGTCGGCGGTTCCTCTGTTCGAGGCGGTCGGCGGGATCTCGACGACGGGTCGAAACCGACGTTCGTCTCGGCGGAAGGAGATCTCGGCGGCTGTTCGGCTCGACGCACGACGGTGGTTCTGAATCTACGGCGGAGGCGGAGGTCCTGTAGCCACCGGCTTGACGACGAGGAGATGCTCCGCGGCTCGGTTCGATAAGGCTAGATCTAGGGTTAGGGTGCTGACTGTCAGGGGGTCGTGTCCGGGCTGCCGGACACGGGGATGGTGTTGTGTACGTGTCCGGGTTGGACACGAGGGTGGTGCTCTGTGGGGGACGTGTCCGGGGCAGGACACAGAAATCTGATGTACTGTGGGCGTGTCCGGGTGTGTCGGACACGGAAAGCTGGTTGTAAAACTGTAAATCTGGACACAGGAAATGAATGGATACGGTGGGACACCCGGGGTCGGACCCGAGGCCAGACGCCGCCGCCGCCCTGCCCGGCGAGACCCCTCCGTCGACGCCGGAGTACTCCGGTGAGCTTTTCCCCCTTTCCTTCTTTCCCTCTTTCCTTTTTCGTTTTCAGACTGTGGATTAGGGATTCATTGAGTTATAGTTAGTAATGAGTTAATTACATTAGTAAGTTAATTAAATTAGTTTAGTAAAAATGATTAGTTAGTTAATTAATTAATTAGATTAGTTTAGTAAGTATTAATCAATTAGTTTAGTAAATTATATAATTAGCTTAATAACATTTAATTTGTTTAGTTTAATTTAGTTTAGTAATTAATGTAATTAGTTAGTAATTTCATGTATTAGCTTAGTTAGTATTAATCGGTTAATTATTTTTATCAGTTAATTATTTTTATCAGTAACTATATTCATAATTAGTTAATTAAGTCATAAATTAGTATATCTGATTAGTTATTTTATATAATTAGTTAATTAATGTAATTTGGATATATTAATATAATTAGTTTATATTAATATGTAATTTGGTTATTTATATAAATTGATTTTATTAATATGTATTAGTCTAGCAAATTCATAATTAACTTGGTAAATTCATGTAACTGGTTTAGTAAATACCACATAATTAGTTTATTGTTTTAATGTATAAAATTAGTTATTTAGTATGTGTAAATTTAGTTATGTATTATATATAAGGGTTTTTGATTATGAAAATTTGTATAATTAAATATGTATAACTAGTTGTATACGTATATATATTGGGTATTTTTATATGGTATAAAATTAATTTGGTGAATTAATATAGGTATGTTAAGAATGATGTTGACAATATGTATATGTATATTCTAAAATGTACTTTTGCACATATATGAGATATACATATTTTCGTAAATAAATTGTAATAGTATACGTAGTATTTTGGTATAAAAATATAAAATGATTAGTATATGTATATATTGTATATATATATATATGTACTTAATATATTTTCAAATATGTATAATGAGTATAAATGTATATATATATCTTGTACATACAATTAATGTATTGTATATGTATTTAATGTGATGTACTAGTATTAGTATATATTTTAATAATAACATTGACAATACACATATATATATATTTTAAAAATGTATTTTAGCATAGGTATGAGTATACATATATAATGTTCAACTAGTATAAATCAAATATATATATTGTAAATATATTTAAGTTGGTGCATGTATAAATATTGTAAGTGTAATGTGTATTATATACGTAGCCCTACTAGATGACCCTAGTTGACTAGAGCCATACCTGGCACGGCCCTGAGTTCGATGTTTTGTGTTGTGTTAGTGTAGCACCTGATGCAAATGTTGTATTTGATATATTTTTAGGACTGTTGGTTCCTCCAGACGGTACTCTGGGACAGGACATTGGTTTTACCAGCTAAGGACCCAAGGCGAGTACATTTTCTGATTAGTTTCTAATTTATGATATCTCCTATGTTCACTGTATCTAGTGTAAATATACATGTTCTTGACACGTTGGTTACACGGATTGGTATACACGGATCTCGTCATGAGATGTTATTCCTTATTCATGGTGTAGCTTGTACAAGACTTGTTTTCCTTGTTATCTTGTGCATGTACAGACACTGATTCCCGGAGAGATTTGCTACCTTCCTAGGGAATCCTGTGCCATAGCGTACCATGATTGGATCTACTATACCAGTCGGGGGTTTGGGGAGTACTTTAGTGTAGATATGTGATCATACCCAACTTTATATCCACCATAGCTCACCCCACATCTCACGTCGGGTGCGGCCTGACCATTTATATGAACCATAGCTGTTACGTGTGATTAGCCTGATCTCTACATGCACCATAGCTAACCAACGGTTAGCCTGACTCTATATGAACCATAGCTAATCACATGTAACCAGCCTGATCAAGTTCCCAAGCCGATCACATATTAAAGCTAGTACTCACACACTTAGTCATAGAACTCTTGCTCATGGACATAATGTTTCTTTCCTGCATTTACTTACAGTATTTCCAGTATTTCTCTCATTGTACATTTCTCGTACTTATACATGCATCTGGTATGTTTCCATCTAGAACTGCTACATAGATTATGTCATTTATATAGAACTGCTATTTAGAGATGTACTTTGCTCCTTCCTGACTGGAAAATATTTTTTCAGACTGTGACCTTAGTAGACTGGTTCCGACACACTTGGGGATTGGAAGTTAATGATTGCAGGTATGATTATGTTGTCTTTAGACTTGTGTTATTTTCTTTTACTTCTTCAAATTCCTATCGTACTGTAGTTGTGATTGAGTATGTTGTTGATATTTTATAGTATCATTCGAGTCTCCTTATGGAGTTGGATACTAGCGTGAGATTGTTAGATAGTACTCGACCTAGACAGCGTTCTACCGCCGATGCTGCGGCGTAGGCTGGACGTACCCACGCATTCGTGCCCCTAAACCGGGTGCGGGTCGTGACACGTTTTTAGTGGGTCAGTCATAACCTCGTCATAGATCTCTGCTCACGGTCTCTGATACTCAGGGTGTACTCAATGCATCTAGTGTCTATAATTGTGTACTAAATTTGTACTGCCCGAATCACTTGCACTATTACCTCCAATGATCAAAGTTATCATCAACTGTATTTTCTTTCCTGATTTCAATTTATGTCAATTGGTATATCATCTAATTATCAACACACAGAGTGCTTACTGTTATTAACGTCATCCTTGACTAATCCTTGATATAGAATCATTAGCACTCTTGGTATTATATCACTAGCTGCATTAATGGATTATCTCATCAAGCTCATTAGACTCATGATCACCTGTATCCTCTATAACACTCATGTTTCTTTACTCTCATGGGGATAGGAAGTTTATAATTAGCATATAATTAGTTATAAATTATTTATAATTAGATTAATGTAATTAGTTAATTGAATAATTAGTTAATTGAATTTATAATTAGTCTAGTAAATTAATGTAATTAGTATAGAAATTTCATGTAATTAGGGTAGTTAATTATTTCTTAATTAGTTAATTAAATTGTTAATCAGGAATTAAAATTTTTAATCAGTAGTTAATATAATTAGTTAATTTATATTTAAAATAGTTTAGATTTTGGTAAAATATAAGGATTTTGGTTGTGTGAACAAAAATAATAAGTTTTGGGTTATATTATTATTAAGAAATAATTTCCATAATAAAACTTAGTTCAAAATTTTTATTTGGGGCTGGTGACCAATTTTACTATAGATGCATAAATATATTGGTTTTTATGTAAATTCTAAAATTTGTATATAGTATAATTCTTATTTTTGGTATAAAAATGTATAAATTAGTATATGTATATATAACCGTATTTTGGCATAAATATGTATATGTAGATCTATATTTTCGTATTGGTATATGTATGTATTTAAAATATGAATAGGTATATTATTTATTTTTAATCAAATTTTATAATTAAGTATGTATAATTAGTTGTATATGTTTGTATATTGGATATTTTTATATGGTATAAAATTAATTTGGTGAATTAGTATTAGTATATTTAATAATAACATTGACAATATATATATTTTAAAAATGTATTTTAGCACATGTATGAGTATACATATATAATGTTCAACTAGTATAAATCAAATATGTGTATTTATATACGTATCCCTACTAGATGACCCTAGTTGACTAGTGCCCTACCTGACATGGCCCTGAGACCAGTACTTTTGACTGTGTTAGTGTAGCATTTGATGCAAATGTGGTTTTGCTTGTGTTATGTTTATAGGACTGTTGGTTTACCCAGGGGATACTCTGGAACAGGACATCAATAATTACCAGCTAAGGACCCAAGGCGAGTACATTCTCTGATTAGTTTCTAATTTATGATATCTCCTATGTTCACTGTAACTAGTGTAAATATCCATGATCTTGACACGATGGTTACACGGATTGGTATACACGGATCTCGTCATGAGATATTATTCCTTATTCATGGTGTAGCTTGTACGAGACTTGTTTCCTTGATATCTTGTGCATGTACAGACACTAATTCCCGGGGAGATTTGCTACCTTCCTAGGGAATCCTGTGCCATAGCGTACCATGATTGGATCTACTATACCAATCGGGGGTTTGGGGAGTACTTTAGTGTAGATATGTGATCATACCCAACCTTATATGCACCATAGCTCACCCCACATCTCACGTCGGGTGCGGCCTGACCATTTATATGCTCCATAGCTGTTACATGTGATTAGCCTGATCTCTACATGCACCATAGCTAACCAACGGTTAGCCTGACTTTATATGAACCAGAGCTAATCACATGTAACCAGCCTGATCAAGTTCCCAAGCCGATCACATGTTAAAGCTAGTATTCACACACTTAGTCATAGAACTCTTGCTCATTGACATATTGCTTCTTTTCCTGCATTTACTTACAGTATTTTCCAGTATTTCTTTCTTTGTACAATTCTCGTACCTATACATGCATCTGGTATGTTTCCATCTAGAACTGCTACATAGCTTATGTCATTTATATAGAACTGCTATTTAGAGATGTACTTTGCTCCTTCCTGACTGGAAATATTTTTCCAGACTGTGACCTTAGTAGGCTGGCTCTGACATACTTGGGGATTGGAAGTAATGATTGCAGGTATGATTATTGTGTCATTAGACTTGTGTTGTATTCTTTTACTTCTTTATTTTCCTATCGTGCTGTAGTTGTGATTGAGTATTTCTAGATTTATTTTATGATGTCCGCGTCTCCTTATGGAGTTGGATACTAGCGTGAGATTGTTTAGATAGTACTTGACCTAGACAGCGTTCTACCGCCGATGCTGCGGCGTAGGCTGGACGTACCCACGCACTCGTGCCCCTAAACCGGGAGCGGGTCGTGACACATTTTTAGTGGTGGCCCATGCAGGTCAGGCTTCGCGAGCTGTACGATGTCGTGGTAGTACGACGTCTTAGTTGTACTACTGCGTACCTGCTATAGAATATAGGACATAGGATACTAGGATGAGAGAGGATACTCAATCACAAACTCTTGAGAGATTCCTGGGACGACCCCTTGAGAATCTTGTTAAAATTTCCAATTTAACTTTTCCTTGTTTCCGCCCGCTCTCGCTTGTTGTTACTGAACTTGATTCTTGTTGAGCAGTTTTTAAATTAAAATCTTGGTATCATTGTTGAGTTTGATTCTTGTTGACCAGTTGTTAACTTTAATTCCTGGTATCGTTGTTGAGTTGATTTCAAATTGAGATGAATTTTTACGGACTAGGATTTATGGTATCATCTGATGACATATATTGATGAGGACAGTGAGGAAGGTAAAACGTCTACTTTGGTTATGGAACCTAGAATTTATCGCAGCCATATTAGCTGTGGTGACGAGAACGTAGGAACCTGACTTGGATGTACATACTATAGTTATGAAGCTTAGAGTCTTTCGCAGCCATACCGGTTGGCGTGGCGAAGATTCTAGACGACATGACTATGGAGTGCATACCTTAGTTACGAAACCTATCGTTTATCGCATCTATGCTTACTGGCGTGGCGAGGATTCTGAGTGTCATGATTTCAGACAGACGTGTATGATTATCAGGTTGTATCCTAAATTGGTTCTTAAAATATTATCTCAAGACTTATCTATTTCTGTTATTCCAGGACTTTGTTCCACCGCTTCTTTCTTTACTAGCAGTAAAGATACCTTCTGTCCTCAATTCAGTCTTTGAGCTCCTATTCCTTGAGGATTTCTTGTTAAGTATGATAATTAGTTGCTTATAATTTTGTTTGTGTCTTGTATTAGTATTGACTGTGTTGCTAGTGAGTTGTAAGTGTTTCTTAGTTGGGCATGTGAGCAGTAGGCTTTAATCTAGAATTAACCCATAGCATAGTACCTTGTAAACAATGGTTCTAGGATAAGGTCATTAGAGACTATGAGTAGAAGGAGAGTATAGAGTATCAGTGATAGTTCAAGAGTTAGTATCAGAGCCAACATACCCGTCTTGGATAATCATGATTATGCAATTGGATGATCTACGTGAACGATTAAGTATCCGGGAATTGTGTTAAGGATTTATGGAGCATGATGTCCAATTGGATGATTGATATCGGAAATGTAAAGAAATGTATATGTATAAAGGGTTTCATAAGATGTCATAAGTAGAGAAATATCAGGATTAGTAATGGAAGTTATGAAGCGTATCACGGATTAATTTAATAGGCTTTAAAGGATAGAAGGAAATACATATACAACCATCGAGATGAGGAACCATACACATACCCATGAGAGTAAAGAAACATGAGTGTTATAGAGGATACAGGTGATCATGAGTCTAATGAGCTTGAAGAGATAATCCATTAATGCAGCTAGTGATATAATACCAAGAAGTGCTAACGATTCTATATCGAGGATTAGTCAAGGATGACGTTAATAACAGTAAGCACTCTGTGTGTTGATAATTAGATGATATACCAATTGACATAATTGAAATCATGAAGGAAAACACAGTTGATGATAATTTTGATCATTGGAGGTAATAGTGCAAGTGATTCGGGCAGTACAAATTTAGTACACAGTTCTAGACAATATAGGTATTGAGTGCACCTTGAGTATCAGAGACCGTGAGCACTGATATGTACATTGAGGAGTTAGAAATTAAAAGGTGGAAATGAATTTTAAATTTTCAGAATTTTTAAGGAGTTGAGATTTTATGTTGTTAAAATATTGAGGATTTAAATTTGATTCAATAAACATAGTTAAGGCTACAAAGATTTTAGAAGTGATTAAATTTTATTTCGATGTGAAGTATCTGATTTTGAGGAGGTATATGCATTTTATTTTAAGTTGATCGGGAAGTTAAACCTTGATGATTATTTTGAGGATTAATTTTTGGTAGATGAGAGATATGAATATTAATATATGATTAGTTAATATGGGTGCCAGTGTACATGAATAGGAATTAGTTAGTGAATGTGCTAGAGTTAAGTGGTTGATAGCAGATACCGTAAGTAATATGTTAGCAGGTTCTTTCTTTTCTTTCCTAATGTTCTTTTTCGTCTTTTGATTGATTGATTCCCTAGTAACGTGGTTTATATTCGTGATTTTCTTGTTAGAACTTAGCTAGTAGTACACCTTAACAGAGACTGAAATACCATGACAAGACACATGACCTATATATTTTCTTAAATTGCATGGATGTAAGTAGAATTTTCTTAAACCATGATCATTTGGGTTTTGACCATAGCAAGGATCTATGACAAGGGTATGACCGACAAAAAGGGACACGATGATTAAATTATGGATGAGCATAAATTTAAATAAAGAATTTAGGGGATTGTTATAACAGAGTTGATGGAATCATTGTTTTTGCGAAAATCGAGGTTTGATTGAAATTCGAGGACAAACATTTACTTAAAGGGAGAATTAAGAAATTCACAGAGCCAAAAATTTGAGGATTTATTAATTTTAAGGAGGTCTTGATATGATTGAATTGATTATAAAATAAAAAAAAATAAAAATAAAAAAATTTGAGAAATTTGAGAGATTATCATTTTATCTATTTGATTGCAAGATAGAAATTTATATATTATGAATATTGCATTGAAGACACTGGAAGCATCGCATCGTTGAGTATTTGAGGAAAAAGAAAAGCAGGAAATAAAATCGTAAATGGAATAGGGTCAAATTAAATTCTTGGGATGAGGAGTTAGATTGGAATAAGCATCAATTGAATTTGAGTTAGATGATTGATGAGTGTTTAAAGTTAAATTTTGGGATGCAGATTTTTAAGTTTTATAAATATGCATTGATTGGATTTCAATTAAAAGGATTGAATAGTAAATTTTGTATTTAGTTATTTACTCAAATTTGAGAAGATTATGATACGACTGGAATTCAATTAAAAATATTGAGGATTTGAGTAGTAAAATTTTTACATTGGGATAATAAATTCAGAGGATGAAAAAAATATATTAGTTCAAAATTCGGAAACATTATACATACGGATAAAGAAATATGGAATGAAATGAAGATCATGGTATATTGAGGTTGTGATTTAAATTAAATCTTGACCATGACAGTAACATTTGAGATCGAAGAAAATAATCGAGGTATAGTTGATGTTAAGATAAACAAACTCGAATTTGATGATAAGGATTTTGGACATGTAATAAATTTTGATTCAGAAATTCTAAGACCTAATCTAATAAAGTTTGTGGAATTTGAAACTTTTATAGATATTAGTTAATGATGAATCACAAGATTGAGAAAAGTAAAATGAACGAGGATAAAAAGGAAGGATTATTTTCAGATGGTAGTAAAGACTACTTTTTCCTAGAAATTAAGAAGGCGATTAGATGTCTCTTGATTACATTCTGAAGGATGTATTTAAGTTTCTTAAATCAAATTGTCGACCGTATCTTTCGAATTAACTATAACTTTCATGTCTATATCATTCATTACTGGGTCTTCCTTGGTTTAGTTACTTTGAAAAGGTAACGTGCATTATTCCAATTTTCTGTTTTTTCAGTGATCGTGTCTACTTCCCAAAACCTAAAACCTTCTAGAGGATTCAAGGCCGAGCCATGATTCCTTCAAGCAATTCCTGTCTTAAACCATATTTTCTTTTTCTTCATGTTTCCTTCTGTTTGGAAAATATTCATCATTATGAACAACAAATTTTTCTATCCTAGTCATCCCTAAAATTTCGAGGACGAAATTTTTCTAAGGTGGATAGACTTGTAACCTCCGATTTCCAATTTCCAAAATAATTAGATTTTAATTTATTTTAAAATATCAAGTTTTATAAAATATTTCTCCTTGAAAATTTTTAATTGATTTTGAACGATGTTTGATTTTAGAAGGTAATTTAAAAATCTTTATAAAAATCATTTTTTCTAAATGACGATGTATTACAAAATAAATAAATAAATAATAATATATATTTCTAGTTTCAAATATTTATTGGCTTGAATCATAAAATTATTGTTTTAACTAAATAGTTATTTAAAGGACTAGTTCATAAAATAAAATAAATTTTTATTTATTGGGATAGTAAATAAATAAATGTCATGCTTTCTAGGACTTTGCAAAATGTATTAATTAGTAGCTAATTGGAAATTAGCTAGCTTTCCTAAAAACATTTTCTGAAATTATAATCTTTATTTTTATTTTTATTTTTTCAAGTTGCCGTTCCTATTAACTAGCCAGCACACCCTCATTTTTCCTACATGAGAAGCCCCTTTTTATAATTAATTCTGGGCCATTCATTATTGGGCCAACCCGCAACCCTTTATCCCACACCCTTTCTCCCTATTTAAGTTCTCATTCTCACAATTCCCAAGAAACCCTAATCTCCAGATTATTAGCTAGCCACCACCCTTTTTTGTGTGCTCGTGTCCGTGTGTCCAGCATCACCGTGTCAGCCGTGATGGCCTCGGGTCCGACCCCGGGTGTCCCATCGTATCCATTCATTTCCTGTGTCCGGTTACAACGTTACAATCAGATTTTTTGTGTCCGACAGACCCGGACATATCCACCTCCACCAGTACACCCAACCCCGTGTCCGACACACCCGGACACGTCCCTCACAGTTCAGCGAACCCGCCGTGTCCAGCCCGGACACGAACCCGGACCCCGACACATCCCCAGAGAAACCCTAGATCTAGCCTCGCCGAACGCCGTGGCCGACCAGAACCGCCGCCTCCTCGATCTGGCCGCCAGCCACCACCACCTGGAGTCTCTCGACTAGATCGCCGCCGGAGCCGACGTCGTCGAGTCCGTCGCTGAGTCGAGTCCGCCGCCTCGAAGCCGCTACTCTCGAGCCGCCGCCGCCGCTGGAACCGAGCCCGCCGCTGGAACGAGAGCCCGCCGTCTTGATCAGATCCCCTCCTCGCCGAGTTCGAGCAGCCCGCCACCGCCTCGCGTCGAGCCGTGGCCGCTTCCCCTCAACGTCGACCGCCCTGCCAGGCGAGCCCCGCGCCGACGCCGGAGAACCCCAATGTGAGCCTCCCCTTTCTCTGCTTCCTTTCGTTTCTCAGAGTGAAGGAATTAGGGTAGTTTATAATTAAGTATATAGTTAGTTTATAATTAGCATATAATTAGTTATAAATTATTTATAATTAGATTAATGTAATTAGTTAATTGAATAATTAGTTAATTGAATTTATAATTAGTCTAGTAAATTAATGTAATTAGTATAGAAATTTCATGTAATTAGGGTAGTTAATTATTTTTTAATTAGTTAATTAAATTGTTAATCAGGAATTAAAATTTTTAATCAGTAGTTAATATAATTAGTTAATTTATATTTAAAATAGTTTAGATTTTGGTAAAATATAAGGATTTTGGTTGTGTGAACAAAAATAATAAGTTTTGGGTTATATTATTATTAAGAAATAATTTCCATAATAAAACTTAGTTCAAAATTTTTATTTGGGGCTGGTGACCAATTTTACTATAGATGCATAAATATATTGGTTTTTACGTAAATTTTAAAATTTGTATATAGTATAATTCTTATTTTTGGTATAAAAATGTATAAATTAGTATATGTATATATAACCGTATTTTGGCATAAATATGTATATGTAGATCTATATTTTCGTATTGGTATATGTATGTATTTAAAATATGAATAGGTATATTATTTATTTTTAATCAAATTTTATAATTAAGTATGTATAATTAGTTGTATATGTTTGTATATTGGGTATTTTTATATGGTATAAAATTAATTTGGTGAATTAGTATTAGTATATTTAATAATAACATTGACAATATATATATTTTAAAAATGTATTTTAGCACATGTATGAGTATACATATATAATGTTCAACTAGTATAAATCAAATATGTGTATTTATATACGTATCCCTACTAGATGACCCTAGTTGACTAGTGCCCTGCCTGACATGGCCCTGAGACCAGTACTTTTGACTGTGTTAGTGTAGCATTTGATGCAAATGTGGTTTTGCTTGTGTTATGTTTATACGACTGTTGGTTTACCCAGGGGATACTCTGGAACAGGACATCAATAATTACCAGCTAAGGACCCAAGGCGAGTACATTCTCTGATTAGTTTCTAATTTATGATATCTCCTATGTTCACTGTAACTAGTGTAAATATCCATGATCTTGACACGATGGTTACACGGATTGGTATACACGGATCTCGTCATGAGATGTTATTCCTTATTCATGGTGTAGCTTGTACGAGACTTATTTCCTTGATATCTTGTGCATGTACAGACACTAATTCCCGGGGAGATTTGCTACCTTCCTAGGGAATCCTGTGCCATAGCGTACCATGATTGGATCTACTATACCAATCGGGGGTTTGGGGAGTACTTTAGTGTAGATATGTGATCATACCCAACCTTATATGCACCATAGCTCACCCCACATCTCATGTCGGGTGCGGCCTGACCATTTATATGCTCCATAGCTGTTACGTGTGATTAGCCTGATCTCTACATGCACCATAGCTAACCAACGGTTAGCCTGACTTTATATGAACCATAACTAATCACATGTAACCAGCCTGATCAAGTTCCCAAGCCGATCACATGTTGAAGCTAGTATTCACACACTTAGTCATAGAACTCTTGCTCATTGACATATTGCTTCTTTTCCTGCATTTACTTACAGTATTTTCCAGTATTTCTTTCTTTGTACAATTCTCGTACCTATACATGCATCTGGTATGTTTCCATCTAGAACTGCTACATAGCTTATGTCATTTATATAGAACTGCTATTTAGAGATGTACTTTGCTCCTTCCTGACTGGAAATATTTTTCCAGACTGTGACCTTAGTAGACTGGCTCTGACATACTTGGGGATTGGAAGTAATGATTGCAGGTATGATTATTGTGTCATTAGACTTGTGTTGTATTCTTTTACTTCTTCATTTTCCTATCGTGCTGTAGTTGTGATTGAGTATTTCTAGATTTATTTTATGATGTCCGCGTCTCCTTATGGAGTTGGATACTAGCGTGAGATTGTTTAGATAGTACTTGACCTAGACAACGTTCTACCGCCGATGCTGCGGCGTAGGCTGGACGTACCCACGCACTCGTGCCCCTAAACCGGGAGCGGGTCGTGACACTCTCTCTGGAGGTTTTTAGACCAATTTCTTCGACCTTTTCCTCATTGATAGAGGTCTCTATTTATAGAGTTTTAGTGACAGTGACCACTCCGTCGGTATAAAAATCGAGGAGTAGAAAGTGCAGCACCCTTTTATACAACGGTTAAAGTAACCAATACCTGCGTATAGATGATCCTTTGAATGAGCGTGTGACGCGGGTCCAACTAAGGGACACAACGCGTATAATCGCTACGAAGATCACGGCGTAGAAGCCACGTAGGTAGGTACCCATTGTGTAGAAGAGGTTGGCATAGAAGCCAAATGTCTGTCACCATGGCATAGAAGCCAAATAGTTATCAAACCGGCATAGAAGCCGAACAGGCGTAGAAGCTGAGCGGTCGTAGAGGCCAAGTAGGCGTAGAAGCCGAGCGGTCAAAGAGGTCGGGTAGGCGTATAAGCCGATTGGTCGTAGAGGCCGAGTAGGCGTAGAAGCCGAGTGGTCGTAGAGGCCGAGTAGGCGTAGAAGCCGAGTGGTCGTAGAGGCCGAGTAGGCATAGAGGCCGAATGAGCACAAACGCTGGATGGGCGTAGAAGCCGTCGCGTACCGTGCCACAGTGCTGATGTGGACGTTTTAGCCGGAATCACAGCTTTTGAAGATATAATCAAATCTCTTACATTAAATGCCGAGATTTGCCACCATCCTGTGCATTAAATATGGAGGCATATTTTTGAAGGTCTGCAACCCCTTCTGCGCATTAGTCGCAGAGACGTGCCTCGAGACACTGTCACCGCTCTGTGCACTGGACGAAGGGACGTGCGTCAAACCCTTTACGAAGTGCAGCTTTTGGCGTGGCTGGCAGTTTGTCTACTGCAGAACGTAAATAGCTCACGTTTTGCCTGTGTAAAAATAAGGCAGCGTATCTTTCCGTGCTTGTAAAAGCTGTTTATACAAAGGGGATGGCAGTTTTTGACAGCCTGGGTTGCAGTGCTGTGCCATCATTATAGCCGTCGCTTGGGTAGTCGAGCCGTATCCCTTTGTCAGAAATCCAGACGTCAGTTTCATTGCAGGCTCTGACAGGTTCATTGCAGGGTCTGATAGGTTCACTTCAAAGAATACGAAGCGTCTCATGTACACCTCAATGCTGCGTTTGAAAGAGGATGAGTTTTTACGCCCTGGAGGCGATGAAGCACTCTTTTTACGCTGAAGCGGCTTGGATATACTGCCTTACACGGATGGTCCTTCGAGCTTTTCATATTTCACGCTGCATTATAGCGAAGACAGCTCCGTTGCACGCTTGAGGGCTCTGAAGGCCTCTGCTTACGCTGCTCTGCACCAATATGCCGCGTATAGTCATCCGACGTATTTTTTATGCTTCTACAAGACCCCCTTCAAAGCTTTCAAATTCCTCGGAATTTGGAACGCTTTGAATGAAGCATGAACCGCTCCTCGTGACTGGAAACGTTTCTGAATGGAGGGTTGAAACGGTCGATGCCGACTTTATGGCAGATTTATTGGGGACCGGTGTAGCCCCTTTCGCCTATAAAAAGGCTGGGGGAGTTAGCCCATTCTCCCCACATCTTCATCACCACGCAGAGATGATCGCCGGAGTTCGCCGGGTCGATTTGAGGAAGAAGGAGATCATATTCTTCCAGCGTGTAAGGAGCCGAAAAAGACGGCGTCTTCGAGCAAGTGTCCACTGCAATGATGGATCATGGAAGGATATCTTAGCCTCCCTTGCTCGGGATAATCAGCAATTTTGTATGGTGGTTCTTCGGGAGAGACGAAGAATCGTATTTTACCATACGGCCGGCAAGCTGTATCTCTTCTCCTGAGACCCCCGCGGACGAGATTAGACAAACTGTAATCTGTCGTCCTTGATCGAGTTGGGTTAAAGGAGCCTCAACTGGATCGACCATGGCATATGGAGGATCTTCTTGTTCATGACTGTGGTAGTCGATGAACTGTCTTCGAAGAAGAGGAAGATCTCCACCCATGCGAGAACCTGTCAGAACATATTCTGGGTGCGATTTTCCGACGACGATGATGAGAAAGCCCTTTGTAGACGGAATTTCCCTCATATGTAATCATGAAAATGAAAAGAAAACCCTTGTGGATTGGATTTCCCTTATATGTAATCATGACTTTAATCTTTTATTAAAGATCGTCTTGCTTCTTCATATGATCGTCTTGCCATACGTTGCTGTGAAGTCTGAATATGTGTAGCTTCGACACGTCTGATTCTTTACGCTGACTCTGTTTAGAAAGAGCGCTAGGTCCCGTCCCTTATGCATAGCAAATAGTCCATAGAACGCTGTTTGAGCATTTCGAACGTTTAGAACTGTCCTGTTGCTAGGACTGAGGAACCGCGTAGAGCTCTGAACTTCTGATGAACAGAATTTTTATTCAGACTTCGTCTTCAAGGATGACTTCTCGTAAATCCCTTGGAACAGGGCCGAGGAATGGCTGTCCAACTGAGTTTGCCATTTTGATAGACGAGATATTCAGATTAGAGTCTGGATGAACCTCCAATGGACCCGAGAAGAGTAATTTCTTAATGTTTAAACTCTGTATGCTTTGGATATTTGGGATAGGTTGAGGCCAAGAAGGAGTATCTTCTGTTGTGAACTCCTGTAATCGACCGCCTTGAGGATCGTTCAGACGTACGCGTACCCTGGCCTGCATATCTTTTAGATGTACGGGAAGTCGTAGAGCGCAAAATCATCAGTTGGCTGCGTCTGAGCCTAAAACACCGTCGAGCGTGGGATCATAGACTTGTAGTTCCTGTGCGTGAAGTCGTAGGTTTGTGGCCTATCGAGCATAAAAGCTACCGAGCACAAAGGCATCCGGGCAAAAAACCTGACTTGTAGTTGTCGAACGTAAAATTATAGATCTGTAGCCGTCGAGCGTAGAAAGCTCCTTAGCGTAGAACTGTAGATTTGTTGCTTCTGGAAAGAAAATTTTTCTAGCGTGAAGTTGTTGATCCGTCGCCTCTAAGCGTAAACTAAGCGCCACCGAGCGTGAGATCATCGATTTTGGTATCTGCTGAGCGTAAAGTCGTAGGTTTGTGGCCTCTCGAGCATAAAAGCTACCGAGCACAAAGGCATCTGGGCGTAAAACCATAGACTTGCAGCTTGCGAGCGTAAAAGCCGTAGATCTGTTGCTGTCGAGCGTAGAAAGCTCCTTAGCGTAGGAACCGCTGACTTGCTGTTGCGCGAAAAACTCTTCGATTTTGCTGACTGTCCACTTTTCGAGAGTAGTGGGCAGACGTGGTACCCAATCATAACCAAATATTAACCGTAAGATTTGGTTGGGGTCTCGAGGAGTCCGTTCGAGGATTCGAGGAGTCGACCCAAGCTCTATATATATCCCAAGCTTTGGAGAGAAAAACTTTTTATCCGTCTTCTGCGAGAGAGAGCTTTGATTGTTTGAGTCTTTCTTCCCCTCGTTCTTTCTCCGAGCACTCCGAGTTTCCGGAAATGGCGCCGAAACAAACCCTCTCCACTAAGGGAAAGTGCAAAGGCTCTTCTTCTCGTCCTTCTGCTCCGACGAGGGAGTCTTTGGCCGGACAAGGTGGACTTCCTTCTGAGCGAAGCATCCTGCCGAGTAGTAGCGCATCCGGCCTTAGAGGTATAGCCATTGGGAATGACAAAGAACGACGAAAAATCATTCGCACACGTTGAACGTGACCGCGCTAGGTCATCTTCTGTGCTGATAGCCTCTTTGAGGAAGATGACGCACGGAGATGTCTTCATCTTTTACGCCCACATTTCTAATGTGTCAGCGTAAAAACTCTATGTCTTCGTAGTTATAAGCGTAGAAGCTCTGGCTGCCGAAAACTTGGTGTATACTATCAAATTTTAGTTTTTACACTTCGGATGAGACCTCCGGCGTAATAACTAGAATTTTTGGCAGTCTGGCATAAAAGATGACCAAATTTTGTACAGTCTTGGCGTAAAGCACAGACTGTCGTCTCTTGTTTTGCAAGATTCGTAATAACATATTTTTCTTGCACTTTCGCAGTTGACCTGCGTGAGTCTCCACTGGCTGAGGTGATGGGATCCGCTGCTAGGATGCTGCACTCGAACTATTTGGAGGATCTGTCGTATGTGACATTTCCTATCTTCGGACCCCAGTATCCCGAAGGAAGGGGTATCTTGATATCGGCTCAGGGCGAGCGAATGCTGCTGAGTATGATCAACGGGGAGCCCCTAACGTATGTAGACGGGGAGCAGTATATCAAGCTGGCCTTCCTTTTTGGGGACATGATAGACAAGCTGTCCCAGACGAAGCCCAAAAGAGAACCCTGGGTTTTCCCTGCCGAGAGCGTGGTCTTGTATCTGCCTACGATGCCGAGAGATTATCCGATCTCGGCTTTCTTCCATGCCACCCATTGCAGGAGGATATCGTGGATGTTGACTCCTGATCTTCACGAGAAGTCGGGGAAGATCTTTCATCTGAAAGGAGCCGACCAGGGGTCGTTTGTCAGCCGCCCGGGCAGCGTCCCAAGTGAAGACAGTTCAGTGATCCAGTCGGTGCAATTTTCGACTTTCTGTAATGACTTCATGGTACGAGGGGGGGTATATCCCAAGGAGAATCCTCGGTGCAATGGGTGGATCACCCCAACAAATCTCCGATGGTCCTGCCTAGTTGACTGGGCTTTGAAGCATTTTCGGAGAGAGCTGGAAGTCATCGGGCTCTATGCCTCTGTGAGCGTGACGAGTGTTGGGTTGCCTCCCAACCCTAACCTGTTTCTGGCGCTGATGGAGCGATACATTTCGCTTACCGGGACCTTCGCCACTCCACTGGGGGAGATGGGGTTGTCCCTTCACGAAATGGCAGTGATCTCGAGAAGCCGATGGGGGATACTCCGTATGAAGAGTATATTTCTACCAACTGGGAGTTGGAGGACTCGGACCCTTGGGTTGTGGAGGTGTATCAGGAGCTGATGTGCCACTACCTCGCGTGCACCACTTTCTATAATGAGCCTTCTGACTTGGCTCACACCACTAAGTGGATGTCCTACCTCTTCTTCCACCGGGCCAGGGCCGTCAAGTCGGTGAAGGTCTCGGGGGGAAAGAATGAGCCCGTGAATTGCTTGGGCGTGCTCAGTGCCCAGGTCGTCGAGGTTCTTATGGATGAGGCTAAAGCTTCAGATCAGTTCCTCACTGACGGGGTAGGAAAGTACCCCGAAGGCACTAAGGCCTATAGCTACCTGAGGCGTTGTCGCAGGCCTCTGTCCGAGGAAGCCAGGTTGGCTGGTTTTCTCTCCCTATGGCTGCATCGAGTAGTGGTGCCCGGTACTGCGCCCGCGGACCGCATTTATCGGAACATCCTGTGGCCCACCCTCCGTCTGGTGTTTGGGGCAAGGCTGGGCTTGCTTCCTGCCATGGTGTACCGTATACAGGCTGGCCTGAGAGCCATGACTGACGGACTGCTCGTCGATGAGGCTCGACGTGATAGCTTTCCTCGGGTAGAGTTACCCTACCTATATTTGATGGGATGGCTAATTCTCCATAACCCCAGGGTGATGTCTCCCGGTTCTGGTAGTTGCGCTGGGGGTAGTTTCTTGCTGAACTACAAGGACTCCCTCTGGAACGTGAACACAGTCGTAGACTGTCGGCTGGTACTGGGCCTCGGTCATTGCTGGAAGTTTCTCTGTACCGTCCCCCCTGTCCATCACAATCAGTCGGGGATTAGGCTCGAGGATTCAGGTGGAGAAAAGACCGATCTTTCTCCGGAAGCTTTTAACTGGTTGGTCTGTATCAGGCCCTCCCATATGCTATACAGGAGCGAAGATCATTGCTTCTTCGAGCCTTATTTGCCCAGTCGGTTCGCCAGGCAGTTTGGGTATGATCAGCTGCACGTGGGCAATGCCATTACCAGCTTTAGATCCAGGGGCGGACTCATTAATGGAGCCAGAGGATGGCGGTACTTCATCACGGGTTGTACTGTAGCAACCTTTATCGTGCCGGTCGTCACCCTTTCCACGGAGCTGCGTATCCTTCATTCGTACGCTCAGTTCTACGTGGCGATAAACACCCTCCATCGTGATTTTGACACGCGTGGAAGCTTCAGGGTGCCTTCTCCCAAGCCTGGGGGAAGAGTCGAAGTCCCCTCGGTTTTATCTGACGAAGGTGAGGAGTCCGTCACTCCGGATGAGCCTCTGGTGTCGGTGCCGAGGTGCGAAGTGCCTCCGCCTGCGGGGGCACTGGCGGCTACTGGGAAGCGAAAGACTCCTGCTTCGAAGCAGACTTCCCCTCGTAAGAGGAAAAAGAAGACGGTTGATCGCCCTCTCCGGATTCCTGGCGTCGAGGCTCCTAGAGAGGAACCTGCTGTCTCTCCTGTGGGGGATGTCTTTTTGATTGGAGACTCCCGGCCTCTCGGGGAGGGACCCTCAGTTTCGGCTGGTGGTGCCGGAGAACTCCTGCTTGAGGCTGCCGTTGCTGCCACTACCTCCGGTAGTGGAATGAGATCGCCTGCATAGCCGAGGCAAATGGGAGAATCTTCCTCCAGACCAGCAACGGAGGAAACTCCTGCGGCATTCGTGAGCCCGACCAGCGAGGTTCCAGCTGACGAACCTCGAACATGTCTCGGTGGAGGCTTGGTGGAGCTTATGGCGATGTCGGTTGGCCCACCCCCTTCTCCAGGTATGATAATTCGTATTGCGTCATTAAGGCATAATATAGCTACATTGGCTGCAGACGCGGCATATGTACCGACGGCTACTGGTAAAGGTCATCTTTATGTCTCCTCTTAGAAAGATTACTATCATATTGATATCAACTTTCTTGTTCTCTCTTCAGGGGATGGCGTCCACGGGGAATATAGCGCTGAAATGCCTTCTGGCTCTGCTCAGGCTCCTGGCGATGATACAAAGGCTTTTGACTTCGAGGAGGAAATGCCTTCGGGGGCCAATTCGCCCGGAGTAGTTTCGTCCTCTCAAGAGGAGGACGAACCCGTCATCGTGACCTCGTCTCTCGCGAGTATGTTGATAACTTCGACCGTCGTTGCCGCACCTTCTTCGATCGCACCCCCTGTCGTGGCTGCGGCTGTGGCCACTTCGTCCGCAATCATTCCTGGAGGGGAACTTGCCAATATTGCGGCCACTCCTGGCGTCCAACCAAATCTGGGTGCGCTGACTGAGCTGTATACCAGCACCTTCTACACCAATTTGAACTCGCTGATATCGATGGTGTTGGTAAAGAATCTGGATTTTAAGCGCCTGAAGAAGGCTTCCCAGTTTTTGATTGGGGCTGTCAGAGCGTTTGATGATTCCGGGGTAGCTGACGCCCTGGAGGCGATGGTTAATGGGTTGGAGCAACCCATTAACGAATACTTGCAGCTGACCCGGGACAGTTTTGAAGCTGAGGTGCAGGCCAGATACAACTCCATGACCGCGCGGCTTACCAAACAGCTGGAGGGCCTAGACAGCTCCATCAAAGCACATAAGCTGGAGATGGATAAAAGAAAAGCTGTCGTGAAGGAGGCTCTTGCTCTCGAGACGAAGTACCAATCCGAGCATGAAGGGAACGCAGCGATGGTTTGCAAGTTGAAGGAGAAACTCGCCCTGGCAGGTCTGAACGTAGCGACTGGTCGACTGAGCACCGCGCGACAGGACCTGGAGCGTGAAGAAGCTGCCCGAGCTGGCTCTCTTCGGGTAAGGGCTAAACTGTCCTTTATGAACAATCCAGAGGCACGGCTGGAACAGGCCCGCGCTGATGCTTTAGTTTCCAGGGGCGAGAAGGTAGCTGCACTGGTGAAGCTGATTCGCGATCTGACTGCTCCCCCACAATGATGTACCCTTTCTCCTTTTAGTTTCCCCGATGTAATTCTACTCTTTTCGAAAATAAAGCGAATCTTTTCTGACTTTGTGGACCTATCATTTCGGAATATAAATGACAGGTTTAGGTGAGAGTGATATCAGAGGTAGTATGGACGTGATAAACTCTCGATAAACTTCTGGCAGGGCTTACCTATTCAGAGGTCATACTGACATGATAGAATTATGACCTAACTAGTTTCGTTTTGGAAGTAGTTTGGTCAGAATTGACATTCTCGCTATGTTCCACTTTTGGGTAGAGGAGGTCAAGCATAGTACCTCTTCAGGAATTTGCCGTTGATAGGAGCCATTAACAAGTCTCCATTAGGCTGGGCTAACCTGTAAGTGCCGTTCGAGAACGTGGTCTCGATCACATAAGGGCCTTCCCACTTGGGCTGAAATTTCTTTTTACTCCTGTGAGTAAGAATCATCGGCCTTCTTACGGCTAGAACTAGCTCGCCGACTTTGAACACTCTTTCTTTTACTTTATGATTGAAAGTTCTGGAAATGCGTGCTTGGTAGAGCGCGATGCGCTGTTGAGCTTGGAGGCATTTCTTGTCTAATCCTTCGAGCTCCTGAAGCCTTAACAGGTTATTCTTTTCTTGGGTCAGCTCATTAGTCACGGCTATCCTGAGCGACGGGATCTGGATTTCGATGAAAAGAACTGCTTCGCTCCCGTAGACCAGTGAAAAGGGGGTACAACCTGTCGGTGTCCGTACCGTTGTGCGGTATGCCCAGAGACATTCGCCCAGCTTCTCGTTCCAGTCTCTTTTGTTTGAAGAGACGAACTTCTTCAGGAGTTTGATAATGGTTTTGTTGAAAGCTTCCGCCACACCATTAGCAGCTGGATAATATACCGTAGAGGCAATATTATGTATTCGATTTTTATCGCAAAATCGATGAAACGCTTGGCTGATGAACTGAGGCCCATTGTCATAGATTATCCTTCGGGAAATGCCAAAGCGATAAATGACGTGATGCTTGATGAAGCTGATTACGTCAGATGCCTTTACCTCAACAAGAGGGATCGTCTCTGCCTATTTGGAGAAGTAATCCGTGATGGCCAGTATGAACCGGTGACCTCTGGAAGAAGACGGGTGAATAGGACCAACAATATCCATACCCCATGCTTCGAATGGCCATGATGCAATCGTAGGATGCAGATATTCAGACGGTTGATGTATAAAGTCTGCATGAACCTGACAGGCTCTACATTGCCTGGCATAGTTGATCGCGTCTGTGATCATAGTAGGCCAGTAATAGCCCATTCTCCTGATACGATCCTGTAGCTTAGGACCGGGCTGATGCGCTCCGCATACGCCGTCGTGAGCTTCCCCGATAATCTGTCGTGCTTCATCGTCAGAGAGATATCTTAATAGCAGTCCGTCGTAGGTCCGGCGATATAGGTATTGTAAAGATGTATCGAAGTAGAAGCGTAATGATCATCTTTTGATGGATACTGCTTCCTTGGGGTCCTCCGGCAAGATTCCGTATGCGACAAAATCTATGAAGGGACTCCTCCAGTCTCTTCTAGGGGGATCTGTGTTCACAGTGTAGCTGTGTTCTATGTGAAAGTTGTTCTTCATGCTGAACAAGTCTTTGCTAAGAAGGATTACCGAATCCTGCCTTCTTATAGGAGTGGCTAAATCCAAAGCTAGACTGGCTAGGGCATCAGCTTCCAGATTCTGAGATCGAGGTACATGTTCGAGGAAGAACCCTTTGAATGTCATGGCTATCTCGACCGTTGCTTAGTGATAGGGGATGAGGTCTGGATTTTGGACTTCGTATATTCCTCTGACTTGATTGACGATAAGCAGAGAATCACCGAAAGCTTCCAGGGACTCTACCCCTAGCTCTTTAGCGACTTGGAGCCCGATTAACAGAGCATTGTATTCTGCCACATTGTTTGAGCATGGTTCGTTAAGAGAATATGCCCGGTAGATGACGAGTTTATTAGGAGTGAACAGGACGATTCCTACCCCTGAAACCACGTTTCCCTGGGGACCAGTCCTGGAGGCGCCGTCGAAGAACAGTTGCCATGTGTCACTTTCCATTACGGAATTACATTCTGCAACTTCGTCGAGAATATCTTCGTATAGTTTGGAGGCCTCCGGGATCGGATGAGCAGCTAGGAAGTCGGCCAGTGCTTGGCCTTTGATGGACTTCTGCGGGACGTATACCATGTCATATGGTGTTAATAGCATCGCCCAAGTTGCGAGTCGAGAGTTAAGAACACTTGGCTTGCTCATTAGTACTCGAAGAGGGTTGATCCTGGAGATGATATAAATAGTCTGGCCGGTGACATAGTGCCGCGTCTTTTGGATAGCGAACATCAGAGCCAAGCATTCTTTCTCTACTGGGTTGTATCGGTGTTCGGCTTCGACCAACATCCTGCTGAGGTACTAGATAGCCAGTTAGTGTCCCACATCGTTCTTCTGCTGTCACTACCACATTCTGAAAACAGGGGTATTTTCGACTTTTTGTAATATTTAATATTATGTTATTTATAATTAATTAATTGCGTAATAGTATATTAATTTAAATAATTATTATGTGTGATGTGTAATTAAATATATAATTATATGCAGTGTTTATTATTTTATTTTAGCTAGCAGACTAGACCTAGAAGCCAGTAGACGAACCCCTATCCGAATTATAGAATTCTGGATTTTATTATTTTATTTAGAATTTAATATTTGGAGATTGTAATTAATTACTGTCTTTTATTTAATATTTTGCGCATTGCCTTTGCTTCGATATTTGGAGCACTATCCAGACTTTTGTCTTCCAACAAATTTTACCATCTTGCTCTAGACATGCCCGCCTTCAATTCTGCTATTTTTGCAACTCATAATTTTGCTCCTTGTGCATTGTTTCTAGCCGCACAAAAATTGTCGCGGACGTTTATTTTTAAAATCCTATTTTGTATCGTTGTGCGTTCCAATCAAAAATTGGAGACCATCTTGACCTATTTTTTGTGCGGCCCAAATTAGAGTAATATTCTGTTCTGAGTCTTCTTCAATATTGGTATTGATGACTTGATCTGATTTTGACCCCAAGTACTCCTAATTAATTGTTGAACACAACTTGCATTTATTTCTATTTAATTTGAGGATACCATTTTATCTGATTTTAAAATCCCAAATTAATTCCAGTGCCCTGCAAATTCAGCCCATACCCATCTTACAGCGTCCCCTGACCCTACAAAACATCGGACCCCGAATCGCCCGCCCAATTTTCGTCATTTTATGTGTTGGTGCAATTTTCTGAATTTAAGGGGCTAAGTTGCAATTATTCAATTGTAGGTGCCAACACCTAATTATTTTTAAACCAATGAGGGAACCCACTATATTTAATTAAACCTCACCCTAAATCCCCATGAATTAATTTCTCTTGACAAATCTGGACCACCCATTTAATTGGGTGTATCCTCACTATTGGATTCACACCTCTCTCTCCCTATATAATGTCACATCAACACCCTTCCCTAGAAAAAAAAACCCTAATCCCTAAGCAACCTAGAAAACACCACCTCACAAGCCTCCAAAATTCCCCAAGCCCCCACATCCTCTCTCCTACGTTGGAACTTTTCCTTTCTTCTTCTTTTCTTCTTCTTCCTTTCTCCTTCTCTTTCCTCCCTTCTTCTTCTTTTCTTTATTAGTTTGAATTTGAAGGAGAAGAAAGGGGGGGAACACTGTTCATCCCCCCCGACACTGTTCACCGGCGGCGCTCTGTGCAGCCCTGCCCACCCGACGGCCTGCTCTCCAGCGGTCAGCGCAACTTCAGCCCGGCGCTGCTGTGCGGTCCGGCGGCCTTCGGCGGACCCCCCTCACATCCTACGGTCCGGCGGCTCTGTGTACAGCCACCCAGGCCGACCCCCTCAGTCCGGCGCCGGCGTCAACTGCTCCCCCTCTGCTGCTGCTCAACTCCATCTGCTCCCTGCGGCGGCCCGGTCAGCCACCCGAGCTCCTCTCAAACACCATTCCCCACCATCATCAACCCCACACCACCACCAACAGCGGCCCGGCGGCTTCCCCCTCCGGCCCGGCGGCCGGCGGCAACCCCCTCTCTGTAAGTATTCCTCTTCACCCCTTCCTTCTCTTTATTTATATATATATATATATATATATATATACATATATATATATATGTATATACTTGAATATATATATATATATGATATGTATATGTATTGTAGGTATTTAAATTCATGTAAATGTATAGTATTTATTTTATTAAAAATTAATTGTATGTATATAACTTGTAAAATATATTAGTGTATATATGTTTTATATATATATCTCTATATTTTAATACATATGTATTGCATATATATTCTAGTATAAATACGTATTAGATATGTACATGCATTCGTAGGTATATGGGTATAGTATTATTTTTATTAAATGTTTAATAGTATATAAAATATTGGTATACGTATAAATATATATTTCTTATATACTTAATATATTTTTAATAAAATGAGAATACATGTATATATGTATATATATTTTGTAAATGCATGTATTAATATATATGTATATGAATTAATGTATATATATAAATGTATAGTATATATAAAATATATATAGATATAATAGTTATTTAGTTTATGTTAATACATAAATATGTATTAGTATATAATGTAAAGTGTATAATTGGTATATGTGTATACATGTATTATATATATATATATTTAGCATATTTTCAATATAAAATTGATTGGTAATGTATGTATTTTAAAATATGAATATCTATATATTATTTATTTATTAATATTAATTGTATAAATATAGTATCATTTCTCTAATTGCACATAAAATACGTACTATTTTGGTATATGTACAAACATATAAATGTATGTATTCTGGAAAAGTATATAATTAAATTAATACTTTTGGTATAAATATGTGTATGTTAATGTATATGTATATATTTAATTAATGTATGTAAGTGTGGTATTAAATTTAACTAGTATAAATGCATATATTTTTAGGTGTATAATTATTTTGATATATATATATGTATACATATATTTTGTATAAGTATTTAATTTGATATGTATATTGTAAGTACATATGTTAACTTAGATATGTATATTATGTATCTAGCTATTAGGTGACCAGTACCATACCTAGAGAAGGCCCTGAATTCAGTATTTTAGACTGTGTTAGTGTAGCATCTGATGCAAATATGGTTTTGCTTGTGATGTGGTTCTAGGACTGCTACTTCACCCAGGGCATACTCTGGAACAGGACATCCATAAATACCAGCTAAGGACCGGAGGCAAGTACATTCTCTGATAATTTCCAATTCTTGATAATAGCTATAAGTTCAATGATCTTGAAATGTTACAACTGAATCTTTGACACTGTGCTACACGGACTAGTATAGCTTGGATCTGCAGTCATGAGATGTTACCTTGATTATCGTATTGACATTATACACGACATTTACATTGACATTGACATTTATATTAGACATTGATATTAGACATTGTACATAATATATTAGACAATGTTGTGTATTCGTGACGTGTCATGATTGGATCCACAGTACTAGTTGGGGGCGGGGAAATTGCTAGTGAGAAATGTGATCAAATACCTATCGTACAAGTTTATATTATTGGTGTTAATCATACCCCCACGTATGATTAGCCAGACTGTAGCAATTGTACATGTCCCAAGCCGATCACATTTTGAAACTACTATTTCAAATACCTAGAATAGATTACAGTTCCCTATTTTAAATCATATACTACATCACCCGTATATGATACTGTTCCTTGTTCGTTTATTTCCATACATGCACTGACTATATCATAATTGCCTATTACCTGTCTCTTTACATTGCCTGTCTCTCTTAAAATTGCCATTGCATTTATTTCACTGTCTTCTCAGTAGCTAGCATAACATGTTTTATTGTATTATAGACATTATCAATTAATGGAACTGTTATTTGAGATTGTGCTTTGCTCCTTCCTGACTGGAAACATTTTTCCAGACTATGCCTTAGAGGACCGCTGTCCGACATTTTATGGACTATGGTGAGTAGCTGCAGACTTGGTAGTTAGTTGTGATTCTGGAAGGTCTAGACGGAATTATTATTTCTTGTTAGTTCTTAAGTAGACTATTTGGTACCGGATTTGTCTCCGGCATTTTGATGATTCTTGGATATTGTTAAGTTAAGTTATTTCTTGTGGACTTGTGTTGTGTTTAATTTTAGTTTATTATTCAAAATCTTATCGTGCTATAATCCTGTGATTGAGTATATGTTCATCTAATTGTGTCATCCGTGCCTCCTAATGGAGATTGGATATTTGCGTGACATTAGTTAGATAGTATCAATACCTAGACAGCGTTCTACCGCCGATGCTGCGGCGTAGGCTGGACGTACCCACGCACTCGTGCCCCTAAACCGGGTGCGGGTCGTGACACGTTTTTAGTGGTGGCCCACGCAGGTCAGACTTCGCGAGTTGTGCGATGTCGTAGTAGTGTGGCATCTTTGTTATACTACTGCGTGCCTGCGATAGGATCTAGGACATAGGATACTAGGATGAGAGAGGATACTCAATCATAAATTCTTAAGAGATTCCTGGGACGACCCCTTGAGAATCTTGTTATAATTTCCAATTTAAATCCTTCCTCCTTGTTTTCGTCCGTCCTCACTTATTGATATTGAGTTCAATTCTTGTTGACCAGTTGTTAACTTTAATTCTTGGTATCGTTGTGGAGTTTTGATTTCATATCGAGGTGAATTTTACGGGCTAAAATTACGGTATCATCTGATAACGTATATTGATGAGGACAGTGAGAAAGGTAAAACGTCTACTTTGATTATGGAACCTAGAATTTATCGCAGCCATATTAGCTGTCGTGACGAGAACGTAGGAACCTAACTTGGATGAACATACTTTAGTTATGAGATTTAGAGTTTCTCACAGCCATACCGGTTGGCGTGGCGAGGATTCTAGATGACATGATTATAGAGTTGCATACCTTAGTTACGGAACCTGTCGTTATCGCCTCTATGCTTACTGGCGTGGCGAGGAATTCTGTGTGTCATGATTTCTGGCAGACGTGTATGATTATCAGGTTGTATCTTAAATTGGTCCTTAAAATATCATCTCAAGACTTATCCATTTTGTTATTCCAGGACTTTGTTCCATCGCTTCTTTCCTTTACTAGCAGTAAGGATACCTTCCGTCCTTGATCCAATTCCTTTTGAGCTTATTCCTTGTTAGTATGATAATTAGTGACTTGCAATTTTGGTTGTGTCTTGTATTAGTTGATTGAGTGTTGCCTGTGAGATTGTAAGTGTTTCCTAGTTGGACATATGAGCATTAGGCATTAATCTAGAGATACCCATAGCATAGTACCTTGTAGCAATAGTTCTATGATAGGTGTTATTATAATTAGTATTGGTATTATAGAAAGTGCAAGTGATCGTGATTTGTAATAAGTTTGACGAGTTAATCTAAGGATGAAGCTAGCGTTACCATACCAATAGTGCTAGTGATTCTACATCAAATATTTGTTGAGCAAGGTGCAAATGACAGTAAGTACTTCGTGTGATGACAAACAGATTGGGGTATTAAGTAATATAGATAAAAAATCATTGAAGAAAATATGTGAGATGATAATTTGGATTATTGGAAATGATAGTGCAATTATTTCGGACCGTACAATTTTCGTACACAGTTGAGGTTGTAAATAATTAGTGTATTAGTGTGCACCTTGAGTATTAGAGACTGTGAGTAGTATATGTATACTTGTGGATTAAATTTATAATTGGTAGAGTGGAAATAAATTTCAATTTTTTAAAGAATTTTTGAGGAGATGAGACTTTATGTTATTAAATTTTGAGTATTCGAATTCAATTCAATAAACATAGTCAAGGCTATAAGGATTTTAAAGGTGATTAAATTTTTGATATTGAGTATCTGATTTTGAGGAGTGTATGCAATTATTTTTAAGTTGATCGAGAAGTTAAACCTTGACGATTATTTCGAGGATTAACCTTATGGTAGATAAGAGATGAATATTAATATATGAGTAGATGATATACATGTGTAAGGATCTGATGATTTGAGTATGATTGAGATCTCACTGCCAACTGACTTGGGTGTCAATCTAGGGTGGTATTAGAGAGAGCAGTACTTAGTATAGTGTGTTGCAATTGATATGCACTTGCGTGATAAGAATAACTAGTATCAACTATTGCAGTAGGTAAGGAAGCTAGCAGTGAGTATGCTTGTAGTAAAGTGTGGTACCTAAAGAGATAGAGGTATCAAACTTTCCATGCATCCTTTGACCTATGGTTATGTTAGAAGATATTGCAAGTAATATATTAGCAGGTTCTTTCTCTTCTTTCCTCATGTTCTTTTTGTCTTCTGATTGATTGATACCTTAGTACCGTAGCTTGTATGCATGATTTCTTGTTATAATGTAGTTAGTAGTACCCCTGATACAGAGACTGCAATACCCTGACAAAAGACACCATGATCATACATATTTCCTTTAGGTTGCATGTTGTATGGGTGTAGGTAGAATCCCTTTAGACTTTGATTGTTGAGGATTTAACTGTAGTAAAGATTAACGAAGAGGTTATGACTTGACAAGAGAGACAAGGTGCCTAAAATTTCGAGGAAAAATATTAAATTAAATAAAGAGTTGGGAATTTAATATGGCGTAATTGAAGTTTTGTTAAATCATTGATTTTTAGAAAATTATGAAATGATTGAATTTATCATTGAATTTGAGGAATTTAAGAAGGCCATTGATATAATTCTTGGACTGCAAGTTGTGAACTTATATTTTGAATATTGTATTGGAGGTTCCATAAGTATTACATCGTTGCATATTATGGAAAAAAAAAAATCGAGGGATAAAGAACACAAATGGATTAGTGTTAAATTCAAATTTGGGACGAGATTCAATTTTTGAAATATGCATTGATTAGAGTTCAATTAGAGGATTGAATGTTAAATTCTTGTATTTCGTTATTAACTTAATATTTGGAGGATATTGTGATAAGAATGGGATTTGATTTATTTTGAAGATTTTTAGGGATATGCTATTTATAGAATTTTTGAAAGAATTTATTGTGAAATAACAATATGGAGTGGTTCATGATTATATGATTTGAGGAATTTAATTTTGATGGTGGTAAATACATAAATAAAACAATCGAGGATAAAAAAAAAATTCGAGGATAAACATTGATTTAAATAAAGGGTCAAGAATTTAACATGACGGAATTTATGATGTATTAATTCCAGGAAAGATTTTGACATGTTTAAAATTGGTTATTAATTTAGAAATTTTGGGAGATTTAATAATGTATTTATTTAATTACAAGTTATGAATTTTAGAACTTTATATTTGAATGTGACAATTGGAGAATCCTTAAATATTATATTGTTGAGTTTTTGAGGAGTGGATATTAAATTCTGAGTATCGAATTAGTAGCTAAAAACTTTCAGGAAATTTTGATGAAAAATGGACTTTGATTCTATGTCGAGGATTTTTACAGGAATACAAATAATTTCATATTTTTGAAATTTTGAAAAGACCTTGTGGATTATTCGTGGCTGATGAATTTAATTGAGGGAATAATAGTGTGTATGATTTAAACACTAGTATGAGGATTTTAATTTCGAGGACAAAATTCTTTTAAGGTGGGTAGACTTGTCACAACCACATTCTGAAAATAGGGGTATTTTCGACTTTTTGCAATATTTAATATTATGTTATTTATAATTAATTAATTGCGTAATAGTATATTGATTTAAATAATTATTATGTGTGATGTGTAATTAAATATATAATTATATGCAGTGTTAATTATTTTATTTTAGCTAGCAGACTAGACCTAGAAGCCAGTAGACGAACCCCTATCCGAATTATAGAATTCTGGATTTTATTATTTTATTTAGAATTTAATATTTGGAGATTGTAATTAATTACTGTCTTTTATTTAATATTTTGCGCATTGCCTTTGCTTCGATATTTGGAGCACTATCCAGACTTTTGTCTTCCAACAAATTTTACCATCTTGCTCTAGACATGCCCGCCTTCAATTCTGCTATTTTTGCAACTCATAATTTTGCTCCTTGTGCATTGTTTCTGGCCGCACAAAAATCGTCGCGGACGTTTATTTTTAAAATCCTATTTTGTATCGTTGTGCGTTCCAATCGAAAATTGGAGGCCATCTTGACCTATTTTTCGTGCGGCCCAAATTAGGGTAATATTCTGTTCTGAGTCTTCTTCAATATTGGTATTGATGACTTGATCTGATTTTGACCCCAAGTACTCCTAATTAATTGTTGAACATAACTTGCATTTATTTCTATTTAATTTGAGGATACCATTTTATCTGATTTTAAAATCCCAAATTAATTCCAGTGCCCTGCAAATTCAGCCCATACCCATCTTACAGCGTCCCCTGACCCTACAAAACATCGGACCCCGAATCGCCCGCCCAATTTTTGTCATTTTATGTGTTGGTGCAATTTTCCGAATTTAAGGGGCTAAGTTGCAATTATTCAATTGTAGGTGCCAACACCTAATTATTTTTAAACCAATGAGGGAACCCACTATATTTAATTAAACCTCATCCTAAATCCCTATGAATTAATTTCTCTTGACAAATCTGGACCACCCATTTAATTGGGTGCATCCTCACCATTGGATTCACACCTCTCTCTCCCTATATAATGTCACATCAACACCCTTCCCTAGAAAAAAAAACCCTAATCCCTAGGCAACCTAGAAAACACCACCTCACAAGCCTCCAAAATTCCCCAAGCCCCCACATCCTCTCTCCTACGTTGGAACTTTTCCTTTCTTCTTCTTTTCTTCTTCTTCCTTTCTCCTTCTCTTTCCTCCCTTCTTCTTCTTTTCTTTATTAGTTTGAATTTGAAGGAGAAGAAAGGGGGGGAACACTGTTCATCCCCCCCGGCACTGTTCACCGGCGGCGCTCTGTGCAGCCCTGCCCACCCGACGGCCTGCTCTCCGGCGGTCAGCGCAACTTCAGCCCGGCGCTGCTGTGCGGTCCGGCGGCCTTCGGCGGACCCCCCTCACATCCTACGGTCCGGCGGCTCTGTGTACAGCCACCCAGGCCGACCCCCTCAGTCCGGCACCGGCGTCAACTGCTCCCCCTCTGCTGCTGCTCAACTCCATCTGCTCCCTGCGGCGGCCCGGTCAGCCACCCGAGCTCCTCTCAAACACCATTCCCCACCATCATCAACCCCACACCACCACCAACAGCGGCCCGGCGGCTTCCCCCTCCGGCCCGGCGGCCGGCGGCAACCCCCTCTCTGTAAGTATTCCTCTTCACCCCTTCCTTCTCTTTATTTATATATATATATATATATATATATATATATATATATATATATACATATATATATATGTATATACTTGAATATATATATATATGATATGTATATGTATTGTAGGTATTTAAATTCATGTAAATGTATAGTATTTATTTTATTAAAAATTAATTGTATGTATATAACTTGTAAAATATATTAGTGTATATATGTTTTATATATATATCTCTATATTTTAATACATATGTATTGCATATATATTCTAGTATAAATACGTTTTAGATATGTACATGCATTCGTAGGTATATGGGTATAGTATTATTTTTATTAAATGTTTAATAGTATATAAAATATTGGTATACGTATAAATATATATTTCTTATATACATAATATATTTTTAATAAAATGAGAATACATGTATATATGTATATATATTTTGTAAATGCATGTATTAATATATATGTATATGAATTAATGTATATATATAAATGTATAGTATATATAAAATATATATAGATATAATAGTTATTTAGTTTATGTTAATACATAAATATATATTAGTATATAATGTAAAGTGTATAATTGGTATATGTGTATACATGTATTATATATATATATATTTAGCATATTTTCAATATAAAATTGATTGGTAATGTATGTATTTTAAAATATGAATATCTATATATTATTTATTTATTAATATTAATTGTATAAATATAGTATCATTTCTCTAATTGCACATAAAATACGTACTATTTTGGTATATGTACAAACATATAAATGTATGTATTCTGGAAAAGTATATAATTAAATTAATACTTTTGGTATAAATATGTGTATGTTAATGTATATGTATATATTTAATTAATGTATGTAAGTGTGGTATTAAATTTAACTAGTATAAATGCATATATTTTTAGGTGTATAATTATTTTGATATATATATATGTATACATATATTTTGTATAAGTATTTAATTTGATATGTATATTGTAAGTACATATGTTAACTTAGATATGTATATTATGTATCTAGCTATTAGGTGACCAGTACCATACCTAGAGAAGGCCCTGAATTCAGTATTTTAGACTGTGTTAGTGTAGCATCTGATGCAAATATGGTTTTGCTTGTGATGTGGTTCTAGGACTGCTACTTCACCCAGGGGATACTCTGGAACAGGACATCCATAAATACCAGCTAAGGACCCGAGGCAAGTACATTCTCTGATAATTTCCAATTCTTGATAATAGCTATAAGTTCAATGATCTTGAAATGTTACAACTGAATCTTTGACACTGTGCTACACGGACTAGTATAGCTTGGATCTGCAGTCATGAGATGTTACCTTGATTATCGTATTGACATTATACACGACATTTATATTGACATTGACATTTACATTAGACATTGATATTAGACATTGTACATAATATATTAGACAATGTTGTGTATTCGTGACGTGTCATGATTGGATCCACAGTACTAGTTGGGGGCGGGGAAATTGCTAGTGAGAAATATGATCAAATACCTATCGTACAAGTTTATATTATTGGTGTTAATCATACCCCCACGTATGATTAGCCAGACTGTAGCAATTGTACATGTCCCAAGCCGATCACATTTTGAAACTACTATTTCAAACACCTAGAATAGATTACAGTTCCCTATTTTAAATCATATACTACATCACCCGTATATGATACTGTTCCTTGTTCATTTATTTCCATACATGCACTGACTATATCATAATTGCCTATTACCTGTCTCTTTACATTGCCTGTCTCTCTTAAAATTGCCATTGCATTTATTTCACTGTCTTCTCAGTAGCTAGCATAACATGTTTTATTGTATTATAGACATTATCAATTAATGGAACTGTTATTTGAGATTGTGCTTTGCTCCTTCCTGACTGGAAACATTTTTCCAGACTATGCCTTAGAGGACCGCTGTCCGACATTTTATGGACTATGGTGAGTAGCTGCAGACTTGGTAGTTAGTTGTGATTCTGGAAGGTCTAGACGGAATTATTATTTCTTGTTAGTTCTTAAGTAGACTATTTGGTACCGGATTTGTCTCCGACATTTTGATGATTCTTGGATATTGTTAAGTTAAGTTATTTCTTGTGGACTTGTGTTGTGTTTAATTTTAGTTTATTATTCAAAATCTTATCGTGCTGTAATCCTGTGATTGAGTATATGTTCATCTAATTGTGTCATCCGTGCCTCCTAATGGAGATTGGATATTTGCGTGACATTAGTTAGATAGTATCAATACCTAGACAGCGTTCTACCGCCGATGCTGCGGCGTAGGCTGGACGTACCCACGCACTCGTGCCCCTAAACCGGGTGCGGGTCGTAACATCTGCGCGAGAAGAGCTCCTAGCGAATGATCCATCGCTCGTACGTACAGCAAGAATGGTCTTCCCATGATGGGAGGCACCAGAACCGACAGACTGGTGAGGTAGCGTTTGATATCCCCGAATGCTTGCTGACAAGTTTTGTCCTATATGAAGGATACACCTTTCTTTATGAGGTGCGAAAAGGGCTGACATCTCCCTGAGAGGTTGGATATGAACCTCCGGATATAAGCCAGACGGCCTTGAAATCCCCGGAGTTCTCTTAGATTGCGGGGCAGTCGCATTTCTACGATGGCCTAAACTTTGTCAGGGTCCACTTGGATGCCTTTAGCGGTGATGACAAATCCCAGGAATTTACTGCTAGATACACCCAGAAAGGACTTCGTAGGGTTCATCTTGAGTTGATGTTGGCGCATTAACTCGAATACCGTCCTCAAGTCTTGAATGTGATCATCTTTGAGGCAGCTCTTGACGGCTATGTCATCCACGTAACATTCTACTGTTTTGCGTAGATGCTCATGGAATATGTTACTCATAGCCCGTTGGTATGTAGCCCCAGCATTCTTCAATCCGAAGGGCATGACCGTATAGCAATATACTCCTAACGGGGTTCGGAAGGCAGTGTGCTTCTCGTCTTCAGGATGCATCTTGATCTGATTGTATCCCAAGAATCCATCCATGAAAGACATGCATTCAAAACCGCAGGTGTTGTCGATCATGATATCTGTGATGGGGAGAAGGAACTCATCCTTGGGACAGGCTGCATTCAGATCTCGGTGATCGATGCAGATACGTATTTTCCTATTTTTTTTCATGACTGGGACAACGTTGGCGACCCAGTCGGGATATTGTTCCTCCCGGATAAAACTGCAGGCTATCAACTTCTTGACTTCAGCTTCGATGGCGTCCATCATGTCCGGGCGGAACCGGCGTTGGTGCTGCTTCATAGGCTTCGAGTCAGCCAGTATATTGAGCTTATGAGTAGCCACCTTCGGGTCAAGGCCCGGCATGTCCTTGTAATTCCATGCAAAGACGTCGATATATTCTTTTATCAGCTGGATAACTTTTTCCCGTTCAGCTGGGGAAAGATTGTTGCTGATGAATATCGGTTTTGGCGAAAGTTCACCCCCAACATCAACCTGGATGACTTTGTCTTTGGTAGGAGGTTCCCTTTGCTCGAAGCGGAATTCCTACGGCGTATCCATTTGTTGAGCCCAAGGGTCATTTTCAAACGGCTCAGGCTCTTGTTCATCTGCTTCAAAGGGATCTGCTACCACCATGTTTGTTGATAATGCTTGTTTGAGAGCTTCAGACGAGTCGGAGGGTAGCGAGCCGTGACAACAACCGAGGTGATAATTGATAGCCAGACATTCGGAGAGTCCGTTTAGAGGTAATATGAACGGGACAAACTTTTGAGATGTAATTCTATCGGAGATGGAGATGCATATCTGCTCAGAGGTAATATGGACATGGCAGTCTTTTGTGGACCTAACACGACTGGTGTACTTAGGGTTTAAGCACGGGTGTTAAGTTGAGATAACAACCGATATTAGAGGTAATATGAACATGATAATCGGTAGCCAAGGAAGGTTTGTTCAGAGGTAATATGGACATGACAAACTTTTTGAGATGCAATTCTATCGGAGATGGAGATGCATATCTGCTCAGAGGTAATATGGACATGGCAGTCTTTTTGGACCTAACACCACTGGTGTACTTAGGGTTTAAGCACGGGTGGTAAGTTGAGATGACAACCGATATTAGAGGTCACGCTTCGAGCCGCCATTGCCAGCTTCCTCTCTTCCCGCTCCAACAAGAGTGCCAAGCCCTCGCGAACTCCTCCTCTTTCCTGCTCTTCTTCCTCCGATATCGACTCGACGAACCCGTCACCGAAGGATCTTGCCATTCTCCTCGAAGTCGAGGGGTTCTTGCTGATGCACATCGTTCAGGCAAATCGTGAAGCTTTTAATCCTTCAGTAAACGTGGGCTAGATTGTGCAAATTGGACAGAGCCTGTATACATGGACCTGACTAGAAAGGCTGGTGGTGATGAATAAAGAGATAGAGACTTGAAATTCTTGAGTATTGGGTTCATAGTTGTTGTTGAAGGAAGTTGGAGGATTAGGGAGGACATATGTTTTGAGAGTAGAAGAAGATCAAGAAGTGGAGCGGTCCATTCATTGTTTGAGCAATTGATTTAAGAAGATACGCAGGAATCCACCATTTCAAGCCCTAGAGAAGATGACAGAAGAACTCATGCTTTTGGGCTTTATATCTCTGCTCCAAATGGCTAGCTCAGCAATTATTTCAAGTTTCTGCATCGACTCAAAGTTCTATAATAGTCACTTGTCTCCCTGTAACCAATCTGAGGCTGAGGATACAACTGGTGATGAAGGCAATGCTGAAGGAAGTAATTATGAGCCTCTCTCTCTCTCTCTCTCTCTCTCTCTCTCTCTTTCAGTATATGTTTTGTTTTGGACGAAGAGTTTTAACTTAGTCTTTAGACCTAATGTGGCTTGAGCTAACATTGATATAAGTATAAGAAATCAACCGTAAATTTTGATAGAGATAAGGAATTTTGACTTGTTTAAATAATAATAATAAAATTGATGGTCTTCAAATATATATTTCTAAAGTAGGTTCCAAAATAAGTAGTTCTGTTAGACTTTAATGCTTTGACTTTTCATGTTGTTAAATTATTTTACACAATTCATTAGATTTTTATATAAAAAAAATACTTTTAAATTAAATTATAAATAAAACTATAAGTATAATTCTAATATTGGGCATTGATTAAATAGGTCATTGAAATATATTATAGTATAAGAGTTTTGTAAATAACTAGGTCAACCCATTTCTTTTATTAAACTTGATTATTATTTGAGCTTAGCTAATTTGTACTTTTCTTGTTCTCTGTGAGCTGTTATGGACCCACTATCCTTATCTCGAAATTTGTGCCATAACCTAATTTTTGGAATTCTTTATATAGTTTCTAGCTATTTGGACTGCTTCGGACTCATTGGAACTAACTGCTACTTCATTTGGGATCACCTTGAGAAGTGTGGCATTATATATATTCTTTGATTTGTTAATATACATATATAAAAATATTTGATTGGTATAGATACAAATATGTATTTTGGTATATAAATATATATATTTATATACATCTATTTAGTGTATATACACGTATACATATTTTGTACAAATTGCTGATAGACACTTATATATATATTATATACGTTTTATTGGTATATACTCTGAGTGTAAATGTGTATTATATACGTATCCCTACTAGATTACCCTAGTTGACTAGAGTCATGCCTGGCATAGCCTTGAGGCCAGGGTATTTCTATTGTGTGTTAGTGTAGCATCTGATACAAGTAATATTATTATATATTTATAGGACTGTCGGATTCTCCAGACGATACTCTGGGACAGGACTTTGGTATTGACAGCTAAGGACCCAAGGCGAGTACATTCTCTGATTAGTTTTTAATTTATGATATCTCCTATGTTCACTGTATCTAGTGTAGATATCCATGCTCTTGACATGTTGGTTACACGGATTGGTATACACGGATCTCGTCATGAGATGTTATTTCTTATTCATGGTGTAGCTTGTACAAGACTTATTTCCTTGTTATCTTGTGCATGTACAGACACTGATTCCCGGGGAGACTTGCTACCTCCCTAGGGAATCCCGTGCCATAGCGTACCATGATTGGATCTACTATACCAATCGGGGGTGGGGAGTATTTTAGTATAGATATGTGATCATACCCAACTCTACATGCATTATAGCTCACCCCACATCTCACGTCGGGTGCGGCCTGACCATTTACATGCTTCATAGCTGTTACGTGTGATTAGCCTGACCTCTACATGCATCATAGCTAACCAACGGTTAGCCTGACCTTACAAGAATTATAGCTAATCACATGTAACCAGCCTGATCAAGTTCCCAAGCCGATCACATGTTAAAGCTAGTACTCATACACTTAGTCATAGGTTCTTGCTCATTCACATATTGTTTCTTCTCCTGCATTTACTTACAGTATTTCCAGTATTTTTTTTATTTCTTGTACCTATACATGCTTCTCATATATTTTCATCTAGAACTGCTATATAGTTTATATCATTAATATAGAACTGCTATTTAGAGATGTACTTTGCTCCTTCCTGACTGGAAAATATTTTTTCAGACTGTGACCTTAGTAGACTGGTTTCTGACACACTTGAGGATTGGAAGTTAATGATTGCAGGTATGATTATTTTTTTGTTAGACTTGTCTTATATTTCTTGTTTGCCTTGATATCTCATCGTGCTTTAGTTTATGTGATTGAGTATTTCTAACATTATTTTATGATATCCACGTCTCCTTATGGAGTTGGGTATTCACGTGAGTTTGATTAGATAGTTACATGACCTAGACAGCGTTCTACCGCTGATGCTGCGGCGTAGGCTGGACGTACCCACGCACTCGTGCCCCTAAACCGGGTACGGGTCGTGACACCCTTGGACCACACGATGTTGAAGAAGTGCCATAGAAGACAGGAAGCAGCGTCGAAGGTTGCAGCAGAGGGTGGATGCACGATGCCAAGGTCGTCGATCCCTACTCTTTGCCTGAGCTTCGGATGCTCTCTCTCTCTCTCTCTGTGGAGGTTTTTAGACCAATTTCTTCGACCTTTTTCCTCATTGATAGAGGTCTCTATTTATAGAGTTTTAGTGACAGTGACCACTCCGTCGGTATAAAAACCGAGGAGTAGAAAGTACAGCACCCTTTTATACAACGGTTAAAGTAACCAATACCTGCGTATAGATGATCCTTTGAATGAGCGTGTGACGCGGGTCCAACTAAGGGACACAACGCGTATAAGCGTAGAAGCCACGTAGGTAGGTACCCATTGTGTAGAAGAGGTTGGCATAGAAGCCAAATGTCTGTCACTATGGCATAGAAGTCAAATAGTTATCAAACCGGCATAGAAGCCGAACAGGCGTAGAAGCCGAGCGGTCGTAGAGGCCAAGTAGGCGTAGAAGCCGAGCGGTCGAAGAGGTCGGGTAGGCGTAGAAGCCGATTGGTCGTAGAGGCCGAGTAGGCGTAGAAACCGAGTGGTCGTAGAGGCCGAGTAGGCGTAGAGGCCGAGTGGTCGTAGAGGCCGAGTAGGCATAGAGGCCGAATGAGCACAAACGCTGGATGGGCGTAGAAGCCGTCGCGTACCGTGCCACAGTGCTGATGTGGACGTTTTAGCCGGAATCACAGCTTTTGAAGATATAATCAAATCTCTTACATTAAATGCCGAGATTTGCCACCATCCTGTGCATTTAATATGGAGGCATATTTTTGAAGGTCTGCAACCCCTTCTGCACATTAGTTGCAGAGACGTGCCTCGAGAAACTGTCACCGCTCTGTGCACTGGACGAAGGGACGTGCCTCAAACCCTGTACGAAGTGCAGCTTTTGGCGTGGCTGGCAGTTTGTCTACTGCAGAACGTAAACAGCTCGCATTTTGCCTGTGTAAAAATAAGGCAGCGTATCTCTCCGTGCTTGTAAAAGCTGTTTATACAAAGGGGATGGCAGTTTTTGACAGCCTGGGTTGCAGTGCTGTGCCATCATTATAGCCGTCGCTTGGGTAGTCGAGCCGTATCCCTTTGTCAGAAATCCAGACGTCAGGTTCATTGCAGGCTCTGACAGGTTCATTGCAGGGTCTGACAGGTTCACTTCAGAGAATACGAAGCGTCTCTTGTATACCTCAATGCTGCGTTTGAAAGAGGATGAGTTTTTACGCCCTGGAGGCGATGAAGCACTCTTTTTACGCTGAAGCGGCTTGGACGTACTGCCTTACACGGATGGTCCTTTGAGCTTTTCATATTTCATGCTGCATTATAGCGAAGACAGCTCCGTTGCACGCTTGAGGGCTCTGAAGGCCTCTGCTTACGCTGCTCTGCACCAATATGCCGCGTATAGTCATCCGACGTATTTTTTATGCTTCTACAAGATCCCCTTCAAAGCTTTCAAATTCCTCGGAATTTGGAACGATTTGAATGAAGCATGAACCGCTCCTCGTGACTCGAAATATTTCTGAATGGAGGGTTGAAACGGTCGATGCCGACTTTATGGCAGATTTATTGGGGACCGGTGTAGCCCCTTTCGCCTATAAAAAGGCTGGGGGAGTTAGCCCATTCTCCCCACATCTTCATCACCACGCAGAGATGATCGTCGGAGTTCGCCGGGTCGATTTGAGGAAGAAGGAGATCATATTCTTCCAGCGTGTAAGGAGCCAAAAAAGACGGCGTCTTCGAGCAAGTGTCCACTGCAACGATGGATCATGGAAGGATATCTTAGCCTCCCTTGCTCGGGATAATCAGCAATTTTGTATGGTGGTTCTTCGGGAGAGACGAAGAATCGTATTTTACCATACGGTTGGCAAGCTGTATCTCTTCTCCTGAGACCCCCGCGGACGAGATTAGACAAACTGTAATCTGTCATCCTTGATCGAGTTGGGTTAAAGGAGCCTCAACTGGATCGACCATGGCATATGGAGGATCTTCTTGTTCATGACTGTGGTAGTCGATGAACTGTCTTCGAAGAAGAGGAAGATCTCCACCCATGCGAGAACCTGTCAGAACAGATTCTGGGTGCGATTTTCCGACGACGATGATGAGAAAGCCCTTTGTAGACGGAATTTCCCTCATATGTAATCATGAAAATGAAAAGAAAACCCTTGTGGATTGGATTTTCCTCATATGTAATCATGACTTTAATCTTTTAATAAAGATCGTCTTGCTTCTTCATATGATCGTCTTGCCATACGTTGCTGTGAAGTCTGAATATGTGTAGCTTCGACACGTCTGATTCTTTACGCTGACTCTGTTTAGAAAGAGCGCTAGGTCCCGTCCCTTATGCATAGCAAATAGTCCATAGAACGCTGTTTGAGCATTTCGAACGTTTAGAACTGTCCTGTTGCTAGGACTGAGGAACCGCGTAGAGCTCTGAACTTCTGATGAACAGAATTTTTATTCAGACTTCGTCTTCAAGGATAACTTCTCGTAAATCCCTTGGAACAGGGCCGAGGAATGGCTGTCCAACTGAGTTTGCCATTTTGATAGACGAGATATTCAGACTGGAGTCTGGATGAACCTCCAATGGACCCGAGAAGAGTAATTTCTCAATGTTTGAACTCTGTATGCTTTGGGTATTTGGGATAGGTTGAGGCCAAGAAGGAGTATCTTCTGTTGTGAACTCCTGTAATCGACCGCCTTGAGGATCGTTCAGACGTACGCGTACCCTGGCCTGCATATCTTTTAGATGTACGGGAAGTCGTGGAGCACGAAATCATCAGTTGGCTGCGTCTGAGCCTAAAACACCGTCGAGTGTAGGATCATAGACTTGTAGTTCCTGTGCGTGAAGTCGTAGGTTTATGGCCTATCGAGCATAAAAGCTACCGAGCACAAAGGCATCTGGGCAAAAAACCTGACTTGTAGCTGTCGAACGTAAAGTTGTAGATCTGTAGCCGTCGAGCGTAGAAAGCTCCTTAGCGTAGAACTGTAGATTTGTTGCTTCTGGAAAGAAATTTTTTCTAGCGTGAAGTTGCTGATCCGTCGCCTCTGAGCGTAAACTAAGCGCCACCGAGCGTGAGATCATCGATTTTGGTATCTGCTGAGCGTAAAGTCGTAGGTTTGTGGCCTCTCGAGCATAAAAGCTACCGAGCACAAAGGCATCTGGGCGTAAAACCATAGACTTGCAGCTTGCGAGCGTAAAAACCGTAGATCTGTTGCTGTCGAGCGTAGAAAGCTCCTTAGCGTAGGAACCGCTGACTTGCTGTTGCGCGAAAAACTCTTCGATTTTGCTGACTGTCCGCTTTTCGAGAGTAGTGGGCAGACGTGGTACCCAATCATAACCAAATATTAACCGTAAGATTTGGTTGGGGTCTCGAGGAGTCCGTTCGAGGATTCGAGGAGTTGACCCAAGCTCTATATATATCCCAAGCTTTGGAGAGAAAAACTTTTTATCCGTCTTCTGCGAGAGAGAGCTTTGATTGTTTGAGTCTTTCTTCCCCTCGTTCTTTCTCCGAGCACTCCGAGTTTCCGAAAATGGCGCCGAAACAAACCCTCTCCACTAAGGGAAAGAGCAAAGGCTCTTCTTCTCGTCCTTCTGCTTCGACGAGGGAGTCTTTGGCCGGACAAGGTGGACTTCCTTCTGAGCGAAGCATCCTGCCGAGTAGTAGCGCATCCGGCCTTAGAGGTATAGCCATTGGGAATGACAAAGAACGACAAAAAATCATTCGCACACGTTGAACGTGACCGCGCTAGGTCGTCTTCTGTGCTGATAGCCTCTTTGAGGAAGATGACGCACGGAGATGTCTTCATCTTTTACGCCCACATTTCTAATGTGTCAGCGTAAAAACTCCATGTCTTCGTAGTTATAAGCGTAGAAGCTCTGGCTGCCGAAAACTTGGTGTATACTATCAAATTTTAGTTTTTACGCTTCGGATGGGACCTCCGGCGTAATAACTAGAATTTTTGGCAGTCTGGCGTAAAAGATGACCAAATTTTGTACAGTCTTGGCGTAAAGCACAGACTGTCGTCTCTTGTTTTGCAAGATTCGTAATAACGTATTTTTCTTGCACTTTCGCAGTTGACCTGCGTGAGTCTCCACTGGCTGAGGTGATGGGATCCGCTGCTAGGATGCTGCACTCGAACTATTTGGAGGATCTGTCGTATGTGACATTTCCTATCTTCGGACCCCAGTATCCCGAAGGAAGGGGTATCTTGATATCGGCTCAGGGCGAGCGAATGCTGCTGAGTATGATCAACGGGGAGCCCCTAACGTATGTAGACGGGGAGCAGTACATCAAGCCGGCCTTCCTTTTTGGGGACATGATAGACAAGCTGTCCCAGACGAAGCCCAAATGAGAATCCTGGGTTTTCCCTGCCGAGAGCGTGGTCTTGTATCTGCCTACGATGCCGAGAGATTATCCGATCTCGGCTTTCTTCCATGCCACCCATCGCAGGAGGATATCGTGGATGCTGACTCCTGATCTTCACGGGAAGCCGGGAAAGATCTTTCATCTGAAAGGAGCCGACCAGGGGTCGTTTGTCAGCCGCCCGGGCAGCGTCCCGAGTGAAGACAGTTCAGTGATCCAGCCGGTGCAATTGCCGACTTTCTGCAATTACTTCATGGTGCGAGGGGGGGTATATCCCAAGGAGAATCCTCGGTGCAATGGGTGGATCACCCCAACAAATCTCCGATGGTCCTGCCTAGTTGACTGGGCTTTGAAGCATTTTCGGAGAGAGCTGGAAGTCATCGGGCTGTATGCCTCCGTGAGCGTGACGAGTGTTGGGTTGCCTCCCAACCCTAACCTGTTTCTGGCGCTGATGGAGCGATACATTTCGCTCACCGGGACCTTCGCCACTCCACTGGGGGAGATAGGGTTGTCCCTTCACGAAATGGCAGTGATCTCGAGACTGCCGATGGGGGATACTCCGTATGAAGAGTATGTTTCTACCAACTGGGAGTTGGAGGACTCGGACCCTCGGGTTGTGGAGGTGTATCAGGAGCTGATGTGCCACTACCTCGCGTGCACCACTTTCTATAATGAGCCTTCTGACTTGGCTCACACTACTAAGTGGATGTCCTACCTCTTCTTCCACCGGGCCAGGGCCGTCAAGTCGGTGAAGGTCTCGGGGGGAAAGAACGAGCCCGTGAATTGCTTGGGGTGCTCAGTGCCCAGGTCATCGAGGTTCTTATGGATGAGGCTAAAGCTTCAGATCAGTTCCTCACTGACGGGGTAGGAAAGTACCCCGAAGGCACTAAGGCCTATAGCTACCTGAGGCGTTGTCGCAGGCCTCTGTCCGAGGAAGCCGAGTTGGCTGGTTTTCTCTTCCTATGGCTGCATCGAGTAGTGGTGCCCGGTACTGCGTCCGCGGACCGCATTCATCGAAATATCCTGTGGCCCACCCTCCGTCTGGTGTTTGGGGCAAGGCTGGGCTTGCTTCCTGCCATGGTGTGCCGTATACAGGCTGGCCTGAGAGCCATGACTGACGGACTGCTCGTCGATGAGGCTCGATGTGATAGCTTTCCTACGGTAGAGTTACCCTACCTATATTTGATGGGATGGCTAATTCTCCACAACCCCAAGGTGATGTCTCCCGGTTCTGGTAGTTGCACTGGGGGTAGTTTCTTGCTGAACTACAAGGACTCCCTCTGGAACGTGAACACAGTCGTAGACTGTCGGCTGGTACTGGACCTCGGTCATTGTTGGAAGTTTCTCTGTACCGTCCCCCCTGTCCATCACAATCAGTCGGGGATTAGGCTCGAGGATTCAGGTGGAGAAAAGACCGATCTTTCTCCGGAAGCTTTTAACTGGTTGGTCTGTATCAGGCCCTCCCATCTGCTATACAGGAGCGAAGATCATTGCTTCTTCGAGCCTTATTTGTCCAGTCGCTTCGCCAGGCAGTTTGGGTATGATCAGCTGCACGTGGGCAATGCCATTACCAGCTTTAGGTCCAGGGGCGGACTTATTGATGGAGCCAGAGGATGGCGGTACTTCATCACGGGTTGTACTGTAGCAACCTTTATCGTGCCGGTCGTCACCCTTTCCACGGAGCTGCGAATCCTTCATTCGTATGCTCAGTTCTACGTGGCGATAAACACCCTCCATCGTGATTTTGACACGCGTGGAAGCTTCAGGGTGCCTTCTCCCAAGCCTGGGGGAAGAGTCGAAGTCCCCTCGGTTTCATCTGACGATGGTGAGGAGTCCGTCACTCCGGATGAGCCTCTGGTGTCGGTGCCGAGGTGTGAAGTGCCTCCGCCTGCGGGGGCACTGGCGGCTACTGGGAAGCGAAAGACTCCTGCTTCGAAGCAGACTTCCCCTCGCAAGAGGAAAAAGAAGACGGTTGATCGCCCTCTCCGGATTCCTGGCGTCGAGGCTCCTAGAGAGGAACCTGCTATCTCTCCTGTGGGGGATGTCTTTTTGATTGGAGACTCCCGGCCTCTCGGGGAGGGACCCTCAGTTTCGGCTGGTGGTGTCGGAGAACTCCTGCTTGAGGCTGCCGTTGCTGCCACAACCTCCGATAGTGGAATGAGATCGCCTGCATGGCCGAGGCAAATGGGAGAATCTTCCTACAGACCAGCAACGGAGAAAACTCCTGCTGCGTTCGTGAGCCCGACCAGCGAGGTTCTAGCTGACGAACCTCGAACACGTCTCGGTGGAGGCTTGGTGGAGCTTATGGCGATGTCGGTTGGCCCACCCCCTTCTCCAGGTATGACAATTCGTATTGCGTCATTAAGGCGTGATATAGCTACATCGGCTGCAGACGCGGCATATGTACCGTTGGCTACTGGTAAAGGTCATCTTTATGTCTCCTCTTAGAAAGATTACTATCATATTGATATCAACTTTCTTGTTCTCTCTTTACGGGATGGCGTCCACGGGGAATATAGCGCTGAAACGCCTTCTGGCTCTGCTCAGGCTCCTGGCGATGATACAAAGGCTTTTGACTTCGAGGAGGAAATGCCTTCGGGGGCCAATTCGCCCGGAGTAGTTTCGTCCTCTCAAGAGGAGAACGAACCCGTCATCGTGACCTCGTCTCTCGCGAGTATGTTGATAACTTCGACCGTCGTTGCCGCACTTTCTTCGATCGCACCCCCTGTCGTGGCTGCGGCTGTGGCCACTTCGTCCGCAATCATTCCTGGAGGGGAACTTGCCAATATTGCGGCCACTCCTGGCGTCCAACCAAATCTGGGTGCGCTGACTGAGCTGTATACCAGCACCTTCTACACCAATTTAAACTCGCTGATATCGATGGTGTTGGTAAAGAATCTGGATTTTGAGCGCCTGAAGAAGGCTTCCCAGTTTTCGATTGGGGCTGTCAGAGAGTTTGGTGATTCCGGGGTAGCTGACGCCCTGGAGGTGATGGTTAATGGGTTGGAGCAACCGATTAACGAATACTTGCAGCTGACCCGGGACAGTTTTGAAGCTGAGGTGCAGGCCAGATATGACTCCATGACCGCGCGGCTTACCAAACAGCTGGAGGGCCTAGACAGCTCCATCAAAGCACATAAGCTGGAGATGGATAAAAGAAAAGCTGTCGTGAAGGAGGCTCTTGCTCTCGAGACGAAGTGCCAATCCGAGCATGAAGGGAACGCAGCGATGGTTCGCAAGTTGAAGGAGAAACTCGCCCTGGCAGGTCTGAACATAGCGACTGGTCGACTGAGCGCCGCGCGACGGGACCTGGAGCGTGAAGAAGCTGCCCAAGCTGGCTCTCTTCGGGTAAGGGCTGAACTGTCCTTTACGAACAATCCAGAGGCACGGCTGGAACAGGCCCGCGCTGATGCTTTGGTTTCCAGGGGCGAGAAGGTAGCTGCACTGGTGAAGCTGATTCGCGATCTGACTGCTCCCCCACAATGATGTACCCTTTCTCCTTTTAGTTTCCCCGATGTAATTCTGCTCTTTTTGAAAATAAAGCGAATCTTTTCTGACTTTGTGGACCCATCATTTCAGAATATAAATGACAGGTTTAGGTGAGAGTGATATCAGAGGTAGTATGGACGTGATAAACTCTCGATAAACTTCTGGCAGGGCTTACCTATTCAGAGGTCATACTGACATGATAGAATTATGACCTAACTAGTTTCGTTTTGGAAGTAGTTTGGTCAGAATTGACATTCTCGCTATGTTCCACTTTTGGGTAGAGGAGGTCAAGCATAGTACCTCTTCAGGAATTTGCCGTTGATAGAAGCCATTAACAAGTCTCCATTAGGCTGGGCTAACCTGTAAGCGCCGTTCGAGAACGTGGTCTCGATCACATAAGGGCCTTCCCACTTGGGCTAAAATTTCTCTTTACTCCTGTGAGTAAGAATCATCGGCCTTCTTACGGCTAGAACTAGCTTGCCGACTTTGAACACTCTTTCTTTTACTTTATGATTAAAAGTTCTGGAAATGCGTGCTTGGTAGAGCGTGATGCGCTGTTGAGCTTGGAGGCATTTCTCGTCTAATCCTTCGAGCTCCTGAAGCCTTAACAGGTTATTCTTTTCTTGGGTCAGCTCATTAGTCACGGCTATCCTGAGCGACGGGATCTAGATTTCGATAGGAAGAACTGCTTCGCTCCCGTAGACCAGTGAAAAGGGGGTACAACCTGTCGGTGTCCGTACCGTTGTGCGGTATGCCCAGAGACATTCGCCCAGCTTCTCGTTCCAGTCTCTTTTGTTTGAAGAGACGAACTTCTTCAGGAGTTTGATAATGGTTTGGTTGAAAGCTTCCGCCAAACCATTAGCAGCTGGATAATATGCCGTAGAGGCGATATTATGTATTCGATTTTTATCCCAAAATCGATGAAATGCTTGGCTGATGAACTGAGGCCCATTGTCATAGATTATTCTTCGGGGAATGCCAAAGCGATAAATGACATGATGCTTGATGAAGCTGATTACGTCAGACGCCTTTACCTCAGCAAGAGGGATCGCCTCTGCCTATTTGGAGAAGTAATCTGTGATGGCCAGTATGAACCGGTGACCTCTGAAAGAACTCGGGTGAATAGGACCAACGATATCCATACCCCATACTTCGAATGGCCATGATGCAATCGTAGGATGCAGATATTTAGACGGTTGATATATGAAGTCTGCATGAACCTGACAGGCTGTACATTGCCTCGCATAGTTGATCGCATCTGTGATCATAGTAGGCCAGTAATAGCCCATTCTCCTGATACGATCCTGTAGCTTAGGACCGGGCTGATGCGCTCCGCATACGCCGTCGTGAGCTTCCCGGATAATCTGTCATGCTTCGTCGTCAGAGAGACATCTTAATAGCAGTCCGTCGTAGGTCCGGTGATATAGGCATTGTAAAGATGCATCGAAGTAGAAGCGTAATGATCATCTTTTGATGGATACTGCTTCCTTGGGGTCCTCCGGCAAGATTCCGTATGCGACAAAATCTATAAAGGGACTCCTCCAGTCTCTTCTAGGGGGATCTGCGTTCACAGTGTAGCTGTGTTCTATGTGAAAGTTGTTCTTCATGCTGAACAAGTCTCTGCTAAGAAGGATTACCGAATCCTGCCTTCTTATAGGAGTGGCTAAATCCGCAGCTAGACTGCCTAGGGCATCAGCTTCCAGATTCTGAGATCGAGGTACATGTTCGAGGAAGAACCCTTTGAATGTCATGGCTATCTCGACCGTTGCTTGGTGATATGGGATGAGGTCTGGATTTCGGACTTCGTATATTCCTCTGACTTGATTGACGATAAGCAGAGAATCACCAAAAGCTTCCAGGGACTCTACCCCCAGCTCTTTAGCGACTTGGAGCCCGATTAACAGAGCGTTGTATTCTGCCACATTGTTTGAGCATGGTTCGTTAAGAGAATATGCCCGGTAGATGACGAGTTTATTAGGAGTGACCAGGACGATTCCTACCCCTGAAACCACGTTTCCCTGGGGACCAGTCCTGGAGGCGCCGTCGAAGAACAGTTGCCATGTGTCACTTTCCATTGCGGAATTACATTCTGCAACTTCGTCGGGAATGTCTTCGTATAGTTTGGAGGCCTCCGGGATCGGATGAGCAGCTAGGAAGTCGGCCAGTGCTTGGCTTTTGATGGACTTCTGCGGGACGTATACCATGTCATATGGTGTTAATAGCATCGCCCAAGTTGCGAGTCGAGATTTAAGAACACTTGGCTTGCTCATTAGTACTCGAAGAGGGTTGATCCTGGAGATGATATGAATAGTCTGGCCGGTGACATAGTGCCTCGTCTTTTGGATAGCGAATATCAGAGCCAAGCATTCTTTCTCTACTGGGTTGTACCGGTGTTCGGCTTCGACCAACATCCTGCTGAGGTAGTAGATAGCCTGTTCGTGTCCCACATCGTTCTTCTGTACGAGAAGAGCTCCTAGCAAATGATCCATCGCTCGTACGTACAGCAAGAATGGTCTTCCCATGATGGGAGGCACCAGAACCGGCGGACTGGTGAGGTAGCGTTTGATATCCCCGAATGCTTGCTGACAAGTTTTGTCCTATATGAAGGACACACCTTTCTTTATGAGGTACGAAAAGGGCTGACATCTCCCTGAGAGGTTGGATATGAACCTCCGGATATAAGCCAGACGGCCTTGAAATCCCTGGAGTTCTCTTAGATTGTGGGGCAGTCGCATTTCTACGATGGCCTGAACTTTGTCAGGGTCCACTTGGATGCCTTTAGCGGTGATGACAAATCCCTGGAATTTACTGCTAGATACACCCAGAAAGGACTTCGTAGGGTTCATCTTGAGTTGATGTTGGCGCATTAACTCGAATACCGTCCTCAAGTCTTGAATGTGATCATCTTTGAGGCGGCTCTTGACGGCTATGTCATCCACGTAACATTCTACTGTTTTGCGTAGATGCTCATGGAATATGTTACTCATAGCCCGTTGGTATGTAGCTCCAGCATTCTTCAATCCGAAGGGCATGACCGCATAGCAATATACTCCTAACGGGGTTCAGAAGGCAGTGTGCTTCTCGTCTTCAGGATGCATCTTGATCTGATTATATCCCGAGAATCCGTCCATGAAAGACATGCATTCAAAACCGCAGGTGTTGTCGATCATGATGTCTGTGATGGGGAGAGGGAACTCATCCTTGGGACAGGCTGTATTCAGATCTCGGTGATCGATGCAGATACGTATTTTCCTATTTTTTTCATGACTGGGATAACGTTGGCGACCCAGTCGGGATGTTGTTCCTCCCGGATGAAACCGTAGGCTATCAACTTCTTGACTTCAGCTTCGATGGCGTCCATCATGTCCGGGCGGAACCGGCGTTGGTGCTGCTTCATAGGCTTCGAGTCAGCCAGTATATTGAGCTTATGAGTAGCCACCTTCGGGTCAAGGCCCGACATGTCCTTGTAATTCCATGCAAAGACGTCGATATATTCTTTTATCAGCTGGATAACTTTTTCCCGTTCAGCTGGGGAAAGATTGTTGCTGATGAATATCAGTTTTGGCGAAAGTTCACCCCCAACATCAACCTGGATGACTTCGTCTTTGGTAGGAGGTTCCCTTTGCTCGAAGCAGAATTCCTACGGCGTATCCATTTGTTGAGCCCAAGGGTCATTTTCAAACGGCTCAGGCTCTTGTTCATCTGCTTCAAAGGGATCTGCTACCACCATGTTTGCTGATAATGCTTGTTTGAGAGCTTCAGACGAGTCGGAGGGTAGCGAGCCGTGACAACAACCGAGGTGATAATCGATAGCCAGACATTCGGAGAGTCCGTTTAGAGGTAATATGAACGGGACAAACTTTTGAGATGTAATTCTATCGGAGATGGAGATGCATATCTGCTCAGAGGTAATATGGACATGGCAGTCTTTTGTGGACCTAACATGACTGGTGTACTTAGGGTTTAAGCACGGGTGTTAAGTTGAGATAACAACCGATATTAGAGGTAATATGAACATGATAATCGGTAGCCAAGGAAGGTTTGTTCAGAGGTAATATGGACATGACAAACTTTTTGAGATACAATTCTATCGGAGATGGAGATGCATATCTGCTCAGAGGTAATATGGACATGGCAGTCTTTTTGGACCTAACACCACTGGTGTACTTAGGGTTTAAGCACGGGTGGTAAGTTGAGATGACAACCTATATTAGAGGTAATATGAACATGATAATCGGTAGCCAAGGAAGGTTTGTTCAGAGGTAATATGGACATGACAAACTTTTTGAGATGCAATTCTATCAGAGATGGAGATGCATATCTGCTCAGAGGTAATATAGACATTGCAGTCTTTTTGGATCTAACACCACTGGTGTACTTAGGGTTTAAGCACGGATGTTAAGTTGAGATGACAACCGATATCAGAGGTAATATGAACATGATAATCGGTAGCCAAGGAAGGTTTGTTCAGAGGTAATATGGACATGACAACCTTTTTGAGATGCAATTCTATCGGAGATGGAGATGCATATCTGGTTTTAAAGAGATGAAATGTTTGGAGGATGATCATAAACTCTATGTCTGGACAATTCACTGTGAGGATAGTCCCGGAGAGACTTTTTAGGGACTTTTCCTTAGGTTCATAAGAATAAAAGTTCAATTGGTAAGGACCGTCTCTTTGTTTACAGATGTAAAGTGATGACCTTGGCTTCGATCAACTCCTGAATTCTCTTTTTTAGCATATAGCATGCCCTTGTGGGATGATGGGAATACCGATGAAAGAGACAATAATCTGGGTCATCAACTTTGCCAGTCCTTTCAGGATGTCTTATGTTTGGTAGCTGAAGCTTGTGCTCTTTCATCAACATATCAAAGATTTCAACGATGTCGTCTTCCTTGAAGGAGAAAGTCCCTTTGGGTCTTCGGGTCCCTGATGTATGAATTTTATGGTTTTCTGGGAAAATTGTCGTTATCGTCGCATCATCTTTGAACCTTGAGGGGATTCTACCCCCAGCTTCGGATGTTGCCCCTTTTTGTAGGCTACCCCCAGACACGTCGTGGCATCTGTCCACAGAAGCTAATTTAGCAGGACCTGCTTTTGGTTGTATAGGACTAGATCTTGAAGATTTGGGTTTCGCGAGAGACGCAGTATATCCTAACCCGAAACGAGCTTGTTGATGGTGAGAATTACCACGCACTGGCGTTCGTCTACCTTTTCCATAGTTGAGGCCTTGTTTCAGCTTCAAATCATAACCCATGCTTTGCATAATATTTAGTGCTTGTGGGCTATATCTGTGGGTTTGTATCCTGTCGGTTTCATACTCGCGAAATTCTTCCTGTATGATCGGGGTGTTCCGCCTTCGACCGAAGATTATCGGATGCTGATCATCGTGGGTTGGTGGAATAATAAAGATAAAATCTTCTCGTGGTCCACCTGTTATGACGACATTAGATGTTGATGTATCTTCCCACCAGATCTCCCCTCGTTTGACTGTTAGGGGAACCAAATTCTGTTCATGACTCTGGTCTTTGTGTTTCTGGATCAGCTGACCCCGTAGGTTAGGAGTAGTAGGAGAAGAAGACGGCTTGTTTCTTCTGTTCCCCTCAGTGGGTACGCGAAGATTGGGCCTCGTGGTTCTCCCTAGGCCACCTGTATATAATAGGTTGGCCATCTGGGTGGCGGATAATCCCTGGGGAGGGTGCCTTCCCGCAACCTGAGCTCGCTTTACGTCGTGGGACTTTGCCTGGCGTAATTTAGAGATTTGTTCAGACTGGCGTAAAGCTGAAGAGGTCCTCAGTCGACCGTCGTCTTCCCACGTAATCCGGAGGGTAGGCAGATTGCTTCTTCGCTGGCGTAACGGCTGTTTGTGGTATTAAACGAAAGAATAGAGATGTATTCAGTATGGGGTTTACACTGAACCCGCCTTCTTTGGTTTACAAACAAACTTGTACAAATTTGATCCTATGCGAGGATGTGGGAGTACAATTTATTTAATCTGGGTAAAATTTGCTACAGGTGTCTGATCTGCGGTCGATCACTTTAGCCCTTGGACTACACGATGTTGAAGAAGTGCCGTGGAAGACAGGATGCAGCTCCGGAGGTTACAAAGGAGGGTGGATGCGCGATGCTGAAGGTCGTCGCTCCCTATTCCTTGCCTGAGCTCTGTATTCTTCTCTCTCTCTCTATCTCTCCCTCTTGATCTCCGGTCCGGTGACCTTGTTCGATCCTTCTTTCAAAGTTTTGACCTTTGATCTGATATTAGTATTCTTGACCCAATTTTCTGACCTTATTCCCCATTGACAGGGGCCTCTATTTATAGAGTCTTTGGTGACAGTGACCACTCCGTTGGTATAGCAACCGAGGAGTGGACAGTAGAGCACCCTTTTACACAACGGTTAAAGTAACCAATGCCTGCGTAATAATGACCTTTTGAGTGAGCAAGTGATGCGCGTCCAACTAAGGGGACGAAATACGTATATCTGCTGCGTAGATCACGGCGTAGAAGCCACGTAGGTAGGTATCCCTTGTGTAGAAGAGGTTGGCGTAGAAGCCAAATGTCTGTCACCTTGGCGTAGAAGCCAAATAGGCATAGAAGCCGAACAGGCGTAGAAGCCGAATAGGCGTGGAAGCCAAGTAGTCGTAGAGACTGAGTGGGCGTGGAAGCCGAGCAGGCATAGAAGCCGAATAGGCATAGAAGCCGAGTAGGCATGAAAGCCGAGTAGTCGTAGAGACTGAGTGGGCGTGGAAGCCGAGCAGGCATAGAAGCCGAATAGGCATAGAAGCCGAGTAGGCGTGGAAGCCGAGTAGTCGTAGAGACTGAGTGGGCATGGAAGCCGTAGGAGCACAGATCCTGAATGGGCATAGAAGCCGCTGCGTACCGTGCCAGGGTGCTGATGTGGACGTCTTTAGCCGGAATTACGGCTTTTGGAGATCAAATCTTTGACAGAGATTTGCCATCATCCTGTGCATTAAATGCGGAGACGTGCCTTAAGGGGAAACTGTCACCACTATGTTCGTTTTGACGGAGGGACGTGCCTTGAGGGGAAACTGTCACCACTCTGTGCGTTTTGGCACAGAGACGTGCCTCGAGCCCTGTACGAAGCGCAGCTTTTGACGTGGCAGGCAGTTTGTCTTTTGGGGAGCGTAAAACAGCCCATGTTTGCCTGTGTAAAATAAGGCAGCACATTCCCTTTGTACGCGAAAGAGCGGTTTACGTCGGGGGATTTTAGTAAGCGCCGGTTTGGTGATATTTTAACCAAATCCTCTGCATTAAATACCGAGATCCGCCATCATTACCGTGGGGCGTGTCCCGAGTGGTCTGCGATCGTTTCCAGCCGTCGTCTGGGTAGCCGTGCAGCACTTTCTGTCAGGAGTCAGAGGCCAGTTTCTGTGCGACTGGACAGTTTCTTTTTCGGGAAGACGAAGCGTTCCTCGTACGCTTTAATGCTGCTTTTGAGAGCGGCTGGGTTTTTTATGCCATGGAGGCGATGAAGAACCCTGTTTTACGCTGGATGGCTCTGAAGGCCTCTGTTTACGCTGCTCTGTATCAAGACGCTGCGTAGATCTTTCAAGCGTATTTTTCATGCTTCTACAAGACCCCCTTCAAAGCTTTTAAATTCCTCGAAATTTGAAACGCTTTGAATGAAGCATGAATGGCCCCTCGTAACTCGAAATATTTCTGAATGGAGTGTTTGAAACGGTCGATGCTGACTTTAAGGCATATTTATTGGGGACCGCTGTGACCTCTTTTGCCTATAAAAGGCTGGGGGGGTGAACCTGTCTTCACCACATTCCCATCACCATGCAGAGATGATCGCCGGAGTTCGTCGGATCGATTTGAGAAAGAAGGAGATCATGTTCTTCCAGCATGTAGGGAGCCATAAAAGACGGCGTCTTCGAGCAAGTGTCCACTGCAACGATGGATCATGGAAAGACATCTTAGCCTCCCTTGCTCGGGATAATCAGCAACTTTGTACGGCGTTGCACCAGGAGAGAGGAAGGGTCGTATTTGACCACAGCGGCTGGCATGCCGCGCCTTCTCTCGATGCCCTCTGGTGACGAGAGTCAGACAGACTCGTTCTGTCCCGGCTTTGAGCGGCGCACGGAGCATGGGATCTGCAAAATCTATGCAGGCCCAGTTCTGTATCCGTCCGCCGTTGATCATTGCCATGACAGTCGGTTTGCGGCAACCGACTGTCTGCTGGAGAAGATGGATGAAGAATTGAGGCCCAGTGAGAGCCTGCCAGAACAGCTTCTGGGCGATCTTCAGACGATGATGGGGGATCTCCTCTTGTAGATGGAGTTTCCCTCAGATGTAATCATGAAAAGTAGAGAAAAACCCTTGTAGATTGGATTTCCTTCATATGTAATCATGATTTTAATCTTTAATAAAATCGTCTTTCTTCTTCATATGATCATCTTGCCATACGTTGCTTGTGAAGTCTGAATATGTGCAGCTTCGACACGTCTGAATCTTTACGTCGACTCTGATAGAAAGAGTATTAGGCCCTGTCCTTTACGCATAGCGAATAGTCCATAGAACGCTGCTGAGCATTTTTTTGAACACTTAGAACTGTCCTGTTGCTAGGACTGAGGGAAGGCGTAGGATTTCTGAACTGTTGCCTCTCTGATGAGCGGAATTTCATTTTGTTCAGAATTCGTCTTCAAGAATGATCTATAGAAATTCCCTTGGAACAGGGTCGAGGTTTTTGGCTGTCAGACTGAGTTGCCACTTTGATAGACGAGATGTTCAGACTGGAATCTGGATGAACCTCCAGTTTTCTGGACCCGAGAGGAGTAATTTCTCAATGTTTGAACTCTGTATACCTCGGGTACTTGGGATGCTTTGGGTCAAGAACGAGTATCTTCTGTGTGAACTCTTTGCAATTGACCGCCTTGGGGACTGTTTGGATATGCGGAAAGTCGTAGAGCGTGAAATCATCAATCTGTAGCCTTTTGAGTGTAAAAACACCATCGAGCGTGAAATCGTAGACTTGTGGTTCCTGAGCGTGAAGTCGTAGGTTTGTTGCCTCTCGAGCATAGAATGCTACCGAGCACAAAGGCATCTGGGCAAGAAAAATCATAGACTTGTAGCTGTCGGACGTAAAGCCGTTAGATTCGTAGCTGTCGAGCGTAAAAAAGCTCCTTTAGCGTAGGATTGTAGATCTGTAGCCTGTGAGCGTAGAACACTATCGAGCGTGAAATCGTAGACCTGTGGTTCCTGAGCGTGAAGTCGTAGGTTTGTTGCCTCTCGAGCATAGAATGCTACCGAGCACAAAGGCATCCGGGAAAGAAAAACCATAGACTTGTAGCTGTCGGACATAAAGCCGTTAGATTCGTAGTTGTCGAGCGTAGAGAGCTCCTTTAGCGTAGAACTGTTGATTTGTTACTCCTGAAAAGAAAATTTCTTCGAGCGTGAGGTTTGCGGATCTGTTGCTGCTGAGCGTAAACTGAGCGCCACCGAGCGTGAGATCATCGATTTGGTATCTGTTGAGCGTAAAGTTATGGATTTGTGGCCTCTCGAGCATAAAAGCTACCGAGCACAAAGGCATCCGGGCAAAAAACTGCAGACTTGTAGCTGTCGAGCGTAAAACCGTAGATCCGCTGCTGTCGAGCGTAGAAAAGCTCCTTTAGCGTAGAGCCCGCTGAACCGTCTTGTACGAAAAATCCTTTCGAATTCGCTGACCGTCCGTCTTTCGAGGGTAGTGGGCTGACGTAGCATCCAATCATAACCCACTATTAATTGTGAGATTTGGTTAGGGTCTCGAGGGGTTCGTCCGAGGATTCGAGGAGTCGACCCGGACTGTATATATATCCCAAGCTTTTTGAAAGAAAAACTTTTTATCTGTCTTCTGCGAAAGAGAACTTTCGACTGTTCGAGTTTTTCTTCGTTCCTTCTCCGAGCACTTTGAGTCTTCAGAAATGGCGCCGAAATAAACCCCCTCCGCTAAGGGAAAGAGCATAGGTTCTTCTTCTCATTCTTCTGTCCCGGCGAGGGAATCTCCGGTCGGGCAAGGTGAACTTCCCTCTGAGGGGAGCATCCCGCCGACGACTAGCGCACCCGGCTTTAGAGATAGAACTTTTTGGGATGACACAAACGACAAAAAATTCTTCGCACACGTTGAACGTGACTGCGCTAGGTCATCTTCTGTGCTGATAGCCTCTTTTGAGAAAGATGACGCACGGAGGCGTTTTCATCTTTTACGCCCACATTTCTAATGTGTCAGCGTAAAGATTCCATATTTTCGTAGCTCTGGGCGTAAATAGCTCGGGCTACCAAAATTGGCGTATTTCGTAAAATTTGAATTTTACGTTTGTGGAGGAGACTTCCGGCGTAAAGTGACCAAATTTGTACAATCTTGGCGTAAAGCACAGACTGTCGTTTCCTTGGTCCGTGTATTTGTGCCAGACTTGTAATGACATATCTTCTTTGCATTATCTTGCAGCTGATCTGGGTGAGTCCCCATTGGCTGAGGTGATGGGCTCCGCTGCCGGGATGCTGCACTCGAACTATCTGGAGGATCTGTCCCATGTGGCATTTCCCATCTCTGGACCCCAGTATCCTGAGGGAAGGGAGCTCCTGATATCGGCCCAGGGTGAGCGAATGCTGTTGAGTATGATCAACGGCGAGCCCTTGGTTCGTGTAGATGGGGAGCAGTACATAAAGCCGGCTTTCCTTTTTGGGGACATGATTGATAAACAGTCCCAGACGAAGCCCAAGAGGGAGCCTTGGGTTTTCCCTGTCGGGGATTTGGTCTTGTACCTGCCGACGATGTCGAGGGATTATCACATCTCGACCTTCTTCCATGCGACGCATCCCAGGAAGATGTCATGGAAGCTGACTCCTGATCTTCACGGGAAGCCAGGGAAGATCTTTCATCTGAAAGGTGCTGACCAGGGGTCGTTTGTTAGTCGCCCTTCTGGCGTTGTGACGCTGTTTCGAGGACTGTGCCCGGGCAGTATTCCAAGTGAAGATAGCTTGGTGATCCAGCCGGTCCAATTGCCGACCTTTTGTAACGACTTCATGGGTCGAGGTAGCGTATATCCCAAGGAGAATCCTCGGTGCAATGGGTGGATTGCCCCAACGAACTCCCGATGGAGATGCCTAGTTGACTGTGCCTTGAAGCACTTCCAGAGAGAGTTGGAGGGCATTGAACTATATGCCGCTGTGAGTGCGACGAGCGTCGGGCTGCCTCCGAACCCTAATTTGTTCCTGGCGCTGATGGAGCGGTACATTCCGCTCACCGGGACCTTCGCCACTCCACTGGGGGAGTTGGGGTTGGCCCTTCATGAGATAGCAGTTGTCTCGAGACTGCCGATGGGGGATACCCCATATGAAGAGTACGTTCCCACCAACCGGGAGTTGGGGGAATTGGACCCTCGGGTGGCGGCAGTATATCAGGAGCTGATGTGTCAGTACTTTGCGTGCACCACTTTTTATAACGAGCCTTCTGATTTGGCTCACACCACCAAGTGGATGTCCTACCTCTTCTTCCACCGAGCGAGGGCCGCCTGGTCGGAGAAAGCCTCGGGTGGCAAGAAAGAGCCCGTAAACTGCTTGGGCGTCCTCAGTGCCCAGGTTGTGGAGACTCTTATGGAGGAGGCTGAAGCTCCAGATCAGATTCTTGTCGAGGGGGTAGGAAAGTACCCGGAAGGCACTAAGGCCTGCAGTTACTTGAGGCGTTGTCGCAGGTCTTTGTCTAACGAAGCCCAGCTGGTTGGTTTCCTCTCCATATGGCTGCGTCAAGTAGTGGTGCCAGGCACCGCATCCGCGGACCGCATTCACCGCAACATCCTGTGGCCGACAGTGCGCCTGGTGTTTGGGGCAAGACTGGGCTTGCTTCCTGCCATGGTGTGCCGTATACAGGCTGGCCTGAGGGCCATGACAGATGGATTGCTCGTTGATGAAGCTCGGCGGGAGAGCTTCCCTAGGGTGGAATTACCATACTTGTACTTGATGGGATGGTTAATTCTCCACAATCCCCGGGTTATGTCACCTGGTTCCGGTAGCAGCCCATGAGGTATATTCCTATTGAATTACAGGGATTCCTCCTGGAATGTGAATACAGTTTTAGACTGTCGGCTGGTTTTGAACCTCAGCCATGGCTGGAAGATCCTTTGTACTCTCCCTCCTGTGCATTACAACCAGTCAGGGCTGTGGCTTGAGGATTCAGGTCGAGAGAAGACCGTTCTTTCTCCGGAGGCATTTAATTGGTTGGTCTGTATTAGACCTTCCCATCTGCTGTATACGAGCGAAGACCATTGCTTCTTCGAGCCCTACCTGCCTAGTCGGTTCGCCAGGCAGTTCTTGTATGACCAGTTGCATGTGGGCAACGCCGTCACCAGCTTCAGGTCCAGGGGTGGACTCATTGATGGAGCTAGAGGGTGGCGATATTTTATCATGGGTTGTACGGGGGCAATTTTTATCGTGCCGGTCGTTACAAACTCCACGGAGCTGCGCATCCTTCACTCCTACGCCCAGTTTTATGTGGCGGTTAACACTTTCCATCGCGATTTCGACAGGTATGGGAGCTTCAGGGTGCCATCTGCCAAGCCTGGGGGAATAGTCGAAGTCCCCTCGGTTTCTTCTGATGAGGGGGAGGAATCTGGTACTCCGGATGAGCCTCTGGTGTCGTTGCCGAGGTGTGTAGTACCTCTGCCAGCGGGGGCTCTGGTAGTTTCTTCTGGGAAGCGACGGGCTTCTGCTCCTAAGGAAGCTTCCCTTCGTAAGAGGAGGAAGGAGACGGTTGCTCGTCCTCTCCGTATTCCTGGTGTCGAGGCTCCCGGGAATGAGCCTGTATCTCCCTGTATCAGGGATGATTATCTGGCCGGAGGTTCCTCGCCTTTCAGAGGGGGACCTTCTACAGGTCTGGCTGGCGGCGTCGGAGAGTCCTCGTTGGAGGCTGCTGTCGCTGCGGCTGCTCCAAGCAGCGGAGTGGGATTGCCTGCGTGGCCCCAACAGATAGAAGAATCTTCCCTGAGGTCAGTAGTGGGCGGAGTCACTTCTGTGTTAGCGAGCGCGCTTAGCGAGACTCCGGCTGATGAACCTCGACCGCGTCTCGGGGAAGGCTTGACCGAACTCTTGGCGATATCGGTCGGCCCACCTCCTTCTCCAGGTATGACAGTTCGTATCGCATCATTAAGGCGTGGCTTAGCTACATCTGCTGCAGATGCGTCGTATATACCGTTGGTTTGAGATGACGTCCACGGGGAGTACGGCGTTGAAGCGTCTTCCGGCTTTGTTCTGGCTCCTGGCGGTGACGTGGAGGCACCGGATTTTGAGGCAGAAGTGTCTTCGGGGGCTAGCTCGCCCGGAGAGGTTTCGTCGTCTCAAAGGGAGGATGAACCTGTCATCGTGACCTCGCCTGTCGTGAGTATGCCAATGACTTCGATCGTCGCCATCGCACCTTCTCCGGCCGCGCCACCTGTTGAGGCGGCGGTGGCTACCTCGTTTGCAATCGTGGCCACTCCGGGCGCTCGGCCGGGTCTAGTCGCGTTGATCGAGCAGCATACCAGCCTTGTCTACACTGGCTTAAAAATGATGATACCAATGGTGTTGGCGAAGAACCTTGACTTCGAGCTCCTGAAGAAGACTTCTCAGCTCTCGATCGAGGTTGTCAGGGGGCTTGGCAATCTTGGAGTAGCTGATGCTCTGGAGGCGGTGGTTAATGGTTTAGAGTAACCCATTAACGAATACTTGTAGTGTACTGAGGGCAGCCTGGATGCTGATGTCCAGGCTCGATATGACCTCATGACTGAGCGGCTCGCTACGAAGCTTGAAAGCCTAGACAACTCTATCCAGACGCATAAGCTGGAGATGGATAGGAGAAGAGCTGTTATGGAAGAAGCCCTTGCCGTTGAGATGCAGTGTCGATCTGAGCATGAAGGGAATGCGGCGAGGGCCTCCAAGCTAAGGGAAGTACTTGCTCGGGCAGAGGAGCGGGCTTCCCAGTCGTTGGCAGGTCTGGAGGTAGCGACTGGTCGACTGAGCGAAGCACGACGGGATCTGGACCGTGCGGAAAGTGCCCGTGCGGGCTGTCTTCGGGCAAGGGCTAATCTGACCCTTACGCATACTCCGGAGGCACGGCTGGAGCAGGCTCGCGCCGATGCCTTGGCCCTTAGGAATGAGAGGATAGCTGCACTGGAGCGGCAGATTCATGGCCTGATTACTCCGCCATCTTGATGTACCCCTTCCTATGTAATTCCGCCTTCTTCTGGAATGAATAACAGCGACTCTTTTCTGACTATTGTGGACCCATCATTTCGGAATATAAATGGCAGGTTAGGTGAGAGTGATATCAGAGGTAGTATGGACGTGATAAACTCTCGATAAACTTCTTAGCGGGATATATCTATTCAGAGGTCATACGGACATGATAGAGTGTAACCCAACTAATTGTGTTCTGGAAGTAGTTTTATAAGAATCGAGGTCCTCGCTATTTTCCTCTTTGAGCAGGAGAGATTAGGCATAGTACCTTTTCAGGAATTTGCCGTTGATAGGAGCCATTAACAGATCTCCGTTGGGCTGGGCTATCCTGTAGGCGCCGTTTAAGAACGTTGTCTCGATAACATAAGGGCCTTCCCATTTGGGCTGGAATTTGCCTTTACTTCTGTGAGTTAGGATCATCGGCCTTCTCACCGTTAGAACTAGCTCGCCGACTTTGAACACTCTTTCCTTTACTTTATGATTGAAAGCTTTGGAGATGCGTGCTTGGTAGAGCATGATGCGCTGCTGAGCTTGGAGGCATTTCTCGTCTAATCCTTCCAGCTCTTGGAGCCTCAACAGGTCATTCTTTTCTCGAGTCAGCTCACTAGTCACGGCTATTCGGAGCGACGGGATCTGGATTTCGATGGGAAGAACCGCCTCGCTCCCGTAGACTAGTAAAAAAGGGGTACAACCTGTTGGTGTCCGTACCGTTGTGCGGTATGCCCAGAGACATTCGCCCAGCTTCTCGTTCCAGTCTCTTTTGTTTGAAGAAACGAATTTCTTCAGGAGTTTGATAATGGTTTTGTTGAAGGCTTCCGCCAAACCATTAGCAGCTGGATAATATGCCGTAGAGGCAATATTATGTATCCGATTATTATCGCAAAACTGATGAAACGCTTGGCTGATGAACTGAGGTCCATTGTCGTGGATTATCCTTTGGGGAATCCCAAAGCGATAAATGACGTGGTGCTTGATGAAGCTGATTACGTCAGACGTCTTTACTTCAGCCAGAGGGATTGCTTCAGCCCATTTGGAAAAGTAATCTGTGATGGCCAGTATGAACCGGTGGCCTCTGGAGGAAGACGGGTGAATGGGCCCAACGATATCCATACCCCAGGCTTCGAAGGGCCAGGATGCAATCGTAGGATGTAGATATTCAGACGGTTGATGTATGAAGTCTGTATGGACCTGACAGGCCCTGCATCATTTTGCATAGCTGATCGCGTCTGTGATCATAGTGCGCCAGTAATAGCCCATTCTCCTGATGCGGTCCTGCAGCTTAGGACCGGGCTGATGCGCTCTGCATACGCCGTCGTGAGCTTCACGGATAATCTGCTGTGCCTCGGTGCCAGCGAGACATCTTAACAGCAGTCCGTCGTAGGTCCGGCGATACAGGTATTGTGAAGATGCATCGAAGAAGAAGCGTAACGATCGTCTCTTGACGAATACTGCTTCTTTGGGGTCCTCTGGCAAGATTTCGTATGCCACGAAATCTATGAAGGGACTCGTCCAATCTCTTGTAGGAGGATCGGCGTTTACAGCGTAGCTGCGTTCTAGGTGACAGCTGTTCTTCACACAGAATAAATCTCTGTTAAGAAGGATTACTGAATCTTGCCTTCTTATAGGGGTAGCTAAGTCCGTAGCTAGGCTGGCCAGGGCATCAGCTTCCAGATTCTGAGATCGAGGTACATGCTCTAGGAAGAACCCTTTGAACGTTGTGGCTATCTCGATTGTCGCTCGGTGGTAGGGGATGAGGTCTGGATTCCGGACTTCGTATATCCCCCTGACTTGGTTGACGATGAGCAGAGAATCACCGAAAGCTTCCAGGGTTTCTACCCCCAGCTCTTTAGCGACTTGGAGCCCGATTAGCAGAGCGTTGTATTCTGCCATATTGTTGGAGCAGGGCTCGCTAAGAGAATATGCTCGGTAGATGACGAGCTGATCCGGAGTAACTAGGACGACTTCCACTCCTGAAACAACGTTTCCCTTAGGACCGACTCTGGAGGCGCCATCGAAAAATAGTCGCCATACGTCACTTTCTTTTACAAAATTACATTCCGCAACTTCATCGGGGATGTCTTCGTATAGTTTGGAGGTCTCCGGGATTGGATGAGCTGCTAGGAAGTCGGCCAGTGGTTGGCCTTTGATGGACTTCTGTGGGACGTAGACTATGTCATATGTTGTCAGTAGCATTGCCCAAGTTGCGAGTTGGGAGTTAAGGGCACTTGGCTTGCGCATCAGCACCCGGAGAGGGTTGATCCTGGAGATGATATGAATAGTCTGGCCGGTGACGTAGTGTCGCGTCTTCTGGACAGCGAACAACAGAGCCAAGCATTCCTTCTCCACTGGGTTGTACCAGTGTTCGGCCCCGACCATCATCCTGCTGAGGTAGTAGATAGCCTGTTCATGACCCGCATCGTTCTTCTGGGCAAGGAGAGCTCCTAGCGAATGATCCATTGCCCGAACGTACAACAAGAAGGGTTTTTCCATGACGGAAGGCACCAGAACTGGTGGACTGGTTAGGCAGCGCTTGATATCCCCAAACGCTTGCTGACAGGTTTCGTCCCATATAAAGGACACACCTTTCTTCATGAGGTGAGAGAAGGGCTGACATCTCCCCGAGAGGTTGGATATGAATCGCCGGATGTAAGCCAGACGTCCTTGGAATCCCCTGAGTTCCCTCAGATTACGGGGCGGTCGCATCGCTACGATCGCCTGGACTTTGTCAGGGTCTACTTCGATGCCTTTGGCGGTAATGACAAATCCCAGGAATTTGCCACTGGATACCCCTAGAAAGGACTTTGTAGGGTTCATCTTGAGTTGATGCTGGCGTATTAACTCGAATACCGCCCTCAGGTCTCGAACGTGATCACCTTTGAGGCGGCTCTTGACAGCTATGTCGTCCACGTAACATTCCACTGTTTTGCGTAACTGCTCACAGAATATGTTACTCATAGCTCGTTGGTATGTAGCCCCGGCGTTCTTTAATCCGAAGGGCATGACCGTATAGCAATATACCCCCAGTGGTGTCCGGAAGGCAGTGTGCTTTTCGTCTTCCGGATGCATCTTGATCTGATTGTATCCCGAGAACCCGTCCATAAAAGACATACGCTCAAAGCCGCAGGTGTTATCGATCATGATGTCCGTGATGGGAAGAGGGAATTCATCTTTGGGGCAGGCCGCATTCAGATCTCGGTAGTCGATGCAGATACGTACCTTCCTATTTTTCTTCATGACTGGGACAACGTTGGCGACCCAGTCGGGATGTTGTTCTTCCCGGATGAAACCGCAGGTTATCAGCTTTTTGACTTCGTCCTCGATGGCGTCCATCATATCCGGGCGAAACCGACGTTGGTGTTGTTTTACTGGCTTCGAATCGGTCGAAATATTGAGCTTATGAGTAGCTACCCTCGGGTCTAGGCCTGGCATGTCCTCATAGCCCCAGGCAAAGACGTCGACATATTCCTTTATCAGTTGTATGATCTCTTCCTTTTCAACTGGAGGAAGATTATTACTGACAAATATTGGCTTTGGTGAGAGCTCACCCCCAACATTGACTTGGATAACTTTGTCCTTGGTGGGGGGTTCTCTCTGCTCGAAGTAGAATTCCCACTGTGTATCCATTTGCTGAGCCCAGGGGTCATTCTCGAACGGCTCTGCATCCTGTTCCTCGATTTCTGAGGGGCTTGTCATCACCATATTCACTGATCGTATTAGTTTGAGAGTATCAGGTAAGTCGGAGGACGACGAACTGCTCTGGGAAGATGGAAAGGGGTCCTCATCTGGCTTGGAAGTTGCGAGGGAGGTGCCATACCCCAACCCGAGACGAGTCTGTCGATAGCGGGGGTCGCCGTGCGGCGGCGTCCGTCTGCCTCTTCCGTAGTTGAGGCCTGGCTTCCGCTTCAAGTCGTAGCCCATATTTTGCATGATCCTCTGCGCTTGCGGGCTGTATTGGCGAACCTGCACTTTCCCGGTATCGTCATCGAACGGATCTTCCTGGACAGTCGATCGATTCCGCATGCGACCAAAGATTATTGAATGCTGACTGCGGCGGGTAGGCGGGATAATGAAGATAGAATCCTCATGTGGCCCATATGCTGTGACGACATTGGATGGTGACGTTATTTCCCAGATATACGGACGGTAGGAGTTTATAGCTTTTAAGAACTTTTGAGCCATTGGTTCTACCTTGTCATGTGGAGTGGGTTTATGTTTCGGAATCTGAGTACCGATGTACCGGAAAAGAGGATGTTTATTATTATCTGGAACTCCGTTCCTGGCGGCATTTACATCAGTCGGCTGCTGGTTGCGCCGAAGGTTGATGACTATGGGTGGAGGCTTCCGGTTCAAAGTGGTTACTAGAGGATCACCCCCTTCTCCTGACTTGGCCTTTCTTAGGTGGACAGCCGTAGGTTCTATGGCTTTTGGACGATCGGTTCATCCTTTCACTCTGATTGACAGTGGTAGTGTGGCAGAGGGCTCTTCGGGTTCCCGGTGGGATTCCTTCTTCGCCTCTCCTGGCACTTCTTCCGTGTGGTCATGGGAAAACAATACGGCATCGGAATAGTAGGATTCTACTCCTTTAAACGAGTTTAGGTCAGCCACCTCCGTTTATACGGTTCCTTGTGCGTCTACATATTTAAAGCATTGATGTAGGGTTGAGGGAACGATGTTGTGGTCGTGGATCCATGGTCTTCCTAGCAAAATGTTATAGGATACCTCTGCATCGATGACGTAACATGTGGCCACTGGCCTAAGGTTGCCGATCTGGACTCTCAAGCGAATCTTCCCTAATGGTTTACTTCTTTCGGCGTTGAAACCCACGATTGTAGTGGTAGTGTAAGCCAGCTCACTGGTAGGATTTCTCAGTAGCCCGAGTAGACTGTGAGGGATGATGCTGATCGACGATCCCGGATCTATGTGAATCCGGTCGACCTCCATGGAACTGACGTACCCGGTGTAATAGAGGGGCCTGTCATGTCTATTATGTTTTAATAGCATGTCGTCTTGAGTGAAAGTGATATTCGGGACCACCTCCATCACGCTGTGGCATTGAGGACATGCCACTGGTTCCTCGTCGGGGTACTTGAGCTGGGACAAGTATACATCCGCCTGCATCAGTGCTTCACTCAGGGCTAGACGAGTGTCAGAGGAGAGCCTGAGTAGCTCGAAGATGGACAACCTGGCTGGCGTATTGGCCAGTTGGGCCAGGATGTCAAATTTGTACGGCTTCTCTAAACCTTTGCTCAGAATATTTTTTACAGGTTTGTCGAAGCATACTTCTTTCTGTTTTGCCTTTTTCGCCGGAGTAGGTTTCGCAGAGATGATGCTTGGCACGACGGGATCTTGCTCTGACAGTTTGGTAGCTGGAGCGTCGGCCGGCGCACCTTCCTGATTTGCTCCGTCATTGTCGAGGTAGGCCCTCCCTGAACGGGTTACGACAAGTACCTTGTCTCCGTCTGATGTAGAAGAAGTTGTGACCATGTAGCATGATCTATATTTGGGATTCTTCTTGGGGGTAGCCCTGGTTGCCTTGGTCTCTTTTTCAAGATCTGAGACCAAATCTTGATGAACCCACATAATCTCGCCCCGCCGGGTAGTTAGGGGCACCAAGTTGTGATCTTGACCCCTAGCAGGGAGAAGGTTAACGATGCTCATCGTTCCCCGGGAGATAGGTGTAACACCATCAGGGACCTTTTGGGGAGGCAAATTGCCAAACTGCAGAGAGATCATGTTGGCCGTGACCGTTTTCTCGGTGTTGTACAGAGTGATGGCCTTAGCATCGATCAACCCCTGGATCTTCCTTTTTAGTACATAGCACGCCTTTGTCGGGTGGTGTACGTATCTGTGGAAGACGCAGTATTTTGGGTCGTCAGTATTGCCGACCTCCTGGGGCCGCCTTAGCTCTGGGAGGGTGATCTTGCCACTTTTGACGAGACATTCGAAGATACTTGGGATATCGTCATCGTCGAAAGAGTAGACTTCGACGGGCCTAGGAGCCCCCGGTTTTGCTTGGACGGTTGTCGCAATCTTTGGCCTGGCCGTGTTGATTGCCAGGGCTTCCTTCCCTTTGGGACCACGATGATGGTAGCTGCCAGGGGATGACCTCTTGCCTCTGTCAGAGGCGGAGATCATGATGCCATTGTCGCGCGCCTTGCGACTGTTGTCTTCGGCGGCTACTGCCGAGAGGATGAACGAGGGCCAATCATGGAACTAATATGGTCCTGTGAACACTGAAACCACAGAAAGGAGGTTCTTCCTGCAAATGTCCACCAATGCTGAGTCTGGAACTCCTGGAGGCATCTGTAAGGTGGCCTGACGAAAGCGTTCGATGAAGATACGAACGTCTTCCTTTTTCTTCTGCTTGACTTCGATGAGAGAGGACATAGACATGTCCATTCCTCCCTCGTAGAATCGTGTGAAGAATAGAGCTTTGAAATCCTCGAAGGAAGTAATGCAGTTGTCCGCCAAGCTACGGTACCACTGATAGGCTACTCCTGAGAGGCAGCCTTTGAACACCCGAGTGAGGAGGGCATCGTTCCCTTGTAGCAGCACCGTCATCATACTGAAATAGTTCATGTATTGGCTTGGTGATGTTTTTCCCTCGAACAGAGCCATCGCCTGAGGTTTGTATTTTGGAGGAAAAGGGACCTCTTCCCAGATAGCTGGGTATGGCTGGTTGATTCCCAGTTTCTTGAGCTGATCTTTGTGCTTCAAGGCATCGAACTGCGCTTTCAACTCCCGTACTGCCTGCATCGGATTTTCCGTTGGAAGCGGAGGAACTGCTGACTCTTGATCTAGAGCAGGTTCTTGGCTTGGGCTAGATGGTGGCAAGTCCACCCCCACACATTCCTGAGTTGGCGGGACCGATGCTTGAGCCATGGCAGTTGCGTGCTGAGTTAGAATCATCTGGTGCATATTCTCCATTACGGATTGCATTTGTTTCAGCGACGTCTCTAGGACAATGATGCGTTGTTCTGCGTCTCCTGATGGCGACGCTTCCTCGCGTTCGTCTTCGATGGAGTAAGCTCCCATTTCTCTGGGCGTCGTCGAAGGGTAAGTATAGGTCGCTGCAGAAGTCGACTCTATACTCTCGGCATCTGATCTGGGAGATTGGCGACCCCCAGCGTCGGAATCAGACGAGTACGGAGCTGGTTGCTGTGACCTTGCACGGGTGTTTTGGAATACCCCAGCTTCAGCGTTCCTGAGGAGGTCTTCGAATCTTCTCTGGCTCGGAGGTCCAGAGGGAAGACGCCTTGAGCTCGACCCTCTTCTAGGTATGCGTGAAGCCATGTTCACGGACGCATACGCGTGCTCTTCTTCCGGGAAAGATTGAGAGTAGTTCAATCGGTCGAAGACCGATCGTTTTGCTTTAGAACAGTAGCAGTCAATCACAATCTTATGACCATTACAACATTGTTCCCTAGGGGGCGTAATAGACATGTTGGAAGGTCCCCTCTCCTTACGCTTCTGGATTTAGGCAATCGCGTAGGTCAGGAGTAGCAACTTGAGCTTGTTTTGCGCAGTGGGACTTACCCTGGCATGATTTGGAGATTTGCTCAGACAGGCATAAAGCTGAAGAGGTGTTCAGTCGACCGTCGTCTTCCCGCGTAATCCGGAGGATAGGCAGATTGCTTCTTCGCTGGCGTAACGGCCGAGGAGTTGAGTACTCGCCTGCTTGCTTCCTCTTGTGGAGATCACAGCGCTCATCTGGTTCATCGTAGAGGTCAGATGTCGTCTTGCGCGTGGAGCGTGATCTGTTCTTCCGATTTGGCATTGAGGCACCGTCGAAAGTTTTGTCTGTACCGCACGTAGCGAGAGACTGATTTTTGCGCGTATAGCGCAGTGGATACTCCTGGGTTAGCGCTGAGGCTTTGCCAGAAGCTTTGTCTGTACCGCGCGTAGCGAGAGACTGATTTCTGCGCGTATAGAGCAGTGGATACTCCTGGATTAGCGCTGAGGCTTTTCCAGGAGCTTGGTCTGTACCGCGCGTAGCGGGAGACTGATTTTTGCGCGTATAGCGCAGTGGATACTCCTGGGTTAGCGCTGAGGCTTTACCAGAAGTTTTGTCTGTACAGCGCGTAGCGGGAGACTGAATTTTACGTGCGGGGCACGGAGGGAGCGATGCTACCACCTCATTGGTCGGAGAGATCAGAGAGATCGGAGAGTCCACAGGAACAGGGGAGGATGTCTTAGGCATCCAGACTTTGCGTAGCTTCCTGTTGTCTTGGACGGAGAGAGAGTGAGAGCTATCCCCAGTCCGAAGCATGTCTTCATAGGCAGACTGGTCGAAATGAACGACCAGTGTCTTCTTTACGGTTCCTATAGATACCGTATCGTGTTGAGCAATTACTTCCTCGTCAGAAGAGAAAGATTTCCCCAGCAGAGTCGCCATCTTGTTTGTGGTATTAAACGAAAGAATAGAGATGTATTCAGTATGGGGTTTATACAGAACCCGCCTTCTTTGGTTTACAAACAAACTTGTACAAATTTGATCCTATGCGAGGATGTGGGAGTACAATTTATTTAATCTGGGTAAAAATTGCTATAGGTGTCTGATCTGCGGTCGATCACTTTAGCCCTTGGACTACACGATATTGAAGAAGTACCGTGGAAGACAGGATGCAGCTCCGGAGGTTGCGAAGGAGGGTGGATGCGCGATGCTGAAGGTCGTCGCTCCCTATTCCTTGCCTGAGCTCTGTATTCTTCTCTCTCTCTCTATCTCTCCCTCTTGATCTCCGGTCCGGTAACCTTGTTCGATCCTTCTTTCAAAGTTTTGACCTTTTATCTGATATTGGTATTCTTGACCCAATTTTTCGACCTTGTTCCCCATTGACAGGGGCCTCTATTTATAGAGTCTTTGGTGACAGTGACCACTCCGTTGGTATAGCAACCGAGGAGTTGACAGTAGAGCACCCTTTTACACAATGGTTAAAGTAACCAATGCCTGCGTAATAATGACCTTTTAAGTGAGCAAGTGACGCACGTCCAACTAAGGAGACGAAACGCGTATATCTGCTGCGGAGATCACGGCGTAGAAGCCACGTAGGTAGGTATCCCTTGTGTAGAAGAGGTTGGCGTAGAAGCCAAATGTCTGTCACCTTGGCGTAGAAGCCAAATAGGCATAAAAGCCGAACAGGCGTAGAAGCTGAATAGGCGTGGAAGCCGAGTAGTCGTAGAGACTGAGTGGGCGTGGAAGCCGAGCAGGCATAGAAGCCGAATAGGCATAGAAGCCAAGTAGGCGTGAAAGCCGAGTAGTCGTAGAGACTGAGTGGGCGTGGAAGACGAGCAGGCATAGAAGCCGAATAGGCATAGAAGCCGAGTAGGCGTGGAAGTCGAGTAGTCGTAGAGACTGAGTGGGCGTGGAAGCCGTAGGAGCACAGATCCTGAATGGGCGTAGAAGCCGCTGCGTACCGTGCCAGGGTGCTGATGTGGACGTCTTTAGCCGAAATTACGGCTTTTGGAGATCAAATCTTTTACTGAGATTTGCCATCATCCTGTGCATTAAATGCGGAGATGTGCCTTGAGGGGAAACTGTCACCACTCTGTTCGTTTTGACGGAGGGACGTGTCTTGAGGGGAAACTGTCACCACTCTGTGCGTTTTGACGCAGAGACATGCCTCGAGCCCTGTACGAAGTGCAGCTTTTGACGTGGCAGGCGGTTTGTCTTCTGTGGAGCGTAAAACAGCCCATGTTTGCCTGTGTAAAACAAGGCAGCGCATTCCCTTTGTACTTGAAAGAGCGGTTTACGCCGGGGGATTTTAGTAAGCGCCGGTTTGGTGATATTTTAACCAAATCCTCGGCATTAAATGCCGAGATCCGCCATCATTACCGTGGGGCGTGTCCCGAGTGGTCTGCGATCGTTTCCAGCCGTCGTCTGGGTAGCCGTGCAGCACTTTCTGTCAGGAGTCAGAGGCCAATTTTTGTACGACTGGACAGTTTTTTTTATGGAAGACGAAGCGTTCCTTGTACGCTTTAATGCTGCTTTTGAGAGCGGCTGGGTTTTTTATGCCATGGAGGCGATGAAGAACCCTGTTTTACGCTGGATGGCTCTGAAGGCCTCTGTTTACGCTGCTCTGTATCAAGACGCTGCGTAGATCTTCCAAGCGTATTTTTTATGCTTCTACAACGGCCGAGGAGTTGAGTACTCTGCTACTTGCTTCCCCTTGCGGAAATCACGGCGCTTATCTTGCTCTCCGTAGAGGTCAGATATTGTCTTGCGCATGGAGCGTAATTTGTACTTCCGATTTGGCGCTGAGGTATCATTAGAAGTTTGGTCTGTATCGCGCGTAGCGGGAGACTGGTTTCTACGCGTAGAGCGCAGTGGATACTTCTGGGTCAGCGCTGAGGCTTTGCCCAAAGTTTTGTCTGTACCGCGCGTAGCGGAAGACTGGTTCCTACGCGTAGAGGGCAGTGGATACTTCTGGGTCAGCGCTGAGGATTTGCCCAAAGTTTTGTCTGTACCGCGCGTAGCGGGAGACTGAATTTTACGTGCAGGGCACGGATGGAGCAATTCTACAACCTCATTGGTCGGAGAGGTCAGAGAGATCGGAGAGTCCACAGGAACGGTAAAGGATGTCTTGGGCATCCAGACCTTGCGCAGCTTCCTGTTCTCTTGGACGGAGAGTTGGTGAGAGCTTCCCCCGGTTCGAAGCATGTCTTCGTATGCAGACTGGTCGAATTGGACGACTAGTGTCTTCTTCACGGTTCCTATAGATACCGCGTCGTGTTGAGCAATTGCTTCCTCGTCAGAAGGGAAAGATGTCCCCAGTAGAGTCGCCATCTTGTTTGCGGTATTAAACGAAAGAATAAAAAATGTATTCAATGTGGGGTTTATACGGGACCCGCCTTCTTTGGTTTACAAACAAACTTGTATAATTTGATCCTATACGAGGATATGGGAGTACAATTTATTTAATCTGGGTAAATATTGCTATAGGTGTCTGATCTGCCGTCGATCACTTTAGCCCTTGGACCACACGATGTTGAAGAAGTGCCGTAGAAGACAGGAAGCAGCGTCGAAGGTTGCAGCAGAGGGTGGATGCACGATGCCAAGGTCGTCGATCCCTACTCTTTGCCTGAGCTCCGGATGCTCTCTCTCTCTCTCTCTCTCTCTGGAGGTTTTTAGACCAATTTCTTCGACCTTTTTCCTCATTGATAGAGGTCTCTATTTATAGAGTTTTAGTGACAGTGACCACTCTATTGGTGTAAAAACCGAGGAGTGGAAAGTACAGCACCCTTTTACACAACGGTTAAAGTAACCAATGCCTGCGTATAGATGATCCTTTAAAGAGCGTGTGACGCGGGTTCAACTAAGGGACACAACGCGTATAATCGCTACGAAGATCACGGCGTAGAAGCCACGTAGGTAGGTACCCATTGTGTAGAAGAGGTTGGCATAGCAGCCAAATGTCTGTCACCATAGCATAGAAGCCAAATAGTTATCAAACCGGCATAGAAGCCGAACAGGCGTAGAAGCTGAGCGGTCGTAGAGGCCGAGTAGGCGTAGAAGCCGATTGGTCGTAGAGGACGAGTAGGCGTAGAAGACGAGTGGTCGTAGAGGCCGAGTAGGAGTAGAGGCCGAATGAGCACAAACGCTGGAAGGGCGTAGAAGCCGTCGCGTACCGTGCCACAGTGCTGATGTGGACGTTTTAGCCGAAATCACGACTTTTAAAGATATAATCAAATCTCTTGCATTAAATGTCGAGATTTGCCACCATCCTGTGTATTAAATGTGGAGGCGTATTTTTGAAGGTCTGCAACCCCTTCAGCGCATCAGTCGCAGAGACGTGCCTCGAAAAACTGTCACCGCTCTGTGCACTGGACGAAGGGACGTGCCTCGAACCCCGTACGGAGTACAGCTTTTGGCGTGGCTGGCGGTTTATCTTCTGCAGAACGTAAACAACTCACATTTTGCCTGTGTAAAAACAAGGCAGCGTATCCCTCCGTGCTTGTAAAAGCAGTTTATGCAAAGGGGATGGCAGTTTTTGACAGCCTGGGTTGCAGTGCTGTGCCATCATTATAGCCGTCGCTTGGGTATTCGAGCCGTATCCCTTTGTCAGAAATCCAGACGTCAGGTTCATTGTAGGCTCTGACAGGTTCATTGCAGGGTCTGACAGGTTCATTCGGAGAATACGAAGCATCTCTTGTATACCTCAATGCTGCGTTTGAAAGAGGATGAGTTTTTACGCCCTGGAGGCGATGAAGCACTCTTTTTACGCTGAAGCGGCTTGGACATACTGCCTTACGCGGATGGTCATTCGAGCTTTTCATATTTCACGCTGCGTTATAGCGAAGACAGCTCCGTTGCACGCTTTAGGGCTCTGAAGGCCTCTGCTTACGTTGCTCTGCACCAATATGCCGCGTATAGTCATCCGGCGTATTTTTCATGCTTCTATACTGGTAGCTGTTGTTGTAAGCAAACTCTACCAAATGGAGATGGTTCTCCCAAGAACCCCTGAAATCTAGTACACAAGTGTGTAATATATCCTCGAGAGTCTGAATAGTCCTCTCTAACTGTCTATTTGTCTGGGGATGATATGCAGTACTGAACTTGAGCTGAGTGCCCAAACTCGCCTGCAAACTCCTCCTAAAATGAGAAGTAAAACGATAATCCCGATCCGAGACTATGCTAATAGGAACTCCATGTATCCTAACGATCTTCCTCACATACATCTCTGTCGGCTTCTCCATAGACAAACCCACCTTAAAAGGCAAAAAGTGGGCTGACTTGGTCAACCTATCAACGATGACTAAAATTGCGTCTTTTCTACTTGGAGATCATGGAAGTCCGGACACAAAATCTATAGTAATGTAGTACCACTTCTACTCAGGAATGGGTAATGGATAAAGTAAACCTCCTGGCCTCTGCCTCTCAGCTTTCACCTGCTGGTACACTAAGCTTCTAGATACAAACTGTGCCACTTCCCTCTTCATGCCATACCACCACATACTCTCTTGCATATCCCGATACATCTTGTTGGCACTTGGATGTATGGAATACTGAGAGGGATGTTCTTCCTGTAATTCCTCCTCAAGCAGCTCCCCACTTGGTACACACAAACTAACTCCATGCCGCAAAGAAGCATCCTCAGTAATAGTGAACTCATCCTCCAGTCCTGCTCTCACCTGAGCTCTGATGCTCATCAAAGATACATCCTTATACTGGACTGCCTTGATCATGTCCATCAACTTTGATTGTATCTGCAATCCCCATATCTGCATAGCCAAACCAGGAAGTATCATCTCAATGCCCAAGCTCTCCAAGTTCTCCAACACATATCGATCCTGCGTCAAAAATATAGCTACCGGATACCTGCTCAAGGCATTAGCAACTACATTAGCTTTTCTAGGTTGATACTGCAAAGATATATCAAAATCCTTCATCAATTCCAACCACCGATGCTACCTCATGTTCAACTCCTTCTGTGTAAAAACGTACTTCAAGCTCTTGTGGTCTGTGAAGATCTTCACATGCTCTCTGTACAAATAGTGTTTCCATAACTTCAGGACAAAGATGACTGCTGGCAACTCCAAATCATGGGTAGGATAGTTCTTCTCATGAGGACGTAATTGCCTGGATGCATAGGCAATCACTTTCTCATTCTGCTGAAGAACACAACCCAAAACTTCCCCGATGTATCGCTATAAATTGTGAAACCTCCAAACCCTGATGGCAACGTCAAAATAGGTGCAAACGTCAATCTCTTCTTCAATTCCTCAAAAGCAGCCTGGCAATCCTCCGTCCAAAAAACTCTACATTCTTCCTGGTGAGTCTGGTTATCGGCTCGGCAATCCTCAAAAAATCTTGCACAAACTTCCTGTAGTAGCCTGCCAATCCCAAGAAACTCCTGATCTCTGCTAGCGAACTCGGGGTCTTCCAAGACTCCACTGCTACGATCTTCTTCGGATCTACTAAAATACAATCACCAATCAGAACATTCCCCAAGAACTCTACCTTGTCCAGGAAGAACTCACACTTGGACAACTTTCCATACAACTTCTCCTTCCTCAACCCATCTAACATATTCCGCAAATGCTCTCGTGCTCCTCTAGTGTCTTTGAGTATATGAGTATGTCGTCGATGAACACTACCACAAATTTGTCAAGGTACGGATGTAACACCTTATCCATCAAGGTCATAAATATCGCCAGTGTATTAGTCAACCCAAACGACATCACCATAAACTCGTACTGACTATACCGAGTTCTAAAAGCTGTCTTAGGTATGTAATCCGGCTTCACTTTCACTTGGTGGTAGGCTGATCTCAAATCTATCTTATAAAACAACTTGGCACCACTCAACTGATCGAACAGATCATCAATCCATGGCAAAGGGTACTTATTCTTGATAGTGAGATTATTCAATGCCTTGTAATCAATGCACATGCACACTGATCCATTCTTCTTCAGTACAAACAATACCGGGGCTCCCTATGGTGAAGAACTCGATCTGATAAACCCCTTATCCTATAATTCGACCACCTGCTTCTTCAGCTCGACCAGCTCGCTGTTGTTTACTCTATAGACATGTTACAAAATTAGTTTTGCACCTGGCATCAAGTCTATAGAGAATTCAACATCTCGATATAGCGGCAATCCTGATAATTCCTCAGGAAACACATCCAAGAACTCTGCTATCAACGGATACGAAAACTCCTTGTCTTCCACCATAGCTCCACAAATAATGCCTTCTTCCTGCTCTACAACTCCTCTAGGAAACTCGAACTCTAGCTCTCCTGGTGGACCAAACAAAACTATACCTCTTCTATAATCGATACTAGCATGGTGCCTACTCAACCAATCCATCTCAAGTATAATGTCATAGCTCGGAAGTGGCATTACAAGTAGACACACACTCAACTCCCAGCCTCCTAGAGTAACTCGCCGATCCTTGCAAATATTATTAACCAGGATAATGCCTCCCCCGATCATGATCTTGTAAGTCCTAAGCAAAGACTCAGCTACCAAACCATGCTTCAGAGCAAAAGAAACAGATATAAAACTATGGGAAGCACCACTATCAAATAAAGCTAAAGCTGGAATGGAAGCAAAAAGAATAGAACCTGCAATGATATCTCCAGTGGGCTCATCCTCCTCGACGATCATAGCAAATGCTCGTCCCTGACTTACACTTCCCTGCTGCTGATGCTAGACATAATGGTGTTGCTGGGTCAGAAGCGGTCCCCTCGGATGTACTGTAGGTGGTCTCGCTTTTGTCCTCGGAGTTGAAGCTGCTCCCGGAATTGCACGACGAGGATTGGAAGGACCCGCCCTTAGCTGATGCTCTTCAGAACCACAATACAAATAAACTCCCAACATTTTTCTGCGAACTTCCCAGTTGTGGCCGGGCTTCTTACAGAAGTAGTAGAGAGATTGCTATAACTGTCTCTGCTGCTGTGGTTCCTGGTGAAAATGGTGCCCTAGCTAGAGTCTGGTGTTGCTGCGGCTGATGGAAAGGTATAGACTGGAAATAAGGATGCTTGGCAGATACTGCACTATTGTTGGCCACCAGAAAAAAATTACGGTCGCTCTTGGGCTTTAAACCCAACTTCCCCTCAACCTTGCGTGCTACCGCAAGTATCTCAGAGTATGTCTCATGAAAAGAGGGAATAAGGATCTTCACTTCCCTGTTTAGACCCTCACGGAAATGAATAGCCCGAACCTCTGGCTCTCTCACCAAATACTCTGCAAATTGGCTCAGCCTGCCGAACTCCGCAGCGTACTCCTCCACAGACATACTCCCCTAAATGAGGCTCTCAAACTACCTCCACAAGTCTAGCCTGTCTGTCCAAGCGAAGAACTTCTTCTTGAAGAGAACCTTGAATACCTCCCAAGACTGTCCCGAGTCAACAAGAATCAGCTCATTCCTGAACCAAGTGCAGGTGACATCGAACAGTTGAAGTCCTACCGCCTCAACCTTCAGATCCTCAGAAAGATGGGACACCCTCATAAGATGCTCAATGTCATCGAGCCAATCATTAACATAGATGATGCCCTCCGTCCCCTTGAAGACCCTAGGCTCTAGCTTCTTGAAGTCCTGAATATTACCTGGCCGAACTTGAACAACCTATGGAGCAACCTGCTACTGGACCAAAACTGACACGCCCCAGTCCTAAATTATCGAGGGACTAGACACGTGGCAATGGCCAACAACACACTCTAATGGGCAAAACCCAATTTAATGGACCCATCAAGATGTACTTAAGTTGTAATACAAAAATATGGTCTAAATAACAGGTCATAATCTAATCTCATCCATAGAAGATAAATATGATCAATAACAACAAAATAAAATATAACCATCACCAAGTCTCCATAAAGTAAATCGGAGAACAACCCGATAATAAGTCTAATACAATGGTTCAAAAGACAAGAAATAAAAGAGTCTAATAATGACAAATATTGAGTATAGATGAAACAAATACTCAAAAGAAATCCTCGACGATAATCTCGTCCTCGGGGATCGGTTCAGCTCCAGTGTCTGCTCCTGCTCCTGCTCCTGCTCCATATACTTCGGAATAGAACTCATCTACTAAACCTGGGGACATAATCCGGATCCAGGTCCTCAGGGGACATAGCAAGGTACAAAATAACTCAACCCAAATAAATACAGTGCAATAATTAATGAAACAATAGGGTAAACTATATAACCATCTAAGTGAAATGCAAGATGAGAGCATCACTAAAACTCAGGCTGAGACCACTACAAGCTCGGTGTCGGGGAGCCGGTAGCGGTAATATCACGTAATGGGTCAAGCTCGGGTTTAGAGTCTTGAGCACCACATTAATAAGGGTTTATATATATAATCATCCTGTAGCCTGTGTGTCTCTCCCCACCCAATGTAATCACACGTCTCATGTCCACGACGTCTCATGTCCATGTCACGCAAGATCATATCTAATGCAGCAAGTCATAATGATATCTAAGCATGTATATAGTATATGTCACGAAACCTGTATCCTGTACAGAATTACCATGAATATCTCAGGAAGATTCTGTCTCATGAACAGTGTTAAGTGTCCTATGGTATGACGTACTTGATAATGCAAGCACGAGAATGTATAGGGTCTCGATATCCAGGTCTAGGTGACGTTACACAACTCTGCGTACGGTGTTGACACACAAATATTATTCGGACGTTAAGTAATGTTATATGGTCCTAGGTTGAACAGATACAATATATAAATAAATCAAGAAATATTATGTAACAAGAACTGCAAGGTTGGCAAGGTACAATTGCCTGGGGTTTGGATACCAAAAGCTGCTCCAGTAGCCGCGGGATCTGCAAGTACTCCTCCTGTTGCTGAAATGAATACTACCATCAGGTTCAGAAGATATCAAATAACTATAATTGCCTGTCCTTGAGTCCAATTTGGAAACAGGGGCAAAAGTGACAGTTTTTGGTCAAAGCGGGGTCCACTGGTGGCCCGATTCGCACCAAAAAATGTGTCAGAGATAATATTCTCTAAATTCGTCAAACTTAGTGTCCACAAGTCCATAATGACGATACGAACCCAACGGAATGTCTAGAACTGGATTTCGATGAGCCGATCACAAAATCGTCCGTCTAGTAGAGCCGTGGGGCCCACGATACGCGATTTTGTCAACGTTCTCAGAATCGAACTAAACTTGGGTCACAGGACCAGCGTATTGCTACGAGTCCGATGGCGCAAGTTTCATTTTGATACGACGTATGCACATAAAGTTACTATAAGTTCCAGGACAGGGCCGATATGGGGTGTTGTCGACGGATACGCGTTGATTTTGGTGTGCACGCACATCCAAATCAACTTCCACGAATTCCCACAAGTCCGTATTAACGGTGCGCACCTTTCGGTGCAGTCCTCACATGACCAAGTTATCCCGTTTAGCGGGGCACACCCAGTTCCGAGGAAAAATAGGGTCTTTATTTTTTTGATTTCGTGTCGCAGTTTGCGCTCGCCACAGGATGCGATACACCAAACAAATTGTACAGGCATCGAGAGGGTCATGCAGTCTACGCGTTACAGCAGACGAAACAAGAAATGGGGCAGCGAGGAGAGAGAAACAGTCACCTGAACAGGTCGTCGAAGATGACAGAAATCACGTTCTCACGGGGTGGTATGACACTCGGCCGGCGGGGCTTGCTGGCGGCGGCGGAGGTGACTGCTGGTCTCGGTGGTGGGGTCGTCGAGGCTCGTCGGAGAGGGATGGCCAGCTGCGGGGTCGTTGAGGCTCGGGGCGGAGAGGGATGGTGGAGATGGTTGTTGGAGGAGGCGCAGGGGGAAACTCAGCGGGGAGGAGAAAGGAGGTACGGCAAGGTGGAGGCGGGTTAGAGCTGTGGCGGAGGGTCTCGGGCGGATGCGGAGTTGGAGGTAAGATATTGTGGTAGAGGAATTGGCAGACGACAGTGGTGGGGTGAGGGTTTAAATAGGTCGAAGGTGGCCGTTCCGGGGAGGGGAGGTGAAGGGGAAGAGGCGGCAGCGGCGGCTCTGAAACGTCCGGCGGCAGCGAGGAGGCGTCGACAGCAGGAAAATGGCCGGCGGAAGTCGAGCTGGGCGGCGATCGGGATTCGAGGAGTTAGGGATTTACTGTAGCGGGCGGGTAGGCAGGTCGGGTCGGGTCGGGTCGGGTTTTATAATCGGATTCGACCTGATCCGATAGGTACTAGGTTCGGGTCAGGTCAGTGGGTCGGGTCGGATAACGGGTCCGGATCCGACCCAATAAGGATTGGGTCCGGTTCAGGAATTGGGTCAGTTTAGGTTGGTTCGTTCAGGGTTTAAAATAAACCGGGTTTATTTTGGTTTAATAAATAACTTAGTTTTTAGGTCTTTAAAAATGGTTATGGGGTCTAATAAATTTCGGGAAAATTACCCTATGTCTAATATTTTATTTTACAACCAAAAATATTATTTTCATAATATTTTAATTTTTAATAAAAACATTTAAAATTATTTATAACCAGAATACCTTAATTTTAATTAGTTAAAATTCCAGAAAAATTCTGAAAATTTGTTTTTATAATCCTAAAAAAATCTGGGGGTTTATAATCTACCCCCCTTAAGAGGATTGCATCCTCGCAATCAAAGAAATAATCAGTCAGAAGAGATGACATGGTTGTAAGCATTGTTCGAAGCATGACTTAATCAAGAATCATGATCAAGGAGAATCAAAGGATGAGGGTTAAGCAAAACACCTAGGGAAGGAATAAAGTATTTTCCTAGAGAAAAATAAAAGTTTGGTAATTCAAGAGTGAAGGAAAATCTGGTTAGAGGAAAGAAAACTTCAGTTTTTAGAAAAATAGGTTTATCAATTATTAACAAGTTCAAATACTAAGTTTATAGCTAAGGTCACGAACTAACAGGCACGAGCTAAAGCATTACTAGGAATAACATCAATGAATAACTTACGCATACTTGCTACTCCACGAGTCTATGTGTCTTCCAAGGTCATCGCAAAAGCCTGTCCGCGTCCTTGTGGTAGATTCCTCTGCTGCTGCTAGGCCTGTTGGAAGAGTGCTACTTGTGGTGCCAAGGGTGGCCTCGACTGATATTCTTCCGGAGCTGATAATATGACTCCTTTAATTTCCGTTTATGTTGCCCTTAATGTTGGAAAGGCTGGCCTTGGTAGAGCTTGTTGGTTTGCCATTGGTGCTCCTTCTCGACGCTCAAGGCATTCCTTCACTAAATACTGACTGGATCCGCAAGCTAAATATAATCCTATTTTGCGTATGCATTCGTTCTCAATATGGCCTCGCTTGCGACAATATTGACAGATAGGTAGTACCTGCGGAGATGCTCCGGGTGGATGGTGCATGTGATTTCTCTTTGCAGCTTCTTTCTGTGGTGCTATGGCTGGTGCTGATGTGGCTAGTTGATGAATCATCAATGCTTTCTCTCGATGTTCAGGGCAATCCCTTACCGAATGTTGTTTGGATCCGCAAGCTTGACATAATCCCAATATGGGTCGGCATTCTTTAGCGAGATGGCCTACTTTACGACAGTAGTGACAAGTAGGAAGGACTAGTGCTATTGGTATAGATGCTCTCTGTGGTGGATTCATCTGTGGCCGCTTTGCAGCTCTTTCCTGTTGTGCTTGGTCTAGTACTAATGCATGCGGCCGCTTCTGCCTGGACTCTATCCTTGTGATGCACTCCATGGGTCGTGCTGCAGCAAGAACGTCCGGTACAACGAAGCTGATTAACTTCCGTAGCTCAGAGCTATGTCTGTAAATGAACTCCTCCGTTTGGCTTTGTTGGGCTTCTTCATGAACCTTATGATAAGCTTGCATCATAGCATAGTACATTTGAAACATTTGTTGCCCGTCCATAGCTTGCCCTTATGGGAATACGGGCATTAGTGGAGTAAACTGCAGCGGTGGTGCGATGTTATCATGTCGGAACCTTGAGGTATGCTGATTGGCTTGACTGCTTTGGTGAGTGGAGGGATCTCCACTCAATGGCGTCACTCCATATTCTTTGTGGGTGACTACAGCACCTTGCGGTGATCCTGCAGGAGCTCGTCGTTTGCTCGTGGATCCATTACTCTGCATCTAAAATATACTATAAGAGGTGCACAGAGAAATCAAGGTAGGATGCAAGTCAAGAATTTTAATTCGAATCCGATATAGAGATCAAGAACGATTCAATCAAGTAGATGAGATCCTATAACTTATCCTATTCTTTATTGCAGGCTTGCTCGGTTCCTAAGTTAAAACCAAAGAAATTTAGTCGTTGACCTGTATTGGCCACCACAAAAACTATGTCATACCCCAGTCCCAAAATATCGAAGGACTAGACACGTGGCAATGACCAGCAGCACACTCTAATGGGCAAACCCTATTTAATGGACCCATCAAGGTGTACTTAAGCTGTAATACAAAAATAAGGTCTAAATAACAGGTCAGAATCTAATCTCATCCATAGAAGATAAATATGATCAATAACAACAAAATGAAATATAACCATCATCAAGTCTCCATAAAGTAAATCGAAAAACAACCCGATAATAAGTCTGATACAATGGTTCAAAAGACCAGAAATGAAAGAGTCTAATAATAAAAAATACTGAGTATAGATGAAACAAATACTCAAGAGAAATCCTTGACGATAACCTCGTCCTTGGGGATCGGTTCTGCTCCACTGTTTGATCCTGCTTCTGCTCCTGCTCCATATACTTCGGAATAGAACTCATCTGCTAAACCTGGGGACATAATCCGGATCAAGGTCCTTAGGGGACATAGCAAGGTACAAAATAACTCAAGCCAAAATAAATGCAGTGCAATAATTAATGAAATAATAGGGTAAACTATATAACCAGCTAAGTGAAATACCAGATGAGAGCATCACTAAAACTCAGGCTGAGACCACTATAAGCTCGGTGTCGGGGAGCCGGTAGCGGTAATATCACGTAATGGGTCAAGCTCGGGTTTAGAGTCTTGAGCACCACATTAATAAAGGTTTATATATATAATCAGCCTGTAGCCTGTGTGTCTCTCCCTACCCAATGTAATCATACGTCTCATATCCACGACGTCTCATGTCCATGTCACGCTAGATCATATCTAATGCAGCAAGTCATAATGATATCTAAGCATGTATAAAGTGTATGTCACGAAACCTATATCCTGTACAGAATTATCATGAATATCTCAGGAAGATTCTGTCTCATGAACAGTGTGAAGTGTCCTATGGTATGACGTACTTAATAATGCAAGCACGAGAATGTATAGCTATAGGGTCTCGATATCCATGTCTAGGTGACGTAACACAACTCCGCGTACGATGTTGACACCCGAATATTATTCAGACATTAAGTAATGTCACACGGTCCTAAGTTGAATAGATACAACATATAAATAAATCAAGGAATATTATGTAACAAAAACTGCAATGTTGGTAAGGTATACTTGCCTGGGGTTTGGATACCAAAAGCTGCTCTAGTAGCCGCGAGATCTGCAGGTACTCCTCCGGTTGCTAAAATGAATACTACCATCAGGTTCAGAAGATATCAAATAACTAGAATTGCCTCTCCTTGAGTCCAATTTGAAAACATGGGCAAAAGTGACAGTTTCTGGTCAAAGCGGGGTCGACAAGTGGCCCGCTTCGCACCAAAAAATGTGTCAGAGACAATATTCTCTAAATTCATCAAACTTAGTGTCCACAAGTCTAGAATGACGATACTAACCCAACAGAATGTACAAAAATGGATTCCGATGAGCCGATCACAAAATTGCCCGTCAAGTGGAGCCGTGGGGCCTACGATGCGCAATTTTGTCAACGTTCTCAGAATTGAACCAAACTTGGGTCACAGGACCAGCGTATTGCTACGAGTCCGATGGTGTAAGTTTCGTTTCGATATGACGTGCGTACACAAAGTTACAACGAGTTCCAGAACAGGTCCGATATACTTAATCACAGATCTAAGATAGAAACGAGCACGAATATGATAACGAATAGAATAGTCACATACAACTCAGGAGTCAAATAATAACATCAATGAGTCTGAAAAAATACTAACAAATAAGCTGGAGACAAATCTAGTACAAAAGAATACCAAGAAGCTACAAGTCCCGGGTCATCTGTCTCAGTCGGGATAAGTCCCTCCTGAGCCAGGGTCTCTGACTCTAAGCCCACAACATCCTGAGGTCCATAATTTGTAGGGTACTACTCCTCAATGTCATCTAGAAAAAATATATCCAGTCAGAAAAGGAGCAGAGTACATATCTAACAACAGTTATAATCAATAATATAAACTATGTAACAGTAAATATATATATGAATATACAAGATGCAGTAATAGATACAATAGATATACAATAAAGAAATACTGGAATAAATACAATAATGAATAATATGACAATGAACAAGAATACTAATGACTAAGTGTGTGAGTAATAGCTTTAACATGTGATCGGCTTGGGAACTTGCACAAGAGTATAATGGCCTGGTTAATCATATGTGCGATGTATGATCAATACTCACAAGCAATAAGATATGCACAAGGAGAGTATGATCACATATCTACATTAAAATACTCTTCACCCTCGACTGGTATAGTAGATCTAACCAAGGTATGCTATGGCACGAGATTTCCCAAGAAGATAGCTAGTCTTCCCGAGAATCAGTACATGTACATGTACAAGATAATCAAAGAAATAAGGCTTGCACAAGATACACCATATACCAAGGAATAAATCTCATTATGAGATTCAGATATACCAATCCGTGTAACCATCGTGTCAAGAGAACAAGGATATCTATACTAGATACAATGAACATAGATGATATCATAAATGAGAAACTATCATAGAATATACTCGCCTGAAGTCCAGTAAATAGTCTCTTAGGTGTCAGATACGGTGCCTCGAAGACCTAGATATGGAATATAATATAAATACAAGGTTTCAGAAAGAAAATAAGTTAAACTAGTCAACATCTAGGTCAAAGAGCCATTTCTAAGTTAAAATAGTCAAAATAGGTCAACTCTAAGTCAATCTGGTCAAACTTGGTCAAACTACCTATTTCTAGGTTGCATGAGTCAATCTCAATGATGTTGGGTTCATACACTATGAATCTAGGTCATACAAACTAAATCTTAGAATACTAGGATACACAACAAAAGAGATGAATATCACATATATACATTCAAGCAATATTAAATATATAAATCCTAATTACAATGGATACCTTAGTTTTGAACCAACTCGGTATCGCACTACTAAATCTCTATCTTGATACCCAAATCCAATATCTTGGGTATCCCCAAATACTTGGATACTTACCTTCGTATATCAAGGTAATTGCCAAAACCTTATTTATAGCTCATTACCCAACTATATGCTAACAACCAACTACTAAAAATGTTACGCCCCAGTCCCAAAATGTATGGGAGCAGACACGTGGAAATTGGCAGCTGGTACGACTCCATAGGGCTTTTCAATTTAATGGGCCTGACGAAGCGCACTTATGCTGTCCACGGTCAAGTGATCCAATTAATAATCTAATTTTAACATGCAACAACTACACTAAATCTCAATCCATGATAAATAATCTTAAGAAAGAATGATACGCATAATTAATCTGCATCCCTATAATATATCCGTTCGAATAGACCAAAAGAACAACATAGGCCTATAAATACTAGGCTATAAAAGCATAATCAAAATGGAAAGTAGTACATGACTGTAATAGCTAGAAATATAAAGATACCTGTAATGATGTCCATACTCCACTAGATCAAATATCCTACAAACTACACAAATAACCTGAAAGGGAATCAGGTCCTCAGAGGGACGTAACAAGATACAAAAATACATGCCGTAAGTAAATATTGTGAAAACTCAAGAGAGAACTAACCAGCTAAGTAAAATGCAATTTGAGGACAACTTAGTGCGTATGGGAAGTGTAGGCTAGACATATGCTGACTTAATTCACCAATCGCCGTGATTGGCTAGTATATGCCATATATGCCCCCCATCTTAGGGCACTATGCAATATAATAACGTCCAGCTCCGAAGAGCGTGGTATTTGCAATATATATATACGTCCGTATTGCTCCGCGGAGCCCTGTATCTATATAAAGGAGGTGGGTGTCCCATACGCCTACTAGTCGTCCTCCCCGTCCAATGCCAATATACAAATCTCAAGTGAGACATGGACATCTTGTACTATAAAGCAAGTCACTAAAGAAATATACAACTAAGCTAAATACCATCACACGTGCTGCTCACACTGATGGCCAGTCAAGCATGAAGCACGCGTCCCTACATGAATTCACTTTGTGCCATGTAATGATACGTGTCAAGGCCTGGGGAGTCATATTGATAACTCCACAACTTTAGGTGGGTCTACTAGACACTAGGTCAGACACAAGTCCTAACGTCAATGCCTTTATTGACTGTACCCGAGTCTTTCTCGGACGCACACAGTTAATATTAAACAATAAAATATACAGCTAAATAATATTTGGTTTTAAACAGGACAACAAGGCAAGGTATACTTGCCTGGAACTCTGGTGTGCACAAGTAATGATCCGAAACCAACAGCCAAGGTAGTATCATCTTGGATGCCTAAGAATAAATAACAATAATTATTAATCACTACATTACACTATGCTAATTGCGTACACAAGTACGACTTATGCAATGTCACGAGTTACGTGGATACCAAACCAAATAAATATTCTAATTAAATACGTTGGCTAAGGTTGACTATTCATGGGCCAGGGGGTTACACTTAGGTTACTAGTCCACAACATTTTACAAGTTATTCTATGGTACAAATTTTTATATGAAACAATCACGGTCACAGCTCAGATTCGTGTAAGTGCTAAGTCGTACCTCTAACGCATGGGTAGCAGGTATCCTAATTATTTTTAGGATACGTCTGATGTGGGTAGTCATCTAGGTCTCCATGTACGGGAATTATAACTACACTGCAGTCAGGAACTGACGCAGGGGTCACAACTGGTCATCTCGCTTGGTCGCGTATGCACGTAGCTAAAATGTACACGTATCGTATCCCCAATTACCGTGTACACCAAGACAACAAATTAACAGATTTGCTATAATACCAGATAATGTATAACACAACACAGGTCCTAGCTACCATATTTGTGTGCATGAAACCAGTGTCAAAACCTTGGTCAACACAATGCTCCTTACTAAAAATAGTTATAATTAATATAAGGTAAATACTAACATTAAAACCTATTCTAAAATTTTAAAACTTAACACAACACAAAGGATCATATACACTACACGTGTCTATACAATATTACGTCGACATATACGTACACGACGAATAATAGGAATATACCTAGTCGATGATTTTATGTTCGGGGGGGGTCCGCTGTACGAGGTGGCCGGTGTCCGGCGTGCACAGTGACTATGGCAGCTACAAGGGTAGTGCGGATCACAGCAGCACATAATAGCAGCAGCTCTGGCAACAGCTGCAGTGGCAACGACGGTGGCAGGGTGGTCGTGGTGGTGGTTACTAATGGTAGGGGGTGGTCGAGGTTGCTGGCTAAGGCGGTGATAGAGGCGGCCGGATCGCTGTGGTGGCAGTGGGGGTGACTGGGGATGATGATGATGGTGTTGTTGATGGTGATCGGGTTGGTGATGTCGGGGAGTGGTGGAGACGACGGTAGTGGCAGTGATGGTTGTTGGTGGTGGTGGAGATGGTGAGGTGGCGGTAACAGTGGTGGAGACGGCCGGGGTTGACGGTGACTAAGGGGGTAGAGACGAGTGGAGGGGAGTCGAGTCGAGGGAAGAAGAGTCGGGTGAGGTTATGATGATGGTGTTGATGAACGGCGGTGGAGGTAGGGGTGATGGCTGCTGGGTCAACGTCGATGTGGAGGGAACATGCGGAGGAGATGGTTGTAACGCCCCACAACCGCTTGGAGCGTTACACTGAGTCGGATTGAATGAATCAAATGCTGGTTACATTTAAAATATGGGATTTTGGAAAGAAGGATTAATCGAGTTGGTTTTAATGTGCAGATGGCTAGCGGGTTCGATGGAAATCAGGTGTTCGTTCAGAACATTACTGAATAGTTGGATGGAAGCGATAATGCCGTCTTCCTTAATCCGATCGGTCGGATGATTTGGAAAGCACGGCCTGCTCGCACGGTCATACCAGTTGAGTAGATCGCGCTTGCATCGGACCACGGGTTCAAGGAATTGGCCGTATCGGCAAGACAGGATACCTAACGGGATCAATCATTGTGAGTGGGCTCTTTCCCTTCTCCTCTACTCCTTCATGCCTAATAATATGGAAAACACGTAAGGCTTGAACAATTAGGCTGAAATATTAGAAATCACTGCACTGAGGCGTGCATAGAGTGTACGTCGTTGGCTTGGTAGGATTATGGCTTGAAATGATTTACGCGTTGGATAGTTGGATACGATAGTTGGATTATACATTTGAGGCAATCGGTTGGATACTTGGGATTATGCTTGTACGGTTGGAATTATATACAAGTTGGAATGATACTTTGAGGCAAATGGGAATATCGGGAATTCGGGCGAGCAAACGTGCATCCGTGCACGAGTATCACTGAGTCACTTTGTCTTGCAAAGCGAGCAGTTGTGGTTCGAAACCTAACAATTGCATCGGCGAGGGTGTCGTGCCGCTTGATGGGGCATCGTGCCACGAATGGGGCATTGTGCCACTGAAACGGCATTGTGCCATGGGTTTGCTTCGAGCAAGGGTGTTGCACCATTGGAAATACTGTGTTGAGAAGAGGCATTATGCCTATGAAACACTTCATATTTTGGTGCCTTGGGCTATATATTGAGGTCGAGATTTGGATATGTTGGTTGGATATGTTGAAAGAATGGTTATGGATATTTGGTTGGATATCGGTTGAACGAGTCTAGGATCGCTTGGTGGGGCGAGAATGTTCGATCCTCTCATCATACCTACTTGGTGTCTGCATGTCACGAACAACCTGTATTGCACAGGGTTTCGTTTCCTCGAACGGGAAGGCTCCGGGGCACCGGAACCGTTTGGCCATGGAGGAGACAATTTGGGTAACGTGCCTTGGGTACGGTGTCAGCGGTTGGCAATCAATCCAGGTGGGTTAGCTACTTAGCGCTGTTTTGAGGAGAACCGCATATGATCAGTCCGATCATACGTCCTTTATGGCTTGGCCAGTGACTTTATATAGATAAGAGTTGGTTTGCTTTACTTTGGATGGTTTGTGCTTCGCATAGGCGCGGCCACCTTACCTCGGCAAGAGTGTGCACTCGAGATTGGATATATTAACATTGGTTTTGGATGGATATTGAGGCGAGACTGATGGTTCGATATGTTATCGTGCTAAGCGATAGCATTGAGTAAGACGGGTCGGCTATATATTAAACTGCTTGTCGCTTGGTTTAAAATTTGAATGCTTGCATGCGTAAACTGTTTTACAACTTTCCCTAACATGTCATTCATATGCCATGAAACGAATCTAGGATTCAACTAGAAAGATCACCATTTAACTGTGTGCATTTACTATTTTACTTAGTGTCGGCTTAGATGAGTGGGTTACCCCGCTCACCAGTACGGCTGTGTACTGACCAACGTTTGTGGGCAATATTTCAGGTACGCAGGCATAGTGGCGCTGCTTGGATATACGAGGCATGATGTATGAACTGTAAGTACCTTTGTGGGCTAGAGAAAAGAGCAAGAGTTATTGCATCGTCTTCATGGCTTCGCCTTTGTGGCATTGCCTCGGGGCATCTCATTTGGACCCTATCGTGAACTTCGCTGCGTATACTCTGATGTGTGCTCTGTACACAAATAGCTTCCGCTGTAACTTGGCTGCTTCGATGATAACTTTCGTGTTTAATAACATCGCCTTGTACGAGCGCAACTCCAGGCTCGTACGGCATCACGTCCCGAATAGAACGATTGTCCCACGGAAGAGCTGCAACGTGGTAATTTCACGTTCAGTGGGGGCATTTGGGCTTGCGGGAGTTTGGGGCATGACAAATTAGTATCAGAGCCAGGTTCATTTCTTCGGACTTGGTCCTTCGCTTCATCACAAACTCTAAATAGCTTCCGTGTGTCGTCTAGCTCTTAACTCTACTCAGTGCCGCATCAGATGTTTCATGCAATAAGTCTATATATTGCTAGTTTTTGCTGCATTTCATTCTTGGTTGGGTTGCCTTGGTTGGTTTTCGTAGGATCGCTTAGCCTCGTTAGGCGTTGTTGCATTCATGCAGCAAGTTGGTTGGCGTTGTTGCATTTGTGCAACAAGTTGTGGGCTTTTGCTGAGTTGGCTTGGCTTATCATTCTGGGAGATTCTGATTGCCTCAATGGATCAGTTGGTTGGAATACGAGATTTGGTAATGCAACATGTTTTAAGTAGAAATATTCGATGGGAATGAATCGCTGCACGAGTAGCTCGTCTAGCGACTGTGTTGGATAGAAGTTTGGAATTTCGGCTGTGGCGTATCGGTTAGGCAAGTTAGAGTTTGGCTCGGGAATATCAGAATAGTTGGCACGAGTTGCTCGTATAAAAAATGTGTAAAACCGTTGGGAATTGGGTTGGAATACTTGGAAAAGATCATAGCACGAGATGCTCATGTTGCAAAAGTATCGAACGGTTTGATAATAGCTGGAAGTATTGAGAATGGGATAAGACAACGAGTCGCATCGCAAGATTGATAGAAACAGTTGGATAATTCAAGCATTGCCTGAGTTTTGTGTCAAACTCGAATTGGGAAAGGCATGATCACACATAAGGGATGGTTCGAACGGATCTTGGATCATTACAAGGAAATCGTAATGCGAGTAGCGACTTGATTCGGAGTGGTATATGGGATACCACATTGTGAGCAAGGCATTGGAATATTTTGGTTGGACAATTATGGGAATTGCCTGAACGGATTCGGGTAATGAGAATACAAGTTGGTTGGTGCAAGTCGGTTGAGTTGGAAAGAATGAAAATGAAGCAAGCGAATATTGAGTTGAGTATGGACGGACGGACTGGTGCAAATGGAAGTATCGTTTGGTTGGAGATGGATGGAATCGGAGCGAACATTTGGATTACGCTTGAGCTAAGCAATGAGATTATCGGAAAGCTAGCGAGCACGAACTACGATTTTGGGCAACGCATTTGAGCTGTTAGTTGAGTAATAAAACACGATTTGGTTTGGAGGAACAATGCAATAGATTCACACAAACTTGAAATATTTAGGAAATTACTGCTCGAGGAGTCGACTCAGGTTTAGCTAAAATAGAATTTTGGGCAAGATGGTGGCAACGACGAAAGGCAAATATTGTGGCGAATTGACTTTTGAAGATAGCTAAATGTTGTAGCAACGTCGGAACGAATCACTGTGCTGCGCGAGTAAGTTGGACGTGCGAGAATCGAACATGCAATTCGAAAATTGATAGATTCAGGGCAGAAACGATAGATTAATGGAAGACGGTTTCAACGAGCGCGGTTCTCGAATTTGGAAACTTTGCTCGGATGAATGGTTGGAATTTTGATTCGGATTTGGAGATAAGATATAGCATGGTTTATAGTAACTGTCCATCGTGATGATTACAATTGTCGAGCGTAGCTTCGGGACAGCTGACCCTAAGCGACCTTGCCCGTCGAATCGGATTGAATATGGTAAACCCATAGAATGACCCTTGAGGCGACATATTTGGGAATGCGTCGGGGGCAGATGTAAGCAATGAGTTTTGGCTTATTGACTGAGTGTTGGATTTGAGAGACCCTTGGGATAGTCTTCAGCTGAAGATGCAGCCGGAAGATCGAAGCGATGGTGGAAGTAGCCTAGTCAACTGATGAGATTCAGAGTCGCAGATTTTTATCGATGGCATCGCCTCTGACTCATCGTGCCCTGGAAGGGAATAGCATTCATATGAATTGACGACTGTGAAACTAGCTCGTGAAGTTAAAGCAGCGGCTCGTTCAGATCAAATCCTTGCGAATACTGAAAGGGACAGATTTGCTTCAGATTTACAAGATGTCGAAACATAGTCTGGGAAGCGTGCTTGTTCGGAAGGCAAAGGTAATATCCTAATGCTTCGGGGCAGTGGAAGCAGCGTGAAGGACTATTCCATGCGCAACCTAAGAATTGTGGCGAGTGTGTCCACGTTGAAATCGTGGCGACACTATCCCTTTGGCGTGGCGGCGAGATCTTCGTGGATCACACGAACCTCAATATAGATGTTCACCCAGCGAGGTATTGAGATGGCAAGGAAGAAGTGGTTAGCTGAGCTGATCTAAGCAAAGTTGATATTTGGGTAATTCGCCTAGCTTGGGTAGTATCAGTTGAGATAATCGTTCGATGTATAAGAAATATTTGGAGATGTTGCTAGTGCGGATTCAGAAATAGTTGGATGACTTGAGTTGTAACACGAACTCATTGAGTCGGTGAGAAATCATCGTATTTGAGAATAACGCTCGAGCGAATATATTGGAATGGAAATCGTGATTGGGTTCAATTGGGAGCAAAGTAAATGGACGCCTCGAACATAAAGATACCCTTGTAACTTGTTCAAATTTGCTATCGCAAAGCTCGGCTGAAATGCATGTATTTTAGGGATGCCTTAAATATGTGTACGATCCAAAGCTAAGCGATACGAAAAATTCGTATTGAGCTGCAAGAAGGAAGTGGGAATTCGTGAAATTTGTACGAGCGTTCAGTAGAGCGAGATGCGGAGTCAGAATCGTGAATATGTGAGTCGCCTAGAGCAGATCTATGGAATTTGATTGTGGCATGTGATAGGAATGAGTACCAGCACGGTTCGTGGACGAACCTGATTCTAAGTGGTAAATTATGTAACGCCCCGCAACCGCTCGGAGTGTTACGCTGAGTCGGATTGAATAAATCAAATGCTGGTTACATTTGAAATGTGGGATTTTGGGAAGAAGGATTAATCGAGTTGGTTTCAATGTGCAGATGGCTAGCGGGTTCGATGGAAATTAGGTGTTCGTTCAGAACATTATTGAATAGCTGGATGGAAGCGATAATGCCGTCTTCCTTAATCCGATCGGTCGGATGATTTGGAAAGCACGGCCTGCTCGCACGGTCATACCAGTTGAGTATATCGCGTTTGCATCAGACCACGGGTTCAAGGGATTGGCCGTATCGGCAGGACAGGATGCCTAACGGGATCAATCATTGTTAGTGGGCTCTTTCCCTTCTCCTCTACTCCTTCATGCCTAATAATATAGAAAACACGTAAGGCTTGAACACTTGGGCTAAAATATTAGGAATCACTGCACTGAGGCGTGCATAGAGTGTACATCGTTGGCTTGATAGGATTGTAGCTTAAAATAATTTACGCGTTGGATAGTTGGATGCGATAGTTGGATTATACATTTGAGGCAATCGGTTGGATACTTGGGATTATGCTTGGACGGTTGGAATTATATACAAGTTGGAATGATACTTTGAGGCAAATGGGAATATCGGGAATTCGGGCGAGCGAACGTGCATCCGTGCGTGAGTATCACTGAGTCGCTTTGTCTTGCAAAGCGAGCAGTTGTGGTTCAAAACCGAACAACTGCATCGGCGCGGGTGTCGTGCCGCTTGATGGAGCATCGTGCCTCGAATGGCGCATTGTGCCACTGAAACGGCATTGTGCCATGGGTTTGCTTCGAGCAAGGGTGTTGCACCATTGGAAACACTGTGTTGAGAAGAGGCATTATGCCTATGAAATACTTCATATTTTGGTGCCTTGGCATATATGTTGAGGTCGAGATTTGGATATGTTGGTTGGATATGTTGGAAGAATGGTTATGGATATTTGGTTGGATATCGGTTGAACGAGTCTAGGATCGCTTGGTGGGGCGAGAATGTTCGATCCTCTCGTCATACCTACTTGGTGTCTGCATGTCACGGACAACCTGTATTGCACAGAGTTTCGTTTCCTCGAACGGGAAGGCTCCGGGGCACCGGGACCGTTTGGCCATGGAGGAGACAATTTGGGTAACGTGCCTTGGGCACGGTGCCAGCGGTTGGCAATCGATCCAGGTGGGTTAGCTACTTAGCGCTGTTTTGAGGAGAACAGCATATGATCAGTCCGATCATACGTCCTTTATGGCTTGGCCAGTGACTTCATATAGATAAGAGTTGGTTTGCTTTACTTTGGATGGTTTGTGCTTCGTGTAGGCGCGGCCACCTTGCCTCGGCAAGAGTGTGCACTCGAGATTGGATATATTAACATTGGTTTTGGATGGATATTGAGGCGAGACTGATGGTTCGATATGTTATCGTGCTAAGCGATAGCATTGAGTAATACAGGTCGGCTATATATTAAACTGCTTGTCGTTTGGTTTGAAATTTGAATGCTTGCATGCATAAACTGTTTTACAGCTTTCCCTAACATGTCATTCATATGCCATGAAACGAATCTAGGATTCAACTAGAAAGATCACCATTTAACTGTGTGCATTCACTATTTTACTTAGTGTCGGCTTAGACGAGTGGGTTACCCCGCTCACCAGTACGGCTGTGTACTAACCCACGTTTGTGGGTAATATTTCAGGTACGCAGGCATAGTGGCACTGCTTGGATATACGAGGCATGATGTATGAACTGTAAGTACCTTTATGGGGTAGAAAAAAGAGCAAGAGTTATTGCATCGTCTTCGTGGCTTCGCCTTTGTGGCATTGCCTCGGGGCATCTCATTTGGACCCTATCGTGAGCTTCGCTACGTATACTTTGATGTGTGCTCGGTACACAAACGGCTTCTGCTGTAACTTGGTTGTTTCGATGATAACTTTCGTGTTTAATAACATCGCCTTGTACGAGCGCAACTCCAGGCTCGTACGGTATCACGTCCCGAATAGAACGATTGTCCCGCGGGAGAGCTGCAACGTGGTGATTTCACGTTCAGCGGGGGCATTTGGGGTTGCGGGAGTTTGGGACGTGACAATGGTTGCTGAGGCGGGTCGCTATGCAGAGGTGGTCGGAGGGAAGGGTGGGGGTCGGAGGAATGGGTCTTGGGTTGGTGCTGGTGGTGGTGAAGTAGTTTTCTTTAGGGTTTTCTTTGGTATGTGGCTGCTGTGGTTTTTAGAGAGAGAGGGAGAGTATAGTATATATATGAGAGAGAGAGGGGGGGGGTCTCCATGGGATTAGGGCCGGTTGGGAGATATTTTTGGGGAGGTGGAAAACCTCAACATGATGAACGGATGGCTAGGATGGAGGGATTTTGAAATAGAGGGTGAGGATGTGAAGAGGGAAAGTTGTCGGAAGTACAACAAATGGGGGAGAAATAGGGTGGATCGGTCAAGAAGGGGGATAAGGTTCTTCATGTGTTGGATCCAATGGAAGGGGGACACCTTATTGCATATTTGCATAAAAGTCCATTAACAATTGGGAAATTGCATAAATAGTGGAATTTGGGATTGGATGAGGCAAAACACCATGTTTGTTGTGATGTAGTGGAATAAAATGTTGTGTGGTATTTAGTATGAACCTTAAGGGTGTGAGTGGGGGCTTGGGTTAGAGTTGGGTCTAGTTTTGGGTGAGGTTGGGTCCTAACACCAATTTAATTAAAATTAGTGTAATAGGTGCTCTTTAATTAATTTGAAATACATAGGGTTAAAATTTGGTAGGAAACAAATGTCATGGACATAGTAGTCGCAAAATAGAATAATGTTATAATTTGGGTTGTACAAAATGGGGCGAGATTGTGTCTCCAATTTCGATTGGAACGGACGAGGATGCAAAGTTGTATTTGTTTGAATTTAAGAACAGACGTTTGTAACAATATTGTGTGACTAAAATAAATTACAAAGGAGGGTATTTATGAGTTACACAAGGGTCAGAAAGGAAGGCTGGCACATCTAGGAAAAGTGTGTAAAATTTGTTGGAAAGCAAATACTAGTGTAGCGCTCTAAATATCGAAGCAACGGTAAGTGCACAAAGTGTTATGAATATTGCACAATAATCTAAAACACTATGATTTAAATTCCAGTTGGCTTCAAACTAACCCTAGTCTCTCGATCTAAGCTAAGTAGACCTAAAATTTGGTCGAGGGGGTTTACAATCTACCCAACTTATATGAATTTTGTCCTCGAAATTAAAACAACACATAATAACTGTAAATTATCAAGCAATGCTACGGACATACCTAGGACCGGTGGAGCTGGCCTTTGCACTATCTGCTGGGCTCTATTGGCATACTGGAAACACTCATGAACTTGGTGTTGGTCCGATCCGTACCTCAAACACTGTTATAACCTTCTTCTGCAACTAGGACGGTTAATATCTCAACATTCTTTCATAGGTATAATATCATCATCCTATGGTATCCATATTGAAATCATGCATCCTAACTTCTTACAATCACTTTTAGCAGCAACAAGTCTAATCTTGTTAGTTAGTCATACCTTATCTAGAAGCTTAACTCAAACAATTCCTAGGAGAAGTATATGTAATAAAATACCACATAGGTCTCTACCCAACACATAGTAATAAGAATATATAGTAATTTTGTAATAAATATCTATTCAATCCTTCTAAATACCCTAAAATAAAAGTATAACAAATACAATAACAAGAATACGATTCCTAAAATTTATTGGCTAGGGCAGATAGGATATAGGTTCCTATAACACCACCTACTACTAAGGATTATGTTTAGCAAGCTCATATCCTATTAGTCAAAAGTCTAAATCTCTATCCTTAAGTAGTTTATGTGTAATCCATAATATTTAGCTGCCATTCCTGTCAGACTTCTATCTTCCATTTACGTCCTATACTCATGTGTCAATATATAATCTAAGAGTCAAGTGGTAATCCTCTACCAATTGGCCAATGAGTCAGTGTGTGATCTAAATCTGTATTTCGTTCCTCGAAATAAGACCTCCATAGACCGTCCAACTCTGAAAGGTAAAGAGTGAGTGAACTTGGTAGGTCGATCCACGATCACCCATACCGCATTACGACTATTGGGACTCCTTGGAAAGCCCGTAACGAAGTCTATAGTGATTTGATCCCATTTTTATTCAGGTATCGGAAGTAGATTTAAGTAAACCTTCAGACCTCTGTTGCTCAGCCTTGACCTGCTGACACACCAGGCACTTTGCCATAAAGCGGGCTATCTCCCTCTTTATTCTATGTCACCCATAGTACTACCTTAAATCATTGTACATCTTGTGTCTCCTGGATGAATAAAGTATGCTGAACTGTGCACCTCCGACATCAGCTCCTGACAAAATGCTCCATTCGGAACATAGGGACTATCCCCACATCTCCAAGTTCATCCTCGTGTATGAGCAATCCCGTCTGCATTCCGGTCTTTGTCCTCTGTCGAAGTCTCTACAATCTAGCATATGTTGGCAAGGCAGCCTAGATCCTCACAACCAATATCAATTGTACCTGGAAACTCGACAACTGGTCGTCTACTCCGAGCATAATGACCTCTATACTCAACTGTTCTAGATCTCCCAACAGGTGTTGCTGGGTAGTCAAAAAGAATGTCCTGGGCCTCCTGCTTAATGATTCAGCTACAACATTGGCCTTTCTTAGCTGGTACTGTAACTTAGTCTCAAAGTCTGTCATCACCTCGAGCCAACGCCTTCGTCTCCGGTTCAAGTCCTTCTCTAAATTTTAAAAGAACTCGAGGTCTGGTACTTGTCCCGAATCTCATCTTGTTGCCACTCTACCTTTTTACCTCAAACCTGAGGTTCCTCCTAATTTACTCCATACGTACCCTCCATCTAAACTATATAGGTACCATCTTATTTATAACTGGCCATCCATTGTAGACAATTTACTATCTAACTCAAGACTATAACATCTATCAAAACTCTCATCCTTCAATCTAATTGCTCTACTAGCTTAACTAGTCGAATTATCAATGGTGAAAACATGAGACTAATAGTCACTGATGTCACGCCCCGATCCCGTGGGATCGATAGTCGTCCCCCTGGCGTGACCGTCGTGCGGGCCTAGGTTGCTCACCGCACAAGGCTAAGTATTTTTGTTTCGCATAGCGAGCACATATTCAGAGTACGCAGATAATTGAAACACATATTGAAACATGGAAAAGTTCTCTTTTTATTGATAATATGAACATCTATTACAAACTCCTTGAACTGAGTCATAAGGATTGCCTCTATGGGCTTACAAAAGTGTTGACACAAAATGAGATAGCAGTCCTGTACATTACATCCTTACTAAACTCAAAATATAAGACCTTGCGTCGGAACGACTGCCTTGCCACGAAGTTGCATGGTTGCTTGGTGGCTAGCTTGTACTTCAAAATGCTTCTTCTTTTTCTTCTTCTTAATGCTTCAAAGGTTGGCACGGTCGAGGTGTGCCTACAGCTGGACTGGATTGGGGGTTTGTCTCCTGCTCCTCGCTCGACTCTCCTTAGCGCGGGGAACCTGTTTCAACGAGGGTCAGTACATCGAAACGTACTGGTGAAGGCAAGCTATCCCAACTGTACCAATCAACACATTGTTTTAATGAAGCATGCATATTTGTGGGTTTCTTTCTTGCCTTAATTCATTTTACAGCAAGACATATATATAGAATCATTGAAATAACTTGCCACCGCTCGGTGAAATTTACCTGCCCGTCTGAACCACCTGCATATTACTTACCATGCCTTTCCTGCCAAGAAGACACAAGTTAGTGGCAACAGGTTTAAATATACGAGGGGATCACTGGCACGTTTCCATAATGGACGGGCTAGTCTCGGGACGGAATGGCATGCGACGCAGAGAACAGGAGGTGCCACAAGCCATTCGATCCAAAGCAGGCGACTATCGGGAGTTCCGTCCGGATCAGATCGGTGCCAGTGCCCCAGCGACCGTCCGCAGGAACTAAGACCTTGTGCACAAGTTGTCCGTGATCAACGCAGTACACGAAGTTAACATTTTAAGGCAAATCTGGCACGGGGCAATAACAGGGCAAGATCTACTTTTGCATAGTCTTCCTGTTGAGTTATTGCATTAAAGATGAGTTCTTTACATAGCACAGTTTTAAGAAGAAATATACATTCTAACTTATTATTTATGCATATGATGAACATTCCAACGAACAAGCATGTAAGTAAGTAACCGTTCACAAGTTTCATTTGACAAGCATAACTTAACCCAAGTCTATTCCCTTTATTATCTTGAAGTCTTTTAGTTATTACTTGGTATCGTTTGATCAGGGCAAGCACGGATACGAGATATAGATGTGAAGACTAGCAAGTAGGGCTAGCTAATCGGGTTGGTAGCCACTCACTTTAGTAGTTGGAAGGAAGTAGGAAAGAAGTGCTTTAGGAGTCCGCTCGAGCGACGTCTACAGCTGGTTCACCTGTATTGACACGAACAGCTGATCAGTACTTCTTCCTCTCTTTCCCTTATCGGAATTGAAGTGGAGTCCTAAGAATGAAAGCAATGAAATCCATCGAAACCGTTCAAGAAAACCCAAGCAAATCCGAAAACCAACTCAAGGCACGAAAGCAACAAGCGACAGCGAAAACTAGGCAACAAAGAATGCAGCGGAGAGGTCCCTCCTGACTCTGCCGCTAAGCCGATCCTTGGGGCACGGTCCACTGAATATGGGAATCAATTCCGAAGAGACAAATCCATAACGAGGATGAGTTCTTGATTCAATCTATCCCGATCGAACGATACCGTCTTGTATTTCTTAGCCGCGCTCCCCGAATAGGGGGAACGGGGCACCACATCCTACCCAACTAATTGGAAGTTTCATCCCGAAACTTAAGGAATAGAACCTACCGCTAGGAAATAATGAGGGGAACCGTTCCCTCATATCAGATTCAAGCTCCCAAGTAGATTCTTCGACAGAGTGATTCCGCCAAAGCACGCGCACTAGAGGAACCGAACGGGTTCGAAGCAGCTTTTCTTTTCTATCCAAAATTTGGATCGGCTGTTCTACATACGTCAAGTCGGGCTGAAGGTTCAGTTGTCCCAGGTCTACCACGTGGCTTGGATCGTACACATATTTTCTAAGTTGGGAAACATGGAATATATCATGTACGTCAGCTAAGGATGGTGGTAGGGCGATCTGATAAGCAAATGAGGCAACCCGCTTTAGTATTTCGAACGGGCCGACAAATCATGGACTTAGCTTTCCCTTTGCTCCGAACCTGCTGACCCCTCGCATGGGCGAGACCTTGAGGAATACCCGGTCTCCTACTTGAAACTCTAGCGGTCTGCGATGAACATCCGCATAGCTCTTCTGACGACTTTGAGCTATCTTTAATCTGTGGTGCCCCGTTCCCCCTATTCGGGGAGCGTGGCTAAGAAATACAAGACGGTATCGTTCGATCGGGATAGATTGAATTAAGAACTCGTCCTCGTTATGGATTTGTTTCTTCGGAATCGATTCCCATATTCAGTGGACCGTGCCCCCGGGATCGACTTAGCGGCAGAGTCAGGAGGGACCTCTCCGCTGCATTCTTTGTTTCCTAGTTTTCGCTGTCGCTTGTTGCTTTCGTGCCTTGAGTTGGTTTTCGGGTTTGCTTGGGTTTTCTTGAACGGTTTCGATGGATTTTATTGCTTTCGTTCTTAGGACTGCACTTCAATTCCGATAAGGGAGAGAGAGGAAGAAGTACTGATCAGCTGTTCGTGTCAATACAGGTGAACCAGCTGTAGTCGTCGCTCGAGCGGACGCCTAAAGCACTTCCTTCCTTCCTCCTTCCAACCACTAAAGTGAGTGGCTACCAACCCGATTAGCTAGCCCTACTTGCTAGTCTTCATATCTAAATCTCGTGTTCGTGCTTGCCCCGATCAAACGATACCAAGTAATAACTAAAAGATATCAAGATAATAAGGGAATAGACTTGGATCTGTATGCTTGTCATTGAAACTTGTGAACGGTTACTTACTACATGCCTGCTTATTCAAAATATTTACCATATGCATATATACAAGTTAGAATGCTTACTTCTTCTTCTATAAATATGCTATATGTAGAACACCCTTTGCCATGCATCAATTATTCAGGGAGACTATGCAAAATACATCACACAATGCTACATGCCCTTGAATTCATTGCCTCAGCTACATAAATGCAAACTTAACACAAACGCCGTTGATCACGGACAACTTGTGCACAAGGCCTCTCGGTTCCTGCGGACGGTCGCTGGGGCACTGGCACCGATCCGATCCGGACGGAACCTCAAGATTAGTCTCTCCCATAGGCGAGATGGCGTGCAGCGATACATGTGCCTCCGTCACCTTAGCCTGAGACTAAGACCGTCCATTATGGCATCAAAGCCAGTGATCCCCTCGTATATTTAAACCTGTAGAAACTAACTTGTGTCTTCTTGACAGGGAAGGCAAGGTAAGTATTGTGCAGGTGGTTCAGACGGACAGGTAAATATCACCGAACGGTGACGAGTCATTTCAATGATTCAATATCTATGTCTTATTGTAAAATAAACTAAGGCAAGATAGAAACCAACAAATATGCATGCTTCATTAAAACAACGTGTTGATTGGTATAGTTGGGATAGCTTTCCTTCACCAGTACGTTTCGATGTACTGACCCTCGTTGAAACAGGTTCCCCGCGCTAGGAAGAACCAAGCGAGGAGCAGGAGACAAACCCCCAATCCAGTCCAGCTGTAGGCACGCCTCGACCGTGCCACCTTAGAAGCATTTTGAAGAAGAAGCCTTTTGAAGAAGAAGCTAGCCACCAAAGCAATCATGCAGCTCCGTGGCAAGGCAGTCGTTCCGTCCCAAGGTCTTATATTTTGAGTTTAGTAAGGGATGTAATGTACAGGACTGCTATCTCATTTTGTGTCAACACTTTTGTAAGCCCATAGAGGCAATCCTTATGACTCAGTTCAAGGAGTTTGTAATAGATATTCATATTATCAATAAAAGAGAACTTTTCCATGTTTCAATCTGTGTTCAATTATCTGCGTACTCTGAATATGTGCTCGCTATGCGAAACAAAAATACTTAGCCTTGTGCGGTGCGCAACCTAGGCCCGCACGGCGGTCACGCCCGGGGGACGACTATCGATTCCACGGAATCGGGGCGTGACATGTTGGTATCAGAGCACAGCTTCAAAGTTCCTTGATTCATAAACTGGAAAAGTTCCCTTAGCGATAACTCGCCAATGCGAACTCCTGAACTCGTTAAGGCCAAAATGAGATACGTTCATGCAATAAGTCCATAATACATTATGATCCTGATGTAATTTATCTTCCTTTCAAGGAACGACGCAAGCGCAACCATCAGCGCTAGCACCAGGTGAGCCTCGGACTCAGGAGAGCAGCTCCGGAACATCAGGAAGCTCTCGGAGCCAACGGGGCATGTCTTAAACAGATTCGATTCAACAAGTGGTGCAAATGTTAGCCGAGCAAAGACAGAGGGATGATGCCCGCCAAGCCAAGTTCGAGAGCAACCTAGAGGCACGGCTCTCAGTCCAACAAAAGCAGGTAGATACCCTGCAACAGCTTGTTCAGACCCTGGCCTCCAACCATTCTGCCGCAACGACAGCTACACCAGTGGAGCAGCCAGCGCTTGAAGTCGAACCATCGCCCGTGCCAAGGATGAGGGAAGTGACTACCTTCACCTTTGCAAACTTCAAGAAGGTCTGCAATACGCCATTTAAGGGGACTGAGGACCCAATCGTGGCCCTAGATTGGCTCGCCGAGCTTGAAGATTATTTTTCTCTCCTGGACGTGCCGGAAGACAAGCGCGTCACTTGTGCCAAACTACTGCTTCGCTTCAATGCGCACGACTGGTGGGACGTGCATCGACGATCTCTTCAACTTGGCCATGGAGAGGAGGCGATCGCGTGGACGACTTTTCGTGCCGCATTTGAAGAGGAGTTTATACCACCACCTCTACGGCGTCAACGGGAAAATGAGTTCGTTCAGCTCCGGCAGGGCAGTATGACGGTGAAGCAATACTCGGCAGAATTCAACAAACTGGCCAAATTTGCTACCGCTTACCTACCGGATGCAGCGAGTCGTGCCAGACGATTCGAAGGAGGGCTACGTCCTGGTATCCACGGGCACGTATCCGTTCCACAGTATCAGACGATGAGGGAAGTTTTAAACCATGCCCTCTCCCTCGAACCGCAGTATCCTCACGTTGCCACCGGCGCTGTGCAAATCCCCAATCACAAACGCCAAGGCAACGATAGAGGAAATACAGCTGCAAAGCGCCCTAACAACGGCGGTTCGAAAAAGGGAAACTCGGGGCAACGATGTGACTTCTGTAGAAGACCAGGGCACGTCGAAAGTGAATGTCGTCGAAAGCATGGGTTATGCCTCATTTGTGGAGCTTCCGATCACGCCCTTCCTAACTGTCCAAAGTTCACCGAGCGCCGTCCTCCTCAACAAAATCAGACTCCGGCACCTCAGGCAAATCGAGCGGCGCCTCAGCAAGGGCGTAATCAAGCTCAAGGCCGAGTCTACACTATGACACAGGAAGAAGCTTTAGCTTCGGATACCGTCGTGTCAGGTACCTTACTTTTCAATAATATACCTGCTCGCGTTCTATTTGATTCAGGTGCAACGCATAGTTTTATTTCCACAAATTTTGCCGTGGAAAATAATGTAAAAATGACTCCGTTGCACTTAGATTTAAATGTTAGCACCCCCTCTGGTACAAAAATCCCTGTTCGTTCAGCATGCCTAGGTGGTTACATTTGTATTGGGAAGAAGAAGCTGTCGCTCGATGTCTTATTTCTAGATGTTAGGGACTATGATATCATCTTGGGAATGGACTGGCTAGGCGCATGCGCAGCAACTATTGAGTGTGCAAAGAAGCGAGTCGTTTTCCGTCTGCCCGGAGAAGCCGTGTTCTGTTACACCAGTAGTCCAGCGAACGATGCGACCAAGGCCTGCATGGTGATTTCGGCAAAATCTGCTCGACGAATGCTCTACACAGGCTGCGAGGGATTTCTAGCATCAGTTCGGGATGCGCGGCAGGACTACGCAGACGTCGAGCCAAATTCCGTTGAGGCGGAGTTCCCCGACGTGTTTCCGAGCGAACTACCCGGCATGCCGCCCGATCGAGAGATTGAATTCACTATCGACACATTTCCAAATACACAGCCGATTTCAAAGCCTCCGTACAGAATGGCACCAGCAGAGCTGAATGAATTAAAGTGCCAACTCCAGGAATTGCTTGATCGCGGGTTCATCCGTCCAAGCGTGTCTCCTTGGGGCGCTCCCGTGCTCTTCGTGAAGAAGAAGGACGGAACTCTACGCCTATGCATCGACTACAGAGAATTGAATAAGGTCACAATCAGAAACAAATATCCTCTGCCACGGATTGATGACTTGTTCGATCAACTACAAGGAGCAGCAGTGTTTTCAAAAATAGATCTTCGCTCGGGCTATCACCAGCTGAAGATTAAGCCAGAAGACGTACCCAAGACTGCTTTCAGAACCCGCTACGGCCATTATGAGTTTTCTGTGATGCCGTTTGGACTGATGAATGCTCCTGCTGCATTCATGGATACGATGAACCGTGTCTTTAGGCCCTTCATCGATAAATTCGTGGTGGTGTTTATCGATGACATCTTAGTGTACTCGAAGACTAGGGATGAGCACGCAGGACACCTGCGGATGGTGCTGCAAACCCTTCGAGACCACAAGTTGTATGCCAGATTAAGCAAATCAAAATTTTGGCTGGACAGTATTTTATTTTTGGGGCATATCATCTCCTCGGAAGGCATCTCAGTTGATCCGAAGAAAGTAGAAGCAATCACGCAGTGGAAACGACCGGAGTCAGCTAGCGACATCCGAAGTTTCCTTGGCCTGGCGGGGTACTACCGAAGATTTATACAAAATTTTGCTAGGATTGCTTCGCCCTTGACGCAGCTCACACGGAAGGGTGCAAAGTTTACTTGGACGGACGACTGTGAAGCTTCGTTTACGGAGTTAAAGCAGCGCCTCGTCTCCGTCCCGGTCCTTACTTTGCCAAACGGACCAGATGACTTCAAAATATATAGCGATGCATCAGGAAGGGGACTAGGATGTGTCCTGATGCAACGGGACAAAGTCATAGCCTACGCGTCTAGACAGCTAAAGCCTCACGAGCAGAACTACCTAACGCATGACCTCGAGCTTGCCGCGGTAGTGTTTGCATTAAAGCTGTGGCGCCACTATCTTTATGGTGTACCGTGTGAAATCTATACGGACCACAAAAGTTTGAAATACTTGTACACTCAAAAAGATTTGAATCTTCGGCAGCGGCGATGGCTTGAACTCCTAAGCGACTTCGACCTCATGATCAGATACACGCCTGGCAAAGGAAATATCGTAGCTGACGCACTGAGTCGAGTGTTTGCAGGAAGTTTGGCTATTGATGATAGGCTGCGCCGGGATCTTGAATCACTGGGCATTACTTTGAAAATCAGATACACAAAGTGGGCGCAAGTATCACAACTGCGCCTCGAACCCGACTTGTTACAACGAGTAAAGACCGCTCAGAAGGATGACCCATTCCTGCAAAAGATTCATGCCCTTATCTCAGCAGGGAAGGCGTCCGACTTTGCGGTAAGCACGGATGGGATGCTTCGAGTGAAGGAAAGACTGTGCGTTCCAAGCGACGCAGCCCTCAGGGAAGAGATACTCACGGAAGCCCACTATTCTAGCTATACTTCTCATCCGGGTAGCACAAAGATGTATCGGGATCTTCGTACGACGTTTTGGTGGCACGGCTTGAAAAAGGATGTGGCGCAGTTTGTGTCGCATTGCATGGCTTGTCAACGAGTAAAGGCCGAACACCAGAAACCAGGCGGAGAACTGCAGAGCCTTGCTATTCCGGAGTGGAAATGGGATGATATAACGATGGATTTTATCGTTGGTTTGCCGAGGACGCAACGGGGACATGATGCAGTCTGGGTTATCGTCGATCGACTCACCAAGTCAGCTCACTTTCTGCCTATCAAATCTACTTGGAGTGCCGACCGCCTGGCTCAGATATATCTCAACGAAATCGTCCGACTCCACGGCGTGCCCGTAACCATAGTCTCCGATCGAGATGGTCGATTCATATCACGTTTCTGGGGAAGCCTGCAGTCAGCAATGGGGACGAAGTTAAAATTCAGCTCCGCCTACCATCCACAGACCGATGGCCAAACAGAGCGCGTCAACCAAATCCTCGAAGACATGCTGCGACTCTACGCCTTGGACACGAAGACTAGTTGGGACCTTCATCTACCTCTAGCCGAATTTGCTTACAACAATAGCTATCAATCAAGCATTCAAATGGCGCCGTATGAGGCGCTATACGGGCGGAAGTGTAGATCTCCTATCTGTTGGGACGAAGTCGGGGAGCGGCAAGTACTTGGCCCTGAGCTCGTGGAGCAGACCGTTCAGAAGATTCGGCTGATTCGGGACAGATTAAAGATAGCTCAAAGTCGTCAGAAGAGCTATGTGGATGTCCATCGGAGACCGCTAGAGTTTCAAGTAGGTGACCGGGTATTCCTCAAGGTCTCGCCCATGCGAGGGGTCAGCAGGTTCGGAGCGAAGGGAAAGCTAAGTCCAAGATTTGTCAGCCCGTTCGAAATACTAAAGCGGGTTGCCTCAGTTGCGTATCAGATTGCTCTACCACCATCCCTATCCGACGTACACGATATATTCCATGTTTCACAGCTTAGGAAATATGTGTACGACCCGAGCCATGTGGTAGACCTGGACCAACTGAACCTTCAAGCCGACTTGACGTATGTAGAACAGCCGGTGCAAATTTTAGATAGAAAAGAAAAGCTGCTTCGGACCCGTTCGGTTCCTCTAGTGCGCGTGCTTTGGCGGAATCACTCTGTCGAAGAATCTACTTGGGAGCTTGAATCCAAAATGAGGGAAAGGTTCCCCTCATTGTTTCTAGTGGTAGGTTTTATTCCTTAAGTTTCGGGACGAAACTTCCAATTAGTTGGGTAGGATGTGGTGCCCCGTTCCCCCTATTCGGGGAGCGCGGCTAAGAAATACAAGACGGTATCGTTCGATCGGGATAGATTGAATTAAGAACTCGTCCTCGTTATGGATTTGTTTCTTCGGAATCGATTCCCATATTCAGTGGACCGTGCCCCCGGGATCGACTTAGCGGCAGAGTCAGGAGGGACCTCTCCGCTGCATTCTTTGTTTCCTAGTTTTCGCTGTCGCTTGTTGCTTTCGTGCCTTGAGTTGGTTTTCGGGTTTGCTTGGGTTTTCTTGAACGGTTTCGATGGATTTCATTGCTTTCGTTCTTAGGACTGCACTTCAATTCTGATAAGGGAGAGAGAGGAAGAAGTACTGATCAGCTGTTCGTGTCAATACAGGTGAACCAGCTGTAGTCGTCGCTCGAGCGGACGCCTAAAGCACTTCCTTCCTTCCTCCTTCCAACCACTAAAGTGAGTGGCTACCAACCCGATTAGCTAGCCCTACTTGCTAGTCTTTATATCTAAATCTCGTGTTCGTGCTTGCCCCGATCAAACGATACCAAGTAATAACTAAAAGATATCAAGATAATAAGGGAATAGACTTGGATCTGTATGCTTGTCATTGAAACTTGTGAACGATTACTTACTACATGCCTGCTTATTCAAAATGTTTACCATATGCATATATACAAGTTAGAATGCTTACTTCTTCTTCTATAAATATGCTATATGTAGAACACCCTTTGCCATGCATCAATTATTCAGGAAGACTATGCAAAATACATCACACAATGCTACATGCCCTTGAATTCATTGCCTCAGCTACATAAATGCAAACTTAACACAAACGCCGTTGATCACGGACAACTTGTGCACAAGGCCTCTCGGTTCCTGCGGACGGTCGCTGGGGCACTGGCACCGATCCGATCCGGACGGAACCTCAAGATTAGTCTCTCCCATAGGCGAGATGGCGTGCAGCAATACATGTGCCTCCGTCACCTTAGCCTGAGACTAAGACCGTCCATTATGGCATCAAAGCCAGTGATCCCCTCGTATATTTAAACCTGTAGAAACTAACTTGTGTCTTCTTGACAGGGAAGGCAAGGTAAGTATTGTGCAGGTGGTTCAGACGGACAGGTAAATATCACCGAACGGTGACGAGTCATTTCAATGATTCAATATCTATATCTTATTGTAAAATGAACTAAGGCAAGATAGAAACCCACAAATATGTATGCTTCATTAAAACAACGTGTTGATTGGTATAGTTGGGATAGCTTGCCTTCACCAGTACATTTCGATGTACTGACCCTCGTTGAAACAGGTTCCCCGCGCTAGGAAGAACCGAGCGAGGAGCAGGAGACAAACCCCCAATCCAGTCTAGCTGTAGGCACGCCTCGACCGTGCCACCTTAGAAGCATTTTGAAGAAGAAGCCTTTTGAAGAAGAAGCTAGCCACCAAAGCAATCATGCAGCTCCGTGGCAAGGCAGTCGTTCCGTCCCAAGGTCTTATATTTTGAGTTTAGTAAGGGATGTAATGTACAGGACTGCTATCTCATTTTGTGTCAACACTTTTGTAAGCCCATAGAGGCAATCCTTATGACTCAGTTCAAGGAGTTTGTAATAGATGTTCATATTATCAATAAAAGAGAACTTTTCCATGTTTCAATCTGTGTTCAATTATCTGCGTACTCTGAATATGTGCTCGCTATGCGAAACAAAAATACTTAGCCTTGTGCGGTGCGCAACCTAGGCCCGCACGGCGGTCACGCCCGGGGGACGACTATCGATTCCACGGAATCGGGACGTGACATAATCTGTCCCGAATCAGCCAAACTTTTTGGACAGTCTGCTCCACGAGCTCAGGGCCAAGTACTTGCCGCTCCCCAACTTTGTCCTAACAGATCGGAGATCGACACTTCCGCCCGTATAGCGCCTCATACGGTGCCATTTGAATGTTTGATTGATAACTATTGTTGTAAGCAAATTCGGCTAGAGGTAGATGAAGGTCCCAACTAGTCTTCGTGTCCAAGGCGTAGAGTCGCAGCATGTCTTCGAGGATCTGGTTGACACGTTCGGTTTGGCCGTCGGTCTGTGGATGGTAGGCGGAGCTAAACTTCAACTTCATCCCCATTGCTGACTGCAGGCTTCCCCAGAAACGTGATATAAATCGACCATCTCTATCGGAGACTATAGATACGAGCACGCCATGAAGTCGAACGATTTTATTAAGATATATCTGAGCCAGGCGGTCGGCACTCCAAGTAGATTTGATAGGCAGAAAGTGAGCTGACTTGGTGAGTCGATCGACGATAACCCAGACAGTATCATGTCCCCATTGCGTCTTCGGCAAGCCAACAATAAAATACATCGTTATATCATCCCATTTCCACTCCGGGATAGCAAGGTTCTGAAGCTCTCCGCCTGGTTTCTGGTGTTCGGACTTAACTCGTTGACAAGCCATACAATGCGACACAAACTGCGCCACATCCCGTTTTAAGCCGTGCCACCAAAACGTTGTGCGAAGATCCTGATACATCTTAGTGCTACCCGGATGAGAAGTATAACTAGCATAGTGAGCTTCCGTGAGTATCTCTTGTCTGAGGACCGTGTTGTTCGGAACGCACAGTCTTCCCTTTACTCGAAGTGTCCCATCCGTGCTTACCGCAAAGTCGGACGCCTTTCCTGCTAAAATGAGGGCATGTATCTTTTGCAGGTACGGGTCGTCCTTCTGAGCGGCCTTCGTTTTATGTAACAAGTCGGGTTTGAGGCACAGTTGAGCTACTTGCGCCCACTTCTTATATCTTATTTTCAGTGTAATACCCAGCGATTCCAGATCTCGGTGCAGCCTATCATCAATAACCAAACTCCCTACAAACACTCGACTCAACGCGTCAGCTACTACGTTTCCCTTTCCAGGCGTGTATCTGATCGTGAGATCGAAGTCGCTGAGGAGTTCATGCCATCGCCGCTGTCGAAGATTCAAATCCTTTTGAGTGTACAAGTATTTCAGGCTCTTATGGTCCGTATAGATTTCACACGGCACGCCATAAAGATAGTGACGCCACAGCTTCAATGCAAACACTACCGCGGCAAGTTCGAGATCATGCGTTGGGTAGTTCTGCTCGTAAGGCTTTAGCTGTCTAGACGCATAGGCTATCACCTTATCGCGCTACATCAGGACACATCCTAGACCCTTTCCTGAGGCATCACTATATATTTTAAAGTTATCCGGTCCGTTCGGCAGAGTGAGAATTGGTGCTGAGACGAGGCGCTGCTTTAATTCCGTAAATGAAGCTTCGCAGTCGTCCGTCCAAGAAAACTTTGCACCCTTCCGTGTCAACTGAGTCAAAGGTGAAGCAATCCTAGCAAAGTTCTGTATGAACCTACGGTAGTACCCTGCCAGGCCAAGGAAACTTCGGATGTCGCTAGCTGACTCCGGTCGTTTCCACTGCGTGATTGCTTCTATCTTCTTTGGATCAACTGAGATGCCTTCCGAGGAGATGATATGCCCCAAAAACGAGATACTGTCCAGCCAAAATTCTGATTTGCTTAATTTGGCATACAACTTGTGGTCTCGAAGGGTTTGCTGTACCATCCGTAGGTGTCCTGCGTGCTCATCCATAGTCTTCGAGTATACTAAGATGTCATCGATAAACTCTACCACGAATTTATCGATGAAGGGCCTAAAGACACGGTTCATCATATCCATGAATGCCGCAGGGGCATTCATCAGTCCAAACGGCATCACGGAAAACTCGTAATGGCCGTAGCGGGTTCTGAAAGCAGTCTTGGACACGTCTTCTGGCTTAATCTTCAGCTGGTGGTAACCCGAGCGAAGTTCAATCTTAGAAAACACCGTTGCCCCTTGTAACAGATCAAACAAGTCGTCTATCCGTGGCAGAGGATATTTGTTTCTGATTGTGACTTTGTTTAATTCTCTGTAGTCTATGTAGAGGCGTAAAGTTCCGTCTTTTTTCTTCACAAAGAGCACGGAAGCGCCCCAAGGAGACACGCTCGAACGGATGAACCCACGATCAAGTAATTCCTAGAGTTGGCGCTTTAATTCATTCAGCTCTGCAGGTGCCATTCTGTACGGAGGCTTGGAAATCGGCTGTATATTTGGAAATGTGTCGATAGTGAATTCAATCTCTCGGTCTGGCGGCATACCGGGTAGTTCGCTCGGGAACACATCGGGGAACTCTGCCTCAACGGAAGTTGACTCTACGTTTGCGTAGTCCTGCCGTGTGTCCCGAACCGATGCAAAGAATCCCTCGCAGCCTGTGTAGAGCATTCGTCGAGCAGATTTTGCCGAAATCACCATGCAGGCCCTGGTCGCATTGTTCGCTGGACTACTGGTATAACAGAACACGGCTTCTCCGGGCAGACGGAAAATGACTCGCTTCTCTGCACACTCAATAGTTGCCGCGCACGCACCCATCCAGTCCATTCCCAAAATGATATCATAGTCCCGTACATCAAGAACTAAAACATTAAGTGACAGCTTTCTCTCCCCAATACAGATATAACCGCCTAGGCATGCTGAACAGACAGGAATTTTTGTACCAGATGGGGTGCTAACGCTTAAATCTAAATACAACGGAGTCATTTTTACATTGTTCTCCGTGGCAAAGTTTGTAGAAATAAAGCTATGCGTTGCACCTGAATCAAATAGGACACGAGCAGGTATATTATTGAAAAACAAAGTACCTGACACGACGGTATCCGAAGCTAATGCTTCTTCCCGTGTTATGGTGTAGACTCGGCCTTGAGCTTGATTACGCCCTTGCTGAGGCGCCGCTCGATTTGCCTGAGGAGCCGGAGTCTGATCTGGTTGTTGCGGTGTACGGAGAGGACAGCTGCTAATCTGGTGGTTTGGATCGCCGCACCTGAGGCAAGTGCCGAGCCGTTTGCGACAGACATTCTCGGTGTGCCCTCTTCTGTTGCAGTAGGTGCAACGCTGCCCCTGGTTTTCTCGCTGACGATCGCCGTTATTTTGACGCTTTGCAGCGTTGTTTCCTCTATCGTTGCCTTGGCGTTTGTGATTGGAAGTTTGTACAGCGCCAGTAGTAACGTGAGGATACTGCGGTTCCAGCGAAAGGGCGTGGTTTAAGACTTCCCTCATTGTCTGATACTGCGGAACGGCTACGTGCCCGTGAATGCCAGGACGTAGCCCTCCTTCAAATCGTCTGGCACGACTTGCTGCATCCGGTAGATAAGCGGTAGCAAACTTGGCCAGTTTGTTAAATTCTGCCGAGTATTGCTTCACCGTCATGCTGCCCTGCCGGAGTTGAACGAAATCGTTTTCCCGTTGACGTCTTAGAGGCGGGGGTACAAACTCCTCCTCAAACGCGGCACGAAAAGTCGTCCACGCGATCGCCTCCTCTCCATGGCCAAGTTGAAGAGATCGTCGATGCACGTCCCACCAGTCGTGCGCGTTGAGGCAAAGCAATAATTGGGCACAGGTGACGCGCTTGTCTTCCGGCACTTCTAGGAGAGAAAAATGATCTTCAAGCTCGGCGAGCCAATCTAGGGCCACGATCGGGTCCTCAGTCCCATTAAATGTCGTGTTGCAGACCTTCTTGAAGTTGCCAAAGGGGAAGGCAGTCACTTCCCTCGTCCTTGGCGCTAGCGGTGGTTCGACTTCAAGCGCTGGCTGCTCCACTGGTGTAGCTGTCATTGCGGCAGAATGGTTGGAGGCCAGGGTCTGAACAAGCTGCTGCAAGGTATCTACCTGCTTTTGTTGGACTGAGAGCCGGGCCTCTAGGTTGCTCTCGAACTGGGCTTGGCGGGCATCATCCCTCTGTCGTTGCTCCGTGAACATTTGCATCACCTGCTGAAGGGAATCTGATCGAGACATGCCCCGTTGGCTCCGAGAGCTTCCTGAAGTTCCGGAACTGCTCTCCTGAGTCCTTGTCTCGCCTGGCGCCAGCGCTGATGGTTGCGCTTGCGTCGTTCCTTGAAAGGAAGGTAAATTACATCAGGATCATAATGTATTATGGACTTATTGCATAAACGTATCTCATTTTGGCCTTAACGAGTTCAGGAGTTCGCACAGGGATTTATCGTTAAGAGAACTTTTCCAGTTCAAGAGTCAAAGGAACTTGAATCTGTGCTCTGATACCAACATGTCACGCCCCGATCCCGTGGGATCGATAGTCGTCCCCCGGGCGTGACCGCCGTGCGGGCCTAGGTTGCTCACCGCACAAGGCTAAGTATTTTTGTTTCGCATAGCGAGCACATATTCAGAGTACGCAGATAATTGAAACACATATTGAAACATGGAAAAGTTCTCTTTTTATTGATAATATGAACATCTATTACAAACTCCTTGAACTGAGTCATAAGGATTGCCTCTATGGGCTTACAAAAGTGTTGACACAAAATGAGATAGCAGTCATGTACATTACATCCTTACTAAACTCAAAATATAAGACCTTGCGTCGGAACGACTGCCTTGCCACGAAGTTGCATGGTTGCTTGGTGGCTAGCTTGTACTTCAAAATGCTTCTTCTTCTTCTTCTTAATGCTTCAAAGGTTGGCACGGTCGAGGTGTGCCTACAGCTGGACTGGATTGGGGGTTTGTCTCCTGCTCCTCGCTCGGCTCTCCTTAGCGCGGGGAACCTGTTTCAACGAGGGTCAGTACATCGAAACGTACTGGTGAAGGCAAGCTATCCCAATTGTACCAATCAACACGTTATTTTAATGAAGCATGCATATTTGTGGGTTTCTTTCTTGCCTTAATTCATTTTATAGCAAGACATATATATAGAATCATTGAAATAACTTGCCACCGCTCGGTGACATTTACCTGCCCGTCTGAACCACCTGCACATTACTTACCATGCCTTCCCTTCCAAGAAGACACAAGTTAGTTGCAACAGGTTTAAATATACGAGGGGATCACTGGCACGTTGCCATAATGGACGGGCTAGTCTCGGGACGGAATGGCGTGCGGCGCAGAGAACAGGAGGTGCCACAAGCCATTCGATCCGAAGCAGGCGACTATCGGGAGTTCCGTCCGGATCGGATCGGTGCCAGTGCCCCAGCGACCGTCCGCAGGAACTAAGACCTTGTGCACAAGTTGTCCGTGATCAACTGTCACGACCCACACCCGGAAATTGGGCATGAGTCGTGGGTACGTCCAGCCTATGCCGCAGTATCGGCGGTAGAACGCTGTCTAGGTCACAAACATAGTATATCCTGTCAATAGTCTCAACTCCGTACAGAGGACAATGATAAATAAACCACAGTTCTATAATATACTCAATCACAACTATAAACATAAGGGCACGATGAGAATTGAAAAGAGTTCTAAATAAAACCAACCACAATAAGTCCAACTCAAACCTGGGTCTAAGCGACCTCACAAAGTCACAAATAATAAATACATCTCAGTCTCAGTCCAAAACAATAAATGCAGAAAAATAATCTAAGTACAGGCTAGTAGGTTCTCCTCTAGGTTAGGCACCTCCTCTGGGATTTCTGGAGTGAAATCCTCCTCTATTCCTGGGCCGTAATGAGTAGGGCAAAAGTTCTCCAAGTCCTCTGAAAATGTTTACCCAGTCAGGATTGGAGCGAAGCACAAGCACTAACAGCAGTTTCATTAAATTGACAAAATCTATAAACAGTGTAAGAGATACAAGATGGAAATAAATGCTGAAAATGAGAAGTACAGGAGAAATGAAATAGACAATAGAGCATCTAGCAATGAGCAATAAATAGTGAATGCTAGAACAAGTGAATCAGAATAAAATAAACATCTAGCTAAGTGTTTGAAATATTAGTTTATTATGTGATCGGCTTGGGACTGGATCAGGCTGGTTATATATGATTAGCTATGATTCTTTTAGGTCAGGCTAACCGCATGGTTAGCTATGGTGCATATAGTGGTCAGGCTAATCATATATAACAGCTATGGAGCATATAAATGGTCAGGCTGCACCCGACGTGAGAAGTGGGGTGAGCTATAGTACATATAATGTTTGGATATGATCACATAATCTACTAATAGTTCCCCATCCCCCAGCTAGCACGATGGATTCCAATCACGACTCCTCATGATGGGGATCTAGGGTGCTAACCCGTGTATCCACAGTGTCGGAATCAAGTATGTAATACACTACAATTTATAGAAGTAATCAACCATGAAAACTGTCAGAGAATGTACTCGCCTGTGGTCCTGAGCAAAATGTGAGGATCGATGTCCAAAGTGAAATCACAATGACCTATATATAAGATAACAATGTTAAAATGGTGTTTGGAATAATAAAAGTGATTAGCTAATTTGAAATGGGGTGTTAGGCCATTTCTAGGTCTATACTAGGTGTTACTAAGTCAACTCTAGGTTTTTGGTCAAAACTAGTTAATACTAGACAAAACTAGGTTATACCTAGGTTTCTAAGTCCATACTAGTAAGTTCAAGCTTATATCACCCATATCTAACCTATTACCTAAAATATCTTGACCTATAGTGAATATCTCACCCTGAACCACAATATCTTAGTCCGTATCTTAGTATTGGTCAATACCTAGATTCTAGATCTCCTTAGATATTAAGGATACTAAGTATCATACAATATATATAGTTAGGTATACATATAATCAATAACTTAACTACTAGTATCACATTACCTATACACTTTATCACTACCCTTGGCATCAACTGATACTGAACCTACTAAACCCGAAATTATTACTCTGCCTTCCTTCATTTGACAGATACCTAACATGCTAAAACACACACACATACTACTAATATTTGTAAAATAGCACTAAACCACCAACTTATATCCATCTCCATTATTGTACCCCAAACTCCCAGCCTACCTAGTACTCCCTGAACAAAAGACAAAAATCCTACATCCTTCAATGATTTTGAACCTGAGTCTTAACAGTCCTCATTGCACACTTAACTTACCTATACTACACTCAACTACTGAGCAGAGAATACTTTACAGGCAACTACACAGTCCTACCAACTGAACATACACACACAAATCCATCTAACACATGTACCTTGCTGTGTTTGCACAAGGGTGAGCTGCACCTAAGTGACTTATACCATTTGGTATCGGTCTATACTTGTTACAACTAAATATCCCCAACTCAAATAGGAATACAAAAATATCCTGACATTTCTCCCAACTAACCTACAGACCTGGACACTCATATAAACAATGGTATTCAAACACTAATATCCTTAATACACACACACGCACACACACACACACAATGCATAAGACTCACCTGAGTACCCTCCCCCAAATATTATAGTGCATCTAATAGATGCTATAACTACTATCCATCATAGCAGTACAGTCCTTCCTTATCTCGAGTACTGGTTTGAACCTGAACCCCAACTTCCTACTACTGATACATTGATGTGTATCAACCCTCTAGAAAACCATAACTCAAATACCTACTGCTATACACTGAGTGTTGCTTAAACATAGCTATAAATTTCTGCAGTACAGACTCACTGATACCCAATCCAAATCTGCACAGTATACACCCCTCTAATATGTATACTGATAAATATTCACATGTACACACAGATAATAAATTCCCAGGTTGACACAACCTCCAGTACTAATACACAGCCACTGAAACATACAGAATGCACAGCCACCTAATCTGATATACATCTATATACTGCACAACATAAAATCCTGCCTCTTAATTACCTACACACACAGGTTCCCTCCCTAATCTGATACACATCTATATACAACCAATGCACAGCCACATACACACAGAAATTCTGAACATGGACACACCCTCACACATTAACACAGGTACATATAGATAGGTTCATGCACAGCCTCCTATTGAACCACACATCTACTCACATACACATATGCACAGAATCTAACTAGTACACCTACAGTTTTGTGGATACTGGCACAGCAACACACCCCCATCTACACCTACACCTACTGATCCCCCCAAAACCCGACTATCAGGACCCCCAAATATTGCTCATAGGTTTTCCCCAAACCCGACTATGCACAGGAGTCTCAAACACACTGTGCTCAGAATTTCCCCAACTCGACTGCTCAGAACTCACCTCTAATCACAAGAAAACCAACAATTAACTAGAACACAGGCAATGGTGTTATATATATATAGTCTATAAACCAAGATATGCATAAATTCAACTACCTTAGATGGATGAACCCTAAATGAATATTTCATCGAACACATGCAGTGCAAGAAATAAATATACATACAAACCCATAAATTCCCAAACCAAAACCCAAAAATCGAGTTCAACCAACACACATGGGATGAAATCAATCTACCTTCGAATACCTAGGGTTAGGGTTTCTGATAATTGGGGAAACAATGTTGGGGACACTTAAACCTAATCAAAACCCTAAAATTCAAACTACACACAGTTGGGTGGGTTCCTAACGGCCATTAACATCTGAAAACCAGAATTTAATGAAGAGAAATAGGGTTTTTACCTGCAGGAATGGTTTCTCCAATGAGGTTCTTCTTCTCCAAGGCTTCCTGACCCACGTTCCTTGCTTCTCTTTGCTTTGGAGGAGGAGAAAATGGAACCTAGGGTTTGATCTCAAAAATTGGGTGGGGAGATGGTTTCTCTTGTGGAGGCTAGGGTTTCCTTTTTCTCTACGTGAAGAATGAGAGGGTTTCTTTTATATTAAGGCCCAGTTAGGGTTTCTAATGCATAGCCTAGGTTAAACCCCCTATGTTAAGTCATGTAGAACCTAATTGACTAAGGTTTAGTCAGTCTAGGGTTTGAGGGTTCACCCTAAAATTTGTATTCTAGGGTTTCATTAGAACTGGGTTTAAAATTAGGGTTAACTCACTAGGGTCTGTCCTAATAAGTTCTAGGGTTTGACCTAAAACCAAATATTACTAATAATAATATAATTAGTTACAAAACTCAGCAATTAATTAAATACATAATTATTTAAAATAGCTAAATTACACAAATGCCCTTATTTGGAAAAGTGGTAGTGACAAGTCTACCCTCCTAAAAGAAATTTCGTCCTCGAAATTGGACTGAACTACAACAAGAATAAAATCAGAAAAGGAAATATACCTCAAGTCTAGAAGAGGTACGGGTATTGCTCGCGCATCTCGTCCTCTCTCTCCCAGGTCGACTCCCCTGGAGAGTGATGTCTCCATGCAACACGAACCAAGGGAATAGTTTGGTTCTGCAACACGTTCTCTCTGCGGTCCAAGATCTCTACGGGCTGCTCAGGGTAGCTGAGCGTCGGACCAACCTCAATCTCCGAGTGATCAAGTACGTGACTAGGGTCGGCCACGTACCGTCTCAGCTGCGACACGTGAAACACATCATGCACTCCCTCCAATGCAGGCGGCAAGTCCAGTCTATATGCCACTGCACCTACCCTCGCAAGAATACCAAAGGGTCCGATGTAGCATGGGCTAAGCTTCCCGCTTCTACCAAAATGAATCGTTCCACGCGTCGGAGAAATCCGTAGGAATACTAGGTCGCCAACCTAAAACAAAACAATCTCAGCACGCAGTCTAAACAAACAAACACAAACCAGAAAATAACAATCTATACCTGAAACTCAAGGGGTCTACGGTGGCTGTCGGCCCAATGCCGCTGTCTGTCCTGCGCCACTCGCAGTCTGTCTCTGATGAGTTTCACCTTTTCTGCTGCATCCACGACCATTTCTGGTCCTAGCAAGGCTCTCTCTCCAATGTCGTCCCACGATAGCGGTGTACGATACCTCCGTCCATAAAGAGCCTCAAATGGTGATATCTCGATGCTGGCCTGGTAGCTGTTGTTGTAAGCGAACTCTACCAGGTGCAGATGATCCTCCCAAGAACCTCCGAGATCTAGAACGCAAGTGCGTAGCATATCCTCGAGAGTCTGAATAGTCCTTTCAGACTGCCCGTCTGTCTGGGGGTGATATGCGGTACTGAACTTGAGCTGAGTACCCAAGCTAGCCTGCAGACTCCTCCAGAAGTGGGAAGTGAAACGACTATCCCGATCTGAGACGATGCTCACAGGAACTCCATGAAGCCTAACAATCTGACGCACGTACATCTCTGCGAGCCTCTCTGTCGACGTGCCCACCTTGAAAGGTAAGAAATGGGCTGATTTGGTCAACCTGTCCACAATGACCCAAATCGCGTCTTTTCCTCCTGGAGAACGTGGAAGCCCTGAAACGAAATCCATGGTCACATGCTCCCACTTCCATTCTGGAATCGGTAAAGGTTGAAGCAAACCACCTGGCCTCTGTCGGTCTGCCTTTACCTGCTGGCACACTAGACATCGGGATACGAAGCGTGCTACCTCGCGCTTCATTCCATACCACCATACGTGCTCCCTCAAGTCTCGATACATCTTGTTGGCACCGGGATGCATCGAGTACTGAGAGCGGTGTGCCTCTTGCAAAACCTCCTCGTGCAGCTCCCCGCTCGGCACACACATCCTCGTGGCGTGCCGTAAAGAACCATCATCTGCGATAGTAAAGTCGTCCGACAATCCCATCCGAACCTGTGCCCTGATACTCCTCAAAGCCTCATCATCATACTGCGTAGCTCTGATCTTGTCCATCAGCTCGGACTGTATCTGCAATCCCCACATCTGAATCTCAGTACCGGGAACTAACACTTCAATCTCCAAGCTCTCCAAATCAGCCAACAAATGCCTATCTGTCGTCAAGTACATAGCCATCGGATACCTGCTCAAGGCATCGGCGACTACGTTGGCCTTCCCTGGATGGTACTGCAATGAGATATCAAAGTCCTTCATCAACTCTAACCACCTCCTCTGCCTCATGTTCAGCTCCTTCTGTGTGAATACGTACTTCAAGCTCTTGTGGTCTGTGAAGATCTCCACACGCTCTCCGTACAGGTAATATTTCCACAGCTTTAGAGCGAAGATAACTGCTGCCAACTCTAAGTCGTGGGTGGGGTAGTTCTTTTCATGAGGGCGTAACTGCCTGGAAGCATAGGCAATTACCTTCCCGTGCTGCTGAAGAACACATCCCAAACCCTTCCCTGAAGCGTCACTGTAGATGGTGAAACCACCTGTCCCTGCTGGCAATGTCAAAATTGGAGCTGTCGTCAACCTCTTCTTCAGCTCATCAAATGCAGCCTGACACTCCTCCGTCCACACAAAATCCACATCCTTCCTAGTCAGTCTGGTCATCGGCGCTGCAATCTTGGAGAAGTCTTGTACAAACCTCCTGTAGTATCCTGCTAGCCCGAGAAAACTCCTGATCTCAGCTACCGAACTGGGGGTAGCCCACGACTCCACTGCCTCGATCTTCTTTGGGTTTACCGAGATTCCGTCACCCGATACCACATGCCCAAGAAACTCGACCTTGTCAAGGAAGAATTCACACTTAGAGAGTTTCCCGTACTCCCTCCTGAGAGTCTCTAAGACCAATCTCAGATGTTCTTCGTGTTCCTCCGGGGTCTTAGAATACACAAGAATATCGTCGATGAATACCACCACGAACTTGTCAAGGTACTGGTGGAACACTTTGTTCATCAGGTTCATGAATACTGCCGGTGCATTGGTTAAACCAAATAGCATCACCATGAACTCAAACTGGCCGTATCTGGTCCGAAAAGCTGTCTTCGGCGTGTCTTCTTTCTTCACCTTCACCTGGTGATAGCCTGATCTCAAATCTATCTTTGAAAAGACCCTCGCCCCGCTCAACTGATCGAAAAGATCATCTATCCTCGGCAGCGGGTACTTGTTCTTGATAGTGATATTGTTCAAAGCTCTATAATCAATGCACATGCACACCGTGCCGTCCTTCTTCGGTACGAACAATACCGGAGCTCCCCATGGTGATGAACTGGATTTGATGAAGCCTTTGTCCTGCAGCTCCTCAACTTACTTCTTCAGTTCTGCCAGCTCGCTGTTGTTGACTCTATAGACATGTTGTGAAATGGGCTCCGCTCCTGGAACCAAGTCTATAGAGAATTCAACATCTCTGTCTGGTGGCAAGCCTGGCAACTCTTCTGGAAATACATCCAGGAACTCCGCTATCAGAGGATGTGGCAACTCCTTTTCTTCCGTCCTGGCTCCGCAAAACGTGCTCCTCCTCTGTTCCGCTGCTTCTCTGACAACCTCAAACTCTGGCTCTCCTGGTGGTCTAAACAATACTCTGCCTCTATAACAATCTATAGTAGCATGATGCCTACTCAACCAATCCATTCCGAGTACAATATCGTACCCCGGAAGTTGCATGACAAGTAAGCTCACGCTCAAGTCTCGGCCTCCTACTGACACTCTCATGTCCTTGCAGTGATCACGGACTAGGATAATACCTCCTCTAGTCATGATCTTGCAAGTCCTAGCTAATGGTTCTGTCTCTAAATGATGTCGAAGTGCATATGATACAGACACAAAACTATGGGAAGCGCCAGAATCGAATAAGGTAAATGCGGGAATACAATCGAGAAGAACCGAACCTGTGATCAAGTCTCCTGCTGGCTCGATCTCCTCGACTGCCATGGCGTACGCTCGCCCCTGGGGTGCACCTCTCTGCTGCTGATGCTGGGCAAACCTCTGATTTTGCGGTGGAAGCGGTCCCCTCTGTTGTTGGCCTCCTGGTAGGGTAGGTACCCTGCCTGGTCCTCTCTGGACGGCTGCTCCACCCTGACCTGGACGAGTCCGAATGGTAGGGCAATCCCTCAGTTGATGTGTCGTCGATCCGCAGGACAAACATGAGCCCAATCTATGCCTGCAGATCTCTCTAGTATGTCCCATCTTCCCGCAGTACGCACACTGGATGGCGGGCTGAGTCGGCCTCTGCTGCTGTTGCTGAACCTGCCCTCGGGCTGGTGCCTGGTGCTGCTGGTGTTGCTGCTGAAAGGGCCTCTGCTGCTGCTGATAATGTGGACGCTTGCCTGGTCCTGCACTACTGTTTGCTCCTCCGGAAACATCGCATCCCCTCTTGGGCCTGAGGTCCAAGTCGTCCTCGGCTATCTGGGCATCCATCAATATGCCCTCAAAAGTGGCGGTGCGACGTCCCGACGTGTGAGACTTGATCTCCCTTGACAGCCCCTTCCTGAATTTCCGGGCCCTGTCCCTCGGATCTCTAATCATCGATGGCACGAAGTGGCTCAGACGGCAAAACTCCGCGGTATAATCATCGACGGACGAGCTCCCCTGGACTAAGTCATGGAACTGACTCTCCAAGGCTCCCAGGGCAACGTCAGAAAAGAATTTCTCCTTGAAGAGCTCCCTGAAATCCTTCCAAGTGAGTCCTCTGCGCAAGAGTCTCGGCTCCGTGCGAAACCACATCAAGGCAATATCGAACATCTGGCTGCCAGCGGCCTCGATCTGGAGCGCCTCTGGAATCTGCGCCAAACGCAAGTTCCTCTCGATGTCCTCTAGCCAATCATCGGCGTAGAGTATCCCTTCTGTCCCCTTGAACTCCCGAGGCATCATCCTCTTGAAGTCCACAATGGTGCCCGGCCTCTGTTGTTGCTGACCAGGATGCTGCTGCTGCTGAGTGACCCTCTCCACAGCCTGGAGAGCCACTTGGTGAGCATTCTCCATGTTCACCCTCATCATCTCTGTCTGGGCCTGATGTGCCTCAGCCTGCACTCTCTGGGCCTCTGCCGACGTCCTCTGGGCATCGACCATGCCCTGAATCAAAGCGAACATCTGTGCTCCATCGACGGGCACACCTCCTGGATGCTGAACTGGTGGTGGTGGAGGTGGTGGTGCCGTCGTAGCTGTGGGGACCCTCTGAACTGGTGGTGGTGGACCCCCGAATGCTGCAGACACTCCCACATGTACTGGAGATGTAGGATGTGCTACTGATGTCTGTCCGACAGCGCGAGAGGTGGCAGACCTCTCTGAATCTACTGCTCCGAGTCTCTGGGACCTTCTTGGCGGCATCCTGAAGACAGATCGAAAGATTCAATTAAGGCAATAGATATGATATCATCAAGGAAGGACAGTAAATTTCTAAAGGAATTAATCATTAAGAGTAGTATTATAAGAATCAGAAATTTCCTAATTGTGATTGAGCATATCCTCGGCCTAATTCCTATTTCCTAAAACAGGCTCGTAGTAATACTCTAAGCGAGCACCACTACGATATCACTCTAATCTGAATCTAAGACTAAGACTACAGAGAGGACCTGTATGGGCCACCACTAAAAACGTGTCACGACCCGCACCCGAAAATTGGGCATGAGTCGTGGGTACGTCCAGCCTACGCCGCAGTATCGGCGGTAGAACGCTGTCTAGGTCACAAACATAGTATATCCTGTCAATAGTCTCAACTCCGTACGGAGGACAATGATAAATAAACCACAGTTCTATAATATACTCAATCATAACTATAAACATAAGGGCACGATGAGAATTGAAAAGAGTTCTAAATAAAATCAACCACAATAAGTCCAATTCAAACCTGTGTCTAAGCGACCTCACAAAGTCACAAATAATAAATTCATCTCAGTCTCAGTCTAAAACAATAAATGCAGAAAAATAATCTAAGTACAGGCTAGTAGGTTCTCCTCTAGGTTAGGCACCTCCTCTGGGATTTCTGAAGTGAAATCCTCCTCTATTCCTGGGCCGTAATGAGTAGGGCAAAAGTTCTCCAGGTCCTCTGAAAATGTTTACCCAGTCAGGATTGGAGCGAAGCACAAGCACTAACAGCAGTTTCATTAAATTGACAAAATCTATAAACAGTGTAAGAGATACAAGATGGAAATAAATGCTGAAAATAAGAAGTACAGGAGAAATGAAATAGACAATAAAGCATCTAGCAATGAGCAATAAATAGTGAATGCTAGAACAAGTGAATCAGAATAAAATAAACATCTAGCTAAGTGTTTGAAATATTAGTTTATTATGTGATCGGCTTGGGACTGGATCAGGCTGGTTATATATGATTAGCTATGATTCTTTTAGGTCAGGCTAACCGCATGGTTAGCTATGGTGCATATAGTGGTCAGGCTAATCATATATAACAGCTATGGAGCATATAAATGGTCAGGCTGCACCCGACGTGAGAAGTGGGGTGAGCTATGGTACATATAATATTTGGATATGATCACATAATCTACTAATAGTTCCCCATCCCCCAGCTAGCACGATGGATTCCAATCACGACTCCTCATGATGGGGATCTAGGGTGCTAACCCATGTATCCACAGTGTCGGAATCAAGTATGTAATACATTACAATTTATAGAAGTAATCAACCATGAAAACTGTCAGAGAATGTACTCGCCTGTGGTCCTGAGCAAAATGTGAGGATCGATGTCCAAAGTGAAATCACAATGACCTATATATAAGATAACAATGTTAAAATGGTGTTTGGAATAATAAAAGTGATTAGCTAATTTGAAATAGGGTGTTAGGCCATTTCTAGGTCTATACTAGGTGTTACTAAGTCAACTCTAGGTTTTTGGTCAAAACTAGTTAATACTAGACAAAACTAGGTTATACCTAGGTTTCTAAGTCCATACTAGTAAGTTCAAGCTTATATCACCCATATCTAACCTATTACCTAAAATATCTTGACCTATAGTGAATATCTCACCCTGAACCACAATATCTTAGTCCGTATCTTAGTATTGGTCAATACCTAGATTCTAGATCTCCTTAGATATTAAGGATACTAAGTATCATACAATATATATAGTTAGGTATACATATAATCAATAACTTAACTACTAGTATCACATTACCTATACACTTTATCACTACCCTTGGCATCAACTGATACTGAACCTACTAAACCCTAAATTATTACTCTGCCTCCCTTCATTTGACAGATACCTAACATGCTAAAACACACACACATACTACTAATATTTGTAAAATAGCACTAAACCACCAACTTATATCCAACTCCATTATTGTACCCCAAACTCCCAGCCTACCTAGTACTCCCTGGACAAAAGACAAAAATCCTACATCCTTCAATGATTTTGAACCTGAGTCTTAACAGTCCTCATTGCACACTTAACTTACCTATACTACACTCAACTACTGAGCAGAGAATACTTTACAGGCAACTACACAGTCCTACCAACTGAACATACACACACAAATCCATCTAACACATGTACCTTGCTGTGTTTGCACAAGGGTGAGCTGCACCTAAGTGACTTATACCATTTGGTATCGGTCTATACTTGTTACAACTAAATATCCCCAACTCAAATAGGAATACAAAAATATCCTGACATTTCTCCCAACTAACCTACAGACCTGGACACTCATATAAACAATGGTATTCAAACACTAATATCCTTAATACACACACACGCACACACACACAATACATAAGACTCACCTGAGTACCCTCCCCCAAATATTGTAGTGCATCTAATAGATGCTATAACTACTATCCATCATAGCAGTACAGTCCTTCCTTATCTCGAGTACAGGTTTGAACCTGAACCCCAACTTTCTACTACTGATACATTGATGTGTATCAACCCTCTAGAAAACCATAACTCAAATACCTACTGCTACACACTGAGTGTTGCTTAAACATAGCTATAAATTTCTGCAGTATAGACTCACTGATACCCAATCCAAATCTGCACAGTATACACCCCTCTAATATGTATACTGATAAATATTCACATGTACACACAGATAATAAATTCCCAGGTTGACACAACCTCCAGTACTAATACACAGCCACTGAAACATACAGAATGCACAGCCACCTAATCTGATATACATCTATATACTGCACAACATAAAATCCTGCCTCTTAATTACCTACACACACACAGGTTCCCTCCCTAATCTGATACACATCTATATACAACCAATGCACAGCCACATACACACAGAAATTCTGAACAAGGACACACCCTCACACATTAACACAGGTACATATAGATAGGTTCATGCACAGCCTCCTATTGAACCACACATCTACTCACATACACATATGCACAGAATCTAACTAGTACACCTACAATTTTGTGGAGACTGGCACAGCAACACACCCCCATCTACACCTACACCTACTGATCCCCCCAAAACCCGACTATCAGGACCCCCAAATATTGCTCACAGGTTTTCCCCAAACCCGACTATGCACAGGAGTCTCAAACACACTGTGCTCAGAATTTTCCCAACTCGACTGCTCAGAACTCACCTCTAAGCACAAGAAAACCAACAATTAACTAGAACACAGGCAATGGTGTTATATATATATAGTCTATAAACCAAGATATGCATAGATTCAACTACCTTAGATGGATGAACCCTAAATGAACATTTCATCGAACACATGCAGTGCAAGAAACAAATATACATACAAACCCATAAATTCCCAAACCAAAACCCAAAATCGAGTTCAACCAACACACATGGGATGAAATCAATCTACCTTCGAATACCTAGGGTTAGGGTTTCTGATAATTGGGGAAACAATGTTGGGGACACTTAAACCTAATCAAAACCCTAAAATTCGAACTATACACAGTTGGGTGGGTTCCTAAAGGCCATTAACATCTGAAAACAGGAATTTAATGAAGAGAAATAGGGTTTTTACCTGCAGGGATGGTTTCTCCAATGAGGTTCTTCTTCTCCAAGGCTTCCTGACCCACGTTCCTTGCTTCTCTTTGCTTTGGAGGAGGAGAAAATGGAACCTAGGGTTTGATCTCAAAAAATGGGTGGGGAGATGATTTCTCTTGTGGAGGCTAGGGTTTCCTTTTTCTCTACGAGAAGAATGAGAGGGTTTTCTTTTATATTAAGGCCCAGTTAGGGTTTCTAATGCATAGCCTAGGTTAAACCCCCTATGTTAAGTCATATAGAACCTAATTGACTAAGGTTTAGTCAGTCTAGGGTTTGAGGGTTCACCCTAAAATTTGTATTCTAGGGTTTCATTAGAACTGGGTTTAAAATTAGGGTTAACTCACTAGGGTCTGTCCTAATGAGTTCTAGGGTTTGACCTAAAACCAAACATTACTAATAATAATATAATTAGTTACAAAACTCAGCAATTAATTAAATACATAATTATTTAAAATAGCTAAATTACACAAATGCCCTTATTTGGAAAAGTGGTAGTGACATCAACGCAGTACACGAAGTTAACATTTTGAGGCAAATCTGGCACAGGGCAATAACAGGGCAAGATCTACTTTTGCATAGTCTTTCTGTTGAGTTATTGTATTGAAGATGAGTTCTATACATAGCACAGTTTTAAGAAGAAATATACATTCTAACTTATTATTTATGCATATGATGAACATTCCAATGAGCAAGCATGTAAGTAAGTAACCGTTCACAAGTTTTATTTGACAAGCATAACTTTACCCAAGTCTATTCCCTTTATTATCTTGAAGTCTTTTAGTTATTACTTGGTATCGTTTGATCGGGGCAAGGACGGATACAAGATATAGATGTGAAGACTAGCAAGTAGGGCTAGCTAATCGGGTTGGTAGCCACTTACTTTAGTAGTTGGAAGGAAGTAGGAAAGAAGTGCTTTAGGAGTCTGCTCGAGCGACGTCTATAGCTGGTTCACCTGTATTGACACGAACAGCTGATCAGTACTTCTTTCTCCCTTTCCCTTATCGGAATTGAAGTGCAGTCCTAAGAACGAAAGCAATGAAATCCATCGAAACCGTTCAAGAAAACCCAAGTAAATCCGAAAACCAACTCAAGGCACGAAAGCAACAAGCGACAACGAAAACTAGGCAACAAAGAATGCAGCGGAGAGGTCCCTCCTGACTCTACCGCTAAGCTGATCCTTGGGGCACGGTCCACTGAATATGGGAATCGATTCCGAAGAGACAAATCCATAACGAGGATGAGTTCTTGATTCAATCTATCCCGATCGAACGATACCGTCTTGTATTTCTTAGCCGCGCTCCCCGAATAGGGGGAACGGGGCACCACAACTGACAACCGAAATAAGTTAAGTAGATCTAATCTAATTTGAAAGATACATTGTGATACTCTAGTTATCTCATCATCCAACTATTGGTTCTAGCTATCTATGTCTAGCAATCTACCTATCTGTTTTAGCTTAGTCATATAATCAACATTATTTAAAGGATGGAAAATTTTCTAGGTCTGATACTGTAAGTCACAAGGTAACTGGTGATTAACCACTATGGTTTGCTACCTAAAATGCTATTTCATATCCTATTTTTATTAATATCTGATGATCTTCTTCTATATGTGAGTCTAACATTTTGTCTGATCAAGTTCATAATGTCTTTCCTTGTATCACTACCCTAAGACTACAATTAATTCCTAGCATCTAGCTATGTATCGCCTAATTTATTCTAGAGCCTTAGAATCAAACAACCTTCCTAGCTTCTTATGCTTACGAATCATGGCTACCTTAAGTAAGGATAGGGTCTAGTTTTAAGTCTCTACTTCTATGTCTAATTCTTACGCCTACAGTCTATAATAACTCTAGTAACAAGAAAGAACTTATCAACCTTCTCTACCATGGTTAACCATCTACTCAAACATCCTATCAATTATGCCTTCTTTATTTTGATGAGGGTCTACTCCTGGAGGAAATCACCGTGCGCGAGCATCCATCTCTCTGAAATAAGGAAGATGAGAAACAATAACAATGATGTCGACTGTAAATGAACGAATACAATAGTGAAGTCCAAGGGCGACAATCGAATACAAGAGGAGTTTTTTAAAATCAATTATGGATTGAGATCTTATTCAATATTAATCCTAAGTTGCCGGCTCGTTTGGTATAGTAACGTAACCGAAACGATATGCTCTGACCTGTATGGTCCACTACTAAAACTATGTCACGCCCCAGTCCCAAAACGTATAGGACTAGACACGTGGCAATGGCCAGCTGGTACGACTCCGAAGGGCTTTCCAATTTAATGGGCTCGACGAAGCGCACTTACGCTGTCCACGGTTAAGTGATCCAATTAATAATCTAATTTTAATATGCAATAACTAAACTAAATCTCTATCCATGATAAATAATCTCAAGAAAGAACGATACGCATCATTAGTCTGCAGCCCAATAATACATCCGTTCGAATAGACCAAAAGAACAACATAGGCCTATAAACACAAGGCTATAAAAGCAGAATCAAAATAAAAAGTAGTACATGGCTATAATAGCTAGAAATATAAAGATACCTGCAATGATGTCTACACTCCACTAGATCAAATATCCTGCAAACTGCACAAATAACCTTGAAGGGAACCAGGTCCTCAGAGGGACGTAACAAGATACAAAAATACATGCCATAAGGAAATACTGTAAAAACTCAAGAGAGAACTAACCAGCTAAGTGAAATGCAAATTGAGGACAACTTAGTGCGTATGGAAAGTGTAGGCTAGATATATACTGACGTAATTCACCAATCGCCGTGATTTGCTAGTATATGCCACATATGCCCCCCGTCTTAGGGCACTCTGTAATATAATAACGTCCAGCTCTGAAAAGCATGGTATCTACAATATATATATACGTTTGTATCGCTCCGCGGAGCGCGGTATCAGTATAAAGGAGGTGGGTGTCCCATACGCCTACTAGTCATCCTTTCCGTCCAATGCCAATGTAAAAATCTCAAGTGAGACATGGACATCTCGTACTATAATGCAAGTTACTAAAGAAATATACAACTAAGCTAAATACCGTCACACGTGCTGCTCACACAGATGGCCAGTCAAGCATGAAGCACACGTCCCTACATGAATTTACTCTGTGTCGTGCAATTATATGTGTCAATACCTGGGGAGTCATATTGATAACTCCACAACTTTAGGTGGGTCCACTAGACACTAGGTAAGACACAAGTCCAAACGTTAACGCCTTCGTTGACTATACCAAAGTCTTTCTCGGACGTGCACAGTTAATATTAAACAATAAAACATGCAGCTAAATATTATTTGATTTTAAATAATACAACAAGACAAGGTATACTTGCCTGGAACTCTGGTGTGCACAAGCAATGATCCGAAACCAACAGCCAAGGTAGTATCATCTTGGATGCCTACGAATAAATAACAATAATTATTAATCACTATATTATACTATGCTAATTGCGTACGACTTACGCAACATCACGAGTTACACGGATACAAAACCGAATAAACATTCTAATTAAATACGTTGGCTAAGGTTGACTAGTCACGGGCCAAGGGGGTTAGGGGTACACTTATGCTACTAGTCCACAATATTTTATTAGTTATTCTATGGTATAAATTTTCACATGATACAATCACGGTCACAACTTGGATTCGTGTAGGTGCTAAGTCGCACCTCTAACACATGGGTACCAGGTATCCTAATTATTTTCAGGGTACGTCTAATATGGATAGTCATCTAGGTCTCCATGTACGGGAATTATTACTATATTGCAGTCAGGAACTGACGCAGGGGTCACAACTGGTCATCTAGCTGGGTCGCGTGTGCACGTAGCTAAAACGTATACGTGTCATATCCTCAATTACCGTGTACACCAAGACAATAAATTAACAGACACGCTATAATACCAGATAATGTATAACGCAACACAGGTCCTAGCTAACATATTAGTGTGCATGAAACCAGTGTCTGAACCTTGGTCAACACAATGCTCCTTATTGAAATTAGTCATAATTAATATGAGGTAAATACTAACATTAATACCTATTCTAAAATATTAACACTTAACACAACACAAAGATTCATAGACACTACACATGTCTATACAATATTACGTCGACATATACGTACACGACAAATAATAGGAATATACCTAGTCGATGATTTTGTGTCCGGAGGGGGGGGTGTCCGCTATACGAGGTGGCTGATCTCCGGTATGCACAGTGACTACGGTGGATATAGTGGCAGTGCGGGTCACAGTAACACGTAATAGCAGCAGCTTCGGCAGGAGTTGCAGCAGCAGCGGCGATGGCAGGGTGGTCGTGGTTACTGATGGTAGGGGGTGGCCGGGGTTGCTGGCTAAGGCGATAGTAGAGGGGCTGGATCACTGTGGTAGTGATGGGGGTTACTGGGGATGATGATGATGGTGTTGTTGATGGTGATCAGGTCGGTGATGTCGGGGAGTGGTGGAGACGACGGTGGTGGCGGTGATGGTTGTTGGTAGTGGTAGAGATAGTGAGGTAGGGGGATGGTAGTGGAGACGGCCGGGGTCGACGGTGGCTGAGGGGTTGGAGACGAGCAGAAGGGAGTCAGGTCGAGGGGAGAAGAGTCGGGTGAGGTTATGATTATGGTGATGATGAACGGCGGTGGCGGTGGTGGTGATGGCTGCTGGGTCAACGTCGACGGGGAGGGAACAGGCGGAAGAAATGGTAACTGAAGCGGGTCGCTGTGTAGAGGTGGTCGGAGGCTAGGGTGGCGGTCAGAGGAACGGGTGCTAGGTTGGTGATGGTGGTGGTGAAGTAGTTTTCTTTAGGGTTTTCTTTGGTATGTGGCTGTTGTGGTTTTTAAAGAGAGAGAGAGTGTAGTATATGTAGGAGAGAGAGAGGGGGTGGGCTCTTCTTGGTATTAGGGCCAGCTGAAAGTTAGTTTTGTGGAGGTGGGAAACCTCAACATGATGAAGGGATGGCTAAGATGGAGGGATTTTGAAATAGAGGGTGGGGATGTGAGGAGGAAAAGTTGTAGGAAGTACAACAAATGGGGGGAAAAAATATGGTGGACCGGTCAAGGAGGGGGGATGAGGTTCTTCATGTGTTGGGTCCATTGGGAGGGGGATACCTCATTGCTTATTTGCATAAAAGACCCTTAACAATTAGGAAATTGTACAAATAGTGGAATTTGGGATTGGATGAGGCAAAATACCATGTTTGGTGTGATGTAATAGGCTAAAATGGTGTGTGGTATTTAGTATGAACCTTGAAGGTGTGAGTGGGGGCTTGGGTTAGAGTTGGGTCTAGTTTTGGGTGAGGTTGGGTCCTTACACCAATTAATTAAAATTAGTATAATTGGTGCTCTTTAATTTTTTTGAAATACATATAGTAAAAATTGGTAGGACACAAATATCCTAGACGTAGTAGACTCAGAATAGAATAATGTCATAATTTGGGTTGTACAAAATGGGGCGAGGTTGTGTCTCCAATTTTAATTGGAATGGACGAGGATGCAAAGTTGGATTTATTTGAATTTAAGAACGGACGTTTATAACGAATATTGTGCGACTAAAATGAAGCACAAAGGAGGGTATTTATGAGTTACACAAGGGTCAGAATGGAAGGCTGGCACGTCTAGGAAAAGTGTGTAAAATTTGTTGGAAAGCAAATGCTAGTGTTGCGCTCCAAATATCGAAGCAACGGTAAGGTGCACAAAGTGTTACGAATATTACACAATAATCTAAAATACTATGATTTAAATTCCAATTGGCTTTAAACTAACCCTAGTCTCTCCATCTAAGCTAAGTAGACCTAAAATTTGGTCGAGGGTGTTTACAAAAAATATAATATATTAATGCATAAATACAAACTATGAAATATATATATATATTTATCAATACCATACATATACCTATTAGCTACAAATAATACATAGATATATCTATATATACAAATTATCACTGAAAGCTGCTGTTGTCGTTGCTAAATGCTGCTGCTGCTGTTGCAAATACTGTTGCTGCTGTTACGATAGCTGCTACTGTCGCTAATGTTGTTGCTGCTGCTGCTGTCAGTGAAAGCCGCTGTTGTTGTTGCTGAAACTGTTGCTGTCGCTAATATTGTTGTTGTTGCTGTCGCTGAAGTCGTTGTTGTTGTTGCTATATCCGCTGTTGTTGCTAATGCGGCTGCTGCTGTCGCTATAAGCGCTGTTGCTGTTGCTAATGCGGCTGCTGCTGTCACTATAAACATTGAGCCCCCCTCTCTCTCTTATATACTAATACATACATACACACACATATATATATACTAATATATATACTAACTACATCTATTTATATATATATATATATATATATATATGCTTATCTATATATATGTATACACATCTCTACAATAATATATACAGTATAACATACACACATTATAGTATCATATATATATTTATTCATAACATAACATATATGAACACGTATATAATAATCATGAAAGTATATATATAACATAATATACAAGTATATATATATATATATATATATATATATATATATATATACACATAACTTATATAAATATACTACTATATTTAATAGCTATAACATATATAGAAGTATAGCTACATATATACATAACACATATGTACATAAATATTTGATACACTAACACATAAATAAATAAATATATATATATATATATATATATATATATATATATATATGCATATAATTATATATTATAATGACTAATAACAATAAAAAATAGATCTAAAAAATAAAATGCACAAACACGTAGAGTTAATCACACTCGTAACCTACTAGATCTAGGATACGCTTGCCACACGAGTCCACCACATATCCAAACGTACCCCGAAAGACACAAGCAAGTATAATATATTATTTATGAACAATACGAAGAGTCACACAAAAATCTACGTGTCTGTGTCAAAATGTGACATGCACAAGTCCCATGTCGGAGAAAAAAAATCCCAAAATCAATACGTATTACCAAATTAGTGGGTTACGACCTACACGTACCAAATTATGGACACAACACTAGCCCCAAACACACAAACACATGCCAAGTTGATCTATAGGATCAATTAACAAATACAACAAGTGTCAATTCCGGAATTCCTCCAAAATTGACACAAAGCACTATAACTTTCTCAATAGGCCTCCTATGAACTCAAAACCAAATCATATGGGTAGCCTATGCATATGGGTTGATTTCTCATGGTTAATTCTCAGATTTAAAATCTAAATTAAGGAGTAAAATGGAATTATACCTAGTATAAGATGGATTCCTAATACAACCTATAAATGTGATAAAATTGGCCTCCAACTTGTAGATCCTTGCTCCTCTTTGTAGATCCCTACTTTCTCCTTCTAGATCCTTGCTCTGCTCGTCTCCAATGGTGATTTGGGAAGGAATTGGGATAAAATTTGGTAGGGAAAATGATGTGGAATGAAGGAATTTGGTTGAGAGAAATTCTAGATCTAGTTTTTAAATAAAAAGAGGAGAGAGAAACTTTTTCCCTCTTCTTTAATAGGCCGGCCCCCTTTTACCCCTTTCTCAAGTCACTATGTAATGTCCATTATACCCCTTGGTTCCTCTTACGAAGAAATAATTAAGGAGAAAAGGTTCTAGTCTAATGGTTTAATTAAACTAATCATCCTCCTAATCAATGGGCTTCTAAATGGACTCAATTATAACAAATAATACATGTTGGTCCATGAGTCTAAACTAAACTAGTTAGGTCCACTAACACAAGTCCAAAACAAATAACTAACATCTAACAATAATTAAATAATACAATAAATAATTATTTAACATGCACAATATTTAATTAATTATGAATTTACTAAAATATCCTTTCATAGAAAATGTGGTAGTGACAATACCGGCAGGTAAAGGCAGAGAGATAGAGGCCAGGTGGATTGCATCAGCCTTTACCCATTTCAGAGTGGAAGTGGGAGCATGTGATAATGGACTTTGTTTCAGGGATTTCGCGTTCTCTTGGCGGCAAAGACGTAATTTGGGTCATCGTAGACAGGTTGACCAAATTGGCCCACTTTCTGCCAATCAAAGTGGGTACGTATACAGAGAAGCTCACGGAGATGTATGTGCATCAGATAGTCAGATTCCTTGGAGTTTCTGTAAGCATAGTCTCAGATCGGGATAGTCACTTCATGTCCCACTTCTAGAGGAGTTTGCAAGCTAGCTTGGGCACTCAGCTCAAGTTCAGTACCGTATATCACCCTCAGACAGACGGACAGTCGGAGAGGACTATCCAAGCTCTTGAAGTTTTGCTACGCATTTGTGTTTTTGATTTAGGAGGCTCTTTGGAGGATCATCTTCACCTGGTCGAGTTTGCTTTCAATAATAGCCACCATGCCAGTATCGAGATGTCATTATTTAAGGCATTGTATGGATGAAGATGCCGTACTCCGTTATCATGGGATAATGTTGGTGAGAGAGTCTTATTGGGACCAGAGATGGTCGTGGATAAAACTAAAAAGTTGAAGCTTATTAGAGATAGCCTTCAGGTGGCACAGGACAGACAGCGACATTGGGTCGATAGCTACCGGAGACCATTGGAGTTTGAGGTATATATTTTGTTTTGCATTGCTTGTTATTGCTTATTTTAGTTAGAGTGCTAAGTGTAACGACACATTCAGTTCAACCGGACAGCCGATTCAAATGGTGCAAGTGCAACGACCCGACCCGCTTTGCTCAGCATGATGACTTATTTGAGGCAAATAATTCCAGACTTGGCCCTTCAGGAGTTCAGACTTAGACTTTCAAGGGCTCGTTTGGAGTATCGCTCGACAGAGGTGAATCATCGCTAAGGTGGGGGGTTACAATGAACTTGACTTTGCTTAGCCAGCACACTTAAAATATAGACAATATATGCTAGTCGCTAGGTGAATCATCTCTTGTACACTAATAAAGAATATAATGCACCTAGCTAAGGGAATAATCCCATCTTCTATTGCTTGTGTTAGAACATGAAAATGAAACTTGGATTATAAATGGGCCCTCGCATGCTACCATTGCTTTGTGCAAGTAGACCCCGCTATGCCTCGAGTTGATCTTCATATACTCTTCGTAGTGCAGTGTCTCACTTGTTTATACTGCTTGACCTAAAGATTATGTCGCTGTATATGCCCCTTTACGGTAACACACCTTGCACTACCCATTAGACGATGCCAACGTAAATGCTTATATTCACATAAATAAAATGCTTGCCTGCTTATATGCTAACTTGTACTCGTTAGCTCAATTTAATGCTTGTTACTTATATGTATGCCATAATTCATCAGATTTCACTATCTGTGATTCCCTCAGTTATGGCAGGAAGGCTATCAAGATAGTCATTCTGAGCCAAGTATAGAACATTAAAAGTATTCGGGACCGTTAGGTTGCCGAGGCATTTCCCAAACTAGGGGACTGCATCAATGGACAGTTAAGTAAGATAACATCACAATATCTCTGAAAATTAATACACGTCCTGCACTGATTCTGATGGCTCAGGGAGTCGATACTGTACTGACTGAAACTAAATTTGTAACTGTATATGTACCTACGAGAATATAGAAAACTTGACGATACACATGGTCACGGACAACTTGTGCACAAGGTGAGATTTTGAATCCAGTTTCACGGACGGTTGTTGGGGCACTAGGGCCGATCCGATCTAGACGAAACCATCTGGTAGGCGTCCATTATCGGCAAGATGGGTGCAATACCACTCGTATTATATTTTGCTTACACTCCATCTTCGTCTCGAGACTACACCGCCCACTATGGAAGTCATGCTAGTGACCTTCTGTCATATAGATTAAGTTGACTCGATTGTGGCAACCCGCATGCGAGTCATTGCATTGTTGGTGACCGCTCTGTGTAACACACCTATACCTATAACTGCATCTGAAACACCTGGACGGATAGGAGTATAACACACTTGTACATAATTGAACACTTAAACATCTTCTACAATACTTCTGAACAATCCATGTAACTCATGCACTTAAAATATTACCTTGCTCAGTACACTTGTGTTTGATTATGCTATTGCCCTGGATTTTATTATATATGCCCGTTCTTGATTTAACTTGGTTTGCCTTAGAAAGGAAAGGATGGATGGCAAATTGGTAAGTATCGCTGTGTTCCTTTATATCGCACGCTGCACTGCCATATGAGTTAGGCTTTTTATTATGCCATAAAACTGATCCTAAGGCAAGACTAGAAAGATAACTTAATAGATGGTGTACGGAACCTTTATAACGTGTTTGGATTTATCGAGCGAGCGAGAAGCCTCCCCACTAGTGCATTCATGTACCGATAATACACCAGATTGCTTGCAGGATGTGGAAGAATCTCGTTTGGTATAGAAACCCCCTTCGTACGAGCTAAGGCATGGAGTTCTCTCTGGAGCCTTGGAGCATTGCGTCCGGAGCTAAAGCGCATATATAAGACATAATATTGGAAGATCGCCTATGTATCATTCCATAAATGTAGCCACTTGCCACGCTTTTATTATTTCAAAGAGAGAGGGCTTGAGCGACTTGTAATCCTGGCCTAGCGCCGCTTGTAACACTAGTTCAATATCAATAAATATCTTGTTCTACTTCTATACTTCTGTTATTCAATGCTTCCGCTAATGACGAATTTGTGAACTTGTTACCAATCGCCTGTTCGTTTCTTATTCCACTGTACTCGGACTATCTGTGCGACTCAATAGCTTAGTTACTTTACCTCCTGTTTGGATCATGACCTAGCACGGAAGAAGCTTACGCTCGTGCGATATCACCTCTAGATAGAAAAGATTATCCTGCGGGGAGCGCTGACATGGTAATTCGTACCTAGCAGAGATGGCCGATTACTTGCGGGAGATCGGGGTATGACATATTGGTATCAGAGCATGGTTTTACTTCTTTGGACTTCGTATAGATTTTCTCAGTTTTGAAAGCTTATTTGTGGGTTATGTGTATACACTCTCTCTCATTGACCCGATTAGGATGTTCCACACAATGAGTTTAAATAATTTTAAAAGTGCATGTGAATGAGATAATTGCTTGTACGAAATTGTAATACGAAGGCCTTTGTGCCGACTAGTGTTAGGCTTTGTGGGAATAGATTCGTGCTAGAATTTGCAAGTTTTGTGCTAACCTGAATACCTATATATGATTTCCCAGCTGGTTAGTGTACGAGTTAGAATATCGTTCAGACGGTTAGCTTTGCACAAAGCCTTTCAACTAAGTGGTGTAGAGTATCACGTGCGAAGACCCATTGGTGCAAGCTAGATTAAAAGCGAGATTAGAATATCGTTCAGATAAGGATAAGTCAGACTTAGAATGGCAACCGATAGAAATACTATCAGTTTATCGCTAAGAAGAATAAATAGAATTGTGCTTGAATTTTGAGAAATAGCTCGAACGGTATTTCGTGTCGGCAGATACAAATCAAATATGGTTCACTTGGATAATTATCAACAAGGATATATACGAGACTAAGATTTATCTAGGCGATGCCTAGTTATTGTACAAAAATTCTAAGAAATGACTTGTTGAATATGCTAACGAGTGATACGAACACCGATTAAGGACTTAATTGGTTGACTCAATTCTTGAGTGGTGTATACATCATTTTAGAATATTCAAATGAATTCATAGGTCTCGTGCTATAGTTGAGTTGAACGATTTAAGAATGTATTGAATAAGTGATAAGGCTTATATCGAATAGGGATTCAAGGAAATAAAAATAAATATCTCGGTCAAGAAAACTTGTTGGAAACTTAGAGGATTGTACGAGCGATTTTGAATTGAATCAAATAGATTGTAACTTGAATAGAATATTATTCGAATAAAAGTGAGCCCAAGAAAGAAATATTATGGTTCGATGAAAGAGGTAATTGATAATGGATTTGACTTGGAGTTTGGAAGAACGATCTTGAATCTAGTTCAAAAAAATAACCTTGAAAATCAGTCCCAACGAGAACGATTATCCTGCGAGTTCACCGACATGGTAATTTTACGTATGGCGGGGATGATCTAACTCACGGGAACATGCTCGATGATTATTCTAGACAAACTCGATGAAAGAAATGTGTCAAAAGTGGATAGACTTTGGCTTGAGTATTGAACTTGGTTGTTTGAGGAATGCTCGAAGTAAGATTATGGATTTACCGAAAGGTAACATTAAAGTTGGACGATTGGCTAGACGTATTATGATCACGGCATGAACGGACATGACTTGATGGATTTTATATATATCTTGGATAGAGTAAGGTAATATAATAAGGTATCTCGATTGTTTTAAAAATAACCATAATATTTGACGTTTTTGTCTTGTGCGTGCATAACTCTATGCTCGTACACGCGTCACGCCAGGATTAGGATAATTATCCAGCGGGAGCGTTGGCATGGTGATCTCACGTCCAACGAGGATGATCAAACTTGTGGGAGACCAAAGTATGTCAATCAATGGATTATGTTGACTTATAGTTTGATACGATAAGACAATTTTGAGAATGAAAGTGGATTGAAATTGCTTCATGGATAAGTTTACCTAGAACCTGGAGTAAATCACGCTTTATGGTTTCGTGAACGGATACATGAATCTTGTTGGATGACTTGGAGTTATAATTAAGAATTTAAAATTTAATCATGGCTTGGTAGTCTAGACATAGAATATATATATATGGGTTCTATCAAACATATTTGAGGAGATAGACTATGCGAATCACTAGGCTTGTCATGCGACTTGGATATATCATAGATTTTACTGAACGGACTCAAACCATGTACAAACGAATGTGTTAATGTGGATAGGATGATATGTGCTTGATGTTTAGAAATCTGAGTAAAATGAGCTTGGGTAGAATATCCCGTACAAAATGAACAATAGTTTAACCTTAGGAATTGGGGCAAGCATCGTGCGACGAATTTGCACGATAAATAGTATGCTTGAACTTGTACCTATAACCTTATGAGCTGACCTAGTAATTAGGTAGACGACCCTGTGCCGAGTGAAAGAACTTGTATAACCGACTTTAGAATATTGCTTGAACAAGCCATAGAACTGGGATAACAAAATTTAGAGTTAGACTTGGAACAGTAAGTATGTGCTATGTTTGACACAAACAAAATGTGCGATAGGACATGGACGCTAGTCGGTTGATCGGATAGATCATACTTAATAGTAGTGCAAAGCTTGATTTGAGTCAGATTGGGAACGACTTAGAATTTATTGACCCTGTTGAAGGTATCATTATGATTCATAAGATGAGAACCCTTAATATTTTTGCAAGTAGCTTGTCCAAATTCACTATCGCAAGGTTTGGTTGAATATATATATTTGAGGGATGCCTTGAACATGTGCATGATCCAAAACTCAATGATATGTTAAACTCGAGAGCAAAGACTTTGTTATCTCTAAGTTGGTTAACATGTATATGTTTGAAGGACGCTTTTAATATGTGCACGGTCCAGACTCGTGATATGCTGATCTCGAATGCTAGTGCTAGTGAATATTTTGGATTCGTAGGAACGAGTATAACGACTTGGATAAGTTTGTCTCAGAAGTTTGCCTCAGCCTTAGATCATCATTCAAGATAGACCATCCGTACCCCGTGTTAAGCGATAATATATTTTGCACTATGGCATAATGGAGACCGAGTCAGACCGTGGATTGAATGATAGAGTTATTCAATAAAACATACCCAGCATACATACGATACGGTATAAGGAATGAGTAAAAAATTGTGTTCAAACGGATCTAGTGTTAGCGATCGCTATGCTTGAGATATATACGATAGTTGTGATTGAACGGTTTGCGCTCATGAAGTCTCGAGGATGATACTTTTTTTGAGTGGTGTATAATGTAATGACCCATTCCATTCAAGCGGACAATTGATTCAAACGGCGCAAGTACAACGACCTGACCCGATTTGCTCAGCGAGAAGACTCGTTTGAGGCAAAAGATTTCAGACTTGGCCCTTCAGGAGTTTAGACTTAGACTTTAAAAGGCTCGTTCAAAGTATCGCTCGATCGAGACAAATCATCACTAAGGTGGGTAGCTATGATGAACTTGTATTTGCTTAGCCAAAATTTTTATAATATGGACGATATATGTTAGTCGCTAGGTGAATCACCCCTTTTATGCTAATAAAGAATACAATGCACCTAGCTAAGGTAATAATCCCATCTTATATTTCTTGTGTTAGAACATGGAAATAAAACTTGGCTTATAAATGGACCCTCATATGATACCTTTGCTTTGTACAAGTAGACCCTGCTATGCCTCGATTAGATCTTCATATACTCTTCGTAGTGCACTGTCTCACTTGTTTATACTGCTTGACTTATAGATTATGTCTCTCCATATGCCCCTTTACGGTATCACTCCTCGCACTACCCCTTAGACCGTGCCAACGTAAATGCTTATGTTCACACAAATAAAATGCTTGCCTTCTTATATGCTAACTTGTACTCGTTGTCTCTATTTAATACTTATCACTTATATTCATGCCATAATTCATTGCACTTCACTATCTGTGATTCACTCAGTTGAGGTAGAAAGGCAATCAAGATAGTCATTCCTAGCCAAGTATAGAATATTGAAAGTAATTGGGACAGTTAGGTTGCCAAGGAATTTTTTGAGCTAGGGAACTGCATCAATCGACAGTTAAGAAAGATAATATCATAATATCTCTGAAAATTAATACTCATCCTGCACTGAATCTGACGGCTCGGGGAGTCGTTATTGTACTGACTGAAACTAAATCTATAATTGTATCTATACCTGCGAGAATCTGGAAAACTTGAGTATACATTTGGTTATGGATAAGTTGTGCACAAGGTGGTTTTTCGAATCCAGTTCTTCCGACAGTCGTCGGGGCACTGGGGACGATCGGATCTAGACAAAACTATTTGGTCGTCGTCTGTTATCGACAAGATGGGTGCAATGCCGCCCATATTATATTTTGCTTGCACTCTATCTTGATCTCGAGACTACACCGTCCACTATGGAAGTCATGCCAGTAACCTTCTGTCATATAGATTAAGTTGACTCGATTGTGATAACCCGCTTGCGAGTTATAGCATTATAGGTGACCGCTTTGTGTAACACACCTATACCTATAACTGTATCTGAAGTACCTGGACGGATAGGAGTATAACACACTTGTATATAATTGAACACTTGAACATATTCTGTAACACTTCTAACTAATTCGTGTAACTCGTGCACCTAAAATAGTACCTTGCTCAGTACACTTGTGTTTGGTTATGCTATTGCCCTGGATTTTATTATATAAGCCCGTGCTTGAATTAACTTGGTTTGCTTTGGACAGGAAAGGACGGATGGTAAGTATCACCATATTCCTTTATATCGTACGGTGTACTACCACACGATTTAGGCTTTTCATTATGCCATAAAATTAATCCTAATGCAAGACTAGAAAGATAACTTAATAAATGGTGCATTGAACCTTTATAACGTGTATGGATTTGTCGAGCAGGCGAGAAGCCTCCCTACCAGTGCATTCATGTACTAATAACCCACTAGATTGCTTGCAGGGTACGGAAGAACCTCGTTCGGTGTAAAAATGCCCTTCGTGTGAGCTAAGACATGAAGTTTTCTCTGTAGCCTTGGAGCGTTACGTCCAGAGCCGAAGTGCATATACAAGACATAATATTGGAACATCGCCTTTGTATCATTCAATAAATATAGCCACTTGGCATGCTTTTACTGTTTCAGAGAGAGAAGGTTTAGGCGACTTATAATCGCGGCCTAGCGCCGCTTATAACATTTGTTCAATATCAAAAAAGAGATTGTTCTACTTCTATACTTTTGTTATTCAATACTTTCGCTACTGATGACTCTGTGAACTTATTACCAATCTCCTATTTGTGTCTTATTTTGTTGCACTCGGACTATCTGTGCAACTCTATGGCTTAGTTATTTTACTGCCTATTTGGAATATAGCCATGCACGGGCGCAGCTTACGCTCATGCGACATCACGTCCAGATGGAAAAGATCGTCCCGCGGGAGCGCTGGTGAGGTGATTCACACCTAGCTGGGACGGCTGATTATCTACTGGAGATCGGGGCATGACACTAAGGTTGTGTTTCGTGCTAGGTGGGTGATATAGTATTCTTGAGGATTTTTTTGACACGGGGCACGATTCACTTTGGTGGAGGTAGGAAGCATAGTCCACGGTACATCTTATATTTCGATGTTCATGAGAGAGTCAGTGTAGTAGCCTACATGCTAGACTTACTGCCTATATTAGAGGGAGTGCATAATATGTTCCACGTATCGTAGCTGAGATGGTACATGGCAGATCCTAGCCATGTACTAGATCACTCAAAGTGTCACGACCCGCACCCGATTTAGGGGCACGAGTGCGTGGGTACGTCCAGCCTATGCCGCAGCATCGGCGGTAGAACGCTGTCTAGGTCAAGTACTAACTATAAAATCTCACGCTAGTATCCAACTCCATAAGGAGACTCGGATAACACTATGAAGATATTAACAACATACTCAATCATAACTACAGCACGATAGGAATTTGAAGAAACAAAAGAATACAACACAAGTCTAATGACAAAATAATCATACCTGCAATCATTAACTTCCAATCCCCAAGTGTGTCAGAACCCAGTCTACTAAGGTCACAGTCTGGAAAAATATTTCCAATCAGGAAGGAGCAAAGTACATCTCTAAATAGCAGTTCTATATAAATGACATAAGCTATGTAGCAGTTCTAGATGGAAATATACCAGATGCATGTATAGGTACAAAATATGTACAATGAGAGAAATACTGGAATACTGTAAGTAAATGCAGGAAAAGAACAATATGTCACTGAGCAAGAATCCTATGACTAAGTGTGTGAGTACTAGCTTTAACATGTGATCGGCTTGGAAACTTGATCAGGCTGGTTACATGTGATTAGCTATGATTCACGAAGGTCAGGCTAACCGTTGGTTAGCTATGATGCACGAAGAGGTCAGGCTAATCACAAGTAACAGCTATGAAGCACGAAGAGGTCAGGCCGCACCCGACGTGAGATGTGGGGTGAGCTATGATGCATGATAAGTTGGGTATGATCACATATCTATACTAAAATACTCCCCACCCCCGACTGGTATAGTAGATCCAATCATGGTACGCTATGGCACTAGATTCCCTAGGAAGGTAGCAAATCTCCCCGGGAATCAGGGTCTGTACATGCACAAGATAGCAAGGAAAACAAGTCTTGTACAAGCTACACCATGAATAAGGAATAACATCTCATGACGAGATCCGTGTATACCAATCCGTGTAACCAATGTGTCAAGAACATGGATATTTACACTAGATACAGTGAACATAGGAGATATCATAAATTAGAAACTAATCAGAGAATGTACTCGCCTTGGGTCCTTAGCTGGTAATTATTGGTGTCCTGTTCCAGAATATTCCCTGGGTAAACCAACAGTCCTATAACATACCACAAATATAACACTTGGATCAGATGCTGCCCTAACACACAGAAAAAATATACTGGCCTCAGGGCTATGCCAGGCAGGGCACTTAGTCACTAGGGTCATCTGGTAGGAATATATATCTTTAACTAGCATATATACTAAAATTAGGTTTTTATTAAACATATAGCAAAATAAATATGTATACTTATTTTTGTGTATTCACCAATTAATAATTACATATATACTAAAAATGTTTGTATACGTACATACCAATTAATCATATATCATATATATATATACTAGTTGAACCATACGTATACTCATATATATGCAAAAATACTGTTTAAAATACACATATATTTTGTCAACATCATTATTAAAATATACTAATATTAATTCATCAAATTAAATTTGATACTACTTATATATACAGATATACCAATAAAATACAATACTATATACCAAAATACGTTTATACATATATATATTAATAAAACCTTTTCAGATATCATTATATATATATATATATATATATATATATATATATATATATATATATATATATATATTAATACATACTTATACTAAAGTATATATATACTATATACCAATTAAATACGTATACCTGGAAAATATATATATACATATACTTATTTCTTTTTATATATTGAAAAATATATTAAGTGTATGCAAATATATATATATATATATATATATATATATATATATATATATATATATATATATATATATATATATATATATACCAATTAACTAAATACGTATTAAATACGTATATATATATATATCAATGTATTAACCATATATATATATATATACACCATTAGATACACATTATAAGACAATACCAATATACATACATATATATATAAATATAATTAAAAAGTACATACATATACGTAAAAATAATACATACATATGTGTATCTATAAGAATACATATACTAATACCATACTTACATAGAATTTTAAATTCAAAGGAAGGAGGGAATGGATAAGAGGAGAGACAGGGAAGCTTACAGAGGTGGTCGGAATGCGGGCTGTTGCTGCCGGAGAGATGCTCCAGGGAGGAGCAGCGGCCAGTGTAGGGTGATCTCGACCGGGAGGGATGCTGGAGAAGGCCGGTGTAGGGAAGCTGTGCCGGAGTGCAGCAGGGAAGCGTCGTGGTAGCGAGGAGCAGGAAGTCGACCGTTGCAGTGGAAGTCGGCCGGACTGAAGCTTCAGGTCGGGGGCTCGACGCCGGGGCGGGAAGAGGGAATGTACTGGGAGTTGCGGGATGCAGGAAGAGGGACGTTCGGTCGAGTGGGGAGGAGCAGTGAACTGTGCAATGGTTGAGCAAGTAAGCGCTGGTGGTGGTTGAGGTAATCTCGCCGATGCCGGAGGGGAGGCTGGAGAGGTTGGTTCAAGGGACTGCACAGCCGTGTGGTGGCGAGTCGGGGTTGATGCAGAGGGGATGCGGGGGATGGCTCCGGTGGTGGAAGCTCGAGGGGAGCTGGAAGAACTCGCCGGAGTAGAGCAGGGTCGGGAAGGAGTGGTGGATGTGTTCGTAGGTGCAGGGAGGAAGGGCTCGGAAGTGTGGTGATGCAGGAGGGAAGATGGACGACTCGACGGAGCAGTGGCCGGGGTACAGGCCGACTGGAGGAGGCTGTGTGGATGTGACGGAGGTGCTCCGGGGAACTCGACGTCGGAGCAGGGTGGTGGTACAAGGGGTGAACGCAGAGGGAGAAGAAGAAAGAACAGCAGCGGTGAGGGGAGGAATGGAGGGTGGCTGATGGTGGTGGTGATAGGTGGTGGTGGTGATTGGCGATGGAGGTGGTAGAGTACAGCAGGATGCAGTGGAGGAGATGCAGCGGTTGGGGGCTCGGCTTGGCTGATCCGCCGGAGGGTGTATGGGAGGAGCAGCCGGAAAGTGGCCAGGGCTCGTACTGGAGGAGGCCGGAGGGAGATCGATGGTGTTGGCCGCCCGCCGGAGTCGCAGAGGCCCGCCGGGTGAACAGGAATCGGGTTTGGTTTGAGGTTTCCCCCTCTTTTCTATTTCAAATGTAAAAGGAAAGAGAAGAAGAAGAAAGAAGAAGGAGGAGAGGAGAAGAAAAATGAAGAAGAAGAAAGAAGAAAATATGGAGGCTACGGTTTGTGAGGAGTGGGGGATTCCCTAGATATTTTTGGGGATTAGGACTTGGTGATAGGACATTAAATAGGGAGGGGGTGAGATGTGGATGAAGGGTGGAGATTTCATCCATCTAGAATGGATGGCCATGACTTGTCATGAGAAAAATTAATTATTCATGGAGAGGGTTGTTGACCTAGGTCAAATAATTGGGCTCTCCATTTGTTTGAACCAATGGGGTGTTGACATCAATTATGCAAATTTGCAAATTAGCCCCCTTACATTTGGGTATTTGCACAGACGCATAAAATGATGAAAAATTGGCGGGCGATTCGATGTCCGGTGTTTTGTAGTGTCAGGGGGCGCTGTAAGATTTGTGTGGGCTCAAATAACAGGGCACTGGAATTAAATTGGGATTTTAGAATTGGTTTAAATAGTATCCTCAATTTAATTAGATTAAAATGCAAGTTGTGTTCTAAAATTAATTAGGAGTACATGGGGCCAAAATCAGGTCAGGTCATCAATACCAATAATGAAGAAGACTCAGAACAGAATATTACCCTAATTTAGGCCGCACGAAAAATAGGTCAAGATTGCCTCCAATTTTCGATTGGAACGCACAACGATGCAAAATAGGGATTTATTAAATAACGTCCGCGACGATTTTTGTGCGGCTAGAAATAATGCACAGGGAGCATAATTATGAGTTGCAAAAATAGCAGAATGGAAGGCGGGCATGTCTAGGGCAAGATTGTGAAATTTGTTGGAAGACAAAAGTCAGGGTACTGCTCCAAATATCGAAGCAAAGGCAATGCGCAATAATTAAATAAATTACGGTAATTTATTACAATCTCCAATAAATAAATTATAAATAAAACAATTAATTACATAATTCCACAATTTGGACAGGTTTTCATCTACTGGGCTTCTAGGTCAAGTCTGCTAGCTCAAAACAAATGAACACCGTATATAATTATATTTAATTAAACACCTCGCATAATTATTTAAACTAAATATAATATCCTGCAAATTATTTAATTGTAACTACCATAATATTAAATATTGTAAAAAGTCGAAAATATCCCTATTTTCTGATTGTGGTAGTGACAAGTCTACCCACCGTAAAAGAATTTCGTCCTCGAAATTTAAAGTCCTAATAGTAGTGTTTACTCATACACATTATTATTTTCTATAAATAGTGAAATTCAACAACCCACAAAAATCTTGAAATAATCCACCTTGTCATTTCGCAATTTTCAAAATTTTTGAAATTACCGCATTCTTGTAATATCCTCGAAAATAAAAATCAGTTTCCATTTCCTCACAATTCCCACGAATTTAAATTAAAAAATTTATACTCGGAATTTGATATCTGTTCCTCAAATTGAATTTCAATCAATGTATCGATTCACGTCCCAAAGAGTCTGAATTCCACAATAATCCATCAATGATCTGATTCTTCAGTTTTCTTTTTCCCCAAAATACTTAATAATGCGACACTTATGGATCCTTCAAATGTAACGTCTGCAATATAAAATTTTAAATTACTATATTGCAATCAAATATATATAATGATAATTTTCCAAATTTTCCTCAAATTTTAATGATAAATTATATCACAATCAATCTTCCTGAAATTAACAATCATCCATTCTGCCATGTTAAATTTTTAATCCTTTATTTAAATTAGCGTTTATCCTCAAATTTCAATCATATCTCGATCCTTGTAAAACCAATGATCCAGCAATTCTGTTATATCAACTCATGAATGCTTATCCTTGAATTTCTAATCATCTTGTCCTATTTTGTCAAGTCATAACCTTGTCATAGATCCTTGCTATGGTCAAAACCCCAATGATCATGGTTTAAGAAAACTCTACCTACAGCCATGCAATTTTAAAAAATTATAGGTCATGTATCTTTTGTCATGGTATTTCAGTCTCTGTTAGGGTGTATTACAAGTTTTATTCTAACAAGAAATCATGCATACAACTTCAGTACTAGGAAAATTAATCCGTCGAAAGGCGGAAAAAGGAACATTATGAGGGAAAGAAAGAACCTGCTAACATATTACTTGCGGTATCTGCTATCTCTAACAAACACTTAACTCTAGCACATTCACTAACAAATTCCTATTTCTGTACACTGATATCCTTATCAACTAATCATTAATCCACAAGATCCATGAATATATCAATATTGCACACACTTGTCTATTAATACCAAAATTTGATACCAAGAACCTCTAATATAACCATGGTTCAATAATGCATCTAAGTTTGATACCTCCGTTTCTTTAGTACCATACTCTCTGCCAGTTCCCGTTCCTACTACAATTGTTCATACTAGTCGTTCTTATCACTCAAATATACGTCAAGCGCAGCACCATACTAAATACTGCTCTTTTCAATACAATTTTTAGATGGACACCCAAGTCAGTCTGCGGTGCCATCTCAATCCTGCTCAAGTTATCAGATCCTTACACATGTATATCATCTAATCATATATTAATATTCATATCTCTCATCTATCATAAAATTAATCCTCAAAATAATCGTTAAGGTTTAACTTCCCGATCAACTTAAAAATGAATTGTATATACCTCCTCAAAATTAGATACTCAACATCGAACCAAAATTTAATCACTTCTAAAATCTTTGTAGCCTTAACCATGTTTATTGAATTCATATTTGGAATCCTCAAAAATTTAATGACAAAATCTCAACTCCTCAATTATTCTAAAAATACAATCTTATTTCCACCTTTTAATTTATAACTCCACAATGTACATATCGGTGCTCACGGTCTCTGATACTCAAGGTGCACTCAATGCATCTAGTATCTATAATTGTGTACTAAAATTGTACTGCCTGAATCACTTGCACCATTATCTCCAATGATCAAAGTTATCATCACCTGTAATTTCTTTCATAATTTTCAATTTATGTCAACTGGTATATCATCTAATTATCATCATACAGGGTGCTTACTGTTATTAACGTCATTCTTGACAAATTCTTGATATAGAATCATTAGCACTCTTGGTATTATATCACTAGCCTCATTAATGGATCATTCATCAAGCTCATTATAACTCATGATTACATGTATCTACTATAACACTCATGTTTCTTTACTCTCATGGGCATGTATATGGTTCTTCATCTCGATGGTTGTATAGATATTTCCCTTTAACCTTCCATAGTCTGTTACACTAATCTGTTATACGCTTCACCATCTTCATTGCCAATTTCGATATTTCTCCACTCATGACAGCTCATTAACTCTTTTATGGATATACAATTCCTTATCTTTAACACACCCGATATCAATCATCAAATTGAACATCATGCTCCATAAATCCTTAACACAATTCCTGGATACTTAATTGTTCACGTAGATTATCCAATTGCATAATCATGATTATCCAGGACGGGTATGTTGGCTTTGATACTAACTCTTGAACTATCACTGATACTCTATACTCTCCTTCTACTCACAGTCTCTAATGACCTTATCCTAGAACCATTGGTACAAGGTACTATGCTAAGGGCTGACTCTAGATTAAAGCCTACTGCTCACATGTCCAACTAAGAAACACTTACAACTCACTAGCAACACAGTCAATACTCATACAAAACACAAACAAAATTACAAGTCACTAATTATCATACTTAACAAGGAATCCTCAAGGAATAGGAGCTCAAAGACTGAATTGAGGACAGAAGGTATCTTTACTGCTAGTAAAGAAAGAAGCGATGGAACAAAGTCCTGGAATAACAGAAATAGATAAGTCTTGAGATGATACTTTAAGAACCAATTTAAGATACAATCTGATAATCATACACGTCTGTCTGAAATCATGACACTCAGAATCCTCGCCACGCCAGTAAGCATAGATGCGATAAACGATAGATTTCATAACTAAGGTATGCAACTCTATAATCATGTCGTCTAGAATCTTCGCCACGCCAACCGGTATGGCTGCGAGAGACTCTAAGTTTTATAACTATAATATGTACATCCAAGTCAGATTCCTACGTTCTCGTCACCACAGGTAATATGGCTGCAATAAACTCTAGGGTCCATAACCAAAGTAGACGTTTTACCTTTCTCACTGTCCTTATCAACATATGTCATCAGATGATAACGTAAATTTTTAGCCCGTAAAATTCATCTCGATATGAAATCAACTCAACAACGATACCAAGAATTTAAATTTAACCACTGGTCAACAAAAATCAAACTCAACAATGATACCAAGATTTTAATTTAATAACTGATCAATAAGGATCAAGTTCAATAACAACAAGCGAAAGTGGACGGAAACAAGGAAAGATTTAAATTATAAATTATAATAAGATTCTTAAGGGGTCGTCCCAGGAATCTCTCAAGAATTTGTGATTGAGTATCCTCTCTTATCCTAGTATCCTATGTCCTATATTCTATAGCAGGCACGCAGTAGTATAACAAGGATGCCACACTACTACGACATCGCACAACTCGTGAAGTCTGACCTGCATGGGCCACCACTAAAAACGTGTCACGACCCGCACCCGGTTTAGGGGCACGAGTGCGTGGGTACGTCCAGCCTACGCCGCAACATCGGCGGTAGAACGCTGTCTAGGTCAAGTACTATCTATAAAATCTCACGCTAGTATCCAACTCCATAAGGAGACTCGGATAACACTATGAAGATATTAACAACATACTCAATCACAACTACAGCACGATAGGAATTTGAAGAAACAAAAGAATACAACACAAGTCTAATGACAAAATAATCATACCTGCAATCATTAACTTCTAATCCCCAAGTGTGTCAGAACCCAGTCTACTAAGGTCACAGTCTGGAAAAATATTTCCAGTCAGGAAGGAGCAAAGTACATCTCTAAATAGCAGTTCTATATAAATGACATAAGCTATGTAGCAGTTCTAGATGGAAATATACCAGATGCATGTATAGGTACAAAATATGTACAATGAGAGAAATACTGGAATATTGTAAGTAAATACAGGAAAAGAACAATATGTCACTGAGCAAGAATCCTATGACTATGTGTGTGAGTACTAGCTTTAACATGTGATCGGCTTGGGAACTTGATCAGGATGGTTACATGTGATTAGCTATGATTCACGAAGGTCAGGCTAACCGTTGGTTAGCTATGATGCACGAAGAGGTCAGGCTAATCACAAGTAACAGCTATGAAGCACGAAGAGGTCAGGCCGCACCCGACATGAGATGTGGGGTGAGCTATGATGCATGATAAGTTGGGTATGATCACATATCTATACTAAAATACTCCTCACCCCCGACTGGTATTGTAGATCCAATCATGGTACGCTATGGCACTAGATTCCCTAGGAAGGTAGCAAATCTCCCCGGGAATCAGCGTCTGTACATGCACAAGATAGCAAGGAAAACAAGTCTTATACAAGCTACACCATGAATAAGGAATAACATCTCATGACGAGATCCGTGTATACCAATCCGTATAACCAATGTGTCAAGAACATAGATATTTACACTAGATACAGTGAACATAGGAGATATCATAAATTAGAAACTAATCAGAGAATGTACTCGCCTTGGGTCCTTAGCTGGTAATTATTGGTGTCCTGTTCCAGAATATTCCCTGGGTAAACCAACAGTCCTATAACATACCACAAATATAACACTTGGATCAGATGCTGCCCTAACACACAGAAAAAATATACTGGCCTCAGGGCTATGCCAGGCAGGGCACTTAGTCACTAGGGTCATCTGGTAGGAATATATATCTTTAACTAGCATATATACTAAAATTAGGTTTTTATTAAACATATAGCAAAATAAATATGTATATTTATTTTTGTGTATTCACCAATTAATAATTACATATATACTAAAAATGTTTGTATACGTATATACCAATTAATCATATATCATATATATATATACTAGTTGAACCATACGTATACTCATATATATGCAAAAATACTGTTTAAAATACACATATATTTTGTCAACATCATTATTAAAATATACTAATATTAATTCATCAAATTAAATTTTATACTACTTATATATACAGATATACCAATAAAATACAATACTATATACCAAAATACGTTTATACATATATATATTAATAAAACCTTTTCAGATATCATTTATATATATATATATATATATATATTAATACATACTTATACTAAAGTATATATATACTATATACCAATTAAATACGTATATCTGGAAAATATATATATACATATACTTATTTCTTTTTATATATTGAAAAATATATTAAGTGTATGCAAATATATATATATATATATATATATATATATATATATATATATATATACCAATTAACTAAATACGTATATATATATATATCAATGTATTAACCATATATATATATATATATACACCATTAGAAACACATTATAAGACAATACCAATATACATACATATATATATAAATACAATTAAAAAGTACATACATATACGTAAAAATAATACATACATATGTGTATCTATAAGAATACATATACTAATACCATACTTACATAGAATTTTAAATTCAAAGGAAGGATGGATAAGAGGAGAGACAGGGAAGCTTACAGAGGTGGTCGGAATGCGGGCTGTTGCTGCCGGAGAGATGCTCCAGGGAGGAGCAGCGGCCAGTGTAGGGTGATCTCGACCGGGAGGGATGCTGGAGAAGGCCGGTGTAGGGAAGCTGTGCCGGAGTGCAGCGGGGAAGCGTCGTGGTAGCGAGGAGCAGGAAGTCGACCGTTGCAGTGGAAGTCGGCCGGACTGAAGCTTCAGGTCGGGGGCTCGACGCCGGGGCAGGAAGAGGGAATGTACTGGGAGTTGCGGGATGCAGGGAGAGGGACGTTCGATCGAGTGGGGAGGAGCAGTGAACTGTGCAGCGGTTGAGCAAGTAAGCGCTGGTGGTGGTTGAGGTGATCTCGCCGATGCCGGAGGGGAGGCTGGAGAGGTTGGTTCAAGGGACTGCACAGCCGTGTGGTGGCGAGTCGGGGTTGATGCAGAGGGGATGCGGGGGATGGCTCCGGTGGTGGAAGCTCGAGGGGAGCTGGAAGAACTCGCCGGAGTAGAGCAGGGTCGGGAAGGAGTGGTGGATGTGTTCGTAGGTGCAGGGAGGAAGGGCTCGGAAGTGTGGTGATGCTGGAGGGAAGATGGACGACTCGACGGAGCAGTGGCCGGGGTACAGGCCGATTGGAGGAGGCTGTGTGGATGTGACGGAGGTGCTCCGGGGAACTCGACGCCGGAGCAGGGTGGTGGTACAAGGGGTGAACGCAGAGGGAGAAGAAGAAAGAAGAGCAGCGGTGAGGGGAGGAATGGAGGGTGGCTGATGGTGGTGGTGATAGGTGGTGGTGGTGATTGGCGATGGAGGTGGTGGAGTACAGCAGGATGCAGTAGAGGAGATGCAGCGGTTGGGAGCTCGGCTTGGCTGATCCGCCGGAGGGTGTATGGGAGGAGCAGCCGGAAAGTGGCCAGGGCTCGTACTGGAGGAGGCCGGAGGGAGATCGATGGTGTTGGCCGCCCGTCGGAGTCGCAGAGGCCCGCCGGGTGAACAGGAATCGGGTTTGGTTTGAGGTTTCCCCCTCTTTTCTATTTCAAATGTAAAAGGAAAGAGAAGAAGAAGAAAGAAGAAGGAGGAGAGGAGAAGAAAAATGAAGAAGAAGAAAGAAGAAAATGTGGAGGCTACGATTTGTGTGGAGTGGGGGATTCCCTAGATATTTTTGGGGATTAGGGCTTGGTGATAGGACATTAAATAGGGAGGGGGTGAGATGTGGATGAAGGGTGGAGATTTCATCCATCTAGAATGGATGGCCATGACTTGTCATGAGGAAAATTAATTATTCATGGAGCGGGTTGTTGACCTAGGTCAAATAATTGGGCTCTCCATTTGTTTGAACCAATGGGGTGTTGGCATCAATTATGCAAATTTGCAAATTAGCTCCCTTACATTTGGGTATTTGCACAGACGCATAAAATGATGAAAAATTGGCGGGCGATTCGGTGTCCGGTGTTTTGTAGGGTCAGGGGGCGCTGTAAGATTTGTGTGGGCTCAAATAACAGGGCACTGGAATTAAATTAGGATTTTAGAATTGGTTTAAATAGTATCCTCAATTTAATTAGATTAAAATGCAAGTTGTGTTCTAAAATTAATTAGGAGTACATGGGGCCAAAATCAGGTCAGGTCATCAATACCAATAATGAAGAAGACTCAGAACATAATATTACCCTAATTTAGGCCGCACGAAAAATAGGTCAAGATTGCCTCCAATTTTCGATTGGAACGCACAACGATGCAAAATAGGGATTTATTAAATAACGTCCGCGACGATTTTTGTGCGGCTAGAAATAATGCACAGGGAGCATAATTATGAGTTGCAAAAATAGCAGAATGGAAGGCGGGCATGTCTAGGGCAAGATTGTGAAATTTGTTGGAAGACAAAAGTCAGGGTACTGCTCCAAATATTGAAGCAAAGGCAATGCGCAATAATTAAATAAATTACGGTAATTTATTACAATCTCCAATAAATAAATTATAAATAAAACAATTAATTACATAATTCCACAATTTGGACAGGTTTTTATCTACTGGGCTTCTAGGTCAAGTCTGCTTGCTCTAAACAAATGAACACCGTATATAATTATATTTAATTAAACACCTCGCATAATTATTTAAACTAAATATAATATCCTGCAAATTATTTAATTGTAACTACCATAATATTAAATATTGTAAAAAGTCGAAAATACCCCTGTTTTCAGATTGTGGTAGTGACACAAAGATCGAGGTTGGTTCGACTCTCAGCTACCTAGAGCAGAAAGTGGAGATTTTGGACCGCAGTGAGAAGGTGTTATAGAACCAGACGATTCTTTTGGTACGTGTCGCATGGAGGCATCACTCGCCAGAAGAAAGTACCTGGGAGCGAGAGGCCGAGAAGCGCGAGCGATATCCTTATTTGTTTGAGCCATGAGGTATAATCTTTCTTATTTGTATTGATTGCTATTGGCAGTTAGTTTCTTCCTTAATTTCGAGGGCAAAATTTTTCTAAGGTTGGTAGGATTGTCACCCTCACTTTTTCAGCTAGGGATAGTTTGGTAATTTAACTTGAATAATTAATTTTAGGAATATAATATTGAATACTAGTGCGATGGTTGTATTATTTATTTAGTTAGAGACTTGTGTTATTTATTTTAGTTAGAGATAGACTAGTCCAATATTTAGACTTGACACATACGAACCCATTTAGACTTGTTATAACAAAAAGTGAACCCAACTTAGACCCAAGCCCATTAGTCATTTTTACTAATTAATTAAGAAGAATTAGTTTAATTATAATTAGTTAGAAACTTCCAAAAATATCCACTCTTCATTATTCCATATAATTCATCATGTAGGGGTAACTTGGACCATTACAAGTGACTTAAGGAAGGGGAGAAGAAGTCGACCACTATTGGAGGGGGTTCTACTCTCTCTCTCTCTTCTCTCATTTGCATTCATTTTTGATCCAAAATTCTAGATTCCCAATTTCCAACATTCTCTCCATCAATTTTCCCCTCAATTCCGTCATATTTCCTCTTATTTTTATTCTTCAAAGAGTTTTGGAGAAGCAAGGAGCACAAGGAGGAGGAGCATTGGTGAAGAGATCATGTCCAGAACATGTCCAATTGTATTTTTATTAGGATTCCATCTACCAATTGGTAATTCCAGAATTTCTTCTATATTGTAGCTTCTTAATCATGCATTTAACCATTAGGAATTACCCCATAGCATAGGACTACCTATAGGAACAAGTTCTAGGCTAATTGGTTAGGTATTATGAGTTCTATGTGGAGATTTGTGTGCATGTTGGGGGTATAAATTTTTTTTATATATAAATTGTGTGTCATGAGACCAATTATATCTCATTAGACTTTGATCGGGATTATAAAACTAGGTACGTGTGCACAAATGGATACATGTAGGCCGTATCATGGTAATTTATGATACGGCGCGACACGGGGCCCAATTTTGGGTATTTTGCATAATTACTCATCATTTCTCATTATAGCAAGTTATTTTAGTTATATTATGATGATATAAATATGTATATTTAGTATTTGTGGAGAATTTGAGTTTTGGAATCTCTATTGGGTGTGTATCATAGAGTATCATTTTGGTAGCATATCTAGTGTTTAATTTAATTCTCTAGAGAGTGTGGTATATGTATCACATATAATATATGTGTATTGATGGTAGATTACCTTATATATATATATATATATATATATATGTGTGTGTGTGTGTGTGTGTGTGTGTGTGTGTGTGTGTGTGTAGATATACATATATATATGTACATATGTACTTGTGCTATATATATATATATATATGTGTGTGTTGAGTGTTATGAAGGTGCCTGTGTGAAACTGAGGCAAGTGAGAGTAAGATGTTGAGAGTGTAGTGCTCGGTACAGCATGTCCAGTCACTATGTGTGACTGAGATAAGTGAAAGGGAAGTCAAGATGCTCGTATTCTGTTGCAGGTTATTGTGGGTTCAGTTTGAAGTGCTTGTATAGAGGAAGTAAAGTGTGTTAGTAGGAAAGAAATTGGGTTAATGTTAGACAATGCATTGTGTGTACTATCTAATTAGAAGAACTCAACAGTAGCTTAAGAGATGGGGGTTCAATTGACATGATTGAAGGGGTTATACACAAATGTGTATCAGTATGAGGGTGCACCAATATGAGGAGGACAATGCACAACATGTCCACTGTCAGGTTGCATAACCAAGCTGCTATAGCAACAAGGTGAAGTGGGGCTATGTAGTGGCCGCACTACAGTCTTGTGTGCACATGTTATACATTTCAACGGCAGCAGTAGTAGTGAAGAATGTTAGGATATTAAGGTAGCATCGGCAAGTTATTGTCAATTATGTTTTAGTTAACTATTGGACCTATGAGTATAGGTATTTTGAGATGGGGTGAATGCTAGTTCAACTGAACAGAGTGAACTTAGTGTTTAGCAGCAGCAGCAAGCAGAAATTGATTGATTGGGGTTCAGGTATTTAGGGTAATTGATATCAGTATACTGATATGTCAGTTAAGTATATGTTAATTTAGTATTAGCTGTAATTAGTTGACTACCAAGTTTGAGCTACTAGTTAATACCAGTATCATTGAGGGACTGGAAGTTAGGTTAAGAGAGGTGACTCGAGTGCAGGTGGCTTCCCTTTGTTGAAATATGTGGTAAAGGATTATACTGAGTTTTGTGACTGAAACCTTGGACTTGCAAGTGTGGGTAAGATTTTATACCACAACTATTGAGGTGGGTTAAGGGAAGTAGTAGAGTGTGTCTGGTGAGGAGTTGGTATCAGTTAGATACTAAGTCAGTACCAGTGATTGTATTTTAGTTGTGCAAAGTTAAGAGGGTGAAGTATTGATCAGAGAAGTGAAGAGCATTAGTGATGTCAGTAACCAGTTAGTAAGTATTATAGTAAAGAGGTCAGTGGAACTTTAGATTATCAGTCATAGTTTAAGTGTGTTCTAACATATTTATATATATATTTAATCAGTTAGCTAGTTATAAGGATGTTAATTATATAGTCACTTAGTTAGTTTATATATGATGCATGTCAATATCAATATTAGTTAGTATATAGGGTTAGTTACTATTAGTATATTGATATCATCTAGGATATCTCTTAGAAACATATATAACGATTGGGCATAACTAGTATAATTTAGTATTAACCAATTAGTGACCAACGTGATCCTGAAACCTTAGTGTAGACCTAGTTTAGCTAGAATAACCTAGTATTAGCCTAGAAAGGCAAATTTTAGTGCATTTAACTCATTTATCATTCTTTTACACCTATTAACATAATATTTTCTAAAATAGGATTGTGTAACACCAGCTTAGGCATCGAGAGACATCTTTGCTCAAGAACAGAGGCCAGTACATTTCTCTATTAGATTTTTATTTCATGATAATGTATATATCACATATTCTAGAACAGTATACTTGATTCTGATACAATGGTTTCACGGACAGGTACTATATGGATATTGTCAGGAGATGTTATCCCTTTCCGTGTTCAGCGGGTACTACTTCACATATATTTTTTTATGTGTTTCAAGTATTGATTTAGTGTACTTCGTGTTCATACATTGCTCGTGTTTAGTGTGACCATATTCGTGTTCGTAACGTGTCATGATTGGATCCATTGGTATTGGTTGGGGATGGGGGAGTAAGAGTTGGTTATGTGATCAAGTCCAAGTGTATTCGTGTACACATCGATTACATATCACACGTGTGATCGAGTTACCATATTGTATTCATGTTCAACCCAAACCAATCACATAATGAACTTGTAGTCTATGGCACAGTAGTTAGTTTATCTATTTTATTCTAGTTATAGTTATTCATATTTCTTGTTCTTTATTCTAGTACATTACATGTTCACTCTAGTTCATTCCATTTCTTATGTTTAGTTATACTGTATTATTTTCTATTATCTATTATATATGCTCAATTATGTATTTGAAGCTGCTTTCAGAGGTATATACTTTGCTACAATCCTGACTGGATATATTTTTCAGATGATTGGCTTATGGACCAATGTCCCATCTACTAAGGGCCACAGGACGACGTACCATTAGAGGATACTCCTTTAGAGCAGGAGGACTTAGTATAAGAGGCTGAGGAGGCTTAGTCTTATTATTTATACTTATATTTGACTTTATTGAGGTTATTAGCATATATATATATATATATATTATTTTGGACTTCTGGATGTATTGTGACTCTTTCCTTCGTTATTCCATCTCATGCTAAGTTTGCACTATGATTGAGTATAGTTTACCATTATCATATACCATATTGTTCCTCCGTTTGGAGTTGAGATGACATTGACAGGTTCCTTATGTAGCGCCCCGTTCCTCCGGTGCGGGGAGCGCGGCTAAGAAACACAAGTCGGTATCGTTCGATCGGGATAGATTGAATTAAGAACTCGTCCTCGTTATGGATTTGTTTTTTCGGAATCGATTCCCATATTCAGTGGACCGTGCCCCCGGGATCGACTTAGCGGCAGAGTCAGGAGGGACCTCTCCGCTGCTATCTTTTATTGCCTCAGTTTTTGATGTCGCTTGCTGCTTTCGTGCTTTGAGTTGGTTTTAGGATTTGCTTGTTTTTCTTGAACGGTTTCGATGGTTTTTATTATTTTTGTTCATTGAACTGCACTTCTATTCCGAGATTGGAAAGAGAGGAAGAAGTATTAATCGAGCTGTTCGTGTGCAGGTGAACGAGCAGTAGGCAGCTTGCGAGCGGAGTCGTGAAGCGCCTCTTTCCTTCTCCCTTCAAATAATCTAAGTGAGTGGCTACCAACCCGATTAGCTAGCCTTGCTTCCAAGCTTCACATCTAAACTCTTGCATTCTTCTTGCCCCGATCAAACGATACCAAGTAATAATAAAAGATACCAAGATAAAAGAGAATAGACTTGGGCAATACTGCTTGTCAATCAAACTTGGGAACGGTTACTTACTTGCATGCTTGTTCGTTCGGAATATTCATCATATGCATAATACAAGTTAGAATGTATGCTCCTCTTTAAATTATGCTATGAATAGAACTCATCCTGAATGCAATAATCTGAATAAGGAGACTATGCAAAAGTAGCTCTCCCCCTGTTACTGTCCTGTGCCTGTTATTGCCCTGAATTGCCTCAACTGCTAACTTAGTGTATATGTTGATCACAGACAACTTGTGCACAAGGTCTTAGTTCCTGCGGACGGTTGCTGGGGCACTGGCACCGATCCGATCCGGACGGAACTCCTGAATAGTCGCCTAAATCGGATGGAATAACTTGTGGCGCCCTTGTTCATTGCGTAACTTGTTATTTCATTCATGTACTATGCCCCATCCATTATGGCATCCCGCCAGTGATCCCCTGTATATTTAAACCTGTTGCATACTAACTTGTGTCTTCGTGGCAGGGAAGGCATGGTAAGTATTGTGCAGGTAATTCAGACGGTCAGGTAAAATCCACCGAATGGTGGCACGTTCATTTCAGTAAATTCTATATGCTGCTTACTTGTAAATGAACTAAGGCAAGATAAAAACCCACAAATATGCATGCTTCATTAAAACAACATGTTGATTGGTATAGCTCGGTTAGCTCGCCTTCACCAGTATGTTTTGACATGCTGACCCTCGTTGAAATAGGTTCTCCGCACCAAGGCGAAACGAGCGAGGAGCCGTAGTCATCTTCCCGATCCAGTCCAGCTGTTTGCGCATCTTCACCGCGCCCCTTGAAGCCTTTTGAAGTCAGAAGCTGCAACTCTTCATACACAAATGCAGCTCCGTGGCAAAGCTATCCTACAGCCTAGAGGTCTATATCTTTTGAAGTTTAGTAAAGGGATATAATGTACAGGACTGCTATCTCATTTTGAGTTATCTCTTTTGTAAGCCCGTGCGGCATATTAGCTAACTCGTTCAAGAGTTTGTAATAGATGTTCATTATCAATAAAGAGAACTTTTCCATTTTTCAAAATCTGTGTTTTAATTTATCTGCGTACTCTGAAAATGTGCTTGCTATACAAAATACCTTAGCCTTGTGCGGGCGCAACCCCAGGCCCGCACGGCATCACGATTTAGGGGACGCCCCAACGATTCTACGGAATCGGGTCGTGACACCTTATATATATTATTATATTATTTGTTGACCAAGACAGTGTTCTACTGCCGGTGCTACGGCGTAGGCTGGGCGTTGCTCACTGCTCGTTCCCTTATTCTGGGTATAGATTGTGACAAAATTGAACCTCCTTTTTCTTCCCTTTTCCTGCTATTGTAGGCTTCGATAGACGTGGTTCAATAGCTTTTGGCATATTTGGAAGAGTATGAGTTGGAGATGTGGGAGGAGCATCCTCTTGGGTAGGATCATAAGTCTTGAGATAATCCTTTACAGACCTAGTACCTGTCATGGCTTTATCATGTACTAGAGAAAGAAGGACCATATGACATGACCTAGTCTTCCTTCTTGCATGTCTCTTTTTAGGCCCACTAGAATGCGTTTGCATGATTCTATCTTCTTATCCCAGTCCACAATGTGACCTGCTAGGACAATTTTGTGGTGGTAAAGGAATACGATGTCCTTTTCCAATTTTTAAACCTTCAGCCTTCTGGATGTCGTATCCCATCTTTTGCATAATTCGAATAAATTGTTGATTGTAATAATGAAGCTGGGGCTTCTTATCATCGGGTACTACTAAGGATGCTTCAAAAGATGGCACGATCAAGACGCGCCTACAACTGGACTGGATCGGGGATTGACTTGTGCTCATCGCTCAACTCTCCTTAGTGCGGGGAACATGTTTCAACGAGGGTCAGTAGATCAAAATGTACTGGTGAAGGAAAGTTAACCCAACTATACCAATTAACACATTGTTTATATGAAGCATGCATATTATTTTATGGTCTTTCTATCTTGCCTTAGTTTATTTTACAGCAAGCAGTGGATATAGAATTCAATGAAATACTTGCCACCATTCGGTAAAATTTACCTGTCCGACTTAACTACCTGCACAATACTTACCATGTCCTTCCCTGCCACGAAGACACAAGTTAGCATACACAGGTTTAAATATACATGGGGATCACTGGCTTGATGCCATAATGGACTAGTCCTGGATGAGGATAGCATACAATGAGAGCACACGATGTGGTGCAAGCCATCCATCCCGCACACGATGACTACACACGATGTTTCGCCAGGATCGGATCAGTGCCAGTTTCCCAGCGACCGTTCGCAGAACTTATACCCTTATGCACAAGTTATCCGTGATCAAACGATGTCTACATTAAGTTAACCATTCATGAAATTGAGACAACACGAGTACAAGACAAGTAGTATTTTGCATAGTCTCCCTGAATAATTTATTGCATGGCAGGATAAGTTCTATACATAGCAAACTATAAACAAGAAGCATACATTCTAACTTGAATTTATGCATATGATGAACATTCTAAAGAAACAAGCATGCAGATGGGTAACCTTTCTCAAGTTGAATGACAAGCAATATAATCCAAGTCTATTCCTTTTTATCTTGAAATCTTTTAGTTATTACTTGGTATCATTTAATCGGGGCAAGCAAGAATACAAGATTTTAGATGTGAAGACTTGGAAGAAGGACCAACTGAATCGAATATAAGCCACTCACTTAGTTGGTTGGGAGGAAGAAGGAAAGTGGTGCTTCAGGACTCCACTCGCGCGTCATCTACTGCTCGTTCACCTGCATTGCTACGAATAGCTAATCAATATCTCTTCCACTCTTTCCAATCTCGGAATTGAAGTGTAGTTCAATGAACAAAAATAATGAAATATATCGAAATCGTTTAAGAAAACTCACACAAATCCGAAAACTAACTTAAAGCACGAAAGCAACAAAGCAACAACGAAAACTCAGGTAACCAAAGATGCAGCGGAGAGGTCCCTCCTGACTCTGCCGCTAAGTCAATCCTGCGGGCACAGTCCACTGAATATGGGAATCGATTCTGAAGAAGCAAATCCATAACGAGGATGGGTTCTTGTTTCAATCTATCTCGATCGAACGATACCGTCTTGTATTTCTTAGCCGCGCTCCCCGAATAGGACGAAAGGGGCACCACATCCTACCCAACTAATTGGAAGTTTCGTCCACGAAACATAGGAATATAACCTACTGCTAGGAAACATTATGTTGAGGTCGACGATCAGGAAGGTTCGGACAGGAACTAATAGTATGGCTTGGTTTATCACAAGCGAGGCATAACCCAAGTCTTTTGCGGCAATTGTTGGCTGTGTGCCCCTGTTTCTTGCAAAAGTTACATATTTGCCCCTAATTTTCTTTTTGACGCCCATCATTGTTTGGACGCTTCGCAGCGTTGTTTCCTCTTTCGTTTTTATGGCGTTTGTGATTGGAGGTATGCACAGCGCCGGCAGCAACATGAAGATACTGTGGTTCATGAGATAGGGCATGATTCAGGACTTCCCGTATTGTCTAGTACTATGGAATGACTATGTGCGCATGGATAGAAGGGCACAGACCGCCTTCAAACCTTCTAGCTCGACTCGCTGCATCAGGTAAATAGGCACTAGCGAATTTGGAGAGTCGGTTGAATTCTGTTGAATACTGCTTAACTATCATGCTTCCTTGGCGTAATTGCACGAACTCGTTCTCCTTCTAACGACGTACAAGAGGGGTTATGAACTCCTCTTCAAATGCGACATAAAAAGTATCCCACGTGATTGCCTCCTCTCCATGGTCAACTTGAAGAGATTGTCGATGCTCGTCCCACCAATCGTGCGCGTTAAGACGGAGCTGTAGTTGAGCGCATGCGACGCGCTTCTCTTAGGGGACCTCTAGCAGGGAGAAATGGTCTTCAAGTTCGGCCAACCAATCTAGAGCCACGATTGGGTCCACAGTCCCTATGAATTGCGTGTTACAGACTTTCTTAAAATTGCCAAAGTCGAAGGCAGTCACATCCCTCTTCCTTAAAGTTTGAGGCATCTCGACTTCAAGCACGGGTTGCTCCACCGGTGTAGCTGATGCTGCTGCCAAAGTCTGAACATTTTGTTGTAGGGTATCTACCTTATTTTGTTGTGCTAAGAATCGGGCTTCTATATTGTCTTAAAACTTGAGCTGCCTCTCCTCCGCTCGTTTCTCGGCCCATTCACAGTGAGCCTCGTCCCTTTATTGGTCTACTTCCAACATCCGCATCATTTGCTGGATGGGATCGATGCGAGACATGGCTCGTTGGCTCCGTGAACTTTCTGAAGTTTCGGAACTGCTTTCTTGGGCCTGCGTCTCGCCCGGTGCTAGCGCTGAGGATTGCGCTGGTGCCATTCCTTCAAAAGAAGGTAAATTACATCAGGATCATAATGTATTATGGACTTATTGCATTAACATATCTCATTTTGGCCTAACGAGTTCAAGAGTTCGCATAGGGATTTGATCGTTAAAGGAACTTTTCTAGCACGAGGGTCAAAGGAACCTGAAGCTGTGCTCTGATACCAACATGTCACTCCCCGATTTTGTGGAATCGATAGTCGTCCCTCGGGCGTGATACCGTACGGGCCTAGGTTGGGCACCGCACATGGCAAAGGTATTTTAATTTGCATAGCGAGCACATATTCAGAGTACGCAGATAAATTGAAACACAGATTTGAAACATGGAAAAGTTATCTTTTATTGATAATATGAACATCTATTACAAACTCTTGAACTGAGTCATAGGTTGCCACACGGGCTTACAAAATGTTGATACAAAATGAGATAGTAGTCATGTACATTACATCCCTTTACTAGAACTTCGAAATGTAAGACCTCCTGGCGGGACAACGACCTTTCCTCTGAGCTGCATTGTATTTAAGTTGCTAGCTCCTTGCTTCAAAATGCTTCAAAAGATGGCACGATCAAGATGTGCCTACAACTAGACTGGATCGGGGATTGACTTATGCTCCTCGCTCGGTTCTCCTTAGTGCGGGGAACCTGTTTCAACGAGGGTTAGTACATTGAAATATACTGGTGAAGGCAAGCTAACCCAACTATACCAATCGATACGTTCTTTGTATGAAGCATGCATATTATTTTGTGGTCTTTCTATCTTGCCTTAGTTCATTTTATAGCAAGCAGTAGATATAGAATTCAACGAAATACTTGCCACTGTTCGGTGACATTTACCTGCCCGTCTGAACCACCTGCAGAATAATTACCATGTCCTTCCCTGCCACGAAGACACAAGTTAGCATGCACAGGTTTAAATATACGTGGGGATCACTTGCTTGATGCCATAATGGACTAGTCCAGGATAAGGATAGCATGCAACGAGAGCACACGATGTGCTGCAAGCCATCCGTCCCGCACACGATGACTATACACGAAGTTTCGCGCGGATCAGATAGGTGCCAGTGCTCCAGCGACCATCCGCAGAACTTATACCCTTGTGCACAAGTTGTCCGTGATCAAACGACGTCTATATTAAGTTAACCATTCATGCAATTGAGGCAACACGAGTACAAGATAAGTAGTATTTTGTACAGTCTCCCTGAACAGTTTATTGTGTGGAAGGATGAGGTCTATACATAGCATACTATAAACAAGAAGCATACATTCTAACTTGTATTTATGTATATGATGAACGTTCCAAACGAACAAGCATGCAGATGGGTAACCGTTCTCAAGTTGAATGACAAGCAATATAATCCAAGTCCATTCCTTTTTATCTTAAAATCTTTTAGTTATTACTTTGTATCGTTTGATCGGGGCAAGCAAGAATACAAGATTTTAATTGTGAAGACTTGGAAGAAGGGCCAACTGAATCGAATATAAGCAACTCACTTAGTTGGTTGGGAGGGAGAAGGAAAGCGGTGCTTCAGGACTCAGCTCGCGCATCGTCTACTGCTCGTTCACCTGTATTGCCGCGAACAGCTGATTAATACCTCTTCCACTCTTTCCAATCTTAGAATTGAAGTACAGTTCAATAAACGAAAACAATAAAATCCATCGAAATTGTTCAAGAAAACTCAAGCAAATCCGAAAACCAACTCAAAGCACGAAAGCAACAAAGCGACAGTGAAAACTGAGGCAACCAAAGATGCAACGGAGAGGTCCCTCCTGACTCTGCTGCTAAGTCGATCCTGGGGGAACAGTCCACTGAATATGGGAATCGATTCCGAAGAAGCAAATCCATAATGAGGATGGGTTCTTGTTTCAATCTATCCCGATCGAACGATACCGTCTTTTATTTCTTAGCCGCGCTCCCCGAATAGGGGGAACGGGGCACCACAGCTACTGTTGCTCGTTCTCTTGCTGCTGATGTTGCTGGTCTTTCTCTTGTTGTTGTTGTTGGTAGTCTATATACTGCTGCTGCTGCCCGTTCTCTTATTGCTGCTGCTGGTAGTCTACATTCTGCTGCTGCTGCTGCTCGTTCTCTTATTGCTGCTGCTCGTTCTCTTATTTCTGCTGCTGCTACTTCTTTGTGCCTTGTTGTGCACACTGCATTGTGCAGTTGGCCACTGCACAGTATGCCCCTTGCCCCGAGCATCTCGCTCACTCTCAAACACACCAACATATAGCATAACACCTAGGCATAATACTATACTATTTATATACAGAAATATGTATACTTTACCTATATATTAGTACTCTCTTCTCGAACATATATATATATATATATATATATATATATATATATATATATATATATTTAGACACTCAAGTAAACTTCCCACATCAATACAAATATATATATAATCATGCACATACATATATATGTTTCAACTTACATATATATGCATATAGGTAGATACATCACATCCTCACTTACATACTTATAGGTATAGTAGCATCATACACATAAATTCATATATGCAACATACATGTATACATATACATAACTTATTCAAATAGCTATTATGTATAGATGTATAACTCTACATATACAAATAAACGCATATACCTATAGGCACTTATCCAAGTATATATTAATATATCATACATCACATATATATACACATGGAACTATGCAAACACAAGTATATATAGATACATAACTATAGACTAGTACATATCAATATATATCTATACGTATACACATACACATATGTATTATAACATTCACCTTAATATATAAATACTTTTATATACTAGCACATATAACTACATATATATATATAAAAATACATATATATAAATGCATATGAATATATCTACTACAATAGCTAAAAATAATAGAAATTGGATCTAGAATGAAATACAACAAACACGTGGAGTGCATCACACCCGTATTATACTAGATCTATGATACGCTTGCGACACGAGTCCACCACACAACCATACGTACCCCGAAGGACACGAGAAAGTCTAAAATATTATTTATAAATAATACGAAGAGACAAACATACATCTACATGTCCGTGTCAAAATGTGACATGCACAAAGTCCCGTATCGGAGAAAAAACTCTCAAAACAACACATATCACCAAATTATTGGGATACGACCTACACGTACCCAATTGTGGATACGACACTAGCCACAAACACATGTCAAATTGATCTATAGGACCAATTGACAAACACAACAAGTGTCAATCTTGGAATTTCACCAAAATTGACACAAAAAGTACCATAACTTTCTTAATAGACCTCCAATGAAGTTATAGAAGCATGAAAAATACGCCACATGGCTATACGCAGCATATTGGTGCAGAGAAGCGTAAGCAAAGGCCTTCAGAGCCATCAAACGTGCAACAGAGCTTTTTCCGCTAAAGACAGCGTGAAATATAGGCTCAAAGGACCATCCGCGTAAGGCACTACGTCCAAACCGCTTCAGCGTAGACAGGGTGCTCCATCGCCTCCAGGGCATAAAACTTATCATCTTTCAAACGTAGCATTGAGGTGTACAAGTGACGCTTCGTATTCTCCGAAGTGAACCTGTCAGAGCCTGCAATGAACCTGACGTCTGGACTTCTAACAAAGGGATACGGCTCGACTACCCAGACGACGGCTATAATGATGGCACAGCACTGCGACCCAGGCTGTCAAAAACCGCCATTCCCTTTGCGTAAACTGCTTTTACAAACACGAAGGGATACGCTGTCTTATTTTACACAGGCAAAGCACGAGCGGTTTTACGTTCTGCATTAGACAAATTACCTGCCACATCAAAAGCCGCACTCCGTACGGGGTTCGAGGCACATCTCTACGTCTGATGCACAGAGCGGTGACAGTTTCTCAAGGCACGTCTCTGCGACTAATGCGCAGAAGGAGTTGCAGACCTTCTAAAACACGCCTCCACATTTAATGTGCAGGATGGTGGCAAATCTCGGCATTTAATGCAAGAGATTTGATTATATCTTCAAAAGCCGTAATTCTGTCTAAGACGTCCACATCAGCACTATGGCACGATACGCAGCGGCCTCTACGCCCATCCAGCATTTGTGCTCACTCGGCTTCTACGCCTGCTCGGCTTCAACGCCCATTCGGCTTCTACGCCCGTTCGGCTTCAACGCCTGCCCGGCTTCAACGCCCATTCGGCTTCAACGCCTGCTCGGCCTCTATGACCACTCGACTTTTACGCCTGCTCGGCCTCTATGACCACTCGGCTTCTACGCCTATTCGGCTTCTACGCCTATTCGGCTTCTATGCCGGTTTGATAACTACTTGGCTTCTATGCCATGGTGACAGACATTGGCTTTTACGCCCACCTCTTCTACACAAGGGATACCTACCTACGTGGCTTTTACGCCGTGATCTTCGTAGCGATTATACGTATTTTGTCTCTTAGTTGGACCCGCGTCACACGCTCATTCAAAGGATCATCTATATGCAGGCATTGGTTATTTTAACCGTTGTGTAAAAGGGTGCTATACTTTCCACTCCTCGGTTTTTATACCGACGGAGTGGTCACTGTCACTAAAACTCTACAAATAGAGACCTCTATCAATGAGGAACAAGGTCGGGGGAAAATTGGTCAAGAATACCAATATCAGATCCAAGGTCGACAAATTGGAAGATCGAACCAGAGGTCAAGAGAGAGAGAGAGAGAGTGAGAGAGAAGAACCCGGAGCTCAGGCAAAGAGTAGGGATTGACGACTTTGGCATCATGCATCCATCCTCTTCTGCAACCTTCGAAGCTGCTTCCTATCTTCTACGGCACTTCTTCAACATCGTGTGGTCCAAGGGCTAAAGTGATCGACTGCATATCAGACACCTATAGCAATATTTACCCAGATTAAATAAATTGTACTCCCATATCCTCGTATAGGATCAAATTATACAAGTTTGTTTGTAAACCAAAGAAGGCGGGTTTCGTATAAACCCCATCTTGAATACATTTTCATTCTTTCGTTTAATACCACAAACAAGATGGTGACTCTGCTGGGGACATCTTTCTCTTCTGATGAGGAAGCAATTGCTAAACACGATGCGGTATCTATAGGAACCGTGAAGAAGACACTGGTCGTCCAATTCGACCAGTCAGCCTATGAAGACATGCTTCGAACCGGGGGTAGCTCTCACCCTCTCTCCGTCCAAGAAAACAGAAAGCTGCGCAAGGTCTGGATGCCCAAGACATCCTCTACCATTCCTGTGGACTCTCCGATCTCTCCAACCTCTCCGACCAATGAGGTGGTAGCGTTGCTCCCTCCGTGCCCCGCACGTAAAATTCAGTCTCCCGCTAAGCGCGGTACAGACAAAGCTTCGGGCAAAGCCTCAGCGCTAACCCAGAAGTATCTACTATGCTCTACGCGTAGAAACCAGTCTCCCGCTACGCGCGGTACAGACCAAACTTCTGATGATGCCTCAGCGCCAAATCGGTAGTATAAATTAGGCCATGCGCAAGACAACATCTGACCTTTACGGGGAACCAGATGAGCGCTGTGACTTTCGTAAGGGGAAGCAAGCGGCAGAGTACTCAACTTCTCGGCCGTTACGCTAGCGAAGAAGAAATCTGCCTACCCTCTGGATTATGCGGGAAGCCGACGGTCGACTGGGGACCTCTTCAGCTTTACGCCAGTCCGAGCAAATCTCCAAATTACGCCAGGCGAAGTCCCACGACGTAAAGCAAGCTCAGGTTGCGAAAAGATACCTTCCCAGGGGATTATCTGCCACCCAGATGGCCAAACTATTGTACACAGATGGCACAGGGAAAACCATGGTGCCCAATCTCCGTATGCCCACTGATGGGAACAGAAGGAACAAGCCATTATCTTCTTCCTCTACTCCTCCTGACTTACGCGAATACCTAATCCAGAAGCGTAAGGAGAGGGGACCTTCCAACATGTCTATTACGCCCCCTAGCGAGCAATGTTGTAATAGTCATAAAATTATGATTGATTGCTGTTGTTCTAAAGCAAAACGATCGGTTTTTGACCGATTGAGCTACTCTCATTCTTTCCAGGAAGAAGAGCCCGCGCGTGCATCCGTGAACATGGCTTCACACATACCTAGAGGAGGGTCGAGCTCAAGACGTCATTCCTCTGGGCCTCCGAGCCAAAGGAGATTTGAAGACCTCATCAGGAACACTGAAGCTGGGGTGTTCCAAAATACCCGTGCAAGGTCACAGCAACCAGCTTTGTACTCGTCTGATTCCGACGCTGGGGGTCGCCAATCTCCCGGATTAGATGCTGAGAGTATAGAGTCAACTTCTGCAGCAACCTATACTAATCCTTTGAGGACGCCCAGGGAAAGAGGAGTTTATGCCGTTGAAGATGAACGCGAGGAAGCTTCACCATCAGGAAACGCGGAACAACGCATCACTGTGCTGGAGACATCTTCGAAACAAATATAATCCATGATGGAAAACATGCACCAGATGATGTTAACTCAGCACGCAGCTACCATGGCTCGAGCGTCGGTCCCGCCAACTCAGATACGTGTGGGGGTGGACTTACCACCATCCAACCCGAGCCAAGAGCCTGCTCTAAATCAAGAGTCAGCAGTTCCTCCGCTTCCTCACTCGAAGAATATATTACCTCCTGTTGGAGTCACGATACAACCAAATCCGTACTACACCGTAGTTCCGCTTCCAACTGAAAATCTGATGCAGGCAGTACGGGAGTTGAAAGCCCAGTTCAAAGCCTATGAAGCAGCACCAACGCCGGTTCCACCCTGACATGATGGATGCCATCGAAGCTGAAGTCAAGAAGTTGATAGCCTGCGATTTCATCCGGGAAGAATAACATCCCGACTGGGTCGCCAACGTTGTCCCAGTCATGAAGAAAAATAGGAAAATACATATCTACATCGATTACCGAGATCTGAATGCAGCCTGCCCTAAGGATAAGTTCCCTCTTCCCATCACGGACATCATGATCGACAATACCTGCGGTTTTGAACGCATGTCTTTCATGGACGGATTCTTGGGATACAATCAGATCAAGATGCATCCTGAAGACGAGAAGCACACTGACTTTTGGACCCCGTTGGGAGTATATTGCTATACGGTCATGCCCTTCGGATTGAAGAATATCGGGGCTACATACCAACGAGCTATGAGTAACATATTCTACGAGCATCTACGCAAAATAGTAGAATGTTATGTAGACGACATAGCCGTCAAGAGCCGCCTCAAAGATGATCACATTCAAGACTTGAGGATGGTATTCGAGTTAATGCGCCAATATCAACTCAAGTTGAACCTACAAAGTCCTTCCTGGGAGTATTTAGTGGCAAATTCCTGGGATTTGTCATTACCGCCAAAGGCATCCAGGTGGACCCTGACAAAGTCCAGGCCATCGTAGAAATGCGACCGCCCCACAATCTGAGGGAACTCCGGGGATTTCAAGGTCGTCTGGCTTATATCTGGAGGTTCATATCCAACCTCTCGGGAAGATGTCAGCCCTTTTCATATCTCATGAAGAAAGGTGTATCCTTCGTATGGGATGAAACCTGTCAGCAAGCATTCGGGGATATCAAACGCTACCTCACCAGTCCGCCGGTTCTGGTGCCTCCCTTCATGGGTAGACCATTTTTGCTGTACGTTCGAGCGATGGATCATTCGCTAGGAGCTCTTCTCGCGTAGAAGAACGATGTGGGGCATGAACAGGCTATCTACTACCTCAGCAGGATGATGGTCGGAGCCGAACACCGGTACAACCCAGTGAAGAAATAATGCTTGGCTCTGATGTTCGCTATTCAGAAGACGCGGTACTATGTCACCGGCCAGACTATTCATATCATCTCCAGGATTAACCCTCTTCGAGTACTGATGAGCAAGCCAAGTGTTCTTAATTCCCGACTCGCAACTTGGGCGATGCTGTTAACACCATATGACATGGTATACGTCCCGCAGAAGTCCATCAAAGGCCAAGCGCTGGCCGATTTCCTAGCTGCTCATCCGATCCCGGAGACCTCCAAACTATACGAGGACATCCCTGATGAAGTTACAGAATATAATTTCGTAATGGAAAGTGACGCATGGCAACTGTTCTTCGACGGCGCCTCCAGGACTGGTCCCCAGGGGAATGTAGTTTCAGGGGTAGGAATCGTTCTAGTCACTCCTGATAAACTTGTCATCTATAGAGCATATTCTCTTAGCGAGCCATGCTCCAACAATGTGACAGAATACAACGCTCTGTTAATCGGGCTCCAAGTCGCTAAAGAGCTAGGGGTCGAGTCCCTGGAAGCTTTCGGTGATTCTCTGCTTATCGTCAATCAAGTAAGAGGAATATATGAAGTCCGAAATCCAGACCTCATCCCCTATCACCAAGCAACGGTCGAGATAGCCATGATATTCAAAGGGTTCTTCCTAGAGCATGTACCTCGATCTCAGAATCTGGAAGCTGATGCCCTAGCCAGTCTAGCTGCGGATTTAGCCACTCCTATAAGAAGACAGGATTCGGTAATCCTTCTTAACAGAGATTTATTCTGCGTGAAAAACAACTTTCACATAGAACGCAGCTACGCTGTGAACACGGATCCCCCTAGAAGAGACTGGAGAAGTCCCTTCATAAATTTCGTCGCATACGGAATCTTGCCGGAGGACCCCAAAGAAGCAGTATCCGTCAAAAGACGATCATTACGCTTCTACTTCGATGCATCTTCACAATGCCTATATCGCCGGACCTACGACGGATTGCTATTAAGATGTCTCTCAGACGACGAAGCACAGCAGATTATCTGGGAAGCTCATGATGGCGTATGCGGAGCGCATCATCCCGGTCCTAAGCTACAGGATCGTATCAGGAGAATGGGCTATTACTGGCCCACTATGATCACAGATGCGATCAACTACGCCAGACAATGCAGAGCCTGTCAGGTTCATGCAGACTTCATACACCAACCGTCTGAATATCTATATCCTACGGTTGCATCCTGGCCTTTCGAAGCATTGGGTATGGATATCATTGGTCCTATTCACCCGTCTTCTTCCAGAGGTCACCGGTTCATACTGGCCATCACGGATTACTTCTCCAAATGGGCAGAGGCGATCCCTCTTGCTGAGGTAAAGGCGTCTGACGTAATCAGCTTCATCAAGCATCACGTTATTTATCGCTTTGGGATTCCCTGAAGGATAATTCATGACAATGGGCCTCAGTTCATTATCCAAGCGTTTCATCGATTTGGCGATAAAAATCGAATACATAATATTGCCTTTACGGCATATTATCCAGCTGCTAATGGTTTGGCGGAAGCTTTCAACAAAACTATTATCAAACTCTTGAAAAAGTTCGTCTCTTCAAACAAAAAAGACAGGAATGAGAGGCTGGGCGAATGTCTCTGGGCATACCGCACAACGGTACGGACACCGACAGGTTGTACCCCATTTTCACTGGTCTACGGGAGCGAAGTAGTTCTTCTCATTGAAATCCAGATCCCGTCGCTCAGGATAGCCGTCACTAACAAGCTGACTCAAGAAAAGAATGACCTGTTAAGGCTTCAGGAGCTAGAAGGATTAGACGAAAAATGCCTCCAAGCTCAACAGCGCATCGCGCTCTACCAAGCACGCATTTCCAGAGCTTTCAATCATAAAGTAAAGGAAAGAGTGTTCAAAGTCGGCGAGCTAGTTTTAGCCGTAAGAAGGCCGATGATTCTTACTCACAGGAGTAAAGGGAAATTTCAGCCCAAGTGGGAAGGCCGTTATGTGATCGAGACAATGTTCTCGAACGGCTCTTACAGGTTAGCCCAGCCTAATGGAGACCTGTTAATGGCTCCTATCAACGGTAAATTCCTGAAGAGGTACTATGCTTAACCGCCTCTGCTGAAGTGGAATATAGCGAGAATCTCAAAGTCTGACCAAACTACTTCCAAAACGAAAATAGTTAGGTCATATTCTATCATGTCAGTATGACCTCTGAATAAGTATGTCATGCTAGAAGTTTATCGAGAGTCTATCACATCCATACTACCTCTGATATCACTCTCACCCAAACCTGTCATTTACATTCCGAAATGATGGGTCCACAAAGTCAAAAAAGATTCGCTTTATTTGTTCCCAAAAAGAGCAGAATTACATTGGGCAAACAAAAAGAAGAAAGGGTACATTATTGTGGGGGAGCAGTCAGATCGCGAATCAGTTTTGCCAGTGCAGCTACACTCTCATCCCTGGAAACCAAGGCATCAGCGCGGGCCTGTTCCAGCCGTGCCTCAGGATTGTTCGTAAAGGACAGTTCGGCCCTTGCCCGAAGAGAGCCAGCTCGGGCAGCTTCTGCACGGTCCAGGTCCCGTCGTGCGGTGCTCAGTTGACCAGTCGCTACGTCTAGACCTGCCAGCGACTGAGAAGCCCACTCCTCTGCCAGAGCGAGTTTCTCCTTCAACTTACGAGCCCTCGCTACATTCCCTTCGTGCTCGGATTGGCACTTCGTCTGAAGAGCAAGAGCCTCCTCCACGACAGCTTTTCTTTTATCCATCTCCAGCTTATGTGCGTTGATGGAGTTATCTAGGCTCTCCAGCTGTTTGGTAAGCCGCGCAGTCATGAAGTTGTATCTGGCCTGGACCTCAGCTTCAAAACTGCCCTGAGTCAGCTGCAAGTATTCGTTAATAGGTTGCTCCAACCCATTAGCCATCGCCTCCAGGGCGTCAGCTACCCCAGAATCGCCGAACTCCCTGACCGCCCCAATCGAAAACTGGGAAGCCTTCTTCAGACGCTCAAAATCCAGATTCTTCGCCAACACCATTGATGTCAGCATTTTCAAACTGGTAAAAAAGAGGCTGGTATACAGCTCGGTCAGCGCAACCAGATCTGGTTGGATGCCAGGAGTGGCCGCGATATTGGCGAGTTCCCCTCCAGGAATGATTGCAGACGAGGTGGTCATAGCCGCCACCTCGACGGGTGGTGTGACCGAAGAAGGTGCGACGAAGACGGTCGAAGTCATCGACATACTCGCAAGAGGCGAGGTCACGATGACGGGTTCGTCCTCCTCTTGAGGCGACGAAACTACTCCGGGCGAGCTGGCTCCCGAAGGTATTTCATCCTCGAAGTCGAACGCCTCCGTATCATCGCCAGGAGCCCAAGCAGAGCCAGAACGCGCTTCAACGCTATACTCCCCGTGGACGCCATCCCCTGAGAAGAGGACAAGAAAGTTGATATCAATATGATAGTAATCTTTCTAAGAGGAGACATAAAGATGACCTTTACCCGTAGCCAACGGTATATATGCCGCGTCTGCAGTCGATGTAGCTATATTACGCCTTAATGACGTAATACGAACTATCATACCTGGAGAAGGGGGTGGGCCAACCGACATCGCCAGGAGCTCTACCAAGCCTCCACCGAGACGCGGTCGAGGTTCGTCAGCTGGAACCTCGCTGGTCATGCTCACGGACGCGGCAGGAGTTTCACCCGTTGCTTGTCTAGGAGAAGATTCTCCCATTCGCCTCGGCCAAAAGGGCGATTTCATTCCACTACCGGAGGCAGTGGCAGCAACGGCAGCCTCAGGCAGGAGTTCTCTGGCACCGCCAGCCGAAACTCAGGGTCCCTCTCCGAGAGGCGGGGAACCTCCAATCAAAGAGACATCTCCAACAGGAGAGACAGCAGGTTCCTCTCTAGGAGCCTCGATGCCAGGAATTCGGAGAGGGCGATTAACCATCTTCTTCTTTCTCTTGCGAGGGAAAGTCTGCTTTGAAGCAGGGGCCCTTCGCTTCCCAGAGACCGCCAAAGCCCCCGCAGGCGGAGGCACTTTGCACCTTGGCACCGACACCAGAGGCTCATCCGGAGTGACGGACTCCTCACCCTCGTCAGATGAAACCGAGGGGACCTCGATTCTTCCCCCAGGCTTGGGAGAAGGCACCCTAAAGCTTCCACGAATATCAAAATCACGATGGAAGGTGTTGATCGCCACGTAGAACTGAGCATACGAATGGAGGATGAGCAGCTCCGTAGAGAGGGTGACGACCGGCACGATAAAGATTGCTCCCGTACAGCCCATGATAAAATACTGCCATCCCCTGGCTCCATCAATGAGTCCGCCCCTGGACCTGAAGCTGGTGATGGCATTGCCCACGTGAAGCTGATCGTACCCAAACTGTCTGGCGAACCGACTGGGCAAGTAAGGCTCGAAGAAGCAATGATCTTCGCTTCTGTACAGCAGATGGGAGGGTTTGATGCAGACCAACCAATTAAAAGCTTCCGGAGAAAGATTGGTCTTTTCTCCACCTAAATCCTCAAGCCTAATCCTCGACTGATTGCGATGTACAGAGGGGACAGTGCAGAGGAGCTTCCAGCAATGACCGAGGCTCAGCTCCAGCCGACAGTCTAAGATGGTATTCACGTTCCAGAGGAAGTCCTTGTAGTTCAGCAAGAAACTACCCCCCGTGCTGCTACCAGGGCCAGGAGACATCACCCGGGGGTTGTGGAGAATTAACCATCCCATCAAGTACAGGTATGGTAACTCTACCCGGGGAAAGCTATCACGTCGAGCTTCATCGACGAGCAATCTGTCAGTCATGGATCTCAGGCCAACCTGTATACGGCACACCATGGTAGGGAGCAAGCCCAGTCTTGCCCCGAACACCAGACGGACGGCGGGCCACAGGATGTTCCGGTAAATACGGTCCGCGGACGCGATGCCGGGCACCACTACTCGACGTAGCCATAGGGAGAGAAAGCCAGCCATCCTGGCTTCCTCAGACAAAGGCCTGCGACAGCGCCTCAAGTAACTATAGGCCTTAGTGCCTTCAGGATACTTTCCTACCCCGTCAGTGAGGAACTGATCTGGAGCTTTAGCCTCCTCCATAAGAGCCTCGACGACCTGGGCACTGAGCATGCCCAAACAGTTCACGGGCTCATTCTTGCCCCCCGAAACCTTCTCCGACTTGACGGCCCTGGCCCGGTGGAAGAAGAGGTAGGACATCCACTTAGTGGTATGAGCCAAGTCAGAAGGCTCATTATAAAAAGCAGTGCACGCAAAATAGTGGCACATCAGCTTCTGATACACCTCCACAACCCGAGGGTCCGAGTCCTCCAACTCCCGGTTGGTGGGAACATACTCTTCATACGGGGTATCCCCCATCGGCAGTCTCGAGATCACTGCCATTTCGTGGAGGGCCAACCCCATCTCCCCCCGTGGAGTGGCAAAGGTCCCGGTGAGTGAAATGTATCGCTCCATCAGTGCCAGAAATAGGTTAGGGTTGGGAGGCAACCCAACACTCGTCACGCTCACTGCAGCGTACAGTCCTATGACCTCCAGCTCTCTCCAAAAATGCTTCAAAGCCCAGTCAACTAGGCAGGACCATCGGAGGTTTATTGGGGTAATCCACCCGTTGCACCGAGGATTCTCCTTGGGGTATACTCCCCCTCGCACTATGTAGTCATTGCAGAAAGTCGGCAATTGGACCGGCTGGATCACTGAACTGTCTTCACTCGAGAAGCTGCCCGGGCACAGTCCCCTGAACAATGTCACAACGCCAGAAGGGCGGCTGACAAACGACCCCTGGTCGGCTCCTTTCAGATGAAAGATCTTCCCCGGCTTGCCGTAAAGATCAAGAGTCAGCGTCTACGACATCCTCCTGCGATGTATGGCATGGAAGAAAGCCAAGATGGGATAATCTTTCGATATCGTGGGCAAATACAAGGACACACTCTCGGCAGGGAAAATCTAGGGTTCTCTCTTGGGCTTCGTCTGGGACTGTTTGTCAATCATGTCCCCAAAGAGAAAGGTCGGCTTGATGTACTGGTCCCCGTCTATATACGTCAGGGGCTCTCCGTTGATCATGTTCAGCAATGTCCGCTCACCCTGGGCCGATATCAAGATCTCCCTTCCTTCAGGATACTGGGGTCCGGAGATAGAAAATGCCACGTGTGACAGATCCTCCAGATAGTTCGAGTACAGCATCCCAGCAGCGGATCCCATCACCTCGGTCAGTGGAGACTCATGCAAGTTAACTGCGAAAGAGCAAGGAAAACACGTCATGACGAATCTTGCAACATAAAAACCAAGAAATGACAGTCTGTGCTTTACGCCAAGACTGTACAAAATTTGGTCATTTTACGTCGGAAGTCGCATCCTGAAGCGTAATTGACGGCATATAGTCCTTGCTTTACGCCAGGCTGCCAAAATTCTAGTTATTACGCCGGAGGTCCCATCCAAAGCGTAAAACTAAAATTTTGTATTATACACCAAGTTTTCGGCAAATCAGAGCTTTTTACGCTCATAACTGCAAAAACATGGAGTTTTTATGCTGACACATTAGAAATGTGGGCATAAAAAATGAAAACGTCTCCGTGTGTCATCTTCCTCAAAGAGGCTATCAGCACAGAAGATGACCTAGCACGGTCACGTTCAACGTGTGCGAAGGATTTTTCGTCGTTCTTTGTCTTCCCAAAGGCTATACCTCTAAGGCCGGGTGCGCTACTCGTCGGCGGGATGCTTCGCCCAAAAGGAAGTTCGCCTTGCCCGACCGAAGTCTCTCTCGCCGGCCGGGGGCAGAAGAATGAGAAGAAGAGCCTGTACTCTTTCCCTTGGTGGAGGGGGTTTGTTTCGGCGCCATCTCTGAAAACTCGGAGTGCTCGGAGAAAGAATGAGGGAAAAAACTCAAACAGTTGAAGGCTCTCTTTCGCAGAAGACGGATAAAAAGTTTTTCTCTCAAAAGCTTGGAATATATATAGAGTTTGGGTCGACTCCTCGAATCCTCAGACGGGCTCCTCGAAACCCCAACCAAATCTCATAAATTAAATATTTGGTTATGATTGGGTACTACTGTTTGTGGTATTAAACGAAAGAATGAAAGTGTATTTCAACGACGGGGTTTGTGCGAAACCCGCGCCCTTTGGTTTACAAACAAACTTGTACAATGTAATCCTATACGAGGATGTGGGAGTACAATTTATTTAATCTGGGTATGAATTGCTATAGGTGTCTGATCTGCGGTCGATCACTTTAGCCCTTGGACCACGCGATATTGAAGAAGTGCCATGTAATCCTATACGAGGATGTGGGAGTACAATTTATTTAATCTGGGTATGAATTGCTATAGGTGTCTGATCTGCGGTCGATCACTTTAGCCCTTGGACCACGCGATATTGAAGAATTGCCGTGGAAGACAGGTAGCAGCTTCGAAGGTTGCAGGAGAGGGTGGATGCACGATGCCGAAGTCGTCGATCCCCGCTCTTTGCCTGAGCTCCGGGCTCTCTCTCTCTCTCTCTCTCTCCTCCTTGTTCGATCTTCTCCAATTATCGACCTTGGATCTGATATTGGTATTCTTGACCCAATTTTTTGACCTTGTTCCCCATTGATAGGGTCCTCTATTTATAGAGTCTTTGGTGACAGTGACCACTCCGTTGGTGTAGCAACCGAGGAGTGGAAAGTACAGCACCCTTTTACACAACGGTTAACATAACCAATGCCTACGTATAGATGATCTCTTGACTGAGCGGGTGACGTGGGTCCAACTAAGGGGACACAATACGTACGGTTGCTACTAAGATCACGGCATAAAAGCCACGTAGGTAGGTATCCATTGTGTAGAAGAGGTTGGCGTAGAAGCCAAATGTCCGCCACCATGGCATAGAAGCCGAGTAGGCATAGAAGTCGAACAGGCATAGAAGCCGAGTAGGCATAGAAGCCGAGCAGGCATAGAAGCCGAACAGGCATAGAAGCCGAGTAGGCGTGGAAGCCGAGTAGTCGTAGAGACTAAGTGGGCGTGGAAGCCGAGTAGTCGTAGAGACTGAGTGGGCGTGGAAGCCGAGTGAGCACAGATCCTGAATGGGCGTAGAAGCTGCTACATATCGTGCCAGGATGGGCGTAGAAGCTGCGTGAGCACAGATCCTGAATGGGCGTAGAAGCCGCTGCATACCGTGCTGATGTGGACGCCTTAGCCAAAATTACGGCTTTTGAAGATATAATCAAATCTCATGCAGGGATTTGCCATCATCTTATGCATTAAATACGGAGGCGTGTTTTGAAGGTCTGCAGGCCTTCTGTGCACCCGTCGCAGAGACGTGTCTTGAGAGAAACTGTCACCGCTCTGTGCAATTAGACGTAGAGACGTGCCTCGAATCCCGTACAAAGTGCAGCTTTTGACGTGGCAGGCGGTTTGTCTGCTGCGGAGCGTAAAACAGCTCATGTTTGCCTATGTAAAACAGGGCGACGTATTCCCTTGTATGCAAAAGAGCGGTTTATGCTGAGGGGACTCCAGTAAACGACGGTTTGGTGATGCTTTAACCAAATCCTCTGCATTAAATACAGAGATCCGCCATCATACTGTGGGACGCGCCCCGAGAGGTTTGCCATCGTTTTCCAACCGTCGTCTGGGTAGCCGTGCAGCACCTTTCATCAGGAGTCAGAGGTCAGATTCACTGCATGACTTGACAGGTTCATTTCGGGGAAGACGAAGCGTTCCTCGTACGCTATAACGCTGCTTCGAGAGCGGATGAGTTTTACGCCATGGAGGCGATGAAGAACTCTGTTCACGCTGGAGCGGCCTGGACGTACTGCACTTGCGCGGATGGTCCTTTGAGCTTTTATTCTTCATGCTGTATTTTAGCTGAGAAAACTCTGTTGTACGCCTGATGGCTGTGAAGGCCTCCGTTTACGCTGCTTTGTATCAAGAGGCTGCGTTGCTTTTCCCAGCGTATTTTTATGCTTCTACAAGACCCCCTTCAGAGCTTTTAAATTCCTTAGAATTTGAAACGCTTTGAACGAAGCATGAACGGCCCCTCGTAACTCAAAACGTTTCTGAATGGAGCGTTGAAACGGTCGGTGCAGACTTTATGGCGGATTTTTTGGGGACCGCTGTGATCTCTTTTGCCTATAAAAGGCTGGGGGAGTTAGCCTGTTCTCCCCACATCTTCATCACCACGCAGAGATGATCACCGGAGTTCGTCGGGTTGATTTGAGGAAGAAGGAGATCATGTTCTTCCAGCGTGTAAGGAGCCAAAAAAGACGGCGTCTTCGAGCAAGTGTCCACTGCAACGATGGATCATGGAAGGATATCTTAGCCTCCCTTGCTCGGGATAATTAGCAACTTTGTATGGCGTTGCCCCAGGAGAGAGGAAGGGTCATTTTTGACCACGGCGGCTGGCCTGCCGCGCCTTCTCTCGATGCCCTCCGGTGGGTGAGAGAGAAGACAAGCTGTAGCAGCTGTCTCCCCGGACTGAGTTGGGTTTAATATCTCAACCCAATCTGCCGTGGCACACGGAGCATGGGATCTGCATGATTTATGCAAGCCCCAACTCTGTCGTGTCCGCCGGCGATCATCTCCCTTGAAGAAGAGGAAGATCTGCACCGATGCGAGAACCCTGCAGAACGGACTCTGGCGGCGATCTTTGGACGATGAGGGGGTATCTCCTTTGTAGACGGAGTTTTCCTCAGATGTAATCATGAGAATGAAAAGAAAAACCCTTGTAGATTGGATTTCCTTCACATGTAATCATAATTTTGATCTTTAATAAAATCGTCTTTCTTCTTCATATGATCATCTTGCCATACGTTGCTGTGAAGTCTGAAATGTGTCGCTTCAACACGTCTGAATCTGTACACCGACTCTGTAGAAAGAGTGCTAGGTCCTATCTTTTACGCATAACGAGTAGTCCATAGAATGCTGTAGAGCATTTTGAACATTTTTAGAACTGTCCTGTAGCTAGGACTGAGGAACCGCGCAGAGCTCTGAACTTCTGATGAACAGAATTTTTGTTCAGTCTTCGTCTTCAACAGTGACTTCTCGAAAATGCCTTGGAACAGGGTCGAGGAATGGCTGTCAAAACTGAGTTGCCATCTTTTGATAGACGAGATATTCAGACTGGAGTCTGGATGAACCTCCAATTGACCCGAGAAGAGTAATTTCTCAATGTTTGAACTTTTGTATATTTTGGGTACTTGGGATATGTTGAGGCCAAGGAGGAGTATCTTCTGTGTGAACTCCTATAATTGACCATCTTGGGGACTGTTCGAATATACGGAAAGTCGTGGAGCGAGAAATCATCAGTCTGTAGCCTCCGGGCGTAAAACACCGTCGAGCATGGAATCGTAGACTTTTAGTTCCTGTGCATGAAGTCATGGGTTTGTGGCCTCTCGAGCATAAAAGCTACTGAGCACAAAGGCATCCGGGCCAAAACCTGACTTGTAGCTGTCGAACATAAAGTTGTAGATTCGTAGCCGTCGAGCGTAGAAAGCTCCTTTAGCGTAGAACTGTTTATCTGTAGCCTGTGAGCATAGAACACCATCGAGCGTAAAATCATAGACTTGTGGTTCCTGTGCGTGAAGTCATGGGTTTGTGGCCTCTCGAGCATAAAGGCTACTGAGCACAAAGGCATCCGGGCCAAAACATGACTTGTAGCTGTCGAACGTAAAGTTGTAGATTCGTAGCCGTCGAGCGTAGAAAGCTCCTTTAGCGTAGAACTGTTTATCTTTAGCTCCTGAAAAGAAAATTCCTCCGAGTGTGAAGTCTTGCGGATCTGTTGCTTCTGAGCGTAAACTGAGCGCCACCGAGCGTGAGATCATCGATTTGGTATCTGCTGAGCGTAAAGTCGTAGATTTGTGGCCTCTTGAGCATAAAAGCTACTGAGCACAAAGGCATCCGGGCGAAAAACCGTAGACTTATAGCTTGCGAGCGTAAAACCGTAGATCTGTTGCTGTCGAGCGTAGAAAGCTCCTTTAGCGTAGGACCTGCTGAACCGTCTGGCACGAAGAAACTTTTCGAATTTGCTGACTGTCCGTCTTTCAAGGTTAGTGGGCTGACGTGGCTTCCAATCATAACCCATCATTTAATTTTGCGAGATTTGGTTAGGGTCTCGAGGAGTCCGTCTTAGGATTCGATGAGTCGGCCCGAACTCTATATATATCCCAAGTCTTCTGAGAGAGAAACTTTTTATCTGTCTTCTGCGAAAGAGAGCTTTCGACTGTTCAAGTTTTTCTTCGTTCTCTCTTCGAGCATCTCGAGTCTTCAGAAAATGGCGTCGAAACAAATCTCCTCCGCTAAGGAAAAGGGTATAGGTTCCTCTTCTCATTCTTCCGCCCCAGCGAGGGAGTCTTTGGTCGGTCAAGGCAAACTTCCTTCTGAGCGAAGTGTCCTGCCGACGAGCAGCGCACCCGATCTTAGAGGTAAAGCCTTCGGGGTGACAAAAATGACGAAAAATCCTTCGCACACGTTGAACGTGTCCGCGCTAGGTCGCCTTCTGTGCTGATAGCCTCTTTTTTGAGGAAGATGATGCACGGAGGCATTTTCATCTTTTACACCCACATTTCTAATGTGTCAGCGTAAAGACTCCATATTTTCGTAGTTCTGAGCGTAAAAGCTCTGGCTACCGAAAATTGGGGTATATCGTAAAATTTAAATTTTACGCTTGTGGGGGGACCTCCTGCGTAAATTTGCCAGATTTGCACAATCCTGCATAGAGCACAGACTGTTGTTTCTTTCGGTCCGTATGCTCATGCAAGACTTGTGATGACATATTTTTTTTGCACTTTTGCAGTTGACTTGGGTGAGTCTCCAGTGGCCGAGGTGATGGGCTCCGTTGCTGGGATGCTGCACTCGAACTACCTGGAGGATCTGTCCCACGTGGCATTCCCTATCTCCGGGCCCCAGTACCCTGAAGGAAGGAGGCTCTTAATATCGGCTCAGGGCGAGCGAATGCTGCTGAGCATGATCAACGGCGAGCCTCTGACTTATGTAGACGGGGAGCAGTACGTAAAGCCGGCTTTCCTCTTTGGGGACATGATCGACAAACAGTCCCAGATGAAGCCTAAGAGGGAGCCTTGGGTCTTCACAGCCGAGAATTTGGTTTTGTACCTGCCAACGATGCCGAGGGATTGTCCCATCTCGGCCTTCTTCCACGCGACGCATCCTAGGAAGATGTCGTGGACGCTGACTCCTGATCTTCATGGCAAGCCGGGGAAGATTTTTCATCTGAAAGGAGCTGACCAGGGGTCATTCATCAGTCGCCCCTCCGGCGTTGTGACGTTGTTCAGAGGACTGTGCCCGGGCAGTGTCCCAAGTGAAGATAGCTTGGTGATTCAGCCAGTCCAATTGCTGACCTTCTGCAACGACTTCATGGGACGTGGTGGTGTATATCCCAAGGAGAATCCTCGGTGCAATGGGTGGGTTGTCCCAACAAACTCCCGATGGACATGCCTGGTTGACTGGGCCTTGAAGTACTTCCAGAGAGAGTTGGAGGGCATTGGACTGTATGCCGCTGTGAGTGCGACGAGCGTCGGATTGCCTTCGAACCCTAATTTGTTCCTGGCACTGTTGGAGCGGTACATTCCGCTCACTGGGACTTTTGCCACTCCGCTGGGGAAGTTGGGATTGGCGCTCCATTAGATGGCAGTTGTCTCGAGACTGCCAATGGGGTATACTCCATATGAAGAGTATGTTCCCACCAACCAGGAGTTGGGGGATTTGGACGCTCGGGTGGCGGAAGTATATCAGGAGCTGATGTGTCAATACTTCGCGTGCACCACTTTTTATAATAAGCCTTCTGATTTGGCTCATACCACCAACTGGATGTCCTACCTCTTCTTCCACCGAGCCAGGGCCGCCAGGTCGGAGAAAGCCTCGGGTGGCAAGAATGAGCCCGTGAACTGTTTGGGCGTGCTTAGTGCCCAGGTCGTGGAGACTCTTATGGAGGAGGCTGAAGCTCCGGATCAGATTCTTGTCGAGGGGGTAGGAAACTACCCGGAAGGCACTAAGGTCTGTAGTTACTTGAGGCATTGTCGCAGGCCTTTGTCTAGGGAAGCCCAGCTGGCTGGTTTTCTTTCCATATGGCTGCGTCGAGTAGTAGTGCCTGGTACCGCGTTTGCGGACCGCATTCACTGGAATATCCTGTGGCCGGCAGTGCGCCTGGTATTTGGGGCAAGACTGGGCTTACTTTCTGCCATGGTGTGCCGTATACAGGTTGTCTTGAGAGCCATAACTGACGGGTTGCTCGTCGACGAAGCTCGACGTGAGAGTTTTCCCAGGGTAGAATTACCATACCTATACTTGATGGGATGGTTGATTCTCCACAATCCCCGGGTGATGTCTCCTTGCTCCGGTAGCAGCTCGGGGGGTATATTCTTGCTGAATTACAAGGATTCCTCCTGGAATGTGAGCACAGTTTTAGACTGCCGGCTGGTGTTGAACCTCAGCCATAGTTGGAAGCTCCTCTGTACTGCTCCCCCCGTACATCTCAATCAATCAGGGGTGCGGCATGAGGATTCAGGTGGAGAAAAGACCGACCTTTCCCCGGAAGCTTTTAACTGGTTGGTCTGTATTAGACCCTCCCATCTGCTGTACAGGAGCGAAGATTACTGCTTCTTCGAGCCCTACTTGCCTAGTCGGTTTGCCAGGCAGTTTGGGTACGATCAATTGCATGTGGGCAATGCCGTTACCAGCTATAGGTCCAGGGGCGGACTTATTGATGGAGCTAGAGGGTGGCGATATTTCATCGCGGGTTGTACGAGGGCAACCTTCATTGTGCCAGTCGTTACAACCTCTACGAAGCTTCGTATTCTCCATTCTTACGCCCAGTTTTACGTGGCGATTAACACCTTCCATCGTGATTTTGACGCGCGTAGAAACTTCCGGGTGCCTTCTCCCAAGCCTGGGGGAAGAGTTGACGTCCCTTCGGTTTCTTCGGACGAAGGCGAGGACTCTGGTACTCCGGACGAGCCTCTGGTGTCGGTACCGAGGTGCGAAGTGCCTCTGCCTGTGGGGGCTTTGGTAGTCCCTTCTGGGAAGCGACGGGCTTCTACTCTGAAGGAAGTTTCTCTTCGCAAGAGGAGGAAGGAGACGGTTGCTCGTCCTCTCCGTATTCCTGGTATTGAGGCTCCTGGGAGTAAGCCTGCCTCTCCCCACATCAGGGATGATTCTTTGGCTGGAGGTTCCTCGCCTTTTAGAGAGGGACCTCCTACAGTTCTGGTCGTTGATGCCGGAGAATCCTCGTTAGAGGTGGCTTTGGCGGCTACTGCTCCAGGTAGCGGAGCGAGATTGCCTGTGAGGCCGAGGCAGATGGGAGAATCTTTCCCGAGGCCAGCAGCGGGCATGACTTCTGCCATGTCAGTGAGCACGTCTGGCAAGATTCCGGCCGATAAACTTCGACCACGTCTTGGTGGAGGCCTGACAGAACTCTCGGCGATGTCGGTCGGCCCACCTCCTTCTCCAGGCATGACGATTCGTATTGCGTCATTAAGGCGTGGTTTAGCTATATCGGCTGCAGATGCGTCGTATATGCCGTTGGCTCCGGATAAATGTCATTTTTATGCCTCCCTTCAAAAAGATTGTCATCATACTGATATTGACTTTCTCGTCTTCTTCTCAGGGGATAGCGCCCACGGGGAGTATAGCGTTGAAGCGCCTTTTGGCTCCGCTCGGGTTTCTGACGAGGAGGCATTCAACTTTGATGAGAAAGTGGCTTCGGGGGCCAGTACGCCCGGAGCAGCTTCGTCACCTCGAGAGGAGGATGAACACGTCGTCATGACCTTGCCTCTTGTGAGTGTGGCGACGACTTTGACAGCCGTTATCGTACCTTCTTCGATTGTGCCATGCATCGATGCGATGGCTGTGGCCACCTCGTCTGCAATCATCCCTGGAGAGGGACTTGCTGACATTGCGGGCGCTCCCGGCGTCCAGTCGGATCTAGTTGCGTTGACCGAGCAACACACCAGCCTTTTCTACACCGGTTTGAGAACGATGGTATCAATGGTGTTAGCGAAGAGTCTGGATTTTGAGCGCCTGAGGAAGACTTCTCTTGCTTCGATCGGGGTCATTAGGGAGCTTGGTGATCCTGGGGTAGCTGACGCCCTGGATGCGATGGTTAATGGGTTAGAGCAACCCATTAACGAACATTTGCAGCTGACTCGGGGCCTCGATGCTGATGTTCAGGCTTGGTTTGACCTCATGACTGCGCGGCTAGCCACGAAGCTGGAAAGCCTAGACAACTCTATCCAGAAGCATAAGCTGGAGATGGATAGGAGAAAAGCTGTCGTGGAAGAGGCTCTTGCCGTTGAGGTGCAGTGTCGTTCTAAGCATGAAGGGACTGCAGCGAGGGTCTCCATGCTGAAGGAAGAGCTCGCTCGGGCAGAGAGTGGGCTTCTCAGGCGTTGGCGGGTCTGGAGGTAGCGTCCGGCCGACTGAGCGCAGCGCGACGGGAGTTGGACCGTGCAGAAGCTGCTCGTACGGGCTGTCTTCGGGCAAAGGCTGATCTGACCCTTACTGACACTCCCGAGGCACGGCTGGAGAAGGCTCGTACCGACGCCTTGGTTCTTAGGAATGAGAGGATAGCTGCGCTGGAGCGGCTGATTCACAATCTGACTCACCCGCCATCATGATGTGTCCTTTCCCTTCTTTGCTTGCCCAGATGTAATACTGCCTCTCTTTCGGAAATAAAATAAAGGCGACTCTTTTCTGACTTTTGTGGACCCATCATTTCAGAATGTAAATGACAGGTTTTGGTGAGAGTGATATCAGAGGTAGTATGGACATGATAGGCTCTCGATAAACTTCTTAACAGGACACATATATTCAGAGGTCGTACGGACATGATAGAGCGTAACCCAACTAATTACGTTTTGGAAATAGTTTTGTCAGAATCGAGATCCTCGCTATATCCTACCCAAGTAGGGAAGATTAGGCATAGTACCTTTTCAGGAATTTGCCGTTGATAGGAGACATTAACAGGTCTCCATTAGGCTGGGCTATCATGTAGGCGCCGTTCGAGAATGTTGTCTCGATTACATAAGGGCCTTCCCACTTGGGCTGGAATTTGCCCTTACTTCTGTAGGTAAGAATCATCGGCCTTTTTACGACTAGAACTAGCTCGCCGACTTTGAACACTCTTTCCTTTACTTTATGATTAAAAGTTTCAAAAATGCGTGCTTGGTACTGCGCGATGCGTTGTTGAGCTTGTAGGCGTTTCTCGTCTAATCCTTCAAGCTCTTGGAGCCTTAACAGGTCATTCTTTTCTCGAGTCAACTCACTAGTCAAGGCTATCCTGAGCGACGGGATCTGGATTTCGATGGGAAGAACTGCCTCGCTCCCGTAGACCAGTGAAAAGGGGGTACAACCTGTAGGTGTCCGTACCGTTGTGCGGTATGCCCAGAGACATTCGCCCAGCTTCTCGTTCCAGTCTCTTTTGTTTGAAGAGACAAACTTCTTCAGGAGTTTGATAATGGTTTTGTTAAAAGCTTCCGCCAAACCATTAGCAGCTGGATAATATGCCGTAGAGGCAATATTATGTATTCGACTTTTATCGCAAAATCGATGAAACGCTTGGCTGATGAACTGAGGCCCATTGTCATGGATTATCCTTAGAGGAATCCCAAAGCGATAAATGACGTGGTGCTTGATGAAGCTGATCACGTCAGACGCTTTTACCTCAGCCAGAGGGATCGCCTCTGCCCATTTGGAGAAGTAATCCGTGATGGCCAGTATAAACCGGTGGCCTCTGGAGGAAGACGGGTGAATGGGACCGACGATATCCATGCCCCATGCTTCGAAGGGCCAGGATGCGATCGTAGGATGTAGATATTCAGACGGTTGGTGTATGAAGTCTGCATGAACCTGACAGGCTCTGCATTGTCTTGCATAGCTGATCGCGTCTGTGATCATAGTGGGCCAGTAGTAGCCCATTCTCCTGATACGATCCTGTAGCTTAGGACCGGGCTGATGCGCTCCGCATATGCCGTCGTGAGCTTCTCGGATAATCTGCTGTGCTTCGTCGTCTGAGAGATATCTTAATAGCAGTCCGTCGTAGGTCCGACGATACAGGCATTGTGAAGATGCGTCAAAATAGAAGCGTAATAATCGTCTCTTGACGGATACTACTTCTTTGGGGTCCTCTGGCAAGATTCCGTATACGACAAAATCTATGAAGGGACTTCTCCAGTCTCTTCCAGGGGGATCTACGTTCACAGCATGGCTGCGTTCTATGTGAAGGTTGTTATTCACGCAGAATAAATCTCTATTAAGAAGGATCACCGAATTCTGCCTTCTTATAGGAGTAGCCAAATCCGCCGCTAGACTGGCTAGGGCGTCAGCTTCCTGATTCTGAGATCGGGGCACATGTTCTAGGAAGAACCCTTTGAACGTCATGGCTATCTTGACCGTCGCTTGGTGATAGGGGATGAGGTCCGGATTCTGGACTTCATATATTCCTCTGACTTGGTTGACGATAAGCAGAGAATCACCGAAAGCTTCCAGGGATTCGACCCCCAGCTCTTCAGCGACTTGGAGCCCGATCAACAGGGCGTTGTATTCCGCCACATTGTTGGAGCATGGTTCATTAAGAGAGTATGCCCGGTAGATGACGAGTTTATCAGGAGTGACCAGGACGATTCCTACCCCTGAAACCACGTTTCCCTGGGGACCAGCCCTGGAGGCACCGTCAAAGAACAGTTGCCATGTGTCACTTTCCATTACGGAATTACACTCTGCAACTTCGTCGGGAATGTCTTCGTATAACTTGGAGGCCTCCAGGATCGGATGAGCAGCCAGGAAGTCGGCCAGCGCTTGGCCTTTGATGGACTTCTGCGGGATGTACACCATATCATATGGTGTCAACAGCATCGCCCAGGTTGCGAGTCGGGAATTAAGAATACTCGGCTTGCTCATCAGTACTCGAAGAGGGTTGATCCTGGAGATGATATGAATAGTCTGGCCGGTGACATAGTGCCACGTCTTTTGGATAGCGAACATCAGAGCCAGATATTCTTTCTCCACTGGGTTGTACCGATGTTCGGCTCCGACCATCATCCTGCTGAGGTAGTAGATAGCCTGCTCATGCCCTACGTCGTTCTTCTGCGCGAGAAGAGCTCCTAGTGAATGATCCATTGCTCGGACGTACAGCAAGAATGGTTTCCCCATGATGGGGGGCACTAGAACTGGCAGACTGGTGAGGTAGCGTTTGATCTCCCCGAATGCTTGCTGACAGGTTTCGTCCCATACGAAGGATACACCTTTCTTCATGAGGTGTGAAAAGGGCTGGCATCTTCCTGAGAGGTTGGTTATGAACCTCCGGATATAAGCCAGACAGCCTTGAAATCCTCGGAGTTCCCTCAGATTGCGAGGTGGTCGCATTTCCACGATGGCCTGGACTTTGTCAGGGTCCACCTCGATGCCTTTGGCGGTGATAACAAATCCCAGGAATTTGCCACTAGATACGCCCAGGAAGGACTTCGTAGGGTTCATTTTGAGTTGATATCGGCGCATTAACTCGAATACCGTCCTTAGATCCTGAATGTGATCGTCCTTGAGGCGGCTCTTGACGGCTATGTCGTCCACGTAACATTCTACTATTTTGCGTAAATATTCATGGAATACGCCGCTCATAGCCCGTTGGTATGTAGCCCCGGCGTTCTTCAATCCGAAGGGCATGACAGTATAGCAATATACTCCCAACGGGGTACGGAAGGCAGTGTGCTTCTCGTCTTTAGGATGCATCTTGATCTAATTGTATCCTGAGAACCCGTCCATGAAAGTCATGCGTTCAAAACCGTAGGTGTTGTCGATCATGATGTCCATGATGGGAAGAGGAAATTCATCCTTGGGGCAGGCCGCATTCAGATCTCGGTAATCGATGCAGATACGTACCTTCCCATTTTTCTTCATGACTGGGACAACGTTGGTGACCCAGCCGGGATGTTCTTCCCGGATGAACCCATAGGCTATCAGCTTTTTGACCTCAGCTTCAATGGCGTCCATCATGTCCGGTCGGAACCGGCATTGGTGCTGCTTCACAAGCTTTGAGTCAGTCAATACGTTGAGTTTGTGAGTAGCCACCTTCGGGTCTAAGCCCGGCATGTCTCTGTAATCCTATGCAAAGACGTCGACGTATTCCTTTATCAGCTGTATGATTTCTTCCCTTTCGGCTGGTGGAAGATTGTCACTGATAAATATCGGCTTTGGCAAAAGTTCACCCCCAACATCGATTTGGATAACTTCGTCTTTGGTTGGAGGTTCCCTCTGTTCGAAGCAGAATTCCCAATGTGTATCCATTCGTTGAGCCCAAGAGTCATTCTCAAACGGCTCAGAATCTCGTTCCTCTACTTCTGAGGGGTCTGTCATCACAATATTTGATGATAGTGCTCGTTCGGGAGCACGAGGTGAGTCGGGGGGTGACGAGCCGTCCCAAGAGGAGGAAAAGATGTCTTCATCCGACGTGGAAGCCGTAAGGGAGGTGGCATACCCTAACCCGAAATGAGTTTGTTGGTAGCGGGGGTCGCCGCGTGGCGGCGTTCGTCTGCCTCTTCCGTAGTTGAGGCACGGCTTTCGCTTCAAGTCGTAGCCCATGTTTTGCATGATCTTCAGTGCTTGAGGGCTGTATCGGTGAACCTGCATCTTCCCAGTATCATCATCGAAAGGATCTTCCTGGATGGCTGGTTGATTGCGCATGCGGCCGAATACTATTGGACGCTGACTGCTGCAGGTAGGCGGGATAATGAAGATAGAATCCTCATGCGGTCCATACGTTGTGATGACGTTGGACGATGACGCTGCTTCCCAGATATGCGGGTGGTAGGAGTTCATAGCTTCCAAGAATTTTCGTGCTATGGGTTCTACCTCGTCACGGGGAGTGGGTTCCTGATTTGGAATCTGAGCATTAATGTACTAGAAAAGAGGATGTTTATTGCCCTCTGGAACTCCGTTCCTGGTCGTGTTTATATCGGTCGGCTGCTTGTCGCGCCGAAGGTTGATGACCAAAGGTGGAGGCTTCTGGTTCAGAGTAACCACTGGAGAATTGCTTCCTTTCCCTGAGCTGGATCTGTTCGGGTGAATAGCCATGGGCTCTATGGCTTTTGGACGAGTGGTTCGTCCTTTCACTTCGATCGACAGCGGTAGTGCGGCAGAGGGTTCTCCTGGCTCCCGGTAGGATTCCTTCTCTGTCTTGCCCGCCACTTCCTCCGTGTGGTCCTGCGAGTACAACATGGCATCGGAATAGTAGGACTCTACTCCTTTAAACGGGTTTAGGTCGGCCACCTCCGTTTGTACCATTCCTTGGGGGTCTACATATTTAAGACATTGATGTAGAGTTGAAGGAACGATGTTGGGATCGTGGATCCACGGTCTTCCCAGCAAGATGTTGTAGGATACCTCTGAATCGATCACGTAACATGTGGCCACCGATCTGAGGTTGCCAATCTGTATCCTCAGGCGAATCTTCCCCAATGGCTTACTTCTTCCGGCATTGAAGCCCACGATTGTGGTGGAGGTGTAAGCCAGTTCGCTGGTAGGAATCCTCAATGGTCTGAGCAGACTGTGCGGGATGATGCTGATCGATGATCCCGGATCTATGTGAATCCGATCAACCTCCATGGAACCGACGTACCCGGGGTAATAGAGGGGCCTGTCATACCTGTTATGTTTTAACAGCATGTCGTCTTGGGTGAAGGTGATATTTGGGACCACCTCCATCACGCTGTGGCATTGAGGACATGCCACTGGTTCTTCGTCGGGAGACTTGAGCTGGGTCAAGCATGCCTCCGCCTGCATCAGTGCTTCACTCAAGGCTAGACGAGTGTCTTGGGAGAGCCTGGGTAGCTCAAAGATGGAGAGCCTGGCCGGTGTATTAGCCAGTTGGGCTAGGATGTCGAAGTTATACGGCTTCTCAAAACCTTTGTACGAAATATTTTTCACAGGTTTATCAAAGTGCACTTCTCTTTGTTTCCCTTTGTCCACCGATATCAGTTTTGAAGGGTTGGCCTCCGGTATGACGGGGCTTGGCTCTGCAGGTTTGGCAGCTGAAACGTCTACCGGTACATCCTCCTGACTTGCTCCGTAGTCGTTAAGGTAGGCTCTCCCTGACCGGGTTGCAGTAAGTACCTCGTCTTCGTTTGATGGCGAAGGAGTTGCGACCATATGGCATGGTTTGTACTTGGAGCTCCTCCTAGACGCAGCTTTAGTAGCTTTAGTCTCTTCCTCGAGCTCTGACACCAAATCTGGATGAACCCACATAATCTTGCCCTGACGGGTGGTCAGGGGTACCAGGTCATGATTTTGATCCCTAGCTGGAGGAAGATTGACGATGTCCATTGTGGCTCGGGAAATGGGCGTGATACCGTCCATGACTTCTTGGGGAGGCAGATCACCGAACTACAAAGAGATCATGTTGGCTGTGACCGTTTTCTTGGTGTTGTGCAGGGTGATGGCCTTAGCATCGATCAACCCCTGGATCTTCCTTTTCAGTACGTAATACACCTTTGTTGGGTGGTGTACGTATCTGTGGAAGATGCAGTATTTGGGGTCGTCGGTACTGCCGACCTCTTCGGGACGCCTTAGCTCCGGCAGGGTGATCTTGCCACTTTTGACGAGACACTCAAATATACTAGGGATATCGTCGTCGTCGAAAGAGTATACCTCGACGGGCCTGGAAGTCTCGGGCTTTGTCTGGGTGGTCACTGTCGACTTTTGTCTGGACGTATTGACCGTCAGAACTTCTTTTCCCTTGGAGCTGCGAGGATGGTCGCTGCTGGGAGATGACCTTTTGCCCCTATCGGAGGCGGAGATCATGATGCCATTGTCGTGCGCCTTGCAACTGTTGTCTTCGACGGCCACTGCCGAGACGATGAACGAGGGCCACTTATGGAACTGATATGGTCCTGTGAACACCGAGACTATAGGAAGGAGGTTCTTCCTGCAAATGTCTACTAACGCCGAGTCTGGAACTCCTGGAGGCATTTGTAAGGTGGCCTGACGAAAACGTTCGACGAAGGTGCGAACGTCTTCCTTTTCCCTTTGCTTGACTTCAATGAGGGGGGACATAGACATGTCCATTCCACCCTCATAGAATCGCGTGAAGAATAGTGCTTTGAAGTCCTCGAAGGAAGTAATGCAGTTGTTCGCCAAGCTACGGTACCACTGATAGGCTACTCCTGAGAGGCAGCCCTTGAACACCCGAGTGAGGAGGGCATCATTCCCTTGTAGCAACACCGTCATCATACTAAAATAGTTCATGTATTGACTTGGTGAGGTTTTTCCTTCGAACAGAGCCATAGTCTGAGGTTTGTACTTCGGAGGAAAAGGGACTTCTTCCCAGATAGCTGGGTAAGGCTGGTTGATTCCCAGTTTCTTGAGCTGATCTTTGTGCTTCAAGGCGTCAAACTGGGCTTTCAACTCCCGTACTGCCTGCATCAAATTCTCAGTTGGAAGCAGAGGGACTGCTGACTCTTGATCTAGAGCAGGTTCTTGGCTTGGGTTGGATGGTGGTAAGTCCACTCCCACACGTATCTGAGTTGGCGGGACCGACGCTTGAGCCATGGCAGTCGCATGCTGAGTTAGCATCATCTGGTGCATGTTCTCCATTACGGATTGTATTTGCTTCAGAGACGTCTGTAGCACAGTGATGCGTTGTTCCGCGTTTCCTGAAGCCTCCTCGCGTTCGTCTTCAATGGCGTAAGCTCCCACTTCCCTGGGTGTCATCGAAGGATTAGTATAGGTCGCCACAGAAGTCGACTCTATACTCTCAGCATCCGATCTGGGAGATTGGCGACTCGCAATGTCAGAATCAGATGAGTACGGAGCTGGTTGCTGTGACCTTGCCCGGGTGTTTTGGAACACCCCAGCTTCAGTGCTCCAGAGGAGGTCTTCGAATCTTCTTCGGCTCGGAGGCCCAGAGGGATGACGTCTTGAGCTCGACCTTCTTCTAGGTATGCGTGAAGCCATGTTCACGGACGCATATGCGTGCTCTTCTTCCGGAAAAGACTGAAAGTAGCTCAATCGGTCGAAGACCGATCGTTTTGCTCTAGAACATCAGCAGTCAATCACAATCTTATGACTATTACAACATTGCTCTCTAGGGGGCGTAATAGACATGTTGGAAGGTTCCCTCTCCTTACGCTTCTGGATTAGGCATTCGCGTAGGTCAGGAGTAGCAACCCGAGCTTGCTTTACGCCGTGGGACTTCGCCTGGCATGATTTGGAGATTCGCTCAGACTGGCGTAAAGCTGAAGAGGTCCTAAGTCGGCCATCGGCTTCTCGCGTAATCCGGAGGATAGGCAGATTGTTCTCTTGCTGGCGTAAAGGCCGAGAGGCTGAATATTCGCCTGCTTGCTTCCCCTCGCGGAGATCACCGCGCTCATCTGTTTTACCGTAGAGGTCAGATGTTGTTTTGCGCGTGGAGCATGATCTGACCTTCCGATTTGGCGTTGAGGCACCATCGGAAGTTTTGTCTGTACCGCGCGTAGCGGAAGACTGATTCCTATGCGTGGAATGCAGTGGATACTTCTGGGTTAGCACAGAGGCCTTGCCCGAAGTTTTGTCTGTACCGCACGTAGCGGGAGACTGATTCCTACGCGTAGAGCGCAGTGGATACTTCTGGGTTAGCGCTGAGGCTTTGCCCGAAGTTTTGTCTGTACCGCGCGTAGCGGGAGACTGATTCCTACGCGTAGAGCGCAGTGGATACTTCTGGGTTAGTGCTGAGGCTTTGCCCGAAGTTTTGTCTGTACCGCGCGTAGCGGGAGACTGAATTTTACGTGTAGGGCACGGAGGGAGCGATGCTACCACCTCATTGGTCGGAGAGATCGGAGAGATCGGAGAGTCCACAGGAATGGTAGAGGATGTCTTGGGCATCCACACTTTGCGCAGCTTCCTATTGTCTTGGACGGAGAGAGAGTGAGAGCTACCCCCGGTTCGAAGCATGTCTTCATAGGCAGACTGGTCGAAATGAACGACCAACGTCTTCTTCACGGTTCCTATAGATACTGCATCGCGTTGAGCAATTACTTCCTCGTCAGAAGAGAAAGACGTCCCCAGCAGAGTCGCCATCTTGTTTGTGGTATTAAACGAAAGAATGAAAGTGTATTTCAACGACGAGGTTTGTGCGAAACCCGCGCCCTTTGGTTTACAAACAAACTTGTACAATGTAATCCTATACGAGGATGTGGGAGTACAATTTATTTAATCTGGGTATGAATTGATATAGGTGTCTGATCTGCGGTCGATCACTTTAGCCCTTGGACCACGCGATATTGAAGAAGTGTCGTGGAAGACAGGTAGCAGCTTTGAAGGTTGCAGGAGAGGGTGGATGCACGATACCGAAGTCGTCGATCCCCGCTCTTTGCCTGAGCTCCGGGCTCTCTCTCTCTCTCTCTCTCTCTCCTCCTTGTTCGATCGTCTCCAATTATCGACCTTGGATCTGATATTGGTATTCTTGACCCAATTTTCTGACCTTGTTCCCCATTGATAGGGGCCTCTATTTATATAGTCTTTGGTGACAGTGATAACTCCGTTGGTGTAGCAACCGAGGAGTGGAAAGTACAGCACCCTTTTACACAATGGTTAAATAACCAATGCCTACGTATAGATAATCTCTTGACTGAGCGGGTGACGTGGGTCCAACTAAGGGGATACAACACGTACGGTTGCTACTAAGATCACGGCATAAAAGCCATGTAGGTAGGTATCCATTGTGTAGAAGAGGTTGGCGTAGAAGCCAAATGTCCGCCACCATGGCATAGAAGCCGAGTAGGCATAAAAGCCGAACAGGCATAGAAGCCGAGTAGGCATAGAAGCCGAGCAAGCATAGAAGTCGAGCATGCATAGAAGCCGAGTAGACGTGGAAGCCGAGTAGTCGTAGAGACTGAGTGGGCATGGAAGCCGAGTAGTCGTAGAGACTGAGTGGGCTTGGAAGCCGAGTAGTCGTAGAGACTGAGTGGGCGTGGAAGCCGAGTGAGCACAAATCCTGAATGGGCGTAGAAGCCGCTGCATATCGTGCCAGGATGGGCGTAGAAGCCGCGTGAGCACAGATCCTGAATGGGCGTAGAAGCCGCTGCATACCGTGCTGATGTGGACGCCTTAGCCGGAATTACGGCTTTTGAAGATATAATCAAATCTCTTGCAGGGATTTGCCATCATCTTATGCATTAAATACGGAGGCGTGTTTTGAAGGTCTGCAGGCCTTCTGTGCACCCATCGCGGAGACGTGTCTTGAGAGAAACTGTCACCGCTCTGTGCAATTAGACGTGGAGACGTGCCTCGAATCCCGTACGAAGTGCAGCTTTTGACGTGGCAGACGGTTTGTCTGCTGCGGAGCATAAAACAGCTCATGTTTGCCTGTGTAAAATAGGACGGCGTATTCCCTTGTATGCAAAAAAGTGGTTTATGCTGAGGGGACTCCAGTAAACGATGGTTTGGTGATGCTTTAACCAAATCCTCTATATTAAATGCAGAGATCCGCCATCATACTGTGGGATGCGTCCCGAGAGGTTTGCCATCGTTTTCCAGCTGTCGTCTGGGTAGCCGTGCAGCACCTTTTGTCAGGAGTCAGAGGTCAGATTCACTGCACGACTTGACAGGTTCATTTCGGGGAAGACGAAGCGTTCCTCGTACGTTATAACGCTGCTTCGAGAGCGGATGAGTTTTACGCCATGGAGGCGATGAAGAACTCTGTTCACGCTGGAGCGTCCTGGACGTACTGCACTTGCGTGGATGGTCCTTTGAGCTTTTATTCTTCACGCTGTATTTTAGCAGAGAAAACTCTGTTGTACGCCTGATGGCTGTGAAGGCCTCCCTTTACGCTGCTCTGTATCAAGAGGCTGCGTTGCTTTTCCCAGCGTATTTTTCATGCTTCTATAACTACTTCAGCCCACTACTCTCGAAAGACGGACAGTCAGCAAATTCGAAGAGTTTTTCGTGCGAAAGCAGGTCGGCGGTTCCTATGCCAAAGGGGCTTTCTACGCTCGACAGCAACAGATCTACGGTTTTACGCTCGCAAGCTATAAGTCTATGGTTTTATGCCCGGATGCCTTTGTGCTCGGTAGCTTTTACGCTCGAGAGGTCACAAACCTACGAATTTACGCTCAGCGGATACCAAATCGATGATCTCACGCTCGGTGGCGTTTTAGTTTACGCTCGGAGGTAACGGATCCACGACCTTACGCCCGGAAGATTTCTTTCTTTTTTACAGGCTACAAATCTACAGTTCTATGCTAAGGAGCTTCCTACGCTCGACAGCAATAGATCTATAGTTTTATGTTCGCAAGCTATCAGTCTATGGTTTTATGCCCGGATGCCTTTGTGCTCGGTAGCTTTTACGCTCGAGAGGCTACAAACCTACGACTTCATGCTCAGCAGCTCCGAATCTACGATCTCACGCTCGGTGGCTTTCTATGCTCAATAGACTACGAACTCAGGATTTTTAGCTCATCTACACTATGGATCTCTGACTTTCCGCATATTCGAATATTTCTCAAGACGGTCGATTACAGGAGTTCACACAGAAGATACTCCTTCTTGGCCTCAACATATCCCAAGTACCCGAAGCATACAGAGTTCAAACATTGAGAAATTACTCTTCTCGGGTCAATTGGAGGTTCATCCAGACTCCAGTCTGAATATTTCGTCTATCAAAATGGCAAACTCAGTTTGACAGCCATTCCTCGACCCTGTTCCAAGGGATTTACGAGAAGTCATTCTTGAAGACAAAGTCTGAACAAAGATTCTGTTCGTCAGAAGTTCAGAGCTCTATGCGGTTCCTCAGTCCTAGCAACAGAATAGTTCTAAACGTTCAAAATGCTCAAACAACGTTCTATGGACTATTCGCTATGCATAAGGGACGGGACCTAGCACTCTTTCTAAGCAGAGTCGGCGTAAAGAATCAGACGTGTCGAAGCTACACATATTCAGACTTTAACAGCAACGTATGGCAAAACGATCATATGTAGAGAAGAAAGACAATTTTATTAAAGATTAAAGTCATGATTACATATGAGAGAAATCCAATCTACAAGGGTTTTCTTTTTATTTTCATGGTTACATCTGAGGGAAACTCCGTCGACAGGAGGGCTTCCTCATCATCGTCTGAAGATTGCCCAGAAGCTGTTCTGACAGGTTCTCGCAGGGGTACAATTCTTCATCCATCTTCTCCAGCAGTCAGTCAGTTCCAGCAAACTGACATGGCAATGATCAACGGTGGGAGAATACAGAGTTGGGGCTTGCAAAAATTATGCAGATCCCATGCTCCGTGCGCCGTGACAGATTAAGTTGATATATTCCACCCAACTCAATGCCCGAGGTCAGAGCTAGTTGCTGCTCTCATCTCCGGAGGTAACAGGAGAAGACACCGCTTGCAAGTAGCATAGTCTAATATGACCCTTCCCTTCTCCTGGAAGAACAGCCATATAAAGTTGCTAATTATCCCAAGCAAAGGAGGCTAAGATATCCTTCCATGATCCATCGTTGCTGTGGACACTTGCTCGAAGATGCCGTCTTTTTTGGCTCCTTACACGCTGGAAGAACATGATCTCCTTCTTCCTCAAGTCGACCCGGCGAACTTTGGCGATCATCTCTGCATGGTGATGGAAATGTGGGGAGAATGGGTTAACTCCCCCAGCCTTTTTATAGGCGAAAGGGGTCACACCGGTCCCCAATAAATCCGCCATAAAGTCAGCATCGACCATTTCAACGCTCCATTCAGAAACGTTTCGAGTCACGAGGAGCAGTTCATGCTTCATTCAAAGTATTCCAAATTCCGAGGAATTTGAAAGCTTTGAAGGGGGTCTTGTAGAAGCATAAAAAATATGCCACATGGCTATACGCAGCATATTGGTGCAGAGCAGCATAAGCAAAGGCCTTCAGAGCCATCAAACATGCAACAGAGCTTTTTCCGCTAAACACAGCATGAAATATAGGCTCAAAGGACCATCCGCGTAAGGCACTACGTCCAAACCGCTTCAGCGTAGACAGGGTGCTCCATCGCCTCCAGGGCGTAAAACTCATCCTCTTTCAAACGTAGCATTAAGGTGTACAAGAGACGCTTCGTATTCTCCGAAGTGAACCTGTCAGAGCCTGCAATGAACCTGACGTCTGGACTTCTGACAAAGGGATACGGCTCGACTACCCAGACGACGGCTATAATGATGGCACAGCACTGCGACCCAGGCTGTCAAAAACTGCTATCCCCTTTGCGTAATCTGCTTTTACAAACACGAAGGGATACGCTGCCTTATTTTACACCGGCAAAGCACGAGCTGTTTTACATTCTGCAGTAGAAAAGCCGCCTGCCACATCAAAAGCTGCACTCCGTACAGGGTTCGAGGCACGTCTCTACGTCTGATGCACAGAGCGGTAACAGTTTCTTAAGGTACGTCTCTGCGACTGATGCGCAGAAGGAGTTGCAGACTTTCAAAAACATGCCTCCACATTTAATGCGCAGGATGGTGGCAAATCTCGGCATTTAATACAAGAGATTTGATTATATCTTCAAAAGCCGTAATTCCGGCTAAGACATCCACATCAGCATCTACGCACATCCAGCGTTTGTGCTCACTCGGCTTCTATGCCTGCTCGGCTTCAACGCCCATTTGGCTTCTACGCCCATTCGGCTTCAACGCCTGCCCGGCTTCAACGTCCATTCGGCTTCAACGCCTGCTCGGCCTCTATGACCACTCGGCTTCTACGCCTATTCGGCTTCTATGCCTATTCGACTTCTACGCCTATTCGGCTTCTATACCGGATTGATAACTACTTGGCTTCTATGCCATGGTGACAGACATTGGCTTTTACGCCCACCTCTTCTACACAAGGGATACCTACCTACGTGGCTTTTACGCCGTGATCTTCGTAGCGATTATACGCGTTTTGTCCCTTAGTTGGACCCGCATCACACGTTCATCCAAAGGATCATCTATACGCAGGCATTGGTTATTTTAACCATTGTGTAAAAGGGTGCTATACTTTCCACTCCTCGGTTTTTACACCGACGGAGTGGTCACTGTCACTAAAACTCTATAAATATAGACCTCTATCAATGAGGAGCAAGGTCGGAGGAAAATTGGTCAAGAATACCAATATCAGATCCAAGGTCGACAAATTGGAAGATCGAACCAGAGGTTAAGAGAGAGAGAGAGAGAGAGAGAGAGAAGAACCCGGAGCTCAGGCAAAGAGTAGGGATCGACGACTTTGGCATCGTGCATCCACCCTCTTTTGTAACCTTCGAAGCTGCTTCCTGTCTTCTACGGTACTTCTTCAACATCGTGTGGTCCAAGGGCTAAAGTGATCGACTGCAGATCAGACACCTATAGCAATATTTACCTAGATTAAATAAATTGTACTCCCATATCCTTGTATAGGATCAAATTATACAAGTTTGTTTGTAAACCAAAGAAGGCGGATTTCGTATAAACCCCATCTTGAATACATTTTCATTCTTTCGTTTAATACCACAAACAGAACTCAATTCCAAATCCTATGGGTAGCCTATGCATATAGGTTGATTTCTCATGGTTAATTCTCAGATTTAGAACCTAAATGAAGTAAAAAAAATTAAATTGTACCTATTGGGAGATGGATTCCCAATACAACCTCTAAATATGATGAAATTGGCCACTAACTTATAGATCCATGCTCTTCTTTGTAGATCTTTCCTTCCTTCTTCTAGATCCTTGCTACACTAGCCTCCAATGGTTATTTGAGAAGTAATTAGGATAAAATTTGGTAGAGAAATAACTTAGGAATGAAGAATTTTGGTTGAAAAAAATTCTAGATCTAGATTTGAAATAAAAAGAGGAGAGGAAAACTTTTCCCTCCTATTTATGTAGGCCAGCTCCCTTGCCCCTTCCTTAAGCTACTATATAATATCCATTATACCCCTTGGGGCCTCTCATGAAGAAATAATTAAGGAGGGAAGGTTCTAGTCTAATGGTTTAATTAAATTAATTATCCTCCTAATCAATGGGCTTTCTAGTTGGGCTCAATTTCAACAATTAATATATGTTGGTCCATAAGTCTAAGCTAAACTAGTTAGTTCCACTAACACAAGTCCAAATCACTAAACTAACACCTAACAATAATTAAATAATAAAATAAATAATTATACAGCATGCACAATATTTAATTAAATATGAAATGACTAAAATACCTTTTCCTAGAAAATATGGAAGTGACAAGTGTACCCTCCTTAAAATAATTATGTCCTCAAAATTCAAAGACGAAAACTGCCCCAAAAAAATAACAGAACCAAATAAAAGAACATAATACAACTATGAAAGAACATACATCAAGGCACAAACAAATATGGATAACGCTCTCGCATTTCATCCTCTTTCTCCCAGGTAGACTCTCCCGGAGAGTGATGTCTCCATACGACGAATACCAAAGGAATAGTCTGGCTCCTCAGCACCTTCTCTCTCCGATCTAGAATCTCAATTGGCTGCTCTCGATAGCTAAGAGTAGCGCCCACCTCTATCTCTGAGTGATCCAACACATGGCTAGGATCTGCTACGTATCGTCTCCACTGTGACACATGAAATACGTTGTGCACTCCCTCCAATGCAGGTGACAAGTCTAGTCTATAAGCAACTGCACCGACCCTCTCTAGAATAGTGAAAGGTCCGATGAATCGCGGACTAAGCTTCCCGCCTCCACCGAAGAAAATCGTGCCTCGTGTCGGAGAAATCCTCAGAAATACCAAACCACCCACCTAGAACAAAATAGAACCTTAAGAATTTAATCTATAACAAACAACAAATATCAAGCACAAAACAAAATATAAAAATATACCTCAAACTCCAAAGGTCTCCGGTGGCTATCGGCCAAAGGCCGCTGTCTGTCCTGCACCACTCGAAGTCTGTCTCTGATAAGCTTAACCTTCTCTGTTGCATCCACAACCATCTCTGGCTCAAGCAAAACTCTCTCTCCAATATCGTCCCATGACAAGGGAGTAGGATATCTCCGACCGTACAGAGCTTCAAATGGTGACATCTCTATACTAGCGTGGTAGCTGTTGTTGTAAGCAAACTCTACCAAATAGAGATGGTCCTCCCAAGAACCCCCAAAATCTAGTACACAAGTGCGCAATATATCCTCGAGAGTCTGAATAGTCCTCTCTGACTGCCCATCTGTCTGGGGATGGTATGCAGTACTGCACTTGAGCTGGGTGCCCAAACTTGCCTGCAAACTCCTCCAAAAATAAGAAGTGAAATGACTATCCCAATCCGAGACTATGCTAACGAGAACTCCATATATCCTGATGATTTGCCTCATATACATCTCTGCCAGCTTCTCCGTAGACAAACCCACCTTGAAAGGCAAAAAGTGGGCCGACTTTATCAACCTATCAACGATGACCCAAATCCCTCCTGGAGATCATGGAAGTCCGGACACAAAATTCGTAGTAATGTACTCTCACTTCTACTCTAGAATGGGTAAGGGCTGAAGTAAACCTCATGGCCTCTGCCTCTCATCTTTCACTTACTGGCACACTAAGCATCTGGTTATAAACTGTGCCACTTTCCTCTTCATACCATACCACCACACACTCTCGTATATTCTGATACATATTGTTGGCACCTGGATGTATAAAATACTGAGAGCGATGCGCTTTCTGCAATACCTCCTCACGCAGCTCCCCACTTGGCACACACAATCTAACTCCAGGCCACAAAGAACCATCCTCAGCAGCGGTGAAATCATCCTCCAACCCTGCTCTCACCTGAGCTCTGATGCTTCTCAAAGATACATATCATACTGGACAACTTTGATCTTGTCTATCAACTCTAAATGTATTTACAATCCCCATATCTACAAAGCCAAACTAGGAACTATTACCTCAATGTCCAAGCTCTCCAAATCCTCCAACAAATATCGATCCTATGTCATGAACATAGCTACCAGATACCTGCTCAAGGCATCGACAACTATATTAGCTTTCCAAGGATGAAACTGCAAAGAGATGTCAAAATTCTTTATCAGTTCCAACCACCGACGATGTCTCATGTTCAACTCCTTCTGCATGAAAACATACTTCAAGATCTTGTGGTCTGTGAAGATCTTCACACACTCTCCGTATAAATAGTATTTTTACGACTTCAGGGCAAAGATGACTGCTGCCAACTCCAAATCATGGGTAGGATAGTTCTTCTCATGAGGAAGCAATTGCTTGGATGCATAGGCAATCACTTTCCCATTCTATTGAAGAACATAACCCAAACCTTCCCCAATGCATCACTATAAATAGTGAAACCTCCAGACCCTGATGGCAACGACAAAATAGTAGCAGACGTCAACCTCTTCTTCAATTCCTCAAAAGCAACCAGGTAATCTTCCATCCAAACAAACTCTATATCCTTCCTGGTGAGTTTGGTCATTGGCTCGGCAATCCTCAAAAAATATTGCACAAACTTCCTGTAGTAGCCTGTTAATCCTAAGAAACTCCTGATCTCTGCTACCGAACTCGAGGTCTTCCAAGACTCCACTGCTACAATTTTATTCGGATCCACTGAAATACCATCACCAGTCACAACATGCCCCAAGAATTCTACCTTGTCCAAGAAGAACTCACACTTGGACAGCTTCCCATACATCTTATCCTTCCTCAACACCTCCAACACAATCCGCAAATGCTTCTCATGCTCCTCCGGTGTCTTCGAATATATGAGTATGTTATCGATGAACACCACGATGAACTTGTTAAGGTACTGATGGAACACCTTATTCATCAAATTCATAAATACTCCCGGTACATTAGTCAACCTAAACGGCATTACCATAAACTCATACTGTAATCAATGCTACTTGTCAAGGTACTGATGAACTCCGCAGTCTTCAGTATGTCCTCCGGCTTCACTTTTACTTGTTGGTAGCCTGATCTCAAATCTATCTTAGAAAATACTTTGGTACCACTCAACTGATCAAAAAGATCATCAATTCATGGCAAAGGGTACTTATTCTTGATAGTGAGATTATTCAATGCAAATGTGCACTGATCCATCCTTCTTCGGTACAAATAATATCGGGGCTCCCCACGGTGAAGAAGTCGATCTGATAAACCCCTTATCCTGCAAATTGTCTACCTGCTTCTTCAGCTCGACCAGCTCGCTGTTGTTTACTCTATAGACATATTGTAAAATTGGTTCTGCACCTGGTACCAAGTCTATAGAGAATTCAACATCTCGATCTGGCATCAATTTTGGCAATTTCTCAGGAAACATATCCAAGAACTCTGCTATCAACGGATGCGACAACTCCTTGTCTTCTATAATAGCGACACAAAAAATGCCTTCTCCCTGCTCTGTAACTCATCTAGCAAACTCGAACTTTGGCTCTCCTAGCGGACCAAACAAAACTCTACCTCCTCTACAATCTATACTAGCATGGTGCCTACTGAACCAATCCATCCCGAGTATAATGTCGTAGCTTGGAAGTGGCATTACAAGTAGACACGCACTCAACTTCCGGCATCCTAGAGTAACTCTCCAATCCTTGCAAATATTATTAACTAGGATAATGCCTCCCCCAGTCATGATCTTGTAAGTCCTAAGCAAAGATTCAGCTACTAAACCATGCTTCAGAGCAAAAAAAATCAGATACAAAATTATAGGAAGCACCACTATCAAACAAAGGTAAAGATGGAATGGAATCAAGAAGAACAGAACCTGCGATGACATCTCCGGTGGGCTCGTCCGCCACGCCAGTCATAGCAAACGCTCGTCACTGACGTGCACCTCCCTGATGCTGATGCTTGACATAACGCTGCTGCTGGGTCGGAAGCGGTCCCCTCGGCTGTATTGTAGGTGGTCTCGCCTGTGCCCTCGGAGTTGGAGCTGCTCCCTGAACTGTACGATGAGGACTCTCTCATATGTTGCTCTTCGGTACCACATTACAAACAAACTCCTAACCTTCTCCTGTAAACCTTCCAGATATGACCGAGCTTCTTGCAATAGTGGCAAGAAGCTTGTTGTAACTGTCTTTGCTATTGCGGTGCCTGGTGAAATGGTGCCCTAGCTGGAGTCTGGTGCTGCTGTGGCTGTTGATAAGGATGTTTAGCAGATACTGCACTGCTTTTGGCCCCCAGAAAAGAATCACGATCTCTCTTGGGCTTCAAATCCAACTCCTGCTCAACCTTGCGTGCCTCCGCAAGTATCTCCTAGTATGTCTCATAAAAAGACGAAATGAGGATCTTTACTTCCCAGTTTAGACACATACATAAACGAATAGCCCTAACCTCTGGCTCTCTAACCAAATACTCTGCAGACCGGCTCAACTCGCCGAACTCCGTAGTGTACTTCTCCATAGGCATGCTCCCCTGAATAAGGCTCTCAAACTGCCTCCCCAAGTCTAGCCTATCTGTCCGAGCGAAGAACTTCTTCTTGAAGAGGTTCTTGAATACCTCCCAAGACTGTTGTAACCTCCGATTTCCAATTTCCAAAATAATTAGATTTTTAATTATTTTAAAATATCAAGTGTTATAAAATATTTCTCCTTGAAAATTTTTATTTGATTTTGAACGATGTTTGATTGTAGAAGGTAGTTTAAAAATCCTTTATAAAAATCCTTTTTCCTAAGTGACGATGTAGTACAAAATAAATAAATAATAATAATATATATATTCCTCTAGTTTCAAATTTTTATTGGCTTAAAATCATAAAATTATTTATTGGATAAAATTAATTAAAGGACTAGTTGTTTCTTCAAAATAATTTTTATAACTAATGGAATGGTAAATAAATAAATTACGTAGCTTTCCTAAAATATTTTCCGAAATTATAATCTCTTCTTTTTAAATTTTTCAAATTTCCATTTCCTATTAACTAGCTAGCACACCCTCATTTTTCCCACATGAGAAATCCTTTTATATTTAATTCTGGGCCATTCATTATTGGGCCAACCCGCAACCCTTTAACCCACACCATCTCTCCCTATTTAAGTTCTCCTTCTCACCATTCCCAAGAAACCCTAATCTCCTAATTATTAGCTAGCCTCCACAATTTCCCACAAGCCATCATCACCATTTTTGTGCTCGTGACCGTGTGTCCAGCATCACCGTGTCAGCCGTGATGGCCTCGGGTCCGACCCCGGGTGTCCCACCGTATCCATTCATTTCATGTGTCCAGATTTACAGTTTACAACCAGCTTTCCGTGTCCGACACACCCGGACACCACCTCCACATCCACCACTGTACACACCTACCCCGTGTCCAACACCCGGACACGCCCACAGAGCATCATCCCCGTGTCCGACAGACCCGGACACGACCCCCTGACACACAGCACCCTAACCCTAGATCTAGCCTTGTCGAGCCGAGCCGCGGAGCACCTCCTCGTCGTCAAGCCCGGTGGCTGCAGGACCTCCACCTCCGCCGAGAAGAACCACCGTGGCCGCGTCGAGCCGTGGCCGCTGAAGCCGGTAGCCGCCGCCGACGTCTCCTCGAAGCCGCCTCCCCTCGAGCGCCGAGCCGCTGCCCTCGAGCGCCGAGCCCGCTGCCCTCGAGCTCCACGCCGCCGCTGCTCTCGAGCGTCCGCCGTCGACGCTTCAGACCGCCACCGCCTCGAGTCGAGACCACCGCTGGAACCAGACCGCCGCCGCCGCGGATTCCCTCATCCGTCGAGCAGATCTGCCTCGAATTTCCACCGCCCGGCCGCTTCGAGATGGGATCTACCGCCGACGCCTTGCCGGTCCGACCCCAGCGGCCCTCCTCCGCGCCGACGCCGGAGACCACCCCGACGTGAGCCCCTCTTCCTTTTCCTTTCTTTCTTCAGTCTTCCTTTTCTTTCTTCAGTCTGTGCTTTTTCTGTGATTAAGTTAGTAATTAATTAATAAATTAGTTAATTAATAAATTAGTTAGATTAGTTAATTAATCATTAGTTAAATTATATAGTTAGTTTAGTTAATTTAAATTAGTTAATTTGATATAGTTTAGTTTAATTAATTATAAATTAATCAGTAGTTAATTATTAATTAATTAGTTTAGTTAATATATGATTTGATTAGTTAATTATTAATAATTAGTAATTAGTTAATTAATTTTTCAGTTAATTAATTTTAATCAGTTAGTTTTTATCAGTTAATTAATTCATTAATCAGTAATTATTATTTAATCAGTAGTTAAATTATTAAACAATTAGTTTATTAAATTACAACATCAGTTTAGTATATATAATTAGTTTATATTAATATGTAATTTGGTTATATTAACATGTATTAGTCTAGTAAATTTATATAATTAGTTAGTAAATAAATAAAATTAGCTTAGTAAATTCATGTAACTAGTTTGGTAAATACTACATAATTAGTTTATTGTTTTAACGTATGAAATTAGTTATGTATTATTTTTGATATATATACAAATATGTATTTTGGTATAAAAAGTATATATGTATATATACATCTACTAGTGTATATACACAGATACGTATTTTTGGTAAATTACTAATAGACACTTATATATATATTATATACGCTTTATGGTATACCAAGTATTAATGTATGTTTCAGTATTAAAAAAATAAATAAATAAATAAATGTATATTGGTATATATATGTATATATAACCATATTTTGGTATATATGCATATAGTATATATATATATATAAACTGTATTGATATATATGTACTTGTAAAACATATTTTGGTATATTACCTGTATATAGTATAGTATTATTTTGGTATGTATGTACATATATATATAATATAAGTTAATATGTATTTTGGTACATGTATACTAGTCTATATGTATAAGTGATGTATAATTTTTCACATAAATAAAATATTTTTCCACTTATGTACATACAGTGATACCTCTTCTGTATACTTTGGAATAACTATATATATATGTATTAAATTATTTGTTGATAATATGATTAATTGGTAAATTACTAGGTGACCCTAGTTGACTAGAGCCATGCCTGGCAGAGCCCTGAGTTCATGAAATTGTGATGTGTTAGTGTAGTACCTGATGCAAATGTTGTATTTGATGTATTTTTAGGACTGTTGGTTCCTCCAGACGGTACTCTGGGATAGGACATTGACATTACCAGCTAAGGACCCAAGGCGAGTACATTCTCTGATTAGTTTCTAATTTATGATATCTCCTATGTTCACTGTATCTAGTGTAAATATCCATGTTCTTGACACGTTGGTTACACGGATTGGTATACACAGATCTCGTCATGAGAGGTTATTCCTTATTCATGGTGTAGCTTGTACAAGACTTGTTTCCTTGATATCTTGTGCATGTACAGACACTGAGACCCGGGGAGATTTGCTACCTCCCTAGGGAATCCCGTGCCATAGCATACCATGATTGGATCTACTATATCAGTCGGGGATTTGGGGAGTACTGTAGTGTAGATATGTGATCATACCCAACTATCCATGCATCATAGCTCACCCCACATCTCACGTCGGGTGCGGCCTGACCATCTCCATGCCTCATAGCTGTTACGTGTGATTAGCCTGACCTCTCCATGCATCATAGCTAACCAGCGGTTAGCCTGACCTTCCATGAATCATAGCTAATCACATGTAACCAGTCTGATCAAGTTTCCAAGCCGATCACATGTTAAAGCTAGTACTCAACACACTTAGTCATAGAACTCTTGCTCATGGACATAATGTTTCTTTCCTGCATTTACTTACAGTATTTCCAGTATTTCTCTCATTGTATATTTCTCGTACCTATACATGCATCTGGTATGTTTCCATCTAGAACTGCTACATAGCTTATGTCATTTATATAGAACTGCTATTTAGAGATGTACTTTGCTCCTTCCTGACTGGAAAATATTTTTTCAGACTGTGACCTTAGTAGACTGGTTCCGACACACTTGGGGATTGGAAGTTAATGATTGCAGGTATGATTATGTTGTCTTTAGACTTGTGTTGTTTTCTTTTACTTCTTCAAATTCCTATCGTACTGTAGTTGTGATTGAGTATGTTGTTGATATTTTATAGTATCATCCGAGTCTCCTTATGGAGTTGGATACTAGCGTGAGATTGTTAGATAGTACTCGACCTAGACAGCGTTCTACCGCCGATGCTGCGGCGTAGGCTGGACGTACCCACGCATTCATGCCCCTAAACCGGGTGCGGGTCGTGACACGTTTTTAGTGGTGGCCCATGCAGGTCAGACTTCGCTAGTTGTGCGATGTCGTGGTAGTGCGACATCATAGTTGTACTACTGCGTACCTGCTACAGAATATAGGACATAGGATACTAGGATGAGAGAGGATACTCAATCACAAATTCTTGAGAGATTCCTGGGACGACCCCTTGAGAATCTTATTCCAATTTAAATCTTTTTCCCTTGATTTCGTCCGCTCTCGCTTGTTGTCACTGAACTTGATTCTTGTTGAGCAGTTTTTAAATTAAAATCTTGGTATCATTGTTGAGTTTGATTCTTGTTGACCAGTTGTTAACTATTATTTCCTGGTATCGTTGTTGAGTTGATTTCAAATTGAGATGAATTTTTACGGACTAGGATTTATGGTATCATCTGATGACATATATTGATGAGGATAGTGAGGAAGGTAAAACGTCTACTTTGGTTATGGAACCTAGAATTTATCGCAGCCATATTAGCTGTGGTGACGAGAACGTAGGAACCTGACTTGGATGTACATACTATAGTTATGAAGCTTAGAGTCTTTCGCAGCCATACCGGTTGGCGTGGCGAAGATTCTAGACGACATGATTATAGAGTGCATACCTTAGTTACGAAACCTATCGTTTATCGCATCTATGCTTACTGGCGTGGCGAGGATTCTGAGTGTCATGATTTCAGACAGACGTGTATGATTATCAGGTTGTATCCTAAATTGGTTCTTAAAATATCATCTCAAGACTTATCTATTTCTGTTATTCCAGGACTTTGTTCCACCGCTTCTTTCTTTACTAGCAGTAAAGATACCTTCTGGCCTCAATTCAGTCTTTGAGCTCCTATTCCTTGAGGATTTCTTGTTAAGCATGGTAATTAGTGGCTTGTAATTTTGTTTGTGTCTTGTATTAGTATTGACTGTGTTGCTAGTGATTTGTAAGTGTTTCTTAGTTGGGCATGTGAGCAGTAGGCTTTAATCTAGAGTTAGCCCTTAGCATAGTACCTTGTACCAATGATTCTAGGAGTAGTGTCATTAGAGACTGAGAGTTAAGGAGAGTATAGAGTATCAGTGATAATTCTCAGAGTTAGTATCAGAGCCAATTACCCGTCCTGGATAATCATGATTATGTAATTGAGTGATCTATGTAAACGATTAACTATCCAGGAATTATGTTAAGAATTTATGGAGAATGATGTCCAATTTGATGATTGATATCGAAAATGTTAAAGGTAAAGAAATGTATATGTATAAAGGGTTTAATGAGATGTCATAAGTAGAGAAATATCAGGATTAGTAATGGAAGTTGTGAAGCGTATCACGGATTAGTTTAATAGGCTTTAAAGGATTGAAGGAAATACATATACAACCATCGAGATGAGGAACCATACACATACCCATGAGAGTAAAGAAACATGAGTGTTATAGAGGATACAGGTGATCATAAGTCTAATGAGCTCGATGAGATAATCCATTAATGCAGCTAGTGATATAATACCAAGAGTGCTAATGATTCTATATCGAGGATTAGTCAAGGATGACGTTAATAACAGTAAGCACTCTGTGTGTTGATAATTAGATGATATACCAATTGACATAAATTGAAATCATGAAAGAAAATACAGTTGATGATGACTTTGATCATTGGAGGTAATAGTGCAAGTGATTCGGGCAGTACAAATTAGTACACAGTTCTAGACAATAGAGGTATTGAGTGCACCTTGAGAATCAGAGACCGTGAGCACTGATATGTACATTGAGGAGTTATAAATTAAAAGGTGGAAATGAATTTTTAATTTTCAGAATTTTAAGGAGTTGAGATTTTATGTTGTTAAAATATTGAGGATTTAAATTTGATTCACTAAACATAGTTAAGGCTACAAAGATGTTAGAAGTGATTAAATTTTATTTCGATGTGAAGTATCTGATGTTGAGGAGGTATATGCATTTTATTTTAAGTTGATCGGGAAGTTAAACCTTGACGATTATTTTGAGGATTAATTTTTGGTAGATGAGAGATATGAATATTAATACATGATTAGTTGATATGGGTACCAGTGTACATGAATGAGAATTTGTTAGTGAATGTGCTAGAGTTAAGTGGTTGATAGCAGATACCGCAAGTAATATGTTAACATAATCCTTCTTCCTTCCTAATGATCCTTTTCTTTCGCCTTTCGATTGATTGATTAATTTTCCTAGTACTATGGTTCACATGCATGATTTTCTTGTTAGAATATAACTAGTAGTACCCCCTAACAGAGACTGAAATACCATGACAAAAGACACATGACTTATATTTTCCTAAATTGCATGGCTGTAAGTAGAATTTTCTTAAACCATGATCATTTGGGTTTTGACCATAGCAAGGATCTATGACAAGGTATGACCGACAAAAAGGGACAAGATGATTAAATTATGGATGAGCATAAATTTAAATAAAGAATTTAGGGGATTGTTATAACAGAGTTGATGGAATCATTGTTTTTGCGAAAATCAAGGTTTGATTGAAATTCGAGGACAAACATTTACTTAAAGGAAGAATTAAGAAATTCACAGAGCCAAAAATTTGAGGATTTGTTAATTTTAAGGAGGTCTTGATATGATTGAATTGATAATTAAAAAATTTTGAAAAATTTGAGAGATTACCATTTTATCTATTTGACTGCAAGATAGAAATTTTATATAGTAGGAATGTTGCATTGAAGATACTGGAAGCATCGCATCGTTGAGTATTTGAGGAAAAAGAAAAGCAGGAAATAAAATCGTAAATGGAATAGTGTCAAATTAAACTCTTGGGATGAGGAGTTAGATTGGAATAAGCATCGATTGAAATTGAGTTAGATGATTGATGAGTGTTTAAAGTTAAATTTTGGAATGCAGATTTTTTAAGTTTTATAAATATGCATTGATTGGATTTCAATTAAAAGGGATTGGATAGTAAATTTTGTATTTAGTTATTTACTCAAAATTTGAGGAGATTATGATACGACTGGAATTCAATTAAAATATTGAGGATTTGAGTAGTAAAAAAAAAAAAAAAATTTTTACATTGGGATAATAAATTCAGAGGATGAAAAAAAAAATATTAGTTCAAATTCGGAAACATTATACATACGGATAAAGAAATATGGAATGAAATGAAGCTCATGGTAAAGAAGATTATAATATAATTAATTATGGGATCATATAATTGAAGGTCGTAAGGTAAGATCATGGTATATTGAGGTTGTGATTTAAATTAAAATCTTGACCATGACAGTAACATTTGAAATCGAAGAAAATAATCGAGGTATAGTTGATGTGAAGATAAACAAACTCGAATTTGATAATAAGGATTTTGGACATGTAATAAATTTTGATTCAGAAATTCTAAGATCTAATCTAATAAAGTTTGTGGAATTTGAAACTTTATAGATATTAGTTAATGATGAATCACAAGATTGAGAAAAGTAAAATGAACGAGGAAAAAGGAAGGATTATTTTCAGAAGGTAGTAAAGACTACTCTTTTTCCTAGAAATCAAGAAAGGCGATTAGATGTCTCTTGATTACATTCTGAAGGATGTATTTAAGTTCTTAAATCAAATTGTCGACCGTATCTTTCGGATTAGCTATAACCTTCATGTCTATATCATTCTTTATACTGGGTCTTCCTTGGTTTAGTTACTTTGAAAAGGTAACGTGCATTATTCCAATTATCTGTTTTTGTGATCATGTCTACTTCCCAAAACCTAAACTTTCTAGAGGATTCAAGGCCGAGCCATAATTCCTTCAAGTTATTCCTGTCTTAAACCATATTTTCTTTTTCTTCATGTTTCCTTCTGTTTGGTAAATATTTTTCCTTATAGAAATATTTTCTTCAATGATATATTCATCATTTTGAACAACAAATTTTTCTATCCTAGTCACCCCTAAAATTTCGAGGATGAAATTTTTCTAAGGTGGATAGACTTGTAACCTCCGATTTCCAATTTCCAAAATAATTAGATTTTTAATTATTTTAAAATATCAAGTGTTATAAAATATTTCTCCTTGAAAATTTTTATTTGATTTTGAACGATGTTTGATTGTAGAAGGTAGTTTAAAAATCCTTTATAAAAATCCTTTTTCCTAAGTGACGATGTAGTACAAAATAAATAAATAATAATAATATATATATTCCTCTAGTTTCAAATTTTTATTGGCTTGAAATCATAAAATTATTTATTGGATAAAATTAATTAAAGGACTAGTTGTTTCTTCAAAATAATTTTTATAACTAATGGAATGGTAAATAAATAAATTACGTAGCTTTCCTAAAATATTTTTCGAAATTATAATCTCTTCTTTTTAAATTTTTCAAATTTCCATTTCCTATTAACTAGCCAGCACACCCTCATTTTTCCCACATGAGAAATCCTTTTATATTTAATTCTGGGCCATTCATTATTGGGCCAACCCGCAACCCTTTAACCCACACCATCTCTCCCTATTTAAGTTCTCCTTCTCACCTTTCCCAAGAAACCCTAATCTCCTAATTATTAGCTAGCCCACACAATTTCCCACAAGCCATCATCACCATTTTTGTGCTCGTGACCGTGTGTCCAGCATCACCGTGTCAGCCGTGATGGCCTCGGGTCCGACCCCGGGTGTCCCACCGTATCCATTCATTTCATGTATCCAGATTTACAGTTTACAACCAGCTTTCCGTGTCCGACACACCCGGACACCACCTCCACATCCACCACTGTACACACCCACCCCGTGTCCAACACCCGGACACGCCCACAGAGCATCATCCCCGTGTCCGGCAGACCCGGACACGACCCCCTGACACACAGCACCCTAACCCTAGATCTAGCCTTGTCGAGCCGAGCCGCGGAGCACCTCCTCGTCGTCAAGCCCGGTGGCTGCAGGACCTCCACCTCCGCCGAGAAGAACCACCGTGGCCGCGTCGAGCCGTGGCCGCTGAAGCCGGTAGCCGCCGCCGACGTCTCCTCGAAGCCGCCTCCCCTCGAGCGCCGAGCCGCTGCCCTCGAACGCCGAGCCCGCTGCCCTCGAGCTCCACGCCGCCGCTGCTCTCGAGCGTCCGCCGCCGACGCTTCAGACCGCCACCGCCTCGAGTCGAGACCACCGCTGGAACCAGACCGCCGCCGCAGCGGATTCCCTCATCCGTCGAGCAGATCTGCCTCGAATTTCTACCGCCCGGCCGCTTCGAGATGGGATCTACCGCCGACGCCTTGCCGGTCCGACCCCAGCGGCCCTCCTCCGCGCCGACGCCGGAGACCACCCCGACGTGAGCCCCTCTTCCTTTTCCTTTCTTTCTTCAGTCTTCCTTTTCTTTCTTCAGTCTGTGCTTTTTCTGTGATTAAGTTAGTAATTAATTAATAAATTAGTTAATTAATAAATTAGTTAGATTAGTTAATTAATCATTAGTTAAATTATATAATTAGTTAAGTTAATTTAAATTAGTTAATTTGATATAGTTTAGTTTAATTAATTATAAATTAATCAGTAGTTAATTATTAATTAATTAGTTTAGTTAATATATGATTTGATTAGTTAATTATTAATAATTAGTAATTAGTTAATTAATTTTTCAGTTAATTAATTTTAATCAGTTAGTTTTTATCAGTTAATTAATTCATTAATCAGTAATTATTATTTAATCAGTAGTTAAATTATTAAACAATTAGTTTATTAAATTACAACATCAGTTTAGTATATATAATTAGTTTATATTAATATGTAATTTGGTTATATTAACATGTATTAGTCTAGTAAATTTATATAATTAGTTAGTAAATAAATAAAATTAGCTTAGTAAATTCATGTAACTAGTTTGGTAAATACTACATAATTAGTTTATTGTTTTAACGTATGAAATTAGTTATGTATTATTTTTGATATATATACAAATATGTATTTTGGTATAAAAAGTATATATGTATATATACATCTACTAGTGTATATACACAGATACGTATTTTTAGTAAATTACTAATAGACACTTATATATATATTATATACGCTTTATGGTATACCAAGTATTAATGTATGTTTCAGTATTAAAAAAATAAATAAATAAATAAATGTATATTGGTATATATATGTATATATAACCATATTTTGGTATATATGCATATAGTATATATATATATATAAACTGTATTGATATATATGTACTTGTAAAACATATTTTGGTATATTACCTGTATATAGTATAGTATTATTTTGGTATGTATGTACATATATATATAATATAAGTTAATATGTATTTTGGTACATGTATACTAGTCTATATGTATAAGTGATGTATAATTTTTCACATAAATAAAATATTTTTCCACTTATGTACATACAGTGATACCTCTTCTGTATACTTTGGAATAACTATATATATATGTATTAAATTATTTGTTTATAATATGATTAATTGGTAAATTACTAGGTGACCCTAGTTGACTAGAGCCATGCCTGGCAGAGCCCTGAGTTCATGAAATTGTGATGTGTTAGTGTAGTACCTGATGCAAATGTTGTATTTGATGTATTTTTAGGACTGTTGGTTCCTCCAGACGGTACTCTGGGACAGGACATTGACATTACCAGCTAAGGACCCAAGGCGAGTACATTCTCTGATTAGTTTCTAATTTATGATATCTCCTATGTTCACTGTATCTAGTGTAAATATCCATGTTCTTGACACGTTGGTTACACGGATTGGTATACACAGATCTCGTCATGAGAGGTTATTCCTTATTCATGGTGTAGCTTGTACAAGACTTGTTTCCTTGATATCTTGTGCATGTACAGACACTGAGACCCGGGGAGATTTGCTACCTCCCTAGGGAATCCCGTGCCATAGCATACCATGATTGGATCTACTATATCAGTCGGGGGTTTGGGGAGTACTGTAGTGTAGATATGTGATCATACCCAACTATCCATGCATCATAGCTCACCCCACATCTCACGTCGGGTGCGGCCTGACCATCTCCATGCCTCATAGCTGTTACGTGTGATTAGCCTGACCTCTCCATGCATCATAGCTAACCAGCGGTTAGCCTGACCTTCCATGAATCATAGCTAATCACATGTAACCAGTCTGATCAAGTTCCCAAGCCGATCACATGTTAAAGCTAGTACTCAACACACTTAGTCATAGAACTCTTGCTCATGGACATAATGTTTCTTTCCTGCATTTACTTACTGTATTTCCAGTATTTCTCTCATTGTACATTTCTCGTACCTATACATTCATCTGGTATGTTTCCATCTAGAACTGCTACATAGCTTATGTCATTTATATAGAACTGCTATTTAGAGATGTACTTTGCTCCTTCCTGACTGGAAAATATTTTTCCAGACTGTGACCTTAGTAGACTGGTTCCGACACACTTGGGGATTGGAAGTTAATGATTGCAGGTATGATTATGTTGTCTTTAGACTTGTGTTGTTTTCTTTTACTTCTTCAAATTCCTATCGTGCTGTAGTTGTGATTGAGTATGTTGTTGATATTTTATAGTATCATCCGAGTCTCCTTATGGAGTTGGATACTAGCGTGAGATTGTTAGATAGTACTCGACCTAGACAGCGTTCTACCGCCGATGCTGCGGCGTAGGCTGGACGTACCCACGCATTCGTGCCCCTAAACCGGGTGCGGGTCGTGACAACTGTCCTGCGTCAACAAGAATTAGCTCATTCCTGAACCAAGTACGGGCGACGTCAAACAGTTGAAGTCCTACCGCCTCAACCTTCAGATCCTTAAAAAGATGGGATACCCTAATAAGATGCTCAATTTCCTCAATCCAATAATCAGCATAGATGATGCCCTCCGTCCCCTTGAAGAACCTAGGCTCCAACTTCTTGAAGTCCTGAATATTGCCTAGCTGAAGCTGAGCAGCCGGAGGAGCAACATGCTACTGGACCAGAACTTCTCTCTCTACTACGGCATAAGCAAGCTGATGAGAACTCTCGATACCCTGTCCCAAGATGTTGGGTTGCCTCTGATGTGTCTCAGACTGAGCCCTCTGTGCCTCCAGCATCTCATGAAATAGTGTAAACATCTGCGTCGCATCTGCTGGCACGGGAGCTGGAGGTGGAAGTCCCTCAGATACAGCTGGCACAGTCCTTTGACTAGGTGGCGGACCTCCGAAAGCAGCTGACACTCCAATCACCAGAGAAGTGACTAGTGCAGGCCCTCGGGATGTCACAGACCTCTCAGAAGCTGTTCTCCCCTGCTGCGATCTAGTCTTAGGCGACATCCTGAGACAAAGCGAAAGAAAGAATCAATATGGAACATTATGTAAGACACTAAAGGAAGGACAAATTAAAAGACAAGTATCAATATCATAGAAGAATAGTTGAATGAATCAATAGATTTTTTTTTTAGATGTGATTGAGTATTCTCAGCCTATAGCCTATATCCTATATCCTGAAACAGGCTCCTAATAACACTCAATTCAGAGCACCACTACGAATCGCACTAATTGTGACCTCGAAGACCTGTATGGGACACCACAAAAAATGTGTCATGACACACACCTGGTATAAGGGTACAAATCAGGAACAATGCCCAGCCTACGCCGCAGAATCAGCAGTACAACGCTGTTTGGATAATCTATTTAATAATATAATAAGCTACCAACAATATCAATATACTCAATCACAGATCTAAGATAGAAATGAGCACAAATATGATAAAGAATAGAATAGTCACATACAACTCATAAGTCTAAAATAAAAACATCAATGAGAGTGAAGAAATACTAAACAATAAGCTGGAGACAAATTCAGTACAAAGAAATACTAAGAAGCTACAAGTCCCGAGTCCTCTGTCTCAGTCGGGATAAGTCCCTCCTGAGCCAGGGTCTTTGACTCTAAACCAACATCATCCTGAGGCCCGTAATGTATAGGGTACCACTCCTCAGTGTCATATGGAAAAATATATCCAGACAGAAAAGGAGCAGAGTATATCTCTAACAGCAGTTCTAATCAATGATAAAAACTATGCAACAGTAAATAGATGTGAGTATACAAGATGCAACAATAGATAAAAGAGATATATATAATAAGAAAATACTAGAAGTAAATACAAGAATGATTAATATGACAATGAACAAGAATACTAATGACTAAGTGTGTGAGTACTAGCTTTAACATGTGATCGGCTTGGGAACTTGATACAAGATTTATGGCCTGGCTAATCATACGTGCGGTGTATGATTAACACTATTCAAGAATAAGACATGATACAAGAAGTGTATGATGACATATCTATACTACATACTCCCCAACCACGACTGGTATAGTGGATCCAACCATGGTATGCTATGGCACGGGATTCTATAAAAAAAATAGCTAGTTTTCCCGAGAATCAGTATTTGTACATGTACAAGAAGAACAATAAAATAAGGCATGAACAAGATATACCATATATACCAAGAAATAACATCTCATGACGAGATCCAGATATACCAATCCGTGTAACCATCATATCAAAAAATCATGTATATCTACACTAGATACAAAGAACACAGAGGATATCATAAATGAGAAACTATTAGATAATGTACTCGTCTAAAGTCTGGTGAATAATCTCATAGATGTCTGATACGGTGCCTCGAAGACTAGATATAGAATATAATATCAATATAAGGTTTCAGAATGAATTTAAGTTAAACTAGTCAACATCTAGGTCAAAAAGCCATTTCTAAGTTAAAACAGTCAAACTAGGTCAACTCTAAGTCAGACAGGTCAAACTACCTACTTCTAGGTTGCATGAGTCTATTTATATGATATTGGGTTGATAAATTATAAAACTAAGGTACACTAGCTAAATCTAAGATAATAAGATACCGTATCTCAGGATACGCAAACAAGAGATATATAATATTACATATGCACATTCAAACAATATTATATATATACTAATTCTAATCACAATGCTAAGTAGATACCTTGGCTTTGAACCATTTCGGTATCACACAACTAAACACTCATCTAGGTACCCAACTCAATTACCTTGAGTAACCCTCAATACCTTGACACTTACCTTGGTATCTCAAGGTAATGCCACCTGGGTATATAGTAGCTACCCAACTAACTACATACTAGTAGGTAAACATATATCAATCAATATAAACTTCTAGTATATGCTACTAGCTTTCCAACTAACCTCCAACTACTAAAGCAACAAATACATACATATACCTACTAACATAATAACTATCTCTAGCATATATAGATAACAAGATATATATATATAACCATAAACTACTAACATATATATATATATATATATATATATATATATATATATATATATATATATCGTACCATCAACTAACAATGCATATATAACTACTATCTAGCTAACTACTAAATACTAGTCATTAAAACTAACTAACTGTGCTTAAAACCAGTTAACTGAACCAATACCCAGCTGATACGTTGATACTGAACCGATACTCTAGTTTAATATGCACGAGTACAGTGCTTTTGTTCGTTCTCTTGCTGCAGCTGTGGCTCGTTCTCTTGCTGCTGCTGCTGGTCTTTCTCTTGCTGCTGCTGCTAGTAGTCTACATACTTCTGCTGCTACTCGTTCTCTTATTGCTGCTGCTGCTGGGAGTCTACATACTGCTGCTACTGCTCGTTCTCTTATTGCTGTTGCTGCTTCTTCTCTGTGCCTTGCTGTGCTCACTTCACTGTGTAGTTGGAACTACATAGTATGCCCCTAGCCCCGAGCATTTCCCTCACTCTCAAACACACCAAAACATAGCACAACACCTAGGCATAACACTATACTATTTATATTCAGAAATATGTATACTTTACCTATATTTAAATACTCTCTTCCCTAACACACACACACACACACACACACACACACACATATATATATATATATATATATATATATATATATATATATATATATATACACACTCAAGTGAACTTCCCACATCAATACAAATATATATATATATATAATCATGCACATACATATATATGTTTCAACTTACATATATATGCATATAGGTAGATACATCACATCCTCACTTACATACTTTTATGTATATTAGCATCATACACATAAATTCATATATGCAACATACATGTATACATATACATAACTTATTCAAATAGCTATTATGTATAGATGTATAACTACATATATAAATAAACGTATATACCTATAGGCACTTATCCAAGTATATATTAATATATCATACATCACATATATATACACATGGAACTATGCAAACACAAGTATATATAGATACATAACTATAGACTAGTACATATCAATATATATATCTATACGTATACACATACACATATGTAGTATAACATTCACCTTAATATATAAATACCTTTATATACTAGCACATATAACTATATATATACAAAACAATACAAATATATAAATGCATATGAATATATCTACTACAATAGCTAAAAATAATAGAAATTGGATCTAGAATAAAATGCAACAAACACGTGGAGTGCATCGCACCCGTATCACACTAGATCTAGGATACGCTTGCGACACGAGTCCACCACACAACCAAACGTACCCTGAAGGACACGAGCAAGTCTAAATTATTATTTATAAATAATACGAAGAGCCAAACACACATCTACGTATCTATGTCAAAATATGACATGCACAAAGTCCCATGTCGGAGGGACAACCCCCAAATTAATACGTATTACCAAATTATTGGGATACGACCAACACGTACCCAATTGTAGACACGATACTAGCCACAAACACACAAACACACGTAAAATTGATCTATTGGACCAATTGACAAACACAACAAGTGTGAATCTCGGAATTCCACCAAAATTGACACAAAAAGTACCATAACTTTCTCAATAGACCTCCTATGACCTCAATTCCAAATCCTATGAGTAGCCTATGCATATGGGTTAATTTCTTATAGTTAATTCTCAGATTTAGAACCTAAATGAAGGGAAAAAACTGAATTATACCTATTGGAAGATGGATTCCCAATGTAACCTCCAAATATGATAAAATTGGCCTCCAACTTGTAGATCCTTACTCCTCTTTGTAGATCCTTGCTTCCTTCTTCTAGATCCTTGCTTCCTCCTTCTAGATCCTTGCTCCACTAGCATCCAATGGTGATTTGGGAAGGAATTAGAATAAAATTTGGTAGGTAAATGATGTAGGAATGAAGAAATTTGGTTAAGAGAAATTTTAGATCTAGATTTGAAATAAAAAAAGGAGAGAGAAACTTTTGCCCCCTCTTTATGTAGGCCGGCCCTCCCTTGCCCCTTTCTCAAGCTACTATGTAATATCCATTATACCCCTTGGGGCCTCTCATGAAGAAATAATTAAGGAGGAAAGGTTCTAGTCTAATGGTTTAATTAAATTAATCATCCTCCTAATCAATGGGCTTTCTAATTGGGCATAATTCTAACAATTGATACATGTTGGTCCATGAGTCTAAGCTAAACTAGTTAGGTCCACTAACACAAGTCCAAATCACTAAACTAACATCTAATAATAATTAAATAATATAATAAAAATATACAACATGCACAATATTTAATTAAATATAAAATAACTAAAATATCCTTTCATAGAAAATGTGCTAGTGACACCAACTAACTAGCACTACTTCTAACATTTTTAACTGATATCACTAACATTCTATACTAACACCAACTTACTAACATGACAACTAACTAACCAACAATGTTCTTACTGAACTAACATCACTATACTAATTATTATCAACATATAATACTAACTTCTAACTATTGATAACTAACATATAATATATCTTCACTAACCAATTATACTTAACCAATATCCTTCACCAATTAATACATTTAACTGGCACTTAACCTATTTACTAGCTTACATCTCTAACTCCCTAACTAACATTTAACTGATATACTAACTTACATCTATATACTATACTAAATAATAGTTACCAATATCATTTACTTACTAAATATGACTGAAACCAACATCTAACCATAACTAACACATGACTAAAACTAACCTATCAACTAACTCTAATATACATTAACTAACTAACCAACCAACATATATATACTAAGCTTACCTTGTTGTTAATTAATGATATTGATATAATACATTACTAACCGGTATATATATAGAACTTACAACTGACATCAAGCATTCATTAATTAATATATACTAATGATACTAACTCCTATCTAACTTATACTAACAATGCACTTGTGCTAACTGAACTAACAGTTTAATAACTGATACATAACTTCACATCTAACAACTAACTAACATACTAACTATTACTAACATGATACTTAAATAACTAAACAATCAATACAAACTTAATTGATAGATGTCCTTGCATCCAAATTACAAAATATCAACACCAAACCTCTATACCAAAGAATATGCCCCATACTCTAACTGAATTCTAACCATAGCAATTACCATAACCATACACTGCTGTTATTTTGCTTGAACTAGCAGCAACCCCTCACATCTAAAAATGTGCATGATCACAGTAGCACAGTGCTGCCTATGCTGCTCTGGTCTGGACAGACCAATCCTCTAGGCCCGATCCCCCTTTACTGAGCTGCTACTAGTTACCCTTACTACAGACCTCTACACCAAGTCACCCGACCACCACTCTCTATACACTCACACTCAAATTCACACACAACAATATAATCCACTCACAATAATCATATACACCCAAACATATCCTACCTATACACTATTTATACAAGTATTAAATCAATACATATCTATATATATAACTAATAGATATATTATCATGCTAGTAATTAGAATATACTAGGATATATACATCAAGACAATACAACAAACACAAAGAATGCATCACCCACATATCACACTAGATCAATGATACGTTTGTGATACGCCCTTGATACTCAATCCAACCCTCACCCAACTCTCTACAAATAATGTGAGCAAGTCTATATCATAATTAGAAGCAATATAAAATGCTAGCTACTCATCTACGTGCTCGTGATAAAACTTTACATGTGCACACCCCTGTGTCAAAGAAAAACCTCTAAAATAACCTATATCACAAAATTGCCATAATACGGTCTACACGTATCCAATTGTGGATACGATACTAGTATTACACAACCAAACACATGTCAATTTAGTCTACTAGACCTATTGACAAACAAATGGTTCACCAATCATGGATTTTCTCCCAAATTGTGTACAAAACACACCATAACTTCCAAAATAGGGGTCCCTAGCAGTCAATTCTTCTTCCTATAGGTAGCCTTAGTCCATAAGTGGGTTCCTAATGATTAAACTACAGATTTAGAGTCTAATTATAAAGAAAAAAATTTGAATTATACCAATTGGGAGATGGATTCCCAACGCAAGCCTCCAAATGGATGTCAAGAGCATTCAATTTGTGCTCCTTCCACCAAATTGTAGATCCTTGCCTCCTTCTTGCTTCTAGAGCCTTCAAAATATGATGTAGGGATAAATTTTCATAGCGGTTTGGTATAGGGAATAAAATAATTTGGAAAAAAAATTTCTAGATCTAGAATTGGAATGAATGAGAGGGAGGAAAAAGAAATTTCCCTCTCTAATAGGGCCGGCCACCTACTTGGTCTCCAAGAAATTGTACAAAGTCTATTTTACCCCTATGGGCTTGTCATAAATAAAAGGATTAAGGAAAGAAGGTTCTATTCCTAATGGTTTGACTAATTAAATTACCAACTTAATAAAGTGGGATAAGTATTGGGCTCAAGTCTAAACTAATAAATTGTTGGTTCAAGATTCAAGCCTAGTCTAGTTAGGTCCACTAACAAAAGTCCAATGAAATAATATAACATGCTAATTATATTTTAAATACTATAATAAATAATATATAACATGCACCAAAACTGAATAATTATGAAATACCATTTAATATAATAAATTAATTAAAATGCTAATATTATAATATTACCATTAATAGAAAAAGATAAAAAATACCCCTTTCCGGAAAAGTGGTAGTGACACCGCTCACTGACAGTTAGGATAATAGGTCAACAATTGAAGAAGTCCAATGGCACTGGTGCACTTTGATGAAGTTTAAAAACAATAGCCGTGTTGGCGTGCTTTGATGAAGTTTGGATATAGTAGCTGTGATGGCGTACTCTGATAAAGTTTGGAGAGAGTAGTTTTGCTAGCGTACTATGATAATGTTTGGAGACAGTAGCCGTGCTGGTGTACTCTGATGAAGTTTAGAGACAGTAGCCGTACTGGCGTACTATGATGAAATCTATAGCTTTGGCGCACTCTGGTAGAATTTTGTACACTGACCACAAAATGACAACCAGGGTCTGCGTGCCAGAGATATTTTACATTAAATGTCTTAATTTTATTGAGTTCTATGTCTACCGACTGCTAGGTTCATTGCATTAAATTCTTGGGGAGGAATATAAAGATTGTGCGCATGCTTATACAAAGCTGGTTGAATGGCACAAAAGTGTGCCTCTGTTCTACTCTTTAAGAAGGTGCGCCATTTCTCTGCTGAGCTTTGAACTCTGTTCTGTGAGGGAGTGTGCCATTCTACCATTGTTTGGAGGCATACTTTTTATGCTTATACATCAACATATTTGAAGTAAAACAGGGAAGAACTGTAACTATCTAGGTGTTTTAAAATACTAGTTTTGATTTGTGATTGGCTTGGGAGAATCTCTGTTTATACTAAGATCTAGCTCAATCATACGTGAAGTTTATGATTAACTATTAATCACAATCTACACTACCACATGGTCTAATTGGGTATGATCACATATCTAACTAATAATTTTCCACCCCCAATTACTAAAATGGATCCAAATTATGACACATCATGACATGTAAATCATAATGCATGCTCTAAAATTTGAGCACAATGATCACGGTCTATAATATATGAAAAGCAATATATCCTGACTAGAATCCAAAATATACCAATCCGTTTACCATTGTGTCAAGAATCAAGTACAACATCACTAAAAATATGTATCATGGAAGCTATCAAGTAAAAAAACTATCAAAGAATGTATAAACCCCCATTTTAATTTATAATTTTAGTATTTTTTATTAAATTGTTAGATTTCTTTTCGTTATTTTCTTGGTTAATTAGAAAATAAATTCTTTAATTTATTTACTTATATAAATATTATTTATATTTATTAATTAACAAAATTATTTCACATAATTTTTTTTAGTGTAAATTATTTTTACGGTATTATAATTTTTTTTACAATTTATTTTATGTGCAATTTTTTTTTACGGTATTTCACAATATTTTTTTTGTAGAATTTCACAATAAATTTTTTGTGAAATTTTATACTTATATATATATATATATATATATATATATATATATATTTAAGAAAAGAAAAAATAAGCCCTAACCCAATCCATAATGATTAAACCCTCCCCAAACTTGATAGCCCCCCCAGAAACGCCTGACCCCTGTGCTCTCCACCTCTCTCTCTTGATCTATATATACATATATATCAACCTAAACCCTAACCCAAACTCTCCTACCCCCTCCCCCAGATATCCCGACCCTGACGCCGCCGCATACCACCCCTGTACCGACTGATCGTCGTCGCAGTCGCCGTCCAAACCCGACCAAACAACCTTTGTACCAGCACCCGATAGCAGCAGACAGCCGACCCCCTCTGTTTCAGGTAATGTATCTCTACTATCTTTGCTTCATTTTGAGAACTACTGGTTTTGTTGTGTTCATAACATGAACGATTAGGAACCAATTTAAGAAGAATAATTTTTGGTGTCCTGGTTTGAGAGAAAAGTTTATTCAAAGTTGACAAAAAATTTGTTTTTGAAACTCCAAAAAACTCGTCCTGGTACCAATGTTCGTTTCCAGTTTTCTTCCAACCTATTTAATATTTTAAAATCTATTTAAAGGGACTTATAGACAACATATCCTAGATTAAAACTCTTCTTTATTTGTCAAGTTATTTATGTTAAAAAATTGACCAAAAACCATATATTAAAAACCTAAAACTTTATGATACATAGTTTGTACCAATTGCACCGAAAGACGTGCATAATATTTTTTGATGTGTGGGCTTTCGCGGAACTTGATTTGGACGTGTGTGTACGCCAAAATTAACTCGTATCAGTTGAAAGTCTACGGTATCAATGTTTGCAAATTATCCAATTAGTTTATGATCGCACATAAGATCGACATGAAACTTGCACTGTTGGACTCACGTCTGACTTGTGCAATGATCCGAGTTTCACTTGATTATGAGACCGTTGATAGGATCGCCGTTTCGTGCGCCCACGATCCAATTCAACGAGCTATTTTATGATCGGCTCACCAAAATACAAAATTTGATATACCGTTGAGTTCGTATCGTCTATTAGAATTTGTTTGACCTACAGTATAACTACCACTTTGCTAGAAAGGGATATTTTTGTTATTTGTTACTTTGTATTAGTTATTATTGTTATAGTTTTATTTCATAATGATTGGTATTATTGTATTATATATATATATATATATATATATATATATATATATATATATATATATATATATATATGTTATAGTTGTATGGTTAGATGTTAACCTTTGGTTATACTAATTGTTAGTGAACCTAAGTAAACACAAATGGACTTGTCATGACCCATTAGTGTGAACAATTAGTTTAGTCATGGTTGACTTATTTATTGAGAGAAAATAACTAATTAATCACTTTATTAATTATTGTAAGCTTCCACCAATTTAACCCATTTTTAGTGCTAATCCTTCACGACTAATTAGAGGGGGGTAATTGAGACTTTTCAAATTGGATTAGGTTATGAGAGGGGGGCGGCAACGATTAGAGGAGGAGAAAGAGACTCCCTTCTTCATTTCTACCCAAATTTCCTTTCTAAATTAGTTCATTCCTTTCCCCCAAATTTTTCCTTTTCAATCCAAACCTTTCCCTACCAAATCCACCCTCATTCCATTATTCTAAACCCATTCTAAGGATCATAGAGGAGCAAAGAGAAGCTTGAGAGTGGAGCTAGCATGGGGAAGGTGTACATTCATTGTATTTATGTCCCCTTGGTGCATTACATTGGGAATCAATCTTCCAATAGGTAAAAATCTTATGCCTCTTGTTATTTCAAATTTTAATGATTAAATATACCCCTAGGAACCTACAAATGGTTAAAGGCTACATATAGGAAGAAGAACTAGGCCCATAAGAGGCCAATAGGGAAAGTTTTATTGAATTTGTGGCCAAATTAGGGAAAATCCGAATTTGGACCACTAGGTATTTATAGAAATATCCCGTTGGTGATTTTAGATTATGATTCTGAATTTGAGGGAGTATACATGTCCACAAATGGATACGGGGAGTGCGTATCATGATGTGTCGTGGTACGGTGGTGTAGATTTGGTAATTTCCATTATATTATGTTCCAATTGGTCTATTCTGTTTAATTGTATTATAATAACTGTTCTTAATAGTATTTATGTTATATTTATTATATAAATTATGTTTTATATTATTTTGGTAGAGTATCATGGTGGTTGTGAGAGTATCTCATGTGTATCATGGATATTTTGAGTGTATTGGGTGGTGACACTTGAGTGACCACCAAGTGTTTGATATTTTGTGTATAGTGTACATATGGGGTTAGTGTTGTTTAGTTGAAAGTGTTTCGAGGAGGAGCTAGTATGATGTATTATGGTGTTTTAATGTGTTGGTGTTGATAGTGATGATTTGATGTCGGTATAGGGTGCCTTCGCATATCAAGAGAGGGTGTATTTGAGTGATATGGGAGTGCATTTGGTTGTATGAACTACATGGAAATCTGAAGGTAGATGGGAGGTATCCAACAAAAGCAAAATGGTGGTTATTCATGGGAACCAAAGCAACTGCAGGAGATTAGGAGCTAGCAGCAAGCAGCATGCATGCTCGGGCAGTGCAGAATGTGTACATCTGCAGCAAACAAAAACAATAGCAGATGCTTTATCATGCTGACAGTGAACTTGTAGCGAAGTGCAGTAGCAGTATTTTTGGGAGTGCCAGTGTGTGTGCGCAGTGACAATTGATGAGTATCCAAGTAAGTGAGTGTGTAGGAGTAGTTGTGTATCATCCTTTATTATATCAATAGATGAGGTGTCAAGTTGAAGTGATATCAGTTTGTTTATGTAGGTGTTCTATTGCAAGTTGCAGCAAGCAAGGTGGTATATGAAATCAAAATAGGGGGTTTTGTATGTCTGTATTGCTCCTTGTGCACATTAAATACAGGATAATTTCAAGTGTGAGGGTTATAGGATATGCAGAGTATGTATCAGGATGTGTGGTGTGTGGATGAATGTGCTTAGATGCATAATAGTATGTGTATGTGTGTTTCAGACCCTGTGTTCAGTGTATGGGGGCTATGCACAAGTGATTAAGGTAGATTTGGGTGAGTGGCTAAATTGTCTAGAGGAGTGTGTGGGTAAGTCTAGTACTAATGTAGCTTAATATATGATGTGAGTTAAGGATAGTATCAAGGTGTAGCGCCCCGCTCCGTGTCGACGCTATATACAAGTGATATCGCCTTGCTTGCTCGAACGGAAGTCTTCTCAGAGAGTTCCCGACCGATTGATCAAAGTGAGTGGCCAGAACTGCATTCTCTGATTCTTGCACGGCTTAATAATGAATCTGAGTTTTTGAATGCTTGTTGCTTAAGAAGATTGTTTTATAAGGAGAAAGATAGAACTGACTCAGCATGCTAATAAGAGAACTCACATAGCTTGTCATTGAATAAGTCTCCTTGCTTGCTTAACTAAAGAACTGGAAATGCTTGTATAATATGGGATAGAACTATTGCTATACAAATGAGATATGAGAGTTTTTACATGCTTAGTCACACGGACATCGCTATTGAACGAACTCTGCCATGCTAATAACAAAAGTAAAATGATTGCTTGCACTTATTCTTGATATCGTATGCTAGACCGGAATACTTAAATGCTTGTCAAAAGAGATAGAATTACATGCTAGAGTTATAAGAACTGTTCTTTCTTGTTACTTGTTTAAGAGTTAGCTTGCTTGAATGTGTTTCATTGTTGGCTTGTGAAGAGATAAACTTGGTGAATGGTGTGTCACTACCACTTTCCATATAAGGGTATTTCTGTAATTTAGCTGTTTTAAATAATTATGAATTTAAATTTAATTGCTGAGTTTTGTAACTAATTATATTATTACTAGAATGTTTAGTTTAGGTCATAACCCTAGAATCCATTAGAAAACCCTATTCTAGCAAAAACCCTAGAATACAAAATTAGGGTGAACCCTCAAAACCCTAGGCTGACTTAACTTGAGTCTATTAGGCCCTACATGACTTAACATAAAGGTTTAAACCTAAAGCTGTGCAAGGAAACCCTAGAACTAGGTTTATATATAAAGGAAGCTTCTCACAAAGCCATCCTTCATGTAAACAGGAGAAACCCTAGCCTCCACTAGAGAAATCCATCTCCCACTCCAAAAATTCGAAACCCTAACCCTAGGTTCCATTTTCTTCTCCTCCAAAGCAAGAGAAGCAAAGAACGTGGGTCAGGGAGCCTTGGAGAAGAAGAGCCTCGTTGAAGAAACCTTCCCTGCAGGTAAAACCCTAGTTTTTATTCATTTAATTCCTGTTTTCAGATGTTCATGGCCATTAGAAACCACCCTAAGGTTGGAATTCGAATTTTAGGGCTTTTTCATGTAAACCTAGGAGATCTAGGGTTTGGTGAATTTTCATTTGGTTTTTCCCTAAATTTCTGGAACAATAATCCTAGGGATTTCGTGTAGGCATGTTTACATCTTCTACATTTAGGTTTGATCTTGATTTGTAGGGTTTTAAGTTAGGTTCATGAGTAAACTAGATGAAACCCTATTTTTTCCCCATGATAAGTGTTTGTTGTAATGCCAAAGGGAAGAACACCTATTTAATCTACTCTAATATAATCTAAAATAATGTATGAGGTATATATATATTATACATATGTATATAGATAGATGTATGTGGTATATATGTATCTAGGTTGTAGATGGGTGTGTGTTTTGAAGGGGTTTCCCTGTACAGTCGGGTCTGTGAGGAAACTGTGTATGTGTGTCTGTATGAAATTCCTGTGGGTGTAGAGTGTTGTTTCAGATGTGTGTGTGTGTGTAGGTGCATCCCTGTGAACCAGTGTCTGTATGCAGGAATAGTGTATCAGTAATTTGTGTATAGGTGTATAGGCTTTTTTTTATGCATACTGTGTGTTTGAAATCTGTTAAACTGAATTCTGTGAGTTTTGGGGTTTGAATTTGATTTGTAGGAGCAGTTGGTATTAGTGAGGGTTATATATCAATAGGATTTGTAGGTGTGTTAATATACATCAGTGAGTACTAGGTATCCATGTGGCTGTGAGGGACAATTAGAGTGTGTGTATCAGTAAATAGGGGGACTGATACTTAAGTATCAACATCTGTATGTTCATGTGTCAGTGTGTATATTTATATATGTGTGTGTAGAATTTTATGCCAGTGTGTGTATCAGTCTAACATGTGTGTGTGTGTGTGGAGTGAGTTAACTAATTCCCTGTGGGTTGGCTGTGTGAACTCAGAGAGAGGGGAGGAAACTGTGAACTGTGTGTTAGATGCAAAACCTGTGTATATGTAAATTGTGTATCAGTCATAGGTGTGAGAAGAATTGATACCTGGGTTGTGTTAGCTATGTGAGGTGCAGTTTTTAACCAGTGTGTGTGCCCAGATTTATTTCCATTCCCTGTGTGTATGTGTATGAGTTGGTGAGGTAGAATTCATTATGTGCAGTAGGTATCAGTGGGAGTTGGGGGAATTTATGTATCTGTGTGTGTACATATGAATATGTATCAGTAAATAGGATTTTGATATCAGTAAATACATGTGTAGTGTGTAATACCTACATTAATACTATAAGTGTATTCTGTGTGTGTAGAAGATAATTGTGTGTGTGTGTTCAGGTGTCAATTTATAAGGTTAACTGTGTCTGTGGAGGTTAGATATCTGTGTGCCCCTGTTTTGAGTTGTGTGTTAGATTCATGTGTAGACTGTGTCAGTTAAACTCTGTGTAGCACATGTGTGGGTGTGGCTGCAGGTCAGTTCATGAGGTAGACAGTGTGTGTAGGTGTGTAGCTGTGTCTACATGTATAGGTGTGTGTAGGGTGTTGTGTACATGTGTATTGTGAGGACTGTGAGGTGCTTTAGTGTTGTGTGCTGAATTTTATACTGTGTGGGTGTTTAGAAGAGGGAAAACTCTGAATATGGCTGTGTGCATTAGAGAAACATGTAGGTCTCAGTATTTGGGGGTTGGGTTGTGAGGATTATGTGCAGTGTGTAGCAGTATGTGAGGGTGAACTCAGGTTTGTGTATGTGTGTGAGTGAACCTTAGTGTCCCAAAACCTGTGTGTATCAGTTTTGTCCCAGGATCCTGTGTGTCAGTATGTGTCTAACTATGTGTAGATGTATAGTTGTATGTAACTATGCAATGCAGTTAACTGTATAGGTAAAGTGATACTAGTAGTTAAGTTATTGATTATATGTATACCTAACTATATATTGTAAGATACTTAGTATCCTTAATATCTAAGGAGATCTAAAATCTAGGTATTGACCAATACTAAGATATTGTGGTTCAGGGTGAGATATTCACTATAGGTCAAGATATTTTAGGTAATAGGCTATATATGGGTGATATAAGCTCGAACTTGCTAGTATGGACTTAGAAATTAGGTAAATACCTAGAATAGCTAGAGTTGGCTAGTTAGTGGCAAATTTAGACCAAATGACTTAGTTGGACCTAGCATTGACCAGTAAACCTTAGACATGACCTAGAAACCTCGTTTTTAAATTGTTAAGCATGTTATTCTTTTAAATCATTAATTAACATTGAATTTCCATAAATAGGTCATTGTGATTCCATTTTGGACCTCGATCCTCACATTTTGCTCAGGACCACAGGCGAGTACATTCTCTGACAGTTTTCATGGTTGATTATTTCTATAAATTGTAGTGTATTTCATACTTGATTCCGACACTATGGATACACGGGTTAGCACCCTAGATCCCCATCACGAGGAGTCGTGGTTGGAATCCATTGTGCTAGCTGGGGGATGGGGAACTATTAGTAGATTATGTGATCATATCCAAACATTTATATGCACCATAGCTCACCCCACTTCTCACGTCGGGTGCGGCCTGACCACTTATATGCTCCATAGCTGTTATATATGATTAGCCTGACCATTATATGCACCATAGCTAACCATGCGGTTAGCCTGACCTAAAAGAATCATAGCTAATCATATATAACCAGCCTGATCCAGTCCCAAGCCGATCACATGATAAACTAATAATTCAAACACTTAGCTAGATGTTTTTATCTTTATTCAGATTTACCTGTTCTAGCATTCACTATTTATTGCTCATTGCTAGATGCTCTTTTGTCTATTTCATTTTCTCCAGTACTTCACATGTTCAGTTTTTATTTCCATCTTGTATCTCTTACACTGTTTATAGATTTTGTCAATTTAATGAAACTGCTGTTAGTGCTTGTGCTTCGCTCCAATCCTGACTGGATAACAACATTTTCAGAGGACCTGGAGGACTTTTGCCCTACTCATTACGGTCCAGGAATAGAGGAGGATTTCACCCCAGAAATCCCAGAGGAGGTGCCTATCCTAGAGGAGAACTTGCCTACCCATGCTTAGATTATTTTTCTGCATTATTGTTTTAGACTGAGACTGAGACTGAGATGTATTTATTTTATTTGTGACTTTGTGAGGTCATTTGGACCCAGGATTTGAGTTGAACTTCTTGTGATTGGTTTAAATAGAACTCTTTTAAATTCTCATCGTGCCATTATGTTTATAGTTGTGATTGAGTATATTATAGAACTGTGTTTGAGTTATCATTGTCCTCCGTACGGAGTTGAGACTATTGACAGGATATACCATGTTGTGACCTAGACAGCGTTCTACCGCCGATGCTGCGGCGTAGGCTGGACGTACCCACGACTCATGCCCAATTTCTGGGTGCGGGTCGTGACACGTTTTTAGTGGTGGCCCATGCAGGTCCAGTCATAGTCTTAGACTGTTTTAGGAAATAGGAATTAGGCCAAGGATATGCTCGATCACAATTAGGGAATTCTGATTCTTATGATACTATTCTTAATGATTAATTCCTTTAGAAATTTTTCTGTCCTTCCTTGATGTCATATCTATTGCCTTAATTGAATCTTTCGATCTGTCTCCAGGATGCCGCCAAGAAGGTCCCAGAGACTCGGAGCAGCAGATTCAGAGAGGTCTGCCACCTCTCGCGCTGCCGGACAGACATCAGCAGCACCTCCTACATCTCCAGGACAGGTGGGAGTGTCTGCAGCATTCGGGGGTCCTCCACCACCAGTTCAGAGGGTCCCCACAGCTACGACGGCACCACCACCTCCACCACCCCCAGCTCAGCATCCAGGAGGTGTGCCCGTCGATGGGGCACAGATGTTCGCCTTGATACAGGGCATGGTCGATGCCCAGAGGACGTCGGCAGAGGCCCAGAGAGTGCAGGCTGAGGCACATCAGGCCCAGACAGAGATGATGAGGGTGAACATGGAAAATGCTCACCAAGTGGCTCTCCATGCTGTGGAGAGAGTCACTCAGCAGCAGCAACAACCTGGTCAGCAACAACAGAGGCCGGGCACCATTGTGGACTTCAAGAGGATGATGCCTCGGGAGTTCAAGGGGACAGAAGGGATACTCTACGCCGATGATTGGCTAGAGGACATCGAGAGGAACTTGCGTTTGGCGCAGATTCCAGAGGCGCTCCAGATCGAGGCCGCTGGCAGCCAGATGTTCGATATTGCCTTGACGTGGTTTCGCACGGAGCCGAGACTCTTGCGCGGGGGACTCACTTGGGAAGCTTTCAAGGAGCTCTTCAAAGAAAAGTTCTTTCCTGATGTCGCCCTGGGAGCTTTGGAGAGTCAGTTCCATGACTTAGCCCAGGGGAGCTCGTCCGTCGACGAGTATGCCGCGGAGTTTTCCCGCCTGAGCCGCTTTGCGCCGTCGATGATTAGAGATCCGGGGGACAGGGCCCGGAAATTCAGAAAGGGGCTGACAAGAGAGATCAAGTCTCGCACGTCGGGACGTCGCACAGCTACCTATGAGGGCATATTGATGGATGCCCAAGTAGCCGAGGATGACTTGGACCTCAGACCCAAGAGGGGACGCGATGTTTCCGGAGGGGCAAACAGTAGTGCGAGAACAGGCAAGCGTCCACACTTTCAGCAGCAGCAGAGGCACTTTCAGCAACAGCACCAGGCACCAGCTCGAGGGCAGGTTCAGCAACAGCAGCAGAGGCAGACTCAGCCCGCCATCCAGTGTGCGTACTGCGGGAAGATGGGACATACTAGAGATATCTGCAGGCATAGTTTGGGCTCATGTTTGTCCTGCGGATCGATGACACATCAGCTGAGGGATTGCCCTACCATTCGGACTCGTCCAGGTCAGGGTGGAGCAGCCGCCCAGAGAGGACCAGGCAGGGTACCTACCGTACCAGGAGGCCAACAACAGAGGGGACCACTTCCACCGCAAAATCAGAAGTTCGCCCAGCATCAGCAGCAGAGAGGTGCACCCCAGGGGCGAGCATACGCCATGGCAGTCGAGGAGATCGAGCCAGTAGGAGACTTGATCACAGGTTCGGTTCTTCTCGATTGTATTCCTGCATTTACCTTATTCGATTCTGGCGCTTCCCATAGTTTTGTGTCTGTATCATATGTACTTCGACATCATTTAGACACAGAACCACTAGCTAGGACTTGCAAGATCATGACTGGTGGAGGTATTATCCTAGTCCGTGATCACTGCAAGGACCGGAGAGTATCAGTAGGAGGCCGAGACTTGAGCGTGAGCTTACTCGTCATGCCACTTCCGGGGTACGATATTGTACTCGGAATGGACTGGTTGAGTAGGCATCATGCTACTATAGATTGTTATAGAGGCAGAGTATTGTTTAGACCACCAGGAGAGCCGGAGTTCGAGGTCGTCAGAGGAACAGCGGAACAGAGAGGGAGCACATTTTGCGGAGCCAGGACAGAAGAAGAGGAGTTGCCACATCCTCTGATAGCGGAGTTCCTGGATGTATTTCCAGAAGAGTTGCCAGGCTTGCCGCCAGACAGGGATGTTGAATTCTCTATAGACTTGGTTCCAGGAGCGGAGCCCATTTCACAACATGTTTATAGAGTCAACAATAGCGAGCTGGCAGAACTGAAGAAGCAAGTTGAGGAGCTGCAGGACAAAGGCTTCATCAAATCTAGTTCATCACCATGGGGAGCTCCGGTATTGTTCGTACCGAAGAAGGACGGCACGGTGCGCATGTGCATTGATTATAGAGCTTTGAACAATATCACTATCAAGAATAAGTACCCGCTGCCGAGGATAGATGATCTTTTCGACCAGTTGAGCGGGGCGAGGGTGTTTTCAAAGATTGATTTGAGGTCAGGTTATCACCAGGTGAAGGTAAAGAAAGAAGACACGCCGAAGACAGCCTTTCGGACCAGATACGGCCAGTTTGAGTTTCTGGTGATGCCATTTGGTTTAACCAATGCACCGGCAGTATTCATGAACTTGATGAACAAGGTGTTCCACCAGTACCTTGATAAGTTCGTAGTGGTGTTCATCGACGATATTCTTGTGTACTCTAAGACACCGGAGGAGCACGAAGAGCACCTGAGATTGGTCTTAGAGACTCTCAGGAGGGAGAAGCTATACGGGAAACTCTCTAAGTGTGAATTCTTCCTTGACAAGGTCGAATTTCTTGGGCATGTGGTATCGGGTGACGGAATCTCGGTTAACCCACAGAAGATCGAGGCAGTAGAGTCGTGGGCTACCCCCAGTTCGGTAGCTGAGATCAGGAGTTTTCTCGGGCTAGCAGGATACTACAGGAGGTTTGTACAAGACTTCTCCAAGATTGCAGCGCCGATGACCAGACTGACTAGGAAGGACGTGGATTTTGTTTGGACAGAGGAGTGCCAGGCTGCATTTGATGAGCTGAAGAAGAGGTTGACGACAGCTCCAATTTTGACGTTGCCATCAGGGACAGGTGGTTTTACCATCTACAGTGATGCTTCAGGGAAGGGTCTGGGATGTGTTCTTCAGCAGCACGGGAAAGTAATTGCCTATGCTTCCAGGCAGTTGCGCCCTCATAAAAAGAATTATCCCACCCACGACTTAGAGTTGGCAGCAGTTATCTTCGCTCTAAAGCTGTGGAAATATTACCTGTACGGAGAGCGTGTGGAGATCTTCACAGACCACAAGAGCTTGAAGTACGTATTCACACAAAAGGAGCTGAACATGAGACAGAGGAGGTGGTTAGAGTTGATGAAGGACTTTGACATCTCATTGCAGTACCATCCAGGGAAGGCCAACGTAGTCGCCGATGCCTTGAGCAGGTATCCGATGGCTATGTACTTGACGACAGATAGACATTTATTGGCTGACCTGGAAAGCTTGGAGATTGAGGTGTTAGTTCCCGGTACTGAGATTCAGATGTGGGGATTGCAGATACAGTCCGAGCTGATGGACAGGATCAGGGCTGCACAGTACGATGATGAGACTCTGAGGAGTATCAGAGCACAGGTTCAGATGGGATTGTCGGATGACTTCACTATCGCAGATGATGGTTCCTTACGGCACGGCACAAGGATATGTGTGCCTAGTGGGGAACTGCGCGAGGAAGTTTTGCAGGAGGCACACCGCTCTCGGTACTCGATGCATCCCGGTGCCAACAAGATGTATCGAGACTTGAGGGAGCACGTATGGTGGTACGGAATGAAGTGCGAGGTAGCACGCTTCGTATCTCGGTGTCTAGTGTGCCAGCAGGTAAAGGCAGACCGGCAGAGGCCAGGTGGGTTGCTTCAACCCTTACCGATTCCAGAATGGAAATGGGAGCACGTGACCATGGATTTCGTTTCAGGGCTTCCACGTTCTCCAGGAGGGAAAGACGCGATTTGGGTCATCGTGGACAGGTTGACCAAATCAGCCCATTTCTTACCTTTCAAGGTGGGCACGTCGACAGAGAAGCTAGCAGAGATGTACGTGCGACAGATTGTTAGGCTTCATGGAGTTCCTGTGAGCATCGTCTCAGATCGGGATAGTTGTTTCACTTCCCACTTCTGGAAGAGTCTGCAGGCTAGCTTGGGCACTCAGCTCAAGTTCAGTACCGCATATCACCCCCAGACAGACGGGCAGTCTGAAAGGACTATTCAGACTCTCGAGGATATGCTACGCACTTGCGTTTTAGATCTCGGAGGTTCTTGGGAGAATCATCTGCACCTGGTAGAGTTCGCTTACAACAACAGCTACCAGGCCAGCATCGAGATGTCACCGTTTGAGGCTCTTTATGGACGGAGGTGTCGTACACCGCTATCGTGGGACGACGTTGGAGAGAGAGCATTGCTAGGACCAGAAATGGTCGTGGATGCAGCAGAAAAGGTGAAACTCATCAGAGACAGACTGCGAGTGGCGCAGGACAGACAGCGGCATTGGGCCGACAGCCACCGTAGACCCCTTGAGTTTCAGGTATAGATTATTGTTTTCTGGTTGTGTTTGTTTGTTTGTTTAGACTGTGTGTTGAGACTGTTTTGTTTTAGGTTGGCGATCTAGTATTCCTACGGATTTCTCCGACGCATGGAACGATTCGTTTTGGCAGAGGCGGGAAGCTTAGCCCACGCTACATCGGACCCTTCGGTATTCTGGCGAGGGTAGGTGCAGTGGCATATAGACTGGACTTGCCGCCTGCATTGGAGGGAGTGCATAATGTGTTCCACGTGTCACAGCTGAGGCGGTACGTGGCAGACCCTAGTCACGTACTTGATCACTCGGAGATTGAGGTTGGTCCAACGCTCAGCTACCCTGAGCAGCCCGTAGAGATCTTGGACCGCAGAGAGAAGGTATTGCGGAACCAAACCATCCCTTTGGTTCGTGTTGCATGGAGACATCACTCTCCAGGGGAGTCGACCTGGGAGAGAGAAGACGAAATGCGCGAGCAATACCCTTATCTCTTCCAGACTTGAGGTATATTTCCTTTCCTGGTTTCATCCTTGTTGTAGTTCAGTCCAATTTCGAGGACGAAATTTCTTTTAGGAGGGTAGACTTGTCACTACCACTTTCCATATAAGGGTATTTCTGTAATTTAGCTGTTTTAAATAATTATGAATTTAAATTTAATTGCTGAGTTTTGTAACTAATTATATTATTACTAGAATGTTTAGTTTAGGTCATAACCCTAGAATCCATTAGAAAACCCTATTCTAGCAAAAACCCTAGAATACAAAATTAGGGTGAACCCTCAAAACCCTAGGCTGACTTAACTTGAGTCTATTAGGCCCTACATGACTTAACATAAAGGTTTAAACCTAAAGCTGTGCAAGGAAACCCTAGAACTAGGTTTATATATAAAGGAAGCTTCTCACAAAGCCATCCTTCATGTAAACAGGAGAAACCCTAGCCTCCACTAGAGAAATCCATCTCCCACTCCAAAAATTCGAAACCCTAACCCTAGGTTCCATTTTCTTCTCCTCCAAAGCAAGAGAAGCAAAGAACGTGGGTCAGGGAGCCTTGGAGAAGAAGAGCCTCGTTGAAGAAACCTTCCCTGCAGGTAAAACCCTAGTTTTTATTCATTTAATTCCTGTTTTCAGATGTTCATGGCCATTAGAAACCACCCTAAGGTTGGAATTCGAATTTTAGGGCTTTTTTATGTAAACCTAGGAGATCTAGGGTTTGGTGAATTTTCATTTGGTTTTTCCCTAAATTTCTGGAACACTAATCCTAGGGATTTCGTGTAGGCATGTTTACATCTTCTACATTTAGGTTTGATCTTGATTTGTAGGGTTTTAAGTTAGGTTCATGAGTAAACTAGATGAAACCCTATTTTTTCCCCATGATAAGTGTTTGTTGTAATGCCAAAGGGAAGAACACCTATTTAATCTACTCTAATATAATCTAAAATGATGTATGAGGTATATATATATTATACATATGTATATAGATAGATGTATGTGGTATATATGTATCTAGGTTGTAGATGGGTGTGTGTTTTGAAGGGGTTTCCCTGTACAGTCGGGTCTGTGAGGAAACTGTGTATGTGTGTCTGTGTGAAATTCCTGTGGGTGTAGAGTGTTGTTTCAGATGTGTGTGTGTGTGTAGGTGCATCCCTGTGAACCAGTGTCTGTATGCAGGAATAGTGTATCAGTAATTTGTGTATAGGTGTATAGGCTTTTTTTTATGCATACTGTGTGTTTGAAATCTGTTAAACTGAATTCTGTGAGTTTTGGGGTTTGAATTTGATTTGTAGGAGCAGTTGGTATTAGTGAGGGTTATATATCAATAGGATTTGTAGGTGTGTTAATATACATCAGTGAGTACTAGGTATCCATGTGGCTGTGAGGGACAATTAGAGTGTGTGTATCAGTAAATAGGGGGACTGATACTTAAGTATCAACATCTGTATGTTCATGTGTCAGTGTGTATATTTATATATGTGTGTGTAGAATTTTATGCCAGTGTGTGTATCAGTCTAACATGTGTGTGTGTGTGTGGAGTGAGTTAACTAATTCCCTGTGGGTTGGCTGTGTGAACTCAGAGAGAGGGGAGGAAACTGTGAACTGTGTGTTAGATGCAAAACCTGTGTATATGTAAATTGTGTATCAGTCATAGGTGTGAGAAGAATTGATACCTGGGTTGTGTTAGCTATGTGAGGTGCAGTTTTTAACCAGTGTGTGTGCCCAGATTTATTTCCATTCCCTGTGTGTATGTGTATGAGTTGGTGAGGTAGAATTCATTATGTGCAGTAGGTATCAGTGGGAGTTGGGGGAATTTATGTATCTGTGTGTGTACATATGAATATGTATCAGTAAATAGGATTTTGATATCAGTAAATACATGTGTAGTGTGTAATACCTACATTAATACTATAAGTGTATTCTGTGTGTGTAGAAGATAATTGTGTGTGTGTGTTCAGGTGTCAGTTTATAAGGTTAACTGTGTCTGTGGAGGTTAGATATCTGTGTGCCCCTGTTTTGAGTTGTGTGTTAGATTCATGTGTAGACTGTGTCAGTTAAACTCTGTGTAGCACATGTGTGGGTGTGGCTGCAGGTCAGTTCATGAGGTAGACAGTGTGTGTAGGTGTGTAGCTGTGTCTACATGTATAGGTGTGTGTAGGGTGTTGTGTACATGTGTATTGTGAGGACTGTGAGGTGCTTTAGTGTTGTGTGCAGAATTTTATACTGTGTGGGTGTTTAGAAGAGGGGAAACTCTGAATATGGCTGTGTGCATTAGAGAAACATGTAGGTCTCAGTATTTGGGGGTTGGGTTGTGAGGATTATGTGCAGTGTGTAGCAGTATGTGAGGGTGAACTCAGGTTTGTGTATGTGTGTGAGTGAACCTTAGTGTCCCAAAACCTGTGTGTATCAGTTTTGTCCCAGGATCCTGTGTGTCAGTATGTGTCTAACTATGTGTAGATGTATAGTTGTATGTAACTATGCAATGCAGTTAACTGTATAGGTAAAGTGATACTAGTAGTTAAGTTATTGATTATATGTATACCTAACTATATATTGTAAGATACTTAGTATCCTTAATATCTAAGGAGATCTAAAATCTAGGTATTGACCAATACTAAGATATTGTGGTTCAGGGTGAGATATTCACTATAGGTCAAGATATTTTAGGTAATAGGCTATATATGGGTGATATAAGCTCGAACTTGCTAGTATGGACTTAGAAATTAGGTAAATACCTAGAATAGCTAGAGTTGGCTAGTTAGTGGCAAATTTAGACCAAATGACTTAGTTGGACCTAGCATTGACCAGTAAACCTTAGACATGACCTAGAAACCTCGTTTTTAAATTGTTAAGCATGTTATTCTTTTAATTCATTAATTAACATTGAATTTCCATAAATAGGTCATTGTGATTCCATTTTGGACCTCGATCCTCACATTTTGCTCAGGACCACAGGCGAGTACATTCTCTGACAGTTTTCATGGTTGATTATTTCTATAAATTGTAGTGTATTTCATACTTGATTCCGACACTATGGATACACGGGTTAGCACCCTAGATCCCCATCACGAGGAGTCGTGGTTGGAATCCATTGTGCTAGCTGGGGGATGGGGAACTATTAGTAGATTATGTGATCATATCCAAACATTTATATGCACCATAGCTCACCCCACTTCTCACGTCGGGTGCGGCCTGACCACTTATATGCTCCATAGCTGTTATATATGATTAGCCTGACCATTATATGCACCATAGCTAACCATGCGGTTAGCCTGACCTAAAAGAATCATAGCTAATCATATATAACCAGCCTGATCCAGTCCCAAGCCGATCACATGATAAACTAATAATTCAAACACTTAGCTAGATGTTTTTATCTTTATTCAGATTTACCTGTTCTAGCATTTACTATTTATTGCTCATTGCTAGATGCTCTTTTGTCTATTTCATTTTCTCCAGTACTTCACATGTTCAGTTTTTATTTCCATCTTGTATCTCTTACACTGTTTATAGATTTTGTCAATTTAATGAAACTGCTGTTAGTGCTTGTGCTTCGCTCCAATCCTGACTGGATAACAACATTTTCAGAGGACCTGGAGGACTTTTGCCCTACTCATTACGGTCCAGGAATAGAGGAGGATTTCACCCCAGAAATCCCAGAGGAGGTGCCTATCCTAGAGGAGAACTTGCCTACCCATGCTTAGATTATTTTTCTGCATTATTGTTTTAGACTGAGACTGAGACTGAGATGTATTTATTTTATTTGTGACTTTGTGAGGTCATTTGGACCCAGGATTTGAGTTGAACTTCTTGTGATTGGTTTAAATAGAACTCTTTTAAATTCTCATCGTGCCATTATGTTTATAGTTGTGATTGAGTATATTATAGAACTGTGTTTGAGTTATCATTGTCCTCCGTACGGAGTTGAGACTATTGACAGGATATACCATGTTGTGACCTAGACAGCGTTCTACCGCCGATGCTGCGGCGTAGGCTGGACGTACCCACGACTCATGCCCAATTTCCGGGTGCGGGTCGTGACATGGTGTGAGCTTGTGATCTAGACTAATAGTCCACCCTGAGGTTTAAAAACCTTACTAACGGGGGGGGTGTGGCTATTAGGCAATGTGTATTGAGAGAGTGAGCTTCGGCTATCTGGACTTGATAGATGTGTTTGCTATCTTGTTCTGGATTATGTGCATAATCTTGTATTTGATAGGAGCTTGCATTATTGCATTTGGTCAGGACAACTTGTGCATAAGGTCATCTCTCGGGCGTTCCTGGGGCACTGGGATCGTCCGGCGTAGGAGAGATCTAGATACCTGAGGCTTGTACATCCTTATTAGTAGACCCGTCTATTAGTGAGATGGGCTTGTATGTTCCAACTACTAATCCCATTGAGGGGACCATCATATAGTTGGGGCACATGCTAGGCTAGCCTTCTTGCATACCTAACTTTTTGATGCAGGGACGAACAGGAAAACTAGAGAACTGTATACATTATGTTATGCAAATTGTTGCTAACTTGTGTGTCTGCTGCAGGGATAGCCGTTCGACCGTGGGTAAGAGAAATGATATGAGTATATATATAGCCTTCTTGTTCATTTAGTCTGCATCATAAATTTTTGATAGTGCACCATGCATTCACATCGGTTGGACAATAGCTATTAGTGCAGAGCTGAACCTCGATCACAGCTGCTAATAGTACCAGTATGTGAGTCATTGGATTAGTTGGATTACCGCTGCCAATCCTGAGTTTCTTGGGGACCGAAATCATATAGATGTGTTGCCTTAAATTCGTGATTGAATGATAGTCCACTTGATATGTTTGCCTTGATTCGATATGATCAGTCTGCTAGATAACTTTGCCCCAAAGAGTTAGATTGATTGCACAATACATGCTGCGCACTGCACGATGAGAACACTGTCCCTTATAGTTGCTTGAATGCTTATAGTTTGAATATGAAAAACTGGTTTCCAACTTGTTTTTTCAAAAGATGTAATCTAACAAGTTCTGAGCTGCATATAAAGCACTTAGGTAAAACTAGCAAGATCACTCGTAATGCAATGTTTTGCCACAAAGATTACTTAGTGTGGATTTCAGGGGGTGTAGCTTCTGTTTAGTTGTTTTATCTCACCAGTACTTGTATAAAGTGTAGACCTACCAACAGTCTGCTTGTTCTCAGGTGCCTAATCGTCCGAGGAAGCGATAGCCGTGCCTCATCCTAAGGAACCGGAAATCTGGAGTCGATGCCTTGAGCCGTATCAAGTTGAGCTGCTTGAGTTGCTTTTGTATAGAGAAACATGATGTATGGAACGGTGTCATTGTAATCGAGAGATAGAGTACTTGAGTGAATCGTAACCTCGGCCATGCACCGCTTGTAACACTTGTGATATCAATAAAAGAGCCTATTTTCATATGCCATTGTGTTTTTCACTTTTCTGCAATATGCGTGGCGCTGCTTCAGATATTGAATAGCTTACTTGCCCTTGTTCAAAGCTTTGGCCTTGTGCAAGCGCACTTTAGGCTTGCATGGCATCACGCCCGTGCGAGGACGATCGGTTCCGTAGGGACCAAAGCGAGGACGAATGGCCCTACGGGACCGGGGCGTGACATAATGGTATCAGAGCAACTCGATTCCTTGTCCATTCCGTTGCCTTCGACTATGAGTTATGATTGTGTTGCAATAAAAGTTCCATACAATAAGTCTATAGATATTCTCAAAGATGCACGCAAAAAGTTTTTTGGATTTGTTTTTATTGCTTGAGATATGATTTGTGATTTCTGGATTGCTGAGTTTTGATTGGGGAAGGTGAGGGATGAGGACTATCGCTGCTCTGCGTTTTCATGAGTTTCTCCTTGAGTTTCGAGGACGAAACTCTTTGTTGGTGGGTAAGTATGTAGCGCCTCGCTCCGCGTTGACGCTATGTACAAGTGATATCGCCTTGCTTGCTCGAACGGAAGTCTTCTCGGAGAATTCCCGACTGATTGATCAAAGTGAGTGGGCATAAATACATTCTCTGATTCTTGCACGACTTAATAATGAATCAGAGTTTTTGAATGCTTGTTGCTTATGAAGATTGTTTTATAAGGAGAAAGATAGACCTGACTCAGCATGCTAATAAGAGAACTCACATAGCTTGTCATTGAATAAGTCTGCTTGCTTGCTTAACTAGAGAACTGGAAATGCTTGTCTAATATGCGATAAAACCATTGCTATGAAAATGAGATATGAGAGTTATCGCATGCTTAGTCACACGGACATCGCTATTGAACGAACTCTGCCATGCTAATAACAAGAGTAAAAGGATTGCTTGCACTTATTCTTGATATCGTATGCTAGACCGGAATACTTAAATGCTTATCAAAAGAGATAGAATTGCATGCTAGAGTTATAAGAACTGTTCTTGCTTGTTACTTGTTTAAGAGTTAGCTTGCTTGAATGTGTTTCATTGTTGGCTTGTGAAGAGATAAACTTGGTGAATGGCGTGAGCTTGTGATCTAGACTAATAGTCCACCCTGAGGCTTAAAAACCTTACTTACGGGGGTGTGTGGCTATTAGGCAATGTGTATTGAGAGAGTGAGCTTCGGCTATCTGGACTTGATAGATGTGTTTGCTTGCTTGTTCTGGATTATGTGCATAATCTTGTATTTGATAGGAGCTTGTATTCTTGTATTTGGTCAGGACAACTTATGCACAAGGTCATCTCTCGGGCGTTCCTGGGGCACTAGGATCGTCCGGCCTAGGAGAGATCTAGATACCTGAGGCTTGTACGTCCTTACTGGTAGACCCGTCTATTAGTGAGATGGGCTTGTATGTCCCAACTGCTAATCCTATTGAGGGGACCATTATATAGTTAGGGCGCATGCTAGGCTAGCCTTCTTGCATACCTAACTGTTTGATGCAGGGACGAACAGGAAAACTAGAGAATTGTATACATTATGTTATGCAAATTGTTGCTAACTTGTGTATCTGCTGCAGGGATAGCCGTTCGACCATGGGTAAGAGAAATGATATGAGTATATATATAGCCCGTATGTTCATTTAGTCTGCATCGTGAATTATCTTATAGTGCTCCATGCATTCCCATCGGTTGGACAATGGCTATTAGTGCAGAGCTGAACCTCGGTCACAGCTGCTAATAGTACCAGTATGTGAGTCATTTGATTAGCTGGATTACCGGTGCCAATCCTGAGTTTCTCGGGGACCAAAATCATATAGATGTGTTGCCTTAAATTCGTGATTGAATGATAGTCCACTTGATATGTTTGCCTTGTTTCGATATGATCAGTCTGCTAGATAACTTTGTCCCAAAGAGTTAGATTGATTGCACAATACATGCTGCACACTGCACGGTGAGAACACTGTCCCTTATAGTTGCTTGAATGCTTATAGTTTGAATATGCAAAACTGGTTTCCAACTTGTGTTTTCAAAAGATGTAATCTGACTAGTTCTGAGCTGCATGTAAAGAACTTAAGTAAAACAAGCAAGATCACTAGTAATGCAATGTTTTGCCACAAAGATTACTTAGTGTGGGTTTCAGGGGGTGTAGCTTCTGTTCAGTTGTTTTATCTCACCAGTACTTGTATAAAGTGCTGACCCACCAACAGTCTGCTTGTTCTCAGGTGCCTGATCGTCCGAGGAAGCGATAGCCGTGCCTCTTCCCAAGGAACCGAAAATCTGGAGTCGATGCCTTGAGCTGCATTGAGTTGAGCTGCTTGAGTTGCTTTTGTATAGAGGGACATGATGTATGGAACGGTATCATTATAATCGAGAGATAGAGTACTTGAGCGAATTGTAACCTCGGCCATGCGTCGTTTATAACACTTGTGATATCAATAAAAGAGCCTGTTTTTATATACCATTGTGTTCTTCACTTTTCTGCAATATGCGTGTCGCTGCTTCAGATATTGAATAGCTTACTTGCCCTTGTTCAAAGCTTTGGCCTTGTGCAAGCGCACTTTAGGCTTATACGACATCACGCCCGTGCGAGGACGATCAGTTCCATAGTGACCAAAGCAAGGACGAACGGCCCTGCGTGACCGGGGCGTGACACAAGGTAGGTATTAGAGTTTGAGTTGTGTGTGTATATTATGTTACCAATAGGTTGAGAGTGTGGTGTATAGTAGAGGTGGATACACTACAGTGTATCAGTGGCACGCAACCAATTGCTGTTAGTGTAGCAAGTCTAAGGGTGATTGGGTTAGGGACTGCACTTGGTATAGTCCTGTCTTGAACTGCAATATACAGGTTTGAGAGAGAAGTCGAGCTTGAGTTGAGGTATGCATATGTGAACATAACAAAGTAGTTTGAGTGGCAGTTGAGTTATGTTGCAGTCAATGCAATTGTAAGAGAGGGGAAGTCTTGGTGAGGTGGAAGCCTACGTAGTTGTGTTGGTGTTAGTGGTAGTATAGGAGATGTTGTTGTTGTTATGGTGTTGTGTTATTGGGTGTGCATGTGTGTAGAATATATGAGTGTGGTGTAGGGCTGTGACAGTAGTGTAGTGTACATGTAGGTGTGTGTGAGTGTGATTGGTTTGAGTGATGCTAGTGTGGGGTAGTGGTACCTAGTGTATGTAAGTGGTATAGAGGTATGGTGAGGATGGTATGGATATATGCATATAGCTATTATTCATGATACGTAGATACCTGTATATGTAAGGTATTAGAGAATGAGTTTTGAGGTATTAGTATTTGTATAGGACTAGTACTAAGGTATCATGAGTGGATATTAGATATTATTTATAATAGTAGGTCTAAGGTATGAGTGTTAGCAAGATTGGAGATAAAATTGATACCAACTAGAGAGGGTAAGAGTAATGTCTAATTTAGTACTAAGTGGGTAGAGTGATACCATTCCACCATGTACTAATAAGTAATAGTCAAGGTATTGGGTAAATACCAATGTATTGGGTACTATCTTGGGATATTAGTATAGCTAAGGGATTGGTAAGGTAATAAGGAAGTAATAAGCTAGGTAATAAGTTTATAGACTAGAATAATCTAACTTAGTGTTATATTAGAGTTATATATATACTATATGATATGTAGTAGAGTGTATAAGCTAGTATTAGTTAATATTTGCTAGTAACCTAGTATTATCTAGTTTACCTTAGATAATAGCAAGATAATGACTAGTATGACCTAGAAACCGAGTTCAACAAGGTATTGGCTTAGTTTGACCTAGTTTTGACCTAAAAATATGGTTTTAACCTATTTAAGACTTATTTTTGATTTCCAACACTATATTGACATATAATTTCATATATAGGTCAGTGTGACACCAGTTCAGACACCGATTTTCATCATTTGCTAAGGACAATTGGCGAGTATAAGCTCTGAGAGTTTTATTTATTTGATAATCACCATAATACAAGTATTTTGTAGTATTTTACTTGATTCTTCACACGAAGGTTGTCATGCCCCAGTACCAAAATAGGGAGACGGACATGGCCAGCTCTTTCGTACAAGGTATAGAACTCATACGACGGTCACGGCTATAACTAGACAAGTGGGTGCATACTACAAGCAAGTCACTTAGGGTCACACAACACATCTATTGTCTTAATCAGTCAAGTAAGAACAGTAAACATATAACATATATGACAAAAAAGTAAGGTGTTTCAAATGCCCTGCTACAATATTCTGCAAACCAGTTGTACAAAAATAAGAAAGCTGGCAGAGTAGAAAAGTACATAACCATGATCAGTGTAACCTCCGTATCCTGAGATTCTAGCTTAAATATTGTTTTTAGGTTAATTTGGGGCTAGTGAGATTTTTTCATAATTTTTTTGTTAATTAAAAACTAGTAACACTAATTTTCTAGGACTTTCAAGAATTTATTTTAGGTTCAAACTTAACTAAAAATATCCCAAACTTTTATTTTAGATTCTAAATAATCAAATATATTTTCTACAATTTTCTGGGAATTTTTTGATTATTTTAGCATTTATTTTGAGTTAATTAGGGAAAACTGAATTACAAAGTATTTTTTGAAATTAAAAACCTAAAAAAGTAATTATTTCTGCCCAGTCAGCCAACATGGGCCCACCCGTCAGCCTCCCGCAGCCAACGGGGTGGGGCCTGCCTGTTAGTGACATCGAGCTGGGTGCCGGTGCAGCCGAGCGGACCCAGAGCCGAGCCGAGTCCGAGTTTGACTCGGACTCAGCTGAGCCAAGCCGGGACAAATTTGGACCGTCCGATCTGGGCGGGGTAGCGCGGATGGCTGCCACGTGGCAGGCTCACGAGGCGCGGCTGTAACCTCCGATTTCAAAATTTTCGAAATAATTAGATTTTTAATTTATTTTAAATACCAAGTTTATAAAATATTTTCTCCTTGAATTTTTGTATTTGATTTGGAACAATATTTGATTTTAGAAGGTAATTTAAGATCTTTTATAAAAATCATTTTTCTAAATGTCAATTTATTATAAAATAACTAGATAAATAATGATGTAAATATAATACTATAGCTTCGAATATTTTTGACTTGAAATCATAAAACTATTTGTTTAATAAATTATTGAAGGACTAGTTGTTCATAATAAATTTTTTTCATATCCATTTTTGGAATAGTAAATAAATGAATTTCATATTTTTAGGGTTTTCAAATATGGGTTGATTAGTAGCTACTATCATCAGCTAGCCTTGGAAGCCTTAAAAATATTTTCTTAAATTATAATATTTTCTATTAATTTTATAAGTTTACCGTCACCCTTTTACACCCTCATTTTTTCCCGCATGAAAAACCCATTTATGTAATCTTGGGCCATTCGTTATTTGGGCCAACCCTCACCCTTTATCCTACACCTTCTCTCCCTATTTAAGTCTTTCATCACCATTCCCAAGAAACCCTAGCTAGCCCTCACAATTCCCACAAGCCAACAACCATCAACATTTTTGTGTGCTCGTGTCCGTGTGTCCAGCATCACCGTGTCAGCCGTATTGGCCTCGGGTCCGATCCCGGGTGTCCCACCGTATCCATTCATTTTCTGTGTCCAAATTTACAATATTATAAATTTTCGTGTCCGACACACCCGGACACATTCACATCCTCCACTGTACAACATCATCCCCGTGTCCGGCAGACCCGGACACGCCCCCCACAGTCATCAACTGTCGTGTCCAGCCCCGGACACGACCCCGATAAAGGAAACCTAACCCTAACCTAATTTCGACGAGCGCCGGTGGCCGCCCCAGATCCGCCGAGCGCCGGTGATTGCGAGTCCTCCTTGTCGTCGTGGCCGACCAGACGCAGCCGCCTCGAAGCTGCCGCCTCCTCGAACAGAGCGCCCGCCCCCTCGAACCGAGCGCCACCTCTAGCCGAGCGACGCCGCCGCCTCAGATCTGTCGAAGCCGCCGAGTTCGACAGCCACCGCGTCGAACCGAGCACCCGCCGTCGCTTCAGGACCACCGCCGCCGCCTCAGATCTGTCGAGCCGTGGCCGCCTCGAGCAGACCGCCGCAGCCCGAGACGAACGTCGACCGCCGACGCCCTGCCCGGCCCAGCCTCGCCGGGAAACCCCATTGTAAGCCTCTTCCTTCTTCCCTCTTTCTTCGATTCAGAAACGCTGAAATAGGTTTAGTACATATATTAGCTTAATGTTAAATTAGTTTAGTTGTATAATTATAATTAGTTTAGTCATAATTAGATTAATTAGTTAATTAAAAATCAGTTAGTAAATTCTTAATAAATTAGTTTAGTTAATTTATAATTAGTTTAATTAATGTATTAGTCTAGTAAATTCATGTAATTAGTTAGTAAATAAATATAATTAGCTTAGTAAATTCATGTAATTAGTTTAGTAAATACAACATAATTAGTTTTATTGTTTTAATGTATGAAATTAGTTATTTAGTATGTGTAAATTTAGTTATGTATTATATATAAGGATTTTTGATTATGTAAATTAGTATATATATATCCGTATTTTGGCATAAATATATATATGTAGATTTATATTTTCGTATTGGTATATGTATGTATTTAAAATATGAATAGGTATATTATTTATTTTTATTAATAAAATTGTATAATTAAGTATGTATAATTAGTTGTATATGTATGTATATTGGGTATTTTTATATGGTATAAAATTAATTTGGCGAATTAATATTAGTATGTTTAAGAATGATGTTGACAATATGTATATGTATATTCTAAAATGTACTTTTGCACATATATGATATATACATATTTTGGTATATAAAATGTAATAGTATACGTATTATTTTGGGTATAAAAAAAAAATATAATGTTTAGTATATGTATATATATTGTATATATATATGTACTTAATATATTTTCAAATATGTATAATTAGTATAAATGTATATATATATCTTGTACATACAATTAATGTATTGTATATGTATTTAATGTGATGTACTAGTATTAGTATATATTTTAATAATAACATTGACAATATACATATATATATTTTAAAATATATTTTAGCATATGTATGAGTATACATATATAATGTTCAACTAGTATAAATCAAAAATATATTTAAAAGATATATATTGTAAATACATTTAAATTGGTGCATGTATATATATTGTAAGTATTAATGATAATTAATAATATGTGTATTTATATACGTATCCCTACTAGATGACCCTAGTTGACTAGTGCCATACCTGGCAGAGCCCCTGAGTTCATGTATTTGTGATGTGTTAGTGTAGCACCTGATGCAAATATTGTATTTGATATATTTTAGGACTGTTGGTTCCTCCAGACGATACTCTGGGACAGGATATTGGTTTTACCAGCTAAGGACCCAAGGCGAGTACATTCTCTGATTAGTTTCTAATTTATGATATCTCCTATGTTCACTGTATCTAGTGTAAATATCCATGTTCTTGACACGTTGATTACACGAATTAGTATACACGGATCTCGTCATGAGATGTTATTCCTTATTCATGGTGTAGCTTGCACAAGACTTGTTTCCTTGATATCTTGTGCATGTACAGACACTGAGACCCGGGGGGATTTGCTACCTCCCTAGGGAATCCTATGCCATAGCGTACCATGGTTGGATCTACTATACCAGTCGGGGGTTTGGGGAGTACTTTAGTGTAGATATGTGATCATACCCAACTTTATATGCACCATAGCTCACCCCACATCTCACGTCGGGTGCGGCCTGACCATTTACATGCTCCATAGCTGTTACGTGTGATTAGCCTGACCTCTACATGCATCATAGCTAACCAACGGTTAGCCTGACTTTATATGAACCATAGCTAATCACATGTAACCAGCCTGATCAAGTTCCCAAGTCGATCACATGTTAAAACTAGTACTCACACACTTAGTCATAGGATTCTTGCTCGTTGACATATTGTTTCTCTTCCTGTATTTACTTACAGTATTTCCAGTATTTCTCTTATTGTACATTTCTCGTACCTATACATGCATCTGGTATATTTCCATCTAGAACTGCTACATAGTTTATATCATTAATAAAGAACTGCTATTTAGAGATGTACTTTGCTCCTTCCTGACTGGAAAATATTTTTCCAGACTGTGAACTTAGTAGACTTGGTTCCGACACTTGAGGATTGGATGTTACTGATTGCAGGTATGATTATTTTTGTTATTAGGCTTGTGTTGTATTCTTTATTCTTCAAATTCCTATCGTGCTGTAGTTGTGATTGAGTATGTTGTTAATATTTTTATAGTGTTATCCGAGTCTCCTTATGGAGTTGGATACTAGCGTGAGATTTTATAGATAGTACTTGACCTAGACAGCGTTCTACCGCCGATACTGCGGCGTAGGCTGGACATACCCACGCACTCGTGCCCCTAAACCTGGTGCGAGTCGTGACACGTTTTTAGTGGTGGCCCATGCAGGTCAGACTTTGCAAGTTGTGCGATGTCGTGGTAGTGTGACATCTTCGTTGTACTACTGCGTGCCTGCTATAGGACATAGGACATAGGGTACTAGGATGAGAGAGGATACTCAATCACAAAATCTTGAGAGATTCCTGGGACGACCCCTTGAGAATCTTATTATAACTTCTAATTTTGAATCCTTCGTTTTGTTTCCGTCCGTCCTTACTCATTGATATTGAATTTGATTATTGTTGATCAATTATTAACATTTGAATCTTGGTATCATTGTTGAGTTTGATTCTTGTTGACCAGTTGTTAAATTTAATTCTTGGTATCATTGTTGAATTGATTTCATATCGAGATGAATTTTATGGGCTAAAATTTATGGTATCATCTGATGACATATGTTGATAAGGACAGTGAGAAAGGTAAAACGTCTACTTTGGTTATGGACCCTAGAGTTTGTCACAGCTATATTAGCTGTGGTGACGAGAACGTAGGTACCTGACTTGGATGTACATACTATAGTTATGAAACTTAGAGTCTTTCGTAGCCATACCGGTTGGCGTAGCGAAGATTCTAGATGACGTGATTATAGAGTTGCATACCTTAGTTACGGAACCTGTCGTTTATCGCATCTATGCTTACTGGCGTGGCGAGGATTCTGTGTGTCATGATTTCTGACGGACGTGTATGATTATCAGGTTGTATCTTAAATTAGTTCTTAAAGTATCATCTCAAGACTTATCTATTCATGTTATTCCAGGACTTTGTTCCATCGCTTCTTTTCTTTACTAGTAGTAAAAATACTTTCCGTCCTTGATCCAGTTCCTTTTGAGCTTATTTTCTTTGACGATTCCTTGTTAGTATGATAATTAGTGACTTGCAATTTTGGTTTTGTCTTGTATTGGTATTGAGTGAGTGTTGCTTGTGAGTTATAAGTGTTTCCTAGTTGGACATGTGAGCAGTAGACTTTAATCTAGAGTTAACCATAGCATAATACCTTGTAACAATAGTTGTAGGATAAGTGTCATTATAGTACTATAAGTAGAAGGAGAGTATAGAGTATCAGTGATATTTCAAGAGTTAGTATCAGAGCCAACATACCCGTCCTGGATAATCATGATTATGCAATTGGATGATCTACGTGAACAATTAGGTATCAAGAAAATTGTGTTAAGAATTAATGGAGCATGATGTTCAATTTGATGATTGATATCGGAAGGGTTAAAGGTAAGGAAATATATACGCATAAAGTTAATGAGGTATCATGAGTAGAGAAATATCGGAATAGGTAATGAAGATGGTGAAGCGTATCACGGATTAGTTTAATAGGCTTTAAAGGATTAAAGGAAATACATATACAACCATCGAGATGAGGAACCATATACTTGCCCATGAGAATAAGAAAAATGAGTGTTATAAAAGGTACAGCTAATCATGAGTTCTAATAAGTTTGAGGAGATGATACAATAATGAAGCTAGTGATATAATACCAAGAGTGCTAATGATTCTATATCGAGGATTAGTCGAGAATAACGTTAATAACAGTGAGCACTCTGCGTGATGATAATAGGATGATATACCAGTTGACATAAATTGAAATCATGAAAGAAAATACAGGTGATGATAACTTTGATCATTGGAGGTAATAGTATAAGTGATTCAGGCAGTACAATTCTAGTACAAAATTATAGACACTAGATGCATTGAGTGCACCTTGAGTATCAGAGACCGAGAGCACTGACCTGTACCTTTGTGGAGTTATAAATTAAAAAGGTGGAAATAAAATTTTATTTTTAGAATAATTGAGGAGTTGAGATTATGTCATTAAAATTTTGAGGATTTCAAATATTGATTCAATAAAAATGGTCAAGGCTACAAAGAATTTTAGAAGTGATTAAAATTTTATTCGATGTTGAGTATCTGACCTTGAGGAGGTATATGCATTTTATTTTAAAGTTGTTCGAGAAGTTAAACCTTGACGATTATTTGAGGATTTATTTTATGGTAGATGAGAGATATGAATATTATGAGTAGATAATATACATGTGTAAGGATCTGGTGATTTGAGCATGATGGAGATGGCACCGCAGACTGACTTGGGTGTCCATCTAAAATTGTATTGGAAAGAGCAGTATTTAGTATGGTGTTGCACTTGACGTATATTTGAGTGATAAGAACGACTAGTATGAACAAATGTAGTAGGAACGGGAACTGACAGAGGGTATGGTACTAAAGAGATAGAGGTATCAACTTGGATGCATTATTAAACCATGGATATATTAAAGATTCTTGGTATCAGAGTTAGGTATCAATAGGCAGGTATATGCAATGAGGATGTAATCATGATGTCTTGTGGACTAATGATTAGTTGATATGGGTACCAGTGTACAGGGATAGGAATTAGTTAGTGAATGTGCTAGAGTTAAGTGTTTGTTAGAGATGGGAGATACCGTAAGTAATATGTTAGCAGGTTCTTTTTCTAATGTTCTCGTCTCTTGATTGATTGATTTCCCTGAGTGCTGTAGTTCGTATTCATGATTTTCTTGTTAGAATATAACTAGTAGTACACCTTAACAGAGACTGAAATACCATGACAAAAGATACATGACCTATATATTTTCTTAAAATTGCATGACTGTAGGTAGAGTTTTCTTAAACCATGATCATTGGGGTTTTGACCATAGCAAAGATCTGTGACGAGGTTATGACTGACAAAAAGAGACAAGAGGATTAAATTTGTGGATGAGCATTAAATTAAATAAAGAATTTAGGGGTTGTTATAACGGAGTTGATGGATCATTGATTTTATGAAAATCGAGGTATGATTGAAATTCGAGGACAAACATTAACTTAAAGGAAGAATTAAGAAATTCACAGAGCCAAAAATTTGAGGATTTATTAATTTTAAGGAGGTCTTGATATGATTGAATTGATTATTAAAAATTTGAGAAATTTGAGAGATTATCGTTTTTTTTCTAATTGATTGCGAGATAAAAATTTTATAGTTTATATTATGAATGTTGCATTGAAGATTCTGAAAGTATCGCATCGTTGAGTATTGAGGAAAAAGAAAATCAGGAGATAAATCGTTAATGGAATAGTGCCAAATTAAATTCTCGGGAGGAGGATGTATAATTGAATAAGCATCAATTGAATTTGGGTTAGAGGAGTAAGATGAATGATGGATTAGTATTTAAAATTTAAATTTAGGATACAGATTTTTTAAGTTTTATAAATATGCATTGATTGGATTTCAATTGGAGGATTGGATATTAAATCCTTGAGTATTTAGATGCGAACTTAAATTTTGGAGGAGATTATGAAAAAAAAAAAATTGAATTTGATTTTAAAACTTGAAGATTTTCCGGAATATGATGTTAAAATTTTTGAAAGGTTGGGAAATAATAACATGGAATTACTTCAGGATTATTTGGTTTGAAGTTTAAATTTTGATAGAAATAATATGATGAGTAAAGGCAATTATTGAGGATCTTAAATTTCGAGGACGAAATTTTTCTAAGGTGGGTAGACTTGTAACCTCCGATTTTCAAATTTCCGAAATAATTAGATTTTTAATTTATTTTAAATACCAAGTTTATAAAATATTTTCTCCTTGAAATTTTGTATTTGATTTGGAACAATGTTTGATTTTAGAAGGTAATTTAAGATCTTTTATAAAAATCATTTTTCTAAATGTCAATTTATTATAAAATAACTAGATAAATAATGATGTAAATATAATACTATAGCTTCGAATATTTTTGGCTTGAAATCATAAAACTATTTGTTTAATAAATTATTGAAGGACTAGTTGTTCATAATAAATGTTTTTCATATCCATTTTTGGAATAGTAAATAAATGAATTTCATATTTTTAGGGTTTTCAAATATGGGTTGATTAGTAGCTACTATCATCAGCTAGCCTTGGAAGCCTTAAAAATATTTTCTTAAATTATAATATTTTCTATTAATTTTATAAGTTTACCGTCACCCTTTTACAGCCTCATTTTTTCCCGCATGAAAAACTCATTTATGTAATCTTGGGCCATTCGTTATTTGGGCCAACCCTCACCCTTTATCCCACACCTTCTCTCCCTATTTAAGTCTCTCATCACCATTCCCAAGAAACCCTAGCTAGCCCTCACAATTCCCACAAGCCAACAACCATCAACATTTTTGTGTGCTCGTGTCCGTGTGTCCAGCATCACCGTGTCAGCCGTGTTGGCCTCGGGTCCGATCCCGGGTGTCCCACCGTATCCATTCATTTCCTGTGTCCAGATTTACAATATTACAAATTTTTGTGTCCGACACACCCGGACACATTCACATCCTCCACTGTACAACATCATCCCCGTGTCCGACAGACCCGGACACGCCCCCCACAGTCATCAACCGCCGTGTCCAGCCCCGGACACGACCCCGACAGAGGAAACCTAACCCTAACCTAACTTCGACGAGCGCCGGTGGCCGCCCCAGATCCGCCGAGCGCCGGTGACTGCGAGTCCTCCTTGTCGTCGTGGCCGACCAGACGCAGCCGTCTCGAAGCTGCCGCCTCCTCGAACAGAGCGCCCGCCCCCTCGAACCGAGCGCCGCCTCTAGCCGAACGACGCCGCCGCCTCAGATATGTCGAAGCCGCCGAGTTCGACAGCCGCCGCGTCGAACCGAGCACCCGCTGTCGCTTCAGGACCACCGCCGCCGCCTCAGATCTGTCGAGCCGTGGCCGCCTCGAGCAGACCGCCGCCGCCCGAGACGAACGTCGACCGCCGCCGCCCTGCCCGGCCCGGCCTCGCCGGGAAACCCCATTGTAAGCCTCTTCCTTCTTCCCTCTTTCTTCGATTCAGAAACGCTGAAATAGGTTTAGTACATATATTAGCTTAATGTTAAATTAGTTTAGTTGTATAATTATAATTAGTTTAGTCATAATTAGATTAATTAGTTAATTAAAAATCAGTTAGTAAATTCTTAATAAATTAGTTTAGTTAATTTATAATTAGTTTAATTAATGTATTAGTCTAGTAAATTCATGTAATTAGTTAGTAAATAAATATAATTAGCTTAGTAAATTCATGTAATTAGTTTAGTAAATACAACATAATTAGTTTTATTGTTTTAATTTATGAAATTAGTTATTTAGTATGTGTAAATTTAGTTATGTGTTATATATAAGGATTTTTGATTATGTAAATTAGTATATATATATCCGTATTTTGGCATAAATATATATATGTAGATTTATATTTTCATATTGGTATATGTATGTATTTAAAATATGAATAGGTATATTATTTATTTTTATTAATAAAATTGTATAATTAAGTATGTATAATTAGTTGTATATGTATGTATATTGGGTATTTTTATATGGTATAAAATTAATTTGGCGAATTAATATTAGTATGTTTAAGAATGATGTTGACAATATGTATATGTATATTCTAAAATGTACTTTTGCACATATATGATATATACATATTTTGGTATATAAAATGTAATAGTATACGTATTATTTTGGGTGTAAAAAAAAATATATAATGTTTAGTATATGTATATATATTGTATATATATATGTACTTAATATATTTTCAAATATGTATAATTAGTATAAATGTATATATATATCTTGTACATACAATTAATGTATTGTATATGTATTTAATGTGATGTACTAGTATTAGTATATATTTTAATAATAACATTGACAATATACATATATATATTTTAAAATGTATTTTAGCATATGTATGAGTATACATATATAATGTTCAACTAGTATAAATCAAAAATGTACTTAAAAGATATATATTGTAAATACATTTAAATTGGTGCATGTATATATATTGTAAGTATTAATGATAATTAATAATATGTGTATTTATATACGTATCCCTACTAGATGACCCTAGTTGACTAGTGCCATACCTGGCAGAGCCCCTGAGTTCATGTATTTGTGATGTGTTAGTGTAGCACCTGATGCAAATGTTGTATTTGATATATTTTAGGACTGTTGGTTCCTCCAGACGATACTCTGGGACAGGACATTGGTTTTACCAGCTAAGGACCCAAGGCGAGTACATTCTCTGATTAGTTTCTAATTTATGATATCTCCTATGTTCACTGTATCTAGTATAAATATCCATGTTCTTGACACGTTGATTACACGGATTGGTATACACGAATCTCGTCATGAGATGTTATTCCTTATTCATGGTGTGGCTTGCACAAGACTTGTTTCCTTGATATCTTGTGCATGTACAGACATTGAGACCCGGGGGGATTTGCTACCTCCCTAGGGAATCCCGTGCCATAGCGTACCATGGTTGGATCTACTATACCAGTTGGGGGTTTGGGGAGTACTTTAGTGTAGATATGTGATCATACCCAACTTTATATGCACCATAGCTCACCCCACATCTCACGTCGGGTGCGGCCTGACCATTTACATGCTCCATAGCTGTTACGTGTGATTAGCCTGACCTCTACATGCATCATAGCTAACCAACGGTTAGCCTGACTTTATATGAACCATAGCTAATCACATGTAACCAGCCTGATCAAGTTCCCAAGCCGATCACATGTTAAAACTAGTACTCACACACTTAGTCATAGGATTTTGCTCGTTGACATATTATTTCTCTTCCTGCATTTACTTACAGTATTTCCAATATTTCTCTCATTGTACATTTCTCGTACCTATACATGCATCTGGTATATTTCCATCTAGAACTGCTACATAGTTTATATCATTAATAAAGAACTGCTATTTAGAGATGTACTTTGCTCCTTCCTGACTGGAAAATATTTTTCCAGACTGTGAACTTAGTGGACTTGGTTCCGACAATTGAGGATTGGATGTTACTGATTGCAGGTATGATTATTTTTGTTATTAGGCTTGTGTTGTATTCTTTATTCTTCAAATTCCTATCGTGCTGTAGTTGTGATTGAGTATGTTGTTAATATTTTTATAGTGTTATCCGAGTCTCCTAATGGAGTTGGATACTAGCGTGAGATTTTATAGATAGTACTTGACCTAGACAGCGTTCTACCGCCGATAATGCGGCGTAGGCTGGACGTACCCACGCACTCGTGCCCCTAAACCGGGTGCAGGTCGTGACAGCGGCTTCTCTCTCTCCTCTATATATGTAACCTCCGTCTCCTAAAATTCTAGCTTAAATGTTAATTTTAGGTTAATTTGGGGCTAGTGAGATTTTTTCACAATTTTTAGTTAATTAAAAACTGGTAACCCTAATTTCCTAGGATTTTCAAGAATTTATTTTAGGTTCAAACTTAATTAAAAATATTCCAAAATTTTATTTTATGTTTTAAATAATCAAATATATTTTCTAGAATTTTTGGGAATTTTTTGATTATTTTTAGCATTTATTTTGAGTTAATTAGGAAAAACTGAATTAAAAACTATTTTCTGAAAACAAAAACCCAAAAAAATAATTATTTCTGCCGAGTCAGCCAACAAGGGCCCACCTGTCAGCCTACCGCAGCCAAAAGTGCGGGGCCCGCCTGTCAGCAACCGCAGGGTGGGTGTTGCTGCGCCGAGCCGAGCCGCGCCGAGCCGCGTCTTAGTCCGAGTCGGACTGAGCTGAGCCAAGCCATGACAAATCTGGACCGTCCGATTTGGGCGGGGCTGCACGGATGGTTGCCACATGGCAGACTCCGAGCCGCGGCTGCTCTCTGTCTCCTTTATATATATAATAGTTTAGTTATTTATTTCAAGGGTTTTCTTTGAGCCAAATTTTGGAGAATTACCATCTAGGGTTCCTTCATCTTCCAGAAGCCATTGCGCATAGCTCTGGACTCCAAACGAGGCCCAATTTCTTGCGTTAGAACGATATTGAGGTTAGATTTCTGAATATATAAATTGTTTTACGAAATTATGAGTATTAAATTCTGGAAAATTCGTAGAGCACAGCCTGTCCGAAAATAGACGTGTCTCGATATTTTTGCGATTTTGGGAGAACCAGGAGTTAGAATCATGAATCGTTTGAAGTTTCGGAAAATAATGTCGAGATCATTGACATATGTTTTTCCCAGAATTTAATTCAAAGTATTTTTATACTGTTAATTCTGTAGAACTTCTAGATTAGAATTTAACCATCGGTGCACGATACAAAATTTGTATGTTCCATAATTTCCAAATGAATTTGAATTCGGACGAGCCATAAATTCCAACATGTTTTTGATGTTGAAATCTACTTGAAATCATGCATGAAATTCGAGTTTGTGTTGGTTGACTTTTTAGTCAACAGATCGCCTCGATTTGCGTGCCATGAGTCTCGAGTCGATAAAATTCAGTTCCTTTGGACAAAATTTAGGAATTAACATAAAAATTAGAATAATAAGATTAAAATAGTATTTTAGAGTAATTATTTCCAGAATTAAATAAAGATAAATTATCTTTTGACATGGTAAATTTGTAATACATAGGCTATTTGGACTCTGACTTGGACTCTGATTCATACCAGCTAAGGACCACAAGCGAGTACATTCTCTGACAGTTTCCATTATGTTGATCATCTGTATAATTCTTGTTCTATAGCGTACATGACTGACACTGTTGTTTACACGAGATGGAATTATTGATCATACCCAACTTTACATGCATCATAGCTTATCCACACCTCACGTTGGTGCAGCCTTACCATTATATGCCTCATCGCTGTTACATGTGGTTAGCCTGACCTTGTAGGGATGATCGCTAATCAATGTAATGAGTCTTATCTGTCCCAAGCCGATCATATGATATGCTGATATTTTACACTTTGTTTAGATGTTCTTGACATGCATCTCTAGTATATTGATCTAGCATCTCCACATGTTCTAGTTATCGTTCTTGTACATACTTATATATCAGTTCATTGTTTTGCGTCTACTTGTATTTCTATTTCATTGCTAGATGTACATTGATGATGACATGATCCAGTATTTATTTATTCTAGTATTCTTATTGCGAGTATTTCCTATCTATCTTATATTTCTTTACACTGTATTATAGTTTTTGTCAATATGCATGGAACTGCTGTTAGTGCTTGTACTTCGTTCCAACCATGACTGAATATTTTTTCCAGACTATGACATAGAGGACTTGTTTCTAGCATACTTGTAGATTGGATGTTATTGATTGCAGGTTAGACTATTTATTATTTCTTAGACTTGTCTTGTATTTCATTGCTTGCTTCGATATCTCATCGTGCTTTAACTTATGTGATTGAGTATATTCCATATTATATTGATATATGTGTCTCCTTATGGAGTTGGATATTCGTGAGAGAATGATTAGATAGTATCATGACCTAGACAGTGTTCTACCACCGATGCTGCGGCGTAGGCTGGACGTACCCACACTCTCGTGCCCCTATACCGGGTGCGGGTCGTGACAATATATATAGGATATTTAGTTTATAATTCTAGGGTTTTCTTTGAGCCAAATTTTGGGAAATTGCCATCTAGGGTTCCTTCATCTTCCAGAAGCCAATGCGCATAGCTCCAAACTCCAAACGAGACCCAGTTTCTTGCATTAGAACAACATTGAGGTTAGCTTTATGATTATATAAAAATTTTTATGAAATTATGAGTATTAAATTTTGGAAAATTCGTAAGAGCACAGCATGTCCGAAAATAGATACGTCTCGATATTTTTGCGATTTCGGGAGAACCATGAATCAGAATCACGAACCGTTTGAAATTTCGGAAAGCTAATGTCGAGATCATTGACATATACTTTTACCAGAATTTAATTAGACATACTTATATACTGTTAATTTTGTAGAAATTCTAGGTTAGAATTTAACCATCGGTGCACGATACTAAATTTGTATGTGCCATAATTTCCAAACGAATTTGAATTCGGACGAGCCGTAAATTCTAGCATGTTTTTGATGCTAAAATCTATAAGAAATCATGCATGAAAGTCGAGCTTGTATTGGTTGACTTTTCGGTCAACAGATTGTCTCGATTTGCGTGCTATGAGTCTCGAGTCGATAAATTTTAGGTTCTTTTGGACAAAATTAGGATTTGACCTAAAAATTAGAATAATAAGATTAAAATAGGATTTTAGAGTAATTATTCTAAAATTAAATAAATTAAAATAAATTATCTTTTGACATGATAAATTTGTAATACATAGGCTATTTGGACTGTGATTGGGATTCTGATTCATACCAACTAAGGACCACAGGCGAGTACATTTTCGTGATTACTTTCAGTACTTGATAGTCTCTATAATGTATGCCTAATATTGATTATTTGATTCTTGACACTTGTTACACGGATTGGTATGATGGATTCTTATTATGAGATAATTGATTGTTCTGGATTTTTTTATTTCTTCGTGATTGAATTGGAATCCATGTGTACTTGTGTGGAGGGGAAATACTTAGTGGACATGTGAACTACCCTTTCTATCCCATGGTCTTTTATGGAATAATAACATCTATGAACGACACGTGTGGTTTGCCGGATATTACCCCCTAGTCGTTCACATGTCAACAAGGTATTTCAAATCACATAGAGTAGTTGTTCCTATCTGTTCTTCCATCCATAATAGTTATTTCTTTTGTTATTTGGAGATATTGTATTATATGTTGCCATGACAGGACTTCAATATTTGGTTATTCTAGTTGCTTTATTGTGAGTTTAGTTTGTTGCTATCATATATTTCTTGCTATTTATTGTCTTATAGCTTCTACCATGTGTTGGAACTGTTTTTATTGTGATGTACTCGTTCCTTTCCTGACTTGATAAACATTTTAGGTGACTACATTAAGGATAAAATCTTTACACATTATGGACCGTATGCTAACGACATAATAGAGCCTGATCTTGCCCTTCCAGACGATCAGGGAGAGTTAGCAGCTCAAATACTGTCTGCGATGGAGTAGTTTATTAGTAGTTGATTTTGTTAGTTATTTGGATCGGATTGTTCTCCGATAGTTTCCTAATGTATTTTGAATATTGTATTTGGATAATTAGTTTTGGGAAAGATTCATTGTACCCACATCGAGGTTATTATTTTAATATTATCTTGGTATATTCTTTTAAACTAGTGCCCGTGATTGAGTATAATGTAGAGATATATATGTTGTGAGTTATAGATTACTTGTGGCTTATTTTACAACGTTCTACGTCGACACTACGGCGTAGGCTGGGCGTACTCATGACTCATGCCCAAATCCAGGGTGCGGGTAATGACACGTTTCTAGTGGTGGCCCATGCAGGTCTGATTTCGCACAAAGTTACGAACTCGTGGTGGTACTCAATTTAGATTTACGACTACGAGCCTGCCATATGATATATATACTATGAATAGGAAAATACTCAATCACAACTAGGGATCCAATATACTCAACCTGCTAACCCTTAATAATTCCTTTCGAGCAATCAAACCTCTTTCATAGTTGATCATCCTCCTTGGATACTTCCTTATCTTGTGTCATATCAACTTTATTCCTGTTGTTTTCAACCTTTCAGAATGCCACCCAAGACCAGAGCACGCGGTTCCAGAGCAAATGGTGCTTCCCCCACACCATCAGCATCGCAGGAGGCCTCATCAGCTGGATCAGGGAGTCTTACTCCTCCTCCTCAGCCATTACATGAGCTCTTCCGCAACATGATGGAGGCTCAAAAGGCTCAGGCAGAGGCCCAGAGGCAACAGACAAAAATGCTGAGGGCAGGAATAGAAAATGCCCAACAGGTTGCCCTAGCAGCAATGGAGAGGGTTTCCCAATAACCACAACAGCAGACCGCTTAACCGAAGGTAGGTAACATCCAGGACTTCAAGAAGATGGAAGCTCGGACATTCAAGGGGATAGAGGGAATCCTTTATTCTGATGAGTGGCTCGAGGATATCGAGCGGATCATAAGAGTTTCCCGACTTTCGGAAGACCTGAAGATTGAGGCCGTAGGCTTGCAGCTTCACGATATTGCTCGTAGTTGGTTCAGAAATGAGCCTAGGATTACAGATCCAAACATGACTTGGGAGCAGTTCAAGGACCTCTTTAAGAGAAAATTCTTTCTTACAGTAGCCAAAGGGGTTCTAGAGAAGCAATTACAGAACTTGGAGCAGAACGGGATGACCGTGGATGAGTATGCTACAGAATTTGGCAGGCTGAGCTAATTCGCAGAATACATGGTAAGGGACCAGGAAGATAAAGCAAGATGATTCAGAGAGGGCTTGAACCATACGACTCTTGCTGACATATTAGCAGAGCCTCAAAGGGTGGAGGTGGATATGTGTCTTCGGAATAAGAGGAACAGGGATGCTGTCAGAAGTTGTAGTGGTCAAGGGCAGGCAAAGTACCCACAGTTTCAGCCAAGGACCTTTCAACAACAGCAACAATACCGTACCCCAGTTAGAGCCCTAGCTCAGCAAGTACAACAACAGCTACAGAGACCAGTGTAACAAGTTCCCCTATGAAACTATTGCAAAAAGCCAGGACATTCATGGGAGATCTGCCGGAAGAGATTAGGCGTATGCTTATATTGGGGATCACCTACGCACCAGATGAGGGAGTGTCCTACCGCACCTCCTTTAGGCGGATCCTCGGCTCAGAGAGGACTAGGTGGACCACCAGTGTCCCAGCAACCAAGAGGACCCCCACTTCCTACGCAACAGCAGCAGTTCGCTTAGCACCAGCAAAGGGGAGTACCTTCAGGGGGCAGAGCCTTTGCCATGACCGTAGAGGAAGCTGAGCCGGTTGGTGATGTGATAACATGTTCTATTCTTCTTGATTCTATTCCTGTTATTGCCTTATTTGATTCTGGTGCATCGCATAGCTTCATATCTGTATCCTTTGTGCTTAAGCATAGTTTAGTATTTGAACCCTTGAGTAAGAGTTGCAAGATCACGACTGGTGGAGGCACTATCCTAGTTATTGATACTCGTAAGGGGCATCGTGTTACCTTAGGAGGCCATAATTTTGATGCTAGTTTACTCATAATGCCACTTTCGAGTTTTGACATTGTCCTTGGAATGGATTGGTTGAGTATGCACCATGCTAGCATAGACTGTCGTGAAGTACGTGTACTATTTTGCCCTCCAGGAAAGCCAGAATTCGAGTTTGTTAGGGGAGGAGTTGAGCAGAGTGATGGAATTATTTGTGGAGCCATGGTAGCAGAGACGGACTTACCACACCCGATTATTGTAGAATTTTTAGACATATTTCCTGAGGAGCTACCCGGATTGCCACCGGACATAGACCTTGCATTTACTATAGACTTAGTGCCTGGGGCAGAACCGGTGTCGCAGCGAGTCTACAGGATCAACAACAGTGAGCTGACAGAATTGAAAAAGCAGGTGGATGATTTGCTAGACAAGGGTTTTATTAAATCGAGTTCCTCGCCTTGGGGAGCCCCGGTCTTATTTGTACCAAAGAAAGATGGGTCAGTGCGAATGTGCATTGATTACAGGGCTTTGAACAACTTCACAATCAAAAATAAATATGCGCTACCAAGGATAGACGATCTTTTCGATCAGCTGAGTGGAGCGAGGGTATTTTTAAAGATCGATTTGAGGTCTGGCTATCATCAGTTGAAGGTGAAGAAGGAAGATATTCCAAAAACTGTATTTCGGACAAAATATGGCCAATATGAGTTTATGGTGATGCCATTTGGGTTGACTAATGCTCCGGCTGTCTTCATGAACTTGATGTACAAGGTATTCCACCAATACCTTGACAAGTTTGTAGTACTATTCATAGATGATATTCTTGTCTATTCGAAGACACCGGAAGAACATGAGAAGCATCTAAGGATTGTGCTAGAGACCCTCTGGAAGAAGAAGCTCTATGGGAAACTCTCAAAATGTGAGTTCTTCCTGGATAAGGTAGAGTTCCTTGGATATGTGGTAACTAGAGCCGGGATATCATTGGATCCAAAGAAGATTGCTGCTGTAGAGTCTTGGACCACTCCGAGTTCTATTGCAGAGATCAAAAGCTTCTTAGGATTGGCCGAATATTACCGAAAATTTGTAAATGATTTTTCACGGATCACGGATCCGTTGACTAGACTCACTAGGAAGAATATGCAGTTCAAGTGGACCAAAGAATGTCAGGCTGCATTTAATGAGATAAAGAAGAGAATGACCACAGTGCCTGTTTTGATGGTGCCATCGGGGACAGGAGGATTTGTCATTTATAGCGATGCTTCAGGGAAGGGCTTGGGGTGTGTTCTAGAGTAGAACAAGAAGGTGGTGGCATATGCTTCTAGACAGTTGTGGCCACATGAGAGAAACTATCTCACTCATGACTTAGAACTAGCAACGGTGATATTCGCTTTAAAGCTATGGAGACATTATCTGTATGGAGAGTGTGTGGAAATATACACTGACCACAAGAGCTTGAAGTACGACTTTACGTAGAAGGAGCTGAATATGAGGCAGCGCAGGTGGCTAGAACTGATGAAAGATTTTGATATTTCACTACAATACCATCTAAGGAAGGCTAACGTAGTTGCCGATGCATTGAGCAGATATCCAGTAGCGATGTACTTGACAACGGATCGTCACTTATTATCATAATTGGATAGCCTGGGCATCGAGATTATTATTCCAGGAGTGGAGACGCATATGATGGGCATGCAGATTCAATCAAGATTGATGGAGAAGATTCGAGAGATGCAGTACCAGGATGAGGGTCTGCGAAGCCTCAGAGCTCAGGTACAGGCAGGATTGGTAGATGACTTCTCTATTGCAGATGATGGTTCTCTAAGACACGGGACTAGGTTATGTGTGCCTAGTGGGGACCTACGTGAAAAGATCATACAGGAGGCTCATCGTTCTCAGTATTCTATACACCCGGGAGCTAACAAGATGTATAAGGATCTGAGAGAACACGTGTGGTGGTTTGGAATAAAGTGAGAGGTAGCATATTTTGTCGCCAGATGTTTAGTGTGCAAGCTGGTCAAAGCCGAGAGGCAGAAACCAGGAGGATTTCTACAGCCACTACCAATTCCTGAGTGTAAATGGGAGCATATCACGATGGATTTTGTTTTCGGACTTCCATGCAGTCCAGGAGGGAAGGACGCAATTTGGGTCATTGTGGACAGGTTGACCAAATCATCCCACTTTTTGCCTTTTAAAGTAGGATTGTCAATGGTGAAGCTCGCTGATTTATATGTAAGACAGATAGTCAGGCTGCATGGAGTTCTAGTAAGCATCGTGTCTGATCGGGATAGTAGATTTACGTCTCACTTTTGGAGGAGTTTGCAGGCTAGCTTGGGGACCCAACTCAAATTTAGCACGACTTACCACCCTCAGACGGATGGACAGTCAGAGAGGACTATTCAGACGATCAAGGATATGCTTCGGACATGTGTACTAGATTTTGGTGTCTCATGGAAAGATCATCTTCACCTGGTAGAGTTTGCATACAACAATAGCTATCAGGCTAGTATCGAGATGTCTCCTTTCTTGGCTTTGTACGGTAGGAGATGCCGAAATCCATTATCTTGGGATGACGTAGGAGAGAGAGTACTTTTGGGACCAGAGATGGTAGTTGATGCTGCAGAGAAGGTAAAGCATATTAGAGAGAGACTTCGGGTGGCTCATGACAGACAGAAGCAGTGGGCCGATATCCACAGGAGACCGCTAGAGTTTGAGGTATCAATTCGTTTATTTAAATAGTTATTACATTCTTAGATCATGTGTTAAGTTCCTGTTTTGGCATAGGTTGGCGACTTAGTGTTCTTGAGGATCACTCCAACACGTGGAACAATTCGTTTCGGTGGAGGTGGGAAGCTTAGTCCAAGATTTATCGGACCTTTCAATATTCTAGAGAAGGTCGGAGTAGTAGCTTATCGACTAGCCTTACCGCCTACATTGGAAGGAGTACACAACGTGTTCCATGTATCCCAGTTGAGACAATACGTGGCAGATCCTAGCCATGTATTAGATCATTCGGAGCTTGAGGTTGGACCCAGCCTCCATTATTCGGAGCAGCCAGTGGAGATCCTTGGCCGAAGAGATAAGGTACTTCATAACCAAGTAATCCCCTTGGTTCGCGTTGCTTGGAGGCATCATTCTCCCAGTGAATCCACTTAGGAGTGGGAAGAGGAGATGCGAGAGCGTTACCCCTATCTTTTTGCACCATAAGGTAATTTTTCTTCTTATTTGTTCTGCCTTAAATTTTGAGAATGAAATTTTTCTTAGGAGGGTAGACTTGTAACCTTCATATCCTGAGATTCTAGCTTAAATGATGTTTTTAGGTTAATTTGGGGCTAGTGAGATTTTTTCATAATTTTTTTGTTAATTAAAAACTAGTAACACTAATTTTCTAGGACTTTCAAGAATTTATTTTTGGTCCAAACTTAACTAAAAATATCCCAAACTTTTATTTTAGGTTATAAATAATCAAATATATTTTCTAAAATTTTTTGATTTTTTTTTGATTATTTTTAGCATTTATTTTGAGTTAATTAGAGAAAACTGAATTAAAAACTATTTTCTGAAAATAAAATCCCAAAAAAGTAATTTTTTCTGCCTAGTAAGCCAACAGGGGCCCACCCGTCATCCTCCCGCAGCCAACGAGGCGGGGCTTGCCTGTCAGTGACAGCGAGTTGGGTGCGGGTACAGCCGAGCCGACCCAGAGCCGAACCGAGCCAGAGTTCGACTCGGACTCAACTGAGCCAAGCCGGGACAAATTCGGACCGTCCGATCTGGGCAGGGTAGCACGGATGGCTACCATGTGGCAAGCTCACGAGCCGTGGCTTCTCTCTCTCTCCTCTATATATGTAGGATATTTAGTTTATAATTCTAGGGTTTTCTTTGAGCCAAATTTTGGGAAATTACCATCTAGGGTTCCTCCATCTTCCAGAAGCCATTGCGCATAGCTCCGAACTCCAAACGAGATCCAGTTTCTTGTGTTAGAAAGATATTGAGGTTAGATTTCTGATTATATAAAAAATTTTACGAAATTATGAGTATTAAATTCTGAAAAATTCGTAAGAGCACAGCATGTCCGAAAATAGATGCGTCTCAATGTTTTTACGATTTCGGGAGAACCAGGAATCAGAATCATGAACCGTTTGAAGTTTCGGAAATCTAATATCGAGATCATTGACATATATCTTTACCAGAATTTAATATGACATATTTATATACTATTAGTTCTGTAGAACTTCTAGGTTTGAATTTAACAATCGGTGCACGATATGAAATTTGTATGTGCCATAATTCCCAAACAAATTTGAATTCGAACGAGCCATAAATTCCAGCATGTTTTTTATGCTAAAATCTATAGGAAATCATGCATAAAATTCGAGTTTGTGTCGGTTGACTTTTTGGTCAACAGATCACCTCGATTTGCGTGTTATGAGTCTTGAGTCGATAAATTTTAGGTTCTTTTGGATAAAATTAGGATTTGACCTAAAAATAAAAATAATAAGATTAAAATAGGATTTTAGAGTAATTATTCCAGAATTAAATAAATTAAAATAAATTATCTTTTGACATGATAGCTTTGTAATACATAGGCTATTTGGACTGTGAATGGGATTCTGATTCAAACTAGCTAAGGACCACAGACGAGTACATTTCCGTGATTACTTTCAGTACTTAATAGTCTCTATAATGCATGCTTTGTATTGATTATTTGATTCTTGACACTTGTTACACGGATTGGTATGATGGATTGTTATTATGAGATAAGTGATTGTTCCGGATTATTTTTATTTCTTCGTGACTGAATTGGAATCCATGTATAAGGAGAAGGGAAATACTTAGTGGACTTGTGAACTACCCTTTCTATCCCATGGTATTTTCTGGAATAATAGCAGCCATGCACGATACGTGTGGTATGCCGGATATTACCCCCTAGCCATTCATATGTCAACATGGTATTTCAAATCATATAAAGTAGTTGTTCCTATCTGTTCTTCCATCCATTATAATTATTTCTTTTGTTATTTGGAGATATTGTACTATATGTTGCCATGACAGGACTTCATCATTTGGTTATTCTAGTTGCTTTATTGTGAGTTCAGTTTGTTGCTATCATATATTCCTTGCTATTTATTGTCTTATAGCTTCTACCATGTGTTGGAACTGTTTTCATTGTGATGTACTCATTCCTTTCCTGACTGGATTAACATTTTAGGTGACTACATTAAGGATGAAATCCCAACACATTATTGACCGTATGCTAACGACATAATAAAGCCTGATCTTGCCCTTCCGGACGATCAAGGAGAGCTAGCAGCTCAGATATCGTCTACGATGGAGTAGTTTATTAGTAGTTGATTTTGTTAGTTATTTGGATCGGATTGTTCTCCGACAGTTTCCTAAAGTATTTTGAACATTGTATTTGGATAATTAGTTTTAGGAAAGATTCATTGTACCCACATCGAGGTTATTATTTTAATATTATCTTGGTGTATTCTTTTAAACTAGTGCCTGTGATTGAGTATAATGTAGAGATATATATTTTGGGAGTTATAGATTACTCGTGGCTTATTGTACAGCGTTCTACACCGACACTGCAGCGTAGGCTGGGCGTACTCATGACTCATGCCCAAATCCAGGGTGTGGGTCATGACAATCAGCTGCAGTCTGATTAATTATATTCATGTAAGGAAACTAAATATCCAAATTTACGGCTAACAAGTGTTGGTAGCTAAATGCCCAAAATGAGTAAAATATGCAATAACAAGTAGGGAAGAAGAAACCCACTCATTTCCCTCAGTGGTTATTTGTCTTGTATGCACCATGGTTCAGGGGGAAGTACGCTTGATCCTCGGGTGCTGGCTCTAAACTTGGCCATGCAAAACCAGTGGGGTTAGACCCCAAATAACAAATACTATAAGGGAAGCACGAATGAAGAAATAAAACTAGTTATGAAATAGATACATATATAGTTCTGTCTCATAGTTTTGGTTCATAGCCTATCATGACATAAAATCTAACCCTACAACCAAACAAGGACAAGGGTTAGACCATCGCACCATGATAGTCCATGTACCTAGACTATTTGACAGCAGATGCAATACACAAACAAGCTCAGTAACATAATCGGCCAATCACTTGTACGACTTGCTAGGTGGATTCTGGGTTATCCCATCAGTATTATGCATATAATAGGAATCCTCAGATCGAACCATATTCTTGCAGGGGCTAGCCGAGCCATGAATTGCAGCATAGCACATAACAGTATGCATCGGTCCCTCGTAAGGCTATTGTGCTAAGATCGCATAGAACACATAGTATAATATAATAGTCGGATATTGCCATCCATAAATGAGGATTAAACAATATCCATGGGGGCCAGGTTTTACTCTCCATATAAAGATTGAGGGTGGCTAGTTAAGCACGACCTCAGGATTCTGTCCCTTCTAATGCTATACATATTTTATTTGTTTAGTTAACCCTACGGTTAGCTGGAATCACATGGCATGGTCACATGTTGCTCCCCTTATATGTCGTATCGTAGTATGGGCACGCTAGATACGAATCTACTTTGTCACTTTGTAGATCAATTTGAATTCGCCCTAGCGTGATGCAATAGTTAACAAATCTTAGCCACGCTTGGTTATTGACCGACTATCATGTCCATGCTAGAGGAATTGTATCATATCACATATCGCTTAGCACATAGGCACACGTCGGTATAAAATATGTAACATAATCAGATAAAAATACTTAGCACGTAGGAACACATAGCACCTAGTAAGTGTATCAGCACGGATACCAATAGTCAAGTCAAGTTACCAATCATTAGTAAATCATATGGGTTCTTGTACATAATCAGGTCTAATGAATGGTCACGTAGTTCATATACATTAGCAATCATTAAAATCATACATGGAGTCACAAGAATTCCGTAAAGCATTAAAACTAAGCAAATCAATAAAATATGCACAAAGACTATATAAGGATCAGGGACGCATAAAGTCAGTGCCGCATAGGACAGGTGCCGCATAAGAAGTCGGTCGCATATGGGTTGGTGCCGCATGGGCTCAATGCCGCATAAAAAGTCGGTCGTATATGGGTCAGTACCGCATGTGCTCAATGTCGTATATGATAGGGAAAAGTCCACTTTTTGGGAAAATATTGAGTGACGTGCATTTAGTATGTGTCAGTGAAGTAACATAAAGTGATGGATGTGAAAGCCATAATATGCCAGATAGAAAGACAAAAATCATAGAAATTTGTGCCTATGGTTCAGAGTCTTGTATCCAAGGAATGGTGGTCGCATACTCTCCATATCGCATAGGACTTTTTTGGACTTAAGCGAATTTTTCATTGGTTCAACGAGTGAAAAACAATGAGTTCACGAATTAGCTCCAGAACACTTGTATAATGGCAGTTATGTATCTAACGAGATAGACAAATGCTGTCAGTATGCGACAAAGAGCTTAGGCCACATAGCACTCGGGCAGCATGGCACTCTCTGCAACATAACTCGCTCGCCGTATGAAAACTTTGTCTTCTTCAATCAGCAGGTTCGGCCATGGCAAAAAGCTCCAAAATCCAAAAAAATATTTTCTTCATAAAAATCTCATATTAACTCTGAATCAAGTGAAATAAGAATCCAAAGATGAAGAGAGAAACAAAAAATATTACTACAAAAGCCAAAATGCTCAAACTGAAGTGCTCTATCAACACCAAAAATTGGTTTTTCTAAAATACTATGGTTTAATAGATAAAAACAACCAACAAATCAAGGAACCTATAAAAACCCTAAACTTCAATTGTAGATCTACTGAAATCTACCAATTAAAACCGAAAAATCTAAGTACTAAAAGTGTTTAGAATCATAATGCACACATATTAGACTAATAAAATGCAAAAAAAGAGCAATAATAAAAAATTAAGAGATTTTTCCATGTAGTGCAAGGTGTACTTGCCTAAATGAAGGTAGAGGCAAATGAGAGAATGTGGGAAGAAAGAGAAAGAGGTTGACTTATATATGCTAGGGTTGAGGTTTAGACCATGGATTTACTCATGACCAAACCTACCCAACAATTAAACCATGAATCTAATTAAACCAAAGAATGGTTCGAGTCTCCATGACATGCAACCTTATTACGATGCAAGCCACAAATTATATAGGAAGGAAAATAAAATGTTCTAAATTCATATATTAAAACGGGGAGTGACATCTCTATCCACCTTAGAAAATTTTGGTCCCCGAAATTCAAACCTAAGGCTCGGTAGAGATATCACAATGAGCACTATACTAACTACAAGCATATCTACACATGCAATCAAATTCTAGCATATAACAAAAAAAAGTAGTATCACATAGCATGGGTAAATGAATTATGAGATTCGAGATACGAAGGCATAAGAAAAAATGTACCTTCCGTGTCGAATAGGTGCAGATACCCAAACCGGATATCGTCCTCGTGCTGTCATGTGGACTCTCCCAAAGGGTGATGACCCAAAGAAACCCGGACAAGATGGATAGTCTGATTCTTGAGCACCTTCTCCCTTCAGTCCAAAATATATACGGGTTGCTCCACGTAAGACAAGCATGTACCAACGACTAGCTCAGAATGGTCGGGACATACCTATGCAATTGAGATTGAGACATATGAAACATGTCGTGCACCTCACGTAGCGAAGGTGGAAAGGCAAGACGATAAGCAACATCGTCTACCCGCTTGAGAATATCGAACGGACCGACGTATCATGGACTAAGCTTTTCGCGAATCACGAATCTAATGACTGTACGGGTTGGCAAAATCCTCAAGAACACGTAGTCGCCGACATAAAACTCTAAAGGCCTACGATGTTGATCTGTGTAATGCTGATGCCTATCTTGCGCAACCCAAATTCGGTCTCTGATCCACTTGAAAACTTCTACTATATGTATGATCATCTCTGGGCCGAACATCTTTCGCTCACCTATATCATCCTATGCCAATGGTGACCTGCACTTTCTTCCATAGAATACTTCGAATGGTGCCATCTGAATACTTGCTTGATAACTATTTTTATATAAGAACTAAACGAGATTAAGGTAATCTTTTCAAGATCCTCCAAAATCTAAAGTATAAGCTCTTAGCATATCTTCCAGGGTCTGGATGGTTCTCTCTGATTGTACGTATGTTTGTGGATGGTAAGCGATATTGAATCTCAACATGGTGCCCATACTCTGGTGCAAACTCTTCCAAAATTGTGAAGTGAACCGAGTGTCTCGATCAGATGTAATACTTACTGGGATGCCATTGTATCTTACTATCTGTCACATGTACATCTCTGCTAACTGTTCTATGGATTGCCCTACTCAAAAAAGTAGAAAGTAAGCTACTTTTGTGAGACGATCTACTATTATCCAAACTGTATCACGACCAGTTAGGGATTTAGTTAAACCTGTCACAAAGTCCATCATGATATGTTCCCACTTCTACTTCGAAATAGGAATCAAATGTAATAATCTTGTTTGTCTTTGCTGGTCGGCCTTCACTTGCTGATATAGCAAAAACCAGGAAATAAATCTTGCTATCTCCTTCTTTATCCTGTTCGTTCCTACTTGATATCTTGATACATCTTGTTACCTCCTAGATAAATTGAATATTGGGAACTATGCGTCTTCGTCATTACTTCTTGCCGGATATCTTTACTTGGTAGACAGATATGATTTCCAAACCTAAGAGTTCCATCTTCATGAATCGTCAACTCTTTCCTGAGATTAGACTCACATTCCGTCTGAAGCTTTTGGACTTTCGGATCCTCCGCCTGAGCTGCCTTAATTCTCTCAATACTCCTACGTCCTATAAAAGTACTATCTCTACACCCATCTCTTGAAGATCTTCTAAGATATGTCGCTATAATGTCAACATAAATATACCACCTCTCCTGCTAAGAGCATCTGCTATAATATTTGCATTGCCTGGGTGGTACTAACGTTCCATATTATAGTCCTTTATCAATTTTAGCCACCTCCTCTACCTCATGTTCAAGTCCTTCTAGATGAATAGATATTTTAATCTCTTGTGATTCGTAAATATTTTTACCCGATCACCATACAAGTAATGCCTTCATAGCTTAAGTGCAAATACTAACACCGCCAACTCCAAATCATGAGTCAAATAATTCTTCTCGTGATCTCAAAGTTGTCGCGATGTATAAGCTATCACTATTCTATGTTGTATCATCGTAATACAATATAAACCCTCCATAACCTACTGGAAGCATGAGACTCGATGTTGAAATCAATCTTTTCTTTAATTCTTCAAATAATGTCTAACACTCTGCTGACCAATCAAACTTAGCTTCTTTGTATGTCAATTGAGTTAGCGGTGCGGAAATTCTTACAAAGTCTGCCATAAACCTTCTGTAGTATCCTGCCAATCCCAGGAAACTATGCACTTTAGCTATTGTCATAGAAACTGGCAATGTTTATACGGCCTTAACTTTCTTCAGATGTATTGCTACTCCTGCTTCAGAGATGATGTGACCCATGAATGACACATGATCCGACCAAAACTCATACTTGCCGAGCTTTACATACAACGGATGTTCCGTCAAAATCTGTAAGAACTTTCGAACATGTTCCTCATATTCCTCCTTGCTACTGGAATAAACAAGAATGTCGTCTATGAAAACCACCACGAGCTAATCTAGATATGGCTTAAAAATATGGTTTATCAAATCCATAAATATCGCTGGAGCATTAGTTAGTCCGAATGGCAAAACTAAGAATTTATAATGCCCATATCGTGACCAAAATATTATCATTAGTATTCTTGCTCCTGAACTTTTACTTGATGATACCCTGATCGAAGATCGATCTTAATAAAAAACTTAGCTTTACTCAGCTGAACAAACATATTATCGATCCTTGGTAATGGATACTTGTTCTTCACTGTTACTAGGTTCAACTATCTATAGTCGATACATAACCGTGATGACCCATTATTCTTATTCACTAGAACCACTGGCGCTCCATAAGGTAATCCACTTGGTCGAATTAATTTCTTTGACTTCAGTTCTTCTACATGTTGGTACAGTATATCTAGCTCTTATGGTGCCATTTGGTGTACTTTACAAGATATTGGTCGTGCTTAAGGAATCAACTCTATGCAAAACTCTACATCTCTTACTAGGGGTAACCCTAGAAGTTCCTCTAGGAAGACGTCTAAGAACTCCTTGACTATCTCAGGAATTTATTCATATGTTATCACTGCCGCTGTATTCCTCTCTTCATGCGGATCTCCTACAGGTCTCTCAAAGATGAAGTCTTCTATACCCGGGATACTAATTAGTACTCTACCCTTATGGCAATCTATCATGACTGTCTCTCAGTCAGTCCATGCCTAAAATAACATCAAAGTTACTCATAAGGAACTCAATCAACCGTGCTGGTAGTGAACGCCCACACACTACGACCAGATATGCAATATGTAAACTTCCTCGACCAGAAATTAGGGTTAATTAATTAAATTAGCCTAATTAGGGTTAAATAGGTATAATTAAGATTATTATATAGTGTTATAATACTTGTACAATGATTTGTTATTTTAGGATACTACACTAGCTGTTATCCTAAAACAAATTTCACATACTTGGCCTAGACATGCTAACCCATCATATTGAACCTAGAACAAACTCCGAATACGGATTTTCGTGCCTGATTTTAGTCGCACAAAAGTTGTTACAAACGTCCGTATGCAAATTAATTAAATTGCGTAATTATATTCGTTGTCCGTTCCAATCGAAATTGAGACCCCACCTCGATCCGTCTTGACCAACCCAGATCATGATATTATTGTACACTGAGCCTAACACACTAAGGACCCTTGTCCAACCCAATTTAGACCCCCGGTTCTCGTTAAATTAAATTAGAAATACCGGTGCATTAATTACGAATTAATTAACGTGGTGACCTAACCTCAATTAAATTAAACCCAACTCCAACCCAAACCCACACCCACACCCACAAGCCTCATACAAAATACCATACACCATCCTAGCCCAATGAAGAACACCAAACATGGTGTTTGTTTACATCAAATCCCCAAATTCAGAAATTGCGCAAATACCAAATTGTTCAGGGCCTATTTGCAAAATTGCAATGATGTGTTCCCCCCTCATTGGCCCAAACCTCATGGAGAAAAGAATGTCATGCCCTAACCGTCTCCATTTATTTTCCCCCCCATTCCTAGTGTACTTGCACCCCTTTATGAAGGGCACATCATGGCCCTTCATTCAAAATGCTACATTTCTAGCCCTCCCCTCATCTTGATGGACATCCCCAACTCCCCAAAAACTAGGTCCAGCCGACCCTAATCCCAAGGCAGCCCCCCCACTCTCTCACCTACATAAACAACCTAGTACCTCATTAATAAGGGCACACAAAACAAGAAACCAAAGAGAAAATAACCTAACTCTCTAAACCTCAGCCGAGCCCGACCCCAACCAATCACCCCCCACCGCCTCCTCCCGGCCAGCCACCGTGTCCGGCGGCCCCCCAACAAACTCAGACCCCTTCGCCGGACCCTCCCCCACCTGCCACCACCGCCACCCGCCGCCTAGCCGGCGGAGCAACTCCCCCCAGCAGCCATCCCCAACCTGAGCTCCCCACTTCCCCGAACCAACCCGACCACCCGACCTCCCCGTACTCAGCCACAACTGCACCTCCGGCCGACCAACTCAGCCAAACTCCCCCCCGGCCAACCACCTTCCTCCCCGCCAAGCCTCGCCGCCGGTCGACGCCACAGCCACCCGCAATCGCCCCCGCAGCGCCAAGGGCCACAGACCCGCTGCTGCTGTGCCGACCGCCCCGAGCTTCGCTGGAGCTCCGTCCGGCCACCCCAGCCATCGACGGCCGGCCACCGGGACCCCCTCGACTCGTGCATCGCTGAGGTACGGTATTTCATGTATAAATACGAGTATTTAAATACGTATTTAAGGTTGTTTTAGATATGTATAATGACATATATTAAATCTAGTATTTTATATGTATTCTAATGTATATTTTATTTTCTGTATTTTGTAGTATTTATGTATATGTATATATATACTATTTTTAATATATTCTGAGTATAATTTATAAATGATAAAAATATATAAGTAAGTATTTACAAATATAATGTATATATATACATAATATACATATATACTAGAAGCTTAAATACTTTATATATATTTAATTAAATACCTAAAGTATATGTTTAATAAATGTATTCAGAAATATGTTTCATACATGAGTACATTTCCTAATTATTATTATGTATGTATAAAAATACATAGTATATATATACTAGTGTTTAAATACTTAATAATTGTTTTTATACCTAATAAATTATATGTACATATGTATAATGTATATTTATGTACATTGAAATATTATATAGTTAATATAAATGATATATGTACTATGTATTATTCTATATTATATGCTATTGGTGTAATTATTTTATTTTGTAGATATAAGTATATATGTATATTTATGTATATGTATAATAATTTATGTACTTAATGTATTTATAGAAGGTATATTGGTATTTATATATTTAAATATAAATAAATGAATGTGTATTTTTACTTATGTACATAATTTCTATCTAAATATATGTATATGTATAAATATATGAATTTATGATATTACCAAATATGTATACATATTTACTGTGTGTATTATTAGTATATACTAATTAATACATAAGTACTATTTTTGTACTATTAAACAAATACATTATTTTAATAAAATTAAATATGATTTAGTGTATATATATACTTGTATTAGCCATATATATATACAGTCCAGACCCTGTGTCAGTTGTAGATACAAGCAGTGAGTCTTAGTCGTGCTATTATAGCGACTAATATATTTATTACTATATCATATATAGGACTACTGGACAGTACTGCCGAGGCATCAGGAGCAGGACTTTGGATTTCGCAGCTACCCGGGACAGGCAAGTATACCTTGCTGATTTACTGCTTAAATTTAAATAATAAATGTTGCAAATATGCATAAAACTGTGCGCGTCCGAGATTGACTCGGGTGCAGTCGATAATGCGTCGATGAGTAGTGTACTTGACCTAGCTGCTAGCTGACTCACCCACTACTGCGAGGATATTCTGATATCTTCCTAGACCATGGCACTATACACGTATCGCGATGGTACATTCATATTGGGATGCGGGTCCGCGTACCCGATTCGCTATCGGTACGTACGACATGCATCACGGACTAGTATGTATTTTAGAGTAATATAGTTAATTAAGACTTGACATCTAGATACGGTACACTCAAGTCGTGCATTCGACTTGCGTATCTACATTGGGCAGGAAGGACAACTGATAAACGTATGGGATACACCCATCGGACTCCGTGGTATCCAGAGGAACCACAGACCCGGTGACTCCCTATATTCAGACACCGCACTTTTCAGAGTGTTACGGACGTATATATATTGCAGATACCATGTCCCTTAGAGTGTGGACGTTATATATATATACAGATACTTCATTCTTCGGAATGATGGACGTTGCAGATACCACACTCTAGAGGACGTTGGACGGTATGCCTACACCTACCTATACGTTCTGAGGTTGTCCTTACATTGCATTCACTTAGATGGTTAGCACACCCCTCTTTACTTTTATTCAGTACTATATCTGGTGTAGAAGCATAAAAAATACGCCGGATGACTACATGCGGCATATTGGTGCAAAACAGTGTATGCAGAGGCCTTCAGAGCCATCAAGCGTACAACAGAGCCTTTTTTTGCTAAAACGCAGCATGAAACATAAAAGCTCAAAGGACCATCCGCGTAAGGCAGTACGCCCAAAGCCGCTTCAGCATAGACAGGGTACTTCATCACCTCCATGGCATAAAACTCATCCCCTCTTCATACGCAGCATTGAGGTGTACAAGAGACGCTTCGTATTCTCCGAAGTGAACCTGTCAGATCCTGCGATGAACCTGTCAGAGCCTGCAATGAACCTGACGTCTGGACTTCTAACAAAAGGATACGGCTCGACTACCCAAGCGACGGCTATAATGATGGCACAGCACTGCGACCAGGCTGTCAAAAACTGCCATCCCCTTCGTAAACTGCTTTTACAAGCACGGAGGGATATGCTGCCTTGTTTTACACAGGCAAAACGCGAGCTGTTTATGTCCTACAGTAGACAAACCGCCTGCCACGCCAAAAGCTGCACTCCGTACAGGGTTCGAGGCACGTCTCTTCGGCTAATGCACAGAGCGGTGATAGTTTCTCAAGGCACGTCTCTACGACTGATGTGCAGAAAGGGTTGCAGACCGTCAAGGGACATGCCTCCACATTTAATGCACAGGATGGTGGCAAATCTTGGCATTTAATGCAAGAGATTTGATTATATCTTCAAAAGCCGTAATTTCGGCTAAGACGTCCACATCAGCACTGTTGTATGGTACAGCGGCTTCTATGCCCATCCAACATTTGTGCTTATTCGGCTTCTACGCCTGTTCGGCCTCTGTGCCCCTTTGGCTCCTACGCCTGTTCGGCCCCTGTGCCCCTTCGGCTTCTACGCCTGTTCGTCCCCTGTGCCCCTTTGGCTCCTACGCCTGCTCGGTATCTACGACCACTCGGCTTCCACACCTGCTCGGTCTCTACGACCACTCGGCTTCCACGCCTGCTCGGTCTCTGTGCCCCTTCGGCTTCTACGTCTGTTCGGCTTCTATGCCTGTTCGGCTTCTATGTCGGTTTGATAACTATTTGGCTTCTATGCCATGGTGACAGACATTTGGCTTCTATGCCAACCTCTTCTACACAATGGATACCTACCTACGTGGCTTTTACGCCGTGATCTTCGTAGCAATTGTACGCGTTGTGTCCCCTTAGTTGGACCCGCGTCACACGCTCATTCAAAAGATCATCTATACGTAGGTATTGGTTACTTTAACCGTTGTGTAAAAGGGTGCTATACTTTCCACTCCTCGGTTGTTACACCGACGGAGTGGTCACTGTCACTAAAACTCTATAAATAGAGACCTCTATCAATGAGGAAAAAGGTCGAAAAACTTTAAACTTGAAGATCGAACCAGGTCGACAAAAATTAGGAGATCGAACCAGAGGTCGAAAAATTGGTCAAGAATACCAATATCAGATCAAGGGTCGACGAATTGAAAGATCGAACCAGAGAGAGAGAGAGAGAGAGAGAGAGAGAGAGAGCACCCGGAGCTCAGGCAAAGGGTAGGGATCGACGACTTTGGCATCGTGCATCCACCCTCTTCTGCAACCTTCGAAGCTGCTTCCTGTCTTCTACGGCACTTCTTCAACATCGTGCGGTCCAAGGGCTAACGTGATCGATCGCAGATCAGACACCTATAGCAATATCTACCCAGATTAAATAAATTGTACTCCCATATCCTCGTATAGGATCAAATTGTACAAGTTTGTTTATAAACAAAAGAAGGCGGGTTCTGTGTAAACCCCCTATTGAATACATCTTCATTCTTTCGTTTAATACCACAAACAAGATGGCGACTCTGCTGGGGACGTCTTTCTCTTCTGACGAGGAAGCAATTGCTCAACACGATGCGGTATCTATAGGAACTGTAAAGAAGACACTGGTTGTCCATTTCGACCAGTCTGCCTATGAAGACATGCTTCGAACCGGGGGTAGCTCTCACTCTCTCTCCGTCCAAGACAACAGGAAGCTGCGCAAGGTCTGGATGCCCAAGACATCCTCTACCGTTCCTGCGGACTCTTCGATCTCTCCGACCAATGAGGTTGTAGCACTGCTCCCTCCGTGCCCTGCACGTAAAATTCAGTCTCCTGCTACGCGCGGTACAGACGAAACTTCGGGCAAAGCCTCAGCGCTGACCCAGAAGTGTCCACTACGCTCTACACGTAGGAACTAGTCTCCCGCTATGCGCGGTACAGACGAAACTTCGGGCAAAGCCTCAGTGCTGACCCAGAAGTATCCACTGCGCTCTACGCGTAGGAACCAGTCTTCCGCTACGCGCGGTACAGACAAAACTTCGGGCAAAGCCTCAGCGCTAACCCAGAAGTATCCACTGCGCTCTACGCGCAGAAACCAGTCTCTCGCTACGCTCGGTACAGACCAAACTTCTGGTGATGCCTCAGCGCCAGGTCAGAAGTACAAATCATGCTCCAAGCGCAAGACAACATCTGACCTCTACGAGGAACCAGATGAGCGCCATGATTTCCGTGAGGGGAAGCAAGCAGTAGAATACTCAACTCCTCGGCCGTTACGCCAGCGAAGAAGCAATCTGCCTACCCTCAGGGTTACTCGGGAAACCAACGGCCGACTGAGGACCTCTTCAACTTTACGCCAGTCTGAGCAAATATCCAAATTACGCCAGGCGAAGTCTCACGACGTAAAGCAAGCTCAGGTTGCGGGGAGGTACCCTCCCCAGGGACTATCCGCCACCCAGGTGGCCAACCTGTTGTACACAGGTAGCATAGGGAAAGCCATAGTGCCCAATATCCGCGTGCCCACTGGTGGGAACAGAAGAAACAAGTCGTCGTCTTCTTCTGTAAATTCTCCTGACCTGCGGGATTATCTAACCCAAAAATACGAAAGCAAGAATCATATCCAACCTCTCGGGAAGATGTCAGCCCTTTTTGCATCTCATAAAGAAAGGTGTATCCTTCGTATGGGACGAAACCTGTCAGCAAGCGTTCGGGGAGATCAAACGCTACCTCATCAGTCCTCCAGTTCTGGTGCCTCCCCTCATGGGAAAACCATTCTTTCTGTACGTCCGAGCAATGGATCATTCGCTAGGAGCTCTTCTCGCACAGAAGAACGACGTGGGACATGAACAAGCTATCTACTACCTCAGCAGGATGATGGTCGGAGCCGAACACCGGTACAACCCAGTGGAGAAAGAATGTTTGGCTCTGATATTCGCTGTCCAGAAGTTGCGGCACTATGTCACCGGCCAGACTATTCATATCATCTCCAGGATCAACCCTCTTCGAGTACTGATGAGCAAGCCGAGTGTTCTTAATTCCCGACTCGCAACTTGGGCAATGCTGTTAACACCATATGACATGGTATACGTCCCGCAGAAGTCCATCAAAGTCCAAGCACTGGCCGACTTCCTAGCTGCTCATCCGATCCCGGAGGCCTCTAAACTATACGAAGACATCCCCGACGAAGTTGCAGAATATAATTCCGCGATGAAAAGTGACACATGGCAACTGTTCTTCGACGACGCCTCCAGGACTGGTCACAGGGAAACGTGGTTTCAGGGGTAGGAATCGTCCTGGTCACTCCTGATAAACTCGTCATCTACCGGGCATATTCTCTTAACGAACCATGCTCCAACAATGTGGCGAAATACAACGCTCTGTTAATCGGGCTCCAAGTCGCTAAAGAGCTGGGGGTCGAGTCCCTGGAAGCTTTCGGTGATTCTCTGCTTATCGTCAATCAAGTCAGAGGAATATATGAAGTCCGGAATCCAGACCTCATCCCCTATCACCAAGAAACGGTCGAGATAGCCATTACATTCAAAGGGTTCATCCTAGAGCATGTGCCTCGATCTCAGAATCTGGAAGCTGATGCCCTAGCCAGTCTAGCTGCAGATTTAGCCACTCCTATAAGAAGGCAGGATTTGGTAATCCTTCTTAACAGAGATTTATTCTTCGTGAAGAACAACTTTCACATAGAATGCAGCTACGTCGTGAATACGGATCCCCCTGGAAGAGACTGGAGAAGTCCTTTCATAGATTTCGTCGCATACGGAATCTTGCCAGAGGACCCCAAAGAAGCAGTATCTGTCAAAAGACGATCATTACTCTTCTAATTCGATGCATCTTTACAGTGCCTATATCGCCGGACCTACGACGGACTGCTATTAAGATATCTCTCAGACAACGAAGTACAGCAGATTATTCGGGAAGCTCACGACGGCGTATGCGGAGCGCATCAACCCGGTCCTAAGCTTCAGGATCGTATCAGGAGAATGGGCTATTACTGGCCCACTATGATCACAGACGCGATCAACTATGCAAGATAATGCAGTGCCTGTCAGGTTCATGCAGACTTCATACATCAGCCGTCTGAATATCTACATCCCACGGTTGCATCCTGGCCCTTCGAAGCATGGGGTATGGATATCGTTGGTCCTATTCACCCGTCTTCTTCCAGAGGTCACCGGTTCATACTGGTCATCACGGATTACTTCTCCAAATGGGCAGAGGCGATCCCTCTTGCTGAGGTAAAGGCGTCTGACGTAATCAGCTTCATCAAGCATCACGTTATTTATCGCTTTGGGGTTCCCCGAAGGATAATCCATGATAATGGGCCTCAGTTCATCAGCCAAGCGTTTCATCAATTTTGCGATAAAAATCGGATACATAATATTGCCTCTACGGCATATTATCCAACTGCTAATGGTTTGGCGGAAGCTTTCAACAAAACCATTATCAAACTCTTGAAGAAGTTCATCTCTTCAAACAAAAGAGACTGGAACGAGAAGCTGGGCGAATGTCTCTGGGCATACCGCACAACGGTACAGACACCGACAGGTTGTACCCCCTTTTCACTGGTCTACGTGAGCGAAGCAGTTCTTCCCATCGAAATCCAAATCCCGTCGCTCAGGATAGCCGTGACTAATGAGCTGACCCAAGAAAAGAATGACCTGTTAAGGCTTCAGGAGCTCGAAGGATTAGACGAGAAACGCCTCCAAGATCAACAAAGCATCGCGCTCTACTAAGCACGTATTTCCAGAGCTTTCAATCATAAAGTAAAGGAAAGAGTGTTCAAGGTCGACGAGCTAGTTTTAGCCGTAAGAAGACCGATGATTCTCACTCACAGGAGTAAAGGAAAATTTCAGCCCAAGTGGGAAGGCCCTTATGTGATCGAGACAACGTTCTCGAATGGCGCCTACAGGTTAGCCCAGCCTAATGGAGACCTATTAATGGCTCCTATCAATGGTAAATTCCTGAAGAGGTACTATGCTTAACCTCCTCTACCCCAAAGCGGGATATAGCGAGAATCCCAATTCTGACAAAACTACTTCCGCAACGAAGCTAGCAAGGTCATAATTCTATTATGTCCGTACGACCTCTGAATAGGTATGTCCTGCTAGAAGTTTATCGAGAGTTTATCACGTCCATACTACCTCTGATATCACTCTCACCTAAATCTGTCATTTACATTCCGAAATGATGGGTCCACAAAGTCAGAAAAGATTCACTTTATTTCTGAAAGGAGCAGAATTACATTGGAGAGGTTAAAAGCAAGAAAGGGTACATCATTGCGGAGGAGCAGTCAGATCGCGAATGAGCTTCGCCAGCGCAGCTACCCTCTCGCCCCTGGAAAATAAGGCGTCAGCGCGGGCCTGTTCCAGCCGTGCCTCGGGATTGTTCGTGAAGGATAGCTCAGCTCTTGCCCGGAGAGAGCCATCTCGGGCAGCTTCTGCACGCTCCAGGTCCTGTCGCGCGGTGCTCAGTCGACCAGACGCTATGCCTAGACCCGCCACCGACTGAGAAGCCCACTCCTCTGCCAGAGCGAGTTTCTCCTTCAACTTACGAACCCTCGCTGCATTTCCTTCGTGCTCGGATTGGCACTTCGTCTCGAGAGCAAGAGCCTCCTCCACGACAGCTTTTCTTTTATCCATCTTCTGCTTATGTGCCTTGATAGAATTATCTAAGCTCTCCAGCTGTTTGGTAAGCCGCGCAGTCATGGAGTCGTATCTGGCCTGGACTTCGGCTTCAAAACTGCCCCGAGTCAGCTGCAAGTATTCGTTAATGGGTTGCTCCAACCCATTAACCATCGCCTCCAGGGCGTCAGCTACCCAGAAATCGCCGAACTCTCTGACAGCCCCAATCGAAAACTGGGAAGCCTTCTTCAGGCTCTCAAAATCCAGATTCTTCGCCAACACCATTGTTATCAGCGTGTTCAAATTGGCGAGAAGGTGCCGGTATACAGCTCAGTCAACGCGACCAGATCTGGTTGGACGCCAGGAGTGGCCGCGATATCGGCGAGTTCCCCTCCAAAGACGATTGCAGACGAGGTGGCCACAGCCGCCGCCTCAACAGGTGGTGCGACCGAAGAAGGTGCGGCAACGACGGTCGAAGTCGTCGTCATACTCACAAGAGGCGAGGTCACGGGTTCGTCCTCCTCTTGAGATGACGAAACTACTCTGGGCGAGCTGGCCCCCGAAGTCATTTCCTCCTCAAAATCGAACGCCTCCGTATCATCGTCAGGAGCCCGAGCAGAGCCAGAAGGCGTTTCGGCGCTATACTCCCCGTGGGCACCATCCCCTGAGAAGAGGACAAGAAAGTTGACATCAATATGATAGTAATCTTTCTAAGAGGAGACATAAAGATGACCTTTACCCGTAGCCAACGGCATATACGCCGCGTCTGCAGCCGATGTAGCTATATCACACCTTAATGACGCAATACGAACTGTCATACCTGGAGAAGGGGGTGGGCCAACCGACATCGCCAGTAGCTCCACTAAGCCTCCACCGAGACGTATTCGAGGTTCGTCAGCTGGAATCTCGCTGGTCTTACTCACGGACGCAGCAGGAGTTTCCTCCGTTGCTGGTCTAGAGGAAGATTCTCCCATTTGCCTCGGCTACGCGGGCAATTTCATTCCACTACCGGAGGCAGTGGCAGCAACGGCAGCCTCAAGTAGGAGTTCTCCGGCACCGCCAGCCGAAACTGAGGGTCCCTCTCTGAGAGGCCGGGAGTCTCCAATCAAAGAGACATCCCCAACGGGAGAGATAGCAGGTTCCTCTCTAGGAGCCTCGACGCCAGGAATCCGGAGAGGGCGATTGACCGTCTTCTTCTTCCTCTTGCGAGGGGAAGTCTGCTTCGAAACAGAGGCCCTGCGCTTCCTAGAGACCGCCAAAGCCCCCGCAGGCGGAGGCACTTCGCACCTCGGCACCGACACCAGAGGATCATCCAGAGTGACGGGCTCACCCTCGTCAGATGAAACCGAGGGAACTTTGATTCTTCCCCCAGGCTTGGAAGAAGGCACCCTGAAGCTTCCACGCGTGTCAAAATCGCGATGGAGGGTGTTGATCGCCACGTAAAACTGAGCATACGAATGGAGGATCCGCAGCTCCGTGGAGAGGGTGGCGACCAGTACGATGAAGATTGCTCCCGTGCAGCCCATGATGAAGTACCGCCATCCCCTGGCTTCATCAATGAGTCCGCCCCTGGACCTGAAGCTGGTGATGGCATTGCCCACGTGCAGCTGATCGTACCCAAACTGCCTGGCAAACCGACTGGGCAAATAAGGCTCGAAGAAGCAATGATCTTCGCTTCTATACAACAAGTGGGAGGGTCTGATGCAGACCAACCAATTAAAAGCTTCCGGAGAAAGATTGGTCTTTTCTCCCCCTAAATCCTCGAGCCTGATCCCCGACTGATTATGATGTACAGAAGGGACGGTGCAGAGGAGCTTCCAACAATGACCGAGTCTCAGCGCCAGCCGACAGTCCACGACTGTGGTCACATTCCAGAGGGAGCCCTTGTAGTTCAGCAAGAAACTACCCCCCGCGCTGCTACCAGGACCAGGAGAAATCACCTGGGGGTTGTGGAGAATTAACCATCCCATCAAGTACATGTATGGTAACTCTACCCGGGGAAAGCTATCACGTTGAGCTTCATCGACGAGAGTCTGTCAGTCATGGCTCTCAGTCCAGCCTGTATATGGCACACCATGGCAGAAAGCAAGACCAGCCTTGCCCCAAATACCAGATGAACGGTGGGCCACAAGATGTTCCGATGAATGCGGTCCGCGGATGCGGTGCCAGGCACCACTACTCGTCGCAGCCATAGGGAGAGAAAGCCAGCCAGCTTGGCTTCCTCAGACAAAGGCCTGCGACAACGCCTCAGGTAGCTATAGGCCTTAGGGCCTTCATGGTACTTTCCTACCTCGTCAGTAAGGAACTAATCTGGAGCTTTAGCCTCCTCCATAAGATCCTCAACAACCTCGGCACTGAGCACGCCTAAGTAGTTCACGGGCTCATGCTTGTCCCCCGAAACCTTCACCGACTTGACGGCCCTGGCCCGGTGGAAGAAGAGGTAGGACATCCACTTAGTGGTGTGAGCCAAGTCAGAAGGCTCATTATAAAAAGCAGTATACACGAGGTAGTGGCACATCAGCTCCTGGTACACCTCCACAACCCGAGGGTTAGAGTCCTCCAACTCCTGGTTGGTAGGAACATACTCTTCATACGGGGTATCCCCCATCGACAGTCTCGAGATCGCTGCCATTTCGTGGAGGGCCAACCCCAACTCCCCCAGCGGAATGGAGAAGGTCCCGGTGAGCGAAATGTATCGCTCCATCAGCGCCAGAAAGAGGTTAGGGTTGGGAGGCAACCCAACACTCGTCACGCTCACGGCGGCATACAGTCCAATGACTTCCAGCTCTCTCCAAAAATGCTTCAAAGCCCAGTCGACTAGGCAGGACCATCGGAGGTTTGTTGGGGTGATCCACCCATTGCACCGAGGATTCTCCTTGGGGTATACCCCCCCTCGCACCATTAAGTCATTACAAAAAGTCGGTAATTGCACCGGCTAGATCACTGAACTGTCTTCACTCAGGACGCTGCCGGGGCACAGTCCCCTGAACAACGTCACGACGCCAGAAGGGCGGCTGACAAACGACCCCCGGTCGGCTCCTTTCAGATGAAAGATCTTCCTCGACTTCCCGTGAAGATCAGGAGTCAGCGTCCACGATATCCTTCTGCGATGTGTGGCATGGAAGAAAGTCGAGATCGGATAATCTCTCGGCATCGTGGGCAGATACAAGACCATGCTCTCGGCAGGGAAAACCCAAGGTTCTCTCTTGGGCTTCGTCTGGGACTGCTTGTCTATCATGTCCCCAAAGAGGAAGGCCGGCTTGATGTACTGCTCCCCATCTACGTACGTTAGGGGCTCCCCGTTGATCATGCTCAGCAGCATTCGCTCGCCCTGAGCCGATATCAAGATCCCCCTTCCTTCGGGATACTGGGGTTCGGAGATAGAAAATGTCACAGGCGACAGATCCTCCAAATAGTTCGAGTGCAGCATCCCAGCAGCGGATCCTATCACCTCTGCCAGTGGAGACTCATGTAAGTCGACTGCAAAAATGGCAAGGAAAATACGTGATTATGAACCTTGCAACATAAAGACCAAGAAACGATAGTCTGTGCTTTATGCCAAGACTGTACAAAAGTTGGTCAATTTACGCCAAAGCCACATCCTGAAGCGTAATTGGTGGTATACTGTCCGAGCTTTATGCCAGACTGCCAAAATTCTCGTTATTACACCGGAGGTCCCATCCGAAACATAAAACTAAAATTTTATAGTATACACCAAGTTTTCAGCAGCCAGAGCTTTTACGCTCATAACTGCGAAGATATAGAGTTTTTACGCTGACACATTAGAAATGTGGGCGTAAAAGATGAAAACGTCTCCGTGCGTCATCTTCCTCGAAGAGGCTATCAGCACAGAAGATGACCTAGCGCGGTCACGTTCAACGTGTGCGAAGGATTTTTCGTCGTTCTTTGTCATTCCCAAATGGCTATACCTCTAACGCCGGGTGCGCTACTCGTCGGTAGAATGCTTCGCTCAGAAGGAAGTTCGCCTCGTCCCACCGAAGACTCCCTCTTCGGGGCAGGAGAACGAGAAGAAGAGCTTATGCTCTTTCCCTTGGTAGAGAGGGTTTGCTTCGACGCCATTTTTGGAAACTTGGAGTGCTCGAAGAAAGAACGAGGGGAAAAACTTAAAACAATCAAAGCTCTCTCTCGCAGAAGACGGATAAAAAGTTTTTCTCTCCAAAGCTTGGGATATATATAGAGTTCGGGTCGACTCCTCAAATCCTCAGGCGGCTCCTCGAAACCCCAACCGAATCTCACGGTTAATATTTGGTTATGATTGGGTACCACGTCTGCCCACTACTCTCGAAAAGCGGACAGTCAGCAAACCCAAAGAGTTTTTCGCGCAATAGCAAGTCAGCGGTTCCTACGCTAAGGAGCTTTCTACGCTCGACAGCAACAGATCTACGGTTTTTATGCTCGCAGGCTGCAAGTCTATGGTTTTATGCCCGGATGCCTTTGTGCTCGGTAGCTTTTATGCTCGAGAGGCCACAAACCTACGACTTTACGCTCAGCAGATACCTAAATCGATGATCTCACGCTCGGTAGCGCTTAGTTTACGCTCAGAGGCGACGGATCCACAACTTCACGCTCGAAAATTTTTCTTTCTAGAAGCAAATAATCTACAGTTCTACGCTAAGGAGCTTTCTACGCTCGACGGCTACAGATCTATAACTTTACGTTCGACAGCTACAAGTCAGGTTTTTCGCCCGGATGCCTTTGTGCTCGATAGCTTTTATGCTCGAGAGGCCACAAACCTACGACTTCACGCACAGGAACTACAAGTCTATGATCCCACGCTCGACGGTGTTTTATGCTCAGAAGCAGCCAACTGATAATTTCGTGCTCCACGACTTCCCGCACATCTGAAAGATATGCAGGCCAGGGTACGCGTACGTCTGAACGATCCTCAAGGCGGTCGATTACAGGAGTTCACAACAGAAGATATTCCATCTTGGCCTCAACATATCCCAAGTACCCGAAGCATACAGAGTTCAAACATTGAGAAATTACTCTTCTCGGGTCAAATAGAGGTTCATCCAGACTCCAGTCTGAATATCTCGTCTATCAAGGTGGCAAATTCAGTTTGACAGCCATTCCTCGACCCTGTTCCAAGGGATTTTCGAGAAGTCACTCTTGAAGACGAAGTCTGAACAAAGAACAAAAAATTCTGTTTATCAGAAGTTCAGAGCTCTATGCGGTTCCTCAGTCCTAGCAACGGGACAGTTCTAAGTGCTCAACAGCGTTCTTTGGACTATTTGCTATGCACAAATGTCACGACCCGCACCCAAAATTTGGGCATGAGTCGTGGGTACGTCCAGCCTACGCCGCAGCATCGGTAGTAGAACGCTGTCTAGGTCTCAACATATAATATATCCTGTCAATAGTCTCAACTCCGCACGGAGGACAATGATAAATAATCCACAGTTCTATGATATACTCAATCACAAGCTATGAGAAATAATGGCATGAAGAGAATGGAAAAGAGTTCTAATATAAACCAATCACAATAAGTCCAACTCAAATCTTGGGTCTAGATGACCTCACAAAATCACAGAATAATAAATACAACTCAGTCTCAGTCTAGAACAATAAATACAGAAAAATAATCTAAGAATTTGCAGGTAAGGTCTCCTCTAGGATAGGCAACTCCTCTGGGGTTTCTGAAGTGAAATCTCCCTCTAATCCTGGGCCGTAATGAGTGGGGCAAAGATCCTCCAGGTCCTCTGAAAAATGTTATCCAGTCAGGATTGGAGCGAAGCATAAGCACTAACAGCAGTTTCATTAAATTGACAAAGACTATAAACAGTGTAAGAAATACAAGATGGAAATAAATGCTGGAAATATAAAGTACTGGAGAAAATGGAAATAGGCAATAGAGCATCTAGCAATGAACAATAGACAGTGAATGCTAGAACAAGTGGATCTGAATAAATAGACATCTAGCTAAGTGTTTGAATTATCAGTTTATTATGTGATCGGCTTGGGACTTGATCAGGCTGGTTATATATGATTAGCTATGGTTCTTGTAGGTCAGGCTAACCATATGGTTAGCTATGATGCATGTAGTGGTCAGGCTAATCATATATAATAGCTATGATGCATGTAAATGGTCAGGCCGCACCCGACGTGAGAAGTGGGGTGAGCTATGATGCATGTAAAGGTTTGGATATGATCACATAATCTACTAATAGTTCCCCATCCCCCAGCTAGCACGATGGATTCCAATCATGACTCCTCATGATGGGGATCTAGGGTGCTAACCCGTGTATCCATGGTGTCGGAATCAAGTATGTAATACAACTGCATTATAGAAATAATCAACAATGAAAACTGTCAGAGAATGTACTCGCCTGTGGTCCTGAGGAAAGTGTGAGGATCGAAGTCCAGAGTGGGATCACAATGACCTATTTGTGGAGTATAAATGTCAGATACTGAATTAAGGAAATAACATGCTTAACTAATTAAGAAATGAGGCTTCTAGGTCATGGCTCAGGCTATGCTAGGTTTACTAGTCCATACTAGTCTCACACTAGTTAATACTAGTTGACACTACATCTATATCTTATTATGTAATAGTTAAGTCTATCATCTAATATTATCTTAGTTTTAGTACTTTGATACCTATACTCAACTCAGTATCTTGAGACTAAGTTAGGTATTCTAGTACCACTCCTCAAGTTTGGATACTACTAATCCTACTGATACTAGACACACTGACATAACTCTTTGGGACTGATACATAACTCCTAAAATCACTCACTGAATACAAACCACTACACACACACACAGACTGAACTAACACAGGTAAACTGCACACTGCTCTCTCTCTTCTCACAGAATTCACTCACTCACACAGGGTTTTGCACAGCTGCACACACTAGAATTTCATCTATCCTTACTACACAGGAACTCCCCTACACACAGGTATCTATTGCACTGAAACTCACACAGGTAGACATATAGCCACACACTGAATTTACACTCACTCACAGACACAAACTGGAATCAGGAACTCATACCCATAGTTCTGAAATGACAAACCTATACACACCCTAATACTAGGACTCAGGAATACACAGGTTCTATATCTCTCTCACTCACTAAATTTAGGCTGCTACTGGGACATTCTGAGACACTGACACAGCTAACACTGACTAATCACTCAAATAGATACAATGGCACACCTAGTTCACAGACATTTAACCCCCATTCATTGATACCACAAGTATTTAGCTAGGTTCACACAGCAATTTAAATACCTATATGCATAGATCTCTGACACATGGACACAGTATACTGCTACTGAAGAATTCAAACCGACACAGGCACTTATCCTCCCTGCACTTAATATCCTACTGTCATCCTCAGCCCCTCAAAGTCCTAATGTACACCACATAGAAGTACTGATATACTGCCATTGAAACCCAGGTTCACACATAATGGTTGACACACAGTCACACACACATAACTCTCCCCAAATTGAATGTGCACAATGAAACCCAAAATACACAGCTACTCACCTACTGATACACACTCTTAGGCACTGCACAGTTCACTGATATACACTGCACTTCTAGGTACCATCTACACACAGTCCACAGTTCAAGTACTGAACATAATACCTTACACACATACTGAGAAATGCCCACATACCTAGGACCTGGGAAATTCACTCACTCTCACACAGGTTACACACACTATAATATTCTCCCAAGCATATACTGATTTACATTGGCTCCCACCTAATATCTGAACACATAGGGACACAGGTATCTAGCACCTAGGTAATACCCTCACACACACATATATTCACTCACTGGTACACAGAATTCATATAGAATACTCACTGATCTTAATCCTATACACACACACACAACACACTGATACATAAACACACAGTTAACACAGTTCACCTACACACAGGTAAACATTTACACAAAGGTTCACTCAGTGCACAGGTAATTTCTAACTGACTAAGACATAGGTTTCTCACTACACAGTTATATACACATACACTCACACAGGTTTTGGCACACTGACATATAGGAACTCACTGCACCATCATATATCCTAGATTCTGGAACACCCAGCTAGTTGACTTGTTCAGTGATACACAGTTCCCCCCCCCCACAGTGAATCTGATACTGATATTGAGACACACACAAACACATGTACATGAATTTCTCCCAAACACACAGCCACACACTCTCTGATACCCGACTGTGCACAGTTTACTCCAAAGCCCAACTGTACACAGGAATCCCTACAGTGCACCTCTTCCCCAAACACACAAACCTATATATATATGTATATGTATAAATATATACATATATATCATGCATCAAAATGTGCAATATTAGAATAGTTTAGATAGGTAAGTTCCTACTAGACATTTCATCGAACACAAGAAGTACAGAAAATACCCATATACCTACTGTACAGTGAATGCTCCCAAATGAACCCTAAAATCGAGATCCAACCCTTCTCGTTGGAGGATGAAATCAGTCTAATGCAAACAACTGGGGTTAGGGCTCACAAAATTGGGGAAATCCAACGTTGGGGCACCTAAACCCTAGAATTACCTAGGTCTCCATGTAGGACCTACGAAATCGAGATCCATACAACAAGGTAGGTTCCCTAATGGCCAATAACAAGAAAAACAGAATAAAAATTGAATAAAATAGGGTTTTACCTAGGGAGATGGTTTCTTTAATGGAGGTTCTCCTTCTCCAAGTATTCTTGACCCAAGCTCCTTGTTCTCCTTGCTTGAAAGAGAAAAATAGAATCTCTAGGGTTTGCTTATGAGTTTTTGGGGTGGGGAAAATGGCTCTTCTAATGGAGGCTAGGGTTTTCTTCCTTCATGAAGGAAGAGGTGGCTCCCTTTTATATTAAAACTAGTTTAGGGTTTCCAGTGCATAGTTTAGGTTAAACCCCCTATGTTAGGTCATGTAGAACCTAATTAACTAGGGTTTAGTCAATTTAGGGTTTGAGGTCCAACCTAAAATTTGAATTCTAGGGTTTCTCTAGAATTGGTCTTCAACTAGGGTTAGCCATACTGGCTTCTAGGGTTTGACCTAACCCAACACAACCAACATCAAATAAATAGTTTTAAAAACTCAGCAGATTAATTAAACACATAATTATTCAAAATAGTGAAATTACCCAAATGCCCTTATCTGGAAAAGTGGTAGTGACAATAAAAGACAGGACCTAGCACTCTTTCTAAACAGAGTCGGTGTAAAGAATCAGACGTGTCGAAGCTACACATATTCCGACTTCATAGCAACGTATGGCAAGAAGATCATATGAAGAAGCAAGACGATCTTTATTTTAAGATTAAAGTCATGATTACATATGAGGAAAATCCAATCTACAAGGATTTTCTTTTCATTTTTCATGATTACATATGAGGGAAACTCCGTCCACAAAGGGTTTCCCCATCATCGTCTGAAGATCGCCCAGAAGCTGTTCTGACAGGTTCTCACATGGGTGGAGATCTTCCTCTTCTTCAAAGACAGTTCATCGACTACCACAGTCATGAACAAGAAGATCCTTCATACGCCATGGTCGATCCAGTTGAGGCTCCTTTAACCCAACTCGATCGAGGACAAAAGATTACAGTTTGTCTAATCTCGTCTGCGGGGGTCTCAAGAGAAGAGATACAGCTTTCCGGCCGTATGGTGAAATACGATTCTTCGTCTCTCCCGAATAACCACCATACAAAGTTGCTGATTATCCCGAGCAAGGGAGGCTAAGACATCCTTCCATGATCCATCGTTGCAGTGGACACTTGCTCGAAGACGCCGTCTTTTTTGGCTCCTTACACGCTGGAAGAACATGATCTCCTTCTTCCTCAAATCGACCCGGCGAACTTCGGCGATCATCTCTGCGTGGTGATGAAAGTGTGGGGAGAATAGGCTAACTCCCCCAGCCTTTTTATAGGCGAAAGAGGTCACACCGGTCCCCAATAAATCCGCCATAAAGTCGGCATCGACCATTTCAACGCTCCATTCAGAAATGTTTTGAGTCACGAGGAGCGGTTCATGCTTCATTCAAAGCATTCCAAATTCTAAGGAATCTGAAAGCTTTGAAGGAGGTCTTGTAGAAGCATAAAAAATACGCGGGATGACTACACGCGGCATATTGGTGCAAAGCAGCGTAAGCAGAGGCCTTCAGAGCCATCAAGCATGCAACAGAGCCTTTTTCGCTAAAACGCAGCATGAAACATAAAAGCTCAAAGGACCATCCGCGTAAGGCAGTACGCCTAAAGCCTCTTCAGCATAGACAGGGTGCTTCATCGCCTCCTGGGCGTAAAACTCATCCCCTCTTCATACGCAGCATTGAGGTGTACAAGAGACGCTTCGTATTCTCCGAAGTGAACCTGTCAGATCCTACGATGAACCTGTCAGAGCCTGCAATGAACCTGACATCTGGACTTCTGACAAAAGGATACGGCTCGACTACCCAAGCGACGGCTATAATGATGGCACAACACTGCGACCAGGCTGTCAAAAACTGCCATCCCCTTCGGGTAAACTTCTTTTACAAGCACGGAGGGATATGCTGCCTTATTTTACACTGGCAAAACGTGAGCTGTTTACGTCCTACAGTAGACAAACTGCATGCCACGCCAAAAGCTGCACTCCGTACAGGGTTCGAGGCACGTCTCTTCGGCTAATGCACAGAGCGGTGATAGTTTCTCAAGGCACGTCTCTGCGACTGATGCGCAGAAAGGGTTGCAGACCGTCAAGGAACATGCCTCCACATTTAATGCACAGGATGGTGGCAAATCTCGATATTTAATGCAAAAGATTTGATTATATCTTCAAAAGCCGTAATTTCGGCTAAGACATCCACATCAGCACTGTTGCACGGTACAGCGGCTTCTACGCCCATCCAGCGTTTGTGCTCATTAGGCTTCTACTCCTGTTCGGCCTCTGTGCCCCTTTGGCTCCTACGCCTGTTCGGCCCCTGTGCCCCTTCGGCTTCTACGCCTGTTCGGCCCCTGTGCCCCTTTGGCTCCTACGCCTGCTCGGTCTCTACGACCACTCGGCTTCCACGCCTGCTCGGTCTCTACGACCACTCGGCTTCCACGCCTGCTCGGTCTCTGTGCCCCTTCGACTTCTACGCCTGTTCGGCCTCTACGACCACTCAGCTTCTAGGCTTGTTCGGCTTCTATGTCGGTTTGATAACTATTTGGCTTCTATGCCATGGTGATAGACATTTGGCTTCTATGCCAACCTCTTCTACACAATGGATACCTACCTACGTAGATTTTATGCCGTGATCTTCGTAGCAATTGTACGCGTTGTGTCCCCTTAGTTGGACCCGTGTCACACGCTCATTCAAAAGATCATCTATACGTAGGCATTGGTTACTTTAACCGTTGTGTAAAAGGGTGCTGTACTTTCCACTCCTCGGTTGTTACATCGACGGAGTGGTCACTGTCACTAAAACTCTATAAATAGAGACCTCTATCAATGAGGAACAAGGTCAAAAAACTTCAAACTTAAAGATCGAACCAGGTCGACAAAAATTAGGAGATCGAACCAGAGGTCGAAAAATTTGTCAAGAATACCAATATCAGATCAAGGGTCAACGAATTGAAAGATCGAACCAGAGAGAGAGAGAGAGAGAGAGAGAGAGAGAGCACCCGTAGCTCAGGCAAAGGGTAGAGATCGACGACTTTGGCATTGTGCATCCACCCTCTTCTGCAACCTTCGAAGCTGCTTCCTGTCTTCTACGGCACTTCTTCAACATCGTGTGGTCCAAGGGCAAAAGTGATCGACTGCAGATCAGACACCTATAGCAATATCTACCCAGATTAAATAAATTGTACTCCCATATCCTCGTATAGGATCAAATTATACAAGTTTGTTTGTAAACCAAAGAAGGCGGGTTCTGTGTAAACCCCCTATTGAATACATCTTCATTCTTTCATTTAATACCGCAAACATCCCACAGTATACGGGCCAGGTATGGAGACGAGGTTTGCTCTTGACAAGGAGCTAGAGATCCTTCCATCAGAGTACCCCTGATCAGATTGGTAGGCCTCCCGCCTATGAGTGGAGCTCCTTACCTAGTTAGTCGTTGTTCCAGTCACTCTTATTATCAGTACTTTATTTCAGACTATCAGTACTTATCTCCAATATTTGTAGTGGGTTTGTTCCCACCAGACATATTTTAGTTGTACTATGTCATTCGACTATGTCCTTATATTCCAGTCTTTCATTTCACCATTTTACTTGTTTTTTTGGATGAGATTAGACACTGCCTGTTGTTGATATTAGACTTGTTAGATTTAGGACAGTGTAGTACGCTTCGCCAGGATCCATTAAATTGGGATATCCTCGGAGACGTGTCAGCTGGCCAATGCCACGTGGCCTGGTTCCATATATTTTAGGATTGGGGCATTACATGGTTTTAATGGTGGCCCATGCAGATCTGAAACACCAAATATTTATCGCTTGTGGTATGGTAACGTGTCCAGCGAGCCTACAATAGGATAGAAATTACTAGGTCTCATCCACTTGATTACGCCTTTGAAACTCTTCCGAATTTTAATATATCTGCATTATGTTTGATTTATTCTGTACTCTCTCTAATGAAGTTCTATCACTTACAGTGAGATAAATCTTCACAGTAGACATGAGATACTTTGTGCCATAGTGCCACCTACAGCACCGAGGGAGGATACGACTCAGGGACCACCTATAGAGCAGCCTCAGCCAGAGGCACAGGTGATCCCTCAGGCCCCGATGATGCACTGGCATCAAGTCTCTCCCGACGAAGGGACGCAGCAGCCAGAGGGCCAGACATCACAGACGATCCCGAGGCAGTACTTCGAGGGACAGACCTCGAGGGCGACACCGATGCCGCAGTACGAGAGGCCAGCACCCGAGGAGACACCAAGGAGACAGCCGGAGGTACCTCTTCCACCACCTCCACCGTTTCCTCCTCAGATGCCACCAGCGGAAGGACAGCCCCAGATGATGCAGTTCTTCCAGATGATGATGCAGGCCCAATGACAGCAGATGGAGACGCTGAGACAAGGCCTGATGGTAGTACTGGAGAGGGCACCTGCCCAAGCAGCAGCACCAGCACCTGCACCTGTCCAGCAAGCGGGCACGGTACGAGGCTTCAGACAGATGGACCCGGGAACCTTCTCGGGCAAGGAGACGGCAGAGGAGATCTCAGATTGGGTCTCCAATACTGAGATGCTATTAGAGGGTTCGCAGCTGCACCTCGACCTCTGGATGACCGCGGTGAGGGCTCAACTCACAGGCAACGCCCATCACTGGTGGGACTCTATGGAGCACAGCATCGGCAGACAACAAACTTGGGAGGTATTTCTGGAACACTTTAACGCAAAGTATTTCCCAGCTACGGTGAGGAACGCCCTGTACTCTCAGTTCCTGCACCTGGAACAGGGGAACCTGACTGTGGACGCCGACGACGAAGAGTTCAGCAGACTCAGCCGATTTGGAGCAGCCCTGATCCCCAACGACCTGGAGAAGGCCAGAAGTTTCCACCATGGCCTCTCTCACGAGCTACAGAGGTACACCACTACCCAGGCGAGGATCTCTTATGAAGAGGTCCTATCAGAGGCGAGGATCCAGGAGGCTATAGGAGGAGTGAGACATTCCAGCGCGAACATACCAGCCAGGACCCACCAAGGAGCAGAAGGACCGATCCGCCGTCCAGGAGTGCAGGTGCAGCAGAGGACAGCGCCGTACCAGCAGAAGGAGCTTCTGACCTGTCACTTCTATGGCAAGAGGGGACACGTCATCAGAGACTGCCGAAAGAAGCTCGGGCTCTGCATGGTCGGTGGAGCCAGCCAGCACCTTGCTAGAGACTGCCCCCAGCGCAGAGATGGAGCACCCCAGACTGGACAGAGACCACCAGCAGCACCACTGAGGATACTACCCCCAGCAGGAGGCCAGCGTCCACCAGCTACTGGAGGACAGCAGAGAGGACCACCCTTGGTCCCACAGGAGGCACACTTCAACCAGGCCCGGCAGCAGGCAGGAGGGCAGAGGCGCGGGCAAGCCTTTGCTTTAGCATCTATCGAGGAGGAACCAGAGGGAGAGGCTATCGTAGGTACAATCTTAGTTGCATCATTACCTACATCTGTACTGTTTGATTCTGGAGCTACACTGTCATTTATATCTAGTAGCTTCATAGCAATGCATAGAGTAGCAACCTCCCCCTTACCTAAGAGTTGGAAGATACTTACCGGAGGAGGCATCGTACCAGTTACTAGCACTATTAGAACGTGCTCAGTAGTAGTTTATGGTAGAGAGATGAGAGCGAGATTGTTGGTACTCCCAATGCCAGCTTTCGACGTAGTTCTGGACATGGACTGGTTAAGCCAGTACAATGTCGTACTAGATTGCCGGAAGGGTAGCGTTACTTTTAGACTGCCAGGACACCCGGAGTTCGAATTCATGCGAGGCACCATCAAGCGAGGAGTAGGACACGCAGATGGAGCTTACATGGAGATGGAGACGGTACCCCCAGAAATTGTTGCAGAGTTCGAGGATGTTTTCCCAGAGGATTTGCCAGTTCTACCGCCTGATAGAGAGGTGGAGTTCACCATTGAGCTAGTACCTGGAGCAGCACCGGTATCATCAAATATGTACCGGTTGGCGAAGAAGGAGCTTGACGAACTGAAGCTTCAACTAGAGGAGTTGCAGATCAAGGGATTCGTTCGTCCTAGTGCATCACCCTGGGGAGCACCAGTGCTGTTTGTACCCAAGAAGGACGAGATGTTCTGGATGTGCAATGATTATAGAGCCCTTAATGCTCTGACTATCAAGAATAAGTACCCTCTACCGCGAATCGATGATCTGTTCGACAAGCTGACAGGAGCAGTGGTGTTCACGAAGATCGACTTGAGATCGGGCTACCATCAGGTGAAGGTGCGAAGGGAGGACATTCCAAAGACAACATTTAGGACTCGCTATGGTCACTACGAGTTCTTAGTGATGCCTTTCGGATTGACAAATGCGCCTGCTGTGTTTATGAACCTGATGAACCGAGTCTTCCATGAGTACCTGGACCAGTTCGTGGTAGTCTTCATCGACGACATATTGGTGTATTCGAAGAGCCACGAGGAGCACGGAGAACACTTGAGGCTAGTGCTAGAGACGCTGAGACGAGAGAGGCTTTATGCCAAGCTGAGCAAGTGTGAGTTTCTTCTAAATCATGTTGCATTTCTTGGACACGTTATCTCAGGAGATGGCATTTCAGTAGATCTCGCGAAGATCTCATCAGTAGAGACGTGGCCGACCCCTACCAACGTCTCGGAGGTGAGGAGTTTCCTAGGACTTGTCGGATATTACCGGAGGTTCGTAGAGAACTTCGCAAGGATCGCAGAGCCGATGACCCGCTTGACCGCAAGGATCAGGAGTTCACCTAGACAGAGGAGTGTCAGACGGCATTCGATGAGCTGAAGAAGCGCCTGACTACAACACCCATCTTTACCATACCTTCTGGACCCGGAGGATTCGTGATCTATAGCGATACGTCCGGGAAAGGATTAGGATGCGTTTTGATGTAGCACGGGAAGGTTGTGGCCTATGCCTCTAGGAAGTTTAGGACCCTTGAGAAGAACTATCCTACCCACGACTTGGAGCTTGCCGTAGTGATCTTTGCTTTGAAGCTTTGGAGGCACTACCTGTCCGGAGAGCGCGTGGAGATATTCACCGATCATAAGAGCCTGAAATACGTCTACACCCAGAAGGACCTGAACCAGAGGCAGAGACGATGGCTCGAAGTGATGGCGGACTTCGAGATTGAGCTGCAGAACCATCCGGAAAAGGCTAATGTGGTAGCCGATGCTTTAAGCAGGAAGCCCATAGCATTTTTCCTGACTACCCAACAACATCTGTTGAGAGATCTAGAACAGTTGGGTATCGAAGTCATTATGCCCGGAGTAGACGGCCAGATATCGAGTTTCCAGGTACAATCGACATTAGTGGAGAGAATCAAGACTGCTTTGCCAACGGACGCCAGATTTCAGAGGCTTCGACAGAGGACAGAAGCTGGAATACAGACGGGACTGCGTATACATGAGGACGGAACTTTGAGATGCAGAGAACGTCTCTATGTTCCGAATGGAGAGCTACGCCAGGAGCTGATGACGGAGGCGCACAGTTCGACCTATTCTATTCATCCAGGAGGCACAAAGATGTACCGAGACCTGAGGTAGTACTACTGGTGGCACGGGATGAAGAGAGAGATAGCCCGCTTCATGGCTAAGTGTCTGGTGTGTCAGCAAGTCAAGGCTGAGCATCAGAGGTCTGTCGGATTACTTCAACCGCTTCCTATACCGGAGTGGAAATGGGAGCACATCACCATGGACTTCGTCACGGATTTCCTGAGGAGTCCTAGTTGTCGCAATGCGGTATGGATAATCATAGATAGACTTACCAAGTCTGCCCACTTTTTACCCTTCAGGGTTGGGCAATCTACGGAAGTCTTGGCAGACATGTACATGAGGGAGATTGTACGATTGCAAGGAGTGCCGGTCAGTATCGTGTCTGACAGGGGTACGAGGTTTACATCATACTTTTATAGGAGTATGCAAGAGAGTCTTGGTACCCGCCTTAAGTTCAGTACTTCGTACCACCCGCAGACAGATGGACAATTCGAGCGCACCATTCAGACGCTGGAGGACATGTTGAGGGCATGCATGCTCGACTTCAGCGGTTCATGGGAGGACCACTTGCACTTGGTCAAATTTTCCTACAACAATAGCTATCAGGCGAGCATTCAGATGGCTTCCTATGAGGCATTGTATGGTAGGAAGTGTCGATCCCCAGTATATTGGAGCGATGTAGGCGAGAGGCAGATTCTAGGGCCAGAGCTGATCATCCATACAGTGAAGAAGGTGAAGAAGATCCAGGGGCATCTGCGAGCAGCACAGGACAGGCAGAAGCATTGGGCTAATGTGCATCGACAACCCTTAGAGTTCCAGGTGGGAGAAGATGTGTTCCTGAAGATTTTACCTACCAGAGGAACCATCAGATTTGGAGGCAGAGGGAAGCTGAGTCTGAGGTACAACGGACCCTTTGATGTGCTAGAGCGCGTCGGAGAAGTTGCTTACAGATTGGCCTTGCCGCAGACACTGGAAGGAGTTCACGACGTCTTCCATGTATCTCAGCTGAGGAGGTACATACCAGATCCGAGTCATATGCTTGACCACTCGAAGATCACCGTTGGTCCAAGCTTGTCATACCAGGAGGAGCCGGTAGAGATCCTAGACCGAAGCGAGAAGGTACAGCGAGGCCAGACTATTCCTCTAGTTCATGTCGCATGGAGGCATCATGCACCAGGTGAATCAACCTGGGAACGAGAGGACAATATTCAGCAACACTTTCCCCATCTCTTCGAAGGCCTAGGTATGTGATAGTATGTATTTCATTCAATAGTTTTGATGTATGTCTGTTTTAATTTCGAGGACGAAATGCTCTAAGGAGGGTATGTTGTAAACCCCCTCGACCAAAAATTAGGGTTAATTAATTAAATTAGCCTAATTAGGGTTAAATAGGTATAATTAAGATTATTATATAGTGTTATAATACTTGTACAATAATTTGTTATTTTAGGATACTACACTAGCTGTTGCCCTAAAACGAATTCTACATACTTGGCCTAGACAAGCTAACCCATCATATTGAACCTAGAACAAATCCCGGATACGAATTTTCGTTCCTGATTTTAGTCGCACAAAAGTCGTTACAAACGTCCGTACGCAAATTAATTAAATTGCGTAATTACGTTCATTGTCCGTTCTAATCGAAATTGAGACCCCACCTCGATCCGTCTTGACCAACCCAGATCATGATATTATTGTACACTGAGCCTACCACACTAAGGACCCTTGTCCAACCCAATTTAGACCCCCGGTTCTCGTTAAATTAAATTATAAACACTGGTGCATTAATTATGAATTAATTAACGTGGTGACCTAACCTCAATTAAATTAGACCCAACTCTAACCCAAACCCACATCTATACCCACAAGCCTCATACAAAATACCATACACCATCCTAGCCCAATGAAGAACACCAAACATGGTGTTTGTTTACATCAAATCCCCAAATTCAGAAATTGTACAAATACCAAATTGTTCAGGGGCCTATTTGCAAAATTGCAATGAGGTGTTCCCCCCTCATTGGCCCAAACCTCATGGAGAAAAGAATGTCATGCCCTAACCGTATCCATTTATTTTTCCTCCCATTCCTAGTGTACTTGCACCCCTTTATGAAGGGCACATCATGGCCCTTCATTCAAAATGCTACATTCCTAGCCCTCCCCTCATCTTGATGGACATCCCCAACTCCCCAAAAACTAGGTCCAGCCGGCCCTAATCCCAAGCCAGCCCCCCCCACTCTCTCACCTACATAAACAACCTAGTACCTCTTTAATAAGGGCACACAAACCAAGAAACCAAAGAGAAAACAACCTAACCCTCTAAACCTCAGCCTAGCCCGACCCCAACCAATCACCCCCCACCGCCTCCTCCCGGCCAGCCACCGTGTCCGGCGGCCCCCCAACCAACTCAGACCCCTTCGCCGGACCCTCCCCCACCTGCCACCACCGCCACCCGCCGCCTAGCCTCCGGAGCAACTCCCTCCAGCAGCCATCCCCAACCCGAGCTCCCCACTTCCCAGAACCAACCCGACCACCCGACCTCCCCGTACTCCGCCACCACTGCACCTCCGGCCGCCCAACTCAGCCAAACTCCCCCCCGGCCAACCACCTTCCTCCCCGCCAAGCCTCACCGCCGGTTGACGCCACAGCCACCCGCAATCGCCCCCGCAGCGCCAAGGGCCACAGACCCGCTGCTGCTGTGCCGACCGCCCCGAGCTTCGCCGGAGCTCCGTCCGGCCACCCCAGCCATCGACGGCCGGCCACCGGGACCCCCTCGACTCGAGCATCGCTGAGGTACGGTATTTCATGTATAAATACGAGTATTTAAATACGTATTTAAGGTTGTTTTAGATATGTATAATGACATGTATTAAATCTAGTATTTTATATGTATTCTAATGTATATTTTATTTTCTGTATTTTGTAGTATTTATGTATATGTATATATACTGCATTTCATATATTCTAAGTATAATTTATAAATGATAAAAATATATAAGTAAGTATTTACAAATATAATGTATATATATACATAATATACATATATACTAGAAGCTTAAATACTTTATATATATTTAATTAAATACCTAAAGTATATGTTTAATAAATCTATTCAGAAATATGTTTCATACATGAGTACATTTTCTAATTATTATTATGTATGTATAAAAATACATAGTATATATTTACTAATGTTTAAATACTTAATAATTGTTTTTATACCTAATAAATTATATGTACATATGTAAAATGTATATTTATGTACATTGAAATATTGGAGAGTTAATATACATGATATATGTACTATGTATTATTCTATATTATATGCTATAGGTGTAATTATTTTATTTTGTAGATATAAGTATATATATATATTTATGTATATGTATAATAATTTATGTACTTAATGTATTTATAAAAGGTATATTGGTATGTATATATTTAAATATAAATAAATGAATGTGTATTTTTACTTATGTACATAATTTCTATCTAAATATATGTATATGTTTAAATATATGAATTTATGATATTACCAAATATGTATACATATTTACTGTGTGTATTATTAGTATATACTAATTAATACATAAGTACTATTTTTATATTATTAAACAAATACATTATTTTAATAAAATTAAATATGATTTAGTGTATATATATATACTTGTATTAGCCATATATATATATAGTCCAGACCCTGTGTCAGTTGTAGATACAAGCAGTGAGTCTTAGTCGTGCTATTGTAGCGACTAATATATTCATTACTATATCATATATAGGACTACTGGACAGTACTGCCGAGGCATCAGGAGCAGGACTTTGGATTTTGCAGCTACCCGGGACAGGCAAGTATACCTTGCTGATTTACTGCTTAAAATTAAATGATAAATGTTGCAAATATGCATAAAACTGTGCGCGTCCGAGATTGACTCGGGTGCAGTCGACAATGCGTCGATGAGTAGTGTACTTGACCTAGCTGCTAGCTGACTCACCCACTACTGCAAGGATATTCTGATATCTTTCTAGACCATGACACTATACACGTATCGCGATGGTACATTTATATTGGGATGCGGGTCCGCGTACCCGATTCGCTATCGGTACGTACGACATGCATCACGGACTAGTATGTATTCTAGAGTAATATAGTTAATTGAGACTTGACATCTAGATACGGTACACTCAAGTTGTGCATTTGACTTGCGTATCTACATTGGCCAGGAAGGACAACTGATAAACGTATGGGATACACCCATCGGACTCCATGGTATCCAGAGGAACCACAGACCCGGTGACTCCCTATATTCAGAAATCGCACTTTTCGGAGTGTTACGGACGTATATACATTGCAGATACCACGTCCCTTAGAGTGTGGACGTTTTATATATACAGATACCTCATTCTTCGGAATGATGGACGTTGCAGATACCATACTCTAGAGGACGTTAGACGGTATGCCTACACCTACCTATATGTTCCGAGGTTGTCCTTACATTGCATTCACTTAGATGGTTAGCACACCCCTCTTTACTTTTATTCAGTACTATATCTGGCATGTATATTGTATCTTGTTACGTCCCTCTGAGGACCTGGTTATCTCCCAGATCTGGACGAGGCCTATTATCCCACAGTATACAGGCCAGGTGTGGAGACGAGGTTTGCTCTTGACGAGGAGCTAGAGGTCCTTCCATTAGAGTACCCCTGATCAGATTGGTAGGCCTTCCGCCTATGACTGGAGCTCCTTACCTAGTTAGCCTTTGTTCCAGTCACTCTTATTATCAGTACTTTATTTCAAACTATTAGTACTTATCTCTAATATTTGTAGTGGGTTTGTTCCCACCAGACATATTTCAGTTGTACTATGTCATTCGACTATGTCCTTATATTCTAGTCTTTCATTTCAGCATTTTACTTGTTGTTTGTGGATGAGATTAGACACTGCCTGTTGTTGATATTAGACTTGTTAGATTTAGGACAGCGTAGCATGCTTCGCCAGGATCCATTAAATTGGGATATCCTCGGAGACGTGTCAGCTGGCCAATGCCACGTGGCCTGGTTCCATATATTTTGGGACTGGGGTGTGATACTATACATACTCTACTAACTCCTACGAGCCAATTACCAGTGAGTATATTCAACCTCTCTAGCAATGCCTCAAACTCCAATCCAATAAGTGTCAGAAATCGTACAGATATAAATGAATAAGATACACTAGAATCAAATAATGCTATAGTAGTAAAAGATGCGACAGAGATGTTACCTTCCACCACGTCGCATGATGCCAAAGCCTCCTCCAGAGATAAATTGAAAGGTTGTCCTTGGCCCTAATGTGCTCCTTGTTGTTGCCTCCCTTAGACATGTTGTTGTTGTGGCCTCTGTTGGACCTGCAATTAATTTTACTACTGTTGGTACATCTGAGCTTATGTCGGTAGCGGATACTGAGCTAATGGCCTCACTACTGTTGCTGGCCCTCTCCGTTGGACTGCCCCTGACACTAGCAGTGATGGTAACCGTTGGAATGACCCTCCTGGCCTCTGCATCATCAAACAATTGGCTATCTGATGATCTGGACTACACACCTCATACACAAACCATTGACTACCCTACACGCATCTCTAGTGTGGCCTCTCTTGCCACAGTAAGTGCAACCCACCTGTGTAACGACCCGCTTCGCCTCTATGCGGATAGCAAATTCAAACGGCACAAGTGCGATGACCCGTCCATCTTTGCTCAGCGAGAAGACTTGCTTGAGGCAAAGGAATACCTGACTTGGCCCTTCAGGAGTTCAGACATTGACTTTCAGAGGCTCGCTCAGAGTATCGCTCGACTGAGGTAAATCATCGCTAAGGTGGGTGACTACGATGAACTTGTCTTTGCTTAGCCAGTACACTTAAAATATGGTTGATATATGCTAGTCGCTAGAAGAATCACCCCTTGCATGCTAATAAAGAATACAACACATCTAGCTAAAGAAATAATCCCATCTGATGTATCTTTGCATAAAACATGGAAGTAGATCGGTTGAACGGAATGGTAGGCTCGCTTTATAGTTCTTATAATTTTATCTCGTAATTATGCTTTTATTCCTTATATGTTCTTGAAGTTCATTGCTCCATAAGTTCTTGAAATGCTCATCACATAAATGTGGTTTTGGTGCAGAAGCACAACATAGATTGTGGTTAACTTACCTGTGGCAGAAGACTATCAAAATAGTCGTTCAAAGCTAAATAATAGAAACATGGAAAGTCTTCGGGATCGTTGGGTCGCCAAGGCAACTCCCAAAATAGGAACTGTAATAAGAGGTTAGACGACAGCGTAAACAATGTATGGAATAGAAAACAACAAATCTTGAGATCTCTGAACGAGAAAAATGTATAAACACCGTGTCAAGTAGCTATGTTCATTCAAGGTCTTAAGGTGTTGCATATAATAAAAGTTTAGTGTTGATCGTCATTGGTCATGGACAACCTGTGCACATGCTTCAGGTTCCTGCGGACGGTACACTGGTCGCGCTGAGGCCGAGCCAAACCGGTCAGGAATATTTCAGATAGTCATTGCTTCAGACGGGAAGGCGTGTAGCGAGGCTCGCTACCTGCGATGTGTTCCATTCCCGTGCCGAGATTATACCTTGTCCATGGCGGCTCGTCAGTTCATAGACCAAGTTTGTCTTTGGTAGAGTGCATACATGGCAGCAACCCGCATATGGGCTCGTTTGGAACTTGTGGCAAGTAATGGATATAAAGTAACTGGAATCTTGAAACACATTTGAGTAGTCTGAGTCAAATATGCCTATATAAGTATAACATGCAGCTGTAAAATGAGTATAAGATATCTAAGTAATTTGCACAACCTGAGTCACAAAATGATAAGTGTATTGTAAACTGTGCATATCATGCACTTGATGTTGAAACACGCTCGTAGTATACATGTGTTTGTTATGCGATCTTGGGATTGTATATATCTATATTTGTGCTGGGTTTAACTTGGTTTTATGCTTGGGCATGGAAGGACAAGTGGTAAGTGGGTAAGTATCATCGTGTTTCTTGTATATCGCACAGCGCACTGCCACACGAGATAGGCTTTGTATCGTATTCATGAAATTGATCTTAAGGCAAGAATAGAAAGATAACATAATAGTTGGTGCACGGAACTAATATTAACGTGTTAGATTTGTCGAGCGGGCTAGAAGCCTCCCCATCAGTGCATTCATGTACTGATAACCCACCAGATTGCTTGCAAGGTGAGGGAGAACCTCGTTCGGTGCAAGTGCCACCTTCTTGCGCGCTAAGGCATGGAGTTCACTCTGGAGCCTTGGAGCGTTGCATCCAGAACTGAAGCATATATACAGGACATTATCTTTGAACATCGCTTATGTATCATCCCAAGTTGTAAGCCATTTGGCATATCTTTATTCTTAGAGGGAGAGAGCTTGTGCGACTTGTAATCTTGACCTAACATCGCTTGTAACCTTATTCAATATCATTAAAGAGCTGTTTTGTATTCATACTTGTGTTTATTCTATGTTTTCGCCATATTGACTTGGTGAACTAGTTATCAACGAGTGTTTCGGGATTTGCCTTACGCGGGCGTAACTCCAGGCTCGCGCTACATTACGTCCCGATGGAAACGATCGTCCCGCTGGAGCACTGGCGTAGTGATTTGCGCCTAGCGGGGATGGCCGATTCCAGCAGAAGATCGGGGCGTGACACATTGGTATCAGAGCACAGCTTTACGTCCTTGAACTTCTTATCGATTCTCTCAGTTTTAAAAGTTCGTTCGTGGGTTATATTATCGATGCTCTCTCTCAAAGTTCTAATGGGATATTCTATACAATGAGTCTAAGTATTTTCGACAGGTGCATATGAATGATATGATTATTTCATCAGAATTTTGATGCGAAGGCCTTTGTGCCGTTCTGTGTCAGACCTTATGGGAATGGACTTATGTTAGAATCTGCAAGTTCTTTGTAAACCCGTATACCTACACGAAAACACCAAGCGGGTTAGTGTGCGAGACAGAATATCGTTCGGACAGTTGCCTACGCATACAACCTTTTTGGCTAAGTTGTGTTCAGTATCGTGCGCCAAGACCTTTGATGTTAGTTAGTTGCAATACGAGATTTGGGTATCGTTCGAATAAGAATAAAGTTGGACTTAAAAGGTTATTGATAGAAATATGATCAGACTATCGCTAAAGTGAATCTTGTGGAGTCATGCCTGGGTTTCGACGTATAGTTCAGACGGTTGTTAGTATCGATAAGTTATGACTCGAAACATAGTTTGTATGGAGGGCTATTGATAGAGGTGCATACGAGGCTAAGATCGTTAAGGCAACGAATAGGGTCTGTGCTGAAGTTCCAAGGAACGAATCGGATATATGAGTAAACAACGCAAACGCGATTCAGGAGTTATTAAGATGACTCAATTTGTGGGTGGTGAATTCGATAGTCTCAGGATCGAGTAAACAAGAAAAAAAATAAGTTATAAAGATTCATAGATATAGCTAGAATCCTGAGTGGTGTATCAGTCGAATTAGAAATGTTCAAATAAATCATGGATTTTGGAGTATTAAACGGGTCTTGCAGCAAGTGACATAATTGTGCGAAGACTTAGTATATCTAATGCCCAACAAGTAAGCGAATTCGTAGGAATCATGAATGGTTTGATTTAAGCAAGTTAGAATGAGTTGACCATGGGATAAGGCTTACGTCAAATAGAAATAAAGAGTACTTGGAATTGATATCATGGTCGGAAAAACTTCGTGGATTGTACGAGCGATTTTGAATTGAATCAAATAAATTTAAAACTTTAGTTGAGATAGAATAATCGGGGATGCGATCTGAGTTAGTATAATTAAAAATAATGGCGCAAACGAATGATAGTGCGCATGGAAAATATTAAATTTTAGTAGGATATCGCTCAATAAAGTTCGTTTGAGTACGAATGCTATGATTTCAAATTTGAGGGATCTTATATCATATCGATGGTTGGAAGATATCTTGGATTGGTATAAGTTAGAAAAATCTTGGTTCAAATGATTAAGGCAGGCGATAACTGTTGTTTGATAATAAACGAGAGAGAATATGGAAAACGAGGTCTTATACGAAAATCCGCCCTTTCTTCGGTGTTTACAAACAAGATTGTACAATTTAATCCTATACGAGGATGTCTAAGTACAATTTATTTAATCTGAATAAATATTGCTATAGGTGTTTGATCTGTAGTCGATCACTTTAGCCCTTGGACCATACGATGTTGAAGAAGTGCCATGGATGACAGAAAGCAGCTTTGAAGGTTGCTAAAGAGGGTGGATGCCCGATGCCAAAGTCGTCGATCCCATCTATTTACCTGAGCTCTGGATTCTTCTCTCTCTCTCTCGGCCATTTTCTCTCCTCCTTCTTTCCTCCCAATTGTTGACCTTGGATCTGATACTGGATTCCTTGACCAATTTTCGATCGTTCGACCTTCAAATCCTCGACCTTGTTCCTCGTTAATAGAGGTCTCTATTTATAGAGTTTTTAGTGACAGTGACCACACAGTCGGCATAGAAACCGAGTAGTGGAATATACAGCACCCTTTTATACGACGGTTTAAAATAACCAATGCCTGCGTATAGATGACCTTTCGAATGAGCATGTGACGCGTGTCCAACTAAGGGACAAAAATGCGTATATCTGCTGCAAAGATCACGGTGTAGAAGCCACGTAGGTAGTTATCCCTTATGTAGAAGAGGTTGCCGTAGAAGCGAAATGACTGTCACCATAGCGTAGAAGCTAAGTAGGCATAGAAGCCGAGTAGGCATAGAAGCCGAGTAGGTATAGGAGCCAAGTAGGCATAGAAGCCGAGTGGTCATAGAGGCCGAGTGGGCACAGAAGCCGAGCAGGCGTAGAAGCCGAGGAGGCGTAGAAGTCGAGTGGGCATAGAAGCCGAGCAGGCGTAGAAGCCGAGTGGACATAGAAGCCGAGCAGGCATAGAAGCCGAGACGATGTGGACATTTTAGCCAAAATTATGGCTCTTGGAGATATAATCAAATCTCTTGCATTAAATGCCGAGATCTGCCCCCATCCTGCGCATTAAATGCAGAGGCGTGTCTTTAAGATTTGCCATCATTCTGCGCATTAAATGCAGATACATGCCTCGAATCCCGTATGAAGAGTAACTGCGGATGGGGCAGGCTGTTTGTCTTCCGCAGAGCGTAAGAAGCTCACATCTTCCTGTGTAAAACTAGGCAGCGTATCCCCTTATATGCGTAAGAACAGTTTATGCAAAGGGAATGTCACTAGACGACGGTTCGGTAATATTTAATCAAATCTCCTGCATTAAATGAAGATATCCGCCATTATCCTGCGCATTAATTACAGAGGCATATTTTGAAGGTCTGTCACTCTTCTGCGCATAAAAATACAGAGACGTGCCTCGGGCATCTGTCAGTATTTGGCGCCTTAAATTCAGAGACGTGCCTCGAGAACATGTCACCGCTCTGCGCATTAAATGCAGAGACGTGCCTCGAGCCCTGTGCGAAGAGCAACTTTTTGACGTGGTAGGCTGTCGTCTTCTGCGGAGCGTAAACAGCTCACATCTGCCTGTGTATAACTAGGCGGTGTATTCCTTTATATGGGTAAAAGCGGTTTACGTCAAGGAAAGGGCAGTAAATGACAGCCTGGGTTGCAGTGCCGTGCCATCATTTTAGCCGTCGCCTGGGTAGTCGTAGAGTACTCTTTGTCAGGAGTCAGAAGTCAGGTTCACTGCATGATTTGTCAGGTTCATTTTGGGGAATACGAAGCATCCCTCGTACACTTCAATGCTGTATTAAAAGCGGATGAGATTTACGCCATAAAGGCGATGTAGCACCTCTTTTACGCTGAAGCAGCCTGGACACATTGCATTATGCGGATGGTCTTTGAGCCTATTTTTTTTCGCTGTGCTCAGCGGAAAAGCTCTGTTGCACGTTGATGGCTCTGAAGTCACCTGTTTTTATGCTGCCCTGCCTCAATATGCTGCGTAGAGCTATCCGGCGTATTTTTCATGCTTCTACAAGAGCCCCTTCAAAGCTTTTAAATTCCTCGTAATTTGAAACATTTTGAATGAAGCATGAACCGTCCCTCGTAACTTGAAACGCTTCGAATGGAGCTTTGAAACGGTCAAGTCTGATACGTTCTTTCAAGGCTGACTTTATGGCAGAGTTATTGGGGATTGGTGTGGTCTCTTTCGCCTACAAAAAGGCTGAGGAGTTTAACCTGTTCTTCCCATATTTCCTTCACCATACAGAGATAATGGCCGAAGTTCGTTGGGTCAACTTGAGGAAGAAGGAGATCATGCTCTTCCAGCATGTACGAAGCCAAAAAAGATGGCGTCTTCGAGCAAATATCCTCTGCAACGATGGATCATGGAAGGATATCATAGCCTCCTTTGCTCAAGATAATCAGCAACTTTGTTTGGTGGTTCTTCGGGAGAGAAGAAGGGTCGTGTTTGACCAGGCAGCTTGCAAGTGGTGCCTTCTCCCGTTACCTGCGGACGAGGGCAGACGAACTAGCTGCTGTCTAAGATTGAGTTGGGTGAAATATCTCAACTCAATCTGTCACGGCGCTGGACGTAGGAAAGCAGATTTACCCTGCTTCCTCGTATTTGAGGATGGGTCTAGGCCCAGTTTTGTATCCTCCCGCCGTTGATCATATGTCAGTCGTTTCGCAGTCAACGACTGGCTGCTGGAGGAGATGGATGAAGAATGCCGCCCATGCGAGAACCTGGTCGAAACAGATTCTGGGCGCGATCTTTAAATAAAAAAGAGAAACCCTTTGTAGACGGGATTTCCCCCATATGTAACCCTAAAAAATGAAGAAAAACCCTTGTAGACTGGATTTCCCTCATATGTAATCATGATTTTTAATAAGATCGTCTTCTTCTGTGCATATGATCATTTTGCCATACTTTGCTGTGAAGTCTGAATATGTGTAGCTTCGATACGTCTGATACTTTATGCCCACTCTGATAGAAAGAGTATTAGGTCCTGTCCTGTCTTTTACGCATAACTAAGGATGCGCAGAAAGTCGCTTAGCAGTCGAGTGTTCGAACCATCCTGCTGTTAGGAATGAGGAACCGCGTAAAATTCTGAACTATTTTTACTTCTGATAAACAGAATTTTTGTTCAGACCGTCGTCTTCAAGAATGATTTCTCGAAAATCCCTTGGAACAGGACGAGAACTGGCTGTCAAAGACTGAGTTGCCATCTTGAACTGTAGACGAAATATTTAGACTGGATTCTGGATGAACTTCAAATTGACCTATGAAGAAGAGTAATTTTCAATGTTGATCTCTGTATACTTTGGGTACTTGGGATATTTTGAGGTCAAGAAGGAGTATCTTCTGTGTGAACTCCTGTAATTGATCGCCTTGAGAATTGTTCAGATGTACTGTACTGGCCTGCACATTTTTCAGATATGCGAAAAGTCGTGGAGCATGAAATCATAAGTTTGTTGCCTCTGAGCATAAAAAGCCACCGAGCACGAGATCATAGATTTGTAGCTGTTGAGCGTGAAGTCGTAGGCTTATAGCCTCTCGAGCGTAAAAGCTACCGAGCATAAAAGCATCCGGGCGTAAAACCATAGACCTGTAGCCTGTGAGTGTAGAACCGTAGATCTGTAGCTGTCGAGCGTAGAAAACTCTTTAGCAAAAAAACTGTAGATTTGTAGCTTCTGAAAAGAAAATCTTTCGAGCGTGTAGATCTGTAGCTGTGGAGCATAGAAAACTCTTTAGCGAAAAAACTGTAGATTTGTAGCTTCTGAAAAGAAAATCTTTCGAGCGTAAAGTCATGGATCTATTGCCTCTGAGCGTAAAAAGCCACCGAGCGTGAGATCATAGATTTGTAGCTGTTTGAGCGTGAAGTCGTAGGTTTGTAGCCTTTCAAGCGTAAAAGCTACCGAGCATAAAAGCATCCGGGCGTAAAACCATAGACCTGTAGACTATGAGCGTAAAACCGTAGATCTGTAGCTGTCGAGAGTGGAAAACTCCTTAGCGTAAAAACCACGAATCTTCTTTGCACGAAAACTTTTCGAATTCGCTGACTGTCCGCCTTCTCTGAGTAAATAGGCTGACGTAGTCCCCAATCATAACCAAATATTAAATGTGAGATTTGGTTCAGGATTCGAGGAGTCCATCCGAACTCTATATATACCCCAAGTTTCTGAGAGAAAAACTTTTTATCCGTCTTCTGCGAAAGAAAACTTTTGTCCGTTCGAGTTCTTCTTCGTTTCTTCTTCGAATCTTCGAAGTCTCTAGTAATGGCCTCGAAACAAGCCTCCTCCACTAAGGGAAAGAAGGTTGCTTCTTCTTCCGGTTCTTCTGCTCAAGCGGGGGCGACTTTCGTCGGGCACGGTGAGCTTCATTCTGAACGAAGCATCCCGCCGACTAGCAGTGCACCTGACCTTAAAGGTAGAGTTTTTGGGACAAAACGAACGACTGAAAACCCTTCGCACACGTTGTACGTGAACACGCTAGGTCGTCTTCTGTGCTGATAGCCTCTTCAAGGAAGATGCTGCACAGAGATGTTTCATCTTTTATGCCCATATTTCTAATGTGTCAGCACAAAAACTCCATATTTTTGCAGTCTGGCGTAAAAGCTTTTGACTGTCGAAAGTTAGCGTATACTATAAAATTTGAGTGTTTATGCAGGGATAGAAATTCTGGCATAATAACTCAATTTTATCAGTCTGGCATAAAGCATAGACTGTATACTGCCCACCTTGAATTTTACATTTAGGAAATGGATTCCAGCGTAATAACTCAAGTTTTTACAGCCTTGGCGTAAAGCACAGACTGTTGATTTTCTGCATATGCTGCAAGTTTATAGAAACTGACTTATCTTTCTTGCATTTTGTAGTTAACTTGCATGCGTCTCCACTAGCCGATGTGATGGGTTCTGCCGCAGGGATGCTGCACTCCAACTATTTGGAGGTTCTGTCGCACGTGACATTTCCTATCTCCGAGCCCCAGTATCCTGAAGGAAGGGAAATTTTGATATCGGCTCAGGGTGAGCGAACGCTGCTGAACTTGATCAACGGAGACGGGGACCAATACATAAAGCCGGCTTTCCTCTTCGGGGACATGGTCGACAAGCAGTCCCAGACGAAGCCCAAGAAAGAACTCTGGGTTTTCCCTACTGGAAACTTGGTTTTGTATCTGCCCAAGATGCCGAGGGACTATCCTATATCAGCATTCTTTCATACTACATACCCCAGGAGGATGTCGTGGACGCTGACTCCTGATCTTCATGGCAGGCCGAAGAAGATATTTTATCTGAAAGGAGCTGACCAGGAGTCGTTTGTCAGCCGACCCACCAGCAATGTGACGATGTTCAGGGGACTGTACCCGGGCAGCCGGTCCAATTATCGACTTTTTGTAATAATTTCATGGGGCGCGGGGGAGTATACCCTAAGGTGAACCCTCGGACAGACGGGTGGATCATCCCCACAAATCTTCGATGGGCTCGCTTAGGTGATTGGGCCCTAAAGAATTTTCAGACCGAGCTGGAGAATATTGGTCTGTTTGCAGCTGTGAGTGCCACCAGCGTTGGGTTGCCTCTCAACCCCAACCTATCTGGCACTGATGGAGCGATATATCTCGCTCACCGGGACTTTCGCCACTCCACTGGGGGAGTTGGGATTGGCCCTCCACGAGATGGCAGAGATCTCGAGACTGCCGATGGGGGATACTCCATATGAAGAGTACGTTCCCACGAACCGAGAGCTGGGGGATTCAGACCCTCTGGTAGTGGAGGTGTATCAGGAGCTGATTTGCCACTACCTCGTTTGTACCGCTTTTTATAACGAGCCTTCAGATTTGGCTCACGTCAGTAAATGGACGTCCTACCTCTTCTTTTACCGGTCCAGGACTGCTAAGCCGGAGAAGGTATTGGAAGGCAAGGATCTGCCTTTGAATCCTCTGAGCGTGCTTAATGCTCAGGTAGTTGACGATCTTATGGAAGACGCTGGGGCTCCGGACTTGATCCTCGACGAAGGGATAGGAAAGTATCTCGTAGGCACTAAGGCCTATAGTTATTTGAGGCGTTGCCGCAGGCCTCTGTCCAGGGAAGCTCAACTGGTTGGCTTCCTCTCCATATGGTTGTGCCGACTGGTGGTACCCGGCATCGCATCTGCGGACAGTATTCACCGCAACGCGCTATGGCCTGCAGTGCGTCTGGTGTTTGGGGCAAGGCTGGGATTGCTCCCTACCATGGTGTGCCGCATTCAAGCTGGCCTGAGGGCCATGACTAACGGGCTGCTCGCCGATGAAACTCGACGTGATAGCTTTCCCACGGTAGAATTACCATACCTGTATCTGATGGGATGGTTAATTCTTCATAACCCCAGGGTTATGTCTCCCGGCTCTGGCAGTAGTTCGGGGGCTAGTTTCTTGTTGAACTACCAGAAATCCTCCTGGAACGTGACCACAGTTATAGACTGTCGGCGGACACTAAATCTTAGTCACAACTGGAAGCTCTTCTGCACTGTCCCCCCCGTACATCTCAATCAACAGGGGATCAGACTTCAGGGCATAGGCGCCGGGAAGACCGTTCTTTCTTCTGAGTCTTTCAATTGGTTGGTCTGCATTAGACCTTCCCATCTATTATACAGGAGTGAAGACCATTGCTTCTTTGAGCCCTACTTGCCTAGTCAGTTTGCCAGGCAATTCGGGTACGACCAGTTGCATGTGGGCAACGCCGTCACCAGCTTCTGGTCCAGGGGCGGACTCATTGATGGAGCCAGAGGGTGGCGATATTTCATCATGGGTTACACTAAGGCAACTTTTACCGTGCCCGTCATTTCACTCTCCATGGAGCTGCGCATTCTCCATTCGTATGTCCAGTTCTATGTGGCAACCAACACCTTCCATCGCAATTTTCACATGCATAGAAGTTTTAGGGTGCCCTCTTCCAAGTCTGGGGGAAGAGTCGAAGTCCCCTCGGTTTCTTCTGACGAGGGTGAGGAGTTCATCAATCTATATGAGCCTCTGTTGGCGGTATCGAGGGGTGAAGTACCTCTGCCAGCAGGGCCTTTGGTAATTTCTGGGAAGCGAAGGGCTCCTGCTTTGATGGAGACTTCCCCTCGCAAGAGGAAGAAGAAGACGGTTACTCGTCCTCTCCGAATTCTTGGTATTGAGGCTCCTAGCAGTGAGCCTGCATCTCCCTATGTTGGGGATGATTCTCTGATTAGAGGTTCCTCGCTTTTTAGAGAGGGAACCTCGACAGTTCCGGCTGGCTGCGTCGGAGAATTCCTGCTGGAGGCTGCTGTCGCTGCTACCACTTCGAGTAGTAGAATGAGATCGCCTTCGGGGCTGAGCCGAATGAGGATATCTTTATCCGGATCAGTGTCTGGAGAGACTCCTACCGTGTCTGCCAGTGCACCCAGCGAGATTTTAGCCGATGAACCTCGGTTGGAATTTGACGAGGACCTGGAAGCGCATTCGCCAGTGCTCCTTAGAGCACCCCCTTCTCCAGGTATGATAGCTTGCCTAGCATCATTAAGGATTGATTTAGCTGTACTGGCCACGGACGCGTCATATACACCATTGGCCATGGGTAAATGTCGTCTTTTATGCCTCTTCTTTTAGGAAAATTAATATTATGCTGATATTAACTTCCTTTTGTCTTCTTTTCAGGGGAAGACATCTTCGGGGAGGGCAGTATAGATGCGCCCTTTAGCTCCGTGTCAGGTCCTGGCTGCGACACGGAGGTGCCTGATTTTGAAGAGAAGACATCTTCGGGTACCGGCTCACCTGTCGAAGAGATTCTGATATCTCAAGAGGAGGAAGAGCCTGTCATTGTGACCATGTCTCCTTTGTGTACGCCGGTAACTTCGTCCGGTGTTGGCGCTGCTTCTTTTGTCGTACCTCCTGTTGAGGCGACGGCCATGGCAACATCGTCTGCGGTTGTTCATGAAGGGGGACTCGCCACTATCGTGGCCACTCCCAGCGTCCATTCGGATCTAGCTGCGTTGACCGCGCAGTATACTGGTATCTTCTATGCCATCTTAAAAATGTTAATATTAATGGTGTTGGAGAAGAATTTGGGCTTTGCGTCGCTGAGGAGGGCCTCCCAGGCCACTATAGTGCCGATCCTAGAATTCAACGATACTGGGGTAGCTGACGCGCTGGAGGAGATAGTTAATGGTTTGGAGCAACCCATTAACGAATACTTGCAGCTAGCTCGAGGCAACATTGACGGTCTCGTTCAAGCTAGGTACGACTTTCTGAGGGTGCAGCTTACTGAACAGATGGCATCTTTGAATAAGTCCATCGAGGCTCAGCAGCGGGAGATGGACGAAGAACGTGTCCAATTGGAGTATATCGTTCCCGAGTTGACCCGGTACGAAGCCGAATACGTGGAAGCGGCAGCGCAGGCCCGCAAATTGAAGGATGAGCTCGTTCGGGTAGAGGCGAAGGTTCTCTCTTTGTCTGCAGCTCGAGATGTGCTGAAGGAGTGACGGGCGACTGTTCAGCATAATCTGGCACGCGTGGGTGCCTTCCACTCAGGTTTTGTGCGGGCTCGGTCTGAGCTAGCTGCTTTAGACAATGATGCGGCAATGTTGGAACGGGCTCGCGCTGATGTCTTGAACTCCCAGGATAAGAGAATGGTTGCTCTGGCGCAGCAGATTCGCGATCTAACTGCTCCCCCCCATTGATGTACTTTTTTGCTTTTTAATGTACTTTTGCCCTTTTAGGGAATAATAAAGAGGCTTTCATTCTGACTTTGTGGACCCATCATTTTGTAATATAAATAACAGGTTTGGGTGAAAGTGATATCAGAGGTAATATGAACGTGATATACTCTTGGTAAATTTTAGCAGGGCGTATCTATTCAGAGGTAATATGAACATGATAGAATACGATCCAGCTAGTTTCGCTTTGGAAGTAGTTTTGTCAGAATGAGGTTTTCGCTATATTCCACTTGAGCAAAGTAGGTTAAGCATTGTACCTTTTCAGGAATTTGCCATTGATAGGAGCCATTAGCAGGTCTCCATTAGGCTTGGCTAACCTATAAGCGCCGTTTGAGAATGTCGTCTCGATCACATAAGGGCCTTCCCATTTGGGCTGAAATTTGCCCTTGCTTCTGTGAGTGAGAATCATCGGCCTTCTCACAGCTAAGACTAGCTCGCCAACTTTGAACACTCTTTCCTTTACTTTTTGATTAAAAGCTCTGGAAATGCGTGCTTGGTAGAACGCGATACGCTGTTGAGCTTGGAGGCGTTTCTCGTCTAATCCTTCCAGCTCTTGAAGTCTTAAAAGGTCGTTCTTTTCTTGAGTCAGCTCATTAGCCACGGCTATCCTGAGTGACAGAATCTGGATTTCCATGGAGAGAACTGCTTCGCTCCCGTAGACCAGTGAGAATAGGGTACAACCTGTTGGTGCTCGTACCGTTGTGCGGTATGCCCAGAGACATTCTCCAAGCTTCTCATTCCAATCCCTCTTGTTCGTGGAGACGAACTTTTTCATGAGCTTGATAATGGTTTTGTTGAATGCTTTTGCCAAACCATTAGCCGCAGGATTATATGTCGTAGAGGCCATATTTTGTATTCAATTTTTATCGCAAAATCGATGAAACGCTTGCCTGATAAACTGAGGTCCATTGTCATGAATTATCCTTCGGGGTATCCCAAAGCGATAAATGACATGATGCTTGATGAAGCTGATCATATTAAATGCCTTTACCTCAGCAAGAGGGATCGTCTCTTCCCATTTGGAGAAATAATCCGTGATGGCTAGTATGAATCGTTGACCTCTGGAAGAAGACGGGTGAATAGGACCAATGATATCCATACCCCATGCTTCGAAAGGCCAGGACGCAACCGTAGGATGTAGATGTTCAAGCGATTGATGGATGAAGTCTGCATGGACCTGACAGGCTCTACACTACCTCGCATACTTTATTACATCTGCGATCATAGTAGGCCAATAATAGCCCATTCTCCTGATGCGATCCTGTAGCTTAGGACCGAATTGGTGCGCTCCGCATACGCTGTCGTGAGCTTCACAGATGATCCGTTGTGCCTCATCATCTGAGAGACATCTTAATAGCAGTCCATCGTAGGTCCGGCGATATAGACACTGTGAGGACGCCTCAAAATATAAGTGTAATGATCATCTTTTGACAGATACTGCTTCTTTAGGGTCCTCCGGCAAGATTTCGTATGCTACGAAATCTATAAAGGGACTTCTCTAGTCTCTCCTGGGAGGATTTGTGTTTACAGCATAGCTGCATTCTATGTGAAAGTTGTTTTTCACACAGAATAAATCTCTGCTAAGAAGGATTACCTAATTCTGCCTTCTTATAGGAATAGCTAAATCTGCAGCTAGACTGGCTAGGGCATCAGCTTCCAGATTCTGAGATCGAGGTACATGCTCTAGGAAGAATCCTTTGAATGTCGTGGCTATCTCGACCGTTGCTTGGTGATAAAGGATGAGGTCTGGATTCCGGAATTCATATATTTCTCTGACTTGATTGACGATTATGTTTTGACAGCATGTCATCTTGAGTGAAAGCGATATTCGGGACCACCTTTATCACACTGTGGCATTGAGGACATGCCACGGGTTCTTCGTCAGGGAACTTGAGCTGGGTCAAGTATGCATCCGCCTGCAACAACGCTTCACTCAGGGCTTGACGAATGTCTTGAGAGAGCCTGAGTAGTTCGAAGATGGACAACCTGGCTGGTGTATTAGCCAATTGGGCCAGGATGTCGAAGTTGTACGGCTTCTCTAAACCTTTGTTTTGAATATTTTTTACAGGTTTATCGAAACGCACTTCTTTTTGCTTCCCTTTGTCCGCCGAAGTTGGTCTCGAAGGACCGGCCCCTGTTACGACGGGCTCTGGTTTTGACGACTTGGTAGGTGTAGCGTCTGCCGGTGCATCTTCCTGACTTGCTCCATATTCCATGAGGTAAGCCTTCCCTGAACGGGTTCCGGTGGCCAAGACCTCGTCTTCTGACGTCGAGTCTGCCGCAACCATGTGACATGGCTTGGGCTTAGAGTTCTTCTTAGCCTTAGCAGCTTGAGTCTCTTTCTCGATCTCGGGCACCAAATCTGGATGAACCTACATAATCTTGCCTCGCCGGGTAGTACCAGGTCATGATTTTGATCTCTAGATGAAGGGAGATTAACGATGTTCATCGTCGTCCGGGAAATAGGTGTAACACCATCCAGGATCTCTTGGGGAGGCAGATTGCCAAATTGTAGAGAGATCATGTTGGCTGTGACCGTCTTCTCGCTGTTGCGCAGAGTAATAGCCTTAGCATCAATCAGCTCCTAGATCTTCCTTTTCAGTATATAATACGCCTTTATGGGGTGGTGTATGTACCTATGGAAGATGCAGTTCTTGGGGTTGTTGGTAATGCCGGCCTCATTGTGTCGTCTTACCTCAGGAAGGGTAATCTTGCCGCTTTTGACGAGACATTCGAATATGCTCGGAATATCGTCGTCGTCGAAAGAGTACACTTCAATGGGCCTGAAAGTCCCAGGTGTCACCCCCACTTTTTGGGATTAGGGGTATCTTCGTCTTTTCGTAATTAATGAGTAAATGATTGCATGATAATCAATTTTCTTTAATTTACAGTGACCTTAATTGATTGTGCACTTTATCATTATTCAATAACTAGGACGCTAGCCTTGTCTTCCATTAGATTCGAACCCCTGTCCTGGATACGTCGGACCATTAATTAATGCTCGTGTCCCACGTAAATCCAGCCCTTGTACTCCTATTAAATTCTAGAATACCTCCTTGCATCTAATTTTGATTTAAGCATACAATAAACCTATTTTATGCAAATTTCCATAAATTCATTAAACCCATTTTTCCCTTTCATTATATTTCTTGATTCTTGGGAATATGTCATTTAACAGCAACCCCTTTGAAACCATAGCTTCAAACCCTTGAACCAATACATTCTAGAAATTCATTTTTAATTTATTTGAAATCCTAACCATCAAAATTATCTATGTCAAGCCCAATCGCAATAAGGCCTTGACCAAACTTAACTCTAGGTTAACCCAAGCCTACTACATATATATATATATACATAGTATTACTTTTTCCTTTTCCTTTAACCTAAACCTAAAACCACAGCCGACCCCTTCCCTTACCCATCTCCACGCCGAGCAAACCCCTGAGCCGTCGAACGCCGGAAGTCTCACCCCACGACCCGCGGGCGCTCCCCTTAACCGCTGAGCCATTTCCGACCAACACCCGAGCATGAATGCTGAAGCCGGAGACCCGCACGCACCACTGCCACCATTACTGAAGCCCACGTTAACCGAAGACCGACCGAGCCGCCAAGCGCTGCTGCTACCGACGGAAGCAGCAACTGGACCCAACTGCTCGACCACCCTACGCCGGGACTGAACGTCGCACCACTGCCAAAGCCGAGCCGACTGGAGCGCCAGAGCAGCGTTTCCGCTGAGCCATTTCCGACTGTGCACCCGTGTACGACGATCAGCTCGTCATCACCACCCTGTCCACACGTGCAGGTTTGACGTGAACCTAATCTCGTTTGAGCATGTATGTACGTAGTTGCATAAGTATAGGTATATAGATATCCTGGGCTCTCAAATAATATCTATACGTGCCCTATATGTATTATAAGTATCCCTATATATCTACTTAATAAATTGTATACCTGGTACAAGTTGATAGTATATATATATATATACATAGTATAATTGATTAGTATGTATCAATATACGCATATGAACATGCAGAAGGTAAAATCTATTAAGTAACTAAAAGCACGTATCTATTAAATTGAAATTAGTAATGTTAATGTTTATGATAAACAATATTAGGCATTATATGCCCATGTACTAGGTTTTTCGTAGCGTGATAACAGACTGCCAAATGTACACTAACGTACTGGCAAGACCGTACCATTGACTGTCTGTTATTCACAGTAACGACAAACGTGACCACCCCTAGCATAGTCTATTGAGATCATTATGTTGATTGTAAACTAGAGTATTGTCTGATGAAGTATTGTATTATATGGTATGTCTATAGGACTGTTGGATCATCCAGACGACACCTTGGAACCCGGACAGTGGTATTGCCAGCTAAGGACCACAGGCGAGTATATTCTCTGACAGTTTCCATTATGTTGATTATCTCTATAATTCTTGTTGTATAGCATACATGACTCTGGCACTGTTGCTTACACGAGTTAGCATCATTGAGACTTGTCACGAGGAGTCGTGATTGGAATCCATCGTGCTAGCTGGGGAAAACGGGGAAGTATTAGTAGTTATGTGATCATACCCCTTACATGCAGCATTAGCTCACCCACATTTCACGTCGGTGCAGCCTTACCCTTACATGCCTCATCGCTGTTATATTCTGGTTAGCCTGACCTGTTGGGGATGATCGCTAATCCATGTAATGAGTCATATAGCCCAAGCCGATCACATGATATACTGATGTTTCACACACTTAGATAGATGATTCTTGACATGTATCTAGATAGATTGATCTTGTATTTCCATATGTTCTAGTTGTTGTTCTTATACACACTTATATGCCAGTTCTTTGTACTTGCACACACTTGTAGTTCTATCCCTTGTCAGAGGCTATTGATGATGATGTTCCAGTATCTATTTCCTGCATTCTTTATTTCAGTATTTCTTATTTCTAGTTATTTTATATCTTTCTTGTATTTCTTTACACTGTATTATAGTTTTTATCAATATATGTGGAACTGCTGTTAGAAGTGTATTTTCATTCAATCCTGACTGGATATTTTTTCCAGAGAACCTTGAGGATTTCTGTACTACACACTACGGACCAGGTATAGATGCAGACTATGTTCCAGAGATCCTAGAGGAGACCATGCTTATAGATGAGACTTTGCCTACATCTATTTAGATAGTATTTATTTATGCTAGAGACTTATGGAGGTTATTGCAGTTTATGTTTAGACTTATGTTAAGTTTAATTGGAGACTTGTGTTGGACAGTTAGACTGTGAGTATCTTTATGTTTGAGACATGGTGTTTAACTATGTTATTTCGTTTATCTTTTATCGTGCCTTATAGTAGTTGTGATTGAGTTACATTGAGAGATTATGGAGATGTATATCTTTGACAGGTGTTTAGTTATATAGTATTACTGTGACCTAGACAGCGTTCTACCGCTGATGCTGCGGCATAGGCTGGACATACCCACGCTCTCGTGCCCCTACACCGGGTGCGGGTCGTGACACATTTTTAGTGGTGGCCCATACAGGTCTAGTTTCGCAAGTTATGCGATATCGTAGTAGTGCGACAACTTAGTGTACTGCTGCGAGCCTGTGCTAGGATATAGGAAATAGGATCTAGGATGAGAATATACTCAATCACACTAGAAAACTCTGAACTTCATATTGCTACTCTAATGGATTGCTTCTTTTAGCACTTTAGTGTCCTTCCTTGATAATATCATATCTATCACCTTAATTGATTCTTTGATCTGTATTCAGGATGTCGCCGAATACTAGATCCATGAGAATGGGAGAAGCCAATTCAGAGAGGACTGCCACCTCTCAACCTGACGAACAGATACCTGGAGATTCTCCTACATCTCCTGTTCGTGTGGGAGTGTTTGCAACTAACGGGATTCCTCCTCCACCTATACAGAGGATTGCCCCAACTGTGACAGACAATCTTCCACCACCACCGATTCCCGGAGGAGTGCCCGCTGACGGGGCACAGATGTTCGCACTGATGTAGGGCATGCTAGAGGCCCAGAGAGTAACAGCAGAGGCTCAGCGTATTCAAGCTGAGGCTCAGAGAATGCAAGCAGAAGCACACCAGGCGCAGACCGAACTAATGAGAGAGAGCATGGAGAATGCTCATCAGATGACTCTCCAGGCTGTAGAGAGAGTAGCACGACAACCGCCACATCAAGGTCAACAACAACAGAGGCCCGGTACCATAGTGGACTTTAAGAGGATGATGCCTCGAGAGTTCAAAGGCACAGAAGGAATATTATATGCTGACGAATGGTTAGAAGACATAGAAAGGAATTTGCGCTTATCACAGATTCCAGAGATTCTTCAGATAGATGCCGCTGGCAGTCAGATGTTTGATATCGCCCTGACGTGGTATCGTACAGAGCTGAGACTTGCCGCTGAAGGACTTACTTGGAAGGACTTTAAGGAACTCTTCAAAGAGAAATTCTTTTCTGACGTAGCCTTGGGAGCATTAGAAAGCCAGTTTCATGACTTAGTCCAAGGAGGCATGTCAGTCGACGAATATGCTGCAGAGTTTTGTCGATTGAGTCAATTTGCACCCTCGATGGTTCGAGACCCAGGAGACAGAGCTTCGAAGTTCAGGAAGGGATTAAACAGGGAGATCAAGTCTCGTACTTCGGGACGACGTACTGCTACATTTAAGGGTATTCTGATGGATGCCGACTTGGACCTCAGGCCCAAGAGAGGACGTAATACATCCGGAGCGACAGGAGGTAACACAGGACCAGCCAAGCGCCCGCACTTTCAACAACAACATAGGCCGTACCAACAACAACACCAGCCACAACACCAGCAACAGGCACCAGTTCGAGGACATGCTCAACAACAGCAACCACAAAGACATAATCAACTCATTGCCCCATGTTCGTATTACGGAAAGATGGGATATACAAGAGACATCTGCAGAAAAAGGTTGGGCACTTGCTTATCATGTGGATCAGCAGCACATCAGCTGAGGGACTGCCCAACTATTCATAATCGCCAAGGAGGAGGAGCCGCTCAGAGAGGACCAGCCAGAGCACCTATTGTACCAGGAGGCCAGCAGAGAGGACCTCCACTTACATTACAGCAGGAGAGGTTTGCTCAGCAATAGCAGCAACAGAGAGGAGAACCACAAGGACGAGCTTACGCCATGACCACTGAGGAGGCCGAGCCAGCTGGAGAAGTGATTTTAGGTTCAGTTTTACTCGATTCTATTCCAGCACTTGCATTGTTTGATTCTGGCACTTCCCATAGTTTTGTATCAGTATCTTATGCCCTTAAACATCATCTAGAAATGGAACCATTAGACAGGACTTGCAAGATCACGACAGGAGGAGGCATTATCCTAGTTCGTGATTGTTGTAAGGATCGGAGAGTGTCATTGGAAGGCCGAGAGTTGAGCGTGAGTTTACTCGTTATGCCACTTTCGGAATACGATATTGTACTCGGAATGGACTGGCTGAGTAAACACCATGCTTCTATAGATTGTCACGGAGGTAGAGTAGTATTTTGACCACCAGGAGAGCCAGAGTTTGAGATTGTCAGAGGAACAGAGGAGCGGAGCAGAGGCACTTTTTATGGAGCCAGGGTGGAAGAAGAAGAGTTACCGCATCCACTTATAGCAGAATTCCTGGATGTATTTCCAGAGGAGTTACCAGGTTTGCCACCAGACAGAGACGTTGAGTTTTCTATAGACTTGATACCAGGAGCGGAGCCTATTTCACAACCTGTCTATAGAGTTAACAACAACGAATTGGTAGAACTAAAGAAACAAGTTGAGGAGCTGCAAGACAAAGGTTTTATTAGATCCAGTTCATCGCCATGGGGAGCACCGCTATTATTTGTACCGAAGAAGGATGGCACGGTACGTATGTGTATCGATTATAGAGCTTTGAATAACCTCACTATTAAAAATAAATACCCGCTGCCGAGGATAGATGATCTTTTCGATCAATTGAACGGAGCAAAGGTGTTTTCAAAAATAGACTTGAGGTCAGGCTATCACCAGGTGAAAGTGAAGAAAGAAGACATACCGAAGAATGCCTTTCGAACCAGATATGGCTAGTTTGAATTTACAGTAATACCGTTTGGTTTAACCAATGCACCAGCAGTATTTATGAACTTGATGAACAAGGTATTCCACCAATACCTTGACAAGTTCGTAGTGGTGTTTATCGACGATATTCTAGTATATACAAAAACCCCAGAAGAGCATGAAGAACACTTGAGAATAGTCTTAGAAACTCTCAAGAGAGAGAAATTATACGAAAAGCTTTCAAAGTGTGAGTTCCTTCTTGACAAGGTTGAATTCCTTGGACATATGGTAACTGGTGACGGAATTTTAGTTAACCCAAAGAAGGTAGAGGCAGTGAAGTCATGGACTACCCCCAGTATGGTAGCTGAAATCAGGAGCTTTCTCGAATTAGCAGGATACTACAGAAGATTTGTACAAGACTTCTCTAAGATTACAGAGCCAATGACTAGGCTGACCAAGAAGGATGTGGAATTTGTCTGGACAGAAGAATGCCAAGCCGCATTCGATGAGCTGAAGAGGAGATTGACGATAGTACCAGTTTTGATGTTGCCATCAGGGACAGGTAGATTCACTATCTACAGTGATACTTCAGGAAAAGGGTTGGGATGCGTTCTTCAACAACACGGGAAAGTAATTGACTATACTTCAAGACAATTACGCCCTCATGAAAAGAACTACCCCACTAACGATCTGGAGTTAGCATCAGTTATCTTTGCCCTAAAGCTGTGGAAGCACTATTTGTATGGAGAGTGTGTGGAAATCTTCACAGACCACAAGAGCTTAAAGTACGTGTTTACACAGAAGGAGCTAAATATGAGATAGAGAAGGTAGTTAGAATTGATGAAAGACTTTGATATCTCATTACAGTATCATCCAGGAAAAGCCAACGTAGTCGTGGATGCCTTGAGCAGGTACCCAATGGCTATGTGCTTGACTTCGGATAGACACTTATTAGCTGATCTTGAAAGCTTGGAAATTGAGGTCTTAGTTCCAGGAGCTAAGATTCAGATATGGGGACTGCAGATTCAATCAGAACTGATGGACAAAATTAGAGCGGCACAGTATGATGATGAGACTCTACGAAATATTAGAGCACAAGTTCAGGCAGGATTGATAGACGATTTCACTATTGCGAATGATGGATCCTTACGACATGGCACGAAGATGTGTGTGCCAAGTGGAGAGCTGCATGAAGAAGTTTTATAGGAGGTACACCGCTCTCAGTACTCAATGCATCCCGGAGCCAACAAGATGTATCGAGATTTGAGGAAGCATGTATGGTGGTATGGTATGAAGCGCGAAGTATCATGCTTCGTATCCCGATGTTTAGTATGCCAACAGGTGAAAGCAGATCGACAGAGGCCAGGAGGATTGCTTCAACCTTTACCCATTCCAAAATGGAAGTGGGAGCACGTGACTATGGACTTCGTTTCAGGACTTCCTCGTTCTCTAGGAGGAAAGGACGCAATTTGGGTCATCGTGGATAGGTTGACCAAATCAGCCCACTTCTTGCCTTTTAAAGTGGGTACTTCGACGGAGAAGCTAGCAGAGATATACGTACAGCAGATTGTCAGATTACATGGAGTTCCTGTGAGTATTATCTCAGATTGGGATAGTCGTTTCACTTTCTATTTCTGGAGGAGCCTGCAGTCTAGCTTAGACACTCAGCTCAAGTTCAGTACCGCTTATCACCCTCAGACAGACGGGCAGTCTGAAAGGACGATTCAGACCCTTGAAGTCATGCTATGTACTTGCATATTGGATCTCGGAGGTTCTTGGGAGGATCATCTAGACTTGGTAGAGTTTGCTTACAACAACAGCTACCAGGCCAGCATTGAGATGTCACCATTCGAGGATTTATATGGACGGAGGTATCGTACCCCTTTATCTTGGGATGATGTTGGAGAAAGAGCCTTGTTAGGACCAGAAATGGTCGTGGATGCAGCAGAAAAGGTGAAACTTATCAGAGACAGACTACGAGTGGCGCAGGACAGACAGCGGCATTGGGCCGATAGCCACCGTAGACCCCTAGAGTTTCAGGTATTGTTTTGATTATTTTGTTTGGTTTGTGATTTTCTTGTTTAGATTGCGTGTTAAGATAGTTGTTCTAGGTTGGCGATTTGGTGTTCTTACAGATTTCTCCGACACGAGGCACGATTCGTTTCGGCGGAGGAGGAAAGCTTAGCCCACGATACATCGGGCCCTTCAGTATTCTTGCAAGGGTCGGTGCAGTGGCCTATAGACTAGACTTGCCGCCTACTCTAGATAGAGTACATAACGTGTTCCACGTGTCATAGCTGAGACGGTATGTGGCAGATCCTAGTCACGTATTAGATCACTTGGAGATCGAAGTTGGACCGACACTCCGCTATCCCGAACAACCGGTGGAGATCTTGGATCGTAGAGAGAAGATATTATGGAACCAGACTATTCCCTTGGTTCGTGTTGCATGGAGAAATCACTCTCCAGGAGAATCAACTTGGGAGAGAGAGGATGAAATGTGCGAGCGGTATCCATATCTCTTCGAGACTTGAGGTATAATTCATTAATTGATTGCTTGCTCTTGTGCTAGTTATTTTAATTTTGAGGACAAAATTCTTTAAGGAGGGTAGACTTGTCACCCCCACTTTTTGGGATTAGGGGTATCTTCGTCTTTTCGTAATTAATGAGTAAATGATTGCATGATAATCAATTTTTTTTAATTTATAGTGACCTTAATTGATTGCGCACTTTATCATTATTCAATAACTAGGACGCTAGCCCTGTCTTCCATTAGATTCGAACCCCTTTCCTGGATACGCCGGACCATTAATTAATGCTTGTGTCCCACGTAAATCCAGCCCTTATACTCCTATTAAATTGTAGAACAACTCATTGCATCTAATTTTGATTTAAGCAAATAATAAACCTATTTCATGCAAATTTCCGTAAATTTATTAAACCCATTTTTCCCTTTCATTATATTTCTTGATTCTTGGGAATATGTAATTTAACAGCAACCCCTTTGAAACCATAGCTTCAAACCCTTGAACCAATACATTCTAGAAATTCATTTTTAATTTATTTGAAACCCTAACTATCGAAATTATCCATGGCAAGCCCAATCGCAATAGGGCCTTGACCAAACTTAACTCTAGGTCAACCCAAGCCTACTACCTATATATATATACATAGTATTACTTTTTCCTTTTCCTTTAACCTATACCTAAAACCTCAGACGACCCCTTCCCTTACCCATCTCCACGCCGAGCAAACCCCTTAGACGCCGAACGCGAGAAGTCTCACCCCATGACCCGCGGGCTCTCGCCTTAACCGCTGAGCCATTTTTGACCAACACCCGAGCACGAACGCTGAAGCCGGAGACCAGCACGCGCCACTGCCACCATTGCTGAAGCCCACATCAACCGGAGACCGACCGAGCCGCCAAGCGCTGCTGCTGTCGACGGAAGCAGCAACTGGACCCAACTGCTCGACCACCCTGCGCCGGGACTGAACGCCGCACCACTACCGAAGCCGAGCCGACTGGAGCGCCGGAGCAGCGTTTCCGCTGAGCCATTTCCGACTTTGCACCCGTGTACGACGATCAGCTCTTCATCACCACCCTGTCCACACGCCCAGGTTTGACGTGAACCTAATCTCGTTTGAGCATGTATGTACGTAGTTGCATACGTATAGGTATATAGATATCCTGGGCTCTCAAATAATATCTATACGTGCCCTATATGTATTATAAGTATCCCCGTATATCTACTTAATAAATTGTATACCTGGTATAAGTTGATAGTATATATATGTACATAGTATAATTGATTAGTATGTATCAATATACGCATATGAACATGCAGAAGGTAAAATCTATTAAGTAACTAAAAGCACGTATCTATTAAATTAAAATTAGTAATGTAGATGTTTATGATAAACAATATTAGGCATTATATGCCCATGTACTAGGTTTTCCGTAGCGTGATAACAGACTGCCAAATGTACACTGACGTACTGGCAAGACCGTACCATTGACTGTCTGTTATTCACAGCAACGACAGACGTAACAACCCCTAGCATAGTCAGTTGAGATCATTATGTTGATTATAAACTAGAGTATTGTCTGATGAAGTATTGTATTATATGGTATGTCTATAGGACTGTTGGATCATCTAGACGACACCTTGGAACCCGGACAGTGGTATTGCCAGCTAAGGACCACAGGCGAGTACATTCTCTGACAGTTTCTATTATGTTGATTATCTCTATAATTCTTGTTCTATAGCGTACATGACTCTGACACTGTTGCTTACACGAGTTAGCATCATTGAGACTTGTCACGAGGAGTCGTGATTGGAATCCATCGTGCTAGCTGGGGAAAATGGGGAAGTATTAGTAGTTATGTGATCATACCCCTTACATGCAGCATTAGCTCACCCACATTTCACGTCGGTGCAGCCTTACCCTTACATGACTCATCGCTGTTACATTCTGGTTAGCCTGACCTGTTGGGGATGATCGCTAATCCATGTAATGAGTCATATAGCCCAAGCCGATCACATGATATACTGATGTTTCATACACTTAGATAGATGATTCTTGACATGTATCTTGATAGATTGATCTTGTATTTCCATATGTTCTAGTTGTTGTTCTTATACACACTTATATGCCAGTTCTTTGTACTTGCGCACACTTGTAGTTTTATCCCTTGTCAGAGGCTATTGATGATGATGTTCCAGTATCTATTTCCTGCATTCTTTATTCCAGTATTTCTTATTTTCAGTTATTTCATATCTATCTTGTATTTTTTTACACTGTATTATAGTTTTTATCAATATATGTGGAACTGCTGTTGGAAGTGTATTTTCATTCAATCCTGACTGGATATTTTTTCCAGAGAACCTTGAGGATTTCTGTACTATGCACTACGGACCAGGTATAGATGCAGACTATGTACCAGAGATCCTAGAGGAGACCATGCTTCTAGATGAGACTTTGCCTACAGCTATTTAGATAGTATTTATTTATGCTTGAGACTTATGGAGGTTATTGCAGTTTATGTTTAGACTTATGTTAAGTTTAATTGGAGACTTGTGTTGGACAGTTAGACTGTGAGTATCTTTATGTTTGAGACATGGTGTTTAACTATGTTATTTCGTTTATCTTTTATCGTGCCTTATAGTTGTTGTGATTGAGTTATATTGAGAGATTACGGAGATGTATATCTTTGACAGGTGTTTAGTTATATAGTATTACTGTGACCTAGATAGCGTTCTACCGCCGATGCTGCGGCGTAGGATGGACGTACCCACGCTCTCGTGCCCCTACACCGGATTTGGGAGATTGGCGACCCCCAGCTTCGGAATCAGAGTAGTACAAAGTCGGTTGTCGCAACCTCGAACGGGTGTTTCGGAACACCCCAGCTTCAGTGTTCCTAAGGAGCTGGTTGAATTTCCTTCGGCTCGGAGCTCTAGAGGGATGACGTCTTGAGCCCGATCTTCCACTAGGTATGTATGAAGCCATGTTCATTGATGCATGTGTGGGCTCTTCTTCCTGGAAAGATGGAGAGTAGCTCAACCGGTCAAAAACCGACCGTTTTGCTTCAGAACAACAACAATTAATTATAATCTAATGACTATTACAAGAGTGCTCGTTATGAGGCGTAATAGACATGCTGGAAGATCCCCTCTCCTTGCGTTTCTGGATTAGATACTTGCGCAGGTCTGGAGGATTTACAGCAGAAGAAGATGGCTTGTTCCTTCTGTTCACATAGTGGGCGTACGGATGTTGGGAACCACAGTTTTCCCTGTGCCTCGTGTATACAACAGGTTGGCCAACCGGGTGGCTGATAATCCCCGAGGAGGGTATCTTTCCGCAAATTGAGCTTTCTTTACGCTGAGGGGCTTCTCCTGGCATAATTCGTAGCTCTTCTCTGGTTGGCGTAAAGCTGAGGATATCCTCAATCGGCCGTCAGCTTCTTGCATAATCCGGAGGGTGGGCAGATTGTTCCTTCTCTAGCGTAAAGGCCGAGAAGTTAAGTAGTCCGCCGCTTGCTTTCCATTGCGTAGATTGCAGGGATCATCTGCTTTTTCGCGGAAGGCAGATGCATTTTTACACTCGGAGCGCGTTTGGAACTTCTGACTTGGCGCTAAAGCATTGTCAGAAAGTTTGTCTGTTCCGCCAGGGACGGGAGACTATTTTCTACGCGCAAAGTGCGGTGTAGGCTTCTGGACTAGCGCTGAGGCATTGTCCGAAGTTTCGTCTTTTCAGCCAGGGACGGGAGACTAGATTTTACGTGCAGAGCGCGTAGTATACTTTTGGATTGGCGTTGAGGCCTTGCCAGAAGTTTTGTCTGCCCTGCCAGGGACAAGCGACTGAATTTTACGCGCAAGGCGCGGAGGGAGCAAAACAACAACCTCGTTGGTCGGAGAAATCGGAGAGGTCGGAGAGTCGACAGGAACGGTAGAGGATGTCTTCGGCATCCATACCTTACGCAACTTCCTGTTGTCTTGGACAGAGAGAGAGTGAGAGCTACCCCTTGTTCGAAGCATATCTTCGTAGGCAGACTGGTCGAATTGGACGACCAGTGTCTTCTTTACGGATCCCACGGATACCACATCATGTTGAGCAATTGCTTCCTCGTCAGAAGAGAAAGACGTCCCCAGCAGAGTCGCCATCTTGTTGTTTGATAATAAACGAGAGAGAATATGTAAAACGAGATCTTATACGAAAACCCGCCCTTTCTTCGGTGTTTACAAACAAGATTGGACAATTTAATCCTATACGAGGATGTCTAAGTATAATTTATTTAATCTGGGTAAATATTGCTATAGGTGTCCAATCTGCAATCGATCACTTTAGCCCTTGGACCATACGATGTTGAAGAAGTGTCGTGGAAGACAGAAAGCAGCTTCGAAGGTTGCTAAAGAGGGTGGATGCCCCATGCCAAAGTCGTCGATCCCTTCTCTTTGCCTGAGCTCTGGATTCTTCTCCCTCTCTCGGCCATTTTCTCTCCTCCTTCTTTCCTCCAAATTGTCGACCTTGGATCTGATACTGGATTCCTTGACCAATTTCCGATTATTTGACCTCCAAATCCTCGACCTTGTCCCTCATTGATAGAGGTCTCTATTTATAGAGTTTTTAATGATATTGACCATACAGTCGGCGTAGAAACCGAGTAGTGGAAAGTACAGCACCCTTTTATACGACGGTTTAAAATAACTAATGCCTGCGTATAGATGACCTTTCGAATGAGCATTTGACGTGTGTCCAACTAAGGGACAAAAATGCGTATATCTGCTGCGAAGATCATGGCGTAGAAGCCACGTAGGTAGTTATCCCTTGTGTAGAAGAGGTTGGCGTAGAAGCCAAATGACTGTCACCATGGCATAGAAGCCAAGTAGGCATAGAAGCCGAGTAGGCATAGAAGCCGAGTAGGCATAAGAGCCGAGTAGGCGTAGAAGCCGAGTGGTCATAGAGGCCGAGTGGGCATAGAAGCCGAGCAGGCGTAGAAGCCGATACGATGTGGACGTTTTAGCCGGAATTACGGCTCTTGGAGATATAATCAAATCTCTTGCATTAAATGCCGAGATCTGCCCCCATCATGCACATTAAATGCAGAGGCGTGTCTTTAAGATTTGCCATCATTCTGCGTATTAAATGCAGATACGTGCCTCGAATCCCGTATGAAGAGTAACTGTTGATGGGGCAGGCTGTTTGTCTTCACGGAAGCGTAAGAAACTCACGTCTGCCTGTGTAAAACTGGGCAGCATAACCCCTTATATGTGTAAGAGCAGTTTACGCAAAGGGAATGTCACTAGACGACGGTTCGGTGACATTTAATCAAATCTCCTGCATTAAATGCAGAGATCCGCCATTATCCTGCGCATTAAATGCAGAGGCGTGTTTTGAAGGCCTGCCATTCTTCTGCACATAAAAATACAGAGACGTGCCTCGGGCATCTGTCAGTATTCGGCGCCTTAAATGCAGAGACGTGCCTCGAGAACCTGTCACCGCTCTGCGCATTAAATACAGAGACGTGCCTCGAGCCCTGTACGAAGAGCAACTTTTTGACATGGCAGGCTGTTTGTCTTTTGCGGAGCATAAACAGCTCATATCTGCCTGTGTAAAACTAGGTGGCGTATTCCTTTGTATGCGTAAAAGCGATTTACGCCAAGGAAAGGGCAATAAATGACAGCCTAGGTTGCAGTGTCGTGCCATCATTATAGCCGTCGCCTGGGTAGTCGTGGAGTACTCTTTGTCAGGAGTCAGATGTCAGGTTCACTGCACGATTTGTCAGGTTCATTTCGGGGAATACAAAGCGTCCCTCGTACACTTCAATGCTGCATTAAAAGCGGATAAGTTTTACGCCATAAAGGCGATGTAGCACCTCTTTTACGCTGAAGCAGCCTGGACACATTGCATTACGCGGATGGTCCTTGAGCCTATTTTTTTACGTTGTGCTCAGCGGAAAAGCTCTGTTGCACGTTGATGGCTCTGAGGTCACCTGTTTTTACGCTACCCTGCCTTAATATGCTGCGTAGAGCTATCCGGCATATTTTTCATGCTTCTACAATAACGAATTTGATCTTGACTTGGACGAATGATCTTGAGTCGAGTTCAATAGAAAATACTCGACAACAGACCTAGACGAGATCGATTATTTTGCTGGAGCGCTAGCGTGGTGATTTCACGTTCGGCGGGGAAGTTCGAACTCACAAGGACATGTTCGGTGATTTTCCAAACGAACTCGATGAATGGAACATATTAAAAGTGAATAGACTTGGGTTTAGGATTTAAAACTTAGTTATTTAAGGAATGTTAGAAGTAGACTATGGATTTATAAAAATAAAAATATTGAAGCTGGATGATCTTGCTAGACGATTTATAATCACGGCATGAACGAATATGACTTTGTGGATGAGTATATATAACTTGGATGGAGCAAAGTAAAATAAAAAGGTGTCTCGATCATTTCGGTGATAACCATATTGTTCGACGTTCTTGTCTTGTGAGAGCGTAAATCTGTTCTCGTACATACGTCACGCCCGGATTAGGACAATTATCCTGTGGGAGCGTTGGCGTGGTCATTCACGCCCAACGGGGATGACTGAACATGCGGGAGACCGGAGCGTAATAATTAAAGGATCACCTTGACTTGTGGTTCGACACGATAAGATGGATTTTCAGGATACAAATGAATCTAAGTATTTTGAGGAGGAGTTAGTCGAGAACGTGCAGTAAGATATACATCGATAGTTTAGAATGGGATCGTGACTTGGTGGTCCAAGCTTAGAAAAGAATGGATAAGTGGATTCTATCAAACTTAAGGAAGGAGATAGACTATGCAAATCAATGGATTGGGCCCGCGACGTGGATATATCATAAATTTGATTGAATGAACGTGTCTTAGGAATGGTTTTGCTAACGAACCTGGAACTTGTGCAAATGAATGTGTTGATGTGGATAGAATGATCTATACTCGATGTTTAGAAATCTGAGTAAAACGAGCTTGGGTAGAATATCCCGTACGAAAGAACAATGGTTTGACCTTAGGAATTTGGGGCGAGTAACGTGCAACGAAATTGCTCGATAAAAAATTATGAACTTAAAATGTACCTATAACCTTGTGAGCTGACCTAGTGAATTGGAAGACGACCCTATGCCTTAAGTTAAACTGTAGTGGCTGACTTCAGAATATCATTCAGGAAAATATTAGAACTGGGGCAACGAGACTTAGAGTTAGGACTTGGGACTGGAAGTGTATGCTAGCGACGTTGGCGTTAAAAAGAACGCAACGGAATATAGGACTTGAGTGATAATTGATTTGGTTGGATGAGTTATACGACAGTGAGGAATAAGACAGTATTAGAGAATTGTCGGATGAAACTCTTAGAATTGGAAATAGTGATATTAGAGATAAGTTGGCATAACAAGTCATATCGTTACTTGGAAGAGGTGTGTTGCTAGTAATGCAATACTTGAGTTTGGGTAAGATTGTAGTAAACGATAACTAAAACGAACCTTAGTTCGGTTATTCTAGTAGCGAAGCGATTGGCGATTCGAAAGATTTTTATGAGTAGCTTGTCCGACTTAGCTGTCACTAAGCTTGGTTGAAATATACATATTTAGGGGACACCTTGAATATGAGTACGATCTAGATTTAGTGATATGCATAACTCGAATGCAGCTGAAAATAAAAATATTTGGATTCGCATGAACGAGTATAGCAACTGAAATAAGACTGCCTCAAACCAAGATCTTCAGTTGTAATGGATTATAACATACTCCGCATTAAGCGATATATGTTTTGCACTAAGTCGCCATACAAACCGAGTCAGAAGTTGGATTGAATGATAGAGTCATTGAATAAGGCAGACCCTGCACGTACGTAACACGAAATAAGAAGCGAGTAGAAAATTATGTTCGAACGGATCTTATGATACAGATTGATATGCTTGAGTTAGATTCGATAGTTTGCGATAGAACGATTTGCACTCAGGAAGTCTCGAGGATGAGACTTGTTTTGAGTGATGTAAAATATAACGACCCGCTCTGCATCTATGCGGATAGCCGATTCAAATGGCACAAGTGCGATGACCCGACCTGCTTTTCTCAGCGAGATGACTTACTTGAGGCAAAGGAATGCCAGACTTGGCCCTTCAGGAGTTCAAACTTAGACTTTCAGAGGCTCGCTCGGAGTATCGCTCGACTGAGGCAAATCATCGCTATGGTGGGTAGCTACGAAGAACTTGTCTTTGCTTAGCCAGCACACTTAAAATACGGTTGATATATGCTAGTCGCTAGAAGAATCATCCCTTGCGTGCTAATAAAGAATACAATACATCTAGCTAAGGGAATAATCCCATCTGATGTATCTTTGCATAGAACATGGAAGTAGATCTGTTGAACGAAATGGTAGGCTCACTTTACAGTTCTTATAATTTTAGCTCTTAATTATGCTTTTCTTCCTTATATGTTCATGAAGTTCTTTGCTCCATAAGTTATTAAAATGCTCCTCACACATATATGGTCTTGGTACAGAAGCACAAAATAGATTGTGGTTAACTTACCTGTGGCAGAAGACTATTAAAATAGTCTTTCCAAGCTAAACTATAGAAACATAGAAAGTCTTCGGGACCAATGGGTCGCCAAGACAACTCCCAAAATGAGAACTGCAATAAGAGGTAAGACGATAGCATAAACAATGCATGAAATAGAAAACAACAGATCTTGAGATCTCTGAACGAGAAAAATATATAAATACTGTGTCAAGTAGCTATGTTCATTCAAGGTCTTAAGGTGTTGCATATAATAAAAGTTTAGTGTTGATCGTCAATGGTTATGGACAACATGTGCACAAGCTTCAGGTTCTTGCGGACAGTACGCTGGTCACGCCTGGGCCGATCCAAACCTGTCAGGAATATTTCAGATAGTCGTTGCTTCCGACGGAAAGGCGTATAATGAGGCTCACTACCAGCGTTGCATTCCATTCTCGTGCTTTGACTATACCTTATCCATGGCAGCTCGTCAGATCATAGACTAAGTTTTTCTTTCGTAGAGTGCATACGTGGTGGCAACCCGCATAGGGACTCGTTAGGAACTTGTGGCAAGTAATGGATATAAAGTAACTGGAAGCTTGAAACACATTTGAGTAGTCTGAGTCAAATATGCCTATATAAGTATAACCTAGAGTTGTAAAATGAGTATAAGACATCTGAGTAATTTGCACAACCTGAGTCACAAAATGATAAGAGTATTATAAACTGTTTATATCATGCACATGGTCTTAAAACACGCTCGTAGTATACATGTGTTTGTTATGCGATCTTGGAATTGTATATATATCTATATTCGTGCTGGGTTTAACTTGGTTTTATGTTTGGGCAGGGAAGGACAAGTGGTAAGTATGTAAGTATCACCGTGTTTCTTGTATATCGTACGATGCACTGCCACACGAGATAGGCTTTGTATCGTATGTATGAAATTGATCTTAAGGAAAGAATAGAAAGATAACGTAATAGTTGGTGCATGGAACAAATATTAACGTGTTTTATTTGTCGAGCGGGCGAGAATACTCCCCACCAGTGCATTCATGTACCGATAACCCACCAATTTGCTTGCAGGGTGCGGGAGAACCTCGTTCGGTGCGAATGCCACCTTCATGCAAGCTAAGGCATGGAGTTCGCTCTAGAGCCTTGGAGCATTGCGTCCGGAACTGAAGCACATATACAGGACATAATGTTGGAACATCGCATATATATCATCCCAAGTTGTAAGCCGTTTGGCACGTCTTAACAATTAGAGAGAGAGATCTTGAGCGACTTGTAAGCTCGGCCTAACGCCGCTCGTAACCTTATTCAATATCAATAAAGAGCTATTTTGTATTCATACTTGTGTTTATTCTATTTTTTCGCTATATCGACTTGGTGAACTAGTTATCGATGGCCGTTTTGGGATTTGCCTTGCGTGGGTGCAACTCCAGGCTCGTGCGGCATCATGTCCCGATTGAAATGATCATCCCTTGGGAGCGCTTGTGCGGTGATTTGTGCCTAGCAGGGACGGACGATTCCAACGGGAGATTAGGATGTAACAACCTGTGCTCCCTGGCGCTGTTGTTGTTGCTGTCTCAGCTGCTGGCAAGCCTGTACAGTCACCGTAGAAACTGCCGCTCTCCTTGGTACTGAATCATAGATACGAACGCTAGGTGAAGTTGCTGACATCCAAGGTACTCCTCTACCTCCTCCTCCGCCCTGAGCATGTGACCTCTTAGGGACTCCAATCCTTGCCAATAACCTCTGCATGGTAAGATCGTACCTCTAAGCTGCAATCAGTACTTCTTCATAAGTCTGGTAGTCGTACCCCTCTACCAGTTATAAAATATCTAGATGAAGTCCTTCCTAGAACCCCATTTCTCTATCCGACTCTATAGACACTATAGTCAAAGCGAATCTACTTAGCCTACAAAACTCGGCTACATATCTATCCACAGTCCTATCGGCCAGCTTGAGACCGATAAATCTTTATTGGAGCTCATACTGCACTACGACTCCAAAATATTTAGCCCTGAATCAAGACCTAAAACTATCCCAAGAGATAGCATGCCTCAAGTCAACCTCTACAAATGCCCACCAATCACGAGCAAGGTCCTGAAGCTGAAATCGGACCTGGTCAACTTGTTCATCAGCCAGAACCTTCGCCCTCGCCAAAATGACTTTGATGTCTACGAGCCATGTATCTGCAGTGATGGCATCCTCCATGCTGTCAAAGTATCTTTGGTTAAGTCGGCAAAAACTAACCGACGCCCCTGAATCAGTCCTTCCTCTACTTTCCAGGACAGTCTATAAACCCTGACTTAACAAGACATTCTGCTCTTGTTGTTGAAACTACTGATGATGTTGCACTGCCATGTGATGCTGCTGCATAACAATTATTCCCCAGACGATCTCTAATATATCGGGGTATCAAGTACAGCTGGTAATGCTAGTACTACTGGGGGTACGGAGATCTCAGGGGTTGGTTGCTCAACATGTCCAACTTCTGGTTCCACTGTGCCAACTTGTTCAACTAATGGTTCTATTCGAATTTGAATCTGAACAGGTGCTACCTCCTATTGTTGCACAGGGGAACCCACTCCTACCTTGCCTTCTACTCTAGCAACTAAAGAAGCCCTAAAGAAAAGGATAAAAAATATCAAGAATAGGATTAGAAGGATCAAGGAGACAAGAAGTTTTAATAGTTTAAGTATTGGTACCGAGGAAGATGAAAAAAATATTAAAGGGGACATATTTGATTGAGACTCCTATGACAGTAACCTCCCACAAGTTTGAAAATACAGACCTGCATGGGCCAACACTAAAACCTTGTCACGTCACAGTACCAAAATACGGTGAGGACATAGCCAGCTCCGCCGTACATGATATAGAACGTCGTACTATGGTCACGACGGTAACTAGACAAGGGAGTGCATAGTATAAGAAAGTCATTTAGGGTCACATAGCATATCTATTGTCTCAATCAGTCAAGTAAGAACAATAAAGATAGAACATATATAACAAGTAAGTAAGGCATCCCAAACGTCCTTCCATAATATTTTAAAAACCAGCTATGCAAAAATAAGAAAGCTGGCTGAGTAAAAAAAGTATATGACCATGATCAGCTGCATTCTGAATAATTACAATAATATAAGGAAACTAAATATCCAGATTTTTGGCTAACAAGTGACGGTGGCTAAACGCCCAAAATGAGTAAAATGTGCAATAGCGAGCAGGGAAGAAGAAACCTACTCATTTCCCTTAGTGGCCTTTCGTCTGGTGCACGACATTGTTTAGAGGAAAGTATGCTTGATCCTCGGGTGCTGGGTCTCAACCTAGCCATGCAAAACCAGTGGGGTTAGACCCCAAATAATAACTACCACTAGGGAAGCACGAATAAAAAAAACTAGGTTATGAAATAGATACATATATATAATTCTGTCTTGTAGTTTTGGTTCATAGTTTATCGTGACATAACAATCTAACCCTATAACCAAACAAGGACAAGGGTTAGACCATCGCACTATGATAGTCCATGTCCCTAGACTATTTGATAGCAGACGCAATACACAAACAATTTAAGTTACATAATCGGCCAATCACTTGTACGGCTTGCGAGGTAGAATTTGGGTTATCCCAGCGGTATTATGAATATAATAGGGATCCTCAGATCGAGCCATGTTCTAGCAGGGGCTAGCCGAGCCCTGAATCGCCTCATAGCACATAATAGTATGCACCGGTGACTCGTAAGGCCACCGTGCTAAGATCGCATAGAACACATAATATAATATAATAGTCAGATATTGCCTTACACTAATGAGGATTAAACAATATCCATGGGGGACATCCATTACTCTCCATATAAAGATTGAGGGTGGCTAGTTAAGCACGACCTCGGGATTCCGTCCCTCATAATGCTCTACATATTTTAGTTGCCTAGTTAACCCTACGGTTAGCTGGAATCCCATAGAGTGGTCACATGTTAGTCTCCTTATCTGTCATATCATAGTACGGGCATGCTAGATACAAATCTACTTTGTCACTTTGTAGTTCAATTTGAATTTGCCGAGCGTGATGCAATAGTCAACAAATCCTAGCCACTCTTGATTATTGACCAACTACCATGTCCATGATGGAGAAACTATATCATATCACATGTCGCTTAGCAAGTAGGCACACGTCGGTGTGAAACATGTAACATAATCACGTAAAAATACTTAACACGTAGGAACAAATATCAAGTAGTAAGTGTATCAGCACTGATACCAATAGTCAAGTCAAGTTATAAATTATTGATCATTTATATGGGTTCTAGCATATAGTCAGGTCTATCACATGGTCACATAGCTCACATAGATTAGCAATCATTAAAATCACACATGGAGTCATAAGAATTCCAAAAAGCATTAAAACCAAGCAAATCAATAAAATGTGCACAAAGGCTGCATGAGAATCAGGGATACATAGAATCATCGACGCATAGGACAGGTGCCGCATAGAAAGTCATTCGCATGGGCTTAGTGCCGCATGGAAAGTTGGTCGCATATGGGTCTGTGTCGCATAGGCTCAGTGCCACATATGACAGGACAAAGTCTACTTCTTGGGATAAGTGTTGAGTGACGTACATTTAGTATGTGTCTGTGAAGTAACATAAAGTGCTGGATGTGACAAGCCATAAAGTGCCAAGAGAGACCAAAATCATAGAAATTTGTTCTTATGGTTCAAAGTCATGCATCCAAGGAATGGTGGATGCATACTCTCTACGCCGTATAGGACACACGGCTGCTTATCACTCTTTTGGACTTTAGCAAATTTTTCATTCATTTAGTGAGTAAAACACAAGGAGTTCACGGATTAGCTCAAGAATACTTTTTTAATGGAAGTCATGCATCAAACATGATGGATGCATACTAGTCAGTATGAGGCAAATAGCTTAGGCTACATAGCACTCAGGCCGCATAGCACTCTCTGCCGTATAACTCACTGGCCACATGAAGACTTCGTCTTCTCCAAACCACAGGTTCGGCCATGGTGAAAAGCTCCAAAATCCTAAAAATTATTTTCTTCATAAAAGTCTCATTCACTCTGAATCAAGTAAAACAAAAGCCAAAATGCTCAAAATGAAGTACTTCATCAACCCCAAAAAATTGGTTTTCTAAAATACTATATTTTAATAGATTAAAACCATAAAAAACTCAAGGAACCCATGAAAACTCTAAACTTTAAATATAGATCTACTCAAATCCACCAATTAAAATCAAAAACTCTAAGTACTGGAAGTGTTTAGAATCATAATGCACACACATATTAGATTAATAAAATATAAAAAAATAACAAGAATTAAAAATTAAGAGATTTCTTCATGTAGTGAAAGGTATACTTGCCTAAATGAAGGAAGAGAAAAATGAGAGAATGAGGGAAGAAAGAGAAATAGGTTGACTTATATATAATAGGATTGAGGTTTAGACTATGGGTTCACTCATGATCAAACCAACCCAACAATTAAACCATGAGTCTAATTGAACCAAAGAATGAGTCTAGTCTCTATGATATGCAATCTAATTACCATGCATGCAACAAATAATATAGGCAGGAAAACAAATATGTTCCAAATACGTATATCAGTAATGGAGAGTGACAAAGGTACATGGATTAGTATACTTGGATCCTCGTTATGAGATGTTATTCTTCAATGATTGCCTTGATAATTTTTGTGATTATATAGACCGTAATCATCACGCATGTATTGTAGATCTTGCATAGTGATTATCGTGTCGTGACGTATCGTAATATGGATCTATTGTACTAGTCGTGGGTGGGGGAAATGCTAAAAGGATATATGATCAAACCCTTAAATATTGCATCATCTAGACAACAACCAGTTATATACCTCATATGTAAATGAATTACTCCATAGACAACAACCAATATTAAATGATTTTGTTATTGATCATGTTACTTATAGACAACAACCAATCATAATGATCATATGATTGTGTTATAGCTTTGATAGTAGATCATGTTAACCCAAGATGATCACATATCTAACTAGTATTCCAAACACTTACTATAGTTACAATTCGTCTCTATATTCTAGTTTATTGCCTCATTTCTATTTCATCGTGCTCAGATTATAATTTATCGCTCTAGATTATCACTCTCATTTTCTACCATAGTATGATATTGTTTATTGCTTCTCGTCTTGTATTACATTCTCTATTTCTGTTTATAGTCATTATCAATTAACTTGGAACTGATATTGGGTTGTATTTTGCTCCAATCCTGACTGGATATTTTTTAGATAAATGGTTAGAGGAGATGTGTCCCACCTACTACGGGCCACAGGATGGCAGGGCTATTGAGATAGCATATTAGAGCTTATTGAGAAAGTACCAGCAGTCATGGAGACTTAGTTAGTTCATTATGTTATTGTATTTAATAGTTAGACATTTTGGCATGTATTATATTTGAGCCTATTGTATTGAGCTTAGACTTTTGGACTTGGACTTATTTTTGTATTGTGACTCTTTATTTTATTTGTTCTATTCCATATCGTGCCATATCTTCCTTTAGATTGATATTGTGATTGAGTATTAATTATCATTATCATATTATCAGAGTGTCCTCCATTTGGGACTTAAGATATCTTGACAAGTACATTATATATATTGTGTGAGATATTTAGATAGTATTATTGACCTAAACAGCGTTCTACCACCGATGTTGTGGCATATGTTGAACGTACCCACGTATTTGTGCCCTTACAACGGATGCGGGTCGTGCTTTTTAATTAGTGCGATGTCATGGTAGTGCAATGACTTAGTTATGGTATTGTGAGCCTACCATATGATATAATATAGGATATATAGGATGAGAGAGCGAATACTCAATGACAACTAGGAAACAATTAAAACTAATTAATTTTTGCTATCTTTTATTATTCTGAATGTTGCTTTCCTTGAATATTATTGTCCTTCTTTGATGATATCGTATCTTGAGAAATATTGATTCCTTTGTTTTAATCTGTCTGTAGGATGCCGTCGGAGACCAGGTCACAATATTCGGGAGCTGCTTCAGTGAGGTCGGTCACTTCTCTGCCTCCAGCTTAGAGGGTTGGTTCACCTGTCTATATGGGTATTTCAGTAGCAGATTTTGGGGGTGCTCCACCACCTGTTCAGAGGGCTTGTCAAGCAGTCATGGAGGACCATCCCCCCACCATCCATGCTAGGAGACGGGATATATATATTTTTTATGTTCTAGGAGATGATTACAGTGCAGCAGAGTCAGACAGAAGTTCTATGTTAGGGCATCGAGAGTGCTCACCAGTTAGCACTAGCAGCTGTGGAGAAGGTAGCATTTGTCCAGCCGCAGATCGTACTGCCTCATCCTAACCCCCAGAAGTCGGGGCCGGTTCCATTATTGATTTTAAGAGGATGGGGCCCAAGAACTTCTAGGGAACCTAGGGGATCTTGTACGTCGACAATTGGATTGAGGATATTGAGACAAACTTACGGTTGGCACAGATTTTGGAGAGTCTACGGGTGGAGGCAGCAGGAAGCCAGATGTTCGATATTGTCCTAATATGGCTTTGTACGGATCCGAGGATTGCAGCACCTGGATTGACTTGGTGATCTTTCAAAGAGCTCTTCAAAGAGAAGTTTTATCCAGATGTGGCTCAGAGTGCCTTAGAGATCCATTTTTATTACCTCGTCCAAGGGAGTATGACGGTGGATGAGTACGCCATGGAGTTATACAGATTAGGCAGATTTGTGGAGGGGCAGAATTATTTAGGGAGAGCTAGAAAATTTTGAAAAGGTTTGATCATGGAGATCAAATCCTACACTAGGGGTCACCGCACTGCTACATTCAAGGAGATATTGATGGATGCACAGAGGGCAGAGGATGACTTTGAGCTCAAGTCCAAGAGGATGAGAGATGTATCAGGAGGAGTTAGCAGCAGTGCAGGTCCAGCTAAGCGATCCCATTTCCAGCAGCAAAGAGCATTTCAGCATCATCAGCAGTTTCCTATGCCAGTTAAGGCATCAACTCAGCAGACACGTCAGTTTTAGAGGCCAGTTCATCAGGCAACACAGCAGTCTCAGGGTCAGATACAACAGGCACCCTCCTGCAACTATTGTAAGAAGCCTGGGCAAGTTTAGAAGAATGTAGGAGAAGACTCAAGGTATATTTATATTATTGATCTTCAGAGCACTAAGTGAGGGATTGTCTCACCAACCCTTAAGGTTCAGGCCAGGGTGCAGATACAAATCAAAAGGGTGGATTTAGGCCACATGTGGCACCACAGATCGCTCAGCACCCGCAGAGGGAGCTACCGCGACAGGACAGGACATTTGCGATGATGGTCGCGAAGGCCGATGCTATATGTGATGGGTTAGCAAGTTATGTTCTTTCTTTTCGTCCTTTTCCATATATTTAATTTGATTGCTTCTTTAGTACCTTATAGTTGCTTGTGTTAATAGTTAGTTTAATTAGTAATATACCTTGACTGAGATTGTAATATCATGACAGACAGAGACCATACCCATGTATATTGTTCTTTTTATATGATTATACATTGTATGATTTTAGATAGGTCTTTCATAGACTATGATTACCGGGGGTTTGACCTAGAAGGAGTACGACCATCTTTAATTTTGAGGATACAATTTTTCTAAGGGGGGGTAGACTTGTAACAATCACTTTCCTCGAGAGAGGTATTTTTATTACTTTGTATTAGTTGTTATTGTTATAGTTTTATTTTATAATGATTGGTATTATTGTATTATATATATATATATATATATATATATATATATATATATATATACATTTGTTATACTTGTATGGTTAGATGTTAACCTTTAGACTAATTTTTAGTGAAACTAAGAGAACCCAAATGGACATGGCATGACCCATTAGTGTGACTAATTAGTTTAGTCATGGTTTACTTATTTATTTAGAGAGAATGACTAATTAATATCTTTATTAATTATTAGAAGCTTCCACCAATTAAACAACTTTTTAGTGCTAATCCTTTATGACTAATTGGAGGGGGGTAATTGAGACATTTTATATTGGATTATGTTATGAGAGGGGGCAGTCTACTATTAGAGAAAGAGAGAGAGCCTCCCTTCTTCATTTCTACCCTAATTTCCTTTCTAAATTAGTTCATTCCTTTCCCCCAAATTTTCCTTTTTTAATCCAAACATTTCCCTAACAAATTCACCCTCATTACATTACTCTAAACACATTCTAAGAAGCTTAGAGGAGCAAAGAGAAGCTTGAGAGTGGAGCTAGATTCGGGGAGGTGTCCATTCATTGTATTGTGTCCCTTTGGTGCATTACATTGGGAATCCATCTCCCAATAGGTAAAACTTTTATCCCACTTGTCATTTTAGTTTTTAATGATGAAATAAACTCCTAGAAACCTACCCATGGCTAAGGGCAACCCATAGGAAGAAGAACTAGGTCCATATGAGGCTTATAGAGAAAGTCACATTGATTTTTGTGCCAAATTAGGGGAAATCCGAATTTGGACCACTAGGTGTTTATAGGAGTGTCCCATAGGTTATTTTAGGTTGTGATTCATGGTTTAAGGTTGTATACATGTCCATAAATGGATACAGCGAGTGTGTATCATGATGCGCCATGATACGGTGGTGTAGATTTGGTAATTTTTATTATATTATGTGCTAATAGGTCAATTCCTTTTAATTTCATTATAATAACTATTCCTAATAGTATTTATGTTATATTTATTATATTAGTTATGTTCTACATTATTTTGGTAGTGTAATATGGTGGTTGTGAGAGTATCTCATGTGTATCATGGGTATTTTGAGTGTATTGGGTGGTGACAGTTGAGTGCCCACTAAGTATTTAAAATTTTGCTTATAGTGTAGCATATGGGGTTAGGGTTGTTTAGTTGAAAATGTTTTGAGGTGCTAGTGTGAAGTGTTGTGGTGTTTTAGTGTATGGGTTGTCACGATCCGCACCCGGAATTAGGGCAAGAGTACGTGGGTACGTCCAGCCTACGCTGCAGTATCGGCGGTAGAACGTTGTCTAGGTCAAGCACTATCTAAACAATCTCGCACGAGTATCCAATCTCCATAAGGAGGCACGGAAGACACAATATAATATGAACAACATACTCAATCACATAACTACAACACGATAAGATATCGAAGAAATAAATAAAATGCAACACAAGTCTAAACATAAATAATCTAACTCAATAATAATATCCAAGTCTCAACAAAGTATGCCGGAGACAAATCCGGTACCAAAATAATCTGCTAAGAAACTAACTAGATAATTAGTTATTCCGGTTAGAACTCCCAAAATCACAACTGAACTACCAAGTCTAAGTCTGCAGCTACTCTCCCTGTGGTCCATAAAATATCGGACACCAGTCCTCTAAGGCATAGTCTGGAAAAATATTTCCAGTCAGAAAGGAGCAAAGTACATCTCAAATAACAGTTCCATTTAATTGATAAGGACTATAAAACAATAAACAAATAATGCTATATACTGAGAGAAGACAATGAATAAATGCAATATCAAAATAATGAGACAGGCAATATAGGCAATATGATACAGTCAGTGCATATATGAAATGAAGAGAACGAGGTACAATATCATATACGGGTGATGTAGTATATGATCTAAAATAGAGAACTGTAACTAATCTAAGTGTTTGAAATTGTAGTTTTGAAATGTGATCGGCTTGGGACTTGTACGATAGCTACATGGCCTGGCTAATCATACGTGAGGGGTATGATTAACACCAATAATTTAAACTTGTACGGTAGATATTTGATCACATCTCTCACTAGCAATTTCACCCGCCCCCAACTAGTACTGTGGATCCAATCATGACACGTCACGATACACGATCAATGTCCAATATATCATGTACGATGTCTAATATCAATGTCGTGTACAAAGTCAATACGATAACCAATGTAACATCTCATGACTAAAGATCCAATCTATATACTAGTCCGTGTAGCACAGTGTCAAGAATTAGATGTAACATTTCTAGATACTGGAATTATAGAAATTATCAAACAATTGAAAATTATCAGAGAATGTACTTGCCTTGGGTCCTTAGCAAGTAATACCAATGTCCTATTCCAGAGTATCGCCTGGATGATCCAACAGTCCTATAGACATATCATAAATATAACATTTGTATCAGCCGTTACACTAACACAATCATAAACACATTGAACTCAGGGCTATGCTAGATATTACACTGGTCAACTAGGGTCAAGTGCGCGTCTAATTGTGCGGGTGTCGTGTCTGTAATTGCTGTGAATTCAGATAGTCGATGATACGGGTCTCGCCAATACGTGAGTGTACATATGGCAGCCTTCTAATAAATAACAGGGTTACAGGTCCTTGTTTATACGGGGTATCCGTAATTACCCTCGGGTCATCTAGTACCTACATATCATTAACTAACATATACATCAATATCCATTAATTACAAATAATAAATATATGCGTATATATATACTTTAAATAAAAATTAATACTTGTATGTATATAACATATATTAGGGAGAGATATATACAATACGTATATATATGTATATATACTAAATAAAATTTAATATTATATTTACATATACCAAAATACATTTAACCTATACTAATACATTCATAATTATACATATTATCAATAATTAAATATAATACATATATATGGTTATACCAATAATTATATACAAAATATGTATAAGTGTACACACTAAATAGAATTATGCACTATATATATATATATACATATGTTTAAAAATATACATGCCACATTTTATATATACAACCAATATTTGTGGTTACAAAAGAATGTATATATTGAATATATATTTATATACAGATTACAGTAAAAATATACATATACTATATTTAATACATATACCATATACGTATATAAGTACATATATATATATACCAATACAAATTTATATATGCTACATATATATATATACCAAAATACATACATACATACATACATACATACATATATATATATATATATATATATATATATATATACCAAAATACTTATTTATATACCAAAAATCCTTATATACATACGTAACTAAACTAATTTATATTCTAACATAACTAAAACTATTAACACATACTTAATACTCTATATTAAATCAATTCCTTATAATAATGAAGGAGGGAAAGAGGGAGAGGGAGGCTCACAGTGACGATGATGACGACGACGAGGATGACGAAGACGACGAAGACGAAGGCGGTTGCGTGAGGAGTAGGCAGGGGGTAGTGGTACTGGCTCGACGTAGAGGGGGAGAACTCGCCGGACTAGGTGATGATTATGGTGGTGCTGGTTGGTTCAGGTGGTGGTGCTCGTGTAGGGTGGTGGAAGCAGCGATGGTAGCCGAAGTTAATGGCCGAAGGAGGTCGGAGGGATGATGGCACTGGTGGTGGCTCGGGAACTCAGGCCGAGGGAACGAGGGGAGTGCTCCGGCGTGCTGGGCTCCAGTTGAGGTGCAGAGAAGAGCCGGGGAAGAAGGACTGTAGCATCCGGGGAAGTGACAGTGGCCGAGGTGCTCGGTCGGGCTAAAATTGGAGTGGGGTCGGGGCTCGGGGCTCGACCGGCCGGGCTAGGTGTTGGTTTATTTGGTTTATTTTCCCCCTTTCTAAATTTAAAAAAAATAAAGAGAATAAGAAGAAAGGAAGAAGAAGAAGAGAAGAAGAAAAGAAAAAATAAAAAAGAAGGAGGGAAGCTACGGTTGAGTGAGGAGGGAGGAGATGGGGGCTTTCCTAGGTTTGGAGATTAGGGCATGGTTGGTAAGAGTGCATTGAAGAGACTTTAAATAGGAAAGGGTGTGTGGGAATGAGTGGTGTTGATGCTCCCATTTTGAATGGGTGGTTAGGATTTGACATGAGGAATTTACTCATGCAAGGAGAGGGGTTGGTTGACTAGTCAAATATTAGGGGTCTCCATTTGGTTTGAACCAATGGGTTGTTGACACCTAATGCAACATTTGCAAATGAGCCCCCTTAAATTTGGGTATTTGCACAGACACATGAAATGATGAAAAATTGGTGGGCGATTTGGTGTTTGGTGTTTTGTAGGGTGAGGGGGTGTTGTGTGTTTTGTATGGGCTTAATTAATAGGGCACTTGGATTAAATTGGGTTAAAACGGGATTAGTCAAAGTTGGTATTCCCAATTTAATTAGAAATATTGCAAACGGTGTTCTAAAATTAATTAGGAGTACGTGGGGCCAAAATTAGGTTGGGACACAAATATCATTAGTGAAGAAGACTCAGAACAAAATATTACCCTAATTTGGGTTGCCCAAAAATGGTCGAGATTGTGTCTCCAATTTCGATTGGAACGCACAACGATACAAAGTTAGATTTTATTAAGAAATTAAATAAACGTCCGCGACGAATATTGTGCGGCTGAAATGAAGCACAAGAGAGCATAATTACGAGTTACAAAAAGGTCAGAATGGAAGGTGGGCACGTCTAGGACAAGGTTGTGAAATTTGTTGGAAGGCAACAACTAGGGTAGCGCTCAAAATATCGAAGCAACGGTAAGGCGCAACGATTAAATAAAATTACGGTAATCAATTACAATCCCAATAATTAAATTCTAAATAAGCAAATTAAATATAAAATCCTATAATTCGGTCAGGTGTTCATCTAGTGGGTCTTTAGGTCAAGTCTACCAGCTCAAACATTAATGAACATTGTATATATATAATATTATAAATACATATCTCATACAATTATTTAAATTAAATACACTTATCATTCAATCATTTAAAATAACTACCACAATATTAATAATATATAAAAGTCAAAAATATTCCTATTTTTAGAATGTGGTAGTGACAAGTCTACCCTCCTTAAAAGAATTTCGTCCTAGAAATTTAAGATCCTCAATAGTAGTATTTACTCACTATATATATTATTTTCCATCAAATTTAAAACCCACATAACCAATCCACATTCTCATTTCAATATATTTTTTTTTTAAATTCTGTAATTAGTGTATTCCTGAAAATCCTCGAAATAAAAATTAAATTCCATTTTTTTCACAAAATCCTCTGAATCTTTAAGTTAATAATTAAATACTCAAAATTTAATATCCAATCCTCTAATTTAAATTCAATCAATGCATATTTTTATAAATTAAGAAATCCCATCTAAAAAACACCAATCCATAAATCTAATCGATGCATATTTATAAAATCTAAATCCTCATCAAAAAAAATGTGAATTCAAACTATAATCCATTATTCATCTTACTCATCTAGTTTAAGTCAAATCGATGCGTATATAAATTTAAATCCTTTTCCCAAAATTTTGACTTCAACACTAATCCATTAATGATCTTATTCCTTGATTTATTTTTCCACAAAATACTCAACAATGCGATGCTTATGGAATCTTCAAATGCAACATTCATAATATAAATTTTTAAATTCATATCTTACAATCAAATAGATATAATGATAATCTACTAGATTTCCTCAAGTTTTAATGATAAATTATATCATAATCAGTAAATCATCAATTCTACCATATTAAATTCTTAACCTTTCATTTAAATTAATGTTTATCCTCAAATTTTAATGATAATTTAATCATATCTCAATTTTAATAAAATTAATGATTCATCAATTCTGCCATATTAAATCCTTAACTCTTTATTTAAATTAATGCTTATCCTCAAAATTTTAAGCATCTTGTCTCTCGTTATCAAGTCATAACCTCTTCATAAATCTACTATGGTCAACCCCAAAAATCATCGTCTAAGAAAAATTATACTTACAGTCATACAACATGCAATCTAAGAAAAATATGTACGGTCATGGTGTCTTTTGTCATGGTATTGCAGTCTCTGTCAGGGTGTACTACTAACTACATTCTAACAAAAATCATGAATACAAGCTACGGTTCTTAGGAATCAATGAATGAAATAAGAAAGACAGAAGGAAAGAAGGAACAGAACCAGCTAACATATCACCTGCAGTATCGGTCTCCTCGACCGTCATCGCAAATGCCCCGCCCTGCTGGAGTGGCTCCCTTCGTGGGTGCTGAGTAATATACGGTTCCATAGGTGGCCTAACTGGATCTCTATGATTTGGAGCTGCACGCTAAACTAGAGGGCAATCCCACATTCGGTGTCCTGTATCGCCACAACACAAAGAAAGTCCTAGCCTCAATCTACAGCTTTTCTAAAGGTGACCTGGCTTCTTACAAAAATGACAAGTCCGTTGATCCTACTGAACACGAACTGGTACCTGGTACTGCTGTTAATACTGAAATGTCCTCGGCTGTTGCTGGCCAGGATACTGCTGGACAACTCTCTCAACTGCATGTAGTGCCATTTGGTGAGCGTTTTCCATGCTCTCTCTTATTAGTTTAGTCTGCACTTGGTGCGCTTCTGCTTGAACCCTCAGAGCCTCAGCTTGAACTTGCTGAGCGTCTGTTGTCACTTTCTGGGCATCTACCATGCCCTGGATCAAAGTAAACATCTGTGCCCCATCAATGGGCAAACCTCCGGAAATCGAAGTCGGTGGAGGTGGTAGGTTGTCCGCCACAGCTGCGACAATCCTCTGAACAGGTGGGGGAGGAGGACCCCCGAAAAGTGCAAATACTCCCACATGTATCGGAGATGTAGGAGGAACTACGGATGTTTATCCATCAGGTGGAGAGGTGGCAGACCCCTCTAAAGCTGATGTTCCAAGTCTCATAGATCTTATCTTCGGCGACATCTTGAAGGCAGACCCAAAAGAATCAATTAAGGCAATAAATGCGATATCATCAAGGGAGGACAGTAAAATTCTAAGGAAGCAATATTCAGAAGGAAATAAGGATAACAAGATAAATGGATTGGAGATATTCCTAGTTGTGATTGAGTATTCGCTCTCATCCTAGTATCCTATGTCCTATATCCTATCGCAGGCACGCAGTATTGTAACAAAGATGTCACACTACCACGACATCACACAACTTGTGAAGTCTGACCTGCATGGGCCAAAACTAAAAATGTGTCATGACCCACACCCTAAATTGGGGCACGAGTAGGTGGGTACGTCCAGCTTACGCCGCAACATCGGCGGTAGAACGCTGTCTAGGTCAAGCACTATCTAAACAATCTCGTACGAGTATCCAATCTCCATAAGGAGGCACGGATGACACAATATAATATGAACAACATACTCAATCACATAACTACAGCACGATAAGATATCGAAGAAATAAATAAAATGCAATACAAGTCTAAACATAAATAATCTAACTCAACAATAACCAAGTCTCAACAAAGTATGCCGGAGACAAATCTGGTACCAAAATAATCTGCTAAGAAACTAACTAGATAATTAGTGATTCTGGCTTGACCTCCCGGAATCACAACTGAACTACCAAGTCCAAGTCTGCAGGTACTCTCCCTGTGGTCCATAAAATGTTGGACACCAGTCCTCTAAGGCATAGTCTAAAAAAATATTTCCAGTCAGGAAGGAGCAAAGTACATCTCAAATAACAGTTCCATTTAATTGATAAGGACTATAAAACAATAAACAGATGATGCTATATGTAGAGAGAAGACAATGAATAAATGCAATATCAAAATAAAGAGACAGGCAATATAGGCAATATGATACAGTCAGTGCATATTTGAAATGAAGAGAACGAGGTACAATATCACATACGGGTGATATAGTATATGATCTAAAATAGAGAACTATAACTATTCTAAGTGTTTGAAATCGTAGTTTCGAAATATGATCGGCTTGGGACTTGTACGATAGCTACATGGCTTGGCTAATCATACGTGAGGGATATGGTTAACACCAATAATTTAAACTTGTACGATAGGTATTTGATCACATCTCTCACTAGCAATTTTCTCCGCCCCCAACCAGTACTGTGGATCCAATCATGACACATCACGATACACGATCAATGTCCAATATATCATGTACGATATCTAATATCAATGTCGTGCACAATGTCAATACGATAACCAATATAACATTTCATAACTAAAGATCTAATCTATATACTAGTCCGTGTAGCAGAGTGTCAAGAATCAGATGTAATATTTCTAGATATTAGAATTATAGAAATTATCAAATAGTTGGAAATTATCAAAGAATGTACTTGCCTTGGATCCTTAGCTGGTAATACCAATGTCCTGTTCCAGAGTATCGCCTGGATGATCCAACAGTCCTATAGATATATCATAAATATAACATTTGTATCAGACGTTACACTACCACAATCGCAAACACATTGAACTCAAGGCTATGCTAGATATTACACTGGTCAACTAGGGTCAAGTGCGCGTCTAATTGTGCGGGTGTCGTATTTGTAATTGCTGTGAATTCAGATAGTCGGTGATACGGGTCTCGCCAATACGTGAGTGTACAAATGGCAGCCTTCTAATAAATAACAGGGTTACAGGTCCATGTAAATATGGTGTATCCGTAATTACCCTCGGGTCATCTAGTACCTACATATCATTAACTAACATATACATCAATATCCATTAATTACAAATAATAGATATGTGTATATATATACTTTAAATAAAAATTAATACTTGCATGAATATAACATATATTAGGGAGAGATATATACAATACGTATATATATGTATATATACTAAATAGAATTTAATATTATATTTACATATACCAAAATATATTTAACCTATACTAATACATTCATAATTATACATATTATCGATAATTAAATATAATACATATATATGGTTATACCAATAATTATATACAAAATATGTATAAGTATATACACTAAATAGAATTATACACTATATATATATATACATATGTTTCAAAATATACATGCCATATTTTATATATACAACCAATATTTGTGGTCACAAAAGAATGTATATACTGAACATATATTTATATACAGATTCCAATGAAAATATACATATTCTATATTTAATACATATACCATATACGTATATAAGTACATATATATATACCAATACAAATATATATATGATACATATATATACATACCAAAATACATACATACATACATATATATATATATATATGTATGTATATATACCAAAATACGTATTTAAATACCAAAAATCCTTATATATATACGTAACTAAACTAATTTACATTCTAACATAACTAAAACTATTAACACATACTTAATACTCTACATTAAATCAATTCCTCATAATAATAAAGGAGGGAAAGAGGGAGAGGGAGGTTCACAGTGACGATCATGACGACGACGAGAATGACGAAGACGATAAAGACGATGACGAAGAAGGCGGCTGCGTGAGGAGTAGGCAAAGGGTGGTGGTGCTGGCTCGACGTGGAGGGGGAGAACTCGCCGGACTAGGTGATGATGGTGGTGGTGCTGGTTGGTTCAGGTGGTGGTGCTTGTGTAGGGTGGTGGAAGCAGTGGTGGTAGCCGGAGTTAATGGCCGGAGGAGGTCGGAGGGATGATGGCACTGGTGGTGGCTCGGGAACTCAGGCCGAGGGAAGGAGGGGAGTGCTCCGGCGTGCTGGGCTTTGGTTGAGGTACAGGAAAGAGCCGGGGAAGAAGAACTGTAGCAGCCAGGGAATGGAAAGTGGCCGAGGTGCTCGGCCGGGCTAAAAGTGGAACAGGGTCGGGGCTCGGGGCTCGGCCGGCCAGGCTAGGTGTTGGTGTATTTGGTTTATTTCCCCCTTTCTAAATTTTAAAAAAAAAGGAGGAGAAGAAGAAGAAAGGAAGAAGAAGAAGAGAAGAAGAAAGAAAAAAATAAAAAAGAAGGAGGGAAGCTACGGTTAAGTAAGAAGGGAGGAGATGGGGGCTTTCCTAGGTTTGGGGATTAGGGCATGGTTGGGAAGAGTGCATTGAGGAGACATTAAATAGGAAAGGGTGTGTGGGAATGAGTGGTGTTGATGCTCTCATTTTGAATGGGTGGTCAGGATTTGACATGAGGAATTTACTCATGCAAGGAGAGGGGTTGGTTGACTAGTCAAATATTAGGGCTCTCCATTTGGTTTGAACCAATGGGGGTATTGACACCTAATGCAATATTTGCAAATAAGTTCCCTTAAATTAGGTATTTGCACAGACAAATAAAATGATAGAAAATGGGTGAACGATTTGGTATTTGGTATTTGGTATTTTGTAGGGTGAGGGGGTGTTGTGTGTTTTGTATGGGCTTAATTAATAGGAAACTTGGATTAAATTGGGTTAAAACGGGATTAGTCAAAGTTGGTATCCCCGATTTAATTAGAAATAATGCAAACGGTGTTCTAAAATTAATTAGGAGTACGTGAGACCAAAATTAGGTTGGGACACATATATCATTAGTGAAGAAGACTCATAACAGAATATTACCCTAATTTGGGTTGCACGAAAATGGTCGATATTGTGTCTCCAATTTCGATTGGAACGCACAACGATACAAAGTTGGATTTTATTTAGAAATTAAATAAACGTCCGCGATGAATATTGTGCAGCTAAAATGAAGCACAAGAGAGCATAATTACGAGTTACAAAAATGTCAGAATGGAAGGCGGGCACGTCGAGGGCAAGGTTGTGAAATTTGTTGGAAGGCAACAGCTAGGGTAGCGCTCCAAATATCGAAGCAATGGTAAGGCGCAACAATTAAATAAAATTACGATAATCAATTACAATCCCAATAATTAAATTCTAAAATTCGGTCAGGTGTTCATCTAGTGGATCTTTAGGTCAAGTTTACCAGCTCAAACATTAATGAACACTGTATATATATATAATATTATAAATACACATCTCATAAAATTATTTAAATTAGATATACTTATCATGCAATCATTTAAAATAACTACCACAATATTAATAATATATAAAAAGTCGAAAATACCCCTATTTTTAGAATATGGTAGTGACTTGGGTGTTGAGAGTGAGTAGTTGATGCCGGGATAGGGTACCTTCGTGTATGAAGAGAGGGTGTATTTGAGTGATATGGGAGTACATTTTGTTGTATAAACTAAAATAGGGTTATTCCTGGGAACCAAAGCAACTGCAGGAGATTATGAGCTAGCAGCAAGCAACATAATCTCTCGGGCAATACTGAATATGCACATCTGCAACAAGCGATAACACTAGCAGATGCTTTATCTTGCTGACAGTGAACTTGCAGTGAAGTACAGTTATATTATTTTTGGGATGGCTAGTATGTGCACAGTGATAATGGATAAGTATCCAAGTGAATAAGTGTGTAGGAGTAGTTGTGTATCAACCTGTATTACATTAATAGATGGGGTGTTATGTTGAAGTGATATCAGTGTGTTTGTGTAGATGTTCCAGTACAAGTTGTAGCAAGCAAGGTGGTATATAAAATCAAAATAGGGGTTTATGCATGTTTGTGCAGTGCATTGTGCAAATTAAATACAGGAAGTGTGCAAGTGTGAGGGTTATAGGATGTGCAGAGTACCTATCTGGAAGTGTAGTGTATGGATGAATGTATTGTGAGTGCATAATAGTGTGTGTCTGTATTTTAGACCATGTGTTCAGTATAAGGGGGCTATGTACATGTGATTGAGGAAGATTTAGGTGAGTGGATAAATAATTTAGAGGAGTGTGTGGGTATGTCTAGTACTGTTGTAGCTTAATAAGAGATTTGAGTTAACAATAGTATCAAGGTAGGTATTAGAGTTTGAGTTGTGTGTGGATATTATTTTACCAATAGGTGGGGAGTGTGGTGTGTTGTAGAGGTGGATACACTACAGTGTATCACTGGCAGGCAACCAATTGATGTCAGTGCAACAAGTCTATGGGTGATTTGGTTGGAGACTATAATTGGTGTTGTCATACACCGATTTCCCGTAGGACACGGTCATCCCCGCTAGGCGTGAATCACTGCGCCAGTACTCCGGCAGGGCGATGGTTTCCATTGGGACGTGATACCGCATGAGCCTGGAGTTGCGCCCACGTAAGGCCAATACCGAAACAGCCATTTTTAACTAGTTTGCAGAGTCGTCATAGTGGAAACATAGAATAAACACAAGTATTGAATCCAAAATAAGGTCTTTATTGATATGAAGTAAAGATTACAAGTGGCGCTAGGCCAAGATTATAAGTCGCTTGTGCTCTCTCTCTCTTTACATTGAATATGCCCTTAGGCTTACAACTGAATCAAACACCCTGGATAATGATGTTCCCAAACATTATGTTTATATATGTGAGCTCCAGGTTCGAGTGACATGCTCCCAGCCGCCAAGTGGGGTCTGGTGTCTCAATGCATTAAGCGATCTCCAAATCCGTATGAGTTCTTCCGCACATTGTATGCAATAAGGTTCGGTATTAGTACAATGAATGCACTGGTGGGGAGGCCTCTCGCCCACACCATAAAATATGTACGTTCATTATTTTTGTGCACCGACTAATTATGTTGTCTTTCTAGTCTTTGCCTTAGGATCAATTTTATAGCAATATAATGAAAGTAATACTCGTGTTTGAGGCAAGAGTGTCATACTATAATCAACAAAGTTTGTTCTTACCCTTTGCCCTTCCTTGTCATTCGCAATAATAAAATTAGTACTAAGAAATAAAGAACATCTATGCAATTCAAGTGTTATGACTGTGTCTCTGTTTCATACATATTCTACTCGAACTAGGTTATATACTGTGCATCCATTTTAAATGTGCAAAGTTTTATGCATTATGCTCTTCCATGTTACTCCTCTCCTAAATGCCGATAGCCGATATACATGCATGACTTATCTATATGAAGGTCCCTGGCTCTATTATCCATATTGGACATGATCTGGGATGGAACGACTATCTTTCCAGCTCAGTTGCGAGCCTTATTGGGCATCCCAAACCATCCAATGAGTCAGCTGTCTTTTCAGGTCGGTAGCAAGCCTTGCTGGATATTTTACACTCTTCCACTAGTACGTCAACATGCGTATTACCAGGACTATACTAACATTGTCCTCTTGGGCCGATACGATTCAGATGCCTCAACAATCATGTCGAGGAGTTTTCTCTACCTGGTGCGTAACCAGTTGTCCGTGACCATACAACTACTCTCCCCACTTCCAATCCTAGCCGAGAACTTCCTGTACGATTTTACTTATCTGAGGACTTCAGCTTGGTTTAATCTTGCCGAGGACTACACTCGGATCTTTCTTTCTTGCACAGCTCCTTGATTAGAGACTACCTTGGTGATCTGTATATCCCGAGTACTTTCTTTTCTTTTCTTCTCCTGACTCGGAATGACTACTTAATAGTATTCCTTGTCTATGTATGCAGCATGATGATACTCTATCCCGTGTCATATTTCGTGCGGTGAGGTATCTCAATATGAACTCAAAACTACTTTTGTGGCACATATAAGAAACTACTACATTTTAACTCAATAAGCCCGATTACGCAAATAGCAAGTAAGATCTAAATGTTCTATAAAATGATAAGGCAGGGTTATCCCCTTAGATATGTGCATTCATCTATTTTTATTAGCATACAAAGGTTATCGCTTGAACTAGCATGTATCATTCATTTTCTTAAGTGTGCAGCTAAGAAGGGACAGGTTCACCGGTGCCACCCACCTTAGTAAAGAATCAAATCGGTCGAGCGAGACTCGGAGTGCACCTTCGAAAGTTTAAGTCTGAACTCCATTTGAAGATCTAAGTCTGAATGCCTTTGCATCGAATGAGTCATCTCGCTGAGCAAGGTAGGTCGGTTTGCTATACTTGTGCCATTTGAATATGCCCTCCAAGTTGAGCGGACCAGGTCATTATATCATACACCACTCAAAACAATCTCGTCCTCGAGATTTCCTGAGTGGTACTCGTATTATCGCACAACTTCTTAAACAAAACTCTATACTTCTCGTCTAACTTCCAAAGATTATTTCAACACTACATTCATTTATTTCCTCACCACGCGTTATGCACATGCTTAGTCAATCTCATCGAACAACTCTATCGTTCAATGTTATCAAACTATACTAAACTTAATCATTACACTCCCTGACTCAAACTCTACTACGCCTGGCGCATGGCTGTATTACTCAAACATATGGTATTCTGTAACTCAATGTGCACTAGAAAACTCAGGTTTGGGTAAACTTTCCCCATTGTTATACACTATCCATGCAAACCCAAAACATATTCAACTGATTACTTGACGTCGTTTATCGAAACCCATCGTTATGCTTAAACCCAAAAGTTTGAATCTCAGCTAATCTTCTAATCTTTTTGTGCATCAATATCTATCTCAGTCACCATCCATTCTCGCTAAGTAAATTTACTATCACCTAAGGTCGTCGTATCAAATTGTCTATATTTTTTTACTGTCTTTATTGGGCCTTAGCGTAGGGCTAAATTGCCCAATATGGGGTATGTTACAAGCTTTCGTTTATGAAAGTCTAGGCTGAGGCTAACTTACTCTAGTTGCCATACTCATTCATGCGAATCCAAATATTTTTATTTGTAGCTGTATTCCAGTTATGCATATCGCTAAGTCTAGATAGTACCCATATTCAAGGCGTCCCCCAAATATGTGTATTTCAACCAAGCTTAGTGACAGCTAAGTCCGACAAGCTACTTATAAAAAAATTTCAAATCTTTGAGCGTTTCGCTACTCGACTAACCGAACTCTGGTTCGTTTAGTCATCGTCTACCCCCAATCCCACTCAAATCCAAGTATTGCATTACTAGCAACGCACATCTTCCTAGCAATGATTTAATTTGTTATAGCAACTTATATTGAATATCACCAATTGTAGTGATAAGAGTATCGTCCGACAATTCCCCAATACCGTCTTATTTCTCTCCATCGCATAACTATTCAATCAATCAGTTTTTACCCAAGTCCTATTTTTTGTTGCGTTTGTTTCAACGCCAACATCGCTAGCGTACACTCCCAGTTTCAAGTCTTAACTCTAAGTCTCATTGTCCGAGTTCTATCATTTTCTCGAACGATACTCTAAAGTTAGTCACTCCAGTTCAACTCACGACATAGGGTCATCTGCCTAGCCACTAAGTCAGCTCACAAGATCATAGGTATTGTTCGAGTTTGTGACTCATCATGCAATCACTTTGAATGATGCTCGCACTAAATAACCTAATTTCAAACCATTATTCTTTCGCATAGGATATTCTACCCAAGCTTATTTTACTCAGATTTCTAAACATCGAGCAAAGATCATCCTATCCACATCAATATTTTGTTGCACCGAATCTACGATATCTACTTTATATGTCCAACCTAACGATTCGCATAATCTATCTCCTCAAAAACCTAATAGGATCTATATATCCAATCTTTTCTAAGTCTAGACCACCAAGTCATGATTCAATTTCTACCTCTTCGATCTCAATTACAAATTTAAAGTTGTAGAACATAATTCACGTATCCGTTCACTAAACCATCGAGCGTCTTGCTTCATGTTCAAGACTAACTCATCTCTGAAATACCTTTGATTCATATGTATCCTGAAACTCGTCTTATCGTGTCGAACCATAAGTCAAAATGATCCTTCAATTGTCTTGCTCCGGTCTTCCGTAAGTTCAATTATCCCCCTTTGGATATGAGATCACCACGCCAACGCTTCCGTGGGATAATTATCCTAATCCGGGCGTAATGCATGTGCGAGTAAGGAGTTGCACTCACACAAGACAAGAAGGTCAAACATTATGGTTATCATCGAACGAACAGACACCTTATCATCATACTTCATTTCATCCAAGTTGTTCATTAATCCATCAAGTCATGTTCATCTAACAACCGTTCTTATCGTAATCATAATTTATCTCGCCAAATTGTCCAACTTTAATGTTACCATTTTATTATTTTGTAGTCTACTTCTAGCATTCCTCAAACAACTAAGTTCAAATCCCAAGTTAAAGTCTATTCACTTTTGATATGTTCTATTTTATCAAGTTTATTTATAAAATCTTTGAACATGTAACTTCGAGTTCGATCATCCCCTCCGAACGTGAAATTACCATGTCAACACTCCCACAGAATAATTGATCTCATCTAGGCCTGATGTCGAGTATTATCCTTCGAACTCGATTCAAGATCATTCGTTCAAATTAAAGATTAAGTCCATAATCGCCTATCTTAATCATTGAACCATAATTTTACTAACTTGCATAAATCCATACTATCTTCCATCTATTGATATGATATCCAGTCCTTCCAAATTTGAAATCATAACATCCGTACTCAAGCTAAATTCTATCGAGCAATATCCTACCTGATCTTAATTTTCCATGCACGCTATCTTCCATCGCACTAACTACCTATCGCATCTACCACTCAGGTATCGAGTCATAACTTATCACTATGAATAACCGTCCAAACTATATATCAAAATCCAAACACGATTCCCATTATTTTCCTTAGTGGTACTCGGATAACGTCCCTATCAATTTCTATTCTAAGGCTGACTTTATCCCTATCCGAACAATATCCAAATCTCACTCGTAACCTGCTTGTACCAAAAGGACTAGGTGCACGATACTCAGCACAACTTAGCCGAAAAGTTATGTTCATAGCAATCTTGTCTGAACGATATTCTAGTCTCGTATACAAACTTGCTAGCATTAGGGTAAGGTTATTCTGTTTCGCACGTAACTTTTAATTTTTAAGCACGAGTCAATTCTCATAAACTATGATACAGTTTGGCACAAAGGCCTTCGCATAACTATTTCGTTCAAGCAAATTATATCATTCATATGTACTTTCAAAAATATTTAGACTCATTGCATAGAACATTTAAGGAAGCCTCGAGAGAGAGATTCTATCACTTTTTTAATACACAAGTTCAAAATTGAGAGAATCGATATGAATTCGAAGGACGTAAAGCCGTGCTATAATACCAAAATATCATACCACAATATCTCGTAGGACTCGGTTGTCCCCGTTAGGCACGAATCAATGAGCCAGGGCTCCCGCAGGGTGATCATTTCCATCCGAATGTGATGCTACGTGAGCCGGGAGTTGCGCCCGTGCAAGACAAATACCAAAACGACAATTGATAACTAGTTTGTAGAGTCGTCATAGCAGAAACATTGAATAAACACAAGTATAGAATCCAAAACAAGCTCTTTATTGATATAAAGTAAAGATTACAAGCGATGTTAGACCTAGATTACAAGTCGCTCGTGCTCTCTCTCTCTCTCTCTCTCTCTTTATAATGAATATGCCCTTAGGCTTACAACTGAATCAAATATTATGAATGATGATGTTCTTATACATTATGTCTCATGTCATGTTCCGATCTCCCGCAGACAAATCGGCCATCCCCGCTAGACCCCGGATCACTACATTAGTGCTCCAGTGGAACGATCTCTTGACCCATCTGGGCGTGATGCCGCATGAGCGTAAGTCGTGCCTGTGCATGGCCGTGATATGAATAGGCAGTAAGAGGTCTAAGCCACAAAGTCGCACAGATTGATCGAATGCGAAAGAATTATTAACGCACATGCGATTGGTTACAAGTTCACAGAGTCGTAAATAGTGGAAAAATTGAATAACACAAGTATAGAATTAAAACAAGATCTTTATTGATATTGAATAAGTATTACAAGCGGTGCTAGGCCGAGATTACAAGTCGCTCAAGCCTCTCTCTCTCTCTCTAAAATATTAAAAGCATGCCAAGTAGCTACATTTATGGAATAATACATAGGTGATGTTCTAACATTTTGTCTTATATATGTGCTCCAGTTCTGGATACAATGCTCTAAGGCTTCAGAGTAAACTCCATGCCTTAGCACACATGAAGGAGGCATCTGCACAGAACGAGATTCTCCCACATCCTGTAAGCAATATGGTGGGTTATCAGTACATGAATGCATTGGAATGGAGGATTCTCGCCCGCTTGACAAATCCAAACACGTTATATTGGTTTCGTGCACCATCTATTATGTTATCTTTCTATTCTTACCTTATGATGAGTTTTATGGCAATGATGAATAGCCTAACTAGTGTAAAAGTGTGTCATGCAATATAAGAAACATGGCAAGACTTACCAACTTACCATCAGTCATTCCCTGTCCAAGGTAAGCCAAGTTAAATCAAGCACAAGCATATATAATGAAATCTATGGCAATAACATAAGCAAGCAAAGTGTTGTGAACGAGATTATGTTTCGGATGCATAAATTACATAGATTATCAGGTGTGACACAGTAGATGTTGAAGTATTCCATAAATACAAGTGTGTTATACTCATGATCGTTTAGGTATTTCAGATATTCTCGATGCGATACAATGACTCACATGCGAATTACCGCTAAGCGAGGATGACTTATCTATATAAACATGAGTTGCTGGCATAGCCATAAAGGAACATAGTCATTGACAAGGATGGTATGCAAAAAAAGAATAAGGTGCGCTACAAACCATCCCGTCTAGAACAAGAGAGAGTAAACTAGAAGTTCCATCCAGATTGAATCGACCCCAGTTCCCCGATGACCGTCCGTAGAACTGTACCTTGTTTCTAAGTTGTCCGCGACATGCAAGTCTCTAAGGTCTTCCAGATTCATGAGATTCATGACATGACATATTAATTCTTGGATTCATGTTCAGTACAAGTATGCTTCACGAGCTGTAATTCTTGTTCAGTACGAGTATGCTCTACAAGTTGTGATTCTTAGATTTATTGACATGGTTCAAATCCCCTGGTTCGAGAACTGCCTTGGCGACCTAACAGTCTTGGATACTTTTAGGTTTATACATGCACGGAATGACTATTAGATAGTCTTTTGCGGAGAACTAAATGAATGCATGACATGGATAGTGTTACACGGTCGTGAGATAGTTTATATGGCACATATTGAAATGAGGCAACGAGTATAAGTTAACACATAAGCAGGCAAGCATGCATTTACATTGAACATAAGTATTTACTTTGGCATGGGTCTAAGAGTGAACCAAGGAGTAAAATCGTACTGGGACATACCTGTGGTGCCCCGTTCTCCCGGTGCGGAGAGCGCGACTAAGAAACACAAGACGGTATCGTTCGATCAGGATAGATTGAATTAAGAACTCGTCCTCATTATGGATTTGTTTCTTCGAAATCGATTCCCATATTCAGTGGACTGCGCCCCAAGGATCGGCTTAGCGGCAGAGTCAGGAGGGACCTCTCCGCTGCTATCTTTTATTGCCTCGGTTTTGGATGTCGCTTGTTGCTTTCGTGCTTTGAGTTGGTTTTGGGATTTGCTTGTTTTCTTTGAACGGTTTCGATGGTTTTTATTATTTTCGTTCATTGAAATGCACTTCTATTCCGAGATTGTAAAGAGAGGAAGAAGTATTAATCGAGCTGTTCGTGTGCAGGTGAACGAGCAGTAGGCGGCTTGCGAGTGGAGTCATGAAGCGCCTCTTCCCTTCTTCTTTCCAAAATCTAAGTGAGTGGCTACCAACCCGATTAGCTAGTCCTGCTTCCAAGCTTCACAGCTAATCAATCTGCACTCTTCTTTGCCCCGATCAAACGATACCAAGTAATAATAAAAGAAACCAAGATAAAAGAAAATAGACTTGGTTCATATGCTTGTCAATAATTTCATAAACGGATACTTAACTGCATGCTTGTTCGTTTGGGAATGGATCATGAATTGCTTGTCTTGTACAATCGCTTGTCTTGTACTCTTGTTGCCTCAACTACAGATTGTTACTTGTATATTGTTCGATCATGGACAACTTGTGCACAGGGTAACGGTCTTGCGAACGATACTGGGGCACTGGCAACGATCCGGTCCGGGCGAGACCTATTGTTTAGTCTCTTGTTCTTGGCGGAATGGCTTGCAATGCCCCTTGTACTTTCGTTGCACGCCATTCTCGTCAAAGACTATTGTCCATTATGGCAACCAAGCCAGTGATCATCTTGTATATTTAAACCTGTTGCATACTAACTTGTGTCTTCATGGCAGGGAAGGCATGGTAAGTATTGTACAGGTAATTCAGACGGGCAGGTAAAATCCACCTAACGGTGGCACGTTCATTTCAGTAAATTCTATATGCTGCTTACTTGTAAATAAACTAAGGCAAGATAGAAACCCATAAATTATGCATGCTTCACTAAACAACATGTTGATTGGTATAGTCAGGCTAGCTCGCCTTCACCAGCATGTTTCGATATGCTGACCCTCGTTGAAATAGGTTCTCCGCACCAAGGCGAACCGAGCGAGGAGCCGAAGTCGTCTACCCGATCTAGTCCAACTGTTGGCGCACCTTCACCGCGCCCTTGAAGTATTTTGGAGTCAGGAGCCTGCAACTCTTCATACACAAAATGCAGCTCCGTGGCAAAGCCGTCCTCCAGCCTGGAGGTCCTTATCATTTTGAGTTTATAATGGGATGTAATGTACAGGATTGCTATCTCATTTTGAGTCATCTTTTTTGTAAGCCGTTCGGCATATTAGCTAACTCGTTCAAGAGTTTGTAATAGATGTTCATTATCAATAAAGAGAACTTTCCATATTTCAAATCTGTGTTTCAATTTATCTGTGTACTCTGAATATATGCTTGCTATGCAAATCATTAAAGCCTTGTGCGGGCGCAACCCCAGGCCCGCATGGCGATCACGATTCGGGGGATGCCTCAAGTGATTCTACGGAATTGGGTCGTGACATAGTGGTATCAGAGCACAGATTCAAAGTTCCTTAGACTTCGTGCTGGAAAAGTTCCTTTAACGATCAAATTCCTGTGCGAACTCTTGAACTCGCTAGGCCAAAATGAGATACGTTCATGCAATAAGTCCATAATACATTATGATCCTAATGTAATTTACCTTTTTTGAAGGAATGGCTCCAGCGCAATCTGCAGCGCAAACTCCGGACGAAACGCAAGGCCAAGAAAGTAGTTCGGATACTTCAGAAAGTTCAAAGAGCCAGCGAGCCGTGCCAAGCATCGATCCCGTCCAACGAATGTTGCAGATGTTGGAGGCAAACCAACAAAGGGACGAGGCTCGCTATGAACGGGCCGAAAAGCGGGCGGAAGAGAGTCAGCTCAAGTTTTAAGACAATATAGAAGCACGATTCTCAGTCCAACAGAAACAGGTAGATACCCTGCAGCAGATCGTTCAGACTTTGGCTACCAACCAGTCCGCGACAACGCCAGCGACTCTGGTGGAATAGCCCGTGCTTGAAGTAGAGACGCCGCAAATTCCAAGGACGAGGAACGTGACTGCCTTCGACTTTGGCCACTTCAAGAAAGTCTGCAATACCCCATTCAACGGGACTGAGGATCCAGTCGTAGCTCTAGATTGGTTGGCCGAACTTGAAGATCACTTCGCTCTGCTAGAGGTCCCCGAAGAGAAGCGCGTCGCCTGCGCGCAACTACAGCTCTGCCTCAACGCACACGATTGGTGGGACGTGCATCGACGATCTCTCCAATTTGATCACGGAGAGGGGGCGATCTCGTGGACGACTTTTCGTGTCGCGTTCGAAGAGGAGTTTGTACCCCCTCCAGTACAACGTCAGATGAAAAACGAGTTCATGCAGCTGCGACAAGATAGCATGACAGTTAAGGAGTACGCCGCCGAATTCAACCGACTCTCCAAATTCGCTAGGGCCTATTTACCAGATGTAACGAGTCGAGCTAGAAGGTTTGAAGGTGGTCTACGCCTTGCCATCCATTCGCACGTAGCCGTTCATCAGTATCGTACAATGCGTGAAGTCATGAATCACGCCTTATCTCTCGAACCACTCTATCCTCATATTTCTATCGGCGCTGTGCATACATCCAGTCACAAACGCCAAAGCGATGAGAGAGGAAACAACGCTACAAAGCGTCACAATAACGGAAGAAAGCAGAAAGCAAACCAGCCTTATAATTTCTGCAAAAAGATGGGGCATGCAATCGACAAATGTCGCCTGAAACTTGGATTATGCCTAGCCTGTGGCGGATCAGATCATTCTGTCCGTGATTGTTCCTTGAGTCATGATCGCCATCCCGTTCGCAATAATCCCTAACGGTAGGTCCTATTCTTAAGTTTTGGGACAAAACTTCCAATTAGTTGGGTAGGATGTGGCGCCCCGTTCTCCCGGTGCGGAGAGCGCGACTAAGAAACACAAGACGGTATCGTTCGATCGGGATAGATTGAATTAAGAACTCGTCCTCGTTATGGATTTGTTTCTTCGGAATCGATTCCCATATTTAGTGGACTGCGCCCCAAGGATCGGCTTAGCGGCAGAGTCAGGAGGGACCTCTCCGCTGCTATCTTTTATTGCCTCAGTTTTCGATGTCGTTTGTTGCTTTCGTGCTTTGAGTTGGTTTTGGGATTTGCTTGTTTTCTTTGAACGGTTTCGATGGTTTTCATTATTTTCGTTCATTGAACTGCACTTCTATTCCAAGATTGGAAAGAGAGGAAGAAGTATTAATTGAGCTGTTCGTATGCAGGTGAACGAGCAGTAGGCGGCTTGCGAGCGGAGTCGTGAAGCGCCTCTTCCCTTCTTCTTTCCAAAATCTAAGTGAGTGGCTACCAACCCGATTAGCTAGTCCTGCTTCCAAGCTTCACAGCTAATCAATCTGCACTCTTCTTTGCCCCGATCAAACGATACCAAGTAATAATAAAAGAAACCAAGATAAAAGAAAATAGACTTGGTTCATATGCTTGTCAATAATTTCATAAACGGATACTTAACTGTATGCTTGTTCGTTTGGGAATGGATCATGAATTGCTTGTCTTGTACAATCGCTTGTCTTGTACTCTTGTTGCCCCAACTACAGATTGTTACTTGTATATTGTTCGATCATGGACAACTTGTGCACAGGGTAACGGTCTTGCGGACGATGCTGGGGCACTGGCATCGATCTGGTCCGGGCGAGACCTATTGTTTAGTCTCTTGTTCTTGGCGGAATGGCTTGCAATGCCCCTTGTACTTTCGTTGCACGCCATTCTCGTCAAAGACTATCGTCCATTATGGCAACCAAGCCAGTGATCATCTTGTATATTTAAACCTGTTGCATACTAACTTGTGTCTTCGTGGCAGGGAAGGCATGGTAAGTATTGTGCAGGTAATTCAGACGGGCAGGTAAAATCCACCTAACGGTGGCACGTTCATTTCAGTAAATTCTATATGCTGCTTACTTGTAAATGAACTAAGGCAAGATAGAAACCCACAAAATATGCATGCTTCACTAAATAACGTGTTGGTTGGTATAGTCAGGCTAGCTCGCCTTCACCAGCATGTTTCGATATGCTGACCCTCGTTGAAACAGGTTCTCCGTACTAAGGCGAACCGAGCGAGGAGCCGAAGTCGTCTACCCGATCCAATCCAACTGTTGGCGCACCTTCACCGCGCCCTTGAAGCATTTTGGAGTCAGGAGCCTGCAACTCTTCATACACAAAATGCAGCTCCGTGGCAAAGCCGTCCTCCAGCCTGGAGGTCCTTATCATTTTGAGTTTATAAAGGGATGTAATGTACAGGACTGCTATCTCATTTTGAGTCATCTCTTTTGTAAGCCGTTCGGCATATTAGCTAACTCGTTCAAGATTTTGTAATAGATGTTCATTATCAATAAAGAGAACTTTCCATATTTCAAATCTGTGTTTCAATTTATCTGCGTACTCTGAATATGTGCTTGCTATGCAAATTATTAAAGCCTTGTGCGGGCGCAACCCCAGGCCCGCACGGCGATCACGATTCGGGGGATGCCTCAAGTGATTCTACGGAATTGGGTCATGACAATACCGAACGATATAATCTTGGGAAGTGTAGTATAAATAACTGAATAGTGCACTACGAAGAGTGTATATATTTTTACTTGAGGAATAGCAGGGTCTACTTGCACAAATCAAAGGTAGAATACGAGGGTCCATATATAAGCAAAGTTTTATTTCCATTTTCTAACACAAGCAATACAAGTTATGATTATTTCCTTAGCTAGGTGTGTTGTATTCTTATTAGCATGCACGGTGTGATTCGCCTAGAGACTAGCAAGTATCGTTAAAATTTTAAGTGTGCTAGCTAAGCAAAGACAAGTTCATCGTAGTCACCTACCTTAGCGATGATTCACCTCGGTCGAGCGATACTCTGAGCGAGCCTTTAAAAGTCTAAGTCCGAACTCCTGAAGGGCTATGTCCGGGAATCCTTTGCCTCAAATAAGTCTTCTCACTGAGTAAAGCGAGTTGTGTTGTTCCACTTTTGTTATTTGAATCGGCGATCCGCTTGAGCGGAACGGGTCATTATATTATACCCCACTCAGAAAAAGTCTCGTCCTCGAGGCTTCCTGAGCGCAAGTCATTCTATCGCATTAACGAATATATCCCAAGCATAGAAATCGATACCACTTGATCTGTTAGAACATAATTTCCTACTCGTTCCATATATCGTGTCACATGTATGCTGGGCCGGTATTATTGAATGATTCTATCATCCAATCCAAGTTCTGACTCGGTCTTTATTGCGCCTTAGCGCAGAACATATATCGCTTAACGCAGGGTACATTATGATCCATCTTTAATAATGATCTAAGGCTGAGGCAAACTTATACAAGTCATGATACTTGTCCATGTGGATATTCACTTGTCCTAGCATTTGAGATCAACATATCGCGAGTCTGGATCATGCACATATTCAAAGCGTCCTTCAAACATATGTATGTCAACCAACTTAGCGATAGCGAGGTCTATGCACTCAATTTCAACATATCACTGGGTCTTAGATCATGCACAGGTTTAAGGTGTCGCTCAAACATATGTATTCAACCAAACTTAGTGATAGTGAAATCGGACAAGCTACTTGCAAAAATCTTAAAGGTTCTGGTTTTTATGAATTCACGATGATAATTCCAATAGGGTCAATCAAATTTCAAGTCATATTTTCTATTCCAACTCAAATCAAGTATACCGCACTACCGTTAAGCATGATCTACCCGATCAACCGACTAGTGTTCATCCATTCGGGTCAAATATAGCACACACTTATCGTTCTAAGTCAACACTAAGTCTTGCTGCCCCAGTTCTATATATTTGTTCAAGCAATATGCTAAAGTTGGTCAGACAGGTTCTTTCACTCGACACAGGGTCGTTTGCCTAATTGCTAGGTTAACTCACAAGGTCATAGGTACAAGTTCAAGAACACGATTCATCTTGCAAATTTGTCGCACGATGCTCGCCCTAATTCCTAAGGTCAAACCCTTATTCGTTTGCACGGAGTACTCTACCCAAGCTCGTTTCACTCAAATTTCTAAACATCGAGCACGGATCATCCTATATACATTAACACGTTCGTTTGTATAGGATTCGAGTTCGTTTAGTAAAATCCATGATATATCCAAGTTTGCAGGATAAGTCTAGTAATTTTCATAGTCTATCTCCTCAAGTATGTCTAATAATATCCATATACATTCCGAATGTAGACAACCAAGCCAAGATTCAATTATAAACCTTTTGTTTACTCTAAGTCGTCCAACATGATTCATTTATCCGTTCCCGAAACCATCAAATGGGATTTATTCCAGGTTGTAGGCTAACTTATCGTAAAATATTTCTGATTCACTTGCATTTCCAATTTTGTCTTATCATGTCAAACCAAAAGTCAAGACGATCCATTAGTTATCATGCTCTGGTCTTTCGCAAGTTTGATCACCCTCGTTTGACGTGAGATCACCACGCCAACGTTCCTGCTAGATAATCATCCTAATCCGGGCGTGACATATGCACGAGCATAGAGTTACGCTCGCACAAGACAAGAACGTTAAACGTTATGGTTATCTTCGACACAATCGAGATACCTTATCATTTTACTTTGCTCCATCCAAATTATATATATATAATCCATCAAGTCATGTCCTTTCATGCAGTGATTATAATTTGTCTAACAAAATCATCCAACTTTAATGTTACCATTTGGTAAATCCATTGTCTACTTCTAGCATTCCTCAAGAAACTAAGTTTTAATTTTTTAAGCCCAAGTGTATTCCATTTTTCTTATATGTTCTATTCATCGAGTTCGCTTTGGTTAATCACTGAACATGTTCCTATGAGTTCGATCATCCCCGCCGTATGTAAAATTACCATGTCGACGCTCCTGCAGGATAATCATTTTCGTTGGGTCTGATTTCGTAGGTTATCATTTTGAACTAGATTCAAGACTGTTCTTCCAAACTCTAAGTCAAATCCATTATAGTTTATCAAAACACAATATTCATTCTCGGGCTAACTACTATTCAAGTGATATTGTATTCAAGTTTAATCTGTTTGTTTCAATTCAAAATCGCTCGCACGATCCTCCAAGTTTCCAATAAGTTTTCTTAACCAAAATATCGATTTCTATTTTTATGAACCACTATTCGATACAAGCCTTATCATATATTCAAGACATTCTCAAATCGTCTAATCTAATTATCGTACGAGTACTATGAATCTGTTTGAATATTTCTAAATGATTCATACACCACTCAAAATTGAGTCACCTAATTAAATCCTCAATCGATGTTCACATCAATCACTAGCATAATTACCAAGTTTTTCTTAGAATTACTGCATAATACTTAGGTATCACCTGATAAATCTTAGTCTCTTATATATCCTACTGATAGTCATCCAACCAAACCATATTCGATTTGAATCTTCCAACACAAAATATCATTTGAGCTATTTCCCAAAATCCAAGCACGATTCTCTATGTTCACCTAAGTGATATATTTGGTAATATTTCTATCGGTTGCCATTCTATGTATGACTTATATTTTATCTGAACGGTATCCCAATCTCGTTTGAAAACTTGCTTGCACCAAAAGGGTCTTGGTGCACGATACTTAACACAACTTAGACGAAAGGCTGTGTGCATAGCTAACTGTTGAACGATATTCTATTTCGCATACTGTCATGCCCCGGCCCCGAGGGCCACCTGACCACCATTTCCCCCGCCGGTCCGGGCATGAGTCCCTGAGCCTCGGCGCTCCCGACGGGACGCGTATAGCCGTTTGATACCGGGACGTGATGCCGTGCGAGCCTGGGGTTGCGCCCGCACAAGGCAATATCATTAGAGTTTGTTGGCTATCATCCTTAAAAATTGAGTAAGCAGCGGAGGGACATTGTTGCAATGCAATACATTTAGCCAACTGAGTATTCAGGGCAAATCGAGGAACTGGGTTCTCTGTTTCCAAAGGCATCGTTCCATACATTATGCCCCTCTATACGAAAGCATGCTCGAGGCAATCGAAACAAGAATTTATGGGACTTGGGGATGAGGTACTCCTATCGCTCCCTCAAACGATCCAGTACCTACAAGCAAGTAAACTGTTGGTAGGTCAGCACTTTTATAAGTACTGGTGAGAATAAACAACTGAACAGAAGCAAACATTCACTAAAACCAACACTAAGTAATCTTGTTATAAAATATTACATTACTAGTGATCTTTCTAGTTTTACCTATGTTCGTTACATGCAGCAGAAGAACGGAGTCATATTACTTTGTTTTGGAAATATCTTTAAAAACAGAGTTTCACATTCAATATAAGCACGATAAGCCAATTATTCTGTTTCAGGGTGTGCGCAGCGTGTCTTGTGAGCTATCTTCAAATACTCTAGGGACAATGCACATCTAGACACAAATGCATATATAGGGGCAATCCTCTATCCAAGCCAATACAGTAAACTATTTTATATATAGTGCGGTCCCCGAGTAACTCAGGATTGGCAGCGGTTGATCCAGCTAACCAATGAGTCATTTATCTGATGTTATTGGCAGCTATGACACATGGTTGCTTTCCACTATCTCTGTAGCAGCCGTGACACATAGTTCAGCTCTCCACCAATAGCCATTGTCCGACCGATGCGAATGCATGAAATACTATCAAATAAACTCTAGGATGCAGACGAGATGAACCATCAGATCATATATCTTTGTTACGAGATAAGCCGCCTTATCTTTTGAACACATTCAAGCACACGGTATGGTTCTCTCGGAGCATTGGCGATAATGGAACATGTTCATGCAAACTCTTAGTCAAAGACAGGTATTTCAGGGTCTCTTAGTTAAGCAGACATGTTCATTTTAAAGACAAGCTAGGTGATTCTATTCATTTAGCATACAAGACAGGTTCTATAATTCTCTTATGAAAACAACCATTCAAAAACTCAGATTCATTATTAAGCCATACAAGAATCAAAGAATGAATTTTTTCCTACTCACCTTGATACATAATACCGACGCGGAGCAGGGCATTTCATACTTACCCACCAACAAAAAGATTTATCCTCAAAACTTTAAGGATAAACTTCTCGATATCCCGAGCAGCGATAGTCCTCATCCTTCGTCGTACTCAATCGAAACAATCAAGTCCAGAAAACATTTTCACAACTTTGAGAATATCTATTAACTTATTGTATGGAACGCTCTATTTCAATACCATATCGAGCAAATCTCAGAGTCATAGCAACTGATTGGGCAAAGAATTGAATCCGCTCTAATACCATTATGTCAAACCCCGACCCCGAGGGCCGCCCGACCACTATTTTCCCTGTCGGACCGGACGCGAATCATCGCACCTCGGCGCTCCCGACGGGGCGCATATAGCCGTTTGATACCGGAACGTGATGCCATGCAAGCCTGGGTTGCGCCCGTACAAGGTAACATCGTTAGAGTTTGTTGGCTATCATCCTTAAAAATCGAGTAAGCAGCGGAGGGACATTATTGCAATACATTGGATTTAGCCAACATAATGAACTATCTTATATGCAGTGTGGTCCTCGAGTAACTCAGGATCGGCAGCGGTTAATCCAACTAACCAATGACTCATTTATCTTATGCTATTGGCTTTTGTTACACAAGGTTGCTTTCTACTATCTCTGTAGCAGCCGTGACACGTGGTTCAGCTCTCCACCAATAGCCATTGTCCGACTGATGCGAATGCATGAAACACTATCAAATAAACTCTAGGATACAGACGAGACGAACCATCAGACCATATATCTTTGTTGCGGGGCAAGCTGCCTTATCTTTTGAACACATTCAAGCACACGATATGTTTCTCTCGAAGCATAGGCGATAGTGGAACATGTTCATGCAAACTATTAGTCTTAGACAGGTGTTTCAGGGTCTCTTAGTTAAGTAAACATGTTTATTTCAAAGACAAGCTAGGTGAGTTCTCTTAATTTAGCATGCAAGGCAGGTTCTATCATTCTCTTATGAAAACAAGCATTCAAAAACTCAGATTCATTATTAAGGTGTACAAGAATCAGAGAACGAAGTTCTGCCCACTCACCTTAATACATAATGCCGACGCGGAGTAGGGTATTACACACACTAACCAGTTGGGTAATTATGTATAGGTACTTGAGTTTGCATATAACTCATAAATTCTAGCACGGGTCTATTCCAACCAAGCCTAACACAGGTCGGCACAATGGCCTTCGCATCACAATTTCGTACAAGCAATCATATCATTCATATGCAACTTTTGAAAATATTTAGACTCATTATTTAGAACATTTTTATGGGACATTGAGAGAGAGCGTATGTACATAACCCATGAACGAGATTTTGAAACTAAAAAATTAAAATGAAGTCCAAAGGCGTAAAGCTATGCTCTGATACCAATATATCATGCCCCAATCTCCCGTAGTAAAAAATTTCGTCCACGTTAGGCCCCGGAACACCGTGCCAGTGCTCCCGCGGGACGACCGCTTGACCCATATGGGCGTGATGTCGTACGAGCGTAAGCCGCGCTCGTGCAAGGCCATGATATTAACACGCAAAAAGAGGTCTAAGCCATAGAGTTGTACAGATTGTCCGAGTGTAGTAGAATTATAAATGCATAGGCGATTGGTAACAAGTTCACAGAGTCGTCAATAGCAGAAGAATTGAATAACATAAGTATATAATTAAACCAAGCTCTTTATTAATATTGAATAAGTGTTACAAGCGGTGATAGGCCGAGATTATAAGTCGCCCAAGCCTCTCTCTCTCTGAAATAGTAAAAGCATGATAATTGGCTACATTATAGAATAATACATAGGCTATATTCCAACATTATGTCCTATATATGGCAAAGATAAATAGCCTAACTCGTGTGGTAGTGCGTCGTACGATATAAGGAACGCGGCGAGACTTATCAACTTACCATCCGTCCTTCCCTGTCCAAGGAAAACTAAGTTAAATCAAGCACGAGCATATATAATGAAATACATGGCAATAACATAAGCAAGCAAAGTATTATGAATGAGGTTATGTTTCGGGTGCATGAATTACACGGATTGTCAGGTGTGTCTCATGATCGTTCAGGTGTTTCAGATATTCTTGATGTGATGCAATGACTCGCACACGGATTACCGCTAAGCGAGGATGACTTATCTATATGAACATGAGTCGCTGGCATAGCCATAAAGGAATATAATCATTGACGAGGATGGTATGCAATGAAAGAACAAAGTGCGCTCAAGCCATCCCGTCCAGAATAAGATAGACTAAACTAGAAGTTCAATCCGGATCGGATCAGCCCCGGTGCCCCGGTGATCGTCCGTAGATCTGTACCTTGTTTCCAAGTTGTCCGCGATATGCAAGTCTCTAAGGTCTTCCAGATTTACGAGATTCATGATATGACATATTGATTCTTGGATTCTTGTATTCATGTTCAGTATAAGTATGCTCTACGAGATATAATTCTTGTTTAGTACAAGTATGCTCTACGAGCTGTGATTATTGGATTCATTGACATGGTACAAATCCCCTGGTTCGGGAACTAACTTGGTGACCTAACGGTCTTGGATACTTTCAAGTTTACATATGCATGGAACAACTATCAGATAATCTTCCGGCGAGAACTAAATGAATGCATGATTTGGATCGTGTTACCCGGTCGAGACATGGTTTATATGGCAAGCATTGAAATAAGGCAACGAGTACAAGTTAACACATAAGAAGGCAAGCATGCATTTACATTGAACATAAGCATTTATGTTGGCACGGGCCTAAAAGTGAACCGAGGAGTGAATCCATGCAGGGACATACCGAGTGACATAATCTAGGAATGTGTAGTATAAACAAGTAAACAGTGCACTATGAAAAGTTTATATCGTTCTACTTGAGGCATAGCGGGGTCTACTTGCACAAGAAATATGTAGCATACGAGGGTCTATATATAAGCAAAGTTTTATTTTCATGTTCTGACACAAGAAATACAAGTTAGGATTATTCCCTTAGCTAGGTGCATTATATTCTTATTAGCATGTAGGGGGTGATTCACCTAGCGACTAGCGACTAGCAAAGACAAGTTCATCGTAGCCACCCACCTTAGCGATGATTTACCTCGGTCGAGCGATACTTCGACCGAGCCTCTGAAACGCTAAGTTCGAACTCCTGAAGGGCCAAGTCCGGGAATCTTTTGCCTCAAACGAGTCTTCTCACTGAGTAAAGCAGGTTGGGTCATTCCACATTTGTCGTTTGAATAAGTGGTTCGCTTGAGCAGAACGGGTCGTTATATCTCATATATGTGAGCTCCAGGTACGTGTGCCATGCCCCAAGACTCCAAGTGTGGTCCAATGCCTCAACGCCTTGAGTGATCTACAAATCCGTACGAGTTCTCCCTACACCCTGCATGCAATCTGGTTGGGTATCAGTACATTGAATGCACGGGTGGGGAGGCCTCTAACCCATGCCATAAAATAGGAACGTTAATTAGTTATGTGCACCGACTGATTATGTTGTCTTTCTAGTCTTTGCCTTAGGATCAGTTTCATAGCAATATAATAAAAGTAATACTCATGTGTGAGGCAAGAGTGTCGTACTATAATCAACTGAGTTTATTCTTACCCTTTTTTTACCCTTTGGCTTTTTATATCATTTGCAATAAAAAATCAGTACTAAGAAATGAAGAACATCTATGCAATTCAAGTGTTATGACTGTGTCTCTGTCTCAGGCATATTCTAATCGAACTAGGTTATATGTCGTGCATCCATTCTAAATATGCAAAGTTTCGTGCATTATGCTCTTTTATGTTACTCCTATTTTGGATGCAGATAGTCGATAAGCATGCATGACTTATCTATATGAAGGTCACTGGCTCTGTTAGCCATATTGGACATGATCTAGGATGGAACAACTATCTTCTCATCTCGGTTGCGAGCCTTACTGGGCGTCCCAAACCATCCGACGAGTCGGCTATCTTTTTAGGTCGGTAGCAAGACTTGTTGGATGTCTCATACTCTGCTACTAGTACTTCAACTAGCATATTACCAGGACTACATTGGCATTATTCTCCCAGGCCGATACAATTCGGATGCCTCAGCAATCGTGTCGAGGACTCTTCTCTACCGGGTGTGCATCTAGTTGTCCTTGACCATGCAACTACTCTCCCACTTCCAATCATAGTCGAGAACTTTCTGCATGGTTTCTCTATTCCGAGGGCTTCAGTTTAGTTCAATCTTATCGAGGACTGACTCAGATCTTTCTTCCTTGTACAGCTCCCTGATTAAAGACTACCTCGGTGATCTGGATATGCCGAATACATTCTTTTCTTTTCTTCTCCTAACTCGGAATGACTACTTGATAGTTTTCCTCATCTATGTATGTAACATGATGATACTCTATCCCTTGTCATATTCCGTTGGTGAGGTGTCCCAATATGAACTCAAAACTACTTTTGTGGCACATTTAAGAAACTACTACATTTCAACTCAATAAGTTCGATTACGCAAATAGCAAGTAAGATCTCCATATTCTATATAATAATAATGTGGGGTTATAGCTATGTGCGTTCATCTATTTTTATTAGCATACAAAGGTTATCGCTTGAATTAGTATGTATCATTCCTTTTCTTAAGTGTGCAGCTAAGAAGGGACATGTTCACCGGGGCCACCCACCTTAGTAATGAATCACATCAGCTAAGCGAGACTCTGAGCGCACCTTCGAAAGTCTAAGTCTGAACTCCATTTGAAGATCCAAGTCTGAATGCCTTTGCATCGGTCGATTCATCTTGTTGAGCAAGGTAGGTAGGTTCGCTACACTTGTGCTATTTAAATTGGCCCTCCGGGTTAAGCGAAGCAGGTCCTTACAGGTGCAGTCCAGTCTTGGAGTGCAATATAAAGGTTTAAGAAAGAAGTAGAGCTTAAGTTGATGTGTGCATTTGTAAACACAGCAAAGCTCGAGTTAGTAGCTGCCATCCTTGAAGCAGATCAAGTGGCAGTTTGGTTAAGTTGCAGTCAATGCAATTATAAGAGAGTGGAAAGTCTTAGTGAGGTGGAAGCCTGTGTAGTAGTGTTGGTGTTGGTGTTGGTGGTAATGTAGGAGATGATGTTGTTGTTATAGTGTTGTGTTATTGTGTATGTGTGTGTGTGTTTAGGATATATGAGTATGGTATATGGCTGTGACAGTAGTGTAGTATACTTGTGTGTGTGTGTGTGAGTGTGAGTGGTTTGAGTGATGCTAGGGAAGGGTAGTGGTACCTAGTGTATGTAAGTGGTATAGAGGTATGGTGAGGAAGGTATAGATATATGCATAAAGCTATTATTCATGATACATAGATACCTATATATATAAGGTATTAGATAATGAGGTTTGAGGTATTAGTATTGGTATAAGACTAGTACTAAGGTATCATGAGTGGATATTACATATGAATTAGACTAGTAGTTCTATGGTATGAGTCTTAGCAAGATTGGAGATGTAATTAATACCAATTAGAGAGGGTAAGGGAAATGTCTAGTTGAGTACTAAGTGGGTAGACTGGTACCATTCTACCAGGTACCAATAAGTAATAGTCAAGGTATTGGGTACTACTTGGGATATTGGTATAGCTAAAGTATTGGTAAAGTAATCGGGAAGTAATAAGCTAGGTAATGAGTTTATAGACTAGAATAATCTAAGTTAGTGTTATATTAATATAATATGATATGTAGTATAGTGTATAAGCTAGTATTAGTTAATATTAGCTAGTAACCTAGTATTATTTAGTTTACCTTGGATATTAGCAAGTTAATGAATAGTATGACCTAGAAACCTAGTTCAGCAAGGAATTGACTTAGTTTGACCTAGTTTTGACCTAGAAATATGATTTTAACCTATTTAAGACTTATTTTTGATTTCCAACACTATATTGACATAAAATTTCATATATAGGTCAGTGTGACACCTGTTTGGACACTGATTTGCATTATTTGCTCAGGACCACAGGCGAGTACATTCTCTAATAGGTTTTATTATTTGATAATCACTATAATATAAGTATTTAGTAATATTTTACCTGATTGTTGACCCGATGGTACACCGATTAGTATACTTGGATCCTCATCTTGAGATGTTACTCTTCAGTGATTGCTTTCATATTTTTCGTAATTATGTTGATCGTAATTATCGTGCTTGTATTGTAGACCTTGCATAGTGATTATCGTGTCGTGATGTGTCATGATATGGATCAATTATACTAGTCGGGATGGGGGAAATGCTAGAAGAATATATGATTAAACCCTTAAATATTGTATCATGTAGTCAACAGCCAGTCATACATCTCACGTGTGATTGTGTTACTCCATAGATAACAGCCAATCTTAAATTATTGTGTTATTGAATGTGTTACTTGTAGACAACAGTAAATCATAATGTTCATATGATTGTGTTATAGCCTTGATAGTGGATCTTGTTAACCCAAGCCGATCACATATCAAACTAGCATTTCAAACTATAAAACCCCTAATTTTAATAAACCATATTAATTTTTTTATTAATTATTTAAATGAATTATAGTATATAGTAGCTAACTAGAAGAAATAGAATTTTTTGGATTTTTTAATTTAGGTAATTGTGCATTAAGAGATTTTATGGAGCAACCCTAATTTTACCTTATTTTTTTCATGTAGGAAACCTTGTGGACGATTGATAGATTTATTGTATGCACCAATATAAATTTCTAGAATTATATATATATATATATATATATATATATATATAAAGTTTATTAATAGAAAAGAATAGAAAAAAAAGAAATTGAATTAGAAAAGGAAGAATGGAAAAGAAAGAAAGAAAATGAATTAAAAAATAAGATTAAAACCCAAACCCTAACTAATACTTAAACTGTAAACTCCCTCGACCAGATTTCACTATTTAAAAATTATTTTTAGCAAATTAGAATTTATTGCAATATTTTATTTATTTATATCCTATTGATTGTGCACCTGTCCATTACACAATTAATTAGGGCATCCCACTAGCTGTTAAATCCTAAACTTGTTAGACTACTTTCCCTGTATTTTGTGCAACTCCCAGAAACCTTGTTTGGGACATCGTTTTAGTCACACAAATATCGTTACAGACGTACGTATTTATTTCCTATTAAAAATTCTGCTCTTTACCCATCTCTGTACCCCTAGAGATTTGAGGACCTGTAGGCACCTGTTTTGCCCAAACAAAAATACGATAATATTCTACTCTAATTGTATTACAATTATCGTATTGACACCGTAGAGAAATTATGACCCTAACTGACTCTAAATAATTAGTGAACACCGTGCGCAGTATTTATTAAATAATAAATACGGTGACCCGTATCACCTAAGAAATCAAACCCTGCCTCTGTCCAGACTCACCCCACACTGTCCAAAACATTTTTCCCAGCTATTTCCCCCATTTTTGTACAATTTAGTATTTCGGGGAATCAGTATTTAAAATCAGGTAAACTGCGAAATTACGCAAAATATAAATTTTAGGCTTTTATGCAATTTATGAAAAGTTAGGGGTTGTTATGCAAATTGCATGCAAGGTGGCATAATCCTATTGGTTAGTGAATAGGTGTATGGGACCTACCCAAAACATCCAGAAACTTTCAGTCAAAAATATCCAAAAAATCAAATTTACCAAAATACCCCCAAAGTTCCCTTTATTTACTAAAATGCCATTAGGATAAAACCTATATAAACCCGAGTACCCCTCCAGAACCCTTCGCCCTGACCCCCTCTCCCCTCCGGCCAAGTCCCGCCGCCTCCGGCCATCCCCTCCGCCGTGAGCAGCCCCCGCAACCTCCCCACTCCCTCACTGCCCAAAGCAGCCACCACCACCCGAACCACCCCCTGCACCACCCTCCGCCACCGTGCACCGCCACCACCCCACCACTCGACTCGCCACCCTCCCCTCCACCGGACCACCACCCCTCACCGCCCCACGACGCCGCCTCTGCCGGCCAGAGCCCCCGCAGCTCCTCCCCACTTCCCTAACCCTAACCGACCCCTCCACCTCCGACGGCCACCAGCCTCCACCACCGCCGTCGTGGACCTCCGCCACAACCACCAACCTGACCCCCCCTCCTTCCTCCGTCGATTCCGCACCCTGCCCGGCCACCTCCGCCACTCCTCCGCCGCCGGCAACCCCCGCACTCAACTGCTGCTGCTGCTGCTGTTCCTGCTCCTCCGGCCGCCTCCGGCCAGCTCCGCCGCCGTCCTCCCGCCGTCGACGACGTGTGGACCCCACCTGTCAGAGGGTATATTACCTAAACCTAATATATATGTATTTATATATATATTCCTATATGTATATGTATATGTATATATATGTATATATATATATGTATATATATATATATATGTATATATGTATATTTATATATACTGTATAATATTATGTAATAATTATTAATATATATATATATGCATTTTATTCTGTTTATATAGATATATATATATCTATAGTATATATAAATATGTGTGTACATATATTTATATATATATATATAGTTATATATGATATGTATACTACATGTTATATATTATATAATATAGTATATATGTATACTATACATTTTCTTTTATTTATTTTCTGCACTTAATATATTTCCTGCATTTATTATATATGTATATATATATATATATATATATATTATCTATATGTATATATATATTAATATTCAGCTGGATAATACACCTTATATATATTATATATGTATATCTTCAATTCTTGCACAGTCTTTAATTTATTATATATGTATACTATATATAGTATTGTATAATACAGTACATAGATATATATGTATTTACTTTATGTCTTGTCATTTCAATTTATTTATATTATATATCAGAGGATATAACCTGATTATTATATTATTATATCTATATATATGTGGATATACCCTGATTATTATATTATATATATCAGTGGATACACCCTGATAATATCATATTACAATATATATAGAGCAGTGGATATACCCTTCTACTATTATAATTAATATATATATATACCTACATTTTTCTGTTCTTCATATGCTATATATACTGCTATATATATTATATCTATATATATACATACTATATATATATATCTATATTATATATGTATATATAAGTATATATATATATATATACTTTATATTACAACCATGATATTCACAAACCCTGTCTATTTTAACAGAGAATATCTCCAGCACAACCAGTGACCCCCTGTCACAAGCACCCTCTACCCTGACTGTGAGATCAGGTTTTCAGTAATATCAGGGAGTAGGCAAGTATACCATGCCAAGTTTACTGTTTAAATTTCAGTTATTGTTATATGCTCTTATTTCTGAATTTCATATAACTATGAGTACCTGAGACTGCCTCAGGTACAGTCAACTGATACATTGACAATTAGTATAATTAACTTAGTCTTACAGACCTACCAAAAATTGTGAGAGTATCCTGATATTCTCTTAGACCCTATCACGGGTACACGCAACAAGGTTGCACTTTATTTTGGGATGCAAGTTTACGTAGTTGATTAGCTACCAGTACGTACGACGTGCATCACGGCTTAGAACAAAATCAGGAAAGTTACGACTTGGCATTAGTTACATTGGGCGGGGAGAACGACTAAAAGACGTATGGGACACCCACCTCTTTATCCCGATGCCGCACTTGACGGAGTGATGCGGATGTTATATATATATTCCTGTGACCATTCTCATCGTAGATGGAAAATTGTATAGTGCCCTTGAACGGGGGCATATGTGGCATATACTAGCCAGTCACTACGGATTGGTGAATTACGTCAGCATATGTCTAGCCACACTTTCCCATACGTACTAGGTTGTCTCAAATTGCATTCACTTAGATGGTTAGCACCCTGTATTTATTTATTCAGTATTTACATATATGGCATATTATTTTTATGTATCTTGTTACGTCCCACTGAGGACCTGGTTCCCTGCCAGGTTTAGATGAGACACTCTACCCCACAGTACATGGACCTGGACAGGAGACTGGATATGGCCCTGAGAAGGAGTTAGAGGAGATACCATCAGAATCTGCCTGAGTACACCTGGAGTTGGAGCTACATATTTCGAGGATGATGCACTAGTCATCTTATTTCACTTCGCTTTACTTTTGTAGTGGGTTTGTTCCCACCTGACTTTATCTGATTTGTGTATGACATTTCAGACTCAGCATCTATATATATTCAGCACTATTTCCCATATTTCATGATATTCCTGTGGATGAGATAGATTTACCTGTATTTAGACTTGTAGTATTTTAGAACAGCGTAGCACATCACTTTGGATCCATTAAATTGGGTAATCCCTTAGTGACATGTCAGCTGGACAATGCCACGTGGTCTAGTTCCGTATATTTTTGGGACTGGGGCGTGACATGGTTTTAGTGGTGGCCCATGCAGGTCCAGTTAAATTGCTAGTAGCATGATATTATGCTCAGCAAACCTGCTATAAGATAGGAATACTAGGTCTCATCCACTATGACTCATTCTAAGATTCTTGCATCCTGCTTGATTATCATTTATTATTTCCTTCGTACTTTTCTAAATTATTCTATCTTCTTCAGAAAATGGACATACCCAGTGGACACGCGATTGATGGGGTTGACCAAGCAACAGACCCATCGCTAGATGTCCCGGGAACCTCGACTGCCCCAAGAGACCAATCCCCAAGAAGGATGCTGGTCAATCCAACAACCCCGTACCTTCCCCAGGACCCTACCCAGGAGACAACACCAGCCCAGCTAGAAGGGCAAACTTTCCAAGCACCAACACCGCAGGCGGAGACACCTTTGCCTCCACCTCCAGCCCTCTCAGCCCTGATGCCACAGCATGAGGGACAAACCCAGATGTTCCAATATTTCCAAACCCTGTTGCAGGCTCAGTGGCAACAGACTGAAGCCCTGAGACAGGCTCAGTGGCAACAAACTGAAGCCCTGAGACAGACCTTGATAACAGCTCTGGAGATGACAACTGCCGCGGCACTAGCACCTGTCCAACCCCCTAACACTGTTCAAGGCTTTCGCCGAATGAGCCCGAGAAACTTTTCTGGCAACGAAACTCCGGAAGAGATCTCAGACTGGATCTCCAACACGTAAATACTGCTGGAAGGTTCACAGATTCATCCCGACCTATGGATGACCGCAGTAAGGGCCCAACTAAAAGACAACGCCCATCACTGGTGGGACTCCATCGAGCGCAGCACCGGCAAGAACCATACTTGGGAGCAATTCCTAGAATACTTCAAGGCGAAATACTTTCCAGCCACGGTTAAAGATGATCTGTACTCCCAGTTCCTGCATTTGGAACAAGGAAATATGACCGTCGATGCCTACGACACAGAATTCAGTCGACTAAGTCAATTCGGTGCAAACCTGATACCCAACGAGCTGGAGAAGGCCCTGAAGTTCCATCACGGCCTTACCCTCGAGCTCCAAGGGCATACTACGGCACAGTCAAGGATTTCCAACGAAGAAGTTCTTTCGAAAGCAAGGATACAAGAAGCCATTGGCCGAGAAGCAAGAAGCTCAAATTCAACCATACCAGCCAGAGACCAGACCGGAGCAGGAAGACCAATCTGTCACCCGGAAAATTAGGCACAACACAAGACAGGGCCATATCAATACAAGGAACTTCTGACTTGTCACTATTGTGGCAGGAAAGGACATTATGCCAAAAACTGCCGAAGGAAGTATAGACTATGCCTGATATGTGGAGACAATCAACATAGGGCCAGAAACTGCTCACAACACAGAGAAGCAGCACTCAAGAACGGGCAAGGACCAGCAGCATCAGCCCAGAGAATGCAACCTCCTATTAGAGGTCAGCATCTACTAGCATCTGGAAGATTGCAGAAGAGACCATCCTTGGTCACCCAAGAAACACAGTACTACCTAGCCAGATAATAAACCGAAAGACAAAGGCACGAGCAGGCCTTTGCTCTAGCTGCAGTTACGGAAGAACCGAAAGGTGAAACCATTTCAGGTACCTTTATAGTTATATTATTACCTGCAAATCGTATTATTTGATTCTGGCACTACACTGTTATCAGATCTAGTAGTTTCGTAGCCATGCAAATAGCCACTTTTACCAGAGGAGGCATTGTTCCAGTTACCAATATTACTAAAGCATTCTAGTAGTCATGTATAGTAGAGTAATGAGGACGCGATTCTTGGTACTTCCAATACCAAACTCCAACGTTGTCTTAGACATGGACTGATTAAGCCCAGTACAAATGCTATACTAGACTACGGGAAGAAAGGCATCATCTTTAGACCACCAGGTTACCCATATAGATATAGATAGTACCTATGATAGCAAATCATAGTAGTTAAACCCTAGTCACCTGATGACTTATAGTATCTAACCTAAATTATTTTTCTACCCTCTAGATAATGATCAGAACTAAGCCCAAAAACTGACAGATCGATTGCTAGACATTGATTGCTAGGCTCAATCATATGAATAAAAATGATAGCTAAGTACTATAGCCAGTATCAGGAATAGAACAATTAGATTAAAGGAGAGAGGGTAGACAGATTTTAGCCTTGAGAAAAAAACATCATAAACTACCAATAATATACGACCTATTGTAAACCTGATGGTACCCCTATAATTTGGATAAAGGGTATACATAGAGTAAAATAGGGGATCATGTGTTTTTGAAGATCCCACCTACTCGAGGAACTATCAGACTTGGAAGAAGAGGAAAACTAAGCCGAGGTACATCAGACCCTTCGATGTGATGGAACACATCGGAGAAATGGATTACAAAATAAACTCTTCCTCAGACTTTGGAAAGTACATGACGTCTCTCACGTATCCCAATTAAGGAGGTACACTCCGGATACAAGTCATGTGCTGGACCATTGAGATTGTTGTCAGAGCCGTAGAAATCCTAGATCGAAGCGAGAAGATGTTGCAAGGCGAGACTATCCTTTAATTCGTATTGCATGAAAATATCATGCACCAGGCAAATCAACCTGGGAACGAGAAGAGGATATTCGATAATGTTTCCCCCATCTATTTCCAAACCAGGGTATGTCCAAAATATTTCAAATCAATCTCCAGCTATGACTATGTCTTAATATTTCAAATTATCAATCTTTCGTTCTCATTATATGTCTGTTTTTATTTTGAGGACGAAATATTCTAAGGAGGGTAGATTGTAAACTCCCTCGACCAGATTTCACTATTTAAAAATTATTTTTAGCAAATTAGAATTTATTGCATTATTTTATTTATTTATATCCTATTGATTGTGCACCTGTCCATTACACAATTAATTAGGGCATCCCACTAGCTGTTAAATCCTAAACAAATTCCACATACCTGCCCTAGACTTGTTAGACTACTTTCTCTGTATTTTGTGTAACTCCCAGAAACCTTGTTTGGTACATCGTTTTAGTCGCACAAATATTGTTACAGACGTACGTATTTATTTCCTATTAAAAATTCTGCTCTTTACCCATCTCTGTACCACTAGAGATTTGAGGACCTGTAGGCACCTGTTTTGCCCAAACAAAAATACGATAATATTTTACTCTAATTGTATTACAATTATCGTATTGACACCGTAGAGAAATTATGACCCTAACTGACTCTAAATAATTAGTGAACACCGTGCGCAGTATTTATTAAATAATAAATACGGTGACCCGTATCACCTAAGAAATCAGACCCTGCCTCTGCCCAGACTCACCCCACACTGTCCAAAACATTTTTTCCAGCTATTTCCCCCATTTTTGTACAATTTAGTATTTCGGGGAATCAGTATTTAAAATCAGGTAAACGGCGAAATTACGCAAAATATAAATTTTAGGCTTTTATGCAATTTATGAAAAGTTAGGGGTTGTTATGCAAATTGCATGCAAGGTGTCATAATCCTATTGGTTAGTGAATAGGTGTATGGGACCTACCCAAAACATCCAGAAACTTTCAGTCAAAAATATCCAAAAAATCAAATTTACCAAAATACCCCCAAAGTTCCCTTTATTTACTAAAATGCCATTAGGATAAAACCTATATAAACCCGAGTACCCCTCTCCTTGCAACTCAAACCACTCCTCCTACGGCCACCCTCAGCCCGCCGGACCACCCCAGAACCCTTCGCCTTGACCCCCTCTCCACTCCGGCCAAGTCCCGCCTCCTCAGGCCATCCCCTCCGCCGTGAGCAGCCCCCGCAACCTTCCCACTCCCTCACTGCCCACAGCAGCCACAATCACCCGAACCACCCCCTGCGCCACCCTCCGCCACCGTGCACCGCCACCACCCCACCACTCGACTCGCCACCCTCCCCTCCACCGGACCACCACCCCTCACCGCCCCACGACGCCGCCTCCGCCGGCTAGAGCCCCCGCAGCTCCTCCCCACTTCCCTAACCCTAACCGACCCCTCCACCTCCGACGGCCTCCAGCCTCCACCATCGCCATCGTGGACCTCCGCCACCACCACCAACCTGACCGCCCCTCCTTCCTCCGTCGATCCCGCACCCATCCCGGCCACCTCCGCCACTCCTCCCCCGCCGGCAGCCCCCGCACACAGCTGCTAGCAGCTACTGCTGCTGTTCCTGCTCCTCCGGCCGCCTCCGGCCAGCTCCGCCGCCGTCCTCCCGCCGTCGACGACGTGTGGACCCCACCTGTCAGAGGATATATTACCTAAACCTAATATATATGTATTTATATATATATTCCTATATGTATATGTATATGTATATATATGTATATATATATATGTATATTATTATGTATATATGTATATTTATATATACTGTATAATATTATGTAATAATTATTAATATATATATATATATGCATTTTATTCTGTTTATATATATATATATCTATAGTATATATAAATATGTGTGTACATATATTTATATATATATATATATATAGTTATATATGATATGTATACTACATGTTATATATTATATAATATAGTATATATGTATACTATACATTTTCTTTTATTTATTTTCTGCACTTAATATATTTCCTGCATTTATTATATATGTATATATATATATATATATATATATATATATATATATATATATGTATATATATAATAATATTCAGCTGGATAATACAGCTTATATATATTATATATGTATATCTTCAATTCTTGCACAGTCTTCAATTTATTATATATGTATACTATATATAGTATTGTATAATACAGTACATAGATATATATGTATTTACTTTCTATCCTGTCATTTCAATTTATTTATATTATATATCAGAGGCTATACCCTGATTATTATTTTATTATATATATATATGTGGATATACCCTGATTATTATATTATATATATCAGTGGATACACCCTGATAATATCATATTATTATATATATAGAGCAGTGGATATACCCTTCTACTATTATAATTAATATATATATACCTGCATTTTTCTGTTCTTCATATGCTATATATACTGCTATATATAATATCTATATATATACATACTATATATATATCTATATTATATATGTATATATAAGTATATATATATATATATATATACTTTATATTACAACCATGATATTCACAAACCCTGTCTATTTTAATAGAGAATATCTCCAACACAACCAGTGACCCCCTGTCACAAGCACCCTCTACCCTGACTGTGAGATCAGGTTTTCAGTAATACCAGGTTGTAGGCAAGTATACCTTGCCAAGTTTACTGTTTAAATTTCAGTTATTGTTATATGCTCTTGTTTCTGAATTTCATATAACTATGAGTACCTGAGACTGCCTCAGATACAGTCAACTGATACATTGACAATTAGTATAATTAACTTAGTCTTACAGACCTACCAAAAATTATGAGAGTATCCTGATATTCTCTTAGACCCTATCACGGGTACACGCAACAAGGTTGCACTTCATTTTGGGATGCAAGTTTATGTAGTTGATTAGCTACCAGTACGTACGACGTGCATCACGGCTTAGAACAAAATCAGGAAAGTTACGACTTGGCATTAGTTACATTGGGCGGGGAGAACGACAAAAAGACGTATGGGACACCCACCTCTTTATCCCGATGCCGCACTTGACGGAGTGATACGGATGTTATATATATATTCCTGTGACCATTCTCATCGTAGATGGAAAATTGTATAGTGCCCTTGAACGGGGGCATATGTGGCATATACTAGCCAGTCACTACGGATTGGTGAATTACGTCAGCATATGTCTAGCCACACTTTCCCATACGTACTAGGTTGTCTCAAATTGCATTCACTTAGATGGTTAGCACCCTGTATTTATTTATTCAGTATTTACATACATGGCATATTATTTTTATGTATCTTGTTACGTCCCACTGAGGACCTGGTTCCCTGCCAGGTTTAGATGAGACACTCTACCCCACAGTACATGGACCTGGACAGGAGACTGGATATGCCCCTGAGAAGGAGTTAGAGGAGATACCATCAGAATCTGCCTGAGTACACCTGGAGTTGGAGCTACATATTTCGAGGACGATGCACTAGTCATCTTATTTTACTTTTGCTTTACTTTTGCAGTAGGTTTGTTCCCACCTGACTTTATCTGATTTTTGTATGACATTTCAGACTCAGCATCTATATATATTCAGCACTATTTCCCATATTTCATGATATTCCTGTGGATAAGATAGATTTACCTGTATTTAGACTTGTAGTATTTTAGGACAGCGTAGCACATCACTTTGGATCCATTAAATTGGGTAATCCCTTAGTGACGTGTCAGCTGGCCAATGCCACGTGGCCTATTTTCGTATATTTTTGGGACTGGGACGTGACATAAACCCTATCCGCAACCCTTACATACCCGGCCCGCTATTTAAATCCTAGCAGAAGCTGTAGCATTCGGCTGCAAAGGCCCCTGCGTTCTTCTTCTTCTCAATCCCTATATATATTAAATAGTGAAACCATAAACCCTAACTGTAATCTTCATCACCTCGACCTAGCCGCAACTGCGCCTACCCAGAGCCACCACCGCCACCGCCGTTCACCGTAGAGCCCGCGCCGCGTCCACCGTGTACGCCCACGTCAACCGCAACGCCGCGACAGGAAATACACAGCGACTTATATCTGTTCAGGCTTTTTTTCCTACGCCATCGCTCGACCAAACTCGACTCCGTCTTCACCGGTATGTTCACGACCTATCCCTCTTCCAACTCTGTGTATTAGTTTATCTCGAACAGCGCATAACCCTAGGCGAAAATTGACGCCAAGTCGAGGAAAAACTACGTCATTTAATTTCAGAAAAACTGTTGCAACCACCGCTGTTTAAAGACTCGTATCTTCCACCTTAGAGATCCAAACTTAGAAATTTTTTTTTTATGTGAAAATCACCTAACCTAGATTATTTTCTGTCAATTACATTATTTTATTTGGTGTTAAATATAGAATTAAATTAGGTTAAAAATTACTAAAAATTTGTTTTTGAAACTTTCAGAATTTGTGATACGGAGAGCGCCTCGCCAAACGGGACTGGCCTATCGCGTACCAATTGTACCGAAAGGTGCGTATGGTATATCCAGACATGTGAGCTTTTGCAAAAACTGATTTGGATTCATGTGCGCGTCAGAATCAACCGGTATCCGCAAAAAGTCTCTATATCGCAACTTTATAAAATACCGCACCATTTAGTGTACACTCGTCAGAACACGACGAAACATACACCATTGGATTCATGGTATCACGTTGGTCCTATGACCCAAGTTTCACGCAATTCTGAGATAGTTGACCAAGCCGGCTATTTGTGGGCCCTACGGTTGACTTTTTGGGCAAAATTATGGTCGGCTCACTGGAGTCCAAAATTGGATATACCGTTGAGTTCGTACTGACATTTAGAGCTTGTTTGACCTATAATTTATTCCATTTAGAGATCTTTACCCCTGGCATGCTTTTCGGTGCAAAATGGGCCCCATGTGGACCCTATTTTGACCCAAAATTACCGTTTTGCCCCTGTATCCAAATTGGACAAAAGGGTAGTGTTTTTTAGTTATCTCGCTTATTCTGAAAATGTTGGTGATATTTATTTCAGCATCCGGAGACGTTTATTCGGAGGTCGTAGTTTCTGATCCTGTGTGCTTGACTCCTGGACGTTACACTTTGCAGCTTTCTTACCAGGCAAGATACCTTGCCAAATTGCTTATAGTAGTTTGCATGCTTATTATATTTCTATATATTTATTGCATATGTATTTTCTTTCAGTCATTACTATATATTATGTATGTTGACACACACTTGACACCTAGTATCATGGGAGGGGAGAACAATCAGTAGGCGTATGGGCTATAACCACTCTGGTAAACCGTAGTAACTAGCACGCACTATGGTAGTCGTGTCCGATGGTCGCTACCCCCACGGTATGTCGGCTGATGGTGTCACGATGGTCGCTACCCCCGCGGTATGTCGGCTGATGATGTTCCTGACGTGTGTGTGAGTTATGAGATTAGATAGAGTAGCCTACCCATGCCCATACGTCGAAAAGTTGTCCTCATTATGCATTCATATAGATTGTCTTGTACAGCATACTTACATATTTTCTACCTATTATGCATGTTTACTGTATTCAAATTGGCATTCTTCTATGTATCTTGTTACGTCCCTCTGAGGACCTGGGCCCTTTCCAGGTGTAGATGTTCATGACTATTCGCAGGAGCACGGATCAGGACTTACTACTTATCTCTTCCGAGGAGGTCTTACCTTCTGAGCATCTTTGATTATCTCTAGCGATGGATCCTTTAGATGACACTCTTCTATCATCACCTTATTTATACTGGAGATTTTACTCTTCTTTCTTATTTTAGTTTTGGATATAGTCTTTGGTAGTGGATTTGTCACCAACCGACTATTATTTTGGATTATTCAGACTCATTATTCTAGTTTAGTTATTTCTTTTCTATGACTTGTTGTGTAGATGAGATTAGTATATCTGTGACTTGTGACACTATATATACCATATGTGAGTTTATATTCATATTATAGTGTACGTGTGTATTATGGTATCCATATATTGGAGTTGCCATATACATACGGCTGGTATGCTTACGTGTTCCTAGTCCAACGTATTTTGGGACTGGGGCATGACACAAACACTTAGTATAGTTACAGTTCATCTCTATATTATAGTTCATTCCCTTATTTCTATTTTATTATGCTCAGTTTATACTTTATTGTTAAGCCAAGCCGATCACATATATATTGTGTGAGATGTTTATATAGTATTATTGACCTAGACAACGATCTAACATCGATGTTGTGGCATAGTCTAGACGTACCCACATTCTCGTGCCTTTACATCGAGTGTGGATCATGATATATAATTTTTCCAATTTAGAGACTTTTATCCCTGGCATATTTTTGGGTGCAAAGTGGATAACTCTATACCCTGTTTTGACCGAAAATGACCATCTTAGTCCCTGTGTCCAAATTGGATGAAAGGATAGTATTTTCTGACTATCTCGCCTATTCTAAGAATGTTGGTAATATTTATTTCAGCATCCGGAGACATTTGTTCAGTTTCTGCATTTTCTGGTTTGTTGTACCTATTGTCTTACGTCGTTCCAACACCAAATTAGGGTCAGACACGTATACCTTGCCACGATTACTTATTATTCATATTAACTTTAGCATGTTTTTTTTTCTCTTATGTTCTTAGTTATTTATAATATAAAACTGTGCATCCAAGAAGACTTGGTTGCAACAACGAGATGTGTTAATTTTTATCTTTTATTTTTACTATGTATGTCGACCTAGAATTAACAGACCACCCTATAATTTTGAGACATCATTATGTCTTATTTGGTCATGACACATGTGTTTCATGAGTGTGTCTCATGTAGATCACGGACTTGCATATTAACTGATCATCATTACGTATGGGACCTGAAATAAGAAATAATTACGAACAGAAATATGCTAGAAGACTTAGCAGTTGCTAGAAGTATTTGTGTGTTATGGATATGACACGATTAATAGCATTGGGTGGGGAAAACAATTAAGCGTATGTGACTCCTTTACACTTTCTCTTTTTTACACGTAAGCTCCGCTAAAGGTGCGAGGTGCTATGACCCTATAGATTTACTACAGGCCTACGAAGATCGAACAACGTTATGTATTTGCCCCCTGGATCTTCGAGAGAACTAAGCTCATCCATATTTTAGCCAGATAGTCCATATGTAGGAAAGTTGTTCTCAAAATATACTTAACTTAGAATAATTAGAAACCTTGTTGTATGTTTATTATACTTATTGTGTCATACTTTTATTCTATCGTGTTACGTCCCTCTGAGGACCTGGATCCGGATCTTTCGCTAGGTGTATACGATCAAGACTATTCGTAGAAGCACGGATAAGGACTGGGTACTTCTGTACGATTTAACAAAAAATAATATAAAAAAAGTTGAACGAACTTTTATATTAATTGGAATAGAACAAAAAGTATAAAAGAATATTTAACAGGTAGAATCTAAGTACAAAATAAATCTAGGTAGGTGTGATGGTGGAGATCAAGTCTGCGGTCGACTTCTTTACTCCGTTGACGGTCCGACGAAAGAAGATGGCGAGGCCTCCGGGATCTTGAGTATGTGACTCAGTAGATATCGCTCTCTGTCTCTCTGTAAATATCCTAATTTTTAGAATTAAATTTAAAATTTTTATTAATTATTATTATGGAAATAATTTATTATTTTTAGTTAATTATAATAAATGTTCGTTCATGGATTTATATTTTTGTATATTTAATTAATTATTAAAATAGTACAAAAAATATATTTTTGGGTGTAAAATAAATAATAGATATTGTGTAATTTTTCTATAATTTATTGGGGTCTAAAACTATTTTTAGATGGCCATATATATATATATATATATATATATATATATATATATATATATATATATATTGTTTTAAATAAACCAACCCAAACCAAACTAACCAAAACCGGATTTGAAACCAAACCCATACTCGAACCCGCAACACGTTAACCTACAAACTCACCCCCAACCAAATGTAACAGCCCCGACCCCATCACTTCCCCTTCCGAAAACTGACCGAACCCCCTCCCTTCTTCTTCCAGTAACTCCCTCCCTGTTACCCTATATAAAGCCTAGCCTAGCTGACCACCACCACCATCAACTCCACTTCCAATCTCGATGAGCCACGACCGCCAATGACCGTCGGACAGTCTCCACTGCACGCCGAAAGACGCCTCCGCACAACCACCCAAAATTTTGAACAGTAGCGAGCATCGAGGTACCCATCTTCCCACCCCTGTATCTCCAAGCACAATAGACCAAATATTGATCTGTCAAATCTAATGTGAAGACCACGTGACCCTCTTGAACCCTGTATAATTAGTTCGATGTATCGTGTTCTGTGTCGATCATAATTCGCAACGCAAAACAGAAAAAAAAATGACCCAGTTTATAGTTCAGAAACTGTTCCAACCACCCATGTTCTTGTCTGATTTTCTTCCAATCTAGTTAATATTTTTAAATTCTACTTGAACAGTAATTTAGACAACATAATCAAGATTTAATTTCTTTAATTAGTTTAGTTTAATTTATTGTATGCTGTAATTTATTCGTTGTTGAATTTGACCGAAAACTTGATTTTCTAAACCCAAAATTTCCTAAAATAGGGTATGACCCACAAAACGAGACAACTTTATTGTGTGTGAATTGCACCGAAAGGTGCATATTATCAACGCGGACATGTAGGATTTTGCGAAAGTTGATTTGGATCTGTATGCACACCGAAATTAATGAGTATCCATCGAAAAGCCCCGTATCGGCCTGTTATGACACTCGTCATAATTTTGTGTGTGCTTGTCGTTTCACAACCAAACTTACACTATCAGATTCGCTGCATTATGCTGGTCCTGTGACCCAATTTTGGTTCAATTATGAGAATATTGACGAAATACCATTTCGTGGGCCTCACGTTTCCAATTGACGGGCGATTTCGTGACCGGCTCATCGTAATACAGTTCTAGATATTTCATTGGGTTCGTGCTATTATTCTGGATACATAGACATTAAGTTTGATGAATTTAGAGAACTTTGTCTCTGGCATATTTTTTGGTGCAAGTGGGCCACATGTAGACCCCGCTTTGACCAGAAACTTTCAATTCTGCTCCTATATCCAAGTTAGACTTCTGGGTATTCAATCCTAGATATTTCAAGTAATATGAGAGCAATGGTAATGTTTGTTTCAGCATTCGAAGGCGTACCTAGAGATTCTACTTATATCGGAACAAATAATGAAGCTCAAAACACAGGCAAGTGTACCTTGCCAACTATGATATTATTTGCTTGAGTTATTTCTATATACTTCTGTGTTGTACCTGTTCAACCTAGGACCGTGAGACTTTGCTTAACATTCGAACAAGATTTGGGTGTCGACGTCGTACGCGGAGTCGTGTAACGTCACTAAGAGAGTTGAATCCACGATCCTATATCTTTACGTGCTTGTTTTATGAAGTACGTCATACCATAGGACACTTGACACTATTCAAATGACAGAATCTTTCTTGAATTATTTGTGGTAATTCTGTATGGGCTTACATGATTAGTGACATAAGATTTACATATACATAGATATCATTATGACTCGTTGTACTAGTTAGAGGTCATGATCTTGCTTGTTATGGACATGAGACATTGTGGACATGAGACATGAGATTACATTAGGTTGGAAGAGATACACAGGCTACAGGCTAATTATATACATATATACTTTATTATTGAGGTGCTTTAGTCTCTGTTCTAGAGCATAGCCGATTACGTGATACTCTTGCTGCTATGGGCTCCCTGACACAAAGCTTGTATTGGTTTCAGCCTGAGTACTAGTGATGCTCTCATTTGCATTTCACTTAGCTGGTTACATAGCTTGTCCTAAGGATCTATTTTTATTTACTGTATTTTATTTGTCTTGAGTTATTTTTGTACCTTTCTATGTCCCCAGAGGACCTGGATCTGGATTATATCCCCATGTATAGGAGAGGAGGAATACCACAAGATAAACGGGACATGAGCTGACGCTGGAGCAGTACTGGCCCAGAAGACGAGGTTATGCCAGAGGATTTCTCCTGAGTTTTCTGTTATATACTCAGTTATTTATGCTTCCAATTATTTAATATCTTGACTCATGGACTTATGTATTGACTTATTTTATTAGGTTATTCCCCGTGACAATACATATGTTGACTTAATGATGGACTATTTTTTTTTATTATCTTGATAAGTCTATCAGTTTGAGTTATGTTTCTTTCTGTGGATGGGATTAGAATTATTCTGTGATAGACGGTGTAGACTGTATTTACATTTATTACATCTTAAGTACACTCTAACGGGTTCATTAAATTAGGTTTGCGCATTATAGATGTGCTATTGGCCATTATCATGTGGCTAGTCCCTCGGTATTTTAGGACTGGGCGTGACATGGTTTTTGTGGTGGCCCATGCAGGCCTACGACTATATTGCTTTTGTTTCAACTAAGGAACCGAGCAAGTCTGCGATTAGGATAGGATAAATTATAGTATCTCATCTACTTATTGACACGTGTTTGACCTCTATATCGACTTCAAAATTATATCTTGACTTGCATCCTGCTTTGATTCCTCTATGCCCTCTTATAGTTTACTTTGTATGTAGAGTAATGGATCCATGAGCCAGCGATGAGACTCCCATGGGTACACCATAAGGTGCTGTGGTCACCTACGACGATAGAGTGACACCATTGGGTGGAGATCTATCCATTCAACCAAGCAATCAAGAAGATCATCACGCCTCGATGTTCCGGCGAACCGATATTCCGCCGACGCTGCTGTTTACTCCAGCAATGCCTATTTTTCCACCAGGACATCCTATGGATGGATAGTAGATATTCCAAATATTATATGTAATAATGCAAGCACAACAGCAGGTTCATCAAGAGGCCCAGCAACCCAGGAGAAGAACTTGAGGAATAGCCTAGTGACAACACTGGAGCAGGCAAACCCACCAGCTAGATATCCATCAACGGGATCTATCACTGATTTTCACCAGCTGAAACCCTATACCTTTTCTGGCGAGAAGGAGCCTACTGAAGTTCAAGAGTGGCTCACAAACACTCAACACCAATTGGAAGTAGTTGAGCTTTCAAGGGAGCGTTGGATGACTACCATTACGATGCAGTTGACGGGAAATGCACATCACTGGTAGCTACCTAAGGAGAGACGACTCAGACCAGACTGCGTCACTTGAGAGGATTTCTATGGAATTTTCCAGGAGGTGTACATTTCAGCCATTGCCAGAGAAGAACTTAGGGATAAGTTTAACTGCCTCATTCAAGGAAACATGACGGTAGAAGAGTACAATGTAGAGTTATCATGCCCCAGTTCCAAAATATGTAGGACTAGAATACGTAACACGCTAGCCGTATGTATACGAACTCCAATATATGGAAACCATATACACACGTATGTTGTACATGAATATCTAATCTACCAGTGGTAATATACTGTCAACAAGTCACACGCAATATATATCTCATCCACAGCACAAAAAAAGAAATATAGGAAATAAATAACTAAATATCAAAGATGAGTATCAAAGAATGATAGTCGGATGAAAACAAATCCACTACAAATCGATTATACTAAAACTACTAAAAAGAGAAGAGAATCAGACTCTAATATAAGATAAATGTCTCTAAAAAGAAATAGCAACAAAAATTTCTAAAGAGCTGCAATGAATCAAAGATACTCCGAAGGTAAGACCTCCTCAGTTTGATAAGAAGTGTCAGGTCCAGGTCCGTACTCCTGTGGATACTCCTGCCCGTCTATATCTAGAAAGGTACCAGGTCCTCAGAGAGACGTAACAAGATACATATAAACATGATAATAAAGTACTGAAAAGTAAACATCCAATGGGGTCGCCTAACCGTCTAAGTGAATGCAGTTTGAGAACAACTTTCCAACACGTGGGCTATCTGGCCATAAATAGGATTGGCATGACTCTCTCGGAGAATCAGGCGCCTACAAAGCATGTCGTCTTTTGAACGGCAGAGGCCGCCTGTAATATATGGGGTCATCATCGCCCGTCGCTCCGAAGGAGCGTCCGGGTGAACAAAGGAGAGTGCAAAGGAGCCCAAACGCCTTACTTGTTATTCTCTCCACCCAATGCTCTAAGCATGTCATATCCATGATACGATAATACCTCTAATAACTGCCAGGTCTACTAGCATGCAAAGTTTCTATCGGCAGTTATCCCTATCCGTCGTACGACCTATACGTATCACTGGCCAGCCGAATACGCAAGTCCGTGTCCTACATGTGACTCACACTCGTATAAGAATAGTGTATTGGCCAATGAAACATAAGAATGCCTCATGATAATGGGGTGGTCTCATAAAGTAGGTCCAATGCATATACATAAATAAAAACATAATACGACGATGTCGTCGTTGCACCCAAGTTTCCTTGGACGCGTAGTTTATATAGCAGTCTAAAATATATGAACTAGAATAAACAGAAATAAAACATGCATGCATCATATGGAATATAAATATAGTACAATGGCAAGGTATACTTGCCTGGCAAGAAATCTGTATAGTGTAAGCGTCCATATGTCAAGGCCACGGGATCAGGAACTAAGGCCTCCGAACAAACGTCTTCGGATGCTGAAATAGACATCACCAACGTTTTCGAAATAAGCAAGATAGATGTAAATTACTGACCTTTCATCCAATTTTGACACAGGGGCAAAACGGTAATTTTAGGTCAAAGTGGGGTCCACGTGTGGCCCACTTTGCACCGAAAAGCGTGCCAGGGATAACGGTATCTAAATGGGACAAATTAAAGGTCAAAAAAGCTCTAAATGTCAGTACGAACTCAACGGTATGTCCAATTTTTTATTCCAGTGACCCGAGCACAATTTTGCCCAAAAAGTCAACCGTAAGGCCCGCAAATTGGCGACTTGGTCAACTATCTCAGAATTGAGTAAAAATTGGGTCACAGGACCAGCGCGATACCACGAGTCCAGTGGCCCATGTTTCGTCGTATTCTGACTAGTGTACACTAAATGGAGCAAGATTTTACAAAAGTCGTAATATGGGGACTTTTCGCGGACACATACTCATTCCGACGTGCACATGCGTCTGAATCAGTTTCCACAAAATCTCACACGTCTGGGTATACTGTGCGAGCCTTTAGGTGCACTTGGTACACGATGGGGCAATCCCGTTTGGCAATTTTTGGAAGTTGGAAAAAGTAAGTTTTTGGGATTTTTAATCTGATTACATTCAGCATACAACAATAATTAAAATATTATAATTGACAGAAATTAATCGCGGTTAGGTGGTCTTCGCATACCAAAAAGAAAAACTAAATTTGGAACTCTGTGGTGGGAGATACGAGTCCTTAAACATGGGTAGTTACCACAGTTTTCTGCGATTGAAAAGTTATCGTTTTTTGCCAACTTGGTCTTGGTTTTCGCCTAGGGTTATGCGCTGCTCAAGATAAACTAATATACAGAGATGGAAGCGGGATATGTCGTGAACATACCGGTGAAGATGGAGTCGAGTTTGGTCGAGCGATGGCACGGAAAATGAGGCATAAAAAGAGCTTCGATGTTCAGTACTCGATGTGTATTCTAGTCGTGGCGAGGCTCGAACGGCGGACGTGCGATGGTTGCTCCGGTGATGCGGCGGCTCTGGGGTGGTGTTAAGGCTGGCGGCGGTGGTGTCGAGATTAGAGTATAAATCTTAGGGTTAGGGTTTACAATAGGTATTCGTATATATAGAGAAGGAGAGCGAGGGCGGATACTGTAACGCCCTGCAATCGCTCGGAGCGTTACGCTGAGTCGGATCGAATGAATCAAATGCTGGTTACATTTGAAATATTAAATTTCGGGAAGAAGGATTAATCGAGTTGGTTTTAATGTGCAGATGGCTAGCGGGTTCGATGGAAATCAGGTGTTCGTTTCGAACAGTACTGAATAGCTGAATGGAAGCGATAATGCCGTCTTCCTTAATCCGATCGGTCGGATGATTGGAGAGCATGGCCTGCTTGCACGGTCATACCAGTTGAGTAGATCGCGCTTGCATCGGACCACGGGTTCAAGGGATTGGCCGTATCGGCAGGACAGGATGCCTAACGGATTCAAACAATGTGAGTGGGCTCTTTCCCTTCTCCTCTACTCCTTCATGCCTAATAATATGGAAAATACGTAATGGCTTGAACACTTGGGCTGAAACATCAGGAAGCACTACACTGAGGCATGCATAGAGTGTGCGTAGTTGGCTTGGTAGGATTGTGGCTTGAATAGTTTACGCGTTGGATAGTTGGATACGATAGCTGGATTATTCATTTGAGGCGATCGGTTGGATTGCTTGGGATTATGCTTGGACGGTTGGAAATATACAAGTTGGAATGATACAATTGAGGCAATGAGAATATGGGAATATCGGGTATTCGGGCGAGCGAACGTGCATCCGTGCGCGTGTATCACAAGGATGCTTTGTCTTGCAAAGCAGGCAGTTGTGGTTCGAAACCGAACAACTGTGTCGGCGAGGGCGTTGTGTCGCTTGAAGGGGCATCGTGCCACGAATGTGACATTGTGCCACTGAAACGGCATTGTGCCATGGGTTTTTGCTTCGAACATAGGTGTTGCACCAATTTGGATTGTGTTGAGAAGAGGCATCGTGCCTATGGAAACACTTGCCTTGGGCTATATCTTGAGGTCGAGATTTGGATATCTTGGATGGATATGTTGAAAGAATGGTTATGGATATTTGGTTGGATATCGATGGAACGAGTCTAGGATCGCTTGGTGGGGCGAGAATGTTTCGATCCTCTCGTCATACCTACGTGTCTGTATAGTCACGGACAACCTGGGTGGCACAGGGTTTGGTTTTCTCGAACGGGTGCTCCGGGGCACCGGGACCGTTCGGCCATGGAGAAGACAATTTGGGTATCGTGTTTTGGGTACGGTACCAGTGGTTGGATGCGATTCAGGTGGGTTAGCTACTTAGCGCTGTTTCGAATAGAACCGCATTGATCTGTCCGATCAACGTCCTTTATGGCCTTTGGCTAGTGACTTCATATAAGAATAGATGTTGGCTTGCTTTACTTTGGTTGGTTTGTGCATCGTGTAGGCGCGGCCACCTTGCCTCGGCAAGAGTGTGCACTCGAGATTGGGAATATAACTTTGGTTGAGGATGGATATTGAGGCGAGACTGATGGTTCGATATGTTATTGTGCAAGCGATGGCATTGAGTTAGACGGGTCGGTTATATAATGCTTGTCGTTTGGTTTGAGATTGAATGCTTGCATGTGTAAACTGCTTTACTGCTTTCCTTAACATGTCATTCATATGCCATGAAACGAATCTAGGATTCAACTAGAAAGATCACCATTTAACTGTGTGTATTCACTATTTTACTTAGTGTCGGCTTAGGCGAGTGGGTTACCCCGCTCACCAGTACGGTTGTGTACTGACCCACGTTTGTGGGCAATATTTCAGGTACACAGGCGTAGTGGCGCTGCTTGGATATACGGGACAAGATGTATGAACTGTAAGTACCTTTGTGGGCTAGAGAAAAGAGCAAGAGATTTCATCGTCTTCGTGGCATCGCCTTTGTGGCATTGACTCGGGGCATTTCATTTGGACCCTATTGTGAGCTTCGCTGCGTATACTCTGTTTGTGTGCTTGGTACACTAAACGGCTTCCGCTGTAACTTGGTTGTTTCAATGATAACATTGGTGTTGGAAAACATCGCCTTGTACGAGCACAACTCCGGGCTCGTACGGCATCACGTCCCGATGGGAATGATTGTCCTGCGGGAGAGCTACAACGTGGTGATTCACGTTCAGTAGGGACTATCGAGCTTGCGGGAGATTGGGGCGTGACAAATTGGTATCAGAGCGCCTGGTTCATTTTCTCGGACTTGGTCCTTCGCTTTATCACAAACTCAAAATTGCGTCCGTGTGTCATTTAGCTCTTGACTCTACTCGGTGCCGCATCGGATGTTTCATGCAATAAGTCTATTTATTGCTTGTTTTGGCTGCATTATATTTCTTGGTTGGGTTGCCTTGGTTGGTTTTCGTAGGATCGCTTAGTCTCGTTAGGCGTTGTTGCATTCGTGCAGCAAGTTGGTTGGCGTTGTTGCATTTGTGCAATAAGTGTGGGCTTTCGTTGGGTTGGCTTGGCTTATCATTTGGGAGATTCTGATTGCTTTAATGGATCAATTGGTTGGCTAACAAGATTTTGGTTATGCAGCATGTTGGGAGTAGAAACATTCGATGAGAATGGATCCTTGCACGAGTTGCTCGTCTAGCGATTGTGTTGGATAAAAGTTAGAATTTCGGCTGTGGCACATCAGTTGGACAGATTTGAGTTTGGCTTGAGAAATATCAGATAAGTTGGCATGAGTTGCTCGTACAATAAATGTGTGGAACCGTTGAGTATTGGGTTGGACTACTTGAATCATTGCACGATTGCTTGTGTTGCGAAAGTATCAGACAGTTTGGGAATAGCTGGAAGCATCGAGAATGGAACATAGCACGAGTTGCCTAACGAGATTGATGGTTAAAGAATTGGCTAAGTTTTTGTGTCAGACTTAAGATGGGAATGGCATGATCACACCTAAGGGATGGTTCGAACGGATTTTTAGATTCGTGAAGGGAAATGTAATGTGAGTAGCGACTTGATTCGAAGTGGTATATAGGATCAAACATGTTAAGCAAGGCATTAGAAATATTTGGGTTGAACATCTATGGGAATTACCTGAACGGACTCGTGAAACGAGAATACAAGTTGGTTGGTGCAGTCGGCTGAGTTGGAAAGAATGAAAATAAAGCAAGTAAATATTGAGTTGAGTATATGGAGAATGGACTGATGCAAATGAAAGCATCGTTGGGCTTAAGTGATGGACGGAATCGGAACGAACATTTGGGTTACGCTTGAGCAAAGCGATGGGATTATCAGAAGGATAACGAGCACGAACTACGACTTTGGGCAACGCATTTGAGCTGCTGGTTGAGCAAAGAAACACGATATTGGTCTGGAGGGACAATGAGATGGATTCATACAAACTTGAAAGATTTTGGATGTTGCTGCTCGTGAAGTTGACTCAGGTTTAGCGAAAATGGAATTTTGGGCAAGATGGTGCAACGATAGTAAACGAATTCTCCGGAAGACATGGACGGACGTTTGAAGATAGCTAAATGTGATAGCAACGTCAGAACAAATCACTGTGTTGCTCGAGTAAGTTGGACGTGCATTGTGGAACATGGCAATTCGAAAATTTGATGGATTCAGAACAGTAAGACGGATTGATGGAAGACGGTTTCAACGAGCGCGGATCTCGGATTCGGGAGTTCGCTCGGGTGGATGGTTGGATTTTGATTCGGATTTTACAGATGATATGTAGCATGGTTTATAATAACTGTCCATCATGATGATTACAATTATCAAGCGTAGCTTCGGGACAGCTGACCCTAAGCGACCTTGACCCGCTGAATCGGATATGAATATGGTAGACCCATAGAACGACCCTTGAGGCGACGTATTTAGGAATGCGTCGAGGGCAGATATGAGCAATGAGTTTTGGCTTATTGACTGAGTGTTGGATTTGAGAGACCCTTGGGATAGTCTTCAGCTGAAGATGCAGCCGGAAGATCGAAGCGATGGTGGGTTTGGCCTAAGTCAACTGATGAGATTCAGAGTCACAGATTTATATCGATGGCATCGCCTCTGACTCATCGTGCTCTGGAAGGGAATAGCATTTATATGAATGGACGACTGTGGCGGCTCGTTCAAATCAAATCTTTGCGATTAGTGGAAGGGACAGATTTGCCTCAGATTTACAAGATGTCTCGGAACTTATTCTGGGAAGCGTGCTCGTTCGGAAGGCAAAGGTGATGTCCTAATGCTTTGAGGCAGTGGAAGCAGCGTAAAGAACTATTCCATGCACAACCTAAGAATTATGACGAGTGTGTCTACGTTGAAATCGTGGCGACACTATTCCTTTGGCGTGGCGGCGAGATCTTCGTGGATCACACGAACCTCAATATAGATGTTCACCCAGTGAGATTTTGAGATGGCAGGAAATGTGTTGGACTGAGCTGATCAAGACAAAGTTGATATTTGGGTAGTCGCCTAGTTTGGGTAGATCAGTTGAGATGATCGTTCGGTGCATGAGATATTATTTGGAGATGTTGCTAGTACTGATTTTCAGAAATAGTTGGATGGTTTGAGTTGGAACGCAAACTCATTGAGTCGGTGGAAAATCTGCATAATTGAGAATAGTGCTCGAGCGAATGTGTTGGAATGGAAATCGTGATTTGGTTCACTTGGGAGTAAAGCAAATAGATGCCTCGAACATATAGATACCCTTGTAACTTGTTCAAATTTGCTATCTCAAAGCTCGGCTAAAATGCATGTATTAGGGACGCCTTAAATATGTGTATCGATCCAAAACTAAGCGATACGAAGAATTCGTATTGAGCTGCAAGGAGGATATAGGAATTCGTGAAAATTTGTACGAGCGTTCAGCAGAACGAGATGCGGAGTCAGAATCATGAATATGTGAGTTGCTTAGAGCAGATCTTGGAATGAATTGTGGTATGTGATTGGAATGAGTACCAGCACGGTTCGTGGACGAACCTGATTCTAAGTGGTATATTATGTAACGTCCCGCAATCGCTCGTAGCGTTACGTTAAGTCGGATCGAATGAATCAAATGCTGGTTACATTTGAAATGTTAAATTTCGGGAAGAAGGATTAATCGAGTTGGTTTCAATGTGCAGATGGCTAGCGGGTTCGATGGAAATCAGGTGTTCGTTTCGAACAGTACTGAATAGCTGAATGGAAGCGATAATGCCATCTTCCTTAATCCGATCGGTCGGATGATTGGAGAGCACGACCTGCTCGCACGGTCATACCAGTTGAGTAGATCGCGCTTGCATCGGACCACGGGTTCAAGGGATTGGCCGTATCGGCAGGACAGGATGCCTAACGGATTCAAACAATGTGAGTGGGCTCTTTCCCTTCTCCTCTACTCCTTCATGCCTAATAATATGCAAAATACGTAATGGCTTGAACACTTGGGCTGAAACATCGGGAAGCACTACACTGAGGCGTGTATAGAGTGTGCGTCGTTGGCTTGGTAGGATTGTGGCTTGAATGGTTTACGCGTTGGATAGTTGGATACGATAGCTGGATTATTCATTTGAGGCGATCGGTTGGATTACTTGGGATTATGCTTGGACGGTTGGAAATATACAAGTTGGAATGATACAATTGAGGCAATGAGAATATGGGAATATCGGATATTCGGGCGAGCGAACATGCATCCGTGCGCGTGTATCACAAGGATGCTTTATCTTGCAAAGCAGGCAGTTGTGGTTCGAAACCGAACAACTGTGTCGGCGAGGGCGTTGTGTCGCTTGAAGGGGCATCGTGCCACGAATGTGACATTGTGCCACTGAAACGGCATTGTGCCATGGGTTTTTGCTTCGAACATAGGTGTTGCACCAATTTGGATTGTGTTGAGAAGAGGCATCGTGCCTATGGAAATACTTGCCTTGGGCTATATCTTGAGGTCGAGATTTGGATATCTTGGATGGATATGTTGGAAGAATGGTTATGGATATTTGGTTGGATATCGATGGAACGAGTCTAGGATCGCTTGGTGGGGCGAGAATGTTTCGATCCTCTCGTCATACCTACGTGTCTGCATAGTCACGGACAACCTGGGTGGCACAGGGTTTGGTTTTCTCGAACGGGTGCTCCGGGGCACCGGGACCGTTCGGCCATGGAGGAGACAATTTGGGTATCGCATTTTGGGCGCGGTACCAGCGGTTGGATGCGATTCAGGTGGGTTAGCTACTTAGCGCTGTTTCGAATAGAACCGCATTGATCTGTCCGATCAACGTCCTTTATGGCCTTTGGCCAGTGACTTCATATAAGAATAGATGTTGGCTTGCTTTACTTTGGTTGGTTTGTGCATCGTGTAGGTGCGGCCACCTTGCCTCGGCAAGAGTGTGCACTCGAGATTGGGAATATAACTTTGGTTGAGGATGGATATTGAGGCGAGACTGATGGTTCGATATATTATCGTGCAAGCGATAGCATTGAGTTAGACGGATCGGTTATATAATGCTTGTCGTTTGGTTTGAGATTGAATGCTTGCATGTGTAAACTGCTTTACTGCTTTCCTTAACATGTCATTCATATGCCATGAAACGAATCTAGGATTCAACTAGAAAGATCACCATTTAACTGTGTGCATTCACTATTTTACTTAGTGTCGGCTTAGGCGGGTGGGTTACCCCGCTCACCAGTACGGTTGTGTACTGACCCACGTTTGTGGGCAATATTTCAGATACACAGGCGTAGTGGCGCTGCTTGGATATACGGGACAAGATGTATGAACTGTAAGTACCTTTGTGGGCTAGAGAAAAGAGCAAGAGATTTCATCGTATCCGTGGCATCGCCTTTGTGGCATTGACTCGGGGCATTTCATTTGGACCCTATTGTGAGCTTCACTGCGTATACTCTGTTTGTGTGCTTGGTACACTAAACGGCTTCCGCTGTAACTTGGTTGTTTCGATGATAACATTGGTGTTGGAAAACATCGCCTTGTACGAGCGCAACTCCAGGCTCGTACGGCATCACGTCCCGATGGGAACGATTGTCCTACGGGAGAGCTGCAACGTGGTAATTCACGTTCAGTAGGGACTATCGAGCTTGCGGGAGATTGGGGCATGACAGATACTACGGGTCGCGAGGGGAGGTTTGCAGCTGCTGTTGCTGATTTCCTTAATAGCGGGTGCGGGTAGGTTAGGGTCTTAACGGGTAGGGCATTAGTTTTTAATTCTTTTTAAATTTCTTTTTCTTTTTCATTTCTTATTCTTTTCTAATTCTTTCTTCCTATTTTATTTCTATCCTTTTCTATTTCTTTATATATATATATAGAAAATTCTAGAAATTTATATTAGTGTATACAATAATCTATCAACCGTCCATAAGGTCTCCTACATGGAAATAATTAAGGAAAATTTACGGTGCTCCATAAAATCCCTAATGCATCAAACACCTAGCATAAAAATCCAATAAATTCTATTTCTTCTAATTAGCTAATAATTACTATAATTCAATTAAATAATTAATTAAAATAGTTAATATGGTTTATTAAAATTAGGGGTTTTACGAGAGTATATCCAATTGAGTCGCTTCGCCCTTACTCTGATTCTGACAGAAGAGGAAAAGGAAGGAAAGTTCTTCGACAGACTTAGCTTTGAGCTACAGAGATTAATCGGCTTCATAGCACGTACTTCTTATACAGACATCCTTGCTATAGACCGACGCATGGAGCACATCACCAGGAGAGAGTCAAGCCAGAAATGACCGTTCACATCAGCACCAGCAAGAGCACCATAGAAAGAAGCTGCAAAGAGACCTCACATGCACCAGCCACCCAAAGCAGCTCTGCAAGCACAATATTATAGCAAGAGATGTCATTACGAGAGCGAGTTGTCACGACCCGCACCCGGTTTAGGGGCACGAGTGCGTGGGTACGTCCAGCCTACGCCGTAGTGTCGGCGGTAGAACGCTGTCAAGGTCTTGATACTATCTAGCTAATGTCACACAACATCCAATCTCCATAAGGAGATACAGATGACACAAATAAACGAGCACATACTCAATCACAGGATTACAGCACGATAAGATAACGAACAGAAATTAAATACAACACAAGTCAAAAAATAATAACTTAACTCAACAAATATTCAAGTCATCAAAAATTGCCGGAGACAAATCCGGTACCAAATAGTCTACTCAAAGAACTAACAAAATAGTAATTTCCGGCTAGACCTCCCGGAATCCCAACTAATCTACCAAGTCTGCAGCTACTCACCATATGGTCCATAAAGTGTCAGACAGCGGTCCTCTAAGGCATAGTCTGAAAAAATATTTCCAATCAGGAAGGAGCAAAGCACAATCTCAAATAACAGTTCCATTTAATTGATAAGGACTATAAAGTAATAAACATGTCATGCTAGCTACTGAAAAGACAGTGAAATAAATACAATGGCAATTAAAGAGAGACAGGCAATGTAAAGAGACAGGTAATAGGCAATATGATACAATCAGTGTATGTATGAAAATAAAAAGAACAAGGAACAGTATCATATACGGGTGATGTAGTATATGATTTAAATAGGGAACTATAATCTATTCTAAGTGTTTGAAATAGTAGTTTCAAAATGTGATCGGCTTGGGAACATTTACGATAGCTACAGGGCCTGGCTAATCATGGGTGAAGAGCATGATTAACACTTACATTGTTCTACACTACAATAAGAGGTTATGATCACATTTCTTACTAACTACTTCCCCGCCCCCAACTAGTACTGTGGATCCAACCATGAAACGTCACGATACACGAGCAAGTCCAGTCTAGCATGTACGATGTCTAATATACATGTCGTGTACAATGTCAATACGATAATAAATGTAATATCTCATGACTGCAGATCCAAGCTATACTAGTCCGTATAACACAGTGTCAAGGATTCAGTTGTAACATTTCAAGATTATTGAATTTATAGAAATTATCAAGAAATTGAAAATTATCAGAGAATGTACTTGCCTTGGGTCCTTAGCTGGTATTTATGGATGTCCTGTTCCAGAGTATCCCCTGGGTGAACCAACAGTCCTATAGACATAACACAATATAACATTTGCATCAGAAGCTACGCTAACACACAGTCAAAAACACTGGTCTCAGGGCCATGCCAGGCAGGGCACTAGTCAAATAGGGTCATCTAGTAGGGATACATATTTAAATAAACATCTCATTAACTAATATTTATATTTTCCATCCATTACAGTAATAGATATATGTAAAAATATATACTTTAAAATAAATAATACTTGTATGTATATCTATATAAACATAGTTCATGGAAAGGAATACAATACATATTTATATTTGTATACATACTAAAAGAATTTAACATAATATATATATCTAAAATATATACCAATATAAATTACTTGCTATAGTTGTACATTTTCCAAAATACGTACATATATAATTAACATATGTCAAAATACGTACCTATCATATACGTGCAAAAGTACATTTTTAGAATATACATATATATTGTCAACATCATTCTTAAACATACTAATATTAATTCACCAAATTAATTTTATACCATATAAAAATACCCAATATACATACATATACATGTGCATTAGTTAAATACATACGTATGCAATTAATTATACATACTTAATTATACAATTGATTTAATACATACTATGCTCATACAATTAAATAAAAAAATAAATAATATACCTATTCATATTTTAAGTACATACATTACCAATCAAATATATTTTGAAAAATATGCTAAGTATATATATATAAAATACATGTATACACATATACCAATTATATGTACACTATACATTATATAAATATACATTACATTAATTCATACTATACATACATTATATATATATATATATACTATACATTATGTGTTTTAAATATTATTTAAATAAACAATATACATATACATATACTAATAGATTTTCAGAATATACTAAACATATACGAAGTATATATATATATAATCATATACCAATATATTAAAATATACTAAGTATATTCAATTGCATAAATATACATATACCAATACGAAAATATATATATACATATATATTTATACCAACAATAATAACTATACTATATACATGTATATTAATTACGCACATACACACAGGTATACGCATATGTATTTCATAATCATATATTTATACATATTATTTAAATAGCTATTTACATATGCATATATTATATATATACCCATACGTATATAAGTATATAGATATATATATACATATATATACAGGAAGAAAGAAGAAGGAAGAAGGAAGAGGGAGATGAGAAGGAGACTTACAGTGGTGGGTCGCCGGAGTCTCGCCGGAGGGGAGCCGGCCGGCGGGGAGTAATGGTGGTGATGAAGGTACATGGAGGTGGTGGTGGTGATGGGTGTAGACAGCAGGGGAGAGAAGTCGGGGCCGGAGTTGGCAGCGCCGCCGGGAAAGGGAGAGGCCACCGGGGGTACTGGGCTCGGCCGGCAGCAGGGTGGGCTGATGGTGGCCGGCTGTAGGGAGTCGGCCGAATAGCAGAGGGGAGCTCGTGAGTTGGGCGGTCGCCGGGGTTCAGTCGGAGCGGGGTCCGTGGGGTGCCGGCGCCGGAGTGCAGGGGTTAGGGGGCTGCTATACGTGGGGCTGCAGCGGGATCCGGCCGGAGTTCGGCAGGAGGTAGCCGCCGGAGTTGAGTAGTATGTGGGGGGGAAAATGCACAGTGTTCCCCCCTTCCCTTTCTATTTGAATTTAAATGAAAGAAGAAAGAAAAAACAATAAAGAAGAAGAAGGAAGGAAGAAGGAGAAGAAGAAAGGAAAGAGAAGAAGAAAAGAAAAGAAGTGGAGAAAATGGGATGAGAGCTACGGTTGGAGGCTTGAGGAGGGGGAAAAACTAGGTTTTCTAGGGATTAGGGTTGATGTAGATAGGACATTAAATAGGAGAGAGGGTATGAAATCAAAGGTGAGGATGCACCCAATTAAATGGGTGGTCCAGATTAAACATGAAGAAATATTCATGTGGGAAAGAGGGTGAGAGGCTAGTTAAAATTATTAGGGATTCCTCATTGGTTTTAACAAATGGGTGTTGACACCAAAAATGCCAATTTGCAAATTAGCCCCCTAAAATTTGGGAAATTGTACAAACAAATAAAATGACAAAAATTTGGCGCGCGATTCGGTGTCCGGTATTTTGTAGGGTCAGGGGGCGCTGTAAGTTTGGTGTGGGCTCAAATAGCAGGGCACTGGAATTAAATTGGAATTTCAGAATCAGATAAAATGGTATCCTCAAATTAATTAGAGATAAAATGCAAGTTGTGTTCTGAAATTAATTAGAAGTACATGGGATCAAAATCAGGTCAGGTCATCAATACCAATAATGAAGAAGACTCAGAACAGGATATTACCCTAATTTGGGCCGCACAAAAAATAGGTCAAGATTGTCTCCAATTTCGATTGGAACGCACAACAATACAAAAATAGGAATTTATTAAATAACGTCCGCGACGATTTTTGTACGGCCAGAAATAATATACAGAGAGCTTAATTATGAGTTGCAAAAATAGCAGAATGGAAGGCGGGCATGTCTAGGGCAAGATGGTAAAATTTGTTGGAAGATAAAAGTCAGGGTAGCTCTCCAAATATCGAAACAAAGGCAATGCGCAAAAATATTAAATAAAATACGATAATTAATTACAATCTCCAATAAATAAATTATAAATAAAACAATTAATTACAGAATTCCACAAATTTGGACAGGTCTTCATCTACTGGCTTCTAGGTCAAATCTGCTAGCTAAAAATAAATGAACACTGCATCTAATACTATATTTAATTACACATCACATAATTATTTAAATTAAAAATATTATCATGCAATTCTTTAATTGAAATTATAAAAAGTCAAAAATACCCCTGTTTTCGGAACGTGGTAGTGACAAGTCTACCCTCCTTAAAAGAATTTCGTCCTCGAAATTTAAAATCCTCAAAGTAGCATTTATTCATACACATTATCATTTCCCTCAAATTTTAAATTCATCATCCATGAAATAAGGTAATAATCCGTAATGCCTTTTCACAAATTTAAAAAATTTCTGAAGTTATTACATTCCTGAAAAATCCTCGAAATAAAATCAACGTCCATTTTTATCAAAATTTCCCCAAAATTTTAGTTAATAATTCAAAAACTCGGAATTTAATATCCACTCCTCAAATTTGATTTTAATCAATGCTCGTATATAAAAATGAAATCTCGTCCAAGAAGTTTAAATTCAAACATTTAGTCCATCAATAATTTTATTTCTCGATTTCCTCTTCCTCAAAATACTCAACAATACGATACTTAGGGATTCTCTAATTGCAACATCCCATATAAAATTCTAAAATTCATAACTTGCAATTTAATAAATATATTGATAAATCTTCCAAATTTCTAAATTTAATAACCAATTTAAGCATGTCATAATCTTCCTGGAATTAATAAACCACCAATTATGAAATGTTAATTTCTTAACCCTCTATTTAAATCAATGGTTATCCCCGAAATTAATCATCTTGCCTCTCTTGTCAAGTCATAACCCTATCGTGAATCTTCGTCATGGTCAAACCCCAATAATCATGGTCCAAGAAAAATCCTTCCTACAATCATATAACATGCAACCTAAGGGGAATATGTATGATCATGGTGTCTTTTGTCATGGTATTGAAGTCTCTGTATCAGGGGTACTACTAAATATATTGTAACAAGAATTATGCATATAAGCTACGGTACTAAGGTATCAGTCCATCAATCAAATAGATAGGAACAGAATGAAGGAAAGAACAGAACCTGCTAACACATTACCTGTAGTATCAGTCTCCTCGACCGTCATCGCAATTGCCCCGCCCAGCTGGGGTGGTTCCCTTCGCGGGTGCTGCGCAGTATGCGGTTCCACAGGTAGCCTAACTAGATCTCTATCTCCTTAGTACCATACCCTCTGTCAGTTCCCATTCCTACTACAATTGTCCATACTATTTGTTCTCATCACTCCAGTGCACACCAAGTATAACACCATACTAAGTGCTAAACCCTTTCTAATACAACTCTAGATGGACACCCAAGTCAGTCTGTGGTGCCATCTCAATCATGCTCAAGTCATCGGATCCTTACACATGTATATCATCTACTCATATATTAATATTCATCTCTTATCTACCATAAAATTAATCCTCAAAATAATTGTCAAGGTTTAACTTCTCGATCAACTTAAAAATAATTGCATATACCTCCTCAAAATCAGATACCCAAATATCGAAAAAAAATTATTACTTTTAAAATCCTTATAACTTTGACTATGTTTATTGAATTGAATTCGAATATTCAAAATTTTAATAACATAAAATCTTAACTCCTCTAAATTCTTAAAAATTAAAATTCATTCCCACTCTTCAAATTTTAAATTCAATCCTCAAGTATACATATAGATACTCCCAGTCTCTAATACTCAAGGTCCACACAAATACACCAATCTAATTATCATCACACGAAGTACTTACTGTCATTAGCACCTTGCTCAACAAGTATTTGATATAAAATCACTAGCACTATTGGTATGGTAACACCAGCTTCATCATTAGATTATCTCCTCAAACTTATTACAAATCATGATCACTTGCACCTTCTATAATACCCATGCTTTACTTCAATCTCAAGGGCAGGCATATGGTTTCATATCTCGATTGATGTATAAGCATATCTCTTAACCCTTTTACAGCCTGTTAAACTATTCTGTGATATATTTCACAACTTTCATTACCAATCTTGATATTTCTCTACTCATGGCATCTCATTAAAACCCTTTATGTATATACATTTCTTTACTCTTGATCCACCCAGTATCAATCATCAAATTGAACATCATGCTCCATTAATCTTTAACGAAATTCCTTGATACTTAATTATTTACAGAGATCATCCAATTACATAATTTAATGATTATCTAGGACTGGCATGCTGGTTCTGATACTAACTCTTGGAACCTTCAATGATACTCTTACTCCTCTTTCTATAATACCAATACTAATTATAATAACACTGATCATATAACTATTGCTACAAGGTACTATGCTATGGGTATCTCTAGATTAAAGCCTACTGCTCACATGTCCAACTAACAAACACTTACAAACTAACAAGTCACACTCAGTCAAACTAATACAAGACACAACCAAAATTGCAAGTCACTAATTACCACACTAACAAGGATCCTTAAAGAAATAAGGCTCAAAAGAACTGGGTTAAGGACTGAAGGTATCTTTACTGCTAGTAAAGAAAAGAAGCGATGGAACAAAGTCCTGGAATAACAGAAATAGATAAGTCTTGAGATGATACTTTAAGAACCAATTTAAGATACAACCTGATAATCATACACGTCTGTCTGAAATCATGACACTCAGAATCCTCGCCACGCCAGTAAGCATAGATGCAATAAACGACAGGTTCCGTAACTAAGGTATGCAACCCTATAATTATGTCATCTAGAATCCTCGCCACGCCAACCGGTATGGCTGCGAGAAACTCTAAATCTCATAACTAAAGTATGTACATCCAAGTTAGGTTCCTACGTTCTCGTCACGATAGCTAATATGGCTGCGATAAACTCTAGGTTCCATAACCAAATTAGACGTTTTACCTTTCTCACTGTCCTCATCAATATATGTCATCAGATGATACCATAAATTTTAGTCCGTAAAATTCATCTCAATATGAAATCAACTCGACAACGATACCAAGAATTTAAACTAACCACTGGTCGACAAAACTCAAGCTCAAAATCAACAAGCGAGAACAGACGAAAACAAGGGAAAGGAATTAAAATTAGAAATGGTAATAAGATTCTCAAGGGGTCGTCCCAGGAATCTCTCAAGAATTTGTGATTGAGTATCCTCTCTCATCCTAGTATCCTATGTCCTATATTCTATAGCAGGTACGTAATAGTACAACTATGACGTCGTACTACTACGACATCGTACAACTAGCGAAGTCTGACCTGCATGGGCCACCACTAAAAACGTGTCACGACCCGCACCCGGTTTAGGGGCACGAATGCGTGGGTACGTCCAGCCTACGCCGCAGTGTCGGCGGTAGAACGCTGTCAAGGTCTTGATACTATCTAGCTAATGTCACACAATATCCAATCTCCATAAGGAGGTACGGATGACACAAATAAACGAGCACATACTCAATCACAGGATTACAGCACGATAAGATAACGAACAAAAATTAAATACAACACAAGTCAAAAAATAATAACTTAACTCAACAAATATTCAAGTCATCAAAAATTGTCGGAGATAAATCCGGTACCAAATTGTCTACTCAAAGAACTAACAAAATAGTAATTTCCGGTTAGACCTCCCGGAATCACAACTAATCTACCAAGTCTGCAGCTACTCACCATATGGTCCATAAAGTGTCGGACAGCGGTCCTCTAAGGCATAGTCTGGAAAAATGTTTCCAGTCAGGAAGGAGCAAAGCACAATCTCAAATAATAGTTCCATTTAATTGATAAGGACTATAAAGTAATAAACATGTCATGCTAGCTACTGAAAAGACAGTAAAATAAATGCAATTTCAATTAAAGAGAGACAGGCAATGTAAAGAGACAGGTAATAGGCAATATGATACAATCAGTGCATGTATGAAAATAAAAAGAACAAGGAACAATATCATATACGGGTGATGTAGTATATGATTTAAATAGGGAACTGTAATCTATTCTTAGTGTTTGAAATAGTAGTTTCAAAATATGATCGGCTTGGGAACATGTACGATAGCTACAGGGCCTGGCTAATCATGGGTGAAGAGCATGATTAACACTTACATTGTTCTACACTACAATAAGAGGTTATGATCACATTTCTTACAAACTACTTCCCCGCCCCCAACTAGTACTGTGGATCCAACCATGACACATCACGATACACGAGCAAGTCCAGTCTAGCATGTACGATATCTAATATACATGTCGTGTACAATGTCAATACGATAATCAATGTAACATCTCATGACTGCAGATCCAAGCTATACTAGTCCGTGTAACACAGTGTCAAGGATTCAGTTGTAACATTTCAAGATTATTGAATTTATAAAAATTATCAAGAAATTAGAAATTATCAGAGAATGTACTTGCCTTGGGTCCTTAGCTGGTATTTATGGATGTCCTGTTCCAGAGTATCCCCTGGGTGAACCAACAGTCCTATAGACATAACACAATATAACATTTGCATCAGAAGCTACGCTAACACACAGTCAAAAACACTGGTCTCAGGGCCATGCCAGGCAGGGCACTAGTCAACTAGGGTCATCTAGTAGGGATACATATTTAAATAAACATCTCATTAACTAATATTTATATTTTTCATCCATTACAGTAATAGATATATGTAAAAATATATACTTTAAAATAAATAATACTTGTACGTATATCTATATAAACATAGTTCATGGAAAGGAATACAATACATATTTATATTTGTATACATACTAAAAGAATTTAACATAATATATATATCTAAAATATATACCAATATAAATTACTTGCTATAGTTGTACATTTTCCAAAATACGTACATATATAATTAACATATGTCAAAATGCGTACCTATCATATACGTGCAAAAGTACATTTTTAGAATATACATATATATTGTCAACATCATTCTTAAACATACTAATATTAATTCACCAAATTAATTTTATACCATATAAAAATATCCAATATACATACATATACATGTGCATTAGTTAAATACATACTTATGCAATTAATTATACATACTTAATTATACAATTGATTTAATACATACTATGCTCATACAATTAAATAAAAAATAAATAATATACCTATTCATATTTTAAGTACATACATTACCAATCAAATATATTTTGAAAAATATGCTAAGTATATATATATAAAATACATGTATACACATATACCAATTATATGTACACTATACATTATATAAATATACATTACATTAATTCATACTATACATACATTATATATATATATACTATACATTATGTGTTTTAAATATTATTTAAATAAACAATATACATATACATATACTAATAGATTTTCAGAATATACTAAACATATACGAAGTATATATATATATAATCATATACCAATTAAATTAAAATATACTAAGTATATTCAATTGCATAAATATACATATACCAATACGAAAATATATATATACATATATATTTATACCAACAATAATAACTATACTATATACATGTATATTAATTACACACATACACACAGGTATACGCATATGTATTTCATAATCATATATTTATACATATTAATTAAATAGCTATTTACATATGCATATATTATATATATACCCATATGTATATAAGTATATAGATATATATATACATATATATACAGGAAGAAGGAAGAAGGAAGAGGGAGATGAGAAGGAGACTTACAGTGGTGGGTCGCCGGAGTCTCGCCGGAGGGGAGCCGGCCGGCGGGGAGTAATGGTGGTGATGAAGGTACATGGAGGTGGTGGTGGTGATGGGTGTAGACAGCAGGGGAGAGAAGTCGGGGCCGGAGTTGGCAGCGCCGCCGGGAAAGGGAGAGGCCGCCGGGGGTACTGGGCTCGGCCGGCAGCAGGGTGGGCTGATGGTGGCCGGCTGTAGGGAGTCGGCCGAATAGCAGAGGGGAGCTCGTGAGTTGGGGGGTCACCGGGGTTCAGTCGGAGCGGGGTCCGTGGGGTGCCGGCGCCGGAGTGCAGGGGTGAGGGGGCTGCTGTACGTGGGGCTGCAGCGGGATCCGGCCGGAGTTCGGTAGGAGGTAGCCGCCGGAGTTGAGTAGTATGTGGGGGGAAAAATGCACAGTGTTCCCCCCCTTCCCTTTCTATTTGAATTTAAATAAAAGAAAAAAGAAAAAAACAATAAAGAAGAAGAAGGAAGGAAGAAGGAGAAGAAGAAAGGAAAGAGAAGAAGAAAATAAGAGAAGTGGAGAAAATGGGATGAGAGCTACGGTTGGAGGCTTGAGGAGGGGGAAAAACTAGGTTTTCTAGGGACTAGGGTTGATGTAGATAGGACATTAAATAGGAGAGAGGGTATAAAATCAAAGGTGAGGATGCACCCAATTAAATGGGTGGTCCAGATTAAACATGAAGAAATGTTCATGTGGGAAAGAGGGTGAGAGGCTAGTTAAAATTATTAGGGATTCCTCATTGATTTTAACAAATGGGTGTTGACACCAAAAATGCCAATTTGTAAATTAGCCCCCTAAAATTTGGGATATTGCACAAACACATAAAATGACAAAAATTTGGCGGGCGATTCGGTGTCCGTTATTTTGTAGGGTCAGGGGGCGCTGTAAGTTTGGTGTGGGCTCAAATAGCAGGGCACTGGAATTAAATTGGAATTTCAGAATCAGATAAAATGGTATCCTCAATTTAATTAGAGATAAAATGCAAGTTGTGTTCTGAAATTAATTAGAAGTACATGGGATCAAAATCAGGTCAGGTCATCAATACCAATAATGAAGAAGACTCAGAACAGGATATTACCCTAATTTGGGCCGCACGAAAAATAGGTCAAGATTGTCTCCAATTTCGATTGGAACGCACAACGATACAAAAATAGGAATTTATTAAATAACGTCCGCGACGATTTTTGTGCGGCCAGAAATAATTTACAGAGAGTTTAATTATGAGTTGCAAAAATAGCAGAATGGAAGGCGGGCATGTCTAGGGCAAGATGGTGAAATTTGTTGGAAGACAATAGTCAGGGTAGCGCTCCAAATATCGAAACAAAGGCAATACGCAAAAATATTAAATAAAATACGGTAATTAATTACAATCTCCAATAAATAAATTATAAATAAAATAATTAATTACAGAATTCCACAAATTTGGACAGGTCTTCATCTACTGGCTTCTAGGTCAAATCTGCTAGCTAAAAATAAATAAATACTGCATCTAATACTATATTTAATTACACATCACATAATTATTTAAATTAAAAATATTATCATGCAATTCTTTAATTGAAATTATAAAAAGTCAAAAATACCCCTGTTTTTGGAACGTGGTAGTGACACGAGTGTAGATGCAAGTTAGGATTATGTTTGATTTGTAGATCCAGCCAACATTTAGCCAAGGATTGCCCTGAGCGTCGAGAGCGAGAACCGATGGTAAATCGACAAGCTTTACCAGCATCGGGAGGATATCAGTCGAGGCCACCCTTGGCATCACAGACAACACTCTTCCAGTAGGTCCAGCAACAGCAGAGGGCACCACCACATGGACTTGGATTGGCTTTTACGATGATAGTAGAGGAGGCACAGACTCGAGGTGTAGCGAATATGAGTAAGATTTAGTTTTATCATAGCTAGCTATAATAACGAATATTTCTAGTAATACTTTATTATGTGCCAGTTAGTTCCATTCCCTAGCCTACACCTAATATTATGTTAGCATGAATTTGTTAGTCTAGATTAGTAATATGTAAGTGGTACCCAAATTTTTAGAAGCTGTAGTTGATCTTTGTTCTAACCAGACTCCTGTACTCTTCAGTTACTTATATCTCATTGCCTAGGAAAAAGTTTTTATTTCTTCCCTACATGTTCTGCTTGAACAAAACCCTCACCCTTTCTCCCAATTTTTCCTTGTTCATGGTTCCTTATCCTTTGTGTCGGGATTCAACAAACATGTCATGCAACCGCGTCATCTCTTCTGGAGCAAACATTTTCTTGACCGGTTACGTTTTATTTTCTTAATTGCGAGAACGCAAATCTTTTAAGATGGGTAGATTGCAAACACCCTAATTTTAGAATTTAATTTTAAATTTTTATTAATTATTATTGTAGAAATTTTTTATTATTTTTAGTTAATTATAATAAATATTCGTTTATGGATTTCTATTTTTGTGTATTTAATTAATTACTAAAATAGTATAGAAAATATACTTTTGGGTGAACTAATAATAGAGTATTGTATAATTTTTCTGAAATTTATTGGGTCTAAAACTATTTTTAGATGCCATATATATATATATATATATATATATATATATATATATATATATATTTAAATAAACCGACCCAAACCAACCCAAACCAAACTAAACCGAACCAACCCAAGCCAAACTAACCGTAACCGGATCCGAACCCAAACCCATACCCGAACCCGCAACCCGTTAACCTACAAATTTACCCCCTACCTTCTTCTTCTAGTAACTCCCTCCCTATCACCCTATATAAAACCTAGCCTAGCCGACGACCACCACCATCAACTCCTCTTCCAGTCCCGATAAGCCATGACCGCCGATGACTGCCGGACAATCGCCGTCGCATGAGGCAAGATGCCTCCGCACAGCCGCCAAAAATCTCGAGCAGTAGCGAACATCGAGGTATCCATCTTCCTGCACAGTAGACCAAATATTGACTCATCAAATCCTATACAAAGACCATATGACCCTCTTGAATCATGTATAATTAGTTTGGTGTATCGTGTCCTATGTCGATCATAATTTGTGCCACAAAATAATAAAAAAATGACCCTATTTGTAGCTCAAAAACTGTTCCAACCACCAATATTCATGTCTGATTTTCTTTCAATCTTGTTAATATTTTTAAATTTAACTTGAACACAACATAACCGAGATTTAATCTCTTCAATTAATTTATTTTAATTTATTGTATGCTGTGATTTATTCGCTGTTGAATTTGACCAAAAATTTGGTTTTCTAAACCCAAAATTTCTTGAAATGGGGTGCAACCCACTAAACGAGGCAACTTTATTATGTGTGAATTGCATCAAATGGGGTGTATCATCAATGTGGACATAGGATTTTGCAAAAGTTGTTTTGGATATGCGTGCACACCGGAATCAACGAGTATCCGTCGAAAGTCCCATATTGGCCTGTTCTGACACTCATCATAATTTCGTGTGTGCTTGTCGTTTCGCAACAAAACTTGAGCCATCGGATTCACAGCATTATGCTGGTCCTGTGACCCAAGTTTGGTTCAATTCTGAGAATATTGACGAAATACCGTTTCGTGGGCTCCACGGTTCTACTTGATGGGCAATTTCGTGACCGGCTCATCTGAATCCATTTCTGGATGTTTTATTGGGTTTGTGCTATCATTTTGGACTCGTAGACACTAAGTTTGACAAATTTGGAGAACTTTGTCTCTGGCACATTTTTCGGTGCAAAGTGGGCCACATGTGGACCCCGCTTTGACCAGAAACTGTCAATTCTGCCCCTGCGTCTAAATTAGACTTATGGGTAGTCAATCCTAGCTATTTCAAATAATTTAAGATCAATGGTAAAGTTAATTTTAGCATCCTGAGAAGTACCTAGAGATTCTACTTATATCGTAGCAACTAACGAAGCTCAGAACATAGGCAAGTGTACCTTGCCAACTTGTACTAGATCCTGTGATATTATTTACTTAAATTATTTCTATATACTTCTGTATTGTACCTGTACAACCTAGGACCATGAGATGTTGTGTCACGCCCCAGTCCCAAAATATGTAGGACTAGGAATACGTAAGCATGCCAGCCGTATGTATACGGCAACTCCAATATATGGATACCATAATACACACGTACGTTGTAATATGAATAACACTCACATGTGGTATATATGGTGTCATAAGTCACAGATATACTAATCTTATCCACACAACAAGTCATAGAAAATAAATAACTAAACTAGAATAAAGGGTCTGAATAATTCATAAATGATAGTCGGGTGGAAACAAATCCACTACCAAAGACTATATCCAAAACTAAAATAAGAGAGAAGAGTAAAATCTCCAATATAAAATAAGGTTATGACTGAAGTGTATCAGCTAAGAAGATCCATCACTAGAGATAATCAATGATGATCAGAAGGTAAAACCTCCTCGGTAGAAAGTAATACGTCAGGTCCAGGCCCGTACTCCTGCGGAAACTCATGGTCGTCTATACCTGCCTAGGGACCAGGTTCTCAGAGAGACATAACAAGATACATAGAAACAAGCCAATTGAACACAGTAAACATGCATAATGTTTGAAAATATATAAGTACGATGTACAAGTCAATCTATAAGAATGAAAATGAGGACAACTTTTCGACGTATGGGCAAGGGTAGGCTACTCGATCTAAGCCTCACAACTCACACACCCATCTACATCAGAAATTGACATACCTCGGGGGTAGCGACCAGCGCGACTCTACAGAAATCGACATACCTCGAGGGTAGCGACCAGCGTGACACCGTCCCGTAGTGCGAGCTAGATACTACCATTTATCAGAGTGGTTTAAGCCCATACGCCTATTGATTGTCCTCTCATGATACTAGGTGTCAAGTGTGTGTCAACATATCGAATATATAGTAATGACTGAACGAAACTACAAATGCAATGAATGTACAAAAATATAAATAAAAATAGCATGCAAAGTACTGTAAACAATTTGACAAGGTATACTTGCCTGATCTGGAAAAGAATAAAGTCTCAACTCAAGGCGTCGTCCGATCTACCCGTCACATAAATTAAACAAGTTAGGTTACAAAAGTTGGTGAATAGGTTCCTCCATTTAAATATATTTTAATTCTGAATAAAATAACCTAAAATATTATTTTAATATTATTATAATTTGATTTTATTGTTAAATCCTAATTTCTGTCCAGAGAAAGTCAACTTTAAGGATTTGTGATTCATGGCACACAAATCGTGGCAATCTGTTAACAAAAAAGTTAACCGACTCAAATCCTGGATTTGTGTATGGAATCCTATATATTTCAATACTACATGAACACTGGAATTGACGGTTTCATAAAATCATAAGTCGGTAAAGAGTTATGGCCACAAGAGCGCACAGATGACAGTTTTCGGTAGTTTCCTATTTACGTCTACGTTGCACAAATTTTACAGTAAATTAAACTTATATGTTAAATTCTGGAAATATTATTTTATGTAAGTTTATTATGTCAACTTTCTAAAACTTTAAATGGTTCATAATTCCGAATTCGGTATCTCCCGAAATCTCAAAAATACGAAAATACCTCTGATTTCGGACAACTGGCACATTTAGATTTTTCTGGAAAAATAGGTGTAGAAGCATGAAAATACGCTGGGGAAGTATACGCATAAACCCTCAACATGCAGGAAGCCCGCATAAAACAGAGCTCCAGCACTGAGTGGCATGAAACATGACTTCAGAGCCATTGGCGTACAGCAGAGCTTCAACGCTATTCAGCATAAAATATAGCTCCAGAACAACCCGCGTAATGCAGTATTTCCAGACTGCTTCGGCATAAAAAGTTTGCTATATCGCCACTTCGGCGTAAAACCTGTTTGCTTTTAATGCAGCGAGAAGTTGTATGAGGAACTCTTCGTATTCCTCTGTCACGACCCGCACCCGGTGTAAGGGTACTAGTAGGAAACAACGCCCAGCTATGCTGCAGAATCGGCGGTAGAACGCTGTCTAGATAGTCTATCTAACAATATAATGAACCACCCATAATGATAGTATACTCAATCACAGATCTAAGGTAGAAATGAGCACGAATCAGATAAGAATAGAATAGTCATCAACTCATGAGTTTAAAATAATACATCAATGAGTCTGAAGAGTAACAGAAATAAGCTGGAGACAAATCTAGTACAAAAGAATACTATCATGCTACAAAGCTACACTCCAGGGTCAACTGTCTCAGTTGGGATAAGTCCCTCTTGAGCCAGGGTCTCCGAATCTAAACCCACAACATCCTGGGGTCCATAATAGGTAGGGTACTCCTCAGTGTCATCTGGAAAAATATATCCAGTCAGGAAAGGAGCAGATTACAACCCTAACAACAGTTCTCAATTAATGATAAAAACTATGTAACAGTAAATAGCTGTGGATAAACAAGATGCACAATAGGAATAAGGCATATATTGACAATAAGGAAATACTGGAAAGAAATACAATAATGAACAATATGCCAATGAAACAATAATACTAATGACTAAGTGTGTGAGTACTAGCTTAACATGTGATCGGCTTGGGCAAGATGCAATGCGGCCTGGCTAATCATACGTACGGTGCATGATCAACACTATTCGCTTACCAATACTTTATTCAATAAGGATTTGATCACATATCTATACTAATACTCCCCACCCCCGACTGGTATAATAGATCCAACCACGGTATGATATGGCACTAGATTCCCCAAGAAGATAGCTAGTCTCCCCGAGAATCGGTGTCTGTATATGTACAAGATAACCAATGAAACAATACTTGCACCATATACACCATATACCAAGGAATAACATCTCATAACGAGATCCGGATATACCAATCCGTGTAACCATAGTGTCAAGAGAACATGGATATCTACACTAGATACAGTGAACATAGAGGATATCATAAATGAGAAACTATCAGAGAATGTACTCGCCTGAAGTCCAAAGAACAGTCTCACAGATGTCTGACTCGGTGCCTCGAAGACCTAGATATGGAATACCACATTAATACAAGGTCCCGGAAAGAGAACAAGTCAAACTAGTCAACTTCTAGGTCAATAATCAATTCTAAGTTAAAAGTCAACTATGGTCAACTCTAAAGTCAACTAAAGTCAAACATGGTCAAACCAAAGTCATCCTCACAAAAAATCTATATAAATAATATAGAAATAAAATACAATAATTTAGGAATCAAATTAGATCCCAATAGATACCCACACAAGAATGCTAATAATACAAATAATGCACACTCTAAATAATGTATATACAAACCAAATAGAATAATATATTATTATTAGTATTATACCTCACAAAACACCTATATATATACATATATATATATACAAATATAATATGTAATATATAAATTAAATCTGCCAAATCGTCACTGAAAACAGTGAGCTAAAACAAAGATTTAAATAAAAAGCTTATAGTGACAGTCTCAACTGTCACAGAAATTCTGTCAGAGAAACTATATATATATAAACCACTGCTGATACCGTTGATGACAGTTTCAAACTGTCACAGAAACCGTCGCTGAAGGGTTGCCGCTCAAAAACTGCCCGCAGCATTAATGACAGATCTGTCATTAATGCTGTACCACTGTTACAGCGGCTGCTGTGACAGACCGAATAACGACAGTTTTCAACTGTCATTAAACCACTGTCACCAAACAGAAAATATAAATATGTATATATATATATATAAATATATATATACAATATATAAATCAAAATGCATTTATATATATATAAACAATTTAATAACTATATACTTATATATACATACATATAAACTTACAAAATTAAAATACCAAACACATGCACATATGTACGTATTTTTACATGGCTAGAAGCACACATAAAAATACATTTATTAAATTAACAATTAAATATATAATAATTATAAATAATATAATTACATATTTAAACACATAAATATATTTTATAAAACATTTATATATAATTTATGTAATTAACATAAGTACATATATATTTACATGCAAGAAAGCTACATACATATATTTATACACCACAATAGAACACATAGAAATATCTATAGATCTATGCTACAATAAATACTATAATAAATACACTAAAATAATATATAATATCTATATATATTTACTAATTATAAATGAAGAATTTAAAGCATAATTAATTAGATCTACACATAAACACACCAAATTGGAAAGTTTCACACCGTATCCCACTAGATCTAGGATACGCATGTGACACGAGTCCAACACACAACCAATTGTACCCCGAAGGACACAAACAAGTCACAAATAATATTTATGAATAAATCAAAGTGTCAAAAGTAGATCTATGTGTCCGTGTCAAAATACGACATGTTCAAAGCCCCGTGTCGGAGGAAAAACTCCCAAAATGATACGTATCACCAAATAGTTGGGATACGAACCACATGTACCCAAATATGGACACGACACAAGCCCCAAACACATAAGCACATGCCCAATTGATCTATAGGATCAATTGACACACAAAACAAAATGTAAATTCGGAATTCCAACAAAATTGACACAAAAAGCACCATAACTTTCTCCATGGGTCTCCTATGAACACAAAACAAAGTCCTATGGGTAGTACATACATATAGGTTGATTTTATATGATTAAATCTCAGATTTAGAAGCTATTTTAATGGGAAAAACTGAATTATACCTATTGGGAGATAGATTCCCAATGAAACCTCCAATTGAGATAAACTTGCTTGCAAATTGTAGATCCTTCCTCCTCTTTGTAGATCCTTGCTTCCTTCTTCTAGATCCTTGCTTTTCAACTTTCTAATGGTGAATTGGGAAGAATTTGGAATGAATTTGGTTGAGAAATGGAATGGGAATGAAGGAAATTTGGAAGTGGGAAATTCTAGATCTAGATTTGGAATGAGAATGAGAGGAGAGAGAAATTCCCCCCCCTCTAATATAGGCCGGCCATGCCCCCTTCCCCAAGCAATTGTAAAATGTCCAATGTACCCCTTGGGGCCTCTCATGAAGAAATAATTAAGGAATGAAGCTTCTAGTCTAATCATTTAATTAATTTAATCCATCTCCTTAACCATGGGCTTTCTAAATGGGCCAAGTCTAACTATTTTATTCATGTTGGTCCATGGGTCCAAACTAAACTAGTTGGGTCCACTAAAATAAGTCCAAAATAATTAAATAACATCTAACAACAATTAAATAATAAAACAAAAATTATTTATCATGCACAATATTTATTTAAATAGGAAATTACTAAAATACCCTTTTTCTTAAAATGTGGTAGTGACAAGTCTACCCTCTTTAAAATAATTTCGTCCTCGAAATTTAATGATGAAAACTACCCCCCAGAAAACACAGAACAGAACTAAAGAATCACAACTAACTAATGAACAAAACAATGAACAGAACATAACTAGAGAATTAACATACCTCAAGGTACAAACAAATATGGATAACGCTCTCGCATGTCATCCTCTCTCTCCCAAGTAGACTCCCCTGGAGAGTGATGCCTCCATGCGATGCATACCAATGGAATAGTCTGGTTCCTCAGCACCTTCTCTTTCCGATCCAGAATCTCAACTGGCTGCTCTGGATAGCTAAGAGTAGGGCCCACCTCTATCTCTGAGTGATCCAATACATGACTAGGATCTGCCACGTATCGTATCAACTGTGACACATGAAACACGTTATGCACTCCCTCTAATGCAGGTGGCAAGTCTAGTCTATAAGCAACTGCACCGACCCTCTCTAGAATAGTGAAAGGTCCGATGAATCGTGGACTAAGCTTTCCGCCTCCACCGAAGCGAATCGTGCCTCGTGTCGGAGAAATCCTCAGAAACACCAAACTACCCACCTAGAACAAAACACCATCTTAAGAACTTAATCTATAACAAATAAGAACAAGCACAAACAAAATCTAAACTATACCTCAAACTCCAAAGGTCTCCGATGGCTATCGGCCCAATGCCGCTGTCTGTCCTGTACCACTCGAAGTCTATCTCTGATCAATTGAACCTTCTCTGCTGCATCCACAACCATCTCTGGCCCAAGCAAAACTCTCTCTCCAACATCGTCCCAAGACAAAGGAGTACGATACCTCCGACCATATAGAGCTTCAAAAGGTGACATCTCTATACTGGCCTGGTAACTGTTGTTATAAGCAAACTCTACCAAATGGAGATGGTCCTCCCAAGAACCCTCGAAATCTAGTACACAAGTACGCAACATATCCTTGAGAGCCTGGATAGTCCTCTCTGACTGCCCATCTGTCTGGGGATGATATGCAGTACTGAACTTGAGTTGAGTGCCCAAACTCTCCTACAAACTCCTCCAGAAATGAGAAATAAAACGACTATCTCGATCTGAGACTATGCTGACAGGAACTCCATGTATCCTAACGATCTGCCTCACATACATCTCTGCCAGCTTCTCCGTAGACAAACCCATCTTAAAAGGCAAAAAGTGGGCCGACTTGGTCAACCTATCAACAATTACCCAAATCGCGTCCTTCCCTCCTGGAGATCGTGGAAGTCCGGACACAAAATCCATAGTAATGTGTTGCCACTTCCACTCTGGAATGGGTAATGGCTGAAGTAAACCTCCTGGCCTCTGCCTCTCGGCTTTCACCTGCTGGCACACTAAGCATCTGGATACAAACTGTGCCACTTCCCTCTTCATGCCATACCATCACACACTCTCTCGCATATCCCGATACATCTTGTTAGCAGCTGGATGTATGGAATACTGAGAGCGATGCGCTTCCTGCAACACCTCCTCGAGCAACTCCCCACTAGGCACACACAATCTAACTCCATGCCTCAAAGATCCATCCTCTGCAATAGTAAAATCATCCTCCAATCCTGCTCTCACCTGAGCTCTGATACTCCTCAAAGATACATTATCATACTGTGCTGCCTTGATCCTGTCCATCAAATTTGAGTGTATCTGCAATCCCCACATCTGCATAGCACCACCAGGAACAATCACCTCAATGCCCAAGCTCTCCAAGTCCTCCAACAGATATCGATCCTGCGTTAAGAACATAGCTACCGGATACCTGTTCAAAGCATCGGCAACTACATTGGCTTTCCCAGGATGATATTGCAAAGAGATATCAAAATCCTTCATCAGTTCCAACCACCGACGTTGCCTCATGTTCAACTCCTTCTGCGTGAAAACGTACTTCAAGCTTTTATGGTCTGTGAAGATCTCCACACGCTCTCCATACAAATAATGTTTCCACAACTTCAGGGCGAATATGACAGCTGCCAACTCCAAATCATGGGTAGGATAGTTCTTTTCATGAGGACGCAATTGCCTGGATGCATAGGCAATCACTTTTTCATGCTGCTGAAGAACACAACCTAAACCCTTTCCCGATGCATCACTATAAATAGTGAAACCTCCGGACCCTGATGGCAACGTCAAAATAGGAGCAGACGTCAACCTCTTCTTCAACTCCTCAAAAGCAACCTGGTAATCTTCCGTCCAAACAAACTCTACATCCTTCCTTGTGAGTCTGGTCATCGGCTCGGCAATCCTCGAAAAATCTTGCACAAACTTCCTGTAGTAGCCTGCCAATCCCAAGAAACTTCGGATCTCTGCTACCGAACTCGGAGTCTTCCAAGATTCCAATGCTGAAATCTTCTTCGGATCCACTAAAATACCATCACCAGTCACAACATGCCCCAAGAACTCCACCTTGTCCAAGAAAAACTCACATTTGGACAACTTCCCATAAAGCTTCTCCTTCCTTAGCACATCCAACACAATCCTTAAATGCTCCTCATGTTCCTCCGGTGTCCTCGAGTATATGAGTATGTCTTCGATGAACACCACCACGAACTTGTCAAGGTACTGGTGGAACACCTTGTTCATCAAGTTCATAAATACCGTCGGTGCATTAGTCAAACCAAACGGCATCACCATAAACTCGTACTTACCATACCGAGTTCTAAAAGCAGTCTTCGGTATGTCCTCCGGCTTCACCTTCACCTGATGGTAGCCTGATCTCAAATCTATCTTAGAAAATACCTTCGTACCACTCAACTGATCAAACAGATCATCAATCCGGGGCAAAGGATACTTATTCTTGATAGTGAGATTATTCAAAGCCCTGTAATCAATGCACATGCGCACTGATCCATCCTTCTTCGGTACAAACAATACCGGGGCTCCCCATGGTGAAGAACTCGATCTGATAAACCCCTTATCCTGCAATTCGTCCACCTGCTTCTTCAACTCGACCAGCTCGCTGTTGTTTACTCTATAGACATGCTGCGAAATTGGTTCTGCACCTGGCACCAAGTCTATAGAAAATTCAATATCTCGATCTGGTGGCAATCCTGGCAATTCCTCAGGAAACACATCTAAGAATTCTGCTATCAACGGATGTGGCAACTCCTTGTCTTCCACCATAGCTCCATAAATAATGCCTTCTCCCTGCTCCGCAGCTCCTCTAGCAAACTTAAACTCTGGCTCTCCTGGCGGACCAAACAAAACTCTACCTCCTCTACAGTCTATGCTAGCACGGTGCCTACTCAACCAATCCATCCCGAGTACAATATCGTAGCTCGGAAGTGGTATTACAAGTAGACACACACTCAACTCCCGGCCTCCCAGAGTAACTCTCCGGTCCTTGCAAATATCATTAACCAAGATAATGTCTCCCCCGGTCATGATCTTGCAAGTCCTAAGCAAAGACTCAGCTACCAAACCATGCTTCAGAGCAAAAGAAACAGATACAAAACTATGGGAAGCACCACTATCAAACAAAGCTAAAGCTGGAATGGAATCAAGAAGAATAGAACCTGCGATGATATCTCCTGTGGGTTCCTCCTCTTCGACGGTCATAGCAAACGCTCGTCCCTGCCGAGCACCTCCCTGCTGCTGATGCTGGACAAAACGTTGCTGTTGTGTCGGAAGTGGTTCCCTCGGCTGTGCTGCAGGTGGTCTCGTCTGTGTCCTCGGAGCTGGAACTGCTCCTTGAACTGCACGACGAGGACACTCCCTTGATTGATGCCCTTCAGTACCACAATACAAACAAACTCCTAGTCTCCTCCTGCAAACTTCCCAGATGTGGCCAGGCTTCTTGTAGAAGTTGCATGGAGCTTGTTGTAACTGTCTCTGCTGCTGAGGTGCCTGGTAAAAAGGCGCTCTAGCTGGAGTCTGGTTCTACTGTGGCTGCTGGAAAGGTCTGGACTGGAAATGAGGACGTTTGGCAGATACTGCACTGCCGTTGGCCCCCAGAAAAGAATCACGGTCTCTCTTGGTCTTCAAACCCAGATCTCGCTCAACCTTGCGTGCCTCCGCAAGTATCTCCGAGTATGTCTCATAAAAAGACGGAATAAGAATCTTCACTTCCAAGTTTAGACCCTCACGGAAACGAATAGCTAGAACCTCCAGTTCCCTCACCAAGTACTCTGCAAATCGGCTCAACCTACCGAACTCTGCAGCGTATTCCTCTACAGACATGCTCCCCTGAATGAGACTCTCAAATTGTCTCTCCAAGTTAAGCCTGTCTATCCGGGCAAAAAACTTCTTCTTGAAAAGGTCCTTGAATACCTCCCAAGATTGTCCTACGTCAACCAGTACTGGCTCATTACTGAACCAAGTGCGAGCGACGTCGAACAGTTGAAGTCCTACCGCCTCAACCTTCAGATCTTCAGAAAGACGGGACACCCTCATAAGATGCTCAATGTCCTCGAGCCAATCATCAGCATAGACGATGCCCTCCGTCCCTTTGAAAACCCTAGGCTCCAGTTTCTTGAAGTCCTGAATGTTGCCTGGCCGAAGCTGAGCAACTTGAGGAACAATCTGCTGCTGGATCGGAACTCCTCTCTCAACTACAGCACGAGCAAGCTGATGAGCACTCTCGATGCCCTGCCGTAGAACGTCGGTCTGCCTCTGATGTGCCTCTGACTGAGCCCTCTGTGCCTCGAGCATCTAACGAAACAGTGTAAACATCTATGACGCCTCTGCTGGCATAGGAGGTGGAGGTGGAAGCCCCTCAGATACAGCTGGCACAGTCCTCTGAGTAGGTGGTGGACCTCCGAAAGCAGCTGACACTCCAATCACCGGAGAAGTGACTGGTACAGGCCCTCGGGATGTCGCAGACCTCTCAGAAGCTGCTCTCCCCTGCTGTGATCTAGTCTTAGGCAGCATCCTGAGACAAAGCGAAAGAAAGAATCAATATGGCACAAGATGTAAGACATCAAGGAAAGGACAGTTTAAGGGATCAAGTATCAATATCAAAGGGAATAGTTGAATCAAAAGAATTTTTCCTAGATGTGATTGAGTATCTCAGCCATATCCTATATCCTATTGCAGGCTCGCAGTAATACAAATAAGTTATCGCACTACCACGACATCACATACTTGTGAAACTAGACCTGCATGGGCCACTACCAAAAACGTGTTACGACCCGCACCCGGTGTAAGGGTACTAGTCGGAAACAACGCCCAGCCTACGCCGCAGAATCGACGGTAGAACGCTGTCTAGATAGTCTATCTAACAATATAATGAACCACCCATAATGATAGTATACTCAATCACAGATCTAAGATAGAAATAAGCACGAATCAGATAAGAATAGAATAGTCATCAACTCATGAGTTTAAAATAATACATCAATGAGTCTGAAGAGTAACAGAAATAAGCTGGAGACAAATCCAGTACAAAAGAATACTATCATGCTACAAAGCTACACTCCAGGGTCAACTGTCTCAGTTGGGATAAGTCCCTCTTGAGCCAGGGTCTCCGAATCTAAATCCACAACATCCTGGGGTCCATAATAGGGAGGGTACTCCTCAGTGTCATCTGAAAAAATATATCCAGTTAGGAAAGGAGCAGAGTACAATCCTAACAGCAGTTCTCAATTAATGATAAAAACTATGTAACAGTAAATAGCTGTGGATAAACAAGATGCACAATAGGAATAAGAGATATATAGACAATAAGGAAATACTGGAAAGAAATACAATAATGAACAATATGCCAATGAAACAATAATAATAATGACTAAGTGTGTGAGTACTAGCTTAACATGTGATCGGCTTGGGCAAGATGCAATGCGGCCTGGCTAATCATACGTGCGGTGCATGATCAACACTATTCGCTTACCAATACTTTATTCAATAAGGATTTGATCACATATCTATACTAATACTCCCCACCCCCGACTGGTATAATAGATCCAACCACGGTATGCTATGGCACTAGATTCCCCAAGAAGATAGCTAGTCTCCCCGAGAATCGGTGTCTGTACATGTACAAGATAACCAATAAAACAATACTTGCACCATATACACCATATACCAAGGAATAACATCTCATGACAAGATCCGGATATACCAATCCGTGTAACCATAGTGTCAAGAGAACATGGATATCTACACTAGATACAGTGAACATAGAGGATATCATAAATGAGAAACTATCAGAGAATGTACTCGCCTGAAGTCCAAAGAACAGTCTCACAGATGTCTGACTCGGTGCCTCGAAGACCTAGATATGGAATACCACATTAATACAAGGTCCCGGAAAGAGAACAAGTCAAACTAGTCAACTTCTAGGTCAATAATCAATTCTAAGTTAAAAGTCAACTATGGTCAACTCTAAAGTCAACTAAAGTCAAACATGGTCAAACCAAAGTCATCCTCACAAGAAATCTATATAAATAATATAGAAATAAAATACAACAATTTAGGAATCAAATTAGATCCCAATAGATACCCACACAAGAATACTAATAATACAAATAATGCACACTCTAAATAATGTATATACAAACCAAATAGAATAATATATTATTATTAGTATTATACCTCACAAAATACCTATATATATACATATATATATATACAAATATAATATGTAATATATAAATTAAATCTGCCAAATCATCACTGAAAATAGTGAGCTAAAACAAAGATTTAAATAAAAAGCTTATAGTGATAGTCTCAACTGTCACAGAAATTCTGTCACAGAAACTATATATATATAAACCACTGCTGATACCGTTGATGACAGTTTCAAACTGTCACAGAAACCGTCGCTGAAGGGTTGCCGCTCAAAAACTGTCCGCAGCATTAATGACAGATCTGTCATTAATGCTGAACCACTGTTACAGCGGCTGCTGTGACAGACCGAATAACGACAGTTTTCAACTGTCATTAAACCACTGTCACCAAACAGAAAATATAAATATGTATATATATATATATATATATAAATATATATATACAATATATAAATCAAAATGCATTTATATATATATATAAACAATTTAATAACTATATACTTATATATACATACATATAAACTTATAAAATTAAAATACCAAACACATGCACGTATGTACGTATTTTTACATGGCTAGAAGCACACATAAAAATACATTTATTAAATTAACAATTAAATATATAATAATTATAAATAATATAATTACATATTTAAACACATAAATATATTTTATAAAACATTTATGTATAATTTATGTAATTAACATAAGTACATATATATTTACATGCAAGAAAGCTACATACATATATTTATATACCACAATAGAACACATAGAAATATCTATAGATCTATGCTACAATAAATATTATAATAAATACACTAAAATAATATATAATATCTATATATATTTACTAATTATAAATAAAGAATTTAAAGCATAATTAATTAGATCTACACATAAACACACCAAATTGGAAAGTTTCACACCGTATCCCACTAGATCTAGGATACTTATGTGACATGAGTCCAACACACAACCAATTGTACCCCGAAGGACACAAACAAGTCACAAATAATATTTATAAATAAATTAAAGTGTCAAAAGTAGATCAATGTGTCCGTGTCAAAATACGACATGTTCAAAGCCCCGTGTCGGAGGAAAAACCCCCAAAATGATACGTATCACCAAATAGTTGGGATACGAACCACATGTACCCAAATATGGACACGACACAAGCCCCAAACACATAAGCACATGCCCAATTGATCTATAGGATCAATTGACACACACAACAAAATGTAAATTCGGAATTCAAACAAAATTGACACAAAAAGTACCATAACTTTCTCCATGGGTCTCCTATGAACACAAAACAAAGTCCTATGGGTAGTACATACATATAGGTTAATTTTACATGATTAAATCTCAGATATAAAAGCTATTTTAATGGGAAAAACTAAATTATACCTATTGGGAGATGGATTACCAATGAAACCTCCAATTGAGATGAACTTGCTTCCAAATTGTAGATCCTTCCTCCTCTTTGTAGATCCTTGCTTTCTTCTTCTAGATCCTTGCTTCTCAACTTTCTAATGGTGAATTGGAAAGAATTTGGAATGAATTTTGTGGAGAAATGGAATGGGAATGGAGGGAATTTGGGAGTGGGAAATTCTAGATCTAGATTTGGAATGAGAATGAGAGGAGAGAGAAATTCCCCCCCTCTAATATAGGCCGGCCATGCCCCCTTCCCCAAGCAATTATAAAATATCCAATGTACCCCTTGGGGCCTCTCATGAAGAAATAATTAAGGAAGGAAGCTTCTAGTCTAATCATTTAATTAATTTAATCCATCTCCTTAACCATGGGCTTTCTAAATGGGCCAAGTCTAACTATTTTATTCATGTTGGTCCATGGGTCCAAACTAAACTAGTTAGGTCCACTAAAATAAGTCCAAAATAATTAAATAACATCCAACAACAATTAAATAATACAACAAAAATTATTTACCATGCACAATATTTATTTAAATAGAAAATTACTAAAATACCCTTTTTCCTAAAATGTGGTAGTGACATCCTCGAATGAACCTATCAGTTGAAGCAGTGAACCTGACTCCTGACAAAGAGTACTGTACGGCGATCGAGCGGACGGCTGTAATGATGACTTTGTACAGAACTCCAGACTGTCGTCTAGTGACATAACCCTTGATATAAGATGTCGTTTATGCATTCAAGTAATATGCTGCCTATTCTACACAGGCAGACATGAGCTTTACGCTCAGGATGAGACAAAATCAATCGTTACGTCAAAAGCTGTTCTTCGTACAGAACTCGAGGCACGTCTCTGCAATTAATGCACGAGATGGGGGCAGATCTCTGCATTTAATGCGCTAGATTTGGTCCTACTTTCAATGACTGGGAGAGCTAAAATTAGGGCTAATACGCTCACAACACCACCACTGCATATTACGCCAACCAGGCTATTTTCAGCTATAGGAGTACGCCGTATGCTATCTCCTCGAAATACGCCGACCTGGCTATTTTCAACTGTAGGAGTACGCCGTATTTTATCTCCTCGAAATACGCCAAATTATGCTATATTTGCAAAGGTGCGTGATAAGGCTATATGGCCCAAAAAATGCTCAAAACCTCAGTCAAAGAAGGATAACTGGCTATCTTTACGCTGGTTACCTATCCATGCAGTATCAAGCTTTACGCTGAACTTAGTTTCTATGCCAACTTGATAGCTATTTAGCTTCTATGCCAACTTGACAGCTATTCGGCTTCTACGCCTACTTGGCTTTTACGCCATCAGAACAGCTATTTGGATTTTATGCCAACGAGACAATTACTTGGCTTCTACGCCAACCATCTCTATGTGAGGGGCAGTTACCTACGTGGCTTGCATGCCGTGATCTTCGATGAGCGATTATACGTAGTACCTCATAATGGGACACGCGTCGTATACTAATTCAGGAGATCATTCATACGTGGGTAGCAGTTATTTTAACCGCCGCATAAAAGGTGCAGCTCTCTCCGTTGTTAGATTTCTACGCCGACTACGACCAAATTCTATAAATAGAGACCTCCGTCCTTGGAGGTCAAGGGTCGAAGATTATTGAGGGTCGCAGAAAGGTCGAAGATTTTTCCAAGGTTGAATCCAAAGAGATCGAATCCAATGTCAAGAGATCACATATAGAGAGCTTTGGCAATGAGAGTTCAATCCCTCCTGTAGTCTTAGAAGCTTCTTTTTCGTCTTTTATAGCACTTCTTCGTCATCGTGTGGTCCAAGAGACAAAGTGATCGACCGCAGATCAGACTCCTATAGCAATATTTCCCCAGAATCAAATTTTTGTACTTAACATCCTCGTATAGGATTAATTGTACTTCTTTTTCTTGTTTGTAAACCAAAAAAAGGGTTTCGTATAAATCTAGTTTCAATTTCTTTTGTTTATTATCAAATATAAGATGGTGACTCTGCTGGAGATAAACTTTCTCATCTGACGAGAAAGCCATTGCTCAACACAATGCTGTATCCATAGGATCAACGAAGAAGACTCTGGTCGTCCAATTCTACCAATCAGCTTACGAAGACATGCTTCGAGCAGGGGGTAGCTCTCATTCCCTCTCTGTCCAAGACAACAGGAAGTTGCATAAAGTATGGATGCCCCGGACATCCTCTACCATTCCTGCGGACTCTCTCTCTTCGACCAACAAGGTTGTGACATCGCAATATGTGTGCCCCGCGCGTAAAACTTTGTCTCCCGTCTGTGACGTGGCAGACAAAGCTTCTGGCAATGCCTTAGCGCCAATCCAGAAATCTGTACCGTACCCTGCGCATAAAATTCTGTCTCCCGTCTGTGACGTGGCAGACAAAGCTTCTGGCAATGCCTTAGCTCCAATCCAGAAGTCTGCACCGCACCCTGCGCGTAAAATTCTGTCTTCCGTCTGTGATGTGGCAGATGAAGCTTCTGGTAATGCCTTAGTGCCAATCCAGAAGTCTACTCCGTGCCCCGCGCATAAAACTTGGTCTCCCGTCTGTGACGTGGCAGACAAAATTTCTGACAATGCCTCAGCGCCAATTCAGAAATTCTAAAAGCGCCCTGCGCGTAAAAATACATCTCCCCTCTACGATGAGGCAGATGGTCCTTGCAATCACCGCAAGGGAAAACAAGTGGCGACCTCTCGGCTTTTACGCCATCAAAAGAAGAATTTGCCCGTTTTTTAGATTACACAGAATGCTGACATCCGATTGAGGACTTCCTCAGTTTTACGCCAACCTATGCAAAGCTCCAGATTACGCCAGGATAAGCCCCTCAGCGTAAAGAAGACCCGGTTTATGGGAAGATACGCTCCTCATGGATCATGTGCGACTCACATGGCTGAACTGCTGTATTTATATGGCAGGGAAAGGATTAGGGTTCCCAATCTCCATGTCCCTACAGATGTAAAAAGGCGGAATAAGCCTTCTTCTTCTTCTGGTCATCTCCCTGATTTGCATGATTTTTTGATCCAAAAATGCAAAAACAAGGGTCAAAATCAAGATACAGTGCCCTTAACTACCAAGCGTGGGGAGATCATGTGGGAAAATGCGCCAACATCTAATGTCGTCACGACAGATGGGCCATATGAAGAATTTGTCTTCATTATTCCACCTACTCGCAACGATCAGCATCAAATAATCTTCGGTCGAATATGGAATAGATCGATTGTACAAGAAGATTCTCACGAGTTAGATGTTGGGAAAATCCAAATCTACATATATTGCCCACAGGCTTTAAAGATTATACAAAGCATAGGTTACAATTTGAAGTTGAAACAAGGCCTCAACTATGGAAAAGGCAGACGAATACCGTTGCATGGTGATCCCTACTGTCAACGAACTCGTTTTGGGTTAGGATATATCGCATCTTTTGCAAACTCCAAATCTCCAGAGTCTGATCCTGTAATACCAGAGGCAGGTCCTTCTAAATCAACTTTTATGGATAAATGCTTCGACATGTCTGGGGGTAGTTTACCTCGACAAAATAGAGCAGCATCCAAAGCTAGGGGTAAAATTCCCTCTGAGCCTGAAGATGATGCAATGATGACCATCTTCCCGAAAGATTGTAAAACTCAGGCATCGGGAACCCGAAGGCCAAAGGGGACTTTCTCCTTCAATGAAGATGACATCATTAAAATTTTTAATATATTGATGAAGGAAAACAAACTTTGGATACCCAACATCAGATATCCTGAAAGGGCTGGCAAAGTCGATGACCCAGATTATTGTCTCTTTCATCGGTACATTCATCACCCCACAAGGGCATGCTATATACTCAAAAAGAGAATCCAGGAGTTGATCGACGCCAAAGTCATCACTTTGCATCTATAAATAAGGGGACGATCACTGTAAATTGATTTCACTCTAACGTGATAATTTGCTCCCTCATGAAGTACCAGATGATGAGTCCCTAAAGTTTTCCCAGCGGATTCTTTAGGTCTATCCCCACTCAGCAAATTATTCTCCAGTGAATTTTCTGAACTATTATCCAAATATTTCTTTTTCCCCAGTTGGGTTTTCCATGTCCAAGTGACCTCTGAGCAAACCTCCTAGTTTGTTGGTATCAATCAGTTCATGTCCATACTACCTCTGAACTACATCTCTCCACTTTCTCCAGTAGTGGGAATTTGTCATCACAAAGATAGTCAATTCCACATTACCTCTGTCCGATTTTTCTTTATTCCCTAAAGAGTCATATCTTACCACGTCCATAGTAAGATATCTTCAGAACTTCTCCATGTCCATTACCTCTGAGTAAAGTTCTTCTCTTCGACTTTCTACTATCACGTTCGCATAACCCCTGATAGTGCTAGTCGTTTCAGCTTATTATCTGTACTTAAGGTACGCCAAGGGTAATAAGTCCATAACCCGGATGTACAAATTGACTCTTGGTTTTTCATCCCCAGCAAGTGCCTATGTGCAATATTTTCTTGTAATGAGCCATCACCCGTATCCAAGAGTCCCGGATACGCAATGGATGATGGATCCTTAAAATTTCCCCCAGCGGAGTAATCCTTAAAGTCAACTTGCACACTCCCGCAGTGACTATTTAAACCAGTCTCACTTTACGCTAGCCATGTTCATATTACCTCTGAGCTATCGTCCCATCAATCTCCCCAGCAGAATGATCCTTGGTCTATCTTCATGTTTGGATTGACCACACTCAACGAATCTTTCAGACACTAGTTCACGTCTATATTACCTCTGAACAGCTGTCATAATATTTCTCTCAGGCTGAGTTTGTCATGTTCATATTACCTCTGAACAAATCTTCCTGGTCCGGCCATCGATTATCATGTCCATATTACTTCTGATATCGGTTGTCATCTCAACTTAACATCCGTATTTAAACTTTAAGTATGCCAGTGGTGTTGAGTCCATAAAAACTGCCATGTCCATGTTACCTCTGAGCAGATATATACCTCCATCCCAGTGGAGTCACAACTCAAAAGTTTGTCAGGTTCATATTTCCTCTGAACAAACCTTCCTGGTCCGGCCATCGATTATCATGTCCATATTACCTCTGATATCGGTTATCATCTCAACTTGGCACCCGTACTTAACTCTAAGTACGCCAGTGGTGTTAGTTCCACAAAAACTGCCATATCCATATTACCTCTGGCAGGGCTTGTCCTAAACTTATTACTTGCACTCTCGTACATAAGAAGTAATAGGTCTACCAAAAAAATTCCCCTGTGGAATGCCCACAATGAAAACAAATTATTCATGTCCAAGTGACCTCAGAACTATCTTCATTTTCCCTAGCGAAGAAAGAGTCAGTCCATGCTCATCCCCACAGAGTCATATTTTACAAGCATCTGTCAGGACTTGTCTCAAACCTATTACTTGCACTCTCGTGTACAAAAAGTAATGGGTCCACAAAAATTCTCCAGCAGGATGTCTTCATTAGCCAGGGGCTTGTTTCAAACTTATTATTTGCACTCAACATACGCAACAAATAATAGGTCCACCAAATATCCCCCAGTGGGATGTCCTCGACAAACACGGTATTATACTACGTTCATATTACCTCTGGTATAACATCCGAAGTTCACAATAAACAATCATAAAGGAATGGATGGCCTTTTTTGATTGAAAGAACATTCTCAAACGGCGTTTACAGATGAGCCAAGCCTAATGGAAATTTGATAATGGCTCCTATCAACAGCAAATTCCTGAAGAAGTACTCTACTTGATCTTCTTTGCTTAACAGGAGTATAATAAAGTTCTTATTTTGACGATATCATGCACAAAGGTTAGCTGGATCATATTTTATCAGATTCATATGACCTCTTAATGGATATGCTTAACTAATTTGTAAACCTATCATGTTTATATTACCTCTGATAGTGTTTAGTATACAAATTTAGATGGATTATATTCTATCAGGTTCATATTAAATCTGAATAGATTTACATTTAGCAAAACCTTAACGAAAGTATGTCATATTAACGATACCTCTGATATCACTTTTATCTTAGCCTATCATATTCTAAAATGATGGGTCCACAAAGTCAGAAGAAGCCTCTTTATTATCTCCGAGAAGAGCAAATTACATAGAGTAGCAAAAAATACATCATTGGGGAGGAGCAGTCAAATCACGAATCTGTTGCGCCAAAGCGGCCATCCTCTTATTCCTGGAGTCCAAGATTTTAGCGCGAGCCCGCTCCAGTCGTACCTCATCATCTCTCAGGAGGGATAGTTCGGACCGAAGATGAATAAAATCGGCACGGATGTCGCTAGCACGTACCAAGTTCCGCTGAGCTGTATCCATTCGGCCCTTCAACATATCTCGAGCAACCAATGAAGCGCAAGCCCACTCCTTTGCCTGAGCGAGTTTAGCTTCCAATTTGCGGACCCTCGCTTCATTTTCCTCATGTTTGGCCTCGCACTTCGTTAGATAAGGAATAACCTCCTCCAAGACGGCCTGCTCTTCATCCATCTCCTGTTGGTGTGCCTGGATGGATTTATTTAAGCATTCCATCTGTTCAGCAAGATTCGCAGTCAAGGAGTCATACTCGGCCTGAATCATATCGTCGACGTTGACTCCAGATAGCTGTAAATATTTGTTAATGGGTTATTCTAAACCATTAACTATTTGCTCCAGCACATCAGCTCGTCCAACGTCGTTGAAATTTTTGATCGGCACTATCGCAAGCTGAGAGGACGTCAGCAGATTATCAAAGCTCAAGTTCTTCTCCAACACCATGGAAATCAACTCCTTCAAACAGCGGTAGAATAGGCTGGTATAATTTTCAATCAACATATCGAAGACCGGATGCACGCTAGGAGTGGCTGCAATATTGGGAAATCTCCTTCCAGGAATGATCGTGGAAGATGTTGCCACGACCGTCGCCTTTACAGATGGCGCTATAAAAGAACGAACACCAGCAACGGTTGAAGTTGCTGGCGTACTCAACAAAGGAGGCACAGTCGTGATGACGGGCTCATCCTCCTTTGAAGATATCTGAACTGCTGTTGGCGAGATGACACCCGAAAAAATTGCAGACGAAGGATCGGCAGCTTCAAAGCATGCCCCTTCGGTATCAAACACTGTCGTTTCATCGGCAGGATCTGCAACAAAGTCAAAGGTTGCGTCAACTCCGCCCTCCCCTGAGATGTCTGCACCTGAAGAAGATAAGAGAAAGTTGATATCAATTTGATGTTAATTTTCCTAAAAAAGGCGTAAAGACAATATTTACCCATGGCCGATGGCATATATGTCCCGTCCGCAGCCTGAATAGCTAAATTATCTCTTAATGATGCTAGACAAGCTGTCATACCTGGGAAGAGGGTACAACAACTGACACCGGCGGATAGTCTTTCCAGTCTTTACTAAGATCCACTCCAGGCTCATCGGGTGGAATCTTGCTGGAAATACTTACAGACGAAGTAGGGGTTACTCAAATTATTGGTCTGGATAAAGGTATTCTTAATAGGCTCGGCCTCAAAGGCGATCTCGTAGCACTACCAGAAGCAGTAGTAGCAGCAGCGATCTCGAGCAAAGAATCTCCGGCACTGCCAGCCGGAATTATGGAGGTTCCCTCTCTAAAAGATGAAGGACCTCTGATCAAAGAATCATCCCCAACAAGGGAAACGACAGGCTCGCTCCTAGGAGTCCCCCCTGGTGGAAGCCCTTTTCGGACCTCTGGCAATCTATTTCTTGCGGGGGGAAGGCTCTTTCAAAGTCGAAGCCTTCCGTTTCTGGGAGATAACGAGAGGCTCTGCTGGCGGAGCTATTACGCCTCTCGGTATTATTAACGAGAACTCGTCTGCTCGGCGGTGTCTCATTCTCATCCAAGGAAACAGACAGAATCTCATCCCTTCCAACAGACCTATGGGAGGGCATCCTAAAACTTCCATGCACATTAAAATCGCGATGGAAGGAATTGATGGACGCATAAAACTGCGTGTACGAGTGAAGGATGCGCAGCTTCATGGAGGGAGAAGTCGCGGGCATAACAAAAGTTGCACCAGTACATCCCGTGATGAAGTACCGTTACCCTCTGGCTCCATCAATAAGTCCACCTTTGGACTTGAAGTTGGTAATGGCATTCCCCACATGCAATTGGTCGTACTCAAACTGCCTGGAGAACCGACTGGGCAGATAAGGCTCCAAGTAGCAGTGGTCATCGCTTCTGTACAGTAAATGGGAAGGTCTAATACAGACCAACCAGTAAAAGGCTTCAGGAGAAAGAATGGCCCTCCCATGGCGCCCATCCTTAAGTTTCGTCCCCTGTTGATTGATATGTATATGGGGGACGATACAGAAGAGTTTCCAGCTATGGGCAACATTTAACGCCCGCCGGCAATCTATGACGGACGCCACGTTCCAAGAGGAATACTTGTAATTCATCAAGAAGTTATTTTCTGAACCGTTGGCAGGACCGGGAGACATCACCCTAGTGTTATGAAGGATTAACCATCCCATCAGGTATAGGAATGGTAATTCCACTCGGGGAAATCCTTCACGCTGTATCTCATCTGCGAGGAGCCCATCAGTAAGGGCCCTCAGGCCTGCTTGTATTCTACATACCATAGCAGAGAGCAGGCCCAGTCTTGCTCTGAACACCAAACGCACTACAGGCCATAAGGTATTGCGATGGATGCGATCTGCAGACGCGATGCCAGGCACTACCCAACGGCGAAGCCAGACGGAGAGAAAGCCAGCCAATTGAGCTTTCCTTGACATAGGCTTGCGACAATGCCTCATATAACTGAAGGCTTTTGTGCCTGCGGGGTAACCCTCTATCTCCTTATCAAAAATATGATCTGAAGCCCCTGCATCTTCAATAAGGTCATCGATCGTATTAGCATTGAGCATGCTCAGGAGGTTCAAGGGTCTATCTCGGCTATCTACCACCCTGTCCGGCTTAACATTTCTGGCCTGGTGGAAGAAGAGATAGGTTGCCCACTTATTGATGTGAGCCAAATCAGAAGGCTCCTTGTAGAAAGTGGTACAGGCAAGATAGTGGCACATCAGCTCCTGATTTACTGCCACTGCCCGAGGGTTTGTATCCCTCAACTCCCTGTTTGTATGGACGTACTCTTCATAAGGAGCGTCCCCCATTGGCAACTTTGAAATATCTGCCATCTCGTGAAGGGCTAAGCCCAACTCACCCAGCGGAGTGGCAAAAGTCCCAGTGAGCGAGTTGTATCGCTCCATTAAAGCTAAAAACAAGTTAGGGTTGACAGGCAGCCCAACACTTGTGGCATTCACAGCCGCGAACAAGCCAATACTTTCCAGCTCTGTCTGAAAGTATTTTAGGGCCCAGGAAGTCAAACTGTCCCATCGAAGATTCCTCGGGCTAAGCCATCCACTGGTCCGAGGGTTGACCCTGGGGTACATTCTTCCCTGCCTCATAAAGTCATTACAGAAGGTCGATATTTGGACCGGCTGGATCAGCGAAGTGTCCTCACTCGGGACACTACCCGACAGTAATCCCCTAAAGGGCATAACAGGGCCCGAGGGACGGCTCATATAGCTCTCCCATCATATTCCTTGTTGTACAAGATTTTCCCCGGTCGGCCATAAAGATCGGGAGTCAGGGTCCATACCATCTTTCTAGGATGTGTGGCATGGAAGAACACAGAGATAGGGTAATCCCTGGGCATCCTGGGCAGATACATCACCGTGCCCTCAGCAGTAAACACCCAATCCTCCTTCTTGGGCTTGGTCTGTGATTGTTTGTCGATAACATCCCCGAATAGGAAACTAGGTTTCTTATACTCTGTCCCGTCTATGTATGTCAGGGGCTCCCCACTGATCATACTCAGCAGCATGCGTTCTCCCTGGGACGAGTTAAGCGTTCCCCTTTCTTCAGGATTGTTGGCTCCAGAAATGGGGAATGTCACATGGGACAAATCCTCCAAATAGTTCGATTTCAGCATCCCGGCAGCAGAGCCCGTCACCTGAGCCAAAGGAGGGATCTGCAAGTCCACTACAAAATGCAAGAGAACAAGTCAGTTTCTATACTAGACGTTATACTCTGGCAGTTTTTACGCCAAAGATTATCAGTCTGTGTTTTTACGCCAAGACTGCAAAAACTTGAGCTTTTACGCTGGAACTTATTTCCGAGGCGTAAAATTCAAGGTTGGCAGTATACACAAAAATCTAACAGTCTCAGCTTTTACGCCAGATTGATAAAATTTTAATTTTTTACGCCGGAATTCATATCCAGTGTGCAAAAATTCAAAGTTTGCAGTATACGCCAAATTTCGACAGTCTGAGTTTTGACGCCCAGATTGTAAAAATATGGAGTTTTTACGCCGACACATTTGGAATATGCGCGTAACAATAAAATATCTCCGTACATCATCCTCCTCGAAGAGGCTCTCAACACAAAAGATGACCTTACGCGTGCACGTACAACGTGTGCAAAGGATTTTTCCTCCCGAAGTCTCTACCTGTAATGTCTGGAGCATAGCTCGACGGTGGGGCGCTTTGCTCGGATCGGGGCTCGTTCAGCCTAATGGGAGTTGCCCGTGCTTGAGCAGAAGAACGAGAAGAGGAAGCGACCTTCTTTCCCTTGGCAGTGGAAGCTTGTTTGGGTGCCATGGCGATTCTAAGTTCTCAGAGAAAGAGACGAAGAAGAAGGGTTCTTGGAAAGCTAGGGTTTTGTGAAAACAGATAAAAGTTTTCTTTCTCAGGACCTTGGGCTATTTATAGAGTTCGGATAACTCTTCGAATCCCTAACCAAATCCGATATTTAATATTCGGTTATGATTTGGGACCACGTCAGCCTATAATTTAGGGAAGACGGATAGTCAGTGGATCCAGATTTTATGTGTAGAGCAGATCCATGATTTTATGCTAAGGGGCTTTTACGCTCGAGAGGCTACAAATTTATGGTTTTACGCTCATAGGCTACAAATCTATGGTTTTATGCTCAGATGCTTTTACGCTCAGGTGCTTTTATGCTCGAGAGGCTACAAACCTACAGTTTTACGCTCAGAGACTATAAATCTATGATTTCACGCTCGGAAGCTTTTTACGCTCAAAGGCTACAAATCTACGATTCTACGCTCGAACGCTATAGACGGCCAATTACAAGGGTTTACGCAGAAGATGCTACTTTTTGTCTATAAAACATTCCAAGTGCTTGAAACATACAGAGTTCAGCATTGAAGATGACTCTTCTTCTTGGGCCATTTGGAAGTTCATCCAAAGTCCAGTCAGAATCCTTTACAAAAGTTCAAGTATGGCCTGTTCGACAAACATTTATCGCCCTATTTCAAGGGATTTTCGGGAAACCATTCTTGAAGATGATGATCTGAACAAGAATATTTCGTATCAGAGAAGTGACAGTTCAGAAAATCTACGCGACTCCTCGTCCAAAACAGCATGACAGCTTGGATCTTCAACTTAAATGCTAAAGAGCTTTCTACGTGTCTTCGGCTACGCGTAAAAGACGGAACGAGATCAGATATTCTGTTATCAGAGTCGGCGTAAAAAAATTATTATTCAGACGTGCTGAAGCTGCACACTATTAAGACTTCCTCACAGCAAGTATGGCAAATCATCAGATGCGTAAAAGAAGACAAATTCTATTAATCATGATTACATATAATGGAAATCCAGTTTACAAAGGGTTTTTCATCTTCATGATTACATATGATGGAAATCCTTTTTCTACAAAGGGTTTCTCATTCTCCTTTAAGATCACACCAAGAATCTGCTGTGTCAGGTTCTCATATTGGTGTAGATCTTTTTCGTCTTCTACAGCAGTTAATCGGCTTCTGTGGCCTATTAACAAGAAAATGATAAATGGCGGGAGGATACAGAACTAGGCATGTATCAATTTCGCAAGCCCACCCTCCATACGCCATGGCAGGCATGCCCTAGAAATTGTGTTAGGGGTTCAGACCCAACACAATACTGGAAGACAGGGCCAAACTGCCTACCATCGTCCAACACCATAATGGGAGAAAATACAGCTTGCAAGTTGTGTGGTCCAATATGACCCTTTCTCTCTCCTGGACGAATTACCATATGATTGCTAATCATCCCGAGCAAAGGAAGCTATGATATCCTTTCATGATCCATCATTGCAGAGGACATTTGCTCGAATACGCCTCTTTTTATGGCTCCTTACATGCTGGAAGAACATGATCTTCTTCTTCCTCAAGTCAAACCGATGAAGCTCGACAACCATCTCTCTCTTTATGGTGAAGGAAGTATGGGAAAAATAGGTCAACTCATTCACCTTTATATAGGCAGAGGAGAACACACCAAATCCCAACAAACTCCTGAAAATTTGTCGAGAAATCAGCCTCGCGGAACGAGTCAAACTTGACCTTTTCATGCTTCATTCAAAGTGTTTCAAATTACGAGGAATTTGAAAACTTTGAAGGGGGTCTTGTAGAAGCATAAAAAATACGCTAGGGAAGTATACGCGTAAACCCTCAACATGTAGGAAGCCCGCATAAAACAGAGCTCCAGCACTGAGTGGCGTGAAATATGACTTCAGAGCCATTGGCGTACAGCAGAGCTTCAACGCTATTCAGCGTAAAACATAGCTCCAGAACAACCAGCATAATACAGTATTTCCTGACTGCTTCGGCGTAAAAGGGTTGTTATATCACCACTTCGGCGTAAAACCTGTCTGCTTTTAATGCAACGGGAAGTTGTACGAGGAACTCTTCGTATTCCTCGAATGAACCTGTCAGTTGAAGCAGTAAACCTGACTCCTGACAAAGAGTATTGTACGTCGATCGAGAGGACGGATGTAATGATGACTCTGCACAGAACTCTATACTATCGTCTAGTGACATAACCCTTGATATAAGATGTCGTTTACGCATTCAAGTAATACGCTGCCTATTCTACACAGGCAGACATGAGCTTTACGCTCAGGATGAGACAAAATCAACCGCTACGTCAAAAGCTGTTCTTCGTACAGAACTCGAGGCATGTCTCTGCAATTAATGCGCAAGTTGGGGGCAGATCTCTGTATTTAATGTGCGAGATTTGGTCATACTTTCAATGACTGGGAGAGCTAAAATTAGGGCTAATACGCTCACAACACCACCCCTACATATTACGCCAACCAGGCTATTTTTAGCTATAGGAGTATGCCGTATGCTATCTTCTCGAAATACGCCGACCTGGATATTTTCAACTATAGGAGTACGCCATATGCTATCTCCTCAAAATACGCCAAATCAGGCTATATTTGCAAAGGTGTGTGATAAGGCTATATGGCCCAAAACACGCTCAAAACCTCAGTCAAAGAAGGATAACTGGCTATCTTTACGCTGGTTACCTATCTATGTATTATCAAGCTTTACGCAGAACTTAGTTTCTACACCAACATGACAGCTATTTGGCTTCTATGCCAACTTAACAGCTATTCGGCTTCTACGCCTACTTGGCTTTTACGCCATAAGAACAGCTATTTGGCTTTTACGCCAACGAGACAGTTACTTGGCTTCTACTCCAACCATCTCTACGTGAGGGGCAGTTACCTACGTGGCTTCCATGCCGTGATCTTCGATGAGCGATTATACGCATTACCACATAATGGGACACACGTTGCACACTAATTCAGGAGATCATTCATACGTGGGTAGCAGTTATTATAACCACTGCGTAAAAGGTGCAGCTCTCTCCGCTGTTCGGTTACTACGCCGACTACGACCAAATTCTATAAATAGAGACCTCCGTCCACGGAGGTCAAGGGTCGAAGATTATTGAGGGTCGCAGAAAGGTCGAAGATTTTTCCAAGGTCGAATCCAAAGAGATCGAATCCAAGGTCAAGAGAGCACATATAGAGAGCTTTGGCAACGAGAGTTCAATCCCTCATGCAGTCTTAGAAGCTTCTTTTTCGTCTTCTACAATACTTCTTCGTCATCGTGTGGTCCAAGGGTCAAAGTGATCGACCGCAGATCAGACTCCAATAGCAATATTTCTCCAGAATCAAATTTTGTACTTAACATCCTCGTATAGGATTAATTGTACTTCTTTTTCTTGTTTGTAAACCAAAGAAAGGGTTTCGTATAAACCTAGTTTCAATTTCTTTCATTTATTATCAAACACAATAGGTTCATAAATTATTAAAATAATTTATATATTTAGAAAACTAACTTTCATATGGTTCTGACAAAAAAACTGGAGTGCGTTTGGAGTCCGGAGCTAGGAGATATCGTCTTTTTAAGTCGTCATAACATACTAGAAAATGAGGCCAAATTTATGACGAACTTTGACTAATTTTTTGGACGAAAAAGAGGGAAATATGGGAAAAAAAATGAAGTTTGAGGTATTTATAATGGTGGACACTACTTAATTAAATACGAATAGGATTGGCTAATTTGGATATGATTATGATCAGTTTAAATAAGGATAGGATATGCATGAAGTTGCTTTCCTAGTAGGCTCAGGATTTGAATTAATTTAAAATAGAGTTTGAGTTTATCTCAATAATTTATAATCTTAAATAGAATTAAAAATAATCCAAAAATTTATATATAATCTTATTAATATCTATTAACACTAAATTAGCATCTATCTAATATTAAGACTATATATATCCAAATAAATCCTGAATAATTTAAAAAATCTAAATAAATTTCTTAAAATTCTAAATAAATTATCAAAAAATATAATTAAATAATTTAACCTAAAATAAATATTTGGTACGAACAATATGCAAGTATGATCTCATAGTAAATTATGGAAGTCCTAGAAATTTACGTTTCAAATGTTTTAATTACCTAAAAATTCTAGAAAAATCTCCAAAAATCTTAAATAGCGTAAAAATGATTCTAAATAAATATTTACATAAGTAAATATACTAAGAAATTTATTTTCTAATTAATTAAGAGAATACTCTAAAGTAATTTAATATTTAAAATAATCTATAATAAATATAATAATATAAAATATACACAATCTACATATTTTGGGTGAGGAGGTTTACAATCTACCAAACTTAAAAAAAATTTGTTCTCAAAATTAAAAATAAGGATGATTTGTTAAATCTTTCACATTTATGTCTTAGGCAAGTCAACCACAATCTTCTCAAGAATTTAAATGACAAAATATATTCAAATCGGTCACAATCTCTTCAAAATTAAAATAACAACTATTTAAATCAAAATTTAACATATCATAATTTCTTCTAGATTTTTAAATAATTAACATCCAAATTTAATTCAAATCTATATGAAATCTTGAAGATTTAAATAACCCACATCAAATTATAAATCATGATTTTCAACTATAATAATTTTTTTCTAGATTTTAAATAATAAAAACTCTAATCAAATTATATTCCTTTTTCAACTTAAGAATTTTGTAATCTTCAAATTTTAAATTCAATTTCTATTATCAATAATTCAAATAGGTGATCTAACAATCAAAATTTAACTTTTAATTAAAATCATCAAATCATAAAATTTTAAATCTAATTCACCAATTGTTCAAGTCTAAAATTACATATTTAGCCTCAAAATTTAAATCGATGATTCAACCTTCAATATCCAAAATTTAAATCATGTGCTCAAATTATAATTATTTGGTTCACAATATCGAGATATCGGAATTCATTAAATCCTCATCGTCTTAATCATTCTTCTAAAAATTTCCAAAATTAAAATGACTTAAATCTCTTAATCTAATCTTACTTGATCACAATATAAAAGAAATTTTCCTTAAGTTGATAATGCAATTTTTACCCAACTTAGAATTTACCCATCTATCACATAAGGCTGTACATTTAAAAAAATATTCTTTAAATTATTTAATCATGTTATGCAATTCCTTAAAAGTTTTAACACCAAATATATCACCTATGATATGTCCTTAATTATGAAAATAATCATGAAGTAATGTGATTGGCCTATGGGGTATATCTAGTACTATCTGTGTATCAACTTATACCAAGCACGAGGTTTCATCTTTCCGAAATAAAGGAAGACGAAAAAACAATAATAAAGAGTTCAAGGGGGAGGTCATAGAATGGACGTACAGAGGTCAAGGCGTTTGAAGAATTCAAATGGGAATTGTCAAGGCAGTTGTGGATTGAAATCCTATTTGATAATTTCTTATTCACATGCTCGTATCAGTACAGTTATGTAACTGATACGATACGCTCAGACATGTCTAGAGGGCAAGACATTTGTCTTAGAAGCTAAGTAAATTTTTTTATCTCAATCCACGTAAGTAGTCATGCGAGGGGTGAACCAAGCGCACTATGGTTGATCAGACCATAATACACTGATTCTGAAATGTATTAATGTGTATACCCAGTAATACATATATCATGATCAAGCTCGATAAAAGTGTAAGCTTGCAAAACTAGGCTATAATAGCAACATAAGTCAAGGTAGTTCAGAAAATATAAATACACTAGATTATGATGGAAGAAAGTACATAATAATTCAAGTTCATAAGAAGGCAAGACTCTACAGTCTCTACAGTTGTCATACTAGCTCCTTGTCCAAGTTGCTAGTTGACCAAATAGGGGTATGGGCCTTTATGTTCTAAACACTAACTTCTTATGCAAGTCTATAGTTGGTATCCTTCAATTATATTTCAACAATGGATTAAGAGGATTATGTGATACTATGTTATGAGGCATACTACCCAACTTAAAAGAATTAACTAATATTGTACCGTCTTAAGGATAAAGTAGAACTCCTGCTAAGGTCTATGAGAAAGGGTCTTGGTACTTATTAGGGTATCATCTTACATTATATAGGTCATGGTCATCTTAAGTCTTAGTCTTAGTGCTCATAGAACAAAAGAGTTAATATTAAGAATGGAAGGGTTAGGTGGCACGAGTTGAAAGAAAAGAAGAACATAATTAGTCGTCGCACAAATAGCAAGCCCTAGGTTTTCAGGGGAACAAGATTGAATTTAAATAGAAAGTCTCTAGATAATATCATGGTTTTCTAAGGGGAAGGTGGTATGCTAATCTCTGTATTCGAGGTATGGTCTAGGGAAGTGTTATTATATTCATCTTGGCTTCCTAGGGTACTGTATGCTAATATTAAGACAAGAATCTAAATGTATAGTTCTATAATACTATCTTATTATAAAAGTTAGGGTTGGTCCTAATATACCACCTTGAATTTCTATTGGTCCCTCAATACTAGGGTCAAAAAAATGGTTAAATTTCTAATTAACTGTAGTAGTGTCTACACCACTCTCAAGTCCTTCATAAATATCTCAAGGGATAATAGTCATCTAATTTATAGGTATGGGGTGCTAAGGTTCATTTGGTGTCCTAAACTTAGGGTTGTGTCTATACTCTAGTTGTATTCTCAGTATGTGTGTTACCCTAATTATCATCCTAGTAACAGGGATTCCTATACTCTAGGAGAAGGATAAACTCAAGTAACTATTAGGGAAGTACAGGAATCAAGCAGGATGCGATTATTTAGATAGAACAGATTGGAAGGAAGATGAGTCATAGTCAATTGTGGATGAGATCCTATACTCTAATCCTAATTGCAGGCTTGCTCGGTACAGTAACGTAACCGAGACAATATGCTCTCGACCTGCATGGGCCACCACAAAAATATGTCACACCCCAGTCCTAAAATATGTAGGACTAGGAACACGTAAGCATGCCAGCCGTATGTATATGGCAACTCTAATATATGGATACCAAAATACACACGTACGATGTAATATAAATAAAACTCACATGTGGTATATATGGTATCATAAGTCGCAGATATACTAATCTCATCCACACAACAAGTCATAGAAAATAAATAACTAAACTAGAATAAAGGGTCTGAACAATCCATAAATGATAGTCAGGTGGAGACAAATCCACTACCAAAGACTATATCCAAAACTAAAATGAGAGAGAAGAGTAAAATCTCCAATATAAAATAAGGTGATGACTAAAGTATATCAGCTAAGAAGATCCATCACTAAAGATAATAAATGATACTCAGAAGGTAAAACCTCCTCGGTAGAAAGTAATGCGTCAGGTCCAGGCCCATACTCCTACGGATACTCATGGTCGTCTATACCTGGCAAGGGACCAGGTCCTCAGAGGGACATAACAAGATACATAGAAGCAAGCCAATTGAATATAGTGAACATGCATAATGTTTGAAAATATATAAGTACGCTGTACAAGACAATCTATATGAATGCAAATGAGGACAACTTTTAGATGTATGGGCAAGGGTAGGCTACTCGATCTAAGCCTCACAACTCACACACCCATCTAGAACATCAGAAATCGACATACCTCGGGGGTAGCGACTAGCGTGACACACTCCCGTAGTGCGAGCTAGATACTACAGTTTACCAGAGTGGTTAAAGCCCATACGCCTAATGATTGTCCTCTCATGATACTAGGTGTTAAGTGTGTGTCAACATATCTAATATATAGTAATGACTGAACGAAACTACACATGTAATGAATATACAGAAATATAAATATAAATAGCATGCAAAGTACTATAAATAATTTGGCAAGGTATACTTGCCTGATCTGGAAAAGAATGAAGTCCGAACTCAAGGTGTCGTCCGATCTACCCGTCACATAAATTAAACAAGTTAGGTTACAAAAGTAGGTGAATAGGTTCATCCATTTAAATCTATTTTAATTCTGAACAAAATAACCTAAAATAGTATTTTAATACTATTATAATCTGATTTTATTGTTAAATCCTAATTTTGGTCCAAAGAAAGTCAACTTTAAGGATTTGTGATTCGTGGCACACAAATCGATGCAATACGTTGACCAAAAAGTCATCCGACTCAAATCCTAGATTTGTGTATGGAATTCTATATATTTTAATGCTACATGAACACTGGAATTGATGGTTTCATAAAATCACAAGTTGGTAAAGAGTTATGGCCACAAGGGCGCACAGATGACAGTTTTCGGTGGTTTCCTATTTACGTCTACGTTCCACAAATTTTACAGTAAATTAAACTTATATGTTAAATTATGAAAATATTATTTTATGTAAGTTCATCATGTCAATTTTTCAAAACTTCAAATGGTTCATAATTCTGAATTCGGGATCTCCCGAAATCTCGAAAATACAAAAATCCGCCAGATTTCGGACAACTGGCACTTTTAGAATTTTCTGGAAAAATAGGTTCATAAATTATTAAAATAATTTATGTATTCAGAAAACTAACCTTGATATGGTTCTAACAAAAAAATGGGAGCGCATTTGGAGTCCGAAGCTAGGAATCGTCTTTTTAAGTCGTCATAACATACTAGAAAATGAGGCTGAATTTATGACAAATTTTGACTCTTTTTTGGACGAAAAAGAGGGAAATATGGGGAAGAAAAATATGAAGGATGAGGTATTTATAATGGTGGACACTACTTAATTGAATACGACTAGGATTGGCTAATTTAGATATAATTATGATCAGTTTAAATAAGGATAGGATATGCATGAAGTTGCTTTCCTAGTAGGCTCAGGATTTGAATTAATTTAAAATAGAGTTTGAGTTAATCTCAATAATTTATAATCTTAAATAGAATTATTAATAATACAAATAATTTATATATAATCTTATTAATATCTATTAACACTAAATTAGCATCTATCTAATATTAAGACTATAAATATCCAAATAAATCCTGAATAATTTCAAAAATCTAAATAAATTTCTCAAAATTCTAATTAAATTACAGAAAAATATAATTAAATATTTTAACCTAAAATAAATATTTAGCAGGAACAATATGCAAGTATGATCTCATAGTAAACCATGAAAGTCCTAGAAATTTACGTTTCTAATATTTTAATTACCTAAAAATTCTAAAAAAATCTCCAAAAATCTAAAATAGCCTAAAAATGATTCTAAATAAATATTTACATAAGTAAATATACTAAAATATTTATTTTCTAATTAATTAAGAGAATACTCTAAAGTAATTTAATATTTAAAATAATCTTTAATAAATATCATAATTGTAACCTCCGATTTCTAAATTTTCGAAATAATTAGATTTTTAATTTATTTTAAATACCAAGTTATAAAATATTTTCTTCTTGAATTCTTGTATTTGATTTTGAACAATATTTGATTTTAGAAGGTGATTTAAAAATCTTTTATAAAAATCATTTTTCTAAATGTCGCTTTCTTATAAAATAAATAGATGAATGATGATGTAAATATGATACTCTAGCTTCGAATATTTATTGGCTTGAAATTATAAAATTATTTATTTTGATAAAATTATTTAAAGGACTAGTTGTTTTCTTCATAATAAAATTTTAAATTCATTTGGGATAGTAAATAAATAAATTACATACTTTCTAAGATTTTGAAATATGAGTTTAATTAGTAGCTAATTAATCAGTTAGCCTTGGAAGCCTCTTAAAACATTTTTCTTAAATTATATTTTTCTATTAAATTTACCAGTTTACCGTCTCCCATTCACACCCTCATTTTTCCCACATGAAGAACCCATTTATATATAATCTGGGCCATCCATTATTGGGCCAATCCTCACCCTTCATCCCACACCCTCTCTCCCTATTTAAGTCCCTCATCACCATTCCCAAGAAACCCTAACTAGCCCTCACAAATTCCCACAAGCCAACAAGCCACCACCGTTTTGTGTGCTCGTGTCCGTGTGTCAAGCATCACCGTGTCAGCCGTGTTGGCCTCGGGCCCGACCCCGGGTGTCCTAACGTATCCATTCATTTCCTGTGTCCAGATTTACAACATTACAACCAGATTTTCGTGTCCGACAAACCCGGACACATCCATCTCCACCACAGCAAACATCATCCTCGTGTCCACCATCTGGACACATCCCTGTACAGTGCATTCAAACCCTGTGTCCGACAGACCCGGATATGTCCACCCCACTGTGCAGTACATCAACCGCCGTGTCCAGCTCCGGACACGACCCCGACACACACAGAATTCGAAACCCTAACCTAGATCCGCCACCGCCGGTGACTGGGATCCCCTCCTCGGCGTCGAGCTGCCGTCCCAGCCGCGCCGCATCGCGTCGAGCTCCTTCCGCCGCTCTCGAAGATCCGCCGCCGCCTCGAACCGAGATCCGCCAGCCGCCTCCTCGAACAGAGCACCCGCCTCCTCGAACAGAGCACCCGCCGCCTCGAGTCGAGCACCGCCGATGAGACAGGCAGTCGTCGACCGCCGACGCCCTGCCCTGCCTGACTCCGGCGGACTTCCCCGACCGTCGACGCCGGAAAACCCTCGTGAGCCCCTTCTCTCTTTCCTCTCTCCTTTCTTGAAACCCTGTAGCTGTGTGATGTTAATGTATATGTAATAGTTAGTTAAATTATAATAATTAGTTTAGTTAATTAATAATTAGTTTAGTTAATTTATAATTAGATTAGTTAATTATTTCTTATTCATTTAATTAAGTTATTAATCAGTTGATTATTAATAATCAGTTAATTATTCTTAATCAGTAGTTAATTTATATAGTTTAGTTTAGTTAATTTAATTAGTTAATTTATATAGTTTAGTTTAATTAAATTATTTCTTAATCAGTAGTTAATTAATCAATTAGTTTATATGTAATTAGTTTAGTAAACTCCTGTAATTAATTTAGTAATTAAATATGAATAGCTAGTTTTATGTAATTAGTTTATTTTTATGTAATAAATATAAGGATTTTGATTTTTGTGGAAAACTATAATAATTTTTGGGTTATATTATTATTTAATAAATAGTTCCAATAATAATAAATAAATTCAAAATTTGTTTAATTGGGCGGGTAACCAATTTTTACTATAGACAAAAATATATTGGCTTTTACATAAATTCTAGATTTTTATAAATAAACTTTTACTTTTGATTATTGTTCAAAATAATTTTAAAATGATTTTCATTAAATTAAGGTGTTACCTTTAATTACAAACAAACGACCCTTTCCCCTATTAGCCTGGTATCCTTATCTCGATTTTTGTGCCGAACTCCGATCTTGAAATTCTTTATATAGTTTCTAGCTATTTGGACTGCTCCAGACCCATTGGAACTAACTGCTATTTCATTTGGGATCACCTTGAGGAGGGTGGCATTATACACATTCTTTGATTAAGTTATATATATATATAATGTTGATTGATATATATATGCAAATACGTATTTTGATAAATAAAATGTAATAGTATACGTACTATTTTGATATATATATATATATCTCCTTATTGTTCAATTGGTATAATATAATATGTATATGTGTATTTCCTTTAATATATATATGTAGGTATTTTGGTATAAAAATATATAATGTTTAGTATATGTATATATTTTGTATATATATATGAACTTAATATATTTTTAAATATGTATAATTAGTATAAATGTATATATATATATCTTGTACATACAATTAATGTATTGTAATTGTATTTAATGTGATGTACTAGTATTAGTATATATTTTAATAATAACATTGACAATATATATATATATATATATATATATATTTTAAAAATGTATTGTTAGCATATGTATGAGTATACATATATAATGTTCAACTAGTATAAATCAGATATGTATTTAAAAGGCATATATATATATATATATTGTAAATACATTTAAATTGGTGCATGTATAAATTTTGTAAGTATTAATAAGTGTAATGTGTTTTACGTATCCCTACTAGGTGATCCTAGGTGATCGGTATCATACCTAGAGAAGTCCCGAACTCAGTATTTTTTAGACTGTGTTAGTGTAGCATCTGATGCAAATGTGGTTTTGCTTGTGATATGTTATAGGACTGTTGGTTTACCCAGGGGATACTCTGGAACAGGACATCAATAATTACCAGCTAAAGACCCAAGGCGAGTACATTCTCTGATTAGTTTCTAATTTATGATATCTCCTATGTTCACTGTATCTAGTGTAAATATCCATGCTCTTGACACGTTGGTTACACGGATTGGTATACACGGATCTCGTCATGAGATATTATTCCTTATTCATGGTGTAGCTTGTACAAGACTTATTTCCTTGTTATCTTGTGCATGTACAGACACTGATTCCCGGGGAGACTTGCTACCTCCCCAGGGAATCCCGTGCCATAGCGTACTATGATTTAATCTACTATACCAGTCGGGGGTGGGGAGTATTTTAGTGTAAATATGTGATCATACCCAACCTTACATGCATCATAGCTCACCCCACATCTCACGTCGGGTGCAGCCTGACCATTTACATGCTTCATAGCTGTTACGTGTGATTAGCCTGACCTCTACATGCATCATAGCTAACCAACGGTTAGCCTGACCTTACAAGAATCATAGCTAATCACATGTAACCAGCCTGATCAAGTTCCCAAGCCGATCACATGTTAAAGCTAGTACTCACACACTTAGTCATAGGTTCTTGCTCATGGACATATTATTTCTTCTCCTGCGTTTACTTACAGTATTTCCAGCATTTCTTTTATTTCTCATACCTATACATGCTTCTGGTATATTTCTATCTAGAACTGCTATATAGTTTATATCATTAATATAGAACTGCTATTTAGAGATGTACTTTGCCCCTTCCTGACTGGAAAATATTTTTCCAGACTGTGACCTTAGTAGACTTGGTTCCGACACTTGAGGATTGGAAGTTAATAATTGCAGGTATGATTATCTTATCGTTTGACTTGTCTTGTATTTCTTGCTTGCCTTGATATCTCATCATGCTTTAGTTTATGTGATTGAGTATTTCTAGCATTATTCTATGATATCCACGTCTCCTTATGGAATTGGGTATTCACGTAAGTATGAGTAGATAGTTACATAACCTAGACAGCGTTCTACCGCCGATGCTGCGGCGTAGGCTGGACGTACCCACGCACTCGTGCCCTAAAACGGGTGCGGGTCGTGACAATAATATAAAATATACACAAAATACATATTTTGGGTGAGGGGGTTTACATGTTGCTTAACGTCCGAACAAGATTCGGGTGTCGATGCCGTACTCGAAATCGTGTAACGTTACTTTGAGAGTTGAATCCACGATCCTATATTTTTACGTGCTTAGTTTATCAAGTACGTCATACCATAGAACACTTGACACTATTCATGTGACAAAATCATTCTTGAATTATTCATGGTGATTCTGTATATGCTTACAGGATTCGTGACATGAGACTTGCATATACATAGATATCATTATGACTCGTTGTACTAGTTAGAGGTCATGCTCTTGCGTGTTATGGACATGAGACGTTATGGACATGAGATATAAGATTATATTGGGAGGGAGAGACACACAGGCTACAGGCTGATAATATACATTTATACTTTATTATTGAGATATTTTAGTCTCTGTTCCAAAGCTTGGCCTATTACGTGATATTCTTACTGCTACGGACTCTCCGACACAGAGCTTAGCCTGAGTACTAGTGATGTTCTCATTTGTATTTTACTTAGCTGGTTATATAGCTTATCGTGATGATCAATTTTTATTTATTGTATTTTATTGGGCTTGAGTTATTCTTGTACCTTGATATATCCCCTTATGACCTGGATCCGAATTATGTCCCCAGGTACAATAGAGGAGGAATATCCCGAGATATATGTGACAGGAGCTGACGTTGGAGCAGTACTGGCAACAGAAGATGAGGTTGTGCTAGGCGATTTCTCTTGAGTATTTTATTACATACTCAGTTATTTATGCTTCCAATTATTTCATATCTTGACTTATGGACTTATGTATTGACTTATTTTATCGGGTTGTTCCCCGAGACACTATGTATGTTGACTTAATGATGGACTATTTCCTTTATCTATTATCATGATTAGTCTATCCGCTTGAGTTATATATTTTTTTCTGTAGATGAGATTAGAATTATTCTGTGATAGACGATGTAGACTACATTTATATTTTTTACAGCTTAAGTACACTCTAACGGGTCCATTAAATTGGGTTTGTCCATTTGAGTTGTGCTGCTGGCCATTATCACATGGCTAGTCCCTTGGTATTTTGGGAGTGGGGTGTAACACTCTCTCCTTCTTTTCTTTTGTCTTCTCTCTGTCGGTGCCTTTTTTCTCTCTTTTTATGTGGAAGACGCCCACTATTTATAGCCTTCAAAGGATCATGCATGCACATCCATGCATAAAGATTTTTTGATATCATATGTTATCTTTACGGAAGACGGTTACAGATTGATAGGTGCATGCTACGTTATGGCTGCCATGTGGAAATTTAAGATCTGGGTTTCTAATGCCCATAATCCGTACGATACGTGTCATGCATTAATTGTTCGAAGATCTTGGCTATTAATAACAACAATATTTGATTGTGTGGGTCCTTTAAGGGAATCCTGCCACTTAATAACTCCAGCTCATAGGAAGACTATCGCATGGGAACACCGCCACATGGGGACGTAGTGCATAGGAATGTTGTTGCATGGGAACATTGCCGTATGGGAGAACTTGTGCATAGGAATACTGTCGTATTGAAATACCACCGCATAGGAGTTCTATTAAATAAAAATGCTGTCGCATAAGAGTGTCGCCATATAGGACCTTCGTTGTGATGACATAGATGTTGCACGTTTCATGAAGTAGTCAGACTGTGATGGCGCATGCTTATATTTTGGTGCGTGTCTACTCTCAGCGTAGGGCTTTGACTATCCTCAACGCATGTATCATGACTGTATTTGGCGCATAGCTGTGCATGGCGCATGGCTACGCATGACTGCATGGCTATACATAGATGCTCATGACTTTTGTCATATAGTATAATTTTTTTCAACACTTCTACAAGACCCCCTAAAAGTTTCTAAACTTAGTTAAGTTTCGAATTAAATTTGGAATACTTTGAATAGAAGCATGGGTACAATAGACGCATAGACTATTTTTGTGCATCAGTTTGTTTGGCATCTGTTTGTTGGCACATCAACTTGTTTGGCTCTTGGGATCTTGCAGCATAGCTCACAAGATATCGAGTAAGTGAATGATGTTGCCTCGACTCTAGAGTAGATCTCTAGGGATCTGACCGAGCTATTTGAGACATGTGGTGTTAAAACCCAAACATCGCCTGCTTAGCAGTTAAGTCACACAAAAATTGAACCGTCGGTCGCTTAATTTTTGGTGCACGTTTATTACTGTGTGGGCGGATGTCAAGTTGTCTTTCCTCGAGCTCTAAGTTGTGATAGCTACAACACATGCTATAGGGTTTTAAAGCTCATGTTGACCTACTTTTTTGTTGTCCTAAGGCATAGGTTCATCCATTAAATGTGCGATTCATTCTTGAGTCTTGGTGACCCATTACTCGTGGATTTTAATGGCCATCTTTGCCTATAAATATGAGCCAAGGAAGAAAGAGAGAGACATTTTTCTTCTTTGCAAGATGTGCATGTACTTTTCTATACGAAAGTCAGATGTAGGGAGCCCTGTCGAGCCCTTCCTCAACCCTTTGCCCCTGATGGTCGACCATTTTGTCATAGCCTCCCCTTTGGGAGGTAAGAAAAGTTATTTTCTCAGAAGATGACAATCCCTCTGCCTGCATGCTTAAAACACAAGGACAGCAGTACACATTCTGTCATGCCCAAATCTCTCGCAGGAATCGGTCGTCCATGCTATGCTCGAATCACCACGCCAGCGCTTATGCAGGACGATCGTTTCCATCGGGACCTGATACAGCATGACCCTAGAGTTGTGCCCGCGCAAGGCAAATACTGGAACGACCGTTGATAACTAGTTCACCAAGTAGATATAGCGAAAACATAGAATAAACACAAGTGTGAATATATAAACAAGCTCTTTTTATTGATAATGAGTAAGGTTACAAGCGGCTCTAGGCCAAGATTACAGGTCGCTCAAGCTCTCTCTCTCTCTCTCTCAAACAATAAAGGTGTGCCAAGTGGTTTACAACTTAGGATAATACATAGGCGATGTTACAATATTATATCCAGCATATGTGCTTCAGCTCCGGACGCAAAACTCCAAGGCTCCAGAGGGAATTCTACGTCTTAGCGAGTACGAGGGGACGTTCTGCACCGAATGAGGTTCTCCCGCACCCTGCAAGCAATCTGGTGGGTTATCAGTACATGAATGCACTGGTGGGGAGGCTTCTCGCTCGCTCGACAAATCCAACACGTTATATTATTTTTGTGTACCAACTATTAAGTTATCTTTCTAGTCTTGCCTTAGGATCAGTTTTATGGCTAAGATACAAAGCCTAACTCGTGTGGCAGTGCGTCGTGCGATAACAAGAAATACGGCGATACTTACCAACTTACCATTTATCCTTCCCTGTCCAAGTATAAAACCAAGTTAAGCCAAGCACGAACATATATATATATATATATATATATATATATATATATATATATATATATCCCAATGGTCGCATAACGAATACATGTATTCTATGAGTGTATTTCTAAATCATGTGCACGATGCACACAATTTATGATACTCATATTATTTTATGACTTAGGTTGTGCAGATTACTCTGATGTCTTATACTTATTTTACAAAACATGTTTTACTTGCATATGCATGTTATACTCAGACTACTCAAATATGGTTTCAAGATTTAGACTATTTGGTACAACTAACGATCTGCATGCATAGTGCGACGTACATCCGTTATTTGCCACAATTTCCTACGAGCCCATATGCGGGTTGCCGCCACGTATGAAATATACTAATGATACATACTTGGTCTTATGACCTGACGAGCCGCCATGGACAAGTTATAGTCTCGGTACGGGAATAGAATGCAACACAGGTAGCGAGCCTCACTACATGCCTTCCCATCCGAAGCAACGAATATATGAATATTCCTGACTAGTTCAGGTCTGTCCTGGTTCGACCAGTGTATGTTCGCAGGAACCATAAGCCTGTGCATAGGTTGTCCATGACCATTGACCATAAACACTAATCTTTTATTATATGCAATATATTAAGGCCTTTGTATGAACATAGCTACTTGACATATCATTCAGATATCTCATTATCTGGTGTGTTCCATTCAATACACTGTTTATGCTGATAATTTACTACTTATTGTCGCTCCTATTTTGGGCATTGCCATGGTGACTCATCGATCCCGAAGGCTTTCCATGTTTCTAGTATTTGGCTTAGAACGACTATTTTAATAGTCCTTCTGCCAATATTAAGTGAACCATGATCTAATTGCGCATCCATATCGAGGCAATATTTTTGTGATGAGCATTTTAAGACATATGAAGCAATATACTTGAAGGAACATATAAGGAACAAAAGTAATGCTACGAGTTAAGATTATTAGAACTGTAAAGCGAGCATATCATTCCATTCAACCGATATACTTCCATGTTCTATGCAAAGAGATATAAGATAGGATTATTCCCTTAGCTAGATGTGTTGTATTCTTTGTTACCATATAAGGGGTGATTCACCTAGCGACTAGCATGTATCGTCCATATTTTAAGTGTGCTGGCTAAGCAAAGACAAGTTTATCGTAGCCACCCTCCTTAGTGATAATTTGCCTCGATCAAGCGATACTCCGAGCGAACCTTTAAAATTCTAAGTATGAACTGCTGAAGGGCCAAGTTTAAAATACTTTGTCTCAAGCAAGTATTCTCGTTGAGCAAAGCAAGTCTGGTCATCGCACTTATGCAGTCTGAATCGGCTATCCGCATTGATGTAGAGTGGGTCATTATATTTTACACAACTCAAAATAAGTCTCGTCCTCGAGACTTCCTGAGCACAAATTGTACCATCGCACATTATTGAATCTAACTCAAGCCTATCAATATGTATCATTAGATCCATTCGAACACAACTTCCTACTCACTTCTTATTTCGTGTTACGTGTGTGCTGGGTTTGCCTTATTGATGACTCTATTATTCACTCCAACTTCTAACTCGGTCTTTACCGTAATTAAGCGCAGAACATATATTTCTTAATGCGGAGTATGTTATAATCCATCACAAATAATAATTTAGGGCTAAGGCAAACTTATTCAATTTATTATACTTGTCCATAAGAATCTAACATATTCACTTAAACTAGCATTCGAGATCAACATATCACGAGTTTGGATCATGCACATATTCAAGGCGTATCTCTAACATATGCATGTCAACCAACTTAGCAATAATGAAGTCTTTGTACTCGAGTTCAATATATCACTAAGTCTTGGATCGTGCACAAGTTCAAGGCTTCCCTCAAATATATGCATTCAACCAAACTTAGCGATAGTGAATTCGGACAAGATACTCACAAAAATATCAATGGTTCTCGTCTCACGAATCACAACGATACCTCTAACAAGGTCAATTGAAATATAAGTCATTTCCAATCTCACTCAAACCAAGTATTGTACTACCATTAAGCATGATCTATCCAATCAATCGACTTGTTTCCAAGTCTTATTATCTATTTTGTTTACGTTAAATATAGTGTACATTTATCGACCCAAGCCTAACCCTAAGTCTTGTTGTCCCAGTTCTATGGCTTGTTCTAGCAATACTCTATAGTCGGTCACATAATTCTTTCACTCGGCATATGGTCATCTACCTATTCGCTAGGTTAGCTCACAAGGTCATAGGTATATTACAAGTTCACGATTCTTATAAAGAAAATTTGTTGCACTATACTCGCCCCAAATTTCTAAGGTTAAACAATTGTTCTTTCGTACGGGGTATTCTACCCAAGCTCGTTTTATTCAAATTGCTAAACATCGAGCACATATCATTCTATCCATATCAACACATTTATTTATACAGGATCTAGGTGTAATGCTCCGCTCCGCATCGGCATTATGTATCATGTGAGTAGGCAGAACTTCGTTCTCTGATTCATTCATGCCTTAATAATAATCTAAGATTTTGCTTGCAATGTTTTCATAAGAGAATAATAAAACCTTCCTTGCGTGTTAATGAACGAACTCACCTAGCTTGTCTTTGAAACAAATATGTCTGCTTAACGAGAATCCTGAAATGCTTGTCTAGAGTGCATGAACATGTTCACTATCGTCTATGCTTCGAGAGAACCATATTATGCCTGAATGTGTTCAAGTGATAAGTCAGATTACGCCGCAATAACGATAACTGTTCTGATGGTTCGTCTCATTTGCATATTAGAGTTTATTTGATAGTGTTTCATGCATTCGCATCGGTCGGACAATGGCTTTTGGTGGAGAGCTGAACTGCATGTGTCACGGCTGCTACCAAGATAGTAAAAAGCAACCATGAGTCACAGCTGCCATTAGCATCAGATGAATGAGTCATTGGTATGTTGTACAACCAGCTGCCGATCCTGAGATACTCGGGGACCGCCTTGCATATAGCTAAGTCATTATGTTGGCTTGGATAGATGGACTGTCCCTAAGATGTGCATTGTGTGTCTAGCTATGCATTTGACCCTCGAGTCTTACGAGACACACTGCACACACCCTGAATACGAACGATTGCTTGTCTTGCTTATTGCATATAAAACTCTGTTTCCAAAGATGTTTCCAAACAGTGTAATATGACTCTGCTAGAACTGCATGAAACTAACATAGGTAAAACTAGAAAGATCACTAGTAATGTAATATTTTGTAACATGATTACTGAGTGTTGGTTTTAGTGAATGCTTATTTCTATTCAGTTGTTTTATCTCACCAGTACTTATAAAAGTGCTGACCCAACAACAGTTTACTTCCTTGTAGGTAATGGATCGTCCGAGGGAGCGATAGGCGTGCCACAGTCCCTAAGACCCCAAATCCTGGTTTCGATTATTGCCCCGAGATACTATCGTATAAGGGGGCATAATGTATAGAACGAATGCCTTTGCATAAAAGAACCCGAGTCCCTCGATTGTCCCAATTACTCAGTTGGCTAATTGCATTACATTGCAATATTGTCCCTTTCCACTGCTTACTCGATTGATGCGATGATAGCCAACAAATAACTTAAACGATATGGCCTTCTACGGGTGCAACCCCAGGCTCGTACGACATCACGTCCCGATAAATCCCAACGGTCCAGCCCTTCCTCGCACCCGCGGGACAGCTCAATGATTCGCGTCCGGTTCAATCCGGCTACGGGGGCGAGGCGGGTGGTCTGGCTGTACGGGCGGCCCCTCTCGAGACTGGGGCGTGACACCAGGTTCGTTTAGCAAAATCGTTCCTAAGATATGTTTGTTCGATCAAATCTACGATATATCCATGTCGCAGGTCCAACCCATTGATTTGCATAGTCTATCTCCTCCATCACATTTTGATAGAATCCACCTATCCATTATTTTCTAAGCTTGGACCACTAAGTCATGATCCTATTCTAAATCTTTGATATAAATCACAAACTCTAAGTCGTTCAACATGATCTAAGTATCCGTTCATGAAACCATCCAGCATATCTTACTTCATGTTCTATACTAACTCCTCCTCAAAATACTTGGTTCATTTGTATCCTGAAACTTATTTTATCGTGTTGATCCATAAGTCAAGAAGATCTTTTAATTACCACGCTCTGGTCTCCCGCAAGTTCAATTATCCCCGTTGGACGGAAAATTATTACGCCAACGCTATCACGGGATAACCGTCCTAATCCGGACGTGACGCATGTACAAGCATAAAATTTACTCGTACAAGACAAGAACGTCCAATGTTATGGTTATCATCAAACGAACAGATACCTTATCATTTATACTTTGCTCCATCCAAGATATATATCCTTTAAGTCATGTCCGTTCAGGGCATGATAATAATTCATCTAGCAAAATTATCCAACTTCAATGTTACGATTTGATCAATCCGTAGTTTACTTTTAACATTCCTCAAAAAACTAAGTTCAAATCCCAAACCCAAGTCTATTCACTTTTGATACGTTCTATTTTATCGAGTTCGTTTATAAAATTGTCGACCATGTCCATGCGAGTTCGATCATTCCCGCCGGACGTAAAATTACCACGCCAGTGCTCCTACGAAATAATCGATCTCGTCTTGGCCTTATGTCGAGTGTTACCTTCGAACTCGACTCAAGATCATTCGTTCAAATTCAAGATTAAGTCCATTATCGCCTCTCTCAATCATCAAATCATAAATTTGCTAACTTGCATCAATCCATGCTAGTTTTCAACCATTGATATTATATAAAGTCTCCCAAATTCTAAATCGTAGCATTCATACTCAAATCGAACTTTATCGAGCGATATTCTACTTAAATCTAAACTTTTTCTATGTGCTATCATTCGTTCATGCCATATTCCAATTGCACTAACTCCGATCGCATCCCCAATTATTCTATCTTAGCTTAAGTTTTAATTTATTTGATTATATTTAAAATCACTTGTACGATCCGCTAAGTTTTTCTCGACCATGATATCAATTCTAATTACTTTTTATTTATATGCGATGTAAGCCTTATCCCTTGTTCAACTCATTCTAACTTGTTCAAATCAAATCCCGCATGATTCCTTCGAATTTGCTTACTTGATAGGCATTATTTGTACTAAGGCTTTACACAATCTCGTCTCTTGCAGCTAGAATCGTTTAATACTCCAAAATCCATGATTCGTTCGAACATTTCTTAGCCGACCAATACACCACTCAGTATTCGAGCTATACTGTATGAATCTTTATAGTTTATTTTTATTCTCAATTTGCTTACTCGATCCTAAGACTATCGAATACACCACTCAAAATTTGAGTCATCTTATTAACTCCTGAATCGTGTTTGCATCGTTTACTCGTATATCCAATTCGTTCCTTATAACTCCAATACGGTCTCTATTCACTGCCTTGATGATCCTAGTCTCGTATGTCTATCGATAGTTCTTCAAACAAACTATGTTTTGAGTCACAACTTATCGATACGAATAACTGTTTGAATTATACATTAAAACCCAGGCACGACTCCCTAGATTCTCCTTAGTGGTACTCCAATAACGCCTCTATAGATTTTCATTCTAAGTCCGACTTTATTCTTATCCAAATGATACCCAAATCTCACACTCTAACCAGCTTGGCAATCATGTATAGGTGTTTGGGTTTGCACATAACTTGCAAATTATTACACGAGTCTAAACCCACGAAGTTTGACATTGGTTTGCACAAAGGCCATCGAATCACAATTTCGTATAAGCAATCATATCATTCACATGCACTTTTTTGAAAATATTTAGACTCATTGTATGGAACATTCCGTTGGAACATTGAGAGGGAGTGTTTATAACATAACCCACAAACAAGCTTTAAAAACTGAGAGAATCGATAAGAAGTCCAAGAACGTAAAGCCATACTCTGATACCAATATGTCATGCCCTAATCTCCCGCAGGAATCTGTCGTCCGCGCTAGACTCGAATTACCGCGCCAGCACTCCCGCATGACGATCATTTCCATCGGAACATGATGCCGCATGAGCCTGGAGTTGCGCCCGTACAAGGCAAATACTGGAACAGCCGTTGATAACTAGTTCACCAAATCGATATAGCAAAAACATAGAATAAACACAAGTATGAATACATAAACAATCTTTCTTTATTGATAATGAGTAAGGTTATAAGCGGTACTAGGCCGAGATTATAGGTCGCTCAAGCTCTCTCTCAAACAATAAAGGCATGCCAAGCGGCTTATGACTTGGGATAATACATAGGCGATGTTCCAACATTATGTCCTATATATGTGCTTCAGCTCCAGACGCAATACTCCAAGACTCTAGAGCAAACTCTACGCCTTAGTGCACACGAGGGTATGTTCTGCACCGAAGGAGGTTCTTCCGCATCCTACAAGCAATCTGGTTGGTTATCAGTACATGAATATACTAGTGGGGAGGCTTCTTGCTCGCTCGATAAATCCAATACGTTATATTAGTTCCGTGAACCAACTATTAAGTTATCTTTCTAGTGTTGCCTTAGGATCAATTTTATGGCATAAGATATAAAGCCTAACTCTTGTGGCAGTGCGCCATGCAATATACAAGAAACATGGTGATACTTACCAACTTACCATTTGTCCTTCCCTATCCAAGTATAAAACCAAGTTAAGCCAATCCTAAACATATATATATATATATATATATATATATATATATATATATATATATATATATATATATATATATATATTGTCACGACCAGCACCCGCTTTTCGGATACGAGTACGTGGCCAAGCCCAGCCTACACCGCAGCATCGGCAGTAGTACGATGTCTATGATAACAATGGTCCATCAATCAAAACAGATAATATTTAATCACAAATTCAAATCTATTGCTCATTCACAATATTTACATAGTTTTACAAGATTCTTAATTTATAATTAAATCATAACTCGGGAACAAACCTGCTAAACATCAAATCTAAAGAAATTACTAAACTATCTAAAATTTAATATTGGCCTCGACAAGCATCTCGACCTCCAACCAAATCCAATGAGCAAGATAGCAAGTCACCTAAAAATGTTTACCCAATCAGGATGGAACGAGTACAATCCAATAGCAGTTCCAGTTAATTGACAAGTACTATGAATAGTTAATAGTTATGAAATACTTGATGAGCGTATAATAATGGAATAAGGTACATCATAGAGGAACAGTTAAATAAAAATAATGAAAGACAAGAAAGAAGAACAGAGAAGCATGTAAAGATAGACATATATGTAAACTAGAAAATCTGTCATGCAAGTGTACAATCAGCAAGTATAGATTAATCCAGAATGACTGCATCTAACTAGTGTTTTGAAATACCAAGTTGACATGTGAACAGCTAGGGGGTAATATCCGGCAAACCACACGTGTCGTGTGCGGCTGCTATTATTCCAGAAAGACAATAGGATGGAAAGGGTAGTTCACACGTCTCCTAGGTATTTTCTCGCCCGACTAGTACTCATGGATCCAAGTCCAGACATGAATAATCTCAATAGTCCAGAAGATGTCAACAGGCCAAAAAATACATTAGTACAGTAATTTATTAGTCCAGAAAAAGTCAATTGGCCTGAAAATACATATCTCACGAAAATGAATCCATACAATATCAATTCGTGTATCCATCGTGTCAGAAATCAGGTAAAATAATACTATAAACATGCATCATAAAAATTATCAAATAATGAAAACTATCAGAAAATGTACTCGCCTGTGGTCCTTTGCTGGTACGGGTCGGAATCCAGTCCAAGTCCAAATAGCCTATGTAATACGAAATTGCCATGTCAAAAGATATTTTATTTTAATTTATTTAATTCTGAAATAATTACTCTAAAATTCTATTTTAATCTTATTATTCTTATTTTTAGGTCAATTCCTAAATTTTGTTTAAAGAAACTAAATTTTATCGACTCGAGACTCGTAGCACGCAAATCGAGGCGATCTGCTGACCGAAAAGTCAACCGACACAAACTCTACTTTTATGCATGATTTCCTGTAGGTTTCAGCATAAAAAATATGCTGGAATTTATGGCTCATTCGAATTCAAATTCATTTGGGAATTATGGCACATACAAATTTTGTATCGTGCACCGATGGTTAAATTCTAACATAGAAATTCTATAGAATTCACAGTATATAAATATGCCGAATTAAATTCCTGTAAAAATATATATCAATGAACTCAATATTATCTTTCCGAAACTTCAAACGGTTCATGATTCTGATTCCAAGTTCTCCCAAAATCGCGAAAACATCGAGATGCATCTATTTTCAGACATGCTGTACTCTACGAATTTTACAGAAATTAATACTCATAATTTCGTAAAAATTTTTATATATTCAAAAATCTAACCTCAATATCGTAAAACTGGGCCTTGTTTGGAGTCTGGAGCTATGCTCAATGGCTTCTGGAAGATGACGGAACCCTAGATGGCAATTCCCCAAAATTCGGCTCAAAGAAAACCCTAGAATTATAAACTAAATATCCTATATATATTGAGGAGAGAGAGCAGTCGCGGCTCAGAGGGCGCCACGTGGAAGACATCCATGGCTGCCCGCTCAGATCGAACGGTCAGGGTTCGATGCGGCTCGACTCAGCTCAGCTCAGTCCGACTCGGTCTAGGACGCGGCTCGGCTCGGCTCGGCTCGGCTCCCAGTCGGCTCGATTACACCCGCACCCACGTCAACAGTCGCTGATAGGCGGGCCCGGCCCAGTTGACTGCGGGAGGCTGACGGGTGGGCCCCCTGTCGGCTGACTGGGCAGAATATTTACTTTTATTGGTTTTCTTTTTCAGAAATTAGTTTTTAATTCAGTTTTTCATAATTAACTCAAAATAAATGCTAAAAATAATCAAAAAATTCCCAAAAAACTCTAGAAAATATATTTGACTATTTAGAACCTAAAATAAAAGTTTAGTATATTTTTAAATATATTTTACCCTAAATTAAATTCTTGAAAATTTTAGGAAATTAGGGTTACTAGTTTTTAATTAACTAAAAATTGTGGAAAAATCCCAATAGTCCCAAATTAACCTAATAAAAATATTTAAGCAAGAATTTCAGGATACGTAGGTTACAAGTCTACCCACCTTAAAAAAAAATTTGTCCTCAAAATTTAAAATCCTTAATAGTAACTTTTTTTTTTACCATCAAAATTTAAATTCATCAAACCGTATAATCATGAAGTAAATCCATATTGTTATTTCATAAATTTTTCAAAATTCTATAAATATCATATTCCTAAAAGTTGATTTTAGTGAATGTTGCTTCCTTTCGTTGATTTTATACTCACCAGTACTTTCACCAAAGTGCTGACCCACCAACAGTTTGCTTGTTCGCAGGTGCTGGATCATCCGAGGAAGCGATAGCCGTACCTTATCCCCGGACCCAAAAATATGATGTTGATGCCATTGCATTCAGAGAACCTTGTGCCTTAACCCTTGCCCCATTTACTTAGATGGATTATTGTTGTAACATTGTCCCTCCGCTGCGTACTCGATCGGTTCGATGATAACCAAGATGACTTATGTTGTTGCCTTTTGTGACAACATCTCCAGGCTCGAAGGACATCACGTTCCGAGGTGAACGACCGTCCTGCGGGAGCGTCGGCACGGTGATTTGCGCCCAGTGGGGGCGATCGGGACCACGAAAATTTGGAGCGTGACAGAGTGGTATCATAGTAACTCGATTCTCTGGCCTTACACCTTTTTTGTTGCTATTCTTGGATGATGATTCCTTGTACAATGATATTGTTGATGAGTTGAGTGTTCCATATAATAAGTCCATAAATATTCTTAAAGTTGCATGCAAAATATTTTTGGATTTGTTTTATTACTTGAGAGTTATGATTTTGTGCTTGTTGGTTGCTACTGTTTTCGATTGAGGATGGTGAGGGATGAGGACTATCGTTGTTCTGGATATCTTAAGTTTCTCCTTGAAGTTTTGAGGACAAATTTTTTTTTGGTGGGTAAGTATGTAGTGTCCCCCTCTGCGTTGGCACTTTGTACAAGAGTTATCACTTTGGTGGCTCAAGCAAAAGCCTTCTCGAAGAATTCTCCAATTGAAACATAAGACGATTGATCTAGGTGACTGGGCAGAACTTTATTCTCTGATTCTTGCACGTCTTAATAATGAATATGAGTTTTTGCAATGCTTATTTTCTAAATAAGAACCTGTTTGTCTAAAAAGAGATAGAACCATTGCCATGCTAAGTATAAAATGAATATTGTATGCTAGATACGCTGACATCGCTATCGAACAAACCTTGCCATGCTAAGGAAAGAGTAGAACTGCATGAATAACTAGAAGAGATAGAGTACCTGTGCCATGCTTGCTTAAATTAAAGATCGTTCATATGGTTTCTTATCGTTGTTTATATTATTGCTTGTCTTGGATGCAAAAGCTTGATTGAATGTATACTTATTTTGTTATAAAGAGTAATAGCTTATCTTGTTAGAGAAGAGAGTAGTAGCCCACCATGATATTCTAGTCCTATGGGTTCTAAGGGGTGCGACTATTAGATAAGAGATAGATGGATCGAAAGTTTGTATTATCATGTTATGTTATGATTGTGATATGCTTGTTATCGAGGAGCTTGTTGGGGATGAAGGCTAAATAACAAGTTTGGAGAGTAATAGTGCGCCCTGATGTTTCGGTCCTACGGGATCTAAGGGACATGGCTATTAGAATAGTAGATGGTGACTACTGATGGGGTAAGACTAATAGTGTGCCCTGAGGGTATGGCTATTAGATGCGCGGTGGTGCTTCTATTGGGAAGAGTTTTAGTTTGAGATGTTAGCTTGTTCATGGAGATAGCTGCATTTCCGGTAGTTAGGGCGCATGCTTGGCTAGCCTTCTTGCATACCTAACTATTTGATGCAGAGACTAACATGAAAGAGAACCTTGTTTATATATGCAAATTATTGCTAGCTTATATATTTGCTATAGGGATAACCGTTCGGTGAGGCATAAGATCCATAAAATATGTGATATATTATTTGTCTTATTGTCATGCATCACACATAGATTTATATGCTTGCTTGAATATGTTGATCGCCTTGTAGTATAAAGAATGATAGTCCATTAGTTTCTGCTTTGTCCCTAGAGTCTTCGAGTATAGCTCAAAAGACACGCTGCGCACACCCGGATTGGTATGTCATGCTTGAACTGTTTGCCTTGTATGCTTGGTTGTATTGAACCTAATTCTGATTTCAAAGATGTTTCAAAAAAGAAGTAATATGACTCCACTTATGTAATACATGTAACGAACCTATGTAATGCATGTAACGAACCTAGGTAAAACTAGAAAGATCACTAGTAATGTAAGATTTTATAATATAATTACTTAGTGCTAGTTTAAGTGAATGTTACTTCTATTCGTTGATTTTATACTCACTAGTAATTTCTCAAAAATGTTGATCCACCAACAGTTTGCTTGTTCGCAGGTGCTAGATCGTCCGAGCATGCGATAGCCGTGCCTCATCCCTAGGACCCAAAAATCTAGTGTCGATGCCATTGTATTCAGAGAACCTCGTGCCTTGAGACTTGCCCCGTTTACTCAGATGGATTAGTTTTGTAATACTGTCCCTCTGCAGTGTACTCGATCGGTTCGATGATAACCATGATGACTTATGTTGTTGCCTTGTGCGAGAGCATCTCCAGGCTCACACGGCATCACGTCTCGAGTGGAACGACCGTGCCGGGGAAGAGCAGTTGCGGTGATTTGCGCCCGGCTGGGGCGACCGGTACCACAAAAGTTTGGGGCGTGACAATAATATACTGATTCTAATTAAATAATATATTTATGTGGCACCCCAATATACATATATCATGAACAAGCTCGATAAAGAATAACCTTGCAAAACTAGACTGTAATAGCAGCATGAGTCAAGATAGTCCAAATAATATAAGTATGTAAGATTATGATGAAGGAAGGTACAAAATAATTCAAGTTCACCAAGAAGCTAAGATTCGTCCGATGTTGTGCCTCTACAGTTTTTATACTAACTTCTCGTCTAAGTCTCTGGTTGACCAAATAGGGGTTTGGCCTCAAAAGCTCTACAGTCTAAAAAAATACTATCTTCTTATGCTAGCATATAGTTAGTGTTATTCAATTACACATCATTAATGGATCAAAAGGACTATGGGATACTAGGTTATGAGGCATGCTACCCAACTTACAAAAATTAACTAATACTAAAACTTGCGAATGGAGAAATTACTAGCTCTCAAGTGAGAGAGGATATAACCTGTATTGAGATATGTGGACCAGATTACTTGATTTGAAACTAAAGAATAATCATAAAGTCATAATCTAAATGAATAATTCAAACTATTAAGTTCTAACTGCTAAGCACAAAAATTTAAAATTGAAGATTAACAAACTGCAATCCTACCAAACTATATATCCTAAAATAAAAGTAATAACTAGGCCTACCATTAGAAGGGTAAGGTGTCACGATTTAAAAGATAAAGGAAAAAAATTTGTCATCGCATAAATAGCAAGCGTTAAGGTTTTAGAGAAACAAGATATAAAAGTAAATAAAGAGACTCTTGATAATATCATAGTTTCATAAGGAAATGTCGTATGCTAATCTTTGTGTTCGAGGTATAATGAAGGGAAATATTCTATTTATTCAATAGGTTTTAATTGGGTAAAGAGCTATTACAATTATTCCATGACGGAGGGAGGGATTAACTCTAGATGGGAAAGTATATAGATAATTAGATGAGATGACACTATCGGTGGCTCATGAAGACTCAAGTCTGACTCAATGATGATAATAGATTCTAGGGGATCTACTAAGTTGAAGGTAGGTTACCCTTGCTCTTACTAATGTATTGGCTCATTCCTTTTGGTGTTTTAAGGTACTACTCGGCTAATATCAAGACAAGAATCTAAATTTATTGTCCTCTTATATTATCTCACTATGAAGGTTAGACTTACTCCTAATATTCGACCTTGGATTTCTGTTAGTTCCTCAATAATAGGGTCAAACAATATGGTCAAATTTCTAACTAACCGTAGTAGTGTCAATACTACTATCAATTTATTCCTAAATATATTAAGGGATAATGGTCAATCAATTTACAGGTGTTGGATGCTAGGGTTCATTAGGTATTCTAAATTTTTTGGAGCTGCCAATATTCTATTTTTTTAGTAGGTATGTTATGATAATTATCTTCTAACAATAAGGATTCCTATATTCTTGTAGGAGGCTATACTCAAGGAACCAATAGGGAAGTACATTAAATAGGAAGAGTTGAGAAAATAAGGTTACCGATGTCAAGAGAATTAAGCGAGTAAAATTTCGAAGGGGAAGTAAGGTAGGTGAGTTCAAGAATTCGGAACAAAAATAAAGAGGAAAGTCAAATATGTGGATGAGATACTATACTCTATTCCTATTTGTGGGCTTGCTCGGTAAAATAACATAACCGAGACAATATACTCTCGACCTGAATCGACCACTACTAAAAATATGTCATGTAACACTCCCAAAATACGTAGGACTAGGAATACGTAAGCTTGTCAGCCGTATGTATATGGCAACTCCAATATATGAAAACCATGTATATACGTACGTTATTTTATGAATAATAATTTATAAGTGGTATATAATTTCACCAGTCATAGGCAATACTAATCTCATCCACAAGACGAAATAGAAATATATAACCCAATATGGCAATGTACTAAGTAGGAAAATAGTCGAGAAGAACTAGTAGTCGGGTGGAGACAAATTATCTAGTGATCAAGATGCTTTAAGGGAAGACCTCCTCGAAAGAGATAGAAGTAGCCAGTCCTGATCTATGCTTCTACAAACAATCTTGATCTTCTATACCCGAAAAGGGTCCAGGTCTTCAGAGGAAAATTATAAGTACACAAAAAATTGACATGCATGAAGGTAAAGCAATAAACAATAAATAGGAAAACTAATCATCTATGTGTAATACACTTGAGACATCTCTAGTGGCATATGAGGGAGAAGAAATAAAAGAACAGTCATCCCACCAAGAGTTTTGCAGAACTGAGAGATTACACAGTTGCACTATTTTAACAGTATAGTAAGAAATAAAAATCTTATACGCTCACTAGCAGATCCTTCCTTCCCAATGAACTATCCGAACAATATACGCGATGCAGACATAATACAACAACATCAATAAAATCTATAACCCAAACTAACACCAAAAACTAACATAAGACATGAACTCACGTACCGATGGCCAGTCAATATGCTAGTCCATGCACTTACTTACTTAGACAGTGAACATATTTGAAACAGTATCAGGTCGAAAGATACCTCGTACCATCACAATAATCTAATCCCACAACTAGACAAGGACAATGGTTGGACCACTGTCACGCCCCGGCCCCAAGGGCCGCCCGGACCACCGCTTCCCCCGCCGGGCCGGAGGATCGGATATGAATCACCGTGCCTCGGCACACCAGACGTGAATCACCACGCATCGGCGTGTCCTGACAGGGCGCGTATAGACTATTTTACATTACTAGTGATCTTTCTAGTTTTACCTAGGTTCGTTACATGCAGCAGAAGAACGGAGTCATATTATATTATTTTGGAAACATCTTTAGAAAACAGAGTTTTATATTCGATATAAGCAAGCAAGACAAGCCGTTCATTTTGTTTCAAGGTGTGCACAGCGTGTCTCGTGAGACTCTAGGGACAAATGCACATCTAGACAGCAATGCATATCTTAAGGGCAGTTCATCTACCCAAGCCAACACAATGAACTATCTTATATGCAGTGCGGTCCCCGAGTATCTCAGGATCGGCAACTGTTGGTCCAGCATACCAATGACTCATTTATCTGATGCTATTGGCAACTGTCACTCATGGTTACTTTCTACTATCTCTGTAGCAGCCGTGACACATGAAGTTCAGCTCTCCACCAATAGCCATTGTTCGACCGATGCGAATGCATGAAATACTATCAAATAAACTCTAGTATGCAGACGAGACGAACCATCAGACTATATTCTTTGTTGTAGGGAAAGCCGCCTTAACTTTGAACACATTAAGGCACACGATATGGTTCTTTTGGAGCATAGGCGATAGTGGAATATGTTCATGCAAACACATACTTTTAGATAAGCGTTTCAGGGTATCTTAGTTAAGCATACATGATCGTTTCAAAGACAAGCTAGGTGAGTTCGTTTATTAGCATGCAATGCAGGTTCTATCATTCTCTTATGAAAACAAGCAAGCAAAAACTCAGATTTATTATTAAGGCGTGCAAGAATCAGAGAACGAAATTCTGCCTACTCATCTTGATACATAATGCCGACGCAGAGCGGGACATTACATACTTACCTACCAACAAAAAGTTTTGTCCTCGAAACATCAAGGATAAACTTCTCGATATTCCGAGCAACGATAGTCCTCATCCCTCGCCTTACTCAATCGAAATAATCAAGCAAATCAAGTCCAAAAAACATTTGCACTTTGAGAATATCTATGGATTTATTGTATGGAAAGCTATATTGTAATACCATATGAAGCAAATCTCAGAGTCATAGCAACAAAATTTGGGCCAAGAATCGATTCCGCTCTAATACCATTATGTCACGCCCCAGCCCCGAGGGCCACCCGGACCACCGCTCCCCCCGCCGGGCTGGAGGATCGAACGCGAATCACCGTGCCTCGGCACAACGGACACGAATCACCGTGCCTCGGCGTGTCCCAACGGGACGTGTATGGCCCATTTGATACCGGGATGTGATATCGTACGAGCCTCGGGTTTGCGCCCGCACAAGGCAACATCGTTTAAGTTTATTGGCTATCATTGCATCAATCGAGTAAGCATCGGTGGAACATTATTGCAATGCATTTATGCATTTAGCCAACTGATTATTCGGGGCAAATAGTGGGACTGGGTTCTCTCTTTATAAAGGCATCGTTTCATACATTATGCCCCTTTTTACGATAGCAACTCGAGGCAATCGAAACAGAATTTCTGGGTCTTGGGGATTGAGGCACGCCTATCGCTCCCTCGGATGATCCAGTACCTGCAAGCAAGTAAACTGTTGGTGGATCAACACTTTTATAAGTATTGGTGAGTATAAACAACTGAACATAAGCAAGCATTCACTAAAACCAACACTAAGTAATCATGTTGTAAAATATTTTATTACTAGTGATCTTTCTAGTTTTACCTAGGTTTATTATATGTAGCAGAAGAACGGAGTCATATTACATTATTTGGGAAACATCTTTAGAAAATAGAGTTTCATATTCGATATAAGCAAGCAAGACAAGCTGTTAGTTCTGTTTCAGGGTGTGCACAGCGTGTCTCGTGAGACTCTAGGGACAAATTTATATCTAGACACCAATGCATATCTTAGGGGCAGTCCATCTATCCAAGCCAACACAATGAACTATCTTATATACAGTGCGGTCCACGAGTATCTCAAGGTCGACAGCTGTTGGACTAGCATACCAATGACTCATTTATCTGACGCTATTGGCAGCTGTAACTCATGCTTGATTTCCACTATCTCTGTAGCAGCCGTGACACATGCAGTTCAGCTCTCCACCAATAGCTATTGTCCGACCGATGCGAATGCATGAAACACTATCAAATAAACTATAGTATGCAAACGAGACGAACCATCAGACTATATTATTTATTGTGGGACAAGCCGCCTTATCTTTCAACACATTCAGGTACACGATATGGTTCTCTGGGAGCATAGGTGTCACGCCCCGATCCCGAAAGGGTCGGTCGTCCTCGCTTGATCCTTTACGGAACCGATTCGTCCTCGCTTGGGGCATGATGCCGTACGAGCCTGGAGTTGCGCTCGTACAAGGCAAGAACTTGCAGTTGTAGGAACCCATTTTGAAACACAATTTATAAAACACATTCACAGAGATTTGAACACAGTGCAGGAAGAAACATGCTTTTTCATTGATAATTCAGAGTAATTTACATAGAGTTTACATTGATGCGCCTCTCGGCTACTTGATTTGCATTACAAAAGATAAACTCAAAAGGCAGGGCGCGCTCCATCAGATAGTCCACGTCGTTCATACATTACGCCCTTGTATAGGTTGAAAGTCCCAGCCTCCAAAATGATCTGACTCCAACTATACTTCAAAATAGAGGTGCTCCTAACGCCTCCTCGTCTATCCACTAGCGTTGCACCGTCTGAGTGCCTAAAATAGTTGCCCACAACGTAGGTCAGTACTCAACTTGTACTGGTGAGCGGGATGAACCCACTCGACTAAATCGACACTAGCTTATTAGGGGCGAGCATGCATTAAGATGACTTCTATAAAGAGGCAAGTGAATTCAATTCATATCAGTTGCATGTTTTGATAGGAATGAAAATAATAGCGAATCCAACCAGTGCATCGATTGCTTACTCAACCGATGCACGCCTTCCCTGCAACGAAACACAAGTATACTTACCATCTGCACAAGACAATAGATTAGCATGTGTTCTAGTCTATGCGGTCATTGGTGTGATCGACACCTTAGGGACATATTCAAGCATTAGCGGCGCGCCCTATCAGCCCGGATAGCAAGCCCTGCTGGAGGTCCCGTAATGCATCGTGACGAGCACGAATCAAATATTTCCCTCCGGATCGATACGGTTCCAGTGCCCCGGAAAGCCGTTTCGAGGAAATGATAAACCTTGTGCACAAGTTGTCCCAGACCATGCAAATGCATGAACAATTCATATATCATACAATGCATCGATTGAAACAGAAAAAAGTTAAGCAGCAATATATATCTCATGCAACAGTTCATATTTTCTCAATGCGGTGTTCCGATTTTGATATCCCATAGGTCCAAACTCCGTCCGAGGCACTAGGCCACCACCAACAACCAATCCCCATTATAAACAAACTCAGTTATAAGGTGTGCAAGCATATAGAAATATTAGTCTACAAAAATCCTCTGTTCCTTTCTTAGTGGCTGGCATGCATTGTGGCAAGGATTTCCTAGGCGTCCAACCGGGCATCATCGAGTGAACGTTTGAAACATTAAAGATGTTGGCGTGAAGAAGTAGGAAAGAAGGGTCCAAACCACTCACTGGTTAAGGAAAAGGTAGCTGAAACAAAGATTCCCGCCTAGCGACGATCAAACGTCAGTTACGCGGACCTGCACAGCACGAGCACCAATTAGAATCTTGCCTATCCTTCCTTGCCGAACTCCCCAAGAATCAAAGCTCCAAACGATAAAACCAGCAGCGAAAACCAAGCAAATCGAAAGCAACACCAAATCAAATCCCAAAGCGGCAATCAAGAAAACCAAGCAACCAAACACGAAAACTATTGGACTCGTTTCAATAGAGGCCTTTCCATGAGTTGGAAAGGATCATCGCATTTTGTCCGTGGCAAGAAGATGCCGAAGTTCTAAGTTATGACTCAAACGGACTAGCCACAAGCCCAATTACGTAGTGCACATCCCGGTCGGATCGGGATTTGAGGCACTACATAATATACCACTAAGAAAAAGTTTCGACCCGAAACTTAAGAACAAGGTCGACCCGAAACGTAAGAACAAGGCCCTACCTCCGACTGAATGAACAATGAAGGGTACTTCTCCTTCATCTCCGATTCCATTTCCCAGGTTGATTCCCCAGCTGAATGGTTCCGCCACAGCACGCGAACCAAGGACATCGTACGGTTGCGAAGTACTTTTTCCTTACGATCCAGGATCTGCACCGGTTCTTCTGAGTATGACAAGTCCGCGCGCAGTTCCAACTGTACAAAACTAACCACATGACTTGGGTCATGCACATACTTCCGTAGTTGGGAAACATGGAATACGTCATGCACTTCTGCCAAGGCGGGAGGTAGTGCTATCCTGTACGCCACAGCTGCAACTCGTTCTAGTATCTCAAAGGGGCCGACAAACCGGGGACTCAGTTTGCCCTTCACGCCGAAACGCATCACACCCCGCATCGGCGTCACTTTTAAGAAGACATGATCCCCGACCAAGAATTCCAAGGGTCTTCTATGTGCATCAGCATAACTTTTCTGTCGGCTCTGTGCTGTGCGGAGTCTTTCCCGAATCAAGCGAACTTTCTCAACTGCCTGCTCTACCAGCTCTGGCCCGAGTACCTGCCGCTCGCCGACTTCGTCCCAACAGATTGGAGATCGACACCTTCGCCCATATAGTGCTTCGTACGGTGCCATCTGGATGCTTGATTGGTAGCTGTTGTTGTACGCAAATTCTGCCAAAGGAAGATGCGTGTCCCAACTAGTCTTTAAATCAATAGCACACAGCCGTAACATATCTTCGAGTATCTGATTTGTCCTCTCTGTCTGTCCATCAGTCTGCGGGTGGTATGCGGTACTGAACTGTAGCTTGGTTCCCAAAGCAGCTTGTAGACTAGTCCAGAAACGAGATAAGAAGCGTCCGTCATGGTCAGAGACGATTGAGGCAGGTACTCCGGGTAATCGGACGATCTCATCTATGTAAATTTGTGCTAACCGATTGACGCTCCAAGTAACTTTTATGGGAAGAAAGTGGGCTGATTTGGTCAAACGATCAACTATGACCCAAATCGCATCGTGCCCCCGTGGCATCTTCGGAAATCCCACAATAAAATCCATAGTGATGTTGTCCCATTTCCACTCGGGAATAGCGAGGTTCTGCAGTTCCCCGCCGGGCCTCTGATGCTCAGCTTTCACCTGTTGACAGGCCATGCACTGTGACACAAAGGTCGCCACATCCCGCTTCATACCGTGCCACCAGAAGGTCCCGCGCAAGTCCTTGTACATCTTAGTGCTCCCCGGATGTAAGGAATACTTCGCGTAGTGTGCTTCCGCCATAATTTCCCTTCGGAGTTCTGGGTCGTTAGGAACACATAGCCTCCCTTTCATCTGTAAGGCCCCATCTTCGCCTGCCACAAAGTCAGACGTCTTCCCCGCCGAGATCAATCCGCGCACCTTCGCTAAGAACTGATCGCCCTCCTGAGCTGATTTGATTCTACCACGTAAACCCAGTTCAAGATGGAGTGGTGCCAGCTGCACTCCTGGATGCCGAACTCGAAACTCGATGCCCATCGCCTCTAGATCTCGAAGTAAACGATTGTCTATAGATAACGAGCCCACGTGCTTCTGACTCAGAGCATCAGCAACGACGTTTCCCTTTCCCGGAGTATACGCGATCGTTAGGTCATAGTCCTTAATAAGTTCTAGCCAACGCCGCTGCCGGAGGTTCAATTCCCGCTGGGTAAAAAGATACTTGAGGCTCTTGTGATCTGTGAAGATTTTGCAAGCAACACCATAAAGATAATGCCTCCACAACTTCAATACAAATACAATCGCCGCCAATTCCAAGTCATGCGTCGGGTAGTTCTTCTCGTGCGGCTTCAGTTGCCTGGAGGCGTACGATATTACCTTGTCCCTCTGCATGAGCACACACCCTAAGCCGAGTCCTGAAGCGTCGCTGTATATCTGAAACTCTTCTACCCCATCTGGAAGTGCAAGGATCGGAGCTGAAACAAGACGCCGCTTAAGTTCCCGAAAGCTGGCTTCGCAGTCATCACCCCATTCGTATGCAATCCCTTTCTGAGTAAGGCGAGTCATAGGCGAGGCCAGTTTAGAGAAATCCTTCACGAACCTACGGTAGTATCCCGCAAGGCCCAGAAAGCTTCGAACTTTGCTGGCTGACGTAGGCTGCTTCCAGTCCACCACCGCTTCTATTTTCTTCGGGTCTACGGCAACGCCTTCGGCCGAGATGACATGACCAAGGAACGCCACGCTGTTCAACCAGAACTCACACTTGCTGAGCTTAGCGAACAACTGATGGTCTCGTAATATCTGCAGCACGATCTTCAGGTGTTCCTTGTGCTCCGCCTCGTTCTTGGAATAGATTAGTATGTCGTCTATGAACACGACTACAAACTTATCCACAAACGGCCGAAATACGCGGTTCATCAGATCCATGAAAGCTGCAGGGGCATTCGTCAAACCGAACGACATCACGAGGAACTCATAGTGTCCGTAACGGGTTCTGAAAGCAGATTTTTGAATATCTTCTGATTTGATTTTCAACTGGTGATACCCTGACCTGAGATCAACTTTAGAGAAAACTCTTGCACCTTGCAACTGATCAAACAAGTCATCTATTCTTGGCAAAGGGTACTGATTCCTCACGGTCGCTTTATTCAGTTCTCGGTAGTCAATGCACAGCCGCATGGATCCATCTTTCTTTTTCACGAACAGCACCGGAGCGCCCCAAGGAGAAACGCTTGGACGAATGTATCCTCGGTCCAACAGGTCTTGCAACTGAACTTTAAGTTCCTTAAGCTCTGCTGGGGCCATGCGATAAGGTGCCTTTGATATCGGTCACGAATCCGGAAAAGTGTCGATGCTGAATTCGATCTCACGATCAGGAGGCATTCCAGGCAGCTCGTCTGGGAACACGTCGAGAAAATCTGCAATGACTTCAGCCTGAGCTGCATCTGCACATTCCCGCCGGGTGTCTCGAACAGAAGCTAAGTACCCTTCACAGCCCGAATGCAACATACGCCTAGCCGAAATTGCTAATATCACCATTGCCGTCTTCGGTGCAGCGCTGCACGAATAGTAGAAGTCTGCCTCGCCGGGTAGACGGAATACGACTCGCTTCTCCACGCACTCGATTGTTGCATGGCAAGCACCCAACCAGTCCATACCGAGAATAATATCATAATCCTTGATGTCTAGTACAATGACATCTAAGGAAAGCTTCCTACCTCCGATGCAAATGTAACCATCCCTACAGATCGCATGGGCGGGCATATCGACTCCCGAAGGGGTACTTACGCAAAGGTTCATATTTAAAGCAGTAGAAGCTAATTTATGCTCAACAGTAAAATCAGCAGATATGAAACTATGCGTAGCACCTGAATCGAATAAGACTCTAGCGGGTAATTCTCGGTATAGTAGAGTACCTGTTACAACAGTGTCAGATACAGATGCCTCATCCCGAGTCAATGCATAGACTCGGCCCTGAGCACCCTGGCGTTGTGGATTTACTGGCACAGCATTGGCATCACTTGCTGGAGGCCCTTTGTTTTGATTTCCATTATTCTGATTCGGCTTGCCCTCTCTGCAGTTAAACTGTTTGTGACCCAGGCGACCACATTTAAAACATCCTTGAACCCGACAATCATTCACTTTATGCCCTGATTTGCCGTACCGGCTGCAGTTCAGTGATTGGGATTGGCCCCTATTATCAGACGTGTACGAGCGCTTGTGTGCTCCAGACCCTCCCGTTTCATGAGGACGCTTATTGTTATTGGCACGGGGGGTTTGCACCGCGATCTTTGGGAGAGGGCGCCCGAAGATCCGTTCGCTGTTCAGAGCCGCTTCATAACATTCCCTATATGTTTGGCATCTTTGGTTGATGACGTCCCTACGTAAATCGTCATTCAAACCTTTCTGAAATCTATAGCACCACGCCTGCTGATTAGGCAAGAATTGCCCAGCAAACTTTGCTAGCTTAGCGAATACTGAATCATAATCATCCACAGACAGACTTCCTTGGACCAGATTGCTGAAGTCGTCTTCCTTTTGCTGCCGGACTGCTCGGGGAATATACTATTCAATGAATGCAGATTTGAACATTTCCCAAGTAATCTTGCAGTTGGGATTGGCATCGTAAATTCCTTGCTTCGTTGCCTCCCACCAATCATGTGCACGCAGTTCCAGCTGAACCGATGCACAGGCAACTCGCTTGGATCCCCGGATGCCAACCAGGTTGAAAAGTCCTTCCAGCTTAGCAATCCACCCCAATACCACGTCCGGTTCAGCTCGTCCGTTGAACGTAGGGGGGTGCATTTTTGTAAACTCAGCTGCTCGGCAGGAGTTCCTTGCTGTAGGCTGAGTCTCTTCTGACTCATCTTCTACCGCCACGGCTGGAGGCGTGACAGGCGTTGCTGCGGATGTCCCGTTGCTCGGTACCAGGGATGCAATCAGTTGCATCATTGTATCCATTTGCTTCTGTTGAGAAGCAAACTGCGCTTGTATGTTAGCTTGTTGGGTAACAGCTTGTTGTTGCTGCGCCTCCATGAGGTGCATAAGCCGTTCCGCCATTTCGGTTGAACCCGCTCCTCCGGATTCTCCAGAGCTTGCTGGATCGCTCTGAATGGGTTGAGCACTGCTGGCAGTTGCAGTGTTCTTCTTAGCCATGGCTACAAAAGAGAGTAGCTTGTTAACACTCCAAAAACGATAGATTTATATCTATGGGCTCATTGTATAAGCGACTCTTCCCATGCAGCGGACACCGAACGCAACTCAATTGAGAGGCGCATCAAACTCCTTTATAATCTTTTGAAATCCCGTGGAAGTAAAGCCTAGGCTCTGATACCAATATGTCACGCCCCGATCCCGAAAGGGTCGGTCGTCCTCGCTTGATCCTTTACGGAACCGATTCGTCCTCGCTTGGGGCGTGATGCCGTACGAGCCTGGAGTTGCGCTCGTACAAGGCAAGAACTTGCAGTTGTAGGAACCTATTTTGAAACACAATTTATAAAACACATTCACAGAGATTTGAACACAGTGCAGGAAGAAACATGCTTTTTCATTGATAATTCAGAGTAATTTACATAGAGTTTACATTGATGCGCCTCTCGGCTACTTGATTTGCATTACAAAAGATAAACTCAAAAGGCAGGGCGCGCTCCATCAGATAGTCCACGTCGTTCATACATTACGCCCTTGTATAGGTTGAAAGTCCCAGCCTCCAAAATGATCTGACTCCAACTATACTTCAAAATAGAGGTGCTCCTAACGCCTCCTCGTCTATCCACTAGCGTTGCACCGTCTGAGTGCCTGAAATAGTTGCCCACAACGTGGGTCAGTACTCAACTTGTACTGGTGAGCGGGATGAACCCACTCGACTAAATCGACACTAGCTTATTAGGGGCGAGCATGCATTAAGATGACTTCTATAAAGAGGCAAGTGAATTCAATTCATATCAGTTGCATGTTTTGATAGGAATGAAAATAATAGCGAATCCAACCAGTGCATCGATTGCTTACTCAACCGATGCACGCCTTCCCTGCAACGAAACACAAGTATACTTACCATCTGCACAAGACAATAGATTAGCATGTGTTCTAGTCTATGCGGTCATTGGTGTGATCGACACCTTAGGGACATATTCAAGCATTAGCGGCGCGCCCTATCAGCCCGGGTAGCAAGCCCTGCTGGAGGTCCCGCAATGCATCGTGACGAGCACGAATCAAATATTTCCCTCCGGATCGATACGGTTCCAGTGCCCCGGAAAGCCGTTTCGGGGAAATGATAAACCTTGTGCACAAGTTGTCCCAGACCATGCAAATGCATGAACAATTCATATATCATACAATGCATCGATTGAAACAGAAAGAAGTTAAGCAGCAATATATATCTCATGCAACAGTTCATATTTTCTCAATGCGGTGTTCCGATTTTGATATTCCATAGGTCCAAACTCCGTCCGAGGCACTAGGCCACCACCAACAACCAATCCCCATTATAAACAAACTCAGTTATAAGGTGTGCAAGCATATAGAAATATTAGTCTACAAAAATCCCCTGTTCCTTTCTTAGTGGCTGGCATGCATTGTGGCAAGGATTTCCTAGGCGTCCAACCGGGCATCATCGAGTGAACGTTTGAAACATTAAAGATGTTGGCGTGAAGAAGTAGGAAAGAAGGGTCCAAACCACTCACTGGTTAAGGAAAAGGTAGCTGAAACAAAGATTCCCGCCTAGCGACGATCAAACGTCAGTTACGCGGACCTGCACAGCACGAGCACCAATTAGAATCTTGCCTATCCTTCCTTGCCGAACTCCCCAAGAATCAAAGCTCCAAACGATAAAACCAGCAGCGAAAACCAAGCAAATCGAAAGCAACACCAAATCAAATCCCAAAGCGGCAATCAAGAAAACCAAGCAACCAAACACGAAAACTATTGGACTCGTTTCAATAGAGGCCTTTCCATGAGTTGGAAAGGATCATCGCATTTTGTCCGTGGCAAGAAGATGCCGAAGTTCTAAGTTATGACTCAAACGGACTAGCCACAAGCCCAATTACGTAGTGCACATCCCGGTCGGATCGGGATTTGAGGCACTACAATAGGCAATAGTGGAACATGTTCATGCAAACACATAATTTTAGACAAATGTTTCAGGGTCTCTTAGGTAAGCAGACATGATCATTTCAAAGACAAGCTAGGTGAGTTCGTTTATTAGCATGCAATGCAGGTTCTATCATTCTCTTATGAAAACAAGCAAACAAAAACTCAGATTTATTATTAAGGCGTGCAAGAATCAGAGAACGAAGTTCTACCCACTCACCTTGATACATAATGCCGACGCGGAGCGGGGCATTACAACCACCATACCATGTGTCAGGTCAGAAGATACCTCGTATCTTCATAATATAATGGAAAAGTTTGCTTCTCTAAGATGCATGCATACAACTAACAAAGAAAAATAAGTATAATGTAAACTGACAATAAAATCAAGCAAGGTGTATTTTCCTTCCAGGCTAAGCACCCAGCACAAGATGTCTGGTCCGGAGCTATCCACAGGAACATCTCGAACACCTACCAATTAATTATTACACTAATTAGACTCTTTATTATTCTAGTCAAATTAAGTTATTATCTAGTTATTAATCCTACGTTGGTTGCACATGCAAATAACTACACGCCAAAATATTACTAATCATTTACATTGGTAGAAACTAATTTTTTAATCATTAATTATTAAAATAATTAGTTCTGGGATATTAATTGAAAATAGAGTTTTTAGTGATAGGGTCATCTCCTATAAATTCTATAAGTCCAAAACCAAGAAGAAACCAAAACTAGGTCATAACGGGTTACCTACTAGTCAATAAAAATCAATTTTTGATAAATAAGTAAATCTGGAATAATACTTTAAAATTCAGAATTAAAATATAATAATGTAAATTTAAATGCTAAAAATATGATTTTTTGTCGGGGTTTAAGTCTAACATTGACGGGGTCAAGTTTTGTCAAAACTAGGTCAACTTGCTACATAAAAAACCTAGAATTCTAATTTTTATAAATAAAAATAAAATCTGAATAGATATTATAAAATCAGTAATAAATACACTAAATACTAATTCTTTTATTTATATAAAATAATTAGAATTTTACCATCTACAAGTTGATCCAATTAGGGTAGGCAACCAAACTTTGCTAGTATGCATGCTAAGGGGTGGTACATGGGTGTTGTGACATCATAGACATCAATTTTATATTTATTTAATAAAATTTAGAGTATATATATTCTGGAAAATAATACTTTATCAAGAAAATTTTAGAACTTTTTCTATGATCAAGTCCTAACAAGGTCCAAGGATCCCCAACATGCATACATCAAAAGTAGGTCAAAACTACCCATAAAATATTCTCAAAACTCTAATTTAATACAAATTAATAAATCTAGAATTATTTGTAAAAACTTAATATATTCCATATTATCAACATCTATATGAATATATTAACAATAATTAAAGAGGATTTTGAAGGAGGTTTCATTTTGGGTTGAACCTCAAAATTAGGGTTTATGGGTTGCATGGGTTCATCAAATAAAAAAATAAAGTTTACGTCATCACACATATATATAATCTATATATATATTCATAAATTAAGAAGAAATTGAAGAAGGATGAAGAGAATGATTAAAGAAACTTACTAGAAGAAGAACTAAGGAGATGTTAGGGTTCTTGATGGAGGAGGTGGTGTGGTATCCACGCGAAGGGTGGGGGGGGGGTCGACTTCTTGGAGGTAGTAGGAGGAGAAAAAGTTAGGGTTTTGTAGAGGAGAATTTAAGTTAGGATTTTTAGAATATAGAAGGGGTATATATATATATATATATATATATAGAAGAGAGGAAGAGAGATTCGGCGAAGGGAGGGGTGGACGTGCGCATGACCAAGGGACGTTGGTTTGGGTAGGAATATGATGGGTAGTTATTTTGTTAGGATATTTCCTAATTAGTTTGTTAGTTATTAAAAGTCAACAACTAATCAAATAATTAATTTGATAAAGTTTTGATTTGATTCCATGGGATAAAAATAGTAATAAATAAATTATACAAAAGAGAAAATTGGCCTAATTTGGCATAGAAAATTTATGGGTTGCTTAATGAAGAAGGTTGGATTGGAAAATAATCATAAAATTTTTTTATATATAAAAATATCTAAAATTTAAACATAATAAACTATGATTGTTACGCTAGTACCATACTAATGTTGAATGATCGAATTTTGTGTCGCACAAAGATCCTACAAGTAGTGTCTCCCGTAAAGGCTACTTCCTACGAAGGGCGATGTATATTTTGGGGTCATCCTATGTCACTAATGTCCAAACTACAGTTAAGTGTCCTAATAAAATTAATTAATTTTAATTAATTTTAAAATAATCTAAAATAAATTTAATAAATATAAAATACACACAAAATACCGATTTTGAGTAAGGGGTTTTATAGGAGCCACTAGCACTGGAGGCTGCGTTAGGTAGTTCTTGATGACATCATAGGTTCGTTGACATTCTTTCGTCCAGACGAAGGAGACCCCCTTCTTCATGAGCAGAGTGAAGGGTTAACATCATAAATAGGGGTTGTTTATGAACTTCCAAATGTATGCTAACCTTCTATTCAAACCGTGAAGCTATCAATTATTCTTCGGAGGGTGTATGTCATGCCCCAGATCCAGAATACTGGAGAGCGGAGGAATGACTTTGTCAACCTTACCATGCAGAATACCGAAGAAACTCGCAATGTGATAAGGTTATCTAGAGACAAGGGGTTGTATACTATAATTAAGTCTTCAAGGGTCAAGAACTAATATATCTCAATCATTCAAACAAGTAGCAATAACATAGAATATTTTAGAATAAGCAATAAGGTGTCCCCAATGCCGCATCAGAATATTCTAGAGATCTAGCAAATATAAGTGATATGTCAGATACACAATCAAAAGTATACATGACAGTGAGTCAGCTACAGTCTGAATATATTATAGTCATGTAGGGAACTAGTGTCCAAATTATTTGGCTAACAGGTGCCGGTTGGCTAAATGCCCAAAAGATTATAGTTTATGAAAGACGAGCAGTGAATGAAGGAACTCACACGTGACCCTCAATAACCATCCTTCTGGTGCGTTCCATCAGTACAGGTGAGATACGCTTGATCCAAAGGTGTTGGATCTAAATCTGGTTATACAAAACCAGTGGGGTCAGACCCCAAATAGCAAGTACCATAAAGGAAGCACGAAATGAAGAAACAAAACCAGTTCTATAGCATAAGATACTTAAACCAACAATCAATGGCATATGTCACATCCATGACATGACACGACACTCATTCACTAAACAAAGACAAGAAGTGCCACATCACATCAAGATAGAATACTTCCCTTGATTATGGTCAAGCTAGAATAACTCTGCATCATTGTTTCAGTCCATAGGCTATCATAACACAAAAGCGCAACCCAACAACCAAACAAGGACATGAGTTTAACTATCATGCCATGACAGTCTATGTCCCTAATTCCACTCAACAGAAGGCACAATACACAAATAGGGATTACAATATTAAGTAAAAAAAATACACAAGTAGGGATTACAATATTAAGTAAAATAATATAATAATAACAAGTAGGTTCGTTCCATGTTCTGTTGTAACACAACAGCGCAACCCAACAACCAAACAAGGACATGAGTTAAACTATTATGCCGCAATGATCCACTTCTCTAACTAAAATAGATTTAACTGCCAAACATGTGTGTTACGGCTTGATATATGATCTTTGAGTTATCCCAGTAATGTATTATATAAGTATCCTCAGATCGTGCCATAATTGAGCAGGGCTTTTAAACCAATGATATACAAGCAAGAATATATGATACACCAGTCCCTTATAAGGGCCCTGAGCTAATTTCATGATCAGTAGTAGTTCCAGGCTTTCTATAGGAAAGACACTGGCTCGGCTTATAAATAAGTCAAATACTGCACTCCACTAGTGCGGATGATATACAATATCCATGGTGGCCAGCCTTTACTCCCAGCTAACTTAGGGTAGTTCGACCTGGAGGATCATGAGATACCGTTCCCTCCCAATGCTTTACAAATTAAGTTGCCTAATTAACCTTATGTGATTTAGAATCTAATATCGTGGTCACATAAATATTCTTTCCTAAATGACATACTTTTAAGTACGGGCACTCTTGATACGAACCCACATTGTTTCTTAAAGTTAAATCTGGATTCACGCAAGTATGATGCAACAATCAATACTATTTAGCCACGACTAAAGTTACTTTCCAACTACCAGATTCGTGGAAGAAAATAATTACATATATCATGTACCAAGTGTCAAAGTGGACACATGGGAACAGCTGACGCATGAGTCAGTTGGCCGCATGACCAAACTGGTCGTATAAACCAACAGACCGCATGAGTTCAAGGCACATAAGGTCAAGTCAACTCTTCAGGAAATGTATGATGTGACAAATAACAAATATAAGTCAAGTGTAAACCCACTCACCCAAAATAGGTATCTTGTGTGTATTTTGTATTTTTTGTATTTATTTTAAATTATTTTCTTCAAATCAATTAAAATCCAATAATTTTATTAGGACACTTCAACGTGGTTTGGACACTAATGATATAGGATAGCCCAAAAATTTATATCGTCCATCATAGGAAGTAGCCTACACAGGAGACTACCTGTAGGATCTTTTTGTGGCACAAAATTTTAATCCATTAGCATTATTATGACATTAGTGTAATAACCATAGATTCTGTGTTAAGTATTTAGATATTTTATATATATAATATATTTGTGGTTATTTTTCTATCCCAACTTCCTATAATTAGCATCCCATAATTCTCAATGCCATTGGACAATTTTACTTTTCGTAAGATTGCATATTATTTTCTATTATCCTATTTTGTTGGATATCCATTTAGTTATTTACTTAGTTAATTAGATAATATAATTATTTGATTTATTATAACTAGATAAATATCTAATTATTAATTACAAAATATTTTGGGTGTAGTATTTTATTAAATCTTTACAAAGTAAAATTTTATAGAATTTATTTTGTGTGCAAATATTATTTTTGGATTTTTTTACCTCATCTATATATGTAAATATATATGTTAATAAATATATAATTAATAATAATAATAATAATAATAATAATAATAATAATAATAATAATAATAATAATAATAATGATAATGATAATAAAATAAAAAGAAAAACATAAATAAAATAAAATAAAATAACAACAAAATAAAAACCTAAACAAAACAACCTAACTATTTCCATCCCAACTCCTAAGCTAACTAACTAAGCAAAACCAACCCAAATCCTATCTACCCACAACAAACCCACGACCCCACCTTGGAACCCCACGGCCGACTCCCCCTACTCTCTCCCTTTATATATATATGGATATATATATTACAAAACCTAAACCCTAACCCTAACCTTTATCTCTCCCCCTTCCCCTGGGCGTCGCCATGGCCGACCGCGGCCGTCGCCGTCGCTGCGGGTGACCGTCGGCGTAAGCGGGAGCAGCAACCGCAGAAGTCGCGGTACACAGGAAGTCCGACGTCCCATCTTCAAGGTGATGTATCTCTCTCATCTCTCATTGTTTTCTTGAGCGGTTTGTTCGTATACGTTCACAACCTAACCCTCTAGGATATCTTCCAACCATACCAGTTGCACAGAAATGTGGTATGATATATCCTAACGTGTGAGCTTTCACGGATGTTGATTCGGACGTGTGTGCGCGCCGGAATCAACCTGTATCCGTAAAAAGTTCCCGTATCACGACTTTTGTAAACTACCACCCCACGTTGTGTATGCTCATCAAAATACGATAAAACTTATGCCATTGGATTTGTGGTATCACGCTGGTCCTGTGACCCAAGTTTCACGCGATTCCGAGACAGTTGACCGAGCTGCCTATTCGCGGGGCCCACGATTTGACTTGAAGGTCGAATTTGTGATCGACACACCGAAATTCAAAATTGGATATACCGTTGAGTTCGTATCGTCGTTTAAAATTTTTTTGACCTATAATTTATCCTATTTAGAGACCTTTACCTATGACACATATTTCGGTACAATATGGCCCACATGTGGACCCGCTTTGACTCAAAATTATTGTTTTGCCCCTGTGTCCAAATTGGACGAAAGGGTAGTATTTTTTAGCTATCTTACTAATTTTTGTGACGTTGGTGATGTTTATTTCAGCATCCGAAGACGTTCATTCGGAGGCCATAGTTTCTGATCCTCTGTATATGACACTTAGACGTTAACATTACGAGCTTTCTTGCCAGGCAAGTATACCTTGCCATTGTACTGTGATTTATATTCCATATGGTGCATGCATTTTATTTTTGTTATTTAGTTTATATATTTTAACTACTATATAAACTGTGCGTCCAAGAATAACTTGGGTGCAACGACGGTGGCGTCGTACCTTGTCTTTATTATATATTATGCATGTTGACCTAGTTTTACGAGACCACCCCATTATCATGAGGCATTCTTATATTTCATTGGCCATGATAAAGTTGTTATATGAGTGTGAGTCTCATGTAGGATATGAACTTGCGTATTCGGTTGTCCAACGGTACGTATGGGACGTGCGACGGATAGGGATAATTGTTGATAGAATTTGCATAATTAGAAGCCTTGGCAGTTATTAGAGATGTCATCGGGTCATGGATATTGCATGAATAGAGCATGGGGGGGAGAACAACAAGTAAGGCATTTGGGCTCCTTTGTACTTTCCTTATGTAACCCGCACGCTCCGCCATAGATGCGTGGTATGATGACCCCTATATTATCTACAAGCGGCATCTGATATTCAAAAGATGTCATACTTTTGAGGCCCCTGATTCTCCGAGAGAATCATGCCAATCCTATTTTAGCCAGGTAGTCCACGTGTTGGAAAGTTATTCTCAAAGTATATTTACATTGGCGGTTAGACGACCCTCTGGATGTTTATTTTTAGTACCTTATTGGCTTGCTTTTATGTATCTTGTTACGTCCCTCTGAGGACCTGGTCCCTTTCCAAGTATAGACGATCATGACTATTCGCAGAAGCACAGATCAGGATTTGCTACTCCATTCTCTTTCGAGGAGATCTCCCATTCAAGCCTCTCTGATTATTAGATGATGTACTTATTATGTTTACTTTTATATTCTAGTTTGGTAGTGGATTTGTCTCCATCCAACTATTAGTTCTTCTCGACTAGTTCATATTTGGTTTACTGACATATTTGATTATTTATTTCTTTATGATTTTGTGGATGAGATTTAGTTATGCCATGCAACTTATGATAAATATATACCACTTGTGAATTATTGTTCATAATACAGCGTACGTTTGTGTTATGGTTTCCATATATTGGAGTCTCCATATACATACTGCTGGCATACTTACGTATTCCTAGTCTTACGTATTTTGGGACTGGGGTATGACATATTTTTGTGGTGGCTCACGCAGGTCGAGTTAGCAGTTTCGATTACTAACTGTACCGAGCGGGCCTGCACCTATGATTAGAGTTTTAGGTCTCATCAACATTTGACTATGACTCACCTTCCTTCCGATCTGTTCTATTTAAATAATTGCATCCTGCTTGATTCATGTACTTACCTAATAGTTTCTTGAGTATAGCCTTCTACTAGAATATAGGAATCCTTGTTGTTAGGATGATAATTAGGGTAATATTCCTACTAAGAAAAATAAAATAGAATATTGACACATCACTAAGTTTAGCATACCTAATGGACCCTAACATCCAATACCTATAAATTGATTGACCATTATGCCTTGATATTTAGGAATGACTTGAGAGTAGTATAGACTACTTCGGTTAGTTAAAAATTTGACCATATCGTTTAACCCTAGCATTGAGGAACTAATAGAAATCCAAGGTTGAATATTAAGACTAAACATAACTTTCATAGTGAGATAGTATTAGAGAACTATAAATGTAGATTCTTGTCTTGATATTAGCAGAACAGTACCTTAGGAAACCAAGAGGAATGAATAGAACATTTTTCTTGATCATACCTCGAACATAGAGATTAGCATACCACATTTTCTTAGAAAACCATGATATTATCAAGAGTCTCTCTATTTAATTTTATATCTTGTTCCTCCGAACCTTAGCGCTCATTTTTTGTGCGACGACTAAAATTTTCCTTCATCTTTCAATTAGTGCCACCTAACCCTTCTGATTATAGGCTAAGTAATTTCTTTTATGTTAGGATATATAGTTTGCTAGGATTATAGTTGTTAATCTTGAATTTTAAAATTATGTGCTTAGTAGTTAGAACTTGATAGTTGAGTTATTCATTTATATTATAATTTTATGATTATCCTTTAGTTTCAAATCAAGTAATCTATTCCACATATCTCAATACATGTTATGTCCTCTTTCACTTGAGAACCAGTAACTTCTCCATTCTTAATATTAACAATTTTGTTCTATAAACACTATAATTAAGACTTAAGATGACCATTAACTATATAATGCAATAGGATACCCTAATAAGTACCAAGATCTTTTCCTCATGTACCCCAACAAGAGTTTCTACTTTATTTACAGGAACAAGATTATTTTATAGAATCCCCTTAAGGCAGTTTCAGTATTAGTTGATTCTTGTAAGTTGGGAAGTATGCCTCACAACCTAGTATCACATTGTCCTTTTGACCCATTAATGAAGTATAATTGAATAACATTAACTATATGCTATCATAAGACAATGGTGTTTATCCAGATTATAGAACTTAGAGGCCCATACCCCCAATTGGTCGACTAGAGACTTAGAAAAGGAGTTAGTATGGCAATTATGGAGGCATAACACCGAACGAGTCTCATCTTCTTGGTAAATTTGAATTATTTTCTACCTTTCACTCATCATAATCTCACATTCTTATATGTTGGACTATCTTGACTCATGTTGCTGTTACAGCCTAGTTTTACAAGCTTATTTTTTTATCGAGCTTGTTCATGACAAATGTATTATTAGGGGCCCACTCTAATACATTTCTCTATTTAAAATCAGTGTATTATGGTCTGATCAACCTTAGTGTAAACCCCCTTGACCCAATTTAGGTTTATTTTGTCACGCCCCGATTCCGTGGAATCGATAGTCGTCCCCCGGGCGTGAATGCCATGCCGGCCTAGATTGTGCACCGCACAAGGCTAAGCATTTTATTTTCGTATATAGAGCATATATTCAGAGTACGCAGATAAATTGAAACATAGATTTGAAGCATGGAAAAGTTCTCTTTTTATTGATAATATGAACATCTATTACAAACTCTTGAACTGAGTCATAAGGTTGCCTCTATGGGATAACAAAAGTGTTGACACAAAATGAGATAGCAGTCTTATACATTACATCCATTACTAAAACTAAAAATATAAGACCTCCAGGAGGAATGATGGCCTTCCCATGAAGTTGCATGTTTGCTTGGGTTGCTAGCTTCTTCTTCAAAAATACTTCAAAAGGTGGCACGGATCAAGGCGTGCCTACAGATGGACTGGATTGGGGGATTAACTTCGGCTCCTCGCTTGGTTCTCCTTAGCGTGGGGAACCTGTTTCAACGAGGGTCAGTACATCAAAACATACTGGTAAAGGCAAGCTAACCCAACTATACCAATCAACACGTTGTTTTAATGAAGCATGCATAATTCTTTTGTGGTCTTTCTATCTTGCCCTAGTTCATTTTACCGCAAGCAATAGATATAGAAAATCAATGAAATAACCTGCCACCGCTCGGTGACATTTACCTGCCCATGTGAACCACCTGTACAATACTTACTCTGCCTTCCCTGCCAAGAAGACATAAATTAGTTACAACATATTTAAATATACGAGGGGATCACAAGCACGTTGCCATAATGGACGGGCTAGTCTCAGTACAGAATGTCGTACGACGTATATTTAGGACGTCCCAGGGCATTCCGTCCTATAGTAGACGACTATCATGAGTTCCGTCCGGATCGGATCGGTGTCGGTGCCTTAGCGACCGTCCGCAGGAACTAAAACCTTGTGCACAAGTTGTTCATGATCAACGCAGTACACTAAGTTAGCATTTGAGGCAAGTCAGGGCAATATCAGGCACAGGACAATAACAGGGCAAGATCTACTTTTGCATAGTCTTCCCGTTCAATTTATTGCATTCAAGGTGAGTTCGATACATAGCACAATTTTAAGGAGAAATATATATTCTAACTTCTATTTATGCATATGATGAAAATTCCAAACGAACAATCATATAAATAAGTAACCGTTCATAAGTTTGATTGACAAGCAATATCCCAAGTCTATTCCTTTATTATCTTGAAGTCTTTTAGTTATTACTTGGTATCGTCTGATCGGGGCAAGCAAGAATACAAGATTTTAGTTATGAGGATTGGAAGATGGCCAGCTAATCGGGATGGCAGCCACTCACTTAGTTTGTTGGAAGGAAGAAGGAAAGAGATGCTTTAAGACTCCACTCTAGCGTCGCCTACTATTCGTTCACCTACATTGACACGGACAGCTGATCAATAACTCTTTCACTCTTTCCATTATAGGAATTGAAGTGCAGTTCAACGAACGAAAATAATAAAATCCATCAAAACCGTTCAAGAAAACTCAAGCAAATCCGAAAACTAACTCAAGACATGAAAGCAACAAGCGACAGCGGAAACTAGGAAACAAAAGATGCAGCGGAGAGGTCCCTCCTGACTCTGCCGCTAATTCGATCCCGGGGGCTCGGTCCACTGAATATGGGAATCGATTCCGAAGAGACAAATACATAACAAGGATGAGTTCTTGTTTCAATCTATCCCGATCGAACTATACCATCTTGTATTTCTTAGCCGTGCTCCCCGAATAGGGGGAACGGGGTACCATATCCTACCCAACTAATTGGAAGTTTTGTCCCGAAACTTAGGAATAGAACCTAGCAATAGGAAATAATGAGGGGAACCTTTCCCTCATCTCCGATTCAAGTTCCCAAGTGGATTCTTCGACACAGTGATTTCGCCAAAGCATGCGCAAGAGAGGAACCGAACGACTTCGGAGCAACTTTTCTTTTCTATCCAAAATTTGCACAGGTTGTTCTACATACGTCAAGTCTGCCTGAAGGTTCAGCTGATCCAGGTCTACCATATGGCTTGGGTCATATACATACTTCCTAAGTTGGGAAATATGGAAAATATCGTGTACATCGAATAGGGATGGCGGTAGAGCAATCTGGTATGCAACTGAGGCAACTCGCTTTAGTATTTCGAACGGACCGACAAATCTCGGACTTAGCTTTCCTTTTTCTCCAAATTTGGTGACTCCTCGCATGGGCTAGACCTTGAGAAATACTCGGTCGCCTTCATGAAATTCAAGCGGTCTCCGATGTGTATCAACATAGCTCTTTTGACGGCTTTGAGCTATCTTTAGTCTTTTCCGAATCAAGTGAACCTTTTGGATAGTCTGCTCTACGAGCTCCGGACCAAGAATCTGCAGTTTGCCAACTTCGTCCCAACAGATCAAAGATCGACACTTCCGCCCATATAACACCTCATACGGCACCATCTGAATGCTGGATTGGAAACTGTTGTTGTATGCAAATTCAGCCAACAGTAGATGCAGGTCCCAACTAGTCTTCAAATCCAAGGCGCAGAGTCGTAGCATATCTTCGAGGATCTGGTTGACACATTATGTTTGGCAGTCGATCTGTGGATGGTAGGCAGAGCTAAACTTCAACTTCGTCCCCATTGTTGACTGCAGGCTTTTCCAAAAATGCGATATGAATCGACCATCTCTATCGGAGACTATGAATACGGGCACGCTGTGGAGCCGAACGATCTCGTTGATGTAGATTTGAGCCAAGCGATCGGCACTCCAAGTAGATTTGATAGGCAGAAAGTGAGCAGACTTGGTGAGGCGATCGACAATAACCCAAACAACATCATGTCCCCGTTGCGTCATTGGCAAGCCAACAATGAAATCCATTGTTATATGTTCCTAATTCTACTCCGGAATAGCGAGATTCTGCAGCTCCCCGCATGGTTTCTGATGCTCGGCCTTCACTCTCTGACAAGCCATGCAATGCGACACGAACAGCGCCACATCTCGTTTTAAGCCGTGCTACCAAAATATCGTACGGAGATCCCGATACATCTTTGTGCTACCCGGATGAGAAGTATAACTAGCACAATGTGCTTCAGTAAGTATCTTATTTCTGAGGGCTGTATCGTCCGGAACGCACAGTCTTCCCTTCACTCGGAGCATCCCATCCATGCCTACCACAAAGTCGGAGGCCCTTCCTGCTGAGATAAGAGCATAAATCTTTTGCAGGAACGGGTCATCCTTCTGAGCGATCTTGACTTTTTGTAACAAGTCAGGTTCGAGGCGCAGTTGTGCCAGTTGCCCCCACTTTTTGTATCTAATTTTTAAAGTAATGCCCAAGGATTCAAGATCTCGGCGCAGCATATCATCAATGGCTAAACTTCCAACGAATACTCGACTCAGTGCATCAGCTACTACATTTTCCTTGCCTGGTGTATATCTGATCATGAGATCGAAGTCGCTAAGGAGTTCAAGCCAACGCCGTTGTCGCATATTCAAATCCGTTTGTGTGTATAGATATTTCAAGCTCTTATGATCCATGTAGATTTTATATGATACACCATAAAGGTAGTGGTGCCACAGCTTTAGTGCAAACACTACCGCGGTAAGTTCGTGATCATGCGTTGGGTAGTTCTGCTCGTGAGGCTTTAGCTGCCTCGATGCAAAGGATATCACTTTATCCTTTTGTATCAGGACACATCCCAGACCTTTACCTGATACATCACTGTATATTTTGAAATCATCCGGTCCGTTCGGCAAAGTGAGGATTGGGGCAGAGACGAGGCACTGCTTTAACTCCGTAAACGAAGCTTCACAGTCGTCCTTCCAAGTAAACTTTGCACCTTTTCGTGTGATCTGAGTCAGGGGTGAAGCAATTCTAAAAAAGTCTCGTATAAATCTGTGGTAGTAGCCTGCCAGTCCAAGGAAACTTCGGATATCGCTAGCTGACTCCGGCCGTTTCCACTGTATAATGGCTTCTACCTTCTTCGGATCAACTGAAATGCCTTGTGAAGAGATAATATGCCCCAAAAAGGATATACTGTCCAGCCAAAATTCATATTTACTCAGTTTGGCATACAACTTGTTGTCTTGAAGGGTTTGCAGCACCATCCGCAGGTGTCTTGCGTGCTCATCCCTAGTCTTCAAGTACACCAAGATGTCATCGATAAAAACCACCATGAATTTATCGATGAAGGGCCAAAATACATGATTCATTAAATCTATGAATGTAGCAGGTGCATTCATCAGTCCAAATGGCATCACTGAAAATTCATAATGTCTGTATCAGGTTCGAAAGGCAGTCTTTGTCGTGTCTTCAGGCTTAATCTTCAGCTGGTGGTAACCCGAGCAAAGATCGATTTTTGAAAACACTGTTGCCCCCTGTAGCTGATCAAACAGGTCATCTATCCGTGGCAGAGGATATTTGTTTCTAATTGTGACCTTGTTCATCTCCCGATAGTCGATGCAGAGGCGTAGCATTCCGTCCTTCTTCTTCACAAAGAGCACAGGCGCGCCCCAAGGAGACACGCTCGGACGGATGAACCCACGATCAAGTAACTCCTGAAGTTGGCATTTTAATTCTTTTAGTTCAGCAGGGGCCATTCTGTACGGAGGTTTAGAGATTGGCTGTGTATTCGGGAAGGTGTCTATGGTGAATTCAATCTCTCGGTTTGGCGGCATGTCGGGTAGTTCGCTCAAAAATACATCGGGAAACTCTGCCTCAACGAAAGTAGACTCAACATTTGCGTAGTCCTGCCGTGTGTCCCTGTCACGACCCGCACCCAGAATTTGGGCATGAGTCGTGGGTACGTCCAGCCTACGCCGCAGTATCGGCGGTAGAACGCTGTCTAGGTCACAAGCATAATATATCCTGTCAATAAACTCAACTCCGTACGGAGGACAATGATAAAAATCCACAGATCTATAAATATACTCAATCACAAGCTATGAGAATAATGGCACGATGAGAATAGAAAAGAGTTCTATTTAAAAACAACCACAATAAGTCCAACTCAAATCCTGGGTCTAGATGACCTCACAAAGTCACAGAATAATAAATACAACTCAGTCTCAGTCTAAAACAATAATGCAGAAAAGTAATCTAAGTACAGGCAGGCAAGATCTCCTCTAGGGTAGGCAACTCCTCTGGGATTTCTGGAGTGAAATCTCCCTCTATTCCTGGGCCGTAATGAGTGGGGCAAAAGTTCTCCAGGTCCTCTGAAAATGTTGTTATCCAGTCAGGATTGGAGCGAAGCACAAGCACTAACAGCAGTTTCATTAAATTGACAAAGTCTATAAACAGTGTAAGAGATACAAGATGGAAATAAATGCTGAAAATGAGAAGTACAGGAGAAATGAAATAGACAATAGAGCATCTAGCAATGAACAATAAATAGTGAATGCTAGAACAAGTAAATCAGAATAAAATAGACATCTAGCTAAGTGTTTTAAAGATTAGTTTATTATGTGATCGGCTTGGGACTGGATCAGGCTGGTTATATATGATTAGCTATGATTCTTGAAGGTCAGGCTAACCATATGGTGAGCTATGATGCATGATAATGGTCAGGCTAATCATATATAACAGCTATGAGGCATGATGATGGTCAGGCCGCACCCGACGTGAGAAGTGGGGTGAGCTATGATGCATGATAAGTTTGGATATGATCACATAATCTACTAATAGTTCCCCATCCCCCAGCTAGCACGATGGATTCCAATCACGACTCCTCATGATGGGGATCTAGGGTGCTAACCCGTGTATCCATAGTGTCGGAATCAAGTATGTAATACACTATAACTTATAGAAGTAATCAACAATGAAAACTGTCAGAGAATGTACTCGCCTGTGGTCCTGAGCAAGGTGTGAGGATCGATGTCCAAAGTGGGATCACAATGACCTAGTTATGGAAATTCAATGTCAAAAGCTGAATTAAAGAAATAAACGTGCTTAACTAATTAAATATGAGGCCTCTAGGTCAATTCTGAGGTTTTCTGGTCAAAATTTGGTTAACTAGTTAATACTAGTCCATATGTATATCATAATAGTCCATATTGGACAAAACCTAACTAAACTAGTCATTACTATGCTGACTGGGTAGTACTAGTAGCTAAGATATACTAAACACCATACTAGAGATATTTATACTCATCTAAAATATATAGAATAGTATTTTATATAGTATCTTAACTATTTACTAAAGTGACACCTACTGATACTAACCACTCTGTTACTTATACTTCCTACAGGCAAATTCAAAACTCTGATACTCTAACCTATACACCTGATACACATAGGTTCACTCACACAGACATTTAGATACACTGGCACCTAGATACACATAACTAAAACCCATATGCACAAGGCCCTAACACACCTACACTGAACTGAACTACACCTTCACACACTCACAAATGTTTAACACAGTCCTCTACACATACTGGTACACATAGGCAAGTCACACACACACACTGCAGCATCTGCACAGTTTACACCCTCCCAACACAGGGACACACTGGCACTTAAACTCTGGAACACACACAGCTAACACTGCTTTATCTAAGTGCTCACTCACACACACAGTGAGCTACACACACACACTGCTTCTACCCAACACACAGGTAATATACTGTAGGTATTACTGAGGGTTCTCAGTCTACACACACACTCACAGTTCTGTTTTTTCCCCCCTTACTGAGAACACCAAGGTTGCTACACAGTTCAAATATTGAAACCAAATGCACCTCACTCACACACAGCCACACACCCTCTTCCCCATATCTGATACACACAGACACATGGGTTCACTAGATAATGGTATACATAGGAAAATCACTCACAGTGGCACTCAATGATGCTCACACAGGAACACTAACACTCTGTTCTCACACACCTGCAGAATTAATACACACACTAGACACTTGTACACACTGATTTGCATACAATGCATACAGTGGATATCACATAGACACACACAAAGAACTACTGAAACACTATGACACTCTAATACACTGATACTCTAATTCCCAACTCACACAGCCAGGTAAACACAAACTCACAGGCACACACAAACACTGATACACACACACTAATTTGAATATTGAAACATACAGGTAATACCTATCTCGACTCACTGAATTACTCACAAACACATATAGGAATTCACATAGGGCTACACTCTCACAGGTTGAAACTTACATTGTTCCCTGATACACTAGATACACATAGACACAGGTATCTCACTTAACCCCTAATTCCTGATACACTACGAAAGCTCCACACTGGACACAACTAACCCAGTATCCCACACTGATACAAAACACATAATACACACAACCCGACTTCACAGTTTCATCCCCAACCCACTGCTCAGTATTCCCTCAAAACAATCAGCTAGTAGACTTAAGAGAGGGCTGGTTATATAAAACTTATGCTGCTACAGGACCTGCTGCACTGCCAACCTAGGCCTTGGATTTACTAGCCTGCAGAGTTGAATTTTCTGCTGTAACTTCAAACCCGATTTCCTCAATGCCCGACTGCACTGGACCAACCCAGCCAGTCCCGACTGCACAATGCACCCTCAGAAATTCACTGATACCAATACTAACACAGATAGGTACATACACACTGAGTTAAAATACATAGGTAATTCACATCCTTCACTTTACTGATACATAACTCCCACACAGTATCTCACATTCTCAGGCACACACAGCCACTGGTTTCACAGTTAACACACTATGTATTCACTGAGACACACTGCTACACAGAAACAGGTTCAAATAGACACAGGTACCTAGCTAGGTTACACACAGATACCCAACACTGAACTCAGGAAATGCTGAGGCACACACAACATTTCAATACATAACCCTAACTCACTTCTCAAACCCGACTCTACACGGAATACCCCCAAAACTCGACTGCACAGTAAAATTCCCCCAAATCCGACTGTACCTATAGAACCTCACTCATCTGTACAGTAAACCAACACACAACTAGCTACACAAGTTATTATATTATGTATATAGTTTGATATGTCAAAATATGCAGGAATTTAAATACGATAAATAGGTAAAACCCTAATAAACATATTCCCAAGCACCTGGTGTGCTGAAATCGAACTCACCTTAAGAATTTAGGGAAAACCCCAAACGAAAACCCTAAAACGAGATCCAACCCTTCACGTTGGAGGTGTAATCGTGCCTACACGAAATCCCTAGAGTTTGGGTTCTAGAAATTGGGGGAAAACCAGGCAAAAATTCACCAAAACCCTAGATCTCCTAGGTTTTCACGTAGAATCCCTAAAATTCGAGATCTACACAGCAAGGGGGTTCCTAGAGGGCAATAACAACAGAAAAATAGAGATTAAATGAATTAAAATAGGGTTTTACCTATAGGGAGATGGATTCCCTATGAAAGTTCTTCTTTCCCAAGTTCCGTGACCCAAGTTCCTTGCTTCCCTTGCTTTGGAGGAGGAAGATGGAAACCCTAGGGTTAGGTTTTCGAAATCTGGAGTGGGGAGATGGCTTTCTCTTATGGAGGCTAGGGTTTCTCTCTGCAGGAAGGAGAAAAGGGTTGTGGGTGGCTCCCTTTTATATTAAACTAGGTTTAGGGTTTCAAAAGCATAATCTAGGTTTAACCCCCTATGTTAGGTCATGTAGAGCCTAATTAACTAAGGTTTAGTCAGTCTAGGGTTTCAAGTCTATAACTACCATGGAAAAATTAGGGTTTCACTCTAGGGTTAGTCCTAATGGAAGTTTCTAGGGTTGGCACTTCCTAATTCACAAGTGTAGATTAGGTTTAAGTTATTAGGGCTAGACCTAAAGAGTTTCCAGGGTTCAACCTAAACCAACATCAAGACATCATATAAATAGTTTTAAAAAACTCAGCAGATTAATTAAATACATAATTATTCAGAATAGTGAAATTACACAAATGCCCTAATATGGAAATGTGGTAGTGACAAGTCTACCCTCCTTAAAAGAATTTCGTCCTCAAAATTTAAAATTCTCATAGTAGTGTTTATTCATTATTTTATTTCTCGTCAATAGTTAAATTCATCAATCACAAAATCAGGTAGTAATTCACCTTGCCATTTCACAGTCTCAAAATTCTGAATTTACTGTATTCTTGCTATATCCTCGAAAATGAAATCAAAGTCCATTTTCCTCACAATTTCCTCTAAAATTTTAAGTTAATTAAATACTCGAAGTTTGATATCTGTTCCTCAATTTTAATTTCAATCAATGTTTTGAATCTCTTCCCAAAAGTCTGAATTCAACAATAATCCATCAATGATCTGATTCTTCAGTTTCCTTTTTCCTCACAATACACACCGGTGCGACACTTAGAGATCCTTCTAATGCAACGTCCAAAAATTCATAGCTTGCGGTCAAATAAATATAATGACAATCTCCTAAATTTTTCTCAATTTTTAATCACCAATTCTATCATATCATAGCCTTACTAAAATTAATAATTCCTCAATTTTGCCATGTTAATTCCTTAACTCTCCCTTTTAAGTTAATGTTTTATCCTCGAATTTTAATCATACCTTAATTTTCGTAAAATCAATGATCCATCACCTCTGTTATAACAACCCCTTAATTCTTTATTTAAATTAATGCTTACCCACAAATTTAATCATCTTGTCCCTTTTCGTCAGTCATAACCTTGCCATAGATCTCAGCTATGGCCAAAACCCTAATGATCATGGTTTAAGGAAATTCTACCTACAGCCATGCAATCTAAGGAAATATATAGGTCATGTGTCTGTTGTCATGGTACTGCAGTCTTGGTCAGGGTGCACTGCTAGCTATATTCTAACAAAAAAATCATGCATACGAACTGCAGTACTAGGGAAATCAATCAATCAAAAGACGAAAAAGGAACATTAGGAAAGAAAAGAAAGAACCTGTTAACATATTTCCTGCAGTATCCCTTATCTCTAACATACACTTAACTCTAGCATATTCACTAACTAATTCCTATTCCTGTACACTGGTACCAATATCAACTAGTCATTAATCCATAAGATCTAGGAATATATCCTCATGGCATACACCTGCCTATTGATACCTAGATATGATACCAAGAATCTCTAACACAACTATAGTTTAATAATGCATCCAAAGTTTGATACCTCTATCCCTTGGTACTACTGTTTCTACTACAAGCACACTTACTGCTAGCTCTCTTACCTGTTGCAATTGTTCATACTAGTTGTTCTTATCACTCAAGGGCACACTAAGTGCAACACACCATACTAAGTACTACTCATTCTAATACAACTCTAGATGGACACCCAAGTCTAGTTGCAGTGCCATCTCAATCATGCTCAAATCAACAGATCCTTAGCTATGCACTTCATCCACTCATATACTAATATATTTCTTACCCACCATAAATTAATCCTCAAAAATAAGATCATCAAAGTTTAACTTCTTGAACAATTTTAAAATAAAATGCATACACTTCCTCAAAAGTCAAGTACTCTATATCGAAATAAAATTTTTAATCACTTCTAAAATCTTTATAGCTTTGACTACGTTTATTGAATCAAATTTTTGAATCCTCAACATAACATCTCATTAAAACCCTTTATGCATATACATTTCTTTATTCTTAATACCCCCAGTATCAATCATCAAATTAAACATCATGCTCCACAATTCCTTGATACTTAATTATTTACATAGATCATCCAACTAAATGAATTCATGATTATCCAGGACGGTATGCTGGCTCTGATACTAACTCTGAGAACTATCACCGATACTCTATACTCTCCTTCTACTTTAGTACTATAATGACACTCATCCTAGAACTATTGTTACAAGGTACTATGCTAAGGCTAACTCTAGATTAAAGCCTACTGCTCACATGTCCAACTAGGAAACACTTACAACTCACTAGCAACACTAAGTCAATACTAATACAAGACACAGACATAATTGCAAGTAACCAATTATCATACTATCAAGGAATCCTCAAAGAAGCTCAAAAAGGAACGGGATTAGGGACTGAAGGTATCTCTACTGCTAGTAAAGAAAAGAAGCGATGGAACAAAGTCCTGTAATAACAGAAATAGATAAGTGTCGAGATGATACTTTAAGAACCAATTTAAGATACAACCTGATAATCATACACGTCTGTCAGAAATCATGACACTCAGAATCCTCGCCACGCCAGTAAGCATAGGTGCGATAAACGACAGGTTCCGTAACTAAGGTATGCAACCCTATAATCATGTCATCTAGAATCCTCACCACGCCAACCGGTATGGCTGCGAGAGACTCTAAGTTTCATAACTACAGTATGTACATCCTAGTCCGGCTCCTACGTTCTCGTCACGGCAACTAGTATGGCTGCGATAAACTCTAGGTTCCATAACCAAGGTAGACGTTTTGCCTTTCTCACTGTCCTCATCAATATATGTCATCAGATGATACCATAAATTTTAGCCCGTAAAATTCATCTTGATAAGAAATCAACTCAACAACGATACCAAGAATTAAATTTAACGACTGGTCAACAAGAATCAAACTCATTATCAACAAGCGAGAACAGACGAAAACAAGGGGAAAGGAATTAAATTGGAATTCATAACGAGATTCTCAAGGGTCGTCCCAGGAATCTCTCAATAATTATGATTGAGCATCCTGCTCTGCTCCCCTGCTCCTCTGGCGACCTCGAAGTCCGGCTCTCCTGGTGGTCGAAATAATACTTTGCCTCTATAACAATCTATAGTAGCATGATGCCTACTCAACCAGTCCATTCCGAGTACAATATCGTACCCCAGAAGTGGCATGACGAGTAAGCTCACGCTCAACTCTCGGCCTCCTACTGACACTCTCCGGTCCTTGCAGTGATCACGGACTAGGATAATACCTCCACCAGTCGTGATCTTGCAAGTCCTAACTAATGGTTCTGTGTCTAAATGATGTCGAAGGGCATAAGATACGGACACAAAACTATGGGAAGTGCCAGAGTCGAATAAGGTAAATGTGGGAATACAATCGAGAAGAACTGAACCTGTGATCAAGTCTCCTGCTGGTTCGACCTCCTCGACTGCTATGGCGTATTCTCGCCCCTGGAGTGCACCTCTTTTCTGCCGGTGCTGAGCAAACATCTGCTGCTGCGGTGGAAGTGGAGGTCCTCTCTGCTGTTGGCCTCCTGGTATGGCAGGTACCTTGTCTGGTTCTCTCTGGACGGCTGCTCCACCCTGACCTGGGCGAGTCTGTATGGTAGGGCAATCCCTCAGCTGATGTGTCATCGATCCGCAGGACAGACATGTGCCCAACCTCTTCCTGCAGATGTCTCTGGTATGTCCCATCTTCCTGCAATACACACACTGGATAGTGGGCTGAGTCTGTCTCTGTGGCTGTTGCTGCTGGATGTGTCCTCGAACTGGTGTCTGGTGCTGCTGATGATGAGCCATCTGCGGTTCCACATGTGGCCTAACTGGACTTCTTTGATTTGGATCTACGTACTGGTCGGGAAGATAAGGAGCTCGACTACAACCCCTCACTTGATGTCCCGCAGTGCCACAGTACAAACAAAGTCCTCGCCTCATCCTACAGCTCTTCCAAAGGTGACCTGGCTTCTTACAGAAGTGACAAGCCTGCTGGATCTGCCTCGGAGGCTGCTGCTGATCCTGCGATATGGTCCTCGACGGCATCCTGAGGACAGCGCGAAAGGAATCGATTAAGGGAATAGATATGATATCATCAAGGAAGGACAGTAATTTCTAAAGGAAAATCATTAAGAGTAGTATCATAAGAATCAGAATTCCCTAATTGTGATTGAGCATATCCTCGGCCAAATTCCTATTTCCTAAAACAGGCTCATAGTAATACTCTAAGCGAGCACCACTACGATATCGCTCTAATGTGAATCTATTGACTAGATCTGCTAGACCTGCATGGGCCACCACTAAAATGTGTCACGACCCGTACACAGAATTTGGGCATGAGTCGTGGGTACGTCCAGCCTACGTCGCAGTATCGGCGGTAGAACGCTGTCTAGGTCACAAGCATAATATATCCTGTCAATAAACTCAACTCCGTACGGAGGACAATGATAAAAATCCACAGATCTATAAATATACTCAATCACAAGCTATGAGAATAATGGCACGATGAGAATAGAAAAGAGTTCTATTTAAAAACAACCACAATAAGTCCAACTCAAATCCTGGGTCTAGATGACCTTACAAAGTCATAGAATAATAAATACAACTCAGTCTCAGTCTAAAACAATAATGCAGAAAAGTAATCTAAGTACAGGCAGGCAAGATCTCCTCTAGGGTAGGCAACTCCTCTGGGATTTCTGGAGTGAAATCTCCCTCTATTCCTGGGCCGTAATGAGTGGGGCAAAAGTTCTCCAGGTCCTCTGAAAATGTTGTTATCCAGTCAGGATTGGAGCGAAGCACAAGCACTAACAGCAGTTTCATTAAATTGACAAAGTCTATAAACAGTGTAAGAGATACAAGATGGAAATAAATGCTGAAAATGAGAAGTACAGGAGAAATGAAATAGATAATAGAGCATCTAGCAATGAACAATAAACAGTGAATGCTAGAACAAGTGAATCAGAATAAAATAGACATCTAGCTAAGTGTTTGAAATATTAGTTTATTATGTGATCGACTTAGGACTGGATCAGGCTGGTTATATATGATTAGCTATAATTCTTGAAGGTCAGGCTAACCATATGGTGAGCTATGATGCATGATAATGGTCAGGCTAATCATATATAACAGCTATGAGGCATGATGATGGTCAGGCCGCACCCGACGTGAGAAGTGGGGTGAGCTATGATGCATGATAAGTTTGGATATGATCACATAATCTACTAATAGTTCCCCATCCCCCAGCTAGCACGATGGATTCCAATCACGACTCCTCATGATGGGGATCTAGGGTGCTAATCCGTGTATCCATAGTGTCGGAATCAAGTATGTAATACACTACAACTTATAGAAGTAATCAACAATGAAAACTGTCAGAGAATATACTCGCCTGTGGTCCTGAGCAAGGTGTGAGGATCGATGTCCAAAGTGGGATCACAATGACCTAGTTATGGAAATTCAATGTCAAAAGCTGAATTAAAGAAATAAACGTGCTTAACTAATTAAATATGAGGCCTCTAGGTCAATTCTGAGGTTTTCTGGTCAAAATTTGGTTAACTAGTTAATACTAGTCCATATGTATATCATAATAGTCCATATTGGACAAAACCTAACTAAACTAGTCATTACTATGCTGACTGGGTAGTACTAGTAGCTAAGATATACTAAACACCATACTAGAGATATTTATACTCATCTAAAATATATAAAATAGTATTTTATATAGTATCTTAACTATTTACTAAAGTGACACCTACTGATACTAACCACTCTGTTACTTATACTTCCTACAGGCAAATTCAAAACTCTGATACTCTAACCTATACACCTGATACACATAGGTTCATTCACACAGACATTTAGATACACTGGCACCTAGATACACATAACTAAAACCCATATGCACAAGGCCCTAACACACCTACACTGAACTGAACTACACCTTCACACACTCACAAATGTTTAACACAGTCCTCTACACATACTGGTACACATAGGCAAGTCACACACACACACTGCAGCATCTGCACAGTTTACACCCTCCCAACACAGGGACATATCAGTACAAATAAGTGTGGGTTATGGATATAAACATCAAGGGGAGTATCAAAGTGTGTAGCTAGTTTTGGGTTGAGGGTATTAATTATATGAATAAGGTATAAGTTAAGTTACTATATAAACACTACCCTATATATTTTAGGTAAATATAAATAACTCTAGTAGGGCAGTTATAGACTAGCATAAGACTAGTATTAATTAGATTTTGACCAAATGATCTAGTTAACCATAGGTAAACCTAGTATAGACCTAGAAATGGCCTAACACCCTCATTCCAACTTAGTTAAACACTTTTATCATTCCAAACACCATTTTTAACATTGTTATTCCATAAATAGGTCATTGTGATCCCACTTTGGACATCGATCCTCACACCTTGCTCAGGACCACAGGCGAGTACTTTCTCTGACAGTTTTTATTGTTGATTACTTCTATAAATTGTAGTGTATTACATACTTGATTCCGACACTATGGATACACGGGTTAGCACTCTAGATCCCCATCATGAGGAGTCGTGATCGGAATCCATCGTGCTAGCTGGGGGATGGGGAACTATTAGTAGATTATGTGATCATATCCAAACTTACCATGCATCATAGCTCACCCCACTTCTCACGTCGGGTGCGGCCTGACCATCATCATGCTTCATAGCTGTTATATATGATTAGCCTGACCATTATCATGCATCATAGCTAACCATATGGTTAGCCTGACCTCCAAGAATCATAGCTAATCATATATAACCAGCCTGATCTAGTCCCAAGCCGATCACATAATAAACTAATATTTCAAACACTTAGTTAGATGTTTATCTTTATTCAGATTTACTTGTTCTAGCATTCACTGTTTATTGTTCATTGCTAGATGCTCTATTATCTATTTGATTTTCTCCTGTACTTCTTATTTTCAGCATTATTTCCATCTTGTATCTCTTACACTGTTTATAGATTTTGTCAATTTAATGAAACGGCTGTTAGTGCTTGTACTTCGCTCCAATCCTGACTGGATAACATTTTTCAGAGGACCTGGAGGATCTTTGCCCCACTCATTACGGCCCAGGAGTAGAGGGTAATTTCACTCCAGAAACCCCAGAGGAGTTGCCTAGCCTAGAGGAGAATTTACCTGGCTGTTCTTAGATTATTTTTCTGCATTTATTGTTTTAGACTGAGACTGAGATGTATTAATTATTTTGTGACTTTGTGAGGTCATTTAGACCCAGGATTTGAGTTGGATTATTGTGGTTGGTTTTTATTAGAACTCTTTTCTATTCTCATCGTGCCATTATTTCTATTAGCTTATGATTGAGTATATCATAGAACTGTGGATTATTATCATTGTCCTCCATGCGGAGTTGAGACTATTGACAGGATATACTATGTTTGTGACCTAGACAGCGTTCTACCGCCGATGCTGCGGCGTAGGCTGGACGTACCCACGACTCATGCCCAAATTCCGGGTGCGGGTCGTGACACACTGGCACTTAAACTCTGGAACACACACAGCTAACACTGCTCTATCTAAGTGCTCACTCACACACACAGTGAGCTACACACACACACTGCTTCTACCCAACACACAGGTAATATACTGTAGGTATTACTGAGGGTTCTCAGTCTACACACACACTCACAGTTCTGTTTTTTTCCCCCCTTACTGAGAACACCAAGGTTGCTACACAGTTTAAATATTGAAACCAAATGCACCTCACTCACACACAGCCACACACCCTCTTCCCCATATCTGATACACACAGACACATGGGTTCACTAGATAATGGTATACATAGGAAAATCACTCACAGTGGCACTCAATGATGCTCACACAGGAACACTAACACTCTGTTCTCACACACCTGCAGAATTAATACACACACTAGACACTTGTACACACTGATTTGCATATAATGCATACACTGGATATCACATAGACACACACAAAGAACTACTGATACACTATGACACTCTAATACACTGATACTCTAATTCCTAACTCACACAGCCAGGTAAACACAAACTTATAGGCACACACAAACACTGATACACACACACTAATTTGAATATTGAAACATACAGGTAATACCTATCTCGGCTCACTGAATTACTCACAAACACATATAGGAATTCACATAGGGCTACACTCTCACAGGTTGAAACTTACATTGTTCCCTGATACACTAGATACACATAGACACAGGTACCTCACTTAACCCCTAATTCCTGATACACTACGAAAGCTCCACACTGGACACAACTAACCCAGTATCCCACACTGATACAAAACACACAATACACACAACCCGACTTCACAGTTTCATCCCCAACCCACTGCTCAGTATTCCCTCAAAACAATCAGCTAGTAGACTTAAGAGAGGGCTGGTTATATAAAACTTAAGCTGCTACAGGACCTGCTGCACTGCCAACCTAGGCCTCGGATTTACTAGCCTGCAGAGTTGAATTTTCTGCTGTAACTTCAAACCCGATTTCCTCAATGCTCGACTGCACTGGACCAACCCAGCCAGTCCCGACTGCACAATGCACCTTCAGAAATTCACTGATACCAATACTAACACAGATAGGTACATACACACTGAGTTAAAATACATAGGTAATTCACATCCTTCACTATACTGATACATAACTCCCACACAGTATCTCACATTCTCAGGCACACACAGCCACTGGTTTCACAGTTAACACACTATGTATTCACTGAGACACACTGCTACACAGAAATAGTTTCAAATAGACACAGGTACCTAGCTAGGTTATACACAGATACCCAACACTGAACTCAGGAAATGCTGAGGCACACACAACATTTCAATACATAACCCTAACTCACTTCTCAAACCCGACTCTACACGGAATACCCCCAAAACTTGACTGCACAGTAAAATTCCCCCAAATCCGACTGTACCTATAGAACCTCAGTCATCTGCACAGTAAACCAACACACAGCTAGCTACACAAGTTATTATATTATGTATATAGTTTGATATGTCAAAATATGCAGGAATTTAAATACGATAAATAGGTAAAACCCTAATAAACATATTCCCAAGCACCTGGTGTGCTGAAATCGAACTCACCTTAAGAATTTAGGGAAAACCCCAAACAAAAACCCTAAAACGAGATCCAACCCTTCACGTTGGAGGTGTAATCGTGCCTACACAAAATCCCTAGAGTTTGGGTTCTAAAAATTGGGGGAAAACCAGACGAAAATTCACCAAAACCCTAGATCTCCTAGGTTTTCACGTAGAATCCCTAAAATTCGAGATCTACACAGCAAGGGGGTTTCTAGAGGGCAATAACAACAGAAAAACAGAGATTAAATGAATTAAAATAGGGTTTTACCTATAGGAAGATGGATTCCCTATGAAAGTTCTTCTTTCCCAAGTTCCGTGACCCAAGTTCCTTGCTTCCCTTGCTTTGGAGGAGGAAGATGGAAACCCTAGGGTTAGGTTTTCGAAATCTGGAGTGGGGAGATGGCTTTCTCTTATGGAGGCTAGGGTTTCTCTCTGCAGGAAGGAGAAAAGGGTTGTGGGTGGCTCCCTTTTATATTAAACTAGGTTTAGGGTTTCAAAAGCATAGTCTAGGTTTAACCCCCTATGTTAGGTCATGTAGAACCTAATTAACTAAGGTTTAGTCAGTCTAGGGTTTCAAGTCTATAACTACCATGGAAAAATTAGGGTTTCACTCTAGGGTTAGTCCTAATGGAAGTTTCTAGGGTTGGCACTTCCTAATTCACAAGTGTAGATTAGGTTTAAGTTATTAGGGCTAGACCTAAAGAGTTTCCAGGGTTCAACCTAAACCAACATCAAGACATCATATAAATAGTTTTAAAAAACTCAGCAGATTAATTAAATACATAATTATTCAGAATAGTGAAATTACACAAATGCCCTAATATGGAAATGTGGTAGTGACAGTCCCAAATCGACGCTAGAAATCCCTCGCAGCCTAAGTGGACCATACGCCGAGCAGATGTTGCCGAAATCACCATGTAGGCCCTGGTCGCATCAGTCGCTGGACCACAAGTGTAGCAGAATACGGTTTCTCCTGCAGGTGGAAAAAGACTCGCTTTTCTGCACATTCAATAGTTGCCGAGCACTCGCCGAGCCAATCCATTCCCAAAATGATATCGTAGTCCCGAACATCTAGAACTAAAACATCGAGCGATAGCTTCCTTCCTCCAATAAAGATGTGACCACCTTGGCATACTGAACGGACAGGTATTTTCGTACCAGAGGGGGTGCTAACACTTAAGTCTAAATGCAACAGAGTCATTTCTATGTTATTCTCCGTGGCAAAGTTTGTAGATATAAAGCTATGCGTTGTACCAGAATCAAATAGTACACGAGCAGGTATGTTATTAAAAAGCAAAGTACTTGACACCACGGTGTCTGAGGCAAAAGCTTCCTCTCGTGTCATGGTATAGACTCGGCCTTGAGCCTGATTACGCCCTTGCTGAGGTACAGCTCTGTTGGCCTGAGGTACAGCTCTGTTGACCTGCACCAATATTTTGGGACACGAGTACGTGGGTACGTCCAGCCTACGCCGCAGCATCGGTGGTAGAACGCTGTCTAGGTCACAATACTATCTAATCATTCTCACACGAGCATCCAACTCCATAAGGAATCACAGATATCACAATATAATATGAAATACTCAATCGCATAAACTAAAGCACGATAAGATATCGAAGAATTAAATAAATCAAAATACAACTCAAGTCTAAAATAGAAATAATCTAACTCAACAGTAATATCCAAGTCTCAACTAAATATGCCGGAGACAAATCCGGTACAAAAAACTGCTAAAAGAAACTAACTAAATAACTAGTGATCCCGACTAGACCTCCCGGGAATCACACATGTGCTACCAAGTCCAAGTTTGCAGCTACTCTTCCTGTGGTCCATAATATGTCGGACACCAGTCCTCTAAGGCGTAGTCTGGAAAAATATTTCCAGTCAGGATGGAGCAAAGTACATCTCAAATAACAGTTCCAATTAATTGATAAGGACTATAAAACAATAAATAGATGATGCTATATACTGAGAGAAGGCAATAAATAAATGCAATGGCAAAATAAAGAGATATGCAATATAGGCAATATGGTACAGTCAGTGCATAAATAAAATAAAAGGAAAGAGGTACAAAATCATATACGAGTGATGTGGTATATGAACTAAAATAGAGAACTATAACTATTCTAAGTGTTTGAAATTGTAGTTTCGAAATGTGATCGGCTTGGGAACTTGTTCGATGACTAAATGGCCTGGCTAATCATACGTGAGGTGTATGATTAACACTGTTCAATGTCTACACTTGTACGATAGGTATTTTGATCACATCTCTCACTAGCAATTTCTCCGCCCCCAACTAGTACTGTGGATCCAATCATGACACGTCACGATACACGATCAATGTCCAATATATCATGTACAATGTCTAATATCAATGTCTAATGTCAATGTCGTGTACAATATCAATACGATAACCAATGTAATATCTCATGACTAAAGATCCAATCTATATACTAGTCCGTGTAGCACTGTGTCAAGAATCAGATGTAACATTTCTAAATACTGGAATTATAGAAATTATCAAATAATGGAAATTATCAGAGAATGTACTCGCCTGTGGTCCTTAGCTGGTATGAATCAGAGTCCAAGTCACAGTCCAAATAGCCTATGTATTATAAATTTACCATGTCAAAAGATAATTTATTTTAATTTATTTAATTCTGGAATAATTACTCTAAAATCTTATTTTAATCTTATTATTCTAATTTTTAGGTTAATTCCAAAATTTTGTCCAAAGGAACTGAATTTTATCAATTCGAGACTCATGGCACGCAAATCGAGGCGATCTGTTGACCAAAAAGTCAACCGACACAAACTCGACTTTCATGCATGAATTCCTATAGATTTCAGCATGAAAAATATGCTGGAATTTATGGCTCATCCAAATTCAAATTCGTTTGGGAATTATGGCACATACAAGTTTCGTATCGTGCACCGATGGTTAAATTCTACCCTAGAAGTTCTACAGAATTAACAATATAAAAATACTTCGAATTAAATTCTGAGAAAAACATATGTCAATGATATCGACATTAGCTTTCTGAAACTTTAAACGGTTCGTGATTCTGATTCCTGGTTCTCCCGAAATCATGAAAACATCGAAACATGTCTATTTTCGGACTTGCTGTGTTCTACGAATTTTTCAGAATTTAATAATCATAATTTCGTAAAACAAATTATATAATCAGAAATATAACCTCAATATCATTCTAACACAAAAAACTATGCCTCGTTTGGAGTCTAGAGCTATGCGCAATGGCTTCTGGAATTTGAAGGAACCCTAGATGGCAATTCTCCAAAAATCGGCTGAAGAAAAACCCTAGAAAATTACTAAACTAATATATATATATATATATAGAGGAGAGAGAAAGCAGCCGCGGCTCAGGAGCTTGCCACGTGGCAGCCATCCGCGGCTCCCCGCTCAGATCGAACGGTCCAAATCAGACGCGGCTCGGCTCTGCTGAGAATGAGTCGAACTATGACTCGGCTCGGCTCGAGGTCGGCTCGGCTCCACCCTTCACACACTCAGCGGTCACTGACAGGCGGGCCCAGCCCAGTTTGCTGCAGGAGGCTGACAGGTGGGCCCATGTTGGCTGATTGGGCAGAAATAATTACTTTTTGGGTTTTTATTTTCAGAAAATAGTTTTTAATTCAGTTTTTCCTAATTAACTCAAAATAAATGCTAAAAATAATCAGAAAATTCTCAAAAAATTCTAGAAAATATATTTGACTATTTAGAACATAAAGTAAAATTTTGAGATATTTTTAGTTAAGTTTGAACTTAAAATAAATTCTTGAAAGTCCAAAAAAATTAGTGTTACTAGTTTTTAATTAACTAAAAATTATGAAAAAAAAACCCACTAGCCCCAAATTAACCTAAAAATAACATTTAAGCTAGAATTTCAGGATACGGAGGTTACAAGTCTAACCACCTTAAAAAAATTTCGCCCTCAAAATTTAAAATCCTCAATTGTTTTAGTTATTTATTTATTACCATCAAAATTAAATTCATCAAATCATTTAATCATGAACTAATCCATATTGTTAATTCACAATATTTCTTAAAATTCTATAAATATAATTTCCCTAAAAATCTTCAAATATAAAATCAAATTCCATTCTTATCACAATCTCCTCCAAAATTTTAAGTTAATAACGAAATACAAGATTTTAATATTCAATCCTCTAATTGAAATCCAATCAATGCATATTATAAAATTTAAAAATTGCATTGCAAAAATTGAATTCAAACACTAATCCATTAATGATCTTCCTCCTCTAATTTAAATCTAATAAATGCATATTATAAAATTGAATCATCCCAAAATTTGAATTCAACACTAATCCATTTGTGTTCTTATTCCTCGATTTTTTTTTTCACAATACTCAACGATGTAATACTTATGAAACCTCCAACACAATATTCAAAATACAAGTTCATAACTTGCAGTCCAATAAATATATTGATAACCTTCTTAAATTCCTCAAAATCAATGATAAATTCAATCATTTCATAATCTTCATAAAAATCAATGATTTAACAAAATCGTCAATTCTGCCATATTAAATTCTCAACTCTTTATTTAATTTAATATTTCTCCTCGAAATTTAAGGCACCTTGTCTCTCTTTGTCAAGTCATAACCTCTTCGTTAATCTTTACTATAGTTAAATCCTCAACAATCAAAGTCTAAGAGAATTCTACCTACAATCATACAATATGCAATCTTAGAAAAACATGTATGGTTATGGTCAATTTTGTCATGGTATTGCAGTTTCTGTCAGGGTGTACTATTAACTACATTCTAACAAGAAAATCATGAATACAAACTACGGTACTAAGGAATGAATCAATCAATCAAATAGGCAGAAAGAAACAGAAGGAAAATAACGATAACAAGATAATAGATTAGAAATATTCCTAGTTGTGATTGAGTATTCGCTCTCATCCTAGTATGCTATATCCTAGATCCTATCGCAGGCACGCAGTAGTACAACTAAGATGTCGCACTACCACCATATCGCACAACTTGCGAAGTCTGACCTGCATGGGCCACCACAAAAAATGTGTCACAACCCGCACCCATATTTTGGGATACGAGTACGTGGGTACGTCCAGCCTACGCCGCAACATCGGTGGTAGAACGCTGTCTAGGTCACAATACTATCTAATCATTCTCACACGAGCATCCAACTCCATAAGGAATCACAGATATCACAATATAATATGAAATACTCAATCACATAAACTAAAGCACGATAAGATATCGAAGAATTAAATAAATCAAAATGCAACTCAAGTCTAAAATAGAAATAATCTAACTCAACAGTAATATCCAAGTCTCAACTAAATATGTCGGAGACAAATCCGGTACAAAAAACTGCTAAAAGAAACTAACTAAATAACTAGTGATCCCGACTTGACCTCCCGGGAATCACACATGTGCTACCAAGTCCAAGTTTGCAGCTACTCTTCCTGTGGTCCATAATATGTCGGACACCAGTCCTCTAAGGCGTAGTCTGGAAAAATATTTCCAGTCAGGATGGAGCAAAGTACATCTCAAATAACAGTTCCAATTAATTGATAAGGACTATAAAACAATAAATAGATGATGCTATATACTGAGAGAAGGCAATAAATAAATGCAATGGCAAAATAAAGAGATATGTAATATAGGCAATATGGTATAGTCAGTGCATATATAAAATAAAAGGAAAGAGGTACAAAATCATATACGAGTGATGTGGTATATGAACTAAAATAGAGAACTGTAACTATTCTAAGTGTTTGAAATCGTAGTTTCGAAATGTGATCGGCTTGGGAACTTGTTCGATGACTACATGGCCTGGCTAATCATACGTGAGGTGTATGATTAACACTGTTCAATGTCTACACTTGTACGATAGGTATTTTGATCACATCTCTCACTAGCAATTTCTCCGCCCCCAACTAGTACTGTGGATCCAATCCTGACACGTCACGATACACGATCAATGTCCAATATATCATGTACAATGTCTAATATCAATGTCTAATGTCAATGTCGTGTACAATATCAATACGATACCAATGTAATATCTCATGACTAAAGATCCAATCTATATACTAGTCCGTGTAGCACTGTGTCAAGAATCAGATGTAACATTTCTAAATACTGGAATTATAGAAATTATCAAATAATAGAAATTATCAGAGAATGTACTCGCCTGTGGTCCTTAGCTGGTATGAATCAGAGTCCAAGTCACAGTCCAAATAGCCTATGTATTATAAATTTACCATGTCAAAAGATAATTTATTTTAATTTATTTAATTCTGGAATAATTACTCTAAAATCTTATTTTAATCTTATTATTCTAATTTTTAGGTTAATTCCAAAATTTTGTCCAAAGGAACTGAATTTTATCAATTCGAGACTCATGGCACGCAAATCGAGGCGATCTGTTGACCAAAAAGTCAACCGACACAAACTTGACTTTCATGCATGAATTCCTATAGATTTCAGCATGAAAAATATGCTGGAATTTATGGCTCGTCCAAATTCAAATTCGTTTGGGAATTATGGCACATACAAGTTTCGTATCGTGCACCGATGGTTAAATTCTACCCTAGAAGTTCTACAGAATTAACAATATAAAAATACTTCGAATTAAATTCTGGGAAAAACATATGTCAATGATATCGACATTAGCTTTCCGAAACTTTAAACGGTTCATGATTCTGATTCCTGGTTCTCCCGAAATCATGAAAACATCGAAACATGTCTATTTTCGGACATGCTGTGTTCTACGAATTTTTCAGAATTTAATAATCATAATTTCGTAAAACAAATTATATAATCAGAAATCTAACCTCAATATCGTTCTAACACAAAAAACTATGCCTCGTTTGGAGTCTAGAGCTATGCGCAATGGCTTCTGGAATATGAAGGAACCCTAGATGGCAATTCTCCAAAAATCGGCTGAAGAAAAACCCTAGAAAATTACTAAACTAATATATATATATATTTAGAGGAGAGAGAAAGCAGCCGCGGCTCAGGAGCTTGCCACGTGGCAGCCATCCGCGGCTTCCCGCTCAGATCGAACGGTCCAAATCAGACGCGGCTCGGCTCAGCTGAGAATGAGTCGAACTATGACTCGGCTCGGCTCGAGGTCGGCTCGGCTCCACCCTTCACCCACTCAGCGGTCACTTACAGGCGGGCCCGGCCCAGTTTGCTGCAGGAGGCTGACAGGTGGGCCCATGTTGGCTGATTGGGCAGAAATAATTACATTATGGGTTTTTATTTTCAGAAAATAGTTTTTAATTCAGTTTTTCCTAATTAACTCAAAATAAATGCTAAAAATAATCAGAAAATTCCCAAAAAATTCTAGAAAATATATTTGACTATTTAGAACATAAAATAAAATTTTGAGATATTTTTAGTTAAGTTTGAACTTAAAATAAATTCTTGAAAGTCCAAGAAAATTAGTGTTACTAGTTTTTAATTAACTAAAAATTATGGAAAAAAACCCACTAGCCCCAAATTAACCTAAAAATAACATTTAAGCTAGAATTTCAGGATACGAAGGTTACAATGCTGTCCTGCCGCAGTTGTACAAACTCAATTTTCTTCTGACGACGTATAGGCGGGGGTATAAACTCATCTTCAAACGCGCCACGGAAGGTAGCCCATGCGATCGCCTCCCCTCCATTCTCAACTGGAAGAGACCGTCGATGCACGTCCCACCAGTCGTACTCATTGAGGCAAAGCTGCAGTTGAGCACATGCGACGCACTTTTCTAAAAGGTACTTCTAGGAGGGAGAAATGGTCTTCAAGTTCGGCCAACCAATCTAGAGCCACTATAGGATCCTCAGTCCCTTTGAACGCATTATTGTAGACTCTTTTGAAGTCGCCAAAGTCGAAGGCAGTCACTTCCCTTGTCCTTGGTGTTGGAGGCGTTTTAACTTCAAGCACTGGCTGCTCCACCGGTGTAGCCGCTGTTGCTGCAGAATAGTTGGAGGCCAAAGTCTGCACGATCTGCAGGATAACTACCTGCTTTTGCTAGACTGAGAATTCGGCCTCTATATGGTCTTGAAACTTGAGTTGCCTCTCCTCCGTCCGCTGCTCGGCCCGTTCATAATGAGCTTCATCCCTTTGCTGGCTTGCTTCCAACATCCGCATCATTTGCTGAAGAGGATTGACTCGAGACATGGCTTGCTAGCTACGTGAGCTTCCCGAAGTGCCTTAACTGCTTTCCTGGGCGTGTGTCTCGCCCGGTGCTTGCGTAAATGGTTGTGCTTGCGCCATTCCTTCAAAAGAAGGTAAATTACATCAGGATCATATCGTATTATGGACTTATTGTATGAATGTATCTTATTTTGGCCTAACAAGTTCAAGAGTTCGCACAGGGATTTATCGTTAAAAAAACTTTTCCCATGCGAAGGGTCAGGGGAACTTTGAAGCTGTGCTATGATACCAATATATCACGCCCCAATTCTGTGGAATCGATAGTCGTCCCCCGGGCGTGACTGTCATGCGGGCCTAGATTGCGCACCGCACAAGGCTAAGAATTTTATTTTCGCATAGCGAGCACATATTCAGAGTACGCAAATAAATTAAAACATAAATTTAAAGCATGGAAAAGTCCTCATTTTATTGATAATATGAACATCTAGTATAAACTCTTAAACTGAGTCATAAGGTTGCCTCTATGGGCTTATAAAAGTGTTGACACGAAATGAGATAGCAGTCCTGTACATTACATCCCTTACTAAAACTCAAAATATAAGACCTCCAGGAGGAATGACGGCCTTCCCACGAAGCTGCATGTTTGCTTGGGTTGCTAGCTTCTTCTTCAAAAATACTTCAAAAGGTGGCACGGATCAAGGCGTGCCTACCGTTGGACTGGATTGGGGGATTAACTTCTGCTCCTCGTTTGGTTCTCCTTAGCGTGGGGAACCTGTTTCAACGAGGGTCAATACATCGAAACGTACTGGTGAAGGCAAGCTAACCCAACTATACCAATCAACACATTGTTTTAATGAAGCATGCATAATTCTTTTGTGGTCTTTCTATCTTGCCCAAGTTCATTTTACAACAAGCAATAGATATAGAAAATCAATAAAATAACCTGCCACCGCTCTGTAACATTTACCTGTCCGTCTGAACCACCTGTACAATACTTACTCTACCTTTCCTGCCAAGAAGACACAAGTTAGTTACAACAGTTTTAAATATAGGAGGGGATTACTGGCATGTTGCCATAATGGACGGGCTAGTCTCAGTACTAAATGTCGTACGACGCCTATTCAGGACGTCGAGGGCATTTCGTCCTATAGCAGGCGCCTATCATGAGTTTCGTCCGGATCGGATCAGTGCCGGTGCCCCAGCGACCGTCCCAGGAACTAAGACCTTGTGCACAAGTTGTCCGTGATCAACGCAGTACACTAAGTTAGCATTTGTGGCAAGTCAGGGCAATATCAGGCGCAGGGCAATAACTGGGCAAGATCTACTTTTGCATAGTCTTCCCGTTCAGTTTATTGCATTGAAGATGAGTACTATACATAGAACAATTTTAAGGAGAAATATATATTCTAACTTGTATTTATGCATATGATGAACATTCCAAACGAACAAACATGTAAATGAGTAACCGTTAACAAGTTTGATTGACAAGCAATATCCCAAGTCTATTCCCTTATTATCTTAAAGTCTTTTAGTTATTACTTGGTATCGTCTTATCAGGGCAAGCAAGAATACAAGATTTTAGATGTGAGGACTGGAAGAGGGCCACCTAATCGGGATGGTAGCCACTCACTTAGTTTGTTAAAAAGAAGGAAAGAGTTGCTTTAAGACTCCGCTCTAGCGTCGCCTACTGTTCGTTCACCTGCATTGACATGGACAGATGATCAATAACACTTCCACTCTTTCCATTATCGGAATTGAAGTGCAGTTTAACGAACGAAAATAATGAAATCCATCAAAACCGTTCAAGAAAACTCAAGCAAATCCGAAAACCAACTCAAGGCACAAAAGCAACAAGCGACAACAAAAACTAGGCAACAAAAGATGCAGCGGAGAGGTCCCTCCTGACTCTGCCGCTAAGTCGATCCCGGGGGCACGGTCCACTGAATATGGGAATCGATTCCGTAGAGACAAATCCAAAACGAGGATGAGTTCTTGATTCAATCTATCCCGATCGAACGATACCATCTTGTATTTCTTAGCCGCGCTCCCCGAATAGGGGGAATGGGGTACCATATATTTAGCTTAAATAGAGAGACTAGGATTAAATTGGTGACAATTAGAGTTGAATGCAGTAAATTAGATTAATATGCAATATTTATATCATTTAATACACCTTACCATTGCTTCGATATTTAGAGCACCACCCTAGTATTTACTTTCAAACAAATTCATACACATTTCCTAGACATGCCAGACTACCCATCTGACCCTTGTGTAACTCTTAAATACTCGATATTGTGTTTATTTTAGCTGAACAATATTCGTTACAAAAGTCCATGTATAAATCCCAATAAATCCAACTTGTCATAATTGTCCATTCCTATTTGAAATTGGAGACACAACCTCAACATGTTTTATAAAACCCAAATTATGGCATTAATCTATTCTGAGCCTGCTATGCCCATGACACTTGTGTCCGACCAAATTTTAACCCCATGTATTTTCAATTGACAAGAGAACGCCTTGTGCATTAGTTTTAATTAAATTAATGTGAAGACCAACCTCACCCAAAGCTAGACCCAACCTAGCCCATGTACACCCTACACCCTTTCATATGGACATGTTCCCTACCCCAAAGAGCCCTGGCCGGCCCAACTACTGAGGTCAGCCCCTATTTCTCTCTCCTATATAAATATATTTCTCTCTCTCTTTAAACCCTAGAAAACCAAAAACCCTAGCCGATCACCCTCTTCCCTTACCCGATACCATCACTATCTCCAACCGCCACCACCTCAAGCTGCCACCACCAGTGCTACCTGACCGCCTACCCCTCCCTGTCGATGCTACACCACCGCCTCCCAGCCCGCCTGTACCCGACAGCCACCTCCATCAACCATCATCACCATCATCAACACTATCTCAAACCCGACTTCCCTTCTCCGACTTTCCTCAACCACCTCCACCGCCCGAATACTGACCGCCTCCGCCACCAGCCTCACCGTCTCCACCACCCTAACACCACTAGCAACCAATACCTACACCACCGCCAACCACCACTCACACCACCTCATCAACATCACCATCACCTACCCGCACCTCAACCGATCCCGATCATCCTAGCCTGCCTGACCACCGCCAACCACCACTACCAACCTGACCGCCACCTTCCCCTGGACCAGCACCACCCCCAGCCTGTCACGCCCCGGATACGCCCGGGCGGCCGCTCCGCCCTGTCCCGCCCCGTACGGCCGGGATTTAACGAACCGGGCACGAATCACCGTGCCTCGGCACGTCGGACGCGAATTACCGCGCCCGTCCCGCGGGTGCGAGGGAGAAAGGGAGCTAATGAAAGGGCCCGTTCGAGCTTTCGGGGGACGTGATGCCACACGGGCCTGAGGTTGCGCCCGTGCAAGGCCAATCGTTTAAGTTGATAGTTGGCTATCATCGCATCAATCGAGTAAGCAGCGGAAAGTAACTTATTGCAATGCAATGCATTTAGCCAACTGAGCGTTCGGGACAATCGAGGCAACTTAGGTTTCCTTTAGCAAAGGCACACGTTCGTTCCATACATTATGCCCCCTTATACGATAGCATTCTCGGGGCAACAATCGAAACCAGGATTCCAGGTCTTCGGGACTGTGGCACGCCTATCGCTCCCTCGGACGATCCAGTACCTGCAAGCAAGTAAACTGTTAGTGGATTAGCACTTTATACAAGTACTGGTGAGATAAAACAACTGAACAGAAATAAGCATTCACTCAAACCAACACTAAGTAATCATGTTATAAAATATTATATTACTAGTGATCTTTCTAGTTTTACCTAGGTTCGTTTCATGCAGTTCTAGCAGAGTCATATTACATTCTTTGGAAACATGTTCGGAAACAGAGTTTCATATTGAATAAGCAAGCAAGCAAACCGTTCATGTTCCAGGGTGTGCGTAGCGTAACTTGTGCGACTCCAGGGTCAGATGCAAAGCTAGACACATAATGCACGATCTTAGGGGAAGTCACTATCCAAGCCAACACAATGACTTAGCTATATGCAGGGCGGTCCCCGAGTATCTCAGGATCGGCAGCTGGTAGAACAGCATACCAATGACTCTTTATCTGATGCTAGAGGCAGCTGTGGCTCATGGTTGCTTTCCACTATCTCTGTAGCAACCGTGACACATGCAGTTCAGCTCTCCACCAATAGCCATTGTCCGACCGCATGCGAATGCATGGAACACTATCAAATAAACTCTAGTATGCAGACGAGACGAACCATCAGAATACACTCGTTGTTGTGGGGCAATCCGACTTATCTCTTGAACACGTTCAGGCACAGTATGGTTCTCTCAAATCATAGACGATAGTGAACATGTTCATGCACTCTAAGCAAGCGATTCAGGATTCTCGTTAAGCAGACATTGATTTGAAGACAAGCTAGGTGAGTTCGTTCATTAACATGCAAGGCAGGTTCTATCATTCTCTTATAAAAATATTGCAAGCAAAAACTCAGGTTATTATTAAGGCGTGCAAGAATCAGAGAACGAAGTTCTGCCCACTCATCTTGATATATAACGCCGACGCAGAGCGAGGCGTTACATACTTACCCACCAACAAAAAGTTTTGTCCTCGAAACTTCAAGGATAACTTCTCAATATTCCGAGTAGCGATAGTGCCGTCCCTCGCCGTACTCAATTGAAACAATGGACTTATTGTATGGAACGCTCTTTGTAAAACCATATCGATAATATCTCAGAGTCATAGCAACGGATTTGGGCCAGAAGAATCGATTCCGCTCTGATACCATTCTGTCACGCCCCAATCTCCCGCAAGCTCGATCGTCCCCGCTGAACGTGAATCACCACATTGCAGCTCTCATGCGGGACAATCGTTCTCATCGGGACGTGATGCCGTGCAAGCCTAAAGTGCGCTTGCACAAGGCCAAAGCTTTGATACAAGGGCAAGTAAGCTATTCGATACTGAAGCAGCGACACATAACATTGCAGAAAAGTAAAGAACACAATGGCATAAGAAAACAGGCTCTTTTATTGATAATCAAAATTGTTACAAGCGGCGCATGGCCGAGGTTATAGATCGCTCAAGCACTCTTCTCTCGATTACAATAACACCGTTCCATACATTATGTCCCTCTATACAAAAGCAGCACAGCTCGATGCGGCTCAAGGCATCGTCTCCAGATTTTCGGTTCCTTGGGATGAGGCACGGCTATCGCTTCCTCGGACGAACGAGCACCTGAGAACAAGCAAACTGTTGGTGGGTCAGCACTTTATGCAAGTACTGGTGAGATAAAACAACCGAACAGAACCTATACCCCCTGAAACCCACATTAAGTAATCATGTGGCAAAATATTGTATTACTAGTGATCTTGCTAGTTTTACCTAAGTTTATTTCATGTAGTAAAGAACTATTGTCAGATTACATCTTTGGAAACATAACTTTGAAACAGTTTTGCATATTCATAACTTATAAGCATACGAATTGGGACAGTGCTCCATCGTGCAGTGTGCAGCAAGTATTGTGCAACACAAAACTAACTCTTAGGGGCAAAGCTTATCTAGCAGACTGATCATATCGAATCGAGGCAAACATATTATGTATTCATTATCACATAAGTAGACACATCTATATGATTTCGGTCCCCGAGAAACTCAGGATCGGTAGCGGTAATCCAGCTAACCAATGACTCACATTCTGATTCTATTAGCAGCTGTGACCGAGGTTCAGCTCTGCACTAATAGTCATTGTCTGACCAATGCAATGCATGAAGCTCTATCAGATAAACTCTATGATGCAGACAAAAAGAATGAGTAGGCTTATGCATAAACTTATATTTCTTACCCCATAGCCGAACGGTTATCCCTGCAGCAGACACACAAGTTAGACATAATTTGCATATTCATAACTTATGTATCAATCACTTGGTGTCATTAATTGATAGGTATGCTAGAAGGTAAACCTAGCATGTGCCCTATCTATATGACGGTCCATGGGTTGCCCCATGATTAGCAGCAGTTGCCCAAGGTTTAGCTCTTCACTAGCACATGCGGGTGTCGGCAGCTGTGACCCAAGGTTCAGCTCTTCACCAACACACCCGAGTGCAAGCAGCTGTGACATCATGGGTTCTGCACAACACTAATAGACATATCGCCCCACTAGACCCTTGCGAGCCGTACACCTCAGGGCGATCCAAAAATCTCTTCCGGACCGAGCGATTCCCAGTGCCCCAGGAATCGCTCGAGAGACAAGACCTTGTGCACAAGTTGTCCAAGACCAATGCAATGACATAAATACATAGTTCAAGCAAAACAATGTTCAAGCAAAACATATGCAGTCTAGCGAAACATATCTTATCACACGAAGCATATCTTACTCAGACGAAGCACACATTTTACTTATCTAATAGCACACCCCACTAGACCCTTTCGAGCCGTATCCTCAGGGCGTACTATTAGTCACTGCACTCACATATTCACTTAGCAGTTCGATATAGCAGACAGACAAACGAAACATATAAAGGCATGCACGATTGATTCATATCTTAGTATATAAAAAAAACTATCTCTTTCTTAGCATATTCAAAGGGATATATTCGAATTATTCATTTACTTATCTTTCTTAGCATAGCAAAGGTTCGTTCAATAGCTGTGTCGGTGTTTCTAAGCATGCACATATCTATCTTTCTCTTAGCATAGCAATGGTTCTATTTCATTTCTGACAAGCATTCATATTCTTTTAGTTAGGCAACATATTCGTTTCAATAACCGGCTATGTGAGTTCTCTTATTAGCATACTGAGTCGGTTATATCAATCTCTTATGAAAACATTCTTCTTAAGCAAACAAGCATTCAAAAACTCAGATTCATTATTAAGTCATGCAAGAATCAGAGAATGCAGTTCTGCCCACTCACATTGATTAATCGGTCGGGAACTCTCCGAGAAGACTTCGGTTCGAGCAAACAAGGCGATCTCACTTGTACATAGTGCCTACGCGGAGCGGGGCACTACATAGTGCCTACGCGGGAACCGACTAATCAATGTGAGTGGGCAGAACTGTATTCTCTGATTCTTGCACGACTTAATAATGAATATGAGTTTTTGAATGCTTGTTTGCTTAAGAAGAATATTTTCATAAGAGATTGATAGAACCGACTCAGTATGCTAATAAGAGAACTCAAATAGCTTGTCATTGAAACGAATCTGCTGCCTAACTAAGAGAATATGAATGCTTGTCAGAAATGAAATAGAACCATTGCTATGCTAAAGAGAATAAGAAGTGTTGCATGCTTAGAAACACCGACACAGTTATCAAACGAACCTTTGCTATGCTAAGAAAGATAAGTAAAATGAATCGTACAGATATGTCCCTTGCATATGCTAAAGAAAGAGATAGTTTTTGCATGTTCAATATGAATCAATCGTGCTTGCCTTTATATGTTTCGTTGTCTGTTTGCTATATCGAACTGCTAAGTGAAATGTGTGAGTTCTGTGACTAATAGTACGCCCTGAGGATACGGCTCGCAAGGGTCTAGTGGGGTGTGCTATTAGTAATGTGATAAGATGTGCTTCGTTTCGATAAGATGTGTTTTGCTAGACTGCATATGTTTTGCTTGATTATTGTTTTGCTTGAACTATGTGTTTATGTCATTGCATTGGTCTTGGACAACTTGTGCACAAGGTCTTGTCTCTCGAACGATTCCTGGGGCACTGGGAATCGCTCGGTCCGGAAGAGATTTTTGGATCGCCCTGAGGTGTACGGCTCGCAAGGATCTAGTGGGGCGATATGTCTATTAGTGAGATGGGCTTGTACGTCCCAACTGCTAATCATGGGGCGACCCATGGACCGTCATATAAATAGGGCGCATGCTAGGTTTAGCTTCTTGCATACCTATCGATTGTTGACGCCAGTGATTGATACATAAGTTATGAATATAGAAATTGTTGCTAACTTGTGTGTCTGCTGCAGGGATAACCGTTCGGCTATGGGGTAAGAAATATAAGTTTATGCATAAGCCTGCTCATTCATTTTGTCTGCATCGTAGAGATTATCTGATAGAGCTTCATGCATTGCATCGGTCAGACAATGACTATTAGTGCAGAGCTGAACCTCGGTCACAGCTGCTAATAGTATCAGAATGTGAGTCATTGGTTAGCTGGATTACCGCTACCGATCCTGAGTTTCTCGGGGACCGAAATCATATAGATGTGTCTGCTTGTGTGCTAATGAATAAATGATAGTCTACTTGATAAGTTTGCTTGATTCGATATAATCAGTTTGCTAGATAACTTTGTCCCTAAGGAGTTAGATTTGTATTGCACAATACATGCTACGCACTGCATGATAGAGCACTGTCCCGATTCGTATGCTTATAAGTTTGAACATGCAAACTGTTTCAAAGTTATGTTTTTCAAAAGATATAATCTGACTATAGTTCTGAACTGCATGAAATGAACTTAGGTAAAACTAGCAAGATCACTAGTAATGTAATGTTTTGCCACATGATTACTTAGTATGGGTTTCAGGGGGTGTAGCTTCTGTTCAGTTGTTTTATCTCACCAGTACTTGCATAAAGTGTTGACCCACCAACAGTCTGCTTGTTCTCAGATGCTCGTTCGTCCGAGGAAGCGATAGCCGTGCCTCATCCCAAGGAACCAGAAATTTGGAGTCAATGCCTTGATGCCGTATCGAGATGTGCCTGTTTGAGTTGCTTTTGTATAGAGGGACATAATGTATGGAACGGTGTTATTATAATCGAGAGAAGAGTGCTTAAGCGATCTATAATCTCAGCCATGTGCCGCTTGTAACATTTTCGATTATCAATAAAAGAGCCTGTTTTCTTATGCCATTGTGTTCTTTACTTTTCTGCAATGTTATGTGCCGCTGCTTTAGTATCGAATAGCTTACTTGCCCTTGTATCAAAGCTTTGGCCTTGTGCAAGCGCATCTTAGACTTGCATGGCATCACGCCCGTGCGAGGACGATCGGTTCCGTAGGGACCAAAGGGAGGACGAACGGCCCTGCGGGACTGGGGCGTAACATAAAGAGCCAGTTTTCTTATGCCATTGTGTTCTTTACTTTTCTGCAATGTTATGTGCCACTGCTTCAGTATCGAATAGCTTACTTGCCATTGTATCAAAGCTTTGGCCTTGTGCAAGCGCACTTTAGGCTTGCACGGCATCATGTCCCGATGAGAACGATTGTCCCGTGGGAGAGCTGCAACGTGGTGATTCACGTTCAGCGGGGACGATCGGGCTTGCGGGAGATTGGGGCGTGACATAATGGTATCAGAGCAACTCGATTCTTTGCCTATTTCGTTGCCTCCGACTCAGAGTTGTGATTGCGATGCAATAAACGTTCCATACAATAAGTCCATAAATATTCTCAAAGATGTGCACAAAAAGTTTTCTGAATTTGTTTTCATTGCTTAAGATGTGATTTATGATTTCTGGATTTGCTGAGTTTTGATTAAGGAAGGTGAAGGATGAGGACTATCGCTGCTCTGTATTTTCGTGAGTTTCTTCTTGAGTTTCGAGGACGAAACTCTTTGTTGGTGGGTAAGTATGTAGTGCCCCACTCCGCGTAAGCACTATGTACAAGTGAGATCACCTTGTTTGCTCGAACGGAAGTCTTCTCGGAGAGTTCTCGACCGATTAATCAATGTGAGTGGGCAGAACTGCATTCTCTGATTCTTGTACGACTTAATAATGAATCTGAGTTTTTGAATGCTTGTTTGCTTAAGAAGAATGTTTTCATAAGAGATTGATAGAACCGACTCAGTATGCTAATAAGAGAACTCACATAGCCGGTTATTGAAACGAATATGTTGCCTAACTAAAAGAATATGAATGCTTTTCAGAAATAAAATAGAACCATTGCTATGCTAAGAGATAGATAGATATGTGCATGCTTAGAAACACCGACACAGCTATTGAACGAACCTTTGCTATGCTAAGAAAGATAAGTAAATGAATAATTCAAATATGTCCCTTTGAATATGCTAAGAAAGAGCTAGTTTTTTTTGCATACTAAGATATGAATCAATCGTGCATGCCTTTATATGTTTCGTTTGTCTGTCTGCTATATCGAACTGCTAAGTGAATATGTGAGTGCAGTGACTAATAGTACGCCCTGAGGATACGGCTCGAAAGGGTCTAGTGGGGTGTGCTATTAGATAAGTGAAATGTGTGCTTCGTCTGAGTAAGATATACTTCATGTGATAAGATATGTTTTGCTAGACTGCATATGTTTTGCTTGATTATTATTTAGCTTGAACTATGTGTTTATGTTATTGCATTGGTCTTGGATAACTTGTGCACAAGGTCTTGTCTCTCGAGCGATTCCTGGGGCACTGGGAATCGCTCGGTCCGGAAGAGATTTTTGGATCGCCCTGAGGTGTACGGCTCACAAGGGTCTAGTGGGGCGATATGTCTATTAGTGTTGTGTAGAACCCATGATGTCACAGTTGCTTGCACTCGGGTGTGTTGGTGAAGAGCTGAACCTTGGGTCACAGCTGCCGACACCCGCGCGTGCTAGTGAAGAGCTGAACCTTGGGCAACTGCTGCTAATTATGGGGCAACCCATGGACCGTCATATAGATAGGGCGCATGCTAGGTTTACCTTCTTGCATACCTATCGATTAATGACACCAATTGATTGATACATAAGTTATGAATATGCAAATTGTGTCTAACTTGTGTATCTGCTGCAGGGATAACCGTTCGGCTATGGGGTAAGAAATATAAGTTTATGCATAAGCCTGCTCATTCATTTTGTCTGTATCGTAGAGTTTATCTGATATAGTTTCATGCATTGCATCGGTCAGACAATGAATATTAGTGCTGAGCTGAACCTCGATCACAGCTGCTAATAGAATCAGAATGTGAGTCATTGGTTAGCTGGATTACCGCTACCGATCCTGAGTTTCTCGGGGACCAAAATCATATAGATGTGTCTACTTATGTGCTAATGAATACATGATATGTTTGCCTCGATTTGATATGATCAGTCTGCTAGATAAGCTTTGCCCCTAAGAGTTAGTTTTATGTTGCACAATACTTGCTGTACACTGTACGATGGAGCACTGTCCCAATTCGTATGCTTATAAGTTACGAATAAGCAAAACTGTTTCAAAGTTATGTTTCCAAAGATGTAATCTGACTATAGTTCTTTACTGCATGAAATGAACTTAGGTAAAACTAGCAAGATCACTAGTAAGACAATATTTTGCCACATGATTACTTAGTATGGGTTTCAGGGGGTGTAGCTTCTGTTCAGTTGTTTTATCTCACCAGTACTTGCATAAAGTGCTGACCCACCAACAGTTTGCTTGTTCTCAGGTGCTCGTTCGTCCGAGGAAGCGATAGCCGTGCCTCATCCCAAGGAACCGAAAATCTGGAGACGATGCCTTGAGCCGCATCGAGCTGTACTACTTTTGTATAGAGGGACATAATTTATGGAACGGTGTTATTGTAATCGAGAGAAGAGTGCTTGAGCGATATGTAACCTCGGCCATGCGCCGCTTGTAACAATTTCGATTATCAATAAAAGAGCCTATTTTCTTATGCCATTGTGTTCTGTACTTTTCTGCAATGTTATGTGCCGCTGCTTCAGTATCGAATAGCTTACTTGCCCTTGTATCAAAGCTTTGGCCTTGTGCAAGCGCACTTTAGGCTTGCACGGCATCACGTCCCGATGAGAACGATTGTCCCGCGGGAGAGCTGCAATGTGGTAATTCACGTTCAGCGGGGACGATCGGGCTTGCGGGAGTTTGGGGCATGACATAACCCGCTCCGCGTCGGCGTTATATATCAAGGTGAGTGGGCAGAACTTCGTTCTCTGATTCTTGTACGCCTTAATAATAACCTGAGTTTTTGCTTGCAATATTTTCATAAGAGAATGATAGAACCTGTCTTTCATGTTAATGAACGAACTCACCTAGCTTGTCTTCAAATCAATGTCTGCTTAACGAGAATCCTGAATCGCTTGCTTAGAGTGCATGAACATGTTCACTATCGTCTATGATTCAAGAGAACCATACTGTGCCTGAACGTGTTCAAGAGATAAGTCGGATTGCCCCGCAACAACGAGTGTATTCTGATGGTTCGTCTCATCTGTATACTAGAGTTTATTTGATAGTGTTCCATGCATTCGCATGCGGTCGGATAATGGCTATTGGTGGAGAGCTGAGCTGCATGTGTCACGGCTGCTACAGAGATAGTGGAAAGCAACCATGAGCCACAACTGCCTCTAGCATCAGATAAAGAGTCATTGGTATGCTGTTCCACCAGCTGCCGATCCTGAGATACTCGGGGACCGCCCTGCATATAGCTAAGTTATTGTGTTGGCTTGGATAGTGACTGTCCCTAAGATCGTGCATTGTGTGTCTAGCTTTGCATCTGACCCTGGAGTCGCACAAGACACGCTGCGCACACCCTGGAACATGAACGGTTTGCTTGCTTGCTTATTCAATATGAAACTCTGTTTTCAAACATGTTTCCAAAGAATGTAATATGACTCTGCTAGAACTGCATGAAAAGAACCTAGGTAAAACTAGAAAGATCACTAGTAATATAATGTTTTATAACATGATTACTTAGTGTTGTTTTGAGTGAATGCTTGTTTCTGTTCAGTTGTTTTATCTCACCAGTACTTGTATAAAGTGCTGACCCACCAACAGTTTACTTGCTTGCAGGTACTGGATCGTCCGAGGGAGCGATAGGCGTGCCACAGTCCCGAAGACCCGGAATCCTGGTTTTGATTGTTGCCCCAAGAATGCTATCGTATAAGGGGGCATAATGTATGGAACGAACGTGTGCCTTTGCTAAAGGAAACCCAAGTTGCCTCGATTGTCCCGAACGCTCAGTTGGCTAAATGCATTGCATTGCAACAAGTCCCTTTTTGCTGCTTACTCGATTGATGCGATGATAGCCAACTATCAACATAAACGATTGGCCTTGCACGGGCGCAACCCCAGGCCCGTGCGACATCACGTCCCCCGAAAGCTCGAACGGGCCCTTTCGTTAGCTCCCTTCCTCCCTAGCACCCGCGGGACGGGCGCGATAATTCTCGTCCGGCGCGCCGAGGCACGGTGATTCGTGCCCGGTTCGTTAAATCCTGACCGTACGGGGCACGGCAGGGCGGAGCGACGGCCCGAGCGGGTCCGGGGCATGACAGAATGGTATCAGAGCAACTCGATTCTTTGCCTATTTCGTTGCCTCCGACTCTGAGTTGTGATTGCGATGCAATAAACGTTCCATACAATAAGTCCGTAAATATTCTCAAAGATGTGCACAAAAAGTTTTCTGGATTTGTTTTCATTGCTTGAGATGTGATTTGTGATTTTTGGATTTGCAGAGTTTTGATTAAGGAAGGTGAGGGATGAGGACTATCACTGCTCTGTGTTTTCGTGAGTTTCTCCTTGAGTTTCGAGGACGAAACTCTTTGTTGGTGGGTAAGTATGTAGTGCCCCGCTCCGCGTAGGCACTATGTACAAGTGAGATCGCCTTGTTTGCTCGAACGGAAGTCTTCTCGGAGAGTTCTCGACCGATTAATCAATGTGAGTGGGCAGAACTGCATTCTCTGATTCTTGCACGACTTAATAATGAATCTGAGTTTTTGAATGCTTGTTTGCTTAAGAAGAATGTTTTCATAAGAGATTGATAGAACCGACTCAGTATGCTAATAAGAGAACTCACATAGCCGGTTATTGAAACAAATATGTTGCCTAACTAAAAGAATATGAATGCTTGTCAGAAATAAAATAGAACCATTGCTATGCTAAGAGATAGATAGATATGTGCATGCTTAGAAACACCGACACAGCTATTGAACGAACCTTTGCTATGCTAAGAAAGATAAGTAAATGAATAATTCGAATATGTCCCTTTGAATATGCTAAGAAAGAGATAGTTTTTTTTGCATACTAAGATATGAATCAATCGTGCATGCCTTTATATGTTTCGTTTATCTGTCTGCTATATCGAACTGCTAAGTGAATATGTGAGTGCAGTGACTAATAGTACGCCCTGAGGATACGGCTCGAAAGGGTCTAGTGGGGTGTGCTATTAGATAAGTGAAATATGTGCTTCGTCTGAGTAAGATATGCTTCGTATGATAAGATAGGTTTCGTAGACTGCATATGTTTTGCTTGATTATTGTTTTGCTTGAACTATGTGTTTATGTCATTGCATTGGTCTTGGACAACTTGTGCACAAGGTCTTGTCTCCCGAGCGATTCCTGGGGCACTGGGAATCGCTCGGTCCGGAAGAGATTTTTGGATCGCCCTGAGGTGTACGGCTCGCAAGGGCCTAGTGGGGCGATATGTCTATTAGTGTTGTGCAGAACCCATGATGTCACAGCTGCTTGCACTCGGGTGTGTTGGTGAAGAGCTGAACCTTGGGTCACAGCTGCCGACACCCGCACGTGCTAGTGAAGAGCTGAACCTTGGGCAACTGCTGCTAATCATGGGGCAACCCATGGACCGTCATATAGATAGGGCGCATGCTAGGTTTACCTTCTTGCATACCTATCGATTAATGACACCAAGTGATTGATACATAAGTTATGAATATGCAAATTGTGTCTAACTTGTGTGTCTGCTGCAGGGATAACCGTTCGGCTATGGGGTAAGAAATATAAGTTTATACATAAGCCTGCTCATTCATTTTGTCTGCATCGTAGAGTTTATCTGATAGAGCTTCATGCATTGCATCGGTCAGACAATGACTATTAGTGCAGAGCTGAACCTCGGTCACAGCTGCTAATAGAATCAGAATATGAGTCATTGGTTAGCTGGATTACCGCTACCGATCCTGAGTTTCTCGGGGACCGAAATCATATAGATGTGTCTGCTTATGTGCTAATGAATACATGATATGTTTGCCTCGATTCGATATGATTAGTCTGCTAGATAAGCTTTGCCCCTAAGAGTTAGTTTTGTGTTGCACAATACTTGCTGCACACTGCACGATGGAGCACTGTCCCAATTCGTATGCTTATAAGTTACGAATATGCAAAACTGTTTCAAAGTTATATTTCCAAATGTGTAATCTGACTATAGTTCTTTACTGCATGAAATGAACTTAGGTAAGACTAGCAAGATCACTAGTAATACAATATTTTGCCACATGATTACTTAGTGTGGGTTTCAGGGGGTGTAGCTTCTGTTCAGTTATTTTATCTCACCAGTACTTGCATAAAGTGCTGACCCACCAATAGTTTGCTTGTTCTCAGGTGCTCGTTCGTCCGAGGAAGCGATAGCCGTGCCTCATCCCAAGGAACCGGAAATCTGGAGAAGATGCCTTGAGCCGCATCGAGCTGTGCTGCTTTTGTATAGAGGGACATAATGTATGGAACGGTGTTATTGTAATCGAGAGAAGAGTGATTGAGCGATCTGTAACCTCGGCCATGCGCCGCTTGTAATAATTTTGATTATCAATAAAAGAGCCTATTTTCTTATGCCATTGTGTTCTTTACTTTTCTGCAATGTTATGTGCCGCTGCTTCAGTATCGAATAGCTTACTTGCCCTTGTATCAAAGCTTTGGCCTTGTGCAAGCGCACTTTAGGCTTGCACGGCATCACGTCCCGATGAGAACGATTGTCCCGTGGGAGAGCTGCAACATGGTGATTCACATTCAGCAAGGACGATCGGGGTTGCGGGAGATTGGGGCGTGACACAGCCGCCAGCACCGCCAAGTCGTCGCTGCAGCTGCTGCCAAGGCTGCGGCTGCTGCAACTACTGTCGAGGTTGCTGCTGTCGTTGCTTTCCCGTGCGGCACCGGAGCTTCGCCCCCATGCCGGAGGATAGCCCATCGACGAGTACAGACCCCCACACATCCATAACTAGGTACACGTTTACTTCACCCTTTTTCTTCATGTGTCGTGGTATCGATGTGTCATTTAACAGACATGGGTAAATCTTTAAGAGTAATATATGTGTATGTGTGTTATTGTAAGCTAGTAATTAATAATAAATAATTTCTTAATTAATAATTAATTGGTAATTATGAACACTGTGTTGACCTAGGACTTGGACAACTAGCCTTGTGCACGTATTCATATAACATGCTAGTTAAGGCTTATAATATAGTAATATACGTCTTAGTTGCATAGCATATCCGGATGTTTCGTTGGCTTGGCGTATACGCCACTCGTGGACAGGACACATGTACGTCTTAGCTGCGTGCACACGCGACTATGTTAATTGACCAACTGTAACCCCTTGTATCAGTGTCTCAGAGCAGCATCATGGTTCTGTGTGTATCACTTTCGTGTCTGATGATCGAATTTCTATATTATATTATATGTATAGGGTCGGTGGACCAGTCATGAGAGACTTCAGGAGCAGGCTATTGGCATTCGCAGCTTGAGGACCCAGGCAAGATACATTGCCATATTTACTGTTTAACTTAAATTATGCAAATGTTGTATGATATCTTGTTGCATTCTTTTATATAACTGTGCGTGTCCGAGATTGACTCGGGTACAGTCGATGAATGCATCGATGAGTAGTGTACTTGACCAAGTCGCTAGCAGACTCACCCCTATTGGGAGGATACTCTGATATCTTCCGAGACCTGACACTATTACACGCATCACGGTGATAAACTCATGTTGGGATACGGGTTCACGTACCCGACTAGCTATCGGTGCGTGTGACATGCATCACGGTTTAGTACGTAATCAGGATTATATAATTAGTAAAGACTTGGCATATAGATATGTGGTATGCACGTAGAGTATTCGACTTGTATATCTATATTGGGCGGGGAGGACAACTAGTAGGTGTATGTGTCACGACCCGCACCCGGTTTAGGGGCACGAGTGCGTGGGTACGTCCAGCCTACGCCGCAGCATCGGCGGTAGAACGCTGTCTAGGTCGAGTACTATCTAAACAAGTCTCACGCTAGTATCCAACTCCATAAGGAGACTCGGATAATACTATAAAATATTAACAACATACTCAATCACATCTACAGCACGATAGGAATTTGAAGAAATAAAAGAATACAACACAAGTCTAATGACAACATAATCATACCTGCGATCAGTAACATCCAATCCCCATATGTCAGAAACAAGTCCACTAAGGTCACAGTCTGGAAAAATATTTTCCAGTCAGGAAGGAGCAAAGTACATCTCTAAATAGCAGTTCTATATAAATGACATAAACTATGTAGTAGTTCTAGATGAAAACATACCAGATGCATGTATAGGTACGAGAAATGTACAATGAGAGAAATACTGGAAATACTGTAAGTAAATGCAAGAAAAGAACAATATGTCAATGAGCAAGAATCCTATGACTAAGTGTGTGAGTACTAGCTTTAACATGTGATCGGCTTGGGAACTTGATCAGGCTGGTTACATGTGATTAGCTATGGTTCATATAAAGTTAGGCTAACCGTTGGTTAGCTATGATGCATGTAGAAGTCAGGCTAATCACACGTAACAGCTATGGAGCATGTAAATAGTCAGGCCGCACCCGACGTGAGATGTGGGGTGAGCTATGGTGCATATAAAGTTGGGTATGATCACATATCTACACTAAAGTACTCCCCAAACTCCCGACTGGTATAGTAGATCCAATCATGGTACGCTATGGCACGGGATTCCCTAGGAAGGTAGCAAATCTCCCCGGGAATCAGTATCTGTACATGCACAAGATATCAAGGAAACAAGTCTCGTACAAGCTACACCATGAATAAGGAATAACATCTCATGACGAGATCCGTGTATACCAATCCGTGTAACCAATGTATCAAGAACATGGATATTTACACTAGATACAGTGAACATAGGAGATATCATAAATTAGAAACTAATCAGAGAATGTACTCGCCTTGGATCCTTAGCTGGTAAAACCAATGTCCTGTCCCAGAGTATCGTCTGGAGGAACCAACAATCCTAAAAATATATCAAATACAACATTTGCATCAGGTGCTACACTAACACATCACAAATACATGAACTCAGGGGCTCTGCCAGGTATGGCACTAGTCAACTAGGGTCATCTAGTAGGGAGACGTATATAATACACATTTACACTCAGAGTATATACCAATAAAACGTATATAATATATATAAGTGTCTCTTAGCAATTTTACAAAATACGTATTTGTGTATATACACTAATAGATGTATATAAATATATTTTTATACCAAAATACATATTTGTATATATATATATATATCAATCAAATATTTTTATATATGTATATTAGCAATCAAAGAATGGTTATAATGCCACCCTCCTCAAGGTGATCCCAAATGAAATAGCAGTTGGTTCCAATGGGTCCGGAGCAGTCCAAATAGCTAGAAACTATATAAAGAAGTCCATGATCGGAGTTCGGCACGAAAATTGAGGTAAGGATACCAGGCTAATAGGAGAAATGGTCGTTTGTTTGTTATTAAGGTAACACCTTAATTTAATGAAATCGTTTCGAAATTATTTTGAACAGTAATTACAAGTAAAAGTTTATTTATAAAATCTAGAATTTATGTAAAAGCCAATATATTTTTATGTCTATAGTAAATTCAGTTACTAGTCCAAATAACCAATTTTGAACAAATTTATTATTGTAACTATTCCTGAATTAATAATATAAACCAGAAATTATTATAGTTGTTCACAAATCAAAATCCTTATTTTTAATACATAACTAAATTCATACTTTATAAACAATAAAACTAATTATATTCTAATTAACTAAACTAATTACATAAAATTACTAAACTAATTATATAAACTAAATTGATTAATTAACTAATTACATTAACTTAATCATTACTTCACAGAACAGAAGAAAAGGGGAAGAGAAAAGAGGGGCTCACGTTTGGGGAGGGGTCTCGGCGTCGACCACAATCTAGATCAGTTCCCAAATCATTACCAAACCCTGCTCTAAAATAATCTGAAATTCAAATTTAGATGTTCCAGCTCAAAATTAAATATTTCTTCCAGCCTTAACCCTCTGGTCCGTATCCAACCAATCAGTGGCACGCCTTTGTTTCTACCAACGATGTGTCACTCTCCTGGACACAACAACCAGTGTCAAAGGCACCTACACAGAATCCCATCCATGGTATAGAACCCAATGTGGCAGACACAAACTGAATTATAAAGAAGGGTGATTCATCATACCTGAGTCAATGAGTTTTGTGGTCAAGAACTGTGTCTGATCCAAATAATCGTAGTATGGAAGCTCTTCTGAGTCAAACTAACAAACTCATATTGTTCAACAAAACCTGATACTCGACGTCGGGAAGACGATCGGGCTTGCTGACACAACACTGGAGTTGTTCGAAGGGATGACTTGATCGAATTCTTCTTAACGAGTTCAGTGCTTGTGCTCAGGTCATCGAAATATAGTTGGAATAGAGCTGTCTAGAGCATTGAAGAAAGGTCACCGTGTTTGATCCCGCCGTGCCATCGCTCACAGGAGAGGTACGTTAGTGTTGCACCTTGAGTCAGGAGCTCGAGGTCACCACCGCCATTGTCTCCATGGCCGGGCTGGAACTGTAACAGTGGGGGGACTCGACGGGAATGGCTGGGGGTGCACGGCCGGGGAAGAACAGCAGCGGCGAGGGTTTGGCCGCCGGGCCGGGCTGAGCAGCAGGGAGGGAAGTCGGGGCCGCCGGAGTTGTCGATAGAGGGAGGAGATGAGGGAGAACAGCAGCGGGAGGATTCGAGGATCCGCCGGGGAGGAGCAGCAGGGTTTCGGCCGCCCGCCGGATGAACAGGAATCGGGTTTGCTGTACGTGGGGGGGGGAGTGAACAGTGTCCCCCCCCCCTTCTTCCTCTTTTAAATTCAAAAATCAAATGAAGAGAGGAAGAAGAAGAAAAAAGGAGAAGAAAGGAGAAGAGAAAAGAATGGAAAAATTTTAGAATGAGGGGGCTACGTTGGAGAAAGGTGGGGAAACCTAGGTTGTCTAGGGATTAGGGCTTATGATGTAGACAAGACATTATATAGGGGAGAGGGTTTGATGAAGGGTGAGGATTTGACCCTTAGAATGAGGGGTCCAGATTAAACATGAAGGAAATTAATTTATGTAGGAATGAGCGTGAGGGCTAAAAATAATTATATTAGGTTCCCTCATTGTTTAAACAATTGGTTGTTGACACCACAAATACATATTTGCAAATTAACCCCCTCAAATTTGGGTATTTGCACAGTCACATGAAATAATGAAAATTTGGCGGGCGATTCGGTGTCCGGTGTTTTGTAGGGTCAGGGGGCGTCGTAAGTTTGGTGTGGGCTAAAATAGCAGGACACTGGAATTAAATTGGGATTTCAGAATCAGATAAAATAGTATCCTCAATTTAAATAGAAATAAATGCAAGTTGTGTTCAACAATTAATTAGGAGTACATGGGGCCAAAATCAGGTCAGGTCATCAATACCAATAATGAAGAAGACTTAGAACAGAATATTACCCTAATTTGGGCCACACGAAAAATAGATCAAGATTGCCTCCAATTTTCGATTGGAACGCACAACGATACAAAATAGGGGTTTATTAAATAACGTCCGCGACAATTTTTGTGCGGCCAGAAATAATGTACAAAGAGCATAATTATGAGTTGCAAAAATAGCAGAATGGAAGATGGGCATATCTAGGGCAAGATGGTGAAATTTGTTGGAAGACAAAAGTCAGGGTAGCGCTCCAAATATCGAAGCGAAGGCAATGCGCAAAAAAAAAAAAATTAAATAAAATACAGTAATTAATTACAATCTCCAAATATTAAATTCTAGATAAAATAATTAAATCCCGAATTCTATAATTCGGACAGGTGTTCGTCTACTGGGCTTCTAGGTCAATTCTGCTAGCTAAAAATAAATGAACACTGCATCTAATACTATATTTAATTACACATCACACATAATTATTTAAATCAAATATACTATCATGCAATTAATTAATTATAACTACCATAATATTAAATATTATAAAAAGTCGAAAATACCCCTGTTTTCGGAATGTGGTAGTGACAAGTCTACCCACCTTAAAAGAATTTCGTCCTCGAAATTTAAAGTCCTCATAGTAGTGTTTACTCATACACATTATTATTTCCATAAATAGTAAAATTCAACCACCCACAAAATTCTGTAATAATCCACCTTGTCGTTTCGCAAATTTTCAAAAATAAAAATCAGATTCCATCTCCTCACAATGCCCATGAATTTAAATAAAAATTTTAAATACTCGGAATTTGATATCTGTTCCTCAAATTGAATTTCAACCAATGTATCGATTCTCGTCCCAAAGAGCCTGAATTCCAACAATGATCCATCAATGATCTGATTCTTCAGTTTTCTTTTTCCTCAAATACTTAATAATGCGACACTTATGGATCCTTCCATTGTAACGTCCGCAATATAAAAATTTTAAATTACTATATTGCAATCAAATATATATAATGATAATTTTCCAAATTTTCCTCAAATTTAATGATAAATTATATCACAATCAACCTTCCTGAAATTAACAATCATCAATTCTGCCATGTTAAATTTTAATCCTTTATTTAAATTAGCATTTATCCTCAAATTTCAATCATACCTCGATCCTTGTAAAATCAATGATCCATCAATTCTGTTATATTACTCATTAACTCTTTATTTAAATGAATGCTTATCCTTAAATTTTAAATCTTCTTGTCCCTTTCGTCAAGTCATAATCTTCTCAAAATCTTTGCTATGGTCTAAACCTCAATGATCGTGGTTTACGAAACTCTACCTATAGCCATGCAATTTTAAGAAAAATATATAGGTCATGTGTCTTTTGTCATGGTATTTCAGCCTCTGCCAGGGTGTAATACTAGCTACAATCAATCAAAAATCACGAATACAAACCACGGTACTAGGGAATCAATCAATCAGAAGACAAAAACAACATGAGAAAAAGAAAGAACCTGCTAACATATTTCTTGCGGTATCTCCAATCTCTAACATACTCTTAACTCTAGCACATTCACTATCTAATTCCTATTCCTGTACACTGGTACCCATATCAACTAATCATTAATCCACAAAATCCATGAATATATCCGTATTGCACACACCTGTTTATTTATACTAAAATCTGATACCAAGGACCTCTAGCACAATCATAGGTCAAAGATGCATTCAAGGTTTGATACTCCTATCCCTTTAGGTACCACTGTTTCTACTACAAGCACAACCACTGCTAGCTCTCTTACCTACTGTAATTGTCTATACTAGTTGTTCTTATCACTCAAGTGCACGCCAAGTGCAACACAACACACTAAGCACTGCTCTCTCTAATACAACTCTAGATGGACACCGAAGTCTGTTTGTGGTGTCATCTCAAGCATACTCAAGCCACAGATCCTTACACATGTATATTATCTACTCATATATTAATATTCATATTTCTCATCTACCATAAAATTTAATCCTCAAAATAATCATCAAGATTTAACTTCTCGATCAACTTAAAATAATTTGCATATACCTCCTCAAAGTCAGATACTCAACATCAAAATAAAAATTTAATCATTTCTAAAATCTTTGTAGCCTTAACCATGTTTATTGAATTCATATTTGAAATCCTCAAAATTTAATGACACAATCCCAACTTCTCAAAAATTCTCAAAAATTCATTTCCACTCTTTAATTTATAAATCCACCAATTTACGTATAAGTGCTCGTAGTCTCTAATACTCGAGGTGCACTCAATGCATCTAGTGTCTATAACTGTGTACTAAAATTGTACTGCCTGAATCACTTGCACCATTATCTCCAATGATCAAAGTTATCATCACCTGTAATTTCTTTCATGATTTTCAATTTATGTCAACTGGTATATCATCTAATTTATCATCATACAGGGTGCTTGCTGTTATTAACGACATTCTTGACAAATCCTTGATATAGAATCATTAGCACCCTTGGTATTATATTACTAGCTTCATTAATGAATTATCTCATCAAGCTCATTAGAACTCATGTTTACCCGTACCTTCTATAATACTCATGTTTCTTTACTCTCATGGGCAGGCATATGGTTCTATATCTCGATTGATGTATAAGCATATCTCTTAATCCTTTTACAGCCTGTTAAACTAATTTGTGATACACTTCACAACTTTCATTACTAATCCTGATATTTCTCTACTTATGACATCTCATTAAACCCTTTATGCATATATATTTCTTTACCTTTAACATTTCCGATATCATTCATCAAATTGAACATCATGCTCCATAAATCCTTAACACAATTCCTGGATACTTAATCGTTTACATAGATCACTCAATTACATAATCATGATTATCCAGGACGGGTAATTGGCTCTGATACTAACTCTGAGAACTATCACTGATACTCTATACTCTTCTTAACTCTCAGTCTCTAATGACCTTATCCTAAAACCATTGTTACAAGGTATTATGCTATGGTTAACTCTAGATTAAAATCTACTGCTCATATGTCCAACTAGGAAATACTTACAACTCACTAGCAACACAGTCAATACTAATACAAGACACAAACAAAATTACAAGTCACTAATTATCATACTAACAAGGAATCCTCAAAGAAAATAAGCTCAAAAAGGAACTGGATCAAGGACGGAAGGTATCTTTACTGCTAGTAAAGAAAAGAAATGATGGAACAAAGTCCTGGAATAACATAAATAGGTAAGTCTTGAGATGATACTTTAAGAACCAATTTAAGATATAACCTGATAATCATACACGTCTGTCAGAAATCATGACACACAGAATCCTCGCCACGCCAGTAAGCATAGATGCGATAAACGACAGGTTCCGTAACTAAGGTATGCAACCATATAATCATGTCATCTAGAATCTTCGCCACGCCAACCGGTATGGCTGCGAGAGACTTTAAGTTTCATAACTATAGTATGTACATCCAAGTCAGGTTCCTACGTTCTCGTCACCACAGCTAATATGGCTGCGATAAACTCTAGGGTCCATAACCAAAGTAGACGTTTTACCTTTCTCACTGTCCTCATCAACATATGTCATCAGATGATACCGTAAATTTTAGCCCGTAAAATTCATCTCGATATGAAATCAACTCAACAACGATACCAAGAATTAAATTTAACAACTGGTCAACAAAAATCAAACTCAAATATCAACAAGTGAGGACAGACGAAAACAAGGGGAAGGAATTAAAATTAGAAATTGTAATAAGATTCTCAAGGGGTCGTCCCAGGAATCTCTTAAAATTTTGTGATTGAGTATCCTCTCTCATCCTAGTATCCTATGTCCTATATTCTATAGCAGGCACGCAGTAGTACAACTATAACGTCGTACTACTACGATATCGCACAAATTGCGAAGTCAAACCTGCATAGGCCACCACTAAAAATGTGTCACGACCCGCACCCGGTTTAAGGGCACGAGTGCGTGGGTACGTCCAGCCTACGCCGCAGCATCGGCGGTAGAACGCTGTCTAGGTCGAGTACTATCTAAACAAGTCTCACGCTAGTATCCAACTCCATAAGGAGACTCGGATAATACTATAAAATATTAACAACATACTCAATCACATCTACAGCACGATAGGAATTTGAAGAAATAAAAGAATACAACACAAGTCTAATGACAACATAATCATACCTGCGATCAGTAACATCCAATCCCCATATGTCAGAAACAAGTCCACTAAGGTCACAGTCTGAAAAAATATTTTCCAGTCAGGAAGGAGCAAAGTACATCTCTAAATAGCAGTTCTATATAAATGACATAAACTATGTAGTAGTTCTAGATGAAAACATACCAGATGCATGTATAGGTACGAGAAATGTACAATGAGAGAAATACTGGAAATACTGTAAGTAAATGCAAGAAAAGAATAATATGTCAATGAGCAAGAATCCTATGACTAAGTGTGTGAGTACTAGCTTTAACATGTGATCGACTTGGGAACTTGATCAGGCTGGTTACATGTGATTAGCTATGGTTCATATAAAGTTAGGCTAACCGTTGGTTAGCTATGATGCATGTAGAGGTCAGGCTAATCACACGTAACAGCTATGGAGCATGTAAATGGTCAGGCCGCACCCGACGTGAGATGTGGGGTGAGCTATGGTGCATATAAAGTTGGGTATGATCACATATCTACACTAAAGTACTCCTTAAACCCCCGACTGGTATAGTAGATCCAATCATGGTACGCTATGGCACGGGATTCCCTAGGAAGAAAGCAAATCTCCCTGGGAATCAGTGTCTGTACATGCACAAGATATCAAGGAAACAAGTCTCGTACAAGCCACACCATGAATGAGGAATAACATCTCATGACGAGATCCGTGTATAACAATCCGTGTAACCAATGTGTCAAGAACATGGATATTTACACTAGATACAGTGAACATAGGAGATATCATAAATTAGAAACTAATCAGAGAATGTACTCGCCTTGGGTCCTTAGCTGGTAAAACCAATGTCCTGTCCCAGAGTATCGTCTGGAGGAACCAACAATCCTAAAAATATATCAAATACAATATTTGCATCAGGTGCTACACTAACACATCACAAATACATGAACTCAGGGGCTCTGCCAGGTATGGCACTAGTCAACTAGGGTCATCTAGTAGGGAGACGTATATAATACACATTTACACTCAGAGTATATACCAATAAAACGTATATAATATATATAAGTGTCTTTTAGCAATTGTACAAAATACGTATTTGTGTATATACACTAATACATGTATATAAATATATTTTTATACCAAAATACATATTTGTATATATATATATCAATCAAATATTTTTATATATGTATATTAGCAATCAAAGAATGGTTATAATGCCACCCTCCTCAAGGTGATCCCAAATGAAATAGCAGTTGGTTCCAATGGGTCCGGAGCAGTCCAAATAGCTAGAAACTATATAAAGAATTCCATGATCGGAGTTCGGCACGAAAATCGAGGTAAGGATACCAGGCTAATAGGAGAAATGGTCGTTTGTTTGTTATTAAGGTAACACCTTAATTTAATAAAATCATTTCGAAATTATTTTGAACAGTAATTACAAGTAAAAGTTTATTTATAAAATCTAGAATTTATGTAAAAGCCAATATATTTTTATGTCTATAGTAAATTCAGTTACTAGTCCAAATAACCAATTTTGAACAAATTTATTATTGTAACTATTCCTGAATTAATAATATAAACCAGAAATTATTATAGTTGTTCACATATCAAAATCCTTATTTTTAATACATAACTAAATTCATACTTTATAAACAATAAAACTAATTATATTCTAATTAACTAAACTAATTACATAAAATTACTAAACTAATTATATAAACTAAATTGATTAATTAACTAATTACATTAACTTAATCATTACTTCACAGAACAGAAGAAAAGGGGAAGAGAAAAGAGGGGCTCACGTTTGGGGAGGGGTCTCGGCGTCGACCACAATCTAGATCAGTTCCCAAATCATTACCAAACCCTGCTCTAAAATAATCTGAAATTCAAATTTAGATGTTCTAGCTCAAAATTAAATATTTCTTCCAGCCTTAACCCTCTGGTCCGTATCCAACCAATCAGTGGCACGCCTTTGTTTCTACCAACGATGTGTCACTCTCCTGGACACAACAACCAGTGTCAAAGGCACCTACACAGAATCCCATCCATGGTATAGAACCCAATGTGGCAGATACAAACTGAATTATAAAGAAGGGTGATTCATCATACCTGAGTCAATGAGTTTTGTGGTCAAGAACTGTGTCTGATCCAAATAATCGTAGTATGGAAGCTCTTTTGAGTCAAACTAACAAACTCATATTGTTCAACAAAACCTGATACTCGACGTCGGGAAGACGATCGGGCTTGCTGACACAACACTGGAGTTGTTCGAAGGGATGACTTGATCGAATTCTTCTTAACGAGTTCAGTGCTTGTGCTCAGGTCATCGAAAAATAGCTGGAATAGAGCTGCCTAGAGCATTGAAGAAAGGTCACCGTATTTGATCCCGCCGTGCCATCGCTCACAGGAGAGGTACGTTAGTGTTGCACCTTGAGTCAGGAGCTCGAGGTCACCACCGCCATTGTCTCTATGGCCGGGTAGAACTGTAACAGTGGGGGGACTCGACGGGAATGGCTGGGGTGCACGGCCGGGGAAGAACAGCAGCGGCGAGGGGTTGGCCGCCGGGCCGGGCTGAGCAGCAGGGAGGGAAGTCGGGGCCGCCGGAGTTGTCGATAGAGGGAGGAGATGAGGGAGAACAGCAGCGGGAGGATTCGAGGATCCGCCGGGGAGGAGCAGCAGGGTTTCGACCGCCCGCCGGATGAACAGGGATCAGGTTTGCTGTACGTGGGGGGGGGAGTGAACAGTGTCCCCCCCCCTTCTTCCTCTTTTAAATTCAAAAATCAAATGAAGAGAGGAAGAAGAAGAAAAAAGGAGAAGAAAGGAGAAGAGAAAAGAATGGAAAAATTTTAGAATGAGGGGGCTACGTTGGAAAGAGGTGGGGAAACCTAGGTGGTCTAGGGATTAGGGCTTATGATGTAGACAAGACATTATATAGGGGAGAGGGTTTGATGAAGGGTGAGGATTTGACCCTTAGAATGAGGGGTCCAGATTAAACATGAAGGAAATTAATTTATGTAGGAATGAGCGTGAGGGCTAAAAATAATTATATTAGGTTCCCTCATTGTTTAAACAATTGGTTGTTGACACCACAAATACATATTTGCAAATTAACCCCCTCAAATTTGGGTATTTGTACAGTCACATAAAATGATGAAAATTTGGCGAGCGATTCGGTGTCCGGTGTTTTGTAGGGTCAGGGGGCGCCGTAAGTTTGGTGTGGGCTAAAATAGCAGGGCACTGGAATTAAATTGGGATTTCAGAATCAGATAAAATAGTATCCTCAATTTAAATAGAAATAAATGCAAGTTGTGTTCAACAATTAATTAGGAGTACATGGGGCCAAAATCAGGTCAGGTCATCAATACCAATAATGAAGAAGACTCAGAACAGAATATTACCCTAATTTGGGCCACACGAAAAATAGATCAAGATTGCCTCCAATTTTCGATTGGAACGCACAACGATACAAAATATGGGTTTATTAAATAACGTCCGCGATGATTTTTGTGCGGCCAGAAATAATGTACAAAGAGCATAATTATGAGTTGCAAAAATAGCAGAATGGAAGACGGGCATGTCTAGGGCAAGATGGTAAAATTTGTTGGAAGACAAAAGTCAGGATAGCGCTCCAAATATCGAAGCGAAGGCAATGCGCAAAAAAAAAAAATTAAATAAAATACAGTAATTAATTACAATCTCCAAATATTAAATTCTAGATAAAATAATTAAATCCCGAATTCTATAATTCGGACAGGTGTTCGTCTACTGGGCTTCTAGGTCAATTCTGCTAGCTAAAAATAAATAAACACTGCATCTAATACTATATTTAATTACACATCACACATAATTATTTAAATCAAATATACTATCATGCAATTAATTAATTATAACTACCATAATATTAAATATTATAAAAAGTTGAAAATACCCCTGTTTTCGGAATGTGGTAGTGACAGTATGAGGTAAACACATTGGAATCCGTAGTATCCGGAGGAGCCACGGATCCAATGACTTCCTTTATTCAGATGCCACATTCTACGGAGCGATATAGACGATATACTATTCAGATGCTACGTTCTACGGAGCGATATGGACGTTATACTATACAGATGCCACGCTCTTCGGAGTGTGGATGTTATACCTACACCTATCCATACGTACCGAGATTGTCCTCACATTGCATTCACTTAGATGGTTAGCACACCATTTATTTTATTCAGTATTCATATATGGCATGCTTCTATGTATCTTGTTACGTCCCTCTGAGGACTTGGTTCCATCACAGATTTGGACGAGGCATATTACCCTACAGTGTACGGACCGGGACATGAGACAAGGTATGCATCCGAGGAGGAGCTAATGGTGCTACCGTCAGAGTTTCCGTAATCATTTTGTAGGCCTTCCGCCTAGGATGGGAGCATCATTATCTAGTTAGTTGATGCCCTAGTCATTACTCTTTTTATCTGTCTTTCAGTACTTTTATTTCGTTATAGTAGTGGGTTTGTTTCCACCAGGCATTTTGGATTGTACTATGACATTTCATACTAGCGTATATTTTGCAGTATTTATTTTAGTACTTTTTATTTATATTGTGGATGAGATTAGATTATCTGTTTGATCTTAGTATTGGACTTGTTAGTATTTTAGGACAGCGGAGTACTCTTCGTAAGATCCATTAAATTGGGCAATTCCTCGGAGACGTATTAGCTGTCTATTGTCACGTGGCCTGGTCCCGTGTATTTTGGGACTAGGGCATGACAGAGTTTTAGTGGTGGCCCATGCAGGTCATATTTATCGCTTGCGGTATGGTAACATGCCCAACGAGCCTGCAATAGGATAGAAATTACTAGGTCTCATCCACTTTGGTTACGTCGTTGAACTTCCTTCGTATCATTTCTAAATATCTGCATCCTGTTTGCTTGATTGTGTACTCTTTTAATGAAGTTCTATCGCTTGTAGCATGATAAACTTGTGCAGTGGACGAAGAGCGCCCAGTGCCGTGGTGCCAGCCATCACCACCCAAAGAGAGAAAATATCCCAAGGACCACCTGGAGAGCAACCACCACTACAGGGCCCGCTGATACATTGGCACGAGACTTCTCAGGGCGATCCTACACAACAGCACGAGGGACAGGCTTCCCAGACGATCCCCACGCAGCATTTCGAGGTCTCATTGCCACCACCTCCGTTTGGCCCTACGCCGATGCCACAAACCGAGAGGTCGACATCTGAGGAGACACCTACCGCACAGCCTAAGGTCCCATTGCCACCACCTCCACCCTATCTACCTCAGATGCCATAATCATATGGACAGCCACAGATGCTTCAGTTCTTCCAGGCTATAATGCAGGCACAGTGGCACCAGACTGAGATATTGAGACAGAGTTTGATGGAAGTCCTGGAAAGGACACCTACCCCAGCACCCGTACCAGCACCTCCACCAGCTCAGACGGCTGGTACTCTACGAGGGTTCCGCTAGATGGGCCCGGATACCTTTTCGGGCAGTGAGACTACAGAGGGGATCTCCGATTGGGTCGCCAATACGGAGATATTACTAGAGGCTTCTCAACTACATCCAAACCTTTGGATAACCGCAGTGATGGCCCAACTGAAAGGCAATGCCCATCACTGGTGGGATTCTATAGAGCAAAGTGTAGGCAAGATCCAGACATGGGAGTAGTTCTTAGAGTACTTCAATGCAAAGTATTTCTCGACTACAGTCAAAAATGCCCTGTACTCCCAGTTCCTACATCTAGAATAAGGAAATATGACTGTAGATGCATACGACGTAGAGTTTAGCTGTCTTAGCAGATTTGGTGCCGTCTTGATACCCAACGATCTAGAGAAGGCCCAGAGATTCCATCACGGCCTTCTTTCGAGCTACAGAGGTATACCACCACCCAGGCGAGGATTTCTTATAAGGAGGTTCTTTCAAAGGCGAGGATCCAGGAGGCCATCGGCAGAGGAGCAAGACGTTCCGGCATGACCACACCAGCCAGAGCCCAGCCTGGAGTAGGAGGACCGATCCATTATCCCAGAGCACAAAAACAGCAGAGGACAGCACCATACCAGCAAAAGGAGCTTCCGACTTGCCACCACTGTGGTAAGAGAGGACATTTCCAGAAGGACTGCCGAAAAAGATTGGGGACATGCATGATTTATGGAGCGACCCATCACCAAGCCCGAGACTGCCCATAGCGTAGATATGCGGCACTGCAGACCGAACATAGGCCAGCAGCACCAGTACAAAGGACACTACCCCCGACAGGAGGCCAGCGTCCACCAGCACCCGGAGGATTTCAGAGGGGACCACCCTTGGCCTCACAAGAGGCACAGTTTGATCGAGCCAGACAGCAAACAGGTGGGCAGAGGCACGAACAGGCCTTTGCACTAGCAGCTACTGAGGAAGAAACAGAAGGAAAAGCTATCACAGGTACCAATTTAGTTGTATCATTACCTGCGACTGCATTGTTTGATTCTGGTGCTACACTATCTTTCATATCTAGTAGATTCGTAGCTATGCATAGAGTAGTTACTTCCCCCTTACCTAAGAGTTAGAAGATTCATACCGGAGGAGGCATCGTGCCGGTTACCAGCACTATTAGAACATGCTCGGTAGTCGTGTGTGGTAGAGAGATGAGAGCGCAATTTTTGGTATTTCTTATGCCATACTTTGACGTTGTGCTAGGAATAGACTGGTTAAGCCAGTATAATGCCATACTGGATTAATGGAAGGGTAGTGTCACTTTTAGACTACCAGATCAACCGGAGTTCGAGTATATGCGAGGAACCGTCGAGAAAGGAGTAGGACAGACAGCTGGAGCTTACATGGATATGGAGACGGTACCCCTACCTATAGTTGCAGAATTCGAGGATGTTTTTCCGGAGGAGTTGCCAGGCTTACCGCCAGATAGAGACATGGAGTTCACTATTGAGTTAGTACCCGGAGCAGCGCCGGTATCTTCTAATGTGTACCGGTTGGCGAAGAAGGAACTAGAGGAGCTGAAGCTACAGTTAGAGGAGTTGCAGATCAAGGGATTCGTCCGCCCTTGTGCATCACCCTACGGAGCACCAGTGCTATTTGTACCAAAAAATGATGGGACAGTATGTATGTGCATTGATTACAGAGCCCTTAATACTTTGACTATCAAGAACAAGTATCCCCTGTCGCGGGTTAAAGATTTGTTCGACCAGCTGACAGGAACAGTAGTGTTCACGAAGATTTACTTGAGATCTGGTTATCATCAGGTAAAGGTACGGATAGAAGATATACCAAAGACATCATTCAGGACTTGTTATGGTCACTACGAGTTCTTGGTGATGCCTTTTGGACTGACAAATGCGCCTGCCGTATTTATGAATTTGATGAATATAGTTTTCCACCAATACCAAGACCAATTCGTGGTAGTCTTCATCGACAACATCTTGGTGTATTCAAAGAGCCACGATGAGCACGCAGAGCACTTGAGACTAGTGTTAGAGACGCTGAGGCGTGAGAAGCCTTATACCAAGCTGAGCAAGTGTGAGTTTCTCCTGGATTATGTCGTATTCCTTGGACACGTTATCTCAGGAGATGGTATTTTAGTAGATCCAGTGAAGATTTCGTCAGTAGAGACGTGGCCGACCCCTACCAACGTCTCAGAGGTGAGAAGTTTCCTAGGACTTGCCGGATATTACCGGAGGTTCATAGAGAATTTTGCAAGGATCGTAGAGCCGATGACCCGCTTGACCCGCAAGGAGCAGGAGTTCACCTTGACAGAGGAGTGTCAGACGACGTTCGATGATCTAAAGAAGCGTTTGACTATGACACCTATCTTGACCATACCTTTTGGACCTGGAGGGTTCGTGATCTATAGCGATGCGTCCGTAAAAGGATTAGAATGCGTCTTGATGCAGCATGGAAAGGTTGTGGCCTATGCCTCTAGGAAGTTAAGGACCCATGAGAAGAACTATCCCACTCATGACTTGGAGCTTGCCGTAATGATCTTTGATTTGAAGCTATGGAGGCACTACCTATACGGAGAAAGAGTGGAGATATTCACTGATCAGAAGAGCCTAAAGTACGTATACACCCAGAAGGACCTGAACTAGTGACAAAGATGTTGGCTCGAGGTGATGACAGACTTTGAGATCGAGCTACAGTACCACCCGGGAAAGGCCAACGTAGTAGCTGACGCATTAAGCAGAAGACCCATGGCATTCTTTTTGACCACCCAGCAACATCTATTGAGAGATCTAAAGCAGATGGGTATAGAGGTGATTATGCCCAGAATAGACGAACAGTTGTCGAGTTTTCAGTTGCAATCGACATTAGTTGAGAGGATCAAGGCTGCTTTGCCAACAGATACTAGATTCCAGAGGCTTCGACAGAGGAAAGAGGCCAGGATACAGACAGGATTGCGCATACATAAGGACGGGACCTTGAGATGTGGAGATCGTCTCTATGTTTCGAATGGAGAACTTCGTCAGGAGTTGATGTCGGAGGCACACAGTTCAACATACTCTATTCATCCAGGAGGCACGAAGATGTACAGAGACTTGAGGCAGTACTACTGGTGGCATGTAATTAAGAGGGAGATAGCCCGCTTTATGGCAAAGTGCCTAGTGTGTCAGCAAGTCAAGGCTGAGCATCAGAGGTCTGTAGGTTTACTTCAGCCGCTCCCGATAGCTGAGTGGAAATGGGAGCACAGCACTATAGACTTCGCTATGGGTTTTTCGAGGAGTCCCAATGGTCGCAATACAGTATGGGTGATCGTGGATCGACACACCAAGTCCGCTCACTTTTTACCTTTCAGAGTTGGGCAGTCTACAGAGGTCTTAGCAGATATGTATATGAGGGAAATTGTACGACTGCATGGAGTGCCAGTCAGTATAGTGTCTGAAAGGGATACGAGGTTCACATCTTACTTTTGGCGGAGTATGCAAGAGAGTCTCAGTACACGCCTGAAGGTCAACACATCATATCACCCACAAACAGATGGCCAGTCCGAGCGCACCATTCCGACACTGGAAGACATGTTAAGAGCGTGCATGCTTGATTTTGGTGGTTCATGGGATGACCATTTGAATTTGGTCGAATTTTCTACAATAATAGCTATCAAGCGAGCATTCAGATGGCTCCCTATGAAGCATTGTATGGCAGGAAGTGTCGTTCCCCAGTATGTTGGAGCGATGTGGGCGAGAGGCAGATTCTTGGACCAGAGTTGGTTGTTCATACAATGAAGAAGGTAAAAAAGATCCAAGGGCATCTACGAGCAGCACAGGGCAGACAAAAGTATTGGGCAAATTCACATCGACGACCCCTAGAGTTCCAGGTTGGAGATCATGTGTTTCTAAAAATCTTACCTACTCGAGGGACTATCAGGTATGGAGGCAGAGGAAAGCTGCATCCGAGGTACATCGGACCATTCGATGTATTGTTACACATCGGAGAGGTTGCTTACAGGTTAGCCTTACCTCAGACTTTAGAAGGAGTTCATGATGTCTTCCATATATCTCAGCTAAGAAGGTACATGCTGGATCCGAGTCATGTGCTTGACCATTCAGAGATCACAGTCGGCCCGAGTTTGTCATACCAGGAGGAGCCTGTAGAGATTCTGGACAGAAGCGAGAAGGTATTGCGAGGTCAAACCATCCCTCTAGTTCGTGTCTCATGGAGGCATCATGCACCAGGCGAGTCGACCTGGGAACGCGAGGATGATATTCGACAGCGTTATCCCCATCTCATCGAAGGTCTAGGTATGTAGTAGCATTTCAATTCAGTCAGTAGTTCTTACCATATGTATATTTTAATTTTGCAGGCAAAATACTCTAAGGAGGGTAGATTGTAAACCCCCTCGACCCAATTTAGATTTATTTAGCTTAGATAGAGAGAATAGGATTAAATTGGTGACAATTAGAGTTGAATGTAGTAAATTAGATTAATGTGCAATATTTATATCACTTAATACACCTTACCGTTGCTTCGATATTTAGAGCACCACCCTAGTATTTACCTTCAAACAAATTCATTCACATTTCCAAGACATGCCAGACTACCCATCTGACCCTTGTGTAACTCTTTAATACTCGATATTGTTCTTCATTTTAGCTGTGCAATATTTATTACAAAAGTTTATATATAAATCCCAATAAATCCAACTTGTCATAATTGTCCATTCCTATTTGAAATTGGAGACACAACCTCAACATGTTTCATACAACCCAAATTATGGTATTAATCTATTCTGAGCCTGCTACGCCCATGACACTTGTGTCCTACCGAATTTTAACCCCATGTTTTTTCAATTGACAAGAGAACTCCTTGTGCATTAGTTTTAATTAATTAATGTGAAGACCAACCTCACCTAAAGCTAGACCCAACCTATCCCATGTATACCCTACACCCTTTCATGTGGACATATTCCCCACCCCAAAGAGCCCTGGCCAACCTAAGTCCCGAGGTCAGCCCCTATTTCTCTCTCCTATATAAATATATTTCTCTCTCTCTTTAAACCCTAGAAAACCAAAAACCCTAGCCGATCACCCTCTTCCCTTACCCGACACCATCACCATCTCCAACCGCCACCACCTCAAGCCGCCACCAACAGTGGCACCTGACCGCCTACCCCTCCCTGTCGACGCTGCACCACCGCCTCCCAGCCCGCCTGTACCCGACAACCACCTCCATCAACTATCATCACCATCATCAACACCATCTCAAACCCGACTCCCCTTCTCCGACTTCCCTCAACCACCTCTACCGCCTGACTACTGACCGTGTCACGACCCGCACCCGGTTTTGGGGCACGAGTGCGTGGGTACATCCAGCCTACGCCGCAGCATCGGCGATAGAACGCTGTCAAGGTCTTGATACTATCTAACTAATGTCACGCAAGCATCCAATCTCCATTCGGAGGCACGGATGACACAAATAAGATGAACACATACTCAATCACAGGATCACAGCACGATAAGATTTCGAAACAGAAATTAAAATTAAACATAACACAAGTCCACAAGTAATATTCTAACTCAACAATATCCATGAATCATCAAATGCCGGAGACAAATCCGGTACCAAATAGACTGTTAAAAGAACTAACTAAAAATAGTAATTTCCAGCTAGACCTCCTGGAATCACAACTACTATCAAGTCTGCAGCTACTCACCATAAGTGTCGGACAGCGGTCCTCTAAGGCATAGTCTGGAAAAATATTTCCAGTCAGGAAGGAGCAAAGCAACACTCTCAAATAACAGTTCCATTAATTGATAATGTCTATAATACAATAAAACATGTCATGCTAGCTACTGAGAAGACAGTGAAATAAATGCAATGGCAATTTAAGAGAGACAGGTAATATAAAAAGACAGGCAATATGATACAGTCAGTGCATGTATGGAAATAAAAAGAACAAGGAACAGTATCATATACGGGTGATGTAGTATATGATTTAAAATAGAGAACTGTAACTATTCTAAGTGTTTGAAATTGTAGCTTTGAAATATGATCGGCTTGGGACTTGTACGATTGCTACATGGCCTGGCTAATCATGCGTGAGGCGAATGATTAACACCAATAATATAAACTTGTACGATAGGTATTTGATCATATTTCTCACTAGCAATTTCCCCGCCCCCAACTAGTACTGTGGATCCAACCATGACACGTCACGATACACGAGCAAGTCAAGTCTATCATGTACGATGTCTAAATATACATGTCGTGTACAATGTCAATATGATAATCAAGGTAACATCTCATGACTGCAGATCCAAGATATACTAGTCCGTGTAGCACAGTGTCAAAGATTCAGATGTAACATTTCATGATTGTTGAACTTATAGAATTTATCAAGAATTGGAAATTATCAGAGAATGTACTTGCCTCGGGTACTTAGCTGGTATTTATGGATGTCCTGTTCCAGAGTATCCCCTGGGTAACCAACAGTCCTATAGACATAACACAATATAATATTTGCATCAGATGCTATCCTAACACACAGAAGAAATATACTGGCCTCGGGGCTATGCCGGACAGGGCACTAGTCAACTAGGGTCATCTAGTAGGGATACATATTTAAATAAACATCTCATTAACAAGTATATATAATTTCCATCAATTACAATTATAGATATATGTATAAATATATATACTTTAAAATAAATGATTCTTGTATGTATATATAAACATAATAATTTATACTTACAATATTTTATACATGCATCAAATTTAAATGTATTTACAATATATATATATATATACCTTTTAAAATTACATTTTATTTAATAGATATTATAAAAATAACCCAATGTATATATATATATATATATATACATATACCCATACATTATATATATACCATTAAATACTAAAACACATATACTACATGTTTACCTCTACCAAAACAAATTTATATATATGTATACATACTTACATATCAAAATAACACACATATATATATAACTACTTATATATATATACCAAAAATTTATATAAAAACATTATTTAATATGTATATGCACGTATACATCTACACACACATATATGTATACTTATCTATATACATATATATATATATCTACACATATGTATCATATACCAATTAAAAATATATACTATATACCTGTTTACATGTATATATATATATATCAATATAACACAGATATATATATATAAACTACTGTTTAAACATTAATTTAAAATACATAATTACATATACAGTTAATTAATACATTCCTATACTTATACAATTAAATATTTACAAAAGAAATAATATACATATCTTTAATTAACATTACTAATGCATTAATTATATTAACATACTAATACATTGATTATTAACATACTAATACATTGATTATTAACATACTAATACATTGATTAACTATATACCATTACATTCACATTAGTTAAATATATGCAAAAGTACATATTAGAATATACATGTATTATGTATATTTATACACATTAAATATATATATATATTCATTAGGTATATACACATTAATATACATATTAATTAAATATACATACATATATATTTATACACATTAATTAGATATATAAACATGTATATACGTATGTACATTACATATATATTTATTAAATCATACATATACATACTAAAAACTATACCTATACATAAAAATGCTAATTAACTATACATATATATGTTGACTACAGGGAAAGGAAAGAGGGAAGGAGGAAGAAGACTCACTGTGAGTTTGGGATGGCCGAAAAACGGCCGAAAACAGTTGGTCGGAGGTGCTCTGGATGGATGGATGGATGGAGGTGGTGGAGATTGGTCGCTGGCCGGAGTTGATGGAGTAGAGGTTGTTGGCAGCGGGCCGGGGCTCTCGAGCAGCAGGGGGCCGGCTGCGGGGGACTCGGCCTGGAGGAGCAAGGCCGCCGGAGTTCAGAGGGGGCCGGCCTGGGTTGAACACAGCAGGGGGTTGTCGAGCAGCATGGAGGAATGGGGGCAGTCCGGCGGAGGGCTGCTTGTAGAGGGAGTAGGGGCTCGGGCTGTGCTGCACCGCCGGGGTCGACTGGAGCGGGGTGCAGCAGTCGGAGCAGTTGCAGCGGGAGGAGGGAGCAAGGTGGCCGGGGAGTTGGGAGTTCGCCGGAGGGACAGCTGGCCGGCGGTGGGAGCAGAGGTGGTGATGGATTGATGGGAGATCGGGGAGGAGCAAGGAGAAGAGGTGGAGCAGTCGGCGGCTGGAGTAGGCCGGCTATAGGGGGGTTCGGCCGAGAGCACAGGGCCGCCGGGAACAGTATATGGGGGGAATGAACAGTGTTCCCCCCCCCCTTTTTGAGTTCAAAATTCAAATGAAAAAAAAGTAAGAAAGGAGAAAGAGAAAGGAAGAAGAGAAGAAGAAAATGAAAAGGGAAGAAGAAAAGAGAAAGTTTTCCAACGTAGGAGAGAGGGAGGAGGCTTGTGAAGGTGGGGAATCCTAGGTTTCTTGGGATTAGGGTTTGAGGTAGACATGTCATTATATAGGATGAGGGGATTTTGATGGAGGGTTGTGATTGCATCCCTTGAATGGGTGGCCAGGATTTCATGAAGGAAAATAATTCATGGGGGATTTAGGGTGAGGTTTAATTAAAATATTAAGGATTCCTCATTGATTAAAATAATTGGGTGTTGGCACAAAATGCCAATTTGTAATTTAACCCCCTTAAATTCGGGAAATTGCACAAACACATGAAATGACGAAAATTTGGCGGGCGATTCGGGGTTCGGTGTTTTGTAGGGTCAGAGGACGCTGTAAGTTGGGTACGGGCTTAAATAGCAGGGCACTGGAATTAAATTGGGATTTTAGAATCAGATAAAATGGTATCCTCAATTTAAATAGAAATAAAATGCAAGTTGTGTTCAACAATTAATTAGGAGTACATGGAGCCAAAATCAGGTCAGGTCATCAATACCAATATTGAAGAAGACTCAGAACAGAATATTACCCTAATTTGGGCCGCACGAAAAATAGGTCAAGATTGCCTCCAATTTTCGATTGGAACGCACAACGATACAAAAATAGGAATTTTAAAATAACGTCCGCGACGATTTTTGTGCGGCCAGAAATAATGTACAGAGAGCACAATTATGAGTTGCAAAAATAGCAGAATGGAAGGCGGACATGTCTAGGGCAAGATGGTGAAATTTGTTGGAAGACAAAAGTCTGGATAGTGCTCCAAATATCGAAGCAAAGGCAATGCGCAAAAATATTAAATAAAATACAGTAATTAATTACAATCTCCAATAAATAAACCTAAATTAAACAATTAAATACAAAATTCCATAATTCGGACAGGTGCTCATCTACTGGCTTCTAGGGCAAGTCTGCTAGCTAAAAATAAAATAAATAAACACTGCATATAATTATATTTAATTACACATCACATAATTATTAAATTAAATACTATCAGGCAATTAATTAATTATAAATACCATAATATTAAATATTGCAAAAAGTCGAAAATACCCCCTGTTTTCAGAATGTGGTAGTGACAAGTCTACCCACCTTAAAAGAATTTCGTCCTCGAAATTTAAATCCTCATAGTAGTGTTTATTCCTACACATTATTGTTTTCCCTCAAGGTTTAAATTCTTCAATCACGAAATCAGTTAAAAATCCACAAGGTCTTTCCACAATTTTCAAAATTTCAAAATTATTTGTATTCCTGTAAAAATTCTCGACATAGAATCAAAGTCCCTTTTTATCAAAAATTTCCTGAAAGTTTTTAGCTACTAATTCGATACTCAGGATTTAATATGCACTCCTCAAAATACTCAGCAATATGATATTTAAGGATTTTCCAAATGTTACATCCAAATATAAAGTTCTAGAATTCATAACTAGCACTTAAATAAATACATTGATAAATCTCCCAAAATTTCCAAGTTAATAACCAACTTAAACATGTCATAATCTTTCTTGGAATTAATTAACCACCAATTATGCCATGTTAATTTCTTAACCATTTATTTAAATCATTAATTATCCTCAAATTTTAATCATCTTGTTCCTCTTGTCAAGTCATAACTCCCTCATGAATCTTCACTACAGTCAACACCAATAATCACGGTCTAAGAAAATTCTACCTATAGTCATACCACATACAATCTAGGGGGAACATACATGGTTATGGTCTCATTTGTTATGGTGTTGCAGTCTATGTATCAGGGGTATTACTAACTACATTATAACAAGAGTCATGCATACGAACTACGGTACTAAGCAATAAATTAATCAATCAAATAGAGAGGAACAGAATGGAGGAAAGAACAGAACCTACAAGCACATTACCTGCAATATCGGTCCCTCGACCGTCACCGCAAATGCCCGTCCTGCTGGGGTGGTTCCCTTCGCGGGTACTGAGCAATATACGGTTCCACAGGTAGCCTAACTGGATCTCTAAAATCTGAAGTTGTGCGCTGGCCGGGAAGATAAGAGGTTAGAAGACAATCCCTTACTCGATGTCCCGCAGCGTCGCAGTGCAAACAAAGTCCCAGCCTCGTTCTACAGCTCTCCCAAAGGTGACCTGGCTTCTTACAGAAGTGACAAGTTCGTTGATCCTGCTGTACAGGAACTGGCGCCGGGTACTGCTGTTGATACTGAAATGCCCAGGGTTGTCGCTGGATAGGAACTGGTGCTAGGTACTGCGGTGGATGCTGAAATGTCCATGGTTGTTGCTGAATATGAAATGGTACTTGGTATTGCTGTTGGTGCTGAATACGGGGATGCTTGGCTGGTCCTGGGCTACCATTCGTATCTTCAAAAGTATGGTGACTCCTCTTAGGCCTAAGATCCAGATCCTCTTCTGCGATCTGAGCATCCATTAAGATAGCCTCAAAGGTAGCGGTACGACGACCAGAAGTGCGCGACCTGATCTCTCTCGTCAGTCCCTTTCTAAATTTTCGGGCTCGATCTCCTGGGTCTCGAATCATAGACGATGCAAAATGGCTCAATCTACAGAATTCTGCAGCGTACTCGTCGACCGACATGTTTCCTTGGACTAAGTCATGAAACTGACTTTCCAACGTTCCCAATGCCACGTCGGGAAAGAACTTCTCCTTGAAGAGTTCCTTGAAGGTCTCCCAAGTAAGTCCTTGCACAGAAATTCTCGGCTTCGTACGATACCATGTGAGTGCGATATCGAACATCTGACTGCCAGCGGCTTCTATCTGTAAGTTCTTCGGAATCTGGGTCAATCGCAGGCTTCTCTCTATATCCTCTAGCCAGTCGTCAGCGTAGAGTATTCCTTTGGTGCCTTTGAACTCTCGAGGCATCATCCTCTTGAAATCCACTATAGTGCCTGATCTCTGCTGCTGGCCAGGAAACTACTGGTACTGTGCTACTTTCTCGAAAGCTTGGAGAGTCACTTGATGAGCATTCTCCATGTTTTCTTTCATAAGCTCGGTTTGTGCCTGGTACGCTTCTGCTTGCACCCTCTGAGCCTCAGCTTGAACTCGCTGAGCGTCTGCCGTCACTCTCTGGGCATCTACCATGCCTTGGATCAAGGTAAACATCTGCGTTCCGTCAATGGGCAAACCTCCGGGAATCGGAGTCGGTGGAGGAGGAAGGTTGTCCATCACAGCTGCGGCAATCTTCTGGACAGGTGGAGGAGGAAGGTCCCCGATAGGTGCAGACACACCTACGTGCATCGGAGATGTAGGAGGAACTACGGCTGTCTGTCTCTCAGGTGGAGAGGTGGCAGACCCCTCTAAAGCTGATGTTCCCGCTCTCATAGACCTTGTCTGTGGCGACATCCTGAAGACAGATCCTAAAGAATCAATTAAGGTAAAATGCGATATCATCAAGGAAGGACAGTACAGATCTAAAGAAGCAACATTCAAGATAAAGATTTGGAATAAACCCTAGTTGTGATTGCACGGGTCAAAGATGCATCCATGGTCTGATACCTCTATCCCCTAGGGATCACAGTTCTATCACAAAACACACTCACTGCTAGCTTCCTTACCTACTGCAATCGCTGATACTAGTTATTCTTATCACTCAAGTGCATAACAATTGCAACACACTATACTAAGTACTGCTCTCTTCAATACAATCTTAAATGGACACCTAAGCCAGTTGGCAGTGAAATCTCAATCATGCTCAAGCCAATATATCCTTACACATGCATCTTATCTACTTATATTATAATATATCTCTCCCACTATAAAATCTTATCCTTAAATAAAATTCCTCAATTAACTCCTCGAATAAACTTTTAAAGTATAATGCATACCCTTTCCTCAAGGTTAATTATTTAAATACTGAAATGAAAACTTAATCACCTTAAAGATCCTTACAGACTTGTCTAGGTTCATCAAATTGAATCTGAATTCCTCAAAAATAAATTTTAATAACCATATTTCAACTCCTCAATTTCAAAGTTTTTGCAATTCATTGAAATCTTCAAAATAAATTTTTTATTTTTTTTTATAACAATCTCAATTTCTCAGAATTCAAAAATTTTAAAATTCATCTTTTCAATCTTCAATTAAAAATTTTTAAATCCACCTTCTGTTGCCCAATAGCTCTAATGTTAATCATTTTCACTGTCCTCATTGACGGGCATCATTAAATAATACCATAAATCAGTCTATAAATTCATCTTAATATGAAATCAACTCTATAATGAAGCAAAAATCCTAATTTAATACCTAATTAACAATAATCAAATCAATATCAACAAATGAGAATGGACGGAACAAAGGAATGATTTAAATTGGAAATTTTAACAAGATTCTCAGGGGTCATCCCAGGAATCTCTCAAGGAATTGTGATTGAGTATTTGCTCTCGTCCTAGTATCCTATGTCCTATGTCCTATAGCAGGTACGCAGTAGTATAACAAGGATGTCACACTACTACGACATCGCACAACTCGCGAAGTCTGACCTGCATGGGCCACTACTAAAAATGTGTCACGACCCGCACCCGGTTTAGGGGCACGAGTGCGTGGGTACGTCCAGCCTACGCCGCAGCATCGACGGTAGAACGCTGTCAAGGTCTTGATACTATCTAACTAATATCACGCAAGCATCCAATCTCCATTCGGAGGCACGGATGACACAAATAAGATGAACACATACTCAATCACAGGATCACAGCACGATAAGATTTCGAAACAGAAATTAAAATTAAACACAACACAAGTCCACAAGTAATATTCTAACTCAACAATATTCATGAATCATCAAATGCCGGAGACAAATCCGGTACCAAATAGACTGTTAAAAGAACTAACTAAAAATAGTAATTTCCAGCTAGACCTCCTGGAATCACAACTACTATCAAGTCTGCAGCTACTCACCATAAGTGTCGGACAGCGGTCCTCTAAGGCATAGTCTGGAAAAATATTTCCAGTCAGGAAGGAGCAAAGCAACACTCTCAAATAACAGTTCCATTAATTGATAATGTCTATAATACAATAAAACATGTCATGCTAGCTACTGAGAAGACAGTGAAATAAATGCAATGGCAATTTAAGAGAGACAGGTAATATAAAGAGACAGGCAATATGATACAGTCAGTGCATGTATGGAAATAAAAAGAACAAGGAACAGTATCATATACGGGTGATGTAGTATATGATTTAAAATAGAGAACTGTAACTATTCTAAGTGTTTGAAATTGTAGCTTTGAAATGTGATCGGCTTGGGACTTGTACGATTGCTACATGGCCTGGCTAATCATGCGTGAGGCGAATGATTAACACCAATAATATAAACTTGTACGATAGGTATTTAATCACATTTCTCACTAGCAATTTCCCCGCCCCCAACTAGTACTGTGGATCCAACCATGACACGTCACGATACACGAGCAAGTCAAGTCTATCATGTACGATGTCTAAATATACATGTCGTGTACAATGTCAATATGATAATTAAGGTAACATCTCATGACTGCAGATCCAAGATATACTAGTCCGTGTAGCACAGTGTCAAAGATTCAGATGTAATATTTCATGATTGTTGAACTTATAGAATTTATCAAGAATTGGAAATTATCAGAGAATGTACTTGCCTCGGGTCCTTAGCTGGTATTTATGGATGTCCTGTTCCAGAGTATCCCCTGGGTAACCAACAGTCCTATAGACATAACACAATATAACATTTGCATCAGATGCTATCCTAACACACAGAAGAAATATACTGGCCTCAGGGCTATGCCGGACAGGGCACTTGTCACTACCACATTCTGAAAACAGGGGTATTTTCGAATTTTTGCAATATTTAATATTATTGTAGTTATAATTAATTAATTGCATGATAGTGTATTTGATTTAAATAATTTTGTGCGATGTGTAATTAAATATATAATTATATGCAGTGTTATTTATTTTATTTTAGCTAGCAGACTTGACCTAGAAGCCAGTAGATGAGCACCTGTCCGAATTATGGAATTTTGTATTTAATTGTTTAATTTAGATTTATTTATTGGAGATTGTAATTAATTACTGTATTTTATTTAATATTTTTGCGCATTGCCTTTGCTTCGATATTTGGAGCACTATCCAGACTTTTGTCTTCCAATAAATTTTACCATCTTGCCCTAGACATGCCCGCCTTCCATTCTGCTATTTTTGCAACTCATAATTGTGCTCTCTGTACATTATTTCTGGCCGCACAAAAATCGTCGCGGACGTTATTTTTAAATTTTCTATTTTTGTATCGTTGTGCGTTCCAATTTAAATTGGAGGCAATCTTGACCTATTTTTCGTGCGGCCCAAATTAGGGTAATATTCTGTTCTGAGTCTTCTTCAATATTGGTATTGATGACCTGACCTGATTTTGGCTCCATGTACTCACAATTAATTGTTGAACACAACTTGCGTTTATTTCTATTTAAATTGAGGATACCATTTTATCTGATTTTAAAATCCCAATTTAATTCCAGTGCCCTGCAAATTCAGCCCATACCCATCTTACAGTGCCCCCTGATCCTACAAAACATCGGACCCCGAATCGCCCGCCAAATTTTTGTCATTTTATGTGTTTGTGCAATTTCCCAAATTTAAGGGGGTTAAATTACAAATTGGCATTTTGTGCCAACACCCAATTATTTTAATCAATGAGGGAGCCTATTAATTTTAATTAAGAACCCTCATCCCTACATGAATTAATTCCTTTCATGATTTAATCTAGACCACTCATTTAGAGGGTCAATCACAACCCTCCATCAAATTCCCCTCATCCCTATATAATGTCTACATCAAACCCTAATCCCTAGGCAACCTGGAAAACACCACCTCCTCACAAGCCTCCTCCCCCTCTCATACGTATGTAAACTCCTCCTTCTTCTTTTCTTCTTCTCTTTCCTTTCTTCTTCTTCTTATTCCTTCTTCTTCCTTTTCTCTTTCATTTAAATTTAAATTAGATAGGGGGAATACTGTTCATCCCCCCATACTGTGCTTCCGGCCATCCCGCCGGCCAGGCTCCGATCGTCGGCCTACAGCCCGGATCTCCCAGTGCTGTGCCCTCTTCCTCCGGCGTTCAGCCCCGGCCCGGCGGCTCCTCCCCTCCGCCTTGCTGCGGCTGCTCTCCGTCCATCCATCCGGCGGAGCCGACTTCTCCTCCTCCCATCATCCATCCATCATCCATCCACCCCCCAACCGGACATCCCCGTGCTCTTCCCTCTCCGGCCTGCATTCACCGCCACCCGCCGGCCTCCACTGCTCCCCCTGGCTGCTCCTCCCTCCGGCCTGACCCCGACACCCTCCACGGTTCAGTCTTCTCCAGCGCCGAGTCCCCGACCTCGGCAGGCGGCTCTCCCTCCACCATCATCTACAACTCCCACCTCCACCAGCATCAACCATCACCACCACCTCCACCACCATTAACTCTGGTCCGGCGCCCGCTGAAGACCTCCCTCCGCCTCTACTCGACCGTCTCCCCACCTGTGCATCCCGGCGGCCCTCCCCCTCGGCGTCCAGCGGCCAACCACCAGACTGCCGCTGCTCCTTCCTACAGCCGGCAACAGCCCGACTCCTTGCTGCGTCCGGCCTGCCCGACTCCGGCGCCCCACTGCACCGGCAGGCCCGCTGCCCATCTCTTCCGCTGCTCCTCCCCGCTGTGTCCAGCGCTCCGACGAAGCCCCGTCCGGCCGGCCAAGCCCCCAACTCACAGTGAGCTTCTCTTCTTCTTCCTCTTCCCTCTTTATATATATATATATATATATATATATATATATATGTATATATATACATACGTATACGTATGAGTATATATAATACATGTATATGAATATTATTTAGTATATGAATGTAATATATATATGATTGTATATATATTTAATCAATGTGTAGGTATTTTAGTGTATACGTATTTGTATATATTGACATATGTATTTTAATTAATGTTTAATAGTATATATACGTATAAATGTATATTTCGTATATACTTAATATATTTGTAATAAAATGGGTATACAGGTATTTTATTTATATACTTAGCATGTTTCAATATATATTTAATTGGTATGTATAGTGTATATTTAGTATATGTATGTATTTAAAATATGTAAATTTATATTATTTATTTATTAGAAATTAACTGTATAATGTAATGGATGTATTTAAATATGAATAAGTATATCATTTATTTTTATTTTATTGTATAAGTATGTATTTAATTAAGGCATATGTATATATATGTATATTGGTATGTATTTTTGTGTATGTGTATATTATTATACATGTATATAGTATAATTATTATTTTGGTATAAATATATATGTATATATATATTTTTGTATTGGTATATGTTTAACAAAAACATTTTGGCATATATAAATAAATGTGGCATAACATATATTTTGGTATAATTATATATATATTTGATTGTATAGATACAAATATATATTTTGGTATACGAATATATAAATTTATATACATCTATTTAGTGTATATATTATATACGTATTTTGTACAAATTACTGATAGGCACTTATATATATATTATATGCATGTTTAAATTGGTATTTATATTTTCTGAGTAGATATGTATATTTATATATGTACCCCTACTAGATAACCCTAGTTGACTAGTGCCCTGCCTGACATGGTCCCAATTTCAGTATTTATAGACTGTGTGTTAGTGTAGCATCTGATGCAAATGTGGGTTGCTTTGTGTTATGTCTATAGGACTGTTGGTTCACCAGGGAATACTCTGGAACAGGACATTCAAAATTACCAGCTAAGGACCCGAGGCAAGTACATTCTCCGATAATTTCTAATTCTTAATAATTTCTATAAGTTCAACAATCATGAAATGTTACATCTGAATCCTTGACACTGTGCTACACGGACTAGTATAGCTTGGATCTGCAGTCATGAGATGTTACCTTGATTTTCGTATTGATATTATACACGATATTGACATTGACATTGACATTGACATTAGACATTGATAATTAGACATTGTACATAATATATTAGACAATGTTCGTGTATTCGTGACGTGTCATGATTTGATCCACAGTACTAGTTGGGGGCGGGGAAATTGCTAGTGAGAGATGTGATCAAATACCCATTGTATAATTAAATATTATTGGTGTTAATCATACCCCCACGTATGATTAGCCAGACTGTAGCAATCGTACATGTTCCCAAGCCGATCACATTTCAAAACTACAATTTCAAACACTTAGAATAGTTACAGTTCTCTATTTTAGATCATATACTACATCACCCGTATATGATACTGTTCCTTGTTCTTTTATTTCTATACATGCACTGACTGTATCATATTGCCTATTGCCTGTCTCTTTAAATTGCCTGTCTCTCTTAAATTGCCATCGCATTTATTTCACTATCTTCTCAGTAGCTAGCATGACATGTTTTATTGTATTATAGACATTATCAATTAATGGAACTGTTATTTGAGATTGTGCTTTGCTCCTTCCTGACTGGAAACATTTTTCCAGACTATGCCCTAGAGGACCGCTGTCCGACACTTTATGGACCATATGGTGAGTAGCTGCAGACTTGGTAGTAGTTGTGATTCCGGGAGGTCTAGCCGGAATCACTAATTCTTCTAGTTTTCTGATTAGTTCTTTTAGTAGGCTATTGGTACCGGATTTGTCTCCGGCATTTTTGATGATTCTTGAATATTGTTGAGTTAGTTATTACTTGTTGACTTGTGGTATTTAATTTTAATTTCTGTTTCGAAATCTTATCGTGCTGTAATCCTGTGATTGAGTATATGTTCATCTTATTTGTGTCATCTGTGCCTCCTAATGGAGATTGGATGCTTGCGTGACATTAGTTAGATAGTATCAAGACCTTGACAGCGTTCTACCGCCGACTCTGCGGCGTAGGCTGGACGTACCCACGTACTCGTGCCCCTAAACCGGGTGCGGGTCGTGACACATTTTTAGTGGTGGCCCATGCAGGTCAGACTTCGCGAGTTGTGCGATGTCGTAGTAGTGTGACATCCTTGTTATACTACTGCGTGCCTGCGATAGAATCTAGGACATAGGATACTAGGACGAGCGCAAATACTCAATCACAATTCCTTGAGAGATTCCTGGGATGACCCCTGAGAATTTTGTTATAATTTCCAATTTAAAATCGTTCCCTTGTTCCGTCCATTCTCATTTGTTGATATTGATTTGATTGTTGTTGATTAGTTATTAAGTTAGGATTTTTGGTTTCATAGTAGGGCTGGATTTCATATCAAGATGAACTTGCAGACTGATTTATGGTATTACCTGATGACGCATGTCGATGAGGACAGTGAGAATGATTAACATTAGAGCTATTGGACTACAGAAGGTGGATTTAAATTTTTTAATTGAAGATTGAAAATGAATTTCAAATTTTAGGATTCTGAGAAGATTGAGATTGTTATAAAAAAATAAAAAAAAAATTTATTTTGAAGATTTCAATGAATTGCAAAAACTTTGAAATTGAGGAGTTGAAATATGGCTATTAAAAATTTATTTTGAGGAATTCAGATTCGATTCAATAAACCTAGACAAGTCTGTAAGGATTTTGTGTGATTAAGTTTTATTTCAGTATTTAACCTTGAGAAAAGTGTATGCATTATACTTTAAAAGTTTATTCGAGGAGTTACTTTGAGGAATTTTATTTAAGGATAAGAATTTATAGTGAGAGAGATATTAGTATATAAGTAGGTGAGATGCATGTGTAAGGATATGTTGGTTGAGCATGATTGAGATTCACTGCAAACTGACTTGGGTTTTTATCTAGGATTGTATTAGAGAGTGCAGTCCTTAGTATAGTGTGTTGCATTTGATATGCACTTGAGTGATAAGGATAACTAGCATCAACTGTTGCAGTAGGTAAGGAAGCTAGCAGTGAGAGTGTTTGTGATAGAACTGTGATACCTAGGGGATAGAGATATCAGACCATGGATGCATCTTTGACCTGTGCAATCAACTAGGGTTTATTTCCAATCTTTTACCTTGAATGTTGCTTCCTTAGAACTGTACTGTCCTTCCTTGATAATATCATATTTTTGCCTTAATTGATTCTTTGGGATCTGTCTTCAGGATGTCACCGAAGACACGGTCTATGAGAGCGGGAACACCAACTTTAGAGGGGTCTGCCACCTCTCCACCTGATGGACAGACATCCGTAGTTCCTCCTACATCTCCGATACATGTGGGAGTTTCTACACTTTTCGGGGATCCTTCTTCCCCACCTGTTCAGAGGATAGCCGCAGCTGTAACGGATAACCTTCCTCCTCCACCGACTCCGATTCCCGGAGGTTTGCCCATTGACGGGGCGCAGATGTTTACCTTGATCCAAGGCATGGTAGATGCCCAGAGAGTGGCGGCAGATGCTCAGCTAGTTCAAGCTGAGGCTCAGAGGGTGCAAGCAGAAGCGCACCAGGCACAAACCGAGCTGATGAGAGAGAGCATGGAGAACGCTCACCAGATGGCACTACAGGCAGTTGAGAGAGTTGCCCAGCAGTACCCTGGCCAGTGGCAGCCAAGGGCATTTCAGTATCAACAGCAGTACCCGGCACCAGTTCCTGTACAGCAGGATCAACGAACTTGTCATTTCTGTAAGAAGCCAGGTCACCTTTGGAAGAGCTGTAGAACGAGGCTGGGACTTTGTTTGCACTGTGGCGCTGCGGGACATCGAGTAAGGGATTGTCTTCGAGTTCCTTATCTTTTCGACCAGCGCGCAGCTCCAAATTATAGAGATCCAGTTAGGCTACCTGTGGAACCGTATATTGCTCAGCACCCGCAAAGGGAACCACCCCAGCAGGGCGGGAATTTGCGATGACGGTCGAGAAGACCGATACTGCAGGTAATGTGTTAGCAGGTTCTGTTCGTTCCTTCCTTCTGTTTCTATCTAATTGATTGATTGATTGATTGATACCTTAGTACCGTAGCTTGTATGCATGAATTCTTGTGATAATATAGTTAGTAGTACCCCTGATACAGAGACTGCAATACCATGACAAAAGATACCATGATCATACATATTTCCCTTAAGTTGCATGTTGTATGGTTGTAGGAAGAATTCTCTTAGATTTTGATTGTTGAGGATTTAACTGTAGTAAAGATTAACGAAGAGGTTATGACTTGACAAGAGAGACAAGGTGCCTTAAATTTTGAGAAAAAAATATTAAATTAAACAAAGAGTTGGGAATTTAATATGGCGTAATTGAAGTTTTGTTAAATCATTGATTTTAAGAAGATTATGAAATGATTGAATTTATCATTAAAATTGAGGAAATTAAGAAGGCCATCGATATATTTATTGGACTGCAAGTTATGAACTTATATCTTGAATATTGTATTGAAGGTTTCATAAGTATTACATCGTTGCATATTATGTGGAAAAAAAAAATCGAGGAATAAGAACACAAATGGATTAGTGTTGAATTCAAATTTTGGGATGAGATTCAATTTTAGAAATATGCATTGATTGGATTTCAATTAGAGGATTGAATATTAAATTCTTGTATTTCGTTATTAACCTAAAAATTTTGGAGGATATTGTGCTAAGAATGGGATTTGATTTTATATTTGAAGATTTTTAGGGATATGATATTTATAGTATTTTTGAAAGAATTCATTGTGAAATAACAATATGGAGTAGTTCATGATTATATGATTTGAGGAATTTAATTTTGATGGTAGTAAATAAATAAATAAAACAATCGAGGATTTAAAAATTTGAGGATAAACATTGATTTAAATAAAGGGTCAAGAGTTTAACATGACGGAATTTAGGATGTATTAATTCCAGGAAGATTATGACATGTTTAAATTGGTTATTAAAATTTGGAAATTTTAGGAGATTATCAACCTACTTAATTGATTGCAAGTTACGAATTTTAGAATTTCACATGGGATGTGCATTTGGAGAATCCTTAAGTATCACGTTTGTTGAGTATTTTGAGGAAGAAAAAATTGAGAAATAAAATTTGATGAATAAACTTGTGAGACGAGATTACAATTTATGATTGTGCATTGATAAAAATCAAGTTAGAGGAGTGGATATTAAATTCCGAGTATTGAATTATTAACTAAAACTTTGAAGGAAATTTTTGATAAAAATGGACTTTGATTCTATGTCGAGGATTTTTACAGAATTTTTGGAAAATTGTGGAAAGACCTTGTGAATTGTTAACTGAGTTCGTGATTGAAGAATTTAAACTTTGAGGGAATAATAATGATGTGTATGATAAATGCTACTTTGAGGATTTTAAATTTCGAGGACGAAATTCTTTTAAGGTGGGTAGACTTGTCACTACCACATTCTGAAAACAGGAGTATTTTTGAATTTTTGCAATATTTAATATTATTGTAGTTATAATTAATTAATTGCATGATAGTGTATTTGATTTAAATAATTTTGTGCGATGTGTAATTAAATATATAATTATATGCAGTGTTATTTATTTTATTTTAGCTAGCAGACTTGACCTAGAAGCCAGTAGATGAGCACCTGTCCGAATTATGGAATTTTGTATTTAATTGTTTAATTTAGATTTATTTATTAGAGATTGTAATTAATTACTGTATTTTATTTAATATTTTTGCGCATTGCCTTTGCTTCGATATTTGGAGCACTATCCAGACTTTTATCTTCCAACAAATTTTACCACCTTGCCCTAGACATGCCCGCCTTCCATTCTGCTATTTTTGCAACTCATAATTGTGCTCTCTGTACATTATTTCTGGCCGCACAAAAATCGTCGCGGACGTTATTTTTAAATTTTCTATTTTTGTATCGTTGTGCGTTCCAATTTAAATTGGAGCAATCTTGACCTATTTTTCGTGCGGCCTAAATTAGGGTAATATTCTGTTCTGAGTCTTCTTCAATATTGGTATTGATGACCTGACCTGATTTTGGCTCCATGTACTCACAATTAATTGTTGAACACAACTTGCATTTATTTCTATTTAAATTGAGGATACCATTTTATCTGATTTTAAAATCCCAATTTAATTCCAGTGCCCTGCAAATTCAGCCCATACCCATCTTACAGTGCCCCCTGACCCTACAAAATACCGGACCCCGAATCGCCCGCCAAATTTTCGTCATTTTATGTGTTTGTGCAATTTCCCAAATTTAAGGGGGTTAAATTGCAAATTGGCATTTTGTGCCAACACCCAATTATTTTAATCAATGAGGGAGCCTATTAATTTTAATTAAGAACCCTCATCCCTACATGAATTAATTCCTTTCATGATTTAATCTAGACCACTCATTTAGAGGGTCAATCACAACCCTCCATCAAATTCCCCTCATCCCTATATAATGTCAACATCAAACCCTAATCCCTAGGCAACCTAGAAAACACCACCTCCTCACAAGCCTCCTCCCCCTCTCATACGTATGTAAACTCCTCCTTCTTCTTTTCTTCTTCTCTTTCCTTTATTCTTCTTTTTATTCCTTCTTCTTCCTTTTCTCTTTCATTTAAATTTAAATTAGATAGGGGGGAATACTGTTCATCCCCCCATACTGTGCTTCCGGCCATCCCGCCAGCCAGGCTCCGATCAGCCGGCCTACAGCCCGGATCTCCCCGTGCTGTGCCCTCTTCCTCCGGCGTTCAGCCCCGGCCCGGCGGCTTCTTCCCTCCGCCTTGCTGCGGCTGCTCTCCGTCCATCCATCCGGCGGAGCCGACTTCTCCTCCTCCCATCATCCATCCATCATCCATCCACCCCCCACCCGGACATCCCCGTGCTCTTCCCTCTCCGGCCTGCATTCACCGCCACCCGCCGGCCTCCACTGCTCCCCCTGGCTGCTCCTCTCTCCGGCCTGACCCCGACACCCTCCACGGTTCAGTCTTCTCCAGCGCCGAGTCCCCGACCTCGGCAGGCGGCTCTCCCTCCACCATCATCTACAACTCCCACCTCCACCAGCATCAACCATCACCACCACCTCCACCACCATTAACTCCGGTCCGGAGCCCGCTGAAGACCTTCCTCCGCCTCTACTCGACCGTCTCCCCACCTGTGCATCCCGGCGGCCCTCCCCCTCGGCGTCGGGCGGCCAACCACCAGACTGCCGCTGCTCCTCCCTACAGCCGGCAACAGCCCGACTCCCTGCTGCGTTCGGCCTGCCCGACTCCGGCGCCCCACTGCACCGGCAGGCCCGCTGCCCATCTCTTCCGCTGCACCTCCCCGCTGTGTCCAGCGCTCCGACGAAGCCCCGTCCGGCCGGCCAAGCCCCCAACTCACAGTGAGCTTCTCTTCTTCTTCCTCTTCCCTCTTTATATATATATATATATATATATATATATATGTATATATATACATACGTATACGTATGAGTATATATAATACATGTATATGAATATTATTTAGTATATGAATGTAATGTATATATGATTGTATATATATTTAATCAATGTGTAGGTATTTTAGTGTATACGTATTTGTATATATTGACATATGTATTTTAATTAATGTTTAATAGTATATATACGTATAAATGTATATTTCGTATATACTTAATATATTTGTAATAAAATGTGTATACAGGTATTTTATTTATATATTTAGCATGTTTCAATATATATTTAATTGGTATGTATAGTGTATATTTAGTATATGTATGTATTTAAAATATGTAAATTTATATTATTTATTTATTAGAAATTAACTGTATAATGTAATGGATGTATTTAAATATGAATAAGTATATCATTTATTTTTATTTTATTGTATAAGTATGTATTTAATTAAGGCATATGTATATATATGTATATTGGTATATATTTTTGTGTATGTGTATATTATTATACATGTATATAGTATAATTATTATTTTGGTATAAATATATATGTATATATATATTTTCGTATTGGTATATGTTTAACAAAAACATTTTGGCATATATAAATAAATGTGGCATAACATATATTTTGGTATAATTATATATATATTTGATTGTATAGATACAAATATATATTTTGGTATACGAATATATAAATTTATATACATCTATTTAGTGTATATATTATATACGTATTTTGTACAAATTACTGATAGGCACTTATATATATATTATATGCATGTTTAAATTGGTATTTATATTTTCTGAGTAGATATGTATATTTATATATGTACCCCTACTAGATAACCCTAGTTGACTAGTGCCCTGCCTGACATGGTCCCAATTTCAGTATTTATAGACTGTGTGTTAGCGTAGCATCTGATGCAAATGTGGGTTGCTTTGTGTTATGTCTATAGGACTGTTGGTTCACCAGGGAATACTCTAGAGCAGGACATTCAAAATTACCAGCTAAGGATCCGAGGCAAGTACATTCTCCGATAATTTCCAATTCTTGATAATTTCTATAAGTTCAACAATCATGAAATGTTACATCTGAATCCTTGACACTGTGCTACACGGACTAGTATAGCTTGGATCTGCAGTCATGAGATGTTACCTTGATTTTCGTATTAACATTATACACGATATTGACATTGACATTGACATTGACATTAGACATTGATAATTAGACATTGTACATAATATATTAGACAATGTTCGTGTATTCGTGACGTGTCATGATTTGATCCACAGTACTAGTTGAGGGCGGGGAAATTGCTAGTGAGAGATGTGATCAAATACCCATTGTATAATTAAATATTATTGGTGTTAATCATACCCCCACGTATGATTAGCCAGACTGTAGCAATCGTACATGTTCCCAAGCCGATCACATTTCAAAACTATAATTTCAAACACTTAGAATAGTTACAGTTCTCTATTTTAGATCATATACTACATCACCCGTATATGATACTGTTCCTTGTTCTTTTATTTCCATACATGCACTGACTGTATCATATTGCCTATTGCCTGTCTCTTTAAATTGCCTGTCTCTCTTAAATTGCCATCGCATTTATTTCACTATCTTCTCAGTAGCTAGCATGACATATTTTATTGTATTATAGACATTATCAATTAATGGAACTGTTATTTGAGATTGTGCTTTGCTCCTTCCTGACTGGAAACATTTTTCCAGACTATGCCCTAGAGGACCGCTGTCCGACACTTTATGGACCATATGGTGAGTAGCTGCAGACTTGGTAGTAGTTGTGATTCCGGGAGGTCTAGCCGGAATCACTAATTCTTCTAGTTTTCTGATTAGTTCTTTTAGTAGGCTATTGGTACCGGATTTGTCTCCGGCATTTTTGATGATTCTTGGATATTATTGAGTTAGTTATTACTTGTTGACTTGTGGTGTTTAATTTTAATTTCTGTTTCGAAATCTTATCGTGCTGTAATCCTGTGATTGAGTATATGTTCATCTTATTTGTGTCATCTGTGCCTCCTAATGGAGATTGGATGCTTGCGTGACATTAGTTAGATAGTATCAAGACCTTGACAGCGTTCTACCGCCGACTCTGCGGCGTAGGCTGGACGTACCCACGTACTCGTGCCCCTAAACCGGGTGCGGGTCGTGACAGCACTAGTCAACTAGGGTCATCTAGTAGGGATACATATTTAAATAAACATCTCATTAACTAGTATATATAATTTCCATCAATTACAATTATAGATATATGTATAAATATATATACTTTAAAATAAATGATTCTTGTATGTATATATAAACATAATAATTTATACTTACAATATTTTATACATGCATCAAATTTAAATGTATTTACAATATATATATATATATACCTTTTAAAATTACGTATTTGATTTATACTAGTGTATACTCATATATATGCCAAAAATACATTTTAGAATATATATATATATATAGTCAACATTATCATTTAAATATACTAACACTAATACTCCAAAGTAAATTTATACTAGCATATACTTTTTATTTAATAGATATTATAAAAATAACCCAATGTATATATATATATATATATATACATATACCCATACATTATATATATACCATTAAATACTAAAACACATATACTACATGTTTACCTCTACCAAAACAAATTTATATATATGTATACATACTTACATATCAAAATAACACACATATATATATAACTACTTATATATATATACCAAAAATTTATATAAAAACATTATTTAATATGTATATGCACGTATACATCTACACACACATATACGTATACTTATCTATATACATATATATATATATCTACACATATGTATCATATACCAATTAAAAATATATACTATATACCTGTTTACATGTATATATATATATATCAATATAACACAGATATATATATAAACTACTGTTTAAACATTAATTTAAAATACATAATTACATATACAGTTAATTAATACATTCCTATACTTATACAATTAAATATTTACAAAAGAAATAATATACATATCTTTAATTAACATTACTAATGCATTAATTATATTAACATACTAATACATTGATTATTAACATACTAATACATTGATTATTAACATACTAATACATTGATTAACTATATACCATTACATTCACATTAGTTAAATATATGCAAAAGTACATATTAGAATATACATGTATTATGTATATTTATACACATTAAATATATATATATTCATTAGGTATATACACATTAATATACATATTAATTAAATATACATACATGTATATTTATACACATTAATTAGATATATAAACATGTATATACGTATGTACATTACATATATATTTATTAAATCATACATATACATACTAAAAACTATACCTATACATAAAAATTCTAATTAACTATACATATATATGTTGACTACAGGGAAAGGAAAGAGGGAAGGAGGAAGAAGACTCACTGTGAGTTTGGGATGGCCGAAAAACGGCCGAAAATAGTTGGTCGGAGGTGCTCTGGATGGATGGATGAATGGAGGTGGTGGAGATTGGTCGCTGGCCGGAGTTGATGGAGTAGAGGTTGTTGGCAGCGGGCCGGGGCTCTCGAGCAGCAGGGGGCCGGCTGCGGGGGACTCGGCCTGGAGGAGCAAGGCCGCCGGAGTTCAGAGGGGGCCGGCCTGGGTTGAACACAGCAGGGAGTTGTCGAGCAGCATGGAGGAATGGGGGCAGTCCGGCGGAGGGCTGCTTGCAGAGGGAGTCGGGGCTCGGGCTGTGCTGCACCACCGGGGTCGACTGGAGCGGGGTGCAGCAGTCGGAGCAGTTGCAGCGGGAGGAGGGAGCAAGGTGGCCGGGGAGTTGGGAGTTCGCCGGAGGGACAGCTGGCCGGCGTTGGGAGCAGAGGTGGTGATGGATTGATGGGAGATCGGGGAGGAGCAAGGAGAAGAGGTGGAGCAGTCGGCGGCTGGAGTAGGCCGGCTGTAGGGGGGTTCGTCCGAGAGCACAGGGCCGCCGGGAACAGTATATGGGGGGAATGAACAGTGTTCCCCCCCCCCTTTTTGAGTTCAAAATTCAAATAAAAAAAAAGTAAGAAAGAAGAAGGAGAAAGGAAGAAGAGAAGAAGAAAATGAAAAGGGAAGAAGAAAAGAGAAAGTTTTCCAACGTAGGAGAGAGGGAGGAGGCTTGTGAAGGTGGGGAATCCTAGGTTTCTTGGGATTAGGGTTTGAGGTAGACATGTCATTATATAGGATGAGGGGATTTTGATGGAGGGTTGTGATTGCATCCCTTGAATGGGTGACCAGGATTTCATGAAGGAAAATAATTCATGGAGGATTTAGGGTGAGGTTTAATTAAAATATTAAGGATTCCTCATTGATTAAAATAATTGGGTGTTGGCACAAAATGCCAATTTGCAATTTAACCCCCTTAAATTCGGGAAATTGCACAAACACATGAAATGACAAAAATTTGGCGGGCGATTCGGGGTCCGATGTTTTGTAGGGTCAGGGGACGCTGTAAGTTGGGTACGGGCTTAAATAGCAGGGCACTGGAATTAAATTGGGATTTTAGAATCAGATAAAATGGTATCCTCAATTTAAATAGAAATAAAATGCAAGTTGTGTTCAATAATTAATTAGGAGTACATGGAGCCAAAATCAGGTCAGGTCATCAATACCAATATTGAAGAAGACTCAGAACAGAATATTACCCTAATTTGGGCCGCACGAAAAATATGTCAAGATTGCCTCCAATTTTCGATTGGAACGCACAACGATACAAAAATAGGAATTTTAAAATAACGTCCGCGACAATTTTTGTGCGGCCAGAAATAATATACAGAGAGCACAATTATGAGTTACAAAAATAGCAGAATGGAAGGCGGGCATGTCTAGGGCAAGATGGTGAAATTTGTTGGAAGACAAAAGTCTGGATAGTGCTCCAAATATCGAAGCAAAGGCAATGCGCAAAAATATTAAATAAAATACAGTAATTAATTACAATCTCCAATAAATAAACCTAAATTAAACAATTAAATACAAAATTCCATAATTCGGACAGGTGCTCATCTACTGGCTTCTAGGGCAAGTCTGCTAGCTAAAAATAAAATAAATAAACACTGCATATAATTATATTTAATTACACATCACATAATTATTAAATTAAATACTATCAGGCAATTAATTAATTATAAATACCATAATATTAAATATTGCAAAAAGTCGAAAATACCCCCTGTTTTCAGAATGTGGTAGTGACAGACCGCCTCTGCCACCAGCCTCACCATCTCCACCACCCCAACACCACCAGCAACCAACACCTACACCACCGCTAACCACTACTCGCACAACCTCATCAACATCACCATCACCTACCCGCACCTCAACCGACCTCGATTACCCCAGCCCGCCTGACCACCGCCAACCACCACTACCAGCCTGACCGCCGCCTTCCCCTCGACCTACACCACCCCCAACCGCCAAGCCGCCGTTGCAGCTGCTGCCAAGGCTGCTGCTGCCACTGCTGCAACTACTAACGTGGTTGTTGCTGCCGTTGCTTTCCCGTACGACGTCGGAGCTCCGCCCCCACGCCGGAGGACAGCCCGTCGACGAGCACAGACCCCCGCTCAGCCACAACTAGGTACATGTTTACTTCATCCTTTTTCTTCATGTGTCGTGGTATCGATGTATCGTTTAACAAACACGGTTAAATCTATAAGAGTAATATATGTGTATGTGTACTATTGTAAGCTAGTAATTAATGATAAATAATTTCTTAATTAATAATTGACTGGTAATTATGAACACTATGTTGACCTAGGACTTGGACAACTAGCCTTGTGCACGTATTCTTATAACATGCTAGTTAAGGCTTATAATATAGTAATATACGTCTTAGTTGTATAGCATATCCGGATGTTTCGTTGTCTTGGCGTACATGCCACTCGTGGACAGGACATATGTACGTCTTAGCTGCGTGCACACGCGACTATGTTAATTGACCAACTGTAACCCGTAGCGTCAGTGTCTAAAAGCAGCGTCATGGTTCTCTGTGTATCACTTTAGTGTCTGATGATCAAATTTCTATATTATATTATATGTATGGGGTCGTTGGACCAGTCAGGAGAGACTTTAGGAGCAGGCTATTGGCATTCGCAGCTTGAGGACCCAGGCAAGATACCTTACCATATTTACTGTTTAACTTAAATTATGTAATTATTGTATGAGATCTTGTTGCATTCTTTTATACAACTGTGCGCATCCGAGATTGACTCGGGTGCAGTCGACGAATGCGTCGATGAGTAGTGTACTTGACCTAGTCACTAGCAGACTCACCCCTATTGGTAGGATACTTTGATATGTTCTGAGACCTGACACTCGTACCCGACTAGCTATCGGTGCGTGAGACATGCATCATGGTTTAGTACGTAATCAGGATTATATAATTAGTAGAGACTTGGCATATAGATACGTGGTATGCACGTCGAGTATTCGACTTGTATATCCATATTGGGCGGAGCGGACAACTAGTAGGCATATATGGTACACACATTGGAATCCGTAGTATCTGTAACCTCCGTATCCTTAAATTCATGCTTAAATGTTGTTATTAGGTTAATTTGGGACTATTGAGATTTTTTTCATAATTTTTAGCTAATTAAAAACGAGTAACCCTATTTTTCTAGGACTTCCAATAATTTATTTTAGGGGAAAATATAACTAGAAATATCCCAAACTTTTATTTTAGGTTCTAAATAGTCAAATATATTTTCTAGATTTTTTTGAGAATTTTCTGAATATTTTTAGTATTTATTGGGAGTAATTAGGCTAATAACTAATTTTTAGGACTTGTAGAATTTATTGTGTAAGCCCAGGAATATAGAATGGACCCACATAAATTTTTTAGTGTCTATAATTATTATATATTTTCTGGAATTATTTTAGAATTTTTGGAATATATTTAATATTTATTTTTATTTAAATATGTAAAGCTAATTTTTAGAGCTTCTCCTAATTATAGTAGAAAATCTATGAATATAAAATTATTCCAAATATTTTTCTATTCTTTTTTGGTTCAAAATATAATTTCTGTAATTTTTCCAGATTTTTATGATTATTTTTAATATTTATTTTGAGTTATTTAGATTTAAAATGACTTAAATAATGTTTTGATAAAAGCAAATCAAAAATAAATAATATAACAAAACCTATCCAATCAGATTCTGACACGTGTCAGCTTATAAATATCCATTCAGCCGCAGGTACATCCCTATATATATATATTATTATAACCCTAATTATCCCATTATTTTAGAGAGAGAGAGATTTTGGAGAATTGCCGTCTAGGGTTCCTTCATCTTCCACAAGTCATTACGCATAGCTCCGGACTCCAAACGGGGCCTAGTTTCTTGTGTTAGAAAGATATAGAGGTTAGCTTTCTGATTATATAAATTTATTTACGAAATTATTATTATTAAATTCTGGAAAATTCGTAGAGCACAGCATGTCCGAAAATAGACGTGTTTTGATGTTTTCATGATTTCGGGAGAACCAGGAATCAGAATCATGAACCGTTTAAAGTTTCGGAAAGCTAATGTCGATATAATTGACATATGTTTTTCCCAGAATTTAATTCGAAGTATTTTTATATTTTTAATTCTGTAGAACTTCTAGGGTAGAATTTAACCATCGGTGCACGATACGAAACTTGTATGTGCCATAATTCCCAAACGAATTTGAAATTGGATGAGCCATAAATTCTAGCATATTTTTGACGCTGAAATCTATAAGAATTCATGCATGAAAGTTGAGTTTGTGTCGGTTGACTTTTCGGTCAACAGATCGCCTCGATTTGCGTGCCATGAGTCTCGAATTGATAAAATTCAGTTCCTTTGGACAAAATTTAGGAATTAACCTAAAAATCAGAATAATAAGATTAAAATAGGATTTTAGAGTAATTATTCCAGAATTAAAAAAAAAATTATCTTTTGACATGGTAAATTGTAATACATAGGCTATTTGGACTGTGACTTGGACTCTGATATATACCAGCAACAGGACCCCAGGCGAGTACATTCTCTGATAATTTCCGTTATTTGATAATTTCTATAATTCTAGTATTTAGAAATGTTATATCTGACTCTTGACACAGTGCTACACGGACTGGTATATAGATTGGATCTTTAGTCATGAGATATTATATTGGTTATCGTATTGATATTGTACACGATATTAACATTAGACATTGATATTAGATATTGTACATGATATATTGGATATTGATCGTGTATCGTGACGTGTCATGATTGGATCCACAGTACTAGTTGGGGGCGAGAAAATTGCTAGTGAGAGATGTGATCAAAATACCTATCGTACAAGTGTAGACATTGAACAGTGTTAATCATACACCTCACGTATGATTAGCCAGGCCATGTAGTCATCGAACAAGTTCCCAAGCCGATCATATTTCGAAACTATGATTTCAAACACTTAGAATAGTTACAGTTCTCTATTTTAGTTCATATACCACATCACTCGTATATGATTTTGTACCTATTTTCTTTCATTTCATATATGCACTGACGGTACCATATTGCCTATATTGCCTATCTCTTTATTTTGCTATTGCATTTATTTATTGCTTTCTCTCAGTATATAGCATCATCTATTTATTATTTTATAGTCCTTATCAATTAATTGGAACTATTATTTGAGATATACTTTGCTCCATCCTGATTGGAAATATTTTTCCAGACTGCGCCTTAGAGGACTGGTGTCCGACATATTATGGACCACAGGAAGAGTAGCTGCAAACTTGGACTTGGTAGCACATGTGTGATTCCCGGGAGGTCTAGTCGGGATCACTAGTTATTTAGTTAGTTTCTTTTAGCAGTTTTTGGTACCAGATTTGTCTCCGGCATATTTAGTTGAGACTTGGATATTACTGTTGAGTTAGATTATTTCTATTTTAGACTTGAGTTACATTTTGATTTATTTATTTCTTTGATATCTTATCGTGCTTTAGTTTATGTGATTGAGTATTTCATATTATATTGTGATATCTGTGATTTCTTATAGAGTTGGATGCTCGTGTGAGAATGATTAGATAGTATTGTGACCTAGACAGCGTTCTACCGTCGATGCTGTGGCGTAGGCTGGACGTACCCACGCTCTCGTGCCCCAAAATTTGGGTGCGGGTCGTGACAGTATCTGGAGGAGCCACAGATCCAATAACTTCCTTTATTCAGATGCCACGTTCTACGGAGCGATATGGATGATATACTATTCAGATGCCACGTTCTAGAAGTGATATGGACGTTATACTATACAGATGCCATGCTCTTCGGAGTGTGGACGTTATACCTACACCTACCCATACGTACCAAGGTTGTCCTCAAATTGCATTCACTTAGATGGTTAGCACACCCTTTATTTTATTCAATATTCATATATGGCATGCTTCTATGTATCTTGTTACGTCCCTGTGAGGACCTGGTTCCCTTCCAGATTTGGACGAGGCATATTACCCTACAGCATACGAACCGGGACAGGAGACGAGGTACGCATCCGAGGAGGAGCTAGAGGTGCTACCGTCAGAATTTTCGTGTTCATTTGGTAGGCCTTCCGCCTAGGATGGGAGCATCATTATCTAGTTAGCCGATGCGCTAGTCATTACTCTTTTTATCTGTCTTTCAGTACTTTTATTTTATCATAGTAGTGGGTTTGTTCCCACCAGATATTTTGGATTGTACTATGATATTTCAGACTGCATTTATTTTCCAGTATTTATTTTAGTACTTTTTGTTTATATTGTGGATGATATTAGATTATCTGTTTGATGTTAGTATTGGACTTGTTAGTATTTTAGGACAGTGGAGTACTCTTCGTAGGATCCATTAAATTAGGTAATTCCTCGGAGACGTATTAGCTGGCTATTGCCACGTGGCCAGGTCCCGTATATTTTGGGACTGGGGCGTGATACTTAGTACGCTTGGTTTGCTCTTCACATGACTACTTTACGTGGATTAAGATATATAGTTTACTAGTAGACGAATATACTTGCCCTTTCGATATGTCCGTGCATATCTTATCGGTTACATAACTGTACTGATATGAGCATGTGAATAAGAATTTACCAAAATAGGATCTCATCCGCAACTGCCCTGACAACACCCTTTTGAATTCTTTAATCGTCTTGAACCCCGTACTTGTATTCTATCACCTCCTCCTTGAATTCTTTATTATTGTTTTTCGTCTTCCCCTATTTCGGAAAGACGAACGTTCGTGCTTGATATAAGTTTGATACATGAAGAGTACTTGATATACCCCATAGGCCAATCGCATTACTTTGTGACTATCTTTTGTAATAAGGGCATATCACATGTGATATATTTGGTGTTAATTTTTTTGAGGATTGAATAACACGATTAAGTAATTTGAGGAATATCATTCTTAAAGGTATAGTCTTATGTGATAGATCGTTAAATTCTAAGTTGGGTAGAAGTTGCATTGTCAACTTGAGGTAATTTTTTTTTTAGATTGTGATCAAGTAATATTAGATTGAGAGATTTAAGTCATTTTAATTTTGAGAAATTTTTAGAAGAATGATTAAGATGATGATGATTTAATGAATTTTGACATCTTGATATTGTGAACCAAATATTTATACTTTAAGCACATGATTTAAATTTTGAATATTGGAGATTAAATTAACGATTTAAACTTTAAGGAAAAATAAATAAATGATAGAACTCTAAACATGAACATTGGTGGATTGAGTTCAAAATTTTATAATTTGATGATTTGAATTAAAATTTGAATGTTGATTGTTGGATCATCTATTTGAAATATTGAGGATGGAAATTGAATTCAAAATTTGAAGAGTACAAAATTCGTAAGTTGAAAATTAGAATAAGGTTTGATCAGAATTGTTTATTATTTAAAATCTAGAGGAGATTATGATAGTTGAAGATCGTGATATAAAATTTGATGTGGGTTATTTAAATCTTGAAGATGTCATATAGATTTGACTTAAATTTGGATGTTGATGATTTAAAAATCGAGAGTAGATTATGATAGTTTAAATTTTGATTTAAACAATGGTTATTTTAATTTTGAAGTGATTGCGATAGATTTGAACAGATTTAGTTATTTAAATTTTGGAAGAGATTGCGATTGACTTGCTTATATACAAATGTGAAAGATTTAGCAAATAATGCCTTATTTTTTCATTTCGAGGACAAAATTCTTGTAAGTTGGGTAGATTGTAAACCCCCTTACCCAAAATAGGTATCTTGTGTGTATTTTGTATTTTTGTATTTGTTTTAGTTTTTTTTCCAATCAATTAAAATCCAACGATTTTATTAGGACATTCACCGTGGTTTGGACATTAATGATATATGATAGCCCCAAAATCTGTATCATCCATCATAGGAAGTAGCCTACACAGGAGACACTACCTGTAGGATCTTTTTGTGGCACAAAATTTTAATCCATTAGCATTAGTATGACATTAGTGTAATGACCATAGATTATGTGTTAAATATTTGGATATTTTATATATATAATATATTTTTGGTTATTTTTCTATCCTAACTTCCTACTATTAGCATCCCATAATTCTCCATGCAATTGGACAATTTTTTTATTTGTAAGATTGCATATTATTTACTGTTATCCTATTTTGTTTGATATCTATTTAATTATTTACTTAGTTAATTGGATAATACAATTATTTGATTTATTATAAATAGATAAATATATAATTATTAATTACAAAATATTTTATAAAATATTTTAGGTGTAGTATTTTATTAAATCTTTACAAAGTAAAATTTTCTAGAATTTATTTTGTATACAAATATAATTTTTTGATTTTTTTACCTCATCTATATAAGTAAATATATATATGTTAATAAATATATAGTTACTAATAATAATAATAATAATAATAATAATAATAATAATAATAATAATAATAATAATAATAATAATAATAATAATAATAAGAATAATAATAATAATAATAATAATAATAATAGAAATAAAAGAAAAAGAAATAAAATAAAATAAAAACCAAAACAAAACCTAAACTAACTATTTCCTAATACCTAAAACGTAAATCCTAAGCTAACTAACTAAGCAAACCCAAACCGAATCATATCTACCCGCAGCAAACAAACGACCCCCCTTGGAACCCCACGGCCGATATATATATATATATATATATATATATATATATATATATATATATATATATATATATGCATATATATATATTACAAAACCTAAACCCTAACCCTAACCCTAACCCTTATCTCTCCCCTTTTCCCTTTGCGCCGCCGCGGCCGTCGCCGTCGTCGCCGCGGCCATCGCCGCCGTCGCAGGTGACTGTCCCATCTTCAAGGTGATGTACTTCTCTCATCTCTCATTCTTTTCTCGAGTGGTTTGTTCGTATACGTTCACAACCTAAACCTCTAGGATTTTCTCCAAACGAGATGAGTTTTTGTGCCCTAGATTTATAAACTCCCTGATTTTCAAGAATTTTTAAATTTGGATTTTTCACAATTTTCTAGAATTTTTTGGGAATTTTCTGTGATTAAATTCAGGTATTTTAAATATTAAATGATTTTTAATTGATAATAAATAATATTAAAATATTATAAAAATAATATTTTATGGTGTAAAATGAAAAACTAGATATAGGGTAATTTTCCGGGAATTTATTGGACCCCGGAAGCTTTTTAAAAGCCCTAAAAACTAATTAATTAATTAAACCAAATTGGACCATAATAAACCCGATTTATTTGCCCTGAACCAAACCGAACCGAACCCGGTCTAGATGAACCGGGTTCAAGGTTGTCGGGTCAGATCCGGGCCGTCAGTCGAACCCGACCCGACCCGTCGACCCGACCCGCTTCCCTGTTTGCGGATTGGGCCGGATCCGCTGCCAACCCGACCCGTTGCCAACCCGACCCGAACCCTTCTCCTTCCCCAGCTGTGTAACCGCCGCCCGACCGCCTTCCCCCGCCGCTCGGCCTCCCCGACAACCGCCCGTCGATCCGTCTCCGCCTTCCCTTCCTCAACCTCCGGCGGCTGATCTCCACGCCGCTGCCGTATTTAAACCCTTACTCCCTCATCCCCCGATCTCTCCCCTCCGGCCAGATCTCCCTCACCCGACGCCGTACCCAGCCCCGTGCCTCTGCCTCCAGCTTCCGCGAGCTGCTGCAACTGCCGCCCCCATCTCCTTCCCTAAACCCTAGACTCCACCGCCGGCACCCTCCTCTCCGCCAGGCCGCCCCCGAGCTCCACTACCTACTCCTCCTCCCAGTCGACTCCCTTTTCTTTCTCCTCCGCCCCGCTTCTCCGGTAACCCTGCTGCCCTAGCCTCGCCGTCTCCTTCGCCCAGCGACCTCCAGTACCTCTGCCTCCCTCCGGACAGTCTCAACCACGACCAGCAGCAGCCGAGCAGAGCTCAGCTCCGGCCAGCCCCTCGTCGAGCCATAGCCGCCTCCAGCCTCCTCCGCTCAGACCCTAGCCTACGCCGACCTCGCAGTGCTCACCGCAGCCACTTCTACCCTTCAGTAGCCCTAGGCCGAGCCGCATCCCTCCGGCGACGTCCCAGCAGCAAACCCTAGCTGGACACGACTCAGCCGGACACGGATACGGCCCGGATACAAACCCAGTGTCTCGTGTCGACACGGAGAAATTCCTATTTTTGGAGCCCTGTTCAGGTACTCATAACTTCCTCCTCGCTACCCTGATTTCTATTCCGTCAGTTGCATCGCGTAGACTGTATGACCCCCTCGGTGCCCGTGCAAACCGCTCGGTGCATCGCGTCCTGTGGCGATCGTGAACCGCGATCCAAAAACAGGAAAACCAACGCCCTATTTTACCCCGGAACTGAGTACGCCCCACCAAACGGGACGACTTGGTCGCGTGCTGTCTTCACAGATACGTACGCGTCATTGATACGGACGTGCGGGATTTCGAAGAACCTGATTCGGATGTGCGTGCACACCGGAATCAACACGTATCCGCCGACAACGCCCCGTATCCATACTTTTTGGTTCTCGCTGTAACTTAGTATACACACGTTGGATCAAAACAAAACTTGTGCCATCGGACTCGTAGCAATACGCTGGTCCTGTGACCCAAGTTTGGTTCGATTCTGAGAACGTTGACAAAATTACGTGTCGTGGGCCCCATAGGCTCCACTTGACGGGCAATTTTGAGATCGGCTCATCGAAATCCAATTCTGGAAGTTCCGTTGGGTTTATATCATCGTTCCTGACCTGTTGACACTAAGTTGGACAGATTTGGAGACCTTTGACCCTGACACATTTTTCGGTGCAAAGCGGCCCACATATGGACCCCGCTTTGACTTAAAATATCATTTTTGCCCTTGTCTCCAAATTGGACTCAAGGACAGGCATTTCTAGCTGATTGATATTTTCTGGATCTGATGGTGATATTTATTTTAGTAATCGGAGTACTCCCTGCAATTCCCACGGAAGTCAGAGCTACAATTGGAGCCGAAAACCCAGACAAGTGTACCTTGCCAATCTCTGCAGTTTTTGCTATTTATTTCCTTGACATATATACTTGTTGTACATGTTTCAACCTAGGACCGTGTGACTTACTTAGCGTCCGATTATAGTCGGGTGCCAACTTCTTACGCAGAGTTGTGTAAAGTCATCTAGAGATGGATACCGAGACCCTATACTTCTCGTACTTGCCTTATCAAGTACTTTATACCCTGGACACCTGACACTATTCATGATACAGAATCATCCTAAGATATTTATGGTGATTTTGTACAGGATTCAGTTTTCATGACTTATTCCTTTGTTTAGATATTATATGACTGGATGCATTAGTTATGATCCTGTATGGCATGGACATGAGACGTCGTGGACATGAGATGCATGATTACATTGGGTGGGGAGAGTCACACAAACTACAGGTTGATTATATATTATGCTGGCGTCGTAGTCTCCCTTTGAGCTAGACAACCACATGATATCACTGCTACCGGCTCCCCGACACAGAGCTTGTAGTGGTTTCAGCCTGAGTTCTAGTGCTGCTCTTATCTTGCATATCACTTAGATGGTTATATAGTTTACCCTATTTATTTCATTATCTGCTGCACTGTATTTTTTGGCATGAGCTTTCTTGTACCTTGCTATGTCCCCTGAGGACCTGGATCCGGATTATGTCCCCAGGATTAGCAGACGAGTTCGACCCAGAGATATATAGGACATGAGCATTAGCAGGAGCAGAAGCAGGAACAGTAGCAGGCACTGGAGCAGTACCAGACCCAGTAGTCGAGTGACTTCTACGGTATTTTCTGAGTATATCCTGTTTCCATACTCAGTACTTTTGTTGATATCTTTGTCTTTGTATCTTGACAGTTGTATCAGACTTGTATCGGGCTTGTTCCCCGATTTATGTACTTGTGACTTGTTGATAATGTTTTTATTTCCTTTTGTTGCTATTGTTATATTCATTTTCTGTGGATGAGATTAGTAGATTTAGACCCCTGACTATAGTTTTACAGCTTAAGTATGCCCCGATGGATCCATTAAATTAGGTTTGTCCATCGGTGTGTGCTGCTGGCCATTGCCACGTGTCTAGTCCCTCGATATTTTGGGACTGGGGCGTGACAAAATTGATCGAAAAATCGACCGTAAAATGACTAAAAAACTGACCAAGAACAGTCCAAAAATTTAACCCAAACCCCCATTTTCATGCCCAATTTGCTACCAACCCGTTTAATATTTTCAAAATCTAATTTAAAGGTTTTCTTCTCAATATAACTGACAATTTTTTGTTCTTTTAGTTTTCATTAATTTGTTTTATTTGTTAAATTATTCGGCCTCCAAAATGACCAAAAACTTCGTATTCTAAAACTAAATTTTGTGATACGGAATGTGCCCCACCAAAACGGGACTACCTCGTCAAGCATCAATTACACCGAAAGGCGCGTATGGTATATTCTGACTTGTGGGCTTTCACGAAAGTTGATTCGGATGTGTGTGCGCGCCGGAATCAACCTATATCCGTAAAAAGTCCCCAAATCACGACTTTTGCAAACTACCACCCCACTTTGTGTACGCTCGTCGGAATGCGATAAAACTTGCACTATTGGATTCGTGGTATCACGCTGGTCCTGTGACCCAAGTTTTAGGCAATTCTGAGACAGTTTTAGGCCATAGTTTTTGATCCACTATACTTGACACCTGGACATTTATATTACGTAACTTTCTTGCCAGACAAGTATACCTTGCCATTGTACTGTGATTTACATTCCATATGGTACATATATTTTATTTCTGTTATTTAGTTCATATATTTTAACTGCTATATAAATTGCGCATCAAAGAATAACTTGGGTACAACGACGGTGGCGTCGTTCCTTGTCTTTATTATATAGTATGCATGTTGACATTGTTTTACGAGACCACCCCATTATCATGAGGCATTCTTATATTTCATTGGCCGTGAGACAGTTGTTACACGAGTGTAAGTCTTATGTAGGACACGAACTTGCGTATTTGGCTGGCCACTGGTACGTATAGGATGTGCGACGGATAGGGATAATTGCTGATAGAATTTGCATAATTCGAAGCCTTGGCAGTTATTAGTCATCGTATCATGGATATGGCATGAATAGAGCATAAGGTGGGGAGAACAACAAGTAAGGCGTTTGGGCTCCTTTGCACTTTTCTTATGTAATCCGTACGCTCCGCCGGAGATACGTGGTATGATGACCCCCATATTATCTACAGGAGGCCTCTGACGTTCAAAAGATATCATGCTTTTTAGGCCCCTGATTCTCCGAGAGAATCATGCCAATCCTATTTTATCCAGATAGCCCACGTGTTGGAAAGTTGATCACAAAGTGCATTCACATAGGCGGTTAGATGAACTTTCGGTTGTTTATTTTTAGTACCTTATTGGCATGCTTCTATGTATCTTGTTACGTCCCTCTGAGGACCTAGTACCTTTTTAGATGTAGACGATCATGACTATTCGCAGGAGCACGGATCCGAACTTGCTACTCCATTCTCTTTCGAGGAGATCTTTCCTTCAAGTCTCTTTGATCATTAGATGATGTACTTATTATGTTTACTTTTATATTCTACTTTGGTAGTAGATTTGTCTTCATCCAACTTTTAATTCTTCTCGACTAGTTTATATTTGGTTCATTGACATATTTAATCATTTATTTCTTTATGATTTTGTGGTTGAGATTTAGTTATGCCTTGTGACTTGTGACAAATATATACCACTTATGAATTATTATTCATAGTACAGCGTACGTGTGTGTTGTGGATTCCATATATTGGAGTCTCCATATACATACGGCTGGCATGCTTACGTATTCCTAGTCCTACGTATTTTGGGACTGGGGTATGACATCAAGTCAAGTCAGAAAGTGACTGATGTGACATATGATAGAAGTGACAAAAGAAAAGGCAAAAGTAAAAAAAGTTGTGCTGAGTCAGTCAGTAGTTATGCGTTCAGAAGAAGAGGGACGCATAACTCTTGGCCACATGGTCGACTAGGCCACATGCTCCTCCGGGCCGCATGCTTAATTGGCCGATAAAATCCTTTGGGACATATAAAAAAATATATTCGTTTAAGTTTTAAGCATTTCGACAAGGGACGTATTGCAGAAATCTATTCCATGCGTCCAACAAGATGTCCGCATAAAATCTCTAGGCCGTATGGAATCTGCTTGGCACATGGAGCTCCTTCGTCCCATCCAGCAAGTTTGGCCACAAAAAGCTCTGAAATCCTAACCTTGTTTCTTTCGCAAAAATCTTAAACGAAGTCCAAATTCAGCAAAGTAAAGTTCTAAACTACTCAAAATCAAGTACTCCTCAACATAGAATAATAAGTTTTCAAAAACATTAAGTTTTAAGAGATCAAAACCCAAGAACACTCAAGAACACAAATAAAACTCTAAAACTTAAAAGTTAGATCTAAACTAATCCATCCACCAAATCCAAAAATACCAAGTTCTAAAAGCACGGGAAAACATATAAGGAACATAATGGAAAAAAATATAAAGGGTTATTTTATTTCTTGCAAGATGTACTTGCCTATGGAGGGGGAAAAAAAACCTAAGAAAGAGAATGGAAAAGGAAAAATGAGAGGAGAGAAAGTGAAGGTAGGTTATATATGGAGGGTTTGAGGTTTGGACCATGGCATCGACTCATGATAAAACCAAACAAACAAATAAACCAACAGCCAAGTGAACCAAAGAATGGGTCTAGTCTCTCTACAACATATAAATATGCTAGCAATAAAATAATTACTCTCAAAATACGTATATTGGGAACGGAGAGTGACATCTCTACCCACCGAAGAATATTTTTGTCCTCGGAATTCAAACTCAAGGCTAGCTAGAAATGTCAAAGCAAGCAACAACTATCTACAAGCAATCTACACATACAAACAAGCAAGCGAAGCAACTTTATCCTATATGAGTGCTTGCCGATCACGGAATGAAAGATGCGAAGGAATACAAAGAAAATATATCTTATGAGTCGAATAGGTACGGGTACCGAGATCGAATATTTTTCTCGAGCTCCCATGTCGACAATCCCAAAGAGTGATACCCCCAAGCAACATGAACCAGATGGATAGTCCGGTTCTTGACTCTCTCTGATCCAAAATGGACATGAGGCATTCCTCGCAAGTCAAGTCGGTACCAACGACTAACTCAGAATGATCGAGGACATGACTCAGATCTGAGACATACCTTCGTAACTGAGACACATGAAAGACATCGTGTACCTCATATAGCAAAGGCGGAAGGGCAAGTTGATAAGCAAAATCCCCTACCCTCTCGAGAATATCAAAAGTCCAACGTACTGCGGACTAAGTTTCCCGCAAACCCCAAACCTAATAACTCCACGGGTAGGCAAAATTCGTAAAAATACATGGTCGCCGACAGAAAATTCTAACGGCCTACGATACTAATTTGCCCAATGACAATGATGATCTTGCATAACTCAAAGCCGCTCTCTTATCTTCTTAACCACTTCAATGGTTTGTATGATCATCTCAGGCCCTAACATCTTTCGTTTACCAATGTCATCCCATGCTAAGGGTAACCTGCACTTCCTTCTGTATAATACCTCGAATAGAGCCATTTGTATGCTGGCATGATAATTGTTGTTATACGAGAATTCTACTAAGTGAATGTGATCTTTCCAAGACCCACCAAGGTCAAAAGTACAAGCCCGCAACATATTTTCCAATGTTTGTATTGTCCACTCTGACTGACCGTCTGTTTGAAGATGGTACGCGGTACTAAATCTTAACTTAGTATCCAAGTACTCATGTAAACTTCTCCAAAGATGAGACATAAATCGGGTATCACAGTCTGACACTATACTTGCTGGAACTCCGTGCTTCCTCACTATATGTCGCATGTACATCTACGCTAACTGCTTTGTGGACTGCCCTACTCGGAAAGAAAGAAAATGTTCCACCTTCGTGAGTCGATCTACTATTACCAAAACTGCATCACGTCTAGTAGGGGATCTAGGTAAGCCGGTCCCAAAGTATATCGTAATGTGTTACCACTTCCACTCTGGAATAGATAGGGGTTGCAATAATCCTGCTGGTCTCTACTACTCTGCCTTCACCTGCAGACATATGAATCATCGTGAAACGAATCGAGATATCTTCCTTTTTATTCCGTTCTACCAAAATATTACTTAATATTATGGTACATCTTCGTACCTCTTGGATGAATAAAATATTAAGAACTGTGTGCCTTGGTCATTACTTCATGTCTGATATCTTTACTTAGCACACAAAGACGGTTTAAAAATATAAGTGTTCCATCTTCGTGAATCCTTATTTTCTTTCTAAGGCCTGACTCATATTCTGTCCTAAGCTTCTGAATTTGAGAATCTTATGCTTGAGATACCATGATCCTCTCCACCAAGGTTGATTGAATATGAAGATTTGCTAGTATTCTCGCTCCTTGAGGTAACACTACCTCGATGCCCATCTATCGAAGATCTTCGAATATGTGCTTCTGAGTTGTGAAGACAAATACGTCGCCTCTCGTACTTAGAGCATCTGCTACCATATTTTCCTTGCATGAATGATACTGAAGTGCTACAACATAATCACCAAATAATTCAAGCCACCTCCTCTGCCTCATGTTCAGGTCCTTCTGGGTGAATATATACTTTAAACTCTTATGATCTGTGAATATCTTCACCCGATCGCCATATAGATAGTGTTTCCATAGCTTGAGTACAAATACTACTACTGCTAACTCTAAATCATGTGTTGGATAATTTTTTTCATGATGCCGTGATGCATAAGCTATCACTTTCCTGTGCTGCATCAACACACACCCAAGTCCTTTTCCAGATGCATCGCAATAAACTATGAACCCTCCTGATCCTACTAGAAGTGTAAGGATCGATGTTGATATCAGTTTCTCTTTTAATTTTTTGAATATTACTTATCACTCTAACGTCCAAACAAACTTTACCTCATTGCGGGTTAGATGAGTCATTGGTGCTAAAATCCGTGTAATATCTGCCACAAACCTCTGGTAAAATCCCGTTAGCTCCAAGAAGTATCGCACATCTCCTATTATCTTCGGGACTGGTTAATTCTCTACTACTTCAATCTTCTTGGGGTCCACTGATACTCCTGCTCCTGAGATGATGTACCCCAAGAATGATATATGACCTAACCAGAATTTATACTTACTAAGATTAGTATACAACTGATGCTCCCTTAAAACTTGCAATACTCTCCGATGATGTATTTTATGCTTTTCTTCACTGTTAGAGTAGACAAGAATGAGATTTATGAATATCACTACAAATTGATCTAGGTATGGCATAAAGACACGATTTATCAAATCAATGAATATTGTTGGCGCATTAGTCAATCCTAATGGCATAACTAAAAATTTGTAATGCGTATATCGAGATTGAAATGTTGTCTTCGGTATATCTTTCTCTCGGACTCTTGATAATATCCTGATCGAAGGTCTATCTTGAAAAATATATATGCTTCACTCAATTGGTCAAATAAGTCATCGATCCTAGGTAATGGATACTTGTTCTTCACTGTTACTGCATTCAGCTACTTGTAGTCGATACACAACCGTGTTGCCACATCTTTTTTCTTTATTATAAGAGCTGGTGCTCCCCATGGTAATCCACTAGCCCGAATAAACTTTTTTGCCTTCAGTTCTTGTCAATACCATATTTTTTAGGAAAGAATATTTTTGTTATTTCATAATTAATTAAATATTATGATATTGAATAATTATTTATTATATTATTTAATTATTGTTAAATTTTAGTTTTTTGTTTTGGACTTGTGTTAGTGGACCTAACTAGTTTAGATTAGATCCATGGACCAATATTTATATTTGGTTAGAATTGAGCCCATTTATAAGCCCATTCATTAGGAGGATGATTAATTAAATTAAACCCATTAGACTAGAACCTTTCCTCCTTAATTATTTCTTTATGAGAGTCCCGAAGGGGTATTTTAGTCTTTGTGTAGTAGCTTGGGGAGTGGGCCAGCCATCTATAAGAGAGGAGAGAGTTTCTTTCTCCTTATTTCACTCAATTCTAGATCTAGAATTCCCTATTCCTAATTTTATCATTCCTACAACAAATTCCATCCAAATTTCTTTCCAAATCACCATTTGAGGTTAGTAGAGTAAGGATCTACAAGGAGGAGCAATGATCTACAAGTTGGAGGCTCATTTCATAAATTTTAGAAATTTTATTGGGAATCCATCTCCCAATAGGTATAATTCAGTTTTTCCTCTTTGTGTAGACTCTAAATCTATATTTTAATCATTAGGAACCACCCCATATAATGAGACTGCCCATAGGAATTAGAATTAGGTTCATAGGAGGCCTATGGAGAAAGTTATAGTATATTTTGTGTAAATTTTAGAGAAATTCCGGGATTGACACATGTTGTGTTTGTCAATTGGTCAATTAGACAAAATTGACATGTCTTTGATTGTTTTTGGATAGTATCGTGTCTATAATTGGATACGTGTAGGCCGTATCCCAACAACTTGGAGATACGGGTTGATTTGAGAGTTATTCCTCCGACACGGGGCTTTAGGCATATCATATTTTGACACGGACACGTAGATGTAAAATTAAATCTTCATATTATTCATAAATAATATTTTAGACTTGCTTGTGTCCTTTGGGGTATATTTGGTTGTGTGTTGGACTCGTATCGCAAGGATATCATAGATCTAGTATGATACGGGTGCAATGCACTCCACGTGTTTGTTGTATTGCTTTTCTAGATTCAAATTGCCTTATGTATAGCTATTAGTATATGAATTTATCATTGTTATATAGTGTATATGTATATCTATTTGTATTGTTCATTTGTGTGTGTGTATATATATATATATATATATATATATATATATATATATATATATATATATATATATGAGTTATGGATATATATTATAAACATACCTATGTATGTTGGTGATTATATATATATATATATATATATATATATATATATAATCACCAACATACATATATATATATATATGCATGTGTATATATATAGATATATTGATATGTACTTATATATTTATATGTATGTTTATATATGTACTTGTGAATATGTATATGTATCCATATTATATTGTATAGATATGTATATATGGCTATAGGTATATATGTTTACATATGTAGATAGATATCTCTATGTATATGTGTATGTTTGTATATATATATTTGTATGTATGAGAGTATATTTATATATGTATAGATATGAGTATATATATATACTGATATCCATATGCATAGGTGTTTGTATGCATGTGTGTGTACATAGTGAGTGAGTAGTATAAGAGGGTCGGGCAACAGCACAACAGGGAATCACTAAAATGACAAACAGTAGCAATTCAGTGCATAACACAGTAGCAGTAGAAGTTAGCAAGAGGCAGTGCACGAGAGCTAGGAAGCACCAACAGTCATCGCAGAAATAGCTGCAGCAGCAGCTACACCAGCATACTGCATGTCACGCTCCGGCACCGAGGGCCTCCCGACTACCGCTTCCCCCGTGGCGGGACCGGATGCGAATCACCGCGTCTCGGCGCACACGTGGGGTTCGTATGGTCGTTTGATACCGGGTTATGATGCCGTGTGAGCCTGGGGTTGGGCCTACACAAGGCAACATCGTTTAAGTTGTGTTTTGGCAATCATCGCAACAATCGAATAAGCAGCGGAGGAACATTGTGGCAATGCAATGCATTTAGCCAACTGAGTATTCATGGCAAATATAGGGACTGGGTTTCTCTTAGCAAAGGTATCTTTCCATACATTATGCCCCTTTATACGATAGCAACTCGAGGCAATAGAAACACGAAGTCCGGGTCTTGGGGATTGAGGCACGCCTATTGTAACACCCCGTTCCGCTCAAGCGGATTGCCGATTCAAACAGTAAAAGTGCAATGTCCCGACTCCGCTTTGCTAGGCGAGAATACTCGTTTGAGGCAAAGGATATCCAAACTTGTCTCTACAGGAATTCGGCTTAGGCTTTCAGAGGCTCGCTTGACGTATCGCTCAACCGAGGCGAATCATCGCTAAGGTGGGTAGCTACGGTAAACTTGTCTTTGCTTAGCAAGCACACGTAAAATCTGGAATGCAATATTCTAGTCGCTAGGTTAATCACCCCCTGCATGCTAATAAGAATGCAACGCACCTAGCTAAGAGAATAATCCCAACTTGTATTGCTTATGCTAGAACATGGAAATAAAATATTGCTTATATTTAGACCCTCGCATGCTACACTAGATCATGTTGCTCAGGAAGTCCCTTACGGTTTCACCCCTCGGCTTACCTTCAGGCCCGAGTTAACGTGAATGCTTATGTTATACAAAAGTAGTATACTTGCCTGCTTATATATATTGCCTCGATTGAATGTTGTTGCATAAACTATGCCTCAATTGTGTAACACTGTGCATGTCATGCATTCATCTAGTTTTTCTCGGAAGACTATCTAATAGTCATTTCGTGCAAGAATGAACCTGCAAGTATTCGGGACCGTTAGGTCACCAAGGCAATCCTCGCCCAGGGGAAATGCATCAAGGCAAGTCATTCACTGAACGAAAAATAAAGATTTAAGCATCTCGTGTACTCATGTATTCGTGTTCTCGTGTATATCATGAAATTTGAAATACGAATAATTGTATGTCGTGGACAACTCGAAAACGAGGTATAGTTCCACTGACGGTCACCGGGGAACTGGGGCCGATCCGATCCGGATGGAACTTCACGTGTAGTCCATCATGTACGGGCGAGATGGTTTATAGTACATCATGTATTTTCGTTGCATTCCATTCTCGCCTGTGACAAATTCATGTGTGATCCATCGTGTGCGGGTGAGATGGTTCGTAGCGCCTCTTGTACTTTCGTTGCATTCCATTCTCGTCCGGGATTGGTCCTTTATGGCTCTGCCAGCGACTCATGTTCATATAGATAAGTCATCCTCGCTTAGTGGCTATCCGCGTGCGAGTCATTGCATCGCAACAAAGAACAACTGAACTCCTGAACGATTATGATATAAGAACACTCGTGTTTGCTTATGCTACTGCCCTAAATTTTATGAATGCCCGTGCTTAATTTAACTTGTTTGCCTTGGACAGAGAAGGACAAATGGTAAGTTGGTAAGTCTTGCCGCATTTTCTCTTATTTTGCACGGCACACTACCACACGAGTTAGGCTATTCAATCTTTGCATGAAACTGATCCTAAGGCAACTAGAAAGACAACATAATAGTTGTGCACAGAACCTATATTACGTGTTTGGATTTATCGACCGGGCGAGTAGCCTCCCCACCAGTACATTCAATGTACTGATAATCCACCAGATCATTTGCAGGGTACGGGAGAACCTTGTTCGGTGCGAATGCCTCCTTCGAGCGTGCTAAGGCGTGGAGTTCAATCTGGAGCCTTGGGGCACTGCGTCCGGAATAGAAGCACATATACAAGACATAATGTTGGAACATTGCCTGAATATTACCTGTACAATCATTCCATAATTGTTGCCACTTGGCACACTTTTACTGTTTCAGAGGGAGAGATCTGAGCGAATTATAATCTCGGCCAAGCGCCGACTGTAACACTTGTTTATATCAATAAAGAGTTGCTTTACTTTAACTTGTGTTATTCAATGCTTCCACTATTGTTGACTCAGTGAACTTGTTATCAATCGCCTATGCGTTCAGGACTCCGCTGCACTCAGACAATCTGTGCGACTCTGTGGCTTAGAACTCTTACCGCCAGCCAATGAACCACGGCCTTGCACGGGCGTGGCTCACGCTCCTGCGACATCATGCCCAGATGGGTCTAAGTGATTGTTCCGCGGGAGCGCTGGCACGGTGATTCTTGCCTAGCGGGAACGGCCGATTTGCCTGCGGGAGATCGGGCGTGACATGTTGGTATCAGAGCCTGGCTTCAACGCCTTTGGACTTAATTTCAATTTTCTCAATTTTGAAAGCTCGTTCGTGGGTTATGTGCACGCTCTCTCTAAATCTCCCAAACGAAATGTTCCAACAATGAGTCTAAATACTTTCAAAAAAAGCATATTAGAATAATGTAGTTGCTTGTATGAAATTGTTATGCTAGAGCCTTTGTGCCGACCCGTGTAAATCCTTGAGATTTTTGCAAGTAGCTTGTCCGATTTCACTATCTCTAAGTTTGGTTGAATGCATATGTTTGAGGGACGGCTTGAACGTGTGCATGATCCAAGAATCAAGAAAATATGAAACTCAAGTGCTAAGACTTCGCTATCGCTAAGTTAGTTGGAGTGCTCATGCTAGAAGTGCACTTCGAATATGCACACGATCCAGACTAGCGATATGATGATCTCGAATGCTTGTGCAAGTGAATATCCAAATGAACAAGTATAATGACTTGTATAGGTTTGCCTCAGCCTTAGATCGTTAACCAAGCATTGCTACGCTTGGGATAGGTTCCATAATGCGTTAGTACGGCTTGTCCTTAGTAAGTCTCGAGGACAAGACTTTTTTTTAGTTTTGTAGGGTGTAACACCCCGTTCCGCTCAAGCGGACTGCCGATTCAAATGGTAAAAGTGTAATGTCCCAACTCCACTTTGCTCAGGCGAGAATACTCGTTTGAAACAAAGGATATCCAGACTTGTCCCTCCAGGAATTTGGCTTAGGCTTTCAGAGGCTCGCTTGACGTATCGCTCAACTGAGGTGAATCATCGCTAAGGTGGGTGGCTACGGTGAACTTGTATTTGCTTAGCCAGCACAAATAAAATCTGGAATGCTATATGCTAGTCACTATGTGAATCACCCCCTGCATGCTAATAAGAATGCGATGCACCTAGCTAAGGGAATAATCCCAACTTGTATTGGTTATGCTAGAACATGGAATTGAAATATTGCTTATATTTAGACCCTCACATGCTACACTCGATCGTGTCGCTCGGGAAGTCCCTCACGATTTGACCCCTCGGCTTACCTTCGGGCCCGAGTTAACGTGAATCCTTACGTTATACAAAATTAGTATGCTTGCCTGCTTATATATATTGCCTCGATTGAATGTTATTGCATAAACTATGCCTCAATTGTGTAACACTGTGCATGTCATGCATTCAGCTAGTTTTCCTCGGAAGACTATCTAATAGTCATTCCGTGCAAGAATGAACATGCAAGTATCCGAGACCGTTAGGTCACCAAGGTAATCCCCACCCCAAGGGAAATACATCAAGGCAAGTCATTCACTGAACGAAGAATCAAGTTTCAAGCATCTCGTGTACTCGTGTATCTCGTAAAATTGGAAAGAACAATAATTGCATGTCGTGGACAACTCAGAAATAAGGTATAGTTCTATGGACGGTCACCGGGGCACTGGGGCCGATCCGATCCGGATGGAACTTCATGTGTAGTCCATCGTGTGCGGGCGAGATAGTTTGTAGCGCATCGTGTACTTTTGTTGCATTCTATTCTTGCCTAGGACAACTTCATATACGATCCATCGTGTGCGGGCGAGATGGTTCGTAGCGCCTCTTGTACTTTCGTTGCGTTCCATTCTTGTCCGGGATTGGTCCTTAATGGCTCTGCCAGTGACTCATGTTCATATATAAAAGTCATCCTCGCTTAGGGGCTATCCGCGTGCGAGTCATTGCATTGCAACAAAGAATAACTGAACACCTGGATGATTATGATATAAGAACACTCGTATTTGCTTATGCTACTACCCTGAATGTTATGAATGCCCTGTTCAATTTAACTTGTTTGCCTTGGACAGGGAAGGACAAATGGAAAGTTGGTAAGTCTCCCGCGTTTCCTTTCATGTCGCACTACGCACTGCCACACGAGTTAGGCTATTCAATCTTTGTATGAAACTGATCCTAAGACAACAAGAAAGACAACATAATAGTTTGTGCACGAAACCTATATTACGTGTTTGGATTTGTCAACCGGGCGAGTAGCCTCCCCACCAATGCATTCAATGTCTGATAATCCACCAGATCGGTTGCAGGGTGCTGGAGAATCTCGTTCGGGGCGGATGCCTCCTTCGAGCATTCTAAGGCATGGAGTTCACTCTGGAGCCTTGGGGTGCTGCATCCGGAATAGAAGCACATATACAAGACATAATATTAGAACATTGCCTGAACATCACCTGTACAATCATTCCACAATTGTAGCCACTTGGCACACTTTTACTGTTTTAGAGAGCGAGATCTGAAAGAATTATAATCTCGACCAAGCGCCGCCTATAGCACTTATTATATCAATAAAGAGTTGCTTTACTTCAACTTGTGTTATTCAATACTTCCGCTATTGTCGACTCAGTAAACTTGTTACCGATCGCCTATGCGTTCATGACTCTGCTGTACTCGGACAATCTGTGCGACTCTGTGTCTTAGAACTCTTACCGCCAGCCAATGAACTACGGTCTTGCATGGGCGTGGCTCACGCTCGTAAGGCATCACGCCCAGATAGGTCTAAGCGATCGTTCCACAGGAGCACTGGCGCGATGATTCTCGCCTAAAGGGAACGGTCGATTTGCCTACAGAAGATCGGGGCATGACACCTATCGCTCCCTCGGATGATCCAGTACCTGCAAGCAAGTAAACTGTTGGTGGGTCAACACTTTTATAAGTACTGGTGAGAATAAACAACTGAATAGAAGCAAGCATTCACTAAAACCAATACTAAGTAATCATGTTATAAAATATTACATTGCTAGTAATCTTTCTAGTTTTACCTATGTTCATTTCATGCAGTTTGATAGCAGAGTCATATTACTATGTTTATGAAAACATCTTTTAAAACAGAGTTTCATATGCGATATAAGCAAGATAAGCCAATTGTTCTATTTCAGGGTGTGCGTAGCGTGTCTCATGAGCTATACTCAAAGACTCTGGGGACAAATGCACATCTAGACACAAATGCATATCTAGGGACAGTCCTCTATCTAAGCCAACACAATAAACTATTTTATATGCAGTACGGTCCCCGAGTATCTCAGGATTGGCAATGGTTGATCCAGCTAACCAATTACTCATTTATCTGATGCTATTGGCAACTGTGACTCATGGTTGCTTTCCAGTATCTCTGTAGCAGCCGTGGCACATGTAGTTCAACTCTCCACTAATAGCCATTGTCCGACCGATGTGAATGCATGAAACACTATCAAATAAACTCTAGTATGCAGACGAGATGAACCATCAGACTATATTTTATTGTTACGGGGCTAGCCGCCTTATCTTTGAACACATTCAGGCACACGATGTGTTTCTCTCGGAGCATAGGCGATAGTGGAACATGTTTATGCAAACACATACTTTTAGACAAGCGTTACAGGATCTCTTAGTTATGCAGACATATTTATTTCAAAGACAAGCTAGGTAAGTTATCTTATTTAGCATGCAAGGCAGGTTCTATTATTCTCTTTTGAAAATAAGCAAGCAAAAACTTAGATTTATTATTAAGGCGTGAAAGAATCAGAGAACGAAGTTCTGCCTACTCACCTGATATATAATATCGACGTAGAGCGGAGCATTATATACTTACCCCCCAACAAAAAGTTTCATCCTCGAAACTTCAAGGATAAACTTCTCGATATTTCGAGCAGCGATAGTCCTCATACCTCGCCGTACTCAATCGAAACAATCAAGCAAATCAAGTCCAAAAAATATTTGTACTTTGAGAATAGCTATGGACTTATTATATGGAATGCTCTATTGCAATACCATATCGAGCATATCTCAGAGTCATAGCAACGGATTGGGTAAAGAATCGAATCTGCTCTGATACCATTATGTCACGCCCCGGCCCCGATGGCCTCCCAACTACCACTTCCACCGCGGCGGGATCGAGCGCGAATCACCGTGCCTCGGTGCACCGGACGCGAATCACCGTACCTCGGCGCTACCGTAAGGTGCGTATGGCCGTTTGATACCTGGACGTGATGCCGTGCGAGCCTGGGGTTGCGCCCGCATAAGGCAACATCTTTTAAGTTGTGTTTTGGCTATCATCGCATCAATCGAGTAAGCAGCGGAGGGACATTATTGTAATACAATGCATTTAGCCAACTGAATATTCGGGGTAAATCAAGGGACTGGGTTTCTCTTAGCAAACACATTATTCCATACATTATGCCCCTTTATACAATAGCAACTCGAGGCAATCAAAACACGAATTCTGGGTCTTGGGGATTGACGCACGTCTATCGCTTCCTCGGACGATCCAGTACCTGCAAGCAAGTAAACTGTTGGTGGAACAACACTTTTATAAGTACTGGTGAGAATAAACAACTGAACAGAAGCAAGCATTCACTAAAACCAATACTAAGTAATCATGTTATAAAATATTACATTACTAGTGATCTTTCTAGTTTTACCTATGTTCATTTCATGCAGCTTTATAGCAGAGTCATATTACTATGTTTATGAAAACATCTTTAAAAGTGAGCTATACACAAAGACTCTTGGGACAAATGCACATCTAGACAAAAATGCATATCTAGGGGCGGTCCTCTATCCAAGCCAACACAATAAACTATATTATATGCAGTACGGTCCTCTAGTATCTCAGGATCGGCAACGGTCGATCCAGCTAACCAATGACTAATTTATCTGATGCTATTGGCAGCTGTGACTCATGGTTTCTTTCTAGTATCTCTGTAGCAGCCGTGACACATGTAGTTCATCTCTCTACCAATAGCAATTGTTCGACCGATGCGAATGCATGAAACACTATCAAATAACTCTAGTATACAGACGAGACAAACCATTAGACTATATTTCATTATTGCGGGGCAAGCTGTCACGCTCCGATTTCGCCCAAGTGATAATCGTCCCCCGGGCGTGATGCCGTGCACGCGTAGGACGCGCGTGCACAAGTCCTAGGCATAATGATGATCTTTAGAACATAGGCAACAGAGTACGCAAGTAAGATAACACACATTGAGGCATATAAAAGTTTCCTTTTTATTGATAATGAACATCTTGTTTACAGACTCTTGACCCAAAACGAGAAGGATGCCACACGGGCTTACAACTTGGATACAAAATGAGATAGCGGATCCATACATTACATCCCTTACTTATATTCAAAACACCAAAACACCTTGGGTGCGAGTCAGCACCATCGCCTTATAGCTTCCAATAGTGAGAGCGAGCTCCTTGCTACTATGTACTGGAGCTACCAAAAGTCACGACACGAATGCGCCTTGATTCAAGAAGAGGTTGGAGAAAACTTCAGCTCCTCGCCGCGTCGCCTTGGCCCGGGGAACCTGCTGCAACGAGGGTCAGTACTTCGAAAAGTACCGGGAGGGCGAGCTAACCCAACTTAACAAAAATCTACAATGAGTTCATATGAGCATGCAACATTTATTTTATGTGATCTATCTATCTTGCCTTAGTTCAGTTCTTCGCATATGATAGAGTAAAATAACATAACCAAATGTGCCACCGCTCGGTGACTTTACCTATACTGTCTGAGCCACCTGTACAAAACTTACCATGACCTTCCCTGCCACGAAGATATAGTTAGTCTGCACAGTTTAAATATACATAACAATCATTTCGTTGGACTTGGGATGGGTCGGCTGCCATTCCGCGTTGGGTAGCTAGCCCTTAGCGGACGCACGGACCCATCCAATGCTAGGACTACACTAGCAAATTGTTCTACCCGGGGCGAAGCGGTCCCAGTGCCCCGGCGACCGTTCGTAGAACGATATCCCTTGTATACAAGTTATCCAAGACCAATATTCCACAACCAACTAAGTTATCATATGAACACATATTCAAGCATTCAAACAAGTTAACATAGTGTGTTTTCCATAGTCTAGGCTACCTGTGTAAAGTTTACATTTTCCTTTCCATTTAGCACCATACCATGAACAGTTATAAATAAATAAATCTAACTACAACTGACACAATAAAAATAGTTATGTATATGACGGGCATGCACGTTACAGTGTGATCATTCAGAGTAATTCCATATGACAAGCATTATTAGTATTTCAAGCCTACTTCTTTTCTATTTTGACTCAGTCATATGTGTTTTAGTATCGTTTGATCGGGATGAACAATGAGTCAATCTATTTAGAATACAGACTTGGAAGAAGGGAGCTAATCGGAATAAAGCCACGCACAAGTTAGTGAAGTAGGTGAGAAAAAGGAAGAGCTTTAAGACTCCGCACGAGCGTCGTCTACCCGATCACCTGCACGCACCAACAGACGATCAATATCCCCTGCTTCGGTCTCCAAGGTTCGATATGAAATGCGAAATCCTAAGAACGAAAGCAATGAAATCCATTGAAATCGTTCAAGAAAATGCAAGTCATAAAACCAACAAGAAAGAAACCAAGCGGCACGAAAACGGGCAAGAAAACCAGCACAACGGATAGGCCTCTCTCGACTCTGCCGTCGAGTCCTTCCTTGAGGCACGATCCGTTGAATATGGGACCTGATTCCGAAGAAACCAATCCATAACGAGAAAAGGATCTTGATTCAATCTGTCCCGTTCGGAATGTCGTAGGTATTTCTTGGCCTCGCTCCCCGAATAGGTCGTAAGTATTTCACTATCGTCTATGCTTCGAGAGAACCATACTATGCCTGAACGTGTTCAAGTGATAAGTCAGATTTCCCCGCAACAAAGATTGTTTATTGATGGTTCATCTCATTTGCATACTAGAGTTTATTTGATAGTGTTCCATGTATTCGCATGCGGTCGGACAATGACTATTGGTGGAAAGCTGAGCTGCTTGTGTCATGGCTGCTACAAAGATAGTGGAAAGCAACCATGAGCCACAGCTGCCTCTAGCATCATATAAAGAGTCATTGGTATGCTGTACAACCAGCTGCCGATCCTGAGATACTCGGGGACCGCCCTGCATATAGCTAAGTCATTGTGTTGGTTTGGATAGATGACTGCCCCTAAGATTGTGCATTGTGTGTCTAGCTTTTCATCTGACCCTGTAGTCGCACGAGACACGCTGCGCACACCCTGGAACATGAACGGATTGCTTGCTTGCTTATTGCATATAAAACTCTGTTTCCAAACATGTTTCCAAACAATGTAATATGACTCTGCTAGAACTGCATGAAACGAACCTAGGTAAAAATAGAAAGATCACTAGTAATGTAATATTTTATAACATAATTACTTAGTGTTGGTTTGAGTGAATGCATGTTTCTGTTCAGTTGTTTTATCTCACCAGTACTTGTATAAAGTGCTGACCCACCAACAGTTTACTTTCTTGCAGGTACTGGATCGTCCGAGGGAGCGATAGGCGTGCCACAGTCCCTAAGACCCAGAATCCTGATTTCGATTGTTGCCCCGAGAATGCGATCGTATAAGGGGGCATAATATATGGAACGAACGTATGCCTTGCTAAAGGAACCCAAGTTGCCTCGATTGTCCCAAATACTCAGTTGGCTAAATGCATTGCATTACAACAAGTCCCTTTCCACTGCTTACTCGATTGATGCGATAATAGCCAACTATCAACTTAAACGATTGGCCTTGCACGGGCGCAAACCCAGGCCCGTGCGGCATCACGTCCCCGAAAGCTCGAACGGGCCATATGCATTAACTTCTTTTCCTCCTTTGCACCCGCGGGACGGGCGCGGTGATTCACGTCCGGCGCGCCGAGGCACGGTGATTTGTGCCCGGTTCGTTAATCCCGGCCGTACGGGGCGGGATAGGGCTGAGCGGCGGCCCGGGCGGGACCGGGGAATGACAGAATGGTATCAAAGCGGAATCGATCTTCTGGCCCAAACCGTTGCTTTGACTCTGAGTTATATCGATATGGTTTTGCAAAGAGCGTTCCATACAATAAGTCCATAGATATTCTCAAAGTGCAAATATTTTCTAAACTTGAATTGCTTAATTGTTTCGATTGAGTATGGCGAGGGACGACACTATCGCTGCACAGAATATCGAGAAGTTTATCCTTGAAGTTTCGAGGATGAAACTTTTTGTTGGTTGGTAAGTATGTAATGCCTCGCTCCGCGTTGGCGTTACGTATCAAGGTGAGTGGGCAGAACTTTGTTCTCTGATTCTTGCACACCTTAATAATAACCTGAGTTTTTGCTTGCAATATTTTCATAAGAGAATGATAGAACTTGCCTTGCATGTTAATGAACGAACTCACCTAGCTTGTGTTTGAAAGGATAAGTCTGCTAAACGAGAATTCTGAATCGCTTGTCTGAGTGCATGAACATGTTCACTATCGTCTATGCTTCGAGAGAACCATACTGTACCTGAACGTATTCAAGTGATGCCTGAACGTATTCAAGTGATAAGTCGGATTGCCCCGCAACAAATATTTTTTATTGATTGTTCGTCTCGTCTGCATATTAGAGTTTATTTGATAGTGTTCCATGCATTCGCATGCGGTCGGACAATGGCTATTGGTTGAAAGCTGAGCAGCATGTGTCACGGCTGCTACAGAGATATTGGAAAGCAACCATGAGCCACAACTGCCTCTAGCATTTGATAAAGAGTCATTGGTATATTGTACAACCAGCTGCCGATCCTGAGATACTCGGGGACCTCCTGCATATAACAAAGTCATTGTGTTGGTTTGGATAGATGACGGCCCCTAAGATTGTGCATTATGTGTCTAACTTTGCATCTGACCCTGGAGTTGTACGAGACATGCTGCGCACACCCTGGAACATGAACGGATTGCTTGCTTGCTTATTGCATATGAAACTCTGTTTCCGAACATGTTTCCAAACCATGTAATATGACTATGCTAGAACTGTGTGAAACAAACCTAGGTAAAACTAGAAAGATCACTAGTAATGTAATATTTTATAAATAATTACTTAGTATTGGTTTGAGTGAATGCATGTTTCTGTTCAGTTGTTTTATCTCACCAGTACTTGTATAAAGTGCTGACCTACCAACAGTTTACTTGCTTGCAGGTACTGGATCGTCCGAGGGAGTGATAGGCGTGCCACAGTCCCTAAGACCCGAAATCCTGGTTTCGATTGTTGCCCCGAGAATGCTATCGTATAAGGGGGCATAATGTATGGTACGAACGTATGCCTTGCTAAAGGAACCCAAGTTACCTCGATTGTCCCGAATACTCAGTTGGCTAAATGCATTGCATTGCAACAAGTCCCTTTCCGCTGCTTACTCGATTGATGCAATAATAGCCAACTATCAACTTAAACGATTGGCCTTGTACGGGCGCAACCCCAGGCCCGTGCGGTATCACGTCCCCAAAAGCTCGAACGGGTCATATGCATTAACTCCCTTTCCTCCCTCGCACCCGCGGGACGGGCAAGGTGATTCGCGTCCGGTGCGCTGAGGCACGGTGATTCGTGCCCGGTTCGTTAATCCCGGCCATACGGGGCGGGGCAGGGCGGAGCGGTGGCCCGGGCGAGACCGGGGCATGACAGAATGGTATCAGAGCGGAATCGATCTTTTGGCCCAAACCATTGCTTTGACTCTGAGTTATATCGATATAGTTTTGCAAAGGGCATTCCATACAATAAGTCCATTGATATTCTCAAAGTGCAAATATTTTCTGAAATTGAATTTCTTGATTGTTTCGATTGAGTACGGCGAGGGACGGCACTATCGCTGCTTGGAATATCGAGAAGTTTATCCTTAAAGTTTCGAGGACGAAACTTTTTATTGGTTGGTAAGTATGTAACACCCCGCTCCATGTCGGCATTAAGTATTAAGGTGAGTGGGCAGAACTTCGTTCTCTGATTCTTGCACGCCTTAATAATAACCTGAGTTTTTGCTTGCAATATTTTCATAAGAGAATGATAGAACCTGCCTTGCATGTTAATGAACGAACTCACCTAGCTTGTGTTTGAAACAATAAGTCTGCTAAACAAGAATTCTGAATCGCTTGTCTGAGTGCATGAACATGTTCACTATCGTCTATGCTTCGAGAGAACCATACTTTGCCTAAACATGTTCAAGTGATAAGTCAAATTGCCCCACAACAAAGATTGTTTATTGATGGTTCATCTCATCTACATAGTAGAGTTTATTTGATAGTGTTCCATGCATTCACATGCGATCAGACAATGGCTATTGGTGGAAAGATGAGCTGCATGTGTCACTGCTGCTATAGAGATAGTGGAAAGCAACCATGAGCCACAGCTGCCTCTAGCATCAGATAAAGAGTCATTGGTATGCTGTACAACCAGCTGCCGATCCTGAGATACTCGGAGACCGCCCTGCATATAGCTAAGTCATTGTGTTGGCTTGGATAGATGACTGCCCCTAAGATTGTGCATTGTGTGTCTAGCTTTGCATCTGACCCTGGAGTCGCACGAGACACGCTGCGCACACCCTGGAACATGAGCGGATTGCTTGCTTGCTTATTGTATATGAAACTTTGTTTCCAAACATGTTTCCAAACAATGTAATATGACTCTGCTAGAACTGTATGAAACGAACCTAGGTAAAACTAGAAAGATCACTAGTAATGTAATATTTTATAACATAATTACTTAGTGTTGGTTTGAGTGAATGCATATTTCTGTTCAGTTATTTTATCTCACCAGTACTTGTATAAAGTGCTGACCCACCAACAGTTTACTTGCTTGCAGGTACTGGATCGTTCGAGGGAGCGATAGGCGTGCCACAGTCCCTAAGACCCAGAATCCTGGTTTCGATTGTTACCCCGAGAATGCTATCATATAAGGGGCATAATGTATGAAACGAACGTATGCCTTGCTAAAGGAACCCAAGTTGCCTCGATTATCCCGAATACTCAGTTGGCTAAATGCATTGCATTGCAACAAGTCCCTTTCCGCTGCTTACTCGATTGATGCGATGATAGCCAACTATCAACTTAAACGATTGGCCTTGCACGGACGCAACCCTAGGCCCGTGTGGCATCACATCCCCGAAAGCTCGAACGGGCCATATGCATTAACTCCCTTTCCTCCCTCGCACCCGCGGGACGGGCACGGTGATTCGCGTCCGGCGTGCCGAGCCACGGTGATTCGTGCCCGGTTCGTTAATCCCGGTCATACGGGGCAGGGCAGGGCGGAGCGGCGGCCCGGGAGGGACCGGGGCGTGTGGTACGGAGAACCTGTTTCAACGAGGGTCAGCATGTCGAAACATACTGGTGAAGGCGAGCTAACCGAGCTATACCAATCAACACATTGTTTTTAATAAAGCATGCATATTTTGTGGGTTTCTATCTTGCCTTAGTTCATTTACAAGTAAGCAGCATATAGAATTTTCTGAAATGAACTTATCACCGTTCGGTGACTTTTACCTGTCCGTCTGAACCACCTGCACAATACTTACCATGCCTTTCCTGCCACGAAGACACAAGTTAGTTTGCAACAGGTTTAAATATACAAGATGATCACTGGCTTGATTGCCATAATGGACACTAGTCAATGACGAGGATGGTTTGTAGCTACAAGTACGTGATGTGCTGAATACCATCCCGTCCATGAACATGAGACTAGTCAATAAACAATCTTTGTTGCAGGGCAATCTGACTTATCTCTTGAACATATTCAGGCACAGTATGTTTCTCTCGAAGCATAGACGATAGTGAACATGTTCATGCACTCAGACAAGCGATTCAGGATTCTCGTTTAGCAGACTTATCATTTCAAAGATGAGCTAGGTGAGTTCGTTCATTAACATGCAAGGCAGGTTCTATCATTCTCTTATGAAAACATTACAAGCAAAAACTCAGGTTATTATTAAGGCGTACAAGAATCAGAGAACGAAGTTCTGCCCACTCACCTTGATACATAACGCCGACGCGGAGTGGGGCATTACATACTTACCAACCAACAAAAAGTTTCGTCCTCAAAACTTGAAGGATAAACTTCTCGATATTCCGAGTAGCGTTAGTGCCATCCCTCGCCGTACTAAATCGAAACAGTCAAGCAATTCAAGTTCAGAAAATATTTACACTTTGAGAATATATATAGACTTATTGTATGGAACGCTTTTTGCAAAACCATATCGATAAACTCAGAGTCATAGCAACGGTTTTGGGCCAGAAGATCGATTTCGCTCTGAGATGACCCTGTCCCGTCCGAGTAAACTCTTGAAATCAATTGGTGCAAAATGAGATGCTTTCCATATAGTGAGTCCATAATATACTTTGAGACGGATACAAGTTACTTTTCTTTGAAGGAACGGCCTCTAAGCCGGGTACACAGGCGCAAATGGTGGCGCAAGTGCAAGGGAGTAGTTCTGGTACGTCAGGCAGCTCAGGAAGTCCGACTGTCGTGCCCTTTGTTGATCCGTTCGAACGAATGATGCGTATGATGGAAACGCAACAAAGACAAGCCGAACTACGACAGAGTCAATTTGAGTCTCGAATAGAAGCATAATTTCTGGCACAACGGACTCAGGCCGAAAAGCAGCAGAAGCAAATGGATACCTTACAAATGATTATGACGACGCTAACCGGCAGCAATCATTCTGCATCCGCGGCCGCCGTGGCAGCGCCAGTTGTAGCTAACATTTCAGGACCGCAGGGCTCTCCCGAACCTCCACTTTCAGATGATAAGGGGTCCATCCTACAGATATCAGAATTTAAGAAAATGTGCCATACTACCTTAAAGGGTACCGAAGACCCTTCCGTGGCGTTGGATTGGCTGGTGGAGTTAGAAGACCACTTCGAAGTGCTCCGTATGGACGAAACCAGGAGAGTCGCTTGCGCCCAACTTCATCTCCGTCTAAACGCCCATGATTGGTGGGATGTACACAAACAAGCTTTATTGAGCGAAGGTGGCACAGCGATTATCTCTTGGTCAGTGTTCCGTGAGGCCTTCGAAGAGGCGTATCTTCCACCCGCCGTCCGCCGCGAGAAGGAAGACGAGTTCACCCATCTGCAGCAGGGAGACATGTCCGTACGGCAGTACGCTTCAGAATTTAATAGACTTGCTAAGTTTGCTAAGTCTCATATTAGTGATGCAGAGACACGTGCACGAAGATTTAAGATAGGACTGCGACCTTCAATTTGTGCTCATGTCGTCGTCTCGCAATACTGCACCATGCGTGAGTCCTTAAACCATGCCCTCTCCCTTGAATCGCAGTACCCACCGGTTCGCACTGACGCTGTGCAAAATCTCAATCACAAGCGTCCTAGCAACACAGGGGGTAACAATGCGCCTAAGCGCTCCAATAACGGCGGTAACAAGGGTGCAAATCAGGGTAAAGGTATCGAGCTTGTTTGTCACCGATGCAATCGTGTTGGATACATCGCTCGGAACTGTCGAGTATTCAACGGATCGTGCTTTAAGTGCGGTCGTCAGGGGCATATGGCAGCGAACTGTCGGGCAGGTGGACCTAACCAGCAAAAACAACAAAATCGTGTGCCTCAGGATCATGGGAAAGTACTTCGAGCGAATCAGACGATACAGCAAAACGCTCAAGGCCGAGTCTATGATGTACCTGCTCGAGTATTGTTTGATTCTGGTGCCACACATAGTTTTGTGTCAACAAATTTGTTAGAGAACATAAATTCATTCAAACCCCGTTAGGCCTAAGGCTTAGCGTCAGTACTCCGTCAGATACGAGCTTGCCTGCCGATTCAGTTTGTCGAGATGGCTTTATTTGCATCGGAGGGAGGAAATTGTCACTTGATGCGATAGTTCTGGACATAGGGGACTACGACATCATTCTAGGAATGGATTGCCTTGGCGCTTGTTCTGCTACTATCGATTGTGCGGAGAAGAAAGTCGTGTTCCGTCTTCCTGGTGAGACCGAATTTTGCTATTCGTGCAGTCCACGGTCGGAAGCGTCATATGCCTGCATGGTGATATCGGCAATGTCTGCTCGACGGATGATTCACTCTGGCTGTATGGGGTACTTGGATTCCGTTCGAGACACTAGGCAAGATTGCACAAACGTTGAGTCCATTCCCGTTGTGGCAGATTTTCCTGACGTGTTCCCCGACGAGTTGCCCGGTATGCCGCCCGATCGAGAGACAGAGTTCACTATCGACACATTCCCAGGAACCTAACCCATTTCCAAACCTCTGTAACAAATGGCACCGACAGAACTAAAAGAGTTGAAAATTCAGTTACAGGAATTGCTTGATCATGGGTATATCCGGCCTAGTGTTTCTCTATGGGGTGCACCGGTACTGTTCGATAAGAAAAAGGATGGCTCGATGCGACTCTGTATCGACTATCGAGAATTAAATAAGGCAACTGTTCGAAACAAATATCCCCTTCCCAGGATAGATGATCTTTTTGATCAGTTACAAGCTGCCATAGTGTTCTTGAAAATCGATCTCCGTTCGGGTTACCATCAGCTAAAAATTAAGCCGGACGATGTGCCGAAGTCAGCCTTTCGCACTCGTTACGGCCATTATGAGTTTTTAGTAATGCCGTTCGGTTTGACGAATGCCCCTGTTGCCTTTATGGGTTTGATGAACCAAGTGTTCCGGCCGTACCTCGATCGATTTGTAGTAGTGTTCATTGATGATATCTTGGTGTATTCGAAGGATGGGGTGGAGCATGCAAAGCACTTGCGGACCGTGCTACAAACCCTTCGAGACAACAAGTTGTATGCGAAGCTGAGTAAGTGCGAATTTTGGCTGAGTAGTGTATCTTTCCTAGGGCACATCATTTCTGCGGGAGGCATTTCTGTCGATCCGAAGAAGGTAGAGGCCATTGTCGAGTGGAAACGACCTGCGTCCGTTAGTAAAATTCGAAGCTTTCTCGGGTTAGCGGGCTACTACAGACGGTTCGTAAATGATTTTTCCAAACTTGCCTCACCTCTGACTCGCCTCACTCAGAAGGGAGTCGCGTTTGAGTGGTCCGCCGACTGCGAAACTGCGTTTTGAGAGTTAAAGCATCGCCTAACCTCTGCCCCGTTACTTGCACTACCGGACGAGACTTCGGGATTCCAAATATTCAGTGACGCTTCAGGGCAGGGCTTAGGGTGTGTACTTATGCAGCAAAACAGAGTGATAGCCTATGCATCCAAACAGATAAAAATGCATGAAAAGAATTATCCCACACATGATCTGGAACTGGCAGCCATTGTGTTCGGGTTGAAGTTGTGGCGACACTACCTTTATGGGGGTGCCTTGCAGAATCTATACCGATCACAAAAGTTTAAAGTACTTATTCACCCAAGCAGATCTGAACCTTCGACAGTGGCGCTAGCTAGAATTGATAAAGGATTACGACTTGACGATAGACTACACACCTGGCCAGGGAAATATGGTAGCGGATGCGTTGAGTCGGATCTTTGCAGGATCTCTGTCCGTCGATCGCAGGTTACAAAGGGAATTATAAGAAATGGGCATCGAACTCAGAATTCGTTATCGTGGCGCGCGGGTTGCTTAGATGCATTTGTACCCAATCTGATAGAGAGAGTCATATCTACTCAAAGAGATGATCCATTCCTCCTGAAAATGCGAGAGCAGGTCCAAGCGGGGAAGGCGAAAGACTTTGCAGTGGATGAGAATGGGGTGTTGCGAGTGAAGGGAAGGCTATGCATCCCCAATGATTCAGAACTCAGAAAGGAAATCCTCACCGAAGCACATTATGCAGCCTATACGATCCATCCCGGGAGCACGAAAATATATAAGAACCTTCGTACTGTCTTCTGGTGGCACGGCATGAAGAAAGAAGTAGCACTCTTTATGTCGCAATGCATAACCAGTCAGAGGGTGAAAGCAGAGCATTAGAGGCCGGGCGGAGAAATGCAAAATCTTGCTATCCCAGAATGGAAGTGGGAGCACATCAGCATAGACTTTATGGTTGGTCTGCCAAGGACGCAACGGGGGAACGACGCAATCTCGGTCATCGTCGACCGGTTAACCAAGTATGCACACTTTATTGCCATTAAAAGTACTTGGGGCGCCGATCGCCTTGCCCAGACCTACCTTGACGAGATAGTCCGGCTGCACGGAGTGCCAGTTTCCATAGTATCAGATCGGGACGGACGGTTCATCTCACATTTCTGGACAAGCCTTCAGTCATCGATGTGGACCAAGTTGAAATTCAGCTCAGCCTATCATCCTCAAACCGATGGCCAGACAGAATGGGTGAATCAGGTACTAGAAGATATGCTGCGCATCTGCGTGATCGATTCAAAGTCAAGTTGGGACGTCAACCTGCCGCTACCCGAATTTTCTTACAACAACAGTTATCAGTCTAGCATCCAGATGGTTCCGTATGAGGCGCTATATGGGCGGAAGTGTAGGTTACTGATCTGTTGGGATGAAGTTGGGGAGCGGCAAATCCTAGGGCCGGAACTAGTTGAACAAACAGTATAGAAAGTTTGGCTGATTCGAGAACGGTTAAAAGTAGCACAGAGTCGGCAAAAGAGCTATGCTGATGTTTGTCATCGCCCTCTTGAATTCCAAGTAGGTGACCACGTGTTCCTAAAAGTCTCGCCCATGCATGGTGTGACGAGATTCGGGATAAAAGGGAAGTTAAGTCCGAGATTTGTTGGCCCGTTTGAAATTCTCAGACGAGTGACTTCAGTTGCTTATCAAATAGCCTTGCCACCAGTACTATTAGATGTGCACGATATTTTTCATGTGTCTCAGCTTAGAAAATATGTGCATGACCCAAACCATGTGGTAGACTTTGGTCAGTTAAATCTGCAGACAGACTTGTCGTACGCCGAAGAACCCGTACAGATCCTGGAACGTAAGGAAAAGCAGTTACGGAATCAGACAGTATCGTTAGTGCGCGTTCTGTAGCGGAACCACACGGTCAAAGAATCGACGTGGGAAATCGAATCTGAGATGAGGGAAAGGTTTCCCTCATTATTCCTTAGCGGTAGGTTCTATTCCTAAGTTTCGGGATGAAACATTCTTTTGGATGGTTATGATGTAATGCCCCGTTCCCCCTATTCGGGGAGCGCGACCAAGAAATACTTACGACCGTCCGAACGGGACAGATTGAATCAAGATTCTTTCCTCGTTATGGATTGGTTTCTTCGGAATTAGGTCCCATATTCAATGGATCGTGCCTCAAGGAAGGACTCGGCGGCAGAGTCGAGAGGGGCCTTTCCGTTGCGCTGGTTTTCTTACCCGTTTTCCTGCCGCTTGGTTGCTTTCTTGTTAGTTTTATGACTTGTGTTTTCTTGAATGGTTTCAATGGATTTCATTGCTTTCGTTCTTAGAATTTTGTATTTCGTATCGAACCTTGGAGACCGAAGCAGGGGATATTGATCGTCTGTTGGTGCGTACAGGTGATCGGGTAGACGGTGCTCGTGCGGAGTCTTAAAGCTCTTCCTTTTTCTCTCCTACTTCACTAACTTGTGAGTGGCTTTATTCCGATTAGCTTCCTTCTTCCAAGTCTGCATTCTAAATAGATTGACTCATTGTTCATCCCGATCAAATGATACTAAAACACATATGACTGAGTAGTCCTAGCATTGGATGGGTCCGTGCGTCCGCTAAGGGCTAGCTACCCGAGGCAGAATGGAAGCAGACCCATCCCAAGTCCAACCAAGTGATTGTTATGTATATTTAAACTGTGGAGACTAACTATGTCTTCGTGGCAGGGAAGGTCATGGTAAGTTTTGTACAGGTGGCTCAAACGGTACAGGTAAAGTCACCGAGCGGTAGCACATTTGGTTATGTTATTTTACTCTATCTTATGCAAAGAACTGAACTAAGGCAAGATAGATAGATCACATGAAATAAATGTTGCATGCTCATATGAACTCGTTGTAGATTTTGGTTAAGTTGGGTTAGCTCACCCTCACCGGTACTTTTGAAGTACTGACCCTCTTTGCAGAAGGTTTCCCGAGCCAAGGCGACACGGCGAGGAGCTGAATTTTTCTCCAACCTCTTCCTGAATCAAGGCGCATTCGTGTCGTGACTTTTGGTAGCTCCAGTACATAGTAGCAAGGAGCTCGCTCTTACTTTTGGAAGCCACAAGGCGATGGTGCTGACTCGCACCAAAGGTGTTTTGGTGTTTTGAATTTAAGTAAGGGATGTAATGTATGGATCCGCTATCTTATTTTGTATCCAAGTTGTAAACCCGTGTGGCATCCTTCTCATTTTGGGTCAAGAGTCTGTAAACAAGATGTTCATTATCAATAAAAAGGAAACTTTTCTATGCCTCAATGTGTGTTATCTTACTTGCGTACTCTATTGCTTATGTTCTAAAGATCATCATTATGCCTAGGCCTTGTGCACACGCGCCCTACGCGTGAACGATATCATGCCCGGGAGACGATTATCGATTGGGCAAAATCGGGGCGTGACACAAGCCGCCTTATCTTTGAATAAATTCAGGCACACGAAGTGGTTCTCTCGGAGCATAGGCGATAGTGGAACATGTTCATGCAAACACATACTTTTAGATAAGCATTTCAGGATCTCTTAGTTATGTAGACATATTCGTTTCAAATGCAAGCTAGGTGAGTTCTCTTATTTAGCATGCAAGGCAGGTTAAATAATTCTCTTATGAAAACAAGCAAGCAAAAACTCAGATTTATTATTAAGGCATGCAAGAATCAGAGAACGAAGTTCTGCCCACTCACCTGATACATAATGCCAACGCGGAGCGGGGTATTACATACTATTCAAATGCATATTTTTGATATACCCTGAAATACCTGAACGATGTAATACCCCGTTCCGCTCAAGCGGACTGCCGATTCAAACGGCAAAAGTCTAATACTCCGACCCGCATTACTCAGGCGAGAATACTCATTTACGGCAAAGGATATCCAGACTTGTCCCTTCAGGAGTCCGACTTAGGCTTTCAGCGGCTCGCTCGGAGTATCGCTCAACGGAGGCGAATCATCGCTAAGGTGGGTGGATATGGTGAACTTGTCTTTGCTTAGCCAGCACACTTAAAATATGGAATGATATATGCTTGTCGCTAGATGAATCACCCCCTGCTTGCTAATAAGAATTTAACGCACCAACTGAGGGAATAATCCTAACTTGTATTGCTTATGTTAGAATATAGAAATGAAATATTGCTTATATTCAGACCCTCGCATGCTACCTTTACCTTATACAACTGGACCCTGCTATGCCTCGATAGAATGATAAGTACATACTCAGTAGTGCACTGTTCACTTGCCACACTGAATGACCCTAGATCATATCGCTCGGGAAGTCCCTTTATGGTTTCATCCCTCGGCTTACCTTCGGGCCTGAGCTAACGTGAATGCTTAAGTTTCCTTGTGAATGCATGCTTGCCTATTTATATATATTGCCTCGATTGAATGCTTGTCGCATAAACTATGCCAAGACCTTGTAATGCCATTCATTTCATGTATTCATATAAGTTCTTCATTGAAGACTATATAATAGTCGTTCCATACAAATATGAACCTGAAAGTATCCGGGACCGTAAGGTCTCTAAGGCAGTTCCCGAACCAGGGAATTTGCACCAAGTCAATGATCCAAAAATCACTGTCCTGTACTGAATCAAATAGCTCATGGAGTCAATACACATATTGTCAACAATCCTGCCTGAAACAAGTACCTGCTATATATATCCTGCCTCAAATATGTACTTGTTTCTGCCTGAAACATGTACCTGATATGTATCCTACCTTGAACTTGTTCCCGTATATGACCAGAGACCTGAAAGATTAGAGACTTGCATGGTCACAGGACAACTTGGAAACTAGGTTTTAGTTTCGCGGACGGTTGTTGGGGCAGTAGCACCGATCCGATCCGGACGAAACTCCCGATAGTCGCCGATTATAGGACGGAATGGCTTGTGTCGTCCTGTCTATGCGTCGCATGCCATTACGTACTGAGACTAGACCGTCTATTATGGCGCCGTGCCAGTGACCTCATGTTCATATAGATAAGTCATCCTCGCTTAGCGGCTACCCGCGTGTGAGTTATTGTATCGCATCGAGAATAACTGAACACCTGAACAATCATGGTAAAATAATACTTGTGCATAAAGAGCACTTAAATATCGTATGCAACACCCCTGATCATCCATATAACTCATGCACCCGATATGAACTCCAGCACTGAAATACTTGTGTTTGCATATGCTAATGCCCTGATTCAATATGTATATGCTCATGCTTGAATTAACTTGGTTTGCCTTGGATAGGGAAGAAAAAATGGTAAGTTGGTAAGTCTCGCCGTGTTTCCTCTTATATCATACGGTGCACTGCCACATGAGTTAGGTTATTCAATATTGCCATAATACTAATCCTAAGGCAACTAGAAAGACAAAATAATAGTTGGTTCATGAAACCTTAGTTACGTGTTTGGATTTGTCGAGCGGGCGAGTAGCCTCCCCACCAGTGCATTCGTGTACTAATAATCTACCAGGTGGTTTGCAGGGTACGGGAGAACCTCGTTCGTTGCGGATTCCTCCTTCGTGCGTGCTAAGGCATGGAGTTCACTCTGGAGTCTTGGACCACTGCGTCCAGAATTGAAGCACATATACAAGACATAATATTGGAACATCACCTGTATTATTCCACAAACGTAGCCACTTGGTACACTTTAACTGTTTCAGAGAGAGAGGCTTGAGCGACTTGTAATCTTGGATATACGCCGCCTATAACACTTGTTTATATCAATAAAGAGCTTATTTTACTTCGACTTGTGTTATTCAATGCTTCTGCTATTGTCGACTCAGTGAACTTGTTACCAAATCGCCTATGCGTTTATAATTCTGCTGCACTCGGACAATCTGTGCGACTCTGTGGTTTAGACTTCTTACCGCCAGCCAATGAACCATGGCCTTGCACGGGCGCAGCTCACGCTCATGCGACATTACGCCTAGATGGGTCAAGCGATCGTCCCACGGGAGCACTGGAGCGGTGATTCTCGCCTAGCTGGGACGGCCGATTTGCCTGCGGGAGATCGGGGCGTGACAGATTGGTATCAGAGCTTGGCTATACGCCTTTGGACTTTACTTCAATTTTCTCATATTTGAAAGCTCGTTCGTGGGTTATGGGCACACTCTCTCTCAATGTCCCCAACAAAATGTTCCAACAATAAGTCTAAATACTTTCAAAAATTGTATTTGAATGATGTGACTGTTTGTATAAAATCGTGTTGTAAGGGCCTTTGTGCCAACCTGTGCTAGTCCTTTGGGATTATATTCATGCTGGACTTGTGACTTATGTGAAAACCCGAATTACCTATACATGTTTGCCCAATTGGTTTGTATAAAATCGGATATTGTCTTGAATGGTTAGCTTTGTACACAGTCTATCGGCTTAGTTGTGCAGAGTATCTCGCGCCAAGACCCTTTGGTACAAGCTAAGTTGCAAGGAGAATGAATATCGTTCTGGAATAACGCAAGTCAGACTTAGAATGCCAACCAATAGAAACGTTATGGAATAACGCAAGTCAGACTTAGGTGAATATTGAGAATCATGTTTGGATTTTAAGAAATAGCTAGCACGGTATTTTATGTTGGAAGGCATAATTGATTATGGATTTAAATGGGATAACTCAATTCTGAGTGGTGTATGGATTATTTAGAAATTTTCTAACGGATTCATAAGTCTCGTAGGATAGTCAGATTGAACGGAAATGAGAATGTCTTGAACCAAATGATAAGGCTTGTATCGAATTGGGATTCATGTAAATGGAAATCGATATCTCGTTAAGGAAACTTGTTGGAAACTTGGAGGATTGTTCGAGCAATTTTGGATTGAAACAAATGGATTGAACTTGAATATAATATCGCTCGAATGGAAATAAATCCCAAATGAATATTGTAGTTCAATAAAAGAGATGAACGATAATAGATTTTGCTTGGAGTTTGGAAGAACGATCTTGAAATCAAGTTCAAAATGATAACTCTCGAAATCAGTCCCAACGAGAACGGTTATCCTGTAGGAGAGCCAGCGTAGTAATTTTGCATACGGCGGAGATAATCAAACTCACGGGAACATGTTCGGAGATTATTCTAAATGAACTCGATGAATAGAACGTATGAAAAAAAATATGGAATAGACTCGAATTTGATCACTGCATGAACAGACTTGACTCGATGTATATAACTTGGATATAGTAAAGGAAAATATAAGGTGTCTCCATCGTGTCGTAGATAGCCATAATGTTCAAACGTTCTTGTCTTGTGCGAGCGTAACCCTATGCTCGTATATGCGTCATGTCGGATTAGGACGATTATCCAGCGGGAGCGTTGATGTGATAATCTCACGTCCAACGAGGGTGATCGAACTTGCGGGAGACTGGAGCATGACAACCAATGGATAGTCTTGACTTTTGGTTCGACACGATAAGACGAATTTGGAATATAGCATTTCGAAAATGATTTAATGGATAAGTTAGCCTAGAACCTGGAATAAATCATACTTGATGGTTTTGTAAACGGATACATGAATCAGATCGAACAAATTGGAATTAAACTAAGGGCTTAGAATCGAATCTTGGCTTGGTGGACTTGAAATGGATAGGGATTCTATCAAACAAGTTAGGAGGGATAGACTATGCAAATCACTAGGCTTGTCCTACAATTTAGATATATTATGAATTTGACCGAACATACTCGTCCCCCGTACAAATAAATATGTTATTGAGTGTAGAAAAAATATGTGCTCGATGTTTGGAAATCTGAGTGAAACAAGCTTGGGTAGATTACCCCGTGCAAAAGAAAAATGGTTTGACCCTAAGAATTGGGGCTAGCATCTTGTGATAAATTTGCTCGATGTATCGTGTGCTTGAACCTGTACCTATAACCTTGTGAGCTGACCTAGAAATTAGGCAGACGATCTTGTGCCGAGTGAAAGAACCTGTGTTATCGACTTTACCTTTGCTTGAACAAGCTATACAACTGGGGCAGCAAGACTTAGGGTTAGACTTGGGAACGGTAACGTCTGTTATGTTGACCCGAATAGATGGACGTTAGTCGGTATTAGATTGATCGTGCTTAACCGTAGTGCAAACACTTGAGATTGAGTTGGAATGGAAAATAAAATAGGATTTGATTAACTCTATCGAAAGTTTTCTTGTGATTGACAAGACAAACGCTTAAGATTTTTGCAAGTAGCTTGTCCGATTTTACTATCTCTAAGTTTGGTTGAATACATATGTTTGAGGGACGCGTTGAACGTGTGCACGATCCAAGACTCAATGAGAAGTGAAACTCGAGTGTTAAGACTTCACTATCGCTAAGTTGGTTGGCGTGCTCATACTAGAGGTGCACTTCGAATACGTGCACGATCCAGTCTCGCAATTTGCAGATCTCGATGCTAGTGCAAGTGAATATCCACCCGAACATGTATAACTACTTGTATAAGTTTGCCTCAATCTTAGATCATTAATCAAGATAGATTGAAACGTATTCCACGTTAAGCAATATGTCCTACACTAAGGTGCCAATGAGACTGACTCAGCATACATGCAACACGGTGTAAGGATCGAACAGGAGATTTTATTCAAATAGATTTAGTGGTACCGATTACTACGCATGGGATAGATTTGATAATGCAAAAGTATGGCATTTCCTCAGTAAGTCTCGAGGACGAGACTTTTTCTGAGTGGTATATGATGTAATACCCCATTCCGTTCAAGTAGACTGCCGATTCAAATGGCAAAAGTCCAACGTCCCGACCCGCTTTGCTCAGGCAAGAATACTCGTTTGAGGCAAAGGATATCCAGACTTGTCCCTTCAGAAGTCCGGCTTAGGCTTTCTGAGGCTCGCTCGGAGTATCGCTCAACCGTGGCAAATCATCGCTAAGTTGGGTGGCTACGGTGAACTTGCCTTTGCTTAGCCAGCACACTTAAAATATGGAATAATACATGGTAATCCCTAGATGAATCAACCCCTGCATGCAAATAAGAATTCAACGCACCTAGCTAAGGGAATAATCCCAACTTGTATTGCTTAGGTTAGAACATGGAAATAAAATATTGCTTATATTCAGACCCTTGCAAGCTACCTTTACCTTGTGCAACTGGACCCAGCTATGCCTCGATAGAATGATAAGTATATACTTAGTAGTGCCATTCATGTTATGTTTTACCCCTCGGCTTACCTTCGGGCCCAAGCTAACATGAATGCTTAAGTTTCCTTGTGAATGCATGTTTGCCTGTTAATATATATTGCCTCAATTGAATGCTTGTCGCATAAACTATGCCAAGACCCTGTAATGCCATTCATGTTATGCATTCATATAAGTTCTTCTCGGAAGACTATATAATAGTCGTTCCATGCAAATATGAACCTGAAAGTATCTGTGATCGTAAGGTCGCTAAGGCAGTTCCCGAACCAGGGAATTTACACCAAGTCAATGATCCAAAAATCATAACTCGTGGAGTAATACTGTCCTATACTGAATCAAATGGCTCATGGAGTCAATACACATATTGTGAACAATCTTTCCTAAAACAAGTACCTGATATATATATCATGCCTCAAACATGTACCTATTCCTGTCTGAAACATGTGCCTAATATGTATCCAACCTTGAACTTGTTCCCGTACATGACCAGAGACCTGAAAGATTAGAGACTTGTATGGTCACAGGACAACTTGGAAACAAGGTTTTAGTTTTGCGGACGGTTGCTGGGGCACTAGCACCGATCTGATCCGGCCAGAACTCCTGATAGTCGCCTGCTATAGGACGAAATGGCCTGTGTCGTCCTGTCTATGCGTCGTACGCCATTCCGTACTAAGACTAGACTGTCCATTATGGCGTCATGCCAGTGACCTTATGTTCATATAGATAAGTCATCCTCGCTTAGCGGCTACCAGCGTGCAAGTCATTGCATCGCATCAAGAATAACTGAACACCAGAATGATGATGGTAAAACAATACTTATGCATAAAGAGTACTTGAACATCGTATGCAACACACTTGATCATCCTTGTAACTCGTGCACCCGATATGAACTCCAGTACTGAAATACTTGTGTTTGCATATGCTAATGCCCTGATTCAATATGTATATGCTCGTGCTTTAATTAACTTGGTTTGCCTTGGATAGGGAAGGACAAATGGTAAGTTGTTAGGTCTTGCCGTGTTTCCTCTTATATCGCACGGCGCACTGCCACACGAGTAAGGCTATTCAATACTGACGTGAAACTGATCCTAAGGCAACTAGAAAGACAATATAATAGTTGGTGCACGGAACCTATGTTACGTGTTTGGATTTGTCGAGCGAGCGAGTAGCCTCCCCACCAGTGCATTCGTGTACTGATAATCTACCAGGTTGTTTGCAGGGTGCGGGAGAACCTCGTTCGGTGCGGACGGCTCTTAAGTACGTGCTAAGGCGTAGAGTTCACTCTGGAGTCTTGGAGCGCTGCATCCGAAATTAAAGCAAATATACAAGATATAATGTTGGAACATCGCCTGAACATCGCCTGTATCATTCCATAAATAAAGCCACTTGGCAAGCTTTTACTGTTTCAGAGAGAGAGACTTGAGGGACTTGTAATTTGGCTATACGCCGCCTGTAACACTTGTTTATATCAATAAAGAGTTTGTTTTACTTTGACTTATGTTATTCAATGCTTCCGCTATTATTGACTTAGTGAACTTGTTACCAAATCGCCTATGCATTTATAATATTGCTACACTCGGTTAATCTGTGCGACTCTATGGCTTAGACTTCTTATCGCCAGCCAATGAACCACGACCTTGCACGGGCATGGCTCACGCTCGTGCGGCAATACGCCCAGATGGGTCAAGCGATCATCCCGCGGGAGTGATGGCACGGTGAATCTCGTCTAGCGGGGACGGCCGATTTGCCTGCGGGAGATCGGGGTGTGATACTGCACAAGTAGCATAGCAGTTGCAGCAAGATGAGAGAACAGAGCTTAAGCAACAACATTCAGCTATAGCACAATGTTGCAGCAGGCAGTGGCTTGAGATTGGCAGAGCAGCAACAGCTTAGGGAGTAGAAAGTATCAGCAGGTATGGCTAGCTACTAGTTAGTAGTAGTTAGCTTGGTTAGTTTAGTTAGTTAGTTAGTTAACTAGTAGTAGTTAGCTAGTTTATTAGTGGTTAGTTAACTTGTTAGTTAAGTTATCTAGTTAGTTAGTTATCTATATGCATATGTACTTGTTGATTAATTAGTAGTTAGATAACTACATATATATCTCTTATATATCTCTAAGTTATATATATGTAGGTATGTATATGTATGTATTATAGAAGCATAAAAAATACGTTGAGGAAGTATACGCGTAAAACCCTCAACCCGTAGGAAGTCGCATAAAACAGAGTTCCAGCACTGGGTGGCGTAAGACATGACTTCAGAGCAATTGGCGTACAGTGGAGCTTCAACGTTGTTTAAGCATAAAATATTGCTCCAGAACAACCCGCATAATGCAGTATTTTCAGACTGTTTCAGCGTAAAACGGTTGCTACATCGCCACTATGGCATAAAACCCATCTGCTTTTAATGCAGCGGAAAATTGTACGAGGAACTCTTCATATTCCTCAAATGAACCTATCAGATCAAGCAGTGAACCTGACTCCTTACAAAAAGTACTGCACGACGACCGAGAGGACGGCTGTCATGATGATTCTGCACAGAGGCCCAGACTGTCGTCTAGTGACAAAGCCTTGATATGAGACATCGTTTACACATTCATGGAATATACAGCCTATTATATACAGGCAAATATGAGCTTTTACACTCAGGATGAGATAATATCAACCGCCACGTCAAAAGCTGTTCTTCGTACAGAATTTGAGGCGCATCTCTGCAGTTAATGCGTGTAATGGGGGCAAATCTCTGCATTAAATGCATGAGATTTGGTTCTACTCTCAACGACTGGGTGAGCCATAATTAGGGCTAATATGTACACACCACCATCCCCACAAATTATGCCAACCATGCTATTTTTAGCTATCGGAGCACGTTGTACGCTATCTCCTTGAAATATGCCAATCTAGCTATTTTCAATTACAGGAGTACGTCGTATGCTATCTCCTCGGAATACGCTAACTCAGGCTATATTTGCAAAAGTGCGTGATAAGGCTATTTGGTTCGGAATATGCTCGAGACCTCAGTCAAAGAAGGATAAACGGCTGTCTTTCTGCCTGCCACCTATTCATGCAGCATCAGGCTTCTACGCCTACTGGCTTCTATGCCAATCTGACGGCTTTTACGCCTATTTGGCTTCTATGCCAATCTGACAGCTTCTACGCCTACCTGGCTTCTATGCCAATCTGACGGCTTCTACGCCTATTTAGCTTATATGCCAATCTGACAGCGTCTACGCCTACTTGGCTTATATGCCAACTTGACGATTTCTACGCCAGTATGACGACTGTTTGGCTTCTACGCCAATCATCTCTGCGCGAGGGGCAGTTACCTACGTGGCTTGCATGCCGTGATTTTCGCAGCAGTTATACGCGTTACCTCATAATGGGACACGCGTCACACGCAGAGTCGAGAGATCATTTATACGTGGGTAGCAGTTATCATAACCGCCGTGTAAATAGCGCCATATTCTCCACTGTTCGGCTTCTATACTGACTGGACGGTTACGGCAATTGAACTCTATAAATAGAGACCTCTATTGACAGTGGTCAGGGGGGGTTCTATTGACAGAGGTGAGAGGTCGGATTTTTAGAGAGGCATTGAAGGGTCGAATTTTATTGTGACAGAGATCAAGATCAAATTTTTATTGAGAGAAAAGAGTCTAGAGCACAGACAGAGAGTAGTGATTGACGACTTTGGCATCGAGCATCCAATCTCTCCTGCAACCTTCGAAGCTTCTCTTTCTTCTACAGCGCTTCTTCATCATCGTGTGGTCCAAGGGACAAAGTGATCGACCGCAGATCAGACTCCTATAGCAATATTTACCCAGATTTAAATTTTGTACTTGATATCCTCGTATAGATTAATTGTACTTCTTGTTTGTAAACCAAAGAAAGGGTTTCGTATAAACCTAGTCTCATTTCTTTCGTTTATTATCAAATACAAGATGGCGACTCTGCTGGGGACTACTTTCTCTTCTGATGAGAAAGCCATTGCTCAACACAATGCTGTATCCGTGGGATCAATGAAGAAGACCTTGGTCATCCAATTCGACCAATCAGCTTACGAAGACATGCTTCAAGCTGGGGGTAGCTCTCATTCCCTCTCTGTCCAAGACAGCAGAAAATTGCGTAAAGTATAGATGCCCCGGACATCCTCTACCATTCCTGCGAGCTCTCTCTCTCCGATTAACAAGGTGGTGGCATCCCAACCTACAAGCTCTGTGCGTAAAAACCCGTCTCCCGTTTGTGACGTGGCAGAGAAAGCTTCTGGCAATGCCTTAGTGCCAATCCAGAAGTCGACTCCGTGCCTTGCGCGTAAAACTTAGCCTCCCATCACTAACGGGGCAGACAAAGCTTCTGGCAATGCCTCAGTGCCAATCCAGAAGTCACCTCCGCACCTTGCGCGTAAAACTCAGTCTCTCGTTGCTGACGGGGCAGACAAAGCTTCTGGCAATACCTCAACTCCAATCCAGAAGTATGCAACGTGCTCTGCGCGTAAAAACTCGTCTTCCGTCACTGACGGGGCAGACGTAGTTTCTGGCAAGGCCTCAGCGCCAAGTCAGAAATTTCAGACGTGCCCTGCGCGTAAAAATGCATCTCCCGCCTATAAGGGGGTAAATGGTCCCTGCAATCTCCACTAGGGAAAATAAGTGGCGGATTTCCCGACCTCTCAGCTTTTACGCCATCAAGGGAAGAATCTGCCCGCTCTACAGATTACGCGGAACGCTGATGGCAGTTTGAAGACTTCCTCAGTTTTACGCCGAATTGAGCAGTGTTCCAGTTTACGCCAAGACAAGCCTCTCGGCGTAAAGAAGACCCAGTTTGTGGATAGATACGCTCCTTATGGATCCTGTGCTACTCACATGGCTGAACTGATGTATACGTATGGTCGAGAGAGAGTTATGGTTCCCAATATCCGCATTCCCACTGATGTAAAAAGGCAGAATAAGCCTTCCTCTTCTTCTGATAATATCCCTGATTTGCGTGATTTCTTGATCCAGAAACGCAAAGACAGGAGTCAAAATCATGATTTGTCGCCCCTAACTTCCAAGTGTGGAGAGATCATGTGGGAAGATGAGTCAACATCTAATGTTGTCATGACATATGGGCCATATAAAAAGTCTATCTTTATTGTTCCACCTACTCGAGACGATCAGCATCAAATAATCTTCGGTCGAATGCGGAATAGACCGATTGTACAAGAAGAATCTCGCAAGGCAGATGGTAGAAAAATACAAATCCACAGATATAGCCCACAAGCTTTAAAAATTATACAAAGCATTGGTTATAATTTGAAGTTGAAACAAGGCCTCAATTATGGAAAAGGCAGACGAACACCGTTTCATGGTAATCCTTACTGTCAATGAACTCGTTTTGGGTTTGGGTATATTGCATCTCTTGCAAAATCCAAACCTCTAGAGTCTAGTCCTGTAATACCAGAGGCAGGCCCTTCTAAATCAACTTCTGTGGACAAATGCCACGACATGTCTGGGGGTAGTCTACCTCGACAAAATAAAGCAGCATCCAAAGCTGGGGGTAGAATTTCCTCTGAGTCTGAAGATGATGCAGCTAGGACCATCTTCCCGAAAGACCGTAAAACTCAGGCATCGGGAGCCCGAAAGCCAAAGGGGACCTTCTCCTTCAATGAAGATGACATCATTGAAATCTTTAAAATATTGATAAAGGAAAACAAGCTTCGGCTACCCAACATCAGATATCCTGAAAGGGCTGGCAAAGTCGATGACCCAAAATATTGTCTCTTTCAACGGTACGTTAATCACCCTATAAGGGCATGTTATGTACTGAAAAGGAGAATCCAGGAGTTAATCGACGCCAAAGTCATCACTTTGCATCTATAAACAAGATGACAGTCACTGCAAATTAATTTTACTCTAACATGATAATTTGCTCCCTCAAGAGGTACCGGATGATGAATCCGTAAAGTTTCCCCAGCAGATTCTTTAGGTCTATCCCTTTTCAGCAAAAATCACTCCATAATGAGTTTTTTGGACATTGGTTCAAGTCCATATTACCTCTGAATTATGGTCTAAGCATTTTTGTTTCCCCAGCTGAATTTGCCATGTCCAAATGACCTCTGAGCAAACCTCCCAATTTGTGGCTAAAGATCAGTTCACGTCCATACTACCTCTGAACTACATCTCTCCACTTTCTCCAACAGAGGGAATTTATCATCACAAAGATAGTCAGTTCCACATTACCTCTGTCCGGTTCTTCTTTATTTCCCAAAGAGTCATATCTTACCACGTCCATATTACCTCTGAGTAAGATTGTCACGCCCCAGTCCCAAAAGTACGTAGGACTAGGACACGTAAGCATGCCAGCCGCATGGATATGGCAACTCCAATATATGAAAACCAAATCCATATGTACGCTGTATTATGAATATCAAATCCACAAGTGGTATAATATATGTCACAAGTCACAGGGTATAATCTAAATCTCATCCACGAAAATCAATATAAATATATAACCAGTATCTATGAAACTAGATCTCAATAAGAAGTATCTAAGGATGATAGTTGGATGGAAACAAATCCACTACCAACTCGAATATAAGAGCAAATACAAAATAAGTACAACACAATCAACCCAATATAAGTACACCAACTATCAATCACGGCTCGAAGAGAAGACATCCACGAAGCATATACAACCATCCAAATCTGCGCTCCTGCAAATACTCAAGAACAGATACACCTGGCAGCGGACCAGGTCCTCAGAGGGACATAATAAGATACTTAAACACATGTCAATAAAGTACTGAAATAAATATCCAATGGGTCGCCTAACCATCTATGTGAATGCAGTTTGAGAAACAACTTTCTAACAAGTGAGCTATCTGGCTGAGAACTGGGATTGGCATGACTCTCTCGGAGAACCAGGGGCCTCAAAGGCATGTCGTCTTTTGAACAACAGAGGCCCGCCAAGTAGCAAAGGGGTCATCACCGCCCGTATCTCCAGCGGAGCTTCCGGGTTACAGAAAGAAAAGTGTAAAGGAGCTCAAATGCGGTACTTGTTGTTCTCCCCACCCCATGCTCTAAGCATGTCACATCCATGACACGATAATACCTCTAATAACTGCCAAGTCTACTAGCATACAAAGTTTCTACAGCAGTTATTCCTAACGCACGGCTCACACGTACAGGAGGCCAACCTGCACGCAACTCCGTGATCTACATGAGACTCACAACTCGTGTAACAACTGTGTCATGGCCAATGAACCTAATGATGCTACATGATAATAGGGTAGTCTCATAAACAGGTCAATGCAAATACATAAATAAAACATATCGCGATGAAACCGTCGCGCGCATTTTATATAAAAGTTAAAATATATGAACTAAAGACAGAAAATAAAGATACATACAATATATGGAATATAAATAACAGTACAATGGCAAGGTATACTTGCCTGGCAAGGAAGCTGCAATGTACCAATAACCTGCTCCAGAAGTCGCGCAGAACAATCCAATATCCTATGTACATATATTATAATGCGAATAAATCATTAGTCAATACACTAGTACACACACAACAATATTTATACTGGACTCGGGGTATACTAGGAGTGGCACTAGTCATCTAACACGGTCAATTACGTGTTGAATTACGTAGGTGTCGGGTCTTTAAGTACTGTACACAATAAGTCAGTAAACTAACACGGTCTCGTCAGTACTTCGGTGTACACAAGGCAGACACCAACATTGTTCTTAGGGTCAACAGGGTCATGGGTAAATACGGGATAGTCCACGATGTCCTAGGGTCGTACAGTCTAAATATATATAGTCATAATTATAAATTAGTATTTACTTAATTAGAATTTCATAAATTATATAATAATATAACCAGCAATTTATTTACATAACTATTTGAACACATATAGTAAATATGTGCATAAATATATATATACCAACTAATAATATGCTAATGACTAACCAAATATATTTATACTAGATTGAATAATGTCTGCGTATGTATACGTGTACGTGCACGAACGCAAGTTGGGTTTACCGACTCAAGGTCTGCTACCTGCTACTGTAGTACAGAAATACTAATGTCCTAATAACATATACTCAAGCACACACATACGAAATAAGAAGGTGGGCAGGTTCGAACCTTGGTGTACGTGCTCTTGGTACGGTGGTGAGGTTGACGATGATGATGACGACGGTGATGACTATAATGACGAAGATGACGGTGGTGTCAACGATGTTGACGATGTCGGCGAGGACGACGAGGGTGATGATGAGGATCATCATAGTGAAGATGATAATTGGTTGCTGGTGAAGATTATGACGATGAGGTGATAATGGTGGTGATAAGACTATGACGATGTGATGATGGTGGGATGACGACAACGACGATGATGGGATGATGATGATGATTGTAGTGGTGATCTGCCAGAATCCGGCTAGGGGGCTTCTCCGGCGTGTCATGGGGATGGTAAATATGATGACAATGTCCATGGTGGCGATGGTGTCGCTCGAGGAGGCCCGGCCAGGGGAGCTCCGGCCAAGGAGGAAGAAGGAGGAGCAGGGAATAAGTCATGCTCAGAAGGAGGACGACATCGAGTTGATCGGAGATGGGGGTGATGGGTGATGGATATGGTGAGGGTGTAGATGCCCGACCAGGGGAGGAGGACCGGCCAGGGTGGTCCGGTCAGGGAGGGGGCCAGGTGAATGGTGGTGATAACGTATGGTGGTTCTAAGGTGACTGCTGTCGGCCAGTCGAAGGAGGAGGAGAAGAATGTCAGGGTAGTTTTTGTGGAGGAGGGTCGGTGCTCAGGCGACTGGGAGGGCTCTGGTTCAGGCGAAGACTGGGTCGGGGTGGCAGCGGGTTGTCAATGGTGGTGGTGGTGGTGGTTAGTGCAACGGAGGAGGTGGCTAGGAAGGAGCCGGAAGGGTGAAGGTGGTGTGCAGAGGCGAGGGAAAGTCGGGCTCCGTTGTGTCGAGCTCGGCTGAGCATATACAGGGAGGAGGAAGGAGACGAGGAGGAGTAGATGGTGATGGGGAATGTCATGGGGACGACGGTGGTGACGGCCGGCATTGGTGATAACTCGGCGGGGGGATGGCCAGGGTGGTTCAGCTCCGGTCGAGGCCCGCACAGCGGCTCCGGGACGCCAGGGATGAGGCCGGGAAGAGGAAATCGACGAGGAAGAGGGGCTCGGATGGGTGAAGGTGCAGTGCAGCAGGCACGGCGGAGGGAAGGAGGTCCGGTGCTGACGACTCCGGCGAGAACTCCGGCGTAGGTTGGTCGGGCTGAAGGAAGGGGAAAGGTGAACATTTGAATAGGGTGTCAGCTGGGTGTATTTCTAGGTTTAGGGTGATTAAAATTAAGGAAAAGGGAATGAAGAGATGTTTATATACATGTGGCCTTGGGGTGGTTGTTTGACCTAAAAGCTTGGTTTGACTTGGTCAACATCTCTAGGAATTGGGCCTTGGGCTCGCATGGAAATGTTGGGGGCTATAATTTGCAGTGTTTAAATGCAAGGATAGGTTTTAATATACAAGGCGGTGTTGCGCGATGTACATCCAGAAAATTATGAGAAAATTTCCTATCAAGGGGAAAGTTGGATTTTTTCATGAATTGTCCGATGGTGGGGACACCTAATGCATTTTTGCATAAAAGCCCCCCCTCAAAAAATTGGAAAATTGCACAAAGGCGGAAATTAGATTTAATTAATTAAATCGAAATGTGCACGATATTCTAGAATTAATTAGGAGTACATGGAATTAAATTTAGGCGACCATAATTGTCAGAGGCATAGAGGGGACAGTATAGAATATTAATAAAATTCGAGATGCACAAGACGGGCAAGATTGTGTCTCCAATTCCGATTGGAACGCACAAGGGTATTGAGTTGAAATTTATTTATAATTAATAAATAATGTCCACGACGTTTATTGTGCGACTAAAATGTAGCACCAGAGAACATGATTATGGGTTACACAAAGGTCAGAAAGGTAGGCAGGCATGTCCAGGATATTGTTGTAAAGTTGTAGAAAGGCAATGGCTAGTGAGGTGCTCCAATTATCGTAGCAACGGTAAGGTGCGCTACGTGTCATAACTATTTAGTAATTAAATTAAATATCGTCTTCTAGTTCTAATTGGGTTCAAACTAGCCCTAATTTTACTATATAAGCCGAGTAAACCTAATTTTTGGGTGAGGGGGTTTGCAATCTACCCAACTTAAAACAATTTTGTCCTCAAAATTAAACTAGGGTAGGGTTTCTCTCTCTAACCTCACTTGATTACAGTCTAAAGAATTCTCCTTAAGTTAACATTGCAGTTTCTTCCCAACTTAGAATTTACCCATTTATCATCTATGGTTATACATCTAAAAAGGCTATGTCCCAAATTATTTAATCATGCTATTGAATCATCAAAGTCTTCAACACCAAACTTATCATCTATGATATGCCCTTAATCATTTATAACAGAGAGTCACCAAGTCATATGATTAGCCTATGGGGTGTATCTAGCACTATCAGTGTATCACTTATCTCCAAGCATGAGGTTTTGCCTTTCCGAAATAAGGGAAGACGAAAAACAATGGTAAAGAGTTCAAGGAGGGGTAATAGAATAGAAGTATGGGAATCAAAGTGTTTAAAGGATTCAGATGGGAATTGTCAAGGCAGTTGTGGATTGAAATACTATTTAGTAATTTCTTATTCGCATGCTCACATCGGTACAATTATGTACTTGATATGATATGCTTTGTCATATCTAGAGGGTAAATATATTTGTTTACTAGTCAATTATATATTTCAATCCACGTAAAATAGTATTGCGAAGGGTGAATCAAGGGCACTATGTCTAGCTAGACCATAATACACTGATCCTGATTAGACAATTTGTATTAGTGTGGTTGATCAGGCCCCAATAACACATATGTCATGAACAAGCTCGATATAAGATTAAGCTTGCAAAAACTAGGCTATAATAGAAGTATAATTCAAGGTAGCACAGAAAATATAACGCTGGATTATGATAAGAGAAGTTACAAAATAATTCAAGTTCGCAAAAGCAAAAACAACATAAGCAATAATAATAAAAGACTCTACAATCTCTACAGTTATCATACAACCTCCTTGTCTAAGTCGCTAGTCGACCAAATAGGGATAGGGCCTTCCATTTTTATAGTCTAAATGTTATCTTCTTATGCAAGTCTAAAGTCAGTGTCATTTGGTTATACTTCCCCAATGGGTTAAGAGGACTGTGTGATACTAGGTGGCACGGCATATTACCAACTTAGAATAATAAATTAATACGCTAATGCCTTAAAGAAAATGTAGGAATTCCTATTAAGGTTTACAAGAAGGGGTCTTCGTGCTTATTAGAGTGTCCTATTATATAGGTCATGGTCATCTTAAGTCTTAGTCATAGTGCTTATAGAACAAATGTCAATAGTAAGGATAGAAGAGTTACTGGCCGTCAAGGGAAAAGGGATCTAGCTTGTATCGAGGTGGGGGTACATGCTACGCAATTTATACTAAGGGATAATCACCAGGTCATAATCTACAAGAATAACTTAAACCATCAAGTTCTAACTACTAAGCACACAACTTTAAAATTTAACATTAACAACTATAATCCTAGCAACTATATGTCCTTAACACAGAATAAAATCCTCTGGCCTAAAAGCAGAAGTGTCAGATGGCACGAGTTGAAAGATGAAGAGAAGAAACGTAATCAGTCGTCGCACACTAGCGAGCGCTATGGTCACAGGGGAACAATACATGAAATAGAGGGGCTCTAGATAGCATCATAGTTTTCCAAGGGGAGTGGTATGCTAGTTGCCATGTTCGGGGTATGATCAAGGAAGAAGTGTTGATTACATTCCTCTAGGCTTCCTAGGGTGCTGTCTACTAATAACAAGACAATGATATAAGGTTACAGTTCTCCAATACTTATCTGACTGCGAATGTTAGGTTCAGTCCTAATATTCAATATTGGTTCTCCATTGGTTCCTCAATACTAGGGTCAAACATTATGGTATAACTTCTAACTATCTCTAGTAGTATCTATACTACTCTCAAGTCTTCTTAATACATCAAGGGGTAATGGTATACCAATCTAAAGATAGGGAATTCTAAGGTTCTCTAGATATTCTAAACTTAGTGGTGTGTATATATTCTCGTTGTATTCTTAATAGGTGTGCTACCCTAATTATTATCCTAATAACAGGGGTTCCTATATTCTAGCAGAAAGCTTTATATACTCAAAGAAATTATTAAGGAAGTACAGTAATCAAGAAGGATACAATTGTTCGAATAGAACAGGGAGGAGGAAGATGAATCATAGTCAATCGTGGATGAGATCCTATACTCTAGTCCTAGGTGCAGGCTTGTTCAGTATAGTAACGTAACCGAGACAATATGCTCTCGATCTGCATGGGCCACCATAAAAATATGTCACGCCTCAGTCCCAAAAGTACGTAGGACTAGGACACGTAAGCATGCCAGCCGCATGGATATGGCAACTCCAATATATAGAAACCAAATCCATACATACGCTGTATTATGAATATCAAATCCACAAGTGGTATAATATATGTCACAAGTCACAGGGTATAATCTAAATCTCATCCACGAAAATCAATATAAATATATAACCAGTATCTACGAAACTAGATCTCAATAAGGAGTATCTAAGGATGATAGTTGGATGGAAACAAATCCACTACCAACTCGAATATAAGAGCAAATACAAAATAAGTACAACACAATCAACCCAATATAAGTATACCAGCTATCAATCACGGCTCGGAGAGAAGACATCCATGAAGCATATACAACCATCCAAATCTGCGCTCCTGCAAATACTCAAGAACAGATACACCTGGCAGCGGACCAGGTCCTCATAGGGACATAAAAAGATACTTAAACACATGCCAATAAAGTACTGAAATAAATATCCAATGGGTCACCTAACCATCTATGTGAATGCAGTTTGAGAACAACTTTCTAACAAGTGAGCTATCTGGCTTAGAACTGGGATTGGCATGACTCTCTCGGAGAACAAGGGGCCTCAAACGCATGTCGTCTTTTGAATGACAGAGGCCCGCCAAGTAGTAAAGGGGTCATCACCGCCCGTATCTCCAGCGGAGCTTCCGGGTTACAGAAGGAAAAGTGTAAAGGAGCTCAAATGCGGTACTTATTGTTCTCCCCACCCCATGCTCTAAGCATGTCACATCCATGATACGATAATATCTCTAATAATTGCCAAGTCTACTAGCATGCAAAGTTTCTACAGCAGTTATTCCTAACGCACGGCCCACATGTACAGGAGGCCAACCTGCACGCAAGTCCATGATCTACATGAGACTCACAACTCATGTAACAACTGTGTCACGGCCAATGAATCTAATGATGCTACATGATAATGGGGTAGTCTTATAAACATGTTAATGCAAATACATAAATAAAATATATCGCGACGACACCGTCGCACGCATTTTATATAACAGTTAAAATATATGAACTAAAGACAGAAAATAAAGATGCATGCAACATATGGAATATAAATAATAGTACAATGGCAAGGTATACTTGTCTGGCAAGGAAGCTGCAATGTACCAATAACCTGCTCCAGAAGTCGCGCAGAACAATCTAATATCCTATGTACATATATTATAATGCGAATAAATCATTAGTCAATACACTAGTACACACACAATAATATTTATACTGGACTCGGGGTACACTAGGAGTGGCACTAGTCATCTAACACGGTCAATTATACGTTGAATTACGCAGGTGTCGGGTCTTTAAGTACTGTACCCAATAAGTCAGTCAACTAACACGGTCTCGCCAGTACTTCGGTGTACACAAGGCAGACACCAACATTGTTCTTAGGGTCAACAGGGTCATGGGTAAATACGGGATAGTCCACGGTGTCCTAGGGTCGTACAGTCTAAATATATATAGTCATAATTATAAATTAGTATTTACTTAATTAGATTTTTATACAATTATATAATAATATAACCAGCAATTTATTTACATAACTATTTGAACACATATCGTAAATATGTGCATAAATATATATATACCAACTAATAATATGCTAATGACTAACCAAATATATTTATACTAGATTGAATAATGTCTGCGTACGTATACGTATACGTGTACGGACGCGAGTTGGGTTTACCGACTCAAGGTCTGCTACCTGCTACTGTAGTACAGAAATACTAATGTCCTAATAACATATACTCAAGCACACACATACAAAATAAGAAGGTGGGGCAGGTTCGAACCTCGGTGTACGTGCTCTTGGTACGGTGGTGAGGTTGACGATGATGATGACGACGGTGATGACTATAATAACGAAGATGACGGCGGTGTCAACGATGTTGACGATGCCGACGAGGACGACGAGGGTGATGATGAGGATCATCATAGTGAAGATGATGATTGGTTGTTGGTGAAGATTAGGACGATGAGGTGATAATGGTGGTGATGAGACGACGACGATACGGTGATGGTGAGATAACGACAACGACGATGATGGGATGATGATGATGATTGTAGTGGTGGACTGTCGGAATCCGGCCAGGGGGCTTCTCCGGCGTGTCGTGGGGATAGTGAATATGATGACAATGTCTATGGTGGTGATGGTGTCGCTCGGGGAGGCCCGGCCAGGGGAGCTCCGGCCAAGGAGGAATGAGGAGGAGCAGGGAATGAGTTGTGCTCAGGAGGAGGACGACATCGAGTTGATCGAAGATGGGGGTGATGGGTGATGGCTATGGTGAGGGTGTAGATGCCCGGCCAGGGGAGGAGGTCCGATCAGGGAGGGGGCCAGGTGAATGGTGGTGATAACGTATGGTGGTTCTAAGGTGACTTCTGTCGGCCAGTCGAAGGAGGAGGAGAAGGATGTCAGGGTGGTTTTTGTGGAGGAGGGTCGGTGCTCAGGCGACTGGGAGGGCTTCGGTTCAGGCGAAGACTGGGTCGGGGTGGCAGCGGGTTGTCAATGGTGGTGGTGGTGGTGGTTAGTGCAACGGAGGAGGTGGCTAGGAAGGAGCCGGAAGGGTGAAGGTGGTGTGCAGAGGCGGGGGAAGTCGGGCTCCGTTGGGTCGAGCTCGGCTGAGCATATACAGGGAGGAGGAAGGAGACGAGGAGGAGTATATGGTGATGGGGAATATCGTGGGGACGACGGTGGTGATGGCCGGCATTGGTGATGACTCGGCGGGGGGATGGCCAGGGTGGTTCAGCTCCGGTCGAGGCCCGCACAGCGGCTCGGGAACTCCGGGGATTAGGCCGGGAAGAGGAAATCGACGAGGAAGAGGGGCTCGAATGGGTGAAGGTGCAGTGCAGCAGGCACGGCGGAGGGAAGGAGGTCCGGTACTGACGACTCCGGCGAGAACTCCGGCGTAGGTTGGTCGGGCTGAAGGAAGGGGAAAGGTGAACAGTTGAATAGGGTGTCGGCTGGGTGTATTTCTAGGTTTAGGGTGATTAAAATTAAGGAAAAGGGAATGAAGAGATGTTTATATACATGTGGCCTTGGGGTGGATGTTTGACCTTTATTAAGGAAAAGCTTGGTTTGACTTGGTCAACATCTCTAGGAATTGGGCCTTGGGCTCGCATGGGAATGTTAGGGGCAATAATTTGCAGTGTTTAAATGCAAGGATAGGTTTTAATATACAAGGCGGTGTTGCACGATGTACATCCAGAAAATTATGGGAAAATTTCCTATGAAGGGGAAAGTTAGATTTTTTCATGAATTGTCTGATGGTGGGGACACCTAATGCATTTTTGCATAAAAGCCCCCCCCAAAAAAATTGGAAAATTGCACAAAGGCGGAAATTAGATTTAATTAATTAAATCAAAATGCGCACGATATTCTAGAATTAATTAGGAGTACATGAGATTAAATTTAGGCGGCCACAATTGTTAGAGGAGTAGAGGGGATAGTGTAGAATATTAATAAAATTTGAGATGCACAAGACGGGCAAGATTGTGTCTCCAATTCCGTTTGGAACGCACAAGGGTATTGAGTTGAAATTTATTTATAATTAATAAATAACGTCCGCGACGTTTATTGTGCGACTAAAATATAGCACCAGAGAACATGATTATGGGTTACACAAAGGTCAGAAAGGAAGGCGGGCATGTCCAGGATATTGTTGTAAAGTTGTAGAAAGGCAATGGCTAGTGAGGTGCTCCAACTATCGTTGCAACGGTAAGGTGCGCTACGTGTCATAACTATTTAGTAATTAAATTAAATATCGTGTTCTAGTTCTAATTGGGTTCAAACTAGCCCTAATTTTACTATATAAGCCGAGTAAACCTAATTTTTGGGTGAGGGGGTTTACAAAGATATCTTCAGAACTTCTCCATGTCCATATAACCTCTGAGTAAAGTTTTTCTCTTCGACTTCCTACTATCACGTTCGCATAACCCCTGATAGTGCTAGTCGTTTCAACTTATTATCCGTACTTAAAGTACGCCATGGGTAATAAGTCCACAACCCAGGGGAACAAATTAATTTTTGGTTCTCCATCCCCAGCAAAAGCCTATGTGCAATAATTTCTCTTTCGTTACAAATTCTTGTAAAGAGCCATCATCCGTATCCAAGAGTCCCTGGTACACAATGGATGATGGATCCTCAAAATTCCCCCAGTGGAAAAATCCTTAGGTCTACCTGCACCAATCTTGTTAGACACTAGCCATGTTCATATTACCTCTGAGCTATCGTCCCATCAATCTCCCCAGTGGAGTAATCCTGGGTCTATCTTCATGTTTGGATAGACCACACTCAATGAATCACTCTTCAATGAGCTATTCAGATACTAGTTCACGTCCGTATTACCTCTGAACTGTTGTCATAATATTTCTCTCAGGCTGAGTTTGTCATGTTCATATTACCTCTGAATAAACCTTCCTGATCCGGCTATCAATTATCATGTCTATATTACCTCTGATATCGATTGTTATCTCAACTTAACATCCGTACTTAACTCTAAGTACGCCAGTGGTGTTAAGTCCACAAAAACTGCCATGTCCATATTACCTCTGAGCAGATATATACCTCCATCCCCAGTGGAGTTACAACTCAAAAATTTGTCATGTTCATATTACCTCTGAACAAACTTTCCGAGTTTTGGCTATCGATTTTTATATCCATATTACCTCTGATATCGGTTAGCATATCAACTTAACACCCATTCTTAACTCTAAGTACGCCAGTGGTGTTAAGTCCATAAAAACTGCCATGCCCGTATTACCTCTGGCAGGGCTTGTCCTAAACTTATTACTTGCACTCTTGTGTACAAGAAGTAATAGGTCCACCTAAAAAACCTTCCTGTGGAATATCCGCAATGGAAACGAATTATTCATGTTCATATTACCTCTGAACTATCCTCATTCATCCCCACAGAATCATATTCTTACAAAACATCCGTCAAGACTTGTCTCGAACCTATTACTTGCACACTCGTATACAAAAAGTAATGGGTCCACAAAAATCACCCAGCAGGATGTCTTTACTATCCAGGGGCTCGTTTTGAACTTTTTATTTGCACTCAACGTGCACAACAAATAATAGGTCTACCAAAGATCCCCCAGTGGGATGTCCTCATACATTTTTGGCAATGGCTCCTACCAACGACAAAATCCTGAAGAAGTACTTTACTTGATCTTCTTTGCTTAACGGAGTGTGATGAAGATCTTATTCTGACAATACCATGCACAAAGGTTAGCTGGATCATATTCTATCAGGTTTATGTGGCCTCCGAATAGATATCCTTAACTAATTTGTAAGCCTATCATGTTCATATTACCTCTGATAGTGTTTAGTATACAAAGTTAGTTGGATTATATTCTTTCAGGTTCATGATAACTCTGAATAGATTTATATTCAGCAAAACCTTAATGAAAGAATGTCAGGTTAATGATACCTCTGATATCACTTTCATCCTAGCCTATCAGATTCCAAAGTGATGGGTCCACAAAGTCAGAAAATGTGTCTTTATTATCTCCAAGAAATTACAGAAGAAACAAAAAAAGGTACATCATTGGGGAGGAGCAGTCAAATCATGAATCTGCTGCGCCAAAGCGGTCATCTTCTTATTCCTGGAGTCCAAGACGTTAGCGCGAGCCTGTTCCAGTCATGTCTCGTGATCGCTCAAGCGAGATAGTTTGGACCGAGCATCAACAAAACTTGCATGGATGACACCAGCACGCATCAAGTTTTGCTGAGCTATCTCCACTTGGCCCTTAAATACATCACGAGCTGCCGATATCTTGAGAAACTTCTTCCTGGACTGAGCGAGTTCATCTTCCAATTTACGGACCCTTGCTGCCTCTTCCTCATATTCAGCCTCGCACTTAGCCAACTGGGGAATGACATACCCCAAGATGGCATGCTCTTTATTTATCTCTTGATGCTGTGCCTCGATGGATTTGCTCAGAGTTTTCATCTCCCCAGCAAGCCTCGCAGTCAGGGATTCATATTCAGCCTGAATCAGGACATCAATGCTGCCTCGAGATAATTATAAATACTCGTTAATGGGTTGCTCCAAACCATTAACTATTTGCTCCAGAGCATCAGCTCATCCAGCGCCATCAAAATTTCTAATCTGCCCTATGGTGAGATTAGAGGACATCTTCAAAGCTTCGAAGCCTAGATTCTTCTCCAGCATCATCGATATCATCGTTTTCAAAGTGACGTAGAAAATGCTAGTAAACTGCTCAACTAGCATGGCGAGATTCGAATGGATGCTGGGAGTGGCTGCAATATCGGTGAATCCCCTTCCGGGAACAACGGCAGAAGGTGTCGTTACAGTCATCGCTTCAACAGATGGCACGACAAAAGTAGAGGCACCAACAACAGTCGAAGTTGGCATGCTCGACAAAGGAGGCACAGTCGAGACAACCTGCTCATCCTCCTCCAATATTGTTTGGACCGGTACTGGCAGAACAACATCCGATAATATTATGGATGAAAGATCGGCAGCATCAAAGCTTGCCTCTTCGGTGTCAAGCACTGCCATTTCATCAACAGAATCCGTAACAAAGTCAAAAGTTACGTCGACTCCGCCTTCCCCTTAGATGTCTTCGCCTGAAAAGAAGACAAGAGAAAATTAATATCAATTTGAAATTGCCTCCAAATTGTAGATCCTTGCTCCTCTTTGTAGATCCTTGCTTCCTCCTTCTATATCCTTGCTTCTCAAGTTTCTAATGGTGATTTGGGAAGGAATTGGAATGAATTTGGTAGGGAAATGAAATAGGAATGAAGAAAATTTGGTAGTGGAAAATTCTAGATCTAGATTTGGAATAAAAAAGAGGAGAGAGAATTTTTCCCCACTTTTTATATAGGCCGGCCCTTTCCTCTCCCTCAAGTAATTATAAAATGTCCAATATACCCCTTGGGTTTCATAAAGAAATAATTAAGGAAGGAAGCTTCTAGTCTAATAATTTAATTAATTTAATCCATCTCCTTAACAATGGGCTTTCTAAATGGGCTAAGTCTAACTAATTAATTCATGTTGGTCCATGGGTCCAAACTAAACTAGTTAGGTCCACTAATACAAGTCCAAATTAAATAAATAATAACTAACAACAATTAAATAATACAACCATAATTATTTACCATGCACAATATTTAATTAAATAGGAAAAGACTAAAATACCCTTTCCTAGAAAATGTGGTAGTGACAAGTCTACCCTCCTTAAAATAATTTTGTCCTCAAAATTCAAAGACGAAAACTACCCCCAAAAATAACAGAACAGAACAGAACTAAAGAATCACAACTAACTATAGAAGAACATAACAATGAACAGAACATAACTAGGAAATAACATACCTCAAGGTACAAACAAATATGGATAACGCTCTCGCATTTCATCCTCTCTCTCCCAGGTAGACTCCCCCGGAGAGTGATACCTCCATGCGACGTATACCAAAGGAATAGTCTGGTTTCTCAGCACCTTCTCTCTCCGATCCAGAATCTCAACTGGCTGCTCTAGATAACTAAGAGTAGGGCCCACCACTATCTCCGAGTATTCCAATACATGACTAGGATTTGCCACGTATCATCTCAACTGTGACACATGAAACATGTTGTCCACTCCCTCCAATGTAGGTGGCAAGTCTAGTCTATAAGCAACCGCACCAACCCTCTCTAGAATAGTGAAAGGTCCGATGAATCGCGGACTAAGCTTTCTGCCTCCACCAAAGCGAATCGTGCCTCGTGTTGGAGAAATCCTCAGAAATACCAAACCACCCACCTAGAACAAAACACCACCTTAAGAACTTAATCTATAACAAACAACCAAGAACAAACACAAAACAAAAATCTAAACTATACCTCGAACTCCAAAAGGTCTCCGATGGCTATCGGCCCAATGCCGCTGTCTGTCCTGCGCCATTCGAAGTCTGTCTCTGATCAACTGAACCTTCTCTGCTGCATCCACAACCATCTCTAGCCCAAGCAAAAATCTCTCTCCAGCATCGTCTCAAGACAAAGAAGTACGACACCTCCGACCATACAGTACTTCAAAAGGTGACATCTCTATACTGGCCTGGTAACTGTTGTTGTAAGCAAACTCTACCAAATAAAGATGGTCCTCCCAAGAACCTCCGAAATATAGTACACAAGTGCGCAACATATCCACGAGAGTCTGGATAGTCCTCTCTGACTGGCCATCAGTTTGGGGATGATATGTAGTACTGAACTTGAGCTGAGTGCCCAAACTCTCCGACAAACTCCTCAAAAAATGAGAAGTGAAACGACTATCTTGATCTGAGACTATGTTGACAAAAACTCCATGTATCCTAACGATCTGCCTCACATACATCTCTTCCAGCTTCTCCGTAGACAAATCCACCTTGAAAGGCAAAAAGTGGGCCGACTTGGTCAACCTATCAACAATGACCCAAATCGCGTCTTTTCCTCCTGGAGATCATGGAAGTCCGGACACAAAATCCATAGTAATGTGTTCCTACTTCCACTCTGGAATGGGTAATGGCTGAAGTAAAACTCCTGGCCTCTACCTCTCAGCTTTCACCTGCTGGCACACTAAGCATCTGGATACAAACTGTGCCACTTCCCTCTTTATGTCATACCACCACACACTCTCTCGCATATCCCAATATATCTTGTTAGCACCTTGATGCATGGAATACTGAGAGCGATGCGCTTCCTGCAATACCTTCTCACGCAGCTCCCCACTAGGCACACATAATCTAACTCCATGCCTCAAAGATCCATCATCTGCAATAGTGAAATCATCTTCTAATCCAGCTCTCACCTGAGCTCTGATACTCCTCAGAGATACATCATCATACTGTGCTGCCTTGATCCTGTCCATCAAATCTGAGTGTATCTGCAATCCCCACATCTGTATAGCACTACCAGGAATAATCACCTCAATGTCCAAGCTCTCCAAGTCTTCCAACAAATATCGATCCTGCATCAAGAACATAGCTACCGGATACCTGCTCAAAGCATCGGCAACTACATTAGCTTTCCCAGGATGATATTGCAAAGAGATATCAAAATCCTTCATCAGTTCCAACCACCGACGCTGCCTCATGTTCAACTCCTTCTGCGTGAAAATGTACTTCAAGCTTTTATGGTCTGTGAAGATCTTCACACGCTCTCCGTACAAATAATATTTCCACAACTTCAGAGCGAATATGACTGCTGCCAACTCCAAATCATGGGTAGGATAGTTCTTTTCATTAGGACACAATTGTCTTGATGCATAGGCAATCACTTTCCCATGCTGCTGAAGAACACAACCCAAACCCTTTCCCGATGCATCACTATAAATAGTGAAACCTCCGGACCCTGATGGTAACGTCAAAATAGGAGCAGACGTCAACCTTTTCTTTAACTCCTCAAAAGCAACCTAGCAATCCTCCGTCCTAACAAACTCCACATCCTTTCTTGTGAGTCTGGTCATCGGCTCGGCAATCCTCGAAAAATCTTGCACAGAATTCCTGTAGTAGCCTGCCAATCCCAAGAAACTCCTGATCTCTGCTACCGAACTCAGAGTCTTCCAATATTTCACTGCTGAAATCTTCTTCGGATCCACTGAAATACCATCACCAGTCACAACATGCCCCAAGAACTCTACCTTGTCCAAGAAAAACTCACACTTGGACAACTTCCCATACAGCTTCTCCTTCCTCAGTACATCCAACACAATCCTCAAATGCTCCTCCGATTTCCTGGAGTATATGAGTATGTCGTCGATGAACACCACCAAGAACTTGTCAAGGTACTGGTGGAACACCTTGTTCATCAAGTTCATAAATACCGCTGGTGCATTAGTCAAACCAAACGACATTACCATAAACTCGTACTGACCATACCGAGTTCTAAAACCAGTCTTCGGTATGTCCTCCGGCTTCACCTTCACCTGATGGTAGCCTGATCTCAAATCTATCTTAGAAAATACCCTCGCACCACTCAACTGATCAATCAGATCATCAATCCATGGCAAGGGATACTTATTCTTGATAGTGAGATTATTCAAAGCTCTGTAATCAATGCACATACGTACTGATCCATCATTCTTTGGTACAAACAAAACCGGGGCTCCCCATGGTGAAGAACTCGATCTGATAAACCCCTTCTCCTGTAATTCGTCCACCTGCTTCTTCAACTCGACCAGCTTGCTGTTGTCTACTCTATAGACATGCTGCGAAATTGGTTCTGCACCTGGCACCAAGTCTATAAAAAATTCAATATCTCGATCTGGCGACAATCCTGGCAATTCCTTAAGAAACACATCCAAGAACTCTGCTATCAACGGATGTGGTAACTCCTTGTCTTCCACCATAGCTCCACAAATAATGCCTTCTCCTTGCTCTGCAGCTCCTCTAGCAAACTCGAACTCTGGCTCTCCTGGCGGACCAAACAAAACTCTACCTCCTCTACAATCTATGCTAGCATGGTGCCTACTCAACCAATCCATCCCGAGTACAATATCGTAGCTCGGAAGTGGCATTACAAGTAGACACGCACTCAACTCCCGGCCTCCTAGAGTAACTCTCCGATCCTTGCAAATATTATTAACCAGGATAATGCCTCCCCCGGTCATGATCTTGCAAGTCCTAAGCAAAGACTCAGCTACCAAACCATGCTTTAGAGCAAAAGAAACAGATATAAAACTATGGGAAGCACCACTATCAAACAAAGCTAAAGCTGGAATGGAATCAAGAAGAATAGAATCAATATGGCACATGATATAAGACACTCAAGGAAATGACAGATTAAGAAATCAAGTATCAATATCAAAGGAGAATAGTTGAATCAAAAGAATTTTTCTAGATGTGATTGAGTATCTCAGCCTATATCCTATATCCTATCGCAGGCTCATAGTAGTACAACTAAATTATCGCACTACTACGACATCACATACTTTGTGAAACTGGACCTGCATGGGCCACCACCAAAAATGTGTCACGACCCACACCCGGTGTAAGGATACTAGTCGGAAATAACGCCCAGCGTACGCCACAGAATCGGCGGTAGAACGCTGTCTAGATAATCTATCTAACAATATAATGAACCACCAATAATGATAGTATACTCAATCACAGAACTAAGATAGAAATGAGCACGAATCAGATAAAGAATAGAATAGTCACAATACAACTCATGAGTCTAAAATAATACATCAATGAGTCTGAAGAAGTAATAAAATAAGCTGGAGACAAATCCAGTACAAAGAATACTATAAAGCTACAACTCCTGGGTCAACTGTCTCAGTTGGGATAAGTCCCTCTTGAGCCAGGGTCTCAGAATCTAAACCCACAACATCCTGGGGTCCATAATAGGTAGGGTACCACTCCTCAGTGTCATTTGGAAAAATATATCCAGTCAGGAAAGAAGCAGAGTAAATCTCTAACAGCAGTTCTAATCAAAAATAAAAACTATGTAACAGTAAATAGCTGTGGATAAAAAAGATGCACAATAGATACAAGAGATATATATACAATAAGGAAATACTAGAATAAATACAATAATGAGCAATATGCCAATGAAACAATAATACTAATGACTAAGTGTGTGAGTACTAGCTTAACATGTGATCGGCTTAGGCAATATGCAATGCGGCCTGGCTAATCATACGTGCGGTGTATGATCAATACTATTCAGTAATCAATACTTGATATAATAGGGGTATTGATCACATATTTATACTAATACTCCCCACCCTCGACTGGTATAATAGATCCAACCATGATATGCTATGGCACGAGATTCCCCAAGAAGATAGCTAGTCTTCCCGAGAATCAATGTCTGTACATATACAAGATAACCAATAAAATAATACTTGCACCATATACACCATATACCAAGGAATAACATCTCATGACGAGATTCGGATATACCAATCCGTGTAACCATAGTGTCAAGAGAAACATGGATATCTACACTAGATACAGTGAACATAGAGGATATCATAAATGAGAAACTATCAGAGAATGTACTCGCTTGAAATCTGATAAATAGTCTCACAGATGTCTGACTCGGTGCCTCAAAGACCTAGATATGGAATACAACATCAATACAAGGTCCCGAAAAGAGAATAAGTTAAATTAGTCAACTTCTAGGTCAATAAGTCAATTCTAAGTCAAAAAGTCAACGATGGTCAACTCTAAGTCAACTATGGTCAACTATGGTCAAACCAAAGTCAACTATCTAATTCTAGGTTGCACAAGTCTAACACAAAAATCTTGGGTCACTAAAATCTAAGTCATAGAAACCACATCCTAAAATATTAGGATGCCGTATCTTTGGATACGTGAATCCAAGGTAAACCTCACAATACATATATATCAACAATAATGTATAATAATATAGAATTTTAATTACAAACAAATAGGAACCATGGTTTTGAACCAACTTGGTACCTCCAAAAAGTCACAACCTTGATACCCAAACCCCGTATCTTGAGTATCCCACTTACCTTGGTTTCCACAAGGTAATACTCAATACCTTAATATAGTAATTACCCTCATATATAATATAATATATATATACTAATATTATACAAATAAAAAGTATAGTAATACTAGTATTATATATATATATATATATATATAAACAATATACTAATAAACTGCCTAACTGTCACAGAAAGCAGTGTGGAAAACATTGATTTTCAGTTAACAGACTTTCAGTGACAGTTCTGACTGCCACTGAACCGCCGTCGCTACTATTGCTGAATTTTTGCACTGCTGCCTCCTCTTTGGTGACAGTTTTTCAACCGTCACCATACCAACCGTCGCCGCTGCTGCTTTACTTCCCACCCGCTGTTGTTGTTATTAATGACAGAATCTGTCATTAATTTCTGCCGCCATTGCTACAGCTGCTGCTGCTTCCGAATATTAATGACAGAATCTGTCATTAATTGTTGCTGTCGTTAAAAAGAATAATAATATATATAACCTATATATATATATATAACCGATATATATATATATATATATATATATATATACCGATATATATATATATATATATATATATATATATATATATATATCAATATATATATATATATATATAAATCAATTAAATAAATTTATACCTCTATATATATATAATCCAAACACATATATAATATATATATATCTATATAAATAAATACCAATAGCTATAATACACATCCTATATACTAATGTACATATTACAACATGGTTAAATGCACACATACATAAATATGTTAATAAATATACATCCATACATATATATAAATAACCACATAATAACTATACATAATCTAATTACTTAATTAAACATACATATATATTTTATAAAATATTTTCATATATTTTATATTCCTAACATATTTTATAACATATATTAATGCATGTAGAAGAAAGCTACATATATATTTATACATTCTATTAGTACATATATAATACATAGATCTATGCTACAATAAATACCATAATAAATACACTATAATACATATATAATATATATATATATATACTTAATTATAGTTCAAGAATTAAAGCACTAATAATTAGATCTACACATAAACACACCATAAATAGAGAGTATCACACCGTATCCCACTAGATCTAGGATACGCATGCGACACGAGTCCAACACACATCCAATTGTATCCCGAAGGACACAAGCAAGTCACATATATTATTTAAAAATAAAACAAAGTGTCAAATATAGATCTATGTGTCCGTGTCAAAATACAAAATGTACAAAGTCCCGTGTCGGAGGAAAAACCCCCAAAACAACACGTATCACCAAATTGTTGGGATACGACCTACACGTACCCAATTGTGGACACGACACTAGCCCCAAACACATAAACATATGCCAAAGTGATCTATAGGATCAATTGACACACACAACAAAAGTTATTTTCGGAATTCCCCCAAAATTGACCCAAAAAGCACCATAACTTTCTCCATAGGTCTCCAATGAACACAAAACCAAGTCCTATGGGTAGTACATACCTATGGGTTGATTATTCATGATTAAATTTTAGATTTAGAAGCTATTTTAAGGGGGAAAACTGAATTATACCTATTGGGAGATGGATTCCCAATAAAATCTCCAATTGAGATGAAATTGCCTCCAAATTGTAGATCCTTGCTCCTCTTTGTAGATCCTTGCTTCCTCCTTCTAGATCCTTGCTTCTCAAGTTTCTAATGGTGATTTTGGAAGGAATTGGAATGAATTTGGTAGGGAAATAAAATGAGAATAAAGGAAATTTGGTAGTGGAAAATTCTAGATCTAGATTTGGAATAAAAAAGAGGAGAGAGAATTTTCCCTCTCTTTTTATATAGGCTGGCCCTTTTCTCTCCCTCAAGTAATTATAAAATGTCCAATATACCCCTTGGGGCCTCTCATGAAGAAATAATTAAGGAAGAAAGCTTCTAGTCTAATGATTTTATTAATTTAATCCATCTCCTTAAAAATGGGCTTTCTAAATGGGCTAAGTCTAACTAATTAACTCATGTTGGTCCATGGATCCAAATTAAACTAGTTAGGTCCACTAATAGAAGTCCAAATTAAATAAATAATAACTAACAATAATTAAATAATACAACCATAATTATTTACCATGCATAATATTTAATTAAATAGGAAAAGACTAAAATACCCTTTCCTAGAAAATTTGGTAGTGACAACTTCTTCTGTCTGTGTGATCATTTCGGGACCTACCATCTTTCACTCACTAATATTATCCCTAGCCAATGGTGATCTACACTTTCTGCCACATAGTACTTCGAAAGGTGCCATAGGAATACTGGCCTGCAAAACTTTTGTTATACGAGAATTTTACCAAGTAAAGGTAATTTCCAAAATCCACCAAGATCTAATGTACAAGCTCATAGCATATCCTCCAAGGTCTGGATAGTTCTCTCTGATTATCCGTCTGTCTAGGGGTGGTATGTTGTACTGAATATTAACTTGGTTCCCAATCTCTCGTGCAAGCTTTTCCAGAAATGACAAGTGAACATTGTATCTCGTTATGATACTATGCTTGCAGGCACCCCATGCTGTCTCATAATCTATTGCATATACAAATCGGCCAACTGCTCTGTAGATTGTCCCATTATGAATAGAAGAAAATATGCCACTTTTATGATCTGATCCACTATCACCCAAACTTTATCTCAACCAGTCGGTGATCTAGGTAAACCCATCACAAAGACCATCGTAATGTGTTCCTACTTCCACTCTAGAATATGGAGCTACTACAATAATTATACTGGTCTTTGTTGTTCTGCCTTCACCTGTTGACATATTAGACATTGTGATATGAAGTATGCTATTTTTATCTTCATTTTGTTCTACCATAAGTCTAACTTTAAATCTTGGTACATCTTCGTGCCTCCCGGATGAATAAAATACTGGAAACTGTATGCTTAAGTTATATCTTCTTGCTGAATATCCTCGCTTGGTACGCATAGACGATTCCCAAACCTTAGTGTTCCATCCACATGTATTATCAACTCCTTCTGAAGACCGGACTCACATTCTTCTCGCAGCTTTTGAATCTTCGGGTCCTCAGCCTGAGCTAGCTTGATTCTATCCACCAAGGTTGATTGGATCTGTAGGCTAGCCTAAATTCCTGTACTATGTGAAAGTACTATCTCGATACCTATCTCTCGTAAGTCTTCTAGAATGCACTTCTGAGTAGTCAACATGAACCTTGCCTAGATAGTACTGAAGTTCCACGTCATAGTCTTTCAACAACTTTAGCCACCATCTCTGCCTCATGTTCAGGTCCTTCTGCGTGAACACATACTTCAAACTCTTATGATATGTGAATATTTCTACCCGATCGTCATATAAGTAATGCATCCATAACGTAAGTGCAAATACTAATGTTGCTAACTCCAAATCGTGAGTTAGATAGTTCTTCTTATGATCCCTGAGCTACCGTGAAGCATACGATATCACTCTCCCTTGTTGCATCAAAACACATCCAAGTCCTTTGTCAGATTCATCACAATATACTGTGAATCCTCCGGAGCCTGCTAGAAGAGCAAGGATTGTGCAAAGATTAACTTCTTCTTCAACTCTTCAAAGGCTATCTGACATTCTGCTGACCACACAAATTTAACTTCTTTGTGTGTCAACCGAGTCAAAGGTGCCAAAATCTTATCAAAGTCTGACACAAATTTTCTGTAGTATCCTGCCAAGCCTAGGAAACTACGTACCTCTGCCACTGTCTTCGGAACTGGCAAGTTCTCTACTTCATCTACTTTCTTAGGATCAACTGACACTCCTACTCCAAAAATAATATGACCAAGAAAAGATACGTGATCCAGCCAAAACTCACACTTACGAAGCTTTGCATATAACGGGTGCTCCATCAAAGTCTGTAGTACTATCCTGAGATATTCTTCATGCTCCTCCTCATAACGAGAATATATAAGAATGTCGTTAATAAATACTACCACAAATTGGTCTAAGTATTGCATAAAAATATTATTCATCAAATCCATAAATATCGCTGGAGCATTAGTCAGTCCGAATGACCTAACTAAGAATTTGTAATACCCATATCGTGACCTAAAAATTATCTTTGGTATATCCTGCTCCCGGCTCACACCTAATAATATCCTAATCGTAAATCTATTTTGGAAAAGATTCTTGTTCTACTTAATTGGTCAAATAAATCACCAATCCTTAGTAATGGGTACTTGTTCTTCATGGTGACTGTATTTAGCCTCCTGTAATCTATACACAATCGTGCCGATATATCCTTTTACTTCACCAATACCGTTGGTGCTCCCCATGGTGATCTACTAGTTCGAATAAACTTTTTTGCCTTCAGTTCATCCATGTGCCAATATAATTGACCAAGCTTTGATGGTGACATAGGTTATACCTTCTAGGACACTGATTTTGCTCCTGGCATTAACTCTATACAGAACTCTACTTCTCTAATTGGGGGTAATATGGGAAGCTTGTCCGAAAAGACGTCCATAAACTCTTCAACTATCATGGGCAATGGGTCTCCTTCTATTGATACTGTTTTGACTCCTCCCTTATGCGGGTCTCCTGCTATTCTGTTAAGGACAAACTCTTCTAGACCGAGAATTCTAAAAAATACTCTACCCTCATGATAATCTATTGTTGCATGACTATCTCTCAACTATAATGACCCGTTCTGCTCAATCGGATAGCTGATTCAAATGACGCAAGTGCAATGACCCAACCCGCTTTGCTCAGCAAAAAGACTCATTTGGGGCAAATAATTCCAGACTTGGCTCTTCAGGAGTTCAGACTTAGACTTTCAAAGGCTCACTCGGAGTATTGCTCGATCGAGGAAAATTATATCTAAGATGGGTGGCTACGATAAACTTGTCTTTGCTTAGCTAGCACACTTAAAATATTGACGATACATGCTAGTCGCTAGGTGAATCACCCTTGTATGCTAATAAAGAATATAATGCACCTAGATAAGGGAATAATCCCATCATGTATTGCTTGTGTTAGAACATGGAAATAAAACTTGGCTTATAACATGGACCCTCGTATGCTACCTTACCATCGTGCAGATAGACCCCGCTATGCCTCGAGTAGATCATTATGTACTCTTTGTAGTGCGATGCTTTACTTGTTTACACTATACGACTTATAAATTATGTCGTTCGATATGTCCTTGTACAACTTCACTCCTCGTACTACCCTTTAGACTGTTCAAACTTAAAGGCTTATGTTCTAAGGTAGACTACACAAATACTTCCTTATGCTTAAGTTTCCAATATTGCATGCTTGCCTCATTTTAATGCTTGTGACTTATATGCATGCCACAAATCATTGTACTTCACTATATGTGCCAGTGACCTTCTATCATATAGATTAAGTTGGCTCGATTGCGACAACCCGCGTGCGAGTCATTGTATTATAGGCGACTGCTCTGTATAACACACATATACCTATAACTGTATATGAATATATGAGAATCCATTGTAACACGCCTGCGTAATCCGTGTAACTCATGCACCTGAAATAAAACTTCGCTCATGACACTCATGTTTGCTTATGCTATTGCCCTTGGATTTTATTATATATATACATGCTTGGTTAAACTTGGTTTTTCTTGGACAGGGAAGGATGGATGGTAAGTTGGTAAATCTCGCCATGTTACTCTTATATCGTACGGCACATTGCCATACGAGTTAGGCTATTCATTATGCCATAAAACTGATCCTAAGGTAAGACTCAGAAGATAACTTAATAGATGGTGCATAGAACCTGTACAGCATATTTGGATTTATCGAGCAGATGAGAAGCCTCCCCACCAGTGCATTCATGTACTGATAACCCACCAGATTGCTTGCAAGGTGTGGAAGAACCTCGTTCGATGCGGAAACCCCCTTCGTGCGAGATAAGACATAGAGTTTGCTCTGGAGCCTTGGAACGTTGTGTCCGGAGCTGAAGCGCATATACAAGATATAATATTAAAACATCGCCTATGTATTATTCCACAAATGTAGCCACTTGGCACGCCTTTATTGTTTCGAGAGAGAAGGCTTGAGCGACTTGTAATATTGGCCTAACGCCGCTTGTAATACTTGTTCAATATAAATAAAGTGCTTATTTTACTTTCATACTTGTGTTATTTAATACTTCCGCTATTGACGATTCCGTAAACTTGTTACTAATCACCTGTTCGTTTCTTATTCCACTGCATTCGGAATATCTGTGCAACTCTATGGCTTAGTTATTTTATCGTTGGTTCAGATCATGGCCTTGCACAGGCGCAACTTGTGCTCGTGTGGCATCACGTTAAGATGGGAAAGATTATCCTGTGGGAGCATTGGCGTGGTAATTTGCGTCCAGCGGGGTGGATCGATTACTGCGAAAGATCGAGGCATGACATATTAGTGTCAGAGCATGGCTTTACGCCTTTGGACTTCGTATCAATTTTCTCAGTTTTGAAAGCTCGTTTGTGGGTTATGTACATACTCTCTCTCTATCTCTCTATCTCAATGTCCCAACAGAATATTCTATACAATGAGTCTAAATAATTTAAAAAAGTGCATGTGATTGATATGATTGCTTGAACTAGATAGTTATGCGAAGACCTTTATGCCGACCTGTGCTAGATTTTGTAGGTATAGACTTGTGCTAGAATTTGTAAGTTATGTGCGAACCCAAATACGTATACATGATTATCCAACTGGTTAGTGTGCGGGATAGAATATCATTCGGACGGTTAGCTATGCACACAGCCTTTCGGCTAAGTTATCTTGTGTATCGCACTCCAAGACCCTTTTGGTACGAACTAGTTTGCGAGCGAGATTAGATTATCATTCAGATAAGGATAAGCCAGACTTAGAATGGCAACCAGTAGAAACATTATCAGTTTATCGCTAAGGCGAATATAGAGAATCGTGCTTAGATTTTAGTAAATAGCTCGGATGGTATTTTTTGTTGGCAGATACAAATCAGATATGGTTTACTTAGATGACTAACAATAGGATATATACTAGATTAAGATTTATTAGGCGATGTATAGGTATCATACATGAATTTTAAGAAATGACTTAGTGAATATGATAGCGATTGATGCGAACACGATTGAGGATTTGATTGGGTGAATCAATTCCTAATTGGTGTATGAATTATTTTGGAAACATTCAAGCAAATCCAGATATCTCGTGCGATAGTTGGTTTGAACGATTGAGAATGTCTTGAATTAGTGATAAGGCTTATATCATATAGGGATTCAAGGTAATGAAATCGATATCTTGGTCAAGAAAACTAGGTGGAAACTTGATAGATCATGCGGGCGATTTTAAATTGAATCAAACGGATTAAAACTTGAGTAGGATATCGCTCGATAGAAGTTAGCCTGATAATGGATATTGTGGTTTCAGATTAATAGACTTGGCATGGTATCAATAGTTAGAAGATAGCATAGATTGATACAAGTAATGAAATATTATGGTTTGGTGAAAGACATAAGTGATAACGGATTTGATATGGAGTTTGGAAGAACGATCTTGAAGTTAGTTCAAAAGATAACCTTTGAAATAAGTCCCGATCGAGAACGATTATCCCGCGGGAGCGCTGGAATGGTAATTTTATGTTCGGCGTGTATGATCGAACTCACGGGAGCATATTCGATAATTATTCCAACGAACTTGATTAATGGAACATAACAAAATGGATAGACTTTGGCTTGAATATTTAAACTTAGTTGTTTGAGGAATGCTAGAAGTAAGACTACGAATCGATCGAACGGTAACATTGAAGTTGAATGATTTTGCTAGACGAATTATGATCACGGCATGAACGGATATGACTTGATAGATTTTATATATATCTTGGATGGAGCAAAGTTAAATGATAAGACATCTCGATCATTTCAATGATAACCATAACGTTCAATGTTCTTGTCTTGTGCGAGCGTAACTCCATTCTCGTATATGTGTCACGTTCGAATTAGGACGATTATCTAGCAGGAGTGTTGGCGTAGTGATCTCACGTCCAGCAAGGATGATCGAACTTACGGAAGACCAGAGTGTGACAACTGATGGATCATCTTGACTTTTGGTTCGACGCGATAAGATAAATTTGGAAATATAAGTGAATCGAAAGTGTTTCCAGGATGAGTTAGTCTAGAACCCAGAGTAAGTCACGCTTGATGGTTTCGTGAACGGATATATAAATCTTGTTGAACGACTTAGAGTTATGATCGAAGATTTAGAATTGAATCATGGCTTGGTGGTCTAGACTTAGAATTGATATATAAATTCTATCAAAATATGTTTGAAGGAGATATACTATATAAATTTCTAGACTTGTCATGCGACTTGGATATATCATAGATTTGAATGAACAAACTTGGACCCTATACAAATGAATGTGTTAATGTGAGTACGATGATCTGTGCTTGATGTTTAAAAATTTGAGTAAAACGAGCTTGGGTAGAATATCCCGTGTAAAATAATAATAGTTTAACCTTAGAAATAGGGGCGAGCATCGGGCGACAAATTTGTACGATGAATCGTGTACTTGAACTTGTACCTTTGACCTTGTGAGCTGACCTAGTAATTAGACAGACGACCCTATGTCGAGTGAAAGAACTTGTGTAATCGACTTTAGAGTATTGCTTGAGCAAGCCTTAGAAATGGGGCAGCAAGACATAGAGTTAGAACTGAAATGCTAAGGGTGTGTTATGTTTGACACGAATGAACATGGATGCTAGTCGGTTAAATCGGATAGATCGTGCTTTACGGTAGTGCAATACTTGATTTGAGGGGGATTTGGAAATGACTTAGATTTTCATTGACAATGTTGGAAGTATCATTATGATTTGTAAGATGAGAACCCTTGAGATTTTTTGAAGTTGCTTGTCCGACTTTACTATTGCTAAGTTCAGTTGAATGCATATTTTTAAGGGACGTCTTGAACGTGTGTACGATCCAAGACTCAATGATATATTAAACTCGAGTGCAAAGACTTCGTTATCGCTAAGTTGCTTGACATGCATATGGTTGAGGGATGCTTTGAATATGTGTACGATCCAAACTCGTGATATGCTAATCTCGATTTCTAGTACAAGTGAATATGTTAGATTCGCATGAACGAGTATAACGATTTGTATTAGTTTGCCTTAGCCTTAGATCATCATTCAAGATGGATTATAACATACCCCATGTTACGCAATGTATATTCCATGCTAAGGCACAGTAGAGACCGAGTCAGGGCTTGGATTAAATTATAAAGTCATTCAATGAGACAGACCCAACATACTCGCAACCCGGTACAAGGAACGAGTAAAAAATTATATTTAAACAGATCTAGTGGTACCAATTGCTATGCTTGAGATAGATTCTATAGTTGCAATAAAATAATTTACGCTCAGAAAGTCTCGAAGAAGAGACTTTTTCTGAGTGGTGTATAACGTAACGACCTATTCCGCTCATGCGGATAGCCGATTCAAATGGCACAAGAGTAACGACCTAACCCGCTTTCTTCAGCGAGAAGACTCGTTTGAGGCAAATGATTCCAGACTTGGCCCTTCAGGAGTTCAGACTTAGACTTTTAAAGGCTCGCCCAGAGTATCGCTTAACCAAGGTGAATCATGCTAAGGTGTATGGCTACGATGAACTTGTCTTTGCTTAGCTAACAGACTTAAAATATGGACGATACATGCTAGTCGCAAGGTGAATCACCTTGCATGCTAATAAAGAATACAACGTACCTAGCTAAAGGAATAATCCCATCGTGTATTGCTTGTGTTAGAACATGAAAATAAAACTTGGCTTAAAATATGGACCCTTGCATGCTACCTGTCACCCTCACTTTTCCAACTAGGGGTAGTTTGATATTTTGGCATGGGTACTTATATTTTTAGGAATATAATATAGTGCATGCTGTAAATATTATTTATTATATTATTTATTTATTATTAGATATTAGTATTTGATTTTGGACTTATGTAGTAAACCTAAGTAGTTTAGATTAGATCCATGGACCAACATTTATTTCTAGTTAGAATTGAGTCCAATAGTAAGCCCATTTATTAGGAGGATAAATTAATTAGTTAAACCAATTAGACTAAAACCTTTTCTCCTTAATTAATTCATTCATGACAATCCCCAAGGGATATTGTGGATATTTTATAGTAGCTTTGAGGAGGGGGTAGAGGCCGGCCACCATAGGAGTGGATATAGACTCTCTCTCTTCATTTTTTATTCCAAATCTACATCTAGAATTACCCTCTTCCAATTTTCCTTCATTCCTACATCAAATTTTGCCCAAATTTCTTCCCAATTCCATCCTTATTCATTATAGGAGGCTATTAGAATAAGGAGAAAGCAAGGATCTATAAGAAGGAAGCAAGGATCTACAAGTTGAAGTCTCTTGACACTCATTTGGAGAATTTTATTGGGAATACATCTCCCAAAAGGTACAATTTAGTTTTTCTTCTCTAATTAGACTCTAAATCTATAATTTAATCATTAGAAACCCTTTCATGTACTAAGGCAACTCATAGGAATTGAAATTAGGATCATATGAAGCATATGAAAAAAGTTATGTGATATTTTATGTCAAATTTGGAGAAATTCCGAGATTGCACATCTTGTGTTTGTCAATAGGTCAATTAGACCAAATTGACATGTGTTTGATTGTGTGTGACTAGTGTCGTATCCATAATTAGATACGTGTAGGCCATATCCCGATAATTTGGCAATACAGATTGATTTGGAAGTTTTCTTCCGACACGGGGGTTTGAGCATGCCATATTTTGACACGGTTACGTAATTGATTAGCTAGATCTTCATGTTGTTCATAATTATGATTTTTGACTTGCTCGTGTCCTTCGGGAAACGTTTGGTGGTGTGGTGGAGCCGTATCACAAGCGTATCACAGATCTAGTGTGATACGGGTGCGGTGTACTCCACGTATTTGTTTTTTGCATTTCAATTCAATTTACATTGGTTATAGCTATTAGAATATTATAATTATAATTGTTATATGATATATATATATATATATATATATTTGTGTATGTTCTATATTTTATCTTGATGTGTTTGTGGTCATGAGGGAATAGGAGAGTGCATATGCATCACTAGTGTGGTTATATATATATATATATATATATATATATATATATATATATATATATATTCTACTATATAATGCCAAAACTAGGCTTCACCGTGAAAGTTTTTCGTTCCAAAAATACCCTTCATTATATTTCAATATGTATTAATGTTGATAAGGATATCTAAGTAATTAAAAACAGTAATTAAATACGTATTAAATGAATGTATGCATGCATGAGGCAACTTGGGCAATGATAGTTAATAAAATAAAGATATACATGCATGCAAAGTAGGTAGTTTGGAGAATAAAATAAAAGTTAATAAAGCATGCATGCTAAGCACATGAACCCAAGAGATAAGAGAAATCTTTCATATTTCCGTCATTTAATTTATTCCAACTTTTCCTATTATATTTTCACCTATAATAAAATTAAGAAATTGTCGGTTGCTCTTTTAATAAACTATTATTTTTTTTCAAGTAATATGAAATACGTGCAACGCACTACGTATATACTAGTATATATATATATATATATATATATATATATATATATATGTGTGTGTGTATATATATACGTATATGTGTATGTGTATATGTGGGCTAGAAGGGGTGAGCAGTCGGATAAGCCGGAAGATAAGCAGCAGAAAGCAGTGAGAGAAGTAGCAACATAAGCAGCAGGAAGCAGCAACAGGAAGCAGCAGCAGCAGAAGCAGTAAGCTGCTGCAGCAGCAGCAGAAGCAACAAGTAGTGAGAGAAGCAGCAGCATAAGCAGTAGAAGAAGTAAGCAGCTTAAGCAGCAGCAGAAATGGAAAGCAGCAGCAGAAGCAGCGATAAGCTGCAGCAACATCAGCAATAAGTAGCAAGCAGTGCTTAATGACTAAGTTATAGATAAGCTAGTAGTTTATATTGATAAGTTAGTTATATATATTGTTAGTAAGTTAGGTGTATATATATATATATATATATAACTCAAGATAATGAGAGTTGAGGTATCTTGGGAACGGGTATTAAATATCAAGGGGTATATTAGTATGTTAGTTTAGTATAGTATTGTTATAAGTTTAAATGCATGTTAGTATGTACTGAGGTGTATGGATAGTTAGTTATATGTTAGATATTGAATTACCTTGTGATACCAAGGTAATGTCAATGTTTTGGTTTATACTCAAGATATTGGGTTTGAGTATCAAGATGGGTGTGTAGGTGGTATGATACCGCATTTGGTTCAAAGCCAAGATATCCACTTAGCATTAGTTGGCTAGGAGTACTATATATTTTGTCTTGTATATATATTATAGTATTTTTATATCTAATAACTTGCGTATCTTAGGATACGATATTTTTATTGGTATCCTAGTATCCTAATATAGCTAGTATAGCCTAGTTACATAGTGTATGGACCCAATATCCTAGAGATGGACTCATACAACCAAAAATTAGCTAGTTTGGCCAAGTTTGACAAGTTTGACCTAGAGTTGACCTAGTTTGACTGTTTTAACTTAGAAATGACTTTATGACCTATAATTGAACTAGTTTAACTTATTTTTATTTTAAAACCTTGTATTGATACAATATACCATATATAGGTCTATGTGACACCAGCTTGGGTATCGAGAGACATACCTTGCTCAGGACCTCAGGCGAGTATATTTCTCTATTAGTTTTTATTTCATAATAGTGTATATATCTCATGTTCTAGAACTGTATACTTGATTCCAACACAGTGGTTTTACTTTCTGGTACTACATGGATCCTGTCAGACGATGTTATCCCTTACCGTGTTCAGCGGGTACTCCTTTACATGTATTTTATCATGTGTATCAGATATTGGTTTAGTATACTTTGTGTTTATTCACTAATCGTGTTCAGTGTGCTTATATTCGTGTACATACACTGCTCGTGTTCAGTGTACCCATATTCGTGTTCGTAACATGTCGTGATTGGATCCATTGGTATTGGTTGGGGATGGGGGAGTAGGAGTTAATTATGTGATCAAGCCCCAATGTATTCATGTACATGTTGATTACATATCACACTTGTAATCGAGTTACCATAGTGTATTCGTGTTCAACCTAAACCGATTACATAATGAACCTGTATTCTATGGCACATTAGTTAGATTTCAGTTATTCTCATTATATTACAGATATTCTATTGCATGTTCCTCATTCCAGTACATTGCTTGTTCGCTCTAGTTTATTTTATTCTGTTGTTTAGATATCTTGTATTCTTTTCTATTATCTATTTTATATGCTCGATTATGTATTTGAAACTGCTTTCAGAGGTATGTACTTCGCTCCAATCCTGACTGGATATATTTTTTAGATGATTGGCTCGTATACCAGTGTCCCACATACTACAGACCGCAGGATGGTATTCTATTAGAGGATACTCTTGTAGACCAGAAGGACTTAATACCAGAGCCTGAGGAGGTTTAGTAGTATTTTGTTAGATTTGTATTAGACTTTATTGAGACTTATGACATGTATATTATTTTAGATTTGTGGATTATATTGTGATTCTCTTTCTTTCGTTATTCCATTCATGCTTTATCTTTCTTATTTTGCGTTATGATTGAGTATAATCACATTTGTGAGATACCATATTGTTCTATCGTTTGGAGTTGAGAGGATTGACATCTACCATATACATATTGTTGAGATATTTAGATAGTAGAGTTGACCCAGACAGCGTTCTACCACGGATGCTGCAGTGTAGGCTGGACATACCCACGTACTCGTGCCCGAATATCCGGGTGCGGGTCGTGACACATTTTTAGTGGTAGCCCATGCAAGTCTCTTAGAGTCGCAAGTAGAGCAATATCGTAGAAGTTCTCACCTAGAGTACTGCTACGAGCCTGCTTTAGGAAATAGGATATAGGCTGAGAGTATACTCAATCACAACTAGAAAATACTTCCAAATATCAGTTTTGCTATCCTTATCTATTGAATATTTTCTTTACTTTGAATAAAATATGTCCTTCTTTGATAATATCGTATCATACTCAATATTGATTCATTTGTTCAATCTATCTTCAGGATGTCGTCGAAGATGCGTTTCCAGTGCTCAGGCGCAATGTCAGCGTGGTCAGTCAGTTCCTCACCTATGAGGGTAGCAACAGTAGACATTGTTCCAGCAGCTACATTCCAGAGGTTAGCTTCCCCGATCCAGTGGATATTTTTGTAGCAGCTTTCGGAGGTTCTCCACCTCCAGTACAGAGGGCAGTGCCGACAGTTTCAGGGGATCTTCCACCCCTACTATCCGAACTCGATCAAACGCAGATATTTGTGTTCTTTCAGCAGATTGTGAAGGTGCAGTAGCGTCAGTCAGAGGTTATGAGGTAGGGCATTGAGAATGCTCACCAGATTGTGCTCATGGCAGTAAAGAGAGTCTCCTTAGTCCAGCCACAGACGGCACTACCTCCGTTTACCCTACAATAGCCGAGGCCGAGGACTATCATATATTTCAAGAGAATAGGACCGAAGGACTTTAAGGGCACTGAAGGGATCATTTATGATGATGATTGCATAGAAGACATTGAGCAGAACCTGCGGCTGGTGCTGATTCTAGAGAGGTTGTAGATAGAAGCCGCAGGGAGCATGATGTTCAATATTGCGTTGACTTGGTTCATGACGGATTCCAGGATCTCAGTACCAGGACTTGCTTAGGAAGATTTTAAAGAGATCTTCAAGAAAAAGTTCTTTCCAGATGTGGCTTTGATATCTCTAGAGAGCTAGTTTCAGTACCTCGTTCAGGGAGGTATGCCGGTAGATGAGTATACGACAGAGTATTGCAGATTAGGCCATTTTGTGGAGGAGCCAAAAAGTTTAGGAAGGGCCTGAACAGGGAGATTAAATCACATACGAATAGAGATCCCACCGTTACATTAGAGGAGATTCTGAGGCAGGCACAGTGTCACGCCCCGGTCCCGCAGGGCCGTTCTTCCCCGCTTGGTCCCTACGGAACTGATCGTCCTCACAACTGGCGTGATGCCGTGCAAGCCTAAAGTACGCCTGCACAAGTCCAAAGCTTTGATCAAGGGCAAGTAAGCTATTCAAGATAGGAGCAACGACACATATATTGTAGAAAAGTAAAGAACACAATGGAATATAAAAACAAGCTCTTTATATTGATATTCAAAAGTGTTACAAGCGGCGCTTGGCCAAGGTTACAGTTCACTTAAGAACTCTTTCTCTCAATTACATAGACACCGTCCCATATATTGTGTCCCTCTATACAAAAGCAGCTCAAAGCAAATCTCGATACGGCTCAAGGCATCGCCTCCAGATTTTTGGGTCTTTGGGATGAGGCACGGCTATCGCTTCCTCGGATGATCCAACACCTACAACTAAGCAAACTGTTGGTGGGTTAGCACTTTGGAGAAAGTACTGGTGAGTATAAATCAACTGAACAGAAGATACACCCCCTGAAACCCACACTAAGTAAGCATGTGGCAAAATATTACTTTACTAGTGATCTTGCTACTTTTACCTATGTTCATTTTATGCAGCTCAGGATCATAGTAAGTTTATATCTTTTCAAAAATATAGCTTTGATACCTGTTTGCATATTCAATATATACAAGGAAGCTATAGAGGCAGTATTCTATTATGCAGTGCACAGTATATATTGTGAGCCATATTCGATCTCTAATGGACTATCATACTTTAAAGCATATAAGAAGAACTAGCTATATGATTTTGGTCCTTAGAAACTCAGGATCAGCAGCGATAAACCAGCTAACTAATGACTCTTTTATATGATGCTATTAGCAGCTGTGACTCATGGTTGCTCTTCAATAACATAATAGCAGCCGAGACCAAGGTTCAGCTCTACTCTAATAGCCATTGTCCAACCGATGCGAATGCATGAAACACTATCAGATAAACTCTAAGATGCATATATTCATGAATAAGCAGGCTATATATAAACTCTTTATGTTTCTTACCCCTTGTCGATCGGTTATCCCTGCAGTAGATATACAAATTAGCAACATATGCATATATATATGAAATGAGGTTCTTTTTCCCTGTCCGTCTCTGCATCAAACAGTTAGGTATACAAGAAGTCTAGCCTAGCATGCGCCCTAACTACATGATGGTCTCCTCACGGGATTTTCAGGTGGGACGTACAAGCCTATCTCACTAATGACAGTCTACCCCCCCCCCCCCCGTAAGTAAGGACTGCAAGCCTTAGGGTATCTAGATCTCTTCCCGGGCCGAATGATCCCCAGTACCCCAGGAACCGCTCGAGAGATAAAACTTGTGCACAAGTTATCAGACCAATGCATGAATCTACTTCTATCAGATAAATACCATATGATGCACACGATCCAGAACAAGCAAGCAAGCATATCTTTCAAGCAATAGAGCCAGATCTCTTCCTACTCTTGCCTAATAGCCACACCCTCCCGTAAATAAGGACTTCAAGCCTCAGGGCGGACTATTAGTCTAGATGCACAAGTTCAAGCTATTTATGCAGTTCTATCTCTTTACAAGCGATCGATGAAACATGTTCAAGCAAAGATAACTCTTTTAAAAAGTAATAAGCAAGAATAATTCTATAAATCTAGCATGAAAATTCTATCTCTTTCAAACAAGCATTCAAGTATTCTAGTTTAGCATACGATAACAAGAATAAGTGCAAGCAATTATTTACTCTTTCTTATTAGCATGGCAGCGGTTCGTCCGATAGCGGTGTTCATGTAACTGTGCATGCAATATTTCTATCTTTAACTAGCATGGCAATGGTTCCAACTCTTTAGACAAGCATACAGATTCTCTAGTTAGGCAGCAGATTCGTTTCAATGACAAGCTATATGAGTTCTCTTATTAGCATGCAAACTCAGGCTCTATAATTCTTCTTATGAAACTATCTTCTTAGAACAAGCATTAAAAAACTCAGATTTATTATTAAGGCATGCATAAATTAGAGAATGCAGTTTTGCCCACTCACTTAGATCAATCATCTTGTGGTTCAGTCAGAAACTCTTCGAAAAGACTTCTGCTCGAGCATGCAAAGTGATATCATTTGTATATAGTGCATATGCGGTGCGGGGCACTACATACTTACCCACCAATAATGAGTTTTGTCCTCGAACCTCAAGAAGAAACTTTCAATTTCCCGAGTAGTGATAGTCCTCACCCCTCACCATCCTCAATCAAAACTCTAGCAATCCAGAACTCAATAAAACTCTAGCCATCAAAAATCACAAATCATAAATCATATCTAAAGCAACAAAATAAATCAAGAAAATTTTTGCCGGCAACTTTGAGAATATTTATGGACTTATTGTATTGAATGTTCATTGGAATGCGATAAAACTTGTGCCTTTGGATTTGTGGTATCACGCTGGTTAGAATACGATGGAATACGATAAAACTTGTGCCTTTGGATTCGTGGTACGCTCGTTGGAATGCGATGAAACTTGTGCCTTTGGATTCGTGGTATCACGCTGGCTCTGTGACCCAAGTTTCATGCGATTCCGAGATAGTTGACCAAGTTGCCTATTTGTGGGCCCCACGGTTGACTTTTAGGGTAAATTTGTGTTTGGCTCACCAGAATCCAAAATTGGACATACCGTTGAGTTCGTATCATCGTTTAGAATTTGCTTGACCTATAATTTGTCCCATTTAGAGACCTTTACCTCTGGCACCCTTTTCGGTACAAAGTATCCCATATGTAGATCCGTTTTGACCCTAAATTACCATTTTGCCCCTGTATCCAAATTGGACAAAAAAGGTAGGCTTTTCTGACTATCTTACTTATTTTGGGAATGTTAGTGATGTTTATTTCAGCATTCGAAGACGTTCATTCGGAGTCCATGGTTTCTGATCCTCTATACTTGACACCTGGACGCTTATACTATGCAGCTTTCTTGCCAAACAAGTATACCTTGCCTTGTTGTACTGTTTAAATTTAGCTATTATTTAGTTGCATATTTAATTATCTTAATATTATATTATATAACTGTGCATGTCCGAGAAAGACTCAGGTGCAGTCAACGAAGGCGTTGACGTTAGGACTTGTGTCTGACCTAGGGTCTAGTAGACCCACCTAAAGTCGTGGAGTTATCAGTATGACTCCTCAGGCCTTGACACATTTCTTACATGGGTTGTGAGTCTCATGTAGGGCACGGACTTGCGTATTTTATTGGCCACCTGTACGTGTAGGTCGTGCGATGGATAGGTTATAACTGCTAATAGTGATGCATGCTAGAAGACTTAGCAGTTATTAGTAGTCCAGGAGAATAGACTATTGTAGTACGATGGTCCATTCCTTGTCCTTGTTTGGTTGTAAGGTTAGGCTATTATTCTAAAGATAGGCTATGAGCCAAGGTTACGACGCGGATGCTTGTACTCCATCTCGGCGTAGTAAGTAAAACGTGTTGTATATACAACATGTAAAGAGCATTGGGCGGGGAGGACGACTAGTAGGCGTATGGGACACCCACTTTCTTTATTCAGATTCTATATTCGACAAAATGATATAGACGTTATACTATTCAGATTCTACATTCTACGGAGCGATATGTACGTTATACTATTCAGATTCCACGTTCTACGGAGTGATATGGATGTTATACTATTCAGATTCCACATTCTACAGAGCGATATGGATGTTATACTATGCAGATGCCACGCTTCTTGGAGTTGGACGTTATTATATTGCAGAGCGCCCTTGTTATGGGGGCATATGTGGCATATACTAGATAGTCATGGTGATTGGTTAATTATGTCAGCATATATCTAGCCTAAACTCTCCCAAACGGACAAAGTTGTCCTCAAATTGCATTCACTTAGCTTGTTAGTTCATCCTCGAGTTTTTACAGTATTTTCTTTTTGGCCTGCTCCTATGTATCTTTTATGTCCCTCTGAGGACCTGGTCCCTTTCTAGGTGTAGACGATCATGATTATTCGCAGGAGCGCGGATCTGGACTTGCTACTTATCTTTCGAGGAGGTCTTCCCTTCGAGCTTCATTGTTCATTACATATACTTATTTGTTTCTCTTATACTCTAGTTTGGTAGTGGATTTGTCTCCACCCAACTACTTGTTCTTATCAAGCATCTTATACTTGATTTAGTATATAGTTGATTGGTTATTTATTTCTTTATGATTTCTGTGGATGAGATTTAGTTATGCCCTGTGACTTATGATAAATATATACCACTTGTGTATTGTTATTCATAATACAACGTACATATATGTATTATGGTTTCCATATATTGGAGTTGCCATATACATACGACTAGTATGCTTACATATTCTAGGTCCTACGTATTTTGGGACTGTGGCGTGACATATTTTTAGTGGTGGCCCATGCAGGTCGAGAGCATATTGTCTCGGTTATGTTACTATACCGAGCAAGCCTGCACCTAGGATTAGAGTTTTAGGCCTCATCCACATACTTGACTTTTCTTCTTGGTTTCATTCCAAATTCTTGAACTCACTTCCCTTCCAATCTGTTCTATTTAAATAATTTTTCTTGCTTGATTCATGTACTTTCCTAATAGTTCCTTGAGTATAGCCTTCTACTAGAATATAAGAATCCTTATTGTTAGGATAATAATTAGGGTAACATTTCTACTAAGAATACAACTAGAACATTGACACATCACTGAGTTTAGAATACCTAATGAACCCTAGCATCCCTTACTATAGATTAATTAACCATTATCCTTGATATATTTTATGAAGGACTTGAGAGTAGTATAGACACTACTAGGGTTAGTTAGAAATTTGACCGTATTGTTTGACCCTAGGATTGAGGAACCAATAGAAATCCAAGGTTGAATATTTGGACTAAACCTAACTTTCATAGTGAGATAGTATTAGAGAACTAAAAATTTAGCTTCTTGTCTTGATATTAACAGAACAGTACCTTAGGAAGACAAGAGAAATAAATAGAATATTTTTCCTTGATCATACCTCGAACACAGAGATTAGCATACCATATTTCCTTAGGAAACCATGATATTATCAAGATTCTCTTTATTTAATATTATATCTTGTTCCTCCGAAACCTTAACACTCGCTATTCGTGCGACGACTAAAATTATTTTTCTTTATCTTTTAATTCGTGCCACCTAACCTTTTTGATTGTAGGCCAAGTAATTTTATTTATATTAAGGATATATAGTTTGCTAGAATTATAGTTGTTAATCTTGAATTTTGAAATTTTGTGCTTGGTAGTTAGAACTTGATAGTTGAGTTATTTATTTAGATTATGATTTGATAATTATCCTTTAGTTTCAAATCACATAATTCGTACCCATATCTCAACACAGGTTATATTCTCTTCACTTGAGAGCCAGTAACTTCTCCATTTTTAGTATTAGCACTTTTGTTCTATAAGAACTATAATTAAGATTTAAGATGATCATTACCTATGGAGTTTTAAATACAATAGGATACCCTAATAATACCAAGATCTTTTCCTCGTATATCCTAATAAGGGTTTCTACTTTATCCCCACAAGGCAGTTATAGTATTAGTTAATTCTTTTAAGTTGGATAGTATACCTCACAACCTAGTATCACATAGAGTGTAATTGAATAACATCAACTATATACTTGCATAAGAAAATAGTGTTTATCCAAACTGTAGAACTTAGAGGCCCATACCCCCATTTGGTCGACTAGAGACTTAGACAAGGAGATAGTATGGCAACTGTAGAGGCACAACCCCGGACGAGTCTCATCTTCTTGGTAAACTTGAATTATTTTATACCTTCTTTCATCATAATCCAGCGTACTTATATTTTTTGGACTACCTTGACTTATGCTGCTATTATAGCCTAGTTTTGTAAGCTTATTCTTTTATCGAGCTTGATCATGATGTATGTATTATTGGATGCACACACTAATATATTGTCTAAAATTAGAATCAGTGTATTACGGTCTGATCAACCTTAGTACGCTTGGTTTGCTCTTCGCATGACAACTTTACGTAGATTGATATATAGTTGACTAGTAGACGAATATACTTGCCCTCTAGATAGATCAGAGCATATCATATCAGGCACGTAACTGTTTTGATATGAACATATGAATAGAAAATTATCAAAATAAGATTTCAATCCATAATTGCCTTGACAACTCCCTTATGAATTCTTTAATCGCTTTGAACCCCGTACTTGTATTCTATCACCTCCTCTTTGAAATCTTTATTATTATTTTTTGTCTTCCCCTATTTCGGAAAGACGAACGCTCGTGCTTGATATAAGTTTGATACACGGAGAGTAATAGATATACCCCATAGGCCAATCATATTACTTGGTGACTATTTTTGTAATTAAGGGCATATCATATGTGATATTTTTGGTTTTAAACTTTTTGAGGATTAAATAACATGATTAAATAATTTGAGGAATATTCTTCTTAAATGTATAGTCTTATGTGATAGATCGGTAAATTCTAAGTTTGGTAGAAGTCGCATTGTCAACTTGAGGTAAATTTTTATTGTGATCAAGTAAGATTTTATTGAGAGATTTAAGCCATTTTTATTTTGAGAAATTTTTAGAAAAATGATTAAGATGATGTGGATTTAATGAATCTTGAAATCTTGATATTACAGACCAAATATTTATACTTTGAGCACATAATTTAAATTTTGAATATTGAAGGTTTAATCATCGATTTAAATTTTGAGGATAAATATAGAATTCTAGACTTGAACTATGGGTGAATTAGATTTAAATTACAATTTGTTGATTTGAATTAAAAGTTTAATTTTGATTGTGGATCACCTATTTAAAATGTTGAGGATAGAAATTGAGTTTAAAATTTGAAGAGTACAAAAATTTTCATAAGTTAAAAATAGGAATAAGATTTGATTAGAATTGTGCATTGTTTAAAATCTAGAGGAGATTATAAAACTTGAAAATCGTGATATAAAATTTGATATGGGTTATATAAATCTTGATGATATCATGTAGATTTGAATTAAATTTGGATATTAATTATTTAAAATTCGAGAAGAGATTATGATAGGTTGAATTTTGATTTAAACAATGGCTATTTTAAATTTGAAGTAATTGCAATGGATTTGAAGAGATTTTTATTATTTAAATTTTTGGACGAGATTGCGATAGACTTGCCTTATATACGCATGTGAAGGATTTAAAAAATTATACCTTATATTTTATTTTCGGGGGAAAAATTCTTTTAAGTTGGGTAGATTATAAACCCCCTGACCTAAAAATAGGTATCTTGTGTGTATTTTTATTTCTTGTATTTGTTTTAGATTATTTTTCAAAACAAATAGAACCCAATAATTTTATTAGGATACTTCACCGTGGTTTGCACATTAATAATATAGGATGGCCCCAAAATCTGTATCGTCCTTCATAGGAAGTAGCCTACACCGGAGACACTAGCTGTAGGATCTTTTCGTGGCACAGAATTTTGATCCCTTGGTGTTAGTATAATATTAGTGTAACGACCGTTGATTAATTGTTAAATATTATATATTATAAATTATATATATAATTTAATTGTGGTTATTTTCTAATTTTAACTTTTTCTATAATTAGTAGCCATAATTTTTCGTTCCAAGTTAGGCATTTTTTCTTTTTTTATAGATGTGCATATTATTTTCTATTATCCTATTTTGTGGGTAACCATTTATTTATTTACTTAGTTAATTAGATAGACAATTATTTGATTTATTATAACTAGATAAATACCTAATTATTAATTATGAAATATTACATAAAATATTTTGAGTGTGGTATTTTATTAGAGTTTTACAAAGTAATTTTCTAGAATTTAATTGTTGAGCAAATATTTTTTGGGATTCTTTCTCATTTATATATGTGAATATATATAAATAAATATATGGTTATTAATAATAATAATAATAATAATATTAGTAATAGTTAATAATAATAATAATAATAATAATAATAATATATAGTTGATAACAATAATAATAATAATAATAATATAAAACTATTCCTAGTAATAAATAAGAAAGAAAAATAAAGAAAAATAAATAACAATTAAATAAAACCTAATACTAAATCACATAAATTAATTCATATTATAAAACATAAACACTAACCTAACCCTATTCATATAACCAACAACCTATCCCTCCCCGCAGACCACAGCACCCCCCCCCACAATCTCGAATTCTCTCTCTCCCCCCTCTCCCTATGTATAAATGTACACACATAGTAAACAACCCAAGCCCTAACGCACACCCTAATCCAAGACCGCCGCCCGGCGACCGACCTATGGCCGACCCTGACGCCGGCACCGCCGACCCCCCGCCGACCGTTCGTCTGCGCACGCGCGCCGCGTGCAACAATACAGTTTTTGCACTCATCTTCTAGGTATTGTATCTTCTTCATCTGTGATCCTTTTTGCGTGCGGTTTATTCGTGTACATCCACAACCTAACCCTCTAGGATTTTCATTAAAGCGGAACGAGTTTTCGTTACATAGATTTGTCAAAAATTTGACCGAAAAATGACCGAAAAAATTGACCAAAATAATCCAGAATTTTAACACCAAACCCCCATGTTCACACACAATTTGCCGCCAACCTGTTTATTATTTTTGAAAACAAATTAAAGGGTTTTTCTTCTCCATATAATCGAGAATTTTTCTTTTATTTTAGTTTTTGTTAATTTGTTCTATGTGTAAAATTATTCGGCCTCCAAATCAACCAAAAACTTATTTTTTAAATATTGGAAAATTGTGATACGGAGCGTGCCCCACCAAACGGGACCGCTCCGTCGTATACCAATTGTACCGAAAGACGTGTATGGTATGTCCTGATGTGTGGGCTTTCGCAGAAACTGATTCGGACGTGTGTGCGCGTTGGACTTAACCCGTATCCGTAAAAAGGTCCCATATCACGACTTTTGTAAAATATCACCCCATTTTGTGTACGCTCGTCAAAATACGACAAAACTTGCACCATTGCATTCATGGTATCACGCTGGTCCTGTGACCCAAGTTTTACGCGATTTCGAGATAGTTGACCAAGCCGCCTATTTGTGGGCCCTACGGTCAAATTCTAGAGCAAATTTGTGTTCGGCTCACAGGAATTCAAAATTGGACATACCGTTGAGTTTGTATCGTCATTTTGAATTTGTTTGACCTAAAATTTGTCCCATTTTGAGACCTTTATCTCTGGCACGCTTTTCGGTACAAAGTAGCCCACATGTGGACCCACTTTGATCCAAAATTACTATTTTGCCCCTGTGTCCAAATTGGACGAAAGGGTAGGCTTTTCTGCATATCTCGCTTATTCCGGAAATGTTGGTGATGTTTGTTTCAGCATCCGAAGATGTTCATTCGGAGGCCATGGTTTCTGATCCTCTGTACTTGACACCTGGACGCTTACACTATGCAACTTTCTTGCCAGGCAAGTATACCTTGTCTTGTTGTACTGTTTAAATATAGTTATTATTTAGTTGCATATTTAATTGTATTAATATTATATTATTTAACTATGTGCGTCCGAGAAAGACTCGGGTGCAGTCAACGAAGGCGTTGACGTTAGGACTTGTGTCTGACCTAGTGTCTAGTAGACCCACCTAAAGTCGTAGAGTTATCAGTATGACTCCCCAGGCATTGACACACTTCTTACATGGGTTGTGAGTCTCATATTTGGCACAGACTTGCGTATTCGGTTGGCCACCTGTACGTGTAGGTCGTGCGACGGATAGGGTATAACTACTAATAGTGATGCATGTTAGAAGACTTAGCATTTATTAGTAGTCCAGGAGCATAGACTATTGTAGTACGGTGGTCCATTCCTTGTCCTTGTTTGGTTGTAAGGTTGGGCTATTGTTCTAACGATAGGCTATGAGCCAAGGTTACGACGTCGATACTTGCACTCCGTCTCAGCGTAGTAGCTAAAATGTATTGTGTATACAACTTGTAAAGAGCATTGGACGGGGAGGACGACTAGTAGGCGTATGGGACACCCACTTCCATTATTCAGATTCCACGTTCGACAGAACGATATGGACGTTATACTATTCAGATTACACGTTCTACTGAGCGATATGGACGTTATACTATTCAGATTCTACGTTCTACGGAGCGATACAAACGTTATACTATGCAGATGCCACGCTCCTCGGAGCTGGACGTTATTATATTGCAGAGCACCCTTGTTATGGGGGCATATATGGCATATACTAGCTAGTCATGGTGATTGGTGAATTACGTCAGCATATATCTAGCCTACACTTTTCCATACGCACAAAGTTGTCCTCAAATTGCATTCACTTATCTCGTTAGTTCACCCTCAAGTTTTTACAGTATTTACTTTATGGCGTGCTTCTATGTATCGTGTTATGTCCCTTTGAGGACCTGGTCCCTTTTCAGGTGTAGACGATCATGACTATTCACAGGAGCGCGGATCTGGACATGCTACTTATCTTTCGAGGAGGTCTTCCCTTCAAGCTTCATTGTTCATTATATATACTTATTTGTTTCTCTTATACTCTAGTTTGGTAGTGGATTTGTCTCCACCCAACTACTTGTTCTTATCAAGAATCTTATACTTGATTCAGTATATAGTTGATTAGTTATTTATTTCTTTATAATTTTTGTGGATGAGATTTAGTTATGCCCTGTGACTTGTGATAAATATATACCACTTATGAATTGTTATTCACAATACAGCGTACGTATGTGTTATGGTTTCCATATACTGGAGTTGTCATATACATACGGCTGACATGCTTACGTATTCATAGTCCTACGTATTTTGGGACTGGGGTATGACAGAATATGTTAAATTCGTAAGGACAAGTATAACGACTTGTATAAGTTTGCCTCAACCTTAGATCGTTATTCAAATGGATCATAACATACCCCACGTTAAGATATATGTTTCGCGCTATGGCACAATAGAGACTAAGTCATAACTTGGATTGAATGATAGATTCTTTCAATAAGACCGACCTAACAATTATGCAACACAGTTTAAGGAACGAGTACGAAATTATGTTCGAATGGATCTAGTGGTATCGATTGTTATGTTTGGGATAGATTTCATAGTGCGATAGATCAGCTTGCGCTCAGGAAGTCTCAAGGATGAGACTTTTTCTGAGTGGTGTATAATATGACGACCTATTGTGTTCAAGCAGACAGCCGATTCAAACAGCGCAAATGCAACAACATGACCCGCTTTGCTCTGAGAGATGACTCGTTTGAGGCAAAAAGGATTTCTAGACTTGGCCCTTCATGAGTTCAGACTAATGCTTTTAAAGGCTCGTTTGGAGTATCGCTCGACCGAGGTGAATCATCGCTAATGTCGGTGGATATGATAAACTTGTCTTTGCTTAGCCAGCACACTTAAAATATGGATGATACATGCTAGTCTCTAGGTGAATCACCCCTGCATGCTAATAAAAAATCCAATGCACCTAGCTAAGGGAATAATCCCAACTTGTATTGCTTGTGTTAAAACATGAAAATAAAACTTTGCTTATAAATGGAGCCTCACATGCTACTATTACCTTGTGTAACTAGACCCCATTATGCATCAAGTAGATCATCGTGCACCCTTTGAAGTGCATTGTTCACTTATTTATACTACATGCCCATAAGATTATGTCGCTCGATATGTCCCTTTACGGTTTTACTCCTCGCTTTACCCTTAGACCCCTGCCAACGTAAATGCTTATATTTACATAAATGAATGCATGCTTGCCTGCTTACTTGTAGTTTGATCTCGTTGCCTCGTTGCAATGCATGTCACACAAATTATGCCACAAATCAAGTAACACTATCCGTATTGTGCATGCATCTAGTTAGCCAGAAGACTATCAAATAGTTCCTCTGTGTAATATGAACCTGCAAGTATCCGGGACTGTTAGGTCACCAAGGCAGTCCCCGAACTAGGGGAATGCATCAAGCCAAGTTGAACTCTGAACGAGAATTATGTCAAGTTTAAATCTGAACAAGAATCATGTTAAGCAAATCAAGTATCACAGCTCGTGGGGCAAATGCTCGTTCAAAATAAGAATCATGGATTATCATATCAAGTTGGAAGAATTTGGAAGACCCAAGACTTGCATGTCACAGACTACTTGGAAACAAGGGGGATCTTCGAATATCGTTCCACGGATGGTCACCGGGGCACCAGGGCCGATCCGATCCGGATGAAGCCCACGTCACGTTTAGCAGGATGGCGTGTGCTCTTCATGTTACACCATTCTCGCTATAAGGGTGATAGTCTCACATGCTGGACAGGATGGCTTGCAGCGCCTCACATGCTTTTTGTTGCATACAATCCTCGACAATGATAATCACTCGTCCTTTATGGCTATGCTAGTGATTCCAGTTTATATAGATAAGTCATCCTCGCTTAGTGGCAATCCACGTGCCAGTTATTACATCGCACCCAGAAATCAAAAATACCTCAACGGATATAAATTTAACACACTTGTACATATTTGAATAATTAAACATATTCTGCAACACTTTTGAATAACCCGTATAATTCGTGCACCCGAACATAATTTCGCTCACAATACTTGTGTTTGCACATGCTATTGCCACTGGTTTTTATTATAAATGCTCGTGCTTGAATTAACTTGATTTTCCTTGGACAGGGAAGGACGAATGGTAAGTTGGTAAGTCTTGTCGTGGTTCTTTATATCGTACAGCGCACTGCCACACTAATTAGGCTATTCATCATTGCCATAAAAATAATCCTAAGGCAAGACTAGAAAGATAACATAATAGATGGTGCACGGAACCTTTATAACGTGTTTGGATTTATCGAGCGAGCAAGAAGCCTCCCTACTAGTGCATTCATGTACTGATAACCCGCTAGTTTGCTTGCAGGGTGCGAAAGTTCACTTTGGAGCCTTGGAGCTTTGCGTCCGAAACTGAAGCACATATACAAGACATAATGTTGGAACATCGCCTATGTATCATTCCATAAATGTAGCCACTTGGCACGCTTTTACTGTTTCACAGAGAGACTTGAGTGACTTATAATCTCGGCCTAGCGCTGCTTGTAACACTTGTTCAATATCAATAAAGAACTTATTTTATTTTTATACTTGTGTTATTCAATGCTTCCTCTTTTGACAACTCTGTAAACTTATTACCAATCGCCTATGCAATTCTCATTCTGCTGCATTCGGACAATCTATGTGACTCTGTGGCTAAGACATCTTATCCTCTGTTCGGATCATGGCCTTGCACGGGCACGACTTAACCTCGTGCGGCATCACATCAAGATGGGAACGACCGTCTCGCGGGAGCGCTGGCACAGTGATTCGTGCCCAGCGGGTACAGTTTTTTACCAGCGGGAGATCGGGGCATGACAGCTATCTTGCTTAACTGTCACTTGATGCAGTCCCCTAGTTCAGGAAATACCTTGGCGACCTAACGGTCCCGAATACTTTCAATGTTCTATACTTGGAGCGGAACGACTATCTTGATAGCATTTCTGCCTCAACTGAGTGGATCACAGATAGTGAAGTACAATGAGTTGTGGCATGCATATAAATGACAAGCATTAAATCGAGATAACGAGTACAAGTTAGCGTCTAAGCAGGCAAGCATTTTATTTGTATGAACATAAGCACAAGGAAACATATAGTATAGTCGTTATATTTAGCACGGGTCTAAAGGGTAGTACAAAGATTAAAGTCGTACAGGGACATATCGAGCGACATAGTCTATGGATATGCAGTATAGCAAGTGAAGGAGTGCACTACGGAGAGTATATAACGATCTACTCGAAGCATAGCGGGGACTACTTGCACAAAACAAAGATAGCATGCGAGGGTCCATTTGTAAACAAAGTTTTATTTCCATGTTCTAACACAAGCAATACAAGTTGGAACTATTCTCTTAGCTAGGTGCATTGTATTCTTTATTAGCATGCAGGGGATGATTCACATAGAGACTAGCATGTATCGTCCATATTTTAAGTGTGCTGACTAAGCAAAGACAAGTTCATCATAGCCACCCACCTTGGCAATGATTTGCCTCGGTCAAACTTTACTACAAGCGAGCCTTTGAAAGTCTAAATCTGAACTCCTGAAGGGCCAAGTCTGGAATTCTTTGCCTCAAATGAGTCTTTTTGCTGAGCAAAGTTGGTCGGATCATTGCACTTGCTCTATTTGAATCGGCTGTCCGCTTGAACGAAACGGGTCGTTACAGTCACTGGCATGACACCAAAAAGGACGGTGTAGTCTCAGGGCGAGATTATGTGTAAACAAGAAAATGGGGCATTGTACAAATCCCTCCCAACGCAGGCAACTACAGTCAGGAAGTTTCGATCGGTCGGATTAGCCCCGGCCATCCGCGGAACGAGATTTAAAAATCTTTCTTGTGCACCAAGTTGTCCGTGACCATTCAAGTCTCCAATCTTTTGGGCCTCTTATCAGGTACCGGTCAAATCAGGATCTTTTCAGGTACAAGTTCAAGTCAGGATCTTATCAGGTAAAAGTTTAAGTTCATGTTCAAGGCAGGATTATTCACAAATATATCGACTCCCCGAGCCATCAAATTCAATTCTGATCGAGTATTGCTCCACGAGTTATGATTCTTGCTTTATTGATAAGATACAATCCCCTGGTTCGAGAACTGCCTTGGTGACTTAACGATCACGAATACTTTCAGGTTCATACTTGCACGGAATAATTATTTGATAGTCTTCCGGGGAACTTAGATGAATACAAGACAAGATAGTTTTACAGGATCGAAGCATGCATTTAAGTAACGAGCATACCGAATATGTAAAATAGGCAAGCATTAAAACAGTGTTAAAACATACACATAAGGAAATATGTGGTGTAGTCTACTTTAGGACATAAGCCTTTACGTTTAGCTCGGGTCTAAGAGGTAGTACGAGGAATAAAACTGTACAGGGACATATCTATCTACATAATCTAAAAGACAAGCAGTGTAAATAAGTAAAGCAGTGCACTACGAAGAGTATATAATGATCTACTCGAAGCATTACCGGAGTCTACTTTCATGAACCTAAGGTAGCACACGAGGGTCCAATTATAAGCAAAATCTCATTTTCATGTTCTAACACAAGCAATACAATATAGGATTATTCCCTTATCTATGTGCGTTATATTCTTTATTAGCATGCAAGGGGTTATCACCTAGTGACTAACATATATGGTCCATATTTATAAGTGTTCAGGCTAAGTAAAGGCAAGTTCATCGTAGCCACCCACCTTAGTGATGATTTACCTCGGTCGAGCGATACTCCGAGCGTGTCACTACCATATTTTCTAGGAAAGGATATTTTGGTCATTTCATAATTAAGTAAATATTGTGCATGTTGAATATTTATTTATTATAGTATTTAAATATTGTTAGCATGTTAGATTTTATTTTTGGACTTGTGTTAGTGGACCTAACTAGTTTAGATTAGATCCATGGACCAACATTTAATTCTAGTTAGATTTGAGCCCAATAATAAGCCCAATCATTAGGAGGGGGATTAATTAGTTAAACCAATTTTACTAGAATCTTCCCTCCTTAATTAATTTCTTCATAATAAGCCCCAAGGGATATTGTAGATATTTTATAGTATCTTGGGAGATGGGGCAAGGCCGACCACTATATAAGGGGGTGGAGACTTTATCTCTCTTTATTTTTTATTCCAAATCTAGATCTAGAATTTCTCTCTTCCAAATTTTTTTATTCCTACACCAATTCTACCCAAATTTCTTCCTAATTCCTTTCCTAATTATAATTGGAGACTATTAAAGCAAGGATCTACAAGGAGGAAGCAAGGATCTACAAGGAGGAGCAATGATCTACAAGTTGGATATTCTTTTTACTCAATTTGGAGGTTTTATTGGGAATCCATGACCCAATTGGTATAATTCTGTTTTTCCCCTCTAATTAGACTGTAAATATGTATTTTAATTATTAGGAACCACCCCAGACGCTAAGGCTACCCATAGGAATTGGAATTAGGTTCATAGGAGGACTGTGGAGAAAGTTATGTGGTATTTTATGTCAATTTTAGGGGAATTCCGAGATTGGCACATCGTATTTGTCAATAGGTTAATTAGACCAAATTGACATGAGTTTGGTTGTGTGTGACTAGTGTCGTATCCATAATTGGATACGTGTAGGCTGTATCCCAATAATTTGGTGATATGGGTTGATTTGGGAGTTTTCTTCCGACACTGGGCTTGAGCATGTCACATTTTGACACGGACATGTAGTTGAGTAGCTTGCTCTTCGTATTGTTCATAATTATAATTTTAGACTTGCTCATGTCCTTCAGGATACATTTGGTTGTGTGGTGGAGCAGTATCGTAAGCGTATCATAGATCTAATATGATACGGGTACGATATACTTCACATATTTATTTTATTGTATTTTAATTCAATTGCCTTGGTTATATATTATAATATTATAATTATAATTATTATGCGAGATATATGTATATATATATATATATATTTATATGTATGTTCTATAATTCTTGTTGATGTATTGGTGATCATGGGAGAGTGGGAATTCATGTGCATTTCTAGTATGATTATATGTATATGTATGTATGTATAATAATATTATATATATATATATATATATATATAATACTACATATATATGTGTGTGTAGATGTGTGTGGGCTAGAGGGGAGAAGAAAACAGTTAAGAAAAGCAATGAAAAGCAGGAAGAAAAGCTGAGAAGAAGTAGTCATAAGCAGCAGCAATGAAAAACATAAGCAGTAGCAGAAAAGCTAAGAAGCAATGGCAGAAGCAGCAAGCTGCAAAGCAGCAAGCTGCAGAAGCAGCAACAGAAGCAGTCAGCAGAAGCAGAAGCAGAAGCAGCAGCAGAAGTAGAAGCAGCAGCAGAAGCAAAAGTAGTCTGCAGAAGCATAAAGCAGTGGCTGAAGCTGTAGCAAGCAGCAACGATAAGCAGAAGCTGCTGCAGTAAGCAATAGCAGCAGTGATAGTAAGCAATAGCAGCAGTGATAAGTAGCAGCAGTAAGCAGTGCTTAAGGTTGAGTTATTTTGATAAGTTAGTGGTTTATTTGATAAGTTAGTGTATATATTCATAAGTTAGTTATATATATTGATATGTTAATGTATATATTGATAAGTTAGTGTATATATATTGATAAGTTAGTGTATATATTGATAAGTTAGTTATATATAATGACAAGTTAGTATATATATTGATACGTTAGTTATATATATTGATAAGTTAGTGTATATATTGATAAGTTAGTTGTATATATTGATTAGTTAGTTAATTGGTGTATATATATGTTAGTTTAGTATATTATAGTTATGAGTATAAATGCATGTTAGTGTATATATAGTTATATCCAATGACTAGATATATGACCAATGTATTGGTTATTATCTTGAGATTTTAGTCAAGGTAAATGGGGTATCTTAAGGTAAAGGGTAAACATAGTATCTTAGTATAGTTAATAGCTAGCATTGTTATAAGTTATAAGTTAAGTTTATGTTATGTATAGTGAGGTATGTAAGGGTAGTTAGTTATATATGTTAGATATTGGATTACTTTGTGATACCAAGGTAATGTCAAGATATTGGGTTTATGTATCAAGATGGGTATGTAGGTGGTGTGATACCACTTTTGGCTGAAAGCCAAGGTATCCACTTAGCATTAGTTAGCTAGAAGTACTATATATTTTGTCTTGTATATATATTATTGTATTTTCATATCTAATAATTTACGTATCTTATGATACGTTATTCTGTTAGTGTCATAGTATCCTAATATAGCTAGTATGGCCTAGTTACATTGTGTATGGACCCAATATATTAGAGATGTACTCATACAACCTAGAAATAACTAGTTTGACCAAAGTTTGACCTTGAGTTGACCTAGTTTGACTGTTTTGAGTTAGAAATTGCTTTATGACCTAGAATTTGACTAGTTAACTTATTTTATTCCAAAATCTTGTATTAATATAATATTCCATATATAGGTCTGTGTGACATCAGTTCGGATACCAATTTGCATTATTTGCTCTAGACTACAGGCGAGTACATCCCCTGATAGTTTTTATTATTTAATTACTACTATAATTCAAGTATTTAGAAATTTTACTTATGATTCTTGACACGATGTTACACGGATGGGTATTGTTGTTGGATAGTCAGTCGTGCCATATTATCTTGATTATTGAGATGGCGTCGAATACTGCTCCTTGTTGGTATTGGATACATTGGCTTGTAATGTGTCATGATTCGATCCATCGTATCAGTCGGGTGGGAGAAATACCAATGAAATATGTGATCAACAACTATCAGCTAGTAGTGTAATCATTGGCTACTAAATAATCATACACTTCACGTATGGTTGGTTTAGCTCCTTAGTATAATTATTGAATATCCCAAGCCGATCACATATTTAGTTAGTATCTCAAACACATGGTATATTGTAGACATGATTTTCAGTTCATAGATTACCATGTTCTATTTCTGACATTATAGTTCATCTGGTTCATTCTTGTACACATTGATTTATATTTCTATTACTAGTTTTGATTGTTCCTTTATTGTTCTTAGATTATCACTTATATTTTCATCGTATATAGCATCCTATATTTTATTGTTTTATAGCTTTTGTCAATTAATTGGAACTGTTATGGGTTGTACTTCGCTCCATTCCTGACTGGATAATATTTTTAAGAGGATCCGGGAGATTGGTGTCCGACGTACTACGGACCTTGACCTATAGATGGTGCAGACATGGACCCACTAGTTTTGGAGTGACTGCCGAAAGATTTAGCCAGAATCACTAGTTATTATAGTTAGTTTTCTTTAGCATTTTGGTACCGAATTTATTTTTGATGTATATTTGTGACTTGGATATTGTTTCTATTTGTTATTGTTATATTTAGACTGCATAGTTATGTTAGGCTTCTTTGATATCTTATCGTGCCATAGATTTGTGATTGAGTATTGTGTTGTCCTCCTTCTTAGAGTTAGATATTATTGGCAGATTATATTATTGTGAGATGATTAGTTAGTATAGTTGACCTAGACAGCGTTCTACCGTCGATGCTGCAGCGTAAGCTGGACATACCCACATACTCGTGCCCTATCACCGGGTGTGGATCATGACATATTTTTATGGTGGCCCATGCAGGTCAGGCATCACAAGTTATGTGATATCGTGGAAGTACGACGACTTAGTTGTACCACTGCGAGCCTGCGATAGGATATAGGATATAGGATATAAGATATTAGGATGCAAGGATACGCAATCACAAATTTAAGATTTCTTGAGAGATTCCTGGGACGACCCTTGAGAATCTTAATATAAATTCTAATTCAAATCTTTCCCCTTGTTTTTGTACGCTCTCACTTGTTGTTATTGAATTTGATTCTTGGTGATCAATTATTGAATTTAAATCTTGGTGTTCGTTATTGAGTTTGATTTTATATCGAGATATATTTTTCGGACTAAATTATGGTATTTTTTGATGACATATGTTGATGAGGACAGTAAGAAAGGTGAAACGTCTGCTTTGGTTATGGAACCTAGAGTTAATCGCAGCCATATTAGCTGTCATACAAAAACGTAGAAACCTGACATTGGATGCACATATCTTAGTTATGAAATTTAGATTTTCTCGCAGCCATATCGGTTGGCGTGGTGAGGATTCTAGATGACATGATTATAGGGTTTACATACCTTAGTTATGGAATCTATCATTTTTTGCAGCTATGCTTACTGGCGTGGCGAGGATTCAGAGTGTCATAATTTTGTACAGACGTATATGATTATCAGGTTGTATCTTAAATTGGTTATTAAAATATCATCTCAATACTTATCCACTCCTATTATTGCAAGATTTTGTCCCATCATTCTTTAGATTAGAAGTAGAGCCTTGATGCGAGTAGATAGAAGTGCACCGGTATATGACTAGTGATGGGTATATTACCTGATATTGTGGCTAGTGATATATTAGAAGCAATAGGTGGAAGAAGTGTCTAGAAATTGTGTGCAAAATGAACAATGGGTGATAAGTGTCAGTGTAAAAGTTTATGAGTATCAGAAAGTGGAAGCCTGAGTATTAAAAAATTTAATAGTGTGTCATGGGTTGAGAAGTATAAAGATTGGTCATGGAAGATATATAGTGAATCACTGATTAGTGTATCTGTTTGTAAAAGGTTTAAGAGGAGATACATATACATCAATAGAGATATGAAACTATGTGCCTGCCTTTGAGAGTAAAGTAAAATATGTGTATTATAGATGTTAATAACTAGTGCATTGGATGCAAGTGATAAGCTATAGTGAGTGTGATAAGGTGATCTAATGATGAAGCTAGTATCCTAGAACATTAATTTTATATGTTGTGTAGTTAGGAAGCTAGTGTTACTATATCAAGAGTGCTAGTATTTTATATCAGGGATTAGTTGAGTAATATGCTAGTAACAGTAAGTACCTTGTGTGATAATATTAGATTGATGTATTAGTTAATATGGATAGAAAATCATTTGAAAGTAATAGTACAAGTGATCCAAGCAGTAGAGAAGAGAGACTATATATATATATAAGTAAGTTTGGTAGCTATAGTACCTTGCTAATTTTGAGTATAGAGGTCGTAATGGCTAGAAGGTAATTGTGTGTATATTGTGATACTAATGTATAGATGAGAACCATAGGGTGATTAACAAGTGTTAGAGTATGAGTTGCACCAAGTATCAGATAGAAAGAGTACCCTAGTAACAAGAGCCGGAGTACCTCAAGTATTATGAAAGTTTAGGCACAAGCATTTTAGTAACTAGTATAATAATATAGAGGAGAGAAGTGAGTAACTTGGTACGAGGATGTCATCTAAAATGCCATATGAGAGCTGGTGCCTCGTATAGACAGTAACAAGATATGAGTAGGCATCCTATTGGGGGTATTCAAGTTGGACAAGGGTGTGCTAATAAAACACATGATTGAAAAAGTATATAAGTGTTTCTTGCAAGAGAATGGTTGAAAATTTTTGGTAATTACAAGAACTGAAACAGATAAAAGAGGTAGTATCTTAGCGGTGTTTTGTATAGTATCCTAGGTAGCAAGTGCCAGTGAGTTAAGTATGTCACCTAGAACTATAGTATATCACTAGTATTTGGTAACCCTTAGTATTAAAAATATCTTGACTAGGTTGATGATTAGTGAATGCTTAGTGTGAGAAAAACTAGGCCATCGGAGACACCCCAGCAGGGCAGAGACTAAAATTCATGATAGTTAGAGACTATATCCAAGTATGGTTTCTCTTTCAGTAGAATGGTAGGATTGTATGTTATATGATAGGACTATTTTAGACTATGATTGATAGGGTTTGACCATAGTAAACTTTGTATGAATAGGTTATTACTGGCCCAAGAGAGAGAGAGATGAGAGTTTTAATTTCTAGGATAAAATTCTGCTAAGGGGGTAGACTTGTCACTCTTATTTTTCTAGGAAAGGGTATTTTGGTTATTTCATAATTAATTAAATATTATACATATTGAATATTTATTTATTATATTATTTAAATATTTTTAGCATGTTAAATTTTATTTTTAGACTTGTGTTAGTGGAACTAACTAGTTTAGATTAGATCCATGGACAAACATTTAATCCTGGTTAGATTTGAGCCCAATAATAAGCCCAATCATTAGGAGGATAATTAATTAGTTAAACCAATTAGACTAGAACCTTTCCTCCTTAATTAATTTATTCATAACAAGCCCCAAGGGGTAATATAGAAATTTTATAGTAGCTTAGGATAGGGGGCAAGGCCGGCCACTACATAAGGGGGTGGAGACTTTCTCTCTCTTTATTTTTTATTCCAAATCTAGATCTAAAAAATTTATCTTCCAAATTTCTTCATTCCAACACCAATTTTACCCAAATTTCTTTCGAATTCTTTTCCTAATCATTATTGGAGGCTATTAGAGCAAGGATCTACAAGGTGGAAGCAAGGATCTACAAGGAGGAGCAAGGATCTACAATTTGGAGGCTCTTTTCACTTAATTTGGAGGTTTTATTGGAAATCCATCTCCCAATAGGTACAATTTAGTTTTTTTCCCTATAATTAGACTCTAAATATATATTTTAATCATTAGAAACTACCACATATGCTAAGTTTATCCATAAAAAGTGGAATTACATTCATAGGAGGCCTATTGAGAAAGTTATGTGGTGTTTTGTGTCAATTTTGAATTTTTTTTGAGATTGGCACATCATGTGTTTGTCAATAGGTCAATTAGACCAAATTAACATGTATTTAGTTGTGTGTGACTAGTGTTGTGTCCACAATTGGATACGTGTATGTCGTATCCCGATAATTTGGCGATACAAATTAATTTGGGGGTTTTCTTCCGACACGGGGGTTTGAGCATGTCATATTTTGACACGGGCACCTAGTTGAGTAACTAGCTCTTCGTATTCTTCAAAATTATGATTTTAGACTTGCTCGTGTCCTTCGGGATGTATTTGGTTGTGTGGCAGAGTCGTATCGCAAGCGTATCATAGATCTAGTGTGATACGGGTGCGATGCACTTTACATGTTTGTTTTATTACATTTTAATTCAATTGCCTTGGTTATAGATATTGTAATATTGTAATTATAATTATTATTATGTGAGATATATGTGTATATATATATATATTTATATGTATGTTCTATAATTTTTGTTGATGTGTTGGTGATCATGGTAGAGTAGGAGTTCATGAGCATCTCTTGTATGGTTATATGTATATATATATAACAATATATATATATATATATATATATATGTGTGTGTGTGTGTGTGTGTGTGTGTGTGTGTGTGTGCGTGTATTTGTAGATGTGTGTGGGCTAGAGGGGAGAAGAAAACAGTAAAAATAGTGAAGAAAAGCAATGAAAAGCAGGGTAAAAAGCTGAGAAGAAGCAGTCATAAGCAGCAGCAATAAAAAATAGAAGCAGCAGTAGAAAAGCTAAGAAGGAGCAGCAGAAGCAGTAACAGAAGCAGAAGCAGTCAACATAAGCAGAAGCAGCAGCAGAAGCAGAAGCAGAAGCAGTCAATAGAAGCAGAAGCAGTCAGTAGAAGAAGCAGCAGAAGCAGGAGTAGTCAACATAAGCAAAAAGCAATGGCAGAAGCTGCAACAAGCAGCAGCGATAAGCAAAAGCTGCTGTAGTAAGCCGCAACAGCAGCGATAAGTAGCAGCAGTAAGCAGTGCTTAAGGTTGAGTTATTTTGATAAGTTAGTGGTTTATTTGATAAGTTAGTGTACATATTGATAAGTTAGTTATATATATTGATAAGTTAGTGTATATATTGATAAGTTAGTGTATATATATTGATAAGTTAGTGTATATATTGATAAGTTAGTTATATATATTGATAAGCTAGTGTATATACTGATAACTTAGTTATATATATTGATAAGTTAGTGTATATTTTGATAAGTTAGTTGTATATATTGATTAGTTAGTTAATTGGTGTATATATATATATATGTTAGTTTAGTATAGTTTAGTTATGAGTATAAATGCATGTTAGTATATATATAGTTATATCTAATGACTAGATATATGACCAATGTATTGCGTATTACCTTGAGATTTTAGTCAAGGTAAATAGGGTATCTAATGGTAAAGGGTAAACATAGTATCTTAGTATAGTTAGTAGCTAGTATTGTTATAAGTTATAAGATAAGTGCATGTTAGTGTATAGTGAGGTATGTATGGGTAGTTAGTTATATATGTTAGATATTGGATTACCTTGTAATACTAACATAATGTCAAGGTATTGGTTTATACTCAAGGTATTGGGTTTGTGTATCCAGATGGGTGTGTTGGTGGTGTGATATCACTTTTGGCTAAAAGCCAAGGTATACACTTAACATTAGTTAGCTAGGAGTACTATATAGCGTATATGTTGATAAGTTAGTGTATATATTGATAACTTAGTTATATATATTGATAAGTTAATGTATATATTGATAAGTTAGTTGTATATATTGATTAGTTAGTTAATTGGTGTATATATATATATATATGTTAGTTTAGTATAATATAGTTATGAGTATAAATGCATGTTAGTGTATACATAGTTATATCTAATGACTAGATATATGACCAATGTAATGGGTATTACCTTGAGATTTTAGTCAAGGTAAATTGGGTATCTCATGGTAAAGGGTAAACATAGTATCTTAGTATAGTTAGTAGCTAGTATTGTTACAAGTTATAAGTTAAGTGCATATTAGTGTATAGTGAGGTATGTATGGGTAGTTAGTTATATATGTTAGATAATGGATTACCTTGTGATACCAAGATAATGTCAAGGTATTGATTTATACTCAAGTTATTGGGTTTTTGTATCTAGATGGGTGTGTTGGTGGTGTGATACCGCTTTTGGCTAAAAGCTAAGGTATACACTTAACATTAGTTAGCTAGGAGTATTATATATTTTGTCTTGTATATATATTATTGTATTTTCTTATCTAATAATTTATATATCTTATGATACGGTATTGTGTTGGTATCCTAGTATCCTAATATAGCTAGTATAGCCTAGTTACATAGTGTATGGACCCAATATCCTAGAGATAGACTCATACAACCTAGAAATAGCTAGTTTGACTAGTTTGACATAGAGTTGACCAAGTTTAACTGTTTTGACTTAGAAATGGATTTATTACCTAGAATTTGACTAGTTAACTTATTTTTATTCCAAAATCTTGTATTAATACAATATTCCATATAGGTTTGTGTAACACCAGTTCGGACACCGATTTGCATTATTTGCTCTGGACCACAGGCGAGTATATTCTCTGATAGTTTCTATTATTTGATTACTATTATAATTTAAGTATTTAGAAATATTACTTATGATTCTTGACACGATATTACACGGATTGATATTGTTATTTGATCGTTAGTCATGAGATGTTACCTTGATTATTGAGATGGTATCGAATACTGCTCCTTGTTGGTATTGGATAACATTGAATATTATAGGTTAAACATTGGATACATTGGCTAGTAACATGTCATGATTTGATCCGTCGTATCAGTCGGGACGAAAGAAATACCAATTAAATATGTAATCAAGAACTATTGGCTAGTAATGTAATCATTGGCTACTAACTAATCATATACTTCACGTATGGTTGAGTTAGCTCCTTAGTGTAATCATTGAATATCCCAAGCCGATCACATATTTAGTTAGTATCTCAAATGCATGGTATATTGTAGACTCTATTTTCAGTTCATAGATTACACTGTTATTTTTCTGACATTATAGTTTATCTCCTTCATTCTTGTACGCATTAATTTATATTTCTGTTGCTAGTTTTGATTATTCCTTCATTGTTCTTAGATCATTAGTTATATTTTTATTGTATATCGTATCCTCTATTTTACTATTTTATAGTTTTTGTCAATTAATTGGAACTTCTATTGGGTTGTACTTCTCTCCATTCCTAACTGGATAATATTTTTCAAAGGATCCGAAAGATTGGTGTCCGATGTACTACGGACCTTGACCTATAGATGGTGCAGACATGGACCCATTAGTTTCGGAGTGACTATCGGAAGATTTAGCCGAAATCACTAGTTATCATAGTTTATTTTTTAGCATTTTGATACCAGATTTATTTTTGGCGTATATTTATGACATGGTTATTGTTTCTATTTGTTGTTGTTATATTTAGACTGCATAGTTATGTTAGGCTCCTTTGATATCTTATCGGGTTATAGATTTGTGATTCAGTATTGTGTTGTCCACCTTTTTGGAGTTGAGATATTATTGGCAGATTATATATTATTGTGAGATGATTAGTTAATATAGTTGACCTAGACTGTGTTCTATCGTCGATGCTACAACGTAGGCTGGACATACCTACGTACTCGTATTCCTTTACCGGGTACAGCTCATGACAGAGCACACCTTTGAAAGTCAAAGTCTGAACTCCTGAAGGGCCAAGTCTAAAATCCTTTGCCTCAAGCAAGTCTTCTCGCTGAGCAAAGTAGGTCAGGTCATCGCACTTGCGCCGTTTGAATCGTCTCTCCGCTTGAGCGAAACGGGTCGTTACATTCAGGATAAGATAGTTTAATATTGGTCACATATAATTTTTTTACTTTATTATATCGATGAATGAGAATAAGAGTAGTATGAGAACCCCTTGAGATCAGATCCACAACACTTATACCAAATAAGGACCGGGGTTGCAGAACGTCCCCCGAGTTGAACTACGCATCTTATTCTATCTAACGTATAATAAAATGATCAAGAAAAAGTAATCTAATTAACAAGTAAAATAGTAAGTGTATATAGGGCTACATCTACAAGGCTCAACGTACGCAGGAAGCAGTAGGCGCACAAAGCAAGTTGGCGCACAAAATACACCAAAGTAAGGTTGGCGCACAAACAACCAAAACTGGGCAGTGGCTCACAAACGACCAAAAGCAAGGTTGGCGCACTTTCGTAAGGAAGTGCGAGAGCTACAAGGGGTGTCATATAAACTTACAAAAATAAGGTTGGCATATTTTGTCAAGTTAACCAACACGTCGTACTTGACAAAAGTACACGGGCAAGCTAACTAAAAGACAAAACACACAATTCGAGGTCAAAGCTCGGCATTCGAGAAACTCGTCAGTCAAGGAGAACATAAATAAATAACAGAGAAATTAAAAAATCAACTAAAGCTTCTTTCCTAATAAAACAAAGCGGAAAAAAGTGCACGAGCTAGCAAACATAAGCAAAGTGTGCCGGTTGACGAAATATACAAAAAGTGCATCAAATTGTCGATACGAAAAAAGTGTGCGGACTGACTGTGGCACACTTTTCCTTGGTTTCCCAGGAAAAAATTTGATAGAATATGCACCAAAGTGCGCCAACTGAATTTTCTCTCAAAAGTGTGCCACTGACTCAAGGAGTGTGACTGGCGTACTTTTATTAGGAGACTAAGTGCAGTATGATTAGTACGCACGAAGAGTTGGGATAGCACACCAATGCACCCAAAGATGAAACATACGTATTTCAATACCAAAGGATTTCTCGTGCAAACTCTTCACAGAGAACTGTTCTTCGTCTCCAGTCAGCCATTTTGTTACATGTATTATATCAAGTTGCAGCACTGAACTTAGTTGGACTCGAAATCAAGCACGGCCAAAAGCAAAGTTACATAAAATATGGTGTTCTGCCCTATAAGCTAATTAGTTTTGTAAAAATACAAAATATAGGGAGATCAAACCCCAAGAAAATAAAAGACCCAAACTGTGGTCCATGTAATTTCAACAAAGAAAATCAAGAACGACAAGTATTAAAGATGTAGGCGTGCTCGGTCCCAACAATATGAGCTAGAAACAAAAAGGAATTATTAAAAATTAAAGCATGCAAATCCATAGTTCTTCTCTTGTGCAAGATGTACTTGTGTACGGAGGGAGAGAAAACCTAAGAGAGAGAAATGGAAAGAAAATTATGAGCAGAGAGAGAAATAGGAATATATAGGTTTAGGTTTGAGATATGGACCATTGGATTACTCAAACCCATCCAAGCCACACGTGCCCCCAACCCAACCAAACCAACTATTCTCTACAACTCACAGGTCCGGTGTAAACAAAGGTCGGGCAACCAATCAACATGCGCCAAAGACAACATATGCCAAAGTGCGCCGAAAAGGGGGTTGACAGAAGTCGTAAAGCTCTGAATAGGGCTTGCTTGGTCAAATTATCAGCCAATATATTGTCAAAAACTGATATGTATTCTAATTTTTTGTGTAGGTCTATGCATAACGCCATATACAAACCATCAATATACTTGGGCTCTTCTATTTGGCATGGTATCAGAGCTATTATCCCTATGTTGGATACGTATTCTTCTTGGTGGATAGGAGATGGCGGCACAATTAAGTTTTAGAAAGATAACTGGTTGGGATATAAGCTTACAGATAAGCTGCAAATCCCAGGTTATATAGCTCGGACCCTTCATGCTTCAGTTACAGATTTCTTAATTAATGACGAATAAAAAATACCAGCAGTATTTGGGTAGAGATTTCTACGTATTGTCCATGACATTACCTCTATAAAAAGAGCTTTGGAGGACACCCATATCTGGCAACCATCAGTCACAGGTCAATTTACACTATCTTCCATTTATAATGCTTGTTGTCATAGGGGACCAAATTTCACCAAATATAAGAAGTTTTGGTAGAGCTACATTCCACCTTCAAGATCACTTCTAATATGGAGAGTTCTACACAATAAGCTGCCCACAAATAACTTGCTTCATGGGCACTGTATGGTGTTGGTGTCTTACTGTCCTATGTGCTCTGCAGATGGAGAGGATGACCTCAATTTGTTGGTAATTTGCATATTTGTGGATGAATGCTGGACTTGGTTGTTCAACTTATTCGAAGTTAATAAGAAGCGGCCATCAAACATTCAAGATTTTCTCCAAATGACAACATTAGTTATATTGAGTTTGCAGCTGACTGCTATGTGGTTGTCGGCTATAGCTAGTATGATATGGCACCTGTAGACTCAGAGAAATAATCACAAGTTTCAGAATAAAAGTGTTCTATAGAGGCCATTAAAAACCATATTCTATTAGCCAATTCAGAAGCAAATCAGATAGCTATAGGGGGCGGGAACAATACATCCTTTGAAATACAAATCATTAATAATTTGGGAGTCAAGCACAAGCCCAGGACAGCACCTCAAATCATTCTGGTGGTTTGGTCCCCACCTCTGGCTCAATGGGTTAAAGTGAACACTGATGGCTTATTTAAAGGCAAACCAGGACCAACAAAGGTTTTAGGAAGGGACTTTTTTGTCAAAATATTGGTTCCCAAACTACCTTTTATGCTAAATTTTTAGCAATTATTATTGTTGAGATAGCACTGGACAAGGGTTGGTATCTATTATAGATAGAAGTAGACTCTAGATCTGTCATGGACTATTTTTGAAATGTGGCATACTCTCCCCCTCTCCTGTGGCAATTGAAAAGAATATGGTATAGGTGTATAAGGAAAGCGGCTAATACGAGTATAAAAATCTCTCATATATATACAGAGAAGGGAATACTGTTGCAGATAAGTTGGCCAATAAGGCCCTAATAGGTCAAGGTTTTCAATGGTAGGGCTCTCAGGTAGATTTTGTAGCTGCTGAGGTTCAAAGAGATATTGATGGATTTCCATACTATATGTTTGTTTCATAGCTGGTTTAGTATTTTTCTTATTTTTCGTAACTAGAGGTTTTGGCTTCTATGAATACCTTTATTCCTTTGTAAGCCACGAAGAGGGCTATTCTCCACTTTCTTTTTATCATTAATAAAATAACTCTTTTACCAAAAATATATATATATTCATGAGAGTTGTCTGGAATTGCCCTGTGTAGCAAGCCAAAATTTTATCTGACTCAGTCACCTCTTGAAGTAGGAGCCATCGAACTTAGTTGGCTTAGCAATAGAAGTATTTTATTTGCTAGTTATGATTACTAGTAAGCTAGTCTAAACTTCTGCAAGAATAATGTATTTACTCAATAACAGAGACTGGGTTCAAAAATAATAGTTTGAGTGATCTGTCTAATCAACCTTAAGAAATCTTTAGTCTATCAAGTGTTGATTAACTTGGTTTAGCTATAGGGCCAGTTTTCAGCTAGCGATGGTCAGAGAAAACTTAAGTACCATATCGCTTAGGGCTATTTACACCAGGTTGACAAAAGGACCCTATCGACTTGTATCCAAAATAATCTCTACTTTAAAACTTTAATTTTAAAAGGATTTTCAAAGCCACTAAACTATTTGCTTCTAAATAGTTTAAACATACGAAATAAATATTTGATGTCTCAATAATGTACTTATATTAACAAATATTTGACCAATGCAATATAGAGAATAATTGTTCACAGCAAGACAAACTTCTTTTATTAAATCAACTGTACAATTATACTTAACAAGTTTTTTTAGAACAGGCTAAAAGTCGCCGCTCCCACCGCCACCTCACCACGCCCGACCCCCCTGCCCGCCATCGAACCTCCATCCTACCCTGGCCGTCGACCCCCTATCCCCACCATCGCCCCCTCCCCGCACTCACCCCGAGCTCGCCCCCACCTCCCCGCTCTTGCCCCCATCCCTCCCCCATCGTCGATCCCCCATCCCCGCCACTGCCCACCCTCCGTGCGCTCTCCCCCTCCCTCATATTCCTCCTCCATGCAGACCTTGTATATGCCCCCACTTTCGTTGCTATTGAAGCAGCTGCTGCTACCCGCGGGGGCGGGGAGGGAGGGGGGCAAGCGCGGGGAGGTATAGGCGAGCGCCGGGGGGGGTGGTAGGGAAGGTGGGGGTCGATCGCGAGGGAGGGAGGGGGCGAGCGCGGGGAGGTGGCGGGCTCGGGGTGAGAGCAAGGAGGGGGTGGATGGGTGGGGGGCGAGCACGGGGAAGAGATTTGCGGTGGTGGAGATGTACGGTGGGGGAGAGAGGTAGAGGGCAACATTAGGGGGAGGATATTTTCATCCAAAATTTTAGGTCAAATTGGTTGACTGTCAGATTTGGACGGATCCTGTCCAAAGTGGGAGGAGATATACAATATATAAATATTATGGGGTGCACCCTTAAATATGGTAAATAAACTGGGAAATAACTCAAAATTTCTCTAATATGTAAAAGAAAGTAGTATTTGATTACAATACAACTTTCGAACAAATATTTGTAATAGTACTGTGATCAAATATTACAATAGCATGAAGCAAAATTGACAACTCTATGTTATAAAATTTGTTATAAATGCTATACTAAAACTCACAGGTGGATAAAGAAATATAGTTTAAACTTTCTTTTTGGGAATTTAACAACCGAGTTAATAGTAAAGAAAAAAATTATTGTTGACACAAATATATATATATATATATATATATATATACAGTATTATCTAACAAGATCGATCAACTCTTAGATTTTTAGAATAAACTTTATTTTTTCGTTTAGAAATCCAATAAACAAAAAAAAAATCAACATTACCGATCTTTGGAGAAGTCATGGTTAATGCACTGTCCTAAGAGTTGATCCGAGGTATATGTGGAGACTCTTCTCGAATGTTCCTAGTGGTAAAATCCCCGGTGCTTCCGGCTTCTTGTCATTGCACACAACTCAGAGAGAATGAATTGAACTTAGCTCTGCCCATAGCAAAGAATTAAAGAATATAAAAGTTGTTGGAGGTAAAAAGTAGAAAAATGGTGATATGTTTCTCGAAGGAATTTTTTTGTATCAAGAAGGTAGGAGAAGACCTTAATATATAGGCTGCTAGTGTTATTCCCTAATCTCCCGCAGGAATCGACCGTCCCCACTATGCGTAAATTATCGCTCCAACGCTTCCGTGGACCGACCATTCTTATCTGGATGTGATGTCGCAAGAGCACAAGCTGCGCCCATACAAGACCATGAATCCGAACAGGCGGAGTAATAACTAAGCCACAGAGTTACACAGACAGTCCGAATACAGCAGAGAAAAAATGAACAGGCAATTGGTAACATGTTCACATAGTCGTTAATAGCGGAAGCAGTGAATAACATAAGTATGAAAGTAAAATAAGCACTTCATTCATATTTAATTAGTGTTACAAGTGGCCCTAGGCCGAGATTACAAGACGCTCAATTCCTATCTTTCGAAACAATAAAGGCGTGCTAAGTGTCGTACAACATGAAATAATTCATAGGCGATGTTCCAATATATGTGCTTCAACTCCGGATGCAGCACTCTAAAGCTCCAGAGCGAACTCAACACCTTAGCGTGTACAAGGAATTTTTGTACCGAACGAAGTTCTCCCGCACCCTACACGTAATTTGGTAGGTTATCAGTACATAAATGCACTAGTGGGGAGGCTTCTTGCCCGCTCGATAAATCCAAGCACATTATATAGGTTTTGTGCACTATCTATTAAGTTGTCTTTCTAGTATTGCCTTAGGATCAGTTTTATGGCATAATAAAAAGTCTAACTCGGGTGGTAGTGCAACGTGCAATATAAGAGAAATATGGTAAAACTTACCAACTTACCATCTGTCCTTCCTTGTCCAAGGTAAACCAAGCACGAGTATATATATAATAAAATCCATAAAAATTACATAAGCAAACACGAGTATCACGGGTGGGGTTCTGATTTAGGTGCATGAGTTACACGGATACTTTGGGTGTGTTGCAGAAGATATTCAAGTTTTTAAATATGTACAAGCATCTTATACTTATATCCGTTCAGGTAATTTATATTTCTAAATGCGATACAATAACTCGCACATAAATTACTGCTAACCGAGGATGACTTATCTATAAGAACAAGAGTCGCAGGAATAGCTATAAAGGATGAGTTATTGTCAAGAAAGAGAATGGTATATGACTCAAAGAATATGAGGCATCAAATGCCATCATGCCCAAAACTGTAATACCCTATTCCGCTCAGGCAGACTTTCGATTCAAACGATAAAAGTACAACGTTCCGACCTGCTTTGCTCAGTGAGGTGACTCGTTTGAGGCAAAGGATTTACAGACTTGTCCCTTCAAGAGAATTGGCTTAGGCTTTCAGAGGCTCGTCGAAGTATCACTCGACCGAGGTGAATCATCGCTAAGATAGGTGGCTACGGTGAACTTGTATTTGCTTAGCCAGCACACATAAAATACGAATATTTTATGCTAGTCGCTAGGTGAATCACCTCCTGCATGATAATAAGAATACAACGAATCTAGCTAAGAGAATAATCTTAACTTGTATTACTTATGCTTGAACATGGAAATGAAACATTGCTTATAAATCAGACCCTTGCATGCTACCTTTGCCTTACGCATACTTGACTCCGCTATGCCTCGTGTAGAATAATACAAGTATACTCTGTAGTGCACTGATCACATGTTTACACTGTACGACCCTAGATAATGTCGCTCGATAAGCTCCTTTATGATTTTACTCCTTGGCTTACCTTTGGGCCCAAGCTAATGCGAATGCTTATGGTTATACAAATGCATGTTTGCCTTCTTATATGTTGCCTCAATTCAATGCTTGTCATAAATTGCATGCTAATATCAGATGAATGCTATCTGGCCTTATTTTTATCCAAATCCCCCGGAAGACTATCGGATAGTCATTCCGTGCAAGTATGAACCTGAAAGTATCGGGGACCGTTAGGTCACCAAGGCAATTCTTAAACTAGGAGATTGTATCATATCAAGTAAAGAATGAATCACAACTCATGAAATGAGACTCATTTAGGTATTCAGATCCTTGCAAGTCTCTCTCGAGCGGGCGAGAGAGTGTATGCGCCCTTACGGCTATATCCATCTCCGCCCAAGAGACAATGCATCTTCTAATGGCTAAGTGAATCAAGAATGAATATGCTATTCATGAATCTAATAAATCTAAAACCCAAGATTTGCATGTCGCGGACAACTTGGAAACTGGGTACAGTTCTACGAATGGTCACCGGGGCACTTGGACCAATCCGATCCGGGCGAAAATTCATGATAGTCTCTCGAGTGGGCGGGTTGGTATGCTTCACCCTGAGAACCTAACATTGCATACCACTCTCGCCCAAGACTAAATTGGTCCTTTATGGATATGCCAGCGACTCCTATTCATATAGATAAGTTATCCTCACTTAGCGGCTATCCGCGTACGAGTCATTGTATCACATCGAGAATAACTGAACTAATGAACGATCATAGTATAACAACACTTGTGCATAAAGAGCACTTGAACATCTTATGCAACACTCCAGACAAATCCTTAGAACTCGTGCATCCGATGCGTAATCTCATTCACAACACAGTGTTTGAATATGCTATTGCCCTGAATGTTTATACATGCTCGTGCTTGAATTAATATTGGTTTGCCTTGGACAGGAAAGGACAAATGGTAAGTTGGTAAGTCTCACCATGTTTTCTCTTATATCGCACGACGTACTGCCACACGGGTTAGGCTTTTCATATATGCCATAAAACTGATCCTAAGGCAACTAGACAGACAACTAAATAGTTGGTTCATGGAACCTATATTACGTGTTTGGATATGTCGAGTGGGCAAGTAGCCTCCCCACCCGTGCACTCATGTACTGATAACCCACCAGGTTGCTTGCAGGGTATGAGAGAACCTCGTTCGGTGCAGAAGCCTCCTTTCTGCGTGCTAAGGCATGGAGTTCAACTCTGGAGCTTTGGAGCATTGCGTCCAGAACTGAAGCACATATACAAGATATAATATTAGAATATCGCCTATACATCATTCCACAAATATAGTCACTTGGCATACTTTTATGATTCAGAGAGAGAGTGTTTGAGCGACTTATAATCTCAGTTATACACCGCTTGTAACACTTCTTCAATATCAAAAAAAGAGTTGCTTTACTTCTATACTTGTGTTATTCGATGCTTGCTTCCACTATTGATGACTCAGTGAACTTGTTATCAATTGCCTACACATTTATAAATTCTGCTGCACTCGGACAATCTGTGCAACTCTGTAGTTTAGATTTCTTACCGCCAGCCAATGAACTATGGCCTTGCTTGGTTGTGGCTCACGCTTACGCGGCATCATGCCCAGATGGGTCAAAGTGATCGTCCTGCGGGAGCTTTGGTGTGGTGATTCTCATCTAGCGGGGATGACCGATTAGCCAGCGGGAGATCGGGACGTGACAGATTGGTATCAGAGCTTAGCTATACGCCTTTGAACTTCGTTTTAATTATCTCTATTTCAAAAGCTCGTTCATGGGTTATGTGTACACACTCTCTTAATGCCTCAATGGGATATTCCAAACAATAAGTCTAAATACTTCCAAAAGTGCATTTAAATGATATGATTGCTTATGCAATATTATGATCGAAAGGCCTTTGTGCCAACCTGTGATAGACCCTTTAGGGAATAGACTCGTGCTAAGTTTTACATGATATGTGCAAACCACATGCCTATACCTGATTATCCAACTAGTTAGTGTACGGAATCGAATATTGTCCCAAACGGTTTGCTATGCACACAGCCTTTCGGCTAAGTTGTGTTCTGTATCGTGCGCCAAGACCCTTTGGTGTAAGCCAGTTATAAACGAGATTTGTACATTGTTCAGGAATATGATAAGTCAGACTTAGAACTGCAACCGATAGAAGCTTTACCAGATTTATTACTTAGGCAAATATACAAAATCGCACTTAGATTTTGGGAAATAGCTTGAACAATATTTTGTGTCGAATGATACAAATCGAATATAATTTGCTTGAATGACTATCGATTAAGGATTTAATGGGATGACTCAATTCTGAGTAGTGTATGGATCATTTAGAAACGTCCAAATGGATCCATAACTCGTAAAATAGTCAGGCTGAACGATATTGAAAATGTCTTGAACCAAATGATAAGGCTTATATCGAATAGAAATTCTCGGAAATGGAAACCAATATCTTGGTTAAGAAAACTTATTGAATACTTGGAGAATCGTACGAGCGATCTCGGATTGAAACAAACAGATTGAACTCGAATACAATATCGCTCGAATAAGTTAACCCGAGAATGAATATCTTGGTTCAATGAAAGATATAAGCGATAATAGAATTGGTTTGATGTTTGCAAGAATGATCTTGAAATCTAGTTTGAAAAGATAACTCTCGAAATTAGTCCCAACGAGAACGGTTATCCTGCGGGAGCACCGGCGTGGGGATTCACGTACGGCGGGGATGATCGAACTCAAGAAAACATGTTCGATGATTATTCTAAACTGACTCGATGAATAGAACATAGCAAAATAGAAAAAAATTGGGCTTGAATAATTAAACTAGTTGCTTGAGGAATGTTATAAGTAAGACTATGGAATTACCGAACGGTAATATTGAAGTTTGATGATTTTACTAGACGAATTACAATCACCGCAAAAACAGACACGACTTGATGGATTTTATACATATTTGGATAAAACAAAGTGAAATTAATAAGGTGTCTCAATCGTGCCAAAGTTAACCATAACGTTCAAATGTTCTTGTCTTGTGCAGGCGTAACTCTATGCCCGTACATACGTCACATCCGGTTAGGACGATTATCCAGCGAAAGCATTGACGTGGTGATCTCACGTCCAAGAAGAGTGATTGAACTTACGGGAGACCGGGCCGAGAAGCGAGCGGAGGAGAGGCAACTCAAGTTTCAAGACCATTTAGAGGCACAATTCTCAGTCCAACAAAAGCAAGTAGATACCCTGCAATAGATCGTGCAGACTTTGGCCTCCAACCAGTCTATGGCAACAACAGCGACACCGATGGAGCAACCCGTGCTTGAAGTTGAGACGCCGCCAACACCAAGGATGAGGAAAGTGACTGCCTTCGACTTTGGCGACTTCAAGAAAGTCTGCAACACAGCATTTAAAGGGACTGGGGATCGGATAGTAGCTCTAGATTGGTTAGCTGAACTTGAAGACCATTTCTTCCTTCTAGAAGTACCTGATGAAAAGCGTGTCACATGTGCTCAACTGCAGCTTTGCCTCAATGCGCACGATTGGTGGGACATGCATCAATGCTCTCTTCTAGTTGATAATGGAGGGGAGGCGATAGCATGGGCCACTTTTCATGGCATATTTGAGGAGGAGTTTATACCCCCTCCTGTACGTCATCAGAAAGAAAATGAGTTTGTACAACTACGGCAGGGCAGCATGACTGTAAAGCAATACTCTGCTGAGTTCAATAGGCTTGCCAAATTTGCCAGCTCCGATCTACCTGATGTAGCGTGTCATGCCAGACGATTCGAGGGAGGTCTACGTCCTGCTATCCACGCACACGTAGTCATTACATAATACCAGACAATACGAAAAGTCCTTAACTATGCCCTTTTCCTAGAACCGCAGTATCCTCACATTTCTACCGGCACTGTACATACCTCCAATCATAAACGCCAAGGCAACGATAGAGGAAACAACGCTGCAAAACATCCAAATAATGGCAGTAAACAACATGGAGACACAAGCAAGACCTACAATTTTTGAAGAAAACCAGGGCATATCGAAAAAGACTTTCACCGTAAGCTTGGGACTTATCTTCGTTGTGGCGCTCCAACCCACCAGATTAGTAACTGTCCGCTCCTCCCACCTCAACAATTAAATCAGACTACTGCAACCCAGGCAAATCGAGCTGCGCCTTAGCAAGAGTACAGCCAGGCTCAAGGCCGGGTTTATACAATGACACAAGAGGAAACTTTGGCCTCGGACACTATGGTGTCAGGTACTTCGCTATTTAATAACATACCTACTCATATACTATTTGATTCTGGTACAATGCATAGCTTTATATCTATAAACTTTGCTGTGGAGAACAATATAGAAATAACTTTGTTGCATTTAGATTTAAGTGTTAACACCCCCTCCGGCACGAAAATACATGTCTGTTCAGTATGCCAAGGCGGTTCCATCTATATTGGAGGAAGGAAGCTATCGCTCGATGTTTTAGTTCTATATGTTGGGACTATAATATCATTTTAGGAATGGATTGGCTCAACGCGTGCTCGCAACTATTGAATGTGCAGAAAAGCGAGTCGTCTTCCGCCTGCCTGGAGAAGCCAAATTCTGCTACACTAGTAGTCCAGCAACTGATGCGACCAGGGCCTGCATGGTAATTTCTACAATATCTGCTCGGCGAATGCTACACTCAGGCTGTGAGAGATTTCTAGCGTCAGTTCGGGATACACGACATGACGACGCAAACGTTGAGTATTTTTTCATTGAGGCAGAGTTCCCCGATGTATTTCGGAGCAAACTACCCGGCATGCCGCCAGATCGAGAGATTGAATTCACCATAGACACATTCCCGAATACACATCCAATCTCTAAGCCAACGTACAGAATGGCCCCTGCTGAACTAAAAGAATTAAAATGCCAACTACAAGAGTTTCTAGATCGGGGTTCATCCGTCCGAGCGTGTCACATTGGGGCGTGCTTGTGCTATTTGTGAAGAAGAAGGATGGAACGCTACGCCTCTACATCGATTACAGAGAACTAAACAAGGTCACTATCAGGAACAAGTATCTTCTGCCATAGATAGATGACTTGTTTGATCAGCTACAAGGGGCAACAGTGTTTTCAAAAGTTGATCTTCGCTCGGGCTACCACCAGCTGAAGATTAAGCCAGAAGACATGCCGAAGACTGCCTTTCAAACCCGATATGGGCATTATAAATTTTCTGTTATGACATTTGGACTGATGAATGCGCTTGATGTATTCATTGGACATAATGAATCGTGCATTCCGGCCCTTCATCGATAAATTTGTGGTGGTTTTGATCGATGACATCTTAGTGTACTCAAAGAATAGGAAGGAGCACGCAGGACACCTACGGATGGTGCTTCAGACCCTTCGAGATAATAAGTTGTATGCCAAGTGGAGTAAATACGAATTCTGTTTGGATAGCATATCCTTTTTAGGGCATATCATCTCTGCTCAAGGCATTTCAGTTGACCCAAAGTAGGTGGAATCCATCTTGCAGTGGAAACGGTCAGAGTTAGCTAGCGATATCCGAAGTTTCCTTGGACTTGCAAGCTACTACCACAGGTTTATACAAGATTTTGCAAAAATTGCTTCGCCCTTGACTTAGCTCACACGAAAAGGTATAAAGTTTACTTGGACGGACGATTGTGAAGCTTCGTTTACGGAGTTAAAACAATGCCTCATTACTACTCCAATCCTTACTCTGTCGGACGGACCTGACAATTTCAAAATATACAGTGATGCATCGGGTAAAGGAGTGGGATGTGTCCTAATACAAAGGGATAAAGTGATAGCCTTCACGTTGAGGCAGCTAAAGCCTTACAAGAAGAACTATCCAACACATGACTTAGAACTGGCGGCGGTAGTCTTTGTGCTAAAACTATGGCGCCACTACCTTTATGGTGTTCCGTGTGCGATCTACACGGACCATAAGAGCTTGAAATTTTTGTATACACAAAAGGATTTGAATCTTCGGCAATAGGGATGGCTCGAACTCCTTAGCGATTTTGACTTGATGATCAAATATACACCTAGCAAAGAAAATATAGTAGCTGATGCACTGAGTCGAGTATTTATTAGAAGTTTGGCCATTGATGACAAGCTGTGCCTGTTTGCGATATTTTAAACGAAAGAAAGAAGATGTATTCAATATGGGGTTTACACAGGATCCGCCTTCTTTGGTTTATAAACAAACCTGTAAAATTTGATCCTATACGAGGATATGGGAGTACAATTTATTTAATCTGGGTAAATATTGCTATAGGTGTCTGATCTGCAGTCGATCACTTTAGCCCTTGGACCACACGATGTTGAAGAAGTGCCGTAGAAGACAGAAAGCAGCGTCGAAGGTTGCAGCAGAGGGTGGATGCACGATGCCAAGGTCGTCGATCCCTACTCTTTGCCTGAGCTCCGGATGCTCTCTCTCTCTCTACCTCGATCCGATATTGGTATTCTTGACCAATTTTTCGACCTTGGATCGATCTCTCCGGAGGTTTTTAGACCAATTTCTTCGACCTTGTTCCTCATTGATAGAGGTCTCTATTTATAGAGTTTTAGTGACAGTGACCACTCCGTCGGTGTAAAAACCGAGGAGTGGAAAGTACAGCACCCTTTTACACAACGGTTAAAGTAACCAATGCCTGCGTATAGATGATCCTTTGAATAAGCGTGTGACGCGGGTCCAACTAAGGGACACAATGCGTATAATCGCTACGAAGATCATGACGTAGAAGCCACGTAGGTAGGTACCCATTGTGTAGAAGAGGTTGGCATAGCAGCCAAATGTCTGTCACCATGGCATAGAAGCCAAATAGTTATCAAACCGGCATAGAAGCCAAACAGGCGTAGAAGCCGAGCGGTCGTAGAGGCCAAGTAGGCGTAGAAGTCGAGCGGTCATAGAGGCCGGGTAGGCGTAGAAGCCGAGTGGTCGTAGAGGCCGAGTAGGCGTAGAAGCCGAGTGGTCGTAGAGGCCGAGTAGGCGTAGAGGCCGAGTTGTCGTAGAGGCCGAGTAGGCGTAGAGGCCGAATGAGCATAAACGCTGGATGGGCGTAGAAGCCGTCGCGTACCGTGCCACAGTGCTGATGTGGACGTTTTAGCCGAAATCACGGCTTTTGAAGATATAATCAAATCTCTTGCATTAAATGCCGAGATTTGCCACCATCCTGTGCATTAAATATGGAGGCATGTTTTTGAAGGTCTGCAACCCCTTCTGCGCATCAGTCGCAGAGACGTGCCTCGAAAAACTATCGCCGCTTTGTGCACTGGACGAAGGGATGTGCCTTGAACCATGTACGGAGTGCAGCGTTTGGCGTGGCTGGCAGTTTGTCTACTGCAGAACGTAAACAGCTCGCATTTTGCCTGTATAAAAACAAGGCAGCGTATCCCTTCGTGTTTGTAAAAGCAGTTTATGCAAAGGGGATGACAGTTTTTGACAGCCTGGGTTGCAGTGCTGTGCCATCATTATAGCCGTCGCTCGGGTAGTCGAGCCGTATCCCTTTGTCAGAAATCCAGACGTCAGGTTCATTGCAGGCTCTGACAGGTTCATTGCAGGGTCTGACAGGTTCACTTCGGAGAATACGAAGCGTCTCTTGTACACCTCAAAGCTGCGTTTGAAAGAGGATGAGTTTTTTACGCCCTGGAGGCGATGAAGCACTCTTTTTACGCTGAAGCGGCTTAGACGTACTGCCTTACGTGGATGGTCCTTCGAGCTTTTCATATTTCATGCTGCGTTATAGCGAAGACAGCTCCGTTGCACGCTTGAGGGATCTGAAGGCCTCTGCTTACGCTGCTCTGCACCAATATGCCGCGTATAGTCATCCGGCGCATTTTTCATGCTTCTACAAGACCCCCTTCAAAGCTTTCAAATTCCTCGGAATTTGGAATGCTTTGAATGAAGCATGAACCGCTCCTCGTGACTCAAAACGTTTCTGAATGGAGCGTTGAAACGGTCGATGCCGACTTTATGGCGGATTTATTGGGGACCGGTGTAGCCCCCTTTCACCTATAAAAAGGCTGAGGGAGTTAGCCCATTCTCCCCACATCTTCATCACCACGCAGAGATGATCGCCGGAGTTCGTCGGGTCGATTTGAGGAAAAAGGAGATCATGTTCTTCCAGCGTATAAGGAGCCAAAAAAGACGGCGTCTTCGAGCAAGTGTCCACTGCAACGATGGATCATGGAAGGATATCTTAGCCTCCCTTACTCGGGATAATCAGCAACATTGTATGGCTGTTCCTCCAGGAGAAGGGAAGGGTCATATTAGACCACACGGCTTGCAAACGATGTCTTTTCCTGTTATACTCTCGGGGATGAGAGAGAAGACAAGCTGTAACAGCCGTCGTCGATCGAGTTGGGTCTTAAAGAAGCCTCAACTGGATCGGTCATGGCGTACGGAGCATGGGATCTGTATCATTTATGCAGGCCCAATTCTGTATCCTCCCACCAGCAATCTTCTTGTTCATGACTGTGGTGGTCGATGAACTGCCATGGAAGAGGAGGAAGACCTTCACCGATGCGAGAACCTGTCAGAACAGATTCTGGGTGCGATTTTCTGACGACGGTGATGAGGAAGCCCTTTGTAGACGGGATTTCCCTCATACGTAATCATGAAAATGAAAAGAAAACCCTTGTGGATTGGATTCCCTCATATGTAATCATGACTCCTATCTTTAATAAAAATTGTCTTGCTTCTTCTTTCATATGATCGTCTTGCCATACGTTGCTGTAGAGTCTAAATATGTGTAGCTTCGACACGTCTGATTCTTTACGCTGACTCTGTTTAGAAAGAGTGCTAGGTCCCGTCCCTTATACATAGCAAATAGTCCATAGAACGCTGTTTGAGCATTTCGAACGTTTAGAACTGTTATGTTGCTAGGACTGAGGAACCGCGTAGAGCTCTGAACTTCTGATGAACAAAATTTTTGTTCAGACTTCGTCTTCAAGGATGACTTTTCGTAAATCCCTTGGAACAGGGCCGAGGAATGGCTGTCCAACTGAGTTTGCCATTTTGATAGACGAGATATTCAGACTGGAGTCTGGATGAACCTCCAATGGACCCGAGAAGAGTAATTTATCAATGTTTGAACTCTGTATGCTTCGGGTATTTGGGATAGGATGAGGCCAAGAAGGAGTATCTTCTGTTGTGAACTCCTGTAATCGACCGCCTTGAGGATCGTTCAGACATACGCGTACCCTGGCCTGCATATCTTTCAGATGCGCGGGAAGTCGTAGAGCGCGAAATCATCAGTTGGCTGCTTCTGAGCATAAAACACCGTCGAGCGTGGGATCATAGACTTGTAGTTCCTGTGCGTGAAGTCGTAGGTTTGTGGCCTCTCGAGCATAAAAGCTACAGAGCACAAAGGCATCCGGGCGAAAAACCTGACTTATAGCTGTCGAACGTAAAGTTGTAGATCTGTAGCCGTCGAGCGTAGAAAGCTCCTTAGCGTAGAACTGTAGATTTGTTGCTTCTGGAAAGAAATTTTTTTCGAGCGTGAAGTTGTGGATCCGTCACCTCTGAGCGTAAACTAAGCGCCACCGAGCGTGAGATCATCGATTTTGGTATCTGCTAAGCGTAAAGTCGTAGGTTTGTGGCCTCTCGAGCATAAAATCTATCGAGCACAAAGGCATCCGGGCGTAAAACCATAGACTTGCAGCTTGCGAGCGCAAAAACCGTAGATCTGTTGCTGTCGAGCGTAGAAAGCTCCTTAGCGTAGGAACCGCTGACTTGCTGTTGCGCGAAAAAACTCTTCGAGTTTGCTGACTGTTCGCTTTTCGAGAGTAGTGGGCAGACGTGGTACCCAATCATAAACAAATATTAATCGTGAGATTTGGTTGGGGTCTCGAGGAGTCCGTCCGAGGATTCGAGGAGTCGACCCAAACTCTATATATATCCCAAGCTTTGGAGAGAAAAAACTTTTTTATCCGTCTTCTGCGAGAGAGAGTTTCGATCGTTTGAGTCTTTCCTCCCCTCTTCTTCTCATACTTCTGCTCCGGCGAGGGAGTCTTTGGCCGGACATGGTGGACTTCCTCCTGAGCGAAGCATCCTGCCGAGTAGTAGCACATCCGGCCTTAGAGGTATAGCCATTGGGAATGACAAAGAACGACGAAAAATCCTTCGCACACGTTGAACATGACCGTGCTAGGTCATGTTCTGTACTGATAGCCTCTTTGAGGAAGATAGTGGTGCCCGGTACTGCATCCGAGGACCGCATTCACCGGCATATCCTGTGGCCCGCCGTTCGTCTGGTGTTTGGGGCAAGGCTGGGCTTGCTTCCTGCCATGGTGTGCTGTATACAGGCTGGCCTGAGAGCCATGACTGACGGACTGCTTGTCGATGAAGCTCGACGTGATAGCTTTCCTCGGGTAGAGTTACCCTACCTGTATTTGATGGGATGGCTAATTCTCCACAACCCCAGGGTGATGTCTCCCGGTTCTGGTAGTTGTGCGGGGGGTAGTTTCTTGCTGGACTATAAGGACTCCCTCTGGAACGTGAACACAGTCGTAGACTGTCGGCTGGCGCTGGGCCTCGGTCATTGCTGAAAGTTTCTCTGTACCGTCCCCCCTGTCCATCACAATCAGTCGGGGATTAGGCTCGAGGATTCAGGTGGAGAAAAGACCGATCTTTCTCCGGAAGCTTTTAACTGGTTGGTCTGCATCAGGCCCTCCCATCTGCTATACAGGAGCGAAGATCATTTCTTCTTCAAGCCTTATTTGCCCAGTCGGTTCGCCAGGCAGTTTGGGTATGATCAGCTGCACGTGGGCAATGCCAGCAACAGCTTTAGGTCCAGGGGCGGACTCATTGATGGAGCCAGAGGATGGCGGTACTTCATCACGGGTTGTACTGGAGCAACCTTTATCGTGTCGGTCGTCACCCTTTCCACGGAGCTGCATATCCTTCATTCGTACGCTCAGTTCTACGTGGCGATCAATACCCTCCATCGCAATTTTGACATGCGTGGAAGCTTCAGGGTACCTTCTCCCAAGCCTGGGGGAAGAGTCGAAGTCCCCTCGGTTTTATCTTACGAGGGTGAGGAGTCCGTCACTCCGGATAAGCCTCTGGTGTCGGTGCCGAGGTGCGAAGTACCTCCGCCTACGGGGGCACTGGCGGCTACTGGGAAGCGAAAGACTCCTGCTTCGAAGCAGACTTCCCCTCGCAAGAGGAAGAAGAAGACGGTTGATCGCCCTCTCCGAATTCCTGGCGTCGAGGCTCCTAGAGAGAAACCTGCTGTCTCTCCTGTGGGGGATGTCTTTTTGATTGAAGACTCCCGGCCTCTCGGGGAGGGACCCTCAGTTTCGGCTGGTGGTGCCGGAGAACTCCTGCTTGAGGCTGCCGTTGCTGCCACTGCCTCCGGTAGTGGAATGAATTCACCTGCGTGGCCGAGGCAAATGGGAGAATCTTCCTCCGGACCAGCAACGGAGGAAACTCCTACTGCGTTCGTGTGCCCGACCAGCGAGGTTCCAGCTGACGAACCTCGAACACGTCTCGGTGGAGGCTTGGTGGAGCTTATGGCGATGTCGGTTGGCCCACCCCCTTCTCCAGGTATGACAATTCGTATTGCGTTATTAAGGCGTGATATAGCTACATCGGCTGCCGACGCGGCATATATACCGTTGGCTACGGGTAAAGGTCATCTTTATGTCTCCTCTTAGAAAGATTACTATCATATTGATATCAACTTTCTTGTCCTCTCTTCAGGGGATGGCGTCCACGGGGAGTATAGCGCTGAAACGTCTTCTGGCTCTGCTCAGGCTCCTGGCGATGATACAGAGGCTTTTGACTTCGAGGAGGAAATGCCTTCGGGGGCCAATTCGCCCGGAGTAGTTTCGTCCTCTCAAGAGGAGGACGAACTCGTCATCGTGACCTCGTCTCTCGCGAGTATGTTGATAACTTCGACCGTCGTTGCCGCACCTTCTTCGGTCGCACCCCCTGTCTAGGCTGCGGCTGTGGCCACTTCGTCCGCAATCATTTCTGGAGGGGAACTTGCCAATATCGCGGCCACTCCTGGCGTCCAACCAGATCTGGGTGCACTGACTGAGCAGTATACCAGCACCTTCTACACCAATTTGAACTCGCTGATATCGATGGTGTTGGCAAAGAATCTGGATTTTGAGCGCCTGAAGAAGGCTTCCCAGTTTTTGATTGGGGCTGTCAGAGAGTTTGGCGATTCTGGGGTAGCTGACGCCCTGGAGGCGATGGTTAATGGGTTGGAGCAACCCATTAACGAATACTTGCAGCTGACCCAGGGCAGTTTTGAAGCTGAGGTGCAGGCCAGATACGACTCCATGACCGCGCGGCTTACCAAAAACCTGGAGGGCCTAGACAGCTCCATCAAAGCACATAAGCTGGAGATGGATAAAAGAAAAGCTGTCGTGGAGGAGGCTCTTGCTCTCGAGACGAAGTGCCAATCCGAGCATGAAGGGAACGCAGCAAGGGTTCGCAAGTTAAAGGAGAAACTCGCCCTGGCAGAGGAGTGGGCTTCTCAATCGCGGGCAGGTCTGAACGTAGCGACTAGTCGACTGAGCGCCGCACGACGGGACCTGGAGCGTGAAGAAGCTGCCCGAGCTGGCTCTATTCGGGTAAGGGCTGAACTGTCCTTTATGAACAATCCAGAGGCACGGCTGGAACAGGCCCACGCTGATGCTTTGGTTTCCAGGGGCGAGAAGGTAGCTGCACTGGTGAAGCTGATTCGCGATCTGACTGCTCCCCCACAATGATATACCCTTTCTCCTTTTAGTTTCTCCGATATAATTCTGCTCTTTTCGAAAATAAAAGAATCTTTTCTGACTTTGTGGACCCATCATTTCGGAATGTAAATGACAGGTTTAGGTGAGAGTAATATCAGAGGTAGTATGGACGTGATAAACTCTCGATAAACTTCTAGCAGGGCATACCTATTCAGAGGTCATACTGACATGATAGAATTATGACCTAACTAGTTTCATTTTGGAAGTAGTTTGGTCAGAATTGACATTCTCGCTATGTTCCACTTTTGGGTAGAGGAGGTCAAGCATAGTACCTCTTCAGGAATTTGCTGTTGATAGGAGCCATAACAAGTCTCCATTAGGCTGGGCTAACCTGTAAGCGCCGTTCGAGAACGTGGTCTCGATCACATAAGGGCCTTCCCACTTGGGCTGAAACTTCCCTTTACTCCTGTGAGTAAGAATCATCGGCCTTCTTACGGCTAGAACTAGCTAGCCGACTTTGAACACTCTTTCCTTTACTTTATGATTGAAAGTTCTGGAAATGCGTGCTTGGTAGAGCGCGATGCGCTGTTGATCTTGGAGGCATTTCTCATCTAATCCTTCGAGCTCCTGAAGCCTTAACAGGTCATTCTTTTCTTGGGTCAGCTCATTAGTCACGGCTATCCTGAGCGACGGGATCTGGATTTCGATGGGAAGAACTGCTTCGCTCCCGTAGACCAGTGAAAAGGGGGTACAACCTGTCGGTGTTCGTACCGTTGTGCGGTATGCCCAGAGACATTCGCCCAGCTTCTCGTTCCAGTCCCTTTTGTTTGAAGAGACGAACTTCTTCAGGAGTTTGATAATGGTTTTGTTGAAAGCCTCCGCCAAACCATTAGCAGCTGGATAATATGCCGTAGAGGCAATATTATGTATTCGATTTTTATCGTAAAATCGATGAAATGCTTGGCTGATGAACTGAGGCCCATTGTCATGGATTATCCTTCGGGGAATGCCAAAGCGATAAATGACGTGATGCTTGATGAAGCTGATTACGTCAGACGTCTTTACCTCAACAAGAGGGATCGCCTCTGCCCATTTGGAGAAGTAATCCGTGATGGCCAGTTTGAATCGGTGACCTCTGGAAGAAGACGGGTGAATAGGACCAATGATATCCATATCCCATGCTTCGAAAGGCCATGATGCAATCGTAGGATGCAGATATTCAGACGGTTGATGTATGAAGTCTGCATGAACCTGACAGGCTCTGCATTGCCTCGCATAGTTGATCGCGTCTGTGATCATAGTAGGCTACTAATAGCCCATTCTTCTGATACGATCCTGTAGCTTAGGACCGGGCTGATGTGCTCCGCATACGCCGTCGTGAGCTTCCCGGATAATCTGCCGTACTTCGTCGTCAGAGAGACATCTTAATAGCAGTCCGTCGTAGGTCCGACGATATAGGCATTATGAAGATGCATCGAAGTAGAAGCGTAATGATCGTCTTTTGACGGATACTGCTTCCTTGGGGTCCTCCGACAAGATTCTGTATGCGACAAAATCTATGAAGGGACTCCTCCAGTCTCTTCTAGGGGGATCGAATCCTGCCTTCTTATAGGAGTGGCTAAATCCGTAGCTAGACTGGCTAGGGCATCAGCTTCCAGATTCTGAGATCGAGGTACATGTTCGAGGAAGAACCCTTTGAATGTCATGGCTATCTCGACCGTTGCTTGGTGATAGGGGATAAGGTCTGGATTTCGGACTTCGTATATTCCTCTGACTTGATTGACGATAAGCAGAGAATCACCGAAAGCTTCCAGGGACTCTACCCCCAGCTCTTTAGCAACTTGGAGCCCGATTAACAGAGTGTTGTATTCCGCCACATTGTTGGAGCATGGTTCATTAAGAGAATATGCCCGGTAAATGACGAGTTTATTAGGAGTGACCAGGACGATTCCTACCCCTGAAACCACGTTTCCCTGGGGAACAGTCCTGGAGACACCGTCGAAGAACAGTTGCCATGTGTCACTTTCCATTGTGGAATTACATTCTGCAACTTCGTCGGGAATGTCTTCGTATAGTTTGGAGGCCTCCGGGATCGGATGAGCAGCTAGGAAGTCGGCCAGTGCTTGGCCTTTGATGGACTTTCACGGGACGTATACCATGTCATATGGTGTTAATAGCATCGCCCAAGTTGCGAGTCGAGAGTTAAGAACACTTGGCTTGCTCTTTAGTACTCGAAGAGGGTTGATCCTGGAGATGATATAAATAGTCTGGCCGGTGACATAGTACCGCATCTTTTGGATAGCTAACATCAGAGCCAAGCATTCTTTCTCCACTGGGTTGTACCGGTGTTCGGCTCCGACCATCATCCTGCTGAGGTAGTAGATAGCCTGTTCATGTCCCATATCGTTCTTCTGCGCGAGAAGAGCTCCTAGCGAATGATCCATCGCTCGTACGTACAGCAAGAATGGTCTTCCCATGATGGGAGGCACCAGAACCGGCGGACTGGTGAGGTAGCGTTTGATATCCCCGAATGCTTGCTGACAGGTTTTGTCCCATACGAAGGACACACCTTTCTTCATGAGATGCGAAAAGGGCTGACATCTCCCTGAGAGGTTGGATATGAACCTCCGGATATAAGCCAGACGGCTTTGAAATCCCTGAAGTTCTCTTTGATTGCGGGGCGGTCGTATTTCTACGATGGCCTGAACTTTGACAGGGTCCACTTGGATGCCTTTGGCGGTGATGACAAATTCCAGGAATTTACCGCTAGATACACCCAGAAAGGACTTCGTAGGGTTCATCTTGAGTTGATGTTGGCGCATTAACTCGAATACCGTCCTCAAGTCTTGAATGTGATCATCTTTGAGGCGGCTCTTGACGGCTATGTCATCCACGTAACATTCTACTGTTTTGCGTAGATGCTCGTAGAATATGTTACTCATAGCCCGTTGGTATGTAGCCCCGGCGTTCTTTAATCCGAAGGGCATGACCGTATAGCAATATACTCCTAACAAGGTTCGGAAGGCAGTGTGCTTCTCGTCTTCAGGATGCATCTCGATCTGATTGTATCCCGAGAATCCGTCCATGAAAGACATGCGTTCAAAACTGCAGGTGTTGTCGATCATGATGTCCGTTATGGGGAGAAAGAACTCATCCTTGGGGCAGGCTGCATTCAGATCTCGGTAATCGATGCAGATACGTATTTTCCTATTTTTCTTCATGACTGGGACAACGTTGGCGACCCAGTCGGGATATTGTTCCTCCCAGATGAAACCGCAGGCTATCAACTTCTTGACTTCAGCTTCGATGGCGTCCATCATGTTCGGGCGGAACCGGCGTTGGTGCTGCTTCATAGGCTTCGAGTCGGCCAGTATATTGAGCTTATGAGTAGCCACCTTCGGGTCAAGGCCCGGCATGTCCTCGTAATTCCATGCAAAGACGTCGATATATTCTTTTATCAGCTGGATAACTTCTTCCCGTTCAGCTGGGGAAAGATTGTTGCTGATGAATATCGATTTTGGTGAAAGTTCACCCCCAACATCAACCTGGATGACTTCGTCTTTGGTAGGAGGTTCCCTTTGCTCGAAGTAGAATTCCTACTGCGTATCCATTTGTTGAGCCCAAGGGTCATTTTCAAATGGCTCAGACTCTTGTTCATCTGCTTCAAAGGGATCTGCTACCACCATGTTTGCTGATAATGCTTGCTTGAGAGCTTCAGGCGAGTCGGAGGGTAGCGAGCCGCTCTGAGAAGAGAAAAAGACATCCTCGTCTGATTTAGAGGAGGTGGTATATCCCAACCCGAAATGAGTTCGTTGATAGTAGGGGTCGTCATGCAGCGGCGTTCGTCTGCCTCTTCCGTAGTTGAGGCCTGGCTTCTGCTCTAAGTCGTATCTCATATTTTGTATGATCCTCAACGCTTGCGGGCTGTATTGGTGAACCTGCATTTTTCCAGTATCGTCATTGAAAGGATCTTCCTGGATAGCCGGTTGATTGTGCATGCGGCCGAAGACTATCGAACGCTGGCTGCTGTAGGTAGGCGGGACAATGAAGATAGAACCCTCATACGGTCCATACGTTGTGACGACGTTGGACGATGATGCTGCTTCCCAGACATACGGACGGTAGGAGTCCATAACTTCCAAGAATTTTCGTGCCATGGGTTCTACCTCATCACGGGGAGTGGATTCCTGATTTGGAATTCGAGCATTGACGTACTGGAAAAGAGGATGTTTATTATCATCTGGAACTCCGTCCCTAGTCGTGCTTACATTGGTCGGCTGCCCGGTGCGCCAGAGGTTGATGGCCAAGGGTGGAGGTTTCTGGTTCAGAGTGACCACTGGAGGATCACCCACTTTTCCAGACCTGGATCTGTTCAGGTGAATAGCCATAGGCTCCACGGCTTTCGGACGAGTGGTTCGTCCTTTCACTCTGATTGGCAGCGGTAGTGCGGTAGAGGGTTCTCCAGGCTCCCGGTGGGATTCCTTCTCTGTCTCTCCTGACACTTCTTCCGTGTGGTCTTGAGAGTACAATACAGCGTCGGAATAGTAGGATTCTACTCCTTTAAATGGGTTTAGGTCGGCAACCTCCGTTTGTACCGTTCCTTGGGGGTCTACATATTTAAGACATTGATGTAGAGTTGAAGGGACGATGTTGTGGTCGTGCATCGATGGTCTTCCCAGCAAAATATTGTAGGATACCTCTGAATCGATGACGTAACACGTGGCTACCGATCTGAGATTGCCAATCTGGATCCTCAGGCGAATCTTCTCCAACGGCTTACTTCTTCCGGCGTTGAAACCTACGATTATAGTGGAGGTGTAGGCCAGTTCACTGGTAGGAATCCTCAATGGTCTGAGCAGACTGTGAGGGATGATGCTGATCCATGATCCCGGATCTATGTGAACCCGATCGACCTCCATGGAACCGACATAGCCGGTGTGTCACGACCCGCACCCGGAATTTGGACATGAGTCGTGGGTACGTCCAGCCTACGCCGCAGCATCGGCGGTAGAACGCTGTCTAGGTCTCAACATATAATATATATCCTGTCAATAGTCTCAACTCCGTACGGAGGACAAAGATAAATAATCCACAGTTCTATGATAAACTCAATCACAAGCTATAAAAAATAATGGCACGATGAGAATAGAAAAGAGTTCTATTAAAAACCAACCACAATAAGTCCAACTCAAATCTTGAGTCTAGATGACCTCACAAAGTCACAAAATAATAAATACAACTCAGTCTCAGTCTGAAACAATAAATACAGAAAAGTAATCTAAGTACTGGCAGGTAAGATCTTTTCTAGGATAGGCAACTCCTCTGGGATTCCCGGAGTGAAATCTACCTCTAATCCTAGGCCGTAATGAGTGGGGCAAAGATCCTCCAGGTCCTCTGAAAAATGTTATCCAGTCAGGATTGGAGCGAAGCACAAGCACTAACAGCCGTTTCATTAAATTGACAAAGACTATAAACAGTGTAAGAGATACAAGATGGAAATAAATGCTGGAAATGTAAAGTACTGGAGAAATAAAAATAGGCAATAGAGCATCTAGCAATGAACAAATAAATAGTGAATGCTAGAACAAGTGAATCTGGATAAAATAGACATCTAGCTAAGTGTTTGAAATATCAGTTTATTATATGATCGGCTTGGGACTAGATCAGGTTGGTTAAATATGATTAACTATGATTCTTGTAGGTCAGGCTAACCATATGGTTAACTATGATGCATGTAGTGGTCAGGCTAATCATATATAACAGCTATGAAGCATGTAAATGGTCAGGCCGCACCCGACGTGAGAAGTGGGGTGAGCTATGATGCATGTAAATGTTTGGATATGATCATATAATCTACTAATAGTTCCCCATCCCCCAGCTAGCACGATAGATTCCAATCACGACTCCTCATGATGGGGATCTAGGGTGCTAACCCGTGTATCCATAGTGTCGGAATCAAGTATGTAATACAACTAGATTATAGAAGTAATCAACAAAATAAAAACTGTCAGAGAATGTACTCGCCTGTGGTCCTGAGTAAAGTGTGAGGATCGATGTCCAAAGCGGGATCACAATGACCTAATTATGGAATTTCAATGTCAAAATAAAGATTTAAAGGAATGAGCATGATTAACTAATTAAATACGAGGTTTCTAGGTCATACTAAAACCTAGTGGTCAATATTAGGTTAACTTGATACTCTAGGCTTCATATTAATACTAAGCAATGTTTTACATACTAGGCATTTAGTATAGATATAACTCCTATTTAGGTTCTAAGGTATTATTAAATCCATTTAACCCTTACCTAAACTAGTATTCCAAAATCCAACCTTAACTCATAACTCTATGTATTAACTAGGATACCATGTACTTCATGTGATACATTAGAGAAGCATACAAAGAGTGATATCCTAGGGTATCACTTGTCATGTTGCATACTGGAACCCATCTCTCACTAAACCTACTGAATTCTCACTACACACAGGTTATCCTAATACTCACTACATAGTGACTAGCTAACTACTGTTATCACTCTATATTCCCTACATAGTGCACAGTCTCAGAGGACCAATTGAGCAATTTACCCAAGGCAGCAACATTTAGATCACTATACCTGGATACAATTGCACAGGAAACACCAACCAAATAAGGGCAGCTAACCAACTCTAACTGCTATACCCCAAGAACTAGCTCATCAGCCCCCAACATAGACCTCACTGATGCTCACTGCACACGCACCTACACTTAACAGTTTATTATCCAAGGTTCGGATTTAATGAATCCTTCATAGGTTCACAGCCTAAGACTATTCAGACTTTACCTACAAATCCTTCTGACAGACACTGATACACTAAGACATCAATCCCATCACAGTGCACAACAAAAAATACTGCCCAGTTTACTGAGTTCTCACTGACACAGTTCACTGCACAATACAAAATCCTAACTGACACACAAGCTAGACACTGCACATTGATACCTAAACATCTACACTAAAACTACCAACTCACTAATACACACAGCTACACTTGAATACATAACCATCTCACTTGAACCCTAAACAACTACACTGAACCTAGTGTTTCCCCCCTTGTTGGTCTGACAAGCCAATACCATACTGCAGCTAACCCCTCAACTATAAACCTTATCTCCACTAGCAGTTACTGCTGAATACAGTAAACCTCCCCCTACTTAATCCAACTGGACATCTTCACACCCAGGCATTGTCACTCGAGTTCACAAGGACTGAACCCAAGCACCCCTACTTGCAAACCAAAGTTACTGCAACTCATTGTTTCAGGGAACAATCCCCTTCTTACTGCAGCTCCTATCTAGACTGAACATACCCAGGTTCCTGCAACCCAACTATCCCCCTTATAGTATCCACACCTAGATAACTTCTGACTTACCCTCACTCACAGGCATATACTGATACGCACACAGTTTTTATGATACACACACTCTCAGTCACACTGGCACCCACACAGGGAATTGACACACTGTTATATACACATATAGATACATTAACACATAGGTTGCATACACAGAATAATCTGCACACAATACTGATACACACAGCATTTTGCTCACACATTTGTTTACACAGTGAAACACAAGTTCACTGATACCCAAATCACTCCACAGTAATCTCCAATGCTCACAACCTATCTATACACACACACATGCACAGTCACACTGGTTCACAGTCAGTTTACTGATACACTAATCTGGGGATTTCATACACACACATAGAATCTCACTGATACATACACACATAGGCCCTCATACACAGGCACTTACATATACTACTCTCCCTAACTGTCACATAAATACCTACACACAGGTAAACTGAACCTGAAATAACGTAGGACACACACACACAGTGCTGAATACTGACACACACTGCACACTGCTAGAATTTACACAGGTTGCTCACAACCCGACCACACTGGAAATTTCCCAAATCACTACACAGTCCAACCCGACTGTGCACAGGGAAGATCCCCCCACAGTCCATTTCTTCCCAAAACACACCACTCATTCGAACTATATGCAAATATGTGTGTATATATATATATATATATATATATATATATATATATATATACATATATATATCAAAACATGCAATATCAGAAAGAATTTGATAGGCAAACCCTTGTGAGGCATTTCATCGAACACATAAAATGCTGAAAACAAATTTACCTAGGAACACAAGAATTCTCAACAAAACCTTAAGAATCAAAATCTAACTTACACGTTGGAGGATGAAATAGGTCTACTTGCAATCACCTAGGGTTAGGGTTCACAAAATTGGGGAAACCAAACGTAGGTCACCCAAAACCCTAATTCCTCCTAAATCTCCATGTAGAAGCCCTAAAAATCGAAATCTAAACCTCAGGGTGGGTTCCTAATAGCCATTAACATCAGAAAATAGAATTGAAGAATTAAAAATTTGGATTTACCTATAGGGAGATGGTTTTCCTATGAAGGTTCTTCTTCCCCAAGGCTTCTTGACCCAAGCTCCTTGTTCCCTTTTCCTTGAAGGAGGAAAATGGGATCCCTAGGGTTTGATTCTGAATTTTGGGGGTGGGGGAAATGGTTTTCTTGATGGAGGCTAGGGTTTCTTCTTTCTACATGAAGAATGGTTTTGAGGGAGGCTCCCTTTTATAATAAACTAGGTTTTAGGGTTTCAATGCATAGTTTTTAGGTTAAACCCCCAGGTTAGGTCATGTAGAACTAAATACATAACTCAGGTTTAGTCCTTCTAGGGTTTGGGGTTCCACCCTAAAATTTGGATTCTAAGGTTAGTCCTAATGGAAGATTCTAGGGTTTGACCTAAACCAACACAAATTAACAACATATAAATAGTTTTGAAAAACTCAGCAGATTAATTAAACACATAATTATTCAAAATAGTGAATTTACACAAATGCTCTCATCTGGAAATATGGTAGTGACAAGTCTACCCTCCTAAAAGAAATTTTGTCCTCGAAATTTAAAGTCCTTATAGTAGTGTTTACTCATACACATTATTATTTTCCATAAATAGTGAAATTCAACAACCCACATAATCCTGAAATAAACCACCTTGTCGTTTCGTAATTTTCAAAAAGTTTCGAAATTACTATATTCCTGAAATACCCTAAAAAAAAAAAGTTTCCATTTCCTCACAATTCCCATGAATTTAAAAAATTTATACTCGGAATTTGATATCCCTATCAACTAACCTTTAGTCCACAACATCCATGATTACATCCTCATTACATACACCTGCTTATTAATACTTAAATCTGATACCAAGATTCTCTAATATAACCTTGGTTCAATAATGCATCCAAGTTTGATACCTTTATCTCTTTAGTACCACATTCTCTGTCAGTTCTCGTTTCTACTACAATTGTCCATACTATTGTTCCTATTACTACAGTGCACACCAAGTGTAACACCATACTAAGTACTGCTCTTCCCAACACAACTCTAGATGGACACCCAAGTCAGTCTGCGGTGCTATCTCAATCATGCTCAAGTCATCAGATCCTTACACCTGTATATCATCTACTCGTATATTTAATATTCATATTTCTCATCTACCATAAAATTAATCCTCAAAATAATCGTCAAGGTTTAACTTCTCGATCAATCTTAAAAATAATTTGCATATACCTCCTCAAAGTCAGATACTCAACATCTAAATAAAATTTTAATCACTTCTAAAATCTTTGTAGCCTTGACCATGTTTATGGAATCAAAATTTGAACCCTCAAAAATTTAATGACATAATCTCAACTCCTCAATAATTCTCAAAGTTAAAATTTATTTCCACTCTTTAATTTATAAATCCACCAATTTACATATAAGTGCTCGTAGTCTCTAATGCTCGAGGTGCACTCAATACACCAATTGTCTGCAATTCTCAACAGTGTACTGAAATTTGTACTGCCCGGATTACTTGCAATATTACTTCCAATAATCAAAGTTATCATCACACATATTTTCTCCAATGATTTTCCATCTATATTAATTGATACACCAATCTAACTATTATCACACGTAGTACTTACTGTTATTAGCACCATTCTCAATAATCCTTGATATAGAATCACTAGCACTATTGGTATGGTAACACTAGCTCCATCATTAGATTATCTCATCAAACTTATTAGAACTCACGATTATTCGTACCCTTCTATAATACACCTGTTTCACTTTACTCTCATGGGCAAGTATATGGTTCCTCATCTCGGTGGATGTATATGTATTTTTCTTTTAATCTTTTACAGACTGTTACACTAATCTGTGATACACTTTATACCTTTCATGATCAATCTTGATATTCCTCTACCCATGGCACCCTCATTAATACCCTTTATGCATATTTATTTCTTTACTCTTGATACACTCAATATCAATCATCAAATTGAACATCATGCTCCCATGTCCCACTAAGAACCACTTACAAACTCACAAGTCACACTCAGTCAACACTAATACAAGACACAATCAAAATTATAAGTCACTAATTATCATACTAACAAGGAATCCTCAAAGAAAATAAGCTCAAAAGGAACTAGATCAAGGACTGAAGGTATCTTTACTGCTAGTAAAGAAAAGAAGCGATGGAACAAAGTCCTGGAATAACATAAATAGATAAGTATTGAGATGATACTTTAAGAACCAATTTAAGATACAACCTGATAATCATACACGTCTGTCTAAAATTATGACACTCAGAATCCTCGCCACGCCAGTAAGCATAGGTGCGATAAACGACAGGTTCCGTAACTAAGGTATGCAACTCTATAATCATGTCATTTAGAATCTTTGCCACGCCAACCGGTATGGCTGCAAGAAATTCTAAATTTCATAACTAAAGTATGTACATCCAAGTCAGGTTCCTACGTTCTCGTCACGACAGCTAATGTGGCTGCGATAAACTCTAGGTTCCATAACCAAAGTAGACGTTTTACCTTTCTTACTGTCCTCATCAATATATGTCATCAGATGATACCGTAAATTTTTGCCCGTAAATTCATCTTGATATAAAATCCACTCAATAATGATACCAGAAATTTAACAACTAATCAACAAGAATCAACTCAATATCAACAAGCGAGAATAGACGAAAATAAGGGGAAAGGAATTAGATTGGAATTCATAATGAGATTCTCAAGGGTCGTCTCAAGAATCTCTCAATAATTATGATTGAGCATCCTGCTCTGCTCTGCTGCTCCTCTGGTGACCTCGAACTCCGGCTCTCCTGGTGGTCGAAATAATACTCTGCCTCTATAACAATCTATAGTAGCATGATGCCTACTCAACCAGTCCATTCCGAGTACAATATCGTACCCCGGGAGTGGCATGACGAGTAAGCTCACGCTCAACTCTCGACCTCCTACTAACACCCTTCGGTCCTTGCAGTAATCACGGACTAGGATAATACCTCCACCAGTCATGATCTTGCAAATCCTAGCTAGTGGTTCTGTCTCTAAATGATGTCGAAGTGCATAAGATACAGACACAAAACTATGGGAAGCGCCAGAGTCGAATAAGGTAAATGCGGAAATACAATCGAGAAGAATTGAACCTGTGATCAAGTCTCTTGCTGGTTCGACCTCCTCGACTGCTATGGCATATGCTCGCCCCTGGGGTGCACCTCTTTGTTGTCGGTGCTGAGCAAACATCTGTTGCTGCGGTGGAAGTGGAGGTCCTCTCCATTGTTGGCCTCCTGGTACGGCAGGTACCCTGTCTGGTCCTCTCTGGGCGGCTGCTCCGCCCTGACCTGGGCGAGTCTATATGGTAGGACAATCCCTCAGCTGATGTGTCATCGATCCGCAGGACAGACATGTGCCCAACCTCTTCCTACAGATGTCTCTGGTATGTCCCATCTTCCTGCAATATACACACTGGATAGTGGGCCGAGTCTGTCTCTGTGGCTGTTGCTGCTGGAAGTGTCCTCGAACTGGTGTCTGGTGCTGCTGATGAGGCAAACCCCTGTGAGGCATTTCATCGAACACAGAAAATACAGAAAACGAATTTACCTAGGAACACAAGAATTCTCAATAAAACCTTAAGAATCGAAATCTAACTTACACGTTGGAGGATGAAATAGGTCTACTTGCAAACACCTAGGGTTAGGGTTCACAAAATTGGGGAAACCAAACGTAGGTCACCCAAAACCCTAATTCCTTCTAAATCTCCATGTAGAAGCCCTAAAAATCAAAATCTAAACCTCAGGGTGGGTTCCTAATGGGCATTAACATCAGAAAATAGAATTGAAGAATTAAAAATTCGGATTTACCTATAGGGAGATGGTTTCCCTATGAAGGTTCTTCTTCCCCAAGGCTTCTTGACCCAAGCTCCTTGTTCCCTTTGCCTTGAAGGAGGAAAATGGGATCCCTAGGGTTTGATTCTGAATTTTGGGGGTGGGGGAAATGGTTTTCTTGATGGAGGCTAGGGTTTCTTCTTTCTACATGAAGAATGGTTTTTAGGGAGGCTCCCTTTTATAATAAACTATGTTTTAGGGTTTCAATGCATAGTTTTTAGGTTAAACCCTCAGGTTAGGTCATGTAGAACTAAATACATAACTCAGGTTTAGTTCTTCTAGGGTTTGGGGTTCCACCCTAAAATTTGGATTCTAGGATTAGTCCTAATGGAAGATTCTAGGGTTTGACCTAAACCAACACAAATTAACAACATATAAATAGTTTTGAAAAACTCAGCAGATTAATTAAACACATAATTATTCAAAATAGTAAATTTACACAAATGCCCTCATCTGGAAATGTGGTAGTGACAAGTCTACCCTCCTAAAAGAAATTTCGTCCTCGAAATTTAAAGTCCTTATAGTAGTGTTTACTCATACACATTATTATTTTCCATAAATAGTGAAATTCAACAACCCACATAATCCTGAAATAAACCACCTTGTCGTTTCACAATTTTTAAAAATTTCCGAAATTACTATATTCCTGAAATACCCTAAAAAAAAAACAGTTTCCATTTCCTCACAATTCCCACGAATTTAAAAAATTTATACTCGGAATTTGATATCCCTATCAACTAACCTTTAGTCCACAACATCCATGATTACATCCTCATTGCATACACCTGCTTATTAATACTTAAATCTGATACCAAGATTCTCTAATATAACCTTGGTTCAATAATGCATCCAAGTTTGATACCTTTATCTCTTTAGTACCACATTCTCTGTCAGTTCTCGTTCCTACTACAATTGTCCATACTATTGTTCCCATTACTACAGTGCACACCAAGTGTAACACCATACTAAGTACTGCTCTTCCCAACACAACTCTAGATGGACACCCAAGTCAGTCTGCGGTGCTATCTCAATCATGCTCAAGTCATCAGATCCTTACACCTGTATATCATCTACTCCTATATTTAATATTCATATTTCTTATCTACCACAAAATTAATCCTCAAAATAATCGTCAAGGTTTAACTTCTCGATCAATCTTAAAAATAATTTGCATATACCTCCTCAAAGTCAGATACTCAACATCTAAATAAAATTTTAATCACTTCTAAAATCTTTGTAGCCTTGACCATGTTTATGGAATCAAAATTTGAACCCTCAAAAATTTAATGACATAATCTCAACTCCTCAATAATTCTCAAAGTTAAAATTTATTTCCACTCTTTAATTTATAAATCCACCAATTTACATATAAGTGCTCGTAGTCTCTAATGCTCGAGGTGCACTCAATACACCAATTGTCTGCAATTCTCAACTGTGTACTGAAATTTGTACTTTCCGGATTACTTGCAATATTACTTCCAATAATCAAATTTATCATCACACATATTTTCTCCAATGATTTTCTATCTATATTAATCGATACACCAATCTAACTATTATCACACGTAGTACTTACTGTTATTAGCACCATTCTCAATAATCCTTGATATAGAATCACTAGCACTATTGGTATGGTAACACTAGCTCCATCATTAGATTATCTCATCAAACTTATTAGAACTCACGATTATTCGTACCCTTCTATAATACACCTGTTTCACTTTACTCTCATGGGCAAGTATATGGTTCCTCATCTCGGTGGATGTATATGTATTTTCCTTTTAATCTTTTACAGACTGTTACACTAATCTGTGATACACTTTATACCTTTCATGATCAATCTTGATATTCCTCTACCCATGGCACACTCATTAATACCCTTTATGCATATTCATTTCTTTACTCTTGATACACTCAATATCAATCATCAAATTGAACATCATGCTGCCATGTCCCACTAAGAACCACTTACAAACTCACAAGTCACACTCAGTCAACACTAATACAAGACACAATCAAAATTGTAAGTCACTAATTATCATACTAACAAGGAATCCTCAAAGAAAATAAGCTCAAAAGGAACTAGATCAAGGACTGAAGGTATCTTTACTGCTAGTAAAGAAAAGAAGCGATGGAACAAAGTCCTGGAATAACAGAAATAGATAAGTATTGAGATGATACTTTAAGAACCAATTTAAGATACAACCTGATAATCATACACGTCTGTCTGAAATCATGACACTCAGAATCCTTGCCACGCCAGTAAGCATAGGTGCGATAAACGACAGGTTCTGTAACTAAGGTATGCAACTCTATAATCATGTCATTTAGAATCTTCGCCACGCCAACCGGTATGGCTGCAAGAAATTCTAAATTTCATAACTAAAGTATGTACATCCAAGTCAGGTTCCTACGTTCTCGTCACGACAGCTAATGTGGCTGCGATAAACTCTAGGTTCCATAACCAAAGTAGACGTTTTACCTTTCTTACTGTCCTCATCAATATATGTCATCAGATGATACCGTAAATTTTTGCCCGTAAATTCATCTTGATATAAAATCCACTCAACAACGATACCAGAAATTTAATAACTGATCAACAAGAATCAACTCAATATCAACAAGCGAGAATAGACAAAAACAAGGGAAAAGGAATTAAATTGGAATTCATAATAAGATTCTCAAGGGTCATCCCAGGAATCTCTCAATAATTATGATTGAGCATCCTGCTCTGCTCCGCTGCTCCTCTGGTGACCTCAAACTCCGGCTCTCCTGGTGGTCGAAATAATACTCTGTCTCTATAACAATCTATAGTAGCATGATGCCTACTCAACCAGTCCATTCCGAGTACAATATCGTACCCCGGGAGTGGCATGACGAGTAAGCTCACGCTCAACTCTCGACCTCCTACTAACACCCTTCGGTCCTTGCAGTAATCACGGACTAGGATAATACCTCCACCAGTCGTGATCTTGCAAATCCTAGCTAGTGGTTCTGTCTCTAAATGATGTCGAAGTGCATAAGATACAGACACAAAACTAAGGGAAGCGCCAGAGTCGAATAAGGTAAATGCGGAAATATAATCGAGAAGAATTGAACCTGTGATCAAGTCTCCTGCTGGTTCGACCTCCTCGACTGCTATGGCGTATGCTCGCCCCTGGGGTGCACCTCTTTGCTGCCGGTTGTCACGACCCGCACCCGAAAATTGGGCATGAGTCGTGGGTACGTCCAGCCTACGCCGCAGCATCGGCGGTAGAACGCTGTCTAGGTCACAACATGGTATATCCTGTCAATAGTCTCAACTCCGTACGGAGGACAATGATAACTCAAACACAGTTCTATAATATACTCAATCACAACTATAAACATAATGGCACGATGAGAATTTAAAAGAGTTCTATTTAAACCAATCACAAGAAGTTCAACTCAAATCCTGGGTCCAAATGACCTCACAAAGTCACAAATAAAATAAATACATCTCAGTCTCAGTCTCAGTCTAAAACAATAATGCAGAAAAATAATCTAAGCATGGGTAGGCAAGTTCTCCTCTAGGATAGGCACCTCCTCTGGGATTTCTGGGGTGAAATCCTCCTCTATTCCTGGACCATAATGAGTAGGGCAAAAGTCCTCCAGGTCCTCTGAAAATGTTGTTATCCAGTCAGGATTGGAGCGAAGCACAAGCACTAACAGCAGTTTCATTAAATTGACAAAATCTATAAACAGTGTAAGAGATACAAGATGGAAATAAAAACTGAACATGTGAAGTACTGGAGAAAATGAAATAGACAAAAGAGCATCTAGCAATGAGCAATAAATAGTGAATGCTAGAACAGGTAAATCTGAATAAAGATAAAAACATCTAGCTAAGTGTTTGAATTATTAGTTTATCATGTGATCGGCTTGGGACTGGATCAGGCTGGTTATATATGATTAGCTATGATTCTTTTAGGTCAGGCTAACCGCATGGTTAGCTATGGTGCATATAATGGTCAGGCTAATCATATATAACAGCTATGGAGCATATAAGTGGTCAGGCCGCACCCGACGTGAGAAGTGGGGTGAGCTATGGTGCATATAAATGTTTGGATATGATCACATAATCTACTAATAGTTCCCCATCCCCCAGCTAGCACAATGGATTCCAACCACGACTCCTCGTGATGGGGATCTAGGGTGCTAACCCGTGTATCCATAGTGTCGGAATCAAGTATGAAATACACTACAATTTATAGAAATAATCAACCATGAAAACTGTCAGAGAATGTACTCGCCTGTGGTCCTGAGCAAAATATGAGGATCGAGGTCCAAAATGGAATCACAATGACCTATTTATGGAAATTCAATGTTAATTAATGAATTAAAAGAATAACATGCTTAACAATTTAAAAACGAGGTTTCTAGGTCATGTCTAAGGTTTACTGGTCAATGCTAGGTCCAACTAAGTCATTTGGTCTAAATTTGCCACTAACTAGCCAACTCTAGCTATTCTAGGTATTTACCTAATTTCTAAGTCCATACTAGCAAGTTCGAGCTTATATCACCCATATATAGCCTATTACCTAAAATATCTTGACCTATAGTGAATATCTCACCCTGAACCACAATATCTTAGTATTGGTCAATACCTAGATTTTAGATCTCCTTAGATATTAAGGATACTAAGTATCTTACAATATATAGTTAGGTATACATATAATCAATAACTTAACTACTAGTATCACTTTACCTATACAGTTAACTGCATTGCATAGTTACATACAACTATACATCTACACATAGTTAGACACATACTGACACACAGGATCCTGGGACAAAACTGATACACAGGTTTTGGGACACTAAGGTTCACTCACACACATACACAAACCTGAGTTCACCCTCACATACTGCTACACACTGCACATAATCCTCACAACCCAACCCCCAAATACTGAGACCTACATGTTTCTCTAATGCACACAGCCATATTCAGAGTTTCCCCTCTTCTAAACACCCACACAGTATAAAATTCTGCACACAACACTAAAGCACCTCACAGTCCTCACAATACACATGTACACAACACCCTACACACACCTATACATGTAGACACAGCTACACACCTACACACACTGTCTACCTCATGAACTGACCTGCAGCCACACACACACATGTGCTACACAGAGTTTAACTGACACAGTCTACACATGAATCTAACACACAACTCAAAACAGGGGCACACAGATATCTAACCTCCACAGACACAGTTAACCTTATAAACTGACACCTGAACACACACACACAATTATCTTCTACACACACAGAATACACTTATAGTATTAATGTAGGTATTACACACTACACATGTATTTACTGATATCAAAATCCTATTTACTGATACATATTCATATGTACACACACAGATACATAAATTCCCCCAACTCCCACTGATACCTACTGCACATAATGAATTCTACCTCACCAACTCATACACATACACACAGGGAATGGAAATAAATCTGGGCACACACACTGGTTAAAAACTGCACCTCACATAGCTAACACAACCCAGGTATCAATTCTTCTCACACCTATGACTGATACACAATTTACATATACACAGGTTTTGCATCTAACACACAGTTCACAGTTTCCTCCCCTCTCTCTGAGTTCACACAGCCAACCCACAGGGAATTAGTTAACTCACTCCACACACACACACACATGTTAGACTGATACACACACTGGCATAAAATTCTACACACACATATATAAATATACACACTGACACATGAACATACAGATGTTGATACTTAAGTATCAGTCCCCCTATTTACTGATACACACACTCTAATTGTCCCTCACAGCCACATGGATACCTAGTACTCACTGATGTATATTAACACACCTACAAATCCTATTGATATATAACCCTCACTAATACCAACTGCTCCTACAAATCAAATTCAAACCCCAAAACTCACAGAATTCAGTTTAACAGATTTCAAACACACAGTATGCATAAAAAAAAGCCTATACACCTATACACAAATTACTGATACACTATTCCTGCATACAGACACTGGTTCACAGGGATGCACCTACACACACACACACATCTGAAACAACACTCTACACCCACAGGAATTTCACACAGACACACATACACAGTTTCCTCACAGACCCGACTGTACAGGGAAACCCCTTCAAAACACACACCCATCTACAACCTAGATACATATATACCACATACATCTATCTATATACATATGTATAATATATATATACCTCATACATCATTTTAGATTATATTAGAGTAGATTAAATAGGTGTTCTTCCCTTTGGCATTACAACAAACACTTATCATGGGGAAAAAATAGGGTTTCATCTAGTTTACTCATGAACCTAACTTAAAACCCTACAAATCAAGATCAAACCTAAATGTAGAAGATGTAAACATGCCTACACGAAATCCCTAGGATTAGTGTTCCAAAAATTTAGGGAAAAACCAAATGAAAATTCACCAAACCCTAGATCTCCTAGGTTTACATGAAAAAGCCCTAAAATTCGAATTCCAACCTTAGGGTGGTTTCTAATGGCCATGAACATCTGAAAACAGGAATTAAATGAATAAAAACTAGGGTTTTACCTGCAGGGAAGGTTTCTTCAACGAGGCTCTTCTTCTCCAAGGCTCCCTGACCCACGTTCTTTGCTTCTCTTGCTTTGGAGGAGAAGAAAATGGAACCTAGGGTTAGGGTTTCGAATTTTTGGAGTGGGAGATAGATTTCTCTAGTGGAGGCTAGGGTTTCTCCTGTTTACATGAAGGATGGCTTTGTGAGAAGCTTCCTTTATATATAAACCTAGTTCTAGAGTTTTCTTGCACAGCTTTAGGTTTAAACCTTTATGTTAAGTCATGTAGGGCCTAATAGACTCAAGTTAAGTCAGCCTAGGGTTTTGAGGGTTCACCCTAATTTTGTATTCTAGGGTTTTTGCTAGAATAGGGTTTTCTAATGGATTCTAGGGTTATGACCTAAACTAAACATTCTAGTAATAATATAATTAGTTACAAAACTCAGCAATTAAATTTAAATTCATAATTATTTAAAACAGCTAAATTACAGAAATACCCTTATATGGAAAGTGGTAGTGACAAGTCTACCCTCCTAAAAGAAATTTCGTCCTCGAAATTGGACTGAACTACAACAAGGATGAAACCAGGAAAGGAAATATACCTCAAGTCTGGAAGAGATAAGGGTATTGCTCGCGCATTTCGTCTTCTCTCTCCCAGGTCGACTCCCCTGGAGAGTGATGTCTCCATGCAACACGAACCAAAGGGATGGTTTGGTTCCGCAATACCTTCTCTCTGCGGTCCAAGATCTCTACGGGCTGCTCAGGGTAGCTGAGCGTTGGACCAACCTCAATCTCCGAGTGATCAAGTACGTGACTAGGGTCTGCCACGTACCGCCTCAGCTGTGACACGTGGAACACATTATGCACTCCCTCCAATGCAGGCGGCAAGTCCAGTCTATATGCCACTGCACCTACCCTCGCCAGAATACCGAAGGGTCCGATGTAGCGTGGGCTAAGCTTCCCGCCTCTGCCAAAACGAATCGTTCCACGCGTCGGAGAAATCCGTAGGAATACTAGATCGCCAACCTAAAACAAAACAGTCTCAACACACAGTCTAAACAAACAAACAAACACAACCAGAAAACAACAATCTATACCTGAAACTCAAGGGGTCTACGGTGGCTGTCGGCCCAATGCCGCTGTCTGTCCTGCGCCACTCGCAGTCTGTCTCTGATGAGTTTCACCTTTTCTGCTGCATCCACGACCATTTCTGGTCCTAGCAATGCTCTCTCTCCAACGTCGTCCCACGATAGCGGTGTACGACACCTCCGTCCATAAAGAGCCTCAAACGGTGACATCTCGATGCTGGCCTGGTAGCTGTTATTGTAAGCGAACTCTACCAGGTGCAGATGATTCTCCCAAGAACCTCCGAGATCTAAAACGCAAGTGCGTAGCATATCCTCGAGAGTCTGAATAGTCCTTTCAGACTGCCCGTCTGTCTGGGGGTGATATGCGGTACTGAACTTGAGCTGAGTGCCCAAGCTAGCCTGCAGACTCTTCCAGAAGTGGGAAGTGAAACGACTATCCCGATCTGAGACGATGCTCACAGGAACTCCATGAAGCCTAACAATCTGTCGCACGTACATCTCTGCTAGCTTTTCTGTCGATGTGCCCACCTTGAAAGGTAAGAAATGGGCTGATTTGGTCAACCTGTCCACGATGACCCAAATCGCGTCTTTCCCTCCTGGAGAACGTGGAAGCCCTGAAACGAAATCCATGGTCACGTGCTCCCATTTCCATTCTGGAATCGGTAAGGGTTGAAGCAACCCACCTGGCCTCTGCCGGTCTGCCTTTACCTGCTGGCACACTAGACACCGAGATACGAAGCGTGCTACCTCGCGCTTCATTCCGTACCACCATACGTGCTCCCTCAAGTCTCGATACATCTTGTTGGCACCGGGATGCATCGAGTACTGAGAGCGGTGTGCCTCCTGCAAAACTTCCTCGCGCAGTTCCCCACTAGGCACACATATCCTTGTGCCGTGCCATAAGGAACCATCATCTGCGATAGTGAAGTCATCCGATAATCCCATCTGAACCTGTGCTCTGATACTCCTCAGAGTCTCATCATCGTACTGTGCAGCCCTGATCCTGTCCATCAGCTCGGACTGTATCTGCAATCCCCACATCTGAATCTCAGTACCGGGAACTAACACCTCAATCTCCAAGCTTTCCAGGTCAGCCAATAAATGTCTATCTGTCGTCAAGTACATAGCCATCGGATACCTGCTCAAGGCATCGGCGACTACGTTGGCCTTCCCTGGATGGTACTGCAATGAGATGTCAAAGTCCTTCATCAACTCTAACCACCTCCTCTGTCTCATGTTCAGCTCCTTTTGTGTGAATACGTACTTCAAGCTCTTGTGGTCTGTGAAGATCTCCATACGCTCTCCGTACAGGTAATGTTTCCACAGCTTTAGAGCGAAGATAACTGCTGCCAACTCTAAGTCGTGGGTGGGATAATTCTTTTCATGAGGGCGCAACTGCCTGGAAGCATAGGCAATTACTTTCCCGTGCTGCTGAAGAACACATCCCAGACCCTTCCCTGAAGCATCACTGTAGATGGTAAAACCACCTGTCCCTGATGGCAACGTCAAAATTGGAGCTGTCGTCAACCTCTTCTTCAGCTCATCAAATGCAGCCTGGCACTCCTCTGTCCAAACAAAATCCACGTCCTTCCTAGTCAGTCTGGTCATCGGCGCTGCAATCTTGGAGAAGTCTTGTACAAACCTCCTGTAGTATCCTGCTAGCCCGAGAAAACTCCTGATCTCAGCTACCGAACTGGGGGTAGCCCACGACTCTACTGCCTCGATCTTCTGTGGGTTAACCGAGATTCCGTCACCCGATACCACATGCCCAAGAAATTCGACCTTGTCAAGGAAGAATTCACACTTAGAGAGTTTCCCGTATAGCTTCTCCCTCCTGAGAGTCTCTAAGACCAATCTCAGGTGCTCTTCGTGCTCCTCCGGTGTCTTAGAGTACACAAGAATATCGTCGATGAACACCACTACGAACTTATCAAGGTACTGGTGGAACACCTTATTCATCAAGTTCATGAATACTGCCGGTGCATTGGTTAAACCAAATGGCATCACCAGAAACTCAAACTGGCCGTATCTGGTCCGAAAGGCTGTCTTCGGCGTGTCTTCTTTCTTCACCTTCACCTGGTGATAACCTGACCTCAAATCAATCTTTGAAAACACCCTCGCCCCGCTCAACTGGTCGAAAAGATCATCTATCCTCGGCAGCGAGTACTTATTCTTGATAGTGATATTGTTCAAAGCTCTATAATCAATGCACATGCGCACCGTGCCGTCCTTCTTCGGTACGAACAATACCGGAGCTCCCCATGGTGATAAACTGGATTTGATGAAGCCTTTGTCCTGCAGCTCCTCAACTTGCTTCTTCAGTTCTGCCAGCTCGCTGTTGTTGACTCTATAAACATGTTGTGAAATGGGCTCCGCTCCTGGAACCAAGTCTATAGAGAATTCAACATCCCTGTCTGGCGGCAAGCCTGGCAACTCTTCTGGAAATACATCCAGGAACTCCGCTATCAGAGGATGTGGCAACTCCTCTTCTTCTGTCCTGGCTCCGCAAAATGTGCTCCCTCTCTGTTCCGCTGTTCCTCTGACGACCTCGAACTCTGGCTCTCCTGGTGGTCTAAACAATACTCTGCCTCTATAACAATCTATAGTAGCATGATGCCTACTCAACCAGTCCATTCCGAGTACAATATCGTACCCCGGAAGTGGCATGACGAGTAAGCTCACGCTCAAGTCTCGGCCTCCTACTGATACTCTCCGGTCCTTGCAGTGATCACGGACTAGGATAATACCTCCACCAGTCATGATCTTGCAAGTCTTAGCTAGTGGTTCTGTGTCTAAATGATGTCGAAGTGCATATGATACAGACACAAAACTATGGGAAGCGCCAGAATCGAATAAGGTAAATGCAGGAATACAATCGAGAAGAACCGAACCTGTGATCAAGTCTCCTGCTGGCTCGATCTCCTCGACTGCCATGGCGTATGCTCGCCCCTGGGGTGCACCTCTCTGCTGCTGATGCTGGGCGAACTTCTGATTTTGCGGTGGAAGTGGTCCCCTCTGTTGTTGGCCTCCTGGTATGGTAGGTACCCTGCCTGGTCCTCTCTGGGCGGCTGCTCCACCCTGACCTGGACGAGTCCGAATGGTAGGGCAATCCCTCAGCTGATGTGTCGTCGATCCGCAGGACAAACATGAGCCCAATCTATGCCTGCAGATATCTCTAGTATGTCCCATCTTCCCGCAGTACGCACACTGGATGGCGGGCTGAGTCTGCCTCTGCTGCTGTTGCTGAACCTGCCCTCGAGCTGGTGCCTGGTGCTGTTGCTGAAAGTGCCTCTGCTGCTGCTGAAAGTGTGGACGCTTGCCTGTTCCCGCACTACTGTTTGCCCCTCCGGAAACATCGCGTCCCCTCTTGGGTCTGAGGTCCAAGTCATCCTCGGCTACTTGGGCATCCATCAATATGCCCTCATAGGTAGCTGTGCGACGTCCCGACGTGCGAGACTTGATCTCTCTTGTCAGCCCCTTTCTGAATTTTCGGGCCCTGTCCCCCGGATCTCTAATCATCGACGGCGCAAAGCGGCTCAGGCGGGAAAACTCTGCGGCATACTCGTCGACGGACGAGCTCCCCTGGGCTAAGTCATGGAACTGACTCTCCAAAGCTCCCAGGGCGACATCAGGAAAGAACTTTTCTTTGAAGAGCTCCTTGAAAGCTTTCCAAGTGAGTCCCCCGCGCAAGAGTCTCGGCTCCGTGCGAAACCACGTCAAGGCAATGTCGAACATCTGGCTGCCAGCGGCCTCGATCTGGAGCGCCTCTGGAATCTGCGCCAAACGCAAGTTCCTCTCGATGTCCTCTAGCCAATCATCGGCGTAGAGTATCCCTTCTGTCCCCTTGAACTCCCGAGGCATCATCCTCTTGAAGTCCACAATGGTGCCCGGCCTCTGTTGTTGCTGACCAGGTTGTTGCTGCTGCTGAGTGACTCTCTCCACAGCATGGAGAGCCACTTGGTGAGCATTTTCCATGTTCACCCTCATCATCTCTGTCTGGGCCTGATGTGCCTCAGCCTGCACTCTCTGGGCCTCTGTCGACGTCCTCTAGGCATCGACCATGCCCTGTATCAAGGCGAACATCTGTGCCCCATCGACGGGCACACCTCCTGGATGCTGAGCTGGGGGTGGTGGAGGTGGTGGTGCCGTCGTAGCTGTGGGGACCCTCTGAACTGGTGGTGGAGGACCCCCGAATGCTGCAGACACTCCCACCTGTCCTGGAGATGTAGGAGGTGCTGCTGATGTCTGTCCGGCAGCGCGAGAGGTGGCAGACCTCTCTGAATCTGCTGCTCCGAGTCTCTGGGACCTTCTTGGCGGCATCCTGGAGACAGATCGAAAGATTCAATTAAGGCAATAGATATGACATCAAGGAAGGACAGAAAAATTTCTAAAGGAATTAATCATTAAGAATAGTATCATAAGAATCAGAATTCCCTAATTGTGATCGAGCATATCCTTGGCCTAATTCCTATTTCCTAAAACAGTCTAAGACTATGACTGGACCTGCATGGGCCACCACTAAAAACGTGTCACGACCCGCACCCGGAAATTGGGCATGAGTCGTGGGTACGTCCAGCCTACGCCGCAGCATCGGCGGTAGAATGCTGTCTAGGTCACAACATGGTATATCCTGTCAATAGTCTCAACTCCGTACGGAGGACAATGATAACTCAAACACAGTTCTATAATATACTCAATCACAACTATAAACATAATGGCACGATGAGAATTTAAAAGAGTTCTATTTAAACCAATCACAAGAAGTTCAACTCAAATCCTGGGTCCAAATGACCTCACAAAGTCACAAATAAAATAAATACATCTCAGTCTCAGTCTCAGTCTAAAACAATAATGCAGAAAAATAATCTAAGCATGGGTAGGCAAGTTCTCCTCTAGGATAGGCACCTCCTCTGGGATTTCTGGGGTGAAATCCTCCTCTATTCCTGGACCGTAATGAGTAGGGCAAAAGTCCTCCAGGTCCTCTGAAAATGTTGTTATCCATTCAGGATTGGAGCGAAGCACAAGCACTAACAGCAGTTTCGTTAAATTGACAAAATCTATAAACAGTGTAAGAGATACAAGATGGAAATAAAAACTGAACATGTGAAGTACTGGAGAAAATGAAATAGACAAAAGAGCATCTAGCAATGAGCAATAAATAGTGAATGCTAGAACAGGTAAATCTGAATAAAGATAAAAACATCTAGCTAAGTGTTTGAATTATTAGTTTATCATGTGATCGGCTTGGGACTGGATCAGGCTGGTTATATATGATTAGCTATGATTCTTTTAGGTCAGGCTAACCGCATGGTTAGCTATGGTGCATATAATGGTCAGGCTAATCATATATAACAGCTATGGAGCATATAAGTGGTCAGGCCGCACCCGACGTGAGAAGTGGGGTGAGCTATGGTGCATATAAATGTTTGGATATGATCACATAATCTACTAATAGTTCCCCATCCCCCAGCTAGCACAATGGATTCCAACCACGACTCCTCGTGATGGGGATCTAGGATGCTAACCCGTGTATCCATAGTGTCGGAATCAAGTATGAAATACACTACAATTTATAGAAATAATCAACCATGAAAACTGTCAGAGAATGTACTCGCCTGTGGTCCTGAGCAAAATGTGAGGATCGAGGTCCAAAATGGAATCACAATGACCTATTTATGGAAATTCAATGTTAATTAATGAATTAAAAGAATAACATGCTTAACAATTTAAAAACGAGGTTTCTAGGTCATGTCTAAGGTTTACTGGTCAATGCTAGGTCCAACTAAGTCATTTGGTCTAAATTTGCCACTAACTAGCCAACTCTAGCTATTCTAGGTATTTACCTAATTTCTAAGTCCATACTAACAAGTTCGAGCTTATATCACCCATATATAGCCTATTACCTAAAATATCTTGACCTATAGTGAATATCTCACCCTGAACCACAATATCTTAGTATTGGTCAATACCTAGATTTTAGATCTCCTTAGATATTAAGGATACTAAGTATCTTACAATATATAGTTAGGTATACATATAATCAATAACTTAACTACTAGTATCACTTTACCTATACAGTTAACTGCATTGCATAGTTACATACAACTATACATCTACACATAGTTAGACACATACTGACACACAGGATCCTGGGACAAAACTGATACACACAGGTTTTGGGACACTAAGGTTCACTCACACACATACACAAACCTGAGTTCACCCTCACATACTGCTACACACTGCACATAATCCTCACAACCCAACCCCCAAATACTGAGACCTACATGTTTCTCTAATGCACACAGCCATATTCAGAGTTTCCCCTCTTCTAAACACCCACACAGTATAAAATTCAGCACACAACACTAAAGCACCTCACAGTCCTCACAATACACATGTACACAACACCCTACACACACCTATACATGTAGACACAGCTACACACCTACACACACTGTCTACCTCATGAACTGACCTGCAGCCACACCCACACATGTGCTACACAGAGTTTAACTGACACAGTCTACACATGAATCTAACACACAACTCAAAACAGGGGCACACAGATATCTAACCTCCACAGACACAGTTAACCTTATAAACTGACACCTGAACACACACACACAATTATCTTCTACACACACAGAATACACTTATAGTATTAATGTAGGTATTACACACTACACATGTATTTACTGATATCAAAATCCTATTTACTGATACATATTCATATGTACACACACAGATACATAAATTCCCCCAACTCCCACTGATACCTACTGCACATAATTAATTCTACCTCACCAACTCATACACATACACACAGGGAATGGAAATAAATCTGGGCACACACACTGGTTAAAAACTGCACCTCACATAGCTAACACAACCCAGGTATCAATTCTTCTCACACCTATGACTGATACACAATTTACATATACACAGGTTTTGCATCTAACACACAGTTCACAGTTTCCTCCCCTCTCTCTGAGTTCACACAGCCAACCCACAGGGAATTAGTTAACTCACTCCACACACACACACACATGTTAGACTGATACACACACTGGCATAAAATTCTACACACACATATATAAATATACACACTGACACATGAACATACAGATGTTGATACTTAAGTATCAGTCCCCCTATTTACTGATACACACACTCTAATTGTCCCTCACAGCCACATGGATACCTAGTACTCACTGATGTATATTAACACACCTACAAATCCTATTGATATATAACCCTCACTAATACCAACTGCTCCTACAAATCAAATTCAAACCCCAAAACTCACAGAATTCAGTTTAACAGATTTCAAACACACAGTATGCATAAAAAAAAGCCTATACACCTATACACAAATTACTGATACACTATTCCTGCATACAGACACTGGTTCACAGGGATGCACCTACACACACACACACATCTGAAACAACACTCTACACCCACAGGAATTTCACACAGACACACATACACAGTTTCCTCACAGACCCGACTGTACAGGGAAACCCCTTCAAAACACACACCCATCTACAACCTAGATACATATATACCACATACATCTATCTATATACATATGTATAATATATATATACCTCATACATCATTTTAGATTATATTAGAGTAGATTAAATAGGTGTTCTTCCCTTTGGCATTACAACAAACACTTATCATGGGGAAAAAATAGGGTTTCATCTAGTTTACTCATGAACCTAACTTAAAACCCTACAAATCAAGATCAAACCTAAATGTAGAAGATGTAAACATGCCTACACGAAATCCCTAGGATTAGTGTTCCAGAAATTTAGGGAAAAACCAAATGAAAATTCACCAAACCCTAGATCTCCTAGGTTTACATGAAAAAGCCCTAAAATTCGAATTCCAACCTTAGGGTGGTTTCTAATGGCCATGAACATCTGAAAACAGGAATTAAATGAATAAAAACTAGGGTTTTACCTGCAGGGAAGGTTTCTTCAACGAGGCTCTTCTTCTCCAAGGCTCCCTGACCCACGTTCTTTGCTTCTCTTGCTTTGGAGGAGAAGAAAATGGAACCTAGGGTTAGGGTTTCGAATTTTTGGAGTGGGAGATGGATTTCTCTAGTGGAGGCTAGGGTTTCTCCTGTTTACATGAAGGATGGCTTTGTGAGAAGCTTCCTTTATATATAAACCTAGTTCTAGGGTTTCCTTGCACAGCTTTAGGTTTAAACCTTTATGTTAAGTCATGTAGGGCCTAATAGACTCAAGTTAAGTCAGCCTAGGGTTTTGAGGGTTCACCCTAATTTTGTATTCTAGGGTTTTTGCTAGAATAGGGTTTTCTAATGGATTCTAGGGTTATGACCTAAACTAAACATTCTAGTAATAATATAATTAGTTACAAAACTCAGCAATTAAATTTAAATTCATAATTATTTAAAACAGCTAAATTACAGAAATACCCTTATATGGAAAGTGGTAGTGACACCGGTGCTGAGCAAACATCTGCTGCTGCGGTGGAAGTGGAGGTCCTCTCTGTTGTTGGCCTCCTGGTACGGCAGATACCCTGTCTGGTCCTCTCTGGGCGGCTGCTTCGCCCTGACCTGGGCGAGTCTGTATAGTAGGGCAATCCCTCAGCTGATGTGTCGTCGATCCGCAGGACAGACATGTGCCCAACCTCTTCCTACAGATGTCTCTGGTATGTCCCATCTTCCTGCAATACACACACTGGATAGTGGACCGAGTCTGTCTCTGTGGCTGTTGCTGCTGGAAGTGTCCTCGAACTGGTGTCTGGTGCCGCTGATGATGAGCCATCTGCGGTCCCACATGTGGCTTAACTGGACTTCTTTGATTTGGATCTGCGCACTGGTCGGGAAGATAAGGAGCTCGAAGACAACCCCTCACTTGATGTCCCGTAGTGCCACAGTACAAACAAAGTCCTCGCCTCATCCTACAACTCTTCCAAAGGTGACCTGGCTTCTTACAGAAGTGACAAGCCTGCTGGATCTGCCTCGGAGGCTGCTGCTGATCCTGCGATCTGGTCCTCGACGGCATCCTGAGGACAGCACAAAAGGAATCGATTAAGGTAATAGATACGATATCATCAAGGAAGGACAGTAATTTCTAAAGGAAAAATATTAAGAGTAGTATTATAAGAATCAGAAATTCCTAATTGTGATTGAGCATATCCTCGGCCTAATTCCTATTTCCTAAAATAGGCTCGTAGTTGTAAACCCCCTCGACCAGATTCCAGTATTTTAGGAATATTTTCACAAATTAGGATTTGTTGCAATATTTTAATTTATTTTGCTTACATATCCTATTGACTTGTGCACCTGTCCATCACCTAATTATTTGGAGCTTTACCTTGACTGTTATCCCCGAACGAAGTTCGCATACCTCTCCTAGACATGCCAGCCTACTATCCTACACTTTGTGTAACTCACAGATACTTAGTTTTGAGCCTCGTATGAGACGCACAAATCTCGTTGCAAACGCCCGTATTTAATTCCTATTTTAAATCCCAGACCTGTACCCATCCCTGTTCCAATAGCAATTTGAGGCCCAACATGCACCCATTTTGTCCAGACAAAAATACGTTATTTTTCTACACTGAGTATACTACATTTAGTGTATTGACACCGTAGAAAAATTATGACCCTACCTGCCTCTAAATAATTAGCGAACACCATGCGCAGTATTTATTAATTAAATAAATACGATGACCGTATCACCCAGAAAACCAGGCCCAGTCCCTGCCCAGACTCACCCCCACCCCCTCGGGACCCTCGCACAGCTTTTCCCTTCAATTCGGTGAAATTTAGAATTTTCGGGAATCGGGAATTTTCCCAGATAATTTCGTAATTGCGCAATTTCCTAAAATAGGACCTTTGCGCAATTTGTGAAATTACAGGGACTTTTCTACAAAATTTGCACATGAGGTGTCACCCCCTGATTGGCCGGTGAACGTGCACCGTCCATTCCAAAAGGAGTCCAGATTCGATGTATTTACATTAAGTAAATAACTTAAATGTAAATTACATTTTTATCCTTAAAATATTTCTATAAAATAAAAGAAATTAAAATAAAAACAAAATAAAATCAAAACCTAAAAATCTACCCCCCCTCTCCCCGCAGCCGACCCCCCCCCCTCGCTGGAGCGGCAGCCGACCCCGCCGCCGGAGCCGCTCCGCCTCGCCGGAGCCCCCCCCCCGCTGGCGATCCCCTCCTTCTCCTCCTCCTTTCCTCCTCCCCGCCGCCCCCTCTCTCCTCTCTCCCTCTTCCTCTCCTCACCCCCCCGGCCGGAGCGGCGAGCCCCCGCCAGAGCCGCTCCGCCGACCCAACCCCCGCCGGAGCGAACCCCTCCCCGGCCGCTGTGAGCACCCCCGCTGGCCCCTCTCTCCTCAGCTCCCCTTCTTCTCCTCTCCCTCTTTCCCTGAGCTCGCTCCCCCCCGCGGCGAGCCCCGCCGGCGTCGACCCCCCTGACCCGCTGCTCCTCTTCCCTCTATCGCCGCCACCTCCCCGTGAAGCTCGCCACCGCCACCCCGCAGCCCCCTATCACAGCCACCACCGTCATCATCATCATCAACCACATCCACCACCTCCCCACCCGCGACCCCGGCCAGCAGCAACTCTCCGGCCAAGCCCCGGCGAGTCTCCACTGGACTCAGACCGGACACAGCGGCTGGACACAGCCCGGACACAGCAACCAGGACACAACATAGTGACCGGACACGGAAAATGCAGTTTTCACGGAGCCCTGTTCAGGTAACCCGTTCTATCTCCTCGTAGTTCCATTTTTATTTCCGTCAGTTGTGACACGTAGACTATGTGACCATCTCGGTGCCCGTGCAACCCGCTCGATGCATCGCGTCCTGTGGCGATCGCGGTACGCGATCCAAATACAGGAAAAACAACGACCCGATTCACTCCGGAACTGGGTACGCCCCGCCAAATGGGACGACTTGGTCGCACGCAGTCTTTACCAAAACGTGCGCGACGTTGATACGGACGTGTAGGAATTCGGAGAAGTTGATTTGGATGTGCGTGCACACCGGAATCAACGCGTATCCGCCGACACCGCCCCGTATCCGTCAGTTCTGGAATACGCTGCAACTTTGTGTACACACGTCGGATCGAAACGAAACTTGCGCCATCGGACTCGTAGCGATACGCTGGTCCTGTGAGCCAAGTTTGGTTCGATTCTGAGAACGTTGGCAAAATCTCGTATCGTGGGCCCCACAGGCTCCACTAGACGGGCGATTTTGTGACCGACTCATCGGAATCCAATTCTGGAAGTTTCGTTGGGTTCGTATCATCGTTCCTGACTTGTTGACACTAAGTTTGGCAAATTTGGAGACCTTTGACCCTGACACGTTTTTCGGTGCAAAGCGGCCCACATGTGGACCCCGTTTTGACCGAAAACTGTTATTTTTGCCCCTGTGTCCAAATTGGACTTAGGGACAGACGTTTCTAGCTATTTGATATTTTCTGAGACTGTTAGTGATGTTTATTTCAGCATCCGGAGACTTTTCTTCTGAGGCCATAGTTTCTGACTTCTTGGCATTTGACATCTGGACATTGTATTTTGCAGCTCTTGCCAGGCAAGTATACCTTGCCTTGTTGTACTGTTTATATTCAGTTCTTGCTAGTTACATGTTTTATTATTTTTATATAAATGTGCGCGTTCGAGCAGACTCGGGTGCAGTCAACGATGGCGTTGACGTTAGGACTTGTATCTGACCTAGTGTCTAGTAGACCCACCTAAAGTTGTAAAGTTATGGATATAACTTCTCAGGCCTTGACATGTATCATTACACGTCACAGAGTGAGTACATGTAGGGACGCGTGCCTCATGCGCGACTGGCCATCAGTGTGAGCAACACGTGTAGCGGTATTTAGCTTAGTTGTTTATTTTATTGAGACTTGCATCATAGTAGGAGGTGTCCACGTCGTTTTCACGACTTGTACATCTATATTGGGCGGAAAAGATACTAGTATGCGTATGGGACACCCCCTCCTTATATGTTCATGTCGCCTGATACCATGCTGCTCGGAGATGGGGAATTGGTTTTCTTGTTCCCGTTACTGTGCTCCGAGGAGGATGGGATACCCCTTGTGTGTTTTTATTATCCTTCGTTCCATGCTCTGCAGGGATGGACGATTGCAGAGTTACCCGTGTGATCGGGGGCATATGATACATATACTAGCCAGTCATGACGATTGGTGAATTACGTCAGCATATGTCTAGCCTACACTTTCCTATGCGTACTACAAGGTCTTTAAATTGCATTCACTTAGATGGTTAGCACACCCTGTATTTATTTATTCAGTATTTACATTATGGCATGTCATTTTCCTGTATCTTGCTATGTCCGTCTGAGGACCTGGTCCCCTGCCAGGTGTATATGTTCTTGAGTATTCGCAGGAGAGCAGATCCGGACATGTTACGTATATCCCGAGGAGGTCTTCTCTTCGAGCCTCGTGATTGTCAGATGTTGTTCTTATATGGTGTGTATTCTGGTTTCTTTTATATTTTATTTCGACAGTAGATTTGATTTCATCTGACTGTCATTCTTAGATATCTGTATTGAGATCTAGTTACATGATTATTGGTTATTCATATTTGACCCTGTGGATGAGATTTAGATATTACCCTGTGACTTGTGATCAGTTTTACCACTGGTGAACTATTGTTCATTATACAGCTTACGCACGTATATATGGTTTCCATATATTGGAGTTGCCATATATACGGGCCAGCTGACATGGTTACGTGACCTAGTCCTACGTATTTTGGGACTGGGCGTGACAGTAGTAATACTCTAAGCGAGCACTACTACGATATCGCTCTAATGCGAATCTAGGACTCGACCTGCATGGGCCACCACTAAAAACGTGTCACGACCCGCACCCAGAATTTGGGCATGAGTCGTGGGTACGTCCAGCCTACGCCGCAGCATCGGCGATAGAACGCTGTCTAGGTCTCAACATATAATATATATCCTGTCAATAGTCTCAACTCCGTACGGAGGACAAAGATAAATAATCCACAGTTCTATGATATAATCAATCACAAGCTATAAGAAATAATGGCACGATGAGAATAGAAAAGAGTTCTATTAAAAACCAACCACAATAAGTCCAACTCAAATCTTGAGTCTAGATGACCTCACAAAGTCACAAAATAATAAATACAACTCAGTCTCAGTCTGAAACAATAAATACAGAAAAGTAATCTAAGTACTGGCAGGTAAGATCTTTTCTAGGATAGGCAACTCCTCTGGGATTCCCGGAGTGAAATCTCCCTCTAATCCTGGGCCGTAATGAGTGGGGCAAAGATCCTCCAGGTCCTCTGAAAAATGTTATCCAGTCAGGATTGGAGCAAAGCACAAGCACTAACAGCCGTTTCATTAAATTGACAAAGACTATAAACAGTGTAAGAGATACAAGATGGAAATAAATGCTGGAAATGTAAAGTACTGGAGAAATAAAAATAGGCAATAGAGCATCTAGCAATGAACAAATAAATAGTGAATGCTAGAACAAGTGAATCTGGATAAAATAGACATCTAGCTAAGTGTTTGAAATATCAGTTTATTATATGATCGGCTTGGGACTAGATCAGGCTGGTTATATATGATTAACTATGATTCTTGTAGGTCAGGCTAACCATAAGGTTGACTATAATACATGTAGTGGTCAGGCTAATCATATATAACAGCTATGAAGCATGTAAATGGTCAGGCTGCACCCGACGTGAGAAGTGGGGTGAGCTATGATGCATGTAAATATTTGGATATGATCACATAATCTACTAATAGTTCCCCATCCCCCAGCTAGCACGATGGATTCCAATCACGACTCCTCATGATGGGGATCTAGTGTCACGCCCCGATCCCCCGGAATCGTTAGTCGTCCCCCGGGCGTGACCGCCGTGCGGGCCTAGGTTGCGCACCGCACAAGGCTAAGTATTTTTTTTTTCGCATAGCGAGCACATATTCACAGTACGCAGATAATTGAAACACATATTGAAACATGAAAAAGTTCTCTTTTTATTGATAATATGAACATCTATTACAAACTCCTTAAACTGAGTCATAAGGATTGTCTCTATGGGCTTACAAAAGTGTTGATACAAAATGAGATAGCAGTCCTGTACATTACATCCTTTACTAAACTCAAAATATAAGACCATGGGTCGGAACGACTGCCTTGCCACGAAGTTGCATGGTTGCTTGGTGGCTAGCTTGTAACTTCAAAATGCTTCTTCTTCTTCAAAATGCTTCAAAGGTTGGTACGGTCGAGGCGTGCCTACAGCTGGACTGGATTGGGGGTTTGTCTCCTGCTCCTCGCTCGGCTCTCCTTAGCGCGGGGAACCTGTTTCAACGAGGGTCAGTACATCGAAACGTAATGGTGAAGGCAAGCTATCCCAACTGTACCAATCAACACATTATTTTAATGAAGCATGCATATTTGTGGATTTCTATCTTACCTTAGTTCATTTTACAGCAAGACATATATATAGAATTATTGAAATAACTCGCCACCGTTCGGTGATATTTACCTGCCCGTCTGAACCACCTGCATAATACTTACCTTGTCTTCCCTGCCAAGAAGACACAAGTTAGTAGCAACAGGTTTAAATATACAAGGGAGATCACTGGCACGTTGCCATAATGGACGGGCTAGTCTCAGTACGGAGTGCCGTGCGACGCATAGATCAGGACGTTCCAAGGCATTCCGTCCTATAGCAGGCGACTATCATGAGTTCCGTCCGGATCGGACCGATGCCGGTTCCCCAGCGACCATCCGCAGGAACTAAGACCTTGTGCACAAGTTGTCCGTGATCAACGCAGTACACTAAGTTAGCAATCGAGGCAAATCAGGGTATATCAGGAGCAGGGCAGTACAGGGCAAGATTTACTTTTGCATAGCCTATCTATTCAGTTTATGGCATTGAAAATGAGTTCTATACATAGCACAGTTCTAAGAAGAAATATATACATTCTAACTTATATTTATGCATATGATGAACATTCCAAACGAGCAAGCATATAAGTAAGTAACCGTTCACAAGTTTTATTTGACAAGCAATATTTTCCAAGTCTATTCCCTTATTATCTTGATATCTTTTAGTTATTTACTTGGTATCGTTTGATCGGGGCAAGCACGGATACAAGATATAGATGTAAAGACTAGCAAGTAGGGCTAGCTAATCGGGTTGGTAGCCACTCACTTTAGTAGTTGGAAGGAAGAAGGAAGGAAGTGCTTTAGGAGTCCGCTCGAGCGACACCTACAGCTGGTTCACCTGTATTGACACGAACAGCTGATCAATACTTCTTCCTCTCTTTTCCTTATCGGAATTGAAGTGCAGTCCTAAGAACAAAAGCAATGAAATCTATCGAAACCGTTCAAGAAAACCCAAGCAAATTCGAAAACCAAATCAAGGCACGAAAGCAACAAGCGACAGCGAAAACTAGGCAACAAAGAATGCAGCGGAGAGGTCCCTCCTGACTCTGCCGCTAAGCCGATCCTTGGGGCATGGTCCACTGAATATGGGAATCGATTTCGAAGAGACAAATCCATAACGAGGATGAGTTCTTGATTCAATCTATCCCGATCGAACGATACCGTCTTGTATTTCTTAGCCGCGCTCCCCGAATAGGGTGAACGGGGCACCACATCCTACCCAACTAATTGGAAGTTTCGTCCCGAAACTTAAGGAATAGAACCTACCACTAGGAAATAATGAGGGAAACCTTTCCCTCATTTCTGATACGAGCTCCCAAGTAGACTCTTCGACAGAGTGATTCCGCCAAAGCACGCGCACTAGAGGAACCGAACGGGTCCGGAGCAGCTTTTCTTTTCTATCCAAAATTTGGACCGGCTGTTCTACATACGTCAAGTCGGGCTGAAGGTTCAGTTGTCCCAGGTCTACCACGTGGCTTGGATCGTACACATATTTTCTAAGTTGGGAAACATGGAAAATATCATGAACGTCAGCTAGGGATGGTGGTAGGGCGATCTGATAAGCAACTGAGGCAACCCGCTTTAGTATTTCGAACGGGCCGACAAATCGTAGACTTAGCTTTCCCTTTGCTCCGAACCTGCTGACCCCTCACAAGGACGAGACCTTGAGGAATACCCGGTCTCCTACTTGAAACTCTAGCGGTCTGCGATGAACGTTCGTATAGCTCTTCTGACGACTTTGAGCTATCTTTAATCTGTCCCGAATCAGCCGAACTTTCTGGACGGTCTGCTCCACGAGCTCAGGGCCAAGTACTTGCCGCTCCCTAACTTCGTCCCAACAGATAGGAGATCTACACTTCCGTCCGTATAATGCCTCATACGGCGCCATTTGAATGCTTGATTGATAACTATTGTTGTAAGCAAATTCGGCTAGAGGTAGATGAAGGTCCGAACTAGTCTTCGTATCCAAGGCGTAGAGTCGCAGCATGTCTTCGAGGATCTGGTTAACGCGCTCTGTTTAGCCATCGGTCTGTGGATGGTAGGCGAAGCTGAATTTCAACTTCGTCCCCATTGCTGACTGCAGGCTTCCCCAGAAACGTGATATGAATCGACCATCTCGATCGGAGACTATGGTTACGGGCACGTCGTGGAGTCGGACGATTTCGTTGAGATATATCTGAGCCAGGCGGTCGACACTTCAAGTAGATTTGATAGGCAGGAAGTGAGCTGACTTGGTGAGTCGATCGACGATAACCCAGACTGCATCATATCCCCGTTGCATCCTCGGCAAGCCAACAATAAAATCCATCGTTATATCATCCCATTTCCACTCCGGAATAGCAAGGTTCTGCAGCTCTCCGCCTGGTTTCTGGTGTTCGGCCTTAACTCATTGACAAGCTATGCAATGCGATACGAACTGTGCCACATCCCTTTTTAAGTCGTGCCACCAAAACGTTGTACGAAGATCTCGATACATCTTTGTGCTACCCGGATGAGAAGTATAACTAGCATAGTGGGCTTCCGTGAGTATCTCTTGTCTGAGGGCCGCGTTGTTCGGAACGCACAGTCTTCCTTTTACTCGAAGCGTCCCATCCGTGCTCACCACAAAGTCGGACGCCTTTCCTGCTAAAATGAGGGCATGTATCTTTCGCAGGTACGGGTCGTCCTTCTGAGCGGCCTTCGTTTTATGTAACAAGTCGGGTTCGAGGCGCAGTTGGGCTACTTGCGTCCACTTCTTATATCTTATTTTTAGTGTAATACCCAGTGATTCAAGATCTCGGTGCAGCCTATCAACAATAACCAAACTCCCTACAAACACTCGACTCAACGCGTCAGCTACTACGTTTCCCTTTCCAGGCGTGTATCTGATCGTGAGATCGAAGTCGCTCAGGAGTTCAAGCCATCGCCGCTGTCGAAGATTCAAATCCTTCTGAGTGTACAAATATTTCAGGCTCTTATGGTCGGTATAGATTTCACACGGCACGCCATAAAGATAGTGGCGCCACAGCTTCAATGCAAACACTACCGCGGCAAGTTCGAGGTCATGCGTTGGGTAGTTCTGCTCGTGAGGCTTTAGCTGTTGAGACGCGTAGGCTATCACCTTATCGCGCTGCATCAGGACACATCATAGACCCTTTCCTGAGGCATCACTATATATTTTAAAGTCATCCGGTCCGTTCGGCAGAGTGAGAATTGGTGCTGAGACGAGGCGCTGCTTTAACTCCGTAAATGAAGCTTCGCAGTCGTCCGTCCAAGAAAACTTTGCACCCTTCCGTGTCAACTGAGTCAAAGGTGAAGCGATTCTAGCAAAGTTCTATATGAACCTACGGTAGTACCCTGCCAGACCAAGGAAACTTCGGATGTCGCTAGCTGACTTCGGATGTTTCCACTGTGTAATGGCTTCCACCTTCTTCGGATCAACTGAGATGCCTTCCGAGGAGATGATATGCCCCAAAAACGAGATACTGTCTAGCCAAAATTCTGATTTGCTTAATTTGGCGTACAACTTGTGGTCTCGAAGGGTTTGCAGCACCATCCGCAGGTGTCCTGCGTGCTCATCCCTAGTCTTCGAGTACACTAAGATGTCATTGATAAACACCACCACGAATTTATCGATGAAGGGCCTAAAGACACGGTTCATCGTATCCATCAATGCAGCAGGGGCATTCATCAGTCCAAACGACATCACGTAAAACTAGTAATAGCCGTAGCGGGTTCTGAAAGCAGTCTTGGGCACGTCTTCTAGCTTAATCTTCAGCTGGTGGTAACCTGAGCGAAGATCAATCTTAGAAAACACCGTTGCCCCTTGTAATTGATCAAACAAGTCGTCTATCCGTGGCAGAGGATATTTGTTTCTGATTGTGACTTTGTTTAATTCTCTGTAGTCTATGCAGAGGCGTAAAGTTCCATCATTTTTCTTCACAAAGAGCATAGGAGCGCCCCAAGGAGACACGCTTGGATGGATGAACCCGCGATCAAGTAATTCCTGGAGTTGGCGCTTTAATTCATTCAACTCTGCAGGTGCCATTCTGTACGGAGGCTTGGAAATCGGCTGTGTATTTGGAAATGTGTCGATAGTGAATTCAATCTCTCGGTCTGGCGGCATACCGGGTAGTTCGCTCGGGAACACATCGGGGAACACTGCCTCAACGGAAGTTGACTCGACGTTTGTGTAGTCCTGCCGTGTGTCCCGAACCGATGCTAGGAATCCCTCGCAGCCTGAGTAGAGCATTCGCCGAGCAAATTTTGTCGAAATCACCATGCAGGCCCTGGTCGCATTGTTCGCTGGACTACTGGTATAACAGAACATGGCTTCTCCGGGCAGACGGAAAATGACTCGCTTCTCTGCACACTCAATAGTTGCCGTGCACGCGCTGAGCCAATCCATTCCCAAAATGATATCGTAGTCCCGCACATCAAGAACTAAGACATCAAGTGACAGCTTTCTCTCCCCAATACAGATATAACCGCCTAGGTATGCTGAACAGACAGGAATTTTTGTACCAGATGGGGTGCTAACGCTTAAATCTAAATGCAACGGAGTTATTTTTACATTATTCTCCGTGGCGAAGTTTGTAGAAATAAAGCTATGGGTTGCACCTGAATCAAATAGAACGCGAGCAGGTATATTATTGAAAAACAAAGTACCTGACACGACGGTATCCGAAGCTAATGCTTCTTCCCGTGTCAAGGTGTAGACTCGGCCTTGAGCTTGATTATGCCCTTGCTGAGGCGCCGCTCGATTTGCCTAAGGAGCCGGAGTCTGATCTGGTTGTTGCGGTGGACGGCGCGGACAGCTGCTAATCTGATGGCCTGGATCGCCGCAACGGAGGCAAGTCCTAAGCTTGCGGCGACAATCTTTTTCGATATGCCCTGGCTTCCTGCAAAAGTTGCAGGTCTTGTTGGTGTCTCCACGCTGTTTACCGCCGTTATTTGGACGCTTTGCAGCATTGTTTCCTCTATCATTGCCTTGGCGTTTGTTATTGGAAATTTGCACAGTGCCGACAGCAACGTGAGGATACTGCGGTTCCAGGGAGAGGGCATGGTTTAAGACTTCCCTCATCGTCTGATACTGCGGAATGGCTACGTGCCTGTAGATGCCAGGATGTAGCCCTCCTTCGAATCGTCTGGCACGACTCGCTGCATCCGGTAGATAAGCGGTAGCAAACTTGGCCAGTTTGTTGAATTCTGCCGAGTACTGCTTCACCGTCATGCTGCCCTGCCGGAGTTTGACGAAATCGTTTTCCCGTTGACGGCGAAGAGGCGGGGGTATAAACTCCTCCTCAAATGCGGCACGAAAAGTCGTCCACGCGATCGTCTCCTCTCCATGGCCAGGTTAAAGAGATCGTCGATGCATGTCCCACCAGTCGTGCGCATTGAGGCGGAGCAGTAATTGGGCACAGGTGACGCGCTTGTCTTCCGGCACTTCTAGGAGAGAAAAATGATCTTCAAGCTCGGCGAGCCAATCTAGGGCCACGATCGGGTCCTCAGTCCCATTAAATGGCGTGTTGCAGACCTTCTTGAAGTTGCCAAAAGCGAAGGCAGTCACTTCCCTCATCCTTGGCGCGGGCGGTGGTTCGACTTCAAGCGCTGGCTGCTCCACTGGTGTAGCTGTCGTTGCGGCAGAATGGTTGGAGGCCAGGGTCTAAACAAGCTGCTGCAGGGTATCTACCTGCTTTTGTTGGACTGAGAGCCGAGCCTCTAGGTTGCTCTCGAACTTGGCTTGGCGGGCATCATCCCTCTGTCGTTGCTCCGTGAACATTTGCATCACCTGCTGAAGGGAATCTGACCGAGACATGCCCCGTTGGCTCCGAGAGCTTCCTGAAGTTCCGGAACTGCTCTCCTGAGTCCTTGTCTCGCCTGGCGCCAGCGCTGATGGTTGTGCTTGCGTTGTTCCTTGAAAGGAAGGTAATTTACATCAGGATCATAATGTATTATGGACTCATTGCACGAACGTATCTCATTTTGGCCTTAACGAGTTCAGGAGTTCGCACAGGGATTTATCGTTAAGGGAACTTTCCAGTTCAAGAGTCAAAGGAACTTGAATCTGTGCTCTGATACCAACATGTCATGCCCCGATCCTGCGGAATCGTTAGTCGTTCCCCGGGCGTGACCGCCGTGCGGGCCTAGGTTGCGCACCGCACAAGGCTAAGTATTTTTTTTTCGCATAGCGAGCACATATTCAGAGTACGCAGATAATTGAAACACATATTGAAATATGGAAAAGTTCTCTTTTTATTGATAATATGAACATCTATTACAAACTCCTTGAACTGAGTCATAAGGATTGCCTCTATGGGCTTACAAAAGTGTTGATACAAAATGAGATAGCAGTCCTGTACATTACATCCTTTACTAAACTCAAAATATAAGACCTTGGGTCGGAACGACTGCCTTGCCACGAAGTTGCATGGTTGCTTGGTGGCTAGCTTGTAACTTCAAAATGCTTCTTCTTCTTCAAAATGCTTCAAAGGTTGGCACGGTCGAGGCGTGCCTACAGCTGGACTGGATTGGGGGTTTGTCTCCTGCTCCTCGCTCGGCTCTCCTTAGCGCGGGGAACCTGTTTCAACGAGGGTCAGTACATCGAAACGTACTGGTGAAGGCAAGCTATCCCAACTGTACCAATCAATACGTTATTTTAATGAAGCATGCATATTTGTGGGTTTCTATCTTGCCTTAGTTCATTTTACAGCAAGACATATATATAGAATTATTGAAATAACTCGCCACCGTTCGGTGACATTTACCTGCCCGTCTGAACCACCTGCATAATACTTACCTTGCTTTCCCTGTCAAGAAGACACAAGTTAGTAGCAACAGGTTTAAATATACAAGCGGGATCACTGGCACGTTGCCATAATGGACGGGCTAGTCTCACTACGGAGTGCCGTGTGACGCATAGATCAGGACGTCCCAAGGCATTCCGTCCTATAGCAGGCGACTATCATGAGTTTCGTCCGGATCGGACCGGTGCCGGTGCCCCAGCGACCGTCCGCAGGAACTAAGACCTTGTGCACAAGTTGTCCGTGATCAACGCAGTACACTAAGTTAGCAATCGAGGCAAATCAGGGCATATCAGGAGCAGGGCAGTACAGGGCAAGATTTACTTTTGCATAGCCTATCTGTTCAGTTTATGGCATTGAAAATGAGTTCTATACATAGCACAGTTCTAAGAAGAAATATATACATTCTAACTTATATTTATGCATATGATGAACATTCCAAACGAGCAAGCATATAAGTAAGTAACCGTTCACAAGTTTTATTTGACAAGCAATATTTCCTAAGTCTATTCCCTTATTATCTTGATATCTTTTAGTTATTTACTTGGTATCGTTTGATCGGGGCAATTACGGATACAAGATATAGATGTGAAGACTAGCAAGTAGGGCTAGCTAATCGGGTTGGTAGCCACTCACTTTAGTAGTTGGAAGGAAGAAGAAAGGAAGTGCTTTAGGAGTCCGCTCGAGCGACACCTACAGCTGGTTCACCTGTATTGACACGAACAGCTGATCAGTACTTCTTCCTCTCTTTCCCTTATCGGAATTGAAGTACAGTCCTAAGAACGAAAGCAATAAAATCCATCGAAACCGTTCAAGAAAACCCAAGCAAATCCGAAAACCAAATCAAGGCACGAAAGCAACAAGCGACAGCGAAAACTAGGCAACAAAGAATGCAGCGGAGAGGTCCCTCCTGACTCTGCCGCTAAGCCGATCCTTGGGGTACGGTCTACTGAATATAGGAATCGATTCCGAAGAGACAAATCCATAACGAGGATGAGTTCTTGATTCAATCTATCCCGATCGAACGATACCGTCTTGTATTTCTTAGCCGCGCTCCCCGAATAGGGGGAACGGGGCACCATATCTAGGGTGCTAACCCGTGTATCCATAGTGTCGGAATCAAGTATGTAATACAACTAGATTATAGAAGTAATCAACAAAATGAAAACTGTCAGAGAATGTACTCGCCTGTCGTCCTGAGTAAAGTGTGAGGATCGATGTCCAAAGCGGGATCACAATGACCTAATTATGGAAATTCAATGTCAAAATAAAGATTTAAAGGAATGAGCATGATTAACTAATTAAATACGAGGTTTCTAGGTCATACTAAAACCTACTGGTCAATATTAGGTTAACTTGATACTCTAGGCTTCATATTAATACTAAGCAATGTTTTACATACTAGGCATTTAGTATAGATATAACTCCTATTTAGGTTCTAAGGTATTATTAAATCCATTTAACCCTTACCTAAACTAGTATTCCAAAATCCAATCTTAACTCATAACTCTATGTATTAACTAGGATACCATGTACCTCATGTGATACATTAGAGAAGCATACAAAGAGTGATATCCTAGGGTATCACTTGTCATGTTGCATACTGGAACCCATCTCTCACTAAACCCACTGAATTCTCACTACACACAGGTTATCCTAATACTCACTACATAGTGACTAGCTAACTACTGTTATCACTCTATATTCCCTACATAGTGCACAGTCTCAGAGGACCAATTGAGCAATTTACCCAAGGCAGCAACATTTAGATCACTATACCTGGATACAATTGCACAGGAAACACCAACCAAATAAGGGCAGCTAACCAACTCTAACTGCTATACCCCAAGAACTAGCTCATCAGCCTCCAACATAGACCTCACTGATGCTCACTGCACACACACCTACACTTAACAGCTTATTATCCAAGGTTCTGATTTAATGAATCCTTCATAGGTTCACAGCCTAAGACTATTCAGACTTTACCTACAAATCCTACTGACAGACACTGATTCACTAAGACATCAATCCCATCACAGTGCACAACAAAAAATACTGCCCAGTTTACTGAGTTCTCACTGACACAGTTCACTGCACAATACAAAATCCTAACTGACACACAAGCTAGACACTGCACATTGATACCTAAACATCTACACTAAAACTACCAACTCACTAATACACACAGCTACACTTGAATACATAACCATCTCACTTGAACCCTAAACAACTACACTGAACCTAGTGTTTCCCCCCTTGTTGGTCTGACAAGCCAATACCATACTGCAGCTAACCCCTCAACTATAAACCTTATCTCCACTAGCAGTTACTGCTGAATGCAGTAAACCTCCCCCTACTTAATCCAACTGGACATCTTCACACCCAGGCATTGTCATTCGAGTTCACAAGGACTGAACCAAAGCACCCCTACTTGCAAACCAAAGTTACTGCAACTCATTGTTTCAGGGAACAATCCCCTTCTTACTGCAGCTCCTATCTAGACTGAACATACCCAGGTTTCTGCAACCCAACTATCCCCCTTATAGTATCCATACCTAGATAACTTCTGACTTACCCTCACTCACAGGCATATACTGATACACACACAGTTTTTATGATACACACACTCTCAGTCACACTGGCACCCACACAGGGAATTGACACACTATTATATACACATATAGATACATTAACACATAGGTTGCATACACAGAATAATCTGCACACAATACTGATACACACAGCATTTTGCTTACACATTTGTTTACACAGTGAAACACAAGTTCACTGATACCCAAATCACTCCACAGTAATCCCCAATGCTCACAACCTATCTATACACACACACATGCACAGTCATACTGGTTCACAGTCCGTTTACTGATACACTGATCTAGGGATTTCACATACACACATAGGCCCTCATACACAGGCACTTACATATACTACTCTCCCTAACTGTCACATAAATACCTACACACAGGTAAACTGAACCTAAAATAACCTAGGACACACACACACAGTGCTGAATACTGACACACACTGCACACTGCTAGAATTTACACAGGTTGCTCACAACCCGACCACACTGGAAATTTCCTAAATCACTGCACAGTCCAACCCGACTGTGCACAGGGAAGATCCCCCCACAGTCCATTTCTTCCCAAAATACACCACTCATTCGAACTATATGCAAATATGTGTGTATATATATATATATATATCAAAATACGCAATATCAGAAAGAATTAGATAGGCAAACCCCTGTGAGGCATTTCATCGAACACAGAAAATGCAGAAAACAAATTTACCTAGGAACACAAGAATTCTCAACAAAACCTTAAGAATCAAAATCTAACTTACACGTTGGAGGATGAAATAGGTCTACTTGCAAACACCTAGGGTTAGGGTTCACAAAATTGGGGAAACCAAACGTAGGTCACCCAAAACCCTAATTCCTCCTAAATCTCCATGTAGAAGCCCTAAAAATCGAAATCTAAACCTCAGGGTGGGTTCCTAATGGGCATTAACATCAGAAAACAGAATTGAAGAATTAAAAATTCGGATTTACCTATAGGGAGATGGTTTCCCTATGAAGGTTCTTCTTCCCCAAGGCTTCTTGACCCAAGCTCCTTGTTCCTTTTGCCTTGAAGGAGGAAAATAGGATCCCTAGGGTTTGATTCTGAATTTTGGGGGTGGGGGAAATAGTTTTCTTGATGGATGCTAGGGTTTCTTCTTTCTACATGAAGAATGGCTTTGAGGGAGGCTCCCTTTTATAATAAACTAGGTTTTAGGGTTTCAATGCATAGTTTTTAGGTTAAACCCCCAGGTTAGGTCATGTAGAACTAAATACATAACTCAGGTTTAGTCCTTCTAGGGTTTGGGGTTCCACCCTAAAATTTGGATTCTAGGGTTAGTCCTAATGGAAGATTCTAGTGTTTGACCTAAACCAACACAAATTAACAACATATAAATAGTTTTGAAAAACTCAGCAGATTAATTAAACACATAATTATTCAAAATAGTGAATTTACACAAATGCCCTCATCTGGAAATATGGTAGTGATACGGTGTAATAGAGGGGCCTGTCATGCTTGTTATGTTTCAACAGCATGTCGTCTTGGGTGAAAGTGATGTTTGGGACCACCTCCATTACACTGTGGCATTGAGGACACGCCACTGGTTCTTCGTCGGGGGACTTGAGCTGGGTCAGGTATGCCTCTGCCTGCATCAGCGCTTCACTCAGGGCTAGACGCGTGTCTTGGGAGAGCCTGAGTAGCTCAAAGATGGAGAGCCTGGCTGGCGTATTAGCCAGTTGGGCCAGGATGTCGAAGTTGTACGGCTTCTCGAAACCTTTACTTGGAATGTTTTTCACAGGTTTATCAAAGCGCACTTCTCTTTGCTTTCCTTTGTCCGCCGACGTCAGTTTTGGAGGGCTGGCATCTGGGACGACGGGGCCTGGTCCTGAATGTTTGGCAGTTGAAGCGTCCGCCGGTGTATCTTCCTGACTTGCTCTGTAGTCGTTGAGTTAGGCTTTCCCTGAACGGGTTGCAGCAAGTACCTCATCTTTGTCTGATAGCGAAGAAGTTGCGATCATATGGCATGGTCTACATTTGGAGGTTTTTCTAGACGTAGCTTTAGTAGCTCTGGTCTACTCCTCGAGCTCTGGTCTACACCTCGACCTCGCACTTCTCGCCCTGCCTGGTGGTTAGGGGTGCCAGGTCATGATTTTGACCCCTAGCTGGAGGGAGGTTGACGATGTCCATAGTAGTTTGGGAAATGGGCGTGACACCGTTCACGACTTCTTGGGCAGGCAGATCACCGAACCGCAGAGAGATCATATTGGCCGTGACCATCTTCTCGGTGTTGTGCAGAGTGATGGCCTTAGCATCGATTAACCCCTGGATCTTCCTTTTCAGTACGTAACACACCTTTGTTGGGTGGTGTACGTATCTATGGAAGATGCAGTATTTGGGGTCGTCAGTACTGCTGACTTCTTGGGGGCGCCTCAGCTCCGGAAGGGTGATCTTGCCACTTTTGACGAGACACTCGAATATACTAGGGATATCGTCGTCGTCGAAAGAGTAGACTTCGACGGGCCTGGAAGTCCCGGGTCTCATCTGTGTGGTCGTCGCCGTCTTTTGTCTGGACGTATTGACCGTCAGAGCTTCTTTTCCCTTGGAGCCGCGAGGATGATCGCTGCTGGGAGATGCCCTTTTGCCTCTATCAGAGGCGGAGATCATAATGCCATTGTCGTGCGCCTTACGACTGTTGTCTTCGGCGGCCACTACCGAGTAATAAACGAAGGCCACTCATGGAACTGATATGGTCCTATAAATACCGAGACTATGGGAAGAAGGTTCTTCCTACAAATGTCTACTAATGCCGAGTTTGGAACTCCTGGAGGCATTTGTAAGGTGGCCTGACAAAAAAGTTCGACGAAGGTGCGAACGTCCTCCTTTTCCCTTTGCTTGACTTCGATGAGAGAGGACATAGACATGTCCATTCCACCCTCGTAGAATCGCGTGAATAATAAAGCCTTGAAGTCTTCGAAGGAAGTAATGCAGTTGTCCGCCAAGCTACGGTACCACTGATAGGCTACTCCTGAGAGGCAGCCTTTGAACACACGAGTGAGGAGGGCGTCGTTCCCTTGTAGCAACACCGTCATCATACTAAAATAATTCATGTACTGACTTGGTGATGTTTTTCCCTCGAACAGAGCCATAGTCTGAGGTTTGTATTTCGGAAGAAAAGGGACCTCTTCCCAGATAGCTGGATAAGGCTGGTTGATTCCCAGTTTCTTGAGCTGATCTTTGTGTTTCAAGGCGTCAAACTGGGCTTTCAACTCCCGTACTGCCTGTATCGGATTTTCAGTTGGAAGCGGGGCTACGGTGTAGTGCGGAGTTGGTTGTGTCATGACTCCGACGGGAGGTAGTATATTCATCGATTGAGGAAGCGGAGGAACTGCTGACTCTTGATCTAGAGCAGGCTCTTGGCTCGGGTTGGATGGTGGCAAGTCCAACCCCATACGTATCTGGGTTGGCGGGGCTGACGCTTGAGCTATGGCAGTTGCGTGTTGAGTTAGCATCATCTGGTGCATGTTCTCTATTACGGATTGTATTTGTTTCAGAGACGTCTCCAGGACAGTGATGCATTATTCCGTGTTCCCTAACGGCGAAGCTTCCTCGCGTTCATCTTTAACGGCGTAAACTCCTATTTCCCTGGGCGTCCTCGAATGATAAGTATAGGTCGCTGCAGAAGTCGACTCCATACTCTCAACATCTGATCCGGGAGATTGGCGACCCCCAGCATCGGAATCAGATAAGTACGAAGCTGGTCGCTGTGACCTTGCACGGGTATTTTGGAACACCCCGGCTTCAGTGTATCTGAGGAGGTCTTCGAATCTTCTTTGGCTCGGAGGCCCAGGGGGATGACGCCTTGAGCTCGACCCTCCCCTAGGTATGTGTGAAGCCATGTTCACGGATGCATGCGCGGGCTTTTCCTCCTGGAAAGACTGAGAGTAGCTCAATCGGTCAAAAATCGACCGCTTTGCTTTAGAATAGCAGCAGTCAATCACAATTTTATGACTATTATAATATTGCCCGCTAGGGGGCGTAATAGGCATGTCGGAAGGTCCCCTCTCCTTACGCTTCTGGAATAAGTATTTGTGCAGGTCAGGAGGAGTAGAGGAAGAAGACGACGGCTTGTTTCTTCTGTTCCCCTCAGTGGGCACGCGGAGACTGGGCCTCGTGGTTCTCCCTAAGCCCCCTGTATATAATAGGTTGGCCATCTGGGTGGCAGATAATCCCCGGGGAGGGTGCCTTCCCGCAACCTGAGCTCGCTTTTCGTCGTAGGACTTCGCCTGGCGTAATTTGGAGATTTGCTCAGACTGACGTAAAGCTGAAGAGGTCCTCAGTCGATCGTCGTCTTTCCGCGTAATCCAGAGGGTAGGCAGATTGCTTCTTCGCTGGCGTAACAGCCGAGGAGTTGAGTACTCTGCTGCTTGCTTCCCCTTGCGGAAATCACGGCGCTTATCTGGCTCCCCGTAGAGGTCAGATGTTGTCTTGCGCATGGAGCGTGATTTATACTTCCGATTTGGCACTGAGGCATCATCAGAAGTTTGGTCTGTACCGTGCGTAGCGGGAGACTGGTTTCTACGCGTGGAGCGCAGTGGATACTTCTGGGTCAGCGCTGAGGCTTTGCCCGAAGTTTTGTCTGTACCGCGCGTAGCGGGAGACTGGTTCCTACGCGTAGAGCGTAGTGGATACTTCTGGGTCAGCGCTGAGGCTTTGCCCGAAGTTTTGTCTGTACCGTGCATAGCGGGAGACTGGTTCCTATGCGTAGAGCGTAGTGGATACTTCTGGGTTAGCGCTGAGGCTTTGTCCGAAGTTTTGTCTGTACTATGCGTAGCGGGAGACTGAATTTTACGTGCAGGGCACGGAGGGAGCAATGCTACAACCTCATTGGTCGGAGAGGTCGGAGAGATCGGAGAGTCCACAGGAACGGTAAAGGATGTCTTGGGCCTCCAAACCTTGCGCAGCTTCCTGTTGTCTTGGACGGAGAGAGGGTGAGAGCTTCCCCCGGTTCGAAGCATGTCTTCGTATGCAGACTGGTCGAATTGGACAACCAGTGTCTTCTTCACGGTTCCTATAGATACCGCGTCGTGTTGAGCAATTGCTTCCTCGTCAGAAGAGAAAGATGTCCCCAGTAGAGTCGCCATCTTGTTTGCGGTATTTTAAACGAAAGAATGAAGATGTATTCAATGTGGGGTTTGCACAGGACCCGCCTTCTTTGGTTTACAAACAAACTTGTACAAATTGATCCTATATGAGGATATGGGAGTACAATTTATTTAATCTGGGTAAATATTGCTATAGGTGTCTGATCTGCAGTCGATCACTTTAGCCCTTGGACCACACGATGTTGAAGAAGTGCCGTAGAAGACAGGAAGCAGCATCGAAGGTTGCAGCAGAGGGTGGATGCACGATGCCAAGGTCGTCGATCCCTACTCTTTGTCTGAGCTCCGGATGCTCTCTTTCTCTCTCTCTCTCTCTCTCTACCTCGATCCGATATTGGTATTCTTGACCAATTTTCCGACCTTGGATCGATCTCTCCGGAGGTTTTTAGACCAATTTCTTCGACCTTGTTCCTCATTGATAGAGGTATCTATTTATAGAGTTTTAGTAACAGTGACCACTCCGTCGGTATAAAAACCGAGGAGTGGAAAGTACAACACCCTTTTACACAATGGTTAAAGTAACCAATGCCTGCGTATAGATGATCCTTTGAATGAGCGTGTGATGTGGGTCCAACTAAGGGACACAACGCGTATAATCTCTACGAAGATCACGGCGTAGAAGCTACGTAGGTAGGTACCCATTGTGTAGAAGAGGTTGGCATAGCAGCCAAATGTCTGTCACCATGGCATAGAAGCCAAATAGTTATCAAACCGACATAGAAGCCGAACAGGCGTAGAAGTCGAGCGGTCGTAGAGGCCGAGTAGGCGTAGAAGCCAAGCGGTCGTAGAGGCCGGGTAGGCATACAAGCCGAGTGGTCGTAGAGGCCGAGTAGGCATAGAAGCCGAGTGGTCGTAGAGGCCGAGTAGGCGTAGAGGCCGAGTGGTCGTAGAGGCCGAGTAGGCGTAGAGGCCGAATGAGCACAAACGCTGGATGGGCGTAGAAGCCGTCGCGTACCGTGCCACAGTGCTGATGTGGACGTTTTAGCCGAAATCACAGCTTTTGAAGATATAATCAAATCTCTTGCATTAAATGCCGAGATTTGCCACCATCCTGTGCATTAAATGTGGAGGCATGTTTTTGAAGGCTGCAACCCCTTCTTGGCATCAGTCGCAGAGACGTGCCTCGAGAAACTGTCGCCGCTCTGTGTACTGGACGAAGGGACGTGCCTCGAACCCCGTAGGGAGTGCAGCTTTTGGCGTGGCTGGCGATTTGTCTACTGCAGAACGTAAACAGCTAGCATTTTGCCTGTATAAAAACAAGGCAGCGTATCCCTTCGTGCTTGTACAAGCAGTTTATGCAAAGGGGATTGCGGTTTTTGACAGCCTGGGTTGCAGTGCTGTGCCATCATTATAGCCGTCGTTCGGGTAGTCGAGACGTATCCCTTTGTCAGAAATCCAGACGTCTGGTTCATTGCAGGCTCTGACTGGTTCATTGCAGGGTCTGACAGGTTCACTTCGGAGAATACGAAGCGTCTCTTGTACACCTCAATGCTGCGTTTGAAAGAGGATAAGTTTTTTACGCCCTGGAGGCGATGAAGCACTCTTTTTACGCTGAAGCGGCTTGGACGTACTGCCTTACGCGGATGGTCCTTCGAGCTTTTCATATTAAGACAGCTCTGTTGCACGCTTGAGGGCTCTGAAGGCCTCTGCTTACGCTGCTTTGCACTAATAAGCCGCGTATAGTCATCCGACGCATTTTTCATGCTTCTACAGTGCCAAGATCTTGAATCTTTGGGCATTACTCTAAAAAGCAGATACAAAAGGTGGGCAAAAGTGGCACAACTGTGCCCCAAGCCCGACTTATTACAAAAGATTAAGAAAGCTCAGAAGGATGACATATTCCTGCAAAAGATGCATGGTCTGATCTCAGCAGGAAAGGTATCCGACTTTGCGGTAGGCATGGACATGATGCTCCGAGTGAAGGGAAGACTGTACATTCCAGACGACGTGGCCCTCATAAAAGAGATACTCACTAAAGCTCATTATGCAAGTTATACTTCTCATCCGGGTAGTACTAAGATGTATTGAGATCTCCGTACGACTTTTTGGTGGCACGGCATGAAATAAGATATGGCGTTGTTCGTGTCGCATTGCATGACTTGTCAGAGAGTAAAGACCGAGCACCAGAAATTGGGCAAAGAGTTGCAGAACCTCGCTATTCTGGAGTGAAAATAGGAACATATAACAATGGATTTCATTGTTGGCTTGCCAAGGATGCAAAGGGGAATAATATTGTTTGGGTTATTGTCGATCGCCTCACCAAGTCTGCTCACTTTCTGCTTATCAAGTCTACTTGGAGAGTCGATCGCTTGGCTCAGATTTACCTCAACGAAATAGTTCGTCTCTACGTTTTGCCTGTGTCCATAGTCTCTGATCGAGATGGTCGATTCATATCACGTTTCAGGGAAAGCCTACAATCAGCAATGGGGACGAAGTTGAAGTTTAGCTCTGCCTACCATCCATAGACCGACGGTCAAATGGAACATGCCAACCAGATCCTCGAAGATATGCTACAACTCTGCGCCTTGGACTTGAAGACTAGTTGGGACCTGCATCTATCGTTATTTGAATTTGTATAAAATAACAGTTTCTAATCCAGCATTCAGATGGCGCCGTATGAGGCGTTGTATGGGCAAAAGTGTAGATCTTTGATCTGTTGGGACGAAGTTGGAGAACGGCAGATCCTTGGCCCTGAGCTCGTGGAACAAACTGTCCAAAATGTTCGCTTGATTCGGGAAAGACTAAAGGTAGCTTAAAGCCGTCAAAAGAGCTACGCCAATACACATCGACGACCACTTTAGTTTCTAGAAGGCGATCGAGTATTTCTTAAAGTCTAGCCCATGTGAGGAGTCACCAGATTTGGAGCAAAGGGGAAGCTAAGTCCGAGATTTGTCGGTCCGTTCAAAATAATAAAGCGAGTTGCCTCAGTTGCATACCAGGTTGCCCTACCGCCATCCCTATCCGAAGTACACGATATTTTTAATGTTTTCCAACTTAGGAAGTATGTGTACGACCCAAGCCACATAGTGGATCTGGATCAGCTGAACCTTCAGGCCAACTTGACGTATGTAGAATAATCTGTGCAAATTTTGGATAGGAAAGAAAAGCTGCTTCGAAGTCGCTCGGTTCCTCTCGTGCGCGTGCTTTGGTGAAATCACTCTATAAAAGAATCCACTTGGAAACTTGAATCTGAGATGAGAGAAAGGTTTCCCTCATTATTTCCTAGTGGTAGGTTATATTCCTAAGTTTTGGGACAAAACTTCCAATTAGTTCGGTAGGATGTGGTGTCCCGTTCCCCCTATTCGGGGAGCGCGGCTAAGAAATACAAGACGGTATCGTTCGATCGGGATAGATTAAAACAAGAACCCATCCTCTTTATGGATTTGCTTCTTCAAAATTAATTTCCATATTCAGTGGATCATGCCCCTGGGATAAACTTAGCGGCAGAGCCAGGAGGGACCTCTCCGCTGCATCTTTTGTTGCCTAGTTTTCGCTGTCGCTTGTTGCTTTCGTGCCATGAGTTAGTCTTTGGATTTGCTTGAGTTTTCTTGAACGATTTTGATAGATTTCATTATTTTCGTTCATTGAACTGTACTTCAATTCTAATAATGGAAAGAGTGGAAAAGATATTGATCAGCTGTTCGTGGCAATGCAGGTGAACCAGCAATAGTCAATGCTCGAACGGACTCCTGAAGCATCTATTTCCTTCTTTCTTCTAACAAACTAAGTGAGTGGCTTATATTTGATTCAGTTGGCCCTTCTTCCAGTCTTCATACCTAAAAATCTTGTATTCTTGCATGTCCCGATTAAACGATACCAAATAATAACTAAAAGACTTCAAGATAATAAGGTAATATACTTAGGATATTATGCTTGTCAATCAAACTTGTGAACAGTTACTCATTTACATGATTGTTCGTTTGGAATGTTCATCATATGCATAAATACAAGTTAGAATATATATGCTTCTTCTTAATTATGCTATGTATAAAACTCATCCTGAATGCAATAAACTGAACAGGAAGACTATACAAAAGTAGATCTTGCTCGGTTATTGCCCTGCGCCTGATATTGCCCTAATTTGCCTCAAATGCTAACTTAGTGTACTACATTGATCACGGACAACTTATGCACAAGGTCTTAGTTCCTGCAGACGATCGCTGGGGCACTGGCACCAATCTGATCTAGACGGAACTGATGATAGTCGCCTACTATAGAACGGAATGGCCTGTGACGTCCTGAACTATGCATCGCACGACATTTCGTACTGAGACAAGAATGTCCATTATGGCAACGTGCTATTGATCTGCTCATATATTTAAACCTGTTGTAAACTAACTTGTGTCTTCTTGGCAGGAAAGGACATGGTAAGTATTGTGCAGGTGGTTCAGACGGGAAGATAAATGTCACAAAGCGGTAACGAGTATATTATTGATTTTTATATCTATTGCTTGCTGTAAAATAAACTAAGACAAGATAGAAAGACCACAAAAATAATATGCATGCTTCATATAAATAACATGGTTAGCTTGCCTTTACTAGTACGTTTCGATGGACTGACCCTCGTTGAAACAGGTTCCCCGCACTAAGGAGAGCCGAGCAAGGAGCCAAAGTCATCCCCCAATTCCAGTCCGGTTGTAGGCACGCCTTGTTCGTGCTACCTTTTGAAGCATTTTGAGCAAGAAGCTAGCAACCCAAGCAATCATGCAGCTTCGTGGGAAGGCCGTCATTCCACCAGGAGGTCTTATATTTTGAAGTTTAGTAGGAATATAATGTACAGGACTGCTATCTCATTTTATGTCAACACATTTGTAAGCCTGAGAGGCAACCTTATGACTCAGTTCAAGAGTTTGTAATAAATGTTCATATTATCAATAAAAAGAGAACTTTTCCATGCTTCAATCTGTGTTTCAATTTATCTGCGTACTCTGAATATGTGCTCGCTATGCGAAATTAAAATACTTAGCCTTGGGCGGTACGCAACCTAGGCTTACACGGCGGTCATGTCCCGGGGACGACTATCGATTCCACAAAATTGGGGCGTGACAGCGTCCCTCATACATATGCATTCTACCAAACTTAGCAATTATGAAATAAAATAATTTACTTGAGAAAATCTTAAGGTTTCTCGTTTATGGTTCACCATGATTCCTCAAGCAAGGTCAATTAAAATCCAAGTCATTTCAATCCAACCAAAAATCAAGCACTGCACTACCATCAAGCACAATCTATCCGATCTACCGATTATCGTCCATGTCTTATCGTTCATTCCATTCGTGTTAAACATAGTACACACTTATCGTTCCCAGTCTAACACTAAGTCTTACTGTCCCAATTCTATGGCTTGCTCAAGTAATACTCTAAAGTTGGTTACACAAGTTCTTTCACTCGGTATAGGATTGTCTGCCTAATTACTAGGTCAGCTCATAATATCTAAGGTACAGTTCATGCTCATGACTCATCGTGCAGATTTATCGCATGATCCTCGCCCCAATTCCTAAGGTCAAACCATTATTCATTTTCACATAATATTCTGTCCAACCTTGTTTCACTCATATTTCTAAGCATCGAACACAGATCGTCCTACTCACATTAACACGTTCATTTGTACAGGGTCTGAGTTTGTTCAGTCAAATCCATGATATATCAATATCACATGACAAGTCTAGCGATTCGTACAATCTATCTATTCAAACACATGATAAGATCCATATATATATTATAACTCAAGACCACCAAGCCACGATTCAATTCTAAATCTTCGATCATAACTCTTAAGTCATCCAATATAATTCATGTATCCATTTATGAAACCATCAAGTGTGTCTTACTCCATGTTCTAGACTAACTCATCCTTGAAATACATCTGATTCACTTGTATTCTTAAACTCGTCTTATCGTGTCAAACCACAAGTCAAGACGATAATTAAATTGTCATGCTCTGGTCTTTCGCAAGTTCGATTATCCCTGCTGGACATGAGATTACCACGCCAATGCTCCCATTAGATAATCATCCTAATCCGGGCATGACACTTCTACGACCATGGAGTTACGCTCGTATAAGACAAGAATGTCGAACGTTATTGTTATTATTACAATGATCGAGACACCTTATAATTTACTTTGTTCTATCCAAGTTATACAATGATCTATCAAGTCATGTTCATCTAATAACCGTTCATGCCATGATAATAATTCATCTAGCCAAATTGTCCAACTTTAATGTTACTGTTCGATAAATCTATAGTCTACTTCTAGCATTCCTCAAATAACTAAGTTCTAATCCTCAAGCCAAAGTCTATCCACTTTTGTTACTTTCCATTTCATTGAGTTTGTTTGAATAATCATCGGATATGTTCCCATGAGTTCGATCATCCTCGCTAGACAGAAAATTACCACGCCAGCGCTCCCATAGGATAATCGTTCTTGGACGGACTTGATTGTCATAGGTTATCTTTCGAACTAGATTCTAGATCGTTTGTCCAATTTATGATCAAACTCGTTATCGTTTATTTTTTTTATTGAACCATAATATTCTTTAACTTGTATTAATTCGTGTTGTCTTTCAACTATCGATAACATATCAGTCTATTAATTCAAAACCACAATGTACATACTCAAGTTTCAATCCGTTTAATATAATTTGAAATCGCATGCATGATCCACTAAGTTTCATCAACCAAGATATTAATTTTATTACTTTGAATCCATATTCGATATATGCCTTATCACTTGTTCAACACATTCCTAAATCGTTTAAACCAACTAACGTACGAGATCTCTGAATTCGCTTGAACATTTTTAAAATGATCTATACACCACTTAGGAATTGAGTTATCCAATTAAACTATATTTAATTTATATCTGCCAACACAAAATATTGTCTGAGCTATTTCTCAAAATCCAAGCACGATCCTCTATATTTGCCGTTGCGATAATATGATAAATTTTTTATCGGTTTCCATTCTAAGTCTGACTTATTCTTATCTGAACGATATTCCAATCTCGCTCGTAAACTAGCTCGCACCAAAAAGGTTTTGGCATGCGATACTCAAGACAACTTAGCCGAAAGACTGTGTGCGTAGCTAACCGTCCAAACGATATTCTATCTCGCATATTAACCAGCTGGGTAATCACGTATAGGTATTTGGGTTCACACATAACTTGCCATTTCTAGTACGAGTCTATTCCTACAAAGTCTAACACAGTTTGGCACAAGGATCTTTGTATAACCATCCCCTACAGGCAATCACATCTTTGGACTTATTCACATGCACTTTTGAAAATATTTAGACTTATTATATAGAATATACATAGTTCTAGTACATAACCCACGAACGATCTTTCAAAACTGAGAAATTTAATTCAAAGTCCAAAGATGTAAAGGCATGATCTAATACCAATATATCACGTCCCAATCTTCTATAGGAATCGACCGTCCCCGCTAGGCGTGAATCACCATGCCAGCGCTCCCATGGAACGACCGTTCCCATCAGAACGTGATGTCGTATGAGCATAAGCTGAGCCCGTATAAGGCCATGAATCTGAATAGGCAGAGTAATAGCTAAGCCACAGAGTCGCACAGATAGTCCAAATATAGCAAGAAAGAAACGAACAAGTGATTAGTAACAAGTTTACATAATCGTCAATAGCGAAAGAAGTCAATAACAAAAGTAAGAAAGTAAAACAAGCACTTTATTGATATTAAATCAGTGTTACAAGTGGCACTAGGCCGAAATTATAAGTCGTTCAAGTCCCCTCTCTCGAAATAATAAAGGCGTGCTAAGTGGCTTATAACATAAAATAATTCATAGGCGATGTTCTAGCATTATGTCTTGTATATGTGCTTCAGCTCCGGATGCAGCACACCAAGGCTCCAGAGTGAACTCCAAGCCTTAGCACGTATGAGAGTTTCCGCACCGAACGAGGTTCTCCCGTATCCTACAAGCAATCTGGTGGGTTATCAGTACATTAATGTACTGGTGTGGAAGCTTCTCGCCCGTTTGACAAATCTAAATACGTTACATAGGTTCTGTGCACCATCTATTAAGTTGTCTTTCTAGTCTTTCTTAGGATCAGTTTTATGGCAAAATTAAAAGCATAACTCGTGTGGCAGTGCACCATGCAATATAAAAGAAACACAACAAAACTTACCAACTTACCATCCATCCTTCGCTGTCCAAGGTAAACCAAGTTAAACCAAACACGAGTATATATATAATAAAATCCATAAAAATTGCATAAGTAAACAAAAGTATCACGGACGGGGTTCTTATTCATGTGCATGAGTTATACGGATACTCTGGGTGTGTTAAAGAAGATATTCAAGTATTCAAATATGTACAAGCGTCTTATACTCATATCCATTCAGGTGATTCATGTCACGACCCGTACCCGGTATAGGGATGCAAGTAGTGAACAATACCCAGCCTACGCCGCAGCATCAGCGGTAGAACGTTGTTTAGGTAAACTATATATCTAATAATCAAGACATAACAATGCCGGCAATGTAATATTAATATACTCAATCACAGATCTATAAGATAAAAATAAGCACGAATATGATAAAAGAATAAAAGAGTCACAAATACAACTCATAAGACAAAAATAATATCCAATAAGTTAAAGAAATACTAATAACAATGCTGGAGACAAATCCAATATAAAAAGAAACAAACTACTAAGCTACGAGTCCTGGGTCGTTTGTCTCAGTCGGGATGAGACCCTCCTGAGCCAATGTCTCTGCCTCTACGCCAACCACGTCCTGAGGCCCGTAGTGAGTGGGGTACCACTCCTTAGTGTCATCTAAAAAAATATATCCAGTCAAGAAAGGAGCAAAGTACATCTCTAACAGCAGTTCTAATATATAATATAAACTATGTAATAATAAATAGATGTGAATATAAAAGATAGAATATACAATAAGTGAAATACTGAAAATAAATACGAGAATAAGCAATATAGAAATAAACAAGAAATACTAATGACTAAGTGAGTGAGTACCAGCTTTAACATGTGATCGACTTAAAAACTTGTTACAAGAATTATAGCCTGATTAATCATATGTGCAGTTTATGATAAATACTATTCAATGAACAAGACATGATACAAGGAGGGTATGATCACATATCTACACTACATACTCTACGCCCCCGACTGGTATAGTAGATCCAACCATGGTACGTTATGACACAAGATTCTCTGGGTAGGTAGCAAGTCTTCCTAAGAATCAGTGTCTGTACACGTACAAGAAGAACAAGGTAACAAGGCCTGCACAAGATATACCATATATACCAAGGAATAATATCTCATGACAAGATCAGGATATACTAATCCGTGTTACCATCGTATCAATAAATCAACGATATCTACACAAGATATAAGAAATATAAAGGATATCATAAATCAGAAACTATGAGAGAATGTACTCGTCTGAAATCCGGTGAACAGTATCCAAGATGTCCGGTACGGTGCCTCAAAGACCTAAATAGGGAATATTATATCAATACAAGATTTTGAAATAAAAATAAGTTAAACTAGTCAACTTCTAGGTCATAAAGCCATTTCCAAGTCAAAACAGTCAAATTAGGTCAATACTAGGTCAAACTAGTCAAACTAGCTATTTTTAGGTTGTATGAGTCTATCTCTAAGATATTGGGTTCATACACTATGTAACTAGGCCACACTAGCTATAATAGGATACTAGAAAACCAATAAGATATCGTATCCTAAGATACACAAATAATTAGAAAGGAAAATATCATAATATGTATATACAATCAACAATATATAATATTTCTAACTAAACTAATGTAGAAGCATGAAAAATACGCTGGGAAAAGTAACCCAGCCTCTTGATACAGAGCAGCGTAAACGGAGGCCTTCACAGCCATCAGGCGTACAACAGAGTTTTCTCCGCTAAAATACAGCGTGAAGAATAAAAGCTCAAAGGACCATCCGCGCAAGTGCAGTACGTCCAGGCTGCTCCAGCGTGAACAGAGTTCTTCATCGCCTCCATGGCGTAAAACTCATCCGCTCTCGAAGCAGCATTATAGCGTAAGAGGAATGCTTCGTCTTCCCCGAAATGAACCTGTCAAGTCACGCAGTGAATCTGACCTCTGACTCCTGACAAAAGGTGCTGCACGGCTACCCAGACGACGGCTGGAAAACGATGGCAAACCTCTCGGGACGCGTCCCACAGTATGATAGCAGGATCTCTATATTTAATACAGAGGATTTGGTAAAAGCATTACCAAACCGTCATTTACTGGAGTCCCCTCAGCATAAACCGCTCTTTTGCATACAAGGGAATACGCTGCCCTGTTTTACACAGGCAAACATGAGCTGTTTTACGCTCCGCAGTAGACAAACCGTCTGCCACGTCAAAAGCTGTACTTCGTACGGGATTCGAGGCACGTCTCCACGTCTAATTGCACAGAGCGGTGACAGTTTCTCTCAAGACACGTCTCTACGACGGGTGCACAGAGGGCCTGCAGACCTTCAAAATACGCCTTCGTATTTAATGCATAAAATGATGGCAAATCCATGCAAGAGATTTGATTATATCTTCAAAAGCCATAATTCCGGCTAAGGCGTCCATATCAGCACGGTATGCAGCGGCTTCTACGCCCATTTAGGATCTGTGCTCACGCGGCTTCTACGCCCATCCTGGCACGATATGCAGTGGCTTCTACGCCCATTCAGGATCAGTGCTCACGCGGCTTCCATGCCCACTCAGTCTCTACGACTACTCGACTTCCACGCCTACTCGGCTTCTATGCCTGTTCGGCTTCTATGCCTGCTCGGCTTCTATGCCTACTCGGCTTCTATGCCTGTTCAGCTTCTATGCCTACTCGGCTTCTATGCCATGGTGGCGGACATTTGGCTTCTACGCCAACCTCTTCTACACAATGGATACCTACCTACGTGGCTTTTATGCCGTGATCTTAGTAGCAACCGTACGTGTTGTGTCCCCTTAGTTGGACCCACGTCACCTGCTCAGTCAAGAGATCATCTATACGTAGGCATTGGTTACTTTAATCGTTGTGTAAAAGGGTGCTGTACTTTCCACTTCTCGGTTGCTACACCAACGGAGTGGTCACTGTCACCAAAGACTCTATAAATAGAGGCCCCTATCAATGGGGAACAAGGTGGGGAAATTGGGTCAAGAATACCAATATCAGATCCAAGGTTGATAATTGGAGAAGATCGAACAAGGAGGAGAGAGAGAGAGAGAGCCCGGAGCTCAGGCAAAGAGCGGGGATCGACGACTTATAATTGAATAAAAATAGGGTTTTACCTATAGGGAGATGGTTTCCCTATGAAAGTTCTTCTTTCCCAAGGTTCCTTGACCCAAGCTCTTTGCTTCCCTTTGCTTTGGAGGAGGAGGATGGAATCCCTAAGGTTAGATTCCGGATTTGGGGTGGGGGAAATGGCTTTTCTAATGGAGGCTAGGGTTTCTTTCTTCATGAAGGAAAAAGGGTGGCTCCCTTTTATATTAAAAACTAGGTTAGGGTTTCAAATGCATAGGATTAGGTTAATCCCCCACGTTAGGTCAATAAGAACTTAATTAACTAAGGTTTAGTCATTCTAGGGTTTGAGGTTCAAACCTAAAATTGGAATTCTAGGGTTTCTCTAGAATTTGGGTTTTCAAATTAGGGTTTAGTCATTAGGGTTATAGTCCTAATGAGTTCTAGGATTTGACCTAAACCAAACACAACTAACAACATATAAACAGTTTATAAAACTCAGCAGATTAATTAAATACATAATTATTCAAAATAGTAAAATTACACAAATGTCCTAATCTGGAAATGTGGTAGTGACACCTATAAGAAGGCAGAATTCGGTGATCCTTCTTAACAGAGATTTATTCTGCATAAAGAACAACCTTCACATAGAACGCAGCCACGCTGTGAACGCAGATCCGCCCGGAAGAGACTGGAGAAGTCCCTTCATAGATTTCGTCGCATACGGAATCTTGCCAGAGGACCCCAAAGAAGCAGTATCCATCAAGAGACGATCATTACGCTTCTATTTCGACGCATCTTCACAATGCCTGTATCATCGGACCTACGACGGACTGCTATTAAGATGTCTATCAGACGACGAAGCACAGCAGATTATCCGAGAAGCTCACGATGGTGTATGCGGAGCGCATCAGCCCGGTCCTAAGCTACAGGATCGTATCAGGAGAATGGGCTACTACTGGCCCACTATGATCACAGACGCGATCAGCTATGCAAGACAATGTAGAGCCTATCAGGTTCATGCAGACTTCATACACCAACCGTCTGAATATCTATATCCTACGGTCGCATCCTGGCCCTTCGAAGCATGGGGCACGGATATCGTCGGTCCCATTCACCCGTCTTCCTCCAGAGGCCACCGGTTTATACTGGCCATCACGGATTACTTCTCCAAATGGGCAGAGGCGATCCCTCTGGCTGAGGTAAAAGCGTCTGACGTGATCAGCTTCATCAAGCACCACGTCATTTATCGATTTGGGATTCCTCGAAGGATAATCCATGGCAATGGGCCTCAGTTCATCAGCCAAGCGTTTCAACGATTTTGCGATAAAAGTCGAATACATAATATTGCCTCTACGGCATATTATCCAGCTGCTAATGGTTTGGCGGAAGCTTTCAACAAAACCATTATCAAACTCCTGAAGAAGTTCATCTCTTCAAACAAAAGAGACTGGAACAAGAAGCTGGGCGAATGTCTCTGGGAATACCGCACAACGGTACGGACACCTACATGTTGTACCCCCTTTTCACTGGTCTACGGGAGCAAGGCAGTTCTTTCCATCGAAATCCAGATCCCGTCGCTCAGGAAAGCCGTGACTAGTGAGTTGACTCGAGAAAAGAATGACCTGTTAAGGCTCCAAGAGCATGAAGGACTAGACGAGAAACGCCTACAAGCTCAAAAATGCATCGCGCTCTACCAAGCACGCATTTCCAAAACTTTTAATCATAAAGTAAAGGAAAGAGTGTTCAAAGTCGGCGAGCTAGTTCTAGCCGTAAGAAGGCCGATGATTCTTACCCACCGAAGTAAGGGCAAATTCCAGCCCAAGTGGGAAGGCCCTTATGTGATCGAGACAACATTCTCGAACGGCGCCTACAGGATAGCCCAGCCTAATGGAGACCCGTTAATGGCTCCTATCAACGGCAAATTCCTGAAAAGGTACTATGCCTAATCTCCCCTGCTCGGGTGGGATATAGCAAGGTTCTCGATTTTGACAAAACTACTTCCAAAATACAATTAGTTGGGTTACGCTCTATCATGTCCGTACGACCTCTGAATAGATGTGTCCTGCTAAGAAGTTTATCGAGAGCCTATCATGTCCATACTACCTCTGATATCACTCTCACCAAAACCTGTCATTTACATTCCGAAATGATGGGTCCACAAAAGCCAAAAAAGAGTCGCCTTTATTTATTCCTGATAGAGAGGCAGAATTACATCTGGGCAAGCAAAGAAGGGAAAGGACACATCATGATGGCGGGTGAGTCAGATTGTGAATCAGCCGCTCCAACGCAGCTATCCTCTCATTCCTAAGAACTAAGGCGTCGGTACGAGCCTGCTCCCGTCGTGCCTCGGGAGTGTCAGTAAGGGTCAGATCAGCCTTTGCCCGAAGACAGCCCGTGCGAGCAGCTTCTGCACGGTCCAACTCCCGTCGCCCCGCGCTCAGTCGGCCGGACGCTACCTCCAGACCCGCCAACGCCTGAGAAGCCCACTCCTCTGCCCGGGCGAGCTCTTCCTTCAGCATGGAGACCCTCGTTGCAGTCCCTTCATGCTCAGAACGATACTGCGCCTCAACGGCAAGAGCCTCTTCCACGACAGCTTTTCTCCTATCCATCTCCAGCTTATGCTTCTGGATAGAGTTGTCTAGGCTTTCCAGCTTCGTGGCTAGCCGCGTAGTCATGAGGTCAAATCGAGCCTGAACATCAGCATCGAGGCCCCGAGTCAGCTATAAATGTTCGTTAATGGGTTGCTCTAACCCATTAACCACCGCATCTAGGGCGTCAGCTACCCCAGGATCACCAAGCTCCCTGATGACCCCGATAGAAGCAAGAGAAGTCTTCCTCAGGCGCTCAAAATCCAGACTCTTCGCTAACACCATTGATACCATCGTTCTCAAACCGGTGTAGAAAAGGCTGGTGTGTTGCTCGGTCAACGCAACTAGATCTGACTGGACGCCGGAGCGCCCGCAATGTCAGCCAGTCCCTCTCTAGGGATGATTGCAGACGAGGTAGCCACAGCCGTCGCATCGACGCATGGCACAATGGAAGAAGGTACGATAACGGCGGTCGAAGTCGTCGCCACACTCACAAGAGGCAAGGTCACGACGACGTGTTCATCCTCCTCTCGAGGTGACGAAGCTGCTCCGGGCGTACTGGCCCCCGAAGCCACTTCCTCATCAAAGTCGAACGCCTCCTCGTCAGAAACCCAAGCAGAGCCAGAAGGCGCTTCAACGCTATACTCCCCGTGGGCGCTATCCCCTGAGAAGAAGACGAGAAAGTCAATATCAGTATAATGACAATCTTTTTGAAGGAAGGCATAAAAACGACATTTACCCGGAGCCAACGGCATATACGACGCATCTGCAGCCGATATAGCTAAACCACGCCATAATGACGCAATGCAAATCGTCATGCCTGGAGAAGGAGGTGGGCCGACCGACATCGCCGAGAGTTCTGTCAGGCCTCCACCAAGACGTGGTCGAAGTTCATCGGCCGAAATCTTGCCAGACGTGCTCACTGACATGGCAGGAGTCATGCCCGCTGCTGGCCTCGGGAAAGATTCTTCCATCTGCCTCGGCCACACAGGCAATCTCGCTCCGCTACCTGGAGCAGTAGCCGCCACAGCCACCTCTAACGAGGATTCTCCGACATCAACGACCGAAACTGTAGGAGGTCCCTCTCTAAAAGGCGAGGAACCTCCAGCCAAAGAATCATCCCTGATGTGGGGAGAGGCAGGCTTACTCCTAGGAGCCTCAATACCAAGAATACGGAGAGGACGAGCAACCGTCTCCTTCCTCCTCTTGCGAAGAGAAACTTCCTTCGAAGCAGAAGCCCGTCGCTTCCCACAAGGGACTACCAAAGCCCCCGCAAGCAGAGGCACTTCGCACCTCGGTACCGACACCAGAGGCTCGTCCGGAGTACCAGAGTCCTCGCCTTCGTCCGAAGAAACCGCAGGGACGTCAACTCTTCCCCCAGGCTTGGGAGAAGGCACCCGGAAGCTTCCACGCGCGTCAAAATCACTATGGAAGGTGTTAATCGCCATGTAAAATTGGGCGTAAGAATGGAGAATGCGAAGCTCCGTGGAGGTTGTAATGACTGGCACAATGAAGGTTGCCCTCGTACAACCCGCGATGAAATATTGCCACCCTCTAGCTCCATCAATAAGTCCGCCCCTGGACCTAAAGCTGGTAACGGCATTGCCCACATGCTACTGATTGTACCCAAACTGCCTGGCAAACCGACTAGGCAAGTAGGGCTCGAAGAAGCAGTGATCTTCGCTCCTGTACAGCAGATGGGAGGGTCTAATACAGACCAACCAGTTAAAAGCTTCCGGGGAAAGGTCGGTCTTCTCTCCACCTGAATCCTCAAGCCGCACCCCTGATTGATTGCGATGTATGGGGGGAGCAGTACAGAGGAGCTTCCAACCATGGCTGAGGTTCAACACCCGTCGGCAGTCTAAAACTGTGCTCACATTCCAGGAGAAATCCTTGTAATTCAGCAAAAAAATACCCCCGAGCTGCTACCGGAGCTAGGAGACATCACCCGAGGATTGTGGAGAATCAACCATCCCATCAAGTATAGGTATGGTAATTCCACCCTGGGAAAACTCTCACGTTGAGCTTCGTCGACGAGCAACCCGTCAGTTATGGCTCTCAAGCCAACCTGTATACGGCACACCATGGCAGAAAGCAAGCCCAATCTTGCCCCAAACACCAGACGCACTGCCGGCTACAGGATGTTCTGGTGAATGCGGTCCGCGGACGCGGTACCAGGCACTACTACTCGACGCAGCCATATGGAAAGGAAACCAGCCAGCTGGGCTTCCTTAGACAAAGGCCTGCGATAGCGCCTCAAGTAACTACAGACCTTAGTGCCTTCCGGGTACTTTCCTACCCCCTCGACAAGAATCTGATCCGGAGCTTCAGCCTCCGCCATAAGAGTCTCCACGACCTGGGCACTAAGCACGCCCAAACAGTTCACGGGCTCATTCTTGCCACCCGAGGCTTTCTCCGACCTGGTGGCCCTGGCTCGGTGGAAGAAGAGGTAGGACATCCACTTGGTGGTATGAGCCAAATCAGAAGGCTCATTATAAAAAGTGGTGCACGCGAAGTATTGACACATCAGCTCCTGATATACTTTCGCCACCCGAGCGTCCAAATCCCCCAACTCCCGGTTGGTGGGAACATACTCTTCTTGTGGAGTATCCCCCATTGGCAGTCTCGAGACAACTGCCATCTCATGGAGCGCCAATCCCAACTCCCCCAGCGGAGTGGCAAAAGTCCCAGTGAGCGGAATGTACCGCTCCAACAGCGCCAGGAACAAATTAGGGTTCGAAGGCAATCCGACGCTCGTCGCACTCACAGCGGCATACAGTCCAATGCCCTCCAACTCTCTCTGGAAGTGCTTCAAGGCCCAGTCAACTAGGCATGTCCAACGGGAGTTTGTTGGGACAACCCACCCATTGCACCGAGGATTCTCCTCAGGATATACACCGCCTCGTCCCATGAAGTCATTGCAGAAGGTCGGCAATTGGACCGACTGGATCACCAATCTATCTTCACTTGGGACACTGCCCGGGCACAGTCCTCTGAACAACGTCACAACGCCGGAGGGGCGACTGACGAATGACCCCTGGTCAGCTCCTTTCAGATGAAAAATCTTCCCCGGCTTGCCGTGAAGATCAGGAGTCAGCGTCCACGACATCTTCCTAGGATGCGTCGCGTGGAAGAAGGCCGAGATGGAATAATCCCTCGGCATCGTTGGCAGGTACAAAACCAAATTCTCGACTGGGAAGACCCAGGGCTCCCTCTTAGGCTTCGTCTGGGACTGTTTGTCGATCATGTCCCCAAAGAGGAAAGCCGGCTTTATGTACTGCTCCCCGTCTACATAAGTCAGAGGCTCGCCGTTGATCATGCTCAGCAGCATTCGCTCGCCCTGAGCCGATATTAAGAGCCTCCTTCCTTCAGGGTACTGGGGCCCGGAGATAGGGAATGCCACGTGGGACAGATCCTCCAGGTAGTTCGAGTGCAGCATCCCAGCAGCGGAGCCCATCACCTCGGCCAGTAGAGACTCACCCAAGTCAACTGCAAAAGTGCAAGGAAAATATGTCATCATAAGTCTTGTACGAACATACGGACCGAAAGAAACAACAGTCTGTGCTCTACGCAGGATTGTACAAATCTGGCAATTTTACGCCGGAGGTCCCCCCCACAAGCGTAAAATTCAAATTTTATGACCTACCCTAATTTTCGGTTGCTAGAGCGTTTACGCTCAGAACTTCGAAAATGTGGAGACTTTACGCTGACACATTAGAAATATGGGCGTAAAAGATGAAAATGCCTCCGTGCATCATCTTCCTCAAAAAAAGAGTCTGTCAGCACAGAAGGCGACCTAGCGCGGTCACGTTCAACGTGTGCGAAGGATTTTTCGTCATTTTTGTCACCCCGAAGGCTTTACCTCTAAGACCGGGTGCGCTGCTCGTCGGCAGGACACTTCGCTCAGAAGGAAGTTTGCCTTGACCGACCAAAGACTCCCTCGCTGGGGCGGAAGAATGAGAAGAGGAACCTATACCCTTTCCCTTAGCGGAGGAGGTTTGTTTCGACGCCATTTTCTGAAGACTCGAGATGCTCGGAGAGAGAACGAAGAAAAACTCGAACAGTCGAAAGCTCTCTTTCGCAGAAGACAGATAAAAAGTTTCTCTCTCAAAAGACTTGGGATATATATAGAGTTCGGGCTGACTCCTCGAATCCTCAGACGGACTACTCGAGACCCTAACCAAATCTCACAAAATTAAATGATGGGTTATGATTGGAGGCCACGTCAGCCCACTAACCTTGAAAGATGGACAGTCAGCAAATTCGAAAAGTTTCTTCGTGCCAGACGGTTCAGCAGGTCCTACGCTAAAGGAGCTTTCTACGCTCGACAGTAACAGATCTACGGTTTTACGCTCGCAAGCTATAAGTCTACGGTTTTTCGCCCGGATGCCTTTGTGCTCAGTAGCTTTTATGCTCAAGAGGCCACAAATCTACGACTTTACGCTCAGCAGATACCAAATCGATGATCTCACGCTCGGTGGCGCTCAGTTTACGCTCAGAGGCAACAGATCCGTAAGACTTCACGCTCGGAGGAATTTTCTTTTCAGGAGCTACAGATAAACAGTTCTACGCTAAAGGAGCTTTCTACGCTCGACGGCTACGAATTTACAACTTTACGTTCAACAGCTACATGTCAGGTTTTGGCCCGGATGCCTTTGTGCTCAGTAGCTTTTATGCTCGAGAGGCCACAAACCCATGACTTCACGCATAGGAACCACAAGTCTATGATTTCACGCTCAATGGTGTTCTACGCTCACAGGCTACAGATAATCAGTTCTACGCTAAAGGAGCTTTCTACGCTCGACGGCTACGAATCTACAACTTTATGTTCGACAGCTACAAGTCAGGTTTTGGCCCGGATGCCTTTGTGCTCAGTAGCTTTTATGCTCGAGAGGCCACAAACCCATGACTTTACGCACAGGAACTACAAGTCTACGATTCCACGCTCGACGGTGTTTTACGCCCGGAGGTTACAGACTGATGATTTCTCGCTCCACGACTTTCCGTATATTAGAACAGTCCCCAAGACGGTCAATTACAGGAGTTCACACAGAAGATACTCCTCCTTGGCCTCAACATATCCCAAGTACCCGAAACCTACAAGAGTTCAAACATTGAGAAATTACTCTTCTCGGGTCAATTGGAGGTTCATCCAGACTCCAGTCTGAATATCTCGTCTATCAAAAGATGGCAACTCAGTTTTGACAGCCATTCCTCGACCCTGTTCCAAGGGATTTTCGAGAAGTCACTCTTGAAGATGAAGACTGAACAAAAATTTTGTTCATCAGAAGTTCAGAGCTCTACGCGGTTCCTCAGTCCTAGCAACAGGACAGTTCTAAAAATGTTCAAAATGCTCTACAGCGTTCTATGGACTATTCGCTATGCGTAAAGGACAGGACCTAGCACTCTTTCTACAAAGTCGGCGTACAGATTCAGACGTGTTGAAGCTACACATATTCAGACTTCACAGCAACGTATGGCAAGATGATCATATGGAGAAAAAGATGATTTTTATTAAAGATTAAAATCATGATTACATATGAGGGAAATTCTATCTACAAGGGTTTTTTCTCTATTTCTCATGATTACATCTGAGGGAAGCTCCGTCTACAAAGGAGATACCCCCTCGTAGTCTGAAGATCGCCCAGAAGCTGTTCTGACAGGTTCTCCCTGGGCTTCAATTCTTTATCCATATTCTTCGGCAGTCAGTCAGTTCCAGCAAACTGGTTGACATGGCAATGATCAACGGCGAGAGAACGACAGAGTTGGGGCTTGCATAAATTATACAGATCCCTCGCTCCGTACGCCGTGACAGTTTGAGTTGAGATATTTCACTCAACTCAATGCCCGAGGTCAGAGCTAATCGCTGCTCTCACCATCGGAGGTAACAGGAGAAGACGCCACTTGCAAGCGCCGTGGTAAAAAATGACCCTTCCTCTCTCCTGGGGCAACGCCATACAAAGTTGCTGATTATCCCGAGCAAGGGAGGCTAAGATATCCTTCCATGATCCATCGTTGCAGTGGACACTTGCTCGAAGACGCCATCTTTTTCGGCTCCTTACACGCTGGAAGAACATGATCTCCTTCTTCCTCAAATCGATCCGGCGAACTCCGGTAATCATCTCTGCGTGGTGATGAAGATGTGGAGAGAACAGGCTAACTCCCCCAGCCTTTTATAGGCAAAAAAGATCACAGCGGTCCCCAATAAATCTGCCATAAAGTCTGCACCGACCGTTTCAACGCTCCATTCAGAAACGTTTCGAGTTACGAGGGGCCGTTCATGCTTAGTTCAAAGCGTTTCAAATTCCAAGGAATTTAAAAGCTCTGAAGGGGGTCTTGTAGAAGCATAAAAAATATGCTGGGAAAAGCAACGCAGCCTCTTGATACAGAGCAGCGTAAACGGAGGCCTTCACAGCCATCAGGCGTACAACAGAGTTTTCTCCGCTAAAATACAGCGTGAAGAATAAAAGCTCAAAGGACCATCCGCGCAAGTGCAGTACGTCTAGGCCGCTCCAGCGTGAAAAGAGTTCTTCATTGCCTCCATGGCGTAAAACTCATCCGCTCTCGAAGCAACGTTATAGCGTACGAGGAACGCTTCGTCTTCCCCGAAATGAACCTGTCAAGTCACGCAGTGAATCTGACCTCTGACTCCTGACAAAAGGTGCTGCATGGCTACCCAGACGACGGCTGGAAAACGATGGCAAACCTCTCGGGATGCGTCCCACAGTATGATGGCAGGATCTCTGCATTTAATGTAGAGGATTTGGTTAAAGCATCACCAAACCGTCGTTTACTGGAGTCCCCTCAGCATAAACCGCTCTTTTGCATACAAGGGAATACGCCGCCCTGTTTTACACAGGCAAACATGAGCTATTTTACGCTCCGCAGCAGACAAACCGCTTGCCACGTCAAAAGCTGCACTTCGTACGGGATTCGAGGCACGTCTCCATGTCTAATTGCACAGAGCGGTGACAGTTTCTCTCAAGACACGTCTCTGCGACGGGTGCATAGAAGGCCTGCAGACCTTCAAAACACGCCTTCGCATTTAATGCATAAAATGATGGCAAATCCCTGCAAGAGATTTGATTATATCTTCAAAAGCCGTAATTCCGGCTAAGGCGTCCACATCAGCACGGTATGCAGCGGCTTCTACGCCCATTCAGGATCTGTGCTCACGCGGCTTCTACGCCCATCCTGGCACGATATGCAGCGGCTTCTACGCCCATTCAGGATCTGTGCTCACGCGGCTTCCACGCCCACTCAGTCTCTACGACTACTCGGCTTCCACGCCTAATCGGCTTCTATGCCTGTTCGGCTTCTATGCCTGCTCGGCTTCTATGCCTACTCGGCTTCTATGCCTGTTCGGCTTCTATGCCTACTCGGCTTCTATGCCATGGTGGCGGACATTTGGCTTCTACGCCAACCTCTTCTACACAATGGATACCTACCTACATAGCTTTTATGCCGTGATCTTAGTAGCAACCGTACGTGTTGTGTCCCCTTAGTTGGACCCACATCACCCGCTCAGTCAAGAGATCATCTATACGTAGGCATTGGATACTTTAACCGTTATGTAAAAGGGTGCTGTACTTTCTACTCCTCGGTTGCTACACCAACGGAGTGGTCACTGTCACCAAAGACTCTATAAATAGAGGCCCCTATCAATGGAGAACAAGGTGGGAAAATTGGGTCAAGAATACCAATATCAGATCCAAGGTCGATAATTGGAGAAGATCGAACAAGGATGAGAGAGAGAGAGAGAGAGAGAGAGAGAGCCCGGAACTCAGGCAAAGAGCGGGGATCGACGACTTTGGCATCGTGCATCCACCCTCTCCTGCAACCTTCGAAGCTGCTACCTGTCTTCCACGGCACTTCTTCAATATCGCGTGGTCCAAGGGCTAATGTGATCTACCGCAGATCAGACACCTATAGCAATTCATACCCAGATTAAATAAATTGTACTCCCACATCCTCGTATAGGATTACATTGTACAAGTTTGTTTGTAAACCAAAGGGCACGGGTTTCGCACAAACCCCGTCGTTGAAATACACTTTCATGCTTTCGTTTAATACCACAAACAACTAATGCTAAGTGGATACCTTGCCTTTGAACCAATACGGTATGAAACTACTACACATCCATCATAATACTCAAACCCAGTACATTGAGTATCCATCAATACCTTGACATTACCTTGGTATCATAAGGTAATGTTAATTCTAACATATAACTAACTACCCAAAACATAAACTTATAACTATAACTAACATGCATTAACTAATACAATACTACTAACTATACTAACTACATACTATCTTACCAATACTTTTATATATATATATATATATATATATACACACACACACACACACACACACACACATACATATATATAACTACTAGTAATCACTAGTATATATATCTAACTAAATAACAATATGTATACATATATAGCTAATAACAAAGTAACTAGCTACTAAACTATTAATGAACTACTACCTACTAACATGCTCTAGCTGCTGATATACTGCTGCTCTTGTTATTGCCTTGAGCTGCTGCTTCTTTAGCTGCTACTGGATGCTGCTGCTAGCAAAAACAGCTGATGCAGTTGCTGCTGCATGCCACTACATGCTAGCTTGCTGTTGTTGCTATTGTAGCTTCACTACAGTTGTTGTTGCTGGATGTTGTTGCTGTTCAAGCTTGCTGTGCTACATGCTGCTGCTCATGCTGTTGCTGCTGCTACAACATGCTGCTGCTATTGCAGTTTCTGCTACTGCCTATGCTTGTTGTGGCTTCAATGATACTTATATATATATATATATATATATATATATATATATATATATATATATATATATATATATATATATATAACACTCTCACTCACACACATATGAACATATATATACATATCAATATATATATATATATATATATACATATATACATAACACTTATATATATATATATATATATATATATATATTGACATATACACACAAATCATCATATATATATATATATATATATATATATATATAAACACCAATCACCATGTATATATATATACATAACCATAAAATTATAATATTCTAATAGTTACAAAAAAGTATATAGAAATACAAGAAAACAAACACGTAGAGTGCATCACACCCATATCACACTAGATCTATGATACGCTTGTGATACGAGTCCACCACACAACCAAACGTACCCCAAAGGACACGAGCAAGTCTAAAATAATAATTATGAACAATACGAAGGGCTAATTATATATCTACGTATCCGTGTCAAAATATGACATGCTCAAACCCTTGTGTCGGAATAAAACCCACAAATCCACCCGTATCTCCAAATTCTCAGGATAAGACCAACACATATCCAATTATGGATACAACACTAGCCATACATAATTAAACATATGTCAATTTGATCTAATAGACCAATTGACAAATACAAGATGGGTCAATCTCGGAATTCTTCTAAAATTGATAAAAATAACACATAACTTTCTCCATAGGCCTCCTATGAACCTAATTCCAATCCCTATGGATAGACTTAGCATATGGGGTGGTTTCTAATGATTAAAACACAAATTTAGAGTCTAACTAAAAAGAAAAAACTGAATTGTACTTATTGGAAGATGGATTCCTAAAAAACTTTTAAATTGAATGAAAAGAGCCTCCAACTTGTAGATCCTTGTTCCTCCTTGTAGATCCTTGCTTTCTCCTCGTTGATCCTTACTCCAATAGTCTCCAATAATGATTTGGGAAGGAATTGGAAAGAAATTTGGGTAGAATTTGATGTGAAAATAAAGAAATTTGGAAGAAAAAATTGTAGATCTAGATTTGAAATAAAAATAAAGAGAGAAACTTTCCCTCCATTAATATAAGATCGGCAACTTAGGCCCTCCCAAAGCTACTATGTAATGTCTAAAATACCCCTTGGGGCCTCTCATTAAGAAATAATTAAGAAAGGAAGGTTCAAGTCTAATTGATTTAACTTAATTAATTATCCTCCTAATGAATGAGCTTCTAAATGGGCTCAATTCTAACTAGATTTAAATATTGGTCCATGGATCTAATCTAAACTAGTTAGGTTGACTAACACAAGTCTAAAATAATAAACTAACATCTAATAATAAATAAATAATAGAATAAATAAATATACAACATATATAATATTTAATTATGAAATAAAATAACCAAAATATCCTTTTCTAGAAAATTTGGTAGTGACAAGTCTACCCCTCTTAAAATAATTTTGTTCTCAAAATTTAAAGAGAAAACTACCCCAAAAAAATAAAATAGAACAGAAAAGAATAAACCAGAATTAGAAAAGAACAAACCTCAAGGCACAAACAAATATAGGTAACGCTCTCGCATTTCATCATCTATCTCCCAAGTAGACTCCCCCGCAGAGTGATGCCTCCATATGACGCATACCAAGGGTATAGTTTGGCTCCTCAGCACCGTCTCTCTACGATCTAGAATCTTAATTGGCTGCTCTGGATAGCTAAGAGTAGTGCCCACCTCTATCTCTGAGTGATCTAACACGTGACTAGGATCCGCCACGTACTATCTCAACTACGATACGTGAAACATATTGTGTACTCCCTCCATTGCAGGTGGCAAGTCTAGTCTGTAAGAAACTATACTGACCCTCTCAAGAATACTAAAAGGTCCGATAAATTACGGACTAAGCTTCCCACCTCCATAGAAATGAATCGTGCCTCATGTCAAAAAAATTATCAGGAACACCAAACCACCAACCTAGAACCAAACACAACCTTAAGAACTTAATCTATAACAAAAAACCAATATCAAGAACAAAACAAAAATCTAAAACTATACATCAAACTCCATAGGTCTCCGGTGGCTATCGACCCAATGCCGCTGTCTGTCCTGCACCACTCGAAGTTTGTCTCTGATCAGCTTAACCTTCTCTACTGCATCCACAACCATCTCTGGCCCTAGCAAAGCTCTCTCTCTCTCTCCAATATTGTCCCATGATAAGGGAGTACGATATCTTCGACCGTACAGAGCCTCAAATTGTGACAACTTTATACTAGCCTGGTAGCTGTTATTGTAAGCATACTCTACCAAATAGAGATGGTCCTCCCAAGATCACCTAAAATCTAGTACACAAGTGTGCAGCATATCCTCGAGAGTCTGAATAGTCCTCTCTGACTTTCCATCTGTCTGGGGGTTATATATTGTACTGAACTTGAGCTGGGTGCCCAAACTCGCCTGCGAACTCCTCCAGGAATTAGAAGTAAAATGACTATCCCGATCTGAGGCTATGCTGGCGGGAACCCCATGTATCCTGACGATATACCTCATATATATCTCTGCCAGCTTCTCCGTAGACAAAACCACTTTAAAAGGCAAAAAGTGGGCCGACTTGGTCAACCTATCAACGATGACCCAAATGGTGTCTTTTCCTCCAAGAGATTATGGAAGTCCGGACACAAAATCCATAGTAATGTGCTCCCACTTCCAATATAGAATGGGTAATGACTGAAGTAAACCACCTGGTCTCTGCCTCTCGACTTTCACCTGCTAGCACACTAAGCATCTGGATACAAACTGTGCCACTTCCCTCTTCATGACATACCACCACATACTCTCTCGCATATTCAGATATATCTTGTTGGCACCTGGATGTATGGAATACTGAGAGCGATATGCTACCTATAAAATCTTCTTATGTAGGTCCCCACTAGGCACACATAATCTAACACCATGCAGCAAAGAACCATCCTCAGCATTGGTAAAATCATCCTCCAATCCTGCTCTCACATGATTCACCTCAGAGATACATTCTCATACTGGGCTGCCTTGATCCTGTCTATTAACTCTGAGTGTATTTGTAGCCCCCACATCTACATAGAAAAACTAAAAACTATTACCTCAATGCCCAAGCACTCCATGTCATCCAACAAATATCGATCCTGCGTCAACAACATAGCTACAGGATACCTGCTCAAGGCATCGGCAACTACATTGGCTTTTCGAGGAAGATACTGCATCGATATATCAAAATCATTCATCAGTTCCAACCTCTGACGATGTCTCATGTTCAACTCATTCTGAGTAAAAATGTACTTCTAGCTCTTGTGGACTGTGAAGATCTCCACATGCTCTCCGTACAAATAGTATTTCCACAACTTCAGGGCAAAGATGACTGTTGCCAACACCAAATCGTGGGTATGATAGTTTTTCTCATGAAGACGAAATTGCCTGGATGCATAGGCAATCACTTTCCTATTCTGCTGAAGAACAAAACCTAAACCTTTTTTTGATGCATCACTATAAATAGTGAAACCTCCAGACCCTGAAGGCAACGTCAAAATAGGAGTAGACGTCAACCTTTTCTTAAATTTCTCAAAAGCAACCTGGCACTCCTCTGTCCAAACAAACTATATATCCTTCTTGGTGAGTCTAGTCATCGATTCAGCAATCCTCGAATTTTTTTACATAAACTTCCTGTAGTTGCCTGCCAAACCCAAGAAACTCCTGATCTCTGCCACTGAACTCAGGGTCTTCCAAGACTCCACTACTGCGATCTTCTCCGGATCTACTAAAATTCTATCACTAGTCACAACATGTCTTAAGAACTCCACTTTGTCCAGGAAGAACTCATACTTGGACAGCTTCCCATATAGCTGCTCCTTCCTCAGCACATCCAACACAATCCACAAATGCTCCTCGTGCTCCTCCGGTGTCTTCGAGTATATGAGGATGTCATTAATGAATACCACTATGAACTTGTCAAGGTACTGGTGGAATACCTTGTTCATCAAATTATAAATATAGCCGGGGCATTAGTCAACCCAAACAATATTACCATAAACTCATACTGGCCATACCGAGTCCTAAAAGCAGTCTTCGGAATATCCTCTGACTTAACTTTCACCTGGTGGTAGCCTAATCTCAAGTCTATCTTTGAAAATACTTTGGCACCACTTAACTGATCAAATAGGTTATCAATTCATGGTAATAGGTATTTATTCTTGATAGTAAGATTATTCAATGCCCTATAATCGATGCACATGCACACCGATCCATCCTTCTTTGGTACAAACAATACCGGGGCTCACCACAGTAAAAAACTAAAAATGATAAACCCCTTATCCTGTAATTCATCCACTTGCTTCTTCAGCTCGACCAGCTCATTGTTGTTTACTCTATAGACATGATATAAAATTGGTTTTGCACCTGGAACCAAGTCTATAGAGAACTCAATATCTCGATCTTTCGATAATCCTAGCAATTCCTCAGGAAATACATCCAAGAATTCTGCTATCAACGGATGTGACAACTCCTTGTCTTCTATCATAGCTCCACAGATTATGCCTTCTCCCGGCTCTGTAGCTCCTCTAGCAAACTCAAACTCTGGATCTCCTGGCGAACTAAATAAAACTCTACCTCTTCTATAATCTATACTATCATGATGACTACTTAACCAATCCTTCCTGAGTACAATATCATAGCTCAAAAGTGGCATTACAAGTAGACAAGCACTCACATCCCTACCTCCCTGAGTAACTCTTTGATCCTTGTAAATATCATTAACCAGGATAATGCCTCCCCCGGTCATGATCTTACAAGTCCTAAGCAAAGATTCAACTACCAAATGATGCTTCAGAGCAAAAAAAAAGATACAAAACTATAGGAAGTACCACTATCAAACAAAGCTAAAGCTGGAATAGAATCAAGAAAAACATAACCTGTGATGACATCTCCGGTGGGCTCGACCTCCTCGACCGTCAGAGCAAAAACTTTTCCCTGACGTGCACCTCCCTGATATTGGTACTGGACATAACGCTGCTGCTAGGCCGAAAGCGGTGGTTCCCGCGGCTATAGTGCAAGTGGCCTCGCCTGTGTCCTCGGAGCTGGAGCTGCTTCCTAAACTGCACGACAAGGATTAAAAGGACACTCTCTCAGCTAATGCCCTTCGGTAGCATAATACAGAGAAACTCCTAACCTTCTCCTGCAAACTTCCCATATATAGCCGAGCTTCATGCAGTAATGGCAGAAAGCTTGTTGTGACTGTCTATGCTACTGCGGTGCCTAGTGAAATAACACCCTAGCTGGAGTCTAGTGCTACTGTGGCTGCTAGAAAGGCCTGGACTGGAAATAAGGATACTTAGCAGTCATTGTGCTGCTATTAGCCCCAGAAAGAACCACGATCACTCTTGGGTTTCAAACCCAACTCCCGCTCAACCTTGCGTGCCTCTGCAAGTTTCTCCGAATAGGTCTCATAGAAAGACAAAATGAGGATCTTCACTTTCCAGGTCAGACCCTCACAAAAATAGATAGATTGAACCTCCGGCTACCTCAGTAAATACTCCGCAAAATGGCTCAGCATACCAAACTCTGCATCGTATTCCTCCACAGATATGCTCCCATGAATAAGGCTCTCAAACTGCCTCCCCAAGTCTAACATGTCTGCCTGAGCAAAGAACATCCTCTTAAAGAGGTCCTTGAATACCTCCCAAGACTACCCCGCATCAGCAAGAAGTGGCTCATTCCTGAACCAAGTACGGGCGATGTCGAACAGCTGAAGTCCAACTGCCTCAACCTTCAGATCCTCAGAAAGACGGGACACCCTCATAAGACACTTAATATTCTCGAGCCAATCATCAGCGTAGACGATACCCTCCCTCCTCTTGAAGACCTGAGGTTCCAGCTTCTTGAAGTCCTTGATATTGCCTGGCCGAAGCTGGGCAACCTGCGGAGCAACCTACTGCTGGATCGAAGCTTCTTTCTCTACTACGGCAAGGGCAAGATGATGAGCACTCTCAATGCCCTGTCGTGACACGTAGGTCTGCCTCTGGTTTGCCTCGGACTGAGCTCTTTGAGCCTCCAATATATCGCAAAATAGTGTGAACACCTGAGTCGCATATGTCGGTGTAGAAGGTGTAGGTGGAAGTCCGTCAGATACAGCCGGAACAGTCCTCTGTGTTGGAGGTGTACTCCCGAACGTAGCTGATATGCCAATCAACAGAAAAATAACTGATACAGGCCCTCGGGAAGTCACAGATCTCTCAAAAACTGCTCCCCCCTGCTGTGATCTAGTCTTGGGTGGCAAATTGAGGCAAAGCAAAAGGAAAAAATCAATACGGCACATGATATAATGCACTCAAAGAAGGAAAGTTAAAAATCAAATAATAATATCAAAGAAAAATAGTTGAATTGAATCAATAGAGTTTTTCCTATATGTGATTGAGTATTCTCAGCCTATAGCCTATATCCTAAAACATACTCGTAATAGCACTCAATTCAGAGCACCACTATGAATCGTACTAATTGTGACCTCGAAGACCTGTATAGGTCACCAATAAAAAAGGTCAAATCCCACACTCAGTATAGGGATGCAAGTAGTAAAAATGCCCAGCCTACGCCACACATCGGGGGTAGAACGCTATTTGGATAAACTATCGATCTAATAATCAAGACATAACAATGCCACCAATGTAATATGAATATACTCAATCACAGATCTATAAGATAAAAATAAGCACGAATATGATAAAAGAATAGAAGAGTCACAAATATAACTCATGAGACAAAAATAATATCCAATGAGTCAAAAAAATACTAATAACAATGTTGGGGACAAATCCAGTACAAATAAAACTAACTACTAAGTTACGAGACCTAAGTCGTCTGTCTCGGTCGGGATAAAATCCTCCTGAGCCAAGGTCTCTGGCTCCAAGCTAACCACGTCCTAAAGCCCGTAGTGAGTGGGGTACTACTCCTCAGTGTCATCGAGAAAAAATATCCAGTCAGGAAAGAAGTAAAGTATATCTCTAACAGCAGTTCTAATAAATGATATAAACTATGTAACAGTAAATAGATGTGAATATAAAAGATACAATATACAGATACAAGAGATATACAATAAATAAAATACTAAAAATAAATACGAGAATGAGTAATATAGAAATGAACAAGAAATACTAATGAGTAAGTGAGTGAGTACCAGCTTTAATATATGATCAGCTTAGGAACTTGATACAAGAATTATGGCTTGGTTAATCATACGTGCGGTGTATGATTAACACTTTTCAATGAACAAGACATGATATAAGGAGGGTATGATCACATATCTATACTACATACTCCCTGCCACCGACTGGTATAGTAGATCCAACCATGGTACGTTATGATACGGGATTCTCTGGGTAGGTAGCAAGTCTCCCCAAGAATCAGTGTCTGTACATGTACAAGAAGAACAAGTAAACAAGGCTTGCACAAGATACACCAAACATACCAAAGAATAACATCTCATGATGAGATCCAGATATACCAAACCGTATAACCATCATGTCAAGAAATTAATGATATCTACACTAGATATAAGGAATATAGAGGATATCAAAAATAAGAAACTATCAGAAAATATACTCGCCTGAAATTCGGTAAACAATATCAAAGATGTTTGGTATGGTGCCTCGAAGACCTAAATAGAGAATATTACATCAATACAAGATTTTGGAATAAAAATAAGTTAAACTAGTCAACTTCTAGGTCATAAAGCTATTTCTAAGTCAAAATAGTCAAACTAGATCAACTATAGATCAAACTAGTCAAACTAGATATTTCTAGGTTGTATGATTCTATCTCTAAGATATTGGGTCCATACACTATTAACTAGGCCACACTAGCTATAATAGGATACTAGGAAACCAATAAGATACCGTATCCTAAGATACACAAATAATTAGATAGAAAAACATCATAATATGTATATACAATCAACAATATAAAATATTCCTAACTAAACTAATGCTAAGTGGATACCTTGGCTTTGAACCAATGTGGTATCACACCACTACACACCCATCTTGATACTCAAACCCAATTCCTTGAGTATCTATCAATACCTTAACATTATCTTGGTATGAAAAGGTAATGTTAATTCTAACATATGACTAACTACCAAAAACTTCTAAATATAACTAACATGCATTAACTAATATAATACTACAAACTATACTAACTACTTACTATCTTACCAATACATATATATATATATACACACACATACATATATATAACTACTAGTAATCACTAGTATATATATCTATCTGCTAAATAACAATATGTATACATACATATATATATATATATATATATATATATATATATATATATATATATATATATATATATATAACTAATAACAAAGTAACTAGCTACTAAACTATTAGTGAACTACTACCTACTAACTTGCTCTAGCTGTTGATACACTGCTACTCTTGCTATTTCCTTGAGTTGCTGCTGCTCTAGCTGCTACTGGATGCTGCTGCTAGCTAAAATTGTTGCTGCAGTTGCTACTGCATTCAACTACATACTGGCTTGCTGCTGTTGCTGTTGCAGCTTCAATGCAGTTGCTGTTGCTGTATGTTGTTGATGCTTAGGCTTGCTGTGCTACATGATGCCGCTCATGTTGTTGCTGCTGCTGCAACATGCAGCTGCTACTGCAGTTTCTGCTACTGCCAATGCTTACTGTTGGCAACAGTGCATACTGCATGTTGTTATGTTGCTCTTGGCTGCTCATTGATTTATTGCTGTGCATCCCGAACCACCTAGCACACACACACACACACACACACACACACACACACACATCCATAAACACACACACCTCTATATACTTATATATATACATATATATATATATAGATATAACACTCTCACTCACACATATATGAACATATATATACATATTAATATATATACATTACACTTAGAGATACATATCTATATTTTTATATACACATATCTATATATACAATAAAGATACATATACATATACACATATATATATACATATACATATATATATATATATATATATATATATATATATATAATACTAGAGATATATATACACATATAAACACAATATCGCTATATATATATATATATATAACCATAAAATTATAATACTCTAATAGCTATAAACAAGTATATTGAAATACAAAAAAATAAACATGTGGAGTGCATCGCACCCGTATCATACTAGATCTATAATACGCTTGCGATACAAGTCTACCACACAACCAAATATACCCCGAAGGACACGAGCAAGTCTAAAATAATAATTATGAATAATACAAAGAGCTAATTATATATATACGTATCCATGTCAAAATTTGACTTGCACAAACCTTCGTGTCGGAAGAAACCCCCAAATCAACCCATATCTCCAAATTGTCGAGATACGGCCTACACGTATCCAATTGTGGATACGATACTAGCCACACACAATGAACCATATGTCAATTTGGTCTAATTGACCAATTGACAAACATAAGATGTGTCAATCTCGGAATTTCTCCAGAATTGACACAAAATAACACATAACTTTCTCCTTAGGCCTCATATTAACCTAATTCCAATTCCTATGGGTAGCCTTAGCATATTGGGTAGTTTCTAATGATTAAAACAAAGATTTAGAGTCTAACTAAAAGAAAAAAATTGAATTGTACCTATTAGAAGATGGATTCCCAATAAAACTTCCAAATTAAGTAAAAAGAGTCTCCAACTTGTAGATCCTTGCTCAAGCCTTATAGATTCTTGCTTCCTTCTTGTAGATCCTTGCTCTAATAGCCTCCAATGATTATTTGGAAAGGAATTGGGAAGCAATTTGGGTGGAATTTGATATAGGAATGAAGAAATTTGGAAGAAAAATTTCTAGATCTAGATTTGAAATAAAAATAAAGAGGGAGAAACTTTTCCAGTATTAGTATAAGGCTGGCCACTTAACCCCCTCCCCAAGCTACTATGTAATATCTAAAGTACCCTGTGGGGCCTCTCATGAAGAAATAATTAAGGAAGAAAGGTTCTAGTCTAATTGGTTTAACTTAATTAATCATCCTCTTAATGAATGTGCTTCTAAATAGGCTCAATTCTAACTAGATTTAAATGTTGGTCCATGGATCTAATATAAACAAGTTTGGTCCACTAACACAAGTCCAAAATAATAAACTAGAATCTAACAATAAATAAATAAATGTACAACATACACAATATTTAATTAATTATAAAATAACTAAAATACCCTTTTTTTTAAAAATATGGTAGTGACAATTTAGATTTCCAGATACGAAGCAATGACTCACACGCGGATTACCGCTAAGCAAGGATGACTTATCTATATGAACAAGAGTCGATGGAATAGCCATAAAGGACGAGTTAAAGTCAAGAGCGAGAATGATATATGACTCAAAGAACACGAGGCGTCATATGCCATCCTGCCTGAAATAGGCGACTACTTAGTCTAAGAGCGAGACTGGCATGAAAGAAAGGTTCACAAGGCGCTACACGTCATCCTATCCGAAACAAGCAGACTAACAGATGTTCCATCTGGATCAGATCGCCCAGTGCCCCGGAGATTGTCCGCAAGAACATATTGAATATACCTTGTGCACAAGTTATCCGCAAAATACAAGTCTAGGGTCTCAGATTCACGGGGTTCACGATAAGACATATTAATTCTTGATTCTTGTTTTGTACGAGTTTTCCTCCATGAACTGTGATTCATGCTTTTCTTGACATAATTCTCATTCAGAGTTAAACTTGACATGGTGTAATTCCTTAGTTCAGGAAATGCCTTGGCGACCTAACGGTCCCGAATATTTTCATGTTCATACTTGCATGGAACGACTATTAGATAGTCTTCCGGGGAGAACTAGATGAATCCAAGACATGGATAGTGTTACTTAGTTGTGGCATAAAATTGTGTGACAAGCATTGAAATGAGGTAACGAGCACAAGTTAGCATGTAAGCAGGCAAGCAATGCATTGTATGAAACATAAGCATAATGAAGTATGTGGTATGGTCTACTTTAGAACATAAGCCTTTATTTTTTGCACGGGTCTAAGGGACAGTGCGATAAGTGAAACCGTACAGGAACATTATCGGGCAACATAGCAGTGTATCACGAAGAGTATATAATAATCTACTCAAAGCATTAGCAGAGTCTGCTTACACGAAGATAAGGTCGCATACGAGGTCCAATTATAAGCCAAGTTTTATTTTCATATTCTAACATAATAAATACAAGATTGGACTATTCCCTTATCTAGGTGTGTTGTATTTTTTATTATCATGCAAGGGGTTATCGCCTAGCGATCTAGCATGTATCAACCAAGTTTTATGTGTGCAGGCTAAGCAAAGACAAGTTCATCGTAGCCACCCACCTTAGCGATGATTCGCCTCGGTCGAGCGATACTCCGAGAGTACCTTTCAATGTCTAAGTCTGAACTCTTGAAGGGCCAAGTCTGAAATCCTTTGCCTGGAGCAAGTCTTCACACTGAGCAAAGCAGGTCGGATCATCACACTTGCACCGTTTGAATTGGCTCTCCGCTTGAACAAAATAGGTAATTACAGCTAGAACATATTCGTGGATTGGAAAAAAGTCACGTAAAAATGTGCTACAAGACAGCCACGAACAGCTAGATGACAATGGAGCAGAGAAAATTAGAGAGTAATAATCAAACAAAAGTATCGGATGACGCTTTTATTGGCCATGCACACTTATTCCATATTCATGAGTTGTCTGGGATCACCCTATATAGTGAGCCAAAATTTTATCTGACTCTTCCACCTCTTGAAGTATGAGCCATCAAACTTAGTTGGCTTAGCAGTAGAAGTCTCTTCTTTGCTAGTCATGATTACTAGTAAGATAGTCTAAAGTTCTACAAGAATAATATATTTACTCAATAACAGTGACTGGATTCTAAAATAATAGTTTGAGTGAAATGTCTATTCAACCTTAAAAAATCTTTAGTCTATCAACTATTGATTAACTTGGGTTAGTTGTAGGAGCCGGTTCCCAATTGGCGATAGTCCGAGGACACTTAAGTACCGTGTCGCTTAGAACTATTTACATCCGGTTGACAGAAGGATCATTTTGGCTTTTACCCAAAATAATCTCTACATTAAAATGTTAAATTTATAGAGATTTTCAATGTCACTAAACTATTTGCTTCCTAAATAGTTTAAATATACAAAATAAATATTTGATTGAAACAAATCATAATATAAATTTTATTAATGGATGATACAATCAACAATATTGATTGTATTGATAAATTATATATAAAATTATACAACTATAAATGTATATATAGATGGAAAACATATCCTTATCCGTATAGGAGAAAGAATTTGTATCCATATAGGAGAAAAATATGTATCCATATAGGAGATACATAAAGATAAACCTGAATCTAATCCTATATCTAATAATATCTTAATACCCCCTTCAAACTCATGATGTGTGTACAACATGAGTTTGCCCAATAGAAAAACTAAAACTGTGGTGCGGGGTGTAGCTTTATAAAGAAATATGTCAGTTGATCACGGAGATCATATGTGGTAGAGAAATAGTACTAGAGTTGGCTAAGAAGTAATGCTGGTGTTGGGTCGCGCACTCCAAGATGGACCGTACGTTTTAAATTGCGGTAAAGAAGATGGTCGTGTTGAAGGACTAGATATTGATATTTTTATGGCAAGCTGCTTCGTAGGAGCTCATCTCTTTGGTAGACTTCTTTATATTAAAATTATGTAGATAATCAACTATTGATTATCTAAAAAATACTCTGAACGGCTTAAGCAGCAGCGACTGATGACAATATAAATTGTATGTTGTGGTTTGATGATAAATGATGATGGCGAGTCAGTTTCTGCAGTTATAACCAAAGAAATTAATGGCAACGCCTGGAGACGATGACCTGGAGTTTGGCCGGTGAAGACGGTGACATGTGGTGACGATAACCTGGAGTTTGGTTGGAGAAGACAATGACCTAGAGTTTGGTCGAAGAAGACAACAACCTGTGGAGACGACGACCTAGAGTTTGGTTGGAGAAGACGACGAACTAGAGTTTGGTCGGAGAAGAAGATGACCTGGCGTTTGGTCGAAGAAGACGACGACCTGGAGTTTGGTTGGAGAAGATGACGACCTGTGGAGACGATGACTTGGAGTTTGGTCAGAGAAGACAATGACCTAGAGTTTGGTCGGAGAAGACGACGACCTGGAGTTTTGTCGGAGAAGATGATGGAGCAGGTAGATTTCTTCCAGGATCTGATACCATAAAATAAATCATAATATTAATTTTATTAATGGATGATAATGGATAATACAATCAATAATATTGATTGTATTAATAAATTATATATGAAACCATACAACTATAAATATATATATATATATATATATATAGATGGAAAATATATCCTTATCTATATATGAGAAAGAATCTGTATCCATGTAGGAGAAGAAATTTGTGAGTTCTTCCTTGATAATGTTGAATTCCATGGGCATGTTATTACAGGAGATGGAATCTTGGTGGACCCGAAGAAGATTTTAGCAGTTGAATCATGGTCTACCTCGAGTTCAGTAGCAAAGATCAGGAGCTTCCTCGGATTAGCAGTCTACTACCAAAGGTTTGTTCAGGACTTTTCTAGACCTGCAGAGCCAATGACTAGGCTGACCAGGAAGGACGTGAAATCTGTCTAGACTGAGGATTGTCAGTCAGTATTTGAGAAGATGAAGAGGAGATTGACTACAACTCCCATCTTGACACTATCATCAGGAGCAGGAGGATTTTCCACTTATAGTGATGCATCAGCGAAGGATTTGGGTTGTATGTTACAGTAGCACGGGAAGGTAATTACCTATGCTTCCAGGCAATTACGCCCGCATAAGAAGAACTACCCTACCTATGACTTGGAGTTGGCAGCGGTTATCTTTGCTCTCAAATTATGGAAACATTATTTATATGGAGAGAGAGTAGAGATCTTCACAGACCATAAGAGCTTAAAGTATGTATTTATACAGAAAGAGCTCAATATGAGGCAGCGACGATGGTTGGAGCTGATGAAAGACTTCGACATATATTTGCAGTATCATCCAGGAAAGGCCAATGTAGTCGCGGATGCTTTGAGCAGGTATCCCGTGGCTATGTGCTTGACTAGAGACAGATATTTATTGGCAGATCTTGACAGTTTGGGTATTGAGGTATTGATTCCTGGAGTTGCAACACAGATGTAGGGACTTCAGATTCAGTCGGAGCTGATGGACTGGGTCAGAGTCAGAAAGTATGAGGATGAGTCTCTGAGGAGCATCAGAGCACAGGTTCAGGTCGGGCTAGCAGAGGATTTTATCATCACAGATGATGGATCATTGCAACATGGTACCAGGTTGTGTGTACCGAGAGAAGCATTACGCGAGGAGATTCTGCAGGATGCACATCGTTCCTAATACTCTATGCATCCCGGTGCCAATAAGATGTATAAAGACATGAGGGAGCATATATGGTAGTATGGTATGAAGCGGGAGGTAGCTAGCTTCGTGTCCAGATGCTTAGTTTGCCAGTAGGTCAGGGCAGAGAGATAGAGGCCAGGTAGATTGTTTCAGCCTTTACCCATTCCGAAGTAGAAATTGGAGCATATGACCATAGATTTTGTATTGGGACTTTCGTGTTCTCCAAGAGGAAAGGATGTAATTTGGGTCATCGTCGACAGGTTGACAAAATCAGCCTACTTTCTGCCATTTAAAGTGGGTACTTCTACGAATAGACTTGCGGAGATATATGTACGCCAGATTGTCAGATTGTACGGTATTCCAGTGAGCATAGTCAAAGATCGGGATAGTCACTTCACGTCTTACTTCTGGAGGAGTTTGTAGGCTAGCTTGGACACTCAGTTCAAGTTCAGTACCGCTTATCACCCTCAGACAGACGGACAATTGAAGAGGATTATTCAGACTCTCGAGGATATGCTATGTACTGTATTTTGGATCTTGGAGGTTTTTGGGAGGATCACCTTCACTTGGCAGATTTTTTATACAACAACAGCTACCAAACCAGCATTGAGATATCACCATTCGAGGCATTGTATGGACGGAGATGCCGCACTGCATTATCCTGGGATGATGTTGGTGACAAAGCTTTATTGGGACAAGAGATGGTAGTGGATGCAGCTGAGAAGGTGAATCTTATCAGGGACAGACTTCGAGTGGCGTAGGACAGGCAGCGGCATTTTGTCGATAGCCATCGGAGACCTTTGGAGTTTGAGATAGCTTTAGTTTTGTTTTTCTTGTGTTTGATCGATGTTTGTTAGAGTGCTAAGGTTATGTTTCGTGCTAGGTTGGCAGTCTGGTTTTCTTGAGGATTTCTCTGACACGTGGCATAATTTATTTTGGTAGAGGTGTGGTGCCCCGATCCCCCTATTCGGGGAGCGCGACTAAGAAATACAAGATGGTATCGTTCAATCGGGATAGATTGAAACAAGAACTCATCCTCATTATAGATTTATCTCTTCGGAATCGATTCCCATATTCATTGGATCGTGCCCCCGGGATCGACTTAGCGGCAGAATCAGGAGGGACCTCTCCGCTGCATCTTTGTTGCCTCCGATTTCGCTGTCGCTTGTTATTTTCGTGCCTTGAGTTGGTTTTCGGATTTGCTTGAGTTTTCTTGAACGATTTTAATGGATTTCATTATTTTCGTTCGTAGAACTGCACTTCAATTCCGATATTGGAAAGTGTCACGCCCAGTCCCAAAATACGTAGGACCAGGTATACATGACATGCCATCTACGCATTCGACCAGACTCCGGTCCGACTCGAATACGTATAAGCTATAATAAAAATGGTCACTATCTGAATAATCCAGTAAAAATAAACATCTATGTCTCAATCCACAATGAACATGAATACACAAGAATGATCTATATGTGCTACAGTCGGCTGCCCAGTAAACATAAAAAACTAGAATAGACTCGAGAAGAGATGAGTCTACAAAAACTAGGCTACAACAGCAGATGAATAATTAATATAAATAAAGTTACCATAATGCCGGTAGAAATGATATGAGTACCTGGTACCAATGCCCTCAAGGCAAGCAACTCCATCAGCAACTCCAAATGCTTTGTAAACGTCTATGCCGCAAAACTGGCACAGAACCAGGTCCTCAGAGGGACGTAACAAGGTACAAAAATACAACATACCAAAGTATGACAGAATGTACAAGTGCAACGATGGGGTAATCTAGCATAATCACCTAAGTGAGACATAGTTTGAAGATAATTTTCGACGCATGGGCTGTCCAAAATAAAATCGTAGCTCCGGACACGGAGACACACGGGGCATACCGCAGCTCCGGGCAAAGAGTCACATGGGTGAAACAACTACTCTAGATACAGGATCACTAGAAAAATAGTATATATACATATATAAGTGCGTACAGAGGAGCCCAAATGTCTAGTAACTTTCTTCCCCATCCCAAGCGGTCAACGATTGTGTATTGAACCTGAACCTCTATTTAACCGTCGCATCATATAGAAATAACTATCAATAGACGCGACCCTAAGGTCGTTACAGTCTCTGGTCATGATGTTAGTATCAGGATACAGGAAATCTGGCACGATTATTGTGTATAGACATATCCTAGGGTTATGATATATACAAGTACGTACATCAAGGCATTATGAATCATCTATCATTCGTTACTAGATGTTACCGACGAACGTTTGCACTCAGCTGTGATCCGGATATGAAGTAACGATTCTAATCAAACACACACACAATGCATATAATAAATTAATAAATATCTGGTAACTGAAATACAGGGTGGTAAGCTATACTTGCCTGGGTCCGGCTGCTGAAGATGGGAATCCGGTAGAACATCCAAGTCCGCATGTCCCGTAGTACCTAAAGTTGAGAAATAAGCTCAATCAATAAACTATCACGAGGTTGAAATAAGATGTGACACACGTCTAACATTTACTCAAACTCAGCTACAACTCACATTGACACGAAGCTAAAAGGTGGACCAAGGTTGACCAAGGGGATGTTACGTCAAATCCGATTAATCACCTATATAATATCATCAACAATCATCAATTCTTATATCTCACCACGGTGTTCAATAGTTTAAGCCATGATCAAATCCTCAAATTTTACCCTGGTCTTCACAGACATTATCAAGCACGTTTACACATATCATCCTCAAACAAAATAATTATTCTCGAGTAAATGATTATTAATAATTATTTAAACCCTCGGTTATAAATACCGTCAATAGCCACTCCTCAAATATATTCATCATTAAATATTAGCTCTCAATATTAACCAATGCTTTGATATCACAATATTATTCTACATTATTTAAATGTGTACCTTAGTAATATTCTATGTTTTTAGTATCGCAACATCATTTTTATAATAATTAACCTACTCCTTAATAAATTCATTATTATGCATGTAACAAAATACACTTAACTCTAATATTCACATCTAGCATTTAAAAATCCTAAATACCATCCTTGCATTTAACAATCAATCATTATACTTAAAAATATAATAAACTCTAAAACTCTTACATGTACAACCCTAAATATCTCCATGCATTCAAATACCCTAAACTCAATATAGCCTACATGAACCCTAAACTAAGTAAGCTATATATAACAAATTTACAATATTACTAACCAAAATAATATTACACTACAAGGAGGGGGAGTTCACCTTGGCGATGTGTTGGTGATGTTGGCCGGTTGTGACACGTTGGAGGGGGATGTCGTGGGGGTGTTGATGGGGGTGAGGTTGATGGTGAAGTCGATCGGAGGGAACGGTGGTGGTACTGCGGGAGGTGGCGGCTGGAAGGTTGGTGGATGGAGAGGCCAGAGTAGTGGTGGTGTTAATGCTGATGATGAGAAGCAGGGTGGCCAGAGGGAAGCCTGCCGGATGGGAAGTGTAGTGGACCGGTCGAGATGGTGGTGGTGCGGGTGATGCCGTAGTCGTGCGGGGTGGTGTGGATCTACGGGCCGAAGTCGTGGCGGTGGCAGTATTGGTGGTGAGGGGTGTTGGTGCTGGTGGCGTGTGGTGGTGCGGGTGGAGAAGTCGTTGGAGGTAATGGTGGTGGAGGCAGCGGGCTCGGGTGGAGTCTCGTGTTAGCGGTGGTACAGGTACAGATGGAGGTGGAGGGTGGCCGGGGTAGCAGGACGGAGGTGATGTTGGATTAGAGAAGAGGTATAACTGGTGGAGGAGCTTGGTGGTGCGTGGGGGGCAGTCAGAGAAGAAGCCGAAGTAGGGGTGTAGTGGGTGGTGGAGTTATTTAAAGAAGGAGAAGAAGAAGAAGAAGAAGAAGAAGAAGAAGAAGAAGAAGAAGAAAGGAAGAAGGGGGCTTTGGTCAGCTGAGAGTATAGGGAAGGAGGAGAGAGAAATGGGGGGGGGGTTTCCTAGGTATTCGGATTAGGGCCGGCTTGGGAGAAGTGAAGGGTGATGTTGATATTTTATAGGGAGGTGTGTGTAGATTGGGTGGTGAGGATGAGCCCCAATTTGAATGGATGGCTCACAATTAATCATGAAGGAATGTACATACCAAGGAGAGAGAGAGTAGGGATGGGCTTGACCGGTCAATGAGTGAGGGTGAGGATTCTCCATTTGGTTTAAACCAAGGAGGTGATGACACCTATTGTAATAATTGCAAATAAGCCCCTTAAATTTGGGTATTTGCACAAACACATAAAATAATAGAAAATTTGTAGGAGAAATGGTATTTTGTGTTTTGTAGGGTGATGGGGTGTTGTGTGTTTTGCATGGGCTTAATTCATGGGACATTGGGTTAAGTTGGGATTAAAAATAGGATTAGTCAAAGTTGGTATCCCCAATTAAATTAAAATAAAATGTCATGTGCTCTTAAATTAAATGGGGGCACATGGGATCTCAATTAGGAGTGACACTGTCATGCCCCAGTCCCAAAATACATAGGACTAGGAATATACGACACGCCAGCTACGCATTCGACCAGACTCTGGTCTGACTCGAATATGTATAAGCTTTATAATAAAGGGCACTATCTAAAAATTTCGTAAGTGTAAACATTTATGTCTCATTCCACAATAAACAGAAGTAAACAAGAAAGATCTATATGTGCTAAAGTTGGCCGCCCAATAACATACCAACTCGAATAGACTCGCGAAGAAATATGAGTCTATAAAAACTAGGCTACAGCAGAAGATGAATAATCAATATAAAAAACCATAATATCGGTAGATATGATGTGAGTACCTGGTACAATGCCCGCAAGACATGCAACTTCAACAGCAACTCCAAATGCTCCGTAATCGTCTATGCTGCAAAACTAGCAGGGGACCATGTCCTCACAGGGACGTAATAAGGTACAAAATACAGCATGCCAAAGTACAACAAAAAGTACAAGTGCAACGACGGTGTAGTCTAGCATAACCAACTAAGTGAGACACAGTTTGAAGACAATATTCGACGTATGGGCTGTCCAAAATAAAACCGTAGCTCCAAACACAAAGATACACAGAGCGTACCGCAGCTCCGAGCAAAGAATCACACGGGTGATACTACTACTCCAGATACAGGAATACTACATCAACAGGACATACATATATAAAGTGCGTGCAGAGGAGCCCAAACGTCTAGTAACTGTCTTCCCCATCCCAAGCGGTCAATGATGGTGCGCTGAACCTGAATCCCTATCTAACAGTCTCGTCACACAGAAAAAACTCAACAGACGCGACCCTAAGGTCGTCCCAGTCTCCGATCATGATGTCAGTATCAGGATATAGGAAATCTGGCATGATAACAGTATATGAATGTGTCCTAGGGTGACGATATATTTAGGTACGTACATCGAGGTATTATGAACATATAATATTCGTTATAAGACGTTACGATGAACGTCTGCACCCGGTTGTGATCCGAACGTGAAGTAACGGTCTTAATCAAACACACGCACAATGTAAATAATGAAATAATAAATATCTGGTAACTGAAATACAGGGTGGCAAGGTACACTTGCCTGCATCCGGCTGCTGATGACGGGGATCCGGTACGATGTTCGAGTCCGTAGGTCCCATAGTACCTAGAGATGAGATACAAACTCAATCAATAAACTATCGTGCGACAAACAGGATGTGACACACGTCTAAACATATGCTCATACTCAGCTACAACTCACAGGGTCACGAGGCTAGAGGGTTGACCAAGGTTGACTAATGGTACGTTACATCAAGTCAAATTAATCATCTGCACAATATCCTCAAACTAACCTCAATCCTACTATATTCATCACAGTGTTTATCAGTATTTTGAGCCATGATCAATCCTCAGATTAATTAATATTCTTAATCCTCAATAACGGTCTCATGATTTAATATTATACCTATTTCATGATCGAGCACCTGCTCCCAATGTCCATTAACATTTTAAAAGCATAATAATTCTCAGCAATAGTTTACAACAGCTAAAACAACTTCCAATATTTACCCAAGGATCGATATCCATCTACCATTTATTAATTAAATCTTCTCCTTGGTATTAATTAATGTGTTAATATCACCATCCTTTCTCAACCATTTAAATGCACGCACAACAATAATAATCAATAATGCATATATTAATTGAAAAACCCTAACATCTTAACCTAGCATTTATAAACCTTATTTACTAACCATGTAATTTATCCTCAAAATTCCCAATACGAATATAACCCCAAACAAAGATCCAATTATTCTCAAACCCTAACTTAATGTATATCCATAAATTTCATTTTAGTACTTATGAAAAATAAGCCCTAAACACACATCATTAACATATTAGATCATTAGCCCTACACTAAAATTACATGAAACAATTATATAAAAATATAGAGAGGGGGGGAGTCGTTCACCTCGGTGAGGAGACGGTGCTGCCCGGAGAACCGTGGATGGGTGATGAAGAGGAGTCGAGGTGGCTGGAGGTTGGTGAAGAAGTCGGAGTAGAGGGAATGGTGCTGGAGCTGGTAGCGGGGATGACCGAGGTTAAGACCGGAGGGAAGTGGGGAAGCTGCTGGAGGTTGTTGTGGCAATAACGTGTGGTGATGGCAATGGTGTGTGGTGTGGTGGTAGCAATGGCGTGTGGTGATGATGACGAAGGGGTCAGGGATGGAGTTCAGGCTACGCTCAAGCGTGGAGTCGATTGTCGTAAGGAAGGGACGTTGTGGAGTCGACGGAGGATTAGTCATGGGTGGCTGCTACGGTGAAGTCAGGGATGAGTCAGGGTCGTGACAGCGGGGCTAGTGGAGATGGTGTTGATGGTGGTGCTGTGGTTGGCAGTTGGGTGGATTACCATCGGGTGGCCGGCTCATGGAGTGCAGCGGGTGGAGCTCGGTGGTGGATAGCCAACTGGAGGCCGGGGTCGAGGAAGTGCAGCAGCGTGAAGGTGAATCTTGGTGGTAACAATGGTGGATGGTGGATGTGGTGGCAGCTCTAGTAGGTAGTGGTCGAGGGAGTTGGAGGCTACGGAGGTGAAGGTGCGGTTGTGCTCGCCGGAGACGAGGGGTGGCCGGGGTAGCAGTTGGCCGGGTTCGGTTTGTGGGAGAAGGAGAAGTGCAGAGGAAGAAGAAGAAGAAGAAATATGTATATGGAGTTCGACTGAGAATAGGAAGAGGGAGGAGCGAGAGAGGGGAATGTTCTCTAGGCTCCTTGGGATTAGGGCCGACATGAGGTTGTGTGTAGTGATTGAGATATTATATAGGGAGTGGTGTGAGGATTGGATGGTGAGGATTGGCCTAATTCAAATGGGTGGTGGAGATTTCACATGAAGGAATTAATTTCTTCATCCAATGAGAGGGAGGAGGAATGCTTGACCGGTCAAAGAAGAGGGGTGGCTTCTTTATTTGGCCTTGACCAATGAGGGTATGCTACATGTCATAATATTTGTAAGTTAGCCCCTTAAGTTTGGGTATTTGCACAAACGCATAAAATGATGAAAAAATTGTGGAGGAATTGGTGTTTGGTGTTTTGTAGGGTGAGAGAGTGTTGTGTGTTTGCATGGGCTTAATTAAATGGGCATTGAAATTAAATTAGGATTAAAATAGAATTAGTCAAAGTTGGTATCCCCAATTTAATTAGAATAAAATATCATATGCTCTTAAATTAAATGGGGACACATGGGACCTCAATTGGGAGTGACACAAAGGTCATGAATGGTGTAGCCTTGGTGTCAGTCTTGGACCCTTTTATTGGTCTGGCTCAATTGGTTCAGTTAGTGTCTCAAAATGGATGGCAACAACACCGGTGCGCGACACATAATTAAATATGGATTTCGGTTACGAAAAATTATGCAATTAATTTAGAGCACAAGGAAATATGATTTTGAGTGACGGGAAAGTCCAGCGCCTAAATTGGCGGGTCAAGTCAAAAGTACAATAATTTGTTAGAATTTATGGGCTGATGTTGGGCTCCGAATATTTCAACAACGCTAGGGCGTGCCAAGGGTTTAGTTTAAAAATTAGACATCTGAAACCTTACCCTAAACCTCAATCATCTACTGCTAAACCAAAATTTTCTAACCTATACCAGACTATTTATAAAAATAAATGAGGGGGTTTACATCCTTCCTAACTTAGAAAAATTTTGTCCCTGAAATTAAAAGTAAAGCACGATAATAGCTAAGAGAATTTAAAAGCAAACTAGTAATCAAATGCGGTACGTAAATTCGTACCTTGGTCCTCAAATAAATACGGGAAACGATGTCGAATGGAATCCTCGTGTTCCAAGGTAGACTCGCCTGACGAATGATGCTTCCATGCAACTCTGACCAGTCGAATAGTCTGACCTCTCAAAGTCTTCTCACTGTGATCGAGTATCTCCACTGACAACTCTACGTAAGATAAACTGGGTCCAACTGTAATCTCCGAATGATCAAGCATGTGGCTAGCGTCTGCCATGTATCTTCTCAACTGCGATACGTGAAATATGTCATACACTCCTTCTAAGGATGGGGGTAATGCAAGACGATAAGCCACTTTGCCAACTCGTTCCAAGATGTCAAAAGGTCCGATGTACCTCGGACTCAGCTTGCCTCTGCCTCCGAATTTGATGGTACCATGAGTAGACGTTATCTTCAAAAATATATGGTTACCCTCCTTGAACTCCAAAGGTCTGCGGTACGCATCTGCCCAATGCTTCTGTCCGTCCTGTGCTGCACGCATATGGCTCTGAATCTGTTTTATTTTTTCTACTGTCTATGTCACCAACTCTGGACCAAGTATCTGACGCTCTTCCACGTCACTCCAACATACTGGTGACCTACCCTTCCTTTCGTACAGTGCCTTATAAGCTGCCATCTGTATTCTAGCATGGTAGCTATTATTATAGGAGAATTCTACCAAGTGTAGATGGTCCTCCCATGATCCTCCAAAATTGATCATACACGCTCTCAATATATCCTCTAATATCTATATCGTATGCTCGGACTGGCCATCAGTCTGTGGATGATATGCAGTGTTGAACTTGAGTCGAGTTCCTGGACTCTCCTGCATACTCTGCCAAAAATATAACAAAAATCTGGAATCACAATCTGATATAATGCTGACAGGCACTCTATGTAGTCATACTATTTGCCTCATATATATGTCAGTTAATATCTCCGTGGACTGCCCAACTCTGAAGGGCAAGAAATGTGCAGACTTGGTGAGTCTGTCTATGAGAACCCAAACTGCATCCTTCCCACTAGGGCTCCATGGGAATCCTATGACGAAGTCCATGGTAATGTGTTCCTACTTCTACTCGAGAATGGAAAATGGCTGTAATAGTCCTGCAGTTCTCTGATATTCAGCCTTTACTTGCTGACATACCAAGCATCTCGCCACGAATCTTGCAATCTCACTCTTCATCCCATGCTACCAGTAATATTGTCTCAAATCTCGGTATATCTTCGTACCCCCGGGATGAATAGAATAAATCGAGCTATGAGCCTCGGTCATCAACTCCTGGCATAGCTCGCCACTCGGAACGTATAGGCAATCACCACATCTTAATGTTTTATCTTCATGAATCCTGAGTCCCATCTGCATGCCGACCTCTGTCCTCTCTCGTAGTCGTCAAAATCTCGCATCTAAAGGCAGGGCTGCCTTGACCCTCTTAATCAATATAGACTGAACCTCGAGACTAGCCATCTGTCCATCCATGCCTGGCAATACTATCTTAATCCTGAGTTCCTGAAAATTCTCTAACGACTGGCATTGTGTCATAAAAATATGTCATGGGCTTCCAGATTAAGGCATCTGCTACTACATTCGCCATGCCAGGGTGGTACTGTAACTCGATATCATCATCTGTCATCAACTCTAGCCAGCGCCTCTGTCTCATGTTGAGCTCCTTCTGAGTGTAAGACATATTTGTGGTCCGTATAAATCTTAACACGCTATCCATAAATGTAGTATCGCCATAGCTTTAATGCAAAAATTACTACAGCTAGCTCTAGGTTGTACGTCGGATAGTTCTCCTCATGAACTCTCAGCTGTCTCGATGCATAGGCTATCTATTCTATCTAAATATAACTCATATTTGTTGAGCTTGGCATACAGCCTCTCCTACCTCAGCGTCTCTAAAATGGTCATGAGCTATCTCTCGTGCTCCTCTTGGCTCTTGGAATATACCAAGATGTCATCGATAAATACCACCATGAATATATCTAAGTACTGGTGGAAAATATTGTTCATCAGGCTCATAAATACTATTGTCGCGTTGGTTAAACCAAACGACATAACTAGAAACTCATAGTATCCATACTTTGTCCGAAAAGCCATCTTCGGAATGTCCTCTCTCCGTACCTTGATCGGATGATAGCCTGATCTGAGATCGGTCTTCGAGATTATATATGCGCCACTTAGCTGATTCAAATAAATCATCGATGCGCGGCAATGGGTACTTGTTCTTTATCGTTACAGCATTAAACGCCTTGTAATCGATACACAAACATACCATTCCTGTAATCAATACGCAAACGTACCATCCTGTCCTTCTTTGTCCTTCTTTGGAGAAATACCAGCCCGACTAAAACCCTTATCTAAGAGATCTTCTACTATGGACCTTCAACTCAACCAACTTTATCGGTGCTAGTACGAAGACGGGAAATTAACTGGCTCGGCTCTTGGAGTCAACTCTATAACAAACTCTATCTCTCTGTCAGGTGGCAGGCCTGAAAGATCCTCTAGAAATACATCCTTAAATCCTGATATAATGCGGGGGTACACCAGTTTACCTTCTGTAATGTGTGCCTATAAGGTAGATGGGCACCATATTCCCGGGCTCCCTGAAGAAACTCAAACTCAGGATAATCTGGTGGTCTAAAAATATTGCAACCACGTTGACAATCTAGCATCGTGTGGTATTGGTTCAAACAATCCATGCCTAGGACAATATCATAGTCTAAACTTATCCTCCTAATAAATTCTCCTATTCTATTTTCAACACCAACCCTCTAAAGTAAATTCTCCCTTGCCTAATGTATAGTTACCCTTCTCCTCAATGCCTAAAATTTTATTCCTCAAATTTCTTCTTTTCGTTATTTATCTCTCCAAGTCACATAGTACAATAATGGTATCACCAAAGCACATACTAGAATTCCTAGAATCAGATCATTATCTTCCAAGTAAGAGCCTAAAATTTTATTTTCTTTAGTCCATAATATTATTCCTGGTATCGCTATCATATACAACAACTAATTCCTAGCATCGGGCTATGCACTTCCATAAATTTATTCTAGGTCATGATCAACAATCCTTACAGCTCCCAGTACTTCCAAGATCACTGCTATCTCAAGTACGGATAGGGTACCACTGGGTCCAATTCTCTTGCTAGCCTTCCACGCTAGATCTAGAATCTAAAAAGAGCCTATCAATCTATCCTACCAAGGGTAACAATCTTCTCAAAGAATATTATATGAATTATGTCTTCTGTCGTCTGGACTACAATCTTCTTCTGGAGGGAACCATCAGGTTAGAGCATTCGTCTTCCCGAATAATAGGAGATGAGAAACAATGATAACGATATTGACGAAAATTAAACGAATACAAATTGGAAGTCCAGGGGCGATAATCACATACAACGTGAGTTCTTAAAATTGATTATGGATTGAGATCCTATTCAACAATAAATCAAAATATCTATTCCTAATTTGCAGGCTCGCTTGGCACAGTTAGGTAACCAAGACGATTTAAATCAGACCTGCATGAGCCACCACAAAAATATGTTATGCCCCAGTCCCAAAATATATAGGACCAGGAATATACGATATGCCAGCTACGCATTCGACCAGACTCTGGTCTAACTCGAATACGTATAAGCTGTATAATAAAGGGCACTATCTAAAAATTCTATAAGTGTAAACATCTATTTCTTAATCCATAACAAACAGAAGTAAACAAAAAAGAGCTACATGTGCTAAAGTTGGCCGCCCAATAACACACCAACTCGAATAGACTCGAGAAGAAATATGAGTTTATAAAAACTAGGCTACAATAGTAGATTAATAATCAATATAAAATAACCATAATACCGGTAGATATGATGTAAGTACCTGGTACAATGCCTGCAAGACATGCAACTCCAACAATAACTCAAAATGCTCCATAATTGTCTATGCTGCAAAACTGGCAGGGGACCAGGTCCTTAGACGGACGTAACAAGTTACAAAATACAGCATGCCAAAGTACAACAGAAAGTACAAGTGCAACGATAGTGTAGTCTAGCATAACCAACTAAGTGGGACAAACTTTGAAGACAATGTTCGACGCATGGGCTGTCCAAAGTAAAACCGTAGCTCCAAACACAGAGACACACGGGGCGTACCGTAGCTCCGAGCACAGAGTCACACGGGTGATACTACTACTCCGGATATAGGAATACTACATCAACAGGATATACATATATAAAGTGCGTGCAGAGGAGCCCAAACGTCTAGTAACTATCGTCTCTATCCCAAGCGGTCAACGATGGTGCGCTGAACCTGAACCTCTATCTAAAAGTCTCGTCACACAGAAATAACTCAACAGACGCGACCCTATGGTCGTCCCAGTCTCCGATCATGATGTCAATATCAGAATACAGGAAGTCTGGCACGATAACAGTACATGAATGTATCCTGGGGTGACGATATACTCAGGTACGTACATCAAGGTGTTACGAACATCTAACATTCGTTACAAGACATTACGACGAATGTCTGCACCCGGTTGTGATCCGGACGCGAAGTAACGGTCTTAATCAAACACGTGCACAATGTAAATAATAAAATAATAAATACCTGGTAACTGAAATACAGGGTGGCAAGGTACACTTGCCTGTGTTCGGCTGCTGATAACAGGGATCCGGTACCACGTCCAAGTTCGCAGGTCCCGTAGTACCTAGAGACGAGATACAAACTCAATAAATAAACTATCATACGGCAAACAGGGATGTGACACACGTCTAAACATATGCACAGACTCAGCTACAACTCACAGGGTCAAGACACTAGAGGGTTGACCAAGGTTGACTAATGGTATGTTACATCAAGTCAAATTAATCATTTGCACAATATTCTCAAACTAACCTCAATCCTACTATATTTATCATAGTGTTTATCAGTATTTTAAGCCACGATCAATCCTCAGAATAATTAATATTCTCAATCATCAATCACGGTCTCATGATTTGATATTATACCTATTTCACAATCGAGCACCTGCTCCCAATGTCCATCAACATTTTAATAGCATATTAATTCTCAGCAATAGTTTTCAACAGCTAAAATAACAATAACCAATATGCATATATATATTTTATGTCCTCAAACAACTTCCAATATTTACCCAAGGATCGATATCCCTCTACCATTTATTAATTAAATATGCTCCTTGGTATTAATCAATGTGTTAATATCACCATCCTTTCTCAAGCGTTTGAATGCATGCACAATAATAATAATCAATAATGCATATATTAATTAAAAAACACTAACACCTCAACCTAGCATTTATAAACCTTATTTACTAACCATGTAATTTATCCTCAAAATACCTAATACAAATATAACCCCAAACAAAGATCCAATTATTCTCAAACCCTAACTTAATGTATATCCATAAATTTCATTTTAGTACTTATGAAAAATAAGCCCTAAACACACATCATTAACATATTAGATCATTAGCCCTATACTAAAATTACACAAAATAATTATATAAAAATATAGAGAGGGGGGAGTCCTTCACCTCGGCGAGGAGGCGATGCTGGACAGAGAACCGTGGATGGGTGATAAAGAGGAGGAGTCGAGGTGGCTGGAGGTTGGTGAAGAGGTCGGAGTAGAGGGAATGGTGGTGGAGCTGGTAGCAGGGATGGACGAGGTTAAGGCCGAAGGGAAGTGGGGAAGCTGCTAGAGGTTGTTGTGGCAATGGCGTATGGTGATGGAAATGGTGTGTGGTATGGTGGTGGCAATGGCGTGTGGTGATGATGACGAAGGGGTCAGGGATAGAGTTCAGGCTACGCTCAGGCATGGAGTCGACTGTCATGAGGCAGGGACGTTGTGGAGTCAATGCAGGATTAGTCGTGGGTGGCTGCTCCGGTGAAGTCAAGGACGAGTCGGGGTCGTGACAGCGGGGCTGGTGGAGATGGTGTTGATTGTGGTGCTATGGTTGGCAACTGGGTGGATCACCGTCGGGTGGCCAGCTCATGGGGTACAGCGGGTGGAGATCGACGGTGGATGGCTGACTGGAAGCCAGTGTCGAGGAAGTACAACGGCGTGAAAGTGAAGCTCGGTGGTCACAATGGTGGATGGCGGATATGGTGGCAGCACTGGTGGGGAATGGTCGAGGGAGTTGGAGGTTGCGGAGGTGATGGTACGGTTGTGCTCGCCGGAGACGAGGGGTGGCCGGGGTAGTAGTTGGCCGGGATCGGTTTATGGGAGAAGGAGAAGTGGAGATGAAGAAGAAGAAAGAAAAAAGAAGAAGAAATATGTATGTAGAGTTCAACTGAGAATTGGAAGAGGAAGGAGAGAGAGAGAGGGGGTGGTTCTCTAGGCCCCTTGGGATTAGGGCCGGCATGGGTTTGTGTGTAGTGATTGAGATATTATATAGGGAGTGGTGTGAGGATTGGATGGTGAGGATTGGCCCAATTCAAATGGGTGGTGGAGATTTCACATGAAGGAATTAATTTCTTCATCCAATGAGAGAGAGGAGGGAGGCTTGACCGGTCAAAGAAGAGGGGTGGCTTCTTCATTTGGCCTTGACCAATGAGGGTATGCCACTTGTCACAACATTTGCAATTTAGCCTCTTAAGTTTGAGTATTTGCACAAACACATAAAATGATAGAAAATTTATGGGAGAATTGGTGTTTGGTGTTTTGTAGGGTAAGGGTGTGTTGTTTGTTTTGCATGGGCTTAATTAAATGGGCATTAGAATTAAATTAGGATTAAAATAAAATTAGTCAAAGTTGGTATCCCCAATTTAATTAGAATAAAATATCATGTACTCTTAAATTAAATGGGGGCACATGGGACCTCAATTGGGAGTGACACAAAGGTCATGAATGGTGTAGGCTTGGTGTCAGTCTTTGACCCATTTATTGTTCCGGCTCAACGGGTTAAGTTGGTGCCTCAAAATGGATAGCAACGACACCGGTGAGCGACACATGATTAAATATGGATTTTGGTGCACGACATAAAAAATTATGCAATTAATTTAGAGAAAAAAATATGATTTTGAGTGACAGGAAAGTCCAGCACCTAAATTGCCAGGTCAAGTCAAGAGTGCAATAATCTATTAGAATTTATGGGCTGATGCTGGGCTACGAATATTTTAATAACGGTAGGATGCGCCAAGGGTTTAGTTTAAAAATTAGACATCTGAAACCTTACTCTAAACCTCAATCATCTACTGTTAAACCAAAATTTTCTAACCCATACCAGACTATCTATACAAATAAATAAGGGGGTTTACAGACACAAAAGTTACGAATGGGGCAGGCTTGGTGTCAGTCTTGGATCCTTTAATTGGTCTGGCTCAATGGGTTGAGTTGGTATCTCAAAATTGATGGTAACGACACAGGTGCGCATTACAGGATTAAATATGGATTTTGGTTACGGAAAGTTGTACAATGAAATTAGCACACAAGGGATTATGATTTTGAGTAACGAAAAATTCCAGTGCCTAAATTGGCTTGTCAAGTCAAGTGTGCAACAATCTGTTGGAAATTATGGGCTGATGTTGGTCTTCGATTATTTCAACAACGGTAGGGTGCACCAAGGGTTTAATTAAAGAATCAGACAACTGCATCCTTAATTCTAAACCTCAAACATCTGATGCTAAACCAAAATTTTCTAACCAACAACCAGACTATCTATAGAAATAAATGAGGGTGTTTACATCCTTCCCAACTTAGAAAAATATCGTCCCCGAAATTAAAAGTAAATCATGATAATAGTTACGAGAATTTAAAGGCAAATTGGTAATCATATACGATACATAAATTCGTACCTCGATCCTCAAATAAATACGAAAAATGCTGTCGAATAGAACCCTAGCGCTCCCAAGTAGACTCGCCTGGCGAATAATGCTTCCATGCAACTCTGACCAGTCGAATAGTCTGACCTCTCAAAGTCTTCTCACTGTGATCGATTATCTCCACTGACTGCTCTACGTAAGATAAATTGGGCCCGACTGTAATCTCCAAGCACGTGGCTCAACTACGATATGTGAAATACGTCATGCACTCCTTCTAATGATGGAGGCAATGCAAGGCGATAAACTACTTTGCCAACTCGTTCCAATATGTCAAAAGGTCCGATGTACCTCGGACTCAGCTTGCCTCTACATCTGAATCTGATGGTACCACAAGTAGGCGATATCTTCAAAAATACATGGTCACCTTTCTGGAACTCCAATGGTCTGCGGTGCGCATCTGCCCAATATTTCTGTCTGTCCTGTGCTGCACGTAAGTGGCTGTGAATCTTCTTGACTTTCTCCACTGTCTGTGTCACCAACTCTGGACCAAGTATCTGACGCTCTCCCATGTCACACCAATATACCGGTGACCTACACTTTCGGCCATACAGTGCCTCATAAGGTGCCATCTGTATGCTAGCCTAGTAGCTATTATTGTAGGAGAATTCCACCAAGTGTAGGTGGTCCTCCCAAGATCCTCCAAAGTCGATCATGCAGGCTCTCAACATATCCTCTAGTATCTGTATCGTGCACTTTGACTAACCATCAGTCTGTGGATGATATGCAGTGCTGAACTTGAGACGAGTTCCTAGACTCTCCTTCATAATTTGCCAAAAGTGTGACATGAATCTGGAATCACGATCTGATACAATGCTGACAGGCACTCTATGTAGTAGTACTATCTGCCTCTTATACATGTCAGCTAATATCTCCGTGGACTGCCCAACTCTGAAGGGCAAGAAATATGCAGACTTGGTGAGTCTATCTATGATAACCCAAACTGCATCCTTCCCGCTAGGGCTCTGCGGGAATCATGTGACGAAATCTATGGTAATATGTTTCTACTTCCATTCGGGAATGGGAAGCGGCTGTAATAGTCCTGCAGTCCTTTGATGTTCAACCTTGACTTGCTGACAGACCAAATATCTTTGCCACGAAGGGAAGCTGAGATCGAGTAGAGAGGAGTACAAGCGAAACCAAAATCATTCAACATATTTATGGATATCTCTCTCTTCATCCCATGCCACCAGTAGTATTGTCTCAAATCTCGGTACATCTTCGTACCCCCGAGATGAATAGAATAAATAGAGCTATGAGCCTCGGTCATCAACTCCTGACGTAGCTCACCACTAAGAATGTATAGGCGATCTCCACACCTTAATGTTCCTTCTTCATGAATCATGTATTTCATCTGCATGTTGGCCTCTGTCCTCTCTCGCAGTCGTCGAAATCTCGCATCTGTAGGCAAGGCTGCCTTGATCCTCTCAATCAATATAGACTGAAACTCGAGACTGGCCATCTGTCCATCCATGCTTGGCAATACAATCTTAATCCTGAGCTTCTAAAGATCCTCTAACAATTGGCACTGAGTCATCAAAAAGTATGCCATGGGCTTCCTGCTTAAGACATCTGCTTCTACATTCGCCTTGCCAGGGCCGTACTGTAACTCTATATCATGATCTGTCATCAACTCAACCAGCGCCTTTGTCTTATGTTGAGCTCCTTCTGAGGAGACATACTTCAGACTTTTGTGGTCTGTTTAAATCTCAACATGCTTTCCATAAAGGTAGTGTCGCCATAGCTTTAGTGCAAATATCACTGCAGCTAGCTCTAGGTCATGCGTCGGATAGTTCTTCTCATAAACTCTCAGCTGTCTCAATGCGTAGGCTATCACTTTGCTATTTTGCATCAGTACACATCCTAATCTGCTCCCAGACGCATAACTATACACTACAAAATCTTTCGATCCTGAAGGAAGTGTCAAAATCGGTGCTAATGTCAAACGCTTATTCAGCTCATCGAAAGCCGTCAAACATTCTTCGGTCCAGATAAACTCCTCGCCTTTACGCGTCAATCGCGTCATAGGCGCAGCAATCCTTGAGAATTTTTTTTACGAACCTTCGATAATATTTGGCAAGTCCGAGAAAGCTCCTAATCTCTGAAACTGATATAGGGGTTGGCCATGTCTCAACTGCAGCTATCTACTCTGGGTTAACTGATAGTCCATCTCCGATGATTATGTGTCCCAGGAAGGGTACTCTATCTAAACAACTCACATTTGCTGAGCTTGGCGTACAGCCTCTCCTGCCTTAGTGTCTCCAACACGATCCTAAGATGTCTCTCATGCTACTCTTGGCTCTTGGAATATACCAAGATGTCATCGATGAACACCACGACGAAATTATCTAAGTACTGGTGGCGTGTTAGTTTGACCAAACGGTATGACTAAAAACTCATAGTGTCCATACTTCATCCGAAAAGCCGTATTCAAAATGTCCCCTCTCCGTACCTTGATCGGATGATAGCTTGATCTGAGATCGATCTTCGAGAATATATATGCACCACTTAGCTGATTCAAATAAATCATCAATGCGCAGTAATGGTTACTTGCTCTTTATTGTTACAGCACTTAACGCCCTGTAATCGATATGCAAATGTACTATCCATGTAATCAATACGCAAACGTACCGTCCCGTCCTTCTTTGGTACAATAAGATGGGTACTCCCCATGGAGAAACACTAGCCCGACTGAAACCCTTGTCTAAGAGATCCTCTACTATGGACCTTCAACTCAACCAACTCTATCGATGCTAATCTGAAGACGGGAAAATAACCGGCTCGGCTCTTGGAGTCAACTCTATAGCAAACTCAATCCCTCTGTCAGGTGGCAGGCCTAGAAGATTCTTTAGAAACATATCCTCAAACTCGATATAATACGGGGGTACACTGGTTCACCCTGTGCAATTTGTGTCGCTAAGGTTGGACACCATGCTCTCGGGCTCCCTGAAGAAACTCAACTCAGGGTAACCTGGTGGTCTAAATATAGTGCAACCACGTCGACAATTTAGCGTCGTGTGGTATTGGCTCAACCAACTCATGCTAGGACGATGTCATAGTCTAGACTTAACCTCAAAATAAATTCTCCCGTTCTGTTTACAACACTAATCCTCCAAGAGAAAATTTCTTCCTTGCCTAATGTATAATTTCTCTTCTCCTCAAAGTTTTCCCTAAAATTTTATTCCTCAAATTTCTTCTTTCCATTATTTATTGCTCCGAGTCAAATAGTACAATTATAATAATGGTATCACCCAAGCACAAACTTGAATTTCTGGCATCAGATCATCATCTTCTAGGTGAGAGCCTAAAATTTCATCTCCTCTAGTCCATAATATCGTTTCTGGTATTGCTATCATATACAACCACTAGTTTCCAGCATCGGGCTATGCATTTCCATGAATTATACTAGAGGGTTATGATCGACAATCTTTCTAGCTCCCAGTACTTCCTAAATCACCGTTATCTTAAGTAAGGTTTTACTAGTTCTAAGGATATATTACTTGGTCCATTTCTCTTGCTAACCTTCCACACTAGTTCTAGCATCTAAAAGAACCTATTAGCCTACCCTACTGAAGGTAACAATCTTCTTAAAGATTATTGCACAAATCATGTCTTCTGCCATCTGATCTACGATCTTCTTCTGGAGGAAACCATCAGGCACAAGCCTCCGTCTTTCTGAATTAATAGGAGATGAGAAACAATGATAACGATATTGGCAAAAACTGAACGAATATAATTAGGAAGTCCAAGGGCAATAATCACATACAAAAGGGAGTTTTAAAAATCGATTATGGATTGAGATCATATTCAACAATAAATCATAATATATATTCCTAATTTGCAGGCTCGCTTGGCACAATCAGGTGGCTAAGACGATTTAAAATAGATCTGCATGGGCCACCACAAAAACATGTCACACCCCAGTCCCAAAATACGTAGGACCAGGTATACGTGACACGCTAGCTACGCATTCGACCAGACTCCGGTCCGATGGAGGAAGGTACAGAACAATCTAAGTTCACTAAGAAGATCGGTGTTGTGCCTCTACAGTTGCCATACTAATTTCTTGTCTAAGTCTAAAGTCAACCAAATGGTTGTATGGCCTCTAAGATCTACAGTCTAGATAAACACTAAAGTTCTATACTCTAGATAAATACTATCTTCTTATGCAAGCCTATAGTTGGTGTCATTCATTAGCTTCATTAATGGGTAAAAAGATTATATGATACTAGGTTATGTGACATACTATCAAATTTACAAGGACTTGACTAATAGTGTTATTGAATACTAGAGTGTATATACCTAGTACAAGGTACCTTTCTAACCCCTATCAAGCACAAAGAAAATATTGACGTTGAGAAGGATTCAAGCAAGATGCAATGCAAGTAATCGAATGAGAATACGAAATAAAATCAAGGACGATGATTTAGATAAGTGGATGAGATCCTACATTCTAATCCTATGCGCAGGCTTGCTCGGTACAGTAATATAACCGAGACAATATGCTCTCGACCTGTATGGGCCACCATAAAAATATTTCACGCCTCAGTCCCAAAATACGTAGGACTAGGAACACGTAAGCATGCCAATCGTATGTATATGACAAATCCAATATTTGGATACCATAATATATACGTACGCTGTAATATGAATATTAACTCATATGTGGTATATATATAGTCACAAGTCACAGAAATACTAATCTCATCCACACAACAAGTCACAAAAGAAAATAACTAAACTAGAATAATGAGTCTGAATAATCCAAAACTAATAGTCGGGTGGAGACAAATCCACTACCAATGACTGTATCAATACTAAAATGAGGGAGAAGGATAAATCTCTAATATATATAAGATGCTGATATAAAGGTATCAGCGAAACGATCCATCGCTAGAGATAATCCAAGATGCTCAGAAGGTAAGACCTCCTCGGAAGAGATAAGTAGTAAGTCCAGATCCGTGCTCCTACGAATAGTCACGAACATCAATACCTGGAAAGGGACCAGGTGCTCAGAGGGACGTAACAAGATATATACGCAAGCCAATTTGAATACAGTAAACGTGCATAATAGGTAGAAAATATGTAAGTATGTTGTACAAGACAATCTATATGAATGCAAATGAGGACAACTTTTTGACGTATGGGCAAGGGTAGGCTACTCGATCTAAGCCTCACAACTCATACACTCGTCTAGAACATCAACAGCCGACTTACCTCGGGGGTAGCGACCTTCGTGACTCCATCAATCGACATACCTCGGGGGTAGCGACCATCAAACACGACCACCATAGTGCATGCTAGTTACTACTGTTTACCAGAGTGGTTAAAGTCCATACGCCTAATGATTGTCCTCTCATGATACTAGGTGTCAAGTGTGTGTCAACATATCTACTATATAGTAATGACTGAAAGAAACTACAAATGCAATGAATATACAGAAATGCAATAAATATACAGAAATATACTAAGCATACAAAGTACTATAAATAAATTGGCAAGGTATCTTGCCTGCTTTTGTCCGGTGTTGTGTTGAGCTTGCGGGTACAACGATCTTGATCAATAATAGCCTAAAAATTTTCCAAGGAAAATCGAGTATATTAATATAAATTTATATTATAATAAATATTTAATTAGTTGGTTATTTTATTTATATAATTTATACCTATTTCATGAAAGTTAAGGTGAAAGTTGTACATATTTACTATTAAATAGTAGTTTACTACATACCCTATATTTTTAATAGTAAATCTTTATAAAAAACCTTACTTATATTAATATTATATTAAAACTAATACTACTTACAAAATATCTTAATATGATGTTATATTATATGTAAAAATAGTCCAACTTTCTATAACATAAAGAAGAGAAAAGAAAAGAAAAGAAAGGACTAGTTGCACACTATCTAATCTTTCAAGGGTCTATGCCGAATTTATTATAATCTCTAGTTCATTCCCACGTTCAAGTATACTTTAGTCATTTGGGAGGGACCCACCTATCTTATGTTATTATATATATTTATTCATTGTTTAAGGTTAAATACGAAATTACTAAAAGTATAGGGGGTTGCATGAAAATTAACTTATGAACTTAGTTTCTCTTCTTCTTATGAAATGGTTTAACAAAGAACTTCATGGATACTAGTGCTATATAAATTAAACCCTTCGTATATATTGTTAATTTTACCAGTAGGGTTTGCAAAAGTGATATGTATATACTTACAGAGAAGGTTACCCGCATATCTATTTAAGAAAGTCTACATGCATGCTCCTTCCTCTACAGAGGTATTGTTCGGCGAGGAAATTCAGGGTGCTAGCATTGGCACACGTGGACAGAGATGGCGTGGTCCAATTGAATCCGAGATGAGACGGCTAGATGGAGGCACTCTCTGAGACTTTGACTCATGTGGGTGACCGGTTTGCTTGGCGGGGTCTGCGTTGGGACTTACGGGGCAGTCCAGGCTCGGGTCTAGAAGGGCGAACAATGGTGGTGATGGGCTCAGTTGAGCAGCGGGGTTTTTGGTGAGGGCGAGGAGAACGCGATGGCGAAGCAAGCGGAGATCGGCTCCGTAAGGTTTTGTTGTAGCATCTCCTGGCGAAAAGTTTGGCATGTGGTGCGGTTGTGCGGTCTCCGGGGAACGGTGGCGGTGGCTCCGGTCGGCAGCGGCACTTGAATATGGAGCTTAGGGTTAGGGTTTGGGGTTTATAATAGGTGTTCGTATATATAGAGAAGGGTGCGGGGGTGGATACTGCGGGTCTCGGTTAGGAATGCAGCTGCTGCTGGTTAAAGCGGGTAGGGGTCTTACGGGTTAGCGGGTAGGTTTGCTAAGGGGTTAGGTTTTAGGATATGGGTTTGGGTTTAAAGTAATGGGTTTAAGTAGTTTTTTTTTAATTCTTTTTCTTTCTAATTAAATTTCTATTTTTTTAATTTCTTTTATTCTTTTCTAATTCTAATTCTTTTTCTTTTCTATTTCTTTTTCTTTTAATAAATATTATATATATATATATACATATACATATATATATATAGGAAATTCTAGAAATTTATTTAGAGCATACAATTAATTCTATCAACAGTCCTCAAGGTCGCCTACATGTAAATAATTTAGGAATAATTATAATTGCTCCATAAAACCTCTAAATGCACAATCACCTAAAATAAAAAATTAAATAAATTCTATTTCTACTAATGAGCTAATAAATACTATAATTAAATTAAATAATTAATTAAAATAATTAATATGGTTTTTAAAATTAGGAGTTTTATATTTTACCCAACTTATAAAAAAGTTGTCCTCGAAATTGACACTAACCCATATTCATAATAATCACTATAGCTATTGCACTTCATTGCTATCTAGCATTGCTTCCTAAAAGTCATGGTCAGTCACCTTAACACTTCTCATACATTATTCTATTTCTAACTCATCTACCCTACCCAAATTACAAGAGTTCTATTAGTAGTCACAATCTTTTGAGGCTATTGTCTAGGTTGTAAGACAGATATATTTATTGGGTCGAGAATCTTGGGGTACTTGTCTGGAATCTTGTAACTATAATTTTTTTTTCTCGTAACCGTCAAGTATCATAGTCTAATACTGCCATGCCACCTGACCAATATGTATGCTAATACTTTGACTACTCTACTACAACAGTCTAGCTGCAGATGTCGCTACCTTGCCAGCAATTTGTCATAGTTGTCAGTTCGTAACAAGTGCCTTCAACTCTTTCTAGGTTTAGTCTTGGATTTAGGGTAGCAATTAAGGTCTTGACTAAAAACTATTAGGAGTATGAACTATTTTAAACAATTTAACAGGTTCCTATTGGGCTAAATGATGCTACTTAAGGGTTAAACTAATAAAAGAATACAGATATTGCTATAGTGCATATACATAAGGTTTATTATTATTAACTCATCATTTAGTTATTAATTATTACTAACACATTTATGTTTTAACTAACAAAATAAGGGTGAGGTTAAAGTAATTCAACAATTTATACTGGCACGAAGGGATACGACCATGATAGGAAGAGTTAAGCACGAGATAATGAATGGATATAGGAGAGAAGATAAGCCACCCAAGAGGGCGAGATGGTGATAGGAAGAGAATACTACTACTGCTATGCGTGTCATCCATTAGCTTCGTGGATATGCCATCTAGTTAGGATATCAACATATCCTCATAACTACTAAACTACCTTATATATAATTCTACGGCTATTATGCACCTAAGATCCCGTGTCATAAAGGGGGTCATAAGTATGAAATAACATATATAACTAAGGTCGTACCCGTATCTACGCCTTCCTGTGCCTGCGCTCTCTTGTTTGTCATCAAGAGTGCTTGGCCTATGGAGTTTATCTGGTACTATCCGTGTATCAAACTTATACTAAGCACGAATATTCATTTTTTTAAAATAGGGGAAGACAGAAAATAATACTAAAGAATTCAAGGAGGAGGTGATAGAATACAAGTACAGGATTCAAAGGGATTAGAGGATTCGAAAGGGAGTTGCCAAGGCAGTTGTGGATTGAAATCTTTTCTTGGTAAATTCTTATATGCATGCTCATATCAGTACAGTTATGTACCTGACACGATATGCTCCGACCAGTCTAGAGGGCAAGTATATTCGTCTAACAAGTTGAGTCAACTATATCTCAATCCACGTAAAGTAGTGATATAAAGAGCGAACCAAGCATACTACGGTTGATCAGACCATAATACACTGATTCTGATTTAGACAATGTATTAGTGTAGGCCCCCAATAATACATATGTCATGAACAAGCTCAATAAAAGAATAAGCTTGCAAAACTAGACTATAATAGCAGCATAAGTCAAGGTAGTAAAAATATAAGTACGCTTGATTATCTCCACTAGCAGTTACTGCTGAATGCAGTAAACCTCCCCCTACTTAATCCAACTGGACATCTTCACACCCAGGCATTGTCACTCGAGTTCACAAGGACTGAACCCAAGCACCCCTACTTGCAAACCAAAGTTATTGCAACTCATTGTTTTAGGGAATAATCCCCTTCTTACTGCAGCTCCTATCTAGACTGAACATACCCAGGTTCCTGCAACCCAACTATCCCCCTTATAGTATCCACACCTAGATAACTTCTGACTTACCCTCACTCACAGGCATATACTGATACGCACACATTTTTTATGATACACACACTCTCAGTCACACTGGCACCCACACAGGGAATTGACACACTGTTATATACACATATAGATACATTAACACATAGGTTGCATACACAGAATAATCTGCACACAATACTGATACACACAGCATTTTGCTCACACATTTGTTTACACAGTGAAACACAAGTTCACTGATACCCAAATCACTCTACAGTAATCCCCAATGCTCACAACCTATCTATACACACACACATGCACAGTCACACTGGTTCACAGTCAGTTTACTGATACACTGATCTAGGGATTTCACACACACACACAGAATCTCACTGATACATATACACATAGGCCCTCATACACAGGCACTTACATACACTACTCTCCCTAACTGTCACATAAATACCTACACACAGGTAAACTGAACCTGAAATAACCTAGGACACACACACACAGTGCTGAATACTGACACATACTGCACACTGCTAGAATTTACACAGGTTGCTCACAACCCGACCACACTGAAAATTTCCCAAATCACTGCACAGTCCAACCCGACTGTGCACAGGAAAGATCCCCCCACAGTCCATTTCTTCCCAAAACACACCACTCATTCAAACTATATGCAAATATGTGTGTATATATATATATATATATCAAAACATGCAGTATCAGAAAGAATTAGATAGGCAAACCCCTGTGAGGCATTTCATCGAACACAGAAAATACAGAAAATGAATTTACCTAGGAACACAAGAATTCTCAACAAAACCTTAAGAATCGAAATCTAACTTACACGTTGGAGGATGAAATAGGTCTACTTGCAAACACCTAGGGTTAGGGTTCACAAAATTGGGGAAACCAAACGTAGGTCACCCAAAACCCTAATTCCTCCTAAACCTCCATGTAGAAGCCCTAAAAATCGAAATCTAAACCTCAGGGTGGGTTCCTAATGGGCATTAACATTAGAAAATAGAATTGAAGAATTAAAAATTTAGATTTACCTATAGGGATATGGTTTCCCTATGAAGGTTCTTCTTCCCCAAGGCTTCTTGACCCAAGCTCCTTGTTCCCTTTACCTTGAAGGAGGAAAATGGGATCCCTAGGGTTTGATTCTGAATTTTGGGGGTGGGGAAAATGGTTTTCTTGATGGAGGCTAGGGTTTCTTATTTCTACATGAAGAATGGTTTTGAGGGAGGCTCCCTTTTATAATAAACTAGGTTTTAGGGTTTCAATGCATAGTTTTTAGGTTAAACCTCCAGGTTAGGTCATGTAGAATTAAATACATAACTCAGGTTTAGTCCTTCTAGGGTTTGGGGTTCCACCCTAAAATTTGGATTCTAGGGTTAGTCCTAATGGAAGATTCTAGGGTTTGACCTAAACCAACACAAATTAACAACATATAAATAGTTTTGAAAAACTCAGCAGATTAATTAAACACATAATTATTCAAAATAGTAAATTTACACAAATGCCCTCATCTGGAAATGTGGTAGTGACAAGTCTACCCTCCTAAAAGAAATTTCGTCCTCGAAATTTAAAGTCCTTATAGTAGTGTTTACTCATACACATTATTATTTTCCATAAATAGTGAAATTCAACAACCCACATAATCCTGAAATAAACCACCTTGTCGTTTCGCAATTTTCTAAAATTTCTGAAATTACTATATTCCTGAAATACCCTAAAAAAAAATAGTTTCCATTTCCTCACAATTCCCACGAATTTAAAAAATTTATACTCGAAATTTGATATCCCTATCAACTAACCTTTAGTCCACAACATCCATGATTACATCTTCATTGCATACACCTGCTTATTAATACTTAAATCTGATACCAAGATTCTCTAATATAACCTTGGTTCAATAATGCATCCAAGTTTGATACCTTTATCTCTTTAGTACCACATTCTCTGTCAGTTCTCGTTCCTACTACAATTGTCCATACTATTATTCCCATTACTACAGTGCACACTAAGTGTAACACCATACTAAGTACTGCTCTTTCCAACACAACTCTAGATGGACACCCAAGTCAGTCTGCGGTGCTATCTCAATCATGCTCAAGTCATCAGATCCTTACACCTGTATATCATCTACTCCTATATTTAATATTCATATTTCTCATCTACCATAAAATTAATCCTCAAAATAATCGTCAAGGTTTAACTTCTCGATCAATCTTAAAAAAAATTTGCATATACCTCCTCAAAGTCAGATACTCAACATCTAAATAAAATTTTAATCACTTCTAAAATCTTTGTAGCCTTGACCATGTTTATGGAATCAAAATTTGAACCCTCAAAAATTTAATGAAATAATCTCAACTCCTCAATAATTCTCAAAGTTAAAATTTATTTCCACTCTTTAATTTATAAATCCACCAATTTACATATAAGTGCTCGTAGTCTCTAATGCTCGAGGTGCACTCAATACACCAATTGTCTGCAATTCTCAACTGTGTACTAAAATTTGTACTGCCCAGATTACTTGCAATATTACTTCCAATAATCAAAGTTATCATCACACACATTTTCTCCAATGATTTTCTATCTATATTAATTGATACACCAATCTAACTATTATCACACGTAGTACTTACTGTTATTAGCACCAATCTCAATAATCCTTGATATAGAATCACTAGCACTATTGGTATGGTAACACTAGCTCCATCATTAGATTATCTCATCAAACTTATTAGAACTCACGATTATTCGTACCCTTCTATAATACACCTGTTTCACTTTACTCTCATAGGCAAGTATATAGTTCCTCATCTCGGTGGATGTATATGTATTTTTCTTTTAATCTTTTACAGACTGTTACACTAATCTGTGATACACTTTATACCTTTCATGATCAATCTTGATATTCCTCTACCCATGGCACACTCATTAATACCCTTTATGCATATTTATTTCTTTACTCTTGATACACTCAATATCAATCATCAAATTGAACATCATGCTCCCATGTCCCACTAAGAACCACTTATAAACTCACAAGTCACACTCAGTCAACACTAATACAAGACACAATCAAAATTATAAGTCAGTCAACACTAATACAAGACACAATCAAAATTATAAGTCACTAATTATCATACTAACAAGGAATCCTCAAAGAAAATAAGCTCAAAAGGAACTAGATCAAGGACTGAAGGTATCTTTACTGCTAGTAAAGAAAAGAAGCGATGGAACAAAGTCCTGGAATAACAGAAATAGATAAGTATTGAGATGATACTTTAAGAACCAATTTAAGATACAACCTGATAATCATACACGTCTGTCTAAAATCATGACACTCAGAATCCTCGCCACGCCAGTAAGCATAGGTGCGATAAACGACAGGTTCCGTAACTAAGGTATGCAACTCTATAATCATGTCATTTAGAATCTTTGCCATGCCAACCGGTATGGCTGCGAGAAATTCTAAATTTCATAACTAAAGTATGTACATCCAAGTCAGGTTCCTACGTTCTCGTCACGATAGCTAATGTGGCTGCGATAAATTCTAGGTTCCATAACCAAAGTAGACATTTTACCTTTCTTACTGTCCTCATCAATATATGTCATCAGATGATACCGTAAATTTTTGCCCGTAAATTCATCTTGATATAAAATCCACTCAACAACGATACCAGAAATTTAATAACTGATCAACAAGAATCAACTCAATATCAACAAGCGAGAATAGACGAAAACAAGGGGAAAAGAATTAAATTGGAATTCATAATGAGATTCTCAAGGGTCGTCCCAGGAATCTCTCAATAATTATGATTGAGCATCCTGCTCTGCTCCGCTGCTCCTCTGGTGACCTCGAACTCCGGCTCTCCTGGTGGTCAAAATAATACACTGCCTCTATAACAATCTATAGTAGCATGATGCCTACTCAACCAGTCCATTCCGAGTACAATATCGTACCCCGGGAGTGGCATGACGAGTAAGCTCACGCTCAACTCTCGACCTCCTACTAACACCCTTCGGTCCTTGCAGTAATCACGGACTAGGATAATACCTCCACCAGTCGTGATCTTGCAAATCCTAGCTAGTGGTTCTGTCTCTAAATGATGTCGAAGTGCATAAGATACAGACACAAAACTATGGGAAGCGCCAGAGTCGAATAAGATAAATGCGAAAATACAATCGAGAAAAATTGAACCTGTGATCAAGTCTTCTGCTGGTTCGACCTCCTCGACTGCTATGGCGTATGCTCGCCCCTGGGGGGCACCTCTTTGCTGCCGGTGCTGAGCAAACATCTGCTGCTGCGGTGGAAGTGGAGGTCCTCTCTGTTGTTGGCCTCCTGGTACGGCAGGTACCCTGTCTGGTCCTCTCTGGGCGGCTGCTCCGCCCTGACCTGGGCGAGTCTGTATGGTAGGGCAATCCCTCAGCTGATGTGTCGTCGATCCGCAGGACAGACATGTGCCCAACCTCTTCCTACAGATGTCTCTGGTATGTCCCATCTTCCTACAATACACACACTGGATAGTGGGCCGAGTCTGTCTCTGTGGCTGTTGCTGCTGGAAGTGTCCTCGAACTGGTGTCTGGTGCTGCTGATGATGAGCCATCTGCGGTCCCACATGTGGCTTAACTGGACTTGTTTGATTTGGATCTGCGTACTGGTCGGGAAGATAAGGAGCTCGAAGACAACCCCTCACTTGATGTCCCGCAGTGCCACAGTACAAACAAAGTCCTCGCCTCATCCTACAGCTCTTCCAAAGGTGACCTGGCTTCTTACAGAAGTGACAAGCCTGCTGGATTTGCCTCGGAGGCTGCTGCTGATCCTGCGATCTGGTCCTCGACGGCATCCTGAGGACAGCGCGAAAGGAATCGATTAAGGTAATAGATACGATATCATCAAGGAAGGACAGTAATTTCTAAAGAAAAAATCATTAAGAGTAGTATTATAAGAATCAGAAATTCCTAATTGTGATTGAGCATATCCTCGGCCTAATTCCTATTTCCTAAAACAGGCTCGTAGTAATACTCTAAGCGAGCACCACTACGATATCGCTCTAATGCGAATCTAGGACTCGACCTGCATGGGCCACCACTAAAAACGTGTCACGACCCACACCCGAAATTTAGGCATGAGTCGTGGGTACGTCCAGCCTACGCCACAGCATCGACGGTAGAACGCTGTCTAGGTCTCAACATATAATATATATCCTGTCAATAGTCTCAACTTCGTACGGAGGACAAAGATAAATAATCCACAGTTCTATGATATACTCAATCACAAGCTATAAGAAATAATGGCACGATGAGAATAAAAAAGAGTTCTATTAAAAACCAACCATAATAAGTCCAACTCAAATCTTGAGTCTAGATGACCTCACAAAGTCACAAAAGAATAAATACAACTCAGTCTCAGTCTGAAATAATAAATACAGAAAAGTAATCTAAGTACTGGCAGGTAAGATCTTTTCTAGGATAGGCAACTCCTTTGGGATTCCCGGAGTGAAATCTCCCTCTAATCCTGGGCCGTAATGAGTGGGGCAAAGATCCTCCAGGTCCTCTGAAAAATATTATCTAGTCAGGATTGGAGCGAAGCACAAGCACTAACAGCAGTTTCATTAAATTGACAAAGACTATAAACAGTGTAAGAGATACAAGATGGAAATAAATGCTGGAAATATAAAGTACTGGAGAAATGAAAATAGGCAATAGAGCATCTAGCAATGAACAAATAAATAGTGAATGCTAGAACAAGTGAATCTGGATAAAATAGACATCTAGCTAAGTGTTTGAAATATCAGTTTATTATGTGATCGGTTTGGGACTAGATCAGGCTGGTTATATATGATTAACTATGATTCTTGTAGGTCAGGCTAACCATATGGTTAACTATGATACATGTAGTGGTCAGGCTAATTATATATAACAGCTATGAAGCATGTAAATGGTCAGGCCGCACCCGACGTGAGAAGTGGGGTGAGCTATGCTGCATGTAAATATTTGGATATGATCACATAATCTACTAATAGTTCCCCATCCCCCAGTTAGCACGATGGATTCCAATCATGACTCCTCATGATGGGGATCTAGGGTGCTAACCCGTGTATCCATAGTGTCGGAATCAAGTATGTAATACAACTAGATTATAGAAGTAATCAACAAAATGAAAACTGTCAGAGAATGTACTCGCCTGTTGTCCTGAGTAAAGTGTGAGGATCGATGTCCAAAGCGGGATCACAATGACCTAATTATGGAAATTCAATGTCAAAATAAAGATTTAAAGGAATGAGCATGATTAACTAATTAAATACGAGGTTTCTAGGTCATACTAAAACCTACTGGTCAATATTAGGTTAACTTGATACTCTAGGCTTCATATTAATACTAAGCAATGTTTTACATACTAGGCATTTAGTATAGATATAACTCCTATTTAGGTTCTAAGGTATTATTAAATCCATTTAACCCTTACCTAAACTAGTATTCCAAAATCCAACCTTAACTCATAACTCTATGTATTAACTAGGATACCATGTACTTCATGTGATACATTAGAGAAGCATACAAAGAGTGATATCCTAGGGTATCACTTGTCATGTTGCATACTGGAACCCATCTCTCACTAAACCCACTGAATTCTCACTACACACAGGTTATCCTAATACTCACTACATAGTGACTAGCTAACTACTGTTATCACTCTATATTCCCTACATAGTGCACAGTCTCAGAGGACCAATTAAGCAATTTACCCAAGGCAGCAACATTTAGATCACTATACCTGGATACAATTGCACAGGAAACACCAACCAAATAAGGGCAGCTAACCAACTCTAACTGCTATACCCCAAGAACTAGCTCATCAGCCCCCAACATAGACCTCACTGATGCTCACTGCATACGCACCTACACTTAACAGTTTATTATCCAAGGTTCTGATTTAATGAATCCTTCATAGGTTCACAGCCTAAGACTATTCAGACTTTACCTACAAATCCAACTGACAGACACTGATACACTAAGACATCAATCCCATCACAGTGCACAACCAAAAATACTGCCCAGTTTACTGAGTTCTCACTGACACAGTTCACTGCACAATACAAAATCCTAACTGACACACAAGCTAGACACTGCACATTGATACCTAAATATCTACACTAAAACTACCAACTCACTAATACACACAGCTATACTTGAATACATAACCATCTCACTTGAACCCTAAACAACTACACTGAACCTAGTGTTTCCCCCCTTGTTGGTCTGACAAGCCAATACCATACTGCAGCTAGCCCCTCAACTATAAACCTTATCTCCACTAGCAGTTACTGCTGAATGCAGTAAACCTCCCCCTACTTAATCCAACTGGACATCTTCACACCCAGGCATTGTCATCCGAGTTCACAAGGACTGAACCCAAGCACCCCTACTTGCAAACCAAAGTTACTGCAACTCATTGTTTCAGGGAACAATCCCCTTCTTACTGCAGCTTCTATCTAGACTGAACATACCCAGGTTCCTGCAACCCAACTATCCCCCTTATAGTATCCACACCTAGATAACTTCTGACTTACCCTCACTCACAGGCATATACTGATACACACACAGTTTTTTGATACACACACTCTCAGTCACACTGGCACCCACACAAGGAATTGACACACTGTTATATACACATATAGATACATTAACACATAGGTTGCATATACAGAATAATCTGCACACAATACTGATACACACAGTATTTTGCTCACACATTTGTTTACACAGTGAAACACAAGTTCACTGATACCCAAATCACTCCACAGTAATCCCCAATGCTCACAACCTATCTATACACACACACATGCACAGTCACACTGGTTCACAGTCAGTTTACTGATACACTGATCTAGGGATTTCACACACACACACAGAATCTCACTGATACATACACACATAGGCCCTCATACACAGGCACTTACATACACTACTCTCCCTAACTGTCACATAAATACCTACACACAGGTAAACTGAACCTGAAATAACCTTGGACACACACACACAGTGCTGAATACTGACACACACTGCACACTGCTAGAATTTACACAGGTTGCTCACAACCCGACCACACTGAAAATTTCCCAAATCACTGCACAGTCCAACCCGACTGTGCACAGGGAAGATCCCCCCACAGTCCATTTCTTCCCAAAACACACCACTCATTTGAACTATATGCAAATATGTGTGTATATATATATATATCAAAACATGCAATATCAAAAAGAATTAGATAGGCAAACCCCTGTGAGGCATTTCATCGAACACAGAAAATACAGAAAACAAATTTACCTAGGAACACAAGAATTCTCAACAAAACCTTAAGAATCGAAATCTAACTTACACGTTGGAGGATGAAATAGGTCTACTTGCAAACACCTAGGGTTAGGGTTCAAAATTGGGGAAACCAAACGTAGGTCACCCAAAACCCTAATTCCTCCTAAATCTCCATGTAGAAGCCCTAAAAATCGAAATCTAAACCTCAGGGTGGGTTCCTAATGGGCATTAACATCAGAAAACAGAATTGAAGAATTAAAAATTCAGATTTACCTATAGGGAGATGGTTTCCCTATGAAGGTTCTTCTTCCCCAAGGCTACTTGACCCAAGCTCCTTGTTTCTTTTGCCTTGAAGGAGGAAAATGGGATCCCTAGGGTTTGATTCTGAATTTTGGGGGTGGGGGAAATGGTTTTCTTGATGGAGGCTAGGGTTTCTTCTTTCTACATGAAGAATGGTTTTGAGGGAGGCTCCCTTTTATAATAAACTAGGTTTTAAGGTTTCAATGCATAGTTTTTAGGTTAAACCCCCAGGTTAGGTCATGTAGAACTAAATACATAACTCAGGTTTAGTCCTTCTAGGGTTTGGGGTTCCACCCTAAAATTTGGATTCTAGGGTTAGTCCTAATGGAAGATTATAGGGTTTGACCTAAACCAACACAAATTAACAACATATAAATAGTTTTGAAAAACTCAGCAGATTAATTAAACACATAATTATTCAAAATAGTGAATTTACACAAATGCCCTCATCTGGAAATGTGGTAGTGACACGGTGTAATAGAGGGGCCTGTCATGCTTGTTATGTTTCAACAGCATGTCGTCTTGGGTGAAAGTGATATTTGGGACCACCTCCATTACACTGTGGCATTGAGGACACGCCACTGGTTCTTCGTCGGGGGACTTGAGCTGGGTCAGGTATGCCCTTGCCTGTATCAGCGCTTCACTCAGGGCTAGACGCGTGTCTTGGGAGAGCCTGAGTAGCTCAAAGATGGAGAGCCTGGCTGGCGTATTAGCCAGTTGGGCCAGGATGTCGAAGTTGTACGGCTTCTCGAAACCTTTGCTTGGAATGTTTTTCACAGGTTTATCAAAGCACACTTCTCTTTGCTTTCCTTTGTCCGTCGATGTCGGTTTTGGAGGGCTGGCATCTGGTACGACGGGGCCTGGTCCTAAATGTTTGGCAGTTGAAGCGTCCGCCGGTGTATCTTCCTGACTTGCTCCGTAGTCGTTGAGGTAGGCTTTCCCTGAACGGGTTGCAGCAAGTACCTCGTCTTCGTCTGATAGCAAAGAAGTTGCGATCATATGGCATGGTCTACATTTGGAGCTTTTTCTAGACGTAGCTTTAGTAGCTCTGGTCTACTCCTCGAGCTCTGGTCTATACCTCGACCTCGCACTTCTCGCCCTGCCGGGTGGTTAGGGGTGTCAGGTCATGATTTTGACCCCTGGCTGGAGGGAGGTTGACGATGTCCATAGTAGTTCGGGAAATAGGCGTGACACCGTTCACGACTTCTTGGGCAGGCAGATCACCGAACCGCAGAGAGATCATATTGGCCGTGACCATCTTCTCGGTGTTGTGCAGAGTGATGGCCTTAGCATCGATTAACCCCTGGATCTTCCTTTTCAGTACGTAACACGCCTTTGTTGGGTGGTATACGTATCTATGGAAGATGCAGTATTTGGGGTCGTCAGTATTGCCGACTTCTTGGGGACGCCTCAGCTCCGGAAGGGTGATCTTGCCACTTTTGACGAGACACTCGAATATACTAGGGATATCGTCGTCGTCGAAAGAGTAGACTTCGACGGGCCTGGATGTCCCGGGTCTCGTCTGTGTGGTCGCCGCCGTCTTTTATCTGGACATATTGACCGTCAGAGCTTCTTTTCCCTTGGAGCCGCGAGGATGATCGCTGCTGGGAGATGCCCTTTTGCCTCTATCAGAGACGGAGATCATAATGCCATTGTCGCGCGCCTTACGACTGTTGTCTTCGGCGGCCACTGCCGAGTGATAAACGAAGGCCACTCATGGAACTGATATGGTCATGTAAACACCGAGACTACGGGAAGAAGGTTCTTCCTACAAATGTCTACTAATGCCGAGTTTGGAACTCCTGGAGGCATTTGTAAGGTGGCCTGACGAAAACGTTCGACGAAGGTGCGAACGTCCTCCTTTTCCCTTTGCTTGACTTCGATGAGAGAGGACATAGACATGTCCATTCCACCCTAGTAGAATCGCGTGAATAATAAAGCCTTGAAGTCTTCGAAGAAAGTAATGCAGTTGTCCGCCAAGCTACGGTACCACTGATAGGCTACTCCTGAGAGGCAGCCTTTGAACACACGAGTGAGGAGGGCGTCGTTCCCTTGTAGCAACACCGTCATCATACTGAAATAGTTCATGTACTGACTTGGTGATGTTTTCCCCTCGAACAGAGCCATAGTCTGAGGTTTGTATTTCGGAGAAAAAGGGACCTTTTCCCAGATAGCTGGGTAAGGCTGGTTGATTCCCAGTTTCTTGAGCTGATCTTTGTGTTTCAAGGTGTCAAACTGGGCTTTCAGCTCCCGTACTGCCTGTATCGGATTTTCAGTTGGAAGCGGGGCTACGGTGTAGTGCAGAGTTGGTTGTGTCGTGACTCCAACGGGAGGTAGTATATTCACCAAGTTAGGAAGCGGAGGAACTGCTGACTCTTGATCTAGAGCAGGCTCTTGGCTCGGGTTGGATGGTGGCAAGTCCAACCCCATACGTATCTGGGTTGGCGGGGCCGACGCTTGAGCCATGGCAGTTGCGTGTTGAGTTAGCATCATCTGGTGCATGTTCTCTTTTACTGATTGCATTTGTTTCAGAGACGTCTCCAGTACAGTGATGCGTTGTTTCGTGTTCCCTGACAGCGAAGCTTCCTCGCGTTCATCTTCAATGGCGTAAACTCCCATTTCCCTGGGCGTCCTCGAATGATAAGTATAGGTCGCTGCAGAAGTTGACTCCATACTCTCAACATCTGATCCGGGAGATTGGCGACCCCCAGCATCGGAATCAGATGAGTACGAAGCTGGTCGCTGTGACCTTGCACGGGTATTTTGGAATACCCCGGCTTCAGTGTATCTGAGGAGGTCTTCGAATCTTCTTCGGCTCGGAGGCCCAGGAGGATGACGTCTTGAGCTCGACCCTCCCTTAGGTGTGTGTGAAGCCATGTTCACGGATGCATGCGCGGGCTCTTCCTCCTGGAAAGACTGAGAGTAGCTCAATCGGTCAAAAATCGACCGCTTTGCTTTAGAATAGCAGCAGTCAATCACAATTTTATTACTATTACAATATTGCCCGCTAGGGGGCGTAATATGCATGTCGGAAGGTCCCCTCTCCTTACGCTTCTGGAATAAGTATTTGCGCAGGTCAGGAGGAGTAGAGGAAGAAGACGACGGCTTGTTTCTTCTGTTCCCCTCAGTGGGCACGCGGAGACTGGACCTCGTGGTTCTCCCTAAGACCCCTGTATATAATAGGTTGGCCATCTGGGTGGCGGATAATCCCCGGGGAGGGTGCCTTCCCGCAACCTGAGCTCGCTTTTCATCGTGGGACTTCGCCTGGCGTAATTTGGAGATTTGCTCAGACTGGCGTAAAGCTGAAGAGGTCCTTAGTCGACCGTCATCTTCCCGCGTAATCCGGAGGGTAGGCAGATTGCTTCTTCGCTGGCGTAACGGCCGAGGAGTTGAGTACTCTGCTGTTTGCTTCCCCTTGCGGAAATCACGGCGCTTATCTGGCTCCCCGTAGAGGTCAGATGTTGTCTTGCGCATGGAGCATGATTTGTACTTCCGATTTGGCACTGAGGCATCATCAGAAGTTTGGTCTGTACCATGCGTAGCGGGAGACTGGTTTCTACGCGTGGAGCACAGTGGATACTTCTGGGTCAGCGCTGAGGCTTTGCCCGAAGTTTTGTCTGTACCGCGCATAACGGGAGACTGGTTCCTACACGTAGAGCGTAGTGGATACTTCTGGGTCAGCGCTGAGGCTTTGCCCGAAGTTTTGTCTGTACCGCGCATAGCGGGAGACTGGTTCCTACGCGTAGAGCGCAGTGGATACTTCTGGGTTAGCGCTGAGGCTTTGTCCGAAGTTTTGTCTGTACTACGCGTAGCGGGAGACTGAATTTTACGTGCAGGGCACGGAGGGAGCAATGCTACAACCTCATTGGTCGGAGAGGTCGGAGAGATCGGAGAGTCCACAGGAACGGTAAAGGATGTCTTGGGCATCCAGACCTTGCGCAGCTTCCTGTTGTCTTGGACGGAGAGAGGGTGAGAGCTTCCCCCGGTTCGAAGCATGTCTTCGTATGCAGACTGGTCGAATTGGACAACCAGTATCTTCTTCACGGTTTCTATAGATACCGCGTCGTGTTGAGCAATTGCTTCCTCGTCAGAAGAGAAAGATGTCCCCAGTAGAGTCGCCATCTTGTTTGTGGTATTTTAAACGAAAGAATGAAGATGTATTCAATGTGGGGTTTGCACAGGACCTGCCTTCTTTGGTTTACAAATAAACTTGTACAAATTGATCCTATATGAGGATATAGGAGTACAATTTATTTAATCTGGGTAAATATTGCTATAGGTGTCTGATCTGCAGTCGATCACTTTAGCCCTTGGACCACACGATGTTGAAGAAGTGCCGTAGAAGACAGGAAGCAGCGTCGAAGGTTGCAGCAGAGGGTGGATGCACGATGCCAAGGTCGTCGATCCCTACTCTTTGCCTGAGCTCCGGATGCTCTCTCTCTCTCTCTCTCTCTACCTCGATCCGATATTGGTATTCTTGACCAATTTTCTGATCTTGGATCGATCTCTCCGGAGGTTTTTAGACCAATTTCTTCGACCTTGTTCCTCATTGATAGAGGTCTCTATTTATAGAGTTTTAGTGACAGTGACCACTCCATCGGTGTAAAAACCGAGGAGTAGAAAGTACAACACCCTTTTACACAACGGTTAAAGTAACCAATGCCTGCGTATAGGTGTTCCTTTGAATGAGCGTATGACGCGGGTCCAACTAAGGGACACAATGCGTATAATTGCTACGAAGATCACGGCGTAGAAGCTACGTAGGTAGGTACCCATTGTGTAGAAGAGGTTGGCATAGCAGCCAAATGTCTGTCACCATGGCATAGAAGCCAAATAGTTATCAAACCGGCATAGAAGCCGAACAGGCGTAGAAGTCGAGGGGTCGTAGAGGTCGAGTAGGCGTAGAAGCCGAGCGGTCGTAGAGGCCGGGTAGGCGTAGAAGCCAAGTGGTCGTAGAGGCCGAGTAAGCGTAGAAGCCGAGTGGTCGTAGAGGCCGAGTAGGCGTAGAGGCCGAGTGGTCGTAGAGGCCGAGTAGGCGTAGAGGCCGAATGAGCACAAACGCTGGATGGCCGTAGAAGCCGTCGCGTACCGTGCCACAGTGCTGATGTGGACGTTTTAGCCGAAATTACGGCTTTTGAAGATATAATCAAATCTCTTGCATTAAATGCCGAGATTTGCCACCATCCTTTGCATTAAATGTGGAGGCGTGTTTTTGAAGGTCTGCAACCCCTTCTGCGCATCAGTCGCAGAGACGTGCCTCGAGAAACTGACGCCGCTCTGTGTACTGGACGAAGGGACGTGCCTCAAACCCCGTAGGAAGTGTAGCTTTTGGCGTGGCTGGCGGTTTGTCTACTGCAGAATGTAAACAGCTCGCATTTTGCCTGTATAAAAACAAGGCAGCGTATCCTTTCGTGCTTGTACAAGCAGTTTATGCAAAGGGGATTGCAGTTTTTGACAGCCTGGGTTACAGTGCTGTGCCATCATTATAGCCGTCGTTCGGGTAGTCGATCCGTATCCCTTTGTCAGAAATCCAGACGTCAGGTTCATTGCAGGCTCTGACTGGTTCATTGCAGGGTCTGACAGGTTCACTTCAGAGAATACGAAACGTCTCTTGTACACCTCAATGCTGCGTTTGAAAGAGGATGAGTTTTTTACGCCCTGGAGGCGATGAAGCACTCTTTTTACGCTGAAGCGGCTTGGACGTACTGCCTTACGCGGATGGTCCTTCAAGCTTTTCATATTTCACGCTGCGTTATAGCGAAGATAGCTCCGTTGCACGCTTGAGGGCTCTGAAGGCCTCTGCTTACGCTGCTTTGCACCAATATGCCGCGTATAGTCATCCGGCGCATTTTTCATGCTTCTACAGTGCCAAGATCTTGAATCTTTGGGCATTACTCTAAAAAGCAGATACAAAAGGTGGGCACAAGTGGCATAACTGTGCCCCAAGCCCGACTTATTACAAAAGATTAAGGCAGCTCAGAAGGATGACATATTCCTGCAAAAGATGCATGGTCTGATATCAGCAGGAAAGGTATCCGACTTTGCGGTAGGCATGGACAGGATGCTCCGAGTGAAGGGAAGACTGTGCGTTCCAGACGACGTGGCCCTCATAAATGAGATACTCACTAAAGCTCATTATGCAAGTTATACTTCTCATTCGGGTAGTACTAAGATGTATTGAGATCTCCGTACGACTTTCTGGTGGCACGGCATGAAATAAGATATGGCGTTGTTCGTGTCGCATTGCATGACTTGTCAGAGAGTAAAGACCGAGCACCAGAAACTAGGCGAAGAGTTGCAGAACCTCGCTATTCTGGAGTGGAAATAGGAACATATAACAATGGATTTCATTGTTGGCTTGCCAAGGACGCAAAGGGGAATAATATTATTTGGGTTATTGTCGATCGCCTTACCAAGTCTGCTCACTTTCTGCTTATCAAGTCTACTTGGAGAGTCGATCGCTTGGCTCAGATTTACCTCAACAAAATAGTTCGTCTCTACGTTTTGCCTGTATCCATAGTCTCTGATCGAGATGGTCGATTCATATCACGTTTTAGGAAAAGCCTGCAGTCAGCAATGGGGACGAAGTTGAAGTTTAGCTCTGCCTACCATCCATAGACCGACGGTCAAATGGAACATGCCAACCAGATCCTCAAAGATATGCTACAACTCTGCGCCTTGGACTTGAAGACTAGTTGGGACCTGCATCTATCGTTATTTGAATTTGTATAAAATAACAGTTTCTAATCCAGCATTCAGATGGCGCCGTATGAGGCGTTGTATGGGCAAAAGTGTAGATCTTTGATCTGTTGGGACGAAGTTGGAGAACGGCAGATCCTTGGCCCTGAGCTCGTGGAACAAACTGTCCAAAAGGTTCGCTTGATTCGGGAAAGACTAAAGGTAGCTTAAAGCCGTCAAAAGAGCTACGGCAATACACATCGACGACCACTTTAGTTTCTAGAAGGCGATCGAGTATTTCTTAAAGTCTAGCCCATATGAGGAGTCACCAGATTTGGAGCAAAGGGAAAGCTAAGTCCGAGATTTGTCGGTCCGTTCAAAATAATAAAGCGAGTTGCCTCAGTTGCATACCAGATTGCCCTACCGCCATCCCTATCCGAAGTACACGATATTTTTAATATTTCCAAACTTAGGAAGTATGTGTACGACCCAAGCCACATAGTGGATCTGGATCAGCTGAACCTTCAGGCCAACTTGACGTATGTAGAATAACCTGTGCAAATTTTGGATAGGAAAAAAAAGCTGCTTCGAAGTCGCTCGGTTCCTCTCGTGCGCGTGCTTTGGTGAAATCACTCTATCAAAGAATCCACTTGGAAACTTGAATTTGAGATGAGGGAAAGGTTCCCCTCATTATTTCCCAGTGGTAGGTTCTATTCCTAAGTTTTGGGACAAAACTTCCAATTAGTTGGGTAGGATGTGGTGTCCCGTTCCCCCTATTCGGGGAGCGCGGCTAAGAAATACAAGACGGTATCGTTCGATCGGGATAGATTGAAACAAGAACCCATCCTCTTTATGGATTTTCTTCTTCGAAATTAACTTCCATATTCAGTGGATCATGCCCCCGGGATCAACTTAGCGGCAGAGTCAGGAGGGACCTCTCCGCTGCATCTTTTGTTGCCTAGTTTTCGCTGTCGCTTGTTGCTTTCGTGCCTTGAGTTGGTTTTTGGATTTGCTTGAGTTTTCTTGAACGATTTTGATAGATTTTATTATTTTCGTTCATTGAACTGTACTTCAATTCTGATAATGGAAAGAGTGGAAAAGATATTGATCAGCTGTTCGTGGCAATGCAGGTGAACCAGCAATAGTCAATGCTCGAACGGACTCCTGAAGCATCTATTTCCTTCTTTCTTCTAACAAACTAAGTGAGTGGCTTATATTTGAATCAGTTGGCCCTTCTTCCAGTCTTCACACCTAAAAATCTTATATTCTTGCATGTCCCGATTAAACGATACCAAATAATAACTAAAAGACTTCAAGATAATAAGGTAATATACTTAGGATATTATGCTTGTCAATCAAACTTGTGAACAGTTACTCATTTACATGCTTGTTCGTTTGGAATGTTCATCATATGCATAAATACAAGTTAGAATATATATGCTTCTTCTTAATTATGCTATGTATAAAACTCATCCTGAATGCAATAAACTGAACAGGAAGACTATACAAAAGTAGATCTTGCTCGGTTATTGCCCTGCGCCTGATATTGCCCCGATTTACCTCAAATGCTAACTTAGTATACTACATTGATCACGGACAACTTATGCACAAGGTCTTAGTTCCTACGGACGATCGCTGGGGCACTCGCACCAATCTGATCTAGACGGAACTCATGATAGTCGCCTACTATAGAACGGAATGGCCTGTGACGTCCTGAACTATGCATCGCACGGCATTTCGTACTGAGACAAGAATGTCCATTATGGCAACGTGCTATTGATTCGCTCATATATTTAAACCTGTTGTAAACTAACTTGTGTCTTCTTGGCAGGAAAGGACATGGTAAGTATTGTGTAGGTGGTTCAGACGGGAAGATAAATGTCACAAAGCGGTGACGAGTATATTATTGATTTTTATATTTATTGCTTGCTGTAAAATAAACTAAGACAAGATAGAAAGACCACAAAAATAATATGCATGCTTTATATAAATAATATGGTTAGCTTGCCTTCACCAGTACATTTTGATGGACTGACCCTCGTTGAAACAGGTTCCCCTTACTAAGGAAAACCGAGCAAGGAGCCAAAGTCATCCCCCAATTCCAGTCCGGCTGTAGGCACGCCTTGTTCGTGCTACCTTTTGAAGCATTTTGAGCAAGAAGCTAGCAACCCAAGCAATCATGCAGCTTCGTGGGAAGGCCGTCATTCCACCAGGAGGTCTTATATTTTGAAGTTTAGTAGGAATATAATGTACAGGACTGCTATCTTATTTTATGTCAATACATTTGTAAGCCTGAGAGGCAACCTTATGACTCAGTTAAAGAGTTTGTAATAAATGTTCATATTATCAATAAAAAGAGAACTTTTCCATGCTTCAATCTGTGTTTCAATTTATCTGCGTACTCTGAATATGTGCTTGCTATGCGAAATTAAAATACTTAGCCTTGTGCGGTACGCAACCCAGGCCTACACGGCGGTCATGTCCCGGGGACGACTATCGATTCCAAGAAATTGGGGCATGATAGCGTCCCTCATACATATGCATTCTACCAAACTTAGCAATTATGAAATCGAATAATTTACTTGAGAAAATCTTAAGGTTTCTCGTTTATGGTTCACCATGATTCCTCAAGCAAGGTCAATTAAAATCCAAGTCATTTCAATCCAACCAAAAATCAAGTACTGCACTACCATCAAGCACAATCTATCCGATCTACCGATTATCGTCCATGTCTTATCGTTCATTCCATTCGTGTTAAACATAGTACACACTTATCGTTCCCAGTCTAACACTAAGTCTTACTGCCCCAATTCTATGGCTTGCTTAAGTAATACTCTAAAGTTGGTTACACAAGTTCTTTCAATCGGTATAGGATTGTCTGCCTAATTACTAGGTCAGCTCATAATATCATAGTTACAGTTCATGCTCACGACTCATCGTGCAGATTTATCGCATGATCCTCGCCCCAATTCCTAAGGTCAAACCATTATTCATTTGCACAGAATATTCTATCCAACCTTGTTTCACTCATATTTCTAAGCATCGAACACAGATCGTCCTACTCACATTAACACGTTCATTTGTACAGGGTCTGAGTTTGTTCAGTCAAATCCATGATATATCAATATCACATGACAAGTCTAGCGATTCGTACAATCTATCTATTCAAACACATGATAAGATCCATCTATATATTATAACTCAAGACCACCAAGCCACGATTCAATTCTAAATCTTCGATCATAACTCTTAAGTCATCCAACATAATTCATGTATCCATTTATGAAACCATCAAGTATGTCTTACTCCATGTTCTAGACTAACTCATCCTTGAAATACATCTGATTCACTTGTATTCTTAAACTCGTCTTATCGTGTCAAACCATAAGTCAAGACGATAATTAAATTGTCATGCTCTGGTCTTCCGCAAGTTCGATTATCCCTGCTGGACATGAGATTACCACGCCAATGCTCCCGTTAGATAATCATCCTAATCCGGGCATGACACTTGTACGACCATGGAGTTACGCTCGTATAAGACAAGAATGTCGAACGTTATTGTTATTATTACAATGATCGAGACACCTTATAATTTACTTTGTTCTATCCAAGTTATACAATAATCTATCAAGTCATGTTCATCTAATAACTGTTCATGCCATGATCATAATTCATCTAGCCAAATTGTCCAACTTTAATGTTACTGTTCGATAAATCTATAGTCTACTTCTAGCATTCCTCAAATAACTAAGTTCTAATTCTCAAGCCAAAGTCTATCCACTTTTGTTACTTTCCATTTTATCGAGTTTGTTTGAATAATCATCGGATATGTTCCCATGAGTTCGATCATCCTCGCTAGACAAAAAATTACCACGCCAGCGCTCACATAGGATAATCGTTCTTGGCCGGACTTGATTGTCATAGGTTATCTTTCGAACTAGATTCTAGATCGTTTGTCCAATTTAAGATCAAACCCGTTATCGTTTATATTTTTTATTGAACCATAATATTCTTTAACTTGTATTAATTCGTGTTGTCTTTCAACTATCGATACCATATCAGTCTATTAATTCAAAACCATAATGTACATACTCAAGTTTCAATCCGTTTAATATAATTTGAAATCGCATGCATGATCCACTAAGTTTCATCAACCAAGATATTGATTTTATTACTTTGAATCCATATTCGATATATGCCTTATCACTTGTTCAACATATTCCTAAATCGTTTAAACCAACTAACGTACGAGATCTCTGAATTCGCTTGAACATTTTTAAAATGATCTATACACCACTTAGGAATTGAGTTATCCAATTAAACTATATTTAATTTATATCTGCCAACACAAAATATTGTCTGAGCTATTTCTCAAAATCCAAGCACGATCCTCTATATTTGCCGTTGCGATAATATGATAAATTTTTTATCGGTTTCCATTCTAAGTCTGACTTATTCTTATCTGAACGATATCCCAATCTCGCTCGTAAACTAGCTCGCACCAAAAAGGTTTTGGCATGCGATACTCAAGACAACTTAGCCGAAAGACTGTGTGCGTAGCTAACCGTCCAAACGATATTCTATCTCGCATATTAACCAGCTGGGTAATCACGTATAGGTATTTGGGTTCACACATAACTTGCCATTTCTTGTACGAGTCTATTCCTACAAAGTCTAACACAGTTTGGCACAAGGATCTTTGTATAACCATCCCCTACAGGCAATCACATCTTTGGACTTATTCACATGCACTTTTGAAAATATTTAGACTTATTATATAGAATATACATAGTTCTAGTACATAACCCACGAACGATCTTTCAAAATTGAGAAATTTAATTCAAAGTCCAAAGATGTAAAGGCATGATCTAATACCAATATATCACGTCCCAATCTTCTATAGGAATCGACCGTCCCCGCTAGGCGTGAATCACCATGCCAGCGCTCCCATGGAACGACCGTTCCCATCAGAACGTGATGTCGTATGAGCATAAGCTGAGCCCGTATAAGGCCATGAATCTGAACAGGCAGAGTAATAGCTAAGCCACAGAGTCGCACAGATAGTCCAAATATAGCAAGAAAGAAACGAACAAGTGATTAGTAACAAGTTTACATAATCGTCAATAGCGAAAGAAGTCAATAACAAAAGTAAGAAAGTAAAACAAGCACTTTATTGATATTAAATCAGTGTTACAAGTGGCACTAGGCCGAAATTACAAGTCGTTCAAGTCCCCTCTCTCGAAATAATAAAGGCGTGCTAAGTGGCTTATAACATAAAATAATTTATAGGCGATGTTCTAGCATTATGTCTTGTATATGTGCTTCAGCTCCGGATGCAGCACACCAAGGCTCCAGAGTGAACTCCAAGGCTTAGCACGCATGAGAGTTTCCACACCGAACGAGATTCTCCCGTATCCTACAAGCAATCTGGTGGGTTATCAGTACATTAATGTACTGGTGGGGAAGCTTCTCGCCCGTTTGACAAATCTAAATACGTTACATAGGTTCTGTGCACCATCTATTAAGTTGTCTTTCTAGTCTTTCTTAGGATCAGTTTTATGGCATAATTAAAAGCATAACTCGTGTGGCAGTGCACCATGCAATATAAAAGAAACACAACAAAACTTACCAACTTACCATTCATCCTTCGCTGTCCAAGGTAAACCAAGTTAAACCAAACACGAGTATATATATAATAAAATCCATAAAAATTGCATAAGTAAACAAAAGTATCATGCGGACGGGGTTCTTATTCATGTGCATGAGTTATACGGATACTCTGGGTGTGTTAAAGAAGATATTCAAATATGTACAAGCGTCTTATACTCATATCCATTCAGGTGATTCATGTCACGACCCGCACCCGGTATAGGGATGCAAGTAGTGAACAACACCCAGCCTACGCCGCAGCATCAGTGGTAGAACGCTGTTTAGGTAAACTATATATCTAATAATTAAGACATAACAATGCCGGCAATGTAATATTAATATACTCAATCACAGATCTATAAGATGAAAATAAGAACAAATATGATAAAAGAATAAAAGAGTCACAAATACAACTCATAAGACAAAAATAATATCCAATAAGTTAAAGAAATACTAATAACAATGCTGGAGACAAATCCGATATAAAAAGAAACTAACTACTAAGCTACGAGTCCTGGGTCGTTTGCCTCCATCGGGATGAGATCCTCCTGAGCCAATGTCTCTGCCTCTACGCCAACCACGTCCTGAGGCCCGTAGTGAGTGGGGTACCACTCCTTAGTGTCATCTAAAAAAATATATCCAGTCAAGAAAGGAGCAAAGTACATCTCTAACAGCAGTTCTAATATATAATATAAACTATGTAATAATAAATAGATGTGAATATAAAAGATACAATATACAATAAGTGAAATACTGAAAATAAATACGAGAATAAGCAATATAGAAATAAATAAGAAATACTAATGACTAAGTGAGTGAGTACCAGCTTTAACATGTGATCGACTTGAAAACTTGTTACAAGAATTATAGCCTGATTAATCATATGTGCAGTTTATGATTAATATTATTCAATGAACAAGACATGATACAAGGAGGGTATGATCACATATCTACACTACATACTCCACGCCCCCGACTGGTATAGTAGATCCAACCATGGTACGTTATGATACAGGATTCTCTGGGTAGGTAGCAAGTCTTCCTAAGAATCAGTGTCTGTACATGTACAAGAAGAACAAGGTAACAAGACCTGCACAAGATATACCATATATACCAAGGAATAATATCTCATGACAAGATCAGGATATACTAATCCGTGTTACCATCGTATCAAGAAATCAATGATATCTACACAAGATATAAGAAATATAAAGGATATCATAAATCAAAAACTATGAGAGAATGTACTCGTCTGAAATCCGGTAAACAGTATCCAAGATGTCCGGTACGGTGCCTCAAAGACCTAAATAGGGAATATTACATCAATACAAGATTTTGAAATAAAAATAAGTTAAACTAGTCAACTTCTAGGTCATAAAGCCATTTCCAAGTCAAAACAGTCAAATTAGGTCAATACTAGGTCAAACTAGTCAAACTAGCTATTTTTAGGTTGTATGAGTCTATCTCTAAGATATTGGTTTCATACACTATGTAACTAGGCTACACTAGCTATAATAGGATACTAGAAAACCAATAAGATATCGTATCCTAAGATACACAAATAATTAGAAAGGAAAATATTATAATATGTATATACAATCAACAATATATAATATTTCTAACTAAACTAATGTAGAAGCATGAAAAATATGCTGGAAAAAGTAACACAGCCTCTTGATACAGAGCAGCGTAAACGGAGGCCTTCACAGCCATCAGGCGTACAACAGAGTTTTCTCCGCTAAAATACAGCGTAAAGAATAAAAGCTCAAAGGACCATCCGCGCAAGTGCAGTACGTCCAGGCCGCTCCAGCGTGAACAGAGTTCTTCATCGCCTCCATGGCATAAAACTCATCCGCTCTCGAAGCAGCGTTATAGCGTACGAGGAACGCTTCGTCTTCCCCGAAATGAATCTGTCAAGTCACGCAGTGAATCTGACCTCTGACTCCTGACAAAAGGTGCTGCACGGCTACCCAGACGACGGCTGGAAAACGATGGCAAACCTCTCGGGACGCGTCCCACAGTATTATGGCAGGATCTCTGCATTTAATACAGAGGATTTGGTTAAAACATCACTAAACCGTCGTTTACTGGAGTCCCCTCAGCATAAATCACTCTTTTGTATACAAGGGAATACGCCGCCCTATTTTATACAGGCAAACATGAGCTGTTTTACGCTCCGCAGCAGACAAACCGCCTGCCACGTCAAAAGCTGCACTTCGTACGGGATTCGAGGCACGTCTCCACGTCTAATTGCACAGAGCGGTGACAGTTTCTCTCAAGACACGTCTCTGCGACGGGTGCACAGAAGGCCTGCAGACCTTCAAAATACGCCTTCGCATTTAATGCATAAAATAATGGAAAATCCCTGCAAGAGATTTGATTATATCTTCAAAAGCCGTAATTCCGGCTAAGGCGTCCACATCAGCACGGTATGCAGCGGCTTCTACGCCCATTCAGGATCTGTGCTCACGCGGCTTCTACGCCCATCCTGGCACGATATGCAGTGGCTTCTACGCCCATTCAAGATCAGTGCTCACGCGGCTTCCACGCCCACTCAGTCTCTACGACTACTCGACTTCCACGCCTACTCGGCTTCTATGCCTGTTCGGCTTCTATGCCTGCTCGGCTTCTATGCCTACTCGACTTCTATGCCTGTTCAGCTTCTATGCCTACTCGGCTTCTATGCCATGGTGGCGGACATTTGGCTTCTACGCCAACCTCTTCTACACAATGGATACCTACCTACGTGGCTTTTATGCCGTGATCTTAGTAGCAACCGTACGTGTTGTGTCCCCTTAGTTGGACCCACGTCACCTGCTCAGTCAAGAGATTATCTATACGTAGGCATTGGTTACTTTAACCGTTGTGTAAAAGGGTACTGTACTTTCCACTCCTTGGTTGCTACACCAACGGAGTGGTCACTGTCACCAAAGACTCTATAAATAGAGGCCCCTATCAATGGGGAACAAGGTAGGGAAATTGGGTCAAGAATACCAATATCAGATCCAAGGTCGATAATTGGAGAAGATCGAACAAGGAGGAGAGAGAGAGAGAGAGAGAGCCCGGAGCTCAGGCAAAGAGCGGGGATCGACGACTTCGGCATCGTGCATCCACCCTCTCCTGCAACCTTTGAAGCTGCTACCTGTCTTCCACGGCACTTCTTTAATATCGCGTGGTCCAAGGGCTAAAGTGATCGACCGTAGATCAGACACCTATAGCAATTCATACCCAGATTAAATAAATTGTACTCCCACATCCTCGTATAGGATTATATTGTACAAGTTTGTTTGTAAACCAAAGGGCGCGGGTTTCGCACAAACCCCGTCATTGAAATACACTTTCATTCTTTCGTTTAATACTACAAACAAGATGGCGACTCTTCTGGGGACGTCTTTCTCTTCTGACGAGGAAGTAATTGCTCAACGCGATGCGGTATCTATAGGAACCGTGAAGAAGATGCTGGTCGTTCATTTTGACCAGTTTGCCTATGAAGACATGCTTCGAACCGGCGGTAGCTCTCACTCTCTCTCCGTCCAAGACAACAGGAAGCTGCGCAAAGTGTGGATGCCCAAGACATACTCTACCATTCCTGTGGACTCTCCGATCTCTCCGATCTCTCTGACCAATGAGGTGGTAGCATCGCTCCCTCCGTGCCCTGTACGTAAAATTCAGTCTTCCGCTACGCGCGGTACAGACAAAACTTCGTGCAAAGCCTCAGCGCTAACCCAGAAGTATCCACTGCGCTCTACGTGCAGGAATCAGTCTCCCGCTACGCGCGATACAGACAAAACTTCGGGCAAAGTCTCAGCGCTAACCCAGAAGTATCCACTGTGCCCTACGCATAGGAATCAGTCTCCCGCTATGCGTGGTACAGACAAAACTTCGGGCAAGGCCTCTGTGCTAACCCAGAAGTATCCACTGCGCTCTACGCGTAGGAATCAGTCTCCCGCTACGCGCGGTACAGACAAAACTTCCGATAGTGCCTCAACGCCAAATCGGAAGGTCAGATCATGCTCCACGCACAAAACAACAACTGACCTCTATGGTAAAACAGATGAGCGCGGTGATCTCTGCGAGGGGAAGCAAGCAGGCGAATATTCAGCCTTTCGGCCTTTACGCCAGCAAGAGAACAATCTGCCTATCCTCCGGATTACGCGAGAAGCCGATGGCCGACTAAGGACCTCTTCAGCTTTACGCCAGTCTGAGCGAATCTCCAAATCACGCCAGGCGAAGTCCCGCGGCATAAAGCTAGCTCGGGTTGCTACTCCTGACCTACGCGAATGCCTAATCCAGAAGCGTAAGGAGAGGGAACCTTCCAACATGTCTATTACGTCCCCTAGAGAGCAATGTTGTAATAGTCATAAGATTGTGATTGACTGCTGCTGTTCTAGAGCAAAACGATCGGTCTTCGACCGATTGAGCTACTCTCAGTCTTTTTCGGAAGAAGAGCAAGCGTATGCGTCCGTGAACATGGCTTCACGCATACCTAGAAGAAGGTCGAGCTCAAGACGTCATCCCTCTGGGCCTCCGAGCCGAAGAAGATTCGAAGACCTCCTCTGGAGCACTGAAGCTGGGGTGTTCCAAAACACCCGGGCAAGGTCACAGCAACCAGCTCCGTACTCATCTGATTCCGACGCTGGGGGTCGCCAATCTCCCAGATCGGATGCTGAGAGTATAGAGTCAACTTCTGCGACGACCTATACTAATCCTTCGATGACACCCAGGGAAGTGGGAGCTTACGCCATTGAAGACGAATGCGAGGAGGCTTCAGGAAACGCGGAACAACGCATCACTGTGGTAGAGACGTCTCTGAAGCAAATGCAATCCGTAATGGAGAACATGCACCAGATGATGCTAACTCAGCACGCGACTGCCATGGCTCAAGCGTCGATCCCGCCAACTCAGATACGTGTGGGGGTGGACTTACCACCGTCCAACCCAAGCCAAGAACCTGCTCTAGATCAAGAGTCAGCAGTCCCTCCGCTTCCAACTGAGAATCCGATACAGGCAGTGCGGGAGTTGAAAGCCCAGTTTGACGCCTTGAAGCACAAAGATCAGCTAAAGAAACTGGAAATCAACCAGCCTTACCCAGCTATCTGGGAAGAAGTCCCTTTTCCTCCGAAGTACAAACCTCAGACTATGGCTCTGTTCGAAGGAAAAACATCACCAAGTCAATACATGAACTATTTCAGTATGATGACGGTGTTGCTACAAGGGAACGACGCCCTCCTCACTCGGGTGTTCAAGGGCTGCCTCTCAGGAGTAGCCTATCAGTGGTACCGTAGCTTGGCGGACAACTACATTACTTCCTTCGAGGACTTCAATGCGCTATTCTTCACGCGATTCTATGAGGGTGGAATGGACATGTCTATGTCCTCCCTCATTGAAGTCAAGCAAAGGGAAAAGGAAGACGTTCGCACCTTCGTCGAACGTTTTCGTCAGGCCACCTTACAAATGGCTCCAGGAGTTCCAGACTCGGCGTTGGTAGACATTTGCAGGAAGAACCTCCTTCCTATAGTCTCGGTGTTCACAGGACCATATCAGTTCCATGAGTGGCCCTCGTTCATCGTCTCGGCAGTGGCCGCCGAAGACAACAGTCGCAAGGCGCGCGACAATGGCATCATGATCTCCGCCTCCGATAGGGGCAAAAGGTCATCTCCAAGCAGCGACCATCCTCGCAGCTCCAAGGGAAAAGAAGCTCTGACGGTCAATACGTCCAGACAAAAGTCGGCAGCGACCACGCAGACAAAGCCCGGGACTTTCAGGCCCGACGAGGTCTACTCTTTCGACGACGACGATATCCCTAGTATATTTGAGTGTCTCGTCAAAAGTGGCAAGATCACCCTGCCGGAGCTAAGGCGTCCCCAAGAGGTCGGCAGTACCGACGACCCCAAATACTGCATCTTCCACAGATACGTACACCACCCAACAAAGGTGTATTACGTACTAAAAAGGAAGATTCAGGGCTTGATCGATGCTAAGGCCATCACCCTTCACAACATCGAGAAAAGGGTCACAGCCAACATGATCTCTCTGCAGTTCGGCAATCTGCCTCCCCAAGAAGTCATGGACGGTATCACGCCCATTTCCTGAGCCACAATGGACATCGTCAATCTCCCTCCGGCTAGGGATCAAAATCATGACCTGGTACCCCTGACCACCCGTCAGGGCGAGATTATGTGGGTTCATCCAGATTTGGTGTCAGAGCTCGAGGAAGAGACTAAAGCTACTAAAGCTGCGTCTACGAGGAGCTCCAAGTGCAAACCATGCCATATGGTCGCAACTCCTTCGCTATCAGACGAAGACGAGGTACTTGCTGCAACCCGGTCAGGGAGAGCCTACCTCAACGACTACGGAGCAAGTCATGAGGATGTACCGGCAGACGTTTCAACTGCCAAACCTGCAGAGCCAAGCCCCGTCATACCGGAGGCCAACCCTTCAAAACCGATGCCGACGGACAAAGGGAAACAAAGAGAAGTGCGCTTTGATAAACCTGTGAAAAACATTCCGAACAAAGGTTTTGAGAAGCCATATAACTTCGATATCGTAGCCCAACTGGCTAATACACCGGCCAGGCTCTCCATCTTCGAGCTACTCAGGCTCTCCCAAGACACTCGTCTAGCCTTGAGTGAAGCACTGATGCAGGCGGAGGCATGCTTGACCCAGCTCAAGTCTTCCGACGAAGAACCAGTGGCATGTCCTTAATGCCACAGCGTAATGGAGGTGGTCCCAAATATCACCTTCACCCAAGACGACATGCTGTTAAAACATAACAGGCATGACAGGCCCCTCTATTACACCGGGTACATCGATTCCATGGAGGTTGATTGGATTTACATAGATCCGGGATTATCGATCAGCATCATCCCGCACAGTCTGCTCAGACCATTGAGGATTCCTACCAGCGAACTGGCTTACACCTCCACCACAATCGTGGGCTTCAACGCCGGAAGAAGTAAGCCGTTGGAGAAGATTCGCCTGAGGATCCAGATTGGCAACCTCAGATCGGTGGCCACATGTTACGTGATCGATTCAGAGGTATCCTACAATATCTTGCTGGGAAGACCGTGGATCCACGATCACAAAATCGTTCCTTCAACTCTACATCAATGTCTTAAATATGTAGACCCCAAGGAATGTTACAAACGGAGGTGGCCGACCTAAACCTGTTTAAAGGAGTAGAGTCCTACTATTCCGACGCCGTGTTGTACTCGTAGGACCACACGAAGGAAGTGGCGGGCAAGACAGAGAAGGAATCCCACCGGGAGCCAGGAGAACCCTCTGCCGCACTACCGTTGTCGATCGAAGTGAAAGGACGAACCACTCGTCCAAAAGCCATAGAGCCCATGGCTATTCACCTGAACAGATCCAGCTCAGGAAAAAGAAGCAATTCTCCAGTGGTTACTCTGAACCAGAAGCCTCCACCTTTGGTCATCAACCTTCGGTGCGACAAGCAGCCGACCGATGTAAACACGACCAGGAACGGAGTTCCAGAGGGCAATAAACATCCTCTTTTCCAGTACATTAATGCTCAGATTCCAAATTAGGAACCCACTCCCCGTGACGAGGTAGAACCCATAGCACAAAAATTCTTGGAAGCTATGAACTCCTACCATCCGCATATCTGGAAAGCAGCGTCATCGTCCAACGTCATCACAATGTATGGACCGCATGAGGATTCTATCTTCATTATCCGGCCTACCTGCAGCAGTCAACGTCCAATAGTATTCGGCCGCATGCGCAATCAACCAGCCATCCAGGAAGATCCTTTCGATGACGATACTGGGAAGATGCAGGTTCACCGATACAGCCCTCAAGCACTGAAGATCATGCAAAACATGGGCTACGACTTGAAGCGAAAGCCGGGCCTCAACCACGAAAGAGGCAGACGAACGCCGCCACGCGGCGACCCCTGCTACCAACAAACTCGTTTCGGGTTAGGGTATGCCACCTCCCTTACGGCTTCCACGTCGGATGAAGACATCTTTTCCTCCTCCTGGGATGGCTCCTCACCCCCCGACTCACCTCGTGCTCCCGAACGAGCACTATCAGCAAATATGGTGATGACAGACCCCTCAGAAGCAGAGGAACGAGATTCTGAGCCGTTTGAGAATGACTCTTGGGCTCAACAAATGGATACACAGTGGGAATTCTGCTTCGAACAGAGGGAACCTCCAACCAAAGACGGAGTTATCCGAATCAATGTTGGGGGTGAACTTTCGCCAAAGCCGATATTTATCAGTGACAATCTTCCACCAGCCGAAAGGGAAGAAATTATACAGCTGATAAAGGAATACGTCAACGTCTTTGCATGGGATTACGGAGACATGCCAGGCTTAGACCCGAAGGTGGCTACTCACAAGCTCAACATATTGACTGACTCAAAGCCTGTGAAGCAGCACCAACGCCAGTTCCGACCGGACATGATGGACGCCATTGAAGCTGAGGTTAAAAAGCTGATAGCTTGTAGGTTCATCCGGGAAGAACAACATCCCGACTGGGTCGCCAACGTTGTCCCAGTCATGAAGAAAAATGGGAAGGTACGTATCTGCATCGATTACCGAGATCTGAATGCGGCCTGCCCCAAGGATGAATTTCCTCTTCCCATCATGGACATCATGATCGACAACACCTGTGGTTTTGAATGCATGACTTTCATGGACGGGTTCTCAGGATGCAATCAGATCAAGATGCATCCTGAAGACGAGAAGCACACTGCCTTCCGCACCCTGTTGGGAGTATATTGCTATACTGTCATGCCCTTCGGATTGAAGAACGCCGGGGCTACATACCAACGGGCTATGAGCGGCATATTCCATGAACATTTACGCAAAATAGTAGAATATTACGTGGACGACATAGCCATCAATAGCCGCCTCAAGGACGATCACATTCAGGACCTAAGGACGGTATTCGAGTTAATGCGCCGACATCAACTCAAGATGAACCCTACGAAGGCCTTCCTGGGCGTATCTAGTGGCAAATTCCTGGGATTTGTTATCACTGCCAAAGGCATCCAGGTGGACCCTGACAAAGTCCAGGCCATCGTGGAAATGCGACCACCTCGCAATCTGAGGGAACTCCGAGGATTTCAAGGCCGTCTGGCTTATATCCGGAGGTTCATATCCAACCTCTCAGGAAGATGCCAACCCTTTTCGCACCTTATGAAGAAAGGTGTATCCTTCGTATGGGATAAAACCTGTCAGCAAGCATTCGGGGAGATCAAACGCTACCTCACTAGTCCGCCAGTTCTGGTGCCCCCCATCATGGGGAAACCATTCTTGCTGTACGTCCGAGCAATGGATCATTCACTAGGAGCTCTTCTCGTGCAGAAGAACGACGTAGGGCATGAGCAGGCTATCTACTACCTCAGCAGGATGATGGTCGGAGCCGAACACTGGTACAACCCAGTGGAGAAAGAATGTCTGGTTCTGATGTTCGCTATCCAAAAGATGCGGCACTATGTCACCGGCCAGACTATTCATATCATCTCCAGGATCAACCCTCTTCGAGTACTGATGAGCAAGCCGAGTATTCTTAATTCCCGACTCGCAACCTGGGCGATGCTGTTAACACCATATGACATGGTGTACATCCCGCAGAAGTCCATCAAAGGCCAAGCGCTGGCCGACTTCTTGGCTGCTCATCCGATCCCGGAGGCCTCCAAGTTATACGAAGACATTCCCGACAAAGTTGCAGAGTGTAATTCCGCAATGGAAAGTGACACATGGCAACTGTTCTTTGACGGCGCCTCCAGGACTGGTCCCTAGGAAAACATGGTTTCAGGGGTAGGAATCGTCCTGGTCACTCCTGATAAACTCGTCATCTACCGGGCATACTCTCTTAATGAACCGTGCTCCAACAATGTGGCGGAATACAACGCCCTGTTGATCGGGCTCCAAGTCGCTGAAGAGCTAGGGGTCGAATCCCTGGAAGCTTTCGGTGATTCTCTGCTTATCGTCAACCAAGTCAGAGGAATATATGAAGTCCGGAATTCGGACCTCATCCCCTATCACCAAGCGACGGTCAAGATAGCCATGACGTTCAAAGGGTTCTTCCTAGAACATGTGCCCCGATCTCAGAATCAGGAAGCTGACGCCCTAGCCAGTCTAGCGGCAGATTTGGCTACTCCTATTGTCACGACCCTCGCTGCAGTCCCTTCATGCTCAGAACGACACTGCGCCTCAACGGCAAGAGCCTCTTCCACGACAGCTTTTCTCCTATCCATCTCCAGCTTATGCTTCTGGATAGAGTTGTCTAGGCTTTCCAGCTTCCTGGCTAGCCGCGTAGTCATGAGGTCAAACCGAGCCTGAACATCAGCATCGAGGCCCCGAGTCAGCTGCAAATGTTCATTAATGGGTTGCTCTAACCCATTAACCACCGCATCCAGGGCGTCAACTACCCCAGGATCACCAAGCTCCCTAATGACCCCGATCGAAGCAAGAGAAGTCTTCCTCAGGCGCTCAAAATCCAGACTATTCGTTAATACCATTGATACCATCGTTCTCAAACCGATGTAGAAAAGGCTGGTGTGTTGCTCGGTCAAGGCAACTAGATCCGACTGGACGCCGGAGCGCCTGCAATGTCAGCCAGTCCCTCTCTAGGGATGATTGCAGACGAGGTAGCCATAGTCGTCGCATCGACGCATGGCGCAATCGAAGAAGGTGCGATAACGGCGGTCGAAGTCGTCGCCACACTCACAAGAGGCAAGGTCACGATGACGTGTTCATCCTCCTCTCGAGGTGACAAAGCTGCTCCGGGCGTACTGGCCCCCGAAGCCACTTCCTCATCAAAGTCGAATGCCTCCTCGTAAGAAACCCGAGCGGAGCCAGAAGGCGCTTCAACGCTATACTCCCCGTGGGCGCTATCCCCTGAGAAGAAGACGAGAAAGTCAATATCAGTATGATGACAATCTTTTTGAAGGGAGGCATAAAAACGACATTTACCCGGAGCCAACGGCATATACGACGCATCTGCAGCCGATATAGCTAAACCACGCCTTAATGACGCAATGCAAATCGTCATGCCTGGAGAAGGAGGTGGGCCGACCGACATCGCCGAGAGTTCTGTCAGGCCTCCACCAAGACGTGGTCGAAGTTCATCTGCCGGAATCTCACCAGACGTGCTCACTGACACGGCAGAAGTCATGCCCGCTGCTGGCCTCGGGAAAGATTCTCCCATCTGCCTCGGCCACACAGGCAATCTCGCTCCGCTACCTGGAGCAGTAGCCGCCACAGCCACCTCTAACGAGGATTCTCTGGCATCAACGACCGGAACTGTAGGAGGTCCCTCTCTAAAAGGCGAGGAACCTCCAGCCAAAGAATTATCCCTGATGTGGGGAGAGGCAGGCTTACTCCCAGGAGCCTCAATACCAGGAATGCGGAGAGGACGAGCAACCGTCTCCTTCCTCCTCTTGCGAAGAGAAACTTCCTTCAGAGCAGAAGCCCGTCGCTTCCCAGAAGGGACTACCAAAGCCCCCGCAGGCAGAGGCACTTCGCACCTCGGTACCGACACCAGAGGCTCGTCCGGAGTACCAGAGTCTTCGCCTTCGTCCGAAGAAACAGAAGGGACGTCAACTCTTCCCCCAGGCTTGGGAGAAGGCACCCGAAAGCTTCCACGTGCGTCAAAATCACGATGGAAGGTGTTAATCGCCACGTAAAACTGGGCGTAAGACTGGAGAATGGGAAGCTCCGTAGAGGTTATAACGACTGGCACAATGAAGGTTGCCCTCGTACAACCCGCGATGAAATATTGCCACCCTCTAGCTCCATCAATAAGTCCGCCCTTGGACCTAAAGCTGGTAACGGCATTGCCCACATGCAACTGATCGTACCCAAACTGCCTGGCAAACCCACTAGGCAAGTAGGGCTCGAAGAAGCAGTGATCTTCGCTCCTGTACAGCAGATGGGAGGGTCTAATACAGACCAACCAGTTAAAAGCTTCCGGGGAAAGGTCGGTCTTCTCTCCACCTGAATCCTCAAGCCGCACCCCTGATTGATTGCGATGTACGGGAGGAGCTTCCAACCATGGCTGAGGTTCAACACCCGTCGACAGTCTAAAACTGTGCTCATATTCCAGGAGGAATCCTTGTAATTCAGCAAGAAAATACCCCCGAACTGCTACCGGAGCCAGGAGACATCACCCGGGGATTGTGGAGAATCAACCATCCCATCAAGTATAGGTATGGTAATTCTACCCTGGGAAAACTCTCACGTCGAGCTTCGTCGACGAGCAACCCGTCAGTTATGGCTCTCAAGCCAACCTGTATACGGCACACCATGGCAGGAAGCAAGCCCAGTCTTGCCCCAAATACCAGGCGCACTGCCGGCCACAGGATGTTCCGGTGAATGCGGTCCACGGATGCGGTACCAGGCACTACTACTCGATGCAGCCATATGGAAAGGAAACCAGCCAGCTGGGCTTCCCTAGACAAAGGCCTGCGACAGTGCCTCAAGTAACTACAGACCTTAGTGCCTTCCGGGTACTTTCCTACCCCCTCGACAAGAATCTGATCCGGAGCTTCAGCCTCCTCTATAAGAGTCTCCACGACCTGGGCACTAAGCACGCCCAAACAGTTCACGGGCTCATTCTTACCACCCGAGGCTTTCTCCGACCTGGCGGCCCTGGCTCGGTGGAAGAAGAGGTAGGACATCCACTTGGTGGTATGAGCCAAATCAGAAGGCTCATTATAAAAAGTGGTGCACGTAAAGTATTGACACATCAGCTCCTGATATACTTTCGCCACCCGAGCGTCCAAATCCCCTAACTCCCGGTTGGTGGGAACATACTCTTCATGTGGAGTATCCCCCATTGGCAGTCTCGAGACAACTGCCATCTCATGGAGTGCCAATCCCAACTCCCCCAGGGAGTGGCAAAAGTCCCAGTGAGCGGAATGTACCGCTCCAACAGCGCCAGGAACAAATTAGGGTTCGAAGGCAATCCGACGCTCGTCGCACTCACAGCGGCATACAGTCCAATGCCCTCCAACTCTTTTTGGAAGTGCTTCAAGGCCCAGTCAACTAGGCATGTCCATCGGGAGTTTGTTGGGATAACCCACCCATTGCACCGAGAATTCTCCTCAGGATATACACCGCCTCGTCCCATGAAGTCGTTGCAGAAGGTCGGCAATTGGACCGGCTGGATCACCAATCTATCTTCACTTGGGATACTGCCCGGGCACAGTCCTCTGAACAACGTCACAACGTCGGAGGAGCGACTGACGAATGACCCCTGGTCAGCTCCTTTCAGATGAAAAATCTTCCCCGGCTTGCCGTGACGATCAGGAGTCAGCGTCCACGACATCTTCCTAGGATGCATCGCGTGGAAGAAGGCCGAGATGGGATAATCCCTCGGCATCGTTGGCAGGTACAAAACCAAATTCCCGGCTGGGAAGACCCAGGGCTCCCTCTTAGGCTTCGTCTGGGACTGTTTGTCGATCATGTCCCCAAAGAGGAAAGTCGGCTTTACGTACTGCTCCCCGTCTACATAAGTCAGAGGCTCGCCGTTGATCATGCTCAGCAGCATTCGCTCACCCTGAGCCGATATTAAGAGCCTCCTTCCTTCAGGGTACTGGGGCCCGGAGATAGGGAATGCCACGTGGGACAGATCCTCCAGGTAGTTCGAGTGCAGCATCCCAGCAGCGGAGCCCTTCACCTCGGCCAGTGGAGACTCACCCAAGTCAACTGCAAAAGTGCAAGGAAAATATGTCATCACAAGTCTTGCACGAACATACGGACCGAAAGAAACAACAGTCTGTGCTCTACGCAGGATTGTGCAAATCTGGCAATTTTACGCCGGAGGTCCCCCCCACAAGCGTAAAATTCAAATTTTATGACCTACCCCAATTTTCGGTTGCTAGAGCGTTTACGCTCAGAACTACGAAAATGTGGAGACTTTACGCTGACACATTAGAAATATGGGCGTAAAAGATGAAAATGCCTCAGTGCATCATCTTCCTCAAAAAAAGAGGCTATCAGCACAGAAGGCGACCTAGCGCGGTCACGTTCAACGTGTGCGAAGGATTTTTCGTCATTTTTATCACCCCGAAGGCTTTACCTCTAAGACCGGGTACGCTGCTCGTCGGCAGGACACTTCGCTCAGAAGGAAGTTCGCCTTGACCGACCAAAGACTCCCTCGCTGGGGCGGAAGAATGTGAAGAGGAACCTATACCCTTTCCCTTAGCGGAGGAGGTTTGTTTCGATGCCATTTTTTGAAGACTCGACATGCTCGGAGAGAGAACGAAGAAAAACTCGAACAGTCGAAAGCTCTCTTTCGCAGAAGACAGATAAAAAGTTTCTCTCTCAAAAGACTTAGGATATATATAGAGTTCGGGCCGACTCCTCGAATCCTCAGACGGACTCCTCGAGACCCTAACCAAATCTCGTAAAATTAAATAATAGGTTATGATTGGAGGCCACGTCAGCCCACTAACCATGAAAGACGGACAGTCAGCAAATTCGAAAAGTTTCTTCGTGCCAGACGGTTCAGCAGGTCCTACGCTAAATGAGCTTTCTACGCTCGACAGCAACAGATCTACGGTTTTACGCTCGCAAGCTATAAGTCTACGGTTTTTCGCCCGGATGCCTTTGTGCTCAGTAGCTTTTATGCTCAAGAGGCCACAAATCTACGACTTTACGCTCAGCAGATACCAAATCGATGATCTCACGCTCGGTGGCGCTCAGTTTACGCTCAGAAGCAACAGATCCGCAAGACTTCATGCTCGGAGGAATTTTCTTTTCAGGAGCTACTGATAAACAGTTCTACGCTAAAGGAGCTTTCTACGCTCGACGGCTATGAATCTACAACTTTACGTTCGACAGCTACAAGTCAGGTTTTGGCCCGGACGCCTTTGTGCTCAGTAGCTTTTATGCTCGAGAGGCCACAAACCCATGACTTCACGCATAGGAACCACAAGTCTATGATTTTACGCTCAATGGTGTTCTACACTCACAGGCTACAGATAAACAGTTTTACGCTAAAGGAGCTTTCTACGCTTGACGGCTACGAATCTACAACTTTATGTTCGACAGCTACAAGTCAGGTTTTGGCCCGGATGCCTTTGTGCTCAGTAGCTTTTATGCTCGAGAGGCCACAAACCCATGACTTTATGCACAGGAACTACAAGTTTACGATTCCACGCTCGACGGTGTTTTACGCTCGGAGGCTACAGACTGATGATTTCTCGCTCCACGACTTTCCGTATATTAGAACAGTCCCCAAGACGGTCAATTACAGGAGTTCACACAGAAGATACTCCTCCTTGGCCTCAATATATCCCAAGTACCCGAAACCTATAAGAGTTCAAACATTGAGAAATTACTCTTCTCGGGTCAATTGAAGGTTCATCCAGACTCCAGTCTGAATATCTCGTCTATCAAAAGATGGCAACTCAGTTTTGACAGCCATTCCTCGACCCTGTTCCAAGGGATTTTCGAGAAGTCACTCTTGAAGACGAAGAATGAACAAAAATTCTGTTCATCAGAAGTTCAGAGCTCTACGCGGTTCCTCAGTCCTAGCAACAGGACAGTTCTAAAAATGTTCAAAATGCTCTACAGCGTTCTATGGACTATTCGCTATGCGTAAAGGACAGGACCTAGCACTCTTTCTACAGAGTCGGCGTACAGATTCAGACGTGTTGAAGCTACACATATTCAGACTTCACAGCAACGTATGGCAAGATGATCATATGGAGAAAAAGATGATTTTTATTAAAGATTAAAATCATGATTACATATGAGGAAAATCCTATCTACAAGGGTTTTTTCTCTATTTCTCATGATTACATCTGAGGGAAGCTCCGTCTACAAAGGAGATACCCCCTCATCATCTGAAGATCGCCCAGAAGCTGTTCTGACACGTTCTCCCTGGGCTTCAATTCTTCATCCATCTTCTCCGGCAGTCAGTCAGTTCCAGCAAACTGGTTGACATGGCAATGATCAACGGCGAGAGAACGACAGAGTTGGGGCTTGCATAAATTATGCAGATCCCTCGCTCCGTACGCCGTGACTGTTTGAGTTGAGATATTTCACTCAACTTAATGCCCAAGGTCAGAGCTAGTCGCTGCTCTCACCACCGGAGGTAACAGAAGAAGATGCCACTTGCAAGCGCCGTGGTCAAAAATGACCCTTCCTCTCTCCTGGGGCAACGCCATACAAAGTTGCTAATTATCCCGAGCAAGGGAGGCTAAGATATCCTTCCATGATCCATCGTTGCAGTGGATACTTGCTCGAAGATGTCATCTTTTTGGCTCCTTATACGCTGGAAGAACATGATCTCCTTCTTCCTCAAATTGACCCGGCGAACTCCGGTAATCATCTCTGCATGGTGATGAAGATGTGGAGAGAATAGGCTAACTCCCCCAGCCTTTTATAGGCAAAAGAGATCACAGCGGTCCCCAATAAATCCGCCATAAAGTCTGCACCGACCGTTTCAATGCTCCATTCAGAAATGTTTCGAGTTACGAGGGGCCGTTCATGCTTCGTTCAAAGCGTTTCAAATTCTAAGGAATTTAAAAGCTCTGAAGGGGGTCTTGTAGAAGCATGAAAAAATACGCTGGGAAAAGCAATGCAGCCTCTTGATACAGAGCAGCGTAAACGGAGGCCTTCACAGCCATCAGGCGTACAACAGAGTTTTCTCCGCTAAAATACAGCGTGAAGAATAAAAGCTCAAAGGACCATCCGTGCAAGTGCAGTACGTCCAGGCCGCTCCAGCGTAAACAGAGTTCTTTATCGCCTCCATGGCGTAAAACTCATCCGCTCTCGAAGCAGCATTATAGCGTACGAGGAACGCTTCGTCTTCCCCGAAATGAACCTGTCAAGTCACGCAGTGAATCTGACCTCTGACTCCTAACAAAAGGTGCTGCACGGCTACCCAGACGATGGCTGGAAAATGATGGCAAACCTCTCGGGATGCGTCCCACAGTATGATGTCAGGATCTCTGCATTTAATGTAGAGGATTTGGTTAAAGCATCACCAAACCGTCGTTTACTGGAGTCCCCTCAGCATAAACCGCTCTTTTGCATACAAGGGAATACGCCGCCCTATTTTACACAGGCAAACATGAGCTGTTTTACGCTCCGCAGCAGACAAACCGCCTGCCACGTCAAAAGCTGCACTTCGTACGGGATTCGAGGCACGTCTCCACGTCTAATTGCACAGAGCGGTGACAGTTTCTCTCAAGACACGTCTCTGCGACGGGTGCACAGAAGGCCTGCAGACCTTCAAAACACGCCTTCGTATTTAATGCATAAAATGATGGCAAATCCCTGCAAGAGATTTGATTATATCTTCAAAAGCCATAATTCCGGCTAAGGCGTCCACATCAACACGGTATGCAGCGGCTTCTACGCCCATTCAGGATCTGTGCTCACGCGGCTTCTACGCCCATCCTGGCACGATATGCAGCGTCTTCTACGCCCATTCAGGATCTGTGCTCACGCGGCTTCCACGCCCACTCAGTCTTTACGACTACTCGGCTTTCACGCCTACTCGGCTTCTATGCCTGTTCGGCTTCTATGCCTACTCGGCTTCTATGCCTGTTCGGCTTCTATGCCTACTCGGCTTCTATGCCATGGTGGCGGACATTTGGCTTCTACGCCAACCTCTTCTACACAATGGATACCTACCTACGTGGCTTTTATGCCGTGATCTTAGTAGCAACCGTACGTGTTGTGTCCCCTTAGTTGGACCCACGTCACCCGCTCAATCAAGAGATCATCTATACGTAGGCATTTGTTACTTTAACCGTTGTGTAAAAGGGTGCTGTACTTTCCACTCCTCGGTTGCTACACCAACGGAGTGGTCACTGTCACCAAAGACTCTATAAATAGAGGCCCCTATCAATGGAGAACAAGGTGGGAAAATTGGGTCAAGAATACCAATATCAGATCCAAGGTCGATAATTGGAGAAGATCGAACAAGGAGGAGAGAGAGAGAGAGCCCGGAGCTCAGGCAAAGAGCGGGGATCGACGACTTTGGCATCGTGCATCCACCCTCTCCTGCAACCTTCGAAGCTGCTACCTGTCTTCCATGGCACTTCTTCAATATCGCATGGTCCAAGGCTAAAGTGATCTACCGCAGATCAGACACCTATAGCAATTCATACCCAGATTAAATAAATTGTACTCCCACATCCTCGTATAGGATTACATTGTACAAGTTTGTTTGTAAACCAAAGGGCGCGGGTTTCGCACAAACCCCGTCATTGAAATACACTTTCATTCTTTCGTTTAATACCACAAACAACTAATGCTAAGTGGATACCTTGCCTTTGAACCAATACGGTATGAAACTACTACACATCCATCATAATACTCAAACCCAATACATTGAGTATCCATCAATACCTTGACATTACCTTGGTATCATAAGGTAATGTTAATTCTAACATATAACTAACTACCCAAAACATAAACTTATAACTATAACTAACATGCATTAACTAATACAATACTACTAACTATACTAACTACTTACTATCTTACCAATACTTATATATATATATATATATACACACACACACACACACACACATACAAATATATAACTACTAGTAATCACTAGTATATATATCTAACTAAATAATAATATGTATACATATATAGCTAATAACAAAGTAACTAGCTACTAAACTATTAATGAACTACTACCTACTAACTTGCTCTAGCTGCTGATATACTGCTGCTCTTGTTATTGCCTTGAGCTGCTGCTTCTTTAGCTGCTACTGGATGCTGCTGCTAGCAAAAACAGCTGATGCAGTTGCTGCTGCATGCCACTACTTGCTGGCTTGCTGTTGTTGCTATTGTAGCTTTACTACAGTTGTTGTTGCTGGATGTTGTTGCTGTTCAAGCTTGCTGTGCTACATGCTGCTGCTCGTGCTGTTGCTGCTGCTACAACATGCTGCTGCTATTGCAGTTTCTGCTACTGCCTATGCTTGTTGTGGCTTCAGCGATACTTATATATATATATATATAACACTCTCACTCAAACACATATGAACATATATATACATATCAATATATATATATATATATATATATATATATATATATATATATATATATACATATATACATAACACTTATATATATATATATATATATACACAAATCATCATATATATATATATATATAAACACCAATCACCATGTATATATATATACATAACCATAAAATTATAATATTCTAATAGTTACAAAAAAGTATATAGAAATACAAAAAAACAAACACGTAGAGTGCATCACACCCATATCACACTAGATCTATGATACGCTTGTGATACGAGTCCACCACACAACCAAACGTACCCCAAAGGACACGAGCAAGTCTAAAATAATAATTATGAATAATATGAAGGGCTAGTTATATATCTACGTATCCGTGTTAAAATATGACATGCTCAAACCCTTGTGTCGGAATAAAACCCACAAATCAACCCGTATCTCCAAATTCTCAGGATACGACCAACACATATCCAATTATGGATACAACACTAGCCACACATAATTAAACATATGTCAATTTGATCTAATAGACCAATTGACAAATACAAGGTGGGTCAATCTCGGAATTCTTTCAAAATTGATAAAAATAACACATAACTTTCTCCATAGGCCTCCTATGAACCTAATTCCAATCCCTATGGATAGACTTAGCATATGGGGTGGTTTCTAATGATTAAAACACAAATTTAGAGTCTAACTAAAAAGAAAAAACTGAATTGTACTTATTGGGAGATGGATTCCTAAAAAACTTTTAAATTGAATGAAAAGAGCCTCCAACTTGTAGATCCTTGTTCCTCCTTGTAGATCCTTGCTTTTTCCTTGTTGATCCTTACTCCAATAGTCTCCAATAATGATTTGGGAAGGAATTGGAAAGAAATTTGGGTAGAATTTGATGTGAAAATAAAGAAATTTGGAAGAAAAAATTGTAGATCTAGATTTGAAATAAAAATAAAGAGAGAAACTTTTCCCCCATTAATATAAGATCGGCAACTTAGGCCCTCTCAAAGCTACTATGTAATGTCTAAAATACCCCTTGGGGCCTCTCATTAAGAAATAATTAAGAAAGGAAGGTTCAAGTCTAATTGATTTAACTTAATTAATTATCCTCCTAATGAATGAGCTTCTAAATGGGCTCAATTCTAACTAGATTTAAATATTGGTCCATGGATCTAATCTAAACTAGTTAGGTTGACTAACATAAGTCTAAAATAATAAACTAATATCTAATAATAAATAAATAATAGAATAAATAAATATAAAATATGTACAATATTTAATTATGAAATAAAATAACCAAAATATCCTTTCCTAGAAAATTTGGTAGTGACAAGTCTACCCCTCTTAAAATAATTTTGTTCTCAAAATTTAAAGAGAAAACTACCCCAAAAAAATAAAATAGAACAGAAACGAACAGAAAAGAATAAACCAGAATTAGAAAAGAACAAACCTCAAGGCACAAACAAATATAGGTAACGCTCTCGCATTTCATCATCTATCTCCCAAGTAGACTCCCCCGGAGAGTGATGCCTCTATGCGACGCATACCAAGGGTATAGTTTGGCTCCTCAGCACCGTCTCTCTACGATCTAGAATCTCAATTGGCTGCTCTGGATAGCTAAGAGTAGTGCCCACCTCTATCTCTGAGTGATCTAACACGTGACTAGGATCCGCCACGTACTATCTCAACTACGATACGTAAAACATATTGTGTACTCCCTCCATTGCAGGTGGCAAGTCTAGTCTGTAAGAAACTATACTGACCCTCTCAAGAATACTAAAAGGTCCGATAAATTACGGACTAAGCTTCCCACCTCCACAGAAATGAATCGTGCCTCGTGTCGAAAAAATTATCAGGAACACCAAACCACCAACCTAGAACCAAACACAACCTTAAGAACTTAATCTATAACAAAAAACTAATATCAAGAACAAAACAAAAATCTAAAACTATACATCAAACTCCATAGGTCTCCGGTGGCTATCGACCCAATGCCACTGTCTGTCCTGCACCACTCGAAGTTTGTCTCTGATCAGCTTAACATTCTCTACTGCATCAACAACCATCTCTGGCCCTAGCAAAGCTCTCTCTCTCTCTCCAATATTATCCCATGACAAGGGAGTACGATATCTTCGACCGTACAGAGCCTCAAATTGTGACATCTTTATACTAGCCTGGTAGCTGTTATTGTAAGCATACTCTACCAAATAGAGATGGTCCTCCCAAGATCACCTGAAATCTAGTACACAAGTGTGCAGCATATCCTCGAGAGTCTGAATAGTCCTCTCTGACTTTCAATCTGTCTGGGGGTTATATATTGTACTGAACTTGAGCTGGGTGCCCAAACTCGCCTGCGAACTCCTCCAGGAATTAGAAGTAAAATGACTATCCCGATCTGAGGCTATGCTGGCGGGAACCCCATGTATCCTGATAATATACCTCACATATATCTCTGCCAGCTTCTCCGTAGACAAAACCACTTTAAAAGGCAAAAAGTGGGCCGACTTGGTCAACCTATCAACGATGACCCAAATGGTGTCTTTTCCTCCAAGAGATTATGGAAGTCCGGACACAAAATCCATAGTAATGTGCTCCCACTTCCAATATAGAATGGGTAATGACTGAAGTAAACCACCTGGTCTCTGCCTCTCGGCTTTCACCTGCTAGCACACTAAGCATCTGGATACAAACTGTGCCACTTCCCTCTTCATGACATACCCCCACATACTCTCTCGCATATTCAGATATATCTTGTTGGCACCTGGATGTATGGAATACTGAAAGCGATATGCTACCTATAAAATCTTCTTATGTAGGTCCCCACTAGGCACACATAATCTAACACCATGCAGCAAAGAACCATCCTCAGCATTGGTAAAATTATCCTCCAATCCTGCTCTCACATGATTCTCCTCAGAGATACATTCTCATACTGGGCTGCCTTGATCCTGTCTATTAACTCTGAGTGTATTTGTAGCCCCCACATCTACATAGAAAAACTAGAAACTATTACCTCAATGCCCAAGCACTCCATGTCATCCAACAAATATCGATCCTGCGTCAACAACATAGCTACAGGATACCTGCTCAAGGCATCGGCAACTACATTGGCTTTCCGAGGAAGATACTGCATCGATATATCAAAATCATTCATCAGTTCCAACCTCTGACGATGTCTCATATTCAACTCATTCTGAGTAAAAATGTACTTCTAGCTCTTGTGGACTGTGAAGATCTCCATATGCTTTCCGTACAAATAGTATTTCCACAACTTCAGGGCAAAGATGACTGCTGCCAACACCAAATCGTGGGTATGATAGTTTTTCTCATGAGGATGCAATTGCCTGGATGCATAGGCAATCACTTTCCTATTCTGCTGAAGAACAAAACCTAAATCTTTTTTTGATGCATCACTATAAATAGTGAAACCTCCTCTCAAAAGCAACCTGGCACTCCTCTGTCCAAATAAACTATATATCCTTCTTGGTGAGTCTCGTCATCGATTCAGCAATCCTCAAATTTTTTTGCATAAACTTCCTGTAGTTGCCTGCCAAACCCAAGAAACTCCTGATCTCTGCCACTGAACTCAGGGTCTTCCAAGACTCCACTACTGCGATCTTCTCCGGATCCACTAAAATTCTATCACTAGTCACAACATGTCTTAAGAACTCCACTTTGTCCAGGAAGAACTCATACTTGGACAGCTTCCCATATAGCTGCTCCTTCCTCAGCACATCCAACACAATCCACAAATGCTCCTCGTGCTCCTCCGGTGTCTTCGAGTATATGAGGATGTCATTAATGAATACCACTATGAACTTGTCAAGGTACTGGTGGAATACCTTGTTCATCAAATTATAAATATAGCCGGGGCATTAGTCAACCCAAACAATATTACCATAAACTCATACTGGCCATACCGAGTCCTAAAAGCAGTCTTCGGAATATCCTCTGACTTTACTTTCACCTGGTGGTAGCCTAATCTCAAGTCTATCTTTGAAAACACTTTGGCACCACTCAACTGATTAAATAGGTTATCAATTCATGGTAACAGGTATTTATTCTTGATAGTAAGATTATTCAATGCCCTATAATCGACGCACATGCGCACCGATCCATCCTTCTTCGGTACAAACAATATCGGGGCTCACCACGGTGAAGAACTGAAAATGATAAACCCCTTATCCTGTAATTCATCCACTTGCTTCTTCAGCTCGACCAGCTCATTGTTGTTTACTCTATAGACATGATGTGAAATTGGTTCTGCACCTGGCACCAAGTCTATAGAGAACTCAATATCTCGATCTTGCGACAATCCTAGCAATTCCTCAGGAAATACATCCAAGAACTCTGCTATCAACGGATGTGACAACTCCTTGTCTTCTATCATAGCTCCACAGATTATGCCTTCTCCCGGCTCTGTAGCTCCTCTACCAAACTCAAACTCTGGATCTCCTGGCGAACTAAATAAAACTCTACCTCTTCTACAATCTATACTATCATGATGACAACTTAACCAATCCATCCTGAGTATAATATCATAGCTCAAAAGTGGCATTACAAGTAGACAAGCACTCACATCCCTACCTCCCTGAGTAACTCTTTGATCCTTGTAAATATCATTAAACAGGATAATGCCTCCCCCGGTCATGATCTTACAAGTCCTAAGCAAAGATTCAACTACCAAATGATGCTTCAGAGCAAAAAAAAAGATACAAAACTATGGGAAGCACCACTATCAAACAAAGCTAAAGCTGGAATAGAATCAAGAAGAACAGAACCTGTGATGACATCTCCGGTGAGCTCGACCTCCTCGACCGTCATAGCAAACACTTTTCCCTGACGTGCACCTCCCTGATATTGGTACTGGACATAACGCTGCTGCTAGGCCGAAAGTGGTGGTTCCCGCGGCTATACTGCAAGTGGCCTCGCCTGTGTCCTCGGAGCTGGAGCTGCTTCCTAAACTGCACGACAAGGATTGAAAGGACACTCTCTCAGCTAATGCCCTTCGGTAGCATAATACAGAGAAACTCCTAACCTTCTCCTGCAAACTTCCCATATATAGCCGAGCTTCATGCAGTAATGGCAGAAAGCTTGTTGTGACTGTCTATGCTACTGCGGTGCCTGGTGAAATAATACCCTAGCTGGAGTCTAGTGCTACTGTGGCTACTAGAAAGGCCTGGACTGGAAATAAGGATACTTAGCAGTCATTGTGCTGCTATTAGCCCCAGAAAGAACCACGATCACTCTTGGGTTTCAAACCCAACTCCCGCTCAACCTTGCGTGCCTCTGCAAGTTTCTCCGAATAGGTCTCATAGAAAGACGAAATGAGGATCTTCACTTTCCAGTTCAGACCCTCACAAAAATAGATAGATTGAACCTCCGGCTACCTCAGTAAATACTCCGTAAAATGGCTCAGCCTACCAAACTCTGCATCGTATTCCTCCACAGATATGCTCCCATGAATAAGGCACTCAAACTGCCTCCCCAAGTCTAACATGTCTGCCTGAGCAAAGAACATCCTCTTAAAGAGGTCCTTGAATACCTCCTAAGACTACCCCGCATCAGCAAGAAGTTGCTCATTCCTGAACCAAGTACGGGCGATGTCGAACAGCTGAAGTCCAACTGCCTCAACCTTCAGATCCTCAGAAAGACGGGACACCCTCATAAGACACTTAATATTCTCGAGCCAATCATCAGCGTAGACGATACCCTCCCTCCTCTTGAAGACCTGAGGTTCCAGCTTCTTGAAGTCCTTGATATTGCCTGGCCGAAGCTGGGCAACCTGCGGAGCAACCTACTGCTGGATCGAAGCTCCTTTCTCTACTACGGCAAGGGCAAGATGATGAGCACTCTCAATGCCCTGTCGTGACACGTAGGTCTGCCTCTGGTTTGCCTCGGACTGAGCTCTTTGAGCCTCCAATATATCGCAAAATAGTGTGAACACCTGAGTCGCATCTGTCGGTGTAAAAGGTGTAGGTGGAAGTCCGTCAGATACAGCCGGAACAGTCCTCTGTGTTGGAGGTGGACTCCCGAACGTAGCTGATATGCCAATCAACAGAAAAATAACTGATACAGGCCCTCGGGAAGTCACAGATCTCTCAAAAACTGCTCCCCCCTGCTGTGATCTAGTCTTGGGTGGCATCTTGAGGCAAAGCAAAAGGAAAAAATCAATACGGCACATGATATAATGCACTCAAAGAAGGAAATTTAAAGATCAAATAATAATATCAAGGAAAAATAGTTGAATTGAATCAATAGAGTTTTTCCTATATGTGATTGAGTATTCTCAGCCTATAGCCTATATCCTAAAACAGACTCGTAATAGCACTCAATTCAGAGCACCACTATGAATCGCACTAATTGTGACCTCGAAGACCTGTATAGGTCACCAATAAAAAAGGTCACATCCCACACTCAGTATAGGGATGCAAGTAGTAAAAATGCCCAGCCTACGCCACACATCGGGGGTAGAATGCTATTTGGGTAAACTATCGATCTAATAATCAAGACATAACAATGCCACCAATGTAATATGAATATACTCAATCACAGATCTATAAGATAAAAATAAGCACGAATATGATAAAAGAATAGAAGAGTCACAAATATAACTCATGAGACAAAAATAATATCCAATGAGTCAAAAAAATACTAATAACAATGTTGGGGACAAATCCAGTACAAATAAAACTAACTACTAAGTTACGAGACCTAAGTCGTCTGTCTCGGTCGGGATAAAATCCTCCTGAGCCAAGGTCTCTGGCTCTAAGCTAACCACGTCCTAAAGCCCGTAGTGAGTGGGGTACTACTCCTCAGTGTCATCGAGAAAAAATATCCAGTCAGGAAAGAAGTAAAGTATATCTCTAACAGCAGTTCTAATAAATGATATAAACTATGTAACAGTAAATAGATGTGAATATAAAAGATACAATATACAGATACAAGAGATATACAATAAATAAAATACTAAAAATAAATACGAGAATGAGTAATATAGAAATGAACAAGAAATACTAATGACTAAGTGAGTGAGTACCAGCTTTAATATATGATCAGCTTAGGAACTTGATACAAGAATTATGGCTTGGTTAATCATACGTGCGGTGTATGATTAACACTTTTCAATGAACAAGACATGATATAAGGAGGGTATGATCACATATCTATACTACATACTCCCTGCCCCCGACTGGTATAGTAGATCCAACCATGGTACGTTATGATATGGGATTCTCTGGGTAGGTAGCAAGTCTCCCCAAGAATCAGTGTCTGTACATGTACAAGAAGAACAAGTAAACAAGGCTTGCACAAGATACACCAAACATACCAAAGAATAATATCTCATGACGAGATCCAGATATACCAAACCGTATAACCATCATGTCAAGAAATTAATGATATCTACACTAGATATAAGAAATATAGAGGATATCAAAAATAAGAAACTATCAGAAAATATACTCGCCTGAAATCCGGTAAACAATATCAAAGATGTTTGGTATGGTGTCTCGAAGACCTAAATAGGGAATATTACATCAATACAAGATTTTGGAATAAAAATAAGTTAAACTAGTCAACTTCTAGGTCATAAAGCTATTTCTAAGTCAAAATAGTCAAACTAGATCAATTATAGATCAAACTAGTCAAACTAGATATTTCTAGGTTGTATGATTCTATCTCTAAGATATTGGGTCCATACACTATTAACTAGGCCACACTAGCTATAATAGGATACTAGGAAACCAATAAGATACCGTATCCTAAGATACACAAATAATTAGATAGAAAAATATCATAATATGTATATACAATCAACAATATAAAATATTCCTAACTAAACTAATGCTAAGTGGATACCTTGGCTTTGAACCAATGTGGTATCACACCACTACACACCCATCTTGATACTCAAACCCAATTCCTTTAGTATCTATCAATACCTTAACATTACCTTGGTATCAAAAGGTAATGTTAATTCTAACATATAACTAACTACCAAAAACTTCTAAATATAACTAACATGCATTAACTAATACAATACTACAAACTATACTAACTACTTACTATCTTACCAATACATATTTATATATACACACACATACATATATATAACTGCTAGTAATCACTAGTATATATATCTATCTGCTAAATAACAATATGTATACATACATATATATATATATATATATATATATATATATATATATATATATAACTAATAACAAAGTAACTAGCTACTAAACTATTAGTGAACTACTGCTACTCTTGCTATTTCCTTGAGTTGCTGCTGCTCTAGCTGCTACTGGATGCTGCTACTAGCTAAAATTGTTGCTGCAGTTGCTACTGCATTCAACTGCATACTGGCTTGCTGCTGTTGCTGTTGCAGCTTCAATGCAGTTGCTGTTGCTGTATGTTGTTGATGCTTAGGCTTGCTGTGCTACATGATGCTGCTTATGTTGTTGCTGTTGCTGTATGTTGTTGATGCTTAGGCTTGCTGTGCTACATGATGCTGCTTATGTTGTTGCTGCTGCTGCAACATGCAGCTGCTACTGCAGTTTCTGCTACTGCCAATGCTTACTGTTGGCAACAGTGCATACTGCATGTTGTTATGTTGCTCTTGGCTGCTCATTGATTTATTGGTGTGCATCCCGAACCCCCTAGCACACACACACACACACACACACAGACACACACACACACACACACACATCCATAAACACACACACCTCTATATACTTATATATATACATATATATATATAGATATAACACTCTCACTCACACATATATGAACATATATATATACATATCAATATATATACATTACACTTAGAGATACATATCTATATTTTTATATACACATATCTATATATACAATAAAGATACATATACATATACACATATATATATACATATACATATATATATATATATATATATATATATAATACTAGAGATATATATACACATATAAACACAATATCGCTATATATATATATATACATAACCATAAAATTATAATACTCTAATAGCTATAAACAAGTATATTGAAATACAAGAAAATAAACATGTGGAGTGCATCGCACCCGTATCATACTAGATCTATGATACGCTTGCGATACGAGTCCACCACACAACCAAATATACCCCGAAGGATACGAGCAAGTCTAAAATAATAATTATGAATAATACAAAGAGCTAATTATATATATACGTATCCATGTCAAAATATGACTTGCACAAACCTTCGTGTCGGAAGAAACCCCCAAATCAACCCGTATCTCCAAATTGTCGAGATACGGCCTACACGTATCCAATTGTGGATACGATACTAGCCACACACAATGAACCATATGTCAGTTTGGTCTAATTGACCAATTGACAAACATAAGATGTGTCAATCTCGGAATTCCTCCAGAATTGACACAAAATAACACATAACTTTCTCCTTAGGCCTCATATTAACCTAATCCCAATTTCTATGGGTAGCCTTAGCATATTGGGTAGTTTTTAATAATTAAAACAAAGATTTAGAGTCTAACTAAAAGAAAAAAATTGAATTGTACCTATTAGAAGATGGATTCCCAATAAAACTTCCAAATTAAGTAAAAAGAGTCTCCAACTTGTAGATCCTTGCTCAAGCCTTATAGATTCTTGCTTCCTTCTTGTAGATCCTTGCTCTAATAGCCTCTAATGATTATTTGGAAAGGAATTGGGAAGCAATTTGGGTGGAATTTGATATAGGAATGAAGAAATTTGGAAAAAAAAATTCTAGATCTAGATTTGAAATAAAAATGAAGAGGGAGAAACTTTTCCAGTATTAGTATAAGGTTGGCCACTTAACCCCCTCCCCAAGCTACTATGTAATATCTAAAGTACCCTGTGGGGCCTCTCATGAAGAAATAATTAAGGAAGAAAGGTTCTAGTCTAATTGGTTTAACTTAATTAATCATCCTCTTAATGAATGTGCTTCTAAATAGGCTCAATTCTAACTAGATTTAAATGTTGGTCCATGGATCTAATATAAACAAGTTTGGTCCACTAATACAAGTCCAAAATAATAAACTAGAATCTAACAATAAATAAATAAATATACAACATACACAATATTTAATTAATTATAAAATAACTAAAATACCCTTTTTTTTAAAATATGGTAGTGACAATTTAGATTTCCAGATACGAAGCAATGACTCACACGCGGATTACCGCTAAGCAAGGATGACTTATCTATATGAACAAGAGTCGATGGAATATCCATAAAGGATGAGTTAAAGTCAAGAGCGAGAATGATATATGACTCAAAGAACACGAGGCGTCATATGCCATACTGCCTGAAATAGGCGACTACTTAGTCTAAGAGCGAGACTGGCATGAAGGAAAGGTTCACAAGGCGCTACACGTCATCCTATCCGAAACAAGCAGACTAACAGATGTTCCGTCTGGATCAGATCGCCCAGTGCCCCGGAGATTGTCCGCAAGAACATATTGAATATACCTTGTGCACAAGTTGTCCGCGAAATACAAGTCTAGGGTCTCAGATTCACGGGGTTCACGATAAGACATATTAATTCTTGATTCTTGTTTTGTACGAGTTTTCCTCCATGAACTGTGATTCATGCTTTTCTTGACATGATTCTCATTCAGAGTTAAACTTGACATGGTGTAATTCCTTAGTTCAGGAAATGCCTTGGCGACCTAACGGTCCCGAATATTTTCATGTTCATACTTGCATGGAACGACTATTAGATAGTCTTCCGGGGAGAACTAGATGAATCCAAGACATGGATAGTGTTACTTAGTTGTGGCATAAAATTGTGTGACAAGCATTGAAATGAGGTAACGAGCACAAGTTAGCATGTAAGCAGGCAAGCAATGCATTGTATGAAACATAAGCATAATGAAGTATGTGGTATGGTCTACTTTAGAACATAAGCCTTTATTTTTTGCACGGGTCTAAGGGACAGTGCGATAAGTGAAACCGTACAGGAATATTATCGGGCAACATAGCAGTGTATCACGAAGAGTATATAATAATCTACTCAAAGCATTAGCAGAGTCTGCTTACACGAAGATAAGGTCGCATACGAGGTCCAATTATAAGCCAAGTTTTATTTTCATATTCTAACATAATAAATACAAGATTGGACTATTCCCTTATCTAGGTGTGTTGTATTTTTTATTATCATGCAAGGGGTTATCGCCTAGCGATCTAGCATGTATCAACCAAGTTTTATGTGTGTACGCTAAGCAAAGACAAGTTTATCGTAGCCACCCACCTTAGCGATGATTCGCCTCGGTCGAGCGATACTCCGAGAGTACCTTTCAATGTCTAAGTCTGAACTCTTGAAGGGCCAAGTCTGAAATCCTTTGCCTCAAGCAAGTCTTCACACTGAGCAAAGCAGGTCGGATCATCACACTTGCACCGTTTGAATTGGCTCTCCGCTTGAATAAAATAGGTAATTACAGCTAGAACATATTCATGGATTGGAAAAAAGTCACGTAAAAATGTGCTACAAGACAGCCACGAACAGCTAGATGACAATGGAGCAGAGAAAATTAGAGAGTAATAGTCAAACAAAAGTATCGGATGACGCTTTTATTGGCCATGCACACTTATTCCATATTCATAAGTTGTCTGGGATCACCCTATATAGTGAGCCAAAATTTTATCTGACTCTTCCACCTCTTGAAGTATGAGCCATCAAACTTAGTTGGCTTAGCAGTAGAAGTCTCTTCTTTGCTAGTCATGATTACTAGTAAGATAGTCTAAAGTTCTACAAGAATAATATATTTACTAAATAACAGTGACTGGATTCTAAAATAATAGTTTGAGTGATATGTCTATTCAACCTTAAAAAATCTTTAGTCTATCAACTATTGATTAACTTGGGTTAGTTGTAGGAGCCGGTTCCCAATTGGCGATAGTCCGAGGACACTTAAGTACCGTGTCGCTTAGAACTATTTACATCCGGTTGACAGAAGGATCATTTTAGCTTTTACCCAAAATAATCTCTACATTAAAATGTTAAATTTATAGAGATTTTCAATGTCACTAAACTATTTGCTTCCTAAATAGTTTAAATATACAAAATGAATATTTGATTAAAACAAATCATAATATAAATTTTATTAATGGATGATACAATCAATAATATTGATTGTATTGATAAATTATATATAAAATCATACAACTATAAATGTATATATAGATGGAAAACATATCCTTATCCGTATAGGAGAAAGAATTTGTATCCATATAGGAGAAAAATATGTATCCATATAGGAGATACATAAAGATAAACCTGAATCTAATCCTATATCTAATAATATCTTAACACCCCCTTCAAACTCATGATGGGTGTACAACATGAGTTTGCCCAATAGAAAAACTAAAACTGTGGTGCGGGGTATAGCTTTATAAAGAAATATATCAGTTGATCACGGAGATCATATGTGGTAGAGAAATAGTACTAGAGTTGGCTAAGAAGTAATGCTGGTGTTGGGTCGCGCACTCCAAGATGGACCGTACGTTTTAAATAGCGGTAAAGAAGATGGTGGTGTTGAAGGACTAGATATTGATATTTTTATGGCAAGCTGCCTCGTAGGAGCTCATCTCTTTGGTAGACTTCTTTATATTAAAATTATGTAGATAATCAACTATTGATTATCTAAAAAATACTCTGAACGGCTTAAGCAGCAGCGACTGATGACAATATAAATTGTATGTTGTGGTTTGATGATAAATGATGATGGCGAGTCAGTTTCTGCAGTTATAACCAAAGAAATTAATGGCAACGCCTGGAGACGATGACCTGGAGTTTGGCCGGTGAAGACGGTGACATGTGGAGACGATAACCTGGAGTTTGGTTGGAGAAGACAATGACCTAGAGTTTGGTCGAAGAAGACAACAACCTGTGGAGACGATGACCTAGAGTTTGGTTGGAGAAGACGACGAACTGGAGTTTGGTCGGAGAAGAAGATGACCGGGAGTTTGGTCGAAGAAGACGACAACCTGGAGTTTGGTTGGAGAAGATGACGACCTGTGGAGACGATGACTTGGAGTTTGGTCAGAGAAGACAATAACCTGGAGTTTGGTCGGAGAAGACGACGACCTGGAGTTTGGTCGGAGAAGATGATGGAGCAGGTAGATTTCTCCCAGGATCTGATACCATAAAACAAATCATAATATTAATTTTATTAATGGATGATAATGGATAATACAATCAACAATATTGATTGTATTAATAAATTATATATGAAACCATACAACTATAAATATATATATATATAGATGGAAAATATATCCTTATTTATATATGAGAAAGAATCTGTATCCATGTAGGAGAAGAAATTTGTGAGTTCTTCCTTGATAATGTTGAATTCCATGGGCATGTTATTACAGGAGATGGAATCTTGGTGGACCCGAAAAAGATTTTAGCAGTTGAATCATGGTCTACCTCGAGTTCAGTAGCAAAGATCAGGAGCTTCCTCGGATTAGCAGTCTACTACCAAAGGTTTGTTCAGGACTTTTCTAGACCTGCAGAGCCAATGACTAGGCTGACCAGGAAGGACGTGAAATCCGTCTGGACTGAGGATTGTCAGTCAGTATTTGAGAAGCTGAAGAGGAGATTGACTATAACTCCCATCTTGACACTATCATCAGGAGCAGGAGGATTTTCCACTTATAGTGATGCATCAGGGAAGGATTTGGGTTGTATGTTACAGTAGCACGGGAAGGTGATTACCTATGCTTCCAGGCAATTACGCCCGCATAAGAAGAACTACCCTACCTATGACTTGGAGTTGGCAGCGGTTATCTTTGCTCTCAAATTATGGAAACACTATTTATATGGAGAGAGAGTAGAGATCTTCACAGACCATAAGAGCTTAAAGTATGTGTTTATACAGAAAGAGCTCAACATGAGGCAGCGATGATGGTTGGAGCTGATGAAAGACTTCGACATATATTTGCAGTATCATCCAGGAAAGGCCAATGTAGTCGCGGATGCTTTGAGCAGGTATCCCGTGGCTATGTGCTTGACTAGAGACAGATATTTATTGGCAGATCTTGACAGTTTGGGCATTGAGGTATTGATTCCTGGAGTTGCAACACAGATGTAGGGACTTCAGGTTCAGTCGGAGCTGATGGACTGGGTCAGAGTCAGAAAGTATGAGGATGAGTCTCTGAGGAGCATCAGAGCACATGTTCAGGTCGGGCTGGCAGAGGATTTTATCATCACAGATGATAGATCATTGCAACATGGTACCAGGTTGTGTGTACCGAGAGGAGCATTACGCGAGGAGATTCTGCAGGATGCACATCGTTCCTAATACTCTATGCATCCCGGTGCCAATAAGATGTATAAAGACGTGAGGGAGCATGTATGGTAGTATGGTATGAAGCGGGAGGTAGCTAGCTTCGTGTCCAGATGCTTAGTTTGCCAGTAGGTCAGGGCGGAGAGATAGAGGCCAGGTGGATTACTTCAGCCTTTACCCATTCCAAAGTGGAAATTGGAGCATGTGACCATGGATTTTGTATCGGGACTTTCGTGTTCTCCAAGAGTAAAGGATGTAATTTGGGTCATCGTTGACAGGTTGACAAAATTAGCCTACTTTCTGCCATTTAAAGTGGGTACTTCTACGAATAGACTTACGGAGATGTATGTGCGCCAGATTGTCAGATTGTACGGTATTCCAGTGAGCATAGTCAAAGATCGGGATAGTCACTTCACGTCTTACTTCTGGAGGAGTTTGTAGGCTAGCTTGGACACTCAGTTCAAGTTCAGTACCGCTTATCACCCTCAGACAGACGGACAATTGAAGAGAATTATTCAGACTCTCGAGGATATGCTATGCACCTGTATTTTGGATCTTGGAGGTTTTTGGGAGGATCACCTTCACTTGGCAGATTTTTTTATACAACAACAGCTACCAAGCCAGCATTGAGATATCACCATTCGAGGCATTGTATGGACGGAGATGCCGCACTCCATTATCCTGGGATGATGTTGGTGATAAAGCTTTATTGGAAAAAGAGATGGTAGTGGGTGCAGCTGAGAAGGTGAATCTTATCAGGGACAGACTTCGAGTGGCGTAGGACAGGCAGCGACATTTTGTCGATAGCCATCGGAGACCTTTGGAGTTTGAGATAGCTTTAGTTTTGTTTTTCTTGTGTTTGATCGATGTTTGTTAGAGTGCTAAGGTTATGTTTCGTGCTAGGTTGGCAGTCTAGTTTTCTTGAGGATTTCTCTGACACGTGGCATGATTTATTTTGGTAGAGGTGTGGTGCCCCGATCCCCCTATTCGGGGAGCGCGACTAAGAAATACAAGATGGTATCGTTCAATCGGGATAGATTGAAACAAGAACTCATCCTCATTATAGATTTATCTCTTCGGAATCGATTTCCATATTCATTGGATCGTGCCCCCGGGATCGACTTAGCGGCAGAATCAGGAGGGACCTCTCCGCTGCATCTTTGTTGCCTCAGATTTTGCTGTCGCTTGTTATTTTCGTGCCTTGAGTTGGTTTTCGGATTTGCTTGAGTTTTCTTGAACGGTTTTAATGGATTTTATTATTTTTGTTCGTAGAACTGCACTTCAATTCCGATATTGGAAAGTGTCACGCCCCAGTCCCAAAATACGTAGGACCAGGTATACATGACATGCCATCTACGCATTCGACCAGACTCCGGTCCGACTCGAATATGTATAAGCTATAATAAAAATGGTCACTATCTGAATAATCCAGTAAATATAAACATCTATGTCTCAATCCACAATGAACATGAATATACAAGAATGATCTATATGTGCTACAGTCGGCTGCCCAGTAAACATAAAAAACTAGAATAGACTCGAGAAGAGATGAGTCTACAAAAACTAGGCTACAACAGCAGATGAATAATTAATATGAATAAAGTTACCATAATGCCGGTAGAAATGATATGAGTACCTGGTACCAATGCCCTCAAGGCAAGCAACTCCATCAGCAACTCCAAATGCTCTGTAAACGTCTATGCCGCAAAACTGGCACGGAACCAGGTCCTCAGAGGGACGTAACAAGGTACAAAAATACAACATACCAAAGTATGATAGAATGTACAAGTGCAACGACGGGGTAATCTAGCATAATCACCTAAGTGAGACATAGTTTGAAGATAATTTTCGACGCATGGGCTGTCCAAAATAAAATCGTAGCTCCGGACACGGAGACACACGGGGCATACCGCAGCTCCGGGCAAAGAGTCACATGGGTGAAACAACTACTCTAGATACAGGATCACTATAGAAATAGTATATATACATATATAAGTGCGTACAGAGGAGCCCAAATGTCTAGTAACTTTCTTCCCCATCCCAAGCGGTCAACGATTGTGTATTGAACCTGAACCTCTATTTAATCGTTGCATCATATAGAAATAACTATCAATAGACGCGACCCTAAGGTCGTTACAGTCTCTGGTCATGATGTTAGTATCAGGTTACAGGAAATCTGGCACGATTATTGTGTATAGACATATCCTAGGGTTATGATATATACAAGTACGTACATCAAGGCATTGTGAATCATCTATCATTCGTTACTAGATGTTACCGACGAACGTCTGCACTCGGCTATGATCCGGACATGAAGTAACGATTCTAATCAAATACGCACACAATGCATATAATAAATTAATAAATATCTGGTAACTGAAATACAGGGTGGTAAGCTATACTTGCCTGGGTCCGGGCTGCTGAAGATGGGAATCCGGTAGAACGTCCAAGTCCGCAGGTCCCGTAGTACCTAAAGTCGAGAAATAAGCTCAATCAATAAACTATCACGAGGTTGAAATAAGATGTGACACACGTCTAACATTTACTCAAACTCAACTACAACTCACATTGACACGAAGCTAAAAGGTGGACCAAGGTTGACCAAGGGGATGTTACGTCAAATTCGATTAATCACCTATATAATATCATCAACAATCATCAATTCTTATATCTCACCACGGTGTTCAATAGTTTAAGCCATGATCAAATCCTTAAATTTTACTCTGGTCTTCACAGACATTATCAAGCACGTTTACACATATCATCCTCAAACAAAATAATTATCCTCGAGTAAATGATTATTAATAATTATTTAAACCCTCGGTTATAAATATCGTCAATAGCCACTCCTCAAATATATTCATCATTAAATATTAGCTCTCAATATTAACCAATACTTTGATATCACAATATTATTCTACATTATTTAAATGTGTACCTTAGTAATATTCTATGTTTTTAGTATCGCAACATCATTTTCACAATAATAAACCTACTCCTTAATAAATTCATTATTATGCATGTAACAAAATACACTTAACTCTAATATTCACATCTAGCATTTAAAAATCCTAAATACCATCCTTGCATTTAACAATCAATCATTATACTTAAAAATATAATAAACTCTAAAACTCTTACATGTACAACCCTAAATATCTCCATGCATTCAAATACCCTAAACTCAATATAGCCTACATGAACCCTAAACTAAGTAAGCTATATATAACAAATTTACAATATTACTAACCAAAATAATATTACACTACAAAGAGGGGGAGTTCACCTTGGCGATGTGTTGGTGATGTTGGCCGGTTGTGACACGTTGGAGGGGGATGTCGTGGGGGTGTTGATGGGGGTGAGGTTGATGGTGAAGTCGATCGGAGGGAACGGTGGTGGTGCTGCGGGAGGTGGCGGCTGGAAGGTTGGTCGATGGAGAGGCCAGAGTAGTAGTGGTGTTAATGCTGATGATGAGAAGCAGGGTGGCCAGAGGGAAGCCTGCCGGATGGAAAGTGTAGTGGACCGGTCGAGATGGTGGTGGTGCGGGTGATGCCGTAGTCGTGCGGGATGGTGTGGATCTACGGGCCGAAGTCGTGGCGGTGGCAGTGCTGGTGGTGAGGGGTGTTGGTGCTGGTGGCGTGTGGTGGTGCGGGTGGAGAAGTCGTTGGAGGTAATGGTGGTGGAGGCAGCGGGCTCGGGTGGAGTCTCGTGTTAGCGGTGGTACAGGCACAGATGGAGGTGGAGGGTGGCCGGGGTAGCAGGACGGAGGTGATGTTGGATCAGAGAAGAGGTACAACTGGTTGAGAAGCTCGGTGGTGCGTGGGGGGCAGTCAGAGAAGAAGCTGAAGTAGGGGTGTAGTGGGTGGTAGAGTTATTTAAAGAAGGAGAAGAAGAAGAAGAAGAAGAAGAAGAAGAAAGGAAGAAGGGGGCTTTGGTCGGCTGAGAGTATAGGAAGGAAGGAGAGAGAAATGGGGGGGGGGTTTCCTAGGTATTCGGATTAGGGCCGGCTTGGGAGAAGTGAAGGGTGATATTGATATTTTATAGGGAGGTGTGTGTAGATTGGGTGGTGAGGATGAGCCCCAATTTGAATGGATGGCTCACAATTAATCATGAAGGAATGTACATACCAAGGAGAGAGAGAGAGTAGGGATGGGCTTGACCGGTCAATGAGTGAGGGTGAGGCTTCTCCATTTGGTTTAAACCAAGGAGGTGATGACACCTATTGCAATAATTGCAAATAAGCCCCTTAAATTTGGGTATTTGCACAAACACATAAAATAATAGAAAATTTGTAGGAGAAATGGTATTTTGTGTTTTGTAGGGTGATGGGGTGTTGTGTGTTTTGTATGGGCTTAATTCATGGGGCATTGGGTTAAGTTGGGATTAAAAATAGGATTAGTCAAAGTTGGTATCCCCAATTAAATTAAAATAAAATGTCATGTGCTCTTAAATAAAATGGGGGCACATGGTGTCTCAATTAGGAGTGACACTGTCATGCCCCTGTCCCAAAATACATAGGACTAGGAATACGCGACACGCCAGCTACGCATTCGACCAGACTCTGGTCTGACTCGAATATGTATAAGCTTTATAATAAAGGGCACTATCTAAAAATTTCGTAAGTGTAAACATCTATGTCTCATTCCACAATAAACAGAAGTAAACAAGAAAGATCTATATGTGCTAAATTCGGCCGCCCAATAACATACCAACTCGAATAGACTCGCGAAGAAATATGAGTCTATAAAAACTAGGCTACAGCAGAAGATGAATAATCAATATAAAAAAACCATAATATCGGTAGATATGATGTGAGTACCTGGTACAATGCCCGCAAGACATGCAACTCCAACAGCAACTCCAAATGCTCCGTAATTGTCTATGCTGCAAAACTAGCAGGGGACCATGTCCTCACAGGGACGTAATAAGGTACAAAATACAGTATGCCAAAGTACAACAAAAAGTACAAGTGCAACGACGGTGTAGTCTAGCATAACCAACTAAGTGAGACACAGTTTGAAGACAATATTTGACGTATGGGCTGTCCAAAATAAAACCGTAGCTCCAAACACAGAGATACACAGAGCGTACCGCAGCTCCGAGCAAAGAATCACACGGGTGATACTACTACTCCAGATACAGGAATACTAGATCAACAGGACATACATATATAAAGCGCGTGCAGAGGAGCCCAAACGTCTAGTAACTGTCTTCCCCATCCCAAGCGGTCAATGATGGTGCGCTGAACCTGAATCCCTATCTAACAGTCTCGTCACACAGAAAAAACTCAACAGACGCGACCCTAAGGTCGTCCCAGTCTCCGATCATGATGTCAGTATCAGGATATAGGAAATCTGGCACGATAACAGTATATGAATGTGTCCTAGGATGACGATATATTCAGGTACGTACATCGAGGTATTACGAACATATAATATTCGTTACAAGACGTTACGATGAACGTCTGCACCCGGTTGTGATCCGAACGTGAAGTAACGGTCTTAATCAAACACACGCACAATATAAATAATGAAATAATAAATATTTGGTAACTGAAATACAGGGTGGCAAGGTACACTTGCCTGCATCCGGCTGCTGATAACGGGGATCCGGTACGATGTTCGAGTCCGTAGGTCCCATAGTACCTAGAGATGAGATACAAACTCAATCAATAAACTATCGTGCGACAAACAGGGATGTGACACACGTCTAAACATATGCTCATACTCAGCTACAACTCACAGGGTCACGACGCTAGAGGGTTGACCAAGGTTGACTAATGGTACGTTACATCAAGTCAAATTAATCATCTGCACAATATCCTCAAACTAACCTCAATCCTACTATATTCATCACAGTGTTTATCAGTATTTTGAGCCATGATCAATCCTCAGATTAATTAATATTCTCAATCTTCAATCACGGTCTCATGATTTAATATTATACCTATTTCATGATCGAGCACCTGCTCCCAATGTCCATTAACATTTTAAAAGCATATTAATTCTCAGCAATAGTTTACAACAGCTAAAACAACTTCCAATATTTACCCAAGGATCGATATCCCTCTACCATTTATTAATTAAATCTCCTCCTTGGTATTAATCAATGTGTTAATATCACCATCCTTTCTCAAGCGTTTAAATGCATGCACAACAATAATAATCAATAATGCATATATTAATTGAAAAACCCTAACATCTTAACCTAGCATTTATAAACCTTATTTACTAACCATGTAATTTATCCTCAAAATTCCCAATACGAATATAACCCCAAACAAAGATCCAATTATTCTCAAACCCTAACTTAATGTATATCCATAAATTTCATTTTAGTACTTATGAAAAATAAGCCCTAAACACACATCATTAACATATTAGATCATTAGCCCTACACTAAAATTACATGAAACAATTATATAAAAATATAGAGAGGGGGGAAGTCGTTCACCTCGGTGAGGAGACGGTGCTGCCCGGAGAACCGTGGATGGGTGATGAAGAGGAGTCGAGGTGGCTGGAGGTTGGTGAAGAAGTCGGAGTAGAGGGAATGGTGGTGGAGCTGGTAGCGGGGATGACCGAGGTTAAGACCGGAGGGAAGTGGGGAAGCTGCTGGAGGTTGTTGTGGCAATAACGTGTGGTGATGGCAATGGTGTGTGGTGTGGTGGTAGCAATGGCGTGTGGTGATGATGACAAAGGGGTCAGGGATAGAGTTCAGGCTACGCTCAAGCGTGGAGTCAATTTTCGTGAGGAAGGGACGTTGTGGAGTCGACGGAGGATTAGTCATGGATGGCTGCTACGGTGAAGTCAGGGATGAGTCAGGGTCGTGACAGCGGGGCTAGTGGAGATTGTGTTGATGGTGGTGCTGTGGTTGGCAGCTGGGTGGATCACCATCGGGTGGCCGGCTCATGGAGTGCAGCGGGTGGAGCTCGGTGGTGGATAGCCAACTGGAGGCCGGGGTCGAGGAAGTGCAGCAGCGTGAAGGTGAATCTTGGTGGTAACAATGGTGGATGGCGGATGTGGTGGCAGCTCCAGTAGGGAGTGGTCGAGGGAGTTGGAGGCTACGGAGGTGAAGGTGCGGTTGTGCTCGCCGGAGACGAGGGGTGGCCGGGGTAGCAGTTGGCCGGGTTCGGTTTGTGGGAGAAGGAGAAGTGCAGAGGAAGAAGAAGAAGAAGAAATATGTATATGGAGTTCGACTGAGAATAGGAAGAGGGAGGAGCGAGAGAGGGGGTGGTTCTCTAGGCTCCTTGGGATTAGGGCCGACATGAGGTTGTGTGTAGTGATTGAGATATTATATAGGGAGTGGTGTGAGGATTGGATGGTGAGGATTGGCCTAATTCAAATGGGTGGTGGAGATTTCACATGAAAGAATTAATTTCTTCATCCAATGAGAGGGAGAAGGAATGCTTGACCGGTCAAAGAAGAGGGGTGGCTTCTTCATTTGGCCTTGACCAATGAGGGTATGCCACATGTCATAATATTTGTAAGTTAGCCCCTTAAGTTTGGGTATTTGCACAAACGCATAAAATGATGGAAAAATTATGGGGGAATTGGTGTTTGGTATTTTGTAGAGTGAGGGGATGTTGTGTGTTTGCATGGGCTTAATTAAATGGGCATTGAAATTAAATTAGGATTAAAATAGAATTAGTCAAAGTTGGTATCCCCAATTTAATTAGAATAAAATATCATATGCTCTTAAATTAAATGGGGACACATGGGACCTCAATTGGGAGTGACATAAAGGTCATGAATGGTGTAGCCTTGGTGTCAGTCTTGGACCCTTTTATTGGTCTGGCTCAACTGGTTCAGTTAGTATTTCAAAATGGATGGCAACAACACCGGTGCGCGACACATAATTAAATATGGATTTCGGTTACGGAAAATTATGCAATTAATTTAGAGCACAAGGAAATATGATTTTGAGTGACGGAAAAGTCCAGCGCCTAAATTGGCGGGTCAAGTCAAAAGTGCAACAATCTGTTAGAATTTATGGGCTGATGTTGGGCTCCGAATATTTCAACAACGCTAGGGCGTGCCAAGGGTTTAGTTTAAAAATTAGACATCTGAAACCTTACCCTAAACCTCAATCATCTACTGCTAAACCAAAATTTTCTAACCTATACCAGACTATTTATAAAAATAAATGAGGGGGTTTACATCCTTCCTAACTTAGAAAAATTTCGTCCCTGAAATTAAAAGTAAAGCACGATAATAGCTAAGAGAATTTAAAAGCAAACTAGTAATCAAATGCGGTACGTAAATTTGTACCTTGGTCCTCAAATAAATACGGGAAACACTGTCGAATAGAATCCTCGCGTTCCAAGGTAGACTCGCCTGACGAATGATGCTTCCATGCAACTCTGACCAGTCGAATAGTCTGACCTCTCAAAGTCTTCTCACTGTGATCGAGTATCTCCACTGACAACTCTACGTAAGATAAACTGGGTCCGACTGTAATCTCCGAATGATCAAGCATGTGGCTAGCGTCTGCCATGTATCTTCTCAACTGCGATATGTGAAATATGTCATACACTCCTTCTAAGGATGGGGGTAATGCAAGACGATAAGCCACTTCGCCAACTCGTTCCAAGATGTCAAAAGGTCCGATGTACCTCGGACTCAGCTTGCCTCTGCCTCCGAATCTGATGGTACCATGAGTAGACGTTATCTTTAAAAATACATGGTTACCCTCCTTGAACTCCAAAGGTCTGCGGTGCGCATCTACCCAATGCTTCTGTCCGTCCTGTGCTGCACGCATATGGCTCTGAATCGGTTTTATTTTTTCTACTGTCTATGTCACCAACTCTGGACCAAGTATCTGACGCTCTTCCACGTCACTCCAATATACTGGTGACCTACCCTTCCTTTCGTACAGTGCCTCATAAGCTGCCATCTGTATTCTAGCCTGGTAGCTATTATTGTAGGAGAATTCTACCAAGTGTAGATGGTCCTCCCATGATCCTCCAAAATTGATCATACACGCTCTCAATATATCCTCCAATATCTGTATCGTATGCTCGGACTGGCCATCAGTCTGTGGATGATATGCAGTGTTGAACTTGAGTCGAGTTCCTGGACTCTCCTGCATACTCTGCCAAAAATATGACGAAAATCTGGAATCACAATCTGATATAATGCTGACAGGCACTCTATGTAGTCATACTATCTGCCTCATATATATGTCAGTTAATATCTCCGTGGACTGCCCAACTCTGAAGGGCAAGAAATGTGCAGACTTGGTGAGTCTGTCTATGAGAACCCAAACTGCATCCTTCCCACTAGGGCTCCATGGGAATCCTATGACGAAGTCCATGGTAATGTGTTCCTACTTCTACTCGGGAATGGGAAATGGCTGCAATAGTCCTGCAGTTCTCTAATATTCAGCCTTTACTTGCTGACATACCAAGCATCTCGCCACGAATCTTGCAATCTCACTCTTCATCCCATGCTACCAGTAATATTGTCTCAAATCTCGGTATATCTTCGTACCCCCAGGATGAATAGAATAAATTGAGCTATGAGCCTCGGTCATCAACTCCTGGCATAGCTCGCCACTCGGAACGTATAGGCAATCACCACATCTTAATATTTCATCTTCATGAATCCTGAGTCCCATCTGCATGCCGGCCTCTGTCCTCTCTCGTAGTCGTCAAAATCTCGCATCTAAAGGCAGGGCTGCCTTGACCCTCTTAATCAATATAGACTGAACCTCGAGACTAGCCATCTGTCCATCCATGCCTGGCAATACTATCTTAATCCTGAGTTCCTGAAAATTCTCTAACGACTGGCATTGTGTCATAAAAATATGCCATGGGCTACCAGATTATGGCATCTGCTACTACATTCGCCATGCCAGGGTGGTACTGTAACTCGATATCATCATCTGTCATCAACTCTAGCCAGCGCCTCTGTCTCATGTTGAGCTCCTTCTGAGTGTAAGACATATTTGTGGTCCGTATAAATCTTAACACGCTATCCATAAATGTAGTATCGCCATAGCTTTAATGCAAAAATCACTACAGCTAGCTCTAGGTTGTACGTCGGATAGTTCTCCTCATGAACTCTCAGTTGTCTCGATGCATAGGCTATCTATTCTATCTAAATATAACTCATATTTGTTGAGCTTGGCATACAGCCTCTCCTGCTTCAGCATCTCTAAAATGGTCATGAGCTATCTCTTGTGCTCCTCTTGGCTCTTGGAATATACCAAGATGTCATCGATAAATACCACCATGAATATATCTAAGTACTGGTGGAAAATATTATTCATCAGGCTCATAAATACTGTTGTCGCGTTGGTTAAACCAAACGACATGACTAGAAACTCATAGTATCCATGCTTTGTCCGAAAAGCCATCTTCGGAATGTCCTCTCTCCGTACCTTGATCGGATGATAGCTTGATCTGAGATCGGTCTTCGAGATTATATATGCGCCACTTAGCTGATTCAAATAAATCATCGATGCGCGGCAATGGGTACTTGTTCTTTATCGTTACAGCATTAAACGCCCGGTAATCGATACACAAACATACCATTCCTGTAATCAATACGCAAACGTACCATCCTGTCCTTCTTTGTCCTTTTTTGGAGAAATACCTGCCCGACTGAAACCCTTATCTAAGAGATCTTCTACTATGGACCTTCAACTCAACCAACTTTATCGGTGCTAGTATAAAGACGGGAAATTAACTGGCTCGGCTCTTGGAGTCAACTTTATAACAAACTCTATCTCTCTGTCAGGTGGCAGGCCTGAAAGATCCTCTAGAAATACATCCTTAAATCCTGATATAATGCGGGGGTACACCAGTTCACCTTCTGTAATGTGTGCCTATAAGATAGATGGGCACCATATTCCCGGGCTCCCTGGAGAAACTCAAACTCAGGGTAATCTGGTGGTCTAAAAATAATGCAACTACATTGACAATCTAGCGTCGTGTGGTATTGGTTCAAACAATCCATGCCTAGGACAATATCATAGTCTAAACTTATCCTCCTAATAAATTCTCCCATTCTATTTTCAACACCAACCCTCTAAAGTAAATTCTCCCTTGCCTAATGTATAGTTACCCTTCTCCTCAATGCCTAAAATTTTATTCCTCAAATTTTTTCTTTTCGTTATTTATCTCTCCAAGTCACATAGTACAATAATGGTATCACCCAAGCACATACTAGAATTCCTAGAATCAGATCATTATCTTCCAAGTAAGAGCCTAAAATTTTATTTTCTTTAGTCCATAATATCATTCCTGGTATCGCTATCATATACAATAACTAATTCCTAGCATCGGGCTATGCACTTCCATAAATTTATTCTAGGTCATGATCAACAATCCTTACAGCTCCCAGTACTTCCAAGATCACTGCTATCTCAAGTACGGATAGGGTACTACTGGGTCCAATTCTCTTGCTAGCCTTCCACGCTAGATCTAGAATCTAAAAAGAGCCTATCAATCTATCCTACCAAGGGTAACAATCTTCTCAAAGAATATTATATGAATTATGTCTTCTGTCATCTGGACTACGATCTTCTTCTAGAGGGAACCATCAGGTTAGAGCATTCGTCTTCCCGAATAATAGGAGATGAGAAACAATGATAACGATATTGACGAAAATTAAACGAATACAAATTGGAAGTCCAGGGGCGATAATCACATACAACGTGAGTTCTTAAAATCGATTATGGATTGAGATCCTATTCAACAATAAATCAAAATATCTATTCCTAATTTGCAGGCTCGCTTGGCACAGTTAGGTAACCAAGATGATTTAAATCAGACCTGCATGAGCCACCACAAAAATATGTTATGCCCCAGTCCCAAAATATATAGGACCAGGAATATGCGATATGCCAGCTACGCATTCGACCAGACTCTGGTCTAATTCGAATACGTATAAGCTGTATAATAAAGGGCACTATCTAAAAATTCTATAAGTGTAAACATCTATTTCTCAATCCACAACAAACAGAAGTAAACAAAAAAGAGCTACATGTGCTAAAGTTGGCCGCCCAATAACACACCAACTCGAATAGACTCGAGAAGAAATATGAGTTTATAAAAACTAGGCTACAATAGTAGATTAATAATCAATATAAAATAACCATAATACCGGTAGATATGATGTGAGTACCTGGTACAATGCCTGCAAGACATGCAACTCCAACAACAACTCAAAATGCTCCGTAATTGTCTATGCTGTAAAACTGGCAGGGGACCAGGTCCTTAGAGGGACGTAACAAGTTACAAAATACAGCATGCCAAAGTACAACAAAAAGTACAAGTGCAACGATAGTGTAGTCTAGCATAACCAACTAAGTGGGACAAACTTTGAAGACAATGTTCGACGCGTGGGCTGTCCAAAGTAAAAGCGTAGCTCCAAACACAGAGACACACGGGGCGTACCGTAGCTCCGAGCACAGAGTCACATGGGTGATACTACTACTCCGGATATAGGAATACTACATCAACAAGATATACATATATAAAGCCCGTGCAGAGGAGCCCAAACGTCTAGTAACTGTCTTTTCTATCCCAAGCAGTCAACGATGGTGCGCTGAACCTGAACCTCTATCTAAAAGTCTCGTCACACAGAAATAACTCAACAGACGCGACCCTATGGTCGTCCCAGTCTCCGATCATGATGTCAGTATCAGGATACAGGAAGTCTGGCACAATAACAGTGCATGAATGTATCCTGGGGTGACGATATACTCAGGTACGTACATCGAGGTGTTACGAACATCTAACATTCGTTACAAGACATTACGACGAATGTCTGCACCCGGTTGTGATCCGGACGCGAAGTAACGGTCTTAATCAAACACGTGCACAATGTAAATAATAAAATAATAAATACCTGGTAACTGAAATACAGGGTGGCAAGGTACACTTGCCTGTGTTCGGCTGCTGATGACAGGGATCTGGTACCACGTCCAAGTTCGCAGGTCCCGTAGTACCTAGAGACGAGATACAAACTCAATAAATAAACTATCATACGGCAAACAGGGATGTGACACACGTCTAAACATATGCACAGACTCAGCTACAACTCACAGGGTCAAGACACTAGAGGGTTGACCAAGGTTGACTAATGGTATGTTACATCAAGTCAAATTAATCATCTGCACAATATCCTCAAACTAACCTCAATCCTACTATATTTATCATAGTGTTTATCAGTATTTTGAGCCACGATCAATCCTCAGAATAATTAATATTCTCAATCCTCAATCACGGTCTCATGATTTGATATTATACCTATTTCACAATCGAGCACCTGCTCTCAATGTCCATCAACATTTTAATAGCATATTAATTCTCCGCAATAGTTTTCAACAGCTAAAATAACAATAACCAATATGCATATATATATTTTATGTCCTCAAACAACTTCCAATATTTACCCAAGGATCGATATCCCTCTACCATTTATTAATTAAATATGCTCCTTGGTATTAATCAATGTGTTAATATCACCATCCTTTCTCAAGCGTTTGAATGCATGCACAATAATAATAATCAATAATGCATATATTAATTAAAAAATACTAACACCTCAACCTAGCATTTATAAACCTTATTTACTAACCATGTAATTTATCCTCAAAATTCCTAATACGAATATAACCCCAAACAAAGATCCAATTATTCTCAAACCCTAACTTAATGTATATCCATAAATTTCATTTTAGTACTTATGAAAAATAAGCCCTAAACACACATCATTAACATATTAGATCATTAGCCCTGTACTAAAATTACACGAAACAATTATATAAAAATATAGAGAGGGGGGAGTCCTTCACCTCGGCGAGGAGGCGATGTTGGACGGAGAACCGTGGATAGATGATGAAGAGGAGGAGTCGAGGTGGCTGGAGGTTGGTGAAGAGGTCGGAGTAGAGGGAATGGTGGTGGAGCTGGTAGCAGGGATGGACGAGGTTAAGACCGAAGGAAAGTGGGGAAGCTGCTAGAGGTTGTTGTGGCAATGGCGTGTGGTGATGGAAATGGTGTGTGGTGTGGTGGTGGCAATGGCGTATGGTGATGATGATGAAGGGATCAGGGATAGAGTTCAGGCTACGCTCAGGCATGGAGTCGATGATGATGTGGAGTCAATGGAGGATTAGTCGTGGGTAGCTGCTCCGGTGAAGTCAGGGACGAGTCAGGGTCGTGACAGCGGGGCTGGTGGAGATGGTGTTGATTGTGGTGCTATGGTTGGCAACTGGGTGGATCACCGTCGGGTGGCCAGCTCATGGGGTACAGCGGGTGGAGATCGACGGTGGATGGCTGACTGGAAGCCAGTGTCGAGGAAGTACAACGGCGTGAAAGTGAAGCTCAGTGGTAACAATGGTGGATGGTGGATATGGTGGCAGCACTGGTGGGGAGTAGTCGAGGGAGTTGGAGGTTGCGGAGGTGATGGTGCAGTTGTGCTCGCCGGAGACGAGGGGTGGCCGGGGTAGTAGTTGGCCGGGATCGGTTTGTGGGAGAAGAAGAAGTGGAGATGAAGAAGAAGAAAGAAAGAAGAAGAAGAAATATGTATGTAGAGTTCAACTGAGAATTGGAAGAGGAAGAAGAGAGAGAGGGGGTGGTTCTCTAGGCCCCTTGGGATTAGGGCCGGCATGGGTTTGTGTGTAGTGATTGAGATATTATATAGGGAGTGGTGTGAGGATTGGATGGTGAGGATTGGCCCAATTCAAATGGGTGGTGGAGATTTCACATGAAGAAATTAATTTCTTCATCCAATGAGAGGGAGGAGGGAGGCTTGACCGGTCAAAGAAGAGGGGTGGCTTCTTCATTTGGCCTTGACCAATGAGGGTATGCCATTTGTCACAACATTTGCAATTTAGCCCCTTAAGTTTGAGTATTTGCACAAACACATAAAATGATGGAAAATTTATGGAAGAATTGGTGTTTGGTGTTTTGTAGGGTAAGGGTGTGTTGTTTGTTTTGTATGGGCTTAATTAAATGGGCATTAGAATTAAATTAGGATTAAAATAAAATTAGTCAAAGTTGGTATCCCCAATTTAATTAGAATAAAATATCATGTGCTCTTAAATTAAATGGGGGCACATGGGACCTTAATTGGGAGTGACACAAAGGTCATGAATGGTGTAGGCTTGGTCTCAGTCTTTGACCCTTTTATTGGTCCGGCTCAACGGGTTAAGTTGGTGCCTCAAAATGGATAGCAACGACACCGGTGTGTGACACATGATTAAATATGGATTTCGGTGCACGACACAAAAAATTATGTAATTAATTTAGAGAAAAAAAAATATGATTTTGAGTGACGGGAAAGTCCAGCACCTAAATTGCCAGGTCAAGTCAAGAGTGCAATAATCTGTTGGAATTTATGGGCTAATGCTGGGCTACGAATATTTTAACAACGGTAGGATGCGCCAAGGGTTTAGTTTAAAAATTACACATCTGAAACCTTACTCTAAACCTCAATCATCTACTGTTAAACCAAAATTTTCTAACCCATACCAGACTATCTATAGAAATAAATAAGGGGGTTTACAGACACAAAAGTCATGAATGGGGCAGGCTTGGTGTCAGTCTTGGATCCTTTAATTGGTCTGGCTCAACGGGTTGAGTTGGTATCTCAAAATTGATGGTAACGACACAGGTGCGCATTACAGGATTAAATATGGATTTCGGTTACGGAAAGTTGTACAATGAAATTAGCACACAAGGGATTATGATTTTGAGTAACGAAAAATTCTAGTGCCTAAATTGGCTTGTCAAGTCAAGTGTGCAATAATCTGTTGGAAATTATGGGCTGATGTTGGTCTCCGATTATTTCAACAATGGTAGGGTGCACCAAGGGTTTAATTAAAGAATCAGACAGCTGCATCCTTAATTCTAAACCTCAAACATCTGATGCTAAACCAAAATTTTCTAACCAACAACCAGACTATCTATAGAAATAAATGAGGGGGTTTACATCCTTCCCAACTTAGAAAAATATCGTCCCCGAAATTAAAAGTAAATCATGATAATAGTTACGAGAATGTAAAGGCAAATTGGTAATCATATACGATACATAAATTCGTACCTCGATCCTCAAATAAATGTGAAAAATGCTGTCGAATAGAACCCTAGCGCTCCCAAGTAGACTCGCCTGGCGAATAATGCTTCCATGCAACTCTGACCAGTCGAATAGTCTGACCTCTCAAAGTCTTCTCACTGTGATCGATTATCTCTACTGACTTCTCTACGTAAGATAAACTGGGCCCGACTGTAATCTCCAAGCACGTGGCTCAACTACGATATGTGAAATACGTCATGCACTCCTTCTAATGATGGAGGCAATGCAAGGCGATAAACTACTTCGCCAACTCGTTCCAATATATCAAAAGGTCCGATGTACCTCGGACTCAGCTTGCCTCTACATCTGAATCTGATGGTACCACGAGTAGGCGATATCTTCAAAAATACATGGTCACCTTTTTGGAACTCCAATGGTCTGCGGTGCGCATCTGCCCAATATTTCTGTCTGTCCTGTGCTGCACGTAAGTGGCTGTGAATCTTCTTGACTTTCTCCACTGTCTGTGTCACCAACTCTGGACCAAGTATCTGACGCTCTCCCATGTCACACCAATATACCGGTGACCTACACTTTCGGCCATACAGTGCCTCATAAGGTGCCATCTGTATGCTGGCCTAGTAGCTATTATTGTAGGAGAATTCCACCAAGTGTAGGTGGTCCTCCCAAGATCCTCCAAAGTCGATCATGCATGCTCTCAACATATCCTCTAGTATCTGTATCGTGCACTTTGACTAACCATCAGTCTGTGGATGATATGCAGTGCTGAACTTGAGACGAGTTCCTAGACTCTCCTTCATAATCCGCCAAAAGTGTGACATGAATCTGGAATCACGATCCGATACAATACTGACAGGCACTCTATGTAGTAGTACTATCTGCCTCTTATACATGTCAGCTAATATCTCCGTGGACTGTCCAACTCTGAAGGGCAAGAAATATGCAGACTTTGTGAGTCTATCTATGACAACCCAAACTGCATCCTTCCCGCTAGGGCTCTGCGGGAATCATGTGACAAAATCTATGGTAATATTTTTCTACTTCCATTCAAGAATGGGAAGCGGCTGTAATAGTCCTGCAGTCCTTTGATGTTCAACCTTGACTTGCTGACAGACCAAATATCTTTGCCACGAAGGGGAGCTGAGATCGAGTAGAGAGGAGTACAAGCGAAACAAAAATCATTCAACATATTTATGGATATCTCTCTCTTCATCCCATGCCACCAGTAGTATTGTCTCAAATCTCGGTACATCTTTGTACCCCCGAGATGAATAGAATAAATAGAGCTATGAGCCTCGGTCATCAACTCCTGACGTAGCTCACCACTAAGAATGTATAGGCGATCTCCACACCTTAATGTTCCTTCTTCATGAATCCTATATTTTGTCTACATGTTGGCCTCTGTCCTCTCTCGCAGTCGTCGAAATCTTGCATCTGTAGGCAAGGCTGTCTTGATCCTCTCAATCAATATAGACTGAACCTCGAGACTGGCCATCTGTCCATCCATGCTTGGCAATACAATCTTAACCCTGAGCTTCTAAAGATCCTCTAACAATTGGCACTGAGTCATCAAAAAGTATGCCATGGGCTTCCTGCTTAAGACATCTGCTTCTACATTCGCCTTGCCAGGGCCGTACTGTAACTCTATATCATGATCTGTCATCAACTCAACCAGCGCCTTTGTCTTATGTTGAGCTCCTTCTGAGGAGACATACTTCAGACTTTTTTGGTCTGTTTAAATCTCAACATGCTTTCTATAAAGGTAGTGTCGCCATAGCTTTAGTGCAAATATCACTGCAGCTAGCTCTAGGTTATGCGTCGGATAGTTCTCCTCATAAACTCTCAGCTGTCTCAATACGTAGGCTATCACTTTGCTATTTTGCATCAGTACACATCCTAATCTGCTCCCAGACGCATAACTATACACTACAAAATCTTCTGATCCTGAAGGAAGTGTCAAAATTAGTGCTAATATCAAACGCTTATTCAATTTATCGAAAGCCGTCAAACATTCTTCGATCCAGATAAACTCCTCGCCTTTACGGGTCAATCGCGTCATAGGCGCAGCAATCCTCGAGAATTTTTTTTACGAACCTTCGATAATATTCGGCAAGTCCGAGAAAGCTCCTAATCTCTGAAACTGATATAGGGGTTGGCCATGTCTCAACTGCAGCTATCTACTCTGGGTCAACTGATAGTCCATCTCCGATGATTATGTGTCCCAGGAAGGGTACTCTATCTAAACAACTCACATTGCTGAGCTTGGCGTACAGCCTCTCCTGCCTTAGTGTCTCCAACACGATCCTAAGATGTCTCTCATGCTACTCTTGGCTCTTGGAATATACCAAGATGTCATCGATGAACACCACGACGAAATTATCTAAGTACTGGTGGCGTGTTAGTTTGACAAAAACTGTATGACTAAAAACTCATAGTGTCCATACTTCATCCAAAAAGCCGTATTCAAAATGTCCCCTCTCCGTACCTTGATCGGATGATAGCTTGATCTGAGATCGATCTTCGAGAATATATATGCACCACTTAGTTGATTCAAATAAATCATCGATGCGCAGTAATGGTTACTTGCTCTTTATTATTACAGCACTTAACGCCCTGTAATCGATACGCAAACGTACCATCCATGTAATCAATACGCAAACGTACCGTCCCGTCCTTCTTCCGTATAATAAGATGGGTACTCCCCATGGAGAAACACTAGCCCGACTGAAACCCTTGTCTAAGAGATCCTCTACTATGGACCTTCAACTCAACCAACTCTATCGGTGCTAATCTGAAGAAGGGAAAATAATCGGCTCGGCTCTTGGAGTCAACTCTATAGAAAACTCAATCCCTCTGTCAGGTGGCAGGCCTAGAAGATTCTCTAGAAACACATCCTCAAACTCAATATAATACGGGGGTACACTGGTTCACCCGGTGCAATTTGTGTCGCTAAGGTTGGACACCATGCTCTCGGGCTCCCTGAAGAAACTCAACTCAGGGTAACCTGGTGGTCTAAATATAGTGCAACCACGTCAACAATTCTAGCGTCGTGTGGTATTGGCTCAACCAACTCATGCTAGGACGATGTCATAGTCTAGACTTAACCTCAAAATAAATTCTCCCGTTCTGTTTACAACACTAATCCTCCAAGAGAAAATTTCTTCCTTGCCTAATGTATAATTTCTCTTCTCCTCAAAGTTTTCCCTAAAATTTTATTCCTCAAATTTCTTCTTTCCATTATTTATTGCTCCGAGTCACATAGTACAATTATAATAATGGTATCACCCAAGCACAAACTTGAATTTCTGGGGATCAGATCATCATCTTCTAGGTGAGAGCCTAAAATTTCATCTCCTCTAGTCCATAATATCGTTCCTGGTATTGCTATCATATACAACCACTAGTTTCCAGCATCGGACTATGCATTTCCATGAATTATACTAGAGGGTTATGATCGACAATCTTTCTAGCTCCCAGTACTTCCCAAATCACCGTTATCTTAAGTAAGGTTTTACTAGTTCTAAGGATATACTACTTGGTCCAATTCTCTTGCTAACCTTCCACACTAGTTCTAGCATCTAAAAGAACCTATTAGCCTACCCTACTGAAGGTAACAATCTTCTCAAAGATTATTGCATAAATCATGTCTTCTGCCATCTGATCTATGATCTTCTTCTGGAGGAAACTATCAGGCACAAGCGTCCGTCTTTCTGAATTAATAGGAGATGAGAAACAATGATAACGATATTGGCAAAAACTGAACGAATACAATTGGGAAGTCCAAGGGCAATAATCACATACAAAAGGGAGTTTTAAAAATCGATTATGGATTAAGATCATATTCAACAATAAATCATAATATATATTCCTAATTTGCAGGCTCGCTTGGCACAATCAGGTGACCAAGACGATTTAAAATAGATCTGCATGGGCCACCACAAAAACATGTCATACCCCAGTCCCAAAATACGTAGGACCAGGTATACGTGACACGCCAGCTACGCATTCGACCAGACTCCGGTCCGATGGAGGAAGGTACAGAACAATCTAAGTTCACTAAGAAGATCGGTGTTGTGCCTCTACAGTTGCCATACTAATTTCTTGTCTAAGTCTAAAGTCAACCAAATGGTTGTATGGCCTCTAAGATCTACAGTCTAGATAAACACTAAAGTTCTATACTCTAGATAAATACTATCTTCTTATGCAAGCCTATAGTTGGTGTCATTCATTAGCTTCATTAATGGGTAAAAAGATTATATGATACTAGGTTATGTGACATACTATCAAATTTACAAGGACTTGACTAATAGTGTTATTGAATACTAGAGTGTATATACCTAGTACAAGGTACCTTTCTAACCCCTATCAAGCACAAAGAAAATATTGACATTGAGAAGGATTCAAGCAAGATGCAATGCAAGTAATCGAATGAGAATACGAAATAAAATCAAGGACGATGATTTAGATAAGTGGATGAGATCCTACATTCTAATCCTATGCGCAGGCTTGCTCGGTATAGTAATGTAACCGAGATAATATGCTCTCGACCTGTATGGGCCACCACAAAAATATTTCATGCCTCAGTCCCAAAATACGTAGGACTAGGAACACGTAAGCATGCCAACCGTATGTATATGGCAAATCCAATATTTGGATACCATAATATATACGTACGTTGTAATATGAATATTAACTCATATGTGGTATATATATTGTCACAAGTCACAGAAATACTAATCTCATCCACACAACAAGTCACAAAAAAAATAACTAAACTAGAATAATGAGTCTGAATAATCCAAAACTAATAGTCGGGTAGAGACAAATCCACTACCAATGACTGTATCAATACTAAAATAAGGGAGAAGGATAAATCTCTAATATATATAAGATGCTGATATAAAGGTATCAGCGAAACGATCCATCGCTAGAGATAATCCAAGATGCTCAGAAGGTAAGACCTCCTCGGAAGAGATAAGTAGTAAGTCCAGATCCGTGCTCCTACGAATAGTCACGAACATCAATACTTGGAAAGGGACCAGGTGCTCAGAGGGACGTAACAAGATATATACGCAAGCCAATTTGAATACAGTAAACGTGCATAATAGGTAGAAAATATGTAAGTATGTTGTACAAGACAATCTATATGAATGCAAATGAGGGCAACTTTTTGACGTATGGGCAAGGGTAGGCAACTCGATCTAAGTCTCACAACTCATACACTCGTCTAGAACATCAACAGCCGACTTACCTCGGGGGTAGCGACCTTCGTGACTCCATCAATCGACATACCTCGGGGGTAGCGACCATCAAACACGACCACCATAGTGTGTGTTAGTTACTACGGTTTACCAGAGTGGTTAAAGTCCATACGCCTAATGATTATCCTCTCATGATACTAGGTGTCAAGTGTGTGTCAACATATCTACTATATAGTAATGACTGAAAGAAACTACAAATGCAATGAATATACAGAAATGCAATAAATATACAGAAATATACTAAGCATACAAAGTACTATAAGCAAATCGGCAAGGTATCTTGCCTGCTTTTGTCCGGTGTTGTGTTGAGCTTGCGGGTACAACGATCTTGATCAATAATAGCCTAAATTTTTTTCAAGGAAAATCGAGTATATTAATATAAATTTATATTATAATAAATATTTAATTAGTTGGTTATTTTATTTATATAATTTATACCTATTTCATGAAAGTTAAGGTGAAAGTTGTACATATTTACTATTAAATAGTAGTTTACTACATACCCTATATTTTTGATAGTAAATCTTTATAAAAAACCTTACTTATATTAATATTATATTAAAACTAATACTACTTACAAAATATCGTAATATGATGTTATATTATATGTAAAAATAGTACAACTTTCTATAACATAAAGAAGAGAAAAGAAAAGAAAAGAAAGGACTAGTTGCACACTATCTAATCTTTCAAGGGTCTATGCCGAATTTATCATAATCTCTAGTTCATTCCCACGTTCAAGTATACTTTAGTCATTTGGGAGGGACCCACCTATCTTATGTTATTATATATATTTATTCATTGTTTAAGGTTAAATATGAAATTACTAAAAGTATAGGGGGTTGCATGAAAATTAACTTATGAACTTAGTTTCTCTTCTTCTTATGAAATGGTTTAACAAAGAACTTCATGGATACTAGTGCTATATAAATTAAACCCTCCGTATATATTGTTAATTTTACCAGTAGGGTTTGCAAAAGTGATATGTATATACTTACAGAGAAGGTTGCCCGCATATCTATTTAAGAAAGTCTGCATGCATGCTCCTTCCTCTACAGAGGTATTGTTCGGCGAGGAAATTCAGGGTGCTAGCATTGGCACACGTGGACAGAGATGGCGTGGTCCAATTGAATCCGAGATGAGACGGCTAGATGGAGGCACTCTCCGAGACTTTGACTCATGTGGGTGACCGTTTTGCTTGGCGGGGTCTGCGTTGGGACTTGCGGGGCAGTCCAGGCTCGGGTCTAGAAGGGCGAACAATGGTGGTGATGGGCTCAGTTGAGCAGCGGGGTTTTTGGTGAGGGCGAGGAGAACGCGATGGCGAAGCAAGCGGAGATCGGCTCCGTAAGGTTTTGTTGTAGCATCTCCTGGCAAAAAGTTTGGCATGTGGTGCGGTTGTGCGGTCTCCGGCGAACGGTGGCGGTGGCTCCGGTCGGCAGCGGCACTTGAATATGGAGCTTAGGGTTAGGGTTTGGGGTTTACAATAGGTGTTCGTATATATAGAGAAGGGTGCGGGGGTGGATACTGCGGGTCTCGGTTAGGAATGCAGTTGCTGCTGGTTAAAGCGGGTAGGGGTCTTACGAGTTAGCGGGTAGGTTTGCTAAGGGGTTAGGTTTTAGGATATGGGTTTGGGTTTAAAGTAATGGGTTTAAGTAGTTTTTTTTTAATTCTTTTTCTTTCTAATTAAATTTCTATTTTTTAATTTCTTTTATTCTTTTCTAATTCTAATTCTTTTTCTTTTCTATTTCTTTTTCTTTTAATAAATATTATATATATATATATATACATATACATATATATATATAGGAAATTCTAGAAATTTATTTAGAGCATACAATTAATTCTATCAACAGTCCTCAAGGTCGCCTACATGTAAATAATTTAGGAATAATTATAATTGTTCCATAAAACCTCTAAATGCACAATCACCTAAAATAAAAAATTAAATAAATTATATTTCTACTAATGAGCTAATAAATACTATAATTAAATTAAATAATTAATTAAAATAATTAATATGGTTTTTAAAATTAGGGGTTTTATATTTTACCCAACTTATAAAAAAGTTGTCCTCAAAATTGACACTAACCCATATTCATAATAATCACTATAGCTATTGCACTTCATTGCTATCTAGCATTGCTTCCTAAAAGTCATGGTCAGTCACCTTAACACTTCTCATACATTATTCTATTTCTAACTCATCTACCCTACCCAAATTATAAGAGTTCTATTAGTAGTCACAGTCTTTTGTGGCTATTGTCTAGGTTGTAAGACAGATATATTTATTGGGTCAAGAATCTTGGGGTACTTGTCTGGAATCTTGTAACTATAATTTTTTTTCTCGTAACCGTCAAGTATCATAGTCCAATACTGCCATGCCACCTGACCAATATGTATGCTAATACTTTGACTACTCTACTACAACAGTCTAGCTGCAGATGTCGCTACTTTGCCAGCAATTTGTCATAGTTGTCAGTTCGTAACAAGTGCCTTCAACTCTTCCTAGGTTTAGTTTTGGATTTAGGGTAGCAATTAAGGTCTTGACTAAAAACTATTAGGAGTATGAACTATTTCAAATAATTTAACAGGTTCCTATTGGGCTAAATGATGCTACTTAAGGGTTAAACTAATAAAAGAATACAGATATTGCTATAGTGCATATACATAAGGTTTATTATTATTAACTCATCATTTAGTTATTAATTATTACTAACACATTTATGTTTTAACTAACAAAATAAGGGTGAGGTTAAAGTAATTCAACAATTTATAATGGCACGAAGGGATACGACCATGATAGGAAGAGTTAAGCATGAGATAATGAATGGATATAGGAGAGAAGATAAGCCACCCAAGAGGGCGAGATGGTGATAGGAAGAGAATACTACTACTGCTATGCGTGTCATCTATTAGCTTCGTGGATATGCCATCTAGTTAGGATATCAACATATCCTCATAACTACTAAACTACCTTATATATAATTCTACGGCTATTATGCACCTAAGATCCCGTGTCATAAAGGGGGTCATAAGTATGAAATAACATATATAACTAAGGTCGTACCCGTATCTACGCCTTCCTGTGCCTGCGCTCTCTTGTTTGTCATCAAGAGTGCTTGGCCTATGGAGTATATCTGGTACTATCCGTGTATCAAACTTATACTAAGCACGAATATTCATTTTTTCAAAATAGGGGAAGACAGAAAATAATACTAAAGAATTCAAGGAGGAGGTGATAGAATACAAGTACAGGATTCAAAGGGATTAGAGGATTCGAAAGGGAGTTGCCAAGGCAGTTGTGGATTGAAATCTTTTCTTGGTAAATTCCTATATGCATGCTCATATCAGTACAGTTATATACCTGACACGATATGCTCCGACCAGTCTAGAGGGCAAGTATATTCGTCTAACAAGTTGAGTCAACTATATCTCAATCCACGTAAAGTAGTGATATAAAGAGCGAACCAAGCACACTACGGTTGATCAGACCATAATACACTGATTCTGATTTAGACAATGTATTAGTGTAGGCCCCCAATAATACATATGTCATGAACAAGCTCAATAAAAGAATAAGCTTGCAAAACTAGGCTATAATAGCAGCATAAGTCAAGGTAGTAAAAATATAAGTACGCTTGATTATGATGGAGGAAGGTACAGAACAATCTAAGTTCATTAAGAAGATCGGTGTTGTGCCTCTACAGTTGCCATACTAATTTCTTGTCTAAGTCTAAAGTCAACCAAATAGGTGTATGGCCTCTAAGATCTACAGTCTAGATAAACACTAAAGTTCTATAGTCTAGATAAATACTATCTTGTTATGCAAGACTATAGTTGGTGTCATTCATTAGCTTCATTAATGGGTAAAAAGATTATGTGATACTAGGTTATGAGACATACTATCAAATTTACAAGGATTTGACTAATAGTGTTATTGAATACTAGAGTGTATATACCTAGTACAAGGCACCTTCCTAACCCCTATCAAGCACGAAGGAAAGATTGACGTTGAGAAGGATTCAACCAAGATGCAATACAAGCAATCGAATGAGAATACGAAATAAAATCAAGGACGGTAATTTAGATAAGTGGATGAGATCCTACATTCTAATCCTATGCGCAGGCTTGCTCGGTACAGTAACGTAACCGAGACAATATGCTCTCGACCTGCATGGGCCACCACAAAAATATTTTATGCCCCAGTCCCAAAATACATAGGACTAGGAACACATAAGCATGCCAGCCGTATATATATGACAACTCTAATATATGGATACCATAATATATACGTACGCTATAATATGAATATTAACTCACATGTGGTATATATATAGTGACAAGTCACAGAAATACTAATCTCATCCACATAACAAGTCACAAAAGAAAATAACTAAACTAGAATAATGAGTCTGAATAATCCAAAACTAATAGTCGGGTGGAGACAAATCCCCTACCAATGACTATATCAATACTAAAATGAGGGAGAAGGATAAATCTCCAATATATATAAGATACTGATATAAAGGTATCAGCAAAATGATCCTTCGCTAGAGATAATCCAAGATGCTCAGAAGGTAAGACCTCCTCGGAAGAGATAAGTAGTATGTCCTGATCCGTGCTCCTGCGAATAGTCATGAACATCTATACCTGAAAAGGGGCCAGGTCCTCAAAGGGACGTAACAAGAAACATAGAAGCAAGCCAATTTGAATATAGTAAACATGCATAATAGGTAGAAAATATGTAAGTACGTTGTACAAGAATCTATATGAATGCAAATAAGGAAAACTTTTCGACGTATGGCAAGGGTAGGCTACTCGATCTAAGCCTCACAACTCACACACCCGTCTAGAACATCATCAGCCGACATACCTCGGGGTAGCGACCGTCGTGACTCAATCAATCGATATACCTCGGGGGTAGCGACCATCGGACACGACCACCATAGTGCGTGCTAGTTACTACAGTTTACCAGAGTGGTTAAAGCCCATACGCCTAATGATTGTCCTCTCATGATACTAGGTGTCAAGTGTGTGTCAATATATCTACTATATAGTAATGACTGAAAGAAACTACACATGCAATGAATATACAGAAATGCAATAAATATACAGAAATATACTAAGCATGTAAAGTACTGTAAGCAATTTGGCAAGGTATCTTGCCTGCATTTGTTCGTTGTTGTGTTGAGCTTGCGGGTACAACGATCTTGATCAATAATAGCCTAAAAATTTTCCAAGAAAAACCGAGTATATTAATATAAATTTATATTATAATAAATATTTAATTAGTTGGTTATTTTATTTATATAATTTATACCTATTTCATGAAAGTTAAGGTGAAAGTTGTACATATTTACTATTAAATAGTAGTTTACTACATACTCTATATTTTAATAGTAAATCTTAATAAAAAAACTTACTTATATTAATATTATATTAAAACTAATGCTACTTACAAAATATCGTAATATGATGTTATATTATATGTAAAAATAGTCCAACTTTCTATAACATAAAGAAGAGAAAAGAAAAGAAAAGAAAGGACTAGTTGCATACTATCTAATCTTTCAAGGGTCTATGCCGAATTTATCATAATCTCTAGTTCATTCCCACGTTCAAGTATAGTCATTTGGGAGGGACCCACATATCTTATGTTATTATATATATTTATTCATTGTTTAAGGTTAAATATGAAATTACTAAAAGTATAGGGGGTTGCATGAAAATTAACTTATGAACTTAGTTTCTCTTCTTCTTATGAAATGGTTTAACAAAGAACTTCATGGATACTAGTGCTATATAAATTAAACCCTATGTATATATTGTTACTTTTACCAGTGGGGTTTGCAAAAGTGATATGTATATACTTACAGAGAAGGTTGCCCGTATATCTATTTAAGAAAGTCCGCATGCATGCTCCTTCCTCTACAGAGGTATTGCTCGACCAGGAAATTCAGGGTGCTAGCATTGGCACACGTGGACAGGGATGGCGTGGCCCACTTGAATCCTAGATGAGACGACTAGATGGAGGCATTCTCCGAGACTTTGACTCATGTGGGTGACCGGTTTGCTTGGCGGGGTCTGCGTTGGGCCTTGCGGGGCAGTCCGGGCTCGGGTCTAGAAGGGCGAACAATGGTGGTGATGGGCTCGATTGAGCAGCGAGCTTTTTGGTGAGGGCGAGAAGAATACGATGGCGAAGCAAGCAGAGATCGGCTCCGCAAGGTTTTGTTGTAGCATCTCCTGGCAAAAAGTTTGGCGTGGCGGGTGGCTGTGCGATGTCCGACGAACGGTGACGGTGGCTCCGGTCGGCGGCGACACTTGAATATGGAGCTTAGGGTTAGGGTTTAGGGTTTACAATAGGTGTTCGTATATATAGAGAAGGGTAGCGGGGGTGGATACTGCGGGTCTCGGTTAGGAATGCAGTTGTTGCTGGTTGAAGGGGGTAGAGGTCTCACCGGTTAGCGGGTAGGTTTGCTAAGGGGTTAGGTTTTAGGATATGGGTTTGGGTTTAAAGTAATGGGTTTAAGTAGTTTTTTTTAATTCTTTTTCTTTCTTTCTTTTTCTTTCTAATTAAATATCTATTTTTTTAATTTCTATTATTCTTTTCTAATTCTTTTTCTTTTCTATTTCTTTTTCTTTTACTAACCATTATATATATATATATATATATATATATATATATATATATACATATAAATATATATATATAGAAAATTCTAAAAATTTATTTAGAGCATACAATTAATTCTATCAACAGTCCTCAAGGTTGCCTACATGTAAATAATTTAGGAAAAATTATAATTGCTCCATAAAACCTCTAAATGCACAATCACCTAAAATATAAAATTAAATAAATTCTATTTCTACTAATAAGCTAATAAATACTATAATTAAATTAAATAATTAACTAAAATAATTAATACAGTTTTCAAAATTAGGGGTTTTACAGACGCGAAGTAACAATTCTAATCAAACAAGTGCACAATGCATATAATAAATCAATAAATATCTGGTAACTGAAATACAGGGTGGCAAGGTACACTTGCTTGGGTCCGGCTGCTGAAGATGGGAATCCGGTACAACGTCCAAGTTCGTAGGTCCCGTAGTGCCTAGAGTCGAGATATAAGCTCAATCAATAAACTATCATGAGGTTGAAATAAGATGTGACACACGTCTAACATTTGCTCAAACTCAACTATAACTCATATGGACACGAAGCTAGAGGGTGGACCAAGGTTGACCAAGGGGATGTTACGTCAAATCCAATTAATCATCTATACAATATCATCAACAATCATCAATTCTTATATCTCACCACGGTGTTCAGTAGTTCAAGCCATGATCAAATCCTCAAATTTAACCCTGGTCTTCACAAACATTATCAAGCACGTTTATACATATCATGCTCAAACAAAATAATTATCCTCGAGTAAATAATTATTAATAATTATTTAAACCCTCGATTGTAAACACCGTCAATAGCTACTCCTCAAATATATTCATCATTAAATATTAGCTCTCAATATTAACCAATGCTTTGATATCACAACATTGTTCTACGATATTTAAATGTGTACCTCAGTAATATTCCATATTTTTAGTATCGTAACATCATTTTCACAATAATTAACATGTTAATAAATTCATTATTATATATGTAACAAAATACACTAAACTTTAAGATTCACATCTAGCATTTAAAAATCCTAAATACCATCCTTATATTTAACCATCAATTATTATATTTAAAAATACAATAAACTCTTACATGTACAACCCTAAATATCTCCATGCATTCAAATACCCTAAACTCAATATAACCTACATGAACCCTAAACTAAGTAAGCTATATATAACAAATTCACAATATTACTAACTAAAACAATATTACACTATAAGGAAGGGGAGTTCACCTTGGCGATGTGGTGGTGATGCTGGCAGGTTGCGACACGCCGGAGGGGGAGGTCATGGGGGTATTAATGGTGGTGAGGTTGATGGTGAAGTCGACCGGAGGGAATGGTGGTGGTACTGCAGGAGGTGGCCGCGGGGAGGTTGGTCGATGGAGAGGCCGGAGTAGTGGTGGTGTTAATACTGATGATGAAAAGCAGGGTGGTCGGAGGGAAGTCGGCCGGATGGGAAGTGTAGTAGACCGGTCGAGATGGTGGTGGTACGGGTGATGCCGTGGTCGTGCGGGGTGGTGTGGATCCACGGCCGAAGTCATGGAGGTAGCAGTGTTGGTGCTGGTGGCGTGTGGTGGTGCGGGTGGAGAATTCGCTGGAGGTAATGGCGGTGGAGGCAGCGGGCTCGGGTGGAGTCTCGTGTTGGTGATGGTGCAGCCGCAGATGGAGGTGGAGGGTGGCCGGGCTAGCACGACGGAGGTGATGGTGGATCTGAGAAGAGGTACTGTGGGTGGAGGAGCTCGGTGGTGCGTGGGGGGCAGTCAGAGAAGAAGCCGGAGTAGGGGTGTAGTGGGTAGTGGAGTTATTTGAAGAAGGAAAAGAAGGAAAAGGGAAGAAGAAGAAGAAGAAGAAGAAGAAGAAAGGAAGAAGGGGGCTTTGGTCGGCTGAGAGTGTAGGGAGGGAGGAGAGAGAAATAGGGGGGTTTCCCTAGGTATTAGGATTAGGGCCGGCTTGGGAGAAGTGAGGGGTGATGTTGATGATTTATAGGGAGGTGTGTGTAGAATGGGTGGTGAGGATGAGCCCCAATTTGAATGGATGGCTCACAATTAATCATGAACGAATGTACATACCAAGTAGAGAGAGAGTGGGGATGGGCTTAACCGGTCAATGAGTGAGGGTGAGGCTTCTCCATTTGGTTTAAACCAAGGAGGTGATGACACCTATTGCGATAATTGTAAATAAGCGCCTTAAATTTGGGTATTTGCACAAACACATAAAATGATGGAAAATTTGTGGGAGAATGGTGTTTTGTGTTTTGTAGGGTGATGGAATATTGTGTATTTTGCATGGGCTTAATTCATGGGGCATTGGGTTAAGTTGGGATTAAAAATGGGATTAGTCAAAGTTGGTATCCCCAATTAAATTAAAATAAAATGTCATATGCTCTTAAATTAAATGGGGGCACATGGGGTCTCAATTGGGAGTGACACAAAGATCACGAATGGGGTAGGCTTGGTGTCAGTCTTGGACCCTTTAATTGGTCTGGCACAACGGGTTGAGTTGGTGTCTCAAAATTGATGGCAATGACACAGGTGCGCGACACAGGATTAAATATGGATTTCGGTTACAGAAAGTTATGCATTTAAATTAGAGCACAAGGGATTATGGTTTTGAGTGACAGAAAAATCCAGCGCCTAAATTGGCTTGTCAAGTCAAGAGTGCAATAATCTGTTAGAAATTATGGGCTGATGTTGGGCTCCGAATATTTCAACAACGGTAGGGTGCACCAAGGGTTTAATTAAAAAATCAGACATCTGCATCCTTAATTCTAAACCTCAAACATCTGCTGCTAAATCAAACTTTTCTAACCCATAACTAGACTATCTATAGAAATAAATGAGGGGATTTACAGAAAGAGTGGAAGAGGTATTGATCAGCTGTTTGTGGCAATGCAGGTGAACCAGCAGTAGGCAATGCTCAAACGGACTCCTGAAGCACCTCTTTCCTTCTTCCTTCCAACAAACTAAGTGAGTGGCTTATATTCGATTCAGTTGGCCCTTCTTCCAGTCTTCACACCTAAAATCTTGTATTTTTGCTTGTCCCGATCAAACGATACTAATTAATAACTAAAAGACTTTAAGATAAAAAGAGAATAGACTTGGATTATATTGCTTGTCAATCAAACTTGTGAACGATTACTTACTTGCATACTTGTTCGTTTGGAATATTCATCATATGCATAAATACAAGTTAGAATGTTTACTTCTTTTATAATTGTGCTATATGTAGGACACACCTTGCCATGAAACAATTGATCAGGGAGACTATGCAAAATAAATCATACAATGTTACCTGTCTCATGATTTTATTGCCTCAGCTACATAAATGGTTAAACTTAAAGTAACGCCATTTGATCACGGACAACTTATGCACAAAGTCATAGTTCCTGCAGACGGTCGTTGGGGCACTGGAACCGATCCGGTCCGGACGAAACCTCATGTTTAGTCTTCATGTACATCGGACAGGATGGTTTGTGGCGCCCTAATGTTCATGCTGCATGTCATCCTTGTCAATGACTAAAATTGGTCCATTTGGCATATGCTAGTGATTCCCTCATATATTTAAACTTGTTGCAAACTAACTTGTATCTTCTTGGCAAGGAAGGACATGGTAAGTATTGTGCAGGTGGTTCAGACGGGAAGGTAAATGTCACCGAACGGTGGAAAATTATTTCATTAATTTTTTATATCTATTGCTTGCTGTAAAATAAACTAAGGCAAGATAGAAAGACCAAAAATAAATATGCATACTTCATCTAAATAACGTGTTGATTGGTATAGTTGGGTTAGCTTGTCTAAACTCCCTCACCCAAAATAGGTATTTTGTGTATATTTTATATTATTATATTTATTATATATGTTGAATTTATTTAGAATATGCTCTTAGTTAATTAGAAAATAAATTTCTTGATATATTTACTTATATAAATATTCATTTATAATTATTTTAGGTTATTTTAGATTTTTGGAGATTTTTCTAGAATTTTTGGTAATTAAAACTTAGAAAATATAAATTTCTAGGACTTCTATGATTTACTATACGACCATACTTGCATGTCGTTCCTACCAAATATTTATTTTAGTTTAAAATATTTAATTATATTTTTTTTGTAATTTATTTAGAATTTTAAGAAATTTATTTAGATTTTAAAATTATTTAGGATTTATTTGGATATATATAGTCTTAATATTAGATAGATACTAATTTAGTGTTAATAGATATTAATAAGATTTTATAAATTATTTGTATTATCTTTAATTATATTTAAGATTATAAATTATTGAGATAAATTAAAACTCTATTTTAAATTAATTCAAATCCTGAACCTACTAGGAAATTAACTTCATGCATATCCTATCCTTATTTAAATTCATCATAATCCTATCCAAATTAACCAATCCTATTCATATTTAATTAAGTAGTGTCCACCATTATAAATATCTCATCCTTCATATTTTTCTTTCCCAAATTCCTCTCTTTTTCGTCCCAAAAAATAGTCAAAATTCGTCATAAATTCAGCCTCATTTTCTACTAGTTATGACGAATTAAAAAGACGATATCTCCTAGCTCCGGACTCCAAACACGCTCCAGTTTTTTTTGTTAGAACGATAATGAGGTTAACTTTCTGATAATATAAATTTTTTTTAAATTATTAGTATTAAATTCTAGAAAATTCATAGAGCACAGCATGTCCAAAAATAGACGTATTTTGATGTTTTCGTGATTCCGGGAGAACCAGGAATCAGAATCACGAACAGTTTAAAGTTTCGGAAAGCTAATGTCGAGATCATCGACATATATTTTTGCCAGAATTTATTTCGAAGTATTTACATACTGTTAATTCTGTAGAACTTCTAGGTTAGAATTTAACCATCGGTGCACAATACAAAATTTGTATGTGCCATAATTCCCAAACGAATTTGAATTCAGACGAGCCGTAAATTCCAGTATGTTTTTGATGCTGAAATCTACAGGAAATCATGCATGAAAGTCGAGTTTGTATCGGTTGACTTTTTGGTCAATAGATCGCCTCGATTTGCGTGCCATGAGTCTCGAGTTGATAAAATTCAGTTTCTTTGGACAAAATTTAGGAATTAACATAAAAATCAGAATAATAAGATTAAAATAGGATTTTAGAGTAATTATTCCAAAATTAAATAAATTAAAATAAATTAATGGTTATATTATTATATAGTTATATGAATATATATGTAAGTAAATGCTAATTGATAATTATGACTAAATATTCAGACTGTATGATCCTAGGACATCGTGGACTATCCCATACTTACCTTGACCATGTTGACCCTAAGAACTTGTGAATTTGTCTGCCTTGCGTACACTAACGTACTGGCATAGACACCTGTCAGTTGACTGACTGATTTCGTACAGTACTTGAAGATGCGACACCCACGTAATTCAATGCGTAATTGACCGTATTAGATGACTAGTGTTACCCCTAGTATACCCCCTGATTCTAGTATAAATGTGGTTGAGTATGTGCTAGTGTAATGACTAATGATTCTATTATATTATGTTTATGTGTACATTGGATATTGGATTGTTCTGCGCGATTTCTGGAGTAGATTATTGGTACATTTTGTAGTTTCTTGCCAGGCAAGTATACCTTGCCATTGTACTGTTATTTATATTCCATATGTTGCATGCATCTTTATTTTCTGTCCTTAGTTCATATATTTTAATTGTTATATAAAATGCTCGCGACGGTAACACCGCGATATGGTTTTATTTATGTATTTGCATTGACCTTGTTCATGAGACTACCCCATTATCATGTAGCACCATTAGGTTCATTGGCCGTGACACAGTGGTTACACGAGTGTGAGTCTCATATAGATCACGGACTGCGTGACAGGTCTGGCCTCCTGTACGTGTGGACCGTGCGTTAGGAATAACTGCTGTTAGAAACATTGCATGCTAGTAGACTTGGCAGTTATTAGAGGTCCAGGGACATAGCTTATTGTAGTACGGTGGTCCCATCCTTGTCCTTGTTTGGTTACAGGATTGGGCTAGGGTACTAAGAATAGGCTATGGACCAAATTGTGTCATGGATGTGACATGCTTAGAGCATGGGGTGGGGAGAACAACAAGTACCGCATTTGAGCTCCTTTACACTTTTTCTGTGAAGCCCGAATTCTCCGCTGGAGATACGGGTGATGATGACCCCTATATATTATGTACTATCAGGCGGGCCACCGGCGTTCAAAAGACGACGTGTCTTTTAGGCCCCTGGATCTTCAAAAGAGAACCATGCCAAATCCCAGTTTTTAGCCAGATAGCTCACTTGTGGCGAAAGGTGTTCTTAAACTGCATTCACTTAGACGGTTAGGTGACCCAATGGATGTTTATTTTTAGTACTTTATTGGCATGTGTTTAAGTATACTTGTTATGTCCCTCTGAGGACCTGGTCCGCTGTCAGGTGTACCTGTTCTTGAGTATTTGCAGGAGCACAGATTTGGAAGGAATAGATGCTTCGTGGATGTCTTCTCTTCGAGCCGTGATTGGTAGCTGGTACTTATTGTTTGAGTGAGTTGTACTGATATTGTATTTACTTTTCCCATTCGAGTTGGTAGTGGATTTGTTTCCATCCAACTATCATCTTTAGATACTTCTTGTTGAGATCTAGTTTCATAGACATTTGTTATTTTATTTTTATATGATTTTGGTGGATGAGATTTAGATTATACCCTGTGACTTGTATTATATTTTTACCACTTGTGGATTTTATATTCATATTACAACGTACGTATGGATTTGGTTTCCATATATTGGAGTTGCCATATCCATGCGGCTGGCATGCTTACGTGTCCTAGTCCTACGTATTTTTGGGACTGGGGCGTGACATGTTTTTGTGGTGGCCCATGCAGGTCGAGAGCATATTGTCTCGGTTACGTTACTGTACCGAACAAGCCTGCACATAGGACTAGAGTATAGGATCTCATCCACAATTGACTATGATTCACCTTCCTCCTCTATGATCTATTCGAACAATTGTATCCTGCTTGATTCCTGTACTTCCCTAATAAGTTCCTTGAGTATATATGGCCTTCTGCTAGAATATAGGAACCCCTGTTATTAGGATGATAATTAGAGTAGCACACCTATTAAGAATACAACGAGAATATAGACACACCACTAAGTTTAGAATATCTAGTGAACCCTAGAATTTCTTATCTTTAGAATTGATTTACCATTATCCCCTGATGTATTATGAAGACTTGAGAGTAGTATAGACACTACTAGAGTTAGTTAGAAGTTTTACCATAATGTTTGACCCTAGTATTGAGGAACCAATGGAGAACCAATATTGAACATTAGGACTGAACCTAACTCTCATAATTGGATAGTATTAGAGAACTATAAAACTTATGTCATTATCTTGTTACTAGTAGACAGCACCCTAGGAAGCCTAGAGGAATGTAATCAACCCTTTCCCTTGATCATACCCCGAACATGGCAACTAGCATGCCACCCCCTTAGAGAACCATGATGCTATCTAGAGCCCTCTATTTTTGATTTCATAACTTGTCCCCCTGCAACCTTAGCGTTCGCTAATTGTGTGACGACTAAATTATGATTCTTCTTTCTTCATCATTTAACTCGTGCCACATAACTCGTATGATTGAAGGCCAAGTAATCTTATTCTATGTTAGGACATGTAGTTTGCTAGGGTATAGCTTGGTAATTTGAACTTTGAATTTTGTGCGTGATAGTTGGGATTTGATAGTTTGCGTAGTTCCCTTAGGTTGTGACCTAATGATTACCCCTTAGCTTTAAATCACGAAATTTGTACCCATAGCTCGATACGAGTTAAATCCCTTTCCCCTTAACGGCTAGTAACTCTTCTATCCCTACGATTGACACATGTTCTATGAGCACTTGACCCTTACCTATATAATGCAATAGGAGACCCTAGTAAGAGTTTTTGTTCTATGTGCAAGGTTATTTTGTAGGATCCTCTTAAGGCTGTCACAGTACTAGTTTAATTATTTTAAGTTGGGCAGTATACCTCACCACCTGGTATCATATAGCCCTTGTGAATCCATTGATAAAGTGTAACTGAATGACATTAATTGTATGACAACATAAGATGACAGTATTTATTCAAGCAATAGAGGTCCATGCCCTATGTGGTCGACTAGCGACTTAGACAATAAGGTTGTATGACAACTGTAGAAATTATGTAGTCTTTCATTATTATTGCTTATTTTGCTTTTATTTTTGTGAACTTGAATTGTTATGAACCTTCTTTCATCATAATCTAGCGTATTCATATTTGCTGTACTACCTTAATTTATGCTGCTATTATAGCCTAGTTTTTGCAAGCTTATTCTTTATCAAGCTTGTTCACTACATATGTATTAGTGGGCGCCCACAATAATGCATTTCAGAATCAGTGTATTACGGTCTGATCAACCTTAGTGCACTTGGTTCGCCCTTCGCATAACTACTTTACGTGGATTGAGATATATAGTAATTAGTAGACGAATATACTTGCCCTAGACATATTTTTGTGTCTGACACATCGTATCGGTTACATAACTGTACTGATACGAGCATGTAAATAAGAAATTACCAAAAATAAGATTTTAATCCACAACTGTCTTGACAATTCCCATTTGAATTCTTTAAACGCTTTGATTCCCATACTTCCATTCCATTACCCCTCCTTGAACTCTTTTCCGTTGCTTTCCGTCTTCCCTTGTTTCGGAAAGACGAAATCTCGTGCTTGGATATAAGTGATACACGGATAGTACAAGATATACCCCATAGGCCAATCACATTATTTGGTGACTATCTTTCATAATTGATTAAGGACATATCATATATGATATAGTCGGTGTTAAAGTTTTGAGGATTGAATGACATGAGAAAATAAATTAAGGAATATTTTTCTTAAGTGTAAGAGCCTTATGTGATAGATGGATAAATTCTAAGTTTGGTAGAAATTGCAGTATTAAACTTGAGGAGAATTCTTTTAGATTCTGATCAAGTAGGATTAGATTGAGAGATTAAGTCCTTTTAAATGTGGAGAATTTTAAAAGAGGGATTAAGATAATGAGGATTTAATGAATTTTAAAAATCTTGATATTGAGGACCCAATATTTATACTTTGAGCACATGATTTAAATTTTGAATATGTAAGGATGAATCATCGATTTAAATTTTGAGGATAAATATAGAATTTTAGACTTGAACAATTGGAAAATTAGATTTAAATTTTACAATTTGATGATTTGAATTAAAAGTTTAATTTTGATTGTTGGGTCACCTATTTGAAATATTGAGGATGTAAATTGAGTTTAAATATTTGAAGAGTACAAAATTCTTAATTTGAGAATAGGAATAAGATTTGATTAGAATTGTTTATTGTTCAAGGTCGAGAGAAGATTATGATAGTTGAAAATGGTGATATAAATTTTGATGTGGGATGTCATATAGACTTGAGTCAGATTTGGATGTTGATTATTTAAAAATCGAGAAGAGATTACGACAGGTTGAATTTTAATTTAAACAGTGGTTATCTTAATTTTGAAGTGATCACGATAGATTTGAATAGATTTTGTTATTTAAATTTTTGGAAGAGATTGCGATTGACATACCTTATGTACGAATGTGAAGGATTTAACAAATTATGTCTTATTTTAATTTTGAGGACAAAATTATTTTAAGTTGGGTAGATTGTAAACTCCCTCACCCAAAATAGATATTTTGTGTATATTTTATATTATTATATTTATTATATATGTTGAATTTATTTAGAATATGCTCTTAGTTAATTAGAAAATAAATTTCTTGATATATTTACTTATATAAATATTCATTTATAATTATTTTAGGTTATTTTAGATTTTTGGAGATTTTCTAGAATTTTTGGTAATTAAAACTTAGAAAATATAAATTTTTAGGACTTCTATGATTTACTATACGACCATACTTGCATGTCGTTCCTACCAAATATTTATTTTAGTTTAAAATATTTAATTATATTTTTTTGTAATTTATTTAGAATTTTAAGAAATTAATTTAGATTTTAAAATTATTTAGGATTTATTTGGATATATATAGTCTTAATATTAGATAGTTACTAATTTAGTGTTAATAGATATTAATAAGATTTTATAAATTATTTGTATTATCTTTAATTATATTTAAGATTATAAATTATTGAGATAAATTAAAACTCTATTTTAAATTAATTCAAATCCTGAACCTACTAGGAAATTAACTTCATGCATATCCTATCCTTATTTAAATTCATCATAATCCTATCCAAATTAACCAATCCTATTAGTATTTAATTAAGTAGTGTCCACTATTATAAATATCTCATCCTTCATATTTTTCTTTCCCAAATTCCTCTCTTTTTCGTTCAAAAAAATAGTCAAAATTTGTCATAAATTCAGCCTCATTTTCTACTAGTTATGACGAATTAAAAAGACGATATCTCCTAGCTCCGGACTCCAAACACGCTCCAATTTTTTTTGTTAGAACGATAATGAGGTTAGATTTCTGATAATATAATTTTTTTTTAAATTATTAGTATTAAATTCTAGAAAATTCATAGAGCATAGCATGTCCGAAAATAGACGTGTTTTGATGTTTTCACGATTTCGGGAGAACCAGAAATCAGAATCATGAACCGTTTAAAGTTTCGGAAAGCTAATGTCGAGATCATCGACATATATTTTTGCCAGAATTTATTTTGAAGTATTTATATACTGTTAATTCTGTAGAACTTCTAGGTTAGAATTTAACCATCGGTGCACAATACAAAATTTGTATGTGCCATAATTTCCAAACGAATTTGAATTCAGATGAGCCGTAAATTCCAGTATGTTTTTGATGCTAAAATCTATAGAAAATCATGCATGAAAGTCGAGTTTGTATCGGTTGACTTTTTGGTCAACAGATCGCCTCGATTTGCGTGCCATGAGTCTCGAGTTGATAAAATTCAGTTTCTTTGGACAAAATTTAGGAATTAACATAAAAATCAGAATAATAAGATTAAAATAGGATTTTAGAGTAATTATTCCAGAATTAAATAAATTAAAATAAATTAATGGTTATATTATTATATAGTTATATGAATATATATGTAAGTAAATGCTAATTGATAATTATGACTAAATATTCAGACTGTATGACCCTAGGACATCGTGGAATATCCCATACTTACCTTGACCATGTTGACCCTAAGAACTTGTAAATTTGTCTGCCTTGCGTACACTAACGTACTGGCATAGACACCTGTCAGTTGACTGACTGATTTCGTACAGTACTTGAAGACGCGACACCCGCGTAATTCAATGCGTAATTGACCGTGTTAGATGACTAGTGTTACCCCTAGTATACCCCCTGATTCCAGTATAAATGTGGTTGAGTATGTGCTAGTGTAATGACTAATGATTCTATTATATTATGTTTATGTGTACATAGGATATTGGATTGTTCTGCGCGATTTCTGGAGCAGGTTATTGGTACATTTTGCAGTTTCTTGCCAGGCAAGTATACCTTGCCATTGTACTGTTATTTATATTCCATATGTTGCATGCATCTTTATTTTCTGTCCTTAGTTCATATATTTTAATTATTATATAAAATGCTCGCGACGGTGACGCCGCGATATAGTTTTATTTATGTATTTGCATTGACCTTGTTCATGAGACTACCCCATTATCATGTAGCACCATTAGGTTCATTGGCCGTGACACAGTGGTTACACGAGTATGAGTCTCATATAGATCACGGACTGCGTGACAGGTCTGGCCTCCTGTACGTGTGGGCCGTGCGTTAAGAATAACTGCTGTTAGAAATATTGCATGCTAGTAGACTTGGCAGTTATTAGAGGTCCAGGGACATAGCTTATTGTAGTACGGTGGTCCCATCCTTGTCCTTGTTTGGTTGCAAGATTGGGCTAGGGTACTAAGAATAGGCTATGGACCAAATCGTGTCATGGATGTGACATGCTTAGAGCATAGGGTGGGGAGAACAACAAGTATCGCATTTGAGCTCCTTTACACTTTTTCTGTGAAGCCCGGATTTTTTGCTGGAGATACGGGTGATGATGAACCCTATATATTATGTACTATCAGGCGGGCCACCGGCGTTCAAAAGACGACGTGCCTTTTAGGCCCCTGGATCTTCAAAAGAGAACCATGCCAAATCCCAGTTTTCAGCCAGATAGCTCACTTGTGGGGAAAGGTGTTCTTAAACTGCATTCACTTAGACGGTTAGGTGACCCAATGGATGTTTATTTTCAGTAATTTATTGGCATGTGTTTAAGTATACTTGTTATGTCCCTCTGAGGACCTGGTTCGCTGCCAGGTGTACCTGTTCTTGAGTATTTGCAGGAGCACAGATTTGGAAGGAATAGATGCTTCGTGGATGTCTTCTCTTTGAGCCGTGATTGGTAGCTGGTACTTATTGTTTGAGTGAGTTATACTGATGTTGTATTTACTTTTCCCATTCGAGTTGGTAGTAGATTTGTTTCCATCCAACTATCATCTTTAGATACTTCTTGTTGAGATCTAGTTTCATAGACATTGGTTATTTTATTTCTATATGATTTTGGTGGATGAGATTTAGATTATACCCTGTGACTTGTATTACATTTTTACCACTTGTGGATTTTATATTCATATTACAGCATACGTATGGATTTGGTTTCCATATATTGGAGTTGCCATATCCATGCGGCTGGCATGCTTACGTGTCCTAGTCCTACGTATTTTTGGGACTGGGGCGTGACAGCTTGCCTTCACCAGTACGTTTCGATGTACTGACCCTCGTTGAAACAGGTTTCTCGCACTAAGGAGAGCCGAGCGAGGAGCCAAAGTCATCCCTCAATTCTAGTCCAGCTGTAGGCACGCCTTGATCCGTGCCACCTTTTGAAGTATTTTGAAGACAGGAGCTAGAACCCAAGCAAGAATGCAGCTCCGTGGAAAAGCTATCATTCCACCAGGAGGTCTTATATTTTGAAGTTTAGAAGGGATATAATGTATAGGACTGCTATCTTATTTTGTTTCAACACTTTTGTAAGCCCGAGAGGCATCCTTATAACTCAGTTCAGGAGTTTGTAATAGATGTTCATATTATCAATAAAACGGGAACCTTTTCATGCTTCAAATCTAGGTTTCAATTTATCTGCGTACTCTAAATATGTGCTTGCTATACGAAAATAAAATACTTAGCCTTATGCGGTATGCAACCTAGGCCCGCACGGCGGTCATGCCCGGGGTACCACTATCGATTTTACGGAACTGGGGCATGACAGGAGGCAGAAAGCTTAGTTCGCGATTCATCGGACCTTTCAGTATTCTTGAGAGGGTCGGTACAGTCACTTATAGACTAGACTTACCACCTGCACTAGAGAGAGTACATAACGTGTTTTATGTGTCACAGTTGAGACAGTACATGGCTGATCCCAGTCATGTGTTGGATCACTCGAAGATAGAGGTGGGCCCTACTCTTAGCTATCCAAAGCACCCAATGAAGATTCTGGATCGAAGAAAGAAGGTGCTGAGGAACCAGACGATTCCTTTGGTGAGCGTTGCGTGAAGGCATTACTTGCCAGAAGAGAGTAACTGGGAGCGAGAGACCGAGATGCACGAGCGATATCCATATTTGTTCGAGCCATGAGGTATAATTCTTTCTTATTTTGTATTATTTGCTTTTGGTAGTTAGTTTCTTCCTTAATTTCAAGGACAAAATTTTTCTAAGGTGGGTAGGATTGTCACCCTCATATTTTTATTCAAGGTTAGTTTGGTAATTGACATGGATAATATTTATTTCGAATTATTTGTATTTAATAATTGTGCATACATAATTTATTTAATTATGGTATTATTTATTTATTATTAGTTGTAGATTTGTTTTAGAATTGTGTAGTTGACCTAACCTATTTTATTAGTTGCATGAACCAACATTTTAGATTGGTTTAGTTTGAGCTCATGAATTATGCCCATGGATTAGGAGGTTGGATTAATTAGAGAAACCATTAGACTAGAACCTTCTCTCCCTAATTAATTTCTTCATGAGAGGCCCCAAGGGATATTTGTGATATTTTATATTACATGGAGGGAGATTATATGGCCGGCCCCTTCATGAGGAGAGAGAAACCATTTTATTTCACCAATTCTCAAATACTTAGATCTACAATTTGCTTCTTCCAATTTCCTTCATTCTATCATCAATTTTCCACCAATTCTTCACCAAATCCTTCCCTAATTCTTCATTGAGATTCTACATTAAGGATCTACAAGAAGGAAGCAATGAGCAAGGAGGAGGAGGCCAAGATCTACAAGGAGAGGAGCTACTTGGCACTTGAAAACTTTTTATTGGAAATCCATCTTCCAATAGGTACATTTCAATTTTTCTCCTTCTAATAGACTTTAGATCTGAGATTTAACAATGAGAAACCAATCCACATGCATAGGCTACCCATAGAAAATAGTTTTAGGTTCATAGAAGACCTACGGTGGAAGTTATGTGCATTTTGGTGTCAATTTTGGAGGAATTTTGAGATTGGTACATGTGGTGTTTATCATTTGGTCAATTAGATCTAAATAATATACGATTGCTTATTTGTGACTAGTGTCATAACAACGAAACGAATTGATTTTTAGGGTTTTTCTCCGACACGGGGCCTTGTGCATATCACATTATGACACTGACACATAGATACTCTAATTACTATATGTATTATTCATAATTAGTGTTTTAGACTTATTCGCCTCCTCTGGGATACGTTTGGTTGTGTATTGGAGCCGTATCACAAGCGTATCATAGAAATAGTATGATACGGGTGCGGTGCACTCTACGTGTTTGGTATTTTACTTTTAATTCTATACGTACATATGTATTTATATATCTAGATAATAATTATATATATATATGTGTGTGTGTGTGTGTGTGTGTGTGTGTCACGCCCAGTCCCAAAATATGTAGGACTAGGACACGTAAGCATGCCAGCCTCATGAATATGGCAACTCCAATGTATGGAAACCATAACACATGCGTACGCTGTATTATGAATATCAAATCCATAAGTGGTATAAACTATCATAAATCATAGGGTATAATCTAAGCTCATCCACAGAAATCAAATGACATAAATAAATAATATCTATGAACTAGATCTCAATATAAAGTATCTAGTGATGATAGTCGGATGGAAACAAATCCACTACCAACTAGGATATAAAAACAACCATAACATAAATACTACACCTAACAATCATGAGGCTCGAAGAGAAGACCTGCTCGGAATATAAGTAACAAGTCCGAATCTGTGTTTCTGCGAATACTCATGAACATCTACACCTGAAAAGGGACCAGGTTCTCAGAGGGACATAACAAGATACATAGAAGCATGCCATAAAGTAAATACTGAATAAATAAAAGGGGTGCGCTAACCATCTAAGTGAATGCAATTTGAGGACAACTTAGTACGTATGGAAAAGTGTAGGCTAGACATATGCTGACGTAGTTCACCAATCGTGACGACTGGCTAGTATATGCCGCATATGCCCCCATACAAGGGCGCTGTAATATAATAACATCCAGCTCCGAAGAGCTTGGCATCGGCATAATATAACGTCCATATCGCTCCAAAGAACATGGCATCTGAATAGTATATAACGTCCATATCGCTCCGAAGAAGTGGCATCTGCATAGTATATATCGTCAATATCACTCCGTCGAGTGTGGCATCTAAATAAAGGAAGTGGGTGTCCCATACGCCTACTAGTCGTCCTCCTCGCCTAATGTAGATCTACAAGTCATGAATATTACGTGGACATCTCGTACTAATATGCAAGTCTCTATAGAAATAAACAACTAAGCTAAATACCGTTACACGTGTTGCTCACACTGATGGCCAGTCGAGTATGAGGCACGCGTCCCTACATGAACTCACTCTGTGACGTATAATAATACGTGTCAAGGCCTGGGGAGTCATACCAATAACTCCACAACTTTAGGTGGGTCTACTAGACACTAGGTCAGACACAAGCCTAACGTCAACGCATTTGTTGACTGCACCCGAGTCTCTCTCGGACGCGCACAGTTCTATAATCTAAAACAATAAACATGCAACTACCAATATAACTAAATTTAAACAGTACAACAAAGGCAAGGTATACTTGCCTGGTAAGAAAGCTGTGTAGTACTAATAACCTGCTCCTGAAGTCGCGCAGAACAATCTAGTATGTCCTATATACATATAATATAATACAACACAACATTAGTCATTACACTAGCACATACAAAATTATAAATACCTTGAACTCAGGGCATAGCTAGGTATGTCACTGGTCAACTAGGGTTAAGTGTGCGTCTAATCGCACGAGTGTCGCGTCTGTAATTGATGTGCAAGACAGACAGTCCAAATGATACGGGGCTTGCCAGTACATCAATGTACATAATGGCAGTCTGCTAGCAATATTACATGGTTACAGGTCAACGTAACTACGGAATATCCGTGGTTACACTAGGGTCACCTAGTAAATATATAAATATACATTATTATTATCTAGCATATATCATTAATACTTATAATACATATATACACCAAATAAATATATATACCATATATATATGTATATATACTAATTAAATACGTATGTCATATATATATTGTATATACACTAATTGGATTTATACTATATATATATTAACATATACTAGGGATACATATATATTACATATACATGTGTATGTATACCAGTTGAGAAATTTACTATACATATATATGTATATATATATACTAATATTAATATTTAACACATACTAATAGGATACCTAAATATATATACATACACATACATAAAATATGAAAGAAGGGGTACACATTCGTACCTCAGGGTACGTGCACGAAGACGATGATGACGATGATGTGGTTGACGACGATGAAGACGAGGACGACGATGTTGATCACGACGATGACGAAGACAATGATGATAGCAACGATGACGATGGTGACGACGATGATAATGACGATGATAATGACGACGATGACGATGATAGTGATAATGGTGATGATTATGAAGATGATAGGAGATGATAATGGTGATGGGGTGTCGATGTGCTCCGGCCAGTGGGGGGTCCGGCCAGTGGGAGGAGAAGCTCGTGGTGGTGATGGTGGTGTGGGGTGCTGGAGTTATTGGTGGGTTGATGATGATGATGATTGCTGACCGAAATTCGGCCAGGGGAGGGCTACTCCGGCGAGGGTGACGGAGGATAGGGGAGTAGGAAAGGTCGGAGGAGCTCGTCGAGGCTGATGGGTCGGCGGTGGTAACAAGTTATGCTCGGGAATGGAGCTCGGTGCTCAGGCGAAGAGGGAAGGGAACGGCGAGGTCGGGTGGAGGTTGATAACAATGGGGAAGATGGTGGTGGTGAGCGGCATTGGTGGTGGCTCTGCGGGGAGGTGGCAAGGGGGATGAGTCAAGGGGTGAGGCCGACGGGGTGCTCAGTGTAGGCGGTGGTGTAGAACCGGAGAAGGAGGAGGCTGACAGGGAAGGGTGGTGGTGCAGTCGTGCGAGATACGGATGCAGCGGCTCAGGATGATGTTGTCGAGGCCGACGGAGGAAGTGGAAGAGGGCAGAGCAGTTGGAAGTGATGGAGGAGAAGATCGGAGGGAGTGGAGGAGGTCGGGTGGAAGTCGGGAACGGCCGGCGGTGCTCCGACGGGGTAGGGAGAGGAAGAAGAAGATAAGATGAAAAAGGGAATTCGGCTGTGGAAAAATAGGTTTGGGTTTTGAGTTTGGAATTTTGGGGAAATAAAGGAATATGTGATATATATACATGTAGAATTTTAGGTTTGGGTTTGACCTAGGAGATTTAGGCTTGGTCAACTCTTAGGGTTGGGCCTTGGCCTCCCATGGAAATGTTTGGAGTCTAAAGTTTGCATTGTTTTAATGCAAGGGCTAGGATTCAATGAGGGTCATTGTTGCGCGTTTGCACATTCCAAAAATTATGAAAAAATTCATGTGAAGGGAAAAACGAGTTTTCTTTATGTATTATCCAATAGTATGGACACCTCAATACGTTTTTGCATAAAAATGCCCAAAAATTAAAAAATTGCACCAAGACAGAATTCAGATTAAATTAATTAAAATTTGTGCACATGTTGTTCTGGAATTAATTAGAAGTACATGGGAATAAAATTAGGTGGGACACAAATGTCATGGACATAGAAGACTTAGAATAGAATATTGTCAAAATTAGGTACAAAATGGGTCAAGATTGTGTCTTTAATTTTGATTAGAATGCACAAGGCTACAAAGTCATATTTATTTAGAATTAAGAAATAACGTCCGCGACGTTTATTGTGCGACTAAAATATAGAACAAGAGAGCATAATTATGAGTTACACCGAGGTCAGAATAGAAGGAGGACACGTCTAGGACAAGGGTGTGAAGTTTGTAGGTAGGCAATGGCTAGTGTAGTGCTCCAATCTTTAAAGCAACTGTAAGGTGCACTATGTGATATAAATATTGCATAATTAAATAAAATGTCGTGTCTTATGTCAAATTGGATTCTAATTAGCCCTAATCTCTCTATCTAAGCCAATTATGTCAAATTTTCGGGTGAGGGGGTTTACAAAATATATATATATATATATATATATATATATATATATATATGTACATATATATATATATACATATATATATATATATAAGTGTATGTGTGTACGATTATATAAATAGGTATGTATGTGTGTATGTAAATATATAGAGGTGTATAGGTATATATATATATGTGTGATGGTATATAAGTATTGGTGTTTGTGGTTGTGTCAGTGAGAGTGAGCTATGTATATTTATTGTGAGTTTGGGTGTGTCAGTGAAGTGAGCATCTCAGCAGGGAGTTCAGTGTAGACCAATTGCCTTGAGGTAAGGAAAAGGGCTGCTCGAGCACAGTAGTGCAATTTTTTCAGTGCAGCAGAGGAGCTTCACTACAGTTGGCAGTTTCAGCATAGAGCTCATGCACTGAGTACACAGTGGCAAGAGGGAGGAGGTAGAAGTCAGTGATGCACAGTAGAGCTCGATGCCAGAGATGCACAGCAGCGCTCGGTGCTCGTGATACACGACAGAGCTCGGTGCCTAGTGATGCACACCAGAGCTCGGTGCCCGTGATGCACATCAGAGCCCAGTACCAGTGATGCATAGTAGAGCTCGGTGCCCAGTGATGCACACCAGATCTCGATGCCCAGTGATGCACAACAGTGCTCATGCCCAGTGACGCACAACAGTATTGTGCACAGTATTTTAGAGGTCAGAACAGCAACTGCTCAACACTTAAAGGAGCACAGGTAGTAGTAGTAGTAGTAGTAGTAGTAGCCTTCCTCAGTTCAGTTCAGTACCTGGATCAATATCAGTGTCCTTGGTATCAGTTTCAGTAGGTTAGTTTCAATCTTGGGCTTGGGTATTTGAGGTTTGGTTTAGCAAGGTATAGTTAGTTGTTTTAGTTAGTGTTTCAATGTAGTATTAGTTTAGTTGTTAGTTGAACTTTTAAGTTAGCTAGTAGTAGCTAGTATATATATATATATATATATATATATATATATATATATATATATATATATATGTTAGTAAATAGTTAGCTATGTATGTATATCTTGTTAAGAGTTAGTTATATATATATATATATATATACATATATATATTGCTAATAGGTAAGTTATATTTGATAGTTAGTATGATACTTGATATATATATATATATATATATATATATATATATATATATATATAGTGTAGTTTATATAGTTAGTATTAGCTTGGTTATATGTAGGTATTAGTTATATGTTAGAGTTGGGTTACCTTGGGATACCAAGGTATTGGGCCGATACCCAAGGTATTGAGTTTGGGTATCGAGATAGGTGCCATATGTATTGGTGCAAGGCCAAGGTATCATAATTCAATTGATTGGATATAGTATTATAATATGTGACTTATATATATATATATATATATATATATATATATATATATATATATAATACTATTTTTATATACGAAAACTTGCGTATCTTGGGATAGTATAGTATCGACTTAGTGACTTAGTATTTTGAGTGCCTTATTATTTCTTAGCTTAGCTAGTATAGTATAGTTCATAGTGTATCGACTTAGTGACTTAGTGTTAGACTCTTGGAACCTAAATTTTATTGGTTTGACTTAGAAATGGCATATCGACCTATAATTGCATCAACTTCTCTTATTTTTATTCTTGAACCTTGTATTGATGTAATGTACCATATATAGGTTGTGTGACACCAGCTTGGACATCGAGAGACACACCTTGCTTAGGATGTTAGGCGAGTATATTTCTCTGATAGTTTTTAATTCATAATATTGTATATATACATGTTCTAGAATTATATACATTGATCCTGACACAGTGATTTCATGTACTGGTACTCTATGGATCCCATCATGAGATATTATCCCCTACCGTGTTCAGCAGATACTCGTGTACATTGTATCTCATCGTGTATATTGAGTATTGATTATATTTCATGTTCACACATGACTCATGTTCAGTGGGCTTATTCGTGTACACCCACCGCTCATGTTTGGTGGTTATGATATTCATGTACACCCATTGCTCGAGTTCAGTAGTTATATTTTGTCTTCGTAGCGTATCCTGATTGGATCCATCGATAATAGTTGGGGGTGGGAGAGTAGGAGTTGATTATGTAATCAAAGCCCCATTGTTACATCGTATACATTCTGGTTACATACCTCACTTGTAATCGTCTTACCTGATCATGTTCACCCAACCCGATCACATAATGAACTTGTATTCTGAGGCACATTAGCTAGTTTAGATTGCAGTTATATTATCATATTGCTGATATTCATATTATTGATCTATATTCTTGTATATTACATGTATATCTATTGTTCATTTATTCATATATTTAGTAATCTTGTATTTTATTTCTATATCTGTTTATATGCTCGATTATGCTATTAAAACTGCTTTCAGAGGTATGTACTTCGCTCTAATCTTGACTGGATATATTTTTTTAGATGACTGGCTTCTAGTGTAGTGTCCCACATTCTACGGACCATAGGACGACGTACCTATAGAGGATAGTCCTATAGACCAGGAGGACTTAGTTGTAGAGCCCGAGGAGGTCTAGTTTATTTGTATTGGATTGTATTAGACTATTATTTTGGTGGATTCATATCTTGTATATTATTTCAGATTGTAGATTATATCTTTATTCTTTCCTTCGTTATTCTATAAATACATTATTCTTCCTTAGTTTGTTTTGTGATTGAGATTAGATATACTTGTGAGATACCATATTACTCCTCCGTTTGGAGTTGAGATGATTGACAGGTACCATATTATATTTCTAAGATGTTAGATAATTAGAAATAATCCAAACAGCGTTCTACCGCCGATTCTATGGCGTAGGCTGGGCGTAACTATGTACTCGTGCCTGAATATCCGGGTATGGGTTATGACACTAGACTTGTCCTGTAACTATGGATTTTACTGAACGGACTCGAACCCTTTACAAATGAATATGTTAAAGTGCGTAAAATGATCTGTGCTCGATATTTAGAATTTGAGTTAAACGAGGTTTGGGTAGAATACCCCGTACAAATAAATAATGGTTTGGCTTTAGGAATTGGGGCGAACATCGTACGATAAATTTGTATGATGTATCATGTGCATAAACTTGTACCTATGACTTTGTAAGCTGACGTAGTAATTAGGCAGACGATCATGTGTCGAGTGAAAGAACCTGTATGACCAACTTTAGCACATTGCTTGAACAAACCATAGAACTGGGGCAACAAGACTTAGAGTTAAACTGGGAATGATAACATGTGCTATGTTTCACCCGACAGATAGACGTTAGTCAGTTGATCAGATAGATCATGCTTAACGGTAGTACAAATACTTTATTTGAGTTGGAAAGAAAATTAATTAGAATTTGATTAACCCTGTCAGAAGTATTCTCGTGATTCATAAGACGAGAACCCTTGAGATTTTTGCAAGTAGCTTGTCCGATTTCACTATCACTAAGTTTAGTTGAATGCATATGTTTGAGGGATGCCTTGATCGTGCGCACGATCCAAGACTTAATGATATATGGAACTCGAGTGCAAAGACTTCGCTATCGCTAAGTTGGTTGACATGCATATGTTTGAAGGATGCTTTAAATATATGCATGATACAGACTCTCGATATGTTGATCTCGAATGCTAGAGCAAGTGAATATATTAGACCCACATGGACAAGTATAACGACTTGTATAAGTTTGCCTCGGCCTTAGATCATCATTCAAGATGAATTATAACGTACCCCGCGTTAAGCAATATGTTCCATGCTAAGGCACAAAAGAGACTGAATCAGAACTCAGATTGAATGATAGAGTCATTCAATGAGACCGACCCAGCATACACGCGGCATGGTATAAGGAATGAGTAGAAAATTATGTTCGAATGGATTTAGTGGTACCAATTTGCTATGCTTGAGATAGATTCGATAGTGCGATAGAACGACTAGTATATAATATAATGACCTGTTCCACTCAAGCGGACAGCCGATTCAAACGACAAAAGTACAAAGATCCGACCCGCTTTTCTCAGCAAAAAGTATCATGCCCCAGTCCCAAAATACTGAGGGACTAGCTATGTGGCAATGGCCAGCAACACACTCCAATGGTCAAAACCAATTTAATGGACCCGTTATAATGTACTTAAGCTGTAAAAAAAATATAATATTCTACGATACATGTCACAGTCTAATTCTAATCTCATCCATATAAGGTAAAAATAATTCAAATATCAAACTAATCAAAGAGAAATATAATTCAACAAGTCTCAATAAAAATTTCCTCGGGGAACAACCCGATAATGAGTTTAATACAGTAATCCAAGAGTCAGAAAATAGAGTATCAAGAAATAGAAATAACAGAGTATATAACAAAATACTCAGAAGAAATCCTCTGGCACCAACTCGCCCTCTGGTGTTGGTACTGCTCTAGTATCAGCTCATGTTCCGTATACCTCATGGTAGATCTCCTATGTTATACCTGGGGACATAACCCGGATCCAGGTCCTCAGGGGACCTAGCAAGGTACAAGAATAACTCAAGCCAAATAAAATGCAGTATATAAAAATATATCAATAGGGCAAACTATGTAACCAGCTATGTGAAAAGCAAATGAGCGCATTAATCATACTCAGGCTGAAACTACTATAGGATCTGTGTCGGGAAAACCTATAGCAGCATTAATTATCTCGAAGGTCCAGTATGTGTGCCAAAGCTCTGGTTAGAGTCTAAGGCACTCCCAGAATATCTATATATATATATATAACCTAATCATCTTTAGTTTGGTAAGACTCTCCCCACCCAATGTAACCTCACGTCTCATGTCCATAACACGCAAGATCAAGACCTCTAACTATTATAGCGAGTCATAATGATATCTATGAATATACAAGATTTATGTTACGAATCCTGTGAGCCTATACAGAATCACCATAAATAACTCAAAAAAGATTCTGTCACATGAATAGTATCAAGTGTCCTATGGAATGACGTACATTATAAAGCAAGCACGAAAAATAGGATCGTGTTATCAACACTCTAAGTGACGTTATACGACTCCGCATACAGCGTTGACACCCGAATATTATTTGGACATTAAGCAACATCTCACGGTCCTTGGTTGAGAAGATATATCACAAAAATAAATCAAGCAAATATTATTAAGTAATTACTACAAGTTTGACAAGGTACACTTGCTTGGGGTTTGAACTCCTTCACTTGTTCCAGTAATAGCAAAATCTTCAGGTACGCCTCCAGATACTAAAATAAACATTACCATCACTCTCAGAAGACATAAAATAGCTAGGATTAACTATCCATAAGTCCGATTTGCACACAGGGGAAGAATTGATAGTTTTTGGTCAAAGCGAGGTCCACATGTGGCCCAATTCGCACCAAAAAATGTACCAGAGACAAATTTCTCCAAATTTGTCAAACTTAGTGTCTACAAGTCCATAACGATGATACAAACCCAATAGAATATCCTGAACTGGATTCTTAAAAGTCAGTCAAAAAATTGCCCGTCAAGTAAAGCCGTGGGGCCCACGATATAGGATTTCGTCAACGTTCTCATAATCGAACCAAACTTGGGTCATAGGACCAGCGTAATGCTATGAATCCGATGGCATAAGTTTTATTGCAAAACGACAAACATACACGCAATTATCACGAGTGTTAGAACAGGCCCGATATAGGGCTTTTTGACGGATACGCGTTGATTTCGGTGTACACGCACATCCAAATCAACTTTTATAAAATTCTACTCGTCCGTATTGACGATATGCGCCTTTCGATGTAATTTTTACACGATGAAGTTGCCTTGTTTAGCGGGATGCACCCAGTTTCGAAAAAAAAATGGGTTTTGAAAACCAAGTTTTTGGTCAACTTCACCCACGAATAAAATACAACTTACAGCAAATTAAAATAAACTAATTATAGGGTTTAAAACTTGGTTATGTTGTCTAATTTACTGTTCAAGTAGAATTTAGAATTATTAATTAGGTTGGGAGAAAAAGGCCATGAACTTGGGGTTTTGGGACAGTTTTTGAACTCCAAAATTGGGTTAATTTTTCTTGTTTTGTATCGCGATTTACGACCGACACAGGGTACGATACCTCAATCTAATTGTACAGGGTTCGAGAGGGTCATGCTGCGATCACAACGTAATAGGCTGATCAAAAATCGATGCGACGAGGAGAAAGAAAAATTAACCGCAACAGGGGATGGCCGCGGTGTGCTACGCTTGAACGGGGGTGGGCAGCGGTGCTTGGCCGATCATCGGTGGCTGCTACGACTGCTCTGTTCGTCGGCGCGGGTCGTCGGTGGGTTATCGTTGCTGGGGTAGCAGCGGTTAGTGGTGTAGCTGGTCGGGGATGCAGCGGGTTGCTCGGGGTAGAGGTAGCTGCGGTAGGTCGTCGGGGTGCCGGAGTTGTCGGGGTTATGGTGTTGTCGGAGATGAGTTGGAGATGGCGGCAGGGGTTCGGTCGGGTTTTATAGGGGGAGCCAGCGGTTACGGGGAGGGAGACCGGAGGGTCGCTAGCGGGTAGGGGAGTGGAACCGAAGGGTCACCGACGGGGAGGTGACCGGCCGACGGGTTACTGTAGCTGTCATGCCCCAATCTTCCGCAGGCAAATCGGCCGTTCCCGCTAGGCAAGAATCACCGCGCCAGCGCTCCCGTGGAATGATTGCTTTGACCCATATGGGCGTAATGCCGCACGAGCGTGAGCCATGCCAATGCAAGGCCATAGTTCATTGGCTGGCGGTAAGAGTTCTAAGCCACAGAGTCACACAAATTATCCGAGTGCAGCGCAGTCATGTAAACACATAGACGATTGATAACAAGTTCACTGAGTCGACAATAGCGAAAGCATTTAATAACACAAGTTGAAGTAAAGCAATTTTCTATTAATATAAACAAGTGTTACAGGCAGCGCTTAGCCGAGATTATAATTCGCTTAGATCTCTCTCTCTCTGAAACAATAAAAGGGTGTCAAGTGGCTACAATTATGGAATGATTGTACAGCGATGTTCAGGCGATGTTCCAACATTATGTCTTGTATATGTGCTTCAGTTTCGGACGCAATACCCCAAGGCTTCAGAGTGAATTCCTGGCCTTGCATGCATGAAGGAGGCATACGCACCGAACAAGGTTCTCCCGTACCCTGCAAACGATCTAGTGGATTATCGGTACATTGAATGCACTGGTGGGGAGGCTACTCGCCAGCTCGACAAATCCAAACATGTAATATAGGTTCTGTACAATAACTATTTAGTTGTCTTTCTAGTTGCCTTAGTATTAGTTTCATGCAAAGATTGAAGAGCCTAACTCGTGTGGCAGTGCGTCGTGCGACATGAGAGAAAACACGGTGAGACTTACCAACTTACCAATTGACCTTCCTTGTCCAAGGCAACCAAGTTAATTTAACCACGAGCATTCATAATAAAAATCAAGGAAATAGCATATGCAAATACGAGAGCTGTTATATCATAATCGTTCAGGTGTTCAATTATTCTTTTGACGCGATATAATAACTCGCACGCGGATAGCCGGTAAGCGAGAATGACTTATCTATATGACATCAGTCGCTGGCATAGCCATAAAGGACCTAGTCAATTAACGAAGATGGTGTGCAACCAAAGTACATGATGTGCTGCATACCATCCCGTCCAAGTACGTGAAAGACTAAACGTAAAATTCTATCCGGATCAGATCAGTCCCAGTGCCCCGGTGACCGTCTGTGGAACTGTACCTCATTTTCGAGTTGTCCGTGACATACAATTATTGGTTTTTCCAATTTCACGAGATACACAAGAACACGAATACACGAGTACACGAGATGCTTAAATCCTGATTCTTTGTTTCGTGAATGACTTGCCTTAATGCATTTCTCCTGGGGCAGGGATTGCCTTGGTGACCTAACGGTCCCGGATACTTGCAGGTTCATTCTTGCATGGAACGACTATTAGATAGTCTTTCGAGGAAACTAGATGAATGCATGACATGCACAGAATTACACAATTGAGGCATAGTTTATGCGACAAGCATCGAACGAAGAAATATATACAAGCAGGTAAGCATGCATTTGTATAATCATAATCATTTACGTTAGCTGGGGCCCAAAGGTAAGCCGAGGAGTAAAACCGTAAGGGAATTTTCCGAGCGACAAGATCTAGGGTAGCATGCGAGTGCCTGAATATGAGCAATATTTCAATTCCATATTCTAGCATAAGCAATATGAGTTGGGATTATTCCCATAGCTAGGTGCGTTGTATTCTTATTAGCATGCAGGGGGTGATTCACCTAGCGACTAGCATATAGCATTCCATATTTTAAGTGTGCTGGCTAAGCAAAGACAAGTTTACCGTAGCCACCCACCTTAGCGATGATCCGCCTCGGTTGAGCGATATGTCAAGCGAGCCTCTGAAATCCTAAGCCGAAATCCTGTAGGGACAAGTCTGGATATCCTTTGCCTCAAACGAGTGTTCTCGCCTGAGCAAAGCGGGTCAAAAATTGTACTATTGTCGTTTGAATCGGTGGTCCGCTTGAGCGGAATGGAGTATTACAGCGGCGGGGAGTCGATGGGTCGAAGGGAATTTTAATTCTACGGTTACTGTGTATTAGGGTTAACGGGTCAGGTCGGGTTGGCAGGTACGGGTCGGCTCAGGTTTTATAGGGTATGGATCAAAATCCATTAGGGTTGGATTCAGTTGGGTTTAATTTGGTTTGGTTCGGCTCGGTTCAGGTTGGTTTTGTCTGGTTTAATTAAAAATAATATTTTTAGCTAATTAAAAATAGTTTTTGAGCCCAATAAATTTCATTAAAATTACATAATAACCTATTATTAATTATATACTCAAAAATATAATTTTTATAATATTTTAATATTTAATTAAATTCACAAAAATATTTATCCCTAAAGAAAATTTATTTTAAATAATTAAAAATCACAAAAAAATCCCAAAAGTTCATAATTAAATATTATAAAATCTGGGTGTATACAATCTATCTACCTTAAAAGAATTGTGTTTTCGCAATTAAAAAAAATATAACATAACCGGTTAGAAGAGATGATACGGTTGCAAGACATGTTTGTTGAAGCACGACACAAAGAATAAGGAATCATGAACAAGGAGAAATCGAGAGGAAGGGTGAGGTTTTTGTTCAAGCAGAACATGTAGGGAAGGAATAAAAAAAATTCTAGGCAATGAGAGATGAGTTACTCAAAAGTAAAGGAGCCTGGTTAGAACAAAGATGAACTACAACTTATGAAAACTTGGTTATCAGTTACTAATCTAGACTAACATGTTCATTCTAACATAATACTAGGCTTAGGCTAGGGAAATGAACTAACAGGCACGTGCTAAAGCATTACTAGGAATAGATAGCTATGATAAAACTTAAATCTTACTCATATTCACTACTCCATAAGTCTGTGCCTCCTCTACCGTTATCGCAAAAGCCTGTCCACGTCCCTGTGGTGGTGCCCTCTGCTGTTGTTGGGCCTACTGGAAGGGTGTTGTCTGTGATGCCAAGGATGGCCTCAGTTGATATCCTTTCGGTGATGGTAAAGCTTGTCGGTTAACCATCGGTGTTTCTTTTCGAGCTTCGTGCAATTTCTGGCTGAATGTTGGCTGGATCCGCAAACTAAACATAATCCTAATTTAATTCTACACTCCCTCTCAATATGGCCTATATTGCCACAGTAGTGATAAGTAGGAAGGGTTAAGGATTGTGATACGACTCTCTGTGGTGGATTCATCTGTAGTTATTTTGCAGCTCTTTCCTGCTATGCTTGGTTTGGTGCTAATGCATACGGCCACTTCTAGCTAGACTCTCTCCGGGTGATGCACTCCATGGGTCGGGCTGTAGCAAGGATGTCCATGTAAGAAGTAGTTACAACGGAGCTGATTAATTTCTGTAGCTCAGAGCTAAATCCGTCAAAGAACTTCTCTGCCTGGCTTTGCTGGGCCTCTTGATAAATCTGATGTTGGGCTTGCATTATTAAATAGAACATTTGGAACATCTGTTGACCATCCATAGACTGTCCTGGTGAAAAAATAGGCATCGGTGGAGTAAACTGCGATGGTGGTGGAATGTCGTCTCACCGAAACTTTGAGGCTTGCTGATCTGCTTGATTGCTTTGTTATGATGATAGACCTCCACCTACTGTTGTCACTACATCATTGTAGGTAAAAAATATAACTTGTGGTATTCCTACGAGAGTCTCGTTGCTTGCTTGTGGATCCATTTCTCTGTATTCAAAATAAACTATAAGAGGCACACAGAGGAACCAAGGCAGGATGCAAGTCAAGAATTATTTTCAAGTCGATATATAGGTCAAGAACAAATCAATCAAGTGGATGAGATCCTATAATTTATCATAATCATAATTTGCAGGCTTGCTCGGTTCCTTAGTTGAAACCGAAGCAACATAGACGTAGACCTGCATGGGCTACCACAAAAATCATGTCATGCCCCAGTCCTAAAATGTCCAACAGCATACTCCAATGGGCAAATCCAATTTAATGGACCCGTTAGAGTATACTTAAGCTGTAAAATAAAATATAATGATCTATAATACATGTTACAGTCTAATTCTAATCTCATCCACAGAAGGTAAACATAATTTAAATGTCAAACTAATCAAGGAAAAATATAATCTAACAAGTCTCAATAAAAAATGTCTCGGGGAACAACTCGATAATGAGTTAATACAGTAATCCAAGAGTCAAAAAATAGAGTATCAAGAAACAGAAATAACTAAGTATATAACAAAATACTTAGGAGAAATCATTTGCCACCACTTCGTCCTCTGATGTTGGTACTGCTGCAGTATATGCTCTTTTTCCGTATACCTCGGGGTAGATCTCCTCTGTTATACCTAGCAACATAATTCGGATCCAGGTCCTCAGGGGCCATAGTAAGGTACATGAATAACTCAAGCCAAATAAAATATAGTATATAAAAATATATCAATAGGGCAAACTATGTAACCAATATGTGAAATACAAATAAGAGCATTAATCACACTCAGTCTGAAACTACTATAGGCTCTGTGTCGGGAAAACCCGTAGCAGCATTCATTATCTCGAAGAGCCAATACGTGTGCCAAAGCTCTGGTCAGAGTCTAAGGCACTCCCAGAATATCTATATATATATATAATCTAATCATCCTTTAGTATGGTAAGACTCTCCCCACCCAATGTAACCTCATGTCTCATGTCCATAACACGCAAGATCAAGACCTCTAACTATTACAGCGAGTCATAACAATATATATCAATATGCAAGGTCTATGTAATCCTGTGAGCCTATACAGAATCACCATGAATAACTTAGAAAAGATTTGGTCACATAAATAGTGTCAAGTGTCCTATGGTATGACGTACTTAGTAAAGCAAGCACAAAAAATAGGATCATGTTATCAACTCTCTAAGTGACGTTATACGACTCCGCGTATGGCATCGACACCCGAATATTATTCGGACATTAAGCAACATCTCACAGTACTAGGTTGAGCAGATATATCACAGAAATAAATCAAGCAAATAATATTAAGTAATTACTGCAAGTTTGGCAAGGTACACTTGCTTGGGGTTTGAACTCCTTCAATTATTCCAGTAACAGCGAAATATTCAAGTACGCCTCCAGATGCTGAAATAAATATTACCATCACTCCGAGAAGATATTAAATAGTTAGAATTTACTACCCATAAGTTTGATTTGGACATAGGAGAAGAAATGACAGTTTCTGGTCAAAGCGGGGTCCACATGTGGCCCACTTCGCACCAAAAAATGTGCCAGAGAGAAAGTTCTCTAAATTTGTCAAACTTAGTGTCTATAATTCCAGAACGATGATATGAACCCAACAGAATGTCTAGAACTAGATTTCGATGAGCCGGTCAAAAAATCACCCGTCAAGTGGAGTCGTGGGGCCCACGATACGGGGTTTCGTCAACATTCTCAAAATAGAACCAAATTTGGGTCCTTGGACCAGCGTAAAGCTACGAATTCGATGGCGCATATTTTGTTACAAAATGACAAGCATACACGCAATTATGACGAGTGCCAAAACAGGCCCGATATAGGATTTTTTTTTTTATGGATACGCATTGATTCCGATGTGCATGCACATCCAAATCAACTTTCACGAAATCCTATATGTCCACATTGATGATACACACCTTTTGATGCAATTCGTACACGATGAAGTCGCCTCATTTAGCGGGATGCATCCAGTTTCAGGAAAATTTTAGATTTTGAAGGCCAAGTTTTTGGTCAACTTCACCCGTGAATAAAATACAACTTACAACAAATTAAAATAAACTAATTACAGAGTTTAAATTTTGGTTATGTTGTCTAATTTACGGTTCAAGTAGAATTTAGAATTATTAAATAGGTTGAAAGAAAAATGGCCATGAAGTTGGGGTTTCGGGACAGTTTCTGAACTCCAAAATTGGGTTATTAAAATAAACTAATCACAGGACACGATATCCCAATCTAATTGTACAGGGTTTGAGAGGGTCATACTGTCATGCCCTAATCTCCCGTAAGCTCCATTGTCCCTGCCGAACGTGAATCACCACGTTGCAGCTCTCCCGCAGGACAATCATTCTCATCAGGACGTGATGCCGTACGAGCCTGGAGTTGCGCTCGTACAAGGCGATATTGTCAAACACCAAAGTTATCATTGAAACAACCAAGTTACAGCGTAAGTCGTTTTGTATACCAAGCACACAATCAGAGTATATGTAGCGAAGCTCACGATAGGGTCCAAATGAAATGCCCCAAAGGCAATGCCACAAAGGCGATGCCACGGAGACGAAGAGATGCTCTTGCTCTTTCTCTAGCCCACAAAGGTACTTACAGTTCATGCATCTTGTCCCGTATATCCAAGCAGCGCCACTACGCCTGCATACCTAAAATATTGCCCACAAACGTGGGTCAGTACACAGCCGTACTGGTAAGCGGGGTAACCCACTCGTCTAAGCCGACACTAAGTAAAATAGTGAATGCAAATAGTAATATGGTGATCTTTCTAGATGAATCCTAGAGTCGTTTCATGGTATATGGATGACATGTTAAGGAAAGCTGTAAAGTAGTTTAAGCATGCAAGCATTCAACTCAAACTAAATGACAAGCAGTTATATAAATCCAACTCGAAGGAAACTAACACGCAACCCGTCTTATTCAAGTCATCGCTTGCACGATAACATATCGAAACATTCCCAAGGCTCAAATATCAATTCCTCAACCAAAGTTTATATTCCAATCTCGAATGCATACTCTTGCCGAGGCAAGGTGGCCGCGCCTATACGAAACACAAACCAACCAAAGTAAAGCAAACCAACTCTTATCTATATGAAGTCACTGGCCAAGCTATAAAGGACGTATGATCGAACTGATCATATGCGGTTCTCCTCGAAATAGCGCTAAGTAGCTAACCCACCTGGATTGATTCCAACTGCTGGCACCGCGCCCAAGGCACGTTACCCAATTGTCTCCTCCATGGCCGAATGGTCCCGGTGCCCCGGAGCCTTCCCGTTGGAGGAGACCAAACCCCGTACAACACAGGTTGTCCGTGACATGCAGACATAAAGTAGGTATGACCAGAGGATCGAACATTCTTGCCCCACCAAGCGATCCTAGACTCGTTCAACCGATATCCAATCAAAGCATCCATAACCATCTTCCAACATATCCAACCAAGGATATCCAACCAACATATCCAAATCTCGACCTCAACATATAGCCCAAGGCACCAAAATATCAAGTGTTTTATAGGCACAATGTCTCTGCTCAACACAATGCTATAAATTGGTGCAACACACAAGCTCAAAGCAAATCCCATGGCACAATGCCCCAACAGTGGAACAATACCGATTCAGTAGCCCAATGCCCCATTCATGGCACAATGCCCCATCGAGCGGCACAATACCCTCGCCGATGAAGTTATTCGGTTTTTAACCACAACTGCTCGCTTTGCAAGACAAAGCGACTCAGTGATACTCGTGCACGGATGCACGCTCGCTCGCCCGAATTCCCGATATTCCCTTTGCCTCAATGTATCATTCCAACTTGTATAATTCCAACCGTCCAAGCATAATCCCAATTATCCAACCGACTGCCTCAAATGTATAATCCAACTATCGCTCCTACTATCCAACGCATAAATCATTTCAAGCCACAATCCTACCAAGCAACCGACATACACTCTATGCACGCCTCAGTGTAGTGATTCTCGAGTTTCAGCCCAATGTTTAAGCCTTTTACGTGTTTTCCATATTATTAGGCATGAAGTAGTAGAGGAGAAGGGAAAGATCCCACTCACAATGTTTGATCCCGTTATGCATCCTGTCCTGCTGATACGGTCAATCCCTTGAACCCGTGGTCCGATGCAAGCGCTATATACTCAACTGGTATGACCGTGCGAGCAGGTCGTGCTCTCCGAATCATCCAACCGATCGTATTAAGGAAGACGACATTATCGCTCCCATCCAGCTATTCAATACTATTCTGAATGAACACCTGATTTCCATCGAACCCGCTAGCCATCTGTACATTGAAACCAACTAAATCAATCCTTCTTCCCAAAATCCAACATTTCAAATGTAACTAGAATCTGACTCAGCGTAACGCTCCGAGCGTTTGCGGGCGTTACATAATATACCACTTAGAATCAGGTTCGTCCACGAACCGTGCTGGTACCCATTCCTTACTAGCATGCCATAATCTAATTCTATAGATCTGCTCTTTGCAACTCACATATTCACGAATCTGACTCCGCATCTCGTTCTGCTGAACGCTCGTGCAATTTTCATGAATTCCCACATCCTCCTTGCCGCTCAATACGAATTCTTCGTATCACTTAGTTTTGGATTGTACATATATTTAAGGCGTACCTAAAATACATGCATTTCAGCTGAGCTTTGCGATAGCAAATTTGAACAAGTTACAAGGGTATCTTTATGTTCGAGGCATCCATTTGCTTTACTCCCAATTGAATCAAATTATGATTTCCATTCCAACATATTCGATTGAGCACTATTCTCAATTATGCAGATTTCTACCGACTCAATGAGTTCATGTTCCAACTCAATCTATCTAACTATTTCTGAATCCGCACTAGCAAAATCTTGAAATATATTCTCATGCACCGAACGATCATCTCCAAATGATACTACCCCAGCTATGCGACTTACCCAAATATCAACTTTTGCTTAGATCAGCTCAATCCAACACTATTCCTGCCATCTCAATACCACACTGGGTGAATATCTATATCGAGGTTCGTGTGATCCACGAAGATCTCGCCGCCACGCCAAAGGGATTGTGTCGCTACGATTTCAACGTGGACACACTCGCCATAATTCTTAGGTTGCGCATGGAATAGTTCTTCGCGCTGCCTCCACTGCCTCGAAGCATAGAATATCACCTTTCCTTTCCGAACGAGCATGCTTCCCAGACTAAGTTTTGAGACATCTTGTAAATCTGAGGCACATCTGTCCCTTCCAGTATTCGCAAGGATTTGATCTGAACGAGCCGCTGCTTTAAATTCACGAGCTAGTTTCATAGTCGTCAATTCATATGAATGCTATTCCCTTCCAGGGCACGATGTGTTAGAGGCGATGCCATCGATTAAAAATCTGTGACTCTGAATCTCATCAGTTGACTAGGCTACTTCCACCATCGCTTCGATCTTCCGGCTGCATCTTCAGCTAAAGACTATCCCAAGGGTCTCTCGAATCTAACACTCAGTCGATAAGCCATATCTCATTGCTCACATCTGCCCTCGACACATTCCCAAATATGCTGCCTCAAGGGTCGTTCTATGGGTCTACCATATTCATTTCTTATTCAGTGGACAAGTCGCTAGGGTCAGCTGTCCCGAAGCTACACTCGATAATTATAAGTCATCACGATGGACAATTACTATAAACCATGTTATATCTCATCTGCAAATCCGAATCAAAATTCCAACCCGTGCCATCCGAGCAAAGTTTCCGAATCCGAGAATCGCGCTCGTTGAAACCGTCTTCCATCAATCCGCCGTTCTGCCCTGAATCCATCAATTTTCAAATTGCTATGTTCGTCTTCTCACACTACCAATTGCAATGATTCTCGAAACCAAAGACTTGCTCAAATTCATATCCGTTGTCACGTTCCACAATACACGTCCAACTTACTCGAGTAGCACAGTGATTTATTTCGACGTTGCTCCCACATTTAGCTATCTTCAAAAGTCTGTCCGCCACAATCTTAGCCTTCCGTCGTTGCCTTAATCCGTCCACATCTTCCAGAGAATTCGTCTACCATTGTTGCCCCATCTTGCCCAAAATTCTATTTTAGCTAAACCTGAGTCGACTACTCGAGCGGCAATATCAAAAATCTTCCAAGTTTGTGTGAATCCATCTCATTGCCCCTCGATAGTAGCTTATGTTTCATTGCTCAACCAACAGCTCAAATGTGTTGTCCAAAATCGTAGTTCGTGCTCGCTATCATTCAATTGCTCGCTATCATTCGATTCACCCGTCGCTCGTTCAAGCGTAACCCAACTGTTCGTTCAGATCCCGTCCATCTCTTAAGACCAACGATACTTCCATTTGCACCAGTCCGTTCTCGATATGCTCAACTCAATATTCGCTTGCTTCATTTTCATTCTTTCTAACTCAACCGACGTGCACCAACCAACTTTTATTCCCGTTACCCGAGTCCGTTCAGGCAATTCCCATTGATGTCCAACCAAAATATTTTTAATGCCTTTGCTCAATATGTGGTATCCCATATACCACTCTGAATCAAGTCACTACTCATATTACGATTTTCTCACAGAAATCCAAAATCCGTTCGAACCATCCCTTATGTGTGATCATGCCTTTCCCAATTTGAGTTTGACACAAAACTCAGGCAATGCTTGAATTATCCAACTATTTCCATCAATCTTGCTATGCAACTCGTGCCATATCCCATTCTCAATACTTCCAGCTATGCCCAAATCGATTGCTACTTTCGCTACACGAGCAAATCGTACAACGATCTTTTCCAAGTATTCCAACCCAATACTCAATGGTTCCACACATTTGTTATACGAGCAACTCGTACCAACTATTCTGATATTTCCAAGGCAAACTCAAACTTGCCCAACCGATGTGCCACAGCCAAAATTCTAATTTCTATCCAACACAGTCGCTAGACGAGCAACTCGTGCAACGATTTATTCTCAACGAATATTTCTACTCAAAACATGACACATAACCAAAACTCGTATGCCAACTTACTGATCCATTGAGGCAATCAGAACCACCCCGAACGATAAGCCAAGCCAACCCAACGAAAGCCCATAACTGTTGCACAAATACAACAACGCAAACCAACTTGCTGCATGAATGCAACAACGCCTAACGAGGCTAAGCGATCATACGAAAACCAACCAAGGCAATGTAACCAAGAATAAAATACAGCCACAACCAGCAATATATAGACTTATTATATAAAACATCTAATACGACATCGAGTAGAGTCAAGAGCTAAACGACACGCGGAAGCTATTTAGAGTTTGTGATGAAACGAAGGACCAAGTCCGAAGAAATAAACCAGGCACTCTGATTCCAATCTGTCATGCCCCAATCTCCCGCAAGCTCCATTGTCCCTGCCGAACGTGAATCACCACGTTGCAGCTCTCCCGTAGGACAATCGTTCTCATCGAGACGTGATGCCGTACGAGCCTGGAGTTGCGCTCGTACAAGGCGATGTTGTCAAACACCAAAGTTATCATTGAAACAACCAAGTTACAGTGGAAGTCGTTTTGTGTACCAAGTATACAATCAGAGTATATGCAGCGAAGCTCACGATAGGGTCCAAATGAAATGCCCCGAAGGCAATGCCATAAAGGCGATGCCACGGAGACGATGAGATGCTCTTGCTATTTCTCTAGCCCACAAAGGTACTTACAGTTCATACATCTTGTCCCGTATATCCAAGCAGCGCCACTACACCTGCGTACCTAAAATATTGCCCACAAACGTGGGTCAGTACACAACCGTACTGGTGAGCGGGGTAACCCACACGTCTAAGCCGACACTAAGTAAAATAGTGAATACAAATAGTTATATGGTAATCTTTCTAGATGAATCCTAGATTCATTTTATGGCATATGGATGACATATTAAGGAAAGCTGTAAAGCAGTTTAAGCATGCAAGCATTCAACTCAAACCAAACGACAAGTAGTTATATAAATCCAACTCGAAGGAAACTAATACGCAACCCGTCTTATTCAAGTCATCGCTTGCACGATAACATATCGAACCATTCCCAAGGCTCAAATATCCATTCCTCAACCAAAGTTTATATTCCAATCTCGAATGTACACTCTTGCCGAGGCAAGGTGGCCGCGCCTACACAAAACACAAACCAACCAAAGTAAAGAAAACCAACTCTTATCTATATGAAGTCACTGGCCAAGCCATAAAGGATGTATGATCGGACTGATCATATGTGGTTCTTCTCGAAACAGCACTAAGTAGCTAACCCACCTGGATCGATTCCAACCGCTGGCACCACGCCCAAGGTATGTTACCCAATTGTCTCCTCCATGGCCGAACGGTCCCGGTGCCCCGGAGCCTTCCCGTTGGGAGAGACCAAACTCCGTGCAACACAGGTTGTTCGTGACATGCAGACACCAAGTAGGTATGACGAGAGGATCGAACATTCTCGCCCCACCAAGCAATCCTAAACTCGTTCAACCGATATCCAACCAAAGCATCCATAACCATCTTCCAACATATCCAACCAAGGATATCCAACCAACATATCCAAATCTCGACCTCAATATATAGCCCAAGGCACCAAAATATCAAGTGTTTCATAGGCACAATGCCTCTTCTCAATACAGTGCTATAAATTGGTGCAACACCAAAGCTCAAAGCAAATCCTATGGCACAATGCCCCAACAGTGGCACAATGCCGATTCAGTGGCACAATGCCCCATTTGTGGAACAATGCCCCATCGAGCGGCACAACACCCTCGCCGATGCAGTTGTTCGGTTTCGAACCATAACTGCTCGCTTTGCAAGACAAAGTGACTCAGTGATACTCGTGCACGGATGCACGCTCGCTCGCCCGAATTCCCGATATTCCCTTTGCCTCAATGTATCCTTCCAACTTGTATAATTCCAACCGTCCAAGCATAATCCCAATTATCCAACTGACTGCCTCAAATTTTCAATCCAACTATCGCTCCTACTATCCAACGCGTAAATCATTTCAAGCCACAATCCTACCAAGCAACCGACGTACACTCTATGCACGCCTCAGTGTAGTGATTCCCGAGTTTCAGCCCAAGTATTCAAGCCTTTTACGTGTTTTCCATATTATTAGGCATGAAGGAGTAGAGAAGAAGGGAAAGAGCCCACTCATAATGTTTGATCCCATTAGGCATCCTGTCCTACCGATACGGCCAATCCCTTGAACCCGTGGTCCGATGCAAGCGTGATCTACTCAACTGGTATGACCGTGCGAGCAGGCCATGCTCTCCGAATCATCCGACCGATCGGATTAAGAAAGACAGCATTATCGCTCCCATCCAGCTATTCAGTACTGTTCTGAACGAACACCTGATTTCTATTGAACCCGCTAGCCATCTGCACATTAAAACCAACTAAATCAATCCTTCTTCCCAAAATCCAATATTTCAAATGTAACTAGCATTTGATTTATTCAATCCGACTCAACGTAACGCTCCGAGCGTTTGCGGGCGTTACACATACTGCGATCATAATACAACAGGCCGATCAAAAATCGATGTGAAGAGGAGGAAGAAAACTTACCAAAACCGGGGTCAGCCGTGGTGTGCTATGCGTAGACGGGGGCGGGCAGCGGTGTTCGGCCGATCGTCGATGGCTGTTGCGGCTGCTGTGGTCGTCGACGTGGGTCGTCGGTGGGTTGTCGCAGGGGAAGCAGCGGTCGGGGATGCAGCGGGTGGCTTGGGTTGGAGGTAGCCGCAGTGGGTCGTCGGGGTGCCGGAGTTGTCGGGGTGATGGTGTGGCCAAAGATGAGTCGGAGATGGCAGTGGGGGTTAGGTCGGGTTTTATAGGAGGAGGGCCGGTGGTTACGGGAAGGGGGGCCGGAAGGTCGCCAGCTGTCACGACCCGCTCCCGGTATAAGGGTACAAGTCGGAAACAACGCCCAGCCTATGCCACAGAATCGGCGGTAGAATGCTGTCTGGATGATCTATCTAACAATATAATGAACCACCAATAATGATAATATACTCAATCACAGAACTAAAATAAAAATGATCACGAATCAGATAAAGAATATAATAGTCATAATACAACTCATGAGTCTAAAATAATACATCAATGAGTCTGAAGAAGTAACAAAATAAGCTGGAGACAAATCCAGTACAAGAATACTACGAAGCTACAACTCCTGGGTCAACTTTCTCAGTTGTGATAAGTCCCTTCTGAGCCAGGGTCTCAGAATCTAAACCCCCAACATCCTGGGTTTCATAATAGGTAGGTTACCACTCCTCAGTGTCATCTAGAAAAATATATCCAGTCAGGAAAGGAGCAGAGTACATCTCTAACAGCAGTTCTAATCAATGATAAAAATTATGTAGCAGTAAATAGATGTGAATATATAAGATGCACAATAGATACTAGAGATACATACAATAAGGAAATACTAGAATAATTACAATAATGAACAATATGCCAATGAACAAGAATACTAATGACTATGTGTGTGAGTACTAGCTTAACATGTGATCGGCTTGGGCAAGATGCAATGCAGCCTGGCTAATCATACGTGCGGTGTATGATCAACACTATTCAGTAATCAGTACTAGATATAATAGGGGTATTGATCACATATCTATACTAATACTCTCCACCCTCGACTGGTATAATAGATCCAACCACGGTATGCTATGGCACGAGATTCCCCAAGAAGATAGCTAGTATTCCCGATAATCAGTGTCTGTACATGTACAAGATAACCAATAAAATAATACTTGCACCATATACAACATATACCAAGGAATAACATCTCATGACGAGATCCGGATATACCAATCCGTGTAACCATAGTGTCAAGAGAACATGGATATCTACACTAGATACAATAAACATAGAGGATATCATAAATGAGAAACTATCAGAGAAAGTACTCGACTAAAGTCCAAAGAATAGTCTCACAGATGTCTGACACGGTGCCTCGAAGACCTAGATATGGAATACAACATCAATACAAGGTTCCGAAAAGAGAATAAGTTAAAGTAGTCAACTTCTAGGTCAATAAATCAATTCTAAGTCAAAAGTCAACTATGGTCAACTCTGAGTCAACTAAGGTCAAACTATGGTCAACTATCTATTCCTAGGTTGCTAAAACATAACACAAAATATTGGGTCAAGATACTAAAATCTAAGCCAAGAAACCTACATCTAAAAGTTAGGATACCGTATCTCCGGATACGTAATTCCCAAGGTAACACATCAATAATATAAATTAAACATTTAATTATTAAATATATAGAATCATAATTACAACATCAAATAGGTACCGTGGTTTTGAACCAACTTGGTATCCCAACAATAATCATAATTTGATACCCAAACCCAATACTTGGGTATCCCCAATTACCTTGGTATCCTCAAGGTAATTCCCAATACCTTGTTATATTAATTACCCTTATATATTTAATATACATATATACTAAGTATATACATATAAAGAATTTAGCAATATATAATATATTATATCAATATTAATACCTATATATATAAGCATATAAATATATAAATATAAAATCTGCCAACCGTCACTAAAAACTGTGCTGAAATACTGATTTCTGATACGCTGGCTTTATAGTGACAGTTTATGCCTATCACTGAAGCTGCTGTCACTGATGCTGCTGAACCCTGCACTGCTGCTGCTGTTTTGGTGACTGTTTACAACCGTCACCGATTAACCGTTGTTGTTGCTGCCCCTTTTCCCGCTGCTACTACCCTTAATTAATGACAGCGGTTCTGTCATTAATACTACCGCCACTGCTACAGCGGCTGCTATTGAATTTCTTGTTGTTATTAATGACAGCAACTGTCATTAATCCACCCGTCGCGAAAAGCCTATAAATATATATATATATATATATATATATATATATATATATATATATATATATATATATATATATTATGAGTTTTTATATATATATAACATATATATATATATATATATATATATATATAAACTCATAATAAATATATATATATAAAATTACCAAATAGACTATAAATACACCCCCTCCTATAATAATGTTCATATTACGACGTAGCCTCAACACACACATACATAAATACATTATATTTATACATCTATACATATATATAAATAATCATATGACAACTATGTATAAATAATTACCCAATTAAACATACATATATATTTTATAAAAATATATACATATATACCCATACTATATATTATAACATATGTATTAATGCATGAAGACGAAAAGCTATATATATATATATATATATATATATATATATATATATATATATATATATATATATATATATATATATATATATATATATTCTCTATATATAATACATAGATCTATGATACAATAAATACTATAATAAATACACTATAACATATGTATTAATGCATGAAGACGAAAAGCTATATATATATATATATATATATATATATATATATATATATATATATATTCTCTATATATAATACATAGATCTATGATACAATAAATACTATAATAAATACACTATAATACATATATAATATCTGTATTTATATATATGCACAATTACAAACTTCATGAATTAAGAGCGCAATAATTAGATCTACATATAAATACACCACATATGGAGAGTATCACACCGTATCCCACTATATCTAGAATACGCATGTGACACGAGTCCACCACACATCCAATTGCACCCCGAAGGACAAAAACAAGTCACATAAATTATTTATGAATAATACAAAGTGTCAAATATAGATCTATGTGTCCGTATCAAAATACGACATGCACAAACTTCTGTGTCGGAGGAAAACCCCCCAAAAATAACACGTATCACCAAATTTTTGGGATATGACCTACATGTACCCAATTATGGACATGACTCTAGCCCCAAATACATAAACACATGCTAAATTGATCTATAGGATCAATTGGCACACACAATAAATATTATTCTCGGAATTCCCCCAAAATTAATACAAAAAGTACCATAACTTTTTCTATAGGCCTCATATGAACACAAAACTAAATCATATGGGTAGCCTATGCATATGGGTTAATTTTCCATTTTTAAAACTCAGATTTAGAACTTAATTTAAGGGGAAAAACTAAATTGTACCTATTGGGAGATGGATTTCTAATGAAATCTCCAATTGAGATAAAATTGCCTCCAACTTGTAGATCCTTGCTCCTCTTTGTAGATCCTTGCTTCCTTCTTCTAGATCCTTGCTTCTCAAGTCTCTAATAGTGATTTGGAAAGGAATTGGAATGAATTTTGGTAGGGAAATAAAATAAGAATGAAGAAAATTTGGTAATGGGAAATTCTAGATCTAGATTTGGAATAAAAAGAGGAGAGAGAAATTTCTCCCTCTAATTAAATAGGCCGGCCCCTTTTCCTCTCCCTCAAGTTATCATGTTATGTACATTATACCCCTTGGGGCCTCTCATGAAGAAATAATTAAGGAAGGAAGCTTCTAGTCTAATGATTTAATTAATTTAATCTATCTCCTTAACAATGGACTTCCTTAATGGGCTAAGTTCTAACCAATTAATTCATATTGGTTCATGGGTCCAAACTAAACTAGTTAGGTCCACTAACATAAGTCCAAATTAAATAACTAACATCAAATAACAATTAAATAATATAACAAATAATTTTTTATCAAGCAAAATATTTAATTAAATAGGAAATTACTAAAATACCCTTTCCTAGAAAATATGGTAGTGACACCAGCGGGTAGGGGAGTGGAACCGAGGGGTCGCTGTCGGGGTGGTGAACGGCCGACGGGTTACGACGGCGGGGAGTCGACGGGTCGGGGGGATTTTAATTCTACGGTTACTGCGTATTAGGGTTAACGGGTCAGGTCCGGTTGACGGGTACGGGTTGGGTCGGGTCGGGTTTTATAGGATATGGATCCAAATCCATTAGGGTTGGGTTCAGTTGGGTTTAATTTTGTTTGGTTTGGTTCAGTTCGGTTCAAGTTGGTTTAATCTGGTTTAGTCTGGTTTAAATAAAATGATATTTTTATCTAATTAAAAATAGTTTTTGAGCACAATAAATTTTATAAAAATTATACAATAACCTACTATTAATTATATACTCAAAAATATAATTTTTATAATATTTTAATATTTATTTTAATTCACAAAAATATTTATCCCTAAAGAACATATTTTAAATAATTAAAAATAATAGAAAAATCCTAAAAAATTATAATTAAATTTTAAAAAATTCGGGTATTTACAAGAAGACTCGTTTGAGGCAAAGAATTTCCAGACTTGGCCCTTCAGGAGTTCAGGTTTACACTTTTAAAGGCTCGCTCGGAGTATCCCTCGACCGAGGCAAATCATCGCTAAGGTGGGTGGCTACGATGAACTTATCTTTGCTTAGTCATCACACTTAAAATATAGACGATACATGTTAGTCGCTAGGTGAATCACCCCCTGCATGCTAATAAAGAATACAACGCACCTAGCTAAGGAAATAATCTCAACTTGTATTGCTTGTGTTAGAACATGAAAATAAAACTTTGCTTATAAATGGACCCTCGCACAACCGTTCTTGTCGTAATCAAAACTCGTCTAGTAAATCATCCAACTTTAATGCTACCATTTTGAACATTTCATAGTCTACTTATAGCGCTCCTCAAACAACTAAGTTCAAATCCCAAACCCAAGTCTATCCCATTTTGATATGTTCCATTGATCGAGTTCTTTTTGGAATAATCACCGAACATGTTCCCTTGAGTTCGATTATTTCTGCCGTACATGAAATTACCACGTCGGCGCTCCCGCGGGATAATCGTTCTCATTGAGACTGATTTCGAATGTTATCTTTCCGAACATGATTAAAGATCATTCTACCAAACTCCAAGTCAAATCCGTTATCGCTTATCTCGATCCTCAAAATTATAATTTACTAACTTGCATTAATCTGTGCCATCTTCCACCCATTGTTATGGTCTAAAATCTCCCAAATTTAAAATTATCGCATTCATACTCAAACTAAACTCTATCGAGCGATATCCAACTCAAATCCAAATTTTCTACGTGCACTATCATTCGTTCGTGCTATTATTTTCAATTGCACTAACTCTGATCGCATCCCCAATTATTCTATCTTAATTCAAGTTTTAATTCATTTATTTCAACTCAAAGTCGCTTGTACAATCCTCAAAGTTTTTTTCGACCATGATATCAATTCCCATTTTCGTGAATCCCTAATTGATGTAAGCCTTATCCCTTATTCAACTCATTCTAACTTGTTCAAACCAAATCTTGCATGCTTCCTTCGAGTTCGTTTACTTTCTAGGCATTGTTTATTTATATTAAGGCTTTACCTAATCTTATCACTTGCCGCTAGACTCGTTTAATACCCAAATATCCCCGATTCGTCCGAAGACTTCTAAGCCGACTAATACAGCACTCAGGGTTCGAGCTATACTCTATGAATCTTTATAACTCATTATATCCTCAATTCATATAATCGAACCTGGAACCTATCGTATACACCACTCAGGAATCGAGTTATCCTAATAACTCATGAATCACGTTTGCATCCTTCACTCGTATTTCCAATTTCTTCCTTAGAACTCCAGCACTGTCCCTATGTGCTGCCTTAACGATCTTAGCCTCGTATGTACCCCTATTGATAGCCCTCCAAACAAACTATGTTTTGAATCATAACTTATCGCTATGAATAATCGTCCAAACTATATCTGAAAATCCAACACAATTCCCATTATTCGCCTTAGAGGTACTCCGATGACATCTCTATCTGTTTCTATTCAAAGTTTGATTTTACTCTTATCCGAATGATACCCAATTCTTGCTGTAACTCACTAGCACCAAGGGTCTTGGCGCACGATACTCAACACTTCGCCAAAAACGCTATGTGCATAGGCAACTGTCTGAGCGATATTCTATCTCGCAAACTAACGCGCTTAGTTTTTCATATAGGCACTCGTTTTCACATATAACTTATCGATTCTAACACGAGCCTATTCCCAAGATGTCTAACACAATTTGGCACAATGGCCATCGCATCATAATCCCGTCCAAACTGTAGTATCATTCACGCACACTTTTTAAAAATATTTAGACTTATTGTATGTAACATTCATCGAAACTCAGAGAGAGAGCATCCATCACTTTTTTAATACACAAGTTCAAAACTGAGAGAGAATCGATATGAATTCCAAAGACATAAAGTCGTGCTCTGATACCAATATGCCACGCTCTGATCTTCCGTCGGAATCGGCCATCCCCGCTAGGCGCGAGTCACCGTGCCAGCACTCCCGCAGGACGATCGTTTCCATCGGGACGCAATGTCGCGCGAGCTTAGAGTTGCGCCTGCACGAGGCAAATACAAAAATGGCCGTTGATAACTAGTTCGCAGAGTCTCCATAATGAAAACATAGAGTAGACACAAATATTGAATCCAAAATAAACACTTTATTAATATGAAGTAAAGTTTACAAGCGGGGCTAGGCCGAGATTACAAGTCGCTCGTGCTCTCTCTCTCTCTCATTATAATATAGATGTCCTTAGGCTTACAACTGATTCAAACAATCTAGATGATGATGTTCCCATACATTGTGTCTCGTATAAGTGGGCTCCAGGTCCGTGTGCCATGCTCCAAGACGCCAAGGGTGGTCCGGCGCCTCATTGCGTTAAGCGATCTCTGAATCTGTACGAGTTCCCCCTGCAACCTGTATGCAGACTGGTTGGGTGTCAGTACATAGAATGCACTAGTAGGGAGGCATCTCGCGCACGCCGTAAAATAAGCACATTCATTAGTTATGTGCACCGACTGGTTTTGTTGTCTTTCTAATCTTTTGCCTTAGGATCAGTTATATGGCAGTATAATGAAAGTAATATCTGTGTCGGCACAAGAGTGTCATAATAATAAACAACTGAGTTTGTCTTACCAATCTTACCATTCGACCTTCTCGGTCATATACATCAATATAAACAATGATCTACAGAATAACAACGAACATTTATGAAGTCCAAGTATTATATCGTCTCTCTGCCTCAAACCCATTCTACTCGAACTATGTTTGTTACCGTGCACCCATTCTAAATATGCAAAGTGCCATGCAAATATCCTTCTACCCATTGCTCCTCTTCTGAATGCGGATAGCCGCTATGCAAGTATGACTTATCTATATGAAGATCAATAGCTCTGTTAGCCATATTAGACAAGATTTGCGATGGACAGTTGACTTTTTAGCTCGGTTGCTAGCCTTGTTGGGCCACCCGAACCGTCTGACAAGTTGGTGCCCATCCAGGTCGGTAGTAAGCCTTGCTGGATATTCCGCTCTTGCCCGCTAGTTATCAGCTAGCGTAATACCAGGACTACTCTGACACTGTCCTCCTGGGCTGACATGATTCGGATGCCTCAGCAATCATGTCGAGGACTCTCTCTACCTGGTGCACAACAAGTTGTCTGTGACCATGCAAATACTCTCCCACTTCCAGTCCTAGCTGAGAATAACTCGGTTTAATCCTTGTCGAGGACTATACTCAGACTTTTCTTCTTTACGCAGCTCCCTTATTAGAGACTGCCTCGGTGATCTGTATATCCTGAGTACTTCCTTTTCTTTCTAACTCCTGACTCAGAACGACTACTCAATAGTCTTCCTCGTCTATGTATGCAATATGACTTTACTCTATCCTATGTTACATTTCGTGCGGTGCCACAACATGAACTCAAACTACTTTTTATGGCATATATATATAAGAAGCTACTACCTTATGACTCAACAAGCCCGATTACACAAATAGCAAGCAAGATGTCCATGTTCTATAAAATGATAAGGCGGGGTTACCCCCTTAGCTATGTGCGTTTATCTCTTTTATTAGCATACAAAGGTTATCTCCTAAAGAACTAGCATGTACTATTCCTTTTATAAGTATGCAGCTAAGTAGCGACAGGTTCACTGGGGTCCACCCACCTTAGCGATGAATCGCATCGGTCGAGCGAGACTCCGAGCGCGCCTGTGAAAGCCTAAGTCTGACTCCATTTGAAGATCTAAGTATGAATGCCTATGCATCGAACGAGCTATCTTCCTAAGCAAAGCAGGTTGGTTCTCTACACCTGTGCCATTTGAATCGGCCCTCCGGGTTGAGCGGAGTGGATCGTTATACTAACTATGCTAACTAGTGAATCTGGCTAAATCTTCAGGCAGTCACTCCAAAACTAGTGGGTCCAAGTCTACACCATCTATAGGCTGAGGTCCATAGTATGTCGAACACCAATCTCCCAGATCCTCTAAAAAATTCCAATTAGGAATGGAGCGAAGTACAACCCAATAGCAGTTCCAATTAATTGACAAAAACTATAAAGCAGTAAAATAGAATATGCTATCTATAAAGAGAATATAACCGATAATCAAGAACAATGAGAGAATAGGCAATACTAGCAACAGAATATAATCAATGCGTATAAGAATAAACGAATGAACTATAATATCATAAATAGAACAAGGTAATCAATGAACTGAATAATAGAATCTACAATCACTATATGTTTTGAGATACTAACTAAACATGTGATCATCCTGGGAGATTCAATGATTACAATAAGGAGATAACTCAACCATACGTGAATTGCATAATTAGTTAGTAGCCAATGGTTACACTACTAGCCGATAGTTTCTTGATCACATATTTAATTGGTATTTCTTCCGCCCCGACTGATATGATGGATCGAATCATGACACGTTACAAGCCAATTAATCCAATGTTTAATCTATAATTTTTAATGTTATCCAATACCAACAAGGATAGTATCCGATACCACCTCCATAACCAAGGTAACATCCCATGACTGACGATCCAATAACAATACCAATTCGTGTACTATCGTGTCAAGAATCATAAGTAACATTTCTAAATACTTGAATTATAGTGGTAATCAAATAATGAAAACTATCAGAGAATATACTCATATGTGATCGAGAGAAAATAACGAAAAGTAATGTTCGAACAGGTATCACAGACCTATATATAGAATATTGCATTAATACAAGATTTTGGAAATGAGAATAAATTAAAGTAGTCAACTTCTAGGTCATAAAGCCATTTCTAAGTCAAAATAGTCAAACTAGGTCAATACTATGGCAAACTAGTCAAACTTGGTCAAACTAGCTATTTCTAGGTTATATGAGTCTATCTCTAGGATATTTGGTCCATACACTATGAAACTAGGTCACATTAGCTATTCTAAGATACTAGAAAAATAATAGGATACTGTATCCTAAGATACGTAAGTTTTAACACAAAAATAATAATTTATATATATACACAAGGCAATACATATTGTACCTTAGTTAACTAATACAAATAGGATACCATGGCTTTGAACCAAAGCGTATCACACTACCTACACACCCATCCCGATACTCAAACCCAATACCTTGAGTATCGCCCAATTACCTTGACATTTACCTTGGTATCACAAGGTAATATGCTCTTAGTATATGTTATCTACCCAATCTCTAAATAATAGGATAATATGTATTTATCTAATTCAAAATACTAGCTATATACTAATATGCATTAATTAATACCAATTGCCAAGCTATACTAACTACCCATGCAACTAATGCATATATACGTAAATATACATACCTACAAATATACATGTACATAGCTAGAGATACATAAGTATGTATATATATCTAACTACTCTTTATCAACAAGGATATATATAGATAGCTAATTAACTAGATAACTAACTAAACTATTAATTAAACTAACTAACTAACTACCAATAACAACAGGTAACTACATAAATATATACAATAGGTAACTAGCTAACCATCACTGACTGTTGTTGCCTTGCTGTTGTCGCTGCACGCTGCAGCCGCTACGCTGCTGCTGCAGACCGCTGGGCTGCCTCGCTGCAGCCGCGATACTGCGTTGGGACTGCTGCTACCTCGGTGCAGACTGCTGCTACTGCCTCTGTGGTGTTGCTGCACTAGGACTACTACTGCCTTGCTGCAGACCGCTGCTGCCTCCTCTGCGGTGCTGCTGCGCTGGGACTGTTGCTGCCTTGGTGCAGACTGCTGCTGCTACCTCTGCGGCGCTTCCTTGCTGAAGTTGCGGCGCTGCCTCGCTACACCCGCAGCGCTGCTGCACCCTGAAACTACTGCTGCGGTACTCTGAAACTGCTGCGCTGCACCTCCACATCTTAGCACACACAAACACACACAAACTATATATATATATATATATATATATATATAACTATAAGTAGATATCAATATATATATATAAATATATCTATACATATATACATCACAACACTCTCTCACACACACAAGTATATATACACAAACACCTATAAGTATACAACTAGATATGTATATTTATACACACATACACATACATATGTGAACATACACATAGCTATACATATATCAATATACATTTTCATACATATATATTTATATATATAAACATATACATATGCATATAGATATATATACTCTCTTATACATATACACATATATACCACCATACACATATACACTTAGATATATCATATATACATATATAACACATAGCTATATATACACACCTATATAAACACATATTCATATATCACTACTTATGTACATATATATAAATCACACTTCACATATATATAGAGAACTATGCATACATATTTACATATAGATGCATATAGATATCAATATACATATATAAACACATAGTCACATAGCTATATATACATAACTATATGATATATTATAAATACATACACTTATACATATATATATCATATCAAATATATCATATTAATAGTTATACACAAGTCATTTAAATTAAAAAAATAATAAAGTAAATACGTGGAGTGCATCGCACCCGTATCACACTAGATCTATGATACGCTTGCGATACGAGTCAACCACACAACCAAACATACCCCAAAGGACATGAGCAAGTCTAAAATAATAAATATAAGTAATACGAAGAGTCAATTACATATCTACGTGTCCGTCTCAAAATATGACATACACAAAGTCTCGTGTCGGAGGAAAAATCTCCAAATTAATATGTATCACCAAATTATTGGGATACGACCTACACGTATCCAATTGTGGACATAAAACTAGCCACAAACACACAAACACACAAATACATGCCAAATTGATCTATAGGACCAATTGACAAACACAGCAAGTGTCAATCTCGAAATTCTACCAAAATTGACACAAAAAATACCATAACTTACTCAATAGGCTTCCTATGAACTCAATTCCAAATCGTATGGGTAGCCTATGTCACGCCCCGGTCCCGCAGGGCTGTTCGTCCTCGCTTTGGTCCCTACGGAACCGATCGTCCTCGTATGGGCAAGATGTCGTGCAAGCCTAAAGTGCGCTTGTACAAGGCCAAAGCTTTGAACAAGGGCAAGTAAGCTATTCAATACTGAAGCAGCGACACATAACATTACAGAAAAGTAAAGAACACAATGGCATAAGAAAATAGGCTCTTTTATTGATATTCACACGTGTTACAAGCGGCACATGGCCGAGGTTACAATTTGCTCAAGCACTCTTCCTCTCGATTATAAGGACACAGTTTCATACATCATGTCCCTCTATACAAAAGTAGCTCAAACTCGATACGGCTCAAGGCATCGACTCCAGATTTCCCGTTCCTTGGGATGAGGCACGGCTATCACTATCTTGGACTAACAAGCACCTGAGAACAAGAAAACTGTTAGTGGGTCAGCACTTTTATAAGTACTGGTGAGTATAAACAACTGAACAGAAGCCACACCCCATGAAACCCACATTAAGTAATCATGTGGCAAAATATTGCATTACTAGTGATCTTGCTAGTTTTACCTAAGTTTATCTCATGCAACTCAGAACTATAGTGAGATTATATCTTTTGAAAATATAACTTTGAAACAGTTTTGCATATTCGAACTATAAGCATATGAATTAGGACAGTGCTCTGTCATGCAGTGCACAGCATGTATTGTGCATCAAATCTAACTCCTTTGGGGCAAGGTTCATAGTGGACTGAAACATCTCAAATCAAAGCAAACATTTAGTGGACTATCATTTCTTTCAAGCACACAAGCAGAAACATCTATATGATTTCGGTCCCCGAGAAACTCACGATCGGTAGCGGTAATCCAGCTAACCAATAACTCACATTCTGATACTATTAGCAGCTGTGACCGAGGTTTAGCTCTGCACAAATAGTCATTGTCTGACCGATGCAAATGCATGAAATACTAACAGATTTACTCTACGATGCAGACAAAATAAACGAGCAAGCTTTATGCATACACAAGTATTTCTTATCCCAATATCGAATGGTTATCCTGCAGCACACACACAAGTTAGCCACAATATGCATATATGGATAAACTTATGAATCAATCATTTGGTGTCATCAATCGATAGGTATGCAAGAAGGTAAACCTAGCATGCGTTATATCTATATGACGGTCTATGGGTAGCCCCATGATTAGCAGCGGTTGTCCAAGGTTTAGCTCTTCACTGGCACATTTTCGGGTATCGACAGCTGTGACCCAAGGTTTAGCTCTTCACCAACACACCCGAGTGCATGTAGCTGTGACATTATGGGTTCCACACAACACTAGCAGACATATCGCCCCACTACACCCTTGCGAGCCGTACACCTCAGGGCGATCCAAAAATCTCTTCCGGACCTAGCGATTCCCAGTGCCCCAGGAATCGTTCGAGAGACAAGACCTTATGCACAAGTTGTCCGAGACAAATGCAATGACATAAATACATAGTGCAAGCAAAACAATAATCATGTAAAACATATGCGGTCTTAGCAAAACATATCTTTTCAAACGAAGCATATCTTTCTCAAACGAAGCACACAATTCACATATCTAATAGCACACCCCCAGACCCTTGCGGGCCGTATCCTCAGGGCGTATTATTAGTTACTGCACTCACATATTTTCACTTAGTAGTTCGATATAGTAAACAGACAAACGAAACATATAATGGCAAGCACGGTTGATTTTAAATCTAACATGTAATAACTATCTCTTTTTAGCATATTCAAAGGGACATATTCAAGCGGTCCATTTACTTATCTTTCTTAGCATAGCAAGGGTTCATTCGATGGCTGTGTCGGTGTTTCTAAGCATGCAATATTTCTTATATCTCATTAGAATAGTAATGGTTTGATCTCATTTCTGACAAGCATACATATTCTCTAATTAGGCAACAAATTCATTTCAATGATAAGCTATGTGAGTTCTCTTAGCATGCTGAGTCAGTTCTATCATTCTTCTTATGAAACAATCTTCTTAAGCAAACAAGCATTCAAAAACTCATATTCATTATTAAGTCATGCAAGAATCAGAGAATGCAGTTCTGTCCACTCACTTTGATCAATCGGTCAAGAACTCTCCGAGAAGACTTTCGTTCAAGCAAGCAAGGCGATATCACTTGTACATAGCGCCTACGCGGAGTGGGGCGCTACATACTTATCCACCAACAAAGAGTTTCATCCTAGAAACTTAAGAAGAAACTCTCGAAAAAACAAAGCAGCGATATTCCTCATCCTTCACCATCCTTAACCAAAATTCAGCAATCCAGAAATCACAAATCATATCTCAAGCAATGAAAACAAATCCAGAAAACTTTTGCGCGCATCTTTGAGAATATCTATGGACTTATTGTATGGAACGTTCATTGTAACAAAATCATAACTCAAAGTCGGAGGCAACCGAATGGGCAAAGAATCAAATTGCTCTGATACCACTATGTCACACCCCGGTACCGCGGGGCCGTTCATCCTCGCATTGGTCCCTACGGAACCGATCGGCCTCGCACGGGCGTGATGCCGTGCAAGCCTAAAGTGCGCTTGCACAAGGCCAAAGTTTTGAATAAGGGCAAGTAAGCTATTCAATACTGAAGCAGCGACACATAACATTGCAGAAAAGTAAAGAACACAATGGCATAAGAAAATAGGCTCTTTTATTGATATTCACAAGTGTTACAAGCGGCGTATGGCCGAAGTTATAATTCACTCAAGCACTCTTCCTCTCGATTACAATGACACTGTTCTATACATCATGTCCCTTTATACAAAAGCAGCTCAAACTCGATACGGCTCAAGACATTGACTCCAGATTTCCGGTTTCTTGGGATGAGGCACGGCTATCGCTTCCTCGAACGAACAAGCACCTGAGAATAAGCAAACTGTTGGTGGGTCAGCACTTTTATAAGTACTGGTGAGTATAAACAACTGAACATAAGCCATACCCCCTAAAACCCACACTAAACAATCATGTGGCAAAATATTGCATTACTAGTGATCTTGCTACTTTTACCTAATTTTATTTCATGCAGCTCAGAACTATAGTCAGATTACATCTTTTGAAAACATAACTTTGAAACAGTTTTGCATATTCAAACTATAAGCATACGAATCGGGATAGTGCTCTATCGTGCAGTGCGCAGCATATATTATGCATCAAATCTAACTCTTTTGGAGCAAGGTTCATAGTGGACTAAAATATCTCAAATCAAAGAAAACATTTAGTGGACTATCATTTCTTTCAAGCACACAAGAAGAAACATCTATATGATTTTGGTCCCCGAGAAACTCAGGATCGGTAGCAGTAATCCAGCTAAACAATGACTCATATTCTGATACTATTAGCAGCTGTGACCGAGGTTCAGCTCTGCACTAATAGTCATTGTCTGACCAATGCAAATGCATGAAGCACTAACATATTTACTCTATGATGCAGACAAAATAAACAAGCAAGCTTTATGTATACACAAGTATTTCTTACCCCATTGTCGAACGGTTATCCTGTAGTAGACACACAAGTTAGCCACAATATGCATATATGGATAAACTTATGAATCAATCATTTGGTGTCATCAATCGATAGGTATGCAAGAAGGTAAACCTAGCATGCGTCCTATCTATATGACGGTCCTTGGGTAGCCCCATGATTAGCAACGGTTGTCCATGGTTCAGCTCTTCACTGGCACGTGCGGGTGTTAGCAGCTGTGACCCAAGGTTCTGCTCTTCACCAACACACCCGAGGGCAAGTAGATGTGACATCATGGGTTCCGCACAACACTAACAGACATATCGCCCCACTAGACCCTTGTGAACCGTACACCTCAGGGCAATCCAAAAATCTCTTCCGGACCGAGCGATTCCCAGTGCCCCAGGAATCATTCGAGAGAAAAGACCTTGTGCACAAGTTGTCCGAGACAATTGCAATGACATAAACACATAGTACAAGCAAAACAATGATAATGCAAAACATATGCGGTCTTAGCCAAACATATCTTATCAAACGAAGCATATCTTTCTCAGACGAAGCACACAAATTACATATTTAATAGCACACCCCACTAGACCCATGCGGGCCGTATCCTCAGGACGTACTATTAATCACTACACTCACACATTTTCACTTAGCAGTTCGATATAGCAAACAGACAAACGAACCATATAATGGCAAGCACGGTTGATTTCAAATCTAACATGCAATAACTATCTCTTTCTTAGCATATTCAAAGGGACATATGTCACTATCACATTCCAAAAATAGGGGTATTTTTGACTTTTTAAATATTATTAATATTATGGTATTTATATTAAATAATTTCTCGATATTGTATTTAAATTAAATAATTACATGAGGTGTGTATTTAAATATATTATATATATACAGTGTTCATTTATGTTTGAGCTAGTAGACTTGACCTAGAGGCCCACTAGACGAACACCTGACTGAATAATGGGGATTATGTATTTAATTATTTTATTTAGAATTAAATTATTGGAGGTAGTAATTAATTACCGTAAATTTATTTAATTCTTGCACCTTACCTTTGCTTCGATATTTGTAGCGCTACCCTGGCTTTTGCCTTCCAACAAATTCACAACCTTGCTCTAGACATGCCCGCCTTCCATTCTGATATTTTTGCAACTCATAATTATGCTTTCTTGTGCTTCATTTTAGCCGCACAATAATCATCGCGGACGTTTATTTAATTTCTGAATAAATTCTAACTTTGTATCGTTGTGCGTTCCAATAGAAATTGAAGGCAATCTTGACCTATTTTTTGTGCGACCCAAATTAGGGTAATATTCTTTTCTGAGTCTTCTTCACTAGTGATATTGGTGACCCGACCAAATTTTGGCCCCATGTACTCCTAATTAATTTTAGAACACAGCTTGCATTTTATTCCTAATTAATTTAAGGATACCATTTTAACTGATTCCGTAAATCCTGGTTTAATTCTAGTACCCTGCAAATTAAGTCCATACCAAACACACAACGCCCCCTTACCCTACAAAATATCAGACACCGAATCGCCCACCAAATTTTTATTATTTTATGCGTCTGTACAAATACCCAAATTTAAGGGGGCTAATTTGCAATTGTTATATTAGGTGTCAACACCCCCATTGGTTCAACTAAATGGAGAGCCCCAAATATTGACTAGTCAACACCCTCAGCCTTACATGAATAAAATCCCTCCATGTCTAATCTTGGCCATCCATCAATTGAGTGCATCCTCACCCTTCATTCCAACACACTCTCTCCCTATTTAAAGTCACATCACCCACACCCTTCCCAAGGAAGCCCTAATCCCCAAACATAGGGAACAAGCCCCTATTTTTCTCTCACCTCACTCCCCCCTCTCTCCAACGTAGGAACAATTCTTTCTTCCTTTCTTCTTCTCTTCTTCTTCTTCTTCTTCTTCTTCTTCTTCTTCTTCTTCTTCTTCCTTCTTCTTCTTTCCTTTTTGTTTTTGAACTTATAAAAAGGGGGGATCATCTCTACACCACCACACCTACTGTTCACCCGGCGGCCAACCGGCCAGGACCTAACCCCGTTTCGTTCATCCCCGGCGGCTAACCACCACCATCACCACCGTATACTACCACCCCCACTCTTTCCTGTACTCCGGCCAACTCCTTACAACACAACCACCACCTGAGCTCAACTCCACCACGACCACCTGACTCCCTGTTGCTCCTCCCCGTATCACTTCCCCTCTCCGGCCTGAAATCCTCGGCCACCACCACTAGTTCCATCATACTCCATCCCGACTCTGACTCCGGCACGGCTCCCTCCTTCATTCGACCTCCTTCGACTCCTCTCCCGGCCGAGCTTCACTGCTCCGGTCACACGCTGTCGACCCCGCAGGCCAACTCCCCGCTCCCCTCGACTCCAGTGAGCTCCCCACCGGCTCCACCTTACTCGAGCTCACCCCACCAGCAACCTCGACCCCGCATCTCCCTCAGAACCACCCTGCTCATCCTCTCCGACCTCCCATTCTCCAACCCGAGCTCCTAACCCGAAGGTCCTCCCTTGAGCCACCTATATCGAGCCACTCCGGTGCAGCCCCCTCCGCCTGCTGCCTCCACAGCAGCACCCCGCTGCACATCCCCGCCGGCCTGAGCTCCGACCAACCCCCAGTGAGCTTCTCTCCCCCTTCCCTCCTTCATTTTATATATATGTATGTAAATACGTATAAATACGTAAATGTGTATATGTGTATGTGTATAAATTTAGTGTATGTGTGTATGAATGTATATAGTGTATTTTTATTAGTGTATATATGTTTCACATATATATATATATATATATATATATATATATATATGTATATATATATATATATATATATATATATATATATATATATATATATATATGTATATATATATATATATATATATATATATATATATATATATATACGCGTATATGTATATATATATGTATATATATATCTCGCATATTTCTCTATTTATATATATATGTATTAAATATATTTTAGTATAAATACGTATTAAATATATATGTGTATTAATATATCAGTATACATATAATATATGTTAACGTATGTTTTAGTATTAAATATTATATGATAGTACGTATTTTAGTACGTATTTTTGATATGTATATACATATACATATATATATTATTTGGTATATTTTTATATAGAAATGTGTAAATAAATAGGTATTATTTTGGAATAAATGTATATATATATATATATATATATATATATTGGTATTGATGTATACAAATACGTATTTTGGTAATTGGCATATGCACATATATACATATATGGTAAATGTATTAAGATTTGGTATATATATATAAATAGAGTATATGTATATTTTACTTGGTATATATATATGTTCAGTATATATTTTCTTTTATACAAATATTGGTTGTAGTATATATATATATATAAATGTGGTATATATATATTTTTAACTTATTGATATATATATATATATATATATATATATATACAACATATAATTTAGTGTATATACTTATACCTATTGTAAATAATTATTGGTATACCCATAAATACGTATTAATTTAATTATTGATATATGTCTATAGGACTGTTGGTTCATCCAGGCGATACTCTGGAACAGGACATCAGTATTTACCAGCTAAGGACCCAAGGAAAGTACATTCTCTGATAATTTCCAATTCCTTGATAATTTCTATAAGTTCAGTAATCTAGAAATGTTACATCTGAATCCTTGACACTGTGCTACACGGACTAGTATATAGCTTGGATCTGCAGTCATGAGATGTTACATTGATTATCGTATTGATATTGTATACGACATATATATTAGACATCGTACATGATAGATTGGATATTGCTCGTGTATCGTGACGTATCATGGTTGGATCCACAGTACTAGTTGGGGGCGGGGAAGTAGTTAGTAAGAAATATGATCATACCCTTTATACAAGTATAGAACAATGTAAGTATTAATCATGCTCTTCACATATGATTAGCCAGGCCCTACAGCTCTCATACATGTACCCAAGCCGATCATATTTCGAAACTACTATTTCAAATACTTAGAATAGATTACAGTTCTCTATTTAGATCATATACTACATCACCCGTATATGATACTGTACCTTGTTCTCTTCATTTCATATATGCACTGACTATATCATATTGCCTGTCTCTTTATATTGCCTGTCTCTTTATTTGCCATTGCATTTATTCACTGTCTTCTCTCAGTATATAGCATCATCTGTTTATTGCTTTATAGTCCTTATCAATTAAATGGAACTGTTATTTGAGATTGTATTTTGCTCCTTCCTGACTGGAAATATTTTTCCAAACTATGCCTTAGAGGACCGGTATCCGACACTTTATGGACCATATGGTGAGTAGCTGCGGACTTGGATTTGGTAGTTCAGTCGTGATTCCGGGAGATCTAGCCGGAATTACTAGTTATCTAGTTAGTTTTTTTCAGTAGTTTTTTGTACCGGATTTGTCTCCGGCATACTTTGATGAGACATGGATATTGTTGAGTTAGATTATTACATTTAAACTTGTGTTGTATTTAATTTTATTTGTTCGATATCTTATCGTGTTGTAGTCATGTGATTGAGTATGTGTTCATATTATTGTGTCATCCGTGCCTCCTTATGGAGATTGGATGCTCGTGTAAGATTGTTTAGATAGTATCATGACCTTGACAGCGTTCTACCGCCGATGTTGCGGCGTAGGCTGGACGTACCCGCGTACTCGTGTCCCAATTCTGGGTGCGGGTCGTGACACATTTTTAGTGGTAGCTTATTCAGGTCAGACTTCGCAAGTTGTACGATATCGTGGTAGTGCGACATCTCAGTTGTACTACTGCATACCTGCGATAGGATATAGGACATAGGATACTAGGACGAGAGCGAATACTCAATCACAATTTCTTGAGAGATTCCTGGGATGACCCCTGAGAATCTCATTATAAATTCTAATTTAAAACATTTCTCTTGTATTCTGTCCATTCTCACTTGTTAATATTGAATTTAATTCTTGTTGATTAGTTAATTAGGATCTTGGTTTCATTGTAGAGTTTGATTTTATATCAAGATGAATTTATGGACTAATTTATGGTATTATCTGATGACACATGTCGATGAGGACAGTGAGAAAGATAATATTGTAGCTATTGGACTACAAGAGGTGGATTTAAATTATAATTTGAGGATTGAAAATGAAGTTCAATATTTATGATTTTTTGAGGAATTGAGATATTATGTTATTAAAAATTTTGAGGATTCAGATTCATTTCAATGAATCTAGACAAGGTTGTAAGGATTTTAGAAGTGATTAAATTTTTGTTTCAGCTTTTGAACATCTGACTTTGAGGAAGGTATATGCTTTTTACTTTAAATTGTTCGAGGAGTTAGTTTTGAGGACTTTATTGGAGAAAAAAAAATCTTATAGTGAAGAAGAGATATATTAGTATATAAGTAGATGAGATGCATATGTAAGGATCTGTTGGCTTGAGCATGATTGAGATTTTACTGCAAACTGACTTGGGTGTCCAACTAGGATTGTATTAGAGAGAGCAGTACTTAGTATGGTGTGTTGCATTTGATATGCACTTGAGTGATAAGAATAACTAGTATCAACGATTGCAGTAGGTAAGGAAGCTAGCAGTGAGTGTGCTTGTAGTAGAACTGTGGTACCTAGAGGGATAGAGGTATCAAACCTTGGATGCATCTTCGACCTGTGCAATCACAACTTAGAATTTTTTTCCCAATCTATCTATCTTGAATGTTGCTTCTTTAGAACTTTACTATCCTTCCTTGATGATATTGCATTTTGCCTTAATTGATTCTTTTGGATCTATCTTCAGGATGTTGCCGAAGACACGATCTATGAGAGTGGGAACACCAGCTTTAGAGGGGTCTGCCACCTCTTCACCTGAGGGACAGACAGCCGTAGTTCCTCCTACATCTCCGATGCATGTGGGAGTATCTACAATTTTCGGGGATCCTCCTCCCCCACCTGTCCAGAGGATTGTCGTAGTTGTGACGGACAAACTTCCTCCTCCACCGACTCCGATTTCCAGAGGTTTGCCCATTGACGGGGCCTATATATTTACCTTGATCCAGGGCATGGTAGATGCCCAGAGAGTGACGGCAGATGCTCAGCGAGTTCAAGCTGAGGCTCAGAGGGTGCAAGCAGAAGCGCACCAGGCACAAACCGAGCTGATGAGAGAGAGCATGGAGAATGCTCATCAAGTGACTCTCCAAGCTTTGGAGAGAGTAGCACAATACCAGCAGTTTCCTGGCCAGCAGCAGCAGAGATCAGGCACTATAGTGGACTTCAAGAGGATGATGCCTCGAGAGTTCAAGGGCACCGAAGGGATACACTACGCTGAAGACTGGCTAGAGGACATAGAGAGGAGCCTGCGATAGGCCCAGATTCCAGAGAGCTTACGAATAGAGGCGGCTGTCAGTCAGAAGTTCGATATCATACTCACGTGGTATCGCACGGAGCCGAGACTTACTGCACAAGGACTTACTTGGGAGACCTTCAGGGAGCTCTTCAAGAAGAAGTTCTTTTCTGACGTGGCATTGGGAGCCTTGGAAAGTTAGTTTCATGACTTGGTTCAAGGAAACATGTCGGTCGACGAGTACGCTGCAGAATTCTGTAGATTGAGCCATTTTGCACTGTCTATGATTCGGAACCCAGGAGATCGAGCCCGAAAGTTTAGAAAGGGACTGACGAGATAGATTAGGTCATGCACGTCTGGTCGTCGTACCGCTACCTTTGAGGGTATCTTGATGGATGCCCAGATTGCAGAAGAGGATCTGGATCTCAGGCCTAAGAGGAGTCACAATATTTTTGGAGATACGAATGGTAGCGCAGGACTAGCCAAGCGTCCCCGTATTCAGCACCAACAGCAGTACCAAGTACCAGTTAATATTCAGCCATGGGCATTTCAGCATCCACAACAGTACCTAGCACTAGTTCATATTCAGCAACATCCATGGGCGTATCAGTATCAACAGCAGTACCAGGCACCAGTTCATGTTCAACAGGATCAGCTGCAGCCTCCGAGAGAGACACAGCAGACTTATCATTTCTGTAAGAAGCCAGGTCACCTTTGGGAGAGCTGTAGAACGAGGCTAGGACTTTTTTTTGCACTGCGGCACTGCAGGACATCGAGTAAGGGATTGTCTTCTAGCCCCTTATCTTCCCGGCCAACGTGCAGCTCCAAATTATAGAGATCCAGTTAGGCTACCTGTGGAACCGTATATTGCTCACCACCCGCAAAGGGAACCACCCCAGCAGGACGGGGCATTTGCGATGACGGTCGAGGAGACCGATATTGCAGGTAATGTGTTAGCAGGTTTTGTTCTTTCCTTCCTTCTGTTTCTTTCTATTTTGATTGATTGACTGATTTCCCTAGTACTGTAGTTCTTATGCATGATTTTCTTGTTAGAATGTAGTTAGTAGTATACCCTGACAGAGACTGCAATACCATGACACAAGACACCATGATCGTACATATTTTTTCTTAGATTACAGGTTGTATGACTGTAGGTAGAGTTTTCTCTGACCATGATTATTGGGGTTTGACCATAGCGAAGATTTATGAAGAGGTTATGACTTGATAAGAGAAACAAGTTGATTAAAATTCGAGGATAAATATTGATTTAAATCAAGGGTAAAGAATTTAACATGGCAGAATTGATGATTTATTAATTTTAGGAAGGTCATGATATGATTGAAGTTTATCATTAAAAACTTGAGGAAATTAAGGAGATTATCATTATTTTTATTTTGACTGCAAGTTATGAATTTTAAATTTTATATTATGGATGATGTTTGGAGAATCCATAAGTATCGCATTATTGAGTATTTTAAGGAAAAAGAAAATCAAGAAATAAAAACATTGATGGATTAGTGTCTGAATTCAATTTCTGGGACGAGATTTAAATTTTATATATATGCATTGATTAAAATCAAACTAGAGGAGTGAATATTAAATTCCGAGTATTAAATTATTAACTTAAAAATTCAGAGAAAATTGTGATAAAAAGGGACTTTGATTTTTAATTCGAGAATTTTCAGGAATACGATAATTACAGAATTTTAAAAAAAATTGTGAAAAGACATTGTGGATTATTTCCTGATTTCGTGGTTGATGAATTTAAACTTTGAGGGAAAATAATAATGTATATGAATAAACACTACTATGAGGATTTTAAATTTTGAGGACAAAATTCTTTTAAGGAGGGTAGACTTGTCACTACCACATTCCAAAAACAGGAGTATTTTCAACTTTTTAAATATTATTAATATTATTGTATTTATATTAAATGATTTCTCGATATTGTATTTAAATTAAATAATTGCATGAGGTGTGTATTTAAATATATTATATATATACAGTGTTCATTTATTTTTGAGCTGGTAGACTTGACCTAGAGGCCCACCAGATGAACACCTGACCGAATAATGGGGATTATGTATTTAATTATTTTATTTAGAATTAAATTATTGGAGGTAGTAATTAATTACCGTAAATTTATTTAATTGTTGTACCTTACCTTTGCTTCGATATTTGGAGCGCTACCCTGGCTTTTGCCTTCAAACAAATTCACAACCTTGCTCTAGACATGCCCGCCTTCCATTCTGACATTTTTTGCAACTCATAATTATGCTTTCTTGTGCTTCATTTTAGCCGCACAATATTCGTCGCGGACGTTTATTTAATTTCTAAATAAATTTCAACTTTGTATCGTTGTACGTTCCAATCGAAATTGGAGGCAATCTTGACCTATTTTTCGTGCGACCCAAATTATGGTAATATTCTGTTCTGAGTCTTCTTCACTAATGATATTGGTGACCCGACCAAATTTTGGCCCCATGTACTCCTAATTAATTTTAGAACACAGCTTGCATTTTATTCCTAATTAATTTGAGGATACCATTTTAACTGATTCCGTAAATCCCGGTTTAATTCTAGTACCCTGTAAATTAAGCCCGTACCAAACACACAAAGTCCCCTCACCCTACAAAACACCAGACACCGAATCTCCCACCAAATTTTTATTATTTTATGCGTCTGTGCAAATACCCAAATTTAAGGGGGCTAATTTGCAATTGTTACATTAGGTGTTAACACCCCATTGGTTCAACTAAATGGAGAGTCCCAAATATTGACTAGTCAACACCCTCATCATCACATGAATAAAATCCCTCCATGTCTAATCTTGGCCATCCATCCAATGAGTGCATCCTCACCCTTCATTCCCACACACTCTCTCCCTAATTAAAGTCACATCACCCACACCCTTCCCAAGGAAGCCCTAATCCCCAAACCTAGGGAACAAGCCCCCATTTTTCTCTTACCTCACTCCCCCCTCTCTCCAAGTAGGAACAATTCTTTCTTCCCTTCTTCTTCTCTTCTTCTTCTTCTTCTTCTTCTTCTTCTTCTTCTTCTTCTTCTTTCCTTTTTGTTTTTGAACTTATAAAAAGGGGCGATCATCTCTACACCACCACACCTACTGTTCACCCGGCGGGCAACCGGCCAGGCCCTGAACCCGTTCTGTTCATCCCCGGCGGCCAACCACCACCATCACTATCGTATACTACCACCCCCACGCTTCCCTGTACTCCGGCCAACTCCCAACAACGCCACCACCACCTAATCTCAACTCCACCATGACCACCCGACTCCCTGCTGCTCCTCCCCGTATTACTTCCCCTCTCTGGCCTAAAATCCCCGGCAACCACCACCAGTTCCATCATACTCCATCCCGACTCCGACTCCGGTACGGCTCCCTCCTTCAGTCGACCTCCTTCGACTCCTCTCCCGGCCGAGCTTCACTGCTCCGGTCACACGCTGTCGACCCCGCAGGCCAACTCCCCGCTCCCCTCGACTCCAATGAGCTCCCCACCGGCTCCACCTCACTCGAGCTCACCCCACCAGCAACCTCGACCCCGCATCTCCCTCAGAACCACCATGCTCATCCTCTCCGACCTCCCATTCTCCATCCTGAGCTCCTGACCCGAAGGTCCTCCCTCGAGCCACCTATATCGAGCCACTCCGGTGCATCCCCCTCCGCCTGCTGCCTCCACAGCAGTACCCCGCTGCACATCCCCGCCGGCCTGAGCTCCGGCCAACCCCCAGTGAGCTTCTCTCCCCCTTCCCTCCTTCATTTTATATATATGTATGTAAATACGTATAAATACGTAAATGTGTATATGTGTATGTGTGTATGAATGTATATAGTATATTTTTATTAGTGTATATATGTTTCACATATATATATATATACACGTATATGTATATATATATGTATATATATATCTCACATATTTCTCTATTTTTATATATATGTATTAAATGTATTTTAGTATAAATATGTATTAAATATATATGTGTATTAATATATCAGTATACATATAATAAATATTAATGTATGTTTTAGTATTAAATATTATATGAAAGTACGTATTTTAGTACGTATTTTTGATATATCTATATATATATACATATATATATTATTTGGTATATTTTTATATGGAAATTTGTAAATAAATAGGTATTATTTTGGAATAAATGTATATATATATATATATATATATATATATATATATATATATATATATTGGTATTGATATATATAAATATGTATTTTGGTAATTGGTATATGCACATATATACGTATATAGTAAATGTATTAAGATTTGGTATATATATATATATAAATAGAGTATATGTATATTTTACTTGGTGTATATATATATATATATATATATATATATATACTACAACCAATATTTGTATAAAAGAAAATATATACTGAATATATATATATATATATATATATATATATATATATATATATATATATATATATATATATATATATATATATATTAATGTGGTATATATATATTTTTAACTTATTGATATATATATATATATATATATATATACAACATATAATTTAGTGTATATACTTATACCTATTGTAAATAATTATTGGTATACCCATAAATACGTATTAATTTAATTATTGATATATGTCTATAGGACTTTGGTTCATCCAGGCGATACTCTGGAACAGGACATCAGTATTTACCAGCTAAGGACCCAAGGCAAGTATATTCTCTGATAATTTCCAATTTCTTGATAATTTTTATAAGTTCAGTAATCTAGAAATGTTACATCTGAATCCTTGACACTGTGCTACACGGACTAGTATATAGCTTGGATCTGCAGTCATGAGATGTTACATTGATTATCGTATTGACATTGTACATGACATGTATATTAGACATCGTACATGATAGATTGGATATTGCTCGTGTATCGTGACGTATCATGGTTGGATCCACAATACTAGTTGGGGGTGGGGAAGTAGTTAGTAAGAAATATGATCATACCCTTTATATAAGTATAGAACAATATAAGTGTTAATCATGCTCTTCACATATGATTAGCCAGGCCCTATAGCTCTCGTACATGTTCCCAAGCCGATCATATTTTGAAACTACTATTTCAAACACTTAGAATAGATTACAGTTCTCTATTTAGATCATATACTACATCACCCCTATATGATACTGTACCTTGTTCTTTTCATTTCAAATATGCACTGACTGTATCATATTGCCTATATTGCCTGTCTCTTTATTTGACATTGCATTTATTTACTGTCTTCTCTCAGTATATAGCATCATCTGTTTATTGCTTTATAGTCCTTATTAATTAAAAGGAACTGTTATTTGAGATTGTATTTTGCTCCTTCCTGACTGGAAATATTTTTCCAAACTATGCCTTAGAGGACCGGTATCCGACACTTTATAGACCATATGGTGAGTAGCTGCGGACTTGGACTTGGTAGTTCAGTCGTGATTCCGGGAGATCTAGCCGGAATCACTAGTTATCTAGTTAGTTTCTTTCAGTAGTTTTTTGTACCGGATTTGTCTCCGGCATACTTTGATGAGACATGGATATTGTTGAGTTAGATTATTACATTTAGACTTGTGTTGTATTTAATTTTATTTGTTCGATATCTTATCGTGCTGTAGTCATGTGATTGAGTATGTTTTCATATTATTGTGTCATCCGTGTCTCCTTATGGAGATTGGATGCTCGTGTGAGATTGTTTATATAGTATCATGACCTTGACAGCGTTCTACCGCCGATGCTGCAGCGTAGGCTGGACGTACCGGCGTACTCGTGCCCCAATTTCGGGTGCGGGTCATGACAACATATTCAAGCGGTCTATTTACTTATCTTTCTTAGCATAGCAAGGGTTCGTTCGATGGCTGTGTTAGTGTTTCTAAGCATGCAATATTTCTTATATCTCATTAGCATAGCAATGGTTCGATCTTATTTCTGATAAGCATATATATTCTCTAGTTAGGCAACAGATTCGTTTTACTGACAAGCTATGTGAGTTCTCTTATTCGTATACTGAGTCAGTTTTATCATTCTTCTTATGAAATAATCTTCTTAAGCAAACAAGCATTCAAAAACTCAGATTCATTATTAAGTCGTGCAAGAATCAGAGAATGCAGTTCTGTCCACTCACTTTGATCAATCGGTCAGGAACTCTCTGAGAAGACTTCTGTTCAAGCAAGCAAGGCAATATTACTTGTACATAGTGCCTACGCGGAGTGGGGTGCTACAGCCTATGCATATGTGTTGATTTCTTATGGTTAATTCTCAGATTTAGAACCTAAATTAAGGGAAAAAATTGAATTGTACCTATTAGGAGATGGATTCCTAATAAAACTTCCAATTTAGGTGAAATAAGCCTTCAACTTGTAGATCCTTGCTCCTCTTTGTAGTTCCTTGCTTCCTCCTTCTAGATCATTTCTTTACTAGTCTCTAATGATAATTTGGGAAAGAATTGGGTGAAAATTTGGTAGGGATTTGATGGAATTTGGTTGAGAAAAATACTACATCTAGATTTGGAATAAAAATGAAGAGAGAGAAAGTCTTCATCCCCTTTATATAGGCCTCACTTGCCCCCTCCCTCAAGCTACTATGTAAAGTCTAAAATATCCCTTGGGGCCTCTCATGAAAAAATTAATTAAGGAGGGAAGGTTCTAGTCTAATGGATTTAACTTAATTAATTTATCCTCCTAATGATTGGGTTTACTATTGGGCTCAAATCTAACTATAATTAAATATTGGGTCTATGGATCTAACCTAACTAGTTAGGTCCACTACACAAGTTCAAAAATAAAATCTAATATGCTAACAATAAATAAATATTCAACATGGATAATATTTAATTAATTATGAAATGACCAAAATATTCTTTCTTAGAAAATGTGGTAGTGACACCTAGTCCTACGTATTTTGGGACTGTTGCGTGATAAAATTCTCAAGTTTGTTGAAAACTTGTGTTGAAAAAATTTACAAGGTTGTTCTCTGTCACCACTCCATTTCCAGAGCCGGGTTTTTTTATTTTAATTTAGTTAATTGTGTATTATTTATATTTAATTGTATTTATATTTAATTAGTGGTTGTATTATTTTTTATTGATTGTTTTTGGATTTTGGCTAGCCTGGACCCATGCCCGACCCAGCCCACACCCTTGTGAGACTTATTTTTGGGTTTTAGAATATTTATTATATTTTTAGTGGGTTAGTTGGAGAGATTTGGAGTTAGTTTGAGTGCTTTTGGAACCCCGAAACCCAAAACCCAAGTGAGAGGGGGGTATTTTGGGCATTTGGAGACTTTGGAGACCTATTTTATTGCTTGGCCGGCCCCAAACCCTTCCCCCACCCGTGAAACATAGCAGCCCCTACCCAAAACCAGCAGCCACTCCCCCATCTTCACTTCTTCTTCTTCTCCACTACTTCTTTCTTCTTCCTTTCTTCTCCCAACTTCAAGTAAGTACCTATTCCTCTTCTTTCTTCTTCTATTCTCCATGGTTGTGAACCCTAACCCTACATTCTTCCCCAACCTAGGTGGGTAGAGCTTAGATTTGGTGTTGGAGCTTGGATTGGGAGCTTGGAAGCTAGGTATGGTGGATTTGGAGCATTTTGGAGACTTTGGCTTGGGATTCCAACTCCCAAGAGGTAAACCCTAATTTTTCCCCTTGTAATTACTCTTTTGTAGTATAATTAATAGTTTAGAACCTTCCTAGACCCTTAGGCTACCCGTGGGAGGAAGTTGGAACTAGTTGGGTTGTGTTTGGAGACTTTAACACTAGGTTTTATCAATTTTGGGTAAAATCCAAAATTGGCCCAATTTTGGGTGATGCCCTAGGTTAGACGGACCTAGGTAGATGTTATCGAGTATCTTGAGGGTGAGTGCGTGTCTCCGTTCGGACACGGGAAGCCGTGTCGCGGAGAAACAGACATTTCGGGCGAATTTGGGGTTTTCGTTGTCGCCGAATCCAAGTGCGTGCGCATTTTTGCCACGGACCTACAATTGACGCGTTAGCATTTTTTCTAGGATCTAGGCATCGTTTAGGACCCGTGGGTAAATTTTGGGCCGATTCCGAGTTGGTTTGGTGTGCGTTTTAGGAGGTTTTCTGAACCGCACACCGCATGTTCGTCAAAATGACCGAACGGCCATTTCGGCGTGGTTTCCTAGTTTCGGGCTTGTGCGCGCGTTGGGTTAGCTTCGGGGAGTGTGTGCTAGAATTCTTAGGCTATATTTTATATATTTATAGGTGTTTGTGCGTGTTGGGGTCGTTGGACGCGATTTTGTGGGCGTTGTGTGTGTTGTGTTGTGTGTTGTGTGTGTGTTGTGTTTATATATATATATATATATATATATATATATATATATGTATATATATATATATTTGTATGTGTGTATATATATGTATATATATTTATATACATATGTATGTTTTTATGTGTTTGTGAGTGTGTTAGTGAGTGCTTGTGTGAGAGTGAGTGTGTGTGAGTGAGTGTATATATATATATATATATATATATATATATATATATATATATATATATATATATATATATATATATATATATATATATATATGTGTTTGAGTATGTGAGTGTGTATATATATATATATATATATATATATATATATATATATATATATATATGTGTGTGTGTGTGTGTGTATATATGTATGAGTGTTTGTGTTTGTGGTTGTGTATTTGTGAGAGTGTGTGCTAGTGTGTGTGAGAGTGTGTGTGTGAGGGTATGTGAGAGTGAGAGTGTGTGAGTGAGTGTATATATATATATATGCTTGAGTGTGTGTATATGTATATATATATTAGTGTGTGTATATGTATATATAGATATATGTGTGTATATATATATAGATGTGTGTTTATATATATATATATATATATATATGTATGTTTGTATGTGCTTGTATGTGTGTGTGTGTTAGAATATTATATGTTAGATTATATATATATATATATATATATATATATATATATATATATATATGTATCTATGTGTGTGTCTGTGTGTTTATAGTGGTGTAATTATGTGTGTGTGTGTGAGAGTGAGAGGGGGGGAGGCACCCTGTGCAGCAGCAGCAGCATGCACAGCTGCAGCAAGCAGCTGCAGCAGCAGCTAGGCACCAGCAACAGCAGCTATGTAGCTGCAGCAGTAGCTTTAAAGCAGTGCAGCAATCGCAGTTTTAGGGGGGGGGGCAGCAGCCGCAGTGTTCAGCGAGGCGCGTGGCGAGGTTAGCTGCTAGTAGCCAAGTGCGAGAAAGGAATAGATAGTTAGATAGATTGTTAGAGAGATAGATTGGTAGATAGATAGTTAACTAGATATATAGATAGATAGGTAGATAGTTAGATAATAGATAGATAATTAGATAGATAGTTAGATAGGTAGATATCTAGTAGATAAATATCTAGATATCTAGATAAATACATAGATTAGATAGATCTATATATAGATACATATAACTAGATAGTTAGTTAAGATAGAAAGATAGTTAGATAGATAGATTCATAAATAGAAGGATAGATAGATATATAGTTATATAGCTAGATAGATACATAGATACATAGATATATATATATATAGATATATAGGTAGATAGATAAATAGATATATGGATAGATAGATACATGGATTGCTAGATTGATAGATATATAAGTAGATAGATAGATAGATAAATAGATAGATAGACATAGATAGTTAGATAGATAATTACCTAGATATGTTGGATAGATAGATAGATAATAGTTAGATGGATAGATAGATAGCTAGGCATTAGATATATATCTATCTAATTGTATAGATATAAATACCTATAGCTAGATAGATAGTTATATATATATATATATATATATATATATATATATATATATATATATATATATATATATATATATATATATATATATATATATATTTGTGTTTGAGGTATATGGGTATATGTATATGTGTGTGGATATCTATATATATATATGAATATAGATACCTAGATATGTATAATATATGATAGATATATATTTTTAGCCTAGATTATAGCTAGATATATATATCTACATACTTAGATAGCTACCTAATAGCTAGTTAGAGGGGTATGAGAGCGGTATCTCAATACCTTGAGATATCCAAGGTATTGAGTTTCGAGCGGGGTTTTTGAGCAATAGCCTAGGAATAGTATTGGAGTGATTTTTATATGTATATGTATATATATTTATGCGTGCTAGCATAGGTTTTAGCGGGTTTAGGCAGGGTGCGTGGCCTAGGGCGAGGTATCGGATACCGAGGGTATCCCGGTATCTCGAGGAGGCGAGTTTGTGAGTTTTCTAGCTTAATAAGCTCGGTTTGACCTAGAATTTTAGGAGCACCCTAGTTTGACCTAGAGTTGACCATAGTTGACTCGGTTGACCGCCAAAGTCAATTTTTGACCTAGTTTTGATCCAAAGTTGACTTTTTGGACCCAGAGTTGACTTTTTGACCCAGATTTCACCGGTTTGACCCGTTTGACCTAGAACGACCCTAGAAGCCTATTTTTTAGTTATTTTATATCTGTTTAACTCATTAGAAACCTGTTTAACCTTGCTTTTTGTAATAGGTCCTTGCGACACCAGTTCAGATCGCTAGTTGCTCAGGACGTCAGGCGAGTACATTCTCTGATAGTTTTCATTATCTGATGATTATTATGATTCAGCTTCTAGTATAGTATCATCTGATTATTCTGGCACAACACGGGACACTGACTGGTATTTTTGATTCATTTACTTGCGACACGTATATTTCATGTTTCTGGCCTCTATTCTGGAATCACTACTGGCATCACCTACAGGCATCACTACAGGCATCATACATGTTTCAGGCTGGACTCATCTTGACTTACGTGTCGGGTCTTGGATCCACTTGTATTAGTCGGGGCAGGGAAATACTCGAGTAGACATGTAGATATTCCCATCTGGAATCATCAAGAATTACTCCTACTAGTCTAATCTAGAATGATAGCAGCCGCGCACCCAGTGCACGGTGAGCCGTACTTACCCCTAGCCGTTTACATGTCGAAACAAGTATTTCAAAGACACTGAGTTCATTCTTTCTAGTCTGGACTCACTTGCATTTTTTGTTGGTCTCACTTACATATTTCTGGACTTGACTCACTACATGCATTTTATGCTGGACTCACTACACGTTCTCGTGCACAGACTTGATCTTAGTTTAGATTTCTTGCAGCTTACAGTTATTACTATCTTGTTTCTGATATTCCTGCATCTTTACCTTTATGCACCAGTGATATGTATATTTCCTTGTTCCTTACTTTATTTCATTCTTCTTGCTACTTGCTATAACTATTTTATAGTTTTTATCATTTAAATGGAACTGCTGTTAGAGATGTACTTGCTTCAGTCCTGACTGGACATATTTTTCCAGAGTATCCGGAGGATTAGTGTCCGATGTTTTATGGACCTGAGCCTGTCGATGGTGCAGACAGGGACCCTCTAGTTTAGGGGTAATTTCCGGGTTGGTAGTCAGGATCACTAGGACCTTGTTATTGTTTTTATTACCTTTTAGCACCGGATTTGTCTCCGGTTTTGGATTGAGACCTTATATTGTATAATATTTTGGAGGTTGTATTATTATTATTGACGTTGTGGTTGTTGTAGTAGTTGTTGTTGGTTAGACTTTATAGTTGTTAGTCTTCTTTGTCATCTTATCGTGCTTAGATTCGTGATTGAGTATATTGTGATTATTATTATGATATTGCTCCTCCGTTTGGAGTTGAGATCTTTACAGGTTTATATATTGATTGCGTGAGATTGTTATCTAGATAGTTGACCTAGACAGTGTTCTACCGTCGATGCTGTGGCGTAGGCTGGACGTACCCAAGACTCATGCCCAATTTTCCGGGTGCGGGTCGTGACACGTTTTTCATCTTACTTGGATCTTGCTTTGAGATTGTTAGTCCCGAGGCTTAATCAAAGATGGTAGAATGAGACCAAGCACAAAAGTTCACATAAACCTTTCAGAATACCCTCTTTTGAATCCTAAAGTTGTAGTCAAGATAAGAGGTTCGCCCACAAAGTTTTCTTTCTGATTATACTCAATTTGCAACGAAGAACTATATCCAATATATCTCGATTACAACTTATGAATATTACAAACCAAAAGAACAAACTTCTCGTTCTTTCTTATAATCACATTTGCAAACGGACAGAACATATTACAACTTACAGAAGAGAAGTAGAAGAAGAAGATGAAATAACTATTGCCAGGGGGATAAAGATCACCGTTAGATCACCATTGCTCAAAGTACGAACTCGTTGTCATCTCCTTTATAGACTCGTATGAACTCCTATAGATTCCAATGCGGTAGTAGCAAAAACTCTCTTCATCTCTCCTTTTTGAAGTAAGTTCTCAAAGTGCCACAAAGAGAAATATTTATAGGTATAGGACAGAAACCCTAATCCTAAATATAGCCACAAATTAGTTAGAAAAAGATAGAAATGAATTAAATTCAAATCTCAAAAAAATTAGATATGAATTAATGATCATATCTTTCCATAACTGATTAAATTCGCAATCCGCAGAATTTTGCGAACATATTATATGTGCGCACAAACTGCTTAGCAAGCCGCACGCACACAGCCGCGCACACAATATCGCACGCATTACAACGTACACTCTAGAGCGTGCACAAAGTCGCACGCACTCTGTCGTGCAAACTATACGCTGTGCACAAACGCGTGCACAACAAAACATGCACAAGTGCCTTACGACGATGCTGACGTGCAAAGTGCGCGCACAAAGTACTACTTTGTGCCATTGAGTCCGAGTTCGAGTCTTTTGGGGCTTAGCTTAGCTTAGCTCCTAAGAAAATTTTCAAACGAGTGACAAAAAGTATAAATACTTTCTTTGAGGAGTTAATCATTTTTCCTCCTAGAAAAATATCCCAACATGACACCCACATGTGCCACACCACACCACATGTGCGCTCCTCAACACAAGCAAAATATTATATTGAAATACCCACTTTGTGGTGTATTCAATATGGGACTATTCTTCCTAGTCCAAAGGTAAAAACACCAATAGGCGTCATAGAGAATTTTAAGATTTTTTTAAGAAAATGACCATCTTTTAATTATGTGTATTCTCTTTTCGTTTTGTCCTATAATTTTATATTCGCAAATAACAAATTTATACTATAATCGAATGAATATAAATAAAAATATATACATTATGTTAATAATAATATATATATGTTAATGTCTGAGAGTTTTTTAATTAAAAAAATATACTTTGGAAAAGCAAAAGTTACCAGAAGAATAAACAATAAATTTTAAAAAAATTATGTACATAATTATTTAGCTATTTTTATTCAAATTAATGGTCAATTTTAATTAGTAAAGTTAGGTAAGAACATATTTAGAAGAAAGAAAATTTACAGTGAAATCAACTTTTTTTATTATATAATAGTATAATTAGTTATGTGAAAAATATATAACTAATATAATTAAATTAAAAAAATTACTTGTTCATCAGAAATCAAAATAGATAATGTTCGTTGTTGGATAATGGTGTTAGTAGTAATCTGAAATTTGTTTTGGCTAGCATCTATAAAAATGTTATTGTTAGAATTGTCTATAAAGCAAATTAATTAATAAAATAACTAAATTACTATCGAATTAGGATTATAAAAAATAAACAATTAATAGTATCCTAATAAATCAAATAAATTAATAAAACAATTAAATATTTAATTTGTTCTTTCTTTTTGCTACTTTTTTTCTTGATACTTCTCCTTATAGCATATCTTATCCTTCACACGTTTTCATTACATACAATAGTTTTACAAATTTTATAATGTTGCTTCAAAACGGCTCAAAAATTAGCCGTCCAACCATTTGTATATCCTCCTTTACATAATATAAAAAGTAATATATATATATATATATATATATATATATATATATATATATATATATATATATATACACCTCCCCACATAGTTAAAAAATAAAATAAAATCCTTATAACTACCTTGACATCTCACCAATCATAAAATATATTCAATATTTAAATTATATTTAGGCTAAGTACATGGTATTATCTATTACTAGTCACGTTCACGTGCATTGCACGTAAAAAATATTTATAATATTGTTAAAAAAATTATAATAAAGTATTTTAAATATAATTTTAATATATTTTAATTAGGATTTATTTTAGATATTTTTAAAAAAATTTAGTTAGATAATACCATGCATTTAATTTAAATATAATTTGGATTTATTATAGATATGTTTTAAAATTTTGGATATGCATTTGGTTAGATAGTACTATGTACTTATTTTTAATATTTAATATATTTTAGAATTTGTTATATGTTAAGGTAGTTAGAAGGATTTAGAATTTTATTTTTAATTTTATTTTTAACTACGTGAGTGGTTTCATACGTGGAAGATTTTAGATTTTAGATTTATTTAAATGTTGATGATATACATATGATTTTAACGGCTCATTTAGTCATTTCCAAGTCACATTATAAGAGCAAAATGTTGATGATATATAAAGGACTTGGACGGCTCATTTAGCCATTTACAAGCCACATTATAAGAGTGAAGAAATACATATCCAAATTTATGAAAATATATCTATCCCAAATTCTAATATAAATATTCAAATTATATCTAAAATATTTTAATCTTTACTATTATAGTACGGCTTAGAAACTACTAAAAATGAGCTATCTAAACCGTAAGCCATATGCACATCATCAATTATTAGTATAAAAAATTTAAAAAAAATTACGGTGTGTATTTTTTTTTCACGCGTAGTTATTGAAAAATTAAAATTAAGAACAGATAAAAAATAATAAAATATGTTCAAATTTAAATTATATACAAATTAACAAATGCTATTATCTAATTAAACATATATCCAAATTTAAACATGATATTATCTAATTAAACACATACCCAAAATTTTAAAAACTTATTTATAATAAATACATAATTAAAATATATTTAAATTATATTCAAAATAATTTAATATAATTTAAAATTTATTTAATATTTAATAATAATATGATTTTTTATACGTGTATTTAATATACTTTTATTGAATTTTATCGAAAAAAATTTATACAGAGCATCATAGTTTACCTTAATTTCATACAGAGCATCAAATTTAAAAAAATTCATTCAGAGCATCAAAATGCCTATCAAATGGACTTTTTAATTTTTTAATATTATATTTTGGGTTAACTTTATTTACGTTTTTACGCCATTAACGCTAAAAAATATAAAAAAGGAAAACGCGCCTTGAAAGGGTATTTTCTCCAGAGAAAACGCCCTTCTTAAGGGCATTTTTCTTTTTCTATTATTTTTTTACGCACTCTTACTGGCTCTCTCTCTCACTGACATCTCTCTCTCACGGGTCACTCTCTCTCTCTCTCCATGTCACTCTCCCTCACATCTCTCTCTCTCTCTCTCTCTCTCTCTCTCTCTCTCTCTCAATCCTCTCTCACTCTTATCCCTCTCTCCCTCTATGTCACTCTCAACCCTCTCTCACTCTAATCCCTCTCTCCCTCTTTGTCACTCACATCCCTCTCTCCCTCTCTCTCTTTCTCTCTCTCTCTCTCTCTCTCTCTCTCCCCCTCTTTCTCTCACTCACTCTCATTCTTTTTCCTCTCTCTCTGTCCCTCTCTCTCTTTTCCCCTCTCTCACTCTCCCCCCTCTCTCTCTCTCTCTCTCTCTCTCTCTCTCTCTCTCTCTCTCAACTTGTCACTCTCACCCTATCTCCTTCTTTTTACTCTATCTCTCTTTACTCTCTTCGTCACTCTCATCCCTCTCTTTATTCTCTCTCCCTATCACTCTTTCCTCTGTCGCCCTTTTTTCTGTATGCTAGTATACTAGATAATACTAGTCTTTGTACAATAGGTGTCATTCAATTTGTAACATTCAATTTATAACGTTTATATTTTAACGGTTAAATTTAGCTTTTATATATATATATATATATATATATATATATATATATATATATATGACTTATTTGTTTTTTATATCTCATCCACTCTTACTCTCTTCACTATATTTTTCTCTTACAAGAAATAACTTATAATCGGTGAATTCAGAAGCCAAATTCAAGTCAAAAGATACTTTCATCCATTATCTCCTATCATTTTCGCCTAAGCTATTTCCTGACATACATCTGTAAGTCTCAATTCAGACAAAATTTTATGACTATGGATTAAAATTTAGTAATAATTTACTACCATGGATGTATACTAGATGGATTATCATACCAAGGAGGTAATACTCATCTTATTACCACTTATCAAAATATCACAGTAGGTAGTTTGCATAGTATTATTTGTGATCATTTTTCCATAAGTTATGAATTTATAATTGTCATGCCCCGATTCCGTGGAATCGATAGTCGTCCCCCGGGCATGATGTCGTGCGTGTCTGGATTGCGCATCACACAAGGCCAAGGTATTTTCTTCTACATAGCGAGCATATATTTAGAGTACGCAGATAAATTGAAACACAAGTTGAAACATGAAAAAGCTTTCTTTATTGATATTGAACATCTATTTACAAACTCTTGAACTGAGTCAGAAGGTTATCGCATGGGCTTACAAAAGTTGACACAAAATGAGATAGTTGTCCTGTACATTACACCCTTTACTAAAATTTCAAAATAAGGGACCTCCAGGCTGAGCAATGGCTTTCCCTCTGAGCTGCATTGAGTTTTAAGTTGCTAGCTCATGTCTTCAAAATACTTCCAGAGATGGCATGATCAGGAGGTGCCGATAGCTGAACTGGATTGGGAAAATGACTTCAGCTCCTCACTCGGATCTCCTTAGTACGGGAAACCTATTTCAACGAGGGTAAGTACATTAAAATATACTGGTGAAGGTGAGCTAACCCAACTATACCAATCAACACGTTGTTTAAATGAAGCATGCTTATTATTTATGGTCTTTCTATCTTGCCTTAGTTTATTTTACAAGCAAGCAGCATATATAGAAACTATTGAAATAAACTTGCCACTGTTCGATAACTTTTAACTTCCCATCTGAACCACCTGCACAATACTTACCATGTCCTTCCCTGCCACGAAGATATAAGTTAGCTTGCACAGGTTTAAATATACAAGAGGATCACTGGCATGATGCCAAAATGGACGAGTTATAGTCTATGACCGAGGATGGTATGCAACAAAAGCACTTAGGGCGCTATACGCCATCCCGTCCAGTATAGGAGACTAAGAAGGAGTTCCGTCTGGATCGGATTGGTGCTAGTGCCCTAGCAACCGTCTGTAGGAACTAAGGCCTTGTGCACAAGTTATCTGTGATCAAACAGTGTATATATTAAGTTAACCATTCATGCAGTTAAGGCAACACGAGTACAAGACATGTAGTAATGTATAATTTATTTTTCATAGTCCCCCTGATCAGTTTGTTGCATGGCAAGGCATGTTCTATACGTAGCACAATTTATAGAAGAAGTATGCATTCTAACTAAAATTGAAACATATGATGAACATTATAAATGAACTAGCATGCAATAAGGTAACCATTCATAAGTTTGATTGACAAGCATAAGTTATCCAAGTCTATTCCTTTTATCTTAACATCTTTTTAGTTATTTAGTATCGTTTGATCAGGGCAAGCAAGAATGCAAGATTTTAGATATGAAGACTTGGAAGAAGGGTCAACTGAATCGAATATAAGCCACTCACAAGTTGGTTGGAAGGAAGAAAGAAAAGAGGTGCTTCAGGACTCTGCTCACGCGTCGCCTACTGCTCGTTCACCTGTGGTGCCCCGTTCCCCTATTCGGGGAGCGCGGCTAAGAAATACAAGACGGTATCGTTCAATCGGGATAGATTGAATCAAGAACTCATCCTCGTTATAGATTTGTCTCTTCAGAATCAATTTCCATATTCAGTGGACCGTGCCCCTGGGATCGACTTAGCGGTAGAGTCAGGAGGACCTCTCCGCTGCATCTTTTGTTGCCTCAGATTTCGCTGTCGCTTGTTGCTTTCGTGCCTTGAGTTGGTTTTCGGATTTGCTTGAGTTTTCTTGAATGGTTTTGATAGATTTATTATTTTCGTTCGTTGAACTGTACTTCAATTCCAATAATGGAAAGAGTAGAAGAGGTATTGATCACCTGTTCGTAGCAATGCAGGTGAACCAGCAGTAGACAACGTTCGAACGGACTCCAGAAGCACCTATTTCCTTTTTTCTTCTAATAAACTTGTGAGTGGTTTATATTCGATTCAGTTGGCCCTTCTTCCAGTCTTCATACCTAAAATCTTGTATTCTTGCTTACCTCGATCAGACGATACCAAGTAATAACTAAAAGATGTCAAGATAAAAAGGAATAGACTTGGATTATTATGCTTGTCAAACAAACTTGTGAACGGTTACTCATTTATATGCTTGTTCATTTGGAATGTTCATTATATGCATAAATATAAGTTAGAATGTATACTTCTTCTTAAATTGTGTTATGTATATAACTCATACTGAATGCAATAAAGTGAACAGGAAGACTATGTAAAAGTAGATCTTGCCCTGTTACTGTCCCGTGCTTGATATTGCCCTGATTTGCCTCAAATGCTAATTTAGTTTAGTATACTATGTTGATCACGAACAACTTGTGCACAAGATCTTAGTTGCTGCGGACGGTCGCTGGGGCACTACCAGAAAAAGTCAAATTAGTAACTAAAAAAATGTCGCTAAATGACAAAAAATGTCGCTAATCATGTTTAGCGACATAATTAGCGACATTTTACAGAAGTCAGAAATTAGCACGTCGTTGAAAGAAAAAACGTCGCTAAACGTCGCTATACCGACATTTTTTAGCGACTTAAATGTGTCACTAAATTAGCAACATTTAAGGACGCAGCATCACTAATTAGCGACATAAACAAACGTCGCTAAACGTCGCTATTTAGCGACTTATATATCGACGTGATAGTGACGTCTTTAATGACCTGGCAGTACTGCCATGTCAGCAATTTGCGACGTACAACGACGTATTTAGCGACATATGTAGCGACATTTATTAACGTTGCTAATTAGCAACGTAGTTAGCGACGTGTCTAAACATCGCTAAACGTCACTAAATATGTCTCTAATTTTACAGAAAAAAAATACTGAATTATTTTCAAACTATTATTCCTGTAATTTATGAATTTCTAATTAAAAATAGACCCGGAGCAACCCTCCGTTGAATTCTCTGGGTTCGCCGACCCCTTCGGTGGAACACTCAACACCGGTAAATTAATATTATTTAATATGAATAAAAAGTATCACAGTCATACAATACACACAAATATTATAGACAGGCCTGGAGCAACCCTCCATTGAATTTTTTGCGTACGAAATAACACAAAAAATATATAAAATATCACAGTCACACAAGACACACAAAATAAAAGTATTAGAGTCACACAAAATGCATAATATATAAGTATCACAGTCACACAATGGGCATAATATATAAGTATCACAATCACGCAATAACCACAATAAAAGTATATGAAACATCACAGTATCAATCTCGAGAATATCCAATACGCTGGGGCACATACCAGTCCCTCAGATACTGTGCATAAATAACGTCTATGTGATCAATCTCCGCTATGGGTGCTGGGTGACTGGAACTCCCCGTTTGAGATACAGCCGCTATAGGTCCCGGGTGACTGGAACTCCCCATCTGAGATACAACAGGTGGTATCTCTTCCTCCATAACAGTAGAAGGCATCACTTCCTTCTTAACAGTAAGAGGCATCACTTCCTCCTTAATAGTAGGAGGTGTCTCTCTCTTGGGTGCCATTTGGTAAGATAGATAGAAACAAAGAATATAATTGATAACAGATATTACTTAAGACATACCCTTAATAATGCGGAATGGAAGAATTAGATGACTCACAAAGAATATAATTGATAACAGATATTACTTAAGACATACCCTCAGCAGCCCTTCCTATAAATTGTTTGTTGCAGTATAATAATGATAGTAATAATAAACTACTTGTTTGTTGCAGTATAATAATGATACGAATCATAAAACATGAGAGTATAACAATGATACTAATCATAAAACTATTCAAACACAAATCTCATACATATGATTTGGTTTATCAGTCACAAGTTGTTCTTATAACTATCTATATAAAACTTGTTTATAAACTACACTAATATTGATCACAAATTAGTAGGAGAGATCACAGTTTTTATCACTCACTAGGTGCAAAGCCTCTTTGTCATGGAACAAGAGATATGGGGTTCATAGGAGACTCTGGCCTTTGGTACACTTGATATGAGGCCTGACATCTTCTACTTATTTTTTTTTATTAACTTTTTTATGGGTGCTAAGGAATTTTCCAATCCCCAAAGATATGGTTTTTGAATGATAGAGATTCCCTTCTATCGCTCTTATTTGACTCTTGTTTGCTGCAATCAAGGTTAGATTGGACGAGATGGGAGGTGCCTCAACCTAATATATTGTTGAACTCTAAATTCATAAGTACCCAGTTCCCAACCTGCTTATCTCTGGACTGATCATCCATATCAAGTATGTCCACAGGAGACCAAATTATTCCAGTTCCAACAACAACTTAGTTTTGCAAGGAAAAAATAGGAAAGAATGACACAACTTTCCAGACAAATAAGGGGCATTCAATTGTCCAGTGCATGTTTTGAAGTAAGGCATTCTTCTGAGCTAGTTTATAGATGCACGACAATTAAAAACTATCAAAACACACTTAATCATTAGATACATAAATTGTAGCTAAAGAATTTTCAAACACCTACACTAATTACTCATTGGTATAAAATACAGGAAATTCATATGCTTTATAAAGAGGAGAAATATAAAAAGATTAGAGGAAGATTATGTCCGGGAACTCGAAGATCAGCAAAGATAACTATTAGTCTAGCCCAGGGTCTTATTCTGCTTTTATAGGTGCAAAACAATATGACCTTTTGATAGGGGATAGGAAAGATGATCCTAGCAAAAACAAAACTTTCACACTATGCAATAGTAAAATAGAGATCATCTATTTTACTGTGCATATACTGACTATGTCTAGTGACGGCATAGATTGAATTTTGAGTTAAGCAAGAGACATAAGATTACATATACACACACAAAAACAAGTGTTAATAGTTGAATTTCGGGATGGAGACTGAATGCCAATAGTCACGACTAAAGGCATGTGTCGCATGTGTTGCTTTTTAATAACATGCTATTTTTTCTTCATGTGTTGTGTCCATATCTGTAATTACTGATAGGTGTCATGCACATATATACATGTGTGAGCATGTCCATGTTAAGAATACATAGAATAATCATTATCACGCAAGCCTTTTCCTACCAAATGGGGCCAGCTAAGTTACAAAAAAAGTAGAAGGCTCCTCAAAAAGAATGGCCAGATATTTGTAACTGGATGATATTTCAGTACTTAGATTAAAATATAATTGTGTGTTAATATCAATTCTCTTATACAAGTGGCTGATGTTCCAACTTTCACATTAAGATCACTTGTGTTTGCTCTTTCTCTCAAGTAAACTTTAATGGGGGTTCTTTACATGTACCCTCAACCCTCCTCCAAACTTTAATCATTCAATTCATCATGGACGAGGGTTGAACCATTAGATTCCATCACCTTCCCTTAATACATAGACTAGCTTCAAAAAAGAAGGGGCATAAAGTATAGAGTTCATTACTTTTTTTAGTAAACTTCGTGTGCATACAAGCTAGGGTGAGAGAGAGTGATGGGTCTGTAGGCATGCATGTTTGATTTACAGAATTTGTAAAATATATTGAACTAAATAGTCATGTGATGTACTGCAAAAAATATAATATTCCTATATGTTAAAATATTAATTTTACAATGGTAAATATCTACATCCTCATGATAGAATTAAACTATAATATATACTTATTATTTAACTTTATATTAAGGATCTAGACTAAAAAACCCTAACCCTAACCCTAACCCTAACCCCAGGTCAAAAACCCTAACCTTAATCCTAGGTCACGTATATATGTCGTGTCAGTGTGTGTGTCAGTATCTGTAATGTGTGTATGTCGTGTCAGTGTCAGTGCCATATGTGTCCTGTGAGAGAGAGAGAGAGAGAGAGAGTTAGGGTTTACCTAGAGGAGAACGAGGAGGAGGAGGAGGGTGGAGGACGCTACCGGAGGGGGGAGGAGGGGGCGCCGGGAGGGAGGAGGGGGGTCGCCGGGAGGGAGGAGGACGCTACCGGAGGGGGGTCGTCGGGAGGGAGCAGGGGGCACCGGAGGGAGGAGGGGAGGAGCCAGAGCCGGAGTGGGAGAGATCGCGAGCGCGCGGGTTTGAAATTTGGGAGACGGTGAGGGAGAGATCGAAGGAAATGGGGGGGGGGGGAATCAGCCCTAAGTAAAAAATTTAGCGACGTTTTAGCAACGCCAATAATGACGTCGCTAATTTGGAATTTAGCGAAGTTTTAGCGACGCCAATAATGACGTCGCTAAATTAACGACATCTTAAACGTCGCTAATGACGTCGCTAAATATCCAAAAAAACGTTGCTAAATAAAATATATTAGCGACGTTTAGCGACCTAAATTGAACTTATAGCGACTAATCTTTTAAAAACTGAATAAAAGTCGCTAAACGTCGCTAAATGTGGCCAATTAGTGACGTCTAGCGATGTTTTCATATGGAGTCGCTAAATTAGCGATATTTTTACCTGGAGTCACTAAAAAATGTTGCTAATCCCGCTTATTCTAGTAGTGGGGCATTGGCAACGATCCGATCCGGACGGAACATCTAGTTAATCTCTTGTTCTGGACGGAATAGCTTATAGCACACCTTATTCTTTACGTTGCAAACCATCCTTGTCATGACTATTGTTCTTATGGTATCAAGCCAGTGATCCCCTCGTATATTTAAACCTGTTGTAAGTTAACTTGTGTCTTCGTGGCAGGGAAGGCATAGTAAGTATTGTGCAGCTGGTTCAGATGGGCAGGTAAATGTCACCGAACGGTGGCAAGTTATTTCATTGATTTTTATATCTATTGCTTGCTGTAAAATAAACTAAGGCAAGATAGACAGACCACAAAAGAATATGCATGCTTCATATAAACAACGTGTTGATTGGTATAGTTGGGTTAGCTTGCCTTCACCAGTACGTTTTGATATACTGACCCTCGTTGAAACAGGTTCCCCGCACTAAGGAGAGTCGAGCGAGGAGCCAAAGTTATCCCCCAATCTAGTCCAGCTGTAGGCATGCCTTGATTCGTGCCACCTTTTGAAGTATTTTGAAGACAGAAGCTAGAACCCAAGCAAAAATGCAGCTCCGTGGAAATGCTATCATTCCACCAGGAGGTCTTATATTTTGAAGTTTAGTAGGGGTGTAATGTACAGGACTGCTATCCTATTTTGTGTCAACACTTTTGTAAGCCCGAGAGGCAACCTTATGACTCAATTCAAGTGCTTGTAATAGATGTTTATATTATCAATAAAAGAGAACTTTTTTATGTTTCAAATCTGTTTTAAATTTATCTGCGTACTCTGAATATGTGCTCGCTATGCGAAAATAAAATACTTAGCCTTGTGCGGTACACAACCTAGGCCCGCACTGCGGTCACGCCCGGGGGACGATTATGTCCAGCTTATGCCGCAGCATCGGCAGTAGAACGTTGTCTAGGTCATGTAACTATCTAATCAATCTCATATGGATATCCAACTCCATAAGGAGACACAGATATCACCATATAATACGGAATATACTCAATCACATAAGCTAATGCACGATGAGATATCAAGAAAATATATAAAATACAAGACAAGTCTAAACAACAATAAATAGTCTAACCTGCAATTAATAACATCCAGTCTCCTAGTATGTCAGAAACAAGTCCTCTATGTCACAGTCTGGAAAAAATATCCAGTCAGGATTGGAACGAAATACACCTCTAACAGTAGTTCCACATATATTGACAAAAACTATAACACAGTGTAAAGAAATACAAGACCGATAGGAAATACTGGCAATAAGAAATACTGGAATAAGGGAATACTAGAAATAAATGGAATACTGGAACATCATCGTCAATATACATCTAGCAATGAATAGAAATACAAGTACACGCAAGAACAATGAACTGGTATATAAGTGTGTACATGAACAATAACTAAAATATGTGGAGGTGCTAGATTGCTAGATCTATATACTAGAGATACATGTCAAGAATCATCTAACTAAGTGTGTGAAATATCAGCATGTCATGTGATCGGCTTGGGACAATATGACTCATTACATTGATTAGCGATCATCCCTAACAGGTCAGGCTAACCACATATAACAGCGATGAGGCATGTAAGGGTAAGGCTGCACCGACGTGAGGTGTGAGTGAGCTATAATGCATGTAAAGTTGGGTATGATCACATGAGCTACTAATATTTCCCCATTTATCCCCAGCTAGCATGATGGATTCCAATCACGACTCCTCGTGATAGGTCTTAATAATGCCAACTCGTGTAAACAACTGTGTTAGAGTCATGTATGCTATACAACAAGAGTTATAGAGATAATCAATATAATAGAAACTATCAGAGAATGTACTCGCCTGGGGTCCTGCTGCTGGTATGAATCAGAGTCCAAGTCACAGTCCAAATAGCCTATGTATTATAATTTTACCATGTCAAAAGATAATTTATTTTAATTTATTTAATTCTGGAATAATTACTCTAAAATCCTATTTTAAACTTATTATTCTGATTTTCATGTTAATTCCTAAATTTTGTCCAAAGAAACTTAATTTTATCAACTCGAGACTCATGGTACACAAATCGAGGCGATCTGTTGACCGAAAAGTCAACCGACACAAACTCAACTTTCATGCATGATTTCCTGTAGATTTTAGCGCCAAAAACATGCTGGAATTTATGGCTCGTTCGAATTCAAATTCTTTTGGGAATTATGACACATACAAATTTCGTATTGTGCACCGATGGTTAAATTCTAACCTAGAAGTTCTACAGAATTAACAGTATGTAAATATTTTGAATTAAATTCTAGTAAAAACATATGTCAATTATCTCGACATTAGCTTTCCGAAACTTCAAACGGTTCATGATTCTGATTCCTGGTTCTCCCGAAACATCGAAACACATCTATTTTTGGATATATTGTGCTCTACAAATTTTTCAGAATTTAATACTCATAATTTCACAAAACAATTTATATAATCAGAAAGCTAACCTTAATATCGTTCTAACACAAGAAATTGGCCTCGTTTGGAGTCCGGAGCTATGCGCAATGACTTCTGGAAGATGAAGGAACCATAGATGGCAATTCTCCAAAATTCGGCTCAAGGAAAATCCTAGAAATTAATAACTTAAACTATTATATATAGAGAGAAGAGACAGAGCAGCCACGGCTCGGAGAATGCCACGTGGTAGCCATCCGATGCTGCCCGCTCAGATCTAACGGTCAGGGGTCTCGGCTCAGCTTAGTCCGACTTGGACTAGGAAGCGGCTCGGCTCGGTTTGGCTCGCGGTCGGCTCGGCGCACCCACACCCACCCCGTGGTCGCTGACAGGCGGGCCCCACACTGTTGGCTAAGGGAGGCTGACAGGTGGGCCCCTGTTGGCTAACTGGGCAGAAATAATTACTTTTTGGGTTTTCTTTTTCAGAAATTAGTTTTTAATTCAGTTTTTCATAATTAACTCAAAATAAATGATAAAATAATCAAAAAATTCCCAAAAAATTCTAGAAATATATTTTATTATTTAGAATCTAAAATAAAAGTTTGGAATCTTTTTAATTATGTTTTACCCTAAAATAAATTCTTGAAAGTCTTAGAAAATTAGTGTTACTAGTTTTTAATTAGCTAAAAATTATAAAAAAATTTCAATAGCCCAAAATTAACCTAAAAATAACATTTAAGCTAGAATTTTAGGATACGGAGGTTTCAAGTCTACCCACCTTAAAAGAATTTTTTCCTCAAAATTTAAGATCCTCAATAGTTGTATTTATTTATTTATATTATTACCAACAAAATTTATATTATTCAAACCATATGATCATGAACTAATCCACATTATTATTTCACAATATTTCTCAAAATTCTATAAGTATTATATTCCTGAAAATCTTCAAATATAAAATCAAATTCGATTCTTATCACAATCTCCTCCAAAATTTTAAGTTTATAACTAAATACTCAAAATTTAATACCCAATCCTCAAATTTTTTAAATCCAATCAATGCATATTTATAAAATTTAAAAATTGCATCCCAAAAATTGAATTCAAACACTAATCCATTAATGATCTTACTCCTCGATTTTTTTCCACATCATACTCAAACAATATAATACTTACAAGATCTTCAAATACAACATTCAAAATAAATCTATATCTTGCAGTTAAATAAATATAATGACAATCTTCTTAACTTTCTCAAATGTTAGTGACATTCAATCATACCACAATCTTCATAAAAATTTATGATTAACAAATCGTCAATTCTGTCATATTAAATCCTCAACTCTCTTTATTTAAATAAATATTTATCCTCAAAATTTAAGGCACATTGTCTCTCTTTGTCAAATCATAACCTCTTCATTAATTCTTCACTACGATCAAACTCCCAACAATTAAAGTCTAAGAGAATCTTACCTATAGTAATACACACGCAATACAATATGCAATCTAGATAAAACAAGCATGGTTATGGTCTCTTTTGTCATGGTATTGCAGTCTCTGTCGGGATGTACTACTAGCTATATTCTAGCAAGAGAATCATTGATACATGCTACGGTACTAAGGAATCAAGCAGTCAATCTAACAGACAGAAAAAGGAACAAAAGAAAGAAAGAACAGAACTTGCTAACACATCACCTGCAGTATCTTCTATCTCAAACATACACTTAACTCTGGAACATTCACTAACTAATTCCTATCCTTGTACACTGGTACCCATATCAACTAATCATTAGTCCACAAACATCCATGAATACATCCTCATTGCATACACCTGTCTATTGATACCTAGATCTGATACCAAGAATCTCTAACATAACCATACGTCAATGATGCATCCAAGTTTGATACTTCTATCCTTTTAGGTACTATCATTTTTACTACAAACACATACATTGCTAGTTCTCTTACCTACTATAATTTTTTATACTATTTGTTCTTATCACTCAAGTGCACGCCACGTGCAACAAACCATAATAAGTATTGCTCCCTCTAATTTAACTCTAAATGGACACCCAAGTCAGTTTATAGTGTCATCTCAAGCATTCTTAAGCCAATAGATCCTTACACATGTACATCATCTATTCTTATACAATTTATATTTCTTACCCACCATAAAATTTTATCCTCAAAATAAAATCTTCAAAATTTAACTTCTCGAACAATTTAAAATTAAATCTATATACTTTCCTCAAAAGTCAAATATTCAAATATTGAAACAAAAATTTTTTTAATCACTTCCAAAATCTTTATAGCTTTGACTATGTTTATTGAATTGAATGTTAATCCTCAAAAATTTTAATAACATAAAATCTTAACTCCTCAAAATTCTTAAAAATTGTAATTCATTTCCACTCCTCAAATTATAAATTTAAATCCACAAGTATACATATAAATACTCACAGTCTTTAATACTCAAGGTGCACACAATACACCAATTGTCTACAACTCTCAACTGTGTACTAAAATTTGTACGGCCCGGATTACTTGCAATATTACTCCCAATAATCAAAGTTATCATCACACGTATTTTCTCTAATGATTTTCTATCTATATTAATTGATACACCAATCTAATTATCATCACACGTAGTACTTACCGTTATTAGCACCTTGCTCAAAAAAATCCTTTATATAGAATTACTAGCACTATTGGTATGGTAATACTAGCTTCATTATTGGATTATCTCATCAAACTTATTAGAACTCATGATCACTTGCACTTTCTATAATACCCATGCTTTACTTTAATCTCAAGGGCAGGCATATGGTTCCATATCTCGATTGATGTATACGTACCTCCCTTTTTAATCTTTTACAGACTGTTACACTAGTTTGTGATACACTTCATACCTTATATGATACAACTTGATATTTTTTAACCCATGACACACCATTAGAATTTTCTAATACTCATGCTTCCACTTTCATGAACTTTCGTATTGACACTCAATACCCATTGTGCATCCTGCACACAATTTCTAAACACTTCTTTCACCTATTATTTCCAACACATTACTTGCCTCAATATCAGGTGATACATCCATCATTAGTCATATATCGGTACACTCAGATCAAATAACATATCAAGGCCTTACTTTTATCTGTAACACAAGTCCTACTACTTAGCATAATGTATTTTTATTCTCTCACACTCTCTTATCCACTTATAGGTATCCTCCTACAATGGCATACTCATTAATTTCCTTTATGCATATGCATTTCTTTACTCTTGACACACCCAAGTATCAACCATCAAATTGAATATCATGCTACATTAATTTTTAACACAAATCCTTGATACTTAATTATTTTCATGGATCACCCAACTACATAAATTCATGACTGTCCAGGACTGGCATGCTGACTCTGATACTTACTCTTGGAACCATCATTGATCCTCTTTACTCCTTCTACCTATAATAGCAATACTAATAATAATGACACCTTATCATAGAACCATTGCTACAAGGTACTATGATACGGGTTAACTCTAGATTAATGCCTACTGCTCACATATCCAACCAAGAAACACTTACAGACTCACAAGCAATACTCAGTCAACACTGATACAAGACATAGACCTAATTATAAGTCACTAATTATCATACTAACAAGGAATCCTCAAGAAAAAGAATCTCAAAAAGGAACTGGATTAAGGACTGAAGGTATTTCTACTGCTAGTAAAGAAAAGAATAGATGGAACAAGGTCCTATAATAACGAAATAGATAAGTATTGAGATGAGACTTTAAGAACCAATTTAAGATACAACCTGATAATCATACACGTCTATCTAAAATCATGACACTCAGAATCCTCGCCACGCCAGTAAGCATAGATGCGATAAACGACAAGTTCCGTAACCAAGGTATGCAACTCTATAATCATGTCATCTAGAATCCTTGCCATGCCAACCGATATGGCTGCGAGAGACTCTAAGTTTCATAACTACAGTATGTACATCCAAGTCAGGTTCCTACGTTCTTGTCACGACAGCTAATATAGCTGCGATGAACTCTAGGTTCCATAACCAAAGTAGATATTTTACCTTTCTCACTATCCTCATTAATATATGTCATCAGATGATACCGTAAATTTTAGCCCGTAAAATTCATCTCGATATGAATTCAACTCAACAACGATGCCAAGAATTAAATTCAATAACTGGTCAACAAGAATCAAACTCAACAATGATACCAAGATTTTAATTTAATAACTGATCAACAAGAATCAAGTTCAATAACAATAAACGAGAGCAGACGGAAATAAGAAAAAAGATTTAAATTAGAAATTGTAATAAGATTCTCAAGGGGTCGTCCCAGGAATCTCTCAAAAATTTATGATTGAGTATCCTCTCTCATCCTAGTATCCTATGTCTTATATCCTATTGCACGCACGCAATAGTACAACTAAGTTTTCGCGCTACCACGACATCGCACAACTTGCGAAGTCAGACCTGCATGGGCCACCACTAAAAATGTGTCATGACCCGCACCCGGTATAGGGGCACGAGAGCATGGGTACATCCAGCCTACGCTGCAGTATCGGCGGTAGAACACTGTCTAGGTCATGAAACTATCTAATTAATCTCACATGAATATCCAACTCCATAAGGAGACACAGATATCACCATATAAAACAGAATATACTTAATCACATAAGCTAATGCACGATGAGATATCGAGAAAACATATAAAATACAAGACAAGTCTAAACAACAATAAATAGTCTAACCTGCAATCAATAACATCCAGTCTCCTAGTATGTCAGAAATAAGTCCTCTATGTCATAGTCTGGAATAAATATCCAGTCAGGATTGGAACGAAATACACCTCTAACAGTAGTTCCACATATATTAACAAAAACTATAATACAGTATAAAGAAATATAAGACAGGTAGAAAATACTGGCAATAAGAAATACTGGAATAAGGGAATGCTGGAAATAAATGGAATACTGGAACATCATCATCAATATACATCTAGCAATGAATAGAAATACAAGTACACGCAAGAACAATAAACTGGTATGTAAGTATGTACAAGAACAATAACTAAAATATGTGGAGGTGCTAGATCAATATAATAGAGATACATGTCAAGAATCATCTAAGTGTGTGAAATATCAGCATGTCATATGATCGGCTTGGGACTATATGACTCATTACATTGATTAGCGATCATCCCTAACAGGTCAGGCTAACCACATATAACAGCGATGAGGCATGTAAGGGTAAGGCTGCATCAACGTGAGGTGTGGTGAGCTATTATGCATGTAAAGTTGGGTATGATCACATAAGCTACTAATATTTCCCTATTTATCCCCAGCTAGCATGATGGATTCCAATCACGACTCCTCGTGACAGGTCTCAATGATGCCAACTCGTGTAAACAACAGTGTTAGAGTCATGTACACTATACAACAAGAGTTATAGAGATAATTAACATAATAAAAACTGTCAGATAATATACTAGCCTGGGGTCCTGTTGATGGTATGAATCAAAGTCCAAGTCACAGTCCAAATAGCCTATGTATTATAATTTTACCATGTCAAAAGATAATTTATTTTAATTTATTTAATTTTAGAATAATTACTCTAAAATCCTATTTTAATCTTATTATTCTGATTTTTAAGTTAATTCCAAAAAACTTTTCCAAAGAAACTTAATTTTATCAACTCGAGACTCATGGCACGCAAATCGAGGCGATCTGTTGACCAAAAAATCAACCGACACAAAATCAACTTTCATGCATGATTTCTTGTAGATTTAAGCGTCAAAAACATGCTAAATTTATGGCTCGTCTTTAAATTCGTTTGGGAATTATGGCACATACAAATTTTGTATTGTGCACCGATGGTTAAATTCTAACCTAGAAGTTCTATAGAATTAATAGTATGTAAATATTTCGAATTAAATTCTAGTAAAAGCATATGTCAATTATCTCGATATTAGCTTTCCGAAACTTCAAACAGTTCATGATTCTGATTCATGTTTCTCCCGAAATCGTAAAAATATCGAAATACGTCTATTTTTGGATATGTTGTGCTCTACAAATTTTCCAGAATTTAATACTCATAGTTTCGTAAAAAAATTTATATAATCAGAAATCTAACCTCAATATTATTCTAACACAAGAAACTGGGCCTCGTTTGGAGTCCATAGCTATGCGCAATGGCTTCTGGAAGATGAAGGAACCCTAGATGACAATTTTCCAAAATTAGGCTCAAGGAAAACCCTAGAAATTAATAACTTAAACTATTATATATAGAGAGGAGAGAGAGAGCAATCACGGATCGGAGAGCGCCACATGGTAGCCATCCGATGCTACCCGCTCAGATCGAACGGTCAGGGTTCGATGCGGCTCGGCTCATGTTAGTCCGACTCGGACTAGGAAGCGACTCGGCTCGCGGTCGGCTCGGCGCACCCACACCCACCCCGTTAGTCACTGACAGGCGGGCCCCGCCCTATTGGCTGTGGAAGGCTGACAGGTAGGCCCCTGTTGGCTGACTGGGAAGAAATAATTACTTTTTGGGTTTTCTTTTTCAGAAATTAGTTTTTAATTCAATTTTTCATAATTAACTCAAAATAAATGCTAAAAATAATCAGAAAATTCCCAAAAAATTCTAGAAAATATGTTTTATTATTTAGAACCTAAAATAAAAGTTTGGGATATTTTTAATTATGTTTGACCCTAAAATAAATTCTTGAAAGTCTTAGAAAATTATTGTTTCTAGTTCTTAATTAGCTAAAAATTATGAAAAAATTCCAATAGCCCAAAATTAACCTAAAAATAACATTTAAGCTAGAACTTTAGGATACGGAGGTTACAGATTCCATGAAATCGGGGCATGACATATTGGTATCAGATCACAACTTCAAAGTTCCTTTGACCCTTGTATAGGAAAATTTTCTTTAACGATAAATCCCTATACGAACTCTTGAACTCGTTAGGCCAAAATAATACGTGTTCATACAATAATTCCATAATACATTATGATCCTGATGTAATTTACCTTCTCTTGAAGGAATGGCTCAAGCGCAATCCTCAGCGCAAGCACCAGGCGAGATGCAAGCACAAGAGAGCAGTTTTAACACATCAGGAAGCTCTCAGAGCCAACGGGGCATGTCTCGTGCCGATCCGCTTCAGCAAATGATGTAGATGTTGGAAGCCAACGAACAAAGGGATGATGCTCATTATGAACGGGCTGAGAAGCGGGCGGATGAGAGACTACTCAAGTTTCAAAACAATATAGATACCCTACAGCAGATTGTTCAGACTTTGGTCTCCAACCAGTCCGCGGCGACAGCAGCAACTCCGGTGGAGCAACCCGTGCTTGAAGCCGAAATGCCTCAAACTCTAAGTAAGAGGGAAGTTGTAATGCCCCGCTCCGCGTTGGCATTATGTATCAAGGTTAGTGGGAAGAACTTCGTTCTCTGATTCTTGCACGCCTTAATAATAACCTGAGTTTTTGCTTGCAATATTTTCATAAGAGAATGATAGAACCTACCTTGCATGTTAATAAATAAACTCACCTAGCTTGTCTTTGAAATGATAAGTCTACTAAACGAGAATCCTGAAACACTTGTCTAAGAGTGCATGAACATGTTCACTATTGTCTATGCTTCGAGAGAACCATATTGTGCCTGAATGTGTTCAAGTGATAAGTCGGATTACCCCTCAACAATGATAACTATTCTGATGGTTCGTCTTGTCTGCATATTAAAGTTTATTTTATAGTATTCCATGCATTCGCATATGATCGGATAATAGCTTTTGGTGGAGAGCTGAACTGCATGTTTCATTAGCCACTATGGGTCATAGCTGCCATTAGCATCAGATGAATGAGTCATTGGTATGCTGTACAACCAGCTACCGATCCTGAGATACTCGGGGACCGCCCTGCATATAGCTAAGTCATTGTGTTGGCTTGGATAGATGAACTGCCCCTAAGATTGTGTATGTGTGTCTAGCTGTGCATTTGTCCCTCGAGTCCCACGAGACATGCTACGCACACCCTGAAACAGAATGAACGGCTTGCTTGCTTGCATATTCAATATGAAACTCTGTTTTAAAAGATGTTTCCAAAATAATATAATATGACTCCGTTCTTCTGCTGCATAAAACGAACATAGATAAAACTAGAAAGATCATTAGTAATGTAATATTTTTTAACATGATTACTTAGTGTTGGTTTTAGTGAATGCTTGTTTCTGTTCAGTTATTTTATCTCACCAGTACTTATAAAAGTACTGATCCATCAACAGTTTACTAGCTTGCAGGTACTGGATCGTCCGAGGGAGCGATAGGCGTGCCACAGTCCCTAAGACCTGGAATCCTGGTTTTGATTATGCCCCGAGATGTTATCGTATAAGAGGGCATAATGTATGGAATAAATGCCTTTGTATAAAGGAAACCAAGTCCCTCGATTGTCCCAAATACTCAGTTGGCTAAATGTATTGCATTGCAACAAGTCCCTTTCCGCTGCTTACTCGATTGATACATTGATAGCCAACAAAATCAACTTAAACGATAAATCCTTGTACGGGCGCAACCCCAGGCCCGTACGGCATCACGACCCCGATATATTCGCATGGGCTACACGTCCCCTTCCTTGCACTCGCGGGACGGGCGTGGTGATTCACGTCCGGAACGCCGAGGCGCGGTGGTTCGTATTCGGTTTATTCAATCCGGCTACGGGGGCGAGGAGGAGGCGGCGGTCCGGGCGAGCGGCTCTCTCGTAGGGGGGCCGGGGCATGACAGAATGGTATCAGAGCGGAATCGATCTTCGGGCCCAAAATCCGTTACTATGACTCTGAGATATTATCAATAAGGTATTGTAATAGAGCGTTCGATATAATAAGTCCATAGATATTCCCAAAGTGCAAAATATTTACTGAACTTGAATTGCTTGATTGTTTCGATTGAGTACGGCGAGGGATGTCACTATCGCTGCTCGGAATATTGAGAAGTTTATCCTTGAAGTTTCGTGGATGAAACTTTTTATTGGTTGGTAAGTATGTAATGCCCCGCTCCGCGTTGGCATTATGTATCAAGGTGAGTGGGCAGAACTTCGTTCTCTGATTCTTGAATGGCTTAATAATAATCTGAGTTTTTGCTTGCAATGTTTTCATAAGAGAATGTTAGAACCTGCCTTGCATGTTAATAAATGAACTCACCTAGCTTGTCTTTGAAATGATAAGTCTGCTAAACGAGAATCCTGAAACACTTGTCTAAGAGTGCATGAACATGTTCACTATCGTCTATGCTTCGAGAGAACTATTTTGTGCCTGAATGTGTTCAAGTGATAAGTCAGATTGCCCCGCAACAACGATAACTGTTCTGATGGTTCGTCTCGTCTGCATACTAGAGTTTATTTGATAGTGTTCCATGCATTCGCATACGGTCGAATAATGGCTTTTGGTGGAGAGCTGAATTGCATGCGTCATTAGCCACCATGGGTCACAGCTGCCATTAGCATCAGATGAATGAGTCATTGGTATGTTGTACAACCAGATGTCGATCCTGAGATACTCAGGGACCGCCCTGCATATAGTTAAGTCATTGTGTTGGCTTGGATAAATGGACTACCCCTAAGATTGTGCATGTGTGTCTAGCTGTGCATTTGATCCTCGAGTCCCACGAGACACGCTATGCATACCCTGAAACAGAACGAACGGCTTGCTTGCTTACATATTCAATATGAAACTCTGTTTTAAAAGATGTTTCTAAAATAATATAATATGACTCCGTTCTTCTGCTACATGAAACGAACATAGGTAAAACTAGAAAGATTACTAGTAATGTAATATTTTATAATATGATTACTTAGTGTTGGTTTTAGTGAATGCTTATTTTTGTTTAGTTATTTTATCTCACCAGTACTTATAAAAGTGCTGACCCACCAACAGTTTACTTGCTTGCAGGTACTGGATCATCCGAGGGAGCGATAGGCGTACCACAATCCCTAAGACTCAGAATCCTGGTTTCGATTGTGCCCCGAGATGTTATCGTATAAGGGAGCATAATGTATGGAACAAATGCCTTTGCATAAAGAAAACTAAGTCCCACAATTGTCCCGAATACTCAGTTGGCTAAATGCATTGTATTGCAATATGTCCCTTTCTGCTGCTTACCCGATTGATACGGTGATAGCCAACAAAATCAACTTAAATGATAAAGCCTTGTACATACGCAACCCCAGGACCGTACGGCATCATGACACCAATATATTCGTACGGGCTATACGTCCCCTTCCTCGTATCCGTGGGACGGGCGCGGTGATTCGTGTCATGCGTGCCGAGGCACGGTAGTTCACGTACGGTTTATTCAATCCGGCTATGGGAGAGAGGAGGAGGTGGTGGTCCGTGTGAGTGGCTCCCTCGCAGGGGGGCTGGGGCATGACAGAAGTGACTGCCTTAGACTTTGGTAACTTCAAAAAAATCTGTAATACAGCGTTCAAGGAGACTGAGGATCCGATAGTGGCACTAGATTGGTTGGCCGAACTTGAGGATCATTTCTCACTGCTGGAAGTACCTGAAGAAAAGTATGTCGCATGTGCTCAACTGCAGCTTTGCCTCAATATGCACGATTGGTGGGACGTGCATCGACGATCTCTTCCAATTGAGAATATAGGGGAGGCGATAGCATAGGCCACCTTCCGTGGCACATTTGAGGAGGAGTTCATACCCCCACATGTGAGACGACAGAAGAAAAACTAGTTTGTGCAACTACGATAGGGAAGCATGACGGTTAAAAAATATTCTGCCGAGTTCAACAGTCTTACTAAGATTGCCAGATCCTATCTACCCGATGCAGCAAGTCATGCCAAATGATTCGAATGAGGTCTACGTCCTTCCATCCATGCACACGTAGTCGTTCCACAATACCAAATAATGATGGAAGTTTTGAATGATGCTCTTTCTCTTGAATCGCAGTATCCTCACGTTGCTGTCGGTGTTGTGCATACCTCCAATCACAAACGATATAGCAACGATAGAGGAAATAACGCTATAAAGTGTCCAAATAACGGCGGCAAGCAGAAAGCACATTCAGACTTGATATGTGTCTTTTGTAAGAAACGTGGACATATCGTCGATGATTGCCGTATAAAATGTGGGTTATGCCTGGCTTGCGGTAAATCAGATCTTAATATCAGTACATGTCTGTACCGCTACAATCGCCATACTCAGCATCCAAATCAGGTGACTGTACCTCAGGCCAATCAAGCTGCACCCCAGCAAGAGCATCGCCAAGCTCAAGGCCTGGTCTATACGATGACACGAGAAGAAGCTCTAGCTTCAGACACCGTCGTGTCAAGTACTTTACTTTTTAATAATATACCCGCTCGTGTGCTATTTGATTCTAGTACAACGCATAATTTTATTTCCACAAATTTTGTTGTAGAGAACAACATAGAAATGACTCCGTTGTACCTAGACTTAAGTGTCAGCACCCCCTTCATTACGAAAATACCTGTCCGTTCAGTATGCCAAGGTGGTTACATCTGTATTGGAGGAAGGAAACTATTGCTTGATATTTTAGTTCTAGATGTTCGGGACTATACATTATTTTGGGAATGAATTGGCTCGGCGCATGCTCGACAACTATTGAATGTGCAGAAAAGTGAGTCGTCTTTCGCCTGCCTGGAGAAGCCGAATTATGGTACACTAGTAGTCCGACAACTGATGCGACCAGGGCCTGCAAGGTGATTTCTGCAATATCTGCTCGACGAATGCTACACTCAGGCTGCGAGGGATTTCTAGCGTCGGTTCGGGATACACAGTTGGACTACGCAAAAGTCGAGTCTTCTTCTGTTGAGGCGGAGTTCCCTATCGTGTTTTCGAGCGAACTACCTGGCATGCCACCAGACCGAAAGATCGAATTCACCATAGACACCTTCTCGAATACACAGCCGATCTCTAAGCCTCCGTACAGAATAGCCCCTGCTAAATTGAGAGAATTAAAGTGCCAACTACAAGAGTTATTGGATCATGGGTTCATCCATCTGAGCGTGTCTACTTGGGGCTTGCCTGTGCTCTTCGTAAAGAAGAAAGTCGGGATGCTACGCTTCTGTATCGATTATCGGGAGCTGAACAAGGTCACCATCAGAAACAAGTATCCTCTGCCCAGGATCGATGACCTATGTGATCAGCTGAAGGGGGCAACGGTGTTTTTAAAAGTTGATCTTCGCTCGGGCTACCACCAGCTGAGATTAAGCCTGAAGATATGCCAAAGACTACCTTCTGAACCCGATACGGGCATTATGAGTTTTCCGTGATGCCATTTGGACTAATGAATGCACCTTCTGCATTCATAGACTTGATGAATCGAGTGTTCTGGCCATTCATCGATAAATTTGTGGTAGTTTTTATCGATGACATCTTGGTGTACTCGAATAATAGGGATGAACACGCAGGACACCTGCGGATGGTGCGTCAAACCCATCGAGACAATAAGTTGTATGCCAAGCAAAGTAAATGCTAGTTTTGGTTGGACAACATATCCTTTTTAGGGCATATCATCTCTGAACAAGGCATCTTAGTAGACCCAAGGAGGGTAGAAGCCATTATGTAGTGGAAACGGTCGGAGTCAGCTAGCGATATTCGAAGATTCCTTGGTCTGGCAGGCTACTACCAAAGATTTATACAAGACTTTGCTAGAATCGTATCGCCTCTGACTCAGCTCACTCGAAAAGGTATAAAGTTTACTTGGACGGATGACTGTGAAGCTTCATTTATGGAGTTAAAACAGTGCCTCGTCTCTGCTCCAATCCTTACTTTCCGGATGGACCGAACGACTTCAAAATATATAGCGACGCATCGAGAAAAGGTCTGGGATGTGTCCTTATGCAAAGGGACAAGGTGATAGCCTTCACGTTGAGGCAGTTGAAGCCTCACGAGAAGAACTACCCAACGCATGACTTAGAACTGGCCGCAGTGGTGTTCACGCTGAACTGTGGTGCCACTACCTCTATGGTGTACCGTGTGAGATCTATACGGACCATAAGAGTTTGAAATATCTGTATACATAAAAGGATTTGAATCTTCGACAATGGCGCTGGCATAAACTTCTTAGCGACTTTGACTTAATGATTAGATACGCGCCTGGCAAAAGAAATATCGTAGCTGATGTACTGAGTCGAGTGTTCATTGGGAGTTTGGCTATTGATGACAGGCTGTGCCGAGATCTTGAATCCTTGGGCATTATACTACTAATCAAATACAAAAAGGGGGCTCAAGTGGCACAACTGCGCCTCGAGCCTCACTTGTTATAAAAAGTCAAGGTCGCTCAGAAGGATGACTTGTTCCTACAAAAGATGCAAGGTCTTATTTCAGCAGGAATGGCATCCGACTTTACGGTAGGCATGGACAGGATGATCCGAGTGAAGAAAAGACTGTGCATCCTAGACGATGTGACCCTCAGAAGAGAAATACTCACTGAGCACATTATGCTAGTTATACTTCTCATCTGGGTAGCACAAAGATGTATCATAATCTCCGTATGATGTTTTGGTGGCACGGCTTGAAACGAGATGTGGCGTTGTTTGTGTCGCATTGCATGACTTGTCGGAGGGTAAAGGCCGAGCACCAGAAACCAGGAGGAGAGCTGAAGAACCTCGCTATTCCGGAGTGGAAATGGGAACATATAACAATGATTTCATTATTGGCTTGTCAAAGACGCAATGGGAAAATAATGATGTTTGGGTTATTGTCGATCGCCTCACTAAGTCAGCTCACTTTCTGCCTATCAAGAGTACTTGGAGTGCCGATCATTTGGCTCAAATCTACCTCAACGAAATTATTCGGTTCTACGGCGTGCCCGTATCCATATTCTCTGATAGAGATGGTCGATTCGTATCGCGCTTCTGGGAAAGCCTACAATCAGCAATGGGGACACAGTTAAAGTTCAGCTCTGCCTACCATCCACAGACCAAAAGCCAAACAGAATGTGTCAACCAGATCCTCGAAGACATGCTATGACTTTGCACCTTGGACTTGAGGACTAGTTGGGACCTGTATCTACCGTTAGCAGAATTTGCATACAATAACAGTTTCTAATCCAGCATTCAGATAGCGCCGTATGAGGCATTGTTTGGGCGGAAGTGTAGATCCCCGATCTATTGGGATGAAGTTAGAGAATGGCCGATCCTTGGCCCTGAGCTCGTGGAACAGACTGTCCAAAAGATTCACTTGATTCGGGAAAGACTAAAGATAGCTCAAAGCCGCCAAAAGAGCTACGCTGATACACATCGACGACCACTTGAGTTTCTAGAAGGAGACCGGGTATTTTTTAAAGTCTAGCCCATGTGAGGAGTCACCAGATTTGGAGCAAAGGGGAAGCTAATCTGAGATTTGTCGGTCCGTTCGAAATATTAAACCGAGTTGCCTCAGTTGCATACCAGATTACCCTACCACCATCCCTATCCGAAGTACACGATATTTTCCATGTTTTCCAACTTAGGAAGTATGTGCATGACCCAAGCCACGTGGTAGACCTGGATCAACTGAATCTTTAGGTCGACTTGACATATGTAGAACAACCTATGCAAATTTTGGATCGAAAAGAAAAGCTGCTCCGAAGTCGTTAGGTTCCTCCCGTACGCGTACTTTGGCAAAATTACTCTGTCAAAGAATACACTTGGGAGCTTGAATCTGAAATAAGGGAAAGGTTTTCCTTATTATTTCCTAGTGGTAGATTTTATTCCTAAGTTTTGGGATGAAACTTCCAATTAGTTGGGTAGGATGTGGTGTCATGTTCCCCCTATTCGGGGAGCGCAGCTAAGAAATACAAGACGGTATCGTTCGATCGGGATAGATTGAATCAAGAACTCATCCTCGTTATGGATTTATCTTTTCGAAATTGATTCCCATATTCAGTGGACCGTGCCCCTAGGATCGACTTAGTGGCAGAATCAGAAGGGACTTCTCTGCTGCATCTTTTGATGCCTCATATTTCGTTGTCCCTTGTTGCTTTCATGCCTTGAGTTGGTTTCCGGATTTGCTTGAGTTTTCTTGAACGGTTTCGTTGGATTTCATTGTTTTTGTTCGTTGAACTATACTTTAATTCCGATAATGGAAAGAGTGGAAGAGGTATTGATCAATTATTCGTGGCAATGCAGGTGAACCAGCAGTATGCAACATTCGAACGGACTCCTAAAGCACCTCTTTTCTTCTTCCTTCCAACAAATTTGTGAGTAGCTTATATAAAATTCAGTTGGCCCTTCTTCTAGTCTTCACACCTAAAATCTTGTATTCTTGCTTGCCCCGATCAGATGATACCAAGTAATAACTAAAAGATGTCAAGATAAAAAGGAATAGACTTAGATTATTATACTTGTCAATCAAACTTGTGAACGGTTACTCATTTTCATGCTTGTTTATTTGGAATGTTCATCATATGCATAAATACAAGTTATAATATATACTTTTTCTTAAATTGTGCTATATATAGAACTCATACTGAATGCAATAAACTGAACAGGAAGACTATGCAAAAGTAGATCTTGCCCTGTTACTGTCTCGTGCTTGATATTGCCCTGATTTGCCTTAAATTTTAATATAGTGTACTACGTTGATCACGGACAACTTGTGTACAAGGTCTTAGTTCCTGCAGACGATCGCTGGGGCACTGGCATCGATCCGATCTGGACGGAACTTCGAGTTTAGTCTCTTGTTCTTGACGGAATGGATTATAGCGCACCTTGTTTTTTACGTTGCAAACCATCCTTGTCATGACTATTATCCTTATGGCATCAAGCCAATGATCACCTCGTATATTTAAACCTGTTGCAAGTTCACTTGTATCTTCGTGGCAGGGAAGGCATGGTAAGTATTGTGTAGGTGGTTTAGATGGGCAGGGAAGGCATTGATTTCTATATCTATTGCTTCCGGTAAAATAAACTAAGGCAAGATAGAAAGACCACAAAAAGAATATGCATGCTTCATATAAACAACGTGTTGATTGGTATAGTTGGGTTAACTTGCCTTCACCAGTACGTTTTGATGTACTGACCCTTGTTGAAACAGGTTTCCCGCACTAAGGAGAGTCGAGCGAGGAGCCGAAGTCATCCCCCAATCCAGTCCAGCTGTAGGCACGCCTTGATTCGTGCCACCTTTTGAAGTATTTTGAAGACAGGAGCTAGAACCCAAGCAAGAATGTAGCTATGTGGAAAGGCTATCATTCCACCAGGAGGTCTTACATTTTGAAGTTTAGTAGGGATGTAATGTATAGGATTGCTATCTCATTTTGTGTCAACACTTTTGTAAGCCCGAGAGGTAACCTTATGACTCAGTGCAAGAGCTTGTAATAGATGTTCATATTATCAATAAAAAAGAACTTTTCCATGTTTCAAATTTATCTGCGTACTCTAAATATGTGCTCGCTATACGAAAATAAAATTCTTAGCCTTGAGCGGTACGCAACCTAGGTCCGCACGGCGGTCACGCCTAGGGGACGATTACCGATTCTACGAAATCGGGGCATGACATCACCTGCATTGCCACGAACAACTGATCAATACCTCTTTCACACTTTCAATCTCGGAATTGAAGTGCAGTTCAATGAACAAAAATAATAAAATCCATCAAAACTTTTCAAGAAAATACAAGAAAAATCCGAAAACCAACTCAAGCACGAAAGCAACAAAAGCGACAACAAAATCTGGGAAAGAAAACTTGTAGCGGGGAGGTCCCTCCTGACTCTACCGCTAAGCCTATCCTTGGGGCACGGTCCATTGCATATGGAAATTAATTCCGAAGAAGCAAATCCATAACAAGGATGAGTCCTTGATTCAATCTATCCCGATCGAACGATATCGATTTGAATTTCTTAGTTGCGCTCCCCGAATAGGGGGAACGGGACACCACATCCTAACTAACTAATTGGAAGTTTCATCCGCAAAACTTATGAATAGAACCTACCACTATGAAATAATAAATGGAACCTTTCTCTCATCTCAGATTCAAGTTCCCAAGTAGACTCTTCATCCAAATAATTTCGCCAAAGCACGCATATGAGAGGAACCGAGCGACTTCGAAGTAGCTTCTCCTTACAATCCAAAATTTGTACCGGTTGTTCCACATATGTCAAGTCTGCCCTCAGGTCTATTTGGTCAAAATCTACCACATGACTCGGGTCGTACACGTACTTCCTAAGTTGGGAAACATAGAAGATATCGTGCACTTCAGATAGTGACGGTGGCAGGGCTATTTGATATGCAACCAAGGCGACTCTCCTTAGTATCTCGAATGGTCCGACGAATCTTGGACTTAACTTCCCCTTTACTCTGAATCTGGTAACTCCTCGCATGGACGAGACTTTAAGAAATACCCGATAACTTACTGAAAACTCAAGGGGTCGTCGGTGCATGTCTGAGTAACTCTTCTAGCGACTTGTAGCTACCTTTAGCCGTTCTCGAATCAAACAAATTTTTTGGACGGTCTGCTACACGAGCTCAGGGCCAAGAATTTGCCGTTCGCCAACTTTGTCCCAATAGATCGGCGATCTGCACTTTCGCCCGTACAATGCCTCATACGACGCCATCTGAATGCTAGATTGATAACTATTGTTGTAAGCAAATTCGGCTAACGGTAGATGCATGTCCCAAATCGGCTTCAAGTCTAAGGCGCAGAGTCACAGCATGTCTTCGAGGATTTGGTTGACATATTTTGTTTGACCGTTTGTCTGTGGATGGTAGGCAAAGCTGAGTTTCAACTTCATCCACATTGCTGACTGCAGGCTTTTCCAGAAATGCGATAGAAATCGACCATCTCGATCAGAGACAATGGATACGGGCACGCTGTGGAGCCGAACAATTTTGTTGAGATATATCTGAGCCAGTCGGTTGGCACCCCAAGTGCTTTTGATAGACAGAAAGTGAGCTGACTTGGTGAGTCGATCCACGATGACCAAGACAGCATCATTCCCTTATTGCGTCTTTGGCAAGCCAACAATGAAATCCATTGTTATATGTTCCAATTTCTACTCCGATATAGCGAGGTTCTACATCTCTCTGCCTGACTTCTGGTGCTCGGCCTTTACTCTATGACAAGCCATGCATTGCGACACGAACTGTACCATATCTCGTTTCATGCTGTGCCACAAAAATATCGTTTGGAGATCTCGATACATCTTTGTGCTACCCGGATGTGAAATATAACTAGCATAATGAGCTTCCATAAGTATCTTCTTTTTGAGGGCTGCATTATTTGGAACGCATAATCTTTCCTTTACTCGAATCATTACGTCCATACCTACTGCAAAGTCTTTGCCTTTCCTGCTGAGTTAAGACCTTGCATCTTTTGCAGGAATATGTCATCCTTCTGAGCGGACTTGACTTTTTCTAACCAGTCAGGTTCGAGGCACATTTGAGCCACTTGTGCCCACTTTTTGTATCTGATTTAAGTATAATGCCCAAAGATTCAAGATCCTGGTGTAGCTTATCATCAATAGCCAAACTTCCAACGAACACTCGATTCAGCGCATCAGCTACAATATTTTCCTTACCAGGTGTGTATCTGATCATCAAGTCAAAATTGCTAAGAAGTTCAAGCCAGCGCTGTTGTCGAAGATTTAAATCCTTTTGTGTGTATAGATATTTTAAGCTCTTGTGGTCCATATAGATCTCGTACGACACACCATAAAGGTAGTGGCACCATAGCTTCAGCGCAAATACCACTACTGCGAGTTCTATATCATGTGTTTGATAGTTCTTCTCGTGAGGCTTTAGCTGTCTCGACGCAAAGGCTATCACTTTATTCCGTTGCATGAGGACATATCCCAATCCCTTTTCTGACGCATCACTATATATTTTGAAATCATTGGGACCGTTTGAAAGGGTAAGAATTAGTACTGAGATGAGGCGCTGCTTTAACTCCGTAAACGAAGCTTCACAATCGTTCATCCACGTGAATGCTACTCCCTTCCGAGTGAGCTGAGTCAGAGGCGAGGCAATCTTTATAAAATCTTGTATAAATCTTCTATAGTAGCCTGCCAAACCAAGGAAACTCCAAATATCGCTAGCTGACTCCGGCTATTTCCACTGTACGATGGCTTATATTTTCTTTGGGTCAACTGAAATGCCCTGTGTAGAGATAATATGCCCGAGAAAGGATATGCTATCCAACCAGAACTCGCATTTACTCAGCTTGGCATACAACTTATTGTCTCAAAGGGTTTAAAGCACCATCCGCAGGTATCCTGCGTGTTCATCCCTATTCTTCGAGTATACTAAAATATTATTGATAAAAATGACCACGAATTTATCGAGAAAGGGTCTGAACACTCGATTCATCAAATCCATGAATGTGGCAGGCACATTCATCAGTCCAAACGGCATGACAAAAAACTTGTAGTGCCCATAACGGGTTCAGAATGCAGACTTGGGCATGTCTTCCGGCTTAATCTTTAGCTGATGGTAGCCCGAGTGAAGATCAATTTTTCAGAATACCATTGACCCTTGCAGCTGATCGAAGAGGTCATATATCCTTGGCAGAGGATACTTGTTTCTAATGGTGACTTTGTTTAACTCCCGGTAATCGATGCAGAGTTACAATATTTAGTCCTTTTCTTTACGAAGAGCACAGGTGGGCCCCAAGGAGACACGTACGGACGGATGAACCCACGATCCAGCATTTCTTGCTGTTGGTACTTTAACTCCTTCAGTTCAGCAGGGGCTATTCTGTATGGAGCTTTGGAAATTAGCTGTGTATTGGGGAATGTATCAATAGTGAACTCGATCTCTCGGTCAGGGGGCATGCCGGGTAGTTCGCTCGAAAACACATCAGATATTTCTACTATAACGGAAGTTGACTCAACGTTTGCGTAATCCAGCTGTATATCCCGAACTGACGCTAGGTATCCCTCACAGCCTGTGTGTAGAATTTGTCAAGCAGATATCGCCAAAATCACCATGCAGGCCCTGGACGTGTCTGTTGTTGGACTACTCGTGTAGCAGAATTCAGCTTCTCTAGGTAGGCGGAAGATGACTCATTTCTCTGCATATTCGATAGTCGTCGAGTACGCGCCGAGCCAATCCATCCCCAAAATAATGTCATAATCTCGAATATCTAAGACTAAAACATCTAGCGATAGCTTCTTTTCTCCAATACAGACGTAACCACCTTGGCATACTGAATGGACATATATTTTTATGCCCGAGGGGGTGCTAACACTAAGATCTAGACACAACGGTATCATTTTTATATTATTTTTCACAATAAAATTCATGGATATAAACTATACGTTGTACCAGAATCAAATAGCACACGTGCAGGTATATTATTAAAAAGCAATATACCAGATACAATGGTGTCCGAAGCCAGAGCTTCTTCTCGTATCATAGTGTAGACCCGACCTAGAGCTTGGCGACGCTCTTGCTGAGGCACAACTCTGTTGGCCTGGGGTGCAGGGCATGATTTGGATGTTGAGGGAGATGAGCAGAGCAGCACAATAGATAATTACTAATATCATGATTTGATTCACCACAAATGAGGCATAACCCGAGCTTCTTACAGTAATTTTCGGCCATATGAAATAGCTTCTTACAGAAGAAATATGGCTGCCCTGAGTTTCCTTTTTGTGAACCACCGTTATTTGGACGCTTTGCAGTATTGTTTCCTTTCTCGTTGCTATGACGCTTGTGATTGGAGGTATACACAGTGCCGGTAGCAATGGGAGGATACTGCGATTCAAGGAAAAGGGCATGGTTCATGACTTCCTGTATTGTCTGGTACTGAAGAACGACTATGTGTGCATGGAAGGCAGGGCGCAGACCTCCTTCAAATCTTCGAGCATGTCTCGCTGCATTAGGTAAATAGGATCTGACAAATTTGGCGAGCCGGTTGAACTCGGCAGAGTACTGCTTTACGGTCATGCTGCCTTGTCGTAGCTGCACAAACTCGTTCTCTTTCTGATAGTGCATGGGAGAGGGTATAAACTCCTCTTCAAATGCACCACAAAAGGTAGCCCATGCAAACGTCTCTTCATCTTTATCAGTTGAAAGAGATCTCCGATACACGTCCTATCAGTCGTGTGCGTTCAGACGAAGCTGTAGTTAGGCACACGCGGCACGCTTCTACTCAGGTACCTCTAAAAGTTTGAAGTAATCTTCCAGTTTGGCCAACCAATCTTCAGCCACTATTGGATCCTCAATCCCTTTAAATAGCATATTGCAGACTTTCTTGAAGTCGCCAAAGTCGAAGGCAGTCACATCCTTCTTCCTTGGAGTCTGAGGCATTTCAACTTCAAGCGCAGGTTGCTCCACCGGTGTTGCTGTTGTCGCCGATGACTGGTTGGAGGCCAAAGTCTGCACAATCTATTACAAGGTATCTACCTGCTTTTATTGGACTGAGAATCGGTCTTCAATATGGTCTTGGAACTGGTTTTGCCTCTCGTCCGCTCATTTTTTTTCCCGTTCATAGCGTGCCTCCTCCCTCTGTTGGTGTGCTTCCAACATCCTTATCATCTGCTGAATGGGATCGACACGGGACATAGCTCGCTGACTTCATAAACTTCTCGATGTGCCAGAACTACTTTCTTGGGCTTGTGTCTCGCTTGGTGCTAGCGCTGACGATTGTACTTGTGCCATTCCTTTAAAAGAAGATAAATTACATCAGGATCATAATATATTATGGACTCATTGTATGAACGTATCTTATTTTGGATTAACGAGTTCAAGAGTTCGCACATGGAATAGATCACTAAAGGAACTTTTTCGATACAAGGGTCAAAGGAACTTGAAGCTGTGCTCTGATACCAACATGTCATGCCCCAATTTTGTAGAATCGATAGTCATCCCTCGGGCGTGACGCAGTGCGTACCTAGATTGCGCATCACACAAAGCCAAGGAATTTTCTTCTGCATAGTGAGCACATATTCAGAACATGCAGATAAATTAAAACATAAGTTAAAATATGGAAAAGTTCTCTTTATTGATAATGAACATCTATTTACAAACTCTTGAACTGAGTCTGAAGGTTGTCGCACGGGCTTACAAAAGTTGGACACAAAATGAGATAGCTATCATATACATTACATCATTTACTAAAATTTCAAAATAAGGGACCTCCAGGCTGAGCAATGTCTTTCCCTCTGAGATGCATTCAGTTTTAAGTTGCTAGGTCATGTCTTCAAAATGCTTTCAGAGATGGCATAATCAGGATGCGCCGACAGCTGGACTGGATTGGAAAAATGACTTCAACTCCCCGCTCGAATCTCCGTAGTACGGGGAACCTGTTTTAATGAGGGTCAGTATATCAAAATATACTGGTGAAGGCGAGCTAACCCAACTATACCAATCAACATGTTATTTAAATAAAGCATGCTTATTATTTGTGGTCTTTCTATCTTGCCTCAGTTCATTTTACAAGCAAGCAGCATATATAAAAACTACTGAAATAAACTTGCCACCGTTTGCTGACTTTTACCTACCCGTCTGAACCACCTGCACAATACTTACCATATCCTTCCCTGCCACGAAGACACAAGTTAGCTTGCATAGGTTTAAATATACGAGGGGGTCACTGGTATGATGCCAAAATGGATGAGTTATAGTCTATGAACGAGGATGGTATGCAACAAAAGCATTTGGGGTGCAATACGCCATCCCGTCAAGCACAGGAGACTAAGCAGAAGTTTTGTCCAGATCGGATCAGTGCCAGTGCCCCAGCAACCGTCCACAGAAACTAATGCCTTGTGCACAAGTTGTCCGTGATCAAACGACATCTATACTAAGTTAACCATTCATGCAGTTGAGGCAACACGAGTACAAGACATGTAGTATTGCATAATTTATTTTGCATAGTCCTCATGATCAGTTTGTTGCATAGCAGGCATGTTCTATACATAGCATAATTTATAGAAAAAGTATGCATTCTAACTAAAATTGAAACATATTATGAACATTATAAATAAATTAGCATGCAATAAGGTAACCGTTCATAAGTTTGATTGACAAGCGTAAGTTATCCAAGTCTATTCCTTTTATCTTGACATTTTTTTAGTTATTTGGTATCGTTTGATCGGGGCAAGCAAGAATGCAAGATTTTAGCTATAAAAACTTGGAAGAAGGGTTAACTAAATTGAATATAAGCCACTCACAAGTTGGTTGGAAGGAAGAAAGGAAAGAGGTGCTTCAAGACTCCCCTCACACGCCGCCTACTGCTCGTTCACCTGCATTGCCACGAATAGCTGATCAATAACTCTTCCACTCTTTTTAATCTCAGAATTGATGTGCAGTTCAACGAACAAAAATATTAAAATCTATCAAAATCGTTCAAGAAAACACAAGCAAAATTCGAAAACCAACTCAAGCGCGAAAGCAACACAAGCGACAGTAAAATCTGGACAAGAAAACTTACAGCGAAGAGGTCCCTCCTAACTCTACCGCTAAGTCTATCCTTGGAGCACGGTCCACTTAATATGGGAATCAATTTCGAAGAAGCAAATCCATAACGAGGATGAGTCCTTGATTCAATCTATCCCGATCGAACGATACCGACTTGTATTTCTTAGTCACGCTCCCCGAATAGGGGGAACGGGGCACCACAATAATAAGATAATTTTATGAAGATGCGTTGATAATAGTAGATTGTAAAGAAACATGTAATTTTATTGTTCAAAGTAATTCAGTTTTATCTTATATTAAAATTTACATCATTATATCACTAATAAATATCGACACAACTATCATTTCAAGTAGTCAATATTTTTGTAATAATCAAAATTTTAATGTTGGTCCTAGTTGTATAAATCATACTGAACTGAACTTCGATATTGAAAACAATAATGTTGACAATGAAAACAGTGATGATTTGGTTTAAAATTTAGATTATTTTTTTGATGATAATGATGCTAATATAGCTGGTTGCATTCTTGGGTTAATTGTTGGCAGACAATTTGAGTCTCCTCAGGATTTTAAAATTTTATTAGTGACCTAGCAATTACATATAAATTTAGTTGTTCATCTAAGCATAACAATCATCAAATAATAGTATATACTTGTGATTCTCCAAACTATTGTTGGAGAGTATACGCTAAAGCTAATGGTGATGGTAGTACATTTAAAATTCTTACATTTGAAGATAGACATTCATGTTTAGGTATATTTACTGGAGGACATCATCCACTAGCCACTACTGCATGGGTAAGAAATAAAATAATTGGTAAAATTAGATATAACAACTCGTTTAGTCCGGCACACATTGTACACGATATACTTAGAGAACGTCGGATACATATTACATATTCCAAAGCTTGGAGAGCTAGGAAACTTGCATCATCTGATATTAACGGCAGTTGTATTAATGCATATGATAGTCTTGAGAAATATTGTTTTATAATTATGGAAACAAATTTTGGTAGAAAATATTTTTTAAAAATAGTAGAAAATAATATCTTTTAAAGATTATTTATTTGTTTCAAGGCTTGTATGGATGGTTTCTTAAGTGTTTATTTACCTGTTATTATTATTGATGTAACTTTTCTTACATCTAGATTCCAAGATAATTTATTTGTTGCTTGTGCTCATGATTCAAGCTATCAACTATATCCTATTGCTTATTGTGTTGTTGAGAATGAAAAAACTGAGTCGTGGACATGGTTTTTAAACTGTTTGAAAATGTCTTTCCAAAGTTATTTTGAACGGTGTGATAGTATTTCATTTATATCTGATAAGCATAAAGGATTAATTCTTGGAATGCGAATAATTTTTCCAAACACTTTCCACTTTTTTGTATTCAATATTTTAAACAAAATTTAAAAAATTAATGTCCTCGTACACCCACATATCTACAATGGTTGGACAAACTTGCTCGATCTTATAATGAGGTTGATGCGAATGGTTGGTTCGAAACAATAAAATCTGCTGATGTAAATGTTTCCATTTAGATTGTAGGGTCAAACGATAAAAATCATGATTTTTCTCACTAGATAACAACTTATGCACTGTGCCCACGATTAGATATTAACACTTCGATCATTGCTAAATATTTTAATAATTGGATTAAAAGTTTGCATGACAAACCAATATCAATATTGCTTGATGGTATTAGAGCAAAAATAATAACACTTCATGACAAGCATCAAACAAATGCTGAAAAGATAAAAATAATATTTTGTCCAAGGATGATGAATACTATGGCATTATTAGGGGAAAGTCACACCATTTTCAGTTATTGTGTTTTAATAACAATAAATTTGAAATATGTGATCATGAAATAAGTAGATATTATGTGGTTGAACTAGACCGTAAATATTGTACATGTGGTCGGTGGCAACATACTTTACTACCATGTGAACATGCTTGCTTTACATGTCATTCTTCCAACGTACCAGTTGAAAGTTATTATCCTGTTAAATTTTTTGTTGCAACACTTAGAGCTGTATACATGACATGTATATAATCGATTCCAGTCCCCTACACTCCTTAAAGTGAACCGGTAAGAGATCAAATTGGAGTACCACTTCTTGGGCGTAGAGCTGGCAGACCGAAAAAGAATCGTACAATAACAAGAGAATCGTCGACAAGAGATCTTTGTTGCAGTAATTGTGGCAGGCTGGGACACAACAAAAAGAGTTGTAGAAACCAACCGAGGCAGTGAATATTATGATTGTATCCTTTTAGAGTAATTATGATTCTGATTTTACGTTGTTATAATATTGTAATCGAAGTTGCTGAACTTTCAAATAAAATAAATATCATATTAATAAAATTTAAAGACCAACAAAATATTGTTATATATTTATTTATGGAGAAATTACTATCCCGCTCTGCCATCTCTTCTATAATCTATATGATCTACTAGCCTAAGACCTAGCCTATCTTTCCTTTTCTCTGTACCCTCCGGTGGTGGCAAATATAAATAGGAGTCTGGATCAAGGCTGGCTGAGCCAAACAACAAAGTGCCAGTCTCTTGCAGGTAATAATTCCAATCCCAGTTATGAGAAGCAGCCTGTGGCTCGACATCGTAACTCTTATATGTGCCCTCATTGCTCTGGGATGTGCTTTCGTAACTCTGGGATGTGTCATTGTCATATTGTGGCCTTCCCTCGTAAGGTTGTGACATGCTAGCATACGGCTGGGAATATCCCTCATAATGTTATGGCATGCCAACCTAAGGCTGTGACGTGCTAGCGTAAGGCTGGTAATATCCCTCATAATGCTGTGGCATGCCCTCGTAAGCTTGGGATATTCCATTACCAACCTGTCGGGGACGTACCTCTGTATTGCTCGAACTAGCTCCTCGATCACATATCCTACGAGGACGTGTCTTCCTCTGTCTGATGCCTACAGGATGACTATCTAGTATATCGAGTAGAGTAAAATGGGGACTCAGTAGTGTCATATATATTGTATAGTCATCCCTAAAATCCCTTCTGGATCTTTTTTGGGGTCCAGAGCTATATCAGCCAGTGTCTTCACCTGAATATTTAAATCTACACTCAATGAATATAAAAGTAACATATATAAAGATGATAGTTTATGTAAAAAAGAAGACATACCACTAGAGCATCACGTGCCCTCCTGTGTCACTACCATATTTCTAGAGTAGGGGCTTTTTGGTCATTCGCCATATTTATTTATTATGTTAATAATTGCATGATATGTGATGCATATTATATTATGTTCGTTGATAACATAGGTTAGTGGACTAGACCTAAAAACCCACTAGACAAATCCCTATACTATTAATTAGCATTTAGTTAAATCCCTAACTTAGATTTTCTAAAACCCCCTAATTAAATGGTTCTTCATGACAAGCTATAGAGGGTAAAAGAGACTTTGTACATTGGAAACCCTAACCCTAACCCTATGGTCGGCCCTATATAGCTAGATGGAGCCTCCCTCAATGCCCCTCATCCTTCATGATGAAACCCTAGAAATAGCCTCCAAGAAAAACCATTCTTTCCTCTACAAATTTTAGAATTTCTAAGCCTCAATCCCTCATTCTTCTCTCATTCAAGGAGACCTAGAAGCTTGGGCACAAGGAGACTTGGAGAAGAGGAAGCTATATTGGGAATCCATCCCCCAATAGGTAAAAATCTAGAAACCCTCATTTATTTCCAATTTTAATTAATTGTTTGGCTATTAGGAGCCCACACATTGATTTAGGGATGACTATTAAGGGAGAGCATGAGTCTCTATTGGTTTCTTGGTATTTATCTATGGTGTCATAGGTGTATTTGGGGGTTTTTTCCCAAATTTTCATATCCCTAATTATATACAATTACATATATGTATATTTATATAGTATATGTAGATATTTAATTGTTATTTGGGGTTTATGCGTGAGGATTCATGGTGTATCAAGAGTATCCTAGAGTTATGCACACTAGGTGCTTGATAAAATGATTAATAGGAAGCATACCTATTTATATAGTCTATTCTTATATATATATATATATATATATATATATATTATGGTGTGGGACTGACATTTGGGAGTCAGATTCCTCAGTCATCAATCACTGTGCAGTCTGTCACGACCCGGTCCCGCAGGGCCGTTCGTCCTTGCTTGGGTCCCTACGGAACCGATCGTCCTCGTACGGGCGTTATGCCGTGCAAGCCTAAAGTGCGCTTGCACAAGGCCAAAGCTTTGATACAAGGGCAAGTAAGCTATTCAATACTGAAGCAGCGGCACATAACATTACAGAAAAGTAAAGAACACAATGGCATAAGAAAATAAGCTCTTTTATTGATATACAGAAGTGTTACAAGCAGAGCTTGGCCAAGGTTACAATTCGCTCAAGCACTCTTTCTCCCGATTACAACGACGCTATTCCATACATTATGTCCCTCTATACAAAAGCAACTCAAAGCAGTTTCGATACGGCTCAAGGCATCGACTCCAGATTTTTGGTTCCTTGGGATGAGGCACGGCTATCGCTTCCTCGAACGATCAGGCACATGAGAACAAGCAACTGTTGGTGGATCAGCACTTTTATAAGTACTGGTGAGTCTAAAACAACTGAACAGAAGCTACACCCCCTGAAACCCACACTATATAATCATGTGGTAAAATATTGCATTACTAGTGATCCTGCTACTTTTACCTAAGTTCTTTACATGCATCTTAGGATTATAGTCAGATTATATCTTTGAAAACACAGCTTTAAAACAGTTTTGCATATTTAATACACTCAAATAAGCTAAGGAGGCAATATTCGATCATACAGTGCGTAGCATGTATTGTGCATTAAATTCTAACCCTTAGGGACAAGTAGCATTTAGGAACTATCATTCAATCAAGCACACAAGTTGAACTATTAATCATATGTTTCAATGATAAGCTATGTGAGTTCTCTTATTAACCATATTGAGGCAGGTTCTATCATTCTTCTTATGAAACAATCTTCTTAAGTAAATAAGCATTCAAAAACTCAGATTTAATATTAAGTCGTGCAAGAATCAGAGAATACAGTTCTGCCCACTCACTTTGATCAATCGGTCAGGAACTCTTCGAGAAGACTTTCGTTCGAGCAAGAAAGGCGATATCACTTGTACATAGTGCCTACGCGGAGCAGGGTACTACACAGTCGGGTATCACTGTGGTGTGCATAGTGTGCCCCAACCACAATGTGCATCAGTGTACCAATGCAAGAGGGGTTTCGAGTTGTGGGTGATTTGTTAGTACATTTATTGGTTAGTGGTGTTAAGGATTTTATCAGTAGTAGTGAGGTCCATACTGTGTCTCAGCGTATCAACATTTGGGGAATGTGATATGGGTACTTTGCATAATGTGTAGCAGTAGGTTGCACTGATACTTCAGTTGGGGTGTATCTCAGGCTTGCTGGTATGGGGACTCGGGTAACCAGCTAGTTGGGGAACATTGGTTATTATGCTGCTAGTTACAGATTTTGTCTTGCCTATTTGCATATTTTAGTTTCAGATTTGGCACTATTGGATACTTGGTGTCAGTTTGCTTATTATGTAGGTATCATATATTTCTTTATGTTGCTTCTTAAGTTTATATATTTTCCAGTATTAGTTAGTTTAGATGTATATGTGTAGGTATATTGTGTATGTGTCAGTGTTTATGAGGTTGTGTGAGTAAGGGTTTAGGTTTTTCTAAGTATTTAGCTAGGTTTTCAATCAGGAGATACTTGGTGGTGATGAGTGGTGTTGTCGAGTTGGTTTTCAATCGAGTGCAGTATCAGCGAACTGATACTCTAATCAAGTAGCAGTTCAATGTATCAGTGAGTTCCTGATACCTGTGTATAGGTCGAGTGAGTGAGTGAGGGTGGCAGCAACCATTTCAACCACAGCGAGTTCAGCTAGTGTATGTATTAGGAGTACCTTTGTGCTAAGGGGATATATCTGATACTTATATGTATCAGTGACTCTAGAGAGGGAGACCTGGGCAGTGTTTTCACCTCGAGCCAGTGGGGTTCAGCAACAAGTGCAGTTGTATTAAGCAAAAAAGTGTGCAGCAGCCACAGCAAGGGGGGAGAGAGCACTGCTCAAGCACAGCAGTGTAGTTATCCACTACAGCAGTTCAGTACCAGTTTCAAGTATCAGAATCAGTACCTGCAGTATCAACAATTCGGTAGCTCAGTTGTGAGTAGTGGTTAGTAGGATTGGAGGCTCAGGGTAGCAGTTTTTAGGAGATTTGTAGTAGAAACAGTGGTACCAAAGGGATAGGGGTATCAAACTTTGGATGCATCATTAAGCCTATGGTTGTATTAGAGATTCTTGGTATTAAATTTTGGTATCAATAGACAGGTATGTACAATATAGATGTATCCATGGATATCTTGTGAACTAGTGAATATTTAATATGGGTATCAGTGTATAGGGATAGAAATTAGTAAGTGAATATACCAGAGTTAAGTGTATATTAGAGGGTGAAGGTGTGTCCAGGTGATGCATATCATAGTGTTGAGTGTATCACATGTATCAGGGTATTTGGGGATAATTGAGTTGATACCATAGTTGAGAGTGTGGATCTAGTACAACACAAACCTGTATGAATGTTTGAGCATCAGAGCACAAGTTTGAGAATGGTATATTAGTGTATAGCTAGTTAGTTAATTAGATAGTGTATTAGTTAGATAGTTATGTATATAAATTGTATTATATGTTAGTAGTTATATATGATAATATAGTTAGAGTAGTTAAATAGTTATTTAGTGATATACTTGATTTTGTTAATAGTTAGCTAAGTAACTATATGTCCTAGTAAGCATTATATATAGTTAGTAGGAATATGTATTGTATTAGTGTGTGTGTCTGTGTGTGTGTGTGTGTGTGTGTATATATATATATATATATACTTCATAGTTAGTATTGGGTTGGATGGTGACAGTGAAGCACTTGATACTAGAAGGTATCAATTGATACCAAGGCATATGAATTATATATATACTAATAGTACTTAACATAGTTAATATTAACTAGTATCATTGGACTTTAACTAATTTAGCTAAATTAACTAGTATAGTCTAGTATACCCTATGATTAGCTAGTATAGACCTAACATCACCTAGAAATGACCCGAATGCCTAAACTAGAATTTGGTATACATGTATATCTTTTCAAACACCTTTTAACACTAATATTTTTATAATTAGGTCTTGGTATTTCCACCTTGGATATCGATTCTCATACCTTGCTTAGGACCACAGGCGAGTACATTCTCTGACAGTTTTCATTATGTTGATTATTTTTATGATTCTAGTTGTAGAGTATGCTTGATTCTAACACTGTGGATACACAGACTAGTATCATAGATACCTGTCATGAGGAGCCGTGATTGGAATCTATCTTGCTAGTTGGGGACAGGAAAATATTAGCTAGATTGTATGATCATACCCCACTTTATATGCATCATAGCTCACCCCACAGATCACGTAGGGTATAGCCTGACCATTTACATGCCTCATAGCATGTTATATATGATTAGCATTACTATTGCTCGTATCATAGCTAACCAGATGGTTAGCCTGATCTCACATGTATCAAAGCTAATAATATATAACAAGCCTGATCTAGTCCCAAGCTGATCACATTGTAAACTGATATTTCATAATACTTAGTTAGAAATTTTATTCTTATTCCAGTTCACTCATTTCTCGCATTCACATATATCTTTTCATTGCTAGTTTATACTATTGCTGATTACATATTTCCAGTATTTCTTCATCTACTGTCTTATAGTTTTTGTCAATATAAATAAAACTGATGTTTAGTGCTTGTGCTTCTCTCCAATCCTGACTGGATAATATTTTTTAGAGGACCTTGAGGACTTTTGTCCTACTAACCATGGCCCAGGAGTAGAGGGAGACTACATACCGAAGATTCTAGAGGAGTCATTCTTCTTAGAGGAGACACTAACCGTAGTCGTTTAGACAGTTCTTTTTATGTATTAACTGTTCTAAACTTGAGACTTGGATTGTATTATTGTTGAGACTATTTAAGTTGGGATAGCTAGACTCTAGATTATTGTTGTATTTGAGTTGTTGTGATTGACTTATGTCAGTACTTCCTTATCTTTATATCTTATCGTGTCATTTACTTCCTATAGTTATTATGATTAAGTATATTATGAATTATTGATCAATGTATTATTCATTGTCCTCCTTATAGAGTTGAGATTATTGACAAGTTATGAGTTATGTTTGGCAGTCTTGAGACCTAGACAATATTCTACCACCGATGTTGCGACGTATGTTACGCCCCGATCTTCCGCTGGCAAATTGGTCATCCCGCTAGGCCCGAATCACCGCGCCAGCGCTCCCGCAGGACGATAGCTTGAGCCATCTCGGCGTGATGCCGCACGAATATAAGTCGCGCCCGTGCAAGGCCGTGGTTCATTGGCTGGCGATAAGAGGTCTAAGCTATAGAGTCGCACAGATTGTCCAAGTACAGCAGAATATAAACGCATAAGCGATTGGTGACATGTCACTACCATATTTTCTAGGAGAGGGTATTTTAGTCTTTTAGTAATTAATTAAATATTTTGCATGTTAAATATCTATTTATATTATTATTTATTGTTAACATGCTAGATTTATTTTTTGGACTTGTGTTAGTAGACCTAACTAGTTTAGTTGAGACTCATGGACCAACATTTAATTTTAGTTAGAATTGAGCCCAATAATTAGAAGCCCAATCGTTAGGAGGAGAATTAATTATGTTAAACCCATTAGACTAGAACCTTTCCTTCTTAATTAATTTCTTCATGAGAAGTCCCAAGAGGTATTTTAGACTTTATATAGTAGCTTGAGGGAGGTGGCAAGTGAGGCCTATATAAGGGGATGAAAACTTTCTCTCTCTTTATTTTTCATTTCAAATCTAGATCTAGAATTTCTCTCAACCAAATTTCTACCCAATTTCTTCCCAAATAATCATTGGAGACTAATAGAGCATGAATCTACAAGGAAGAAGAATGGATCTATAAAGAGGAGCAAGGATCTACAAGTTGAAGGCTCATTTTATGAATTTTAGAGGTTTCATAGGAAATCCATCTCCCAATTGGTTACAATTCAGTTTTTTCTCTTAATTTAGATTTTAAATCTGAGAATTAACTATGAGAAATTAACCCATATGCATAGGCTACCCATAAGATTTGATTTTGAGTTCATAGGAGGCGTATTGAGAAAGTTATGGTACTTTTTATTTAATTTTAGGGGAATTCCAAATTGACATTTATTGTGTGTGTCAATTAGTCCTATAGATCAATTTGGCATGTGCTTGTGTATTTGGGACTAGTGTCGTATTCACAATTGGGTACGTGTAGGTCATATCCCAATAATTTGGTGATACGTATTGATTAGGGGAATTTTCTCTCCGACACTGGACTTTGTACATGTCATATTTTGACACAGACACGTAGATTTGTGTTTGACTCTTCGTATTGTTCATAAATAATATATTAGACTTGCTCAGGTTCTTCGGGGTATGTTTGGATGTGTGGTGGACTCGTGTCACAAGCGTATCCTATATCTAGTGGGATACGGGTATGATACACTCCATGTGTTGTGCAATTTAATTTCTAGATATATTTCTCTTGTGTTCTTAGTCATTGTGATATGTATATATATATATATATATATATATATATATATATATATATATATATATATATATATATATATATATATATATTATTGTGTTTATATATTTATGTATTCATGTGTCTTAGATCTGTGTATCTATTATATCCATGTGTATATATTTTTATGTAGCTATTCTTCTACATATGTAAGAGCTATTTAATATTGTTGTATATGTATATATATTATAGTGTATATATATATATATATATGTATATATATATATATATATGTATATATATATATATATATATGTATATATATATATATATATATATATATATATATATATATATATATATGTGTCGTTATATTTATACTTAGATGTTATATGTATATATATTATGATTATATATACATGTACGTATATGTGTAGTTATATATATATATATATGTAACTATATATATGTATGTTATTATTATATGTATTTATTATGTACATATATATGTATGTGGAGGAGTATGTGGTATTATATATTATGTGTTATATATATATATATATATATATATATATATATATATATGTGTGTGTGTGTGTGTGTGATTATATATATATAATAGAGGGAGAGCCGGGAGCTTTGGCGACGGTTTCAGTGTCACCAAGGACAACAGCAGCAATAGCACACAACAGTAGCAAAGCAACAACAGCGGCAGCAATAGTGACAGCAGCGCAGCTATAGCGACAGCAGCACAGCAATCAGCAACAACAGCGGCAATAGTTTTGGCGACAGTAGCAGGAGTTTGTCACGGAAAGCCGCAGGGTATCAGCGGTATCAGTAGTTTTAGCGACAGTAGGCAGGACTTTTAATGACAGTTTTGCAGTTATAATTATATTTAAGTATATTTTATAAATAATAGATGTATATATATATATATATGTGTGTGTGCGTGTGTGTGTGTGTGTGTGAATAGTATTATTATATATGTATGTTCCTAATTGGTATTTATGCTTTAGTATACTATATTATAATGGTTAGTTGGTTAGTTTACTAGTAATAGTTAACAAATATTTATGAGTAGCTTAATATTTATCTAGTTAATTGTTTAAGATATATATATATATATATATATATATATATATATATATATATATATATATATATATATATATATGTGTGTGTGTGTGTGTGTGTGTGTGTGTGTGTGTGTATTAGTAGTTAGTGATTAGTTAGTAGTTGTATTAGATTGATATATATAGTTTGAGTAGTTAAGGATTTGATATGTTATGGTTAGTAGTTAGGTAGATATATGTAGTGATATATATATAGTAGTTAGAAACATTTTTATAGTTAGTTCCCATGAATGGACATACATACAGTATAGTACTGGTTATATTTATTATTAGTTGGGTTTATATATATGTATTAGTTATATGTTAGCATTTTGGATTACCTTGAGATATACCAAGGTATTAGTAATAGGTATTGGCATAGTAATAGGATAGATGTAAACTAATTATGGATTGGTACTAAGGTGACTAAAATAAGGTATATAGTATTGTATAAATATTAAATGCATGGTAGTTTATTGTTATATTTGGGTAGTTAATATATATACTATAGTGACATTACCTTGAGATACCAAGGTAAATGCCAAGGTATTGAGGATACCCAAGGTATTGGGTTTGGGTATCAAGATGGAGGTCTAGTGTTGCGATATCAAGTTGGTTCGAAACCAAGGTATCCATTTAGCATTTGTAATTAGGATTTAGATATTTAATATTGCTTATTTATAGATATGTAATATTTATCTATTGTTTGCGTATCCTGAGATACGGTATCCTAGTATCCTAAGATTTAGCTTGTATGACATAGATTCATAGTGTATGAACCCAACATCATTGAGATAGACTCATGCGACCTAAAAATAGGTAGTTTGACCAGTTTGACATAGAGTTGACCTAGTTTGACTGTTTTGACTTAAAAATGGCTCTTTGACCTAGATATTGACTAGTTTAACTTATTTTAATCCAGAACCTTGTATTAATACAATATTCCATATATAGGTCTGTGTGACACCAGTTTGGACAGTTTGACATTCATTGCTCTGGACCACAGGTGTGTACATTCTTTGATAGTTTCTCATTTATTATATCCTCTATGTTCATTGTATCTAGTATAGATATTCATGTTCTCTTGACATGATGGTTACACGGATTGGTATATCCGGATCTCGTCATGAGATATTATTCCTCGGTATATGGTATATCTTGTATAAGCCTTGTTTCATTGATTATCTTGTACATGTATAGACACTGATTCTTAGGAAGACTAGCTATCTTCTTAGGGAATCTCGTACCATAACGTACCGTAGTTGGATCTATTATACCAGACGAGGGTGGACAATACTTTAGTGTAGATATGTGATCATACCCTCATTGTATCAAGTATTGTTCATTGAATAGTATTAATCATACACCGCACGTATGATTAGCCAGGCCATATATATATTGTATCATGTTCCCAAGTTGATCACATGTTAAAGCTAGTACTCACACACTTAGTTATTAGTATTCTTGTTCATGGTCATATTGTTTATTATTGTATTCATTCTAGTATTTTCTTATTATATATCTCTTGTATCTATTATACATCTTGTATATTCACATATATTTACTGTTATATAGTCTTTATCATTGATTAGAACTGCTGTTAGAGATGTACTTTGCTCCATTCCTGACTGGAAAATAGTTTTCAGAGGATCCGAGAGATTGGTGTCCGACATACTATGGACTTCGACTTATAGATGATGCAGACTTGGACCCACTAGTTCTGGAGTGATTGCCGGGAGGTTTATCCGGATTACTAATTTTTATTGTTAGTTTTTTAGTATTTTAGTACCGGATTTATTTTTGACATATGGTATAAGATTGGATATTGTTTCTATTATTGATAATATATTTTAAATGTATAGTTAGACTTCCTTCATATCTTCTCGAATTTTAGAATTATGATTGAGTTTTGTGTGAGATATTATTGGCAGATTTTATATTATTGTGAGATATTTAGATAGTATTGTTGACCAATACAGCGTTCTACCACCGATGTTGTGGCGTAAGCTAGGCATTGTTCCTAACTTGTATCCCTACACCGGGTGCGGGTCGTGACACATTTTTAGTGGTGGCCCATGCAGGTCAGGCTTCGCAAGTTATGCGATATCGTGGTAGTGCAAAGACTTAGTTGTACTACTACGAGCCTGCGATAGGATATAGGATATAGGCTATAGGATATAAGATATTAGGATGAGAGGATACTTAATCACAAATTTTTTGAGAGATTCCTGGGACGACCCTTAAGAATCTTATTATAATTCCCATGTCAAATCTTTTTCTTATTTTTTGTCCGCTCTCACTTGTTGTTATTGAATTTGATTCTTGGTGATCGATTGTTGAATTTGATTCTTGGTGAATCAGTTGCTGAATTTAAATTATTGGTGTCGTTATTGAGTTTGATTCCATATCGAGAGAAATTTTACGGACTAAAATTATGGTATCATCTGTAAACCCCCTCGACCAATTTAGGATTTGTTTAATTTAAATTGAGAGACTAGGATTAATTTGGATACAATTAGAATTAATGTGCAACAATTATGTGACTTAATACACCTTACCGTTGCTTCGATGTTTGGAGCGCTATACTAGTAGGTACCCTCAAACTAATCAAATACACATCTCCTAGACATGCCAAACTACCCATCTGACCCTTGTGTAGCTTTTAGATACTCAATATTGTGCTTCATATGAGCTGCGCAATATTCGTTACAAACATCTATGTATTATACCAATAAAACCAATTTCTTATAATTGTCCATTCCCATTTGAATTTGAGGAACAACCACAACCCAACTCCGTATAACCCAAATTAGGGTATTAACCTATTCTGAGCCTGCTACGCCCATGATACTTGTGTCCTACCCAAATTTAGTTCTATGTGTCTTCAATTCATTAAAGAACGACATGCGCATTATTTTTAATTAAATTAAATTAGAAACAATTTCACCAAAATAGGAGCGGACCAAGCCCATGTACACCCTTTCATGTGGACCAGCCCCCACCCCAAAGAGACCAGACAGGCCCAAGTCCCGAGGTTAGCCCATAATTCCCTCCTATATATATTGCACATTTTTCTTATATCGAAACCCTAGATCATAAACACCACCATCACCAAATAACCCTAGCCGACCTCCCTTCCTCTAACCCGAGCTTCCTTCCTTCCCCCGACTTCCCAACGCCATCACCACCTCAGGCCCCCCCCCCAGCCACCGGATCACCCCCTCGATGCCGGACAACCACCCCAGCCGCCTGCACAGACTGCTAGCACCTCTATCCATCATCGTCACCATCTTCTTCACCATCACCAACACCCTTCAGTAAACCAGACCCCCTTTCCGACTTCCCCCAGCCAAGTCCGCCGCTTGAGTACCACCGCCTCCGCCTTTCTACGACTTGGCCACCATCCCAACACAATCCCAGCCCAGCAACCACCAGCACCCGTCGTTGCTAAGGCCACTGCTGTCGCTGCTGCAACTACTGCAGTTGCTGCTGTCACGCCCCAGTCTTAAAATACGTAGGACTAGGATATGTAAGCATGTCAGTCGTATGTATATGGCAACTCCTATATATGGATACCAATATACACACGTACGCTGTAATATGAATAAAACTCACATGTGGTACATATTTATTATCATAAGTCACAAAAATACTAATCCCATCCACACAACAAGTCATAGAAAAGAAATACTAAACTAGAATAATGAGTCTGAAATACCCAAAATAATAGTCGGGTGGAGACAAATCCACTACCAAAGACTATATCCAAAACTAAAATGAGATAGGAGTATAAAATCTCCAATATAAAATAATGTGATGACAGAAGTGTGTCAACTAAGAAGAATCCAACGCTAGATATAATCAAAGATGCTCAGAAGGTAAGACCGCCTCGGCAGAAAGTAACGCGTTAGGTCCAGGCCTGTACTCCTGCGGATACTCCTAGTCATCTATACCTGGCAAGGGACCAGGTCCTCAGAGGGACATAACAAGATACAAAGAAGCAAGCCAATTGAATACAGTAAACATGCATAATGTTTAAAAATATATAAGTACGTTGTACAAGACAATCTATATGAAATGCAAATACGGATAACTTTTTGACGTATGGGCAAGGGTAGGCTACTCGATCTATATCTCACAACACACACACACGCCAGTGGATATCAGAAATTGACATACCTCGGGGGTAGCGACCAGCACGACTCTACAGAAATTGACATACCTCGGGGGTAGCAACCAACGCGACACGCGCCCGTAGTGTGTGCTATATACTACAGTTTACCAGAGTGGTTAAAAGCCCATACGCCCTAATGATTGTCCTCTCATGATACTAGGTGTCAAGTGTGTGTCAACATATCTAATATATATAGTAATGACTGAACGAACTATACATACAATGAATATAACTGAACAAAACTACACAGGCAATGAATAAACAGAAATATAAATAGCATGCAAAGTACTGTAAATAATTTGGCAAGGTATCTTGCCTGGTAAGAAAGCTGCAAGGTGTAACGTCCAAGAGTCAAGCACACGGGATCAGAACTATGACCTCAGAATGAACGTCTTCGGATGCTTAAATAAACATCATCAACGTTCCCAGAATAAGCAAAATAACTAGAAAATACTACCCTTTCGTCCAATTTGGACAGAGGGGCAAAATAGTAATTTTGGGTCAAAGCGGAGTCCACTTGTGCCCCACTTTGCACCAAAAAGCGTGTCAGGGGTAAAGGTTTCTAAATGGGACAAAATTATAGGTTAAACCAATTCTAAACGTTAATATGAACTCAACGGTACGTCTAGTTTTGGATTCCGATGAGCCGAACATAAATTCACAAAAAGTCAACCGTGGGGCCCGCCAATTGGTGACTTGTTCAACTATCTCAGAATTGCGTGAAAACTGGGTCACAGGACCAGCGCGATACCACGAGTCCAGTGAGCAAGTTTCGTCACATTCTGATAAGCGTGCACTAAATGCGCAGGACTTTTGCAAAAATTGCGATACGGAGAATTTCCGCGGATACGGGCTGATTCTGACGCGCACACGCGTCCGAATCAGTTTCCGTGAGTCCACACATCCGGGTATACTGCGCGCACCTTTTGGTACACTTGGTACACGACAGGGCGGTCCCGTTTGGGGGGGCATGCTCCGTATCACAAATTTAAAGTTTGCAAAAAATAGATTTTTGGGATTTTTAAACCGATTTAAATCAGCATACAACAACAAATAAAATATTATATTTGACAGGAAATAAACTAGGTTAGGTGGTCTTCGCATACCAAAAAGAAAAACCGAATTCGGATCTCTGTGGTGGGAGATACGAGTCCGTGAACATGGGTCATCGCAACAGAATTTCTGAATTATAAAAAAATATGGTTTTTCCTAAAGTTGGCGTCGATTTTTACCTAGTTTTGTGGGCTGTTCGGAGGAAAATAAATTATATGATTTAGAGAGTGATATGTCAGGATCGTACCAGCAAAGACGGGATCGAGTTTGGTCGAGCGAGGTGGCAGAAAACCGCATGGGAAGAGAAGTTCATCGCTGCGATTTCCTGCTGTCACGCGGTAGCGGGTCTCGCGTGGCGAGCGGCGGGCGGCGTACAGCGGTGCTGTGCTCCTCCGACGGCGGCGGCGGAGTCGAGGAGGTGGTCGACGACGGGATGGAGAGAGCTAGGGTTAGGGTTTATGAATGTATATATAGAGATCGGGGGAAGAGGGAGCGGAGAGAAACCACTGCTGCCTCACGGGTGGGATAGGATCGGGTAGCGGGTCTATAGGACTGGCGGGTTTTGGGTTTTAAGTGGGTTAGGGTATCGATCCATTAAGAATTTTTTCTATATTCATTTATATTTCTTTTTCATTCTTTTCTAATTCTTTTTTCTTCCCTTTTCTATTTCTTTTTCTTTTATATTATTATAACTATAATTAATATTAATACTATTACACTATAGTTATTATTATTATTATTATTATTATTATTATTATTATTATTATTATTATTATTATTATTTACTATGCTAATAATTTATTTGTATATATGTATAAGGTATATAAAAATACGTTTGCACCCAAATTAAATTCTACAAAATTTGATCACCCCTCTAAAATTATTTCTAAAGTAAAATAATAGGTTTTTGTACAATAATTCTAAATAAATAATTATCTAGGTACTTAAATTGCTACATATATATTTCCAAATAACTTTAAAATAATTTAAATAACTAAATAATTTAATAAATAAAATATTTTTAAAAATATGGGGTTTTACAGCTGCCACTACCGCTGCTGCCTTGCTGGCCGCCCGACCGGAGCCCCGTCCCCTCGCTGGAGTACGTATAGTCGATGAGCACAAGCCCCTCTCCAGTTCATCCACACCTAGGTAACCATTGTATTGCCCTCTTTCCTTCTTGGTATCGTTGGGTATTAATATCATCATATCGTCGGGTCTTGTGTCGGGTGTCGATACGAGCAAAGTAATATAAAATATATTTGTGTATGTAGGTATGTAATTAGATTAGAATAAAATTAATAAGTTAGTAATTAATAAACTAGTAAATGACCCTAATAATATGACTTGTTATAAGGACTCATAATTCACCAAAACCTAGGCATTGATCAAACACACAGTAACATGAGAAAGAAGGACATGTAATTGTACGAAACACAAGCAGTTCATAAAATCCATAACTTCGATAAATTATGGTCATGAGGTACATGGTAACTGAGGACAGGACACATGTGCACCTTAGCTTCGTGCGCACGCGACTCTGTAGTCGACTAGCCGTGACCCTTGCATCAGTACTTAAGCGTAGCATCGTAGTTTTGCGTATGTATTGCTTTAGTGTCTGATGCTAGATTGCTATATTATATTGTATGTTTATGGTCACTGGACCAGCTAGGAGACACTGCAGGAACTGATTATTAGCATTCACAGCTTGAGGACCCAGGCAAGATACCTTGCCATATTTACTGTTTAAATTAAATGATGCATATGTTGTATGATATCTGGTTATTTTATTTTATATGACTGTGCGCGTCCGAGATAGACTCAGGTGCAGTCGACGGTTGCATCGATGAGTAGTATACTTGACCTAGTCAATAGCAGACTCACTCCATTAGAGGATACTCTGATATCTTACGAGACCTGACACCCTTACACATTTTACGGTGACAAATACATATTGGGATGCGGGTTCGTGTACTCGACTAGCTATCGGTACGTGTGACATGCATCAAGGTTAGTACGTAATTCAGGATTATTTCAGTTATAGAGACTTGGCATATAGATACATGGTATGCACGTCGAGTATTCGATTTGTGTATCTACATAGGGCAGAGAGGACAACTAGTAGGCGTATGGGATACACACATTAGAATCCGTAGTATCCGGAGGAGCCACGGATCCAATGACTCCCTTTATGCAGATTCTACGTTCTTCGGAGTGATATGGACGTTATATATACTATGTCGCTTCCACGTTCTTTGGAGCGATATGGACGTTATATTTTATACAAATTCCATATTCTTTGGAGCGATATGGATGTTATATATACTATGCAACTTCCACTTTCTTCAGAGCGGTATGGACGTTATGCCTACGCCTACCCATACGTACCAATGTTGTCCTCACATTGTATTCACTTAGATGGTTAGCACACCCTTTATTGTATTTATTTTATTCAGTATTTTTATATATAGCATGTTTCTATGTATCTTGTTACGTCCTTCTGAGGACCTGGTACATTTCCAGATTTGGACGAGGCATATTACCCCACAGTGTACGGTCCAGGACAGGAGACTAGGTATGCTATAGTTGAGAAGCTAAAGGTGCTACCGTCAGAGTTTCCGTGATCAGTTGGTAGGCCTTCTGCCTAGGATTGGGAGCATCATTATCTAGTCAGCCGATGTCCTAGTCATTACTCTTTTATCTATCATTCAGTACTTTTATTTCGTCATTGTAGTGGGTTTGTCCCCACCAGACATTCTTGGTTGTACTATGATATTTTGAGACTGGCGTTTATCTTCCAGTATTTATTTTAGTACTTTCTTATTGTTTATATTGTGGATGAGATTAGATTACCGGTTGTTGATTGAGATTTGACATGTTAGTATTTTAGGATAGCGTAGCACTCTTCGTTTGGATCCATTAAATTAGGATATCCTCGGAGACGTGACAGCTGGCTATTGCCACGTGGCATGGTCCCGTATATTTTTGGGACTGGGGCGTGACATGGTTTTAGTGGTGGCCCGTGAAGGTCTACTTATTCGCTTGTGGTTTGGTAACATGCCCAGTGATGCCTGCAATATGATAGAAATTGCTAGGTCTCATCCACTTTGATTTCGTCTTTGAACTTCCTTCGTATTGCTTCTAAATATCTGTATCATGTTTGTTTGATTCCGTACTCTTTTAATGAAGCCCGATCTCTTACAGCAAGATGAACTTGCACAGTGGATGAGGAGCACCCGGTGTCGTAGTGCCAACCGACATTACCTAGAGATAGAAGATACCCCAGGGACTACCTAGAGGGCAACCACCACAGGCCCCGGACAATCTACAGGCCCCGCTGATACATTGGCACGAGACTTCTCAGGGCGATCCTACCCAACAGCACGAGGGACAGACTTCCCAGATGATCCCCACACAGCATTTCGAGGGCCAGACTTCAGGAGCTACAATAATGCCGCAAACCGAGAGGCCAACATCTGAAAAGACACCTACCGCACAGCCAGAGATTCCATTACCACCACCTCCATCTTATCCACCCCAGATGCCACAAACAAATGGACAGCCATAGTTGCTTTAGTTCTTCCAGACTATGATGCAAGCACAGTGGTATCAAACCAAGATGTTAAGGCAGAGTTTCATGGCAGTACTAGAGAGGACACCTGTCTCAGCAATCGTACCAGCACCTACACTAGCACAGACAGGTGGCACCGTAAGATGGTTTAGACGGATGGGACCAGATACTTTCTCAGGCAAAGAGTTTGTAGAGAAGATCTCCGATTGGGTCGCCAAATACGGAGATGATACTAGAGGCTTCACAACTGCACCCAGACCTTTGGATGACTGCAGTGAGGGCCCAATTGAAAGTGTAAACCCCCTCGACCAAATCAGAGCTATTTCGATTAAATTATGAGACTAGGGTTTAATTGGATGCAATTAGATCTAATATACAACAATATTGTAACTTAATACACCTTAAGTTTGCCTTGATGTTTGGATCACTACTAGTTGGTACCCCCCCCAAATCAATTAGGTACTCATCTCCTAAACAAGCCAGACCACCCACTTGCACTATGTACAACTGTTAGATTCCCACCATGATACTTAAGATGCTTAAATCTAGTTGCACAACAGTCATTTAGAATGCCTAAGTATTATTTCATTTAAACCCATCCTTCTCCTAATGCCTAATGAACTTGTTTGTAATCTAAATTAAATTGAGGCCCAAATCACCCCGAAACAAGTAATAACCGAGCCCTGTATACCTATCATGAGGACCAGATCCCACCACAAGGAGCCCAGACAAGCCCAAGGCCCGAAGTCCCAGGCCATAAACACTCCTATATAAATAACTCTTCCTATTATTATTGAAACCCTAACACCTTTACCCTCTTTGCTCAACCCTAGCCGAATCCCTACCATCCCCGACCACCCCTGTCGGACTGAACTGCCCCTGACTCACCGGACCACCCCCACTTCACCATCGGACTGTCGCCTCTCCGCCGGAACACCATTACCAACCAATCGACATCCCCCATCCATCTATCCCCCGACCACCCCAGCCGGGTCGAACCCTCCCCGCCTGCCAAAACCCCAGCCCCCACTCCGCCTAAACCCGCCCGACGCCGCCTTACGCCGCCTGAACCCGCCCGACGCCGCCTGACGCCACCCGAGCCGTTGTCCTGATCCTGACTGCCCCCCACCACCCTCCAGCGTCGTCGAATCACCCACGAGGCCGACCCCGACCAACCCCCACAACTGGACCATCACCCCGACGCTGGTCCAGTCGTTGCCGCCGTGCCCAGTCGTTGTATCCGCGACTGCAAACCCCGCTACTACTGTACACAGCAGGCCGGATCCGTCCACGTCGATCGAAGCCACCCTCATCGGAGGGAACAACCGACCAGCGAGCGGACCCCCTCGCTCGGTCGATTAGGTATTCATTTGTGGAGCCCGTCTCTCTTGTGTCCTAGTACTTCTCCTTCGTGTCGCCATGTCGATATAGAAATGTATTAATATCTTATAAACCTAGTTAATATTTTATACATGGAAGTGATTTTTAATTAGATATTAATTAATAAATAATTATTCTAAATTAGTGACCAGTTACCAAGGACAGGTAATTCGGTAGAAATACCTGGATATAAATCCTAGTATGTCCAAACATGGAGAATAGAGACATATCCGCACAGAACAGAAATCATGGACAACCCGTAACTAGATAATTATTGCCTCGAGATACATGTTGACCGAAGACAGAATACGAGTACACCCTAGCTACGTGCACACGTGATGCTATACTCAAGCAACAGTGAACTCGCGACATTATTCAAGAATAACGTCTTAATCGTATGTAGTTAATACGTAGTGTCTGATGTCTGTATTATTATATTATATTGTATGTCTAGGGTCTTTGGGTCAGCCAGGAGACGCTACAGGAGCAGGCTTTTGGCATTCACCTCTTGAAGACTCAGGCAAGATACCTTGCCATATTTTACTTTCTAATTTAAATTAAGCAAATATTGTATTGTATGCTTATTGTTTTGCTTTATACAACTGTGCGCATCCGGGATTGTCTCGGGTGCATTCAACGGATACGTCGAAGATTAGTATACATTGACTTAGTCATTAGCAGACTCACCCTATTGGAGGATACCCTGTTATCTTCCAAGACCTGACACTTTTACACATAGTCGTAGTGACAAATCTCATGTTGGGATGTGAGTTCGCATGCTCGACTAGCTATCGCCACGTGCGACATGCATCACAGTTAGCAAGAAATTCAGGACTAATTTAGTATAGAGACTTGGTATTTAGATAAGGGGTATGCGCATCAATTATTTGACTTGTATATCTACATTGGGCGGGGAGGACGACTAGTAGGCATATGGGATACCCCACTCCTTTCAAACTGATATCGCACTCGACAGAGTGATACGGACGTATATATATATTACTGAAACCATGTTCTGTAAAGTGTTAGACGTTACTTGATGACATTGCAGATACCACACTCTATAGAACGTCTGACGTTACTGTATTCCTGCGCCCGTGTTATAGGGGGCATGTGTGGCATATACTAGCCGGTTGCCACGACTAGTGAATTAAGTCAGCATATGTCTAGCCTACACCTTCTCATATACTCACAGTTGTCCTCACATTGCATTCACTTAGATGGTTAGCACACCCTTTATTGTATTTATCTTATTCAGTATTTATATATGGCATATTTCTATGTATCTTGTTACATCCCTCTGAGGATCTGGTACCTTTCCAGATTTAGACGAGGCTTTCTACCCCACAGTATACGGCCCCAGAAAGGAGATGAGATTCGCTACAACTGAGGAGTTAGAGGTACAGCCGTCAGAGTATCCGTGACCAGTTGGTAGGCCTTCAGCCTAGATTGGGGTGCATAATTATCTAGTCTGTCGATGCCCTAATCAATATCTTTTATCTCATTTTAATACTTTATTTCGTCATAGTAGTGGGTTTGTTCCCACCAGACTTTATTGGTTGTACTATGATATCTTGAGACTGGTATTTATCATCCAGCAGTTTATTTAGTACTTCTTGCTGATTTATATTATGGATGAGATTAGATTACCTGCTATTGACTGATATTGTACATGTTAGTATTGTAGGACAGTGTAGCACTCTTTGGGGATCCATTAAATTAGGATATCCTCAGAGACGTGTTAGCTGGCTATTGTCACGAGGCCTAGTCCCGTATATTTTGGGACTGGGGTATGACAGAAAGGCAATGCCCATCACTGGTAGAATTCTATTGAGCGCAGTGTAGGCAAGAACCAGACTTGGGAACAGTTCTTAGAATACTTCAATACGAAGTATTTCCCAGCTACAGTCAGAAATGCCCTATACTACCAGTTCCTACATCTAGAACAAGGGAATATGACTGTTGACGCATATGACACAAAGTTTAGCCATCTTAGCAGATTTGGTGCCGTCCTGATACCCAATGATCTAGAGAAGGCCCATAGATTCCATCACGGCCTTACTTTCGAGCTACAGAGGTATACCACCACACAGGCGAGGATTTCTTATGAGGAGGTTCTTGTAGAGGCGTGGATCCAGGAGGCCATCGGCAGAGGAGCAAGACGTTCCAGCACAACCACACCAGCCAGAGCCCAGCCCAGAGTAGGAGGACCGATCCGTTATCCTGGAGCGCAGACACAATAGAGGACAGCACCATACCAGAAAAAGGAGCTTTCGAATTGCCACTACTGTGGTAAGGTAGGATACTTCCAGAATGACTGCCGAAAGAGACTAGGAACATACATAATTTGTGGGGCAAGCCAGCACCACGCTCGAGACTGCCCACAGTACAGAGACATAGCACCGCACACCGAACAGAGGCCAGCGGCACCAATTCCGAGAATACTACCCCCGCCAGTAGGACATCGTCCACCAGTACCCAGAGAATTTTATAGGGGACCACCCTTGGCACCACAGCAGGCACAGTTTGATCGAGCCTGACAACAGACCGGAGGGCAGAGGCACGGACATGCCTTTGCATTAACAGCTACTAAGGAGAAAACAGAAGGGGAAGCTATCACAGGTACCATTTTAGTTGCATCATTACCTGCAACTGTATTATTTGATTCTGGAGCTACACTATCGTTCATATCTAGTAGATTATCATCAAGTGAAGGTGCAAAGAGAAGACATTTAAAAGACAGCATTTAGGACTCATTATGGTCACTACGAGTTCTTAGTGATGCCTTTTGGACTAACAAATGCACTTGCTGTATTTATAAACTTGATAAACAGAGTCTTCCACCAATACTTAGACCAGTTCATGGTAGTCTTTATCGATGACATTTTGGTGTATTCGAAGAGCCACGAGGAGCACGAGAAGCACTTGAGACTAGTGTTAGAGACACTGAGAAGAGAGAGGCTTTATGCCAAGCTGAGCAAGTGTGAGTTCCTCCTAGATTGTGTCGCTTTCCTAGGATACGTTATCTCAAGAGATGGTATTTTAGTAGATCCGGCGAAGATTTCCTCAGTAGATACATAGCCAACCCCTACCAATGCCTTAGAAATGAGGAGTTTCCTAGGACTTGTCGAATATTACTGGATGTTCGTGGAGAACTTCACGAAGATCGCAGAGCCAATGACCCGCTTGACCCATAAAGAGCAGGAGTTCACCTGGACAGAGGAGCGTCAGACAATATTCGATGAGCCGAAGAAGCGTCTGACTTCAGCACCTATCTTGACCATACCTTCTGGACCCGGAGGATTCGTGATCTATAGCGATGTATCCGGGAAAGGATTAGGATGTGTCTTGATGCAGCATAGAAAGGTTGTAGCCTATGCCTCTAGGCAGTTGAAGACCCATAAGAAGAACTATCCCACTCACGACTTGGAGCTTGCCACAGTGATCTTTACCTTAAAGCTTTGGAGACACTACCTATATGGAGAAAGAGTGGAGATATTCACTGACCACAAGAGTCTAAAGTACGTCTATACCCAGAAGGACCTAAATCAGAGATAGAGACGTTGGCTCGAGGTGATGACCGACTTTGAGATCGAGCTATAGTATCATCCGGGAAAGGCCAACGTAGTGGATGACGCGTTGAGCAGAAGACCCATGGCATTCTTCCTGACCACCCAATAACATCTGTTGAGAGATCTAGAGCAGATGGGTATAGAGGTTGTTATGCCCGGAGTAGACGGACAGTTGTTGAGTTTTCAGTTACACTTGACACTAGTAGAGAGGATCAAGGCTGCCTTGCCAACAGATGTCAGATTTCAGAGGCTTCGACAGAGGACAGAGGCTGGAATACAGAAAAGATTGCATATACATGAATACGGGACTTTGAGATATGGAGATCGTCTCTATGTTCCAAACGGAGAACTACGTCAGGACCTGATATCAGAGGCAGACAATTCAACATACTCTATTCATCCAGGAGGTACGAAGATATACAGAGACTTGAGGCAGTACTACTAGTGGCATGGAAAGAAAGGAGAGATAGCCCGCTTTGTGGCGAAGTGCCTGGTGTGTCAGCAAGTCAAGGCTGAGCATCAGAGATCTGTAGGATTACTTCAACCACTTCCGATACCAGAGTAGAAATAGGAGCACATCACTATGGACTTTGTTATGGGCTTTTCGAGGAGTCCTAGTGGTCGAAATGCAATATGGGTAATTGTAGTTAGACTAACCAAGTTCGCATACTTTTTACCCATCAGAGTTGGGCAATCTACAGAGGACTTAGCAGATATGTACATGAGGGAGATTGTGCGACTACATGGAGTGCCAGTTAGTATAGTGTATGACAGGGATACGAGGTTTATATCTTACTTTTGGCGGAGTATGCAAGAGAGTCTCGGTACCCGCCTGAAGTTTAGCACATCGTATCACCCGCAGACAGATGGCCAGTCCGAGCACACCATTCAAATATTTGAAGACATCTTAAGAGCGTGCATGCTTGATTTTGGAGGATCATGGAAGGACTATTTGCATTTGGTCGAGTTTTTCTACGACAACAGCTATCAAGCGAGCATCCAGATGGCTCCCTATGAAGCGTTGTATGGAAGGAAGTATCGTTCACCAGTATGTTGGAGCGATATAGGCAAAAGACAGATTCTTGGGCCAGAGTTGGTTGCTCGTACAATGGAGAAGGTGAAAAAGATCCAAGGGCACCTACGAGCAGCATAGGACAGACAGAAGCATTGGGCAAATGTACACCGACAACCTCTAGAGTTTCAGGTTGGAGATCATGTATTCCTAAAAATCTTACCTACTCGAGGGACTATCATATTTGGAGGCAGAGGAAAGCTAAGTCCGAGGTACATCGGACCATTCGATGTGTTAGAACGCATCGGAGAGATTGCTTACAGACTAGCCTTACCACAGACTTTAGAAGGAGTCTATGACATCTTCCATGTATCTCAGCTAAGGAGGTACATGCCTGATCCGAGTCATGTGCTTGACCATTCAGAGATCACAGTTGTCCCGAGTTTATCATACCAAGAGGAGCCTGTTGAGATTCTGGACAGAAGTGAGAAGGTATTGCAAGGTCAGACTATCACCCTAGTCTATGTCGCATGGAGGTATCATGCATCAGACGAGTCGACCTGGGAAGGAGAGGAGGATATTCGACAGCGTTATCCCCATCTCTTCGAAGGCATAGGTATGTAGTAGCATTTTAATTTCAGTCAGTAGTACTTACCAAATGTATGTTTTAATTTCGAGGACGAAATGCTCTAAGGAGGGTAGATTGTAAACCCCCTCGACCAATTTAGGATTTATTTAATTTAAATTAAGAGACTAGGATTAATTTGGATACAATTAGAATTAATGTGCAACAATTATGTGACTTAATACACCTTACCATTACTTCGATGTTTAGAGCGCTATACTAGTAGGTACCCTCAAACTAATCAAATACACATCTCCTAGACATGTCAGACTACCCATCTGACCCTTGTGTAGCTTTTAGATACTCAATATTATGCTTTATATGAGCTGCGCAATATTTATTACAAACATCCATGTATTATGCCAATAAAACCAATTTCTCATAATTTCCCATTCCCATTTGAATTTGAGGCACAACCACAACCCAACTCCGTATAACCTAAATTAGGGTATTAACATATTCTGAGCCTTCTACGCCCATGACACTTGTGTCCCACCCAATTTTAGTTCCATGTGTCTTCAATTCATTAAAGAATGTCGTGCGCATTATTTTTAATTTAATTAAATTAGAAGCAATTTTACCAAAATAGGACCGGACCAAGACCATGTACACCCTTTCATGTGTACCAGCCCCCACCCCAAAGAGACCAGACAGGCCCAAGTCCCGAGGTTAGCACATAATTCCCTCCTATATATATTGCACAAATTTATATATCGAAACCCTAGATCATAAACACCACCATCACCAAATAACCCTAGTCGACCTCCCTTCCTCTAACCTGAGATCCCTCCCTTCCCCTGACTTACCAACGCCATCATCACCTCAGGCCGCCATCCCCCAACCATCGGATCATCCCCTCGACGCCGAAACACCACCCCAGCGGCCTGTACAGACCGCTAGCACCTCCATCCATCATCGTCACCATCTCCTTCACCATTGTCACGACCCGATTCCGTAGAATCGTTGGGGCGTCCCCCGAATCGTGATGCCGTGCGGGCCTGGGGTTGCGCCCGCACAAGGCTAAAGTATTTTGCATAGCAAAAACATATTCAGAGTACGCAGATAAATTAAAACACAGATTTAAAATATGGAAAAGTTCTCTTTATTGATAATGAACATCTATTACAAACTCATGAACGAGTCAGCTAATATGCCGAACGGCTTACAAAAGTGTTGACTCAAAATGATATAGCAGTCCTGTACATTACATCCCTTTATAAACTCAAAATGATAAAGACCTCCAGGCTGGAGGATAGCTTTGCCACGGAGCTGCATTTGTGTATGAAGAGTTGCAAGCTCCTGTCTTCAAAATACTTCAAAAGGGCGCGGTGAAGATGCGCCAACAGCTGGACTGGATCGGGAAGACGACTTCGGCTCCTCGCTTGGTTCGCCTTGGTGCGGAGAACCTGTTTCAACGAGGGTCAGCATGTCAAAACATACTGGTGAAGGCGAGCTAGCCGAACTATACCAATCAACACGTTGTTTTAATGAAGCATGCATATTTGTGGATTTCTATCTTGCCTTAGTTTATTTACAAGTAAGCAACATATAGAATTTACTGAAATGAACGTGCCACCGTTCGGTAGATTTTACCTGACCGTCTGAATTACCTGCACAATACTTACCATGCCATCCCTGCCACGAAGACACAAGTTAGTTTGAAACAGGTTTAAATATACAATAGATCACTGGCGTATGCCAATAAGGATACTAGTCATAGACGAGAATGGTTTACAGCGAAAGTACAGTGGGTGCTACAAGCCATTTCGTCTAGTACAGTTGACTATACAGTAGGGTTTCGTCCGGACCGGATCGGTGCCAGTGCCCCAGCGACCGTCTGCAGAAACCAGTTACCTTGTGCACAAGTTGTCCGTGATCGAACAGTATGTTTACTAAGTTAACAGTTCATGCAGTAGAGGCAAACTGTAGTACGGGACAGTGAACAGTTTATATAGTGAGGCAACATGAGTACGGGACAGTTATGTACAAGACAAGCAATAATTCATAATTTTCCCAAACGAACAAGCATGTATTTAAGTATCCGTTGGTGAAGTTATTGACAAGCATATAACCAAGTTTATTCTCTTTTATCTTGGTTTCTTTTATTATTACTTGGTATCGTTTGATCGGGGCAAAGAAGAATGCAGATTATTAGATGTGAAGACTGGAAGCAGGGCTAGCTAATCGGGTTGGTAGCCACTCACTTAGATTGTTGGAAGGGAGAAGAAAAGAGACGCTTCACGACTCCGCTCGCAAGCCGCCTACTGCTCGTTCACCTGCACACGAACAGCTCGATTAATACTCTTTCCTCTCTTTCCAATCTCGGAATTGAAGTGCAGTTCAATGAACAAAAACAATGAAAACCATCGAAACCGTCCAAGGAAAACAATCAAATCCCAAAACCAACTCAAAGCACGAAAGCAACAAGCGACATCAAAAACCGAGGCAATAAAAGATAGCAGCGGAGAGGTCCCTCCTGACTCTGCCGCTAAGCTGATCCTTGGGGCGTGGTCCACTGAATATGGGAATCGATTCTAAAGAAATAAATCCATAACGAGGACGAGTTCTTAATTCAATCTATCCCGATCGAACGATACCGTTTGTGTTTCTTAGCCGCGATCTCCGCACCGAGAGAACGGGGCGCTACATCCTACCCAACTAATTGGAAGTTTCGTCCTGAAACTTAAGATAGGACCTACCGTTAGGGATTATTCTGTTGCGGGCGACGGTTATTGAGGCGGCTCAGTGGACAGTCACGAACGGTATGGTTTGCTTCACCGCAAACTCAACATAACCCAAGTTTTAGGCGGCACTTATCTATTGCGTGTCCCGGCCGCCTACAGAAGTGACATACTTTGTCTAACTTTTCTCCATGCTTGCCACCATTATTCGGACGCTTTGCAGCGTTGTTTCCTCTGTCGTTGCTTTGGCATTTGTGATTGTAGGTATGCACAGCGCCGGCAGGAACGTGAGAATAAAGTGGTTCGAGAGATAGGGCATGATTTATGACTTCACGTATTGTACGATACTGATGAACGACTACGTGCCCATGAATGGCAGGGTATATTCCACCTTCAAACCTTCTTGCTCGACTCCCTGCATCAGGTAAATAGGCCCTAGCGAATTTGGAGAGACGGTTAAATTCGGTGGAGTACTGCTTAACAGTCATGCTGCCCTGCCTTAGTTGCACGAACTCGTTCTCCATCTGGCGTTGGACTAGAGGGGGTACATACTCCTCTATGAACGCGGCACGAAAAGTTATCCACGAGATCGCCTCCTCTCCGTGATCAAATTGGAGAGATCGTCGATGCACGTCCCACCAATCGTGCGCATTGAGGCGGAGCTGTAGTTGCGCACAGGCAACGCGCTTGTCTTCGGGGACCTCTAGCAGAGCGAAGTAATCTTCAAGTTCGGCCAACCAATCTAGAGCTACGACTGGGTCCTCAGTCCTGTTGAATGGGGTGTTACAGACTTTCTTGAAGTGGCCAAAGTCGAAGGCAGTGACGTCCCTCGTCCTTGGAATTTGCGGCGTCTCTACTTCAAGCGTGGGCTGTTCCACCGGAGTCGTTGCTGTTGCGGCAGAATGGTTGAAAGTCAAAGTCTGAACGATCTGTTGCAGGGCATCCACCTGCTTCTGTTGGACTGAGAATCGTGCTTCTATATTGTCTTGAAACTTGAGCTGACTCTCTTCCGCCCGCTTCTCGGCCCATTCATAGCGAGCCTCGTCCCTTTGTTGGTTTGCCGCCAACATCTGCAACATTCGTTGGACGGGATCGATGCTTGGCACGGCTCGCTGGCTCTCTGAACTTCCCGAAGTACCCGAACTACTTTCTTATGTTTCGTTCGGTGGTTGCGCTGCAGATTGCGCTAGTGCCGTTCCTTCAAAAGAAGGTAAATTATATTAGAATCATAATGTATTATGGACTTATTGCATGAACGTATCTCATTTTTGGTCTAGCGAGTTCAAGAGTTCACATAGGAATTTGATCGTTAAAGGAACTTTTCCAGCACGAAGTCTAAGGAACTTGAATCTGTGCTCTGATACCATTATGTCACGACCCGATTCCATAGAATCGTTGGGGCGTCCCCCGAATCGTGATGCCGTGCGGGCCTGGCGTTGCGTTCGCACAAGGCAAAAGTATTTTGCATAGCAAGCACATATTCAGAGTACGCAGATAAATTGAAACACGGATTTAAAACATGGAAAAGTTCTCTTTATTGATAATGAACATCTATTACAAACTCCTGAATGAGTCAGCTAATATGCCGAACGGCTTACAAAAGTGTTGACTCAAAATGAGATAGTAGTCCTGTACATTACATCCCTTTATAAACTCAAAATGATAAAGACCTCCAGGCTGGAGGATAGCTTTGCCACGGAGCTGCATTTGTGTATGAAGAGTTGCAAGCTCCTGTCTTCAAAATACTTCAAAAGGGCGCGGTTAAGATGCGCCAACAGCTGGACTGGATCGGGAAGACGACTTCGGCTCCTCGTTCGGTTCGCCTTGGTGCGGAGAACCTGTTTCAACGAGGGTCAGCATGTCGAAACATACTGGTGAAGATGAGCTAGCCGAACTATACCAATCAACACGTTGTTTTAATGAAGCATGCACAATACTTACCATGCCTTCCCTGCCACGAAGACACAAGTTAGTTTGAAACAGGTTTAAATATACAATAGATCACTGGCGTATGCCAATAAGGATACTAGTCATAGACGAGAATGGTTTGCAGCGAAAGTACAGTGGGTGCTACAAGCCATTCCATCTAGTACAGTTGACTATACAGTAGGGTTTCGTCCGGACCGGGTCGGTGACAGTGCCCCAGCGACCGTCCGTAGAAACCAGTTACCTTGTGCACAAGTTGTCCGTGATCGAACAGTATGTTTACTAAGTTAACAGTTTATGCAGTAGAGGCAAACAGTAGTACGGGACAGTGAACAGTTTATACAGTGAGGCAACACGAGTACGGGACAGTTATTTACAAGACAAGCAATAATTCATAATTTTCCCAAGCGAACAAGCATGTATTTAAGTATCCGTTCGTGAAGTTATTGACAAGCATATAACCAAGTCTATTCTCTTTTATCTTGGTTTCTTTTATTATTACTTGGTATCGTTTGATCGGGGCAAAGAAGAATACAGATTATTAGATGTGAAGACTGGAAGCAGGGCTAGCTAATCGGGTTGGTAGCCACTCACTTAGATTGTTGGAAGGGAGAAGAAAAGAGGCGCTTCACGACTCCGCTCGTAAGCCGCCTACTGCTCGTTCACCTGCACACGAACAGCTCGATTAATACTCTTTCCCCTCTTTCCAATCTCGGAATTGAAGTACAGTTCAATGAACGAAAACAATAAAAACCATCAAAATCGTTCAAGGAAAACAAGCAAATCCCAAAATCAACTCAAAGCACGAAAGCAACAAGCGACATCAAAAATCGAGGCAATAAAAGATAGCAGCGGAGAGGTCCCTCCTGACTCTGCCGCTAAGCCGATCCTTGGGACGCGGTCCACTGAATATAAGAATCGATTCCGAAGAAACAAATCCATAACGAGGACGAGTTCTTAATTCAATCTATCCCGATCGAACGATACCGTTTGTGTTTCTTAGCCGCGATCTCCGCACCGGGAGAACGGGGCGCTACAACTATCACCAACACCCTTTATTAAACCCGACCCCCTTTCTGACTTCCCCCAGCCAACTCCGTCGCTTGAGTACCACCGCCTCCGCCTCCCCATGACCTGGTTGCCATCCCAACACCATCCCAGCCCAGCAACCACCAGTACCCACCGCTGCCAAGGCCGCTGCTGCAGCTACTGCAATTGCTGCCACTACCATTGCTGCCTTGTTGGCCGCCCGACCGGAGCCCCTTCCCCTCGCCGGAGTACGTACAGTCGACGAGCACAGGCCCCTCTCTAGTTCTGCCATACCTAGGTAACCATTGTATTGCCCTCTTTTCTTCTTGGTTTCGTTAGGTATTAATATCATCGTATCGTCGGATCGACACGAGCAAAGTAATATGAAATATATTTTAGTATATAGGTATGTAATTAGATTAGAATAATAATTAATAATCTAGTAATTAATAAACTAGTAAATAACCCTAATAATATGACTTGTTATAAGGACTCGTAATTCACCAAAACCTAGGCATTAATCAAACACACAGTTACATGAGGAAGAAGGACATGTAATTATACGAAACACAAGCAGTTCATAAAATCCATAACTTTGGTAAATTATGGTCATGAGGTACACGGTAACTTAGGACAGGACACGTGTGCACCTTAGCTACGTGCTCACGCAACTCTGTAGTCGACTAGCCGTAACCCTTGCGTCAGTACTTAAGCGTAGCGTCATAGTTTTGTGTATGTATTGCTTTAGTGTCTGATGCTAGATTGCTATATTATATTGTATGTTTAGGGTCACTGGACCAGCCAGGAGACACTGCAGGAACAGGCTATTGGCATTCACAGCTTGAGGACCCAGGCAAGATACTTTGCCATATTTACTGTTTAAATCAAATGATACATATGTTGTATTATATCTTGTTGTTTTATTTCATATGACTGTGCATGTCCGAGATGGACTCGGGTGCAGTTGACGGTTGCGTCGATGAGTAGTATACTTGACCTAGTCATTAGCAGACTTACCCAATTGGAGGATACTCTGATATCTTCCGAGACCTGATACCCTTACATGTTTCACGGTGACAAATTCATATTGCGATATGGGTTCGCATACTCGACTAGCTATCAGTGCGTGTGACATGCATCATGATTAGTATGTAATTCAGGATTATTTTAGTTATAGAGACTTGGCATATAGATACGTGGTATGAACGTCGAGTATACGATTTGTGTATCTACATTAGGCGGAAAGGACAACTAGTAGGCGTATAGAATACACACATTACAATCTGTAGTATCCGAAGGAGCCACGGATCCAATGACTCCTTTTATGCAGATTCTACGTTCTTCGGAGCGATATGGGTGTTATATATAGTATGCAGCTTCTACGTTCTTCGGAGCGATATGGACGTAATATTATATGCAGATTTTATGTTCTTCGGAGCGATATGGATGTTATATATGTAGAAGCATGAAAAATATGCTGGATAGCTATACGCAGCATATTAAGGCAGGGCAGCATAAACAGAGGACCTCAGAGACATCAAAAGTGCAACAGAGCTTTTCCGTTGAGCACAGCGTAAAAATATAGGCTCGAGGACCATCCGCGTAATGCAGTATGTCCAGGCTGCTTCAGCGTAAACAGGGTGCTTCGTCGCCTTTATGGCGTAAAACTCATCCGCTTTCAATACAGCATTGAAGTGTACGAGGGACGCTTCGTATTCCCCGAAATGAACCTGACAAATCATACAGTGAACCTGATGTCTGACTCCTGACCAAGAGTACTCCATGACTACCCAGGCGACGGGTATAATGATGGCGCGACACTGCAACCCAGGCTGTCATTTACTACCATTTCTTTTGCGTAAACCACTTTTACACATACAAAGGAATACGCTACCTAGTTTTACACAGGCAAACATGAGCTGTTTATGCTCCGCAGAAGACAGACAGCCTGCCACGTCAAAAGCTACACTTCGTACAGGGCTCGAGGCACGTCTCTGCATTTAATGCGCAGGGCGGTGACAGTTTCCCGAGGCACGTCTCTGCATCTGAAGCGCCGAATACTGACAGATGCCGAAGGCACATCTCTGCACTTGATGCACAGAAGGATGGCAAACCTTTAAAGCACGCCTCTGCATTTAATGTGCAGGATAATAGCGAATCTCTGCATTTAATGCAGAAGATTTGATTAAATGTCACCGAATCATCGTTTAGTGACATCCCCCTTGCGTAAACTACTCTTACGCATATAAGGGAATACGCTGCCCTGTTTTACACAGGCAGACATGAGCTGTTTACGCTCCGCAGAAGACAAACAGCCTGCCCCGTCAGCAGTTACTCTTCGTATAGAATTCGAGGCGCGTATATGCCTTTAATGCGCAGGATAGGGGCAGATCTCTGCATTTAATGCAAAAGATTTGATTATATCTCCAAGAGCCGTAATTCCGGCTGAAACATCCATATCATCTCGGCTTCTACGCCCACTCGGCCTCTATGACCACTTGGCTTCTACGCCTGCTCGGCTTCTACGCCCACTCAGCTTCTATGCCTACTTGGCTTCTACGCCTACTCGGCTTCTATGCCTACTTGGCTTCTACGCCATGGTAACAGTCATTTGGCTTCTACGCCAACCTCTTCTACACAAGGGATAACTACCTACATGGCTTCTACGCCATGATCTTTACAGCAGATATACGCGTTCTGTCCCTTAGTTGGACGCGCGTTATATGCTCACTCAAAAGGTCATCTATACGCAGGCATTGGTTATTTTAAACCGTCGTGTAAAAGGGTGTTGTACTTTCCACTGCTCGGTTTCTACACCGACTGTGTGGTCACTGTCACTAAAAATTCTATAAATGGAGACCTCTATCAACAGAGGTCGAAGGTCGAAAAATCGGTCGCGAATTAAAAGATCAAAAGAAACTGGTCAAAAAGGAGAGGGAGAGGTCAAGAGAGAGAGAAGAATCCAGAGCTCAGGCAAAGAGGAGGGATCGACGACTTTGGCATCGAGCATCCACCCTCTTTAGCAACCTTCGAAGCTGCTTTCTATCTTCCATGGCACTTCTTCAATATCGTGTTGTCCAAGGGCTAAAGTGATCGACTGCAGATCAGACACCTATAGCAATATTTACCCAGATTAAATAAATTATACTTAGACATCCTCGTATAGGATTAAATTTGTACAATCTTGTTTGTAAACATAAAAGAAGGGCGGGTCTTCATATAAGACCTCGTTTTCCACATATTATGTAACCTCCGTATCCTAAAATTCGTGCTTAAATGTTGTTATTAGGTTAATTTGGGGCTATTGAGATTTTTTCATAATTTTTAGTTAATTAAAAACTAGTAATCCTAATTTTCTAGGACTTTCAAGAATTTATTTTAGGGATAAATATAACTAAAAATATCCCAAACTTTTATTTTAGGTTCTAAATAATAAAATATTTTTTCTAGAATTTTTTGGGAATTTTTTGATTATTTTTAGCATTTATTTTGAGTTAATCATGAAAAACTGAATTAAAAACTAATTTCTGAAAAAGAAAACCCAAAAAGTAATTAATTCTGCCCACTCAGCAAACAGGGGCCCACCTGTCAGCCTCCCGCAGCGAACAGTGTGGGCCCGCCTGTCAGTGACCGCGGGGTGGGTGTGAGGCGAGCCGAGCCGACCTCAAGCCGAGCCGAGTCAGAGTTCGACTCGGACACAGCTGAGCCGAGCCGCGTGGATCCACGACCGTTCGATCTGAGCGGGGAGCCACGGATGGCTGCCACGTGGCACTCTCCGAGCTGCGGCTGCACTCTAACTCCTCTCTATATATATAATAGTTTAGTTATTTTCTAGGGTTTTTCTTCAGCCAATTTTTGGAGAATTGCCATCTAGGGTTCCTTCATCTTCCAGAAGCTATTTCGCATAGCTCCGGACTCCAAACGAGGCCTAGTTTTTTGCGTTAGAATGATATTGAGGTTAGCTTTCTGATTATGTAATTTGTTTTACGAAATTATGAGTATTAAATTCTGGAAAATTCGTAGAGCATATCATGTCCAAAAATAGACGCGTCTCGATGTTTTCCTGATTTCAGGAGAACGAGGAATCAGAATCACGAACCGTTTAAAGTTTTCGAAAGCTAATGTCGAGATCATTGACATATGTTTTTCCCAGAATTTAATTCGAAGTATTTTTATATTGTTAATTCTGTAGAACTTATAGGTTAGAATTTAACCATTGGTGCACGATACGAAACTTGTATGTGCCATAATTCCCAAACAAATTTGAATTCGGACGAGCCATAAATTCCAGCATATTTTTGAATCAGAAATCTACAGGAATTCATGCATGAAAGTCGAGTTTGTGTCGGTTGACTTTTTGGTCAACAGATTGCCTCGATTTGCGTGCCATGAGTCTCGAGTTGATAAAATTCAGTTCCTTTGGACAAAATTTAGGAATTAACCTAAAAATCAGAATAGTAAGATTAAAATAGGATTTTAGAGTAATTATTCCAGAATTAAATAAATTAAAATAAATTATCGTTTGACATGGTAAATTTGTAATACATAGGCTATTTGGACTGTGACTTGGACTCTGATTCATACCAGCAGCTGGACCCCAGGCGAGTACATTCTCTGACAGTTTCTATTATGTTGATTATCTCTATAACTCTTGTTGTATAGCGTACATGACTCTGACACTATTGTTTACACGAGTTGGCATCATTGAGACCTGTCACGAGGAGTCATAATTGGAATCCATCGTGCTAGCTGGGGAAATAGGGAAATATTAGTAGCTTATGTGATCATACCCAAATTTACATGCATCATAGCTCACCCACACCTCACGTCGGTGCAGCCTGACCCTTACATGCCTCATCACTGTTACATATGGTTAGCCGGACTTGTTGGGGATGATCGCTAATCAATGTAATGAGTCATATAGTCCCAAGCCGATCACATGATATACTGATATTTCACACACTTAGTTAGATGGTTCTTGACATGTATCTCTAGTATATTGATCTAGTATCAACACATGTTCTAGTTATTGTTCTTGTACACACTTACATACCAGTTTATTGTTCTTACGTGTACTTGGATTTCTATTTCATTGCTAGATGTATATTGATGATGATGTTCCAGTATTTCTTTATTCTAGTATTCCTTTATTCCAGTATTTCTCATTGCCAGTTATTCCTATCTGTCTTGTATTTCCTTGCACTGTGCTATAGATTTTGTCAATATAAGTGGAACTGCTGTTAGAGGTGTATTTCGTTCCAATCCTGACTGGATATTTTTTCCAGACTGTGACATAGAGGACTTGTTCCGACATACTTGGAGATTTGGATGATATTGATTGCAGGTTAGATTATTTATTGTTGTTAGACTTATCTTGTATTTTATTTATTTTCTTCGATATCTCATTGTGTTTTATTTTCTGTGATTGAGTATTCCCATATTATATTATGATATCTGTCTCTTCTTATGGAGTTGGATATTCGTGAGAGAATGATTAGATAGTATTATGACCTAGACAGCGTTCTACCGCCGATGCTGTGGCGTAGGCTGGACCTACCCACGCTCTCGTGCCCCTACACCGGGTGCGGGTCGTGACACATTTTTAGTGGTGGCCCATGCAGGTCAGACTTCGCAAGATGTACGATGTCGTGGTAGTGTGACGTCTTAGTTGTACTACTGCTTGCCTGCTATAGAATATAGGACATAGGATACTAGGATGAGAGAGGATACTCAATCACAAAAATTCTTTAGAGATTCCTGGGATGACCCATGAGAATCTTATTATAATTTTTAATTTAAATCTTTTCCCTTGTCCCATCCTTTCTCGCTTGTTGTTGTTAAACTTGATTCTTGTTGATCAGTTATTAAATTTAAATCTTGGTATCATTGTTGAGTTTGATTCTTGTTGACCAGTTGTTAAATTTAATTCTTGGTATCGTTGTTGAGTTGATTTCTTATCGAGATAAATTTTACGGGCTAACATTTACGGTATCATCTGATGACATATATTGATGAGGACAGTAATAAAGGTAAAACGTCTACTTTGGTTATGGAACCTAGAGTTTATCGCAGCCACATTAGCTGTCGTGACGAGAACGTAGGAACCTGACTTGGATGTACATACTTTAGTTATGAAATTTAGAATTTCTCGCAGCCATACCGGTTGGCGTGGCGAAGATTCTAGATGACATGATTATAGAGTTGCATACCTTAGTTACGGAACCTGTCGTTTATCGTATTTATGCTTACTGGCGTGGCGAGAATTCTGAGTGTCATAATTTCTGACAGACGTATATGATTATCAGGTTGTATCTTAAATTGGTTCTTACAAGTATCATCTCAAGACTTATCTATTTCTGTTATTATATGACTTTGTTCCATCGCTTCTTTTCTTTACTAGCAGTAAAGATACCTTCAGTCCTTAACCCAGATCTTTTGAGCCTTATTTCTTTAAGGATCCTTGTTAGTGTGATAATTAGTGACTTGCAATTTTGTTTGTGTCTTGTATTAGTGTTGACTGAGTATGACTTGTGAGTTTGTAAGTGTTTCTTAGTTGGACATGGGAGTATTAGGCATTAATCTAGAGATACCCATAGCATAGTACCTTGTAGCAATAGTTCTATGATAGGTGTTATTTTAATTAGTATTGGTACTATAGAAAGAGGAGTAAGAGTATCAGTAAAGGTTCCAAGAGTAAGTATCAGAATCAGCATGCCAGTCCTGGATAGTCATTAAATTATGTAATTGGATGATCTATGTAAATAATTAAGTATTAAGGAATTGTGTTAAAGATTAATGGAGCATGATGTTCAATTTGATGATTGATACTGGGTGTATCAAGAGTAAAAAAAATATATATGCATAAAGGATTTTAATGAGATGCCATGAGTAGAGAAATATCAAGATTGGTAATGAAAGTTGTGAAATGTATCACATAATAGTTTAACAGGCTGTAAAAGGTTTAAGAGATATGCTTATACATCAATCGAGATATGGAACCATATGCCTGCCCTTGAGATTGAAGTAAAGCATGGGTATTATAGAAAGTGTAAGTGATCATGAGTTCTAATAAGTTTGATGAGATAATCTAATGATGAAGATAGTGTTACCATACCAATAGTGCTAGTGATTCTATATCAAGGATTAGTTGAGCAAGGTGCTAATAACAGTAAGTACTTCGTGTGATGATAATTAGATTGGTGTATCAATTAATATAGATAGAAAATTATTGGAAAAAATATGTGTGATGATAACTTTGATCATTTGGAAGTAATATTGCAAGTAATTCAGACAGTACAAATTTCAGTACACAGTTGAGAGTTGTAGACAATTGGTGTATTTGTGTGCACCTTGAATATTAGAGACTGTGAGTATTTATATGTATACTTGTGGATTTAAATTTATAATTTGAAGAGTGGAAATAAATTTCAAATTTTAAAGAATTTTTGAGGAGTTGAGATTTTATGTTATTAAAATGTTTGAGGATTCAAAATTTGATTCAATAAACATAGTCAAAGCTATAAAGATTTTGGAAGTGATTAAAAATTTTATTTCGATATTTGAGCATTTGACTTTTGAGGAAGGTATATGTATTTTATTTTAAATTATTCGAGAAGTTAAATTTTGATAATTTTATTTTGAGGATAAAATTTTATGGTGGGTAAGAAATGTATAACAGTATATGAGTGGTTGATGTGCATGTGTAAGGATCTATTGGCTTGAGATGGCACTGCAAACAGACTTGGGTGTCCATCTAGAGTTGTATTAGAATGAGTAGCACTTAGTATGGTATGTTGCACTTAGTGTGCACTTGAGTGATAAGAACAACTAGTATGAAAAATTGTAGTAGGTAAGAGAGCTAACAGTGGATGTACTTGTAGTAGAAATAGTGGTACCTAAAAGGATAAGGGTATCAAACTTTGGATGCATCATTAAACCTATGGTTGTGTTAGAAGGCTATGTTCTGTTCTTTTCTTCTGTTCCTTTTATCTATTTTATTGATTGATTTTCTAGTACCATAGCTTGTATCAATAATTTTCTTGATAGAATATAGTTAGTAGTACACCCTAGCAGAGACTGCAATACCATGACAAAGGAGACCATAACCATGTATATTTTCTCTAGATTGTATGTTGTGTGACTGTAGGTAGGATTCTCTTAGACTTTGAGTGTTGAGGGTTTTGACCGTAGTGAAGAATTAATGAAGAGGTTATGATTTGACAAAGAGAGATAATGTGCCTTAAATTTTGAGGATAAATATTTATTTAAATGAAGAGAGTTGAGAATTTAATATGACAGAATTGACGATTTGTTAAATCATAAATTTTTATGAATATTATGATATGATTGAATTTGTCATTAAAATTCGAGGAAAGTAAGAAGATTATCATTATATTTATTTGATTGCAAGATATGAAATTAAAAATTATTTTGAATGTTGTATTTGAAGATCTTGTAAGTATTATATTGTTTGAGTATGATGTGGAAAAAGAATCAAGGAGTAAGATCATTAATGTATTAGTGTTTGAATTCAAATTTTGGGATGAGAATTTAAATTTATAAATATACATTGATTGGATTTAAAAAATTAGAGGATTGGATATTAAGTTTTGTATTTAGTGATTAGCATAAATTTTTTGGGGAGATTTTGATAAAAATGGAATTTGATTTTTAATTTTAAAGGTTTGCGGGAATATGATACTTATAGAATTTGGAATTTTTTTTTGTTAAATAGCAATAAGGATTCACTTCATGATTATGGGATTCGATGAATTTAAAATTTTGATGAAGAAATAATATAAAAGAATACATATGAGGATCTTAAATTTCGAGGACGAAATTTTTTTTTAAGGTGGGTAGACTTGTAACCTCCGTATCCTAAAATTCGTGCTTAAATGTTGTTATCAGGTTAATTTGGGGCTATTGAGATTTTTTCATAATTTTTAGTTAATTAAAAACTAGTAATCCTAATTTTCTAGGACTTTTAAGAATTTATTTTAGGGATAAATATAATTAAAAATATCCCAAACTTTTATTTTAGGTTCTAAATAATAAAATATATTTTCTAGAATTTTTTGGGAATTTTCTGATTATTTTTAGCATTTATTTTGAGTTAATCATGAAAAACTAAATTAAAAACTAATTTCTGAAAAAGAACACCCAAAAAGTAATTAATTCTGCCCAGTCAGCAAATAGGAGCCCACCTGTCAGCCTCCCGCAGCGAACAGTGCGGGCCCGCCTGTCAGTGACCCCGGGGTGGGTGTGAGCCGAGCCGAGCCGACCTCAAGCCGAGCCGAGTCAGAGTTCGACTCGGACTCAGCTGAACCGAGCCGCGTGGATCCACGACCGTTCGATCTGAGCGGGGAGCCGCGGATGGATGCCATGTGGCGCTCTCCGAGCCGCGGCTGCACTCTCTCTCCTCTATATATATATAATAGTTTAGTTATTTTCTAGGGTTTTTCTTCAGCCGATTTTTGGAGAATTGCCATCTAGGGTTCCTTCATCTTCCAGAAACCATTGCGCATAGCTCCGGACTCGAAACGAGGCCTAGTTTTTTGCGTTAGAACGATATTGAGGTTAGATTTCTGATTATGTAATTTGTTTTACTAAATTATGAGTATTAAATTTTGGAAAATTCGTAGAGCACAGCATGTCCAAAAATAGACGCGTCTCGATGTTTTCCCGATTTCGGGAGAACCAGGAATCAGAATCACGAAAGTTTAAAGTTTCGGAAAGCTAATGTCGAGATCATTGACATATGTTTTTCCCAAAATTTATTTCGAAGTATTTTTATATTGTTAATTCTGTAGAACTTATAGGTTAGAATTTAACCATCGGTGCACGATACGAAACTTGTATGTGCCATAATTCCCAAAACGAATTTGAATTCGGGCGAGCCATAAATTCTAGCATATTTTTAACGCAGAAATCTACAGGAATTCATGCATGAAAGTCGAGTTTGTGTCGGTTGACTTTTCGGTCAACAGATCGCCTCGATTTGCGTGCCATGAGTCTCGAGTTGATAAAATTCAGTTCCTTTGGACAAAATTTAGGAATTAACCTAAAAATCAGAATAATAAGATTAAAATAGGATTTTAGAGTAATTATTCCAGAATTAAATAAATTAAAATAAATTATCTTTTGACATGGTAAATTTGTAATACATAGGCTATTTGGACTGTGACTTGGACTCTGATTCATACCAGCAGCTGGACCCCAGGCGAGTACATTCTCTGACAGTTTCCATTATGTTGATTATCTCTATAACTCTTGTTGTATAGCGTACATGACTCTGACACTATTGTTTACACGAGTTGGCATCATTGAGACCTGTCACGAGGAGTCGTGATTGGAATCCATCGTGCTAGCTGAGGAAATGGGGAAATATTAGTAGCTTATGTGATCATACCCAACTTTACATGCATCATAGCTCACCCACACCTCACGTCGGTGCAACCTGACTCTTACATGCCTCATCACTGTTACATATGGTTAGCCGGACTTGTTGGGGATGATCGCTAATCAATATAATGAGTCATATAGTCCCAAGCCGATCACATGATATACTGATGTTTCACACACTTAGTTAGATGGTTCTTGACATGCATCTCTAGTATATTGATCTAGCATCAACACATGTTCTAGTTATTGTTCTTGTACACACTTACATACCAGTTCATTGTTCTTGCGTGTACTTGGATTTCTATTTCATTGCTAGATGTATATTGATGATGATGTTCTAGTATTTCTTTATTCCAGTATTCCTTTATTCCAGTATTTCTCATTGCCAGTTATTCCTATCTGTCTTGTATTTCTTTACACTGTGCTATAGATTTTGTCAATATAAGTGGAACTGCTGTTAGAGGTGTATTTCGTTCCAATCCTGACTGGATATTTTTTCCAGACTGTGACATAGAGGACTTGTTTCGACATACTTGGAGATTTGGATGATATTGATTGCAGGTTAGATTATTTATTGTTGTTAGACTTATCTTGTATTTTATTTGTTTTTTTCGATATCTCATCGTGCTTTATTTTCCGTGATTGAGTATTCCCATATTATATTGTGATATCTGTCTCTCCTTATGGAGTTGGATATTCGTGAGAGAATGATTAGATAGTATTATGACCTAGACAGCATTCTACCGCCGATGCTGCGGCGTAGGCTGGACGTACCCACGCTCTCGTGCCCCTACACCGGGTGCGGGTCGTGACATATCATCTTTTCCGTTTATTATCCGAAACAAGATGGCGACTCTGCTGGAGACGTCTTTCTCTTCTGATGAGGAAGCTATTGCTCAACACGATGCGGTATCCGTGAGATCCGTGAAGAAGACACTGGTCGTCCAGTTCGACCAGTCTGCCTACGAAGACATGCTCCGAACAGGGGGTAGCTCCCACTCCCTCTCTGTCCAAAACAATAGGAAGCTACATAAGGTCTGGATGCCCAAGACATCCTCTACCATGCCTGTGGACTCTCTGATCTCTCTGATCTCTCCGACCAATGAGGTTGTAGCACTGCTCCCTCTGCGCCTTGCGCATAAATTCAGTCGCCTGTCTCTGGCAGGGCCGACAAAACTTCTGGCAAAGCCTCACTGCTAACCCAGGAGTATACTCCGTGCCTTGCGCGTAAAATTCAGTCACCTATCTCTGACGGGGCCGACAAAACTTCTGGCAATGCCTCAGCGCTAACCGAGAAGTATACTCCGTGCTCTGCGCGTAAATTTCAGTCTCCCGTCTCTGGCGGAATAGACAAAATTTCTGATGAGGCCTCAGCGCCAAAAATGGAATCACAAACGCGCTCTGCACGTAAAAATTTATTTGTCTTCCACGGAAAAGCAGATAATCCCTGCAATCTACGCAAGGGAAAGGAAGCGGCCGACTACTCAACTTCTCGGCCTTTACTCCAGCAGAGTTGCCATCTTGTTTCTCGAGCAAAGTCTGGACGCTTTCAAGGCAGAAGATTTGATTAAAAGCTCTGGAAACAGGGTGCGCCATCGCCTATATGCTTTGGGTACTTGTGCATCCACGACTACCCAGGCGATGTATTATCCGATATCTTATAGAAGCCAATCTTGTTTACTGCCATTTCAATACAGAACGTAAAACTAGGTAGCTGGGTAGTCGTGGATGCACAAGTAGCTGTGACTGAAGCCATCGCCTATATGCCATTTCAACATGCTGGATAATGGCGGATCAGGATAGCTATACGTAGTAAATGTTCTGCCAGTAGAGTCGCCATTTACTACCTAGTTTTACATTTACTGCCATTTCCTTTAATCAAATCTACAGCCTGGGTAGCTATGACTGAAGCCCAGCAGAGTTGCTATCTTGTTTCGGATAATAAACGGAAAAGATGATAGGTGGAAAACGAGGTCTTGTGCGAAGACCCGCCCTTCTTTTATGTTTACAAACAAGATTGTACAATTTAATCCTATATGAGGATATCTAAGTACAATTTATTTAATCTGGATAAATATTGCTATAGGTGTCTGATCTGCAGTCGATCACTTTAGCCCTTGGACCATACGATGTTGAAGAAGTGCCATGGAAGACAGAAAGCAGCTTCGAAGGTTGCTAAAGAGGGTGGATGCTCGATTCCAAAGTCGTCGATCCCTCCTCTTCGCCTGAGCTCTGGATTCTTCTCTCTCTCTTGACCTCTTACTCTCCTTTTTGACCAGTTTCTTTTGATCTTTTAATTCTCGACCTCCCTTTTTTCTCTATTGATAGAGGTCTCTATTTATAGAGTTTTTAGTGACAATGACCACACAGTCGGCATAGAAACCGAGTAGTAGAAAGTACAATACCCTTTTACACGACGGTTTAAAATAACCAATGCCTGCGTATAGATAACCTTTTGAGTGAGCATGTGATGCGCATCCAACTAAGGAACAGAACGATTATATCTGCTGCAAAGATCACGGCGTAGAAGCCACATAGGTAGTTATCCCTTGTGTAGAAGAGGTTGGCGTAGAAGCCAAATGACTGTCACCATGGCGTAGAAGCCAAGTAGGCATAGAAGCCGAGTAGGCGTAGAAGTCAAGTAGGCGTAGAAGCCGAGTGGGCATAGAAGCCGAGCAGGCGTAGAAGCTGAGTGGTCATAGAGGCCGAGTGGGCGTAGAAGCTGAGATAATGTGGATGTTTCAGCCGGAATTACGGCTCTTGGAGATATAATCCAATCTCTTGCATTAAATGCAGATATCTACCCCCATCCTACGCATTAAAGGCAGATACGCACCTCGAATTCTGTACGAAGAGTAACTGCTGACAGGGCAGGCTATTTGTCTTATGCGGAGCGTAAACAGCTCATGTCTGCCTGTATAAAACTGGGCAACGTATTCCCTTATATGCGTAAGAGTAGTTTACGCAAAAGGGATGTCACTAAATGACGGTTCGGTGACATTTAATCAAATCTTCTGCATTAAATGCAGAGATCTGCCATTATCCTGCACATTAAATACAGAGGCGTGCTTTGAAGGTCTGCCATCCTTCTGTGCATCAAGTGCAGAGACGTGCCTTTGGCATCTGTCAGTATTCGGTGCTTCAGATGCAGAGACGTGCCTCGGGAAACTGTCACCGCTCTGCGCATTAAATGCAGAGACGTGCCTCGAGCCCTGTATAAAGTGCAGCTTTTGAGGTGGCAGGATGTTTGTCTTCTGCGGAGCATAAATAGCTCACATCTGCCAGTGTAAAACTAGGCAGCGTATTCCTTTGTATGTGTAAAAGTGGTTTACGCAAAGGAAATGGCAGTAAATGACAGCCTGGGTTGCAGTGTCGCGCCATTATTATACCCGTCGCCTGGGTAGTCGTGGAGTACTCTTTGTCAGGAGTCAGACGTCAGGTTTACTGCACGATTTATTAGGTTTATTTCGAAGAATACGAAGCGTTCCTCGTACACTTCAATGCTGCATTGAAAGCGGATGAGTTTTACGCCATAAAGGCGACGAAGCACCCTGTTTACGCTGAAGCAGCCTGGACATACTGTATTATGCGGATGGTCCTCGAGCCTATATTTTTATGCTGTGCTCAGCGGAAAAGCTCTGTTGCACGTTTAATGGCTCTGAGGTCCTCTGTTTACGCTGCCCTGCCTCAATATGCTGCGTATAGCTATCCAGCGTATTTTTCATGCTTCTACAAGACCCCCTTCAAAGCTTTTAAATTCCTCGTAATTTGAAATGCTTTGAATGAAGCATGAACCATTCCTCGTAATTCAAAACGTTATGAGTGGAGCCCGAAATGGTCAAAAAAGATGTACTTAGACATCCTCTGCAACGATGGATCATGGAAGGATATCATAGCCTCCTTTGCTCGGGATTAAATAAATTGTACTTAGACATCCTCGTATAGGATTAATTTGTACAATCTTGTTTGTAAACATAAAAGAAGGGCGGGTCTTTATATAAGACCTCATTTTCCACCTATCATCTTTTCCGTTTATTATCCGAAACAAGATGGCGACTCTGCTGGGGACGTCTTTCTCTTCTGATGAGGAAGCTATTGCTCAACACGATGCGGTATCCGTGGGATCCGTGAAGAAGACACTGGTCGTCTAGTTCGACCAGTCTGCCTAAGAAGACATGCTCCGAACAGGGGGTAGCTCTCACTCCCTCTCTGTCCAAAACACAAGAAGCTGCGTAAGGTCTGGATGCCCAAGACATCCTCTACCATTCCTGTGGACTCTTCGATCTCTCCGACCAATGAGGTTGTAGCACTGCTCCCTCTGTACCTTACGCGTAAAATTCAGTCGCCTGTCTCTGGCAGGGCCGACAAAACTTATGGCAAAGTCTCAGCGCTAACCCAGGAGTATACGCCGCACCTTGCGTGTAAAATTCAGTCGCTTGTCTCCGGCAGGGCCGACAAAACTTCTGGCAATGCCGCAGCACTAACCCAGGAGTATACTCTGTGCCTTGCGCGTAAAATTCAATCGCTTGTCTCTCACGGGGCCGAAAAAACTTCTGGCAATTCCTCAGCGCTAACCCAGAAGTATACTCCGCGCCTTGCGCGTAAAATTCAGTCACCTGTCTCTGGCAGGGCCGACAAAACTTCTGGCAAGGCCTCAGCACTAACCCAGGAGTATATTTCGCGCTCTACGCATAAATTTCAGTCTTCCGTCCCTGGTGAAACAGACAAAACTTCGGACAATGCCTCAGCGCTAGTCCAGAAGCCTACTCTGCGCGTAAATTTCAGTCTCCCGTCCCTGGCGGAATAGACAAAATTTCTGATGATGTCTCAATGCCAAATCAGGAATCACAAACGCGCTCCACACGTAAAAATACATCTGTCTTCCGTGGAAAAGCAGATAATCCCTGCAATCTACGCAAGGGAAAGCAAGCGGCGGACTACTCAACTTCTCGGCCTTTACGCCAGCAAGGGAACAAACTGCCCGCCCTCCGGATTACGCGAGAAGCTGATGGCCGACTGAGGACATCCTCAGCTTCACGCCAACCAGAGCAGAGCTCCAAATTATGCCAGGAGAAGCCACTCAGCTTAAAGCAGGCTCAATTTACGGGAAGACACCCTCCTCGGGGATCATCCGCCACCCAGATGGCCAACCTGTTGTATATAGTTGGCACAGAGAAAACTATGGTTCCAAACATCCGCATGCCAACTGATGTGAACAGAAAGAACAAGCCATCATCTTCTTCTTCTGCGACTCCTTCTGTAAACCTGCACAATTACCTGATCCAGAAACACAAAGACAAGGGTCATAAATAGGCTTCAGTTCCCCTAACGGTCAAACACGGGGAGATCTTGTAGGAAGATGCATCAATATCTAGTGTCATCATGACAGGTGGGTCACATGGAGATTCCATCTTTATTATTCCTTCAACTCGCGACGACCAGCATCCAATAGTCTTCGGTCGCATACGAAGCAGCCCGATCATACAGGAAGAATTTTGCGAGTCTGAAGGTGGCAAAGTGCAGATCCACAGATATAGCCCGCAAGCTTTAAAGATTATACAAAGTATGGGTTATGATTTGAAGCTGAAATAAGGCCTCAACTATGGAAAAGGCAGACGAACACCGTTGCATGGTAATTCTTACCGTCAACAGGCTCGTTTTGGGTTGGGGTATACTGCATCTCTTGTGAACCCCTAATCTTCAATGTCTAATCCTGTACGACCAGAAGCAGGTCCTTCTGAATCAGCTTCTATGGACAAATGCCATGACGTGTCTGGGGGTAGCCTACCTCAACAAAATAGGGCAGCATCCAAAACTGGGGGTAGAATTTTCTCAGAATTCGAAGATAATGCAACGGCAACGATCTTCCTGCAAGACCGTAAAACTCGAGCATCGAGAGCCCGAAGACCAAAAGGGACTTTCTCTTTCAAAGAAGATGACATCATTGAAATCTTCATTATGTTGAGGGAGGAACACAAACTTCAGCTGCCCAACATCAGATATCCAGAGAAGGCTGGCAAAGTTGATAGCCCAGATTACTGTCTCTTTCATCAATATGTTCATCATCCTACAAAGGCGTGCTATGTGCTGATAAGGAAAATCCAGGAGTTGATTGACGCCAAGGTCATCACTTTGCATCTGTAAACGGAGGGACGGTCATTGTGAATTGGAATATTCTTTTTTTATGTGACAATTCACTCCCTTCAGAAATATACCTGATGGAGGGTCCCTAAAAATTTCCCTAAATGGATTATTCAGGACTATCCTCACTCAGGAAAATTACCCCACAGTGAATTATTCAAACATAAGTTCATTTTTACACATCCACTACCCGAGAGTCTGAGTCCCCCAGCTCCCGGTTTATGTGAACATACTCTTCATATGGAGTATTCCCCCATCGGCAGTCTCGAGATCTCTGCCATCTCATGGAGGGCCAATCCCAACTCCCCCAGTGGAGTGACAAAAGTCCCAGTGAGCAAAATATATCGCTCCATCTGTGCCAGAAACAGGTTGGGGTTAGGAGGTAAACCCAGCACTGGTGGCACTCACAGCTGCAAACAGACCAATGTTCTCCAACTTGGTCTAAAAATGCTTCAGGGCCCAATCAGCTAAGTGAGCCCATCGAAGGTTCGTAGGGGTGATCCACCCACCGCACCGAGGGTTCACCTTAGGGTATATTCCCCCATGCCCCATAAAATTATTGCAGAAAGTCAGTAATTGGACCGGCTGGAGCACTAAGCTGTCTTCACTCGGGACACTGCCCGGGTACAGTCCCCTGAACGCGGTCACATTGCCGGAGGGGCGGCTGACGAACAACCCCTGGTCAGCTCCCTTCAGATAAAAGATCTTCCCCGGCCTGTCGTGAAGATCGGGAGTCAGCGTCCATGATATCCTCCTGGGATGTGTAGCATGGAAGAATGCTGAAATGGGATAGTCTCTCGGCATCTTGGGCAGATACAAAACAAAACTTCCGGCAGGGAAAACCCAGAGTTCTTTCTTAGGCTTCGTCTGGGACTGCTTGTCGATCATGTCCCCGAAGAGAAAAGCCGGCTTTAGGTACTGGTCCCCATCTATGAACGTCAGGAGCTCCCCGTTGATCAAATTCAGCAGCGTTCGCTCGCCCTGAGCCGATATCAAAATTTCCTTCCTTCGGGATACTGGGGCCCGGAGATAGAAAATGTCACGTGTGACAGATCCTCCAGATAGTTGGAGTGTAGCATCCCGGTGGCAGAACCCATCACTTCAGCCAATGGAGATTCGTGCAAATTAACTACAAAATGCAAGAGAGACAAGTCAGTTTCTATAAATCTTGCAGCATACGCCAAAAATCAACAGCCTGTGCTTTACGCTAAGGCTGTAAAAATTTGAGCTTTTACGTTGGAATCCATTTCCTAAACGTAAAGTTCAAGGCTGGCAGTATACATTCTGTGCTTTTTGCCAGACTGATAAAGTTTAGGTATTATGCCAGAATCTTCATCCAGAAGCGTAACACTCAAATTTTATATGCCAACTTTCGACAGTCAAAGCTTTTACGCCAGACTGCAAAAATATGGAGTTTTTGCACTGACACATTAGAAATGTGGGAGTAAAATATGAAACGTCTCTGTGCATCATCTTCCCCAAAGAGGCTATCAGCATAGAAGACGACCTAGCGCGGTCACGTACAACGTGTGCGAAGGATTTCCAGTCGTTCTTTTATGTCCCAAGAAACTCTACCTTTGAGGCCGGGTGCACTGCTCGTCGGCGGGATATTTCGCTCAGAATAAAGTTCACCTTGCCCGACCGAAGACGCTCTCACTTGAGCAGAAGAACGAGAAGAAGAATCAGCCTTCTTTCCCTTAGAGGAGGAGGATTGTTTCGAGGCCATTTCTGAAAACTTTGAAATCTCAGAGAAGAAACGAGGAAGAACTCGAACAGTCGAAGGCTTTCTTTCGCAGAAGACGGATGAAAAGTTTTTCTCTCAAAAACTTGGGGTATATATAAAGTTCGGATGGATTCCTCGAATCCCGAACCAAATCTCCTAATTAATATTCGGTTATGATTGGGTACTACGTCAGCCTATTACTCAGAGAAGGCGGACAGTCAGCGAAATTCGAAAAGTTTTCGCGTAAAGCAGATTCGTGATTTTTACGCTAAGGAGCTTTCTACGCTCGACATCTACAGATCTATGGTTTTTCGCTAACAGGCTACAAGTCTATGGTTTTACGCCCGGATGCTCTCATACTCAGCAGCTTTCCACGCTCGAGAGGCTACGAACCTATGACTCTACGCTTAACAGCTACAAATCTATGATCTCACGCTCGATGGCTTTTTACGCTCAGAGGCAACAAATCCATAATTTTATGCTTGGAAGATTTTCTTTTCAGAAGCAGCAAATCTACGGTTTTGACGCTAAGGAGCTTTCTACGCTCCACGGCAGCAGATCTACAGTTTTTACGCTAACAGGCTACAAATCTATGATTTTACGCCCGGATGCTCTCATGCTCAACAACGTTCCACGCTCGAGAGGCTACGAACCTACGACTCTACGCTTAACAGCTACAAATCTATGATCTCACGCTCGATGGCTTTTTACGCTCAGAGGCAACGGATCCACAATTTTACGCTCGGAAGATTTTCTTTTCAGAAGCAGCAAATCTACGGTTTTGACGCTAAGGAGCTTTCTACGCTTACGGCACCAGATCTACGGTTTTTATGCTAACAGACTACAAGTCTATGGTTTCACGCCCGGATACTCTCATGCTCAGCAGCGTTCCATGCTCGAGAGGCTACAAACCTACGACTCTACGCTTAAAAGCTACAAATCTATGATCTCACGCTCGATGGCTTTTTACGCTCGGAGGCTACGAACTGATGATTTCATGCTCTACGACTTTCCGCATATCTGAAAAATGCGCAGGCCAATACAGTACATCTGACCAATTCTCAAGGCGATCAATTACAGGAGTTCACACAGAAGATACTCCTTCTTGACCTCAAAATATTCCAAGTACCCAAAGCATACAGAGTTCAACATTGAAAATTACTCTTCTTCATGGGACGATTCGAAGTTCATCCAGAAATCCAGTCTGAATATTTCGTCTACAGTTCAAGATGGCGACTCAGTCCTCGACAGCCAGTTCTCGCCCTGTTTCAAGGGATTTTCGAGAAATAATTCTTGAAGATGATAGTCTGAACAAGAATTCTGTTAATCAGAAGTGACAGTTTAGGGATTTACGCGGTTCCTCATTCCTAACAACAGGACAGTTCGAAACACTCGACTGCCAAGCGGCTTTCTGCGCATCCTTAGCTATGCATAAAAGACAAGATATGACCTAACACTCTTTCTAATAGAGTCGGCGTAAAGAATCAGACGTGTCGAAGCTACACATATTTAGACTTCACAGCAAAGTATGGCAAGATGATCATATGCAAAGAAGAAAGACGATTTTATTAAAATTAAAAGCATGATTACATGAGCGAAATCCAGTCTACGAGGGTTTTTCTTCATTTTCATGATTACATATGAGGGAAATCCTGTCTACAAAGGGCTTCCTTATCGTCGTCTGAAGATCGCGCCCAAAATTTGTTCTGTCAGGTTCCCGCAGGGGCGAAATTCTTTACCTATCTTCTCCAGCAGTCAGTCAGTAACTGCAAACTGACTGACATATTGGTCAACGGCGGAAGGATACAAAAATGGGCATAGACCCATCCTCCAACAGAAGAAACGCAGAGTAATTCTGCTTTCCTACATCCAGCGCCGTGACAGATTGAGTTGAGATATTTTACCCAACTCAATCCTGGACAGAGCTAGTCTATCTGCTCTCGTCCACGGAGGTAACGGGAGAAGGCAACGCTTGCAAGCGGCGTGGCAAAATATAACCCTTTCTCTCTCCCGAAGAACCACCATACAAAGTTGCTGATCATCCCGAGCAAAGGAGGCTATGATATCCTTCCATGATCCATCGTGGCGAAATACAACCCTTCCGCTTGCAGGCATTGGTTATTCTAAACCGTCGTATAAAAGGGTGCTGTACTTTCCACTACTCGGTTTCTACACTGACTGTATGGTCACTGTCAATAAAAACTCTATAAATAGAGACCTCTATCAACAGAGGTAGGAGGTCAAAAAATCGGTAACCAATGCCTGCGTATAGATGACCTTTTGAGTGAGCATGTGACGCGCGTCCAACTAAGGGACATAACGCATATATCTACTACGAAGATCATGACGTAGAAGCCACGTAGGTAGTTATCCCTTGTGTAGAAGAGGTTGGCATAGAAGCCAAATGACTGTCACCATGGCGTAGAAGCCAAGTAGGCATAAAAGCCAAGTAGGCGTAGAAGCCAAGTCGGCATAGAAGCCAAGTAGGCGTAGAAGCCGAGTGGGCGTAGAAGCCGAGCAGACGTAGAAGCCAAGTGGTCATAGAGGTCAGTGGGCGTAGAAGCCGAGATGATGTGGATGTTTCAGCCGAAATTATGGCTCTTGGAGATATAATCAAATCTCTTGTATTAAATACAGAGATCTGCCCCCATCCTGCGCATTAAATGCAGATATGCGCCTCGAATTCTGTACGAAGAGTAACTGCTGATGGGACAGGCGGTTTGTATTCTGCGGAGCGTAAACAGCTCATGTCTGCTTGTGTAAAACAGGGCAACGTATTCCCCTATATGCGTAAGAGTAGTTTACGCAAAGGGGATATCACTAAACGACGGTTCGGTGACATTTAATCAAATCTTCTGCATTAAATGCGGAGATCCGCCATTATCCTGCACATTAAATGCAGAGGCGTGCTTTGAAGGTCTGCCATCCTTCTGTGCATCAAGTGCAGAGACGTGCCTTCGGCACCTGTCAGTATTCGGCGCTTCAGATGCAGAGACGTGCCTCGGGCCCTGTACGAAGTGCAGCTTTTGATGTGGCAGGCTGTTTGTCTTCTGCGGAGCGTAAACAGCTCATGTCTGCTTGTGTAAAACTAGGCAGCGTATTCCTTTGTATGTGTAAAAGTGGTTTACGCAAAGAAAATGGTAGTAAATGACAGCCTGGGTTGCAGTATCATGCCATCATTATACCCGTCGCCTGGGTAGTCGTGGAGTACTCTTTGTCAGGAGTCAGACGTCAGGTTCACTATACGATTTGTTAGGTTCATTTTGGGGAATACGAAGCGTCCCTCGTACACTTCAATGATGTATTGAAAGCGGATGGGTTTTACGCCATAAAGGCGACGAAGCACCATGTTTACGCTGAAGCAGCCTGGACATACTGCATTGTGCGGATGGTCCTCGAGCCTATATTTTTATGCTGTGCTCAGCAGAAAAGCTCTGTTGCACGTTTGATGGCTCTGAGGTCCTCTGTTTATGCTTTCCTGCCTCAATATGCTGCGTATAGCTATCCAGCATATTTTTCCTGTTTTGGCGCTGGGCCAGCAGAGTCGCCATCTTGTTTCCCGAGCAAAGTCTGGACGCTTTCAAGGCAGAAGATTTGATTAAAAGCTCTGGAAATAGGGTGCGCCATCGTCTCGATCACATAAGGGCCTTCCTATTTGGGTTGGAATTTACCCTTAGTCTTTTGAGTCATAATCATGGGTCTTCTCACAGCTAAGACTAGCTCGCCGACTTTGAATACCCTTTCCTTCACTTTTTGATTAAAAGCTCTGGAAATGCGTGCTTGGTAGAGCGCGATACGCTGTTGAGCTTGGAGGCATTTCTCGTCTAATCCTTCTAGCTCGTGAAGCCTTAACAGGTCATTATTTTCTTGAGTCAACTCATTAGCCACGGCTATCCTGAGTGACAAAATTTGGATCTCGATGGGGAGAACTGCTTCGCTCCCATAAACCAGTGAGAATGGGGTACAACCTGTTGGCGTTCGTACCATTGTGCGGTATGCCCAGAGACACTCTCCCAGCTTCTCGTTCCAATCCCTTTTGTTTGAAGAGATAAACTTTTTATGAGCTTGATAATGGTTTTTTTGAAAGCTTCCGCCAAACCATTAGCAGCAGGATTATATGCCGTAGAGGAGACATTTTGTATCTGATTTTTATCGCAAAATCGGTGAAACTCGTGGCTGATGAACTGAGGCCCATTGTCATGGACTATCCTTCGGGGTATCCCAAAGCGATAAATGACATGATATTTGATGAAGCTGATCACGTTAGACGTCTTCACCTCAGCAAGAGGGATTGCTTCAGCCATTTGGAGAAGTAATCTATGATGGCCAGTATGAACCGGTGACCTCTAGAAGAAGACGGGTGAATAGGACCAATGATATCCATCCCCCATTCTTCGAAAGGCCAGGACGCGACCGTAGGATGCAGATGTTCAGAAGGTTGATGTATAAAGTCGCCATAAACCTGACAGGCCTTACATCGTCTTGCGTACTTTATTGCATCTGTGATCATAGTAGGCCAGTAATAGCCCATTCTCCTGATGCGATCCTGTAGATTAGGACCAGGTTGATGCGCTCCGCATACGCCATCGTGGGCTTTACGAATAATCCGCTGTGCTTCATCACCAGAGAGACATCGTAATAATAGTCCATCATAAGACCGGCGATATAGACATTGTGATGATGCGTCGAAATAGAAGCGTAACGATCGTCTTATGATGGATACTGCTTCTTTAGGATCTTCTGGCAAGATTCTGTATGCTATGAAATCTATAAAGGGAGCTCTCCAGTCTCCGTTGGGAGGATCTGTGTCCACAGCATAGCTGTGTTCTATGTGAAAGTTGTTTTTCACAAAGAATAAATCTATGTTAAGAAGGATTACCGAATTCTACCTTCTTATAGGGGTAGCCAAATCTGCAGCTAGACTGGCTAGGGCATCAGCTTCCAGATTCTAAGATCGGGGTACATGCTCTAGGAAGAATTCTTTGAATGTCATGGCTATCTCGACCGTTGCTCGGTGATAGGGGATGAGGTCTGGATTCTGGACTTCATATATTCCTCTGACTTGATTGACGATCAGCAGAGAATCGCCGAAAGCTTCCAGAGATTCGATGCCCAATTCTTTAGCGACTTGGAGGCCGATTAGTAGAGCATTATACTCTGCCACATTGTTGGAAGAGGGCTCGCTAAGAGAATATGCCCGGTAGATGATGAGCTTATCAGGAGTAACTAGGACAATTCCTACTCCTGAGACTATGTTTCCCCTGGGGCCAGTCCGGGCGGCTCCATCGAAGAATAGTTGCCATGCATCACTCTCCGTCGCGGAATTACATTCTGCAACTTCATCGAAAATGTCCTCGTACAGCTTGGAGGTTTCTGGGATCGGATGAGCGGCTAGGAAATCAGCCAATGCTTGGCCCTTGATAGACTTCTGAGGGACGTATACCATGTCATATGGTGTCAACAACATCACCCAAGTCGCAAGTCAGGAATTAAGAATGCTTGGCTTGCTCATCAGTACCCGAAGAGGATTGATCCTGGAGATGATATGAATGGTTTGGCCTGTGACATAGTGTCGCATTTTCTGGATGGCGAACATCAGAGCTAAGCATTCTTTTTCCACTGGATTGTACCGGTGTTCGGCCCCGACCATCATCCTGCTGAGGTAGTAGATAGCTTGTTCATGTCCCATATCGTTCTTCTGTACGAGAAGAGCTCCCAGAGAGTGATCCATCGCTCGAACATACAGCACGAATGGTCTTCCTATGACGGGAGGCACCAGAACTAGCGGACTAGTGAGGTAGCGTTTGATATCACCGAACGCTTGCTGACAGGCTTCGTCCCATACGAAGGATATACCTCTCTTCATGAGACGAGAAAATGGCTGACATCTTCCAGAAAGGTTGGATATGAATCTCCGGATATAAGCCAGACGACCTTGAAATACCCTGAGTTCCCTCAGATTACGAGATGGTCGCATTTCTAAGATGGCCTTGACTTTATCAGGGTCCACTTGAATGCCTTTGGCGGTAATGACAAATCCCAAAAATTTGCCACTAGATACCCCCAGAAAGGACTTTGTAGGATTCATTTTGAGTTGATGTTGGCGTATCAATTTAAATACTGTCTTCAAGTCTTGGATGTGATTATCCTTGAGGCGACTTTTGATAGCTACATCATCCACGTAACACTCCACTGTCTTGCGTAAATGCTCATAGAATATGTTGCTCATTGCCCGTTGGTACGTAGCCCCGGCATTCTTCAATCCGAAGGGCATGACCGTATAGCAATATACCCCCAGTGGCGTCCGGAAGGCAGTGTACATCTCATCTTCAGGATGCATCTTGATTTGGTTGTACCCTGAGAACCCGTCCATGAAAGACATATGTTCAAAACCACATGTATTGTCAATCATGACGTCTGTGATAGGAAGAGGAAACTCATCCTTGGGGCAGGCTGCGTTCAGATCTCGGTAATCGATGCAGACTCGCACTTTCCCATTTTTCTTCTTGACCGGGACAACATTGGCGACCCAGTTGGGATGTTGTTCTTCACGGATGAAGCCGCAGGCTATCAACTTCTTGATTTCAGCTTTAATGGCGTCCATCATATCCGGGCGGAACCGGCATTGGTGCTGCTTCACAGGCTTCGAATCGGGCAATATATTGAGCCTATGAGTAGCCACCTTTGGATCAAGGCCTGGCATATCCTTGTAATTCCACGCAAAGACGTCGATATACTCTTTTACCAGCTGGATAACTTTTTCTCTTTCTGCTTCAGAAAGATTGTTACTGATAAATATCGGCTTTGGCGAAGATTCATCCCCAACATCAACCTGGATAACCTCATCTTCAGTGGAAGGTTCTCTCTACTCGAAGCAGAACTCGCATTGTGTATCTATTTGCTGAGCCCAAGCGTCATTCTCAAACAGTTCAGATTCTTGTTCGTCTGATTCGAAGGAATCCGTCACTACCATATTTACTGATAATGTTCGCTCGAGAGCATGAGATGAGTCGGAGGGCACTGAGCCGTTTTGAGAGGAGGAAAAGATATCCTCGTTTGACTCAGGAGTTGCGAGGGAGGTGGTATACCCTAAACCGAAATGAGTTCGTTGATAGTAGGGATCGCCGTGCAGCGTCATTCGTCTGCCTTTCCCGTAGTTGAGCCTCGGTTCCAGCTTCAAGTTGTAACCCATATTTTGTATGATCTTCAGAGCTTGCGGGCTGTATTTGTGAACCTGCATTTTTCCGGCATCGTCGTCGGAAGAATCTTCTTGCGCAGTCGGTTCATTGCGCATGCGGCCGAAGACTATTGAATGTTGACTGCTGCAAATAGGCGGGACTATGAAGATAGAATCCTTATGCGGTCCATATGTCGTGGTGACATTGGATGATGACGCCACTTCCCATATATACGGATGATAGGAATCTATAGCTTCCAAGAATTTTTGCGCTATAGGTTCTATATCGTCATAGGGAGAGGATTCCTGATTTGGAATTTGGGCGTCAATATACTGAAAAAGAGGATGTTTATTATCATTTGAAAATCTGTGCCCGGTTGTATTTACATCACTCGGCTGCCTGTTGCGCCGGAGGTTAATGACCAAGGGTGGAAGCTTCTGGTTCAAAGTGATCACTAGAGGATTACCCCCGTTTCCTAACCTGGTCTCGTTCAGGTGGATAGCCATAGATTTTATGGCTTTTGGACGAGTAGTCCGTCCTTTCACCTTGATTGACAGAGGCTGCTTGGCAGAAGGTTCTTCTGGCTCCCGGTAGGATTCCTTCTCTGCTTCGGCTGACACCTCTTCTGTGCAGTCTTGAGAGTATAACACGTCATCAGAGTAGTAGGATTCTACTCCTTTGAACGGGTTCAGGTCACCAATCTCCGTTCGTACTGTTCCTCGGGCGTCTATATATTTGAAGCATTGATGTAGAGTCGAAGGGACAATATTGTGGTCGTGGATCCAAGGTCTACCCAGCAGAATGTTGTAGGACACCTCTGAATCGATGACGTAACATGTGGCCACCGATCTGAGGTTGCCAATCTGGATCCTCAGGCGAATTTTCCCCAATGGCTTACTTCTTCCGGCGTTGAAACCCATGATCGTAGTGGTGGTGTAAGCCAATTCGCTGGAAGGAATCCTCAGCGGTCTGAGCAGACTATGAGGAATGATGTTGATTGATGATCCCAGATCTATGTGAATCTGGTCGACCTCCATGGAACCGATGTACCCGGTATAATAGAGGGGTCTGTCATGCCTGTTATGTTTTAACATCATGTCATCTTGAGTGAAAGTGATATTTGGTACCACCTCCATCACACTATGGCATTGAGGATACGCCATAGGTTCTTCGTCAGGGGACTTGAGCTGGGTCAAGTATGCATCCGCCTGCATCAATGCTTCACTCAGGGCTTGACGAGTGTCCTGAGAGAGCCTGAGTAGCTCGAAGATGGACAGCCTGGCTGGTGTATTTGCCCAGGCGACGGGTATAATGATGACGGGGCAGGCTGTTTGTCTTCTGCGGAGCGTAAACATCTCATGTCTGCCTGTGTAAAACTGGGCAGCGTATTCCCTTATATGCGTAAGAGTAGTTTACGCAAAGGGGATGTCACTAAACGACGGTTCGGTGACACTAAACGACGCTGCGCCATCGCCTATATTTTTTATGGCGGATTAGGGTGCGCCATCGCCTATACTGCCCCGAAAGTATTATCCGAAACAAGATGGCGACTCTGCTGGCAGAATATTTACTGTGTATAGCTATCCATCTTGTTTCCCGAGCAAACTCATCCGCTTTTAATACAGCATTGAAGTGTACGAGGGACGCAGAAGACAAACAGCCTGCCTCGAAAGTATAAGGTCAACTTCTACAGAGACCTATACTAATCTTTCAATGACACCCAGGGAGATGGGAATTTATGCCATTGGAGATGAACACGAGGAAGCTTCGCCGTCTGGGTGCGCCGACCAATGCATCACTATACTGGAGACGTCTCTGAAGGAGATGCAATCCATGATGGAGAACATGCACCAAATGATGCTGACTCAACATATAGCTGCTATGGCTCAAGCATCGGTCCCTCCAACTCAGATACGTGTGGGGTGGACTTACCACTATCCAACGCGATCCAAGAGCCTGCTCTAGATCAAGAGTCAGTCGTTCCTCCGCTTCCTCACTCGGAGAATGTATTACCTCCCGTCGGAGTCGCGATGCAATCGATTCCTCATCACTCCGTGGTCCCGCTATCGGCTGAAGATCCGATGCAGGCAGTACGGGAGTTGAAAGCCCAATTTGATGCCTTGAAGCACAAAGATCAGCTCAAGAAGTTGGGAATCAACCAACCTTCCCCAGCTATCTGGGAAGAGATCCCTTTCCCTTCTAGATACAAACCACAGACCATGGCTTTGTTCGAGGGGAAAACATCACCGAGTCAATACATGAACTACTTCAGCATGATGACAGTGTTGTTACAAGGGAACGATGCCCTCCTCACTCTGGTGTTCAAGGGCTGTCTCTCGGGAGTAGCTTACCAGTGGTACCACAGCCTGGCAAACAACTGCATTACTTTCTTTGAAGACTTCAAGGCGTTATTCTTCACGTGATTCTATGAAGGAGGGATGGACATGTCTATGTCCTCTCTCATCGAAGTCAGACAGAAGGAAAAAGAAAATGTTCATACTTTTTTCGAACATTTTTGTCAAGCCACTCTGCAAATGCCTCCAGGAGTCCCAGACTCGGCATTGGTGGACATCTGTAGGAAGAACCTTCTCTCCGTGATCTCGGTATTCACAGGACCATATCAGTTCCATGATTGGCCCTCGTTCATCATCTCAGCGGTAGCCTCGGAGAACAATAGTCAGAAGGCGCGTGATAACGGCATTATGATCTCGGCCTCTGATAAAGGCAAGAGGTCATCCTCCAAAATCGACCATCCTCGTGGTACCAAGGGTAAAGAAGCTCTGGCAATCAATACGTCCAGGCAAAAGACGGTGGCTACCACGCAGACGAAACCTGGGATTTTCCGGCCCCTTGAAGTATACTCTTTCGACGACGACGATATTCCGAGCATATTCGAATGTCTCGTCAAAAGCGGCAAGATTACCCTTCCTGAAGTGAGACGGCCCAATGAGGCCAGCAGTACCAACAACCCCAAGTACTGCATCTTCCATAGGTACATACACCACCCCACAAAGGAGTATTATATACTGAAAAGGAAGATCCAGGAGCTGATCGATGCTAAGGCCATCACTCTGTGCAACAGCGAGAAGACGGTCACAGCTAACATGATCTCCCTGTAATTTGGCAATCTGCCTCCCCAAGAAATCCCGGACGGTGTTATGCCTATTTCCCGGACGACGATGAACATCGTTAATCTCCCTCCTGCTAGAGGTCAAAATCATGACCTTCTACCACTAACTACCCAACGAGGCAAGACTATGTGGATTCATCCAGATCTGGTGCCAGAGATCGAGAAAGAGACTCAAGCTGCTAAGGCTAAGTCTAAAAAGAACTCAAAGCACAAACCGTGTTACATGATTATGGTACACTTGGCATCAGAAGACGAGGTCTTGGCTACTAGAACCCGCTCAGGGAAAGACTACCTCCAGGACTATGGAGCCATCCAGGAAGATACGTCGGCAGGTGCTTCAGCTGCCAAACCTTTAGAACCAGAATCCGTTGTACCAGAGGCCAGTCCTTCGAGACCAACCTCGGCGGACAAAGGAAAGCAAAAAGAAGTGCGCTTCGATAAACCTGTGAAAAGTATTCAAAACAAAGGTTTAGAGAAGCCATACAACTTCGACATCCTGGCCCAACTGGCTAATACACCTGCCAGGCTGTCCATCTTTGAGCTACTCAGGCTCTCTCAGGACACTCGTCAAGCCCTGAGTGAAGCATTGATGCAGGCCATTCGTGCTGTATGTTCAAGCGATGGATCACTTTCTAGGAGCTCTTCTCGCACAGAAGAACGATATGGGACATGAACAAGCTATCTACTACCTCAGCAAGATGATGGTTGGGGCCGAACAGTGGTACAATCCAGTGGAAAAAGAATGCTTAGCTCTGATGTTCGCCATCTAGAAAATGCGACACTATGTCACGGGCCAAACCATTCATATCATCTCCAGGATCAATCCTCTTCGGGTACTGATGAGCAAGCCAAGCGTTCTTAATTCTCGACTTGCGACTTGGGCGATGTTATTGACACCATATGACATGGTATATGTCCCTCAAAAGTCCATCAAAGGCCAAGCATTGGCTTATTTCCTAGCTGCTCATCCGATCCCGGAGACGTCCAAGATGTACGAGGACATTCCTGACGAAGTTACAAAATGTAATTCCGCGACGGAGAGTGATGCATGGCAGTTATTCTTCGATGGAGCCTCCAGGACTGGCCCCAGGGGAAACGTGGTCTCGGGAGTAGGAATTATCCTGGTTACTCCGGATAAGCTTGTCATCTATCGAGCTTATTCTCTCAGCGAGCCCTATTCCAACAATGTGGCAGAGTATAACGCTCTACTAATCGGAGTAGGAATTGTCGCTAAGGAATTGGGTATCGAATCTCTAGAAGCTTTCAACGATTCTCTGCTAATCGTCAATCAAGTCAGAGGAATATATGAAGTCCGGAATCCAGACCTCATCCCATATCACCGAGCAACGATCGAGATAGCCATGACATTCAAAGGATTCTTCCTAGGGCAGGTACCTCGATCTCAGAATCTGGAAGCTGATGCCCTAGCCAGTCTAGCTCCAGATTTGGCTACCCCTATAAGAAGGCAGAATTCGGTAATCCTTCTTAGCAGAGATTTACTTAGTATAAAAAACAACTTTCACATAGAATGTAGCTACGCTGTGGACACAGACCCTCCCAGGAGAGACTGGAGAATCCCCTTTATAGATTTTGTAGCATACAGAATCTTGCCGGAGGACCCTAAAGAAGCAGTATCCGTCAAAAGATGATCATTGTGCTTCTATTTTGAGGCATCCTCACAGTGTCTATATCGCCGAACCTACGATGGACTGCTATTGCAATGTCTCTCCGATGACGAGGCACAGCGGATTATCCGTGAAGCTCACGATGGCGTATGCGGAGGACATCAACCTGGTCTAAAGCTACAGGATCGCATCAGGAGAATGGGCTATTACTGGCCTACTATGATCACAGATGCAATAAGGTACACAAGACGATGCAAAGCCTGTCAGGTTCATGGCGACTTTATACATCAATCATTTGAACACTTGCATCCTACGGTCACGTCCTGGCCTTTCGAAGTATAGGGTATGGATATCATTGGTCCTATTCACCCATCTTCTTCCAGAGGTCACCGGTTCATACTGGCCATCACGGATTACTTCTCCAAATGGGCAGAAGCGATCCCTCTTGCTGAGGTGAAAACGCCTAACGTGATCAGCTTCATCAAACATCATGTCATTTTTAGCTTTGGGATACCCCGAAGGATAGTCCACGACAATGGGCCTCAGTTCATCAGCCACGAGTTTTACCGGTTTTGCGATAAAAATTGGATACAAAATATGGCCTCGATGGCCTATAATCCTGCTGCTAATGGTTTGGCGGAAGCTTTCAATAAAACCATTATCAAGCTTTTGAAGAAGTTTGTCTCTTCAAATAAGAGGGATTGGAACGAGAAGCTGGGAGAGTGTCTCTGGGCATACCGCACAACGGTACGAACGTCGACAGGTTATACCCCATTCTCACTGGTTTACGGGAGCGAAGCAGTTCTCCCCATCGAGATCCAAATTTCGTCACTCAGGATAGCCGTGGCTAATGAGTTGACTCAAGAAAAGAATGACCTGTTAAGGCTTCAAGAGCTAGAAGGATTAGACGAGAAACGCCTCCAAGCTCAACAGCGCATCGCGCTCTACCAAGCACGCATTTCCAGAGCTTTTAATTAAAAAGTAAAGAAAAGGGTGTTCAAAGTCGGCGAGCTAGTCTTAGCTGTGAGAAGGCCCAGGATTATGACTCACAAGACTAAGGGTAAATTCCAACCCAAATGGGAAGGCCCTTATGTGATCGAGACGACGTTCTCAAATGGCGCTTACAGGTTAGCCCAGCCTAATGGAGACTTGTTAATGGCTCCTATCAATGGCAAATTCCTGAAAAGGTACTATGCTTAACATCCTCTGCTCGAGTGGAATATGGCGCTCATTCTGACAAAACTACTTCCAAAACGAAACTAGTTGGATCGTATTCTATCATGTCCATATAACCTCTGAATAGATATATTCTGCTAAAACTTACCGAGAGTATATCACGTCCAAGTCACCTCTGATATCAATTTCACCTAAACCTATCATTTACATTCCGAAATGATGGGTCCACAAAGTTAGATGAAAGCCTCTTTATTATTCCCAAAAAAGAGCGAAAGTACATTGAAAAGCAAAAGCAAAAGTACATCAGTGAGGGGGAGCAGTCAGGTCGCGAAGCTGCCGCGCCTGTGCGTCCATCCTCTCAGTCCTGGAACCCAAGACATCAGCACGAGCCCGCTCCAGCCATGCCTCATCATTGCTCAGGAGGGACAGTTCGGCTCTAGACCGAAGAAAACCAGCACGGGCGACTCCTGCACGCGCCAAGTTCTGTCGTACTACGCCCAATCGGCTATCCGCCATAGCTAGAGCTTCCGACGACTGAGAAGCCCACTCATTTGCCTGAGCGAGTTTCATTTCCAGCCTGCTGACCCTCGCTGCATTCCCTTCGTGCTCGGCCTGGCACTTCGTTTGAAGAGCAATGGCCTCCTCTAGGACGGCTTTTCCTTCATCTATCTCCTGCTGATGTGTCTGGATGGATTTATTTATGCCTGCCATCTGTTCAGCAAGCCATGCAGTCATGGAGTCGTATCTAGCCTGGACCAGATCTTCAACATTGTCTCGAGCTAGCTGCAAGTATTCATTAATAGGTTTCTCCAAACCATTAACTATCTCTTCCAGCGTTTCAGCTAGCCCAGTGTTGCCGAATTCTCGGATCGGCACTATTGCGGACCGGGAGGACCTCTTCAGTGACGCAAATCTCAGATTCTTCACCAACACCATTGATATTAACATTTTCAAAGTGGTGTAGAAGATGCCGGTGTACTGCTCGATCAGCGCAGCTAGATCCGAATGGACGTCGGGAGTGGCCTCGATATTGGCGCGTCCCCCTCCAAGAACAGCCGCAGACGACGTCGCCACGGCCGTCGCCTCAACAAGTGGTGCGACAAAAGAAGAAGCACCAATGCCGGACGAAGATACCAGCATACTCGAAGGAGGCATTGTCGCAATGGCAGGCTCGTCCTCCTCTTGAGATATCGAGACCTCGTCGACAGGCGAGCCGGCACCCGAAGATATTTCCTCTTCAAAATCAGCCACCTCCGTGTCACCGCCAGGACCTGACGCAGAGCCGAAGGGCGCATCTATACTACCCTCCCCGAAGAGGTCTTCCCCTGAAAAGAGGACGAAAGGAAGTTAGTATCAAAAGGATGTTAACCCGTGGCCGACAGCATATATGTCGCGTCCGTGGCCATTACAGCTAAATCATTTCTTAACGATGCTAAGCAAGCTGTCATACCTGGAGAAAGGGGTCTGATAACTGACGCTGGCAAATAGTCTTACAGGTCCTCGTCAAATTCCAACCGAGGCTCATCAGCTGGAATCTCTCCAGGTGCGCTTACAGGCACGACAGGGGTACCTTCCGATGCCGATCCGCATAAAGGTATACGAAATCTTATAATACTCAGCCCCGAAGGCGACCTCGTTCCACTACCTGAAGCATTAGCAGCGACGGCGGCCTCCAGCAGAGATTCTCTGGCACCACCGGCCGGAACATTAGAGGGTCCCTCTCTAAAAGACGAGGAACCTCCAATCAAAGAATCAACCCCAACATGGGGAGATGCTGGCTCACTTCCAGGAGCCTCAATACCGGGAATCTGGAGAGGACGATTAACCAGCTTCTTCTTCCTCTTGCGAGGGAAAGTTTCCTTCGGAGTAGGAGCCCTTCGCTTCCCGGAGATTACCAAAGGCCCTGCAGGCAGAGGTACTTCACCCCTCGATACCGCCAACAGAGGCTCATCTGGATCGACGGACTCCTCACCCTCGTCAGAAGAAACCGAGGGGACTTCGATTCTTCCCCCAGACTTGGAAGAGGGCACCATAAAACTTCCATGTATATCAAAATTGCGATGGAAGGTGTTCATTGCCGCATAGAACTGGGCATACGAGTACAGGATGCGCATCTCCGTGGAGAGTGTAATGACCGGCACAGTAAAAATTGCTCCAGTGCAACCCATGATGAAGTATCGCCAGCCTCTCGCTCCATTAATGAGTCCACCCCTGGACCGGAAGCTGGTGACGCGTTGCCCACATGCAACTGATCATACCCAAACTGCCTGGCAAACCGACTAGGCAGGTAGGGCTCCAAGAAGCAATGGTCTTCACTCTTGTACAGTAAATGGGAAGGTCTGATGCAGACCAACCAATTAAAAGCTTCAGGAGAAAGATTGGTCTTCTCTCTACCTGAATCCTCAAGCCTAATCCCCGATTGATTGCGATGTACAGAGGGAATAGTGCAGAAGAGCTTCCAGCTGTGACTGAAGCCCAGCACCCGTCGACAGTCTAGAACCGTGGTCACATTCCAGGAAGATTTCTGGTAGTTCAACAAGAAACTAGCCCCCGAACTACTGCCGGAGCCGGGAGACATAACCCTGGGGTTATGAAGAATTAACCATCCCATCAAATACAGGTATGGTAATTCTATCCTGGGAAAGCTATCACGTCGAGTTTCATCGGCGAGCAGCCCGTCAGTCATGGCCCTCAGGCCAGCTTGAATGCGACATACCATAGCAGGGAGCAAGCCCAGCCTTGCCCCAAACACCAGACGCACTGCAGGACATAGCGTGTTACGGTGAATGCGGTCCGCAAATGTGATCCCGGGTACCACCAGTCGGCGCAGCCATATGGAGAGGAAGCCAGCCAGTTGAGCTTCCCTGGACAGAGGCCTGCGACAGCGCCTCAAATAACTATAGGCCTTAGTGCCTACAGGATACTATCCTATCCCTTCGTCGAGGATCAAGTTCGGAGCCCCAGCGTCTACCATGAGATCGTCGACTACCTGAGCATTAAGCACGCTCAGAAGATTCACAGGCTAATCCTTGCCCTCCAATACCTTCTTCAGCTTAGCAGTCCTGGACCGGTGAAAGAAGAGGTAGGAAGTCCATTTGTTGATGTGAGCCAAATCTGAGGGCTCACCATAAAAAGCGGTACAAGCGAGGTAGTGGCACATCAACTCCAGATACACCTCCACTACCCGAGAGTCTGAGTCCCCCATCTCCCGGTTCGTGGGAACATACTCTTCATATAGAGTATCCCCCACCGGCAGTCTCGAGATCTCTGCCATCTCATGGAGGGCCAATCCCAACCCCCCAAGTGGAGTGGCGAAAGTCCCAGTGAGCGAAATATATCGCTCCATCAGTGCCAGAAACAGGTTGGGGTTAGGAGGTAACCCAGCACTGGTGGCACTTACAGCTGCAAACAGACCAAGGGTTCACCTTGGGGTATATTCCCCTAAGGTCTAAAAATGTTCCCACGAACCGACCAAGGGTGCACTGGTCTGAAAATGCTTCAGGGCCCAATCAGCTAAGCGAGCCCATCGAAGGTTCGTAGGGATGCTCCACCCACCGTACCGAGGGTTCACCTTGGGGTATATTCTCCCGTGCCCCATAAAATCATTGCAGAAAGTCGGTAATTGGACCGGCTGGATCACTAAGCTGTCTTCACTCGGGACACTGCCCGGGTACAGTCCCCTGAACGCGGTCACATTGCCGGAGGGGCGACTGACGAACGACCCCTGGTCAGCTCCCTTCAGATGAAAGATCTTCCCCGGCCTGCTGTAAAGATCGGGAGTCAGCGTCCACGACATCCTCCTGGGATGTGTAGCATGGAAGAATGCCGAAATAGGATAGTCTCTCGGCATCTTGGGCAGATACAGAACCAAACTCCCGGCAGGGAAAACCCAGAGTTCTTTCTTGGCCATCGTCTGGGACTGCTTGTCGATCATGTTCCCGAAGAGGAAAGCCGGTTTTAGGTACTGGTCCCCGTCTATGTACAGTCTGTGCTTTATGCCAAACTGATAAAGTTTAGGTATTACGCCAGAATCTTCATCCAGAAGCGTAACACTCAAATTTTATATGCCAACTTTCGACAGTCAAAGCTTTTACGCCAGACTGCGAAAATATGGAGTTTTTGTGCTAACACATTAGAAATATGGGCGTAAAATATGAAACGTCTATGTGCATCATCTTCCCCAAGGAGGCTATCAGCACAGAAGATGACCTAGCACGGTCACGTACAACATGTACGAAGGATTTTCAGTCATTCTTTTTTGTCCCAAGAAACTCTACCTTTGAGGCCGGGTGCACTGCTCGTCGGTGGGATACTTCGATCAGAATGAAGTTCACCTTGCCCGACCGAAGACGCTCTCACTTGAGCAGAAGAACGAGGAGAAGAATCAGCCTTCTTTCCCTTAGAGGAGGAGGATTGTTTCGAGGCTATTTCTGAAAACTTTGAAATCTCGGAGAAGAAACGAGGAAGAACTCGAACAGTCGAAGGCTTTCTTTCGCAGAAGATAGATGAAAAGTTTTTCTCTCAGAAACTTGGGGTATATATAGAGTTCGGATGGACTCCTCGAATCCTGAACCAAATCTCTTAATTAATATTCGGTTATGATTGGGTACTATGTCAGCCTATTACTCAGAGAAGGCGGACAGTCAGCAAAATTCGAAAAGTTTTCGCGCAAAGCAGATTCGTGGTTTTTACGCTAAGGAGCTTTCTACGACCGACAGCTAAAGATCTACGATTTTTCGCTAACAGGCTACAAGTCTATGGTTTTACGCCCGGATGCTCTCATGCTCAGCAGCTTTCCACGCTCGAGAGGCTACGAACCTACGACTCTACGCTTAACAGCTACAAATCTATGATCTCACGCTCGATGGCTTTTTACGCTCAGAGGCAACAGATCCACAATTTCACGCTCAGAAGATTTTCTTTTCAGATGCAGCAAATCTACGGTTTTGACGCTAAGGAGCTTTCTACGATCGACGGTACTAGATCTACGGTTTTTACGCTAACAAGCTACAAGTCTATGGTTTTACACCCGGATGCTCTCATGCTCAGCAGCGTTCCACGCTCGAGAGGCTACGAACCTACGACTCTACGCTTAACAGCTACAAATCTATGATCTCACGCTCGATGGCTTTTTACGCTCAGAGGCAACAGATCCATAATTTCACGCTCGGAAGATTTTTTTTTTAGAAGCAGCAAATCTACGGTTTTGACGCTAAGGAGATCTCTACGCTCGACGGTACCAGATCTACAATTTTTACGCTAACATGCTACAAGTCTATGGTTTTACGCCCGGATGCTCTCATGCTCAACAGTGTTCTACGCTCGAGAGGCTACGAACCTACGACTCTACACTTAACAGCTACAAATCTATGATCTCACGCTCGATGGCTTTTTACGCTCGGAGGCTGCGAACTGATGATTTCACGCTCAAATATATAGACGCCCGAGGAACAGTACTACGCTCACAGGCCAATACAGTATATCTGAACAATTCTCGAGGCGGTCAATTACAGGAGTTCACACAGAAGATACTCCTTCTTGACCTCAAAATATCCCAAGTACCCAAAGCATACAGAGTTCAACATTGAAAATTACTCTTCTTTATGGGTTGATTCGAAGTTCATCTAGAAATCCAGTCTAAATATTTCGTCTACAGTTCAAGATGGCAACTCAGTCCTCGACAGCCAGTTCTCGCCCTGTTCCAAGGGATTTTCGAGAAATCATTCTTGAAGATGATAGTCTGAACAAGAATTTTGTTTATCAGAAGTGACAGTTCAGGGATTTACGCGGTTCCTCATTCCTAACAGCAGGACAGTTCGAAACACACGACTGCCAAGCGGGTTTCTGAGCATCCTTAGCTATGCGTAAAAGACAAGATAGGACCTAACACTCTTTCTAACAGAGTCGACGTAAAGAATCAGACGTGTCGAAGCTACACATATTCCGACTTCACAGCAAAGTATGGCAAGATGATCATATGCAAAGAAGAAAGATAATTTTATTAAAATTAAAAGCATGATTACATGAGGGAAATCCAGTCTACAAGGGTTTTTCTTCATTTTCATGATTACATATGAGGGAAATCCCGTCTACAAAGGGCTTCCTCATCGTCGTCTGAAGATCGCGCCCAGAATCTGTTTTGTCAGGTTCCCGCAGGGGCAAAATTCTTCACCTATCTTCTCCAGCAGTCAGTCAGTAACCGCAAACTGACTGACATATTGGTCAACGGTGAAAGGATACAAAAATGGGCATAGACCCATCCTCCAACAGAAGAAAAGCAGAGTAATTCTGTTTTCCTACATCCAGCACCGTGACAGATTGAGTTAAGATATTTCATCCAACTCAATCCTGGACAGAGCTAGTCTATTTTCTCTCGTCCACGGAGGTAACGGGAGAAGGTACCGCTTGCAAGCGGTATGGCGAAATACGACCCTTCCTCTCTCCCGAAGAACCACCATACAAAGTTGTTGATCATCCCGAGCAAAGGAGGCTATGATATCCTTCCATGATCCATCGTTGCAGAGTACATTTGCTCGAAGACACCATCTTTTTTGGCTCCTTACATGCTGGAAGGGCATGATCTCCTTCTTCCTCAAGTCTACCCGACGAACTCCGACCATCATCTCTGTGTGGTAAAGAAAGTGTAGGAAAAATAGGAAAACTCCTCAACCTTTTTATAGGCAAAAGAGATCACATCGATCCCCAATAACTCTGCCATAAAGTTAGCCATGAAAGAACGTGTCAGGCTTGACCGTTTCGGGCTCCACTCAGAACGTTTCGAATTACGAGGAACGGTTCATGCTTTATTCAAAGCGTTTCAAATTACGAGAAATTTAAAAGCTTTGAAGGGGGTCTTATAGAAGCATGAAAAATACGCTTGATAGCTATACGCAGCATGTTGAGGCAAGGCAGCGCAAACAGAGGACCTCAGAGCCATCAAACGTGCAACAAAGCTTTTCCGCTGAGCACAGCATAAAAATATAGGCTCGAGGACCATCCGCATAATGCAGTATGTCCAGGCTGCTTCAGCGTAAACAAGGTGCGCCATCGCCTATATGGCATAAAACTTATCCGCTTTCAATGCAGCATTGAAGTGTACGAGGAACGCTTCGTATTCTTCGAAATAAACCTGAAAAATCGTGCAGTGAACCTGACGTCTGACTCCTGACAAAGAGTACTCCACGACTACCCAGGCGACGGGTATAATGATGGTGCGGCACTGCAACCCAGGCTGTTATTTACTGCCATTTCCTTTGCGTAAACAACTTTTACACATACAATGGAATACGCTGCCTAGTTTTATATTTACTGCCATTTCCTTTACGATGTAGTATAGGCGATGGTGCACCCTGTTTGTGGCGGATCAGGGTACGCCATCGCCTATACTGCATCGTAAGGCGTATCTCTGTATTTACGATGGCGACTCTGCTAGCCATACTGTTATGACCTTTGTGGCGCACCCTGATCCGCCACAATACGCTGGATAATGGCAGATATTATGGCGGCTCTGCTGGCCATACTGTTGCGGCCTTCTACTGTGTTGAATAATTTCAACACAGGACTACTCAACTGCTGGGCCAACATCAACTGCATTTACGATGGCGACTCTGCTGGCCATACTATTGCGGCCTTTGTGGCGCACCCTGATCCGCCACAATATGCTGGATAACAACAGTTGAGTAGTCCTTTGTTAAAATGCAGAGTCAACTCTATGAATTATCCGATATCTCATAGAAGCCAATCTTATTTACTGCCATTTTAACATGCTGGATAATGGCAGTACATGGTACGCCATCGCCTATATGCCATTTCAATACAGGACTACTCAACTGCTGGGCCTACATCAACTCAGAATGAATCCCAAGTACCCAAAGCATACAGAGTTCAACATTGAAAATTACCCTTCTTCATGGGTCGATTCGAAGTTCATCCAGAAATCCAGTCTGAATATTTCGTCTACAGTTCAAGATGGCGACTCAGTCCTCGACAGCCAGTTCTCGCTCTGTTTCAAGGGATTTTTGAGAAATCATTCTTGAAGATGATAGTCTGAACAAGAATTCTGTTTATCAGAAGTGACAGTTCAGGGATTTACGCGGTTCCTCATTCCTAATAGCAGGACAGTTCGAAACACTCGACTGCTAAGCGGCTTTCTGCGTATCCTTAGCTATGCGTAAAAGACAAGATAGGACCTAACACTCTTTCTAACAGAGTCGGCGTAAAGAATCAGACGTGTCGAAGCTACACATATTCAGACTTCGCAACAAAGTATGGCAAGATGATCATATGCAAAGAAGAAAGACTATTTTATTAAAATTAAAAGCATGATTACATGAAGGAAATCCAGTCTACAAGGGTTTTCTTCATTTTTATGGTTACATATGAGGGAAATTCCGTCTACAAAGGGCTTCCTCATCGTCGTCTGAAGATCGCGCCCAGAATCTGTTCTGTCAGGTTCCCGTAGGGGCGAAATTCTTCACCTATCTTCTCCAGCAGTCAGTCAGTAACCGCAAACTGACTGACATATTGGTCAACGGCGGAAGGATACAAAAATGGGCATAGACCCATCCTCCAACAGAAGAAAAGCAGAGTAATTTTGCTTTCCTACATCCAGCGTCGTGACAGATTGAGTTGAGATATTTCACCCAACTCAATCCTGGACAGAGCTAGTCTATCTGCTCTCGTCCACGGAGGCAACGGGAGAAGGCACCGCTTGCAAGCGGCGTGGCGAAATACAACCCTTCCTCTCTCCCGAAGAACCACTATACAAAGTTGCCGATCATCCCAAGCAAAGGAGGCTATGATATCCTTCCATGATCCATCGTTGCAGAGGACATTTGTTCAAAGACGCCGACTTTTTTGGCTCCTTACATGCTGGAAGAGCATGATTTTCTTCTTCCTCAAGTCGACCCGACGAACTCCGGCCATCATCTCTGTGTGGTGAAGAAAGTGTAGGAAAAATAGGAAAACTCCTCAGCCTTTTATAGGCGAAAGAGATCACACCGATCCCCAATAACTCTGCCATAAAGTCAGCCATGAAAGAACGTGTCAGGCTTGACCGTTTCAGGCTCCACTCAGAACGTTTCAAATTACGAGAAATGGTTCATGCTTCATTCAAAGCGTTTCAAATTATGAGAAATTTAAAAGCTTTGAAGGGGGTCTTATAGAAGCATGAAAAATGCGCTGGCTAGCTATACGCAGCATATTGATGCAGGGCAGTGTAAACAGAGGACCTCAGAGCTATCAAACGTGCAACAGAGCTTTTCCGCTGAGCACAACGTAAAAATATAGGCTCGAGGACCTTCCGCGTAATGCAGTATATCCAGGTTGCTTTAGCGTAAACTGGGTATTTCGTCACCTTTATGGCGTAAAACTCATCCGCTTTTAATACAGCATTGAAGTGTACGAGGGACACTTCGTATTCCCCAAAATGAACCTGACAAATCGTACAGTGAACCTGACGTCTGACTCCTGACAAAGAGTACTCCACGACTACCCAGGCGACGGGTATAATGATGGCGCGGCACTGCAACCCAGGCTGTCATTTACTGCCATTTCCTTTGCGTAAACCACTTTTACAAATACAAAGGAATACGCTGCCTAGTTTTATACAGGCAGACATAAGCTGTTTACGCTCCGCAGAAGACAAACAGCCTGCCACGTCAAAAGCTGTACTTCGTACAGGGCTCAAGGCACGTATCTAGATTTAATTCGCAGAGCGGTGACAGTTTCCCGAGGTACGTCTTTGCATCTGAAGCGTCGAATACTGACAGATGCCAAAGGCACGTCTCTGCACTTGATGCACAGAAGGATGGCAGACCTTCAAAGCATGCCTCTGCATTTAATGTGTAGGATAATGGCGGATCTCCGCATTTAATGCAGAAGATTTGATTAAATGTTACCGAACCGTCGTTTAGTGACATCCCCTTTGCGTAAACTACTCTTACGCATATAAGGGAATACGCTGCCCAGTTTTACATAGGCAGACATGAGCTGTTTACGCTCCACAAAAGATAAACAGCCTGCCCTGTCAGCAGTTACTCTTCGTACAGAATTCGAGGCGCGTATCTGCCTTTAATGCGCAGGATGGGGGCAGATCTCTGCATTTAATGCAAGAGATTTGATTATATCTCCAAGAGCCAAAATTCTGGCTGAAACGTCCACATCATCTCGGCTTCTACGCCCACTCGGCCTCTATGACCACTTGGCTTCTACGCCTGCTCGGCTTCTACGTCCACTCGGCTTCTACGCCTACTCGGCTTCTATGCCTACTTCGCTTCTACGCCATGGTGACAGTCATTTGGCTTCTACGCCAACCTCTTCTACACAAGGGATAACTACCTACGTGGCTTCTAGGCCATGATCTTTGCAGCAGATATACGCATTCTGTCCCTTAGTTGGACGCGCGTCACATGCTCACTCAAAAGGTTATCTATACGCAAGCATTGGTTATTTTAAACCATCGTGTAAAAGGGTGCTGTACTTTCTACTACTCGGTTTCTACACCGACTGTGTGGTCACTGTCATTAAAAACTCTATAAATAGAGACCTCTATCAACAGAGGAAAAGGGGGGAGGTCGCGAATTAAAAGATCAAAAGAAACTGGTCAAAAAGGAGAGGAAGTGGTCAAGAGAGAGAGAAGAATCTAGAGCTCAGGCGAAGATGAGGGATCGACGACTTTGGCATCGAGCATCCACCCTCTTTAGCAACCTTCGAAGCTGTTTTCTGTCTTCTACGGTACTTCTTCAACATCGTGTGGTCCAAGGGCTAAAGTAATCGACTGCAGATCAGACACCTATAGCAATATTTACCCAGATTAAAAAAATTGTACTTAGACATCCTGTATAGGATTAAATTGTACAATCTTGTTTGTAAACATAAAAGAATGGCGGGTCTTCGCACAAGACCTCGTTTTTTACTTATCATCTTTTCCGTTTATTATCCGAAATAATATATACTATACAGCTTCCACGTTCTTCGGAGCGGTATGGACGTTATGCCTAAGCCTACCCATACGTACCAATGGTGTCCTCACATTGCATTCACTTAGATGGTTAGCACACCCTTTATTGTATTTATTTTATTTAGTATTTATATATATGGCATGTTTCTATGTATCTTATTACGTTCCTCTGAGGACCTGGTACCTTTTCAGATTTGGATGAGGTATATTATCCCACAATGTACGGCCCAGGACAGAAGACTAGGTACGCTACAACTTAGGAGCTAGAGGTGCTACCGTCAGAGTTTTTGTGATCAGTTGGTAGGCCTTCTGCCTAGGATTAGGAGCATCATTATCTAATCAGCCGATGCCCTAGTCATTACTTTTTTATCCGTCATTCAGTAATTTTATTTTATCATACTAGTGGGTTTGTCCCCACCAGACATTCTTGGTTGTACTATGATATTTTGAGACTAGCGTTTATCTTCCAGTATTTATTTTAGTACTTTTTTGTTGTTCATATTATGGATGAGCTTAGATTACCTGTTGTTGATTGAGATTTGACATATTAGTATTTTAGGACAGCGTAGAACTCTTCGTTTGGATCCATTAAATTGGGATATCCTCGGAGACGTGATAGCTGGCTATTGCCACGTGGCCTGGTCCCGTGTATTTTTGGGACTGGGATGTGACATCATCTGATGACATATGTTGATGAGCACAGTAAAAAAGGTAAATGTCTGCTTTGGTTATGGAGCATAGAGTTTATCGCAGCCATATTAGCCGGCGTAGCAAAAACGTAGGGACCTGACTTCGAATGTATATATCTTAGTTATGAAATTTAGAGTTTCTCGCAACCATACCGGTTGGCGTGGTGAGGATTCTAGATAATATGATTATAGAGTTGCATACCCTAGTTATGGAATCTATCGTTTATCGTAACTATGCTTACTAGCATGGCGAGGATTCTGAGTATCATAATTTCGGACAGACGTGTATGATTATCAGATTGTATCTTAAATTGGTTCTTAAAGTATTATCTCAATACTTATTCGTTTCTGTTATTATAGGACTTTGTTCCATTATTTTTTAGCTTAACAGTAGAGATACCTTCAGTTCTTTAGTCCAATTCCTTATAGAGCTTCTTTCCATTAGAGTTTCTTGTTAGTGTGATAATTGGTGAATTATATTTAGGTTTGTGTCTTGAGTATCAGTATTGACTGCTGGAAGTGTGGCTTGTGAGTCTGTAAGTGGTTCTTGGTTAGGCATGTGAGCAATAGGCATAAATCTAGAGATAACCCATAGCATAGTACCTTGTAGCAATAGTTCTATGATAGGTGTCATTATAGTTAGTATTGATACTATAGGTAGAAGGGGGAGTAGAGAGTATCTGTGGTGGTTCTAGGAGTTAGTATCAGAGTCAGCATACCAGTTCTGGATAGTCATGAATTCATGTAGTTGGGTGAGCCATATAAACAATTAAGTATCAAAGAAATTGTATTGGAAATCAATGGAGCATAATATTTAATTGGATGGTTGATACTTGGGTGTGTCAAGAGTAAAGAAATGTATATGCATAAAGGGTATTAGTGTGTATGTCATAGTAGAATGGTACCCATAAGTATATAGGAGAGTGTGAGAGAATAAGAATACATTGTATTAAAGTAGTAAGACTTGTGTTACAGGTAAAAGTAGAGCATTGATGTGATTAGATAGGAGGGTACTAGTACATGACTAGTAATGGATATATTACTTGATATTGAGGTTAGTGATGTGTTGGAAGCAATAGATGGAAGAGTATCTAGAAAATATGTACAGGATGCATAGTAGGTGATGAGTGTCAGTGTGAGTTCATGAGTATTAGAAAGTGGAAGCTGGAGTGTTAATATTATGTCATGGGTTAAGAAATATCAAGATTGGTCATGGAAGATATATAGTGTATCACTGATTAGTGTATCCATCTGTAATAGGTTTAAGGAGAAATATGTATACATCAATAGATTTATGAAATCATATGCCTGCCTTTGAGAGTGAAGTAAAATATGTGATTATAGAAGTTAATAACTAGTACAAGTAATCATAAGTTCTAGTGAGTGTGATGAGGTGATCTAATAAGGAAGCTAGTGTCCTAGAACATTAAGGGTATATATTGTGTATTTTGGAAGCTAGTGTTACTATATCAAGAGTGTTATTATTTCTATATCAGGGATTAGTTGAGTAATGTGCTAGTAACAGTAAGTACCTTGTGTGATAATATTATATTGGTGTATCAGTTAATGGATAGAAAAATATTTGGAAGTAATAGTACAAGTGATCCAAGCAGTAGAGGAGAGAGACAATATACAATATATATATATATATATATATATATATATATATATATATATATATAAGTAAGTTTAGTAGGTATAGTATATTACTAATTTTGAGTATAGAGGTCGTATGTATCAGAGAATAGTCCAAGGGGTATAAGGATACCAGTGAGATGTCATGGTATTGTAATGGCTAGAAGGTAATTGTGTATGTATTGTGATACTAATGTACAGATGAGAACCTTAAGATGATTAACAAATTTTAGAGAATAAGTTGCACCAAGTATCAGATAGAAAGAGATACCCTAGTAACAAGAGACGGAGTACCTCAAGTATTATGAAAGTTTAGGCAAGCATTTTAGGGACTAATATAATAATATAGAGGAGAGACACGAGTAACTTGGTATGAGAATGTCATCTAAAAATACATATGAGAGCTGGTGCCTTGTGTAGACAGTAACAAGATTTAAGTAAGGCATTATATTAGGAGTATTCAAGTTGGACAAGGGTGTGCTAATAAAATACATGATGAAAAAAGTATACAAGTGTTCCTTGCAAGAGAATGGTTGAAACATTTTGGTGATTACAAGAATTAAAACAGATAAAAGAGGCAGTGTCTTAGCGGTGTTTTGTAGAGTATCCTAGGTAGCAAGTGCCAGTGAGTAAAGTATGTCCTTATCACTAGTATTTGGTAACCTTCAGTATTAAGAATATTATGACTAGATTGATGATGAGTGAATACTTACTGTATGATGGAATAGGCCATAGGTGGCATAACAAATTATCCTGCACCAGTAGAGGAAGACACTCAGCAGGACAGAGACTGAAATTCATGAGTGTTAGAGACTATATCCAGGTATGATTTCTCTTTCAGAAGTATGGTAGGATTATATGTTATATGATATATACTATTTTAGACTGTGATTGATGGGGTTTAACCATAGTAAGATTTGTATAAATAGGATACGACTAGCCTAAGAGAGAGGGGTGAGAGTTTTAATTTCGAGGACGAAATTCTTCTAAGGGGGGTAGATTTGTCACTACCACATTTTCTAGGAAAGGATATTTTAGTTTTTTAGTAATTAATTAAATATCGTGCATGTTAAATATATATTTATTTTATTATTTATTTATTGTTAGCATGTTAGATTTATTTTTTGGACTTGTGTTAGTGGACCTAACTAGTTTAGTTGAGACTCATGGACCAACATTTAATTCTAGTTAGAATTGAGCCCAATAATTAGAAGCTCAATCATTAGGAGGAAGATTAATTATGTTAAATCCATTAGACTAGAATCTTTTCTCCTTAATTAATTTCTTCATGAGAGGCTCCAAAGGGAATTTTAGACTATACATAGTTGCTTGAGGGAGGGGGCAAGTAAGGCCTATATAAAGGGGATAAAAACTTTCTCTCTCTTTATTTTTTATTTTAAATCTAGATCTAGAATTTTTTTCAACCAAATATTTACTCAATTCCTTCCCAAATAATCATTGGAGGCTAATAGAGTATGGATCTACAAGGAGAAAGTATGGATCTACAAAGAGGAGCAAGGATCTACAAGTTGAAGGCTCATTTTATCAATTTTGGAGGTTTTATTGGGAATCCATCTCTCAATAGGTACAATTTAGTTTTTCCCCTTAATTTAGGTTCTAAATCTGAGAATTAACTATGAGAAATCAACCCATATGCATAGGCTACCCATAGGATTTGGTTTTGAGTTCATAGGAGGCATATTGAGAAAGTTATGGTGCTTTTTGTGTCAATTTTGGAGAAATTTCGAGATTGACATTTGTTATGTGTGTCAATTGGTCCTATAGATCAATTTGGCATTTTCTTGTATATTTGGGGCTAGTGTCATGTCCACAATTGGGTACGTGTAGGTCGTATCCCAATAATTTGGTGAAACGTGTTGATTTGGGAGATTTTTCTCCAACACGGGACTTTGTGCATGTCATATTTTGACACGGACACATAGATTTGTGTTTAACTCTTTGTATTGTTCATAAATAACATATTAGACTTGCTTGTGTCCTTCAGGGTACGTTTGGATGTGTGGTGGACTCGTATCGCAAGCATATCCTAGATCTAGTGGGATACAGGTGTGATACACTCCATATATTGTGCAATTTAATTTCTAGATATATTTCTCTTGTGTTCTTAGTCATTGTGATGTATAATTATATATATGTATAAATATATATATATATATATATTGTTATGTTTATATATTTATGTATTGATGTGTCTTAGTTCTATGTATCTATTATATCCATGTATATATATTTTTATGTAGCTATTCTTCTATATATGTAAGAGCTATTTAATATTGTTGTATATATATATATATATATATCTATATATATATATATAGTGTATATATAGTGTATATGTTATATATAATAGAGGGAGTTTGACCGGTTTGACATAGAGTTGACCTAGTTTGACTGTTTTGACTTAGTAATGGCTCTTTGACCTAGATGTTGACTGGTTTGTATCAAGTATTGCTCATTGAATAGTGTTAATCATACACCGTACGTATGATTAGCCAGGCCATATATTGTATCATGTGCCCAAGTCGATCATATGTTAAAGCTAGTACTCACACACTTAGTCATTAGTATTCTTGTTCATGCTCATATTGTTCATTATTATATTCATTCCAGTATTTTCTTATTATATATCTCTTGTATCGATTGTGCATCTTGTATATTCATATCTATTTACTGTTACATAGTCTTTATCATTGATTAGAACTGCTGTTAGAGATGTACTTCGCTCCATTCCTGACTGAAAAAATATTTTTTAGAGGATCCGAGAGATTGGTGCCCGACATACTATGGACTTTGACTTATAGATGATGCAGACTTGGACCCACTAGTTTTGGAGTGATTATCGGGAGGTTTATCCGGATCACTAGTTTTTATAGTTAGTTTCTTTAGCATTTTAGTACCGGATTTGTTTTCGACATATGGTATAAGATTGGATATTGTTTCTATTTTTGATAAAATATTTTGAATGTATAGTTAGACTTCCTTCATATCTTCTCGTACTTTAGAATTGTGATTGAGTTTTATGTGAGATATTGTTGGCAGATTTTATATTATTGTGAGATATTTAGATAGTATAGTTGACCAAGATAGCGTTCTACCGTCGATGCTGTGGCGTAGGCTGGACGTTGTTCCCGATTTGCATCCCTACAACGGGTGCAGGTCGTGACATGACAAGTTCACAGAGTCATCAATAGCGGAAGCATTGAATAACACAAGCATTAAAGTAAGGTAAACTCTTTATTGATATTGGATAAGTGTTACAGGCGGCGTATAGCCAAAATTATAAGTCGCTCAAGCCTCTCTCTCTAAAATAGTAAAAGCGTGCCAAATGGCTACATTTATAGAATGATATAGGCGATGTTCCAATATTATATCTTGTATATGTGCTTCAGTTCCAAACGCAACGCTCTAAGGCTCCAGAGTGAACTCCGTGCCTTAGTACGTACGAAGGTATTCGCACCGAACGAGGTTCTTCCGCACCTTGCAAGAAATTTGGTGGGTTATCAGTACATGAAAGCACTGGTGGGGAGGCTACTCGCCTGCTCGACAAATCTAAACACGTAATATAGGTTCTGTGCACAATCTATTTAGTTGTCTTTCTAATCTTGCCTTACGATCAGTTTCATGGCATATATGAAAAACCTAAATCGTGTGGCAGTGCGCAGTACGATTTAAGATAAAACATAGCGAGCCTTACCAACTTGCCATTTTGTCCTTCCCTATCCAAGGCAAACCAAGTTAATTCAAGCACATTGTAGCATATATATATATATATATATATATATATATATATATATATATATATATATATATATATATATATATATGAACTCAGGAGCAATAGCTTATGCAAACACTGTGTCATGAGTGAGACAATATTTTGGGTGCATGAGTATACAGGTTATCTAAAAGTGTTGCTTTGGACATTCAAATGCTTCTATTACTCACAAGTATCTTATATTCATATTGTTTAGCTAATTCAGATTTATTAGATATGATGCAATGACTCATACGCAGATAGCCGCTAAGCGAGAATGACTTATCTATATGACAAAAGTTGCTGGCATAGCCATAAAGGACGGGTTATAGTCTCGAGATGAGAATGATATGCAACATAGGTGGCGAGCCCCGCTACATAACATTCCACCCATGATAAACGACTATACTAATTTTTTGCCCAGATCGGATCGGTCCCAGCGCCCTGGCAACCGTCCGCGGAAACCAAAAACCATGTGCACAAGTTGTCCGTGACATGCAAGTCTGGGGTCTTCCAAATTTCTATCTTGATAAGACAATCCATAACACGAATACAAGAGATGCTTGAATCTTGATTCTTGTTCTGAACGAGTATTGCTCCATGAGCTGTGATACTTGATTTACTTGACATGATTCCATTTAATGATTCAACTTGCCTTGATGCATTCCCCTGGTGCAGGGACTGCCTTAGCGACCTAACAGTCCCGGATACTTATAGGCTCATATTGCACAGAAGAACTATTTAATAGTCTCCTGGCTCACTAGATGCATGCACGATACGGACATCATTATTTGATTGTAGCATAAGTTTTGTATGGCAAATATTGAATCGAGGCAATATTATAAGCAGGCAAGCATGCATTTGTATAAACATAGGCATTCACATTAGCTCGGGCCCAAAGGTAAGCCGAGGAGTGAAACCGTATAGGGACTTTTCGAGCAACATTATCTAGGGTCGTGCAGTGTAGCAAGTAAATAGTACACTACCGAGTATATGTATATCGCTCTACTCAAGGCATAGCAGGGTCTTGTTGCATAAGGCAAAGGTAGCATGCGAGGGTCTGAATATAAGCAATATTTTATTTTTATATTCTAAAACAAGCAATACAAGTTGCGATTATTCCCTTAGCTAGGTGCGTTATATTCTTATTAGCATGCATGGGGTGATTCACCTAGCGGCTAGCATAAAATATTCTATATTTTAAGTATGTTGGCTAAACAAAGACAAGTTCACCGTAGCCACCCACCTTAGCGATAATTTGCCTCGGTCGAGGGATACTCCGAGCGAGCCTCTGAAAGCCAAAGCCAAAACTTCTGAAGGGACAAGTCTGGAAATCCTCTTGCCTCAAATGAGTATTCTCGCTGAAGCAAAGCGGGTCGGGATGCTACGGACTTGATTGAATTGAGCTTTAGTATGGCAGATCTCTAACTTTCTTTTTTTCCGTACCGTGATCCGCCCGCCCTTACGGGGCCTTTTGTACTAGCTTAACGCCTGAACTAGAGCTAGAAGCCGTGTCTCACTTTTGCCGTTTGAATCGGTAGTCTGCTTGAGCGAAACGGGAATGGGGTCTTACATTATACACCACTCAAAAAAGTCTCATCCTTGAGACTTACTGAGCGCAGGCCATACTATCGCACTATCGAATCTATCCCAAGCATAGCAATCGGTAGTACTAAATCCGTTAGAACACAGTCTCCTACTCGATTCTTATGTCGTGTTACGTGTGTGCTGAGTCGGTCTTATTTGCACCTTAACGCAGGACATGTTGGTTAACACGGGGTACATTTCAATTCATCGTAAATGACGATCTAAGGCTGAGACAACTTATACAAGTCATTATACTTGTTCATATGGATATTCACTTGTACTAGCATTGAGATCGGCATATCGCGAGTCTGGATCGTGCACTTTTTCAAAGCGTCCTTTAAATATATACAGGTCAACCAACTTAGCAATAGCGAAGTCTTAGTACTCGAGTTTCACATATCGTTTAGTCTTGGATCGTGCACACCTTCAAGGCATCCCTCAAACATATGTATTCAACCAAACTTAGAGATAGTAAAATCGAACAAGCTACTTTCAAAAATCTCAGGGGTCTCGTCTTACAAATCACAAGGATACTTCCGATAGGGTCAATCAAATTTCCAAGTTATTTCCATTCCAACCAAACCAAGAATTTGAACTACTGTTAAGCACTATTCATCCGATACCGACTAGTGTTCATCCGTTTGGGTCAAATATAGCACACGTTATCGTTCCAAATCTAACCCTAAGTCTTGATGCCTTAGTTCTATAGCTTGTTCAAGCAATGTGTAAAGTCGGTAACATAGGTTCTTTCACTCAACACAGGGTTGTCTGCCTAATTACTAGGTCATCTAACAAGGGCATAGGTACAAGTTCAAGCACACGATACATCGTGCAAATTCGTCACACGATGCTCTCCCCAATTTTCTAGGGTCAAACCATTATTTATTTGCACGAGATATTCCATCCAAGCTCATTTCACTCAGATTTTTAAATATCGAGTACAGATTTTTTTACTCTCAATAGCACACTCGTTTGCATGAAGGACGAGTCTGTTTAATAAAATCCACATTATATCCAAGTTGCAGGACAAGCCTAGTGATTTGCATAGTCTATCTCTCCAAACATGTTTTGATAAAATCTTATCCATTCCAAGTCTAGACCACCAAATCAAGATTCGATTCTAAACCTTTATTTATAACTTCAAGTCATTCAACCTGATTCATAAATCCGTTCACGAAACCATCAAGCGTGATTGTTCCAGATTCTAGGCTAACTTATCTTCAAAACATTTTTGATTCACTTGTATTTCCAAATTTGTCTTATCGTGTTGAACCAAAAAGTCAATATGATCCATAAGTTATCACGCTCCAGTCTTCTGTAAGTTCGATCACCCCCGTTGGACATGAAATCACCACGCCAATGCTCCGTTGGATAATCGTCCTAATTCGGGCTTGACGCATGTACGAACATAGAGTTACGCTCGCACAAGACAAGAATATTTGAACATTATGGTTTTCTTTGACACGATAGAGATACCTTATATTTCACTTTTGCTCCATCCAGGATATATATCCATCGAGTCATGTTCGTTCATGCAGTGATTATAATTTGTCTAGCAAAATCATCCAACTTCAATTTTACCATTCGATAATTCCATAGTCTACTTATATCATTCCTCAAGAAACTATGTTTCAATATTTCAAGCCCAAGTCTATTCCATCTTTTGATACGTTCCATTCATAGAGTTTATTTGAAATAATCACCGAATATGTTTTCGTGAGTTCGATCATCCCCGCCGTACGTGAAATCGACCACGCCGGCGCTCCCGCAGGATAATCATTTTCGTTGGAACTGATTTCGAATGTTATCATTTCGAACTAGATTTCAAGATCGTTCTTCCAAACTCTAAGCCAAATCCATTATCTTTTGTCTCTTTCCTCGAAACACAATATTCATTTCTGGGTTAACTTTTATTAAAGTGATATCTTATTCAAGTTTAATCCGTTTGTTTAATCTGACATTGCTCGTACGATCCTCTAAGTTTCCAACAAGTTCCATAACGATATATCAATTTTATTTCCGTGAATCCCAATTCGATATAAGCCTTATCATTTAGTTCAAGACATTCTCAAATTCGTTCAATCCGACTATCTTACAAGATCTTATGAATACGTTTGGACATTCTTAAATGATCCATATTCGATAGTCATCCAAGCAAACTATAATCGATTTGTATCTTCCGACACAAAATACCGTTCGAGCTATTTCCCAAAATCCAAGCACAATTCTCTATGTTCGCCTAAGCGATAAATCTGATAACGTTCTATCGATTGCCATTCTAAGTCCTTACTTGTATTTTCCTAAACAATATTCCATTCTCGTTGCAACTTAGCTTGCACCAAAGGGTCTTGGCACACGATACTAAATACGACTTAGCCGAAAGGCTATGTACATAGCTAACCGTTCAGGACAATATTCGATTTCGCACTAACCAGTTGAGCAATCACGTATAGGAATTTCGGGTTCGCACATAAGTCACAATTCTAGCACGAGTCTATTCCCAAAGGGTCTAGCATAGGTTGGCACAAAGGCCTTAGCATCATGACTTTATACAAACAATCATATTATTTAAATGTACTTTTTGAAAGTATTTAGACTCATTGTTGGAACATTCCGTTGGGACATTGAGAGAAAGCGTGCACATAATCCACGAACGAGCTTTCAAAACTGAAAAAATTAAAATAAAGCCCAAAGGCATATAGCCAAGCTCTGATACCAATCTGTCACGTGTAGTGCCTCGTTCCCCCTATTCGGGGAGCGCGGCTAAGAAATACTAGACGGTATCGTTCGATCGGGATAGATTGAATCAAGAACTCATCCTCGTTATGGATTTGTCTCTTCGGAATCGATTCCCGTATTCAGTGGACCGTGCCCCAAGGATCGACTTAGCGGCAGAGTCAGGAGGGACCTCTCCGCTGCATTCTTTGTTGCCTAGTTTTCGCTGTCGCTTGTTGCTTTCGTGCCTTGAAGTTGGTTTTCGGATTTGCTTGGGTTTTCTTGAACGATTTTGATGGATTTCGTTGCTTTCGTTCGTAGGACTGCACTTCAATTCCGATAATGGAAAAGAGGAAAAAGTACTGATCAGCTGTTCGTGTCAATACCGGTGAACCAGCTCTAGGCGTCGCTCGAGCGGACTCCTAAAGCACTTCTTTCCTTCTTCCTTCCAACTAATAAAGTGAGTGGCTACCAACCCGATTAGCTAGCCCTGCTTGATAGTCTTCACATCTAAATCTTGTGTTCGTGCTTGACCCGATCAAACGATACTAAGTAATAACTAAACGACTTCAAGATAATAAAGGGAATAGACTTGGGTAAAATTATGCTTGTCAAATGAAACTTGTGAACGGTTACTTACTTACATGCTTGCTCGTTCGAAATGTTCATCATATGCATAAATATAAGCTAGAATGTATATTTCTTCTTAAAACTGTGCTATGTATAGAACTCATCTTCAATGCAATAACTCAACAGGAAGACTATGCAAAAGTAGATCTTGCCTGTTATTGCCCTGTGCCTGATATTGCCTGTATTGCCTCAAATGCTAACTTAGTGTACTGCATTGATCACGGACAACTTGTGCAAGGTCTTAGTTCCTGCGGACGGTCGCTGGGGCACTGGCACCGATCCGATCCGGACGGAACTCATGATAGTCGCCTGCTTCGGATCGAGTGGCTTGTGGCACCTCCTGTTCTCTGCGCCGCACGCCATTCCGTTCCGAGACTAGCCCGTCCATTATGGCAACGTGCCAGTGATCCCCTCGTATATTTAAACCTGTTGCAACTAACTTGTGTCTTCTTGGCAGGGAAGGCATGGTAAGTAATGTGCAGGTGGTTCAGACGGGCAGGTAAATGTCACCAAGCGGTGGCAGGTTATTTCAGTGATTTCTATATCTATTTATTGCTGTAAAATGAACTAAGGCAAGATAGAAACCCATAAAATATGCATGCTTCATTAAAACAACGTGTTGATTAGTATAGTTAGGTTAGCTTGCCTTCACCAGTACATTTCGATGTACTGACCCTCGTTGAAATAGGTTCCCCGCGTTAAGGAGAGCCGAGCGAGGAGCAGGAGACAAACCCCCAATCCAGTCCAAGCTGTAGGCACGCCTCGACCGTGCCAACCTTTTGAAGAAGCATTTTGAAGAAACATTCTGAAGAAGCTAGCCACCAAGTGAACATGCAACTTCGTAGCAAGGCAGTCGTTCCGACACAAGGTCTTATATTTTGAGTTTAGTAAGGATGTAATGTACAGGACTGCTATCTTATTTTGTGTCAATACTTTTGTAAGCCCATAGAGGCAATCCTTATGACTCAGTTCAAGGAGTTTGTAATAGATGTTCATATTATCAATAAAAGGGAACTTTTCCATGTTTCAATATGTGTTTCATTTATCTGCGTACTCTGAATATGTGCTCGCTATGCGAAACAAAATACTTAGCCTTGTGCGGTACGCAACCTAGGCCCGCGCGGCGGTCACGCCCGGGGGACGACTATCGATTCCACAGAATCGGGGCGTGACATGTTGGTATCAGAGCACAGCTTCAAAGTTTCTTTGACTCTTGAACTGGAAAAGTTCCTTTAACGATAAATCCCTGTGCGAACTCGTGAACTCGTTAAGGCCAAAATGAGATACGTTCATGCAATAAGTCCATAATACATTATGATCCTGATCTAATTTACCTCTTTTCAAGGAATGACGCAAGCGCAACTGTCAGCGCTAGCACCAAGCGAGACACAGGCCCAGGAGAGTAGCTCCGGCATATCAGCTAGCTCCCGAAGCCGACGGGACAATTCTCGATCAGATTCGCTTCAGCAGGTGATGCAAATGTTCACAGAGTAACGACAGAGAGATAATGCCCGCCAAGCCAAGTTCGAGAGCAACCTAGAGGCCCGGCTCTCAGTCCAACAAAAGCAGGTAGATACCCTACAGCAGCTTGTTCAGACCCTGGCCTCCAACCATTCTGCTGCAACGACAGCTACACCAGTGGAGCAGCCAGCGCTGGAAGTCGAAATGTCGCTAGCGCCAAGGACGAGGGAAGTAACTGCCTTCACCTTTGGCAACTTCAAGAAGGTCTGCAACACGCCATTTAATGGGACTGAGGACCCGATCGTGGCCCTAGATTGGCTCGCTGAGCTTGAAGATCATTTTTCTCTCCTAGAAGTGCCGGAAGACAAGCGCGTCACCTGTGCCCAATTACAACTTTGCCTCAATGCGCACGACTGGTGGGACATGCATCGACGATCTCTTCAACTTGGCCAAGGAGAGGAGGCGATCGCGTGGACGATTTTTCGTGCCGCGTTTGAGAAGGAGTTTATACCCCCACCTGTACACCGTCAAAGGGAAAACGAGTTTGTTCAGCTCCGGCAGGGCAGCATGACGGTGAAGCAATATTCGGCAGAATTCAACAAACTGGCCAAATTTGCTACCGCTTACCTACCGGATGCAGCAATTCGTGCCAGACAATTCGAAGGAGGGCTACGTACTGGCATCCACGGGCACGTATCCATTCTGCAATATCAGACGATGAGGGAAGTCTTAAACCATGCCCTTTCGCTCGAACCGCAGTATCCTCACATTGCTGCCGGCGCTGTGCAAACTTCCAATCACAAACGCCAAGGCAACGATAGAGGAAACAACGCTGCAAAGCGTCAAAATAACGGTGGTCGTCAGCAAGAAAACCAGGGGCAGCGTTGCACCTACTGCAACAGAAGAGGGCACACCGAGAATGTCTGTCGCAAATGGCTCGACACTTGCCTCAGATGCGGCGATCCTAGCCACCAGATTAGCAGCTGTCCGCTCCTTCCACCGCAACCACCAAATCAGACTGCGGCAAACCAAGCCAACCGAGCTACGCCTCAGCAAGGGCGTAATCAAGCTCAAGGCCGAGTCTACACCATGACACGGGAAGAAGCTTTAGCTTCGGATACCGTCGTGTCAGGTACTTTGCTTTTCAATAATATACCTGCTCGTGTCCTATTTGATTCAGGTGCAACGCATAGTTTTATTTCCACAAATTTTACCGTGGAGAACAATGTAAAAATAACTCCATTGCAATTAGATCTAAGTGTTAGCACCCCATCTGGTACAAAAATACCTGTCTGTTCAGCATGCCTAGGCGGTTATATCTGTATTGGAGAAAAGAAGCTGTCGCTCGATATTTTAGTCCTAGATGTTCGGGACTACGATATCATCTTGGGAATGGATTGGCTCAGCGCGTGCTCGGCAACTATAGAGTGTGCACAGAAGCGAGTCGTCTTCCACCTGCCTGGAGAAGCCGTGTTCTGTTACACAAGTAGTCCGACAACTGACGCGACTGGGTCCTGCATGGTGATTTCAGCAAAATCTGCTCGGCGAATGCTCTACACAGGCTGCGAGGGATTCCTAGCATCGGTTCGGGACACACGGCAGGACTACGCAAACATTGAGTCTATATCCGTTGAGGCAGAGTTCCCCTATGTGTTTCCGAGCGAACTACCCGGCATGCCGCCAGACCGAGAGATTGAATTCACTATAGACACATTTCCAAATACACAGCCGATTTCCAAGCCTCCGTACAGAATAGCGCCTGCAGAGCTGAATGAATTAAAATGCCAACTCCAAGAATTACTTGATCGTGGGTTCATTCGTCCGAGCGTATCTCCTTGGGGCGCTCCTGTGCTTTTCGTGAAGAAGAAGGACAGAACGCTACGCCTCTGCATTGACTACAGGGAATTGAACAAGGTCACAATCCGAAACAAATATCCTCTACCACGGATAGATGACTTGTTCGATAAGTTACAAGGAGCAACGGTGTTCTCTAAGATTGATCTTCGCTCAGGTTACCACCAGCTGAAGATTAAGCCCGGAGATATGCCAAAGACTGCTTTTCGAACCCGTTACGGCCATTACGAGTTTACAGTAATGCCGTTTGGACTGATGAATGCCCCTGCTGCATTCATGGATGTTATGAATCGTATATTCAGGCCTTTCTTCGATAAATTCATGGTGGTTTTTATCGATGACATCTTGGTGTACTCGAAGACTAGGGATGAGCACACAGGACACCTGCGGATGGTGCTGCAAACCCTTCGAGACAACAAGTTGTACGCCAAACTAAGTAAGTGCAAATTTTGGCTGGACAGTATCTCATTTTTGGGGCATATTATCTCCTCGAAAGGCATCTCAGTTGATCCAAAGAAGATAGAAGCCATCACGCAGTGGAAACGTTCGGAGTCAGCTAGCGATATCCGGAGTTTCCTTGGTCTGGCAGGGTACTATCGCCGGTTTATACAAAATTTTGCTAGAATTGCTTCGCCTTTGACTCAGTTGACACGGAAGGTGCAAAGTTTTCTTGGACGGATGACTGTGAAGCTTTGTTTACGGAGTTAAAGCAGCACCTCATCTCAGCACCAATTCTCACTCTGCCGAACGGACCGAATGACTTTAAAATATATAGTGATGCCTCAGGAAGGGGTCTGGGATGTGTCCTGATGTAGCGCGATAAAGTGATAGCCTACGCGTCTAGACAGCTAAAGCCTCACGAGCAGAACTACCCAACGCATGATCTCGAACTTGCCGCGGTAGTGTTTGTATTAAAGCTGTGGCGTCACTATCTTTATGGCGTGCCGTGTAAAATCTATACGGACCATAAGAGCTTGAAATATTTATACACTCAAAAGGATTTGAATCTTCAGCAGCGGCGATGGCTTGAACTCCTAAGCGACTTCGATCTCACGATCAGATACACGCCTGGAAAGGGAAACGTAGTAGCTGACGCGTTGAGTCGAATGTTTATAGGGAGTTTGGTTATTGATGATAGGCTGCGCCAAGATCTTGAATCACTGGGTATTACACTGAAAATAAGATATAAGAAGTGGGCGCAAGTAGCCCAACTGCGCCTCGAACCCGACTTGTTACACAAAGTGAAGTCCGCTCAGAAGGATGACCCATACCTGCAAAAGATCTATGCCCTCATTTTAGCAGGAAAGGCGTCCGGCTTTGCGGTAAGCACGGATGGGATGCTTCGAGTGAAGGGAAGACTATGCGTTCCGAACGACGCAGCCCTCAGAAAAGAGATCCTCACTGAGGCCCATTATGCAAGTTATACTTCTCATCCGGGTAGCACAAAGATGTATCGAGATCTTCGTACGACGTTTTGGTGGCATGGCTTGAAAAGGGATGTGGCATAGTTTGTGTCGCATTGCATGGCTTGTCAACGAGTGAAGGCCGAACACCAGAAACCTGGCGGAGAGCTACAGAGCCTTGCTATTCCGGAGTGGAAATGGGATGATATAACGATGGATTTTATTGTTGGCCTGCCGAGGACGCAACGGGGACATGATGCAATCTGGGTTATCGTTGATCGACTCACCAAGTCAGCTCACTTCCTGCCTATCAAGTCTACTTGGAGTGCCGACCGCCTGGCTCAGATATATCTCAACAAAATTGTTCTACTCCATGGCGTGCCCGTAACCATAGTCTCCGATCGAGATGGTCGATTCATATCATATTTCTGGGGAAGCCTGCAGTCAGCAATGGGGACGAAGTTGAAGTTTAGATCCGCCTACCATCCACAGACCGACGGCCAAACCGAACGTATCAACCAGATCCTCGAAGACATGCTGCGACTCTACGCCTTGGGCACGAAGACTAGTTGGGACCTTCATCTACCTTTAGCCGAATTTGCTTACAACAATAGTTATCAATCAAGCATTCAAATGGCGCCGTATGAGGCATTATACGGGCGGAAGTGTAGATCCCCTATCTGTTGGGACGAAGTTGGGGAACGGCAAGTACTTGGCCCCGAGCTCGTGGAACAGACCGTCCAGAAAGTTTGGCTGATTCGGGACAGATTAAAGATAGCTCAAAGTCGTCAGAAGAGCTATGCGGATGTTCATCGGAGACCGCTCGAGTTCCAAGTAGGCGACCGGGTATATCTCAAGGTCTCGCCCATGCGAGGAGTCAGCAGGTTCGGGGCAAGAGGAAAGCTAAGTCCGAGATTTGTCGGCCCGTTCAAAATACTCAAGCGGATTGCCTCAGTTGCGTATCAGATTGCTCTACCACCATCCCTATCCGGTGTACATGATATATTCCACATTTCCCAACTCAGGAAATATGTATACGATCCAAGCCACGTGCTAGAACTCGAACAGCTGAGTCTCCAGGCCGACTTGACGTATGAAGAACAACCAGTGCAAATCTTGGATAGAAAAAAAAAGCTGCTCCGGACCCGTTCGGTTCCTCTAGTGCGCGTGCTTTGGCGGAATCACTCTGTCGAAGAGTCTACTTGGGAGCTCGAATCAGAAATGAGGAAAAGGTTCCCCTCATTATTTCTTAGTGGTGGGTTCTATTCCTTAAGTTTCGGGATGAAACTTCCAATTAGTTGGGTAGGATGTAGTGCCCCGTTCCCCCTATTCGGGGAGCGCGGCTAAGAAATACTAGACGGTATCGTTCGATCGGGATAGATTGAATCAAGAACTCATCCTCGTTATGGATTTGTCTCTTCGGAATCGATTCCCATATTCAGTGGACCGTGCCCCAAGGATTGACTTAGCGGCAGAGTCAGGAGGGACCTCTCCGCTGCATTCTTTGTTGCCTAGTTTTCGCTGTCGCTTGTTGCTTTCGTGCCTTGAAGTTGGTTTTCGAATTTGCTTGGGTTTTCTTGAACGGTTTTGATTGATTTCATTGCTTTCGTTCGTAGGACTGCACTTCAATTCCGATAACGGAAAGAGAGAAAGAAGTACTGATCAGCTGTTCATGTCAATACAGGTGAACCAGCTGTAGCCGTCGCTCGAGCGGACTCCTAAAGCACTTCTTTCCTTCTTCCTTCCAACTACTAAAGTGAGTGGCTACCAACCCGATTAGCTAGCCCTGCTTGCTAGTCTTCACATCTAAATCTTGTGTTCATGCTTGACCCGATCAAACGATACCAAGTAATAACTAAACGACTTCAAGATAATAAAGGGAATAGACTTGTGTAAAATTATGCTTGTCAATTGAAACTTGTGAACGGTTACTTACTTACATGCTTGCTCGTTCGAAATGTTCATCATATGCATAAATATAAGCTAGAATGTATATTTCTTCTTAAAACTGTGCTATGTATAGAACTCATCTTCAATGCAATAACTCAACAGGAAGACTATGCAAAAGTAGATCTTGCCTGTTATTGCCCTGTGCCTGATATTGCCTGTATTGCCTCAAATGCTAACTTAGTGTACTGCGTTGATCACGGACAACTTGTGCACAAGGTCTTAGTTCCTACGGACGGTCGCTGGGGCACTGGCACCGATCCGATCCGGACGGAACTCACGATAGTCGCCTGCTTCGGATCGAGTGGCTTGTGGCGCCTCCTGTTCTCTGCGCCGCACGCCATTCCGTCCCGAGACTAGCCCGTCCATTATGGCAACGTGCCAGTGATCCCCTCGTATATTTAAACCTGTTGTAACTAACTTGTGTCTTCTTGGCAGGGAAGGCATGGTAAGTAATGTGCAGGTGGTTCAGACGGGCAGGTAAATGTCACCAAGCGGTGGCAGGTTATTTCAGTGATTTCTATATCTATTTCTTGCTGTAAAATAAACTAAGGCAAGATAGAAACCCACAAAATATGCATGCTTCATTAAAATAACGTGTTGATTGGTATAGTTGGGTTAGCTTGCCTTCACCAGTACGTTTTGATGTACTGAGTCTCGTTGAAACAGGTTCCCCGCGTTAAGGAGAGCCGAAAGAGGAGCAGGAGACAAACCTCCAATCCAGTCCAAGCTGTAGGCACGCCTCGACCGTGCCAACCTTTTGAAGAAGTATTTTGAAGAAACATTCTGAAGAAGCTAGCCACCAAGTGAACATGCAACTTTGTGGTAAGGCAGTCGTTCCGACACAAGGTCTTATATTTTGAGTTTAGTAAGGATTAATGTACAGGACTGCTATCTCATTTTGTGTCAACACTTTTGTAAGCCCATAGAGGCAATCCTTATGACTCAGTTCAAGGAGTTTGTAATAGATGTTCATATTATCAATTAAAGAGAACTTTTCCATGTTTCAATATGTGTTTCATTTATCTGCGTACTCTGAATATGTGCTCGCTATGCAAAACAAAATACTTAGCCTTGTGCGGTGCGCAACCTAGGCCCGCACGGCGGTCACGCCCGGGGGACAACTATCGATTCCACGGAATTGGGACGTGACATCACGCTCTGATCTCTCACAGGCAAATCGGCTGTGGTGCCCCATTCCTCCTATTCAGGGAGCGCGGCTAAGAAATACAAGCGGTATTATTCGATCGGGATAGATTAAATTAAGAGCTCATCCTCGTTATGGATTTGCTTCTTCGGAATCAATTTCCATATTCAGTGGACCATGCCCCAAGGATAGACTTAGCGGCAGAGTCAGGAGGGAGATCTCCGCTGGAAGTTTTATTGCCTAGTTTTTGTCGCCGCTTTGTTGCTTTCGTGCTTTGAGTTGGTTTTCAGATTTGCTTGTGTTTTCTTGAACGGTTTCAATGGATTTTATTATTTTCGTTTACTGAACTGCACTTTAATTTCGAGATTGGAAAGAGTGGAAGAGGTATTAATCATCTGTTCATGGCAATGCAGGTGAACGAGCAGTAGGCAACGCACGAGCGGAGTCCTGAAGCACCTCTTTTATTTTCTTCTCCAACCAACTTGTGAGTGGCTTATATTTGATTCAGTTGGCCCTTCTTCCAAGTCTTCACATCTAAAATCTTGTATTCTTGCTTGCCCCGATCAAACGATATTAAATAACTAAAAGATGTCAAGATAAAAAGGAATAGACTTGGAATACTGTATGCTTGTCAATCAACTTATGAACGGTTACATTATTATATGCTAGTTTGTTTACAATGTTCATCATATGTATAAATAAAAGCTAGAATGTATACTTCTTCTTTAAATTGTGCTATATATAAAAATTGTCCTACAATACAATAAACTAAACAGGAAGACTATGCAAAAGTAGATCTTGCCCTGTTACTGTCTTATGCCTGAAATTGCCCTGAATTGCCTTAATTGATAACAATAGTAGTCTACGCTGATAATGGACAACTTGCGCACAAGGTCTTAGTTCCTGCGGACGGTCGTCGGGGCACTGGCACCGATCTGATCCGGATGAAACTCCTGATAGTCTCCTGCTTCAAACGGGATAGCCTGTGATGCCCTATTCCTTGCGTCGCATATCATTCCATCCCAGACTAGAACATCCCTTTTATGGCATCATACCAGTGATCCCTCGTACATTTAAACCTATGCAAGCTAACTTGTGTCTTCGTGGCAGGGAAGGACATGGTAAGTATTGTGCAGATGGTTTAGACGGATAGGTAAATATCACCGAACGGTGTCAAGTTCATTTCAGTAAATTCTATAGCATTGCTTGCTTGTAAAATAAACTAAGGCAAGATAGAAAGACCAAAAATAATATGCATGCTTTATTTAAATAACGTATTGATTGGTATAGTTGGGTTAGCTTGCCTTCACCAATATATTTTATTGTACTGACCCTCGTCAAAATAGGTTCCCCGTACCGAGAAGATCCTGCGAGGAACTGAGGCCACTTTCCAATCCAGTCCATCAAAATTATACGGCCTGATCGTGCAAAAGAAGAAGAAGTCTTTTTGAAGAAACCAGGAGCTCGTTTACATACTCATACAGCTCCGTGAAAAAGCAATCGTCCTGCCTGGAGGTCTTTATATTTTGAAGTTTTAGTAAATGATGTAATGTACAGGACAGCTATCTCATTTTGTGTCCACTTTTGTAAGCCCATGCGGCAACCTTCTGACTCGTTCAAGAGTTTATAAAAAGATGTTCATTATCAATAAAGAGAACTTTTCCATGTTTCAACTTTGTGTTTTAATTTATCTGTGTACTCTGAATATGTGCTCGCTATGCAAAATATATTAGCCTTCTGTGGTGCGCAACCTAGGCCCGTACAGCGTCACGCCCGTGGGATGAATATCGATTCCACAGAATTGGGGTGTGACATGTTGGTATCAGAGCACAGCTTTAAGTTTCTTTGACCTTAGTATCGAAAAAGTTCCTTTAATGATCTATTCTCTATGCGAACTCTTGAACTCGTTAGGCCAAAATGAGATATGTTCATATAATAAGTCCATAATACATTATGATCTTGATTTAATTTACCTTCTTTTGAAGGAATGGCACTAGCGCAATCATTAACGCTAGCACCGGGCGAGATACAAGCCCAAGAAAGCAGTTTTGGCACATCAAAAAGTTCTCGGAGTCAGCGAGCTATGTCCCGTGTCGATTCTATTCAGCAGATGATGAGGATGTTGGAGGCTAACCAACAGAGGGAGGAGGCTCGCTATGAACAGGCCGAGAAGCGTACGAAAGAAATGCAAAACAAGTTCAAAGATAATTTAGAGGCCCGATTCTCAGTCCAACAAAAGCAAGAAGATACCCTACAGCAGATCGTCTCGTGTAGACCTTGGCCTCCAACCAGTCTGCGGCAACAGCAGCGACACCAGTGGAGCAACCCGCACTTGAAGTAGAGACGCCTCAGACTCCAAGAAAGAAGGATATGACTGCCTTCAACTTTGGCGACTTCAAGAAGGTTTGCAATACGCCCTTTAAAGGGACTGACGACCCAATTATGGCTCTATATTGGCTGGCCGAACTTGAGGATCACTTCAAACTTCTAGCGGTACCTGAGTAGAAGCGTGTCGCGTGTTCCCAACTACAGTTTCACTTGAATGCACATGATTGGTGGGACGTGCATCGAATGTCTCTTCCAGTTGACGATAAAGATGAGACGATCGCATGGGCTACCTTCTGTGGCACATTTGAAGAGAAGTTTATACCCTCTCCCGAATGTCGACAAAAGGATAATGAGTTCGTACAACTACGACATGGCAGTATGACAGTTAAGCAGTACTCTGCCGAATTCAACCGGCTCGCCAAGTTTGCCAGCTCCTATTTACCTGATGTGGCGAGTCATGCCAGACGATTTAAAGGAGGTCTGTATCCTGCCATCCATGCACACATGGTTGTTCCTCAGTACCAGACTATGCGAAAAGTCCTGAATCATGCCCTTTCTCTTGAACCGTAGTATCCTCCCGTTGCTGTTGGCACTGTACATTCCAATCACAAATGCCATAGCAACGAGAAAGGAAATAATACTGCAAAGTATCAAAATAATAACGAAGATCCAAGAGAAAATCCAGGGCTACGTTGTCATTACTGCAACAAATGGGGGCACACCGAAAAAGACTGTCGTAAGAAGCTTGGGACATGCCTCCGTTGTGATGATCCAACCTATCAGATTGATATTTGTCCGCTCTCTGATCGTCGCTCTCAACATCCAAATCATGTCCCTGCACCCCAGGCCAACCGAGCTACGCCTCAGCAAGAGCATCACCTAGCTCAAAGTCGGGTATATACAATGACGCGAGAAGAAGCTCTGGCCTCAGACACCATTGTGTCAGATATTTTGCTTTTTAATAATATACCTGCACGTGTGATATTTGATTCTGGTGCAACACATAGTTTTATATCCACAAATTTTATCGTAAAAAATAATATAGATATGACACCGTTATATCTAGACCTTAGTGTTAGCACCCCATCGGGCACAAAAATACATGTCCGTTCAGTATGCCAAGGTGGTTACATCTATATTGGAGGAAAGAAGCTATCGTTAGATGTTTTAGTTCTTGATATTTAGGACAATAAAATCATTTTGGGGATGGATTGGCTCAGCGCTTGCTCGACAACTATCGAATATGCAGAGAAACGAGTCATCTTCCGCCTACCAGGAGAAGTCAAATTCTGCTACACGAGTAGTCCAGCAACTGATGCGTCCAGGGCCTGCATGGTAATTTCGGCGATATCTGCTCGGCGAATGCTACACACTGGCTACGAGGGATACTTAGCATCGGTTCGGTATATACAGTTGGATTACACAAACGGTGAGTCTTCTTCCATTGTGGCGGAGTTTCCTGATATATTTCTGAGCGAACTACCCGGCATACCACCTGACCGAGAGATCGAGTTTACCATTGACACATTCTTGAATACCCAGCCAATTTCCAAGGCTTCGTACAGAATAGCCCTTACTGAACTGAAGGAGTCAAAGTGCCAACTATAATAAATGCTGGATCGTGGGTTCATCCGTCCGAGCGTGTCTCCTTGGGGCACGCCTGTACTCTTCGTAAAGAAAAAGGACGGGACATTATGACTCTATATCGATTATCGGAAGCTGAATAAGGTCACCATCAAAAACAAGTATCCTCTGCCCAGGATAGATGACCTCTTCGATCAGCTACAAGGGGCAATGGTGTTCTTAAAAATTAATCTTCGTTCGGGCTACCACCAACTAAAGATCAAACCAGAAGACATGCCCAAGTTTGTATTTTGAAACCACTATGGACACTACAAGTTTTTAGTTATGCCGTTTGGACTGATGAATGTGCCTGCCACATTCATGGATTTAATGAATTGTGTGTTCCGACCCTTCCTCGATAAATTTATTATGGTTTTTATCGATGATATCTTAGTGTACTCGAAGAATAGGGATGAACACGCAGGACACCTGCGGATGGTGCTTTAAACCCTTTGAGACAATAAGTTGTATACGAAGCTTAGAAAATGCGAGTTCTGGTTGGACAACATATCCTTTCTCGGGCATATTATTTCTGCAATAGGCATCTTAGTTGACCCTAAGAAAATAGAAGCCATCGTGAGCTGGAAACGTCCGCAGTCAGCTAGCGATATTCAAAGTTTTCTTGGTCTAGCGGGCTACTATAGAAGATGTATTAAAGATTTTATGAGGATAGCCTCGCCTATAACTCAACTCACTTGAAAGGGAGTGACGTTCGTGTGGACGGATGACTGTGAAGCTTCGTTTATGGAGTTAAAGTAGCGCCTCATCTCAGCACCAATTCTTATCCTTCCAGACGGTCCCGATGATTTCAAGATATACAAGAATGCCTCGGGAAAGGGATTGGGATGTGCTATTATGCAACGAGAAAAAGTGATAGCCTTCGCGTCAAGGCAGTTAAAGCCTCATGAGAAGAACTATCCAATATATGATTTGGAGCTCGCAGTAGTGGTATTCGCACTGAAATTGTGGTGCCACTACCTTTATGGTATGCCGTGCGATATCTATACAGACCATAAGTGCTTAAAATATCTATACACACAAAAGGATTTGAATCTTCGACAACGGTGCTGGCTTGAACTCCTTAGCGACTTTGACCTAATGATCAGATACATGCATGGCAAGGAAAATATTATAGCTGATGTACTGAGTCGAGTGTTCATTGAGAGTTTGGCTATTGATGATGAGCTACATCAGGATATCGAAGCTTTGGGTATTACACTTAAAATCAGATATAAAAAGTGGGCACAAGTGGCTCAGTTGTGCCTAGAACCCGACTTATTAGAAAAATTCAAGTCCGCTCAAAAAGATGACATGTTCCTGCAAAAGATGCAAGGTCTTATCTCAGCAGGAAAGGCAACCGACTTTGCGGTGGGCATGGATGGAATGATCCGAGTAAAGGGAAGATTGTGCATTCCAAATGATGCAGCCCTCAAAAAAGAGATACTCACGGAAGCTCATTATGCTAGTTATACTTCACATCCGGGTAGCACAAAGATGTATCGAGATCTTTGAACGACGTTTTGGTGGCACGGCATAAAATAGGATATGACATTATTCGTGTCATAATGCATGGCTTATCAGAGGGTAAAGGTCGAGCACCAGAAGCCGGGTGGAGAGATACAGAACCTCGCTATACCAAAGTAGAAATGGGAACACATAATAATAGATTTCATTATTGGTTTGCCAAAGATACAACGGGAGAATGATGTCGTCTGGGTCATCGTGGATCGACTCACCAAGTCAGCTCACTTTTTGCCTATCAAAAGTACTTGGGGTATCGATCGTCTGGCTTAGATCTACCTCAACGAAATTATTCGGCTCTACGGCGTGGAGCAAATCGTCCAAAAGATTTGCTTGATTCGAGAATGGCTAAAGGTAGCTCAGAGTCGCCAGAAGAGCTACTCAGACACGCATCGACGACCTCTTGAGTTCTCAGTAGGCGATCGGATATTTCTCAAAGTCTTGCCCATGCGAAGAGTCACCAGATTTAGAGCAAAGGGAAAGCTCAGTCCATGATTTGGTGGTCCATTTGAGATACTAAGGAGAGTCAACTCGATCGCATATCAAATAGCCCTGTCACCGTCACTATCAGAAGTGCATGATATCTTTCATATTTTCTAATTTAGAAAGTATGTGTACAATCTGAGTCATGTGGTAAATCTTGATCAATTAGACCTGAGGGCAGACTTGACTTATGTTGAACAACCTGTGCAAATCTTGGATCATAAGGAGAAGCTTCTTCGAAGTCGTTCGGTTCCTCTAGTGTGCATGCTTTGGCAAAATTATTCGATTGAAGAATCTACTTGGGAGCTTGAATATGAGATGAGGTAAAGGTTCCCTTCCTTATTTCATAGTGGTAGGTTCTATTCCTAAGTTTTGTGGACGAAACTTCCAATTAGTTTGTTAGGATGTGGTGCCCTATTTCCCCTATTCGGGAAGAGCGGCTAAGAAATACAAACTGTATCGTTCGATCGGGATAGATTGAATCAAGAGCTCATCCTCGTTAAAAATTTTCTTCTTCAAAATCGATTCCCATATTCAGTGGACCGTGTCCCAAGGATAGACTTAGTGGCAGAGTCAGGAGGGACATCTCCGCCGCAAATTTTTTGCCTAGTTTTTGCTATCGCTTTGTTGCTTTCATGCTTTGAGTTGGTTTTCGGATTTGCTTGTGTTTTCTTGAACATTTTTCATAGATTTCATTATTTTCGTTCGCTGAACTGCACTTTAATTTCGAGAGTGGGAATAGTGGAAGAGGTATTGATCAGCTGTTCGTGGCAATGCAGGTGAATGAATAGTAGGCGACGCACGATCGGAGTCATGAAGCACCTCTTTTCTTTTCTTCTCCAACCAAATTATGAGTGGCTTATATTCGATTCAGTTAGCTCTTCTTCCAAGTCTTCATATCTAAAATCTTATATTCTTGCTTGCCCCAATCAAACGATACCAAATAACTAAAAGATGTCAAGATAAAAAGGAATAGACTTGGAATACTTTATGCTTGTCAATAAACTTGTGAACGGTTAACTTATTACATGTTAGTTCATTTAGAATGTTCATCATATGCATAAATACAAGTTAGAATGTATACTTCTTCTTTAAATTGTGATATGTATAGAACTCATCCTGCAATACAATAAACTAAACAGGAAGACTATGCAAAAGTAGATCTTGCCCTGTTACTGTCTTGTGCCTAAAATTCTCTTGAATTGCCTCAATTAGTAACAATAGTAGTCTATGCTGATCACGGACAACTTGTGCACAAAGTCTTAGTTTCTGCTGACGATTGTCGGGGCACTAACACCGATCCGATCCGGATGAAACTCCATATAGTCTCCTGCTTCTAACGAGATGGCCTGTGATGCCCTATTCCTTGTATCGCATGTCATTCCATCCTAGACTAGAACCGTCCCTTTATGGCATCATGCTAGTGATCCCTCATACATTTAAACCTGTGCAAGGTAAATTGTGTCTTTGTGGCAGGGAAGGATATGGTAAGTATTGTGCAAGTGGTTCAAACGGGCAGATAAATATCACCGAACAGTGGCAAGTTCATTTCAGTAAATTCTTGCTTGTAAATAAACTAAGGCAAGATAGAAAGACCACAAATAATATGCATGCTTCATTTAAACAATGTGTTGATTGGTATAGTTGGGTTAGCTTGCCTTTACCAGTATATTTCAATGTACTGACCCTCATTGAAACAGGTTCTCCGTACCAAGGAGATCCTGCGAGGAGATGAGGCTACTTCCCAATCCAGTCCATAAAAATCGCACGGCCTGATCGTACAAAAGAAGAAGAAGTCTTTTTGAAGAAACTAGGAGCTCGTTTACATACTCATGCAGCTCCATGGAAAAGCAATCATCCCGCCTGGAGGTATTTATATTTTGAAGTTTTAGTAAATGATGTAATATACAGGACAACTATCTTATTTTGTGTCCACTTTTGTAAGCCCGTGCGGCAAACTTCTGACTCGTTCAAGAGTTTGTAAAAAGATGTTTATTATCAATAAAGTAAACTTTTCCATGTTTTAACTTTGTGTTTTAATTTATCTGCGTACTCTTAATATATGCTCGCTATGCAAAATATCTTAGCCTTGTACGGTGCGCAACCTAGGCCCACACGGCATCACGCTTGGGGGACGAATATCGATTCCACAGAATCGGGGCATGACATCGACCATCCCTGCTAGGCCCGAATCACCGCGCCAGCGCTCCTGTGGGACGATCGCTTGAGCCATCTAGGCATGATGCTGCACTAGCATGATCTATGCCCGTGCAAGGCCGTTGTTCATTGGCTGGCGGTAAGAGGTCTAAGCCACAGAGTCGCACAGATTGTCCAAGTGCAGTGGAATATAAATTTATAAGCAATTTGTGACAAGTTCACAAAGTCGTCAATAGTGGAAGCATTGAATAACACAAGCATTAAAGTAAGGCAAACTCTTTATTGATATTGAATAAGTGTTACAGGCGACATATAGCCAAAATTATAAGTCGCTCAAGCTTCTCTCTCTGAAACAGTAAAAGTGTGCCAAGTGGCTATATTTTTGAAATAATACAGGCGATGTTCCAATATTATGTCTTGTATATGTGCTTCAGTTTTGGATGCAACGCTCCAAGGCTCCAGAGTGAACTCCATGCCTTAGTACGTATAAAAGTATATGCACCAAACGAGGTTATCCTGTACCCTGCAAGCAATCTGGTATGTTATCAGTACATGAATACACTAGTAGGGAGGCTACTCGCCTGCTCGATAAATCCAAACACATAATATAGGTTCCGTGTACCATCTATTTAGTTGTCTTTCTAAACTTACCTTACGATCAGTTTCATGGCATATATAAAAAGCCTAAATCGTGTGGTAGTGCGTCGTGCGATATAAGAGAAAACACAGCGAGCCTTACCAACTTACCATTTTGTCCTTCCCTGTCCAAGGTAAACCAAGTTAATTCAAGTATATTGCAGCACACACACACACACACACACACACACACACACACATATATATATATATATATATATATATATATATATATATATATATATATATGAACTCAGAAGCAATAGCATATGCAAACACTGTGTCATGAGTGAGACCATATTTCGGGTGCACGAGTATACAGGTTATCCAAAAGTATTGCTTTGGACGTTCAAATGCTTCTATTACTCACAAGTGTCTAATATTTATATCGTTTAGCTGATTCAAATTTATTAGATGTGATGCAATGACTCGCACGCGGATAGCTACTAAGAGAGGATGACTTATCTATATGACAAAAGTCACTGGCATAGCCATAAAGGATGGGTTACAGTCTCGAGACGAAAATGATATGCAATGTAGGTGGCGAGCCTCGCTACGTAACATTTCGTCCATGACAAATGACTTTGTCCGGATCGGATCAGTCCCAGCGCCCTGGCAACCGTTCGAGGAAACCAAAAACCTTGTGCACAAGTTGTCCACGACATGCAAGTCTGGGGTCTTCCAAATTTCCATCTTGACAAGACTGTCCATAACATGAGTACAAGAGATGATTGAATCTTGATTCTTTCTCTGAACGAGTATTGGTCCACGAGCTATGATACTTGATTTACTTGACATGATTCTATTTAGTGATTCAACTTGCCTTGATGAATTTTCCTGGTACGGGGACTGCCTTAGCGACCTAACGGTCCCGGATACTTGTAGGCTCACATTGCACAGAAGAAATATTTAATAGTCTCCTGGATCACTAGATGCATGAATGATATGGACAACGTTATTTAATTGTAGCATAAGTTTCGTATGGCAAACATTGAATTCAGGCAACATTATAAGCAGGTAAGCATGAATTTGTTTAAACATAGGCATTCACGTTAGCTCAGGCCCGAATATACGCTAAGGAGTGAAACTGTATAGGAACTTTTTGAGCGACATTATCTATGGTCGTGCAGTATAGCAAGTAAACAGTGCACTACTGAGTATATGTATATTATTCTACTCAAGGCATAGCGGGGTCTTGTTGCACAAGGCAAAGGTAGCATACGAGGGTCTGAATATGAGCAATGTTTTATTTCCATATTCTAACATAAGCAATACAAGTTGGGATTATTTCCTTATCTAGGTGCATTAGGATTATTCCCTTATCTAGGTGCATTGTATTCTTATTAGCATGCATGGGGTGATTCACCTAGCGACTAGCATAAAATATTCTATATTTTAAGTGTGCTGGCTAAGCAAAGATAAGTTCACCGTAGCCACCCACCTTAGCAATGATTCGCCTCGGTCGAGGGATACTCCGAGCGAGCCCCTGAAATCCTAAGCCAGAACTCCTGAAGGGACTAGTCTGGAAATCCTCTTGCCTCAAATGAGTATTCTCGCAGAAGCAAAGCGGGTCGAGATATCTCACTTTTACCGTTTGAATCTACAGTCCGCTTAAGCGAAAAGGGAACGGGATGTTACAGCGTAGGCTGGACGTACCCATGGTCCATGCCCAAATTCTAGGTGTGGATCATGACACATTTTAGTGGTGTACCATGCAAGTCTAGATTCGCAATTAGAGCAATATCGTAGTAGTGCTTACTTGGAGTATTGCTACGAGCCTGCTTTAGAAAATAGGATTTAGGCTGAGAGTTTGCTCAATCACAATTAGAAAATTTCTAACTCTATAATGTTATTCTGAATAATTGCTTCCTTTAAAATTTTATTGTCCTTCCCTAATGATATCGTATATGTTGCCTTAATTAATTCTTTTCGGTTTGTCTTCAGTATGCCACTGAAGACTAGGTCATCGAGGTTGGGACCCAATTCAGAGAGGTCTGCCATCTATTGACCTGACGGACAAACAGCTGGAGTTCCTCCTACCTCTCATGTTCATCTGGGAGTATCTACAGTTTTGGGGGTCCTTCTCCCCCACCTTTCCAAAGGGTTGTCCCGGCTGTTACGGAGCACCTTCCTCCACCATCGACTCTGTTTCCGGAGGTATGCCCGTTGACGGTGTAACACCTTGTTCTGCTCAAGAGGACTGCTGATCCAAATGGCAAAAGTGCAATGTCCTGACTAGCTTTGCTTTAGTGAGAATACTCGTTTGAGGCAAAAAGGATTTCCAGACTTGTCCCTACAGGAGTTTCGGCTTAGGCTTTCAGAGGCTCGCTTGGAGTATCGCTCAACCGAGGCAAATCATCGCTAAGGTGGGTGGCTACAGTGAACTTGTCTTTGCTTAGCCAGCACACTTAAAATATGGATATTTCATGCTAGTCCCTAGGTGAATCACCCCCTACAAGCTAATAAGAATACAACGCACCTAGCTAAGAAAATAATCCCAATTTGTATTGCTTATGTTAAAACATGGAATTGAAATATTACTTATATTCATACCCTCGCATGCTACCTTTTCCTTATGCAACAAGACACTACTATGCCTTGAGTAGAATGATATACATACACTCTGTAGTGCACTGCTTACTTGCAACATTGCACGACCCCCTATGGTTTCACTCATCGGCTTACCTTCGGGCCCGAGCCAACGTGAATGCTTAAGTTTCCTTATGAATGCATGATTGCCTGCCTATATATTAACTTGTAATATTGCCTTGACTTAATGCTTATCATACGAAACTTATGCCACAATAAAGTAACACTATCGCATATCGTCCATGCATTGAGTCATCCAGAAGACTATCAAATAGTCCTTCTGTGCAATTGAACCTGTAAGTATCCAGTACCGTTAGGTCGCCAAGGCAGCCCCCAAACCAGGGGAATGCATCAAGGCAAGTTAAATACTGAACGAGAATTATGTCAAGCAAATCAAGAAAATCACAGCTCGTAGAGCAATACTCGTTCAGAGTAAGAATCAAGATTTAAACATCTCGTGTACTCGTGTTCTTGTGTATCTCGTAAAATTGGAAGACAAAGACTTGCATGTCGTGGACAACTCGTGCATGAGGTATCTCATTCCTCGGACGATCAGCAGGGCACTGTCATTGTACTGGCCTAGAAGGAATGCATGGTGTATTACTGGGCCAATTTCGATGCTAAGTATGCTCATACCCTCTTTGTGCGGTAGCAATACACTGTATTCGGCCTTGGTAGCACATACTATCTTGGACTCACCGTCTACCCAATAGTCTCCCTGTTCTGGTGGGATAGCGTGCAATGGTTCTCCTGTATCACCATTGTCCACAAATTGCTTGTCTCGTACAATGCGTTGCAACCCATTCCGCAAATGAGACTACAAAAATTATTGGTCCTTTATGGCTATGCAAGCAACTACTGTTCATATAGATAAGTCATCCTTGCTTAGCGGCTATCCGCGCGCGAGTCATTGCATCGCATAAAAGATTAATCTGAACTGCTAACGATATGAATATGAGACACTTGTGAGTAAAAGAAACAAGTAGGACATCCAAAGCAACACTTTCAGAAAACCTATATAAACGTGCATCGAAACATAGTCTCACCATAACACTTGTGTTACTTATACTGTTGCCTTGGATTCATTATATTTTCTTCTTGACTTGAATTAACTTGGTTTGCCTTGGACAGGGAAGGACAAATGGTAAGTAGGTAAGTCTTACCGTGTTTCCGCTTATGTCGTACGGCACACTGCCACACGAGATAGGCTATTGAATATTGCCATGAAGTTGATCCTAAGGCAACTAGAAAGATAACTTAATAGACGGTGCACAGAACCTATTGAACGTGTTTGGATTTATCGAGCGGGAGAGTAGCCTCCCCACCAGTGCATTCATGTACTGATAACCTAACAGGTTGCTTGCAGGGTATGGGAGAACCTCGTTCGGTGCGGATGCCTCCTTCATGCATGCGTGCTAAGGCGTGGAGTTCACTCTGAAGCCTTGGAGCATTGTGTCCAGAACTGAAGCACATATACAAGACATAATATTGGAACATCGCATATACATCATTCCACAAATGTAGCCATATGGCACGCTTTTACTGTTTCAGAGAGAGACTTGAGCGACTTGTAATCTCGGCTATACGCCGCCTGCAATATTTATTCAATATCAATAAAAGTTTGCTTTAATTCAATACTTGTATTATTCAATGCTTTTGCTATTGACGACTCAGAGAACTTGTTACCAATCGCTTATGCGTTTATAATTTTGCTGCACTCAGATATCTGTGCGACTCTGTGGCTTAGACCCCTTACTGTCACCCCTATATTTCAGATTAGGGGTATTTTCGTATTTTCATAATTAATGTGTAAATAATTGTATGATATTTAATTATATTTAAATTGCTGTGATTTATTTAATTGTTGTACATTACCGTTGCTTTGATAATTAGAGCACTACACTAGCCATTGCATTCCAACCAATTTTATACCCTTGTCCTAGACATGCCAGACTTTTATTTTGATCTTTGTGTGACTCATAACTATACTTTATTGTGCTTTATTTTAGTCGCACAATATTCGTCGCAAATGACTATATTTAATTCTATATAAATTCAATTTTGTATCCTTGTGTGTTCCAATCGAAATTGGAGACACAATCTCGACCCATTTTGAGCAACCCAAATTAGGGTAATATTCTATTCTGAGTATACTTCATTCAAGACACTTGTGTCCTACTTAATTTTAGTCCCTTGTACTTATAATTTATTTTAGAACACCAATGACATTTATTTTAATTTAATTAAACCATAAACCTAACTTTGTACAATTTTCCAATTATTGGACAGTTTTGTGCACAAGTGCATTAAAGTGTCCACCCCATTGGACACGACACGTAAATAAACCCATTTCTCCTTTATGTATATTTTTTCATAATTTTTGGAGAGTGTGTAATGCAACATCAACCTCCTTGAACCATACCTTCAAAACCTTGAACCAATGCAATCCTAGCAGTTTTATTTGAATTCATTTCAATCCTAGCCATTCAAATATCCATGACAAGGCCCAATCCCAAGAGGGTTTTGACCAAGCCTAATTCTAGGTCAACCCAAATTATACTACCTATATATAGTATTATTCTACTTTACTTTTCTTTTCTTTTCAACCTAATACAAACTAAACCTACAGCAGATTTTATGTTCGCATCTCCCTGTCGACTACCATCTTCCCTGTTTCCCCAACTTCAGCCGTCGGACATCCCCGACCAACGCCGCCTCCACACGATCCCAATGAACTTGCCTCACCGTTCTCTTTCGTCGAGCATACTTCACCACCTCCACTGGCCGAACCCCGCCGGAATGAACGTGCCACCCGGCTGGAACCAACGACCCGACGCCTTATCCCGCTGTCCTCGACCGCTGTACTGCATGACCGCCTCGCCACCCTCGCCTGAGTAGATCCCCGTCGCTTCCACCAGAGTCCCCGCCATCTCGACAACCCGCCTTCATCCCCCTCGATATGCCTGATCACCGAAAACTGATGCTGTACCGAGCCCGCTGCCATCCTGTCGACTTCGAACCTGCCTGTACCGAGCCGATGCTCGCCTGAACGCCTGCGTCAAACTCGCCCAGTCGACCGGAGCAACGACCTCGACCGGCCAGACCAGCAGAACCCGTTGTCGTCGATTCGCCTGAACGCCTGAGACTCGCCTGAGATGCTGCCAACCGACGAATTCTTCGACACAGCAGTAGTAGGAGCAGTCGAGCACCCCCTTCGCGATGACCTCAACACTCACGTCTCGTCCCACTTACCCAGGTTCGAGTCCCCTCTCGCGTACATGTACACGTATACGTATACGGGTAGTTCTTTGTTGTATGCATACATATTTATAGATTGGTATTGGTATGTATATTAGTATATGTTTAATATTAATATTGGTATATATATACATGTATATAGTATAAATTTTATTAAGTATGTATATACATATATCTATTATATATGTAATTAATGAGTATTAATGTATATGTTAGTTAATAATATCTATAATATGTCTATGTACTAGATGACTCGAGTGTAACCATGGATACCCGTAGTTACATTGACCTGTGACCATATAGCATGATAGCAGACTGCCATATATACACTGACATACTGGTAAGACTGTATTATTGACTGTCTGTTATATACAGCAACTACAGACGTGACACCCCTAGCGTAGTCTCTGAGATCATTGTATTTTGATTGTGTGTGTTAGTGTAATGTCTAATGTAATATTGTATTATATGATATGTCTATAGGACTGTTGGATCATTCAGACGATACTTTGGAACCAGGACATTGGTATTGCCAGCTAAGGACCACAGGCGAGTACATTCTCTGTAGTTTTTATTATGTTGATTATCTCTATAATTCTAGTTGTATAGCGTACATGATTCTGACACTATTGTTTACATGAGTTGGCATTATCGAGACCTATCGTGAGGAATCGTGATTTAGAATCTATCGTGCTAGCTGGGGAAACGGGGAGATATTAGTAGCTTATGCGATCATACCCAACTTTACATGAATCATAGCTCACCCACACCTCACGTCGGTGCAGCCTGACCATTACATGCCTCATAGCCTGTTATGTATGATTAGCCTGACTATTGCTTGCATCATGGCTATCCGGATGGTTAGCCTGATCTTACATAAATCATAGCTAGTCATACATAGCAAGCATGATCAGTCCTAAGCCGATTACATGATATGTTGATGTTTTACACACTTAGCTAGATGTTCTTGACATGTATCTCTAGTATATTGATCTAGCATTCCTTATGTTCTAGTCATGGTTCTAGTATTCAGTTATATATACCTGTTCATTATTCTATCGTGTACTTGTATTCTTGCTTATTGCTAGATGTATATTGATGATGACATATGCTCCAGTACTTCATTGTTCCAGTATTTCTTATTCCAGTATTTCTTATTCCTAGTATTCATATATGTCTTGTATTTCTTTACACTGTGTTATAGTTTTTATCAATATATGTGGAACTACTGTTAGTGCTTGTACTTTGTTCCAATCCTGACTGGATATCTTTTCCAGAGAATCTTGAGGATTTCTGTACCACATACTAAGGACCAGGTATAGATGCAGACTATACACCAGAGATCTTAGAGGAGACTATTCCTTTATAAGAGACATTAACTGCAGCTATCTAGACAATATTTATCTTATGCACTGAGACTCATTTGATGTTTATTGAGTTTATGTTTAGACTTAGTCTTAGTTTATGTTGAGACTTGTGGACACCTATGTTGGACAGCTAGATTGTGGATTATCTATATTTTGAGACATGGTGTTTAACTATGTCATTCTTCTTACCTTTTATCGTGCCTTTATACTCTTATAGTTGTTGTGATTGAGTTTACATTATGAGCTATTGTGAGATGTATATTATTCTCCTTATGGAGATTGATATCATTGACAGCTATTTAGTTATGTTAGTATTTATTGTGACCTAGACAGCATTATACCACCGATGATATAGCGTAGGCTGGATGTTCCCACGACTCATGCCCCTATTTCGGGTGCGGATCGTGACACATTTTTAGTGGTAGCCCATGCAGGTCTAGTTTCACAAATTGTGTGGTAGTGCGACAAAGTTAGTTGTACTATTATGAGCCTGCGATAGGATATAGAAAATAGGATTTAGGATGAGAGTATGCTCAATCACACCTGGAAATTCTGATCTTCATAATGCTATTCTAATTGATTGTTTTCTTTAGAATTTTACTGTCCTTCCTTGAAAATATTATATCTATCACCTTAAATTGATTCTTTTGGTCTGTCTTCAAGATGTTGCCGCAGACTAGATCTCTGAGAGCGGGAGAATCAACTTCAGAGGGGCCTGCCACCTCTCAACCTGATGAACAGATATTTGGAGTTCCTCCTACATCTCCTGTTCATGTGGGAGTATATGTAGCTAACGAGATTCCTCCTTCACCTGTTCATAGGATTGCCCCAGCTATGACGGACAACCTTCCACCACCACCGATACCGATTTCTGGAAGAGTGCCCACTGTTGGGGCACAGATGTTCGTACTGATCCAGGGCATGCTAGAGGCCCAAAGAGTAATAGCAGAAGCTCAGCGTATTCAAGCTGAGGCTCAGAAAGTGCAAGCAGAGGCACACAAGGCACAGACAGATCTGATGAGAGAGAGCATGGAGAATGCTCATCAGGTGGCTCTCTAGGCTATGGAGAGAGTAGCACGACAACCGCAGCATCCTGGCCAACAACAACGGAGGCCAGGTACCATAGTGGACTTTAAGAGGATGATGCCTTGAGAGTTCAAAGGCACAAAAGGAATACTCTATGCTGACGATTGGTTAGAGGACATAGAGAGGAACTTGCACTTAGCACAGATTCTGAAGATTTCAGATTAAGGCCGCTGGCAGTCAGATGTTTGATATCGCGCTGATATGGTATCGTACAAAGCCGAGACTCGCTGTTGAAGGACTTACTTGGGAGGACTTTAAGGAGCTCTTCAAGGAAAAATTTTTTCCTGACGTAGCTTTGGGAGCATTAGAAAGTCAGTTCGATGACTTAGTCCAAGGAAGCATGTCAGTCGACGAATACGTTGTGGAGTTTTGCCATTTAAGTCAATTCACGCCATCGATGATTTGAGACCCTAGAGACAGAGCACGAAAATTCAGGAAGGGATTGAATAGAGAGATCAAGTCTCGTACTTCAGGACGATGCACTTCTACATTTGAGGGTATTCTGATGGATGCCCAGATTGCTGAAGATGACTTGGACCTCAGGCCCAAGAGAGGATGCGACACTTCTGGAGGAACAGGTGGTAACACAGGATAGGCCAAGCACCCATACTTTCAACAACAATAATAGAGGTCGTACCAGCAGCAGCACCAGCAACAGATACCAGTTCGAGGACACATCCAGCATCAGCAACCACAGATACAGAATCAACCCGTTGCCCAGTACGCATATTACAGAAAGATAGGACATACAAGGGACAACTGCAGGAAGAGGTTGGGTACTTGTTTGTCATATGGATCGTCAGCACATCAGCTGAGGGACTGCCCAGCTATTTAGACTCGCCAGGGAGGAGCAACAGCTCAGAGAGGACCAGCCAGAGTACCTACTGTACCAGGAGGCCAGTAGAGAGGACCTCCACTTCTACCACAATAGCAGAGGTTTGCTCAGCACCAGCAGCAGCAGAAAGGAGCACTACAGGGATGAGCTTACGCCATGACTACTGAGGAGGCCGAGACAGCTGGAGACGTGATTTCAGGTTCAGTTTCTCTTGATTCTATTCCAGCACTTGTATTATTTGATTCTGGCACTTTCCATAGTTTTGTATCTGTATCTTATGCCCTTACGTATCGTTTAGAAACATAACCATTAAATAGGACTTGCAACATCATGACAGGAGGAGACATTATCCTAGTCCATGATTATTACAAGGATCGGAGAGTGTCATTAGAAGGCCAAGAGTTGAGTGTGAGTTTACTCGTTATGCCACTTTCGGGATACGATATTGTACTCAGAATGAACTAGCTGAGTAGACACCATGCTTCTATAGATTGTCACGGAGGTAGAGTAGTATTTTGATCGCCAGGAGAGCTAGAGTTCGAGATAGTCAGAGGAGCAGAGGAGCGGAGCAGAGGCACTTTTTGTGGAGCCAGGATAAAAGAAGAGGAGTTACCACATCCATTGATAGTAGAGTTCCTGGATGTATTTCCAGAGGAGTTTCTAGGTTTTTCGCCAGACAGAGATGTTGAATTCTCTATAGACTTGATACCATTAGCAGAGCCTATTTTGCAACATGTCTATAGAGTCAACAACAACGAGTTGGTAGAACTGAAGAAGCAAGTTGAGGAGCTGCAGGACAAAGGTTTCATTATATCCAGTTCATCGCCATGGGGAGAATCGGTATTATTCATACCAAAGAAGGACGGCACGGTACGCATGTGTATCAATTATAGAGCTCTGAACAACCTCACTATCAAGAATAAATACCCGCTGCCAAGGATAGATGATCTTTTAGATCAATTAGGCAGAGCAAAGGTGTTTTCAAATATAGACTTGAGGTCAGGCTATCACCAGGTGAAGGTGAAGAGAGAAGACATACCGAAGACAGCCTTTCGGACCAGATATGGCCAGTTTGAATTCATAGTAATGCCGTTTGGTTTAACCAATGCACCAGCAGTATTCATGAACTTGATGAACAAGGTATTCTACCAGTTCCTTGATAAATTTATAGTGGTGTTTATTGATGACATTCTAATATATTCGAAGACCCTAGAAGAGCATAAAGAACACCTGAGGATGGTCTTGGAGACTCTCAGGAAAGAGGAGTTATACGGGAAGCTTTCAAAGTATGAGTTCTTCCTTGACAAGGTTGAATTTCTTGGACATATGGTGACTGGTAACGAAATTTTAGTTAACCCAAAGAAGATAGAGGCAGTGGAGTCATGGGCTACCCCCAGTTTGGTAGCTAAGATCAGAAGTTTTCTTAGACTAGCAGGATACTACAGAAGATTTATACAAGACTTCTCCAAGATTGCAGAGCCAATTACTAGGATGACCAAGAAAGATGTAGAATTTGTCTAGATAAAAGAATGTTAAGCCGCATTTGATGAGCTGAAGAAGAGATTGACGACAGCACCAGTTTTGATATTGTCGTCAGGGACAGGTGGATTCACTGTCTATAGTGATGCTTCAAGAAAAGGTTTGGGATGCGTTCTTCAGCAGCACGGGAAAGTAATTTCCTATGCTTCAAGATAATTATGCCCTCATGAAAAGAACTACCCCACCCACGATTTGGAGTTAGCAGCAGTTATCTTTGCTTTAAAGCTGTAGAAATACTATCTGTATGGAGAGCGTGTGGAGATCTTCACAGACCACAAGAGCTTGAAGTACGTGTTTACACAAAAGGAGCTTAACATAAGGCAGAGAAGGTGGTTAGAATTGATGAAAGACTTTGATATCTCATTACAGTACCATCCAGGAAAGGCCAACTTAGTCGCCGATGCCTTGAGCGGGTATCCGATGGCTATGTGCTTGACTTCAGATAGACATTTATTAGCTGATCTTGAGAGTTTGGAGATTAAAGTACTAGTTTCAGGTATTGATATTCAGATGTGGGGATTGCAGATACAATCAGAGATAATGGACAGAATTAAAGCTGCACAGTATGATGATGAGACTCTGAGGAGTATCAGAGCACAAGTTCGTACAGGATTAACAGATGACTTCACTATTACGGATGATGGATCTTTACGGTATGGCACAAGGATGTGTGTGCCAAGTGGAGAGCTGCGTGGAGAGGTTTTACAGGAGGCACATCGCTTTCAGTACTCAATGCATCCCAGAGCCAACAAGATGTATCAAGATTTAAGGGAGCATATATGGTGGTATGGTATAAAGCGCGAGGTAGCACGCTTTGTATCCCGATGTTTATTGTGCTAGCAGGTAAAAGCAGATCGATAGAGGCCAGGTGGATTGCTTCAACCTTTACCCATTCCAGAGTGGAAGTGGGAGCACGTGACTATGGACTTTGTTTCAGGACTTCCATGTTCTCCAGGAGGAAAGGACGCGATTTGGGTTATCGTGGATAGGTTGACCAAATCAGCCCACTTCTTACAATTTAAAGTGGGTACATCGACAGAGAAGTTAGCAGAGATATATGTGTAGTAGATTATCAGATTACATGGAGTTCCTGTAAGTATCGTCTCAGATCGGGATAGTCGTTTTACTTCATATTTCTGGAGGAGTCTGCAGGCAAGCTTGGGCACTCAGCTCAAGTTCAGTACCGTGTATTACCCCCAGACATACAGGCAGTCTGAAAGGACTATTCAGACTCTTGAAGATATGCTACGCACTTGTATTTTGTATCTCGGAGATTCTTGGGAGGATCATCTATACCTAGTAGAGTTTTCATACAACAATATCTACCAGGCTAGCATTGAGATGTTACTATTCGAGGCTTTATATGGACGAAGGTGTCGTACACCGTTATCTTGGGATGATGTTGGAGAGAGAACTTTGTTAGGACCAAAAATGGTCATGGATGCAGCAAAGAAGGTAAAACTTATCAGAGATAGCCTGCGAGTGGCGCAGGACAGACAGCGACATTGGGCCGATAGCCACCGTAAACCCCTAGAGTTTCAGATATAGGTTTGTTTTTTGGCTTGTGATTATTTTATTTTAGATTGCGTGTTAAGACTGTTTGTTCTAGGTTGGCGATTTGGTGTTCCTACAGATTTCTCCGACATGGGGCACGATTTGTTTTGGTAGAGGCAAAAAGCTTAGTCCGTGATACATCGGGCCCTTCAGTATTCTTACAAGGGTCGGTGCAATGGCCTATAGACTTGACTTGCCGCCTGCTCTAGATGGAGTGCATGACGTGTTCTACGTATCGCAGCTAAGACGGTACATGGCAGATCCTAGTCACGTACTAGATCACTCAGAGATCGAGGTTGGACCGACGCTTATTTATCCTGAACAGTCCGTTGAGATCTTGGATCGTAGAGAGAAGGTATTACGAAACCAGACTATTCCCTTGGTTCGTGTTGCATGGAGACATCACTTCCCAGGCGAGTCAACCTGGAAGAGAGAGAACGAAATGCGCGAGCAGTATCCGTATCTCTTCGAGACTTGAGGTATAATTCATTGTTGATTGTTTGTTATTGCTAGTTTATTTTAATTTCGAGGACAAAATTCTTTTAAGGAGGGTAGACTTGTCACCCCCATATTTCATATTAGGGGTATTTTTGTCTTTTTATAATTAATGTATAAATGATTGTGTGATATTTAATTATATTTAAATTGCTATAATTTATTTGATTGTTGTACATTACTGTTGCTTCGATAATTAGAGCACTACACTAGCCATTGCCTTCCAACCAATTTTATATCCTTGTCCTAGACATGCCAGACTTTTATTTTAATCTTTGTGTGACTCATAACTATGCTTTATTGTGCTTTATTTTAGTTACACAATATTCGTCGCAAATGACTATATTTAATTCTATATAAATTTAACTTCGTATCCTTGTGTGTTCCAATCGAAATTGGAAACACAATCTCGACCTATTTTGAGCAACCCAAATTAGGGTAATATTCTATTCTGAGTCTACTTCATTCATGACACTTGTGTTCCACTTAATTTTAGTCCCTTGTACTTCTCATTTATTTTAGAACACCAATGATATTTATTTTAATTTTATTAAACCATAAACCTAACTTTGTGCAATTTTCTAATTGCTCGGCACTTTTGTGCACAAGTGCATTAAGGTGTCTACCCTGTTGGACACGATACGTAAATAAACCTATTTTTTCTTCATGTATATTTTTCCATAATTTTTGGGGAGTGTGTAATGCAACATCAACCTCCTTGAACCAAGCCCTTCAAAACCTTGAACCAATGCAATCCTAGTAGTTTTATTTGAATTTATTTGAATTCTAGCCATTGAAATATCTATGACAAGGTCCAAGACCAAGAGGGTTTTGACCAAGGATATGTTGGCTTGAGCATGCTTGATATATATATATATATATTGGTAAGTATGTGTATATAGATATATATAGATAGTTAGAGGTATATATATATATATATATATATATATATATATATATATATATATATATATATATATATATATAAAAGTTAGTTAGAGTTAGAGGGCAAGGTATTGGATCTCAATACCTTGAGATACCAAGGTATTGAGGTAAGATGGGTATCGGAGATAAGGTATTTGCCTATACACTAGGTTATATATATATATATATATATATATATATATATATATATATATATATATATATATATATATATATATATATATATATATATATATAACCAACTCTAACCTCAATCCTAGGCAAAAACCCAATACCTCGCTCCGATACCCAATACCTTGAGTATCTCAAGGTTTTGAGATACTCAAGCCTTACCCCTCACTAACACTAGCTAACTAACTAACTATATATATATATATATTACCTTATACTAATATATATATATATATATATATATATATATATATATATATATATATATATATATATATATATATATATATATATATATATATATATATACATGTTAGTATATATGTTAGTGGGTATAGGCGGGGTATATAGCGTAAGTTGAGATATCGGATACCGAGGGTATCCTGGTATCTCAAGGAGGCGAGTTTGTGTGTTTACTAGCTTAACGAGCTAGTTTTGACCTAAAATTTTAGGGGCACCCTAGTTTGACCAAGGGTTGACCGTAGTTGACCCGGTTGACCGCCTAAGTCAATATTTGACCTAGTTTTGACCTAGAGTTGACTTTTTGGACCCCGGGTTGACTTTTTGATCCAGATTTTATCCGTTTGACCCGTTTGACCTAGAACAACCCTAGAAGCTTATTTTTAGTTATTTTATAGCTGTATAACTCTTTAGAATCCCGTTTAACCTTGCTTTTCTTAATAGGTCCTTGCGACTCCAGTTCAGATCGCTAGTTGCTCAAGACGTCAGGCGAGTACATTCTCTGATAGTTTTCATTATCTGATAATTATTATGATTCAGTTTCTAGTATAGTATTATCTGATTTTCTGGCATGATACGGACTAGTATTTCTAGATTTATTTACTTGTGACACGTATATTTCATGTTTATGGCCTCTATTTCTGGAATTACCTACTGGCATCACATCATGACTCACTACAGGCATCACTCATGTTTCTGGCTAGGCTCATACTTAATTTACGTGTCGGATCTTGAATTCACTTGTACTAGTCGGGGCAGGGAAATACTCGAGTAGACATGTAAACATTCCCATATGGAATTACTGGAATCACCCCTACTGGTCTAATCTGGAATGATAGCAGTCGCACACCCAGTGTGCGGTGAGCCATACTTATCCCTAGCCATTTACATGTCGAAAGAGGTATTTCAGAGACACGAGTTCATTCTTTCTAGTCTTGACTCTCTTGCACTTATTGACTGGTCTCACTTATACTTTCTGGACTGGACACATTATATTTACTCTTGCTGGACTCACTACACATTCTTGTGCACACTTGCTCTTAGTTTAGATCCCTTGAATCTTACAGTCATTATTATCTTTCTTCTAATTTTCATGCATCTTTACCTTTATGCACCAGTGATACATATATATTTTTTCTTGTTTCATACTTTATTACCTTCACCTTATGCTACTTGCTACAACTATTTTATAGTTTTTATCATTTAACTGGAACTATTGTTATAGGTGTACTTGCTCCAATCCTGACTGGATATATTTTTCAGAGGGTCTGGAAGATTGGTGTCCGACGTTTTATGGACCTCAGCCTGTCGATGGTGCAGACAGGGACCCCCTAGTTCAGGAGTAATTTCTGGGTTGGTAGTCGGGATCACTAGGACCTCAGTTGTATTTATTAGCTTTTGGTACCGAATTTGTCCCCGGCTTTTGGTTGAGACCTTGTATTATATTTGATTCTGGATGTTATTGTATTATTATTATTGTTGTTGTTTTAGTAGTAGCTATTGTTTAGACTTTCTAGTTGTTAGACTTCCTTGTTTTCTTATCGTGCTTAGATCGTGATTGAGTACTTGTGTTATCTTTATCATATTGCTCCTCCGTTTGGAGTTGAGATCTTGATAGGTACTTATATTGTTGTGTGAGATTGTTAGCTAGATAGTAGACCTAGACAGCATTCTACCGCCGATGCTGCAGCGTAGGCTGGACGTACCCACGACTCATGCCCAATTTTTTGGGTGCGGGTCGTGATAGAAAATGTAAGTGAATCAAAAATATTTCGGCAATAAGTTAGCCTAGAACCTGAAATAAATTATGTTTGATGGTTTCGTGAATGGATACATGAATCAGGTTGCATGACATGGCGTAAAACTAAAGGTTTAGAAATGAATCTTGGCTTGGTGGTCTAGACTTGGAATGGATATGGATTATATCAAAATACACTTGAGAAAATAGACTGTGCAAATCACTAGGCTTGTCCTGCAACTTGGATATATTATGAATTTTGCTGAACGGACTCGCCCTCGTGCAATGAACGTATTATTGAAAGTAGAAAAATTTATGCTCGATGTTTAGAAATCCGAGTGAAACAAGCTTGAGTAGAATACCCCGTACAATTGAACAATAGTTTGACCCTAGGAAATTAGGGCGAGCATCATACGATGAATTTTTATGAAGTATCGTGTGCTTGAACTTGTACCTATGACCATGTGAGCTGACCTAGTAATTAGGCAGACGACCATGTGTCGAGTGAAAGAACTTGTGTAACCGACTTTATTATATGGCTTGAACAAGTAATATAAATGGGGCAGTAAGACTTAGGGTTAGACTGGGAATGATAACGTGTGCTATTTTTGACCCAAACAAATGGACGTCGGTCGATGGATCGGATAGATCATGCTTAATGGTAGTGCAAATACTTGAGTTTGAGTTGGAATGGCAATAACTTGGAAATTGGATTGACCATATCGGAAGTATCCTTTTAATTCATAAAATGAGACCCTTGAGATATTGCAAGTAGCTTGTCCGATTTTACTATCTCTAAGTTTGGTTGAATGCGTATGTTCGAGAGATGCCTTGAACGTGTGCACGATCCAAGACTAGATGATATGTGAAACTCGAGTGCTAAGATTTTGCTATCGCTAAGTTGGTTGACATGCATGTGTTTGAAGGATGCTTCGAATATGTGCACGATCCAGACTCGCGATATGCTGATCTCAATGCTAGTGCAAGTGAATGTCTGCATAAACAAGTATAATGACTTGTATAAGTTTGCCTCAGGCTTAGATTATTGCTCACGATAGATTGTAACGGACCATGCATTAAGCAATATGTCCCGCGCTAAGGCACAATTGAAACTGACTCAGCATGCACGCAACACGGCGTAAGGAACGAGTAGGAGATTGGGTTCGAGCGAAGATAGTGGTACCAATTTCTACGCTTGGGATAGATCAGATACTGCCATAGAATGGCCTACGCTCAGTAAGTCTCAAGGACGAGACTTTTTCTGAGTGGTGTATAATGTAACACCATGTTCCGCTCAAGCGGACTGCCGATTCAAACGACAAAAGTGCAATGTCTCGACCCGCTTTTCTTCAGTGAGAATACTCATTTGAGGTAAAAAGGATTTCCAGACTTGTCCCTACAGGATTTCTAGCTTAGGCTTTCAGAGCCTCGCTCGGAGTATCGCTCAACCGAGGCGAATCATCACTAAGGTGGATGGCTACGATGAACTTATCTTTGCTTAGCCAGCACAGTTAAAATATGGATGTTTCATGCTAGTCGCTAGGTGAATCACCCCATGCATGCTAATAAGAATACAACGCACCTAGCTAAGGAAATAATCCCAACTTGTATTGCTTATGTTAGAACATGGAATTGAAATATTACTTATATTCAGACCCTCGCAAGCTACCTTTGCCTTGTGCAACAAGACCCCGCTATGCCTTGAGTAGAATGATATACATATACTATGTAGTGTACTGCTTACTTGCTACACCGCACGACCCTAGATGATGTCGCTCGGAAGGTCACCTTATGGTTTTACTCCTCGACTTACCTTCGGGCCCGAGCCAACGTGAATGCTTAAGTTTCCTTATGAATGCATGCTTTCCTGCTTATATGTTAACTTGTAATGTTGCCTCGACTAAATGCTTGTCATATGAAACTTATGCCACAATCAAGTAACACTATGGCGTATCGTCCATGCATTGAGTCAGTCAGAAGACTATCGAATAGTCCTTCTGTGCAATTAAACCTGCAAGTATCTGGGACCGTTAGGTCGCCCAGGCAGTCCCTGAACCAAGAAAATGCATTAAGGCAAGTTAAATACTAAATGAGAATTATGTTAAGCAAATCAAGAAAATCACAGCTCGTAGAGCAATACTCGTTCAGAGCAAGAATCAAGATTTAAACATCCCGTGTTCTCGTGTATCTCATGAAATTGGAAGACCAAGACTTGCATGTCCCGGATAACTCGTGCATGAGGTATCTCATTCCTCGGACGATCAGCAGGGCACCGTCATCGTACCGGCCTTGGAGGAATGCATGGTGTATTGCTGGGCCAATTTTGGTGCTAAGTATGCTCATACTCATATTTGTGCGGTAGCAATACATGATATTCAGCCTTGGTAGCGCATACTATCTTGGACTCACCATCTACCCAATAGTCTTCCTGTTCTGGCAGGATGGCGTATAATGGCTCTCCTGTATCACCATTGTCCATAAATTGCTTGTTTCGCACAAAGCATTGCACCCCATTCCGCAAATGAGACTACAAAAAATATTGGTCCTTTATGGCTATGCCAACAACTCTTGTTCATATAGATAAATCATCCTCACTTAGCAGCTATCCGTGCGCGAGTCATTGCATCACTTCAAAGGTTAATCTGAACAGCTAACGATATGAATATGAGAAACTTGTGAGTGAAAAAAACAAGTAGAACATCCAAAGCAACACTTTCGGATAACCTGTATAAACGTGCACCGAAACATAGTCTCGCAGCAACACTTGCGTTACATATGTTGTTGCCTTGGATTCATAATATATGCTTCTTGGCTTGAATTAACATGGTTTTCCTTGGATAGAGAAGGACAAATGGTAAGTGGGTAAGTCTCGCTGTGTTTCCTCTTATGTCGCACAGCACACTGCCATACGAGATAGGCTATTGAATATTTCCATGAATGCCATAAAACTGATCCTAAGGCAACTAGAAAGATAACTTAATAGACGGTGCACGGAACCTATTAAAAGTGTTTGGATTTGTCGAGTGGACGAGTAGCCTTCCCACTAGTGCATTCATGTACTGATAACCCACCAAGTTGCTTGCAGGGTACGGAAGAACCTCGTTCGGTGCAGATGCCTCCTTCGTGCGTGCGTGCTAAGGCGTAGAGTTCACTCTGAAATCTTGGAGTATTGCGTCCAGAACAGAAGCACATACACAAGACATAATGTTGGAACATTTCCTATACATCATTCCACAAATATAGCCACTTGGCACGCTTTTACTGTTTTAGTGAGAGAATTGAGCGACTTATAATCTTGGTTATACGCCGTCTGTAACATTTCTTCAATATCAATAAGTGTTTGCTTTAATTCAATACTTATAATATTCAATGCTTCCACTATTGACGACTCAGTGAACTTTTACCAATCACTTATATTTGATGATAAACAAAGAAGAGGGTTTATACGAAACCTTTTTGTTTACAAACAAGGAAAAGAGTACAATTAATCCTATACAAGGATGTTAAGTACAATAAAATGATTCTGAGAAAGTATTGTTATAGAAGTCTAATCTGCGATCGATCACTTTGTTCTTTGGACCACACGATGATGAAGAAGTAATGTAGAAGAAGCTTCAAGAGTTGTAAGTAGGATCGAATTCTTGTTGCCAAAGTTGTCAACCAAAACTCCCTGTCTATGCTCTCTTTTCTCTCTGATCTTTAATTTTTTGCCTTGTGCTGCCACTTGTGCTTGTGACTAGGGGTCTCTATTTATAGAGATTAGTCAAATAACTGTCTAGTTGGCATAAAAGCTAAGTAACTGTCTTGTTGGCGTAAAAGGCCAAACTGTGAAGAAAGTTGCATCTTTTACGCTGCGGTTATGACAACTGCTACCCACGTTCCAATAATCTTCTGAATCTGCGTATGACACGTATCCCTTTATAAGGTAACACGTATAACTGCTTCTCGAAGATCGTGGCATGCAAGCCACGTAGGTAACTGCCCCCTGCGTAAAAAATGGTTGGCGTAAAAAGCCAAATAACTGTCTTGTTGGCGTAAAAGCCGAATAGCTGTCTTGTTGGCGTAAAAGGCCAAACTGTGAAGAAGAAGACTTCCTTTACAATATGGTTATAATAACTGCTATCCATGTTTAAATAATCTTCTGAATCTGCGTATGACACGTATCCCTTTATAAGGTAACGCATATAACCGCTTCTCGAAGATCATGGCATACAAGCCATGTAGGTAACTGCCCCTGCGTAAAGATGGTTGGCGTAAAAGCCAAGTGACTGTCTTGTTGGCGTAAAAGCCAAAGAACTATCTTGTTGGCGTAAAAGGCCAAACTGTGAAGAAGAAGAAGAAGACTTCCTTTACGCTGTGGTTGGCATAAAAAGATGGTTGGCATAAAAGCCAAGTGACTGTCTTATTGGCGTAAAACTTGATGATTCATGAATAATAGATAACCAGCGTAAAATAGCCAATTATCCTTCATGACTGGGGTTTTGAGCGTATTCTGGGCTAAATAGCCTTATCACGTACCTTTACAAATATAGCCGAGTTGGCGTATTTCGAGGAGATAGCATACGGCGTACTCCTATAGTTAAAAATAGCCTGGTTGGCGTAAAAATGCAAGGATGGTGATGTGAGCGTATTAGCCATAGTTTTAGCTTTCCCAGTCATGACAAATTTTAAAAATAGAACGAAATCTCGTGCATTAAATGCAGAGATATGCCTCAATCTCGTGTATTAAATGTCGAGATATGTCTCGAGTTCTGTACAAGAAACAGCTTTTGACGTGGCGTCTGATTTTGTCTTATCTTGAGCGTAAAACTCATTTCTGTCCATGTAGAATAGGCAGTGTATTCTTTGAATGCGTAAAAATGACTTGTATCAAGAATATGTCACTAAATGATAACTTGGGTCTATATGCAAAATCATCATCATAGCCGTCCTCTCGATCATCGTGCAGTACTTTTGTCAGATGTCAGGTTCACTGATTTGTCTGACAAATTTATCCGAGGAATACGAAGAGTTCCTCGTACAACTTTACGCTACATTAAAAACAAACGTATTTTAAACTTTACGCAGGAAGGTAAAGCAACCTTTTACGCCACACAGCCTTGAAGCACTGCTTTTCGCGGACAGCTCTGAAGCTCTACTTTACGCGGACAGCTTTGAAGCTCTACTTTACGTGAAATAGACTTGAAGCCATATTTTACGCCACACAGCCTTGAAGCCATATTTTGCGCGTATGGCTCTAAAGTTTTATTTTATGCCATACAGCCTTGAAGCTCTGTTTTACGCGTACAGCTTTAAAGCCATATTTTATGCCACACAGCCTTGAAGCTCTGTTTTACGCGTACAGCTCTGAAGCCACATTTTACGCCACACAGCCTTGAAGCTCTGTTTTACGCGGAGAAGGACTTCATGTATTTGGGGATTTGTATAATACGTATACAATTCCCAGCGTATTTCATGCTTCTACAAGACCCCCTTCAAAGTTTTCAAATTCCACGTAGTTTGAAATACTTTGAATGAAGCATGAAATAGTCAACTTTGACCCGTTCTTCAAGGCTACTTTTTCGACTACATTTAAGAAGTCGTTGGAATTTGTATGTTCTCTTCTGCCTATATAAGGGCAAGCAAATGAACTTGGTTTTCCATACTTTCTTCACCACAAAGATGACTACTGAGATTCATTGGACTGAATTGAGAAAGAAGAAGATTATGTTCTTCCAGCATGTAAGGAGCCATAAAAAGAGACGTCTCCAAGCAAATATTCTCTGCAATGATGGACCATGGAGGGATATTATAGCTTCCTTTGCTCGAGGTAATCAGCAATTTTATATGGCAATTTGCCAAAAAGAGAGGAAGGGTCGCATTAGACCACAGAGCTTGCTAGCTGTATTTTCCCCTATTATGAAGCTGGATCTTGGGGTGCAGCTTGGCCGTGTCTTCCAGTATTGTGTTGGGTCTGAATCCCAATCACAATTCTAAGCATGGACGTCGATGACGTATGGAGGGTGGGTTTGAATAATTTAAATAAGCCCAGTTTTGTATCCTCCCTCCATTCACCATTTTCTTGGCACCCAGCGTATAGGAGCCGACGAAGTGCTGTAGAAGAAGAAATAAAGATCTCCATCAGACGAGGACCTAGCATAGTAGATTTCTGTCATATGTAATCATGATCTTGAATATTAATAAAAAATCCTTTATAAAAAATGGATTTCCATCATATGTAATCATGATCTTGAATATTAATGAAAAATCCTTTGTAAAAAATGGATTCCCATCATATGTAATCATGATTAATAAACTTGTCTTCTTTTACGCACTATAGATTTGCCATGTCGCTGTGAGGAAGTATGATAATACGCAGCTTCGACATGCTTGAGTAATTTTTTATGCATACTCTGATAAATATGCATCCAGTCACGTTCCAACTTTCATAAAGGAAGAGGCATAAAAATTATTTTAGCGTAAAATTATCTTTGAAAATTCATTCATCATGCTGTTTTGATGAGGAGTCACAGAGAATTCTGAACCGTCATTTCTCCTTTATAAATACGAAGAACAGTCTGACTGCTCCAAACATCATCTTCAAAAAAATGGCTTCTCGAGAGATTCTCGAGACAGGGTAAGAAATGTCCGCCGAATAGGTCATCCCTGAACTAGATGTAAAAGATCCCTTCCAAACTTCGAATGAACTGCCAATGGCCAAGGGAGAAAAGTTATCTCCAATGAAGACAGACATTTTCAGGGAACTCCTTGGCCCTTCGTCTGATGAAGTCCTCTCGATTGAAGAAGAAGAAGAGAAGTTTACTGAATACTCGTCGTCTGTTTGCAAGCGTATTTTAGGCACTTGCAATATTTTGTAAACAATATGGAATCAAAAGAGCATTTTTTGTGTAAACTCTTGTAACTGGCTTTCTCGAGCGTAAAAACTCATATTATCAAGATATATGTGTATTCTGCTAACTGATCTGTCCCGCATAATTTAAGAGGCGCGTAAAATCATAGATCCGTAGCATCTAAGCGTAAAATCATAGATCCTTGCTCTGCGTGTAAAATCATAGATCCGTAGCATCTAAGCGTAAAATCATAGATCCATACTCTGAGCGTAAAATTATAGATCCGTAGCATCTGAGCGTAAAATCATAGATCTGTAGCATCTGAGCGTAAAATCATAGATCTGTAGTTTCTGAGCGTAAAATCATAGATCCGTACTCTAAGCATAAAATCATAGATCCATAGCATCTGAGCGTAAAATCATATATCTGTAACATCTGAGCGTAAAATCATATATCTGTAGCATCTAAGCGTAAAATCATAGATCTGTAGCGTTTGAGCATAAAATCATAGATCCTTGCTCTGCGCGTAAAATCATAGATTCGTGGCATTCTGAGCATGAAATCATAGATCCTTGCTCTGCGCGTAAAATTATAGATCCGTGGCATTCTGAGCTTAAAATCATATATCCGTACTCTGCACGTAAAATCATAGATCTTTGTTCTGCGCGTAAATATATAGATAGATCCTTTACGCGGCATGACTATCTATCTTCCTTTTCAAATTATCTGCTGACTTGGTCCCAAATCATAACTGATTATGATAAGATCGGATTTGGTTAAGGATTCGAAGAGTTATTTGAACTCTATAAATAGACCTAGGTTATGAGAGAGAGAAACCCTTTATCTCTTTCTGAAAAACCCTTCGTCTCTTTCTGAAAAACCCTACGTCTCTTTCTGAAAAAAACTCAGATTTGCCATGGCACCAAAACAGACTTCTACCGCAAAAGGAAAGTAAGCCGCTTCATCATCTCGCTCCTCTGCTCAAGCACGAGCGACTCCTGCTAGGCCAAGTGAGCCTCGTTCTGAACGAAGTACTCAGTTGTCTAGCTGTGCACCGGACATCACCGGTAAAACTTCAAAAAAAAACCTTCGCACACGTTATACGTGTATGCGCAAAGTTATCTTTTGTGGTGATAGTACTCTTTGAGGAAGATGATGCACAGAGATAATTTATCTTGTCAATACGCCCATATTTTAATGTGTCAGCGTAAAACTCTATATTTTACAATCTGGCATAAAAACTCAGACTTGTGTTTTACGCACTGAAAGTAAATTCCAGCATAAAACTCCATATTTTGCAATCTGGCATAAAAACTCAGACTTGCGTTTTACGCACTGAAAGTAAATTCCTGCGTAAAACTCCATATTTTACAATCTGGCATAAAAACTTAGACTTGTGTTTTACGCACTGAAAGTAAATTCCAGCGTAAAACTCCATATTTTGCAATCTGGCATAAAAACTCATACTTGCGTTTTACGCACTGAAAGTAAATTCCAGCGTAAAACTCCATATTTTGTAATCTGGCATAAAAACTCATACTTGCGTTTTACGCACTGAAAGTAAATTCCAGCGTAAAACTCCATATTTTGTAATCTGGCATAAAAACTCATACTTGCGTTTTACGCACTGAAAGTAAATTCCAGCGTAAAACTCCATATTTTGTAATCTGGCATAAAAACTCATACTTGCGTTTTACGCACTGAAAGTAAATTCCAGCGTAAAACTCCATATTTTGTAATCTGGCATAAAAACTCAGACTTTTCCAGCGTAAAACTCCATATTTTGCAATCTAGCGTAAAAACTCAGACTTGTATTTTACGCACTGAAAGTAAATTCCAGCGTAAAACACCATATTTTGCAATCTGGCGTAAAAACTCAGACTGTTAAATTTGGCGTATACTGCAAGCATGTAGCACCTTACATTTTACGCACTGAAAGTAAATTCTAGCGTAAAACTGACTTATTCTCTTGCTTTTTTGCAGTGGACCTACAGATCCCCCCTCTGGCTGAAGTAATGGGTTCTGCTGCTGGAATATTAAATTCCAACTACTTGGAGGACTTGTCCCATGTGACTTTCCCCATCTCTGGAAACGAGCATCCTCAAGAAAGGGGAATTCTGATCTCGGCCCAAGGAGAAAGAATGTTTCTAAGTATGATCAGCAGGGAACCCTTGACATACATAGACGGCACCAAGTATAAGAAACCAGCTTTCTTATTTAGAGATGTTATTGATAAGCAATCCCAGACAAAGCCCAAGAAGGAAGACTGGGTATTTTTTATCGAGGGCACTATTATATATCTGCCGAAGATGCTCAGAGACTACCCTATTTCTGCATTGTTCTATGCCACACATCCCAGAAGGATGGCATGAACTCTGACTCCTGATCTTCATGGCCAGCCAGGGAAGATCTTTTATAAGAAAGGATTAAACCGAGAATCCTTTGTAAGTAGTCCCTCAGGTCCTATTATGCCCTTCAGAGGTTTACTACCAGGCAGTGTCCCTAGTGAAGACTCTTCTTTGCTCCAGCCATTTCAGATAGCAACTATCTGTAATGAATTCATGGGGCTGAGAGGAGTATATCCCAAGGTTAACCCTCGTACCAGTGGATGGCTTAACCCCATAATCTTCGATGGGCTAGATTAACTGCATGGGTCCTGAAGCACTTCAAAATGGATCTGGAAAGCATCAACTTATTTGATGCTGTCAGTGCTACTAGTGTTGGACTACCCATTAACACAAATTTGTTCTTAGCTTTGATGGAGCGATATAACTCGCTTACTGGGACTTTTGCCACTCCAATAGGTGAGTTGGGCCTGGCACTTCATGAGATGGCGGATATCTCAAAACTGCCAATGGGAGACATTTCTTATGAAGAATACGTCCCCACCAACAGAGAGTTGAAGGATACCAATCCTCGGGCAGTGGCTGTGTACCAAGAACTGATGAGCCACTATCTTGCATGTACCACTTTTTACAAAGAGCCTTCTGATTTAGCCTATGTTAACAAATGGGTATCTTACCTTTTCTTCCATCAGGCTAGAAATGCCAAGCATGACAAGGTTGTAGATAGCAAAGACAAACCTTTGAACCCTCTGAGCATCCTTAATGCCAACACAATTGATGACCTTATTGAAGATGCAAGAGCTCCAGATTGTATTCTTAATGAAGACATAGAGGGTTATCCTGCAGGGACTAAAGCCTGCAGTTATATGAGGCATTGCCGAAAGCCTCTGTCAAAATAAGCTCAACTGGTTAGCTTCCTTTCTATTTAGCTACGCCGATAGGTGGTGCCTGACATCGCATATACAGATCATATTCATCGCAATACCCTATGGCCCACAGTATGTTTGGTGTTTGGAGCAAGATTGGGCCTACTTTCTGCCATGGTATACAGTATACAAGCTGGCCTGAGGGCTATTACTGATGGACTGCTAGCCGATACCACTCAGCGTGAAGGATATCCCAGAGTGGAATTACCATTCTTATATCTGATGGGATGGTTAATCCTTCATAACACCAGAGTGATGTCTCCCGGATCTGCCAGTGGTTCGGGCAATAACTTTATGTTGAATTACAGGAATTCTTCTTGCAATAAGACTAGCGTCATAGATTGTCGACTAGCACTGAATTTTTTCCATAGTTGGAAATTCTTCTGCACTGTCCCCCTATACATATCAATCAGCAGGGGGCTAAACTCCATGATATAGGTCAGGGGAAGTCTATTTTTTCTCCTGAAGCCTTTTACTGGTTGGTCTGCATTAGACCTTTACACCTGCTGTACAGAAGTAAGGACCACTGCTACCTGGAACCTTACCTGCCTAGCCGTTTTGCCAGGCAATTTGGATATGACCAGTTGCACATTGGAAATCTCATCACCAGTTTTAAATTCAAAGGTGGGCTTATTGATGGAGCTAGAGGATGGCATTATTTTATCATGGGTTGTACTGGAGCAACCTTTGTTGTACTCGCGACTTCTCTCTCCCTGGAGTTGCACATTCTTCATTCATATGCACAATTTTATGTGTCCATCAATACCTTCCATCGTGATTTTGATGTATATAGAAGTTTCAGAATGCCCTCCCATAAGTCCACTGAAAGAGAGGAGATACCATCTGTCTTCTCTGATGAAGGTGATAAAACTACTGGTGCAGATGATTATTTATTGATATTACCGAGAGGCATAATAGCTCCACCGACAGAGCCTCTCATAATTTCTCATAAACGAAAGTCTTCTACTCAAAAAGAGCCTTCCCCTCGTAAGAAGAAGCAAACTACTAGGGGTCCTAAAAAGACATCCACCAGGGGAGCCTCTTCCAGGAGTGAACCTATTGTTTCCCCTGTTAGGGGTGATTCTTTGATTAAGGATCCTTCGCCTTTTAAAGAATGAGCCTTTACAGTTCTAGCTGAAAGTGCTGGAGATTCTTTGCCAGCGACTGCTGCCGCGATTACATCTGCCACCGTTACTGGTGATGCTTCTTTATCGCCTTCGAGGCCGAGCTCACTAATAATCACTGTACCTTTTACAAGACAAATAATGGGACTAGCCCCTCCTTTATCTGTAAGTATTTCAAGTGAGATTCTACCCGATGAACCCCGAGTAGATCTGGGTGATGACTGGGATGACGAACCTCAGGCGTCAGTTGGTGTTCCCTTCTCTCCAGGTATGACAGCTTGTTTAGCATCATTAAGAAATAATTTAGCTATACATGCTGCAGATATAATATACATACCATCGGCCATGGGTAAATGTTGTCTTCACGCTTTTTTCAGGAAAATTTAATATCAAATTGATATTAACTTTCTCTTATCTTAGTTTCAGGCGAAGATATTTCTGGGGAGGGCAGAGCTGAAACTACCTCTGATTTTGTTGCGGATCCAGCCAATAAAACGGTGGTGACCACCGTCGAAGAAGCATACCTTGAAGTCGTTGATCTTTCATCCGTAACATTCTCAGATATAATCCCGCCAGGAGCAGTTTAAATAATATCAGAGGTGGATGAACCCACCATCTCGACTGTGCCTCCTTCGTCAAGCATGCCATCAACTTCAACTGTTGTTGGTGTCTCTTCTTTTGTCGCGCCATCTGTTGAAGCAACGACTATGGCAACATCCTCTGTAGTTATTCCAGAAAGGAGATTTATCGATATTGTGGTCACTCCCAGCGTCCATTCGAGCTTTGCTATGCTAGTTGAACAATACACTAGCATATTCTACCTCACTTTGAAAGAATTAATATCCATGGTGCTGGAGAAGAATCTAGGCTTTGATGCTTTGAAGACGTCCTTCAAGCTCACTATAGCGCAGATTAGAAATTTCAATGACGCTGAAAGAGCTAATGCGCTAGAGCAAATGGTTAATGGTTTAGAACAACCCATTAACGAATATTTACAACTATCCCGAGGCAGCATCAATGACTTGGTTCAGGCTGAGTACGAATCAATAACTGCAGAATTTGCTCAGAAGATAGAAACCTTAAACAAATCCATCCAGGAACATCAACAAGAGATGGAGAAAGAGCAAGAAATATTGGTGGAGAGTATTCCTCAGCTAGCTCAGTGCCATACCGAATGTGAGGGATATAAAGTGAGGGTTCAAGAATTGGAAGCTGAACTTGCTCAAACAAGGGAGAGGCTTCTCAAAATATCGCTAGTTCATGATGTATTGGAGGACCAAGTGAATACAGCTCAACAAAACTTGACACATGTGGGTGTCATCCACGCAAGTTTTGTTGATTCTCTGTCCGAACTATCTCTCTTATGCAATGACGAAGCAAGACTGGAACTGGCTCGCACCAACATTTTAAACTCCATAAATGAAAGGATGGCTGCTTTGGCACAACAGATCCACGATTTAACGGTTCCTCCCCAATGATGTACTTTTTACTTTTTTTTTGCTCCTTATTTTCTCAGAGATAATGAAGATACATTTTCTGACTTTGTGGACCCATCACTTTAAAATATAAATGATAGGCTAAGATGAAAGTGATATTAGAGGTAATATGGACATGATATACTTTCGGTAAGGTTTAGCTGAATATATTTATTCAGAGGTAATATGAACATGATAGAATATAATCCAACTAAATTTGTATACAAAACACTATCAGAGGTAATATGAATATGATAGGTTTTGAAGTTTCAAATTAGTTAAACATATCTATTTAGAGGTCATATGAACCTGATAGAATATGATTCAGCTAACCTTTGTACGTAGTATGATCAGAATAAAATCTTTATCATACTTCATTAAGCAAAGGAGATTAAGTATAATACTTCTTTAGGAATTTACCGTTTGATAGGAGCCATGGACGTAGTATAATACCGTATTTATTGAGGACATCCCACTAGGGGATCCTTGGTGGACCTATTATTTGTTGTGCATGTTTAGTGCAAATAATAAGTTTGAAACAAGCCCTATCAGAGGTAATATGGACGTGATAGATTTTATAGGTAGTAAAGACATCCTGCTGGGGGATTTTTTATGGACCCATTACTTTTTTGCGTACGTTAGGGCAAGTAATAGGTTTGAGAAAAGCCCTGCCAGAGGTAATATGGATGTTATAAAATATGACTGTGGGGATAGTGGAGAGACATATTTTTATTGAGAGGTAATGTGGACTTGAATTATTCGTTTCCATTACGGGCATCCCACGGGGGGGGGGTTTTGGTGGACCTATTACTTCTTGTGCACGAGAGTGCAAGTAATAAGTTTAAGACAAGCCCTGCCAGAGGTAATATGGACGTGGCAGTTTTCATGGAACTAACACCACTGGCGTACTTAGAGTTTAAGTACGGGTGCTAAGTTGAGACGACAACTGATATCAGAGGTAATATGGACGTGATAATCGATAGCCGCACCCGAAAGGTTTGCTCAGAGGTAATATGGACATGACAAACTCAGCCTGATAGAAATATTATAACAACAGTTCAGAGGTAATATGGACGTAAACCAATGTCCAAAAAATTCATTGAGGGGTGATTTATTGAGTGTGGTCTATCCAAAGATGAAGATAGACCAAAGGATCGCTCCGCTGGGAAGATTGATGGGATGATAGCTCAGAGGCAATATGAGCATGGCTAGTGTCTAACGAGATTGGTTTGAATAGTCACTGCGGGAGTGTGCTAGTAGACCTAAGGATTGCTCCGCTGGGAAGATTTTGAGGATCCATCATCCATTACGTATCCGGGACTCTTGGATACGGATGATTGTTTCTTTTTGTAACAAAGGAAAAAATATTGCACATAGGCGCTTGATGGGGATGAAGAACCAAGAGTTGATTTGTACATCTGGGTTGTGGACTTATTACCCATGGTGTACCTTAAGTACCGATAATAAGCTGAAATGACTAGCACAACCAGGGGTTATGCGAACGTGATAGTAGAAAGTCGAAGAGCAAAACTTTACTCATAGGTGATATGGACATAAAAAAGTTCTAAAAATATCTTACTCAGAGTTAATGTGGACGTGGTAAGATATGACTCTGTAAGGATAAAGAAAAATAGGACAGAGGTAATATGGAAGTGACCATCTTATGGTGATAGATTTACTCTGCTAGAGAAAGTAGAGAGACGTAGTTCAGAGGTAATATGGACGTGAACTGATTGATAGCAACAACCTGGGAGGTTTGCTCAGAGGTCACTTGGACATGGCAAACTCAGCTGGGGAAAAAAATGTTTGGCCAACAGTTCAGAGGTAATATGGACGTGAACCCATGTCCGAAAAATTTACTGGGGAGTGATTTGCTGAGTGGGGATAGACCTGAAGGTTGTTCTGCTGGGGAGATTTTAGGGACTCATCATCCGGTACTTTTTGAGGGGGAAAATTGCCAAGTTGGAGTGAGATCAATTTGCAGTGATCGTCTTCTCATTTATAAATGCAAAGTGATGACTTTGGCATCGATCAACTCCCGAATTTTCCTTTTCAGTACAAAGCATGCCTTTGTGGGGTGATGGATGTACCGATGAAAGAGACAATATTCTGGGTCATCGACCTTGCCAGCCTTTTCAGGGCATCTGATGTTGGATAGCCGAAGTTTGTTTTCCTTCATCAATATATTGAAAATTTCAATGATGTCATCATCATTGAAGGAGAAAGTCCACTTTGGCTTTCGGGCTTCCGATACCTGAGTCGTACAGCCCTCAGGGAAGATGGTCATAGTTGCATCATCTTCGGACTCAGAGGGAATTTTACCCCCAGCTTTGGATGCTGCTCTATTTTGTCGAGGGAGACTACCCTTAGACATGTCGTTGTCTGGTTCTTCTTCTTATAATGACAAAGTATAGTTCAATCGGTCAAAAACTAACAGTTTTGCTTTAGAACAGCAACAGTCAATTACAACCTTATGACTATTACAGCAATGTTCTCTAGGGGGTGTAATAGACATATTAGAAGATCTTCTGTCTTTGCGTTTCTAGATCAAGAAATCATGCAAATCAGGGAGATTACCAGAAGAAGAAGAAGGCTTATTCTGCCTTTTTACATCAGTAGGAATGTATAGATTAGGAATCATAACCCTTTCTCTTCCATAGGAATACAATAGTTCACCCATATGAGTAGCATATGATCCATCATCTATCTGAGGAGCGTATCTTTCCATGAAACGAGTCTTCTTTACGAGGACAGACCTATCCTGGCATAATTTGGATTTTTGCACAGGTTCGTGTAAAACAGGGAAAGTTCGTATAATCTGTAAATTGGAAACTTTCTTCTCTTGTGGGCGTAAAAGCTTAGAGGTTGAAAGATTCGTCGCTTATTTTCCTTTGATGTGATCAAAGGGTATATCTGCCTCATCATAGATGGGGGATATAATTTTACGCACATGGCGTGTTTGAAATTTCTGGATTGGCATTGAGGCATTGCCAGAAATTTTGTCTGCCACGTCACAGACGGGAGACGAAGGTTTACGCGCAGGACGCATCTGAGACTTCTGGATTGGCACTGGGGCATTGCCAGAAGTCTTGTCTACCACGTTACAAACAGGAGACAAAGTTTTATGCACATGGCGCATTGGATGTGTTGTCACAACCTTATTGATCAGTAAGTGAGAGCTTGCAGGAAGGGTAGAGGACGTCTTAGACATCCACACTTTATGCAGCTTCCTGTTGTTCTGGACAAAGGAGGAATGAGAGCTACCCCCTGCATGAAGCATGTCTTCATAGGCAGATTGGTCGAACTGGACGACCAAAGTCTTCTTCATTAATCCGATGGATACAGTATCATATTGAGCAATTGCTTTTTCGTCAGAGGAGAAAGTCATCTCCAGCAAAGTTGCTATTTTTGTTTGATGATAAACAAAGAAGAGGGTTTATACGAAACATTTTTGTTTACAAACAAGAAAAAGATTACAATTAATCCTATACGAGGATGTTAAGTATAATAAAATAATTTTGGATAAGTATTGCTATAGAAGTCTGATCTGCGGTCGATCACTTTGTTTCTTGGACCACACGATGATGAAAAAGTGCTGTAGAAGAAGCTTCAAGAGTTGCAAGTAGGATCGAATTCCTGTTGCCAAAGTTGTCAACCAAAACTCTTTGTCTATGCTCTTTTTTCTCTCTGATCTTTGATTTTGCCTTGTACTGCCGCTTATGCTTGTGACCAGGGGTCTCTATTTATAGAGATTAGTCAAATAATTGTCTAGTTGGCGTAAAAGCCAAGTAACTATCTTGTTGGCGTAAAAGGTCAAATTGTGAAGAAAGTTGCATCTTTTACGATGCGGTTATGACAACTGCTACCCACGTTCCAATAATCTTCTGAATCTGCGTATGACACGTGTCCCTTTATAAGGTAACGCATATAACTACTTCTCCAAGATCGTGGTATGCAAGCCACGTAGGTAACTGCCCCTGCGTAAAAAATGGTTGGCATAAAAAGCCAAATAACTGTCTTGTTGGCGTAAAAGCTGAATAGCTGTCTTGTTGGCGTAAAAGGCCAAACTGTGAAGAAGAATACTTCCTTTACAATGTGGTTATAATAACTGCTACCCATGTTTAAATAATCTTCTGAATCTGCGTATGACACGTATCCCTTTATAAGATAACGCATATAACCGCTTCTCGAAGATCATGGCATACAAGCCACGTAGGTAACTGCCCCTGCGTAAAGATGGTTGGCATAAAAGCCAAGTGACTGTCTTATTGGCATAAAAGCCAAAGAACTGTCTTGTTGGCGTAAAAGGCCAAACTGTGAAGAAAAAGAAGAAGAAGAAGAAGAAGAAGAAGAAGAAGAAGACTTCCTTTACGCTGTGGTTGGCATAAAAAGATGGTTGGCATAAAAGCCAAGTGACTGTCTTATTGGCGTAAAACTTGATGATTCATGAATAATAGATAACCAGCATAAAATAGCCAATTATCCTTTACGACTGGGGTTTTGAGCATATTCTGGGCTAAATAGCCTTATCACGTACCTTTGCAAATATAGCCGAGTTGGCGTATTTCGAGGAGATAGCATACGGCGTACTCCTATAGTTGAAAATAGCCTAGTTGACGTAAAAATGCAAGGATGGTGATATGAGCATATTAGCCACAGTTTTAGCTTTTCCAATCATGACAAATTTTAAAAATAGAACAAAATCTCATGCATTAAATGCAGAGATATGCCTCAATCTCGTGTATTAAATGCCGAGATATGCCTCGAGTTCTGTGCAAGAAACAGCTTTTGACGTGGCATCTAATTTTGTCTTATCTTGAGCGTAAAATATATTTCTGCCCATGTAGAAAGGCAGCATATTCTTTGAATGCGTAAAAATGACTTGTATCAAGAATATGTTACTAAATGACAACCTGGGTCTCTGTGCAAAATTATCATCATAGCCGTCCTCTCGATCATCGTGCAGTACTTTTATCAGATATCAGGTTCGCTGATTTGTTTGACAAATTCATCCGAGGAATACGAAGAGTTCCTCGTACAACTTTACGCTGCATTAAAAACAAACATATTTTAAACTTTATACAGGAAGGTCAAGCAACCTTTTATGCCACACAGCCTTGAAGCACTGCTTTATGCGGACAGCTCTGTTGCTCTACTTTATGCGGACAGCTTTGAAGCTCTGCTTTACGCGGAACAGCCTTGAAGCTATATTTTATACCACACAGCCTTGAAGCCATATTTTATGCGTATGGCTCTGAAGTTTTATTTTACGCCACACAGCCTTGAAGCTCTATTTTACACGTACAGCTCTGAAGCCACATTTTACTCCACACAGCCTTGAAGCTATGTTTTACGCGTACAGCTCTGAAGCCACATTTTATGCCACACAGCCTTGCAGCTCTATTTTATGCGGAGAGGGACTTCATGTATTTAGGGATTTGTATAATACGCGTATAATTTATAGTGTATTTCATGCTTCTACAGCTTATGCGTTTATAATTCTGTTGTACTCGGACAATCTGTGTGACTCTGTGGCTTAGACCTCTTACCGGCAGCCAATTAACCATAGCATTGTATGGGCGTGGTCAATGCTCGTATGGCATCATGCCCAGATTGGTCAAGCGATCGTCCTGCGGGAGCGCTGGCACGGTGATTCTCATCTAACGGGGATGGCTAATTTCCCTGCAGGAGATCGGGGCATGACAGATGGGGCACATATGTTCGCACTGATCCAGGGTATGGTAGATGCTCAGAGGACTTCGGCAGAGGCTCAGCGAGTCCAGGCTAAGGCTCAGAGGGTGCAGGCGGAGGTGCACCAGGCATAGACGACGCTGATAAGAGAGAGCATGGAGAATGCTCATTAGGTGATATTTGTGGTATTAAACGAAAGAATAAAAATGTATTCAGGGTGGGGTTTATACGAAACCCGTCTTCTTTGGTTTACAAACAAACTTGTACAATTTGATCCTATACGAGGATATGGGAGTACAATTTATTTAATCTGGGTAAATATTGCTATAGGTGTCTGATCTGCAGTCGATCACTTTAGCCCTTGGACCACACGATGTTGAAGAAGTGCCGTAGAAGACAAGAAGCAACTTCGAAGGTTGCAGAAGAGGGCAGATGCACGATGCCAAAGTCGTCGATCCCTACTCTTTGCCTGAGCTCCGAATTCCTCTCTCTCTCTCTCTCTCTCTCTCTCTCTCTCTCTCTCTCTCTCTCTCTCTCGACCTCTGGTTCAATTCTTTCTTGGAAGTTCGACCTTGGATCTGATATTGGTATTCTTGACCAATTTTTTGACCTTAGATCTGATATTGGTATTCTTGACCAATTTTCCGACCCTGTTCCTCATTGATAGAGGTCTCTATTTATAGAGTTTTAGTGACAGTGACCACTCCGTCGATATAAAAACCGAGAAGTGGAAAGTACATGTAAGCCCCTAATTTTTCAAAAAATATTAAAATTGGATTTTTTGCAATTTTTTGGAATTTTCTGGGAATTTTCTGTAATTAAATTTAGGGTTTTGAATTATTACATGATTTCTAATTGATAATAAATAACATTAAAACATTATGAAAATAACATTTTTTTGGTGTAAAATGAAAAACTGGACTTAGGGTAATTTTTCTGGATTTATTGGGCCCCGAACCTAATTTAAAATACTTAAAAACTATTTATTTATTTATTTATTTATTTATTATTATTATTATTATTATTATTTTTTTTTTTAAATTCGGCCCACTAGACCCGGCCCACCGGGCCCAGCCCCAAACCCGGCCCAACCCTGGCCTGACGGGTCGGGAGGGTCGGCCAGACCCGCACCCAACCCGCACCCGACCCGGAGCCCCATCCCCTCCCCGTCGACCCGATCCCCCGCGTGGCCCTCGTCCTCCGCCGCATCCGGCGGCCAGCCCCCACGTCGACCCCCTCCTTCGCTCGGCCCGCCTTCTCCGCCATGTCCTCCTCCCTCTCCGCTATTTTCGGCTGACTCACCGCCCCTCTTCACCTTTTTAAACCCGACCCTCCCCTCGGCTCCGGCCACTCCACCCGCCGCTCCGCTGCTCACCGCCACCCTCGCCATCGCCGTGCCCAGCTCCGCTTCGCCTAGCCCCGCCGTCCTCCTCTCCTCCAACGCCTCGCCACCGCCGCAGAACTGCCCCGTCCGGCCCTTTCCCGCCTCAGCGCCGCCGTCTCCGTCGACCCAAGCCCTAACCCTAACCCTAACCCTAACCCTAATTTTCCTGTGTCCGACACATATCGGACACGATTCAAACCTCGGGTTTTTAGCCCAGTTCAGGTGCGTGTATCTTCTTGCTCGTAGCTCGATTTTCGATTCCGTAAATTGCGTTGCGAAGCCTGTATGACCCTCTCGGTGCCCGGACAAACCGCACGGGGCATCGCGTCCTGTGGTGATCGCACACCGCGATCCAAAAACAGGAAAAATAATGACCCGATTCACCCCGGAACTGAGTACGCCCTGCCAAACGGGACGACTTGGTCGCGCGCGGTCTTTACAGATACGTGCGCAGCGTTGATACGGACGTGCGAGATTTCACAGAAGTCGATTCGGGTGTGCATGCACACCGGGATCAACGCGTATCCGCGGACACCGCCCCGTATCCGCCCTTCCTGAATTAAGCCCCAACTTCCTGTACACACGTCGGATCGAAACGAAACTTACGCCATCAGACTCGTAGCGATACGCTGGTCCTGTGATCCAAGTTTGGTTTGATTCTGAGAACGTTGACGAAATCGCGTGTCGTGGGCCCCTCAGGCCCCGCTCGACGGGCGATTTTATGATCGACTCATCGGAATCCAATTCTGCAAGTTCCGTTGGGTTCGTATCACCGTTCCTGACCTGTTGACACTAAGTTTGGTGAATTTGGAGACCTTTGACCCTGATACATTTTTCGGTGCAAAGCGGGCCCACAAGCGGACCCCGTTTTGACCCAAAATTGTCGTTTTTGCCCTTGTCTCCAAATTGGACTCAAGGACAGGCGTTTCTAGCTATTTGAAATCTTCTGAGCATGATGGTAATATTTATTTCAGCATCTGGGCACATTTCTAGAAATTTCCCCGAGACACAAAACTGTATTTGGATCCAAACATCAGGCAAGTACCTGCACTTCAAGTTTATTCTTTATATTGTGATAATTAATTCCTTGCTCTACTAGTATCCTTGGATGTTACACGTAGTGTTAGAATACTGGATTTCATGTCTTGAATATTGGATTCATGTCTTGCTTTTCGTGTCGGGTGGGAGAATACTAGAAGGCATGTAGTTTACCCTTCCCCCTGCCGTATTTAATAGCTGTTGGTACGCGACTGTACCCTCAGCCGGATCTCGATTATTCATGTTTAGTAGCCGTCTATGACGGCCGGATTAGCCTTATAATCCCCTACATGCCAACTATGTATTCTAAATATACAAGTTCACGCACATAGTTCTTGTCGGGTTACAGTTCTTGTTGTCTTGTTACAGTTACATTTCCTGTCTCACTTTATTCCTGTTTACTCATATTCCTGTTGATAGTATAAACTCTTAGTTATTGTTGCTTCTTTTATGCATATTCTGATCATGATACTTAGTCAGTTTCTTTTCTAATTGTCATAAATATTTAGTTTAATCTTGTTGTGCATTGTGTACTTTGCTCCTTTCCTGACTGGATCTGTTGATTTAGGCGATGATGAGAACTTTGCCCCCATCTTTTATGGCCCCTATGAGGTAGCAGGTAATACAGTTGAGAAGCCGGTTCCCACTCAGGAGACTACCCTTGAGGAGTAGCAGCCAGTTAGTTATTCATTTTCTTTCAGCACAGTAATCGGGTTTGTCCCCGATTTATCTTCTGGATTCTGTATTAAACCATGGATTTATATATCACAAATTAAATAATATGAAATCTTATCACTTCTATTTCCCTGTCATTTTCCTTGTCTAGTTACTTTATTGTGGATGAGATAGATCTAAATTACCTGTGATTATGACCTAGACAGTGTACTACCGTCGACACTGCGGCGTAGGCTGGACGTACCCACGTACTCGTGCCCGAATATCCGGGTGCAGGTCATGACAGTACAGCACCCTTTTACACAATGGTTAAAATAACCAATGCTTGCGTATAGATGATCCTTTGAATGAGCGTGTGACGCGGGTCCAACTAAGGGACAAAACGCGTATAACCGCTTACGAAGATCACGGCGTAGAAGCCACGTAGGTTAGGTATCCCTTGTGTAGAAGAGGGGACGTAAAAGCCAATGTCTGTCACCATGGCATAGAAGCCAAGTAGGCATAGAAGCCGAGATAGGCGTAGAAGCCGAGTGGGCGTTAAAGTCGGATGGGCGTAGAAGCCGAGCGATCATAGAGGCCGAGTGGTCATAGAGGCCGAGTGGGCGTTAAAGCCGGATGGGCGTAGAAGCCGAGCGGTCATAGAGGCCGAGTGGGCGTTAAAGCCGGATGGGCGTAGAAGCCGCTGCGTACCGTGTCAGAGTGCTGATATGGACGTTTTAGCCGGAATTACGGCTTTTGAAGATATAATCAAATCTCTTGCATTAAATGCTGAGATTTGCCACCATCCTATGCATTAAATGTGGAGGCGTATTTTTGAAGGTCTGCAACCCCTTCTGCGCATCAGTCGCAGAGACGTGCCTTGAGAAACTGTCACCGCTCTGTGCATTAGACGTAGAGACGTGCCTCGAGCAACTGTCATCGCTCTGTGCATTGGACGCAGGGACGTGCCTCAAACCCCGTACGGAGTGCAGCTTTTGATGTGGCAGGCGGTTTGTCTACTGCAGAGCGTAAATAGATCATGTCTGCCTGTGTAAAACAAGGTAGCGTATCCCTTCGTGCTTGTAAAAGCAGTTTACGCAGAGGAGATGGCGGTAAATAACAGCCTGGGTCGCAATGCTGCGCCATCATTATAGTCGTCGTCTGGGTAGTCGAGCCGTATCCCTTGGTCAGAAGTCCAGACGTCAGGTTTATTGCAGGCTCTGACAGGTTCATTGCAGGGTTTGACAGGTTCACTTCGGAGAATACGAAGCGTCTCTTGTACACCTCAATGCTGCATTTGAAAGAGGATGAGTTTTACGCCCTGGAGGCGATGGAGCACCCTTGTTTACGGTGAAGCGGCTTGGACGTACTGCCTTACGCAGATGGTCTTTTGAGCTTTATATTTCACGCTGTGTTTTTAGCGAAAAAGCTCTGTTGCACGCTTGATGGCTCTGAAGGCCTCTGCTTACGCTGCTCTGCACCAATATGCTGCGTATAGCCATCCGGCGTATTTTTCATGCTTCTACAAGACCCCCTTCAAAGCTTTCAAATTCCTCAGAATTTGGAATGCTTTGAATGAAGCATGAACCGCTCCTCGTAACTCGAAATGTTTCTGAATGGAGCGTTGAAACGGTCGATGCTGACTTTATGGCAGATTTATTGGGGACCGGTACGACCTCTTTTGCCTATAAAAAGGCTAGGGGAGTTAACCTGTTCTCCCCACATTTCTATCACCACGCATAGATGATCGCCGGAGTTCGTCGGGTCGACCTGAGGAAGAAGGAGATCATGTTCTTCCAGCGTGTAAGGAGCCAAAAAAGACGGCATCTTCGAGCAAGTGTCCACTGCAATGATGGATCATGGAAGGATATCTTAGCCTCCCTTGCTTGGGATAATCAGCAACTTTATATGGCGGTTGTTCCAGGAGAAGGGAAGGGTCGTATTAGACCATGGCTCTTGCAAGTGGCGCCTTCTCCAGTTACCTCCGGTGGCGAGAGGCAGACAGACCGGCTAGAGTGACGGTGGTCTGCAGGAAAGCAGATTTACCCTACTTTCCTTCTGTTGGAGGATGGGTCATCTGCCCAGTTTTGTATCCTCCTGCCACTGATCATCTTCTTGGACGAAGAGGAAGATCATCACCAACGTGAGAACCTGTCATAACAGCTCCTCGGTGCGGTCTTCAGGCGACGATGAGGAAGCCCTTTGTATACGGGATTTCCCTCATATGTAGTCATGAAAATTAAAAAAAACCCTTGTAGATTGGATTTCCCTTATATGTAATCATGACTTTTATCTTTAATAAAATTGTCTTGCTTCTTCATATGATCGTCTTGACATACGTTGCTGTGAAGTCTGAATATGTGTAGCTTTGACACGTCTGATTCTTTACGCCGACTCTGATAGAAAGAGTATTTAGGCCCTGTCCTATCTTTTACGCATAACTAGAGATACGCAGAAAGCCGCTTTAGCATTCGAGCGTTTCGAACTGTTTTGTTGTCAGGAATGAGGAACCGCGTAGAATTCTGAACTGTTATTTTCACTCCTGTGTGAACAGGATTCTTGTTTCAGACTTTATCTTCAAGAATGACTTCTCGAAAATCCTTTGGAACAGGGTCGAGGAATAGCTGTCAAACTGAGTTGCCATCTTGATAGATAAAATATTCGGACTGGAGTCTGGACGAACCTCCAATTGACCCGAGAAGAGTAATTTCTCAATGTTTGAACTCTGTATACTTTGGGTACTTGGGGTATCTTGAGGTCAAGAAGGAGTATCTTCTGTGTGAACTCCTGTAATTGACCGTCTTGAGGATCGTTCAGATGTACACGTACCCTGGCCTACATATCTTTCAGATGTCCAGGAAGTCGTGGAGCGCAAAATCATAAGTTGGCTGCCTCTGACCATAAAATACCATTGAGCGTAAAATTGTAGACTTTGTAGTTCCTGTGCGTGAAGTCGTAGGTTTGTGGACTCTCGAGCATAAAAGCTACCGAGCACAAAGGCATCCGGGCAAAAAACTCGACTTGTAGCTGTCGAACGTAAAGTCGTAGATCTGTAGCCGTCAAGCGTAGAAAGCTCCTTAGCGTAGAACTGTAGATTTGTTGCTTCTGAAAGAAAAATTTTCCGAGCGTGAAGTTGTGGATCCGTTGCCTCTGAGCGTAAACTAAGCGCCACCGAGCGTGAGATCATCGATTTGGTATTTGCTGAGCGTGAAGTCGTAGGTTTGTCGCCTCTCGAGCATAAAAGCTACCGAGCACAAAGGCATCCGAGCGTAAAAAACCATAGACTTATAGCTTGCGAGCGTAAAACCGTAGATCTATAGCTGTCGAGCGTAGAAAGCTCCTTAGCGTAGAAACCACGAACCTGCTTTGCGCGAAAAACGTTTCGAATTCGCCGACTATCCGCCTTCTCTGAATAAATAGGCTGACGTAGGTCCCAATCATAACCGAATATTTAATTTAGGGGATTTGGTCCGGGATCCGAGGAGTCTCATCCAAACTCTATATATATCCCAAGTTTTCTGAGAGAAAAACTTTTCATCCGTCTTCTGCGAGAGAAAGCTTTCGATCGTTCGAGTTCTTCTCTGTTTCTTCTTCGAGTCTTCAAAGTCTTCCAGTAATGGCTTCGAGGCAAGCTTCCTCCACTAAGGGAAAGAAGGTTAATTCTTCTTCTCGTTCTTCTGCTCAAGCGAGAGCATCTCTGGCCGGACAAGACGAACTTCATTCTGAGCGGAGCATCCCACCGACGAGTAGTGCACCCGGCTTGGAAGGTAGAGCTTTTCGAAAGAAGAGAATGACTGAAAATCCTTCGCACACGTTGAACGTGATCGTGCTAGGTCATCTTCTGTGCTGATAGCCTCTTTGTGGAAGATGATGCACGGAGACGTTTTATCTTTTACGCCCACATTCCTAATGTGTCAGCGTAAGACTCCATTTTTCCGCATTCGAGCGTAAAAGCTTTGACCGTCGGAAACTTGGTGTATACTATTAAAATTCAATTTTTACGCTTGTGGATGAAAATCTTGGCGTAATAACTTATTTTAATCAATCTGGCGTAAAGCACAGACCGTATACCACCAATCTTGAGTTTTTACGTTTTATGGAAATGGATTCCAGCGTAAAGGCTCAAGTTTCATAATCTCGGCGTAGAGCACGGACTGTTGATTTTCTTGCGGATGCTGTACGTCCTGCGAGGTCTAGTTTATAGGAGCTGATGTGTTTCTCCTGTACTTTTTTAGTTAACCTGCATGAGTCTCCGCTAGCTGAAGTGATGGGCTCTGCCGTCGGTATGCTGCACTCCAACTATTTGGAGGATCTGTCACACGTGACATTTCCTATCTTCGGACCCCAGTATCCTGAAGGAAGGGCATTTCTGATATCTGCTCAAGGCGAGCGAACGCTGCTGAATTTGATCAACGGGGAGCCCCTTACGTACGTAGACGGGGAGCAATACATCAAGCCAACTTTCCTCTTTGGGGACATGATTGACAAACAGTCCCAGACGAAGCCCAAGAGGGAACCCTGGGTTTTCCCCGCCGAGAGTGTGGTCTTGTATTTGCCCACGATGCCGAAAGATTATCCCATCTCGGCTTTCTCCCATGCTACACATCCCAGGAGGATGTCGTGGACGCTGACTCCCGATCTTCATGGCAAGCCGGGGAAAATCTTTCATTTGAAAGGAGCTGACCAGGGGTTGTTTGTCAGCCGTCCTTCCGGCGTTGTGACGTTGTTCAGGGGACTGTGCCCGGGCAGCGTCCCGAGTGAAGACGGTTCAGTAATCTAGCCGGTCCAATTGTCGACTTTCTGCAACGACTTTATGGTGCGAGGGGGGGTATACCCCAAGGAGAATCCTCGGTACAATGGGTGGATCACCCCAACAAACCTCCGATGGGCTTGCCTAGTTGACTGGGCCTTGAAGCATTTTCGGAGAGAGCTGGAGGTCATAGGGCTGTATGCTGCCGTGAGCGCGATGAGTGTTGGGTTGCCTCCTAACCCTAACCTGTTTCTGGCATTGATGGAGCGATACATTTCGCTCACCGGGACCTTCGCCACTCCACTGGGGGAGTTGGGGTTGGCCCTCCACGAAATGGCAGTGATCTCGAGACTGCCGATGGGGGATACCCCGTATGAAGAGTATGTTCCCACCAACCGGGAGTTGGAGGACTCGACCCCTCGGGTTATGGAGGTGTATCAGGAGCTGATGTGCCACTATTTTGCGTGCACTGCTTTTTATAATGAGCCTTCTAATTTGGCTCACACCACTAAGTGGATGTCCTACCTTTTCTTCCACCGGGCCAGGGCCGCCAAGTCGGAGAAAGTCTCGGGGGGCAAGAATGAGCCCGTGAACTGTTTGGGCGTGCTCAGTGCCCAGGTCGTTGAGGATCTTATGGTAAATGCTAAAGCTCCAGATCAAATTCTTAATGACGGGGTAGGAAAGTATCATGAAGGCACTAAGGCCTATAATTACTTGAGGCGCTGCCGCAGGCCTTTGTCTAAGGAAGCCCTGCTGGCTGGTTTCCTCTTCATATGGCTGCGTCGAGTAGTGGTGCCAGGTATCGCGTCCGTGGACCGCATTCACCGGAACATCCTGTGGCCTGCCGTGCGTCTGGTGTTCAGGGCAAGACTGGGCTTGCTCCCTGCCATGGTCTGCCGTATACAGGCTGGCCTGAGAGCCATGACTGATGGACTGCTCGTCGATAAGGCTCGACGTGATAGCTTTCCCCGGGTAGAATTACCATACCTGTACTTGATGGGATGGTTAATTCTCCACAACCCCCGGGTGATATCTCCCGGTCCTGGTAGTAGCATGGGGGATAGTTTCTTGCTGAACTACAAGGACTCTCCCTGGAACATGAAGACAATTTTAGACTGTCGGCTGGTGCTAAGCCTTAGTCACGGCTGGAAGCTCCTCTGCACTGTCCCCTCTGTGCATCACAATCAGTCAGGGATTAGGCTTGAGGATTTGGGTGGAGAGAAGACCAATCTTTCTCCGGAAGCTTTTAATTGGTTGGTCTGCATCAGACCCTCCCATTTGCTGTACAGAAGCGAAGATCATTGCTTCTTCGGGCCTTACTTGCCCAGTCGGTTCGCCAGGCAGTTTGGGTACGACCAGCTGCACGTGGGCAATGCCGTCACCAGCTTCAGGTCCAGGGGCGGACTCATTGATGGAGCCAGAGGATGGCAGTATTTTATCGCGGGTTGTACGGGAGCAATCTTTATTGTGCTAGTCGTCACACTCTCCACGGAGCTGCGCATCCTCCATTCGTATGCCCAATTATACGTGGCAATCAATACCTTCCATCGCGATTTTGACATGCGTGGAAGCTTTAGGGTGCTTTCTCCCAAGCCTGGGGGGAGAGTCGAAGTCCCCTCAGTTTCATCTGACGAGGGTGAGGAGTCCGTCACTCCGGATGAGCCTCTGGTGTCGGTGCCGAGGTGTGAAGTGCCTCCGTCTGCGGGGGCTTTGGCAGTCTCTGGGAAGCGAAGGGCCCCTGCTTCGAAGCAGACTTCCCCTCGCAAGAGGAAGAAGAAGACGATCAATCGTTCTCTCCGAATTCCTGGCGTTGGTGCTCCTAGAGGGAAACCTGCTGTCTCTCCTGTTGGGGATATCTCTTTGATTGGAGGCTCCCCGCCTTTCGGAGAGGGACCCTTAGTTTCGGTTGGCGGTGCCGGAGAACTCCTGTTTGAGGCTGTTGTTGCTGCCACTGCCTCCGGTAGTGGAATGAAATTGCCTGCGTGGCCAAGGCAAATAGGAAAATCTTTCCCCAGACTAGCAACGGATGAAACTCCTGCCGCGTCCGTGAGCATGACTAGCGAGATTCCAGCTGACGAACCTCGACTGCATCTTGGTGAAGGCTTGGTAGAGCTCCTGGCGATGTCGGTTGGCCCACCTCCTTCTCCAGGTATGACAGTTCATATTGCGTCATTAAGGCGTGATATAGCTACATCGGCTGCAGACGCGGCATATATACCGTTGGCTACGGGTAAAGGTCATTTTTATGTCTCCTCTTAGAAAGATTACTATCATATTGATATCAACTTTCTTGTCCTCTTCTCAAGGGATGGCGTCCACGGGGAGCATAGCGTTGAAGCGCCTTCTGGCTCTGCTCGGGCCCCTGGCGATGATACGGAGGCATTCGACTTCGAGGAGGAAATACCTTCGGGAGCCAGCTCGCCTGGAGTAGTTTCGTCACCTCAGGAGGAGGACGAACCCGTTATCGTGACCTCGCCTCTTGCGAGTATGCCGATGACTTCGACCGTCGTTGTCGCACCTTCTTCGGTCGCACTTCCCGTCGAGGTGGCGGCTATGGCCACCTTGTCTGCAATCATTCCTGGAGGGGAACTCGCCAATATCGCGGCCACTCCTGGCGTTCAACCAGATCTGGTTGTGCTGACCGAGCTGTATACCAGCCTCTTTTACACCAGTTTGAAAATGCTGACATCAATGGTGTTGGTGAAGAATCTGGATTTTGAGCGTTTGAAGAAGGCTTTCCAGTTTTCGATTGGGGCGGTCAGGGAGTTCGGCGATTCTGGGGTAGCTGACGCCCTGGAGGCGATGGTTAATGGGTTGGAGCAACCTATTAACGAATACTTGCAGCTGACTCGGGGCAATTTTGAAGCTGAGGTCCAGGCCAGATATGACTTCATGACTGCGCGGCTTACCAAATAGCTGGAGAGCCTAGATAACTCCATCAAAGCACATAAGCTGGAGATGGATAAAAGAAAAGCTGTCATGGAGGAGGCTCTTGCTCTTCAGACGAAGTGCCAATCCGAGCATGAAGGGAATGCAGCGAGGGCCCGCAAGTTAAAGGAAAAACTCGCTCTGGCAGAGGAGTGGGCTTCTCAGTCGTTGGCGGGTCTAGATGTAGCAACTGGTCGGCTGAGCACAGCACGACGGGATCTGGAGCGTGCAGAGGCTGCCCGAGCTGGCTCTTTTCGGACAAGGGCCGAACTGTCCTTTATGAACAATCCCGAGGCACGGATGGAACAGGCCCGTGCTGATGCCTTGGTTTCTAGGGATGAGAGGGTAGCTACACTGGCAAAGCTGATTCGCGATCTGACCGCTCCCCTACAATGATGTACCCTTTCTTCTTCTTTTTGCTTCCCCCAATGTAATTCTGCTCTTTTCGGGAATAAATAAAGTGAATCTTTTCTGACTTTGTGGACCCGTCATTTCGGAATATAAATGACAGGTTTGGGCGAGAGTGATATCAGAGGTAGTATAGACGTGATAGACTCTCGATAAACTTCTAGCAGGACATACCTATTCAGAAGTCATACGTACATAATAGAATGTGACCTAACTAGTTTCGTTTTGGAAGTAGTTTTGTCAGAATTCGAGATTCTCGCTATATTCCCCTTGAGTAGAGGGGGTTTTAAGCATAGTACCTCTTCAGGAATTTGTCGTTGATAGGAGCCATGAACAGGTCTCCATTAGGCTGGGCTAACCTGTAAGCGTCGTTTGAGAACGTCGTCTCGATCACATAAGGGCCTTCCCACTTGGGCTGGAATTTGCCTTTACTCCTGTGAGTAAGAATCATCGGCCTTCTTACGGCTAAAACTAGCTCGCCGACTTTGAACACTCTTTCCTTTACTTTTTTATTAAAAGTTCTGGAAATACGTGCTTGGTAGAGCGTGATGCACTGCTGAGCTTGGAGGCGTTTCTCATCCAATCCTTCTAGCTCTTGAAGCCTTAATAGGTTATTCTTTTCTTGAGTTAACTCGTTAGCCACGGCTATCCTGAGCGACGAAATTTGAATCTCGATGGAGAGAACCGCTTCACTTCCGTAGACCAATGAGAATGGTGTGCAGCCTGTCGGCGCTCGTACCGTGGTACGGTATGCCCAGAGATATTCTCCCAGCTTCTCGTTTCAATCTCTTTTGTTTGAAGAGACGAACTTCTTCAAGAGTTTGATAATGGTTTTGTTGAAAGCTTCTGCCAAACCATTAGCAGCTGGATAATATGCCGTAGATGCAATATTATGTATCCAATTTTTATCACAAAATCGATGAAATGCTTGGCTGATGAACTGAGGCCCATTGTCATGGATTATCCTTTGGGGAATCCCAAAGCGATAAATGATGTGATGTTTGATGAAGCTGATTACATTAGACGCCTTTACCTCAGCAAGGGGGATCGCCTCTGCCCATTTGGAGAAATAATCCATGATGGCTAGTATGAACCGGTGTCCTCTGGAAGAAGATGGGTGAATAGGACCAATGATGTCCATACCCCATGCTTCGAAAGGCCAGGATGCAACCGTAGGATGTAGATATTCAGACGGTTGATGTATGAAGTCTGCATGAACCTGACAGGCTTTGCATTATCTTGCATAGTTGATTGCGTCTGTGATCATAGTGGGCCAGTAATAGCCCATTCACCTGATACGATCCTATAGTTTAGGACCGGGCTGGTGCGCTCCGCATACACCGTCGTGAGCTTCCCGGATAATCTGCCGTGCCTCGTCGTTAGAGAGATATCTCAATAGCAGCCCGTTGTAGGTTCGGCGATATAGGCATTGTGAAGATGTATCGAAGTAGAAGCGTAACGATCTTCTTTTGACGGATACTACTTCTTTGGGGTCCTCCGGCAAGGTTCCGTATGCGACGAAATCTATGAAGGGACTTCTCCAGTCTCTTCTAGGGGGATCTGTGTTCACAGCGTAGCTGCATTCTATGTGAAAGTTGTTCTTCACACAGAATAAATCTCTGTTATGAAGGATTACCGAATCCTGCCTTCTTATGGGAGTGGCTAAATCCGCAGCTAGACTGGCTAGGGCATCAGCTTCCAGATTCTGAGATCGAGGTATATGCTCTAGGAAGAACCCTTTGAATGTCATGGCTATCTCGACCGTTGCTTGGTGATAGGGGATGAGGTCTGGATTTCGGACTTCGTATATTCCTCTGACTTGATTGACGATAAGCAGAGAATCACCGAAAGCTTCCAGGGAGACGACCCCCAGCTCTTTGGCGACTTGGAGCCCGATTAGCAGAGCGTTGTACTCTGTCATATTATTGGAGCATGGCTCGCTAAGAGAATATGCTCTGTAGATGACGAGTTTATCAGGAGTGACCAGAACGATTCCTACTCCTGAAACCACGTTCCCCTGGGGACCAATCCTGGAGGTGCCGTCGAAGAACAGTTGCCATGCGTCACTTTCCATTGCGGAATTACATTGTGCAACTTCATCAGGGATGTCCTCGTATAGTTTAGAGATCTCCGGGATCGGATGAGCAGCTAGGAAGTCAGCCAGCGCTTGGCCTTTGATAGATTTCTGCGGGACAGATACCATGTTATATGGTGTTAACAGCATCGCCCAACATCAACCTGGATAACTTTATCTTTGGTGGGAGGTTCCCTTTGCTCGAAGCAGAATTCCCACTGCATATCCATTTGTTGGGCCCAAGAGTCATTCTCAAACAGTTCAGATTCTTGTTCGTCTGCTCCAACGGGATCTGCCACTACCATATTCACTGACAATGTTTGCTTGAGAGTGTCAGGTGAGTCAGAGGGCGACGAGTCATTTTGAGAAGAGGAAAAGATATCCTCGTCCGACTTAGAGGAGGTGGCATATCCCAACCCGAAATGAGTTCGTTGATAGTAGGGGTCGCCGCGTAGCGGCGTTCGTCTTCCTCTTCCGTAGTTGAGGCCTGGCTTCCGCTCCAAGTCATAGCCCATGTTTTGCATGATCCTCAACGCCTGCGGGCTGTATTGGTGAACTTGCATTTTTCCAGCATTGTCATTGAAAGAATCTTCCTGGATAGCCGATTAATTGCGCATGCGGCAGAAGACTATTGAATGTTGGCTGCTGCAGGTAGGCGGGACAATGAAGATAGAATCCTCCTGTGGCCCATACGTCGTGACGACGTTGGATGATGACGCTATTTTCCAGACATACGGACGGTAGGAGTTCATAACTTCCAAGAATTTTTGTGCCATGGGTTCTACCTCATCACAGGGAGTGGATTCCTAATTTTGAATTTGAGCGTTAACGTACTGGAAAAGAGGATGTTTATTATCATCTGGAACTCCGTTCCTGGTCGCATTTATATTGGTCGGCTGCCCGTTGTGCCGAAGGTTGATGACCAAGGGTGGAGGCTTCTGGTTCAAAGTGACAACTAGAGGATCACTCCCTTTTCCTGACCTGGTTTTGTTCAGGTGAATAGCCATAGGCTCCATGGCTTTTGGACGAGTGGTTCGTCCTTTCACTCTGATTGACAGTGGTTGTACGACAGAGGGTTCTTCTGGCTCCCGGTGGGATTCCTTCTCTGCCTCGCCTGACACTTCTTCCGTATGGTCTCGAGAGTACAACACGGCATCGCAATGGTAGGATTCTACTCCTTTAAATGGATTTAGGTCAGCAACCTCTGTTTGTACCGTTCCTTGGGGGTCTACATACTTAAGACATTGATGTAGAGTTGAAGGAACGATGTTGTGGTCGTGGATCCACGGTCTTCCCAGCAAAATGTTATAGGACACCTCTGAATCAATGACGTAACACGTGGCCACCGAACTGAGGTTGCCAATCTGGATCCTCGGGCGAATTTTCCCCAACGGCTTACTTCTTCCGGCGTTGAAACCCACGATTGTAGTGGAGGTGTAAGCCAATTCGCTGGTAGGTATCCTCAATGGTCTGAGCAGACTGTGAGGGATGATGCTGATCGACGATCCCGGATCTATGTGAATCCGGTCGACCTCCATGGAACCGACGTACCCGATGTAATAGAGGGGCCTGTCATGCTTGTTATGTTTTAACAGCATGTCGTCTTGAGTGAAAGTGATATTCGGGACCACCTCCATCACACTGTGGCATTGAGGACACGCTACTGGTTCTTCGTAGGGGGACTTGAGCTGGGTCAAGCATACCTCTGCCTGCATCAGTGCTTCGCTCAAGGCTAGACGAGTGTCTTGGGAGAGTCTGAGTAGCTCAAAGATGGACAGCCTGGCTGGTGTATTAGCCAGTTGGGCCAGGATGTCGAAGTTATATGGCTTATCTAAACCTTTGTTTGGAATATTTTTCACAGGTTTATCAAAGCACACTTCTCTTTGCTTTTCCTTGTCTGTCGGAGTTGGTTTTGAAGGACCGGCATCTGGTACAATGGGGCTCGGTCCTGGAGGTTTAGCAGCTGAAGCGTCCGCCGGTGCATCTTCCTGACTTGCTCTGTAGTCGTTGAGGTAGGCTTTCCCTGAACGGGTCACAGTAAATACCTCGTCTTCGTCTGATGGCGAAGAAGTCGCGACCATATGGCATGGTTTCCATTTGGAGCTTTTTCTAGACGTAGCTTTAGTAGCTTTAGTCTCCTCCTCGAGCTCTGACACCAAATCCGGATGAACCCATATAATCTCGCCCTGCCGGGTGGTTAGGGGCACCAGGTCATGATTTTGACCCTTAGCCGGAGGGAGATTGACGATGTTCATCGTGGTCCGAGAAATGGGTGTGCCACCGTCCGGGACTTCTTGGGAAGGCAGATTGCCAAACCGCAGAGAGATCATGTTGGCCGTGACCGTCTTCTCGGTGTTGTGCAGAGTAATGGCCTTAGCATCGATCAACCCCTGGATCTTCCTTTTCAGTATGTAACACGCCTTTGTTGGGTGGTGCATGTATCTGTGGAAGATACAGTATTTGGGGTCGTTAGTACTGCCGACTTCTTGGGGCCGTCTCAGCTCCGGAAGGGTGATCTTGCCACTTTTGACGAGACACTCGAATATACTCGGGATATCGTCGTCGTCGAAAGAGTAGACTTCGACGGGCCTGGAGGTCCCGGGTCTCGCTTGTGCGGTTGCCGCAGTCTTTTGCCTAGCCGTATTGACCGCCAGAGCTTCTTTTCCTTTGGAACTGCGAGGATGGTCGCTGCTGGGAGATGACCTCTTGCCTCTGTCAGAGGCGGAGATCATGATGCCATTGTCGCGCGCCTTGCGACTATTGTCTTCGGCGGCTACTGCCGAGATGATGAACGAGGGCCAATCATGGAACTGATATGGTCCTGTAAATACCAAGATTATGGGAAGGAGGTTCTTCCTGCAAATGTCTACTAACGCAGAGTTTGGAACTCCTGGAGGCATCTGTAAGGTAGCCTGACAAAAACGTTCGACGAAGGCGCGAACGTCCTCATTTTCCCTCTGCTTGACTTCGATGAGAGAGAAGATAGACATATCCATTCCTCCCTCGTAGAATTGCGTGAAGAATAAAGCTTTAAAGTCCTCGAAGGAAGTAATGCAGTTGTCCGCCAAGCTACGGTACCACTGATAGGCTACTCCTGAGAGGCAGCCTTTGAACACCCGAGTGAGGAGGGCGTTGTTCCCTTGTAGTAACACCGTCATCATACTGAAATAGTTCATGTATTGGCTTGGTGATGTTTTTCCCTCGAACAGAGCCATAGTCTGAGGTTTCTACCTCGGAGGAAAAGGGACCTCTTCCCAGATAGCTGGGTAAGGCTGGTTGATTCCCAGTTTCTTGAGCTGATCTTTGTGCTTCAAGGCGTCAAACCGGGCTTTCAACTCCCGTACTGCCTGCATCGGATTTTTAGTTGGAAGCGGGGCTACGGTGTAGTGCGGAGTTGGTTGTATCATGACTCTAACGGGAGGTAATATATTCTCCGAGTGAGGAAGCGGAGGAACTGCTGACTCTTGATCTAGAGCGGGCTCTTGGCTCGGGTTGGATGGTGGTAAGTCCACCCCCACACGTATCTGAGTTGGCAGGACCGATGTTTGAACCATGGTAGTTGCGTGCTGAGTTAGCATCATCTGGTGCATGTTCTCCATTATGGATTGCATTTGTTTCAGAGATGTCTCCAGTATAGTGATGCGTTGTTTCACGTTTCCTGACGGCGAAGCTTCCTCACGTTCATCTTCAACGGCGTACACTCCCATTTCCCTGGGTGTAATTGAAGGATTAGTATAGGTCGCTGTAGAAGTCGACTCTATACTCTCAGCATCTGATCCGGGAGATTGGCGACCCCAGCGTCGAAATCAGACGAGTACGAAGCTGGCTGCTGTAACCTCGCACGGGTGTTTTAGAATACCCCAGCTTCAGCGTTCCTGAGGAGGTCTTCGAATCTCCTTCGGCTCGGGCCCTAGCGGGATGACGTCTTGAGCTCGACCCTCCTCTAGGTATGTGTGAAGTCATGTTCACTGATGCATGCGGGTTCTTCTTCCTGGAAAGACAGAGAGTAGCTTAACCGGTCAAAAACTGACTGTTTTGCTTTAGAACAGCAGCAGTCAATCACAATCTTATGACTATTACAATATTGCTCGCCAGGGGGCGTAATAGACATGTTGGAAGGTCCCCTGTCCTTACGCTTCTGGATTAGATATTCGCGCAAGTCAGTAGGAGAAGAAAACGATGGCTTGTTTCTTCTGTTCCCATCAGTGGGCATGCGGAGATTGGGCACCATGGTTTTTCTTGTGTACAACAAGTGGGCCATCTGGGTGGCGGATAATCCCCGGGGAGGGTGTCTTTCCGCCACCTGAGCTTGCTTTGCGCCGTGGGACTTCGCCTGGCGTAATTTGGCAATTTGCTCAGGCTGGCGTAAAGCTGAAGAGGTCCTCAGTCGGCCATCGGCTTCCCGCGTAATCCGGAGGGTAGGCAGATTGCTTCATCGCTGGCATAAAGGCCGAGAAGTTGAGTACTCTGCCACTTGCTTTCCCTTGAGGAAATAACAGCGCTCATCTGGTTCCCCGTAGAGGTCAGATGTTGTCTTGCGCACGGAGCATGATTTGTACTTTCGATTTGGCGCTGAGGCATCATCAGAAGTTTTATCTGTACCGTGCGTAGCGGGAGACTAGTTTCTACGCGTAGAGCGCAGTGGATACTTCTGGGTTAGCGCTGAGGCTTTGCCCAAAGTTTTGTCTGTACTACGTATAGCGGGAGACTGGTTTCTACGTGTAGAGAGCAGTGGATACTTCTGGGTTAGCGCTAAGGCTTTGCTCGAAGTTTCGTCTGTACCGCGCGTAGCGGGAGACTGAATTTTACGTGTGGGACACAGAGGGAGCAATGCTACAACCTCATTGGTCAGAGAGGTCGGAGAGATCGGAGAGTCCACAGGAATGGTAGGGGATGTCTTGGGCATCCAGACCTTGCGCAGCTTCCTGTTGTCTTGGACGGAGAGAGGGTGAGAGCTACCCCCGGTTCGAAGCATGTCTTCCTAGGCAGACTGGTCGAACTGGACGACCAGTGTCTTCTTCACGGATCCCACAGATACCACATCGTGTTGAGCAATAGCTTCCTCATCAGAAGAGAAAGACGTCCCCAGCAGAGTCGCCATCTTGTTTGTGGTATTAAACGAAAGAATAAAAATGTATTCAGGGTGGGGTTTATACGAAATCCGCCTTCTTTGGTTTACAAACAAACTTGTACAATTTGATCATATACGAGGATATAGGAGTATAATTTATTTAATCTGGGTAAATATTATTATAGGTGTCTGATCTGCAGTTGATCACTTTAGCCCTTGGACCACACGATGTTGAAGAAGTGCCGTAGAAGACAGGAAGCAGCTTCGAAGGTTACAGAAGAGGGCGGATGCACGATGCCAAAGTCGTCGATCCCTACTCTTTGCCTGAGCTCCGGATTCCTCTCTCTCTCTCTCTCTCTCTCTCTCTCTCTCTCTCTCGACCTCTGGTTCGATTCTTTCTTGGAAGTTCGACCTTGGATCTGATATTGGTATTCTTGACCAATTTTCTGACCCTGTTCCTCATTGATAGAGGTCTCTATTTATAGAGTTTTAGTGACAGTGACCACTCCGTCGATATAAAAACCGAGAAGTGGAAAGTACAGCACCCTTTTACACAACGGTTAAAATAACCAATGCTTGCATATAGATGATCCTTTAAATGAGCGTGTGACGTGGGTCCAACTAAGGGATAAAACGCGTATAATCGCTTACGAAGATCACGGCGTAGAAGCCACGTAGGTTAGGTATCCCTTGTATAGAAGAGGGGGGCGTAAAAGCCAATGTCTGTCACCATGGCATAGAAGCCAAGTAGGCATAGAAGCCGAGATAGGCGTAGAAGCCGAGTGGGCGTTAAAGCCGGATGGGCATAGAAGCCGAGCGGTCATAGAGGCCGAGTGGTCATAGAGGCCGAGTGGGCGTTAAAGCCGGATGGGCGTAGAAGCCGAACGGTCATAGAGGCCGAGTGGGCGTTAAAGCCGGATGGGCATAGAAGCCGAGCGGTCATAGAGGCCGAGTGGGCGTTAAAGCCGGATGGGCGTAGAAGCCGCTGCGTACCGTACCAGAGTGCTGATGTGGACGTTTTAGCCAGAATTACGGCTTTTGAAGATATAATCAAATCTCTTGCATTAAATGCCGAGATTTGCCACCATCCTGTGCATTAAATGTGGAGGCATATTTTTAAAAATCTGCAACCCCTTCTGCACATCAGTCGCAGAGACGTGCCTTGAGAAACTGTCACCGCTCTATGCATTAGACGTAGAGACGTGCCTCGAGCAACTGTCATCGCTTTGTGCATTGGATGCAGGAACGTGCCTCAAATCCCGTACGGAGTACAGCTTTTGATGTGGCAGGCGGTTTGTCTACTGCAGAGCGTAAACAGCTCATGTCTGCCTGTGTAAAATAAGGCAGCGTATCCCTTCGTGCTTGAAAAAGTAGTTTACGCAGAGGAGATGGCGGTAAATGACAGCCTGGGTCGCAGTGATGCGCCATCATTATAGCCGTCGTCTGGGTAGTCGAGCCATATCCCTTTGTCAGAAGTCCAGATGTCAGGTTCATTGCAGGCTCTGACAAGTTCATTGCAGGGTCTGACAGGTTCACTTCGGAGAATACGAAGCGTCTCTTGTACACCTCAATGCTGCGTTGGAAAGAGGATAAGTTTTACGCCGTGGAGGCGATGGAGCACCCTTGTTTACGCTGAAGCGGCTTGGACGTACTGCCTTACGCGGATGGTCTTTTGAGCTTTATATTTCACGTTGTGTTTTTAGCAGAAAAAGCTCTGTTGCACGCTTGATGGCTCTGAAGGCCTCTGCTTACGCTGCTCTGCACCAATATGCTGCGTATAGCCATCCGGCGTATTTTTCATGCTTCTACAGGTAACTCTCCAGGCGGTAGAGAGAGTCGCACAACATCAACAGCATCCTGGCAAGCAGCACCAGAGGCCAGGTACTATATGTAGAAGCATGAAAAATACGCTTGGAAGATCTACGCAGCGTCTTGATGCAGAGCAGCGTAAATAGAGGCCTTCAGAGCCATCCAGCGTAAAACAGGGTTCTTCATCGCCTCCATGGCATAAAACCCAGCCGCTCTCAAAAGCAGCATTAAAGCGTACGAGGAACGCTTCGTCTTCCCGAAAAAGAAACTGTCCAGTCGCACAGTAAAAAACTGACCTCTGACTCCTGACAGAAAAGTGCTGCACGGCTACCCAGACGACGGCTGGAAACGATCGCAGACCACTCGGGACACGCCCCACAGTAATGATGGCGGATCTCGGCATTTAATGCAGAGGATTTGGTTAAAATATCACCAAACCGGCGCTTACTAAAATCCCCCGGCGTAAACCGCTCTTTCGCGTACAAAGGGAATGTGCTGCCTTGTTTTACACAGGCAAACATGGGCTGTTTTACGCTCCGCAGAAGACAAACCGCCTGCCACGTCAAAAGCTGCGCTTCGTACAGGGCTTGAGGCACGTCTCTGCGCCAAAACGCACAGAGTGGTGACAGTTTCCCCTCAAGGCACGTCCCTCCGTCAAAACGAACAGAGTGGTGACAGTTTCCCCTCAAGGCACGTCTCTGCATTTAATGCACAGGATGATGGCAAATCTCTGTCAAAGATTTAATCTCCAAAAGCCGTAATTCCGGCTAAAGACGTCCACATCAGCACCCTGGCACGGTATGCAGCGGCTTCTACGCCCATTCAGGATCTGTGCTTTTACGGCTTCCACGCCCACTCAGTCTCTACGACTACTCGGCTTCCACGCCTACTCGGCTTCTATGCCTGTTCGGCTTCTATGCCTGCTCGGCTTCCACGCCTACTCGACTTCTACGCCTGTTCGGCTTCTATGCCTATTTGGCTTCTACGCCAAGGTGACAGATATTTGGCTCCTACGCCAACCTCTTCTACACAAGGGATACCTACCTACGTGGCTTCTACGCCGTGATCTCCGTAGCAGATATACGCATTTCGTCCCCTTAGTTGGACGCGCGTCACTTGCTCACTCAAAAGGTCATTATTACGCAGGCATTGGTTACTTTAATCGTTGTATAAAAGGGTGCTCTACTGTCCACTCCTCGGTTGCTATACCAACGGAGTGGTCACTGTCACCAAAGACTCTATAAATAGAGGCCCCTGTCAATGGGGAACAAGGTCGGAAAATTGGGTCAAGAATACCAATATCAGATCAAAGGTCGAAACTTTGAAAGAAGGATCGAACAAGGTCACCGAATCGGGGATCAAGAGGGAGAGATAGAGAAAGAGAGAAGAATACAGAGCTCAGGCAAGGAATAGGGAGCGACGACCTTCAGCATCGTGCATCCACCCTCCTTCGCAACCTCCGAAGCTGTATCCTGTCTTCCACGGCACTTCTTCAACATCGTGTAGTCCAAGGGCTAAAGTGATCGACCGCAGATCAGACACCTATAGCAATTTTTACCCAGATTAAATAAATTGTACTCCCACATCCTCGCATAGGATCAAATTGTACAAGTTTGTTTGTAAACCAAAGAAAGCGGGTTCTGTGTAAACCCCATATTGAATACATCTCTATTCTTTCGTTTAATACCACAAACAAGATGGCGACTCTGCTGGGGATGGCTTTCTCTTCTGACGAGGAAGTAATTGCTCAACACGATACGGTATCTATAGGAACCGTGAAGAAGACGCTGGTAGTTCATTTCGACCAGTCTGCCTACGAAGACATGCTTCGGACTGGGGATAGCTCTCACTCTCTCTTCGTCCAAGACAACAGGAAGCTATGCAAAGTCTGGATGCCCAAGACATCCTTCCCTGCTCCTGTGGACTCTCCGATCTCTCCGATCTCTCCGACCAATGAGGTGGTAGCATCGCTCCCTCCGTGCCCCGCACGTAAAATTCAGTCTCCCGCTACGCGCGGTACAGATAAAACTTCTGGTAAAGCCTCAGCGCTAACCCAGGAGTATCCACTGCGCTATATGCGCAGAAATCAGTCTTCCGCTACGCGCGGTACAGACAAAGCTTCTGGCAAAGCCTCAGCGCTAACCCAGGAGTATCCACTGTGCTATACGTGCAGAAATTAGTCTCCCGCTACGCACGGTACAGATAAAGCTTCTGGCAAAGCCTCAGCGCTAACCCAGGAGTATCCACTGCGCTATACGCGCAGAAATCAGTCTCCCGCTACGCGCGGTACAGACAAAACTTTCGACGGTGCCTCAACGCCAAAACGGAAGAACTGATCACGCTCCACGCGCAAGACGACATCTGACCTCTACGATGAACCAGATGAGCGCTGTGATCTCCGCAAGAGGAAGCAAGCAGGCGAGTACTCAACTCCTCGGCCGTTACGCCAGCGAAGAAGCAATCTGCCTATCCTCCGGATTATGCGGGAAGACGACGGTCGACTGAACACCTCTTCAGCTTTATGCCTGTCTGAGCGAATCTCCAAATCACGCCAGGGTAAGTCCCACGGCGCAAAACAAGCTCAAGTTGCTACTCCTGACCTACGCGATTGCCTAATCCAGAAGCGTAAGGAGAGGGGACCTTCCAACATGTCTATTATGCCCCATAGGGAACAATGTTGTAATGGTCATAAGATTGTGATTGACTGCTACTGTTCTAAAGCAAAACGATCGGTCTTTGACCGATTGAACTACTCTCAATATTTCTCGGAAGAAGAGCACGCGTATGTGTCCGTGAACATGGCTTCACGCATACCTAGAAGAGGGTCAAGCTCAAGGCATCTTCCCTCTGGACCTCCGAGCCAGAGAAGATTCGAAGACCTCCTCAGGAACGCTGAAGCTGGGGTATTCTAAAACACCCGTGCAAGGTCACAGCAACCAGCTCCGTACTCGTCTGATTCCGACGCTGGGGGTCGCCAATCTCCCAGATCAGATGCCGAGAGTATAGAGTCGACTTCTGCAGCGACCTATACTTACCCTTCGATGACGCCCAGAGAAATGGGAGCTTACGCCATCGAAGACGAACGCGAGGAAGCGTTGCCATCAGGAGACGCAGAACAACGCATCACTGTCCTGGAGACGTCGCTGAAACAAATGCAATCCGTAATGGAGAATATGCACCAGATGATTCTAACTCAGCACGCAACTGCCATGGCTCAAGCATCGGTCCCGCCAACTCAGATACGTGTGGGGGTGGACTTGCCACCATCCAGCCCAAGCCAAGAACCTGCTCTAGATCAAGAGTCAGCAGTTCCTCCGCTTCCAACGGAAAATCCGATGCAGGCAGTACGGGAGTTGAAAGCCCAGTTCGATGCCGTGAAGCACAAAGATCAGCTCAAGAAACTGGGAATCAACTAGCCATACCCAGCTATCTGGGAAGAGGTCCCTTTCCCTCCAAAATACAAACCTCAGGCGATGGCTCTGTTCGAGGGAAAAACATCACCAAGCCAATACATGAACTATTTCAGTATGATGATGGTACTGCTACAAGGGAACGATGCCCTCCTCACTCGGGTGTTCAAAGGCTGCCTCTCAGGAGTAGCCTATCAGTAGTACCGTAGCTTGGCAGACAACTGCATTACTTCCTTCGAGGATTTCAAAGCTCTATTCTTTACACGATTCTACGAGGGAGGAATGGACATGTCTATGTCCTCTCTCATCGAAGTCAAGCAGAAGGAAAAGGAAGATGTTCGCATCTTCATCGAACGCTCAGGCCACCTTACAGATGCCTCCAGGAGTTCCAGACTCAGCATTGGTGGACATTTGCAGGAAGAACCTCCTTCCCGTGGTCTCAGTGTTCACAGGACCATATCAGTTCCATGATTGGCCCTCGTTCATCCTCTCGGCAGTAGCCGCCGAAGACAACAGTCGTAAGGCGCGCGACAATGGCATCATGATCTCCGCCTCTGACAGAGGCAAGAGGTCATCCCCTGGCAGCGACCATCATCGTGGTCCCAAAGGGAAGGAAGCCCTGGCAATCAACACAGCCAGGCCAAAGATTGCGGCGACCGCCCAAGCAAAACCGGTGGCTCCTAGGCCCGTCGAAGTCTACTCTTTCGACGACGACGATATCCCAAGTATCTTCGAATGTCTCGTCAAAAGTGGCAAGATCACCCTCCCAGAACTAAGGCGGCCCCAGGAGGTCGACAATACTGACGACCCAAAATACTGCGTCTTCCACAGATACGTACACCACCCGACAAAGGCGTGCTATGTACTAAAAAGGAAGATCCAGGGGTTGATCGATGCTAAGGCCATCACTCTGCACAACACCGAGAAAATGGTCACGGCCAACATGATCTCTCTGCAGTTTGGCAATTTGCCTCCCCAAAAGGTCCCTGATGGTGTTACACCTATCTCTCGGGCAATGATGAGCATCGTTAACCTTCCCCCTGCTAGGGGTCAAGATCATAACCTGGTGCCCCTAACTACCCGACGGGGCAAGATTATGTGGGTTCACCGAGATTTGGTGTCAGATCTCGAAAAAGAGACCAAGGCAACCAGGGCTACCCCCAAGAAGAATCCCAAATACAGATCATGCTACATGGTCACAACTTCTTCTACATCAGACGGAGACGAGGTACTTGTCGCAACCCGTTCAGGGAGGGCCTACCTCGACAACGACGGAGCAAATCAGGAAGGTGCGCCGGCTGACGCTCCAGCTACCAAACCGTCAGAGCAAGATCCCGTCGTGCCAAGCATCGGCTCTGCGAAACCTACTCCGGCGGAAAAGGCAAAACAGAAAGAAGTACGCTTCGACAAACCTGTGAAAAACATTCTGAGCAAAGGTTTAGAGAAGCCGTACAAATTTGACATCCTGGCCCAACTGGCCAATACGCCAACCAGATTGTCCATCTTCGAAATACTCAGGCTGTCCCCCGACACTCGTCTAGCCCTGAGAGAAGTACTGATGCAGGCGAAAGTATACTTGACCCAGCTCAAGTACCCCGACGAGGAACCAGTGGCATGTCCTCAATGCCACAGCGTGATAGAGGTGGTCCCGAATATCACTTTCACTCAAGACGACATGCTATTAAAACATAATAGACATGACAGGCCCCTCTATTACACCGGGTACGTCGGTTCCATAGAGGTCGACCGGATTCATATCGATCCGGGATCGTCGATCAGCATCATCCCTCACAGTCTGTTCGGGCCACTGAGAATTTCTACCAGCGAGCTGGCTTACACTACCACTACAATCGTGGGTTTCAACGCCGGAAGAAGTAAACCATTAGGGAAGATTCGCTTGAGAGTCCAGATCGGCAACCTTAGGTCAGTGGCCACATGTTACTTCATCGATGCAGAGGTATCCTATAATATTTTGCTGGGAAGACCATGGATCCACGACCACAACATCGTTCCCTCAACCCTACATCAATGCCTTAAATATATAGACGCACAAGGAACCGTACAAACGGAGGTGGCTGACCTAAACCCGTTTAAAGGAGTAGAATCCTACTATTCCGATGCCGTATTGTATTCCCATGACCACACGGAAGAAGTGCCAGGAGAGGCGAAGAAGGAATCCCACCGGGAGCCCGAAGAGCCCTCTGCCACACTACCACTGTCAATCAGAGTGAAAGGATGAACCGCTCATCCAAAAGCCATAGAACCTACGGCTGTCCACCTGAGAAAGACCAAGTCAGGAGAAGGGGGTGATCCTCTAGTAATCACTTTGAACCGGAAGCCTCCACCCATAGTCATCAACCTTCGGCGCAACCAGCAGCCGACTGATGTAAATGCCGCCAGGAACGGAGTTTCAGATGATAATAAACATCCTCTTTTCCGGTACATTGGTACTCAGATTCCGAAACATAAACCCACTCCACATGACGAGGTAAAACCAATGGCTCAAAAGTTCTTAGAAGCTATAAACTCCTACCGTCCGTATGTCTGGGAAGTAACGTCACCATCCAACGTCGTCACAGCATATGGGCTACATGAGGATTCTATCTTCATTGTCCCGCCTACCTGCAGCAGTCAGCATTCAATAATCTTTGGTCGCATGCAGAATCGACCGACTATCCAGGAAGATCCTTTCGATGACGATACCGGGAAAGTGCAGGTTCGCCAATACAGCCCGCAAGCGCAGAAGATCATGCAAAACATGGGCTACGACTTGAAGCGAAAGCCAGGCCTCAACTACGGAAGAGGCAAACGGACGCCGCCGCACGGCGACCCCCGCTATAGACAGACTCGTCTCGGGTTGGGGCATGCCACCTCCCTCGCAACTTCCAAGCCAGATGAGGACCCCTTTCCATCTCCCCAGAGCAGCTCGTCGTCCTCCGACTCACCTGATACTCTCAAACTAACACGATCAGTGAATATGGTGATGACAAGCCCCTCAGAAATCGAGGAACAGGATACGGAGCCGTTCGAGAACGACCCCTGTGCTCAGCAAATGGATACACAGTGGGAATTTCGCTTCGAGCAGAGAGAACCTCCCACCAAGGACGAAGTTATCCAAGTCAATGTTGGGGGTGAGCTCTCACCAAAGCCAATATTTGTCAGTAACAATCTTCCCCCAGTTAAAAAGGAAGAGATCATACAGCTGATAAAGGAATATGTCGACGTCTTTGCATGGGGTTATGAGGACATGCCAGGCCTAGACCCGAGGGTAGCTACTCATAAGCTCAATATTTTGACCGATTCGAAGCCAGTGAAACAACACCAACGTCGATTTTGCCTGGATATGATGGACGCCATCGAGGACGAAGTCAAGAAGCTGATAACCTGCGGTTTCATCCGGGAAGAACAATATCCTGACTAGGTCGCCAACGTTGTCCCAGTCATAAAGAAAAATGGGAAGGTACGTATCTGCATTGACTACCGAGATCTGAATGCGGCCTGCCCTAAAGATGAATTCCCCCTTCCCATCACGGACATCATGATCGACAACACCTGCGGCTTCGAGCGTATGTCTTTTATGGACGGGTTCTCGGGATACAATCAGATCAAGATGCATCCGGAAGATGAAAAGCACACTGCCTTCCGGACACCACTGGGGGTATATTGCTATACGGTCATGCCCTTCGGATTAAAGAACGCCGGGGCTACATACCAACGAGCTATGAGTAACATATTCTGTGAGCAGTTACACAAAACAGTGGAATGTTACGTGGACGACATAGCTGTCAAGAGCCGCCTCAAAGGTGATCACGTTCGAGACCTGAGGGCGGTATTCGAGTTAATGCGCCAGCATCAACTCAAGATAAACCCTACAAAGTCCTTTCTGGGGGTATCCAGTGGCAAATTCCTGGGATTTGTCATTACCGCCAAAGGCATCGAAGTAGACCATGACAAAGTCCAGGCGATCGTAGCAATGCGACCGCCCCGTAATCTGAGGGAACTCAGGGGGTTCCAAGGACGTCTGGCTTACATCCGGTGATTCATATCCAACCTCTCGGGGAGATGTCAGCCCTTCTCTCACCTTATGAAGAAAGGTGTGTCCTTCATATGGGACGAAACCTGTCAGCAAGCATTTGGGGATATCAAGCGCTACCTAACTAGTCCACCAGTTCTGGTGCCTCCCGTCATGGGAAAACCCTTCTTGCTGTACGTTCGGGCAATGGATCATTCGCTAGGAGCTCTCCTTGCACAGAAGAATGATGCGGGTCATGAACAGGATATCTACTACCTCAGCAGGATGATGGTCGAGGCCGAACACCTGTACAACCCAGTGGAGAAGGAATGCTTGGCTCTGATGTTCGCTGTCCAGAAGACGCGACACTACGTCACCGGCCAGACTATTCATATCATCTCCAGGATCAACCCTCTCCGGGTGCTGATGAGCAAGCCAAGTGCCCTTAACTCCCGACTCGCAACTTGGGCAATGCTACTGACGCCATATGACATGGTCTACGTCCCACAGAAGTCCATCAAAGGCCAAGCACTGGCCGACTTTCTAGCAGCTCATCCAATCCCGGAGACCTCCAAACTATACGAAGACATCCCCGATGAAGTTGCGGAATATAATTTCACAAGAGAAAGTGACGTATGGCAACTATTTTTCGATGGCGCCTCCAGAGTCGGTCCTAAGGGAAATATCGTTTCAGGAGTGGAAGTCATCCTAGTTACTCCGGATCAGCTCGTCATCTACCGAGCATATTCTCTTAGCGAGCCCTGCTCCAACAATGTGGCAGAATACAATGCTCTGCTAATTGGACTCCAAGTCGCTAAAGAGCTGGGGGTAGAATCCCTGGAAGCTTTCGGTGATTCTCTGCTCATCGTCAACCAAGTCAGGGGGATATACGAAGTTCGGAATCCAGACCTCATCCCCTACCACCGAGCGACAATCGAGATAGCCACGACGTTCAAAGGGTTCTTCCTAGAGCATGTACCTCGATCTCAGAATCTGGAAGCTGATGCCCTGGTCAGCCTAGCTGCGGACTTAGCTACCCCTATAAGAAGGCAAGATTCAGTAATCCTTCTTAATAGAGATTTATTCTGTGTGAAGAACAGCTGTCACCTAGAACGCAGCTACGCTGTAAACGCCGATCCTCCTACAAGAGATTGGACGAGTCCCTTCATTGATTTCGTGGCATACAGAATCTTGCCAGAGGACCCCAAAGAAGCAGTATCCGTCAAGAGACGATCGTTACGCTTCTACTTCGATGCATCTTCACAATACCTGTATCGCCGGACCTACGACGGACTGCTGTTAAGATGTCTCGCTGGCGCCGAGGCACAGCAGATTATCCGTGAAGCTCACGACGGTGTATGCGGAGCGCATCAGCCCGGTCCTAAGCTGCAGGATCGCGTCAGAAGAATGGGCTATTACTGGCCCACTATGATCACAGACGCGATCAGCTATGCAAAATGATGCAGGGCCTGTCAGGTCTATGCAGACTTCATACATCAACCGTCTGAATATCTACATCCTACGATTGCATCCTGGCCCTTCGAAGCCTGGGGTATGGATATCGTTGGGCCCATTCACCCGTCTTCCTCCAGAGGCCACCGGTTCATACTGGCCATCACAGATTACTTTTTCAAATTGGCCGAAGCAATCCCTCTGGCTGAAGTAAAGGCGTCTGACGTAATCAGCTTCATCAAGCACCACGTCATTTATCGCTTTGGGATTCCCCGAAGGATAATCCACGATAATAGACCTCAGTTCATCAGCCAAGCGTTTCATCAATTTTGCGATAATAACCGGATACATAATATTGCCTCTGCGGTATATTATCCGGCTGCTAATGGTTTGGCGGAAGCCTTCAACAAAACCATTATCAAACTCCTGAAGAAATTTGTTTCTTCAAACAAAAGAGACTGGAACGAGAAGCTGGGCGAATGTCTCTGGGCATACCGCACAACGGTACGGACACCAACAGGTTGTACCCCCTTTTCACTAGTCTATGGGAGCGAGGCGGTTCTTTCCATCGAAATCCAGATCCCGTCGCTCCGAATAGCCGTGACTAGTGAGCTGACTCGAGAAAAGAATGACCTGTTGAGGCTCCAAGAGCTGAAAGGATTAGACGAGAAATGCCTCCAAGCTCAGCAGCGCATCACGCTCTACTAAGCACGTATTTCCAAAGCTTTCAATCATAAAGTAAAGGAAAGAGTGTTCAAAGTCGGCGAGCTAGTTCTAGCCGTAAGAAGGCCGATGATCCTAACTCGCAGAAGTAAAGGCAAATTCTAGCCCAAATGGGAAGGCCCTTATGTGATCGAGACAACGTTCTCAAACGGCGCCTACAGGATAGCCCAGCCAAACGGAGATCTGTTAATGGCTTCTATCAACGGCAAATTCCTGAAAAGGTACTATGCCTAATCTCTCCTGCTCAAAGAGAAAAATAGCGAGGACCTCGATTCTGACAAAACTACTTCCAGAACACAATTAGTTGGGTTACACTCTATCATGTCCGTATGACCTCTGAATAGATATGTCCCGCTAAGAAGTTTATCGAGAGTTTATCACGTCCATACTACCTCTGATATCACTCTCACCTAACCTGTCATTTACATTCCGAAATGATGGGTCCACATAAGTCAGAAAAGAGTCGCTGTTATTCATTCCAGAAGAAGATGAAATTACATAGGAAGGGGTACATCAAGATGGCGGAGTAATCAGGCCATGAATCTGCCGCTCCAGTGCAGCTATCCTCTCATTCCTAAGGACCAAGGCATCGGCGCGAGCCTGCTCCAGCCGTGCCTCCGGAGTATGCGTAAGGGTCAGATTAGCCCTTGCCCGAAGATAGCCCGCACGGGCACTTTCCGCACGGTCCAGATCCCGTCGCGCTTCACTCAGTCGACCAGTCGCTACCTCCAGACCTGCCAACGACTAGGAAGCCCACTCCTCTGCCCGAGCAAGTTCTTCCCTCAGCTTGGAGGCCCTCGCCGTATTCCCTTCATGCTCGGATCGACACTGCAACTCAACGGCTAGGGCTTCTTCCACAACAGCTCTTCTCCTATCCATCTCTAGCTTATGCGTCTGGATAGAGTTGTCTAGGCTTTCAAGCTTCGTAGCGAGCCGCTCAGTCATGAGGTCGTATCGAGCCTGGACATCAGCATCCAGACTGTCCTCAGTACACTGCAAGTATTCGTTACTGGGTTGCTCTAAACCATTAACCACCGCCTCCAGAGCATCAGCTACTCCAAGATTGCCAAGCCCCCTGACAACCTCGATCGAGAGCTGAGAAGTCTTCTTCAGGAGCTCGAAGTCAAGGTTCTTCGCCAACACCATTGGTATCATCGTTTTTAAGCCAGTGTAGACGAGGCTGGTATGCTGCTCGATCAACGCGACTAGACCCGACTGAGCGCCCAGAGTGGCCACAATTGCAGACGAGGTAGCCACCGTCGCCTCAACAGGTAGCAAGGCCGAAGAAGGTGCGATGGTGACAATCGAAGTCATTGGCATACTCGCGACAGGCGAGGTCACGATGACAGGTTCATCCTCCCCTTGAGACGACAAAACCTCTCCGGGCGAGCTAGCCCCCGAAGACACTTCTGCCTCAAAATTCGGCGCCTCCACGTCACCGCCAAGAGCCAGAACAAAGCCGAAAGGCGCTTCAACGCCGTACTCCCCGTGGACGTCATCCCCTGAAAAGAGGACAAGAAAGCAAAATATCAAACACAGTGGTAATCCTCCTTGGAGGAGACATCAAAACGATATTTACCCGGAGCCAACGGCATATACGACGCATCTGCAGCAGATGTAGCTAAGCCATGCCTTAATGACGCGATACGAACTATCATACCTGGAGAAGGAGGTGGGCCGACCGACATCGCCAAGAGTTCGGTCAAGCCTTCCCCGAGACGCGGTCGAGGTTCATCAGCCGGAGTCTTGCTAAGCGCGCTCGCTAACACAGAAGTAACTCCGCCCACTACTGACCTCAGGGAAGATTCTCCCACCTGTTGGGGCCACGTAGGCAATCCCGCTCCGCTGCTTGGAGCAGCTGCAGCGACAGCAGCCTCCAGCGAGGACTCTCCGGCGCCGCCAGCCAGAACTGTAGAAGGTCCCCCTCTGAAAGGCGAGGAACCTCCGGCCAAAGAATCATCCCTGATACAGGGAGATACAGGCTCATTCCCGGGAGCCTCAACACCAGGAATGCGGAGAGGACGAGCAACCGTCTCCTTCCTCCTCTTACGAAGGGAAGCTTCCTTAGGAGCAGAAGCCCGTCGCTTCCCAAAAGAAACTACCAGAGCCCCCGCCGGCAGAGGTACTATACACCTCGGCAATGATACCAGAGGCTCATCCGGAGTACCAGATTCCTCCCCCTCGTCAGAAGAAACCGAGGGGACTTCGACCCTTCCCCCAGGCTTGGCAGAAGGCACCCTGAAGCTCCCATACCTATCGAAATCGCGGTGGAAAGTGTTAACCGCCATATAAAACTGGGAGTAGGAGTGAAGGATGCGCAGCTTCGTAGAGTTTGTAACGACCGGCACGATAAAAATTGCTCCCGTACAACCCATGATAAAATATCGCCACCCTCTAGCTCCATCAATGAGTCCACCCCTGGACCTGAAGCTGGTGACGGCGTTGCCCACATGCAACTGGTCGTACCCGAACTGCCTGGCGAACCGACTAGGCAGGTAGGGCTCGAAGAAGCAATGGTCTTCGCTCCTATACAGCAGATGGGAAGGTCTAATACAGACCAACCAATTAAACGCCTCCGCAGAAAGAAAGGTCTTCTCTCGACCTGAATCCTTAAGCCACAGCCCTGACTGGTTGCGATGCACAGGAGGGGGAGTACAAAGGATCTTCCAGCCATGGCTGAGGTTCAAAACCAGCCGACAGTCTAAAACTGTATTCACATTCCAGGAGGAATCCCTGTAATTCAATAGGAATATACCTTCTGAGCTGCTACCGGAACCGGGTGACATAACCCGGGGATTGTGGAGAATTAACCATCCTATCAAGTACAAGTATGGTAATTCTACCCTAGGGAAGCTCTCCCGCCGAGCTTCATCGACGAGCAACCCATCTGTCATGGCCCTCAGGCCAGCCTGTATACGGCACACCATGGCAGGAAGCAAGCCCAGTCTTGCCCCAAACACCAGGCGTACTGCCGGCCACAGGATGTTGCGGTGAATGCGGTCCGCGGACACGGTGCCTGGCACCACTACTTGACGCAACCTTATGGAGAGGAAACCAGCCAGCTGGGCTTCCTTAGACAAAGGCCTGCGATAACGCCTCAAGTAACTACAGGCCTTAGTGCCTTCCGGGTACTTTCCTACCCCCTCGACAAGAATCTGATTCGGAGCTTCAGCCTCCTCCATAAGAGTCTCCACAACCTGGGCACTGAGGACGCCCAAGCAGTTCACGGGCCCTTTCTTGCCACCCGAGGCTTTCTCCGACCTGGCGGCCCTCGCTCTGTGGAAGAAGAGGTAGGACATCCACTTGGTGGTGTGAGCCAAATCAGAAGGCTCATTATAAAAAGCGGTGCACGCGAAGTACTGACACATCAGCTCCTGATATACTTCCGCCACCCGAGGGTCCAATTCCCCCAACTCCTGGTTGGTGGGAACGTACTCTTCATATGGGGTATCCCCCATCGGCAGTCTCGAGACAACTGCCATCTCATGAAGGGCCAACCCCAACTCCCCCAGTGGAGTGGCGAAGGTCCCGGTGAGCGGAATATACCGCTCCATCAGCGCTAGGAACAAATTAGGGTTCGGAGGCAGCCCGACGCTCGTCGCACTCACAGCGGCATATAGTCCAATGCCCTCCAACTCTCTCTGGAAGTGCTTCAAGGCCCAGTCAACTAGGCATCTCCATCGGGAGTTCGTTGGGGCGATCCACCCATTGCACCGAGGATTCTCCTTGGGATATACCCTACCTCGACCCATGAAGTCATTGCAGAAGGTCAATAATTGGACCGGCTGGATCACCAAGCTATCTTCACTTGGAACACTGCCCGGGCACAGTCCTCGGAACAGCGTCACAACGCCAGAAGGGAGACTAACAAACGACCCCTGGTCAGCGCCTTTCAGACGAAAGATCTTCCCCGGCTTTCCGTGAAGATCAGGAGTAAGCTTCCATGACATCTTCCTGGGATGCGTCGCATGGAAGAAGGCCGAGATGGGATAATCCCTCGGCATCGTCGGCAGGTACAAGACCAAATCCCCGGCAGGGAAAACCCAAGGCTCCCTCTTGGGCTTCGTCTGGGACTGTTTATCAATCATGTCCCCAAAAAGGAAAGCCGGCTTTATGTACTGCTCCCCATCTACACGTACCAAGGGTTCGCCGTTGATCATACTCAATAGCATTCGCTCACCCTGGGCCGATATCAGGAGCTCCCTTCCCTCAGGATACTGGGGTCCAGAGATAAAAAATGCCACATGGGACAGATCCTCCAGATAGTTCGAATGCAGCATCCCGACAGCGGAGCCCATCACCTCAGCCAATGAGGACTCACCCAGATCAACTGCAAGATAATGCAAAAAAGATATGTCATTACAAGTCTGGCACAAACACACGGACCAAGGAAACGACAGTCTGTGCTTTACGCCAAGATTGTACAAATTTGGTCACTTTACGCCGGAAGTCTCCTCCACAAACGTAAAATTCAAATTTTACGAAATACGCCAATTTTTGGTAGCCCGAGCTATTTACGCCCAGAGCTACGAAAATATGGAGTCTTTACGCTGACACATTAGAAATGTGGGCGTAAAAGATGAAAATGCCTCCGTGCGTCATCTTCCTCAAAAGAGGCTATCAGCACAGAAGACGACCTAGCGCAGTCACGTTCAACGTGTGCGAAGGATTTTTTGTCGTTTGTGTCATCCCAAAAAGTTCTACCTCTAAAGCCGGGTGCGCTAGTCGTCGGCGGGATGCTCCCCTCAGAGGGAAGTTCACCTTGCCCGACCGGAGATTCCCTCGCCGGGACAGAAGAATGAGAAGAAGAACCTATGCTCTTTCCCTTAGCGGAGGGGGTTTGTTTCGGCGCCATTTCTGAAGACTCGAAGTGCTCGGAGAAGGAACGAAGAAAAACTCGAACAGTCGAAAGCTCTCTTTCGCAGAAGACAGATAAAAAGTTTTTCTCTCAAAAAGCTTGGGATATATACACAGTCCGGGTCGACTCCTCGAATCCTCGGACGAACCCCTCGAGACCCTAACCAAATCTCGCAATTAATAGTTGGTTATGATTGGATGCTACGTCAGTCCACTACCCTCGAAAGACGGACGGTCAGCGAATTCGAAAGGATTTTTCATACAAGACGGTTCAGCGGGCTCTACGCTAAAGGAGCTTTTCTACGCTCGACAGCAACGGATCTACGGTTTTATGCTCGACAGCTACAAGTCTGTGGTTTTACGCCCGGATGCCTTTGTGATCGGTAGCTTTTATGCTCGAGAGGCCACAAATCCACGACTTTACGCTCAACAGATACCAAATCGATGATCTCACGCTCGGTGGCGCTCAGTTTACGCTCAGCAGCAACAGATCCGCAAACCTCACGCTCGAAGAAATTTTCTTTTCAGGAGTAACAAATCAACAGTTCTACGCTAAAGGAGCTCTCTACGCTCGACAGCTACGAATCTAACGGCTTTACGTCCGACAGCTACAAGTCTATGCTTTTTTCTTGCCCGGATGTCTTTGTGCTCGGTAGCATTCTATGCTCGAGAGGCAACAAATCTATGACTTCACGCTCAGGAACCACAGGTCTACGATTTCACGCTCGATAGTGTTCTACGCTCACAGGCTACAGATCTACAGTCCTACGCTAAAGGAGCTTTTTTACGCTCGACAGCTACGAATCTAACGGCTTTACGTCCGACAGCTACAAGTCTATAGTTTTTTCTTGCCCGGATGCCTTTGTGCTCGGTAGCATTCTATGCTCGAGAGGCAACAAACCTACGACTTCACGCTCAGGAACCACAAGTCTACGATTTCACGCTCGATGGTGTTTTACGCTCAAGAGGCTACAGACATGATTTTGTGCTCTACGACTTTCCGTAAGGCGGTCAATTGCAAAGAGTTCACACAGAAGATACTCATTCTTGACCCAAAGTATCCCAAGTACCCGAGGTATACAGAGTTCAAACATTGAGAAATTACTCCTCTCGGGTCCAGAAAACTGGAGGTTCATCCAGATTCCAGTCTGAACATCTCGTCTATCAAAGTGGCAACTCAGTTTGACAGCCAAAAACCTCGACCCTGTTCCAAGAGAGTTTCGAGAGATCATTCTTGAAGACAAAATTCTGAACAAAACAAAATTCCGCTCATCAGAGAGGCAACGGTTCAGAAATCCTACGCCGTCCCTCAGTCCTAGCAACAGGACAGTCCTAAGTGTTCAAAAATGCTCAGCAGCGTTCTATGGACTATTCGCTATGCGTAAAGGACAGGGCCTAATACTCTTTCTATCAGAGTTGGCGTAAAGATTCAGACGTGTCGAAGCTGCACATATTCAGACTTCACAAGCAACGTATGGCAAGATGATCATATGAAGAAGAAAGATAATTTTATTAAAGATCAAAATCATGATTACATGTGAGGGAAATCCAATCTACAAGGGTTTTTCTCTATTTTTTATGATTACATCTGAGGGAAACTCCATCTACAGAGGAGATCCTCCATCATCGTCTGAAGATCGCCTAGAAGCTGTTCTGGCAGGCTCTCACTGGGCCTCAATTCTTCATCCATCTTCTCCAGCAGACAGTCGGTTGCCGTAAACCGACTATCATGGAAATGATCAACGGCGGGCGGATACAGAACTGGGCCTGCATAGATTTTACAGATCCTATGCTCCGTGCGCCGCTCAAAGCCGGGACAGAACGAGTCTGTCTGACTCTCGTCACCGGAGGGCATCGAGAGAAGGCGCGGCATGCCAGCCGCTGTGGTCAAATACGACCCTTCCTCTCTCCTGGTGCAACGCCATACAAAGTTGCTGATTATCCCAAGCAAGGGAGGCTAAGATGTCCTTCCATGATCCATCGTTGCAGTGGACACTTGCTCGAAGATGTCGTCTTTTACGGCTCCCTACATGCTGGAAGAACATGATCTCCTTCTTTCTCAGATCGATCCGACGAACTCCGGCGATCATCTCTGCATGGTGATGGGAATGTGGTGAAGACAGGTTCACCCCTCCAGCCTTTTATAGGCAAAAGAGGTCACAGCGGTCCCCAATAAATCCGCCATAAAGTCAGCATCGACCGTTTCAAATGCTCCACTCAGAAACGTTTCGAGTTACGAGGGGCCATTCATGCTTCATTCAAAGCGTTTCAAATTTCGAGGAATTTAAAAGCTTTGAAGGGGGTCTTGTAGAAGCATAAAAAATACGCTTGGAAGATCTACGTAGCATCTTGATGCAGAGCAGCGTAAACAGAGGCCTTCAGAGCCATCCAGCGTAAAACAGGGTTCTTCATCGCCTCCATGGCATAAAACCCAGCCGCTCTCAAAAGCAGCATTAAAGTGTACGAGGAACGCTTCGTCTTCCCGAAAAAGAAACTGTCAAGTCGCACAGTAAAAAACTGACCTCTGACTCCTGACAGAAAAGTGCTGCATGGCTACCCAGACGATGGCTGAAAACGATCGCAGACCACTCGGGACACGCCCCACAGTAATAATGGCGGATCTCGGCATTTAATGCAGAGGATTTGGTTAAAATATCACCAAACCGACGCTTACTAAAATCCCCCGGCATAAACCGCTCTTTCGCGTACAAAGGGAATGCGCTGCCTTGTTTTACACAGGCAAACATGGGCTATTTTATGCTCCGCAGAAGACAAACTGCCTGCCACGTCAAAAGCTGCACTTCGTACAGGGCTCGAGGCACGTCTCTGCGCCAAAACACACAGAGTGGTGACAGTTTCTCCTCAAGGCACGTCCCTCTGTCAAAACGAATAGAGTGGTGACAATTTCCCCTCAAGGCACGTCTCCGCATTTAATGCACAGGATGATGGCAAATCTCTGTCAAAGATTTGATCTCCAAAAGCCGTAATTCCGGCTAAAGACATCCACATCAGCACCCTGGCACGGTACGCAGCGGCTTCTACGCCCATTCAGGATCTGTGCTCCTACGGCTTCCACGCCCACTCAGTCTCTACGACTACTCGGCTTCCACGCCTACTCGGCTTCTATGCCTGTTCGGCTTCTATGCCTGCTCGGCTTCCACGCCTACTCGGCTTCTACGCCTGTTCGGCTTCTATGCCTATTTGGCTTCTACGCCAAGGTGACAGATATTTGGCTCCTACGCCAACCTCTTCTACACAAGGGATACCTACCTACGTGGCTTCTACGCCTTGATCTCTGCAGCAGATATACGCGTTTCGTCCCCTTAGTTGGATGCACGTCACTTGCTCACTCAAAAGGTCATTATTACGCAGGCATTGGTTACTTTAACCGTTGTGTAAAAGGGTGCTCTACTGTCCACTCCTCGGTTGCTATACCAACGGAGTGGTCACTGTCACCAAAGACTCTATAAATAGAGGCCCCTGTCAATGGGGAACAAGGTCAGAAAATTGGGTCAAGAATACCAATATCAGATCAAAGGTCGAAACTTTGAAAGAAGGATCGAACAAGGTCACCGAACCGGAGATCAAGAGGGAGAGATAGAAAGAGAGAAGAATACAGAGCTCAGGCAAGGAATAGGGAGCGACGACCTTCAGCATCGCGCATCCACCCTCCTTCGCAACCTCCGAAGCTGCATTCTGTCTTCCACGGCACTTCTTCAACATCGTGTAGTTCAAGGGCTAAAGTGATCGACCGCAGATCAGACACCTATAGCAGTTTTTACCCGGATTAAATAAATTGTACCCCCACATCCTTGCATAGGATCAAATTGTACAAGTTTGTATGTAAACCAAAGAAGGCGGGTTCTGTGTAAACCCCATATTGAATACATCTCTATTCTTTCGTTTAATACCACAAACACTATAGTGGACTTCAAGAGGATGATGCCTTGGGAGTTCAAGGGCGTCGAGGGGATACTTTACATTGACGACTGGCTGGAGTACATAGAGAGGACCTCGCGCTTGGCCAGATTCTGGAGAGTTTGCAGATCGAGGCCACCGGCAACTAGATGTTCGATATCGTACTGACTTAGTAACATACGTAGTCAAGACTTGTCACGACCCGCACCCGGTTTAGGGGCACGAGTGCGCGGGTACGTCCAGCCTACGCCGCAGCATCGGCGGTAGAACGTTGTCTAGGTCATGTAACTATCTAATCAATCTCACATGAATACCCAACTCCATAAGGAGACGTGGATATCATAAAATAATGCTAGAAATACTCAATCACATAAACTAAGCACGATGAGATATCAAGGCAAGCAAAGAAATACAAGATAAGTCTAACGACAAAATAGTCATACCTGCAATCAGTGACCTCCAATCCCCAAGTGTGTCAGAAACAAGTCCACTAAGGTCACAGTCTGGAAAATATTTTTCCAGTCAGGAAGAAAAAAAGTACATCTCTAAATAGCAGTTCTATATTAATGATATAAGCTATGTAGCAGTTCTAGATGGAAATATACGAGATGCATGTATAGGTACGAGAAAAGTACAATAAGATAAATACTGGAAATATTGTAAGTAAATGCAGGAAAAGAAACAATATGTCAACGAGCAAGAATCCTATGACTAAGTGTGTGAGTACTAGCTTTACCATGTGATCGGCTTGGGAACTTGATCAGGCTGGTTACATGTGATTAGCTATGATTCATGTAAGGTCAGGCTAACCGTTGGTTAGCTATGATGCATATAGAGGTCAGGCTAATCACACGTAACAGCTATGAAGCATGTAAATGGTCAGGCCACACCCGACGTGAGATATGGGGTGAGCTATGATGCATGTAAAGTTGGGTATGATCACATATCTACACTAAAATACTCCCCACCCCCGACTGGTATAGTAGATCCAATCATGGTACGCTATGGCACAGGATTCCCTTGGGAGGTAGCAAATCTCCCCGGGTCTCAGTGTCTGTACATGCACAAGATAGCAAGAAAACAAGTCTTGTACAAGCTATACCATGAATAAGGAATAACATCTCATGACGAGATCTGTATATACCAATCCGTGTAATCAGCGTGTCAAGAGTATGGATATCTACACTAGATACAGTGAACATAGGGGATATCATAAATAAGAAACTAATCAGAGAATGTACTTGCCCTGGGTCCTTAGCTGGTGAATACCGAGGTCCTGCTCCAGAGTATCGTCTGGAGGATCCAGCAGTCCTATAACATATAATAAATAATACAACGTTCGCATCAGATGCTATACTAAACACGTAATTAAATACCTAACTCAGGTGGCTATGCCTGGCATGATACTGGTCAACTAGGGTCGTCTAATAGATAGATATATAAGACACAGTATATCTACTTTTAACTACATATATACTTGCAATACAAATATATATATATATATACCAAATTAAATTTATACTATATATATATACCAATTAATCATACATCGTATATATATATATACATACATACTAGTTAAACCATACGTATACTCATATATATGCAAAAGTATATTTTAGAATATATACATATATATATTGTCAACATCATTCTTAAACATACTAATATTAATTCACCAAATTAAATTTATACCATATATATATATATATATATATATATATATATATATATATATATATATATATATATATATATATATACAGATACACCAATAAAATACGACACTATATACTTGTATACATGTATATTTATATGTCAAAACATACGCATTAACGTATATTATGTTATATATATAAATATATACCAATTAATATATTGTAAATATACTAAGTATATATATATATAAAATACATGTATATACATATACCAATTATATGTACACTATACATTATATTGATTTATATACACTATACATTATTAATTAATGTACACTATACATTACATAAATTAATGTACACCATACATTACATACACCATACATAAATTAACTACTGTACTCTATATATCACATATATATACTATATATTATATTGTATTGTATATTAAAGAGGGAAGAAGGAGAAGGAGAGAAGCTCACAGGGGGGAGATGGAGGCTTGCCGGGCCGGAGATGAAGGTGCAGCTAGGAGGAAGTCGGGTGATTGGCCGAGGAGTCCGTGGCCGGTGCCGGAGACAATGGCCGGCCGGGTGGTCGAGAGGGGGAATGGGAGAGCAGGGAATGCAGGAGGAGGAGGAGTACTGTGGAGTGTCGGAGAAGGAGATGGGGGTCGCCGAGATCCGGGCGAAGTGGGCCAGGAGCCGGTCCTTGAAGTCGGGGTTCCCGACCGCCTCCTCGTTACCGTCTTCCACCAGTCGGTTGTAGATGGCGGTCCTGATATCGTACGAGGACGCGGCCGCCGCCGGCCTCGGTGGGGACGAGCTCGGAGCAGGAAGCTCGGCCGGAGCGTGCAGGCTCGGTTGGGAGAACGAGCAGTGGTGGGGGAACGAGCCCTCCGGCGGTGGCCGGAGAAAAGCCGAGCCGGAGAAGCAGGGAAGCACAGGCCGGAGCAATGGCCGGCTGGAACTGTAACAGGGGGGACTCGGTGAACAGTGTTCCCCCCTTCCTTATCAATTTGAAATTCAAAAGTAATTTAAAAGGAGAAGAAGGAAAGAAGAAGAAGAAGAAGAAGAAGAAGAAGAAGAGAAGAAGAAGAAGAAGAGAAGAAGAAAAAATAAGGATGGGGGCTACGGTTTGGGAAGCTTGGGGGGTTTCCTAGGTTTCCTTTTTGGGGATTAGGGCTTTGGATAGGACATTAAATAGGGTAGTGTATGTGGAAAATCAAGGGTGAGGATGCACCCATTGAATGAGTGGTCCAGATTTGACATGGAGAAATTTTATGTGGGGATGAGGGTGGTAACTTAGTTAAATAATAGGGCTCCTTCATTGTTTTTTTTAACAAATGAGGTGTTGACACCAAAAATGCAAATTTGCAAATTAGCCCCCTTAAATTTGGGTATTTGCACAAACGCATGAAATGATGAAAATTTGGCTGGCGATTCGATGTCTGGTGTTTTATAGGGTCGGGAGGGCGTTGTATGATTGGTACGGGCTTAAGTAGCGGGGTACTGGAATTAAACGGGATTTTCGGAATCGGTTAAAATGGTATCCTCAAATTAATTAGGAATAAATATAAGTTGTGTTCTAAAATTAATTAGGAATACATGGGGCCAAAATCAGGTCGGGTCATCAATACCAATAGTGAAGAAGACTCAGAACAGAATATTACCCTAATTTGGGCCGCACGAAAAATAGGTCAAGATTGTCTCCAATTTCGATTGGAACGTACAACGATACAAAATAGGAATTTATTTAAATAAATGTCCGCGATGATTTGTGTGGCTAGAAATAAGGTACATGGAGCTATATTATGAGTTGGGAAAATAGCAGAATGGAAGGCAGGCACGTCTAGGGCAAAGTTGTGAAATTTGTTGGAAGGCAAAAGTCAGGTAGCGCTCCAAATATCGAAACAACGACAGCGCACAACAATTAAATAAATTACGGTAATTAAATACAACCTCCAATAATTTAATTCTAAAATAAATAATTAAATACATAATCCCTATTATTCGATCAGGTGTTCGTCTAGTGGCCTCTAGGTCAAGTCTACAACTCAGACGTTGAGAACACAGTATATATTTTTAAATACACCTCATGCAATTATTTAATTTAAATACAAATATTGAGAAATCATTTAGTATAAATACCACAATACTAATAATTATAAAAAGTTAAAAATACTCTTGTTTTCAGAATGTGGTAGTGACAAGACTTACGATTGGAGGACTTACTTGGGAGGCTTTCAAGGAGCTTTTCAAGAAGAATTTCTTTCCCGACATGGCCCTGGGAGCCTTGGAGAGTCATTTCCATAACTTGGTCTAAGGTAACATGTCGGTTGACGAGTACACCGCGAAGTTTTGCCGTTTGAATCATTTTGCACCATTGATGATTCGGGACCCAGGAGACCGAGCCTGAAAGTTCAGGAAGGGGATAATGAGAGAGATCAAGTCTCGCACTTCTAGACGTCGCACTACTACCTTCGAGGGTATTCTGATATATGCCCAAATTGCTGAGGATGACTTGGACCTCAGGCCCAAGAGAGGATGCGACACTTCTATAGGAGCGAGTGGTAGCGCAGGACCGACCAAGCATCCCCACTTTCATTAGTAACAGAGGCCGTATCAGCATCAGCAGCACCAGGCACCAACTTAAGGATACACTTAGTTGCAGCTGCCTTAGAGGCAGACTCAGCCCGATGTCCAGTGTGCGTACTGCGGGAAGGCAGGACACACGAGGGACATCTGCAGAAAGAGGCTGGGTACATGTTTATCCTATGGAATGTCAGCATTTCAGTTAAGGGACTGTCCATCTATTCAGACTCGTCCAGGTCAGGGTGGAGTAGTCGCTCAGAGGAGACCAACCAGGGTACCTACTGTACCAGGAGGCCAGTAGAGGGGACCTCCACTTCCGTCACAGCAGCAGAGAGGTGCACCCCAGGGACGAGCATACGCCCTGACGATCGAGGAGGCCGAGCCAGCATGAGACATTATTTCAGGTTCAGTTCTCCTCGATTCTATTTTGGCACTTGCATTATTCAATTCTGGCACTTCCCATAGTTTCGGGTCTGTATCTTATGCTCTTAAGCATCATTTAGAGGTGGAACCATTAGATAGGACTTGCAAGATTACGACTGGCAGAGGCATTATCCAAGTCAGTAACTTTTGCGAGGACTAGAGGGTTTTATTGGGAGGCCGAGAGTTGGGCATATGCTTACTCATAATGCCACTTCCAGGATACAATATTGTACTCGGAATGTACTGGTTGAGTAGGCACCATGCTATTAAAGATTGTCGTAGAGGCAGAGTGATATTTCGACCGCTAAGAGAGCCAGAGTTCGAGGTCGCTAGCGGAGCAGCGGAGCAGAGCAGGAGCACTTTTTGTAGAGCCAGGATGGAAGAAGAGGAGTTGCCACATCCTTTGATAGCAGAGTTTCTGGATGTCTTTCCAGAGGAGTTTTTAGGTTTGCCGCCAGACAGAGATATTGAGTTCTCTATAAACTTGGTGCCCGGAGTGGAGCCTATTTTTATAACATATCTGTAAAATCCCTAATTCTAAAAACCGTATTAATATATTTTAATTAATTATTAATTAAATTATAGTAATTATGAGCTAAATTAGTGGAAATAGAATTTATTTAATTTTTATTTTTAGGTGTTTGTACAATAGGGAATTTATGGAGCAATTATAAATTTTCTTAATTTATTCCATATAGGAGACCCAGTGGACAGTTGATAGATTAATTGTATGCTCTAAAATAAATTCTAGAATTGTATGTATATATATATATATATATATATATATATATGTGTGTGTGTGTGTGTGTGTGTGTGTGTGTGTGTGTTTGTGTGTGTGTGTGTGTGTGTGTGTGTGTATAAAGTTATTAATTAGAAATAGAATAGGAAAAGAAATATAAAAGAAATTAGAAAAAGAATGAAAAAAAATAGGAAAAAGACTCATAATGGATCCTAACCCTAAACCCCAATTCCTAACATACCCGTTTAGACCCCTGACCCAGCCCGTTAGCCCGCCCGTTATCAAATAATCAGCAGCAGCAGCTGCACATATAAACCGCGTGAAGCCTTGGCCGCCGCTTCTTCTTTATATAACTTCCTATACTCCACGTTCTAACCCTAACCCTAATATCTACCATCTCAACCCCGAGACCGCCGTTGACCAGAGCAGATGCGACCGCCGCCAGCCCCGACGCCGACCAGAGTCGCCGGAGAAGCACCTCGACCCCCGCGTGATCGCGTGCCACGACAGCGTTTTGCAATAGCGAAGCTCTGTTCAAGCCATGTTTTTCGTCTCCTCGTTCAACCAAACTCGACCCCGTATTCACCGGTATGTTCACGACTTAACCCTCTTCCATACCTGTATGTTAGTTGACCTCGAACAGCGCGTAAACCTAGGCGTAAACTGCGACCACATTGGCAAAAAATGATAACTTTTAGGATCGCAGAAAATTGCGTAACTACCTATGTTTACGGATTCGTATCTCCCACCACAGAGATCCAAATTCAATTTTTCTTTTTGGTATGCGAAGACCACCTAACCTAGTTTATTTTCTATCAAATACAATAATTTATTAACTGTTGTATGTTAAATTAAATCAGTTAGAAAATCCTAAAATTTTACTTTTCCTAAATTCCAGAAATTATGATACAGAGCGCACCCCGCCAAACGGGACCGCCCTGTCGTATACCGAGCATACCAAAAGATGCGCACAGTATACCCAGACGTGTGGGCCTTCGTGAAAACTGATTTAGACTCGTGTGCGCATCAGAATCAGCCCGTATCCGCAGAAAATCTCTCGTATCGTAACTTTTGTAAAACCCCGCGCCATTTAGTGCACGTTCATCATAATGCGACAAAACTTATGCCACTGGAATCGTGGTATCACGCTGGTCCTGTGACCCAATTTTTACACAATTCTGAGACAGTTGACCAAGTCGCCTATTGGCGGGCCCAACGGTTGACTTTTTGGGCGAAATTGTGTTCGGCTGACCGGAATCCATATTTGGACATATAGTTGAGTTTGTACTGACTTTTAGAGTTCATTTGACCTATAATTTGTCCCTTTTAGAGACCATTACCCTTGGCACGCTTTTCGGTGCAAAGTGGGCCACATGTGGACCCCACTTTGACCTAAAATTACTGTTTTGCCCCTGTATCCAAATTGGACGAAAGGGTAGTGTTTTCTAGCTATCTCACTGATTTCGAAAATGTTGGTGATGTATATTTTAGCATTCGGAGATGTTTGTTTGGAGCCATTAGTTTCTGATCCCGTGTCCTTGATATTTGGACGCTTATACTATACAGATTTCTTGCCAGACAAGTATACCTTGCATTGTACTATATTTACATTTGATATAATGTATGCATGTTTTATTTCTATTTATTTTAGTTCATTTATTTTAACTGCTATATAAACTGCGCGTCCAAGGAAACTTGGGTGCAACGACGGTGTCATCGTGTTCTATTTTTATTTATGTATATGCATTGGACCTACTTTATGAGACCACCCCATCATCATGAGGCATCTTATGTTTCATTGGCCATGATAATATTCTTACACGAGTGTGAGTCACATATAGGACACGAACTTGCGTACTCGGCTGGCCACTGGTACGTATAGGTCGTACGACGGATAGGGATAACTGCCGATAGAAACTTTGCATGCTAGTAGACCTGGCAGTTATTTAGAGGTATTATCATGTCATGTATGTGACATGCTTAGAGCATGGGGTGGGAAGAACAACAAGTAAGGCATTTGGACTCCTTTGCACTTTTTCCTTTTGTAACCCGGAAGCTCCGTTGGAGATACGGGAGGTGATGACCCTATATATTATATATTATCTGGCGGCCTCTGCCGTTCAAAAGACGATATGCTTTGTAGGCCCCTAATTCTCCGAGAGAGTCACGCCAATCCTATTTTTAGCCAGATAGCCCACCTGGTGGAAAGTTGTTCTCAAACTGCTTTCACTTAGACGGTTAGGCAACCCCATTGGATGTTTACATTTCAGTACTTTATTGGCATATTTATACGTATCTTGTTATGTCCCTCTGCAGACCTGGTACCTTTCCAGATATAGATGGGTAGGAGTATCCATAGGAGTATGGACCTGGACCTGACGCTTCTTATCAGACTGAGGAGGTCTTACCTTCGGAGTATCTTTGATCCATTTCAGCTATTAGAGATTTTTGTTGCTATTCTCTTAGAGACATTTATTCTTATATTAGAGTTGATTCTCTTCTCTCTTTTAGTAGTTTTAGTTGTCACGCCCCAGTTCCAAAGATAAGGAACTGAGTCACGTGGCAATGGCCAGCAGCACACTTCGGCGGGCATCCCAATCTAATGGGCCCGTCGGAGTGCTTCTAAGCTGTAAAGTACAATGAATAACCAAACACATAACACATACATAGTGAATCTAAATCTCATCCACAGGCAACAGATATAAGAGCACATAGAGGTAATCACAAACTACTAATGTGCATAAAGAAAATATCACGAGAAAATGTATCATAATACAAATACTAGAATAGTCACACGGAACAAACCCGCTAGTACAAATACTGGAATAAAAGTAAGCAATAAGATGACTAGGAATGATATCTGAATTTGGATAATAATACCGTTCCAAGGATAGAGTCACTACCAGAGATCAGGCGAAGTCCTCGGGGATGACCTCGTCCTCGGCAATGGGTCCTGCTGCTGGATACGTACCCGGACCGTACTCCTCTGGGTAATCCTCCTTGCCTAAACCTTGAAGGGAACCAGGTCCTCAGAGGGACGTAACAAGGTACAAAAATATAGCATACCAAGTATAACAGAAAGTACAAGTGCAACGACGGGGTAATCTAGCATAACCAACTAAGTGAGACGCAGTTTAAAGACAATGTTCAACGCGTGGGCTGTCCAAAATAAAACCGTATCTCCGGACACGGAAATACACAGAATGTACCGTAGCTCCGGACAAAGAGTCACACGTCTATACCCGGTTGTGATCCGAACACGAAGTAACGATCTTAATCAAACACGTGCACAATGTATATAATAAAACAATAAATATCTGGTAACTGAAATACAGGGTGGCAAAGTACACTTGCCTGCGTTCAGCTGCTGAAGATGGGGATCCGGTACAACGTCCAAGTCCGTAGGTCCCGTGGTATCTAGAGACGAGATACAAACTTAATCAATAAACTATCACGTGGCAAACAGGGATGTGACACACGTCTAAACATATGCTCAAACTCAGCTACAACTCACAGGGACACGATGCTAGAGGGTTGACCAAGGTTGACTAATGGTACGTGACGTCAAATCCGATTAATCACCTATACAATATCATCAAAAAAATCCTCAATTCTTAAATCTTACCACGGTGTTCAGTAGTTCAAGCCATGATCAAATCCTCAAATTTTACCCTAGTCTTCACATTCATTACCATGTACGTTGACATATTTCATCCTCTATTAAATTATTATTAATAAACCCTCGTTCATATAAAACCTTTCTTTAAATTATTTGAACCTCATTTCTACCTATGTACAGCCAGTCCTCAAACAACTTCATCAACAGCTTTTAATATTAACCCAAGATTTGATATCTCTCTACCATTTTATAGTAATTAACATGTTCCTTGATAATAATTAATGCCTTAATATTATCATCATTTCACAACCATTTAGATGCATACTTAACATCAAACCCTACTCAAAGCATTAAACATAAACCCTAATTATTAACCTTGCATTTTACCACCAATGTATATAATTTATAACATTTAAATATAACCAAACCCTAAAACTCAAGCCTATACAACCCTAAAACTCATATAGCAATTAACTTCAAACTCAAAGTATATAACCCACATCAATACCTAATATACATCCCAAAAACCCAATAAAACTACACTACAACTATAAGTAGAAAGGGAAGGGATTCACCTCGGCGAGGTGGTGGTGGTGCTAACCGGTGCGGGGTGGTCGTGCTGGTGGTGTGGGGGAGATGCTGGAGGTGATGGGGTGGTGGTGCTGGTGGTGATGTTAATGATGGTGAGAATGGTAAAGATGATGATGAAGATGGTGGAGGGTGGTGGTGCGGCTGGTGGTGAAGAGGGGTGGTGCGGCTGGTGGTGTATGGTGGTTCGAGATGGTGGAGGTGCTGCTGATAGCAGGGATCGGGGGTTGCAGAGGTGGCTGGAGTGAGGTCCACGGAGGAGATGATAAGGGTGGTGAAGGTGGTCGTGGTGGTTGCTCGGGGTTGCTTGAGAAGTCGACGGTGATCGACCTGCTCGGAGGAGGAGATATGGGAGGGAAGCTCGGCTGCCCGAGGGGTCGTGACGGCCGAGGTGAGCGGGGGATCGACGTTGGGTGGCCGGATAAGAGGTGCAGTGGCTCGGTTGGAGGAGAACGGTGAGTCGGATCCGGCGGAGTGGAGGTGATGATGAAGATGGCCGAGGAAGTATGGGACTGCGGTGGTCCTGACCGAAGAAACTGGCCAGGAAAGAGGCCGGAGTAGGGTGCAGCTGTCACGACCCGCACCCGGGGTAAGGATACTAGTCGGAAACAACGCCCAGCCTACGCCGCAGAATCGGCGGTAGAACGCTGTCTAGAAAGTCTATCTAATATAATGAACCACCAAAAGATAGTGTACTCAATCACAGAACTAAGATAGAATGAACACGAATCAGATAAGAATAGAATAGTCACAATACAACTCATGAGTCTAAAATAATACATCAATGAGTCTGAAGAAAAAATACAGAAATATGCTGGAGACAAATCCAGTACAAAAGAATACTACAAAACTATAAAGTTACAACTCCAGGGTCAACTGTCTCAGTTGGGATAAGTCCCTCTTGAGCCAGGGTCTCAGAATCTAAACCCACAACATCCTGGGGTCCATAATAGGTAGGGTACTCCTCAGTGTCATCTGGAAAAATATATCCAGTCAGGAAAGGAGCAGAGTACAACCCTAACAGCAGTTCTCAAATAATGATAAAAACTATGTAACAGTAAGTAGCTGTGGATAAACAAGATGCATAAATAGATACAAGAAATGTATAGACAATAAGGAAGTACTGGAAAGAAATACAATAATGAACAATATGCTGATAGAACAAGAATACTAATGACTAAGTGTGTGAGTACTAGCTTTAACATGTGATCGGCTTAGGAACTTGCACAAGAGTATAATGGCCTGGCTGATTATACGTGCGGTGTATGATCAACACTCACAAGGAACAAGACATGCACAAGGAGGGTATGATCACATATCTACACTAAAATACTTCCCACCCCGACTGGTATAATAGATCCAACCACGGTACGTTATGGCACTAGATTCCCCAAGAAGATAGCTAGTCTCCCCGAGAATCGGTGTCTGTACATGTACAAGATAACCAATGAAATAATACTTGCACCATATACACCATATACCAAGGAATAACATCTCATGACGAGATCCGGATATACCAATCCGTGTAACCATAGTGTCAAGAGAACATGTATATCTACACTAGATACAACGAACATAGAGGATATCATAAATGAGAAACTATCAGAGAATGTACTCGCCTGAAATCCAATGAACAGTCTCACAAATGTCTGACTCGGTGCCTCGAAGACCTAGATATGGAATACCACATTAATACAAGGTCCCGGAAAGAGAACAAGTCAAACTAGGCAACTTCTAGGTCAATAAGTCAATTCTAAGGTAAAAGTCAACTATGGTCAACTCTAAAGTCCACTAAAGTCAAACATGGTCAAACCCAAAGTCAACCTCATAAGACATCTATAAAATAATATAGAGATAAACTACAATAATTTAGGAATCAAATTAGATTCAAAAAGAACTCACACAAAGTATACTAATAATACAATTAATATATACCCTAAAATAATATATACAACCCAACATTTATATAAATAACATAATATATTATTACAATTATTATTCCTCACAAAACACATATATATATACATATATATATATATATACAATTATAATATATAATATATACATTAAATCTGTCAAAGCGTCATTGAAAAATAGTGAATAAAATAGGATTAAATCAAAACAGTTTAAATAGTGACAGTCGGGACTGTCACCGAAGGACTGTCACCGAAACCCAAATAATAAACTGCCACTGCTTTGGTTTTCGCTGACAGTTAAACTGTCGCGGAAAAGCGTCGCAGAAAAGCTGCTGTTTCCCGCTGCTGCAATTAATGACAGGTTTGTCATTAATTGCCCGAAGGCTACAGCGGCTGCTATTAGTCGGCTAATTAATGACAGTTTTTACTGTCATTAATTCACTGTCACTAAAACAAGTTATATATATATAATTATATATATAAAAACAGAATATATAAAACAATATATATATATATATATAAACAGAATATATAAAACAGTATATATATATATATATATATATATATATATATATATATATATATATATATATATATATATATATATATATATATATATATATATAAACCATTAATACAAAAATATACATATGTATATTAATATACACATAAACTTATACCTTCAAATATTTAACAAAGAACATATAATTTACATGGCTAGAAGTACACCTAAAATATTTACATTAATATCCAAATAATTACATAATAATTATAAATAATATAATTACACAATTAAACATACAAATATATTTTATAAAACATTTTATGTATAAATTATATTATTTAACAAGTAGTAACATATATATTTGCATGCAAGAAAGCTACATATTATATTGTACATTATATTAGCACACCCAAAATATAGATCTATGCTACAATAATTACTATAATAAATACACAAAATAAATATTTAATATCCATATATATATACTAATTATAAATGAAGAATTGAACCACAATTAATTAGATCTATGCCAAAATACACACAATTGGAGAGTATCTCACCGTATCCCACTAGATCTAGGATACGCATGCGACACGAGTCCAACACACAACCAAATGCACCCCGAAGGACACAAACAAATCACAAATAATATTTATGAACAAATCAAAGCGTCAAAAGTAGATCTATGTGTCCGTGTCAAAATACGACATGTTCAAAGCCCCGTGTCGGAGGAAAACCCCCAAATGACACGTATCACCAAATAGTTGGGATACGAACCACAAGTATCCCAATATGGACACGACACTAGCCTCAAACACAAATCTCATGTCCAATTGATCTATAGGATCAATTGACACACACAACAAAATATAAATTCGGAATTCCAACAAAATTGACACAAAAAGCACCATAACTTTCTCCATGGGTCTCCTATGAACACAAAACAAAGTCCTATGGGTAGTACATACATATAGGTTGATTTTACATGATTAAATCTCAGATTTAGAAGCTATTTAAATGGGAAAATCTGAATTATACCTATTGGGAGATGGATTTCCAATGAAACCTCCAATTGAGATAAACTTGCTTCCAAATTGTAGATACTTGCTCCTCTTTGTAGATCCTTGCTTCCTTCTTCTAGATCCTTGCTTCCTCCTTCTCTAATGGTGAATTGGAAAGAATTTGGAATGAATTTGGTAGGAAATTGGATTGGGAATGGAGGAAATTTGGTAGTGGGAGAATTCTAGATCTAGATTTGGAATGAGATGAGAGGAGAGAGAAATTCCCCCCCTCTTTAATAGGCTGGCCATAGCCCCTCCCCCAAGCAATTGTAAAATGTCCAATGTACCCCTTGGGGCCTCTCATGAAGAAATAATTAAGGAAGGAAGCTTCTAGTCTAATCATTTAATTAATTTAATCCATCTCCTTAACAATGGGCTTTCTAAATGGGCCAAGTCTAACTATTTAATTCATGTTGGTCCATGGGTCCAAACTAAACTAGTTGGGTCCACTAATATAAGTCCAAAATAATTAAATAACATCTAACAACAATTAAATAATACAACAAATAATTATTTACCATGCACAATATTTATTTAAATAGGAAATTACTAAAATACCCTTTTTCCTAAAATGTGGTAGTGACAAGTCTACCCTCCTTAAAATAATTTCGTCCTCGAAATTCAAAGACGAAAACTACCCCCAAAAAATCACAGAACAGAACTAAAGAATCACAATTAACTAATGAAAGAACATAACTAGAAATAACATACCTCAAGGTACAAACAAATATGGATAACGCTCTCGCATGTCATCCTCTCTCTCCCAGGTAGACTCCCCCGGAGAGTGATGCCTCCATGCGACGCGCACCAAAAGAATAGTCTGGTTCCTCAGCACCTTCTCTCTCCGATCCAGAATTCAAACTGGCTGCTCTGGATAGCTAAGAGTAGGGCCCACCTCTATCTCTGAGTGATCCAATACATGACTAGGATCTGCCACGTATCGTCTCAACTGCGACACATAAAACACGTTGTGCACTCCCTCCAATACAGATGGCAAGTCTAGTCTATAAGCAACTGCACCGACCTTGTCTAGAATAGTGAAAGGTCCAATGAATCGCGGACTAAGCTTTCCGCCTCCACCGAAGCGAATCGTGCCTCGTGTCGGAGAAATCCTCAGAAACACCAAACCACCCACCTAGAATAAAATACCACCTTAAGAACTTATCTATAACAAACAACCAAGAACAAGTACATAAAATAAAATCTAAACTATACCTCAAACTCCAAGGGTCTCCGATGGCTATCGGCCCAATGCCGTTGTCTGTCCTGTGCCACTCGAAGTCTGTCTCTGATCAACTGAACCTTCTCTGCTGCATCCACAACCATCTCTGGCCCAAGCAAAACTCTCTCTCCAACATCGTCCCAAGACAAAGGAGTACGACACCTCCGACCATATAGAGCTTCAAAAGGTGACATCTCTATACTGGCCTGGTAACTGTTGTTGTAAGCAAACTCTACCAAATGGAGATGGTCCTCCCAAGAACCCCCGAAATCTAGTACACAAGTGCGCAACATATCCTCGAGAGTCTGAATAGTCCTTTCTGACTGCCCATTTGTCTGGGGATGATATGCAATACTGAACTTGAGCTGAGTGCCCAAACTCTCCTGCAAACTCCTCCAGAAATGAGAAGTGAAACGACTATCCCGATCTGAGACTATGCTGACGGGAACTCCATGTATCCTAACGATCTGCCTTACATACATCTCTGCCAGCTTCTCCGTAGACAAACCCACCTTGAAAGGCAAAAAGTGGGCCGACTTGGTCAATCTATCAACAATGACCCAAATCGCGTCTTTTCCTCCTGGAGATCGTGGTAGTCCGGACACAAAATCCATAGTAATGTGTTCCCACTTCCACTCTGGAATGGGTAATGGCTGAAGTAAACCTCCTGGCCTCTGCCTCTCGGCTTTCACCTGCTGGCACACTAAGCATCTGGATACAAACTGTGCCACTTCCCTCTTCATGCCATACCACCACACACTCTCTCGCATATCCCGATACATCTTGTTAACACCTGGATGTATGGAATACTGAGAGCGATGCGCTTCCTGCAATATCTCCTCTCGCAACTCCCCACTAGGCACACACAATCTAACTCCATGCCTCAAAGATCCATCCTCTGCAATAGTGAAATCATCCTCCAATCCTGCTATCACCTGAGCTCTGATACTCCTCAAAGATACGTCATCATACTGTGCTGCCTTGATCCTATCCATCAAATCTGAATGTATCTGCAATCCCCACATCTGCATAGCACCACCCGGAACAATCACCTCAATGCCCAAGCTCTCCAAGTCCTCCAACAAATATCGATCCTGCGTCAAGAACATAGCTACCGGATACCTGCTCAAAGCATCGGCAACTACATTGGCCTTCCCAGGATGATATTGCAAAGAGATATCAAAATCCTTCATCAGTTCCAACCACCGACGCTGCCTCATGTTCAACTCCTTCTGCGTGAAAACGTACTTCAAGCTTTTGTGGTCTGTGAAGATCTCCACACGCTCTCCGTACAAATAATATTTCCACAACTTCAGGGCGAATATGACAGCTGCCAACTCCAAATCATGGGTAGGATAGTTCTTTTTATGAGGACGCAATTACCTGGATGCATAGGCAATCACTTTCCCATGCTGCTGAAGAACACAACCCAAACCCTTCCCCGATGCATCACTATAAATAGTGAACCCTCCGGACCCTGATGGCAACGTCAAAATAGGAGCAGACGTCAACCTCTTCTTCAACTCCTTAAAAGCAACCTGGCAATCCTCCGTCCAAACAAACTCCACATCCTTCCTTGTGAGTCTTGTCATCGGCTCGGCAATCCTCGAAAAATCTTGCACAAACTTCCTGTAGTAGCCTGCCAATCCCAAGAAACTCCTGATCTCTGCTACCGAACTCGGAGTCTTCCAAGACTCCACTGCTGAAATCTTCTTCGGATCCACTGAAATACCATCACCAGTCACAGCATGCCCCAAAAATTCCACCTTGTCCAAAAAAAACTCATATTTGGACAACTTTCCATATAGTTTCTCCTTCCTCAGCACGTCCAACACAATCCTCAAATGCTCCTCATGCTCCTCCAGTGTCCTCGAGTATATGAGTATGTCGTCGATGAACACCATCACGAACTTGTCAAGGTACTGGTGGAACACCTTGTTCATCAAGTTTATAAATACCGCCGGTGCATTAGTCAAACGGCATCACCATAAACTCAAACTGACCATACCGAGTTCTAAAAGCAGTCTTCGATATGTCCTCCGGCTTCACCTTCACCTGATGGTAGCCTAATCTCAAATCTATCTTAGAAAATACCTTCGCACCACTCAACTGATCAAACAGATCATCAATCCGTGGCAAAGGATACTTATTCTTGATAGTGAGATTATTCAAAGCCCTGTAATCAATGCACATACGCACCGATCCATCCTTCTTCGGTACAAACAATACCGGGGCTCCCCATGGTGAAGAACTCGATCTGATAAACCCCTTATCCTGCAATTCGTCCACCTGCTTCTTCAACTCGACCAGCTCGCTGTTGTTTACTCTATAGACATGCTGCGAAATTGGTTCTGCACCTGGCACCAATTCTATAGAAAATTCAATATCTCGATCTGGCGGCAATCCTGGCAATTCTTCGGGAAACACATCCAAAAATTCTGCTATCAACGGATGTGGCAACTCCTTGTCTTCCACCATAGCTCCACAAATAATGCCTTCTTCCTGCTCCGCAGCTCCTCTAGCAAACTCGAACTCTGGCTCTCCTGGCGGACCAAACAAAACTCTACCTCCTCTACAATCTATGCTAGCACGGTGCCTACTCAACCAATCCATCCCGAGTACAATGTCGTAGCTCAGAAGTGGCATTACAAGTAGACACGCACTCAACTCCCGGCCTCCCAGAATAACTCTTCGATCCTTGCAAATATCATTAACCAGGATAATGCCTCCCCCGGTCATGATCTTGCAAGTCCTAAGCAAAGACTCAGCTACCAAACCATGCTTTAGAGCAAAAGAAACAGATACAAAACTATGGGAAGCACCACTATCAAACAAAGCTAAAGCTGGAATAGAATCAAGAAGAATAGAACCTGCGATGACATCTCCTGTGGGTTCCTCCTCTTCGACTGTCATAGCAAACGCTCGTCCCTGCCGAGCACCTCCCTGCTGCTGATGCTGGACAAAATGCTGCTGCTGTGTCGGAAGCGGTCCCCTCGGTTATGCTGCAGGTGGTCTTATCTGTGCCCTCGGAGCTGGAGCTGCTCCCTGAACTGCACGACGAGGACACTCCCTCAATTGATGCCCTTCAGTACCACAATACAAACAAACTCCTAGCCTCTTTCTGCAAACTTCCCAGATGTGACCGGGCTTCTTGCAGAAGTTGCATAGAGCTTACTGTAACTGCCTCTGCTGCTGAGTTGCCTGGTGAAAAGGCGCTCTAGCTGGAGTCTGGTTCTGCTGTGGCTGCTGGAAAGGTCTGGACTGGAAATAAGGACGTTTGGCAAATACTGCACTGCCGTTGGCCCCCAGAAAAGAATCACGGTCTCTCTTGGTCTTCAAACCCAGATCCCGCTCAACCTTGCGTGCCTCCGCAAGTATCTCCGAGTATGTCTCATAAAAAGACGGAATGAGAATCTTCACCTCCCAGTTTAGACCCTCTCGGAAACGAATAGCTCGAACCTCCGGCTCCCTCACCAGATACTCTGTAAATCGGCTCAGCCTACCGAACTCTGCAGCGTATTCCTCCACAGACATGCTTCCCTGAATGAGACTCTCAAATTATCTCCCCAAGTCAAGCCTGTCTATCCGGGCAAAAAACTTCTTCTTGAAAAGGTCCCTGAATACCTCCCAAGACTGTCCTGCGTCAACTAGAACCGGCTCATTCCTGAACCAAGTACGAGCGACGTCAAACAGTTGAAGTCCTACCGCCTCAACCTTCAGATCTTCAGAAAGACGGGACACCCTCATAAGACGCTCAATGTCCTCGAGCCAATCATCAGCATAGACGATGCCCTCCGTCCCTTTGAAAACCCTAGGCTCCAGTTTCTTGAAGTCCTGAATATTGCCTGGCCGAAGCTGAGCAACCGGAGGAACAACCTGCTGCTGGACCGAAACTCCTCTCTCAACTACAGCACGAGCAAGCTGATGAGCACTCTCGATGCCCTGCCGTAGAACGTCGGTCTGCCTCTGATGTGCCTCCGACTGAGCCCTCTGTGCCTCGAGCATCTCACGAAACAGAGTAAACATCTGTGACGCCTCTGCTGGCACAGGAGGTGAAGGTGGAAGCCCCTCAGATACAGCTGGCACAGTCCTCTGAGTGGGTGGTGGACCTCCGAAAGCAGCTGACACTCCAATCACCGGAGAAGTGACTGGTGCAGGCCTCGGGATGTCGCAGACCTCTCAGAAGCTGCTCTCCCCTGCTGTGATCTAGTTTTAGGCGGCATCCTGAGACAAAGCGAAAGAAAGAATCAATATGGCACAAGATGTAAGATATTCAAGGAAAGGACAAGTTTAAGGGATCAAGTATCAACGTCAAAGGAGAATAGTTGAATCAAAAGAATTTTCCTAGATGTGATTGAGTATCTCAGCCTATATCCTATATCCTATCGCAGGCTCGCAGTAGTACAACTAAGTTGTCGCAATACCACGACATCACATACTTGTGAAGCTAGACCTGCATGGGCCACCACCAAAAAAGTGTCACGACCCGCACCCGGGGTAAGGGTACTAGTCGGAAACAACGCCCAGCCTACGCCGCAGAATCGGCGGTAGAACGCTGTCTAGAAAGTCTATCTAATATAATGAACCACCAAAAGATAGTGTACTCAATCACAGAACTAAGATAGAATGAACACGAATCAGATAAGAATAGAATAGTCACAATACAACTCATGAGTCTAAAATAATACATCAATGAGTCTGAAGAAAAAATACAGAAATATGCTGGAGATAAATCCAGTACAAAAGAATACTACAAAACTATAAAGTTACAACTCCAGGGTCAACTGTCTCAGTTGGGATAAGTCCCTCTTGAGCCAGGGTCTCAGAATCTAAACCCACAACATCCTGGGGTCCATAATAGGTAGGGTACTCCTCAGTGTCATCTGGAAAAATATATCCAGTCAGGAAAGGAGCAGAGTACAACCCTAACAGCAGTTCTCAAATAATGATAAAAACTATGTAACAGTAAGTAGCTGTGGATAAACAAGATGCATAAATAGATACAAGAAATGTATAGACAATAAGAAAGTACTGGAAAGAAATACAATAATGAACAATATGCTGATAGAACAAGAATACTAATGACTAAGTGTGTGAGTACTAGCTTTAACATGTGATCGGCTTAGGAACTTGCACAAGAGTATAATGGCCTGGCTGATTATACGTGCGGTGTATGATCAACACTCACAAGGAACAAGACATGCACAAGGAGGGTATGATCACATATCTACACTAAAATACTTCCTACCCCGACTGGTATAATAGATCCAACCACGGTACGTTATGGCACTAGATTCCCCAAGAAGATAGCTAGTCTCCCAGAGAATCGGTGTCTGTACATGTACAAGATAACCAATGAAACAATACTTGCACCATATACACCATATACCAAGGAATAACATCTCATGACGAGATCCGGATATACCAATCCGTGTAACCATAGTGTCAAGAGAACATGTATATCTACACTAGATACAACGAACATAGAGGATATCATAAATGAGAAACTATCAGAGAATGTACTCGCCTGAAGTCCAATGAACAGTCTCACAAATGTCTGACTCGGTGCCTCGAAGACCTAGATATGGAATACCACATTAATACAAGGTCCCGGAAAGAGAACAAGTCAAACTAGGCAACTTCTAGGTCAATAAGTCAATTCTAAGGTAAAAGTCAACTATGGTCAACTCTAAAGTCCACTAAAGTCAAACATGGTCAAACCCAAAGTCAACCTCACAAGACATCTATAAAATAATATAGAGATAAACTACAATAATTTAGGAATCAAATTAGATTCAAAAAGAACTCACACAAAGTATACTAATAATACAATTAATATATACCCTAAAATAATATATACAACCCAACATTTATATAAATAACATAATATATTATTACAATTATTATTCCTCACAAAACACATATATATACATATATATATATATACAATTATAATATATAATATATACATTAAATCTGTCAAAGCGTCATTGAAAAATAGTGAATAAAATAGGATTAAATCAAAACAGTTTAAATAGTGACAATCGGGACTGTCACCGAAGGACTGTCACCGAAACCCAAATAATAAACTGCCACTGCTTTGATTTTCGCTGACAGTTAAACTGTCGCGGAAAAGCGTCGCAGAAAAGCTGCTGTTTCCCGCTGCTGCAATTAATGACAGGTTTGTCATTAATTGCCCGAAGGCTACAGCGGCTGCTATTAGTCGGCTAATTAATGACAGTTTTTACTGTCATTAATTCACTGTCACTAAAACAAGTTATATATATATAATTATATATATAAAAACAGAATATATAAAACAATATATATATATATATATATATAAATAGAATATATAAAATAGTATATATATATATATATATATATATATATATATATATATATATATATATATAAACCATTAATACAAAAATGTACATATATATATTAATATACACATAAACTTATACCTTCAAATATTTAACAAAGAACATATAATTTACATGGCTAGAAGCACACCTAAAATATTTACATTAATATCCAAATAATTACATAATAATTATAAATAATATAATTACACAATTAAACATACAAATATATTTTATAAAACATTTTATGTATAAATTATATTATTTAACAAGTAGTAACATATATATTTGCATGCAAGAAAGCTACATATTATATTGTACATTATATTAGCACACCCAAAATATAGATCTATGCTACAATAATTACTATAATAAATACACAAAATAAATATTTAATATCCATATATATATACTAATTATAAATGAAGAATTGAACCACAATTAATTAGATCTATGCCAAAATACACACAATTGGAGAGTATCTCACCGTATCCCACTAGATCTAGGATACGCATGCGACACGAGTCCAACACACAACCAAATGCACCCCGAAGGACACAAACAAATCACAAATAATATTTATGAACAAATCAAAGCGTCAAAAGTAGATCTATGTGTCCGTGTCAAAATACGACATGTTCAAAGCCCCGTGTCGGAGGAAAACCCCCAAATGACACGTATCACCAAATAGTTGGGATACGAACCACAAGTATCCCAATATGGACACGACACTAGCCTCAAACACAAATCTCATATCCAATTGATCTATAGGATCAATTGACACACACAACAAAATATAAATTCGGAATTCCAACAAAATTGACACAAAAAGCACCATAACTTTCTCCATGGGTCTCCTATGAACACAAAACAAAGTCCTATGGGTAGTACGTATATATAGGTTGATTTTACATGATTAAATCTCAGATTTAGAAGCTATTTAAATGGGAAAATCTGAATTATACCTATTGGGAGATGGATTCCCAATGAAACCTCCAATTGAGATGAACTTGCTTCCAAATTGTAGATCCTTGCTCCTCTTTGTAGATCCTTGCTTCCTTCTTCTAGATCCTTGCTTCCTCCTTCTCTAATGGTGAATTGGAAAGAATTTGGAATGAATTTGGTAGGGAATTGGATTGGGAATGGAGGGAATTTGGTAGTGGGAGAATTCTAGATCTAGATTTGGAATGAGATGAGAGGAGAGAGAAATTCTCCCCTCTTTAATAGGCCGGCCACCCCCAAGCAATTATAAAATGTCCAATGTACCCCTTGGGGCCTCTCATGAAGAAATAATTAAGGAAGGAAGCTTCTAGTCTAATCATTTAATTAATTTAATCCATCTCCTTAACAATGGGCTTTCTAAATGGGCCAAGTCTAACTATTTCATTCATGTTGGTCCATGGGTCCAAACTAAACTAGTTGGGTCCACTAATATAAGTCTAAAATAATTAAATAACATCTAACAATAATTAAATAATACAACAAATAATTATTTACCATGCACAATATTTATTTAAATAGGAAATTACTAAAATACCCTTTTTCCTAAAATGTGGTAGTGACAGCAGCGGTCGAGTTAAAGAAGGAGAAGGAGAAGTGAAGGGGAAGAAGAAGAAGAGAATAAGAAGAATTTGTTTGTGGGTGTTTAGGGAAGAGGGAGGAGAAAGAGAGTGGAGGTGGGGTTTCCCAAGGTATTGGGATTAGGGCCTGCTTGGGAAAGAGTGTAGGAAGAGACATTATATAGGGAAAGGTGATGTGAGTGTGTGGTTGGGGATGCTCTAATTTCAAATGAGTGTCTAGGATTACATATGGAGGAAAATTGTGTTTACACAAAGGAGAAGGAGTGGTGATGTTAGACCGATCAAGGGAGAGGGGGCTTCTTTATTTGGTCTTGACCAATGAGGTTATGACATCTATTACAATAATTGTAACTAAGCCCCTTAATTTTGGGTATTTGCACAAACACATAAAATGATAGAAAAATTATGGGAGAAATGGTGTTTGGTGTTTTATAGGGTGAGGGGGTGTTGTGTGTTTTGCATGAACTTAATTCATGGGACTTTGGGTTAAGTTGGGATTAAAATGGGATTAGTCAAAGTTGGTATCCCCAATTTAATTAAAATAAAATATTATGTGCTCTTAAATGAAATGGGGGCACATGGGGTCTCAATTGGGACTGACACAAAGGTCATAACCGGTATAGGCTTGGTGTCAGTCTTGGACCCTTTAATTGGTCCGGCTCAACGGGTTGAGTTGGTGTCTCAGAATTGATGGCAACGACACAGGAGTGTGACACATGATTAAATAATAGATTTTGGATACGGAAAGTTATGCAATTAAATTAGAACACAAGGGATTATGATTTTGAGTGACAAAAAAGTCCAGTGCCTAAATTGGCATATCAAGTCAAGAGTGCAACAACGGTTGGGGGCACCAAGGGTTTAATTAAAGAATCAGGCTTCTGCATCCTCAATTCTAAACCTTAAACATCTGCTGCTAAACCAAAATTTTCTAACCCATAACCAGACTATCTATAGAAATAAACGAGGGGGTTTACATTACTATAGTCGATTTGCTGTGGATTTGTTTTCATCCGACTATCATACTTTGATACTCTTCTTTGATATTCAGTTATTTATTTTCTTTATTTCTTTATTTGTGCTGTGGATGACGTATAGATTGATTGTGACTTATTGTGACAGTATATTACCACTGGTGGATTGGATATTCATGTACAGCATACGTGTGTATATAGTTTCCATATATTGGAGTTCATATACATACGGCTAGCGTGTTACGTATTCCTAGTCCTACGTATTTTGGGACTGAGGCGTGATATATTTTTTATGGTGGCCCATGTAGGTCAAGAATATATTGTCTCAGTTACGTAACTGTATCGAACAAGCTTGCGTATAGGAATAGAGTATAAGGATCTCATCCACGCTTGACTAAAACTCTTCTTTTCAACTATCCTATTTAAATGCTTGCATCATGTTTGATTCTTGTACTTCTTCTAATCGTTTCGTACATCACTTGCAGAGAGATGGATAAGCAAAATGGATGTACTGTCGCCGATGGTGACATACCTTCAGGAATCAATGGTCAGACTCAAGGAGGGACCTCAATGATTCCTAGACTTCTGGGACCAGATGGACAGACTCACAATCTAATTCTATCTGATCTTCCCACTTCACCTAATGGGAACCTTCTAGCTTCATTAGCACCGCAGGATGGCCAGACACAACTATTCTAATTTTTCCAGATGATGATACAGGAACAGAGGCAGCAAGCAGCCGAGCAGAGGAAAGAATTTCGGGCAGCACTTGAAAGGATGGCTGCACAGGCTACTGTACCAGCTCAAGCACTAGCTCTAGTACCTCACGCTAGAGTTGGCTCAGTAAAGGACTTTATACAGATGGGTTCGAAGCCGTACAAAGGCACTGAGAGCCCGGAGGAGACTACAAACTGGATCACCCACACCCAAAAGTTATTGGAAGCATCGCAGTTACCTACAGACCTATGGATGACAGGTGTAAGGACGCTTCTAGATGGTAATGCTAATCACTGGTGGGAATCAATGGAGCGCCAGTTGGGTATATACCAGACTTGGGAGCAATTCTTGGAGTGCTTTGAGAGGAAATACTTCCCGGATACCGTCAGAGATGTATTGTACGATCAGTTTCTTCACCTAGAGCAGGAGAACAGAACAGTAGACGAGTATGATGCCGAGTTTAGTCGCCTCAGTAAATATGGCGCTACCCTAATACCGAATAACTTGGCCAAGGCTAAGAGGTTTTATCGCGGACTGACTCAGGAGCTCCAACATTACACAAACTCACAGTCCCGGATCTCTAATGCCGAGTTATTGACAGAAGCCAGATTGCAAGAAACCATCAGCAGAGGAAAATGAGGTCAGCTGAGGATACAACAAGGACCAGCAAGGACACAGCAGGGACCGGCAAGGACACAACAAGGAGGACCTATCAGATGTTGTTTAGTTCAGCAACAGCAGTACCAACACAGAACAGGACCATACCAGAATTCGAAGAAGCCCTACTACAATTATTGTGGGAAACGCGGACACATTTCGAGAGATTGTCGGACCCGCTTGGGTCAGTGTATGAGATATGGCTCCGGACAGCACCTGGCGAGAGACTGCCCAATGTAGCAGACACTTCCATCGCCAGTACAGAGACTAGTGCTTCCACCACCGAATCCAGCTCAGTAGATGGCTAGAGCAGGAGCACCCTGACCCCCAGCAGCCGGAGGACTTCAGCAAGGACAACCGCTACCTACTCAGGAGGATCAGTTCACGAGGGCCAGTCATGGAAAACCATAGAGGAATGGGCAAGCTTTTGCATTGGAAGTGGATGACATGGATCTGGAGGTTGATGTCATAGCAGGTATTACTCTTACTTTTACTTTTCCTGCTGTGACATTATTTTATACGGGAGCCATCCACTCATTCATATCATCTAGCTTTATCACCAAACACAATGTTGCCTCTACACATTTATCTAGTTGTGGTAGAATTCTCACCGGAGGAGGAGTTGTACCTGTTAGTCGAATTTATAGATCGGGTCCTATAGTGATACGTGGCAGAGAGATGAACGCCTGACTCTTAGTCCTTCCTATGCCAACTTTTGATATTGTGCTTGGTATGGACTGGCTAAGCAAGTACCACGCTTTCTTCGATTGCTTTGGAGGAAGCATTCTTTTTAAGGTACCAGGCCAGCCTGAACTTGAGTTTGCACGAGGATCTACAGAAATCCTTGATAGTATGCAGCTCACAATCGACGATGTTGTCTATCATCCCATTATTTATGAATTTTAAGACATCTTTTTGGAGGAATTGCTAGGACTACCCCCAGACAGAGACATAGAGTTTTCAATTAAATTAGCACCGGGAGCAACACCCATAGCATCATATGTTTACAGATTGGCAAAGAAGGAGATGGATGAACTGAAGGCACAATTGAAAGAACTAGAGGAGAATGGTTCTATCCGACCGAGTGTATCACCATGGGGAGCACCAATGTTATTTGTATCAAAGAAGAATGGGTCAGTGCCTATGTGCATTGACTACAGAGCCTTAAATGCAGTGACTGTGAAAAATAAATACCCCTTGCCACGCATTGATGACTTATTTGATCAGCTTAGTGGAGCTAAGGTATTCTCAAAGATAGATTTGAGATCAGGATATCACCAGGTGAAGGTACGGAAGCAGGATATTCTGAAGACCGCATTCAGAACAAGGTATGGACACTACGAGTTTCTGGTCATGCCATTTGGATTGACCAATGCTCCAGCTATCTTTATGGACTTAATGAATCGAGTCTTCCACCAGTATTTGGACTAGTTCATGGTTGTCTATTCGAAGAGCCACGAGGAGCACGAGAAGCACCTGCGGATTATTCTAGAGACATTGAGGAGAGAGCAGTTATATGCAAAGCTCAGTAAATATGAGTTCTTTTTGGACAGAGTTTTATTTCTTGGACATGTTGTTATGGGAGATGGTATATCTGTTGATCCAGAGAAAATCTCGACAGTCGAGACATGGCCTGTTCCTAAATCAGCATCGGAGGTGAGGAGTTTCCTTGGACTTGTAGGATATTACCGACGGCTCGTGGAGAACTTCTCAAGGATAGCAGCACCTGTGACTCGTTTGACTTGCAAGGATCAAGAATTCTTATGGACTGATGAGTGTCAAGTTACTTTTGAAGAGTTGAATAAGCGACTGACTACAGCACCAGTATTGACTATTCCATCAGAATTAGGAGGTTATGTGATCTACAGTAACGCATCGGAGAAAGGCTTGGGATGCGTATTGATGCAGCATGGCAAGGTGATTGCATATGCATCTAGGCAGTTACGAGTGCATGAGAAGAATTATCCAACTCATGACTTGGAACTTGCAGTCGTTGTATTTGCATTAAAGCTATGGAGACATTACTTATATGGGGAATGAGTGGAGATCTATACAGACCACAAAAGCCTCAAGTACGTCTTCACGCAGAAGGAGTTAAATATGAGGCAATGTCGACGGCTTGAGTTGATGAAAGATTTCGAGATAGAGCTAAATTATCACCCAGGCAAGGCTAACGTTGTAGCAGATGCGTTAAGCCGGAAACCAGCAGCTTACTTCTTGACAACCCAGAGGGAATTATTGGAGGACTTACAAGAGCTTGGCATTGAAGTGATATTACCCGGAGCAGATGGGACACTAGCCAACTTGCAAGTACAATAATCACTAGTAGAGAGGATCAAGGCAACTTTGCCTACAGATGCCAGATTCAGGAGACTGAATAAAAGGACAGAGGCCGAAGAGCAGACAGGATTACGTATTCATGAGGACGGGACATTACGATGTGGTGATCATCTATATGTTCTCATTGGAGAGATTCGATAGGAGCTGATGACAGAAGCTCATAGTTCGATATATTTTATTCATCCTAGAGGCACCAAGATGTATCGTGACTTACGATAGCACTTTTGGTAGAATGAAATAAAAAGAGAGATAGTTCACTTTATAGCTAAATGTCTGGTATGTCAGCAAGTAAAGGCGGAGCACCAGAGAATAGCAGGATTATTGCAACCACTCCCGATTCCAGAGTGAAAGTGGGAGCACATCACTATGGACTTCATCACGAGTTTTCCCAAGAGTCTAAGTGGAAGAGATGTAGTATGGGTAATAGTAGACAGACTCACCAAGTCAGCCCATTTCTTACCTTTTAGAGTTGGCCAATCTACAGAAGTTTTGGCTGACTTATACATGAGACAGATCATGAGATTGCACGGCGTATACCAGTCAGTATTGTATCAGACAGGGATTCACGTTTCACATCGCACTTTTGGAGGAGCATGCAAGAGAGTCTTGGAACTCGTCTGAAGTTCAGTACATCTTATCACCCACAGACAGATGGGTAGTCAGAGCGTACTATTCAGACATTGGAGGATATGTTGAGGGCTTATATGTTAGACTACGGAGGATCATGGGAGGACCACCCACATCTTATGGAGTTTTTTTAAATAATAGCTATCAAGCGAGTATTCAGATGGCTCTATTTAAAGCATTGTATAGAAGAAAGTGTAGGTCTCCTGTGTGTTGGAGTGACATAGGAGAATGTCAGATTCTTGGACCGGAGTTGGTGGTCAACACCATCGAGATAGTTAAGAAGATACAAGGACACTTGCGAGCAGCACAAGACAGGCAGAAGCAGTGGGCAGACCTTCATCGTCGTCCCTTGGAGTTTAAAGAGGGCGATCATGTCTTCTTGAGGATATCACCTACCAGAGGCACCATTCGATTCGGAGGGCGTAGCAAGTTAAGTCCAAGGTATATTGGACCATTTGACGTGCTAGAGAGAGTGGGAGAAGTGGCATATCGACTTGTGCTACCACCTTTACTTGAGGGAGTACATGATGTATTTTTTATGTCGTAGCTCAGGCGATATGTGGCAGACAGCAGTCATGTTCTCGACCATTCGAAGATCACCATTAGGCCGATCTTGTCATACCAAGAGCAACCCGTGGGAATCCTTGATTGTCGAGAGAAAGTGTTGATGAACCAGTCTATTCCCTTGGTTCGTGTGGCATGGAAGCATGGCGCACCAGGAGAATCAACTTGGGAGCGCGAGGACGACATGCGCAAGCATTTTTCGAACCTATTCGTAGACCAAGGTATGAATTTACTTTGTTAATTTATATCTTATACCATCCTTGACTTTCTATCGTGGCTTAGTTTTAATTTCGAGGACAAAAATTTTATAAGTTGGGTAGAATGTAAAATCCCTAATTCTAAAAATCGTATTAATCTCATTTAATTAATTATTAATTAAATTATAGTAATTATAAGTTAAATTAGAGGAAATAGAATTTATTTAATTTTTATTTTTAGGTGTTTGTGCAATAGGGGATTTATGGAGCAATTATAAATTTTCTTAATTTATTTCATGTAGGAGACCCAGTTAACAGCTGATAGATTAATTATATGCTCTAAAATAAATTCTAAAAATTTATGTATATATATATATATATATATATATATATATATATATATATATATATATAAAGTTATTAATTAGAAATAGAATAGGAAAAAAATATATAAAAGAAATTAGAAAAAGAATGAAAAGAAATAGAAAAAAACTCATAATGGATCCTAACCCTAAACCCCAATTCCTAACCTACCCGTTTAGACCCCCTGACCCAGCCCGTTAGCCCGCCCGTTATCAAATTATCAACAGCAGCGGCTGCACATATAAACCGCGCGAAGCCTTGGCCGCCGCTTCTTCTCTATATAACTTCCTATACTCCACGTTCCAACCCTAACCCTAATATCTACTATCTCAACCCCGAGCCCGCCGTCGACCAGAGCAGATGCGACCGCCGCCAGCCCCGACGTCGATCAGAGCCGCCGGAGCAGCCCCGCGACCCCCGCGTGACCGCGGTCGCGATAGTATTTTGCAACAGCGAAGCTCTGTTCAAGCCATGTTTTCCATCTCCTCGCTCAACCAAACTCGATCCCGTCTTTACCGGTATATTCACGACTTAACCCCCTTCCATACCTGTATTGTTATTTGACCTCGAACAACACGTAAATTTAGGCGTAAACAGCGACCAAGTTGGCAAAAAATGATAACTTTTGGGATCGCAAAAAACTACAGTAACTACCTATGTTCACGGATTCGTATCTCCCACCACAGATATTCGAATTTGGTTTTTCTTTTTGGTATACGAAGACCACCTAACCTAATTTATTTTCTGTCAAATACAATAATTTATTAACTGCTGTATGTTAAACTAAATCAGTTAGAAAACCCCGAAAACCTACTTTTTCCCAAATTCTAGAAATTATGATACGGAGCGTGCCCCGCCAAACGGGACTGCCCCATCGCGTACCGAGTGTACCAAAAGGTGCACACAGTATACCCAGACGTGTAGGCTTTTGCAAAAACTGATTTGGACGGGTGTGCGCGTCAGAATCAGCCCGTATCGGCAAAAAATCTCCCGTGTCGCAACTTTTATAAAATCTTGCACCATTTAGTGCACGCTCATCAGAATGTGGCAAAACTTGCGTCACTGGACTCGTGGTATTGTGCTGGTCCTGTGACCCAATTTTTATACAATTCTGAGATAGTTGACCAAGTCGCCTATTGGTGTGCCCCACAGTTGACTTTTTGGGCAAATTTGTGTTCAGCTCACCGGAATCCACATTTGGACATACCATTGAGTTCGTACTGACTTCTAGAGTTCATTTGACCTATAATTTGTCTCTTTTAGCGAATGTTACCCTTGGCACGCTTTTTGGTGCAAAGTGGACCACATGTGGACCCTACTTTGATCCAAAATTACCGTTTTGCCCCTGTATCCAAATTGGATGAAAGGGTAGTATTTTCTAGCTATCTCGCTAATTCCAGAAATGTTGGTGATATTTATTTCAGCATCCGGAGACGTTTGTTCGGAGCCATTAGTTTCTGACCTCGTGTCCTTGACATTTGGACGCTTACACTATACAAATTTCTTGCCAGGCAAGTATATCTTGTCATTGTACTGTATTTACATTTCATATGATGCATGCATGTTTTATTTCTGTTTATTTTAGTTCATTTATTTTAACTTCTATATAAACTGTGCGTCCAAGGAAACTTGGGTGCAACGACGGTGTCGTCGTGTTCTGTTTTTATTTATGTATATGCATTGGACCTACTTTATGAGACCAACCCATTATCATGAGGTATATTATATTTCATTGGCCATGACACTATTCTTACATGAGTGTGAGTCACATGTAGGACACGAACTTGCGTACTCGGCTGTCCACTGGTACGTATAGGTCGTACGACGGATAGGGATAACTGCCGATAGAAACTTTGTATGCTAATAGACCTGGCAGTTATTTAAAGGTATTATCGTGTCATGTATGTGACATGCTTAGAGCATAGGGTGGAGAGAATAACAAGTAAGGAATTTGGGCTCCTTTGCACTTTTTCCTTTTGTAACCCGGAAGCTCCACTGGAGATACGGGCGGTGATGACCCTATATATTATATATTATCAGGCAGCCTCTGCCGTTTAAAAGACGACATGCTTTGTAGGCCCCTGGTTCTCCGAGAGAGTCACGCCAATCCCATTTTTAGCCAGATAGCCCACTTGGTGGAAAGTTGTTCTCAAACTGCATTCACTTAGACGGTTAGGCAACCCCATTGGATGTTTACATTTCAGTACTTTATTGGCATATTTATATGTATCTTGTTACGTCCCTTTGAGGACCTAGTACCTTTCAAGATATAGACGAACAGGAGTATCCATAGGAGTATGGATCTGGACTTGACACTTCTTATCAAACTGAGGAGGTCTTACCTTTGGAGTATCTTTGATCCTTTTCAGCTATTAGAAATTTTTGTTGCTATTCTCTTAGAGACATTTATTCTTATATTAGAGTTGATTCTCTTCTCTCTTTTAGTAGTTTTAGTTTAGTCGATTTGCAGTGAATTTGTTTCCATCCGACTATCCTACTTTGATACTCTTCTTTGATATTCAGTTATTTATTTTCTTTATTTCTTTATTTGTGCTGTGGATGAGATATAGATTGCGTGTGACTTGTGATAATATATTACCACTGATGGATTGGATATTCATATACAGCGTACGTGTGTATATGGTTTCCATATATTGGAGTTCGTATACATACGGCTGGCGTGTTACGTATTCCTAGTCCTACATATTTTGGGACTGGGGCGTGACAATATCTATAGAGTCAACAACAGCGAGCTGGCAGAACTGAAGAAGCAAGTTGAGGAGTTGCAGGACAAAGGCTTCATCAAATAAGTTCATCACCATGGGAATCTCCGGTATTGTTCGTATCGAAGAAGGATGGGATGGTACGCATGTGTATCGACTATAGAGCTCTGAACAACCTCACTATCAAGAACAAATACCCGCTGTCCATAATAGATGATCTCTTCGATCAGTTGAGCGGAGCGAAGGTGTTTTCAAAGATAGACTTGAGGTCAGGCTACCACCAGGTGAAGGTAAAGAGGGAAGACATTCCAAAGACAGCTTTTTGGACCAGATATGGCCAGTTTGAGTTTATGGTAATGCCGTTTGGTTTAACCAATGCACCGGCAATATTCATGAACTTGATGAACATGGTGTTCCACTAGTACCTTGACAAGTTTGTGGTGGTGTTCATCGATGACATTCTTGTGTATTCGAAGTCCCCATAGGAGCACGAAGAGCACCTGAGGATGGTCTTGGAGACTCTCAGGAAGGAGGAGCTTTATGGGAAGCTTTCAAAGTACGAGTTTTTCCTTGACAAGGTTGAATTCCTTGGGCATGTGGTGACGGGTGACAGAATCTCAGTTAACCCAAAAAAGATCGAGGCAGTGGAGTCGTGGGCTACTCCCAGTTCAGTAGCTGAGATCAGGAGTTTTCTCGGGCTAGCAGGTTACTACAAGAGGTTTGTACAAGACTTCTCCAAGATTGCAGAGCCAATGACTAGGCTGACCAGGAAGGATGTAGATTTTGTCTGGATGGAGGATTGTTAGGCCGTATTTGATGAGCTGAAGAAGAGATTGACGATAGCTCCAGTATTGACATTGCCATCGGGGACAGGTAGATTCACTATCTACAGTGATGCTTCAGGGAAGGGCTTAGGTTGTGTTCTTCAGCAGCACGGTAAGGTGATTGCATATGCTTCTAAGCAATTACGTCCTTATAAGAAGAACTATCCCACCCACAATTTAGAGTTGGCAGCGGTTATCTTTGCTTTAAAGTTGTGGAAACACTATCTGTACGGAGAGCGTATGGAGATCTTCACAGACCATAAGAGCTTAAAGTACGTGTTTACACAGAAAGAGCTGAACATGAGGCAGAGGGGGTGGTTGGAGTTGATGAAAGACTTCGATATTTTATTGCAGTACCACCTAGGGAAGGCCAACGTAGTCATCGATGCCTTGAGCAGGTATCCGATGGCTATATACTTGACGACAGATAGACATTTGTTGGCCGATCTTGAGAGCTTGGGAATTGAGGTTCTAGTTCCCGGTATCGAGATTCAAATATGGGAATTGTAGATACAGTCCGAGCTGATGGACAGAATCAGAGCTATGCAGTATGATGATGAGGCTCTGAGGAGTATCAGGGCACAGGTTCGGACAGGATTATCAGAAGACTTCACTATTGCTGATAATGGGTCATTACGTGTAAACCCCCTCACCCAAAATAGGTATTTTGTGTATATTTTATATTATTATATTTATTATAGATGTTGAATTTCTTTAGAGTATTCTCTTAGTTAATTAGAAAATAAATTTTTTTAGTATATTTACTTATATAAATATTTATTTAGAATTATTTTTAGGCTATTTTAGATTATTGGGATTTTTCTATAATTTTTAGTTAATTAAAAACTAGTAACACTAATTTTCTGGGACTTTAAAGAATTTATTTTATGTTTAAACTTAATTACAAATATCCCAAACTTTTATTTTAGGTTCTAAATAATAAAATATATTTTCTAAATTTTTTTGGAAATTTTTTGATTATTTTTAGCATTTATTTTGAGTTAATTATGAAAAACTGAATTAAAAACTAATTTCTGAAAAAGAAAACCCAAAAAGTAATTAATTCTGCCCAGTCAGCAAACAGTGGGCTCACCTGTCAGCCTCCCGCAGCGAACAGTGCCGGGCCCATCTGTCAGTGACCGCGGGGTGGGTTCGAGCCGAGCCGAGCCGACCTCGAGCCGAGCCGAGTCAGAGTTCGACTCGGACTCAGCTGAGCCGAGCCGGGTCAAACCATGATCGTTTGATTTGGGCGGGGCTGCGCGGATGGCTGACACGTGTCAACTCCGAGCCGTGGCTGCACTCTCTCTCTCTCTCTCCTCTATATATATAATAGTTTAAATTATTTTCTAGGGTTTTTCTTGAGCCAATTTTTGGAGAATTGCCATCTAGGGTTCCTTCATCTTCCAGAAGTCATTGCGCATAGCTTCGGACTCCAAACGAGGCCTAGTTTTTTGTGTTAGAATGATATTGAGGTTAGCTTTCTGATTATATAAATTGTTTTATGAAATTATGAGTATTAAATTCTGGAAAATTCGTAGAGCACAGCATGTACGAAAATAGACGTGTTTTGATGTTTTCGCTATTTCGGGAGAACCAGGAATCAGAATCATGAACCGTTTGAAGTTTCGGAAAGCTAATGTCTAGATAATTGACATATGTTTTTACCAGAATTTAATTCGAAGTATTTATATACTATTAATTCTGTAGAACTTCTAGGTTAGAATTTAACCATCGGTGCACAATACAAAATTTGTATGTGCCATAATTTCCAAACGAATTTGAATTCGGATGAGCCGTAAATTCCAGCATGTTTTTTACGCTGAAATTTACAGAAAATCACGCATGAAAGTTGAGTTTGTATCGATTGACTTTTTGGTCAACAGATCGCCTCGATTTGCGTGCCATGAGTCTCAAGTTGAAAAAATTTAGTTCTTTGGACAAAATTTAGGAATTAACATAAAAATCAGATTATAATAAAATTAAAATACTATTTTAGGTTATTTTATTCAGAATTAAAATAGATTAAAATGGAGGAACCTATTCACCCGCTTTTGTAACCTAACTTGTTTAATTTATGTGACGGGTAGAGACACCTTGAGTTGGGACTTCATCCTTTTCAGACCAGGCAAGATACCTTGCCAAATTGCTTACAGTATTTTGTATGCTTAGTATATTTTTGTATATTTATTGCATTTCTGTATATTTCTTGCATGTGTAGTTTTCTTTCAGTCATTACTATGTATTAGATATGTTGACACACACATGTCACTTAGTATCATCGAGGACAATCATTAGGCATATGGGCTTTTAACCACTCTGGTAAACCGTAGTATATAGCTCGCACTACGGGCGTGTGTCGCGCTGGTCGCTACCCCCGCGGTATATCGATTTCTAATGTCCATTGACGTGTGTGTGAGTTGTGAGGTAGATCGAGTAGCCTACCCTTGCCCATACGTCAAAAAGTTGTCCTCATTTGCATTTATATAGATTGTCTTGTACAACATACTTATTTATTTTCAAATTATATGCATGTTTACTGTATTCAAATTGGCTCGCTTTTCTGTATCTTGTTACGTCTCTCTGAGGACCTGGTCCTCTGCCAGGTGTATCTGTTCATGAGTATTGCAGGAGCGCAGATCTAGATGGTTATATAAGTTTTGAGGATGTCTTCTCTTCGAGCCCGTGGTTGTTAGCTGGTATTCTTACATTGTGTTTATTGTGTTATACTTTTCCATTTGAGTTGGTAGTGGATTTGTTTCCATCCAACTATCATCCTTGGATACTTACTTTGAGATCTAGTTTCATAGACACTAGTTATTTATTTATATTTGATTTTCGTGGATAAGATTTATATTATACCCTGTGACTTGTGATACATTTTATACCACTTATGGATTGATATTTATATTACAGCGTACGTATGGGATATGGTTTTCATATATTGGAGTTGCCATATCCATACGGCTGGCATGCTTAAGTGTTCCTAGTCCTACGTATTTTGGGACTGGGACGTGACATATTTTTGTGGTGGCCCATGCAGGTCGAAAGCATATTGTCTCGGTTACGTTACTGTACCGAACAAGCCTGCACCTAGGATTAGAGTATAAGATCTCATCCACAACTGACTATGACTCATCCTCCTTCCAATCCATTCCGTTGAATAATTGTATCCTGCTTGATTCATGTGCCTTCTCATTAGTTCCTTGAGTGTAGCCTTCTCCTAGAATATAGAAGTCCCTATTATTAGGGTGATAATTAGGGTACCACACCTTTTAAGAATACAACGAGAATATAGACACACCACTAAATTTAGAATATCTAGTGAACCCTAGAATTTCTTATCTCTAGAATTGGTTTACCTTTACCCCCTGATGTATTATGAAGACCTGTGAGTAGTATAGATACTACTAGAGTTAGTTAGAAGTTACCATAATGTTTGCCCCTAGCATTGAGGAACCAATAAAAACAAAAATTTAATATTAGGACTGAACCTAACCTTCGCAGTTAGATAAGTATTGGAGAACTAAATTTAGGTTCTTGTCTTGAGATAAGCAGACAGTACCTTAGAAAGCCAAGAGCATTGAATATAGTATTTTCTTGATCATACCGCAAACGCAGAGAGTAGCGTAGCATCTCCCCTTAGGAAACCTTGACATTATCTATAGCCTCTCTATTTTATTTCATATATTCTTCCCCTGAAACCCTAGAGCTCGCTACTTGTGCGATGACTAATCATGTTTTCTCTTCTTCATCTTTTAACTTGTGTCACCTAATCCTCCTGATAGTAGGCCAAGTAATTTTATTCTTTGTTAAGGACATATAGTTTGCTAGGATTATAGTTGTAGTCTTGAATTTGAACATTTTGTGCTTGGTAGTTAAAGTTTGATAAGTTGAGTTGTTTTTGCAGACTGCGATCCGATGATTATCCCTTAGTGTTAAATTGCATAATTTGTACCCTCATCTCGATATGAGTTAGACCCATTTTCCCCCTTAACGGCTAGTAACTCTTCTATCCCTACGATTGATACCTGTTCTATGAGCACTATGATTAAGACTTAAGGTGACCCTTACCTATATAATGCAATAGGAGACCCTAATAAGAGTTTCTGTTCTATGTACATGTGCAAGGTTATTTTTGTAGGATCCTCTTAGGACTGTCACAGTACTAGTTTAATTCTTTTAAGTTGGGTAGTATGTCTCACAACCTAGTATCACATAGTCCACTTGACCCATTGAGGTAGTGTAACTGAATGACATTAATTGTATGCTAGCATAAGATGACAGTGTTTATTCAGACAATAGAATTTAGAGGTCCTTGCCCCCATTTGGTCGACTAGTGACATAGACAAGGAGGTTGTATGATAACTATAGAGATTTGTAGAGTCTTTATTATTATTGCTTATTCTGTTTTTTTTGTTTTGTTTTTGTGAACTTGAATTGACTTGTACCTCCTTTCATCATCATCTAGCGTACCTATAATTGTTGTACCACCTTGACTTATGCCGCTATTATAGACTAGTTTTGTAAGCTTATTCTTTCATCAAGCTTGTTCACTATATATGTATTAGTGGATGCATACATTAATACATTTCAGAATCAGTGTACTACGGTCTGATCAACCATAGTGCGCGTGGTTCGCCCTTCGTATAACTACTTTACGTGGATTGAGATATCTAGTAATTAGTAGATGAATGAACTTGCCCTCTAGATATGTCTGAGCATATCGTATCCGTTATATAACTTTACCGATGCGAGCATCTGGATAGGCTTTACCAAAATAAGATTTCAATCCACAACTGCCTTGACAATTCCCATTGAATTCTTTAAACGCCTTGACCCCCATACTACTAATCGATTACCTCCCCCTTGAACTCTTTATTATTGTTTTCCGTCTTTCCTTATTTCGGAAAGACGAAACCTCGTGCTGGGTATAAAGTTTGATACACAGAGAGTACTAGATATACCCCATAGGCCGATCACATACTTGAGGATTATTCTTTCATAATTAAGGACATATCATATAAGATATAATTGGCATGGAACTTTTGAGGATTGAATGACATGAGTAAAACAAATTAAGGAATATTTTCTTAAGGTATATAGCCTTATGTGATAGATGGGTAAATTATAAGTTGGGTAGTAGTGCATTGTCAACTCGAGAGGAATTTTTTTTAGATTGTGATCGAGTAAGATTAGATTGGGAGAGGTTCAAGCCATTTTAATTTTGAGAAATTTAGAAGAATGACTAAGATGATGAGGATTAATGAATTGATATTGAGGACCCAATATTTGTACCTTAAGTACATGATTTAAATTTTTGAACAATGAAGGTAGAATCATCAATTTGAATTTGGAGGATAAATATAGAATTTCATACTTGAACATTGGTGGACTACATTTAAATTATTTTTCAATTTGATGATTTGAATTAAGAATTAAAATTTTGGTTGGACTACCTATTGGAAATATTGAGGTTGTGAATAGAATATAAAAGTTGAAGCATACAAAAAGTTATAAGTAAAAAATAGGAATGATAATGGACTCGAATTACTTCTAGAGGAAATTATGATAGTTGGAGATCGTGAGAAAAATTTAATTGCGTATTTAAATCTTGAAGATGTTATATGGATTCGGATATGGATAATTTGAAAAAAGCGAGAAGAGATAACCATAGGTTAAATTTTGATTTGAACAATGAATATCTTAATTTTGAAGTGATCGCGATAGATTTGAATAGATTTTGTTATTTAAATTTTTGGAAGAGATTGCGATTGAAGTACCTTATGTACGAATGTGAATGATTTATCAAACCATGCCTTATTTTTAATTTTGAGGACGAAATTCTTTTAAGTTGGGTAGATTGTAAACCCCCTCAACCAAAATAGGTATTTTGTATATATTTTATATTATTATATTTATTATAGATGTTAAATTTCTTTAGAGTATTCTCTTAGTTAATTAGAAAATAAATTTTTTTAGTATATTTACTTATATAAATATTTATTTAGAATTATTTTTAGGCTATTTTAGATTATTGGGATTTTTCTATAATTTTTAGTTAATTAAAAACTAGTAACACTAATTTTCTAGGACTTTGAAGAATTTATTTTATATTCAAACTTAATTAAAAATATCCCAAACTTTTATTTTAGGTTCTAAATAATAAAATATATTTTCTGGAATTTTTTGGAAATTTTCTGATTATTTTTAGCATTTATTTTGAGTTAATTATGAAAAACTGAATTAAAAACTAATTTCTAAAAAAGAAAACCCAAAAAGTAATTAATTCTGCCCAGTCAGCAAACAGTGGGCCCACCTGTCATCCTCCCGCAGCGAACATTGCCGGGCCCGTCTGTCAGTGACCGCGGGGTGGGTGCGAGCCGAGCCGAGTCAGAGTTCGACTCGGACTCAGCTGAGCCAAGCCGGGTCAAACCATGATCGTTCGATTTGGGCGGAGCTGCACGGATGGCTGACACGTGTCAACTCCGAGCCTCGGCTGCACTCTCTCTCTCTCTCCTTTATATATATAATAGTTTAATTTATTTTCTAGGGTTTTTCTTGAGCCGATTTTTGGAGAATTGCCATCTAGGGTTCCTTCATCTTCCAGAAGCCATTGCCCATAGCTCCGGACTCCAAACGAGGCCTAGTTTTTTGTGTTAGAACGATATTGAGGTTAGATTTCTGATTATATAAATTGTTTTATGAAATTATGAGTATTAAATTCTGAAAAATTTGTAGAGCACAGCATGTCCGAAAATAGACATGTTTCGATGTTTTCGTGATTCCGGGAGAACCAGGAATCAGAATCATGAACCGTTTGAAGTTTCAGAAAGCTAATGTCTAGATAATTGACATATGTTTTTACTAGAATTTAATTCAAAGTATTTATATATAGTTAATTCTGTAGAACTTCTAGGTTAGAATTTAACCATCGGTGCACAATACAAAATTTGTATGTGTCATAATTCCCAAACGAATTTGAATTCGGACGAGCCGTAAATTCTAGCATGTTTTTGACGCTAAAATTTACAGGAAATCATGCATGAAAGTTAAGTTTGTGTCGGTTGACTTTTTGGTCAATAGATCGCCTCGATTTGCGTGCCATGAGTCTCGAGTTAAAAAAATTCAGTTCTTTGGACAAAATTTAGGAATTAACATAAAATTATAATAAGATTAAAATACTATTTTAGGTTATTTTATTCAGAATTAAAATAGATTAAAATGGAGGAACCTATTCACCCGCTTTTGTAACCTAACTTGTTTAATTTATGTGACGGGTAGATCGGATGACGCCTTGAGTTGGGACTTCATCCTTTTCAGAACAGACAAGATACCTTGCCAAATTTTTTACAGTATTTTGCATGCTTAGTATATTTCTGTATATTTCTTGCATTTCTGTATATTTTTTGCATGTGTAGTTTTCTTTCAGTCATTACTATGTATTAGATATGTTGACACACACATGTCACTTAGTATCATCGAGGACAATCATTAGGCGTATGGGCTTTTAACCACTCTGGTAAACCATAGTATATAGCTCGCACTACGGACGTGTGTCGCGCTGGTCGCTACCCCCGCGGTATGTCGATTTCTAGAGTCTCGCTGGTCGCTACCCCCGCGGTATATCAATTTCTGATGTCCATTGACGTGTGTATGAGTTGTGAGGTAGATCGAGTAGCCTACCCTTGCCTATACGTCGAAAAGTTGTCCTCATTTGCATTCATATAGATTGTCTTGTACAATGTACTTATTTATTTTCAAATTATATGCATGTTTACTGTATTCATATTGGCTCGCTTTTTTGTATCTTGTTACGTCCCTCTGAGGACCTGGTCCTCTGCCAGGTGTATCTGTTCTTGAGTATTACAGGAGCGCAGATCTGGATGGTTATATAAGTTTCGAGGATGTCTTCTCTTCGAGCCCGTGGTTGTTAGCTGGTATTCTTATATTGTGTTTATTGTGTTGTACTTTTCCATTTGAGTTGGTAGTGGATTTGTTTCCATCCAACTATCATCCTTAGATACTTACTTTGAGATCTAGTTTCATAGATACTGGTTATTTATTTATATTTGATTTTCGTGGATGAGATTTAGATTGTACCCTGTGACTTATGATACATTTTATACCACTTGTGGATTGATATTTATATTATAGCATACGTATGGGATATGGTTTCCATATATTTGAGTTGCCATATCCATACGGCTGGCATGCTTACGTGTTCCTAGTCCTACGTATTTTGGGACTGGGGCATGACATTACGGCACGGTACTAGGATATGTATGCCGAGCGGGGAACTGCACGAGAAGGTTTTATAGGAGGCACATCGCTCCAAGTACTCGATACATCCAGGTGCCAAAAAGATGTATCGAGACTTGAGGGAGCACGTATGGTGGTATGGTATGAAGTGCGAGGTAGCATGCTTTGTATCCCGGTATTTAGTGTTCCAGCAGGTAAAGGCGGATCGACAGAGGCCAGGTAGATTATTTTAGCCTTTACCTATCCCAGAATAGAAGTGGGAGCACGTGACTATGGATTTTGTTTCAGGGCTTCCGTGTTCTCCATGAGAAAAGGATACAATTTGGGTCATCATGGATAGGTTGACCAAATCAGCTTACTTCTTACCATTCAAAGTAGGTACATCGACGGAGAACCTAGCAGAGATGTATGTGCGATAGATTATCCGATTATATGGGGTTCCTATGATCATCATCTTGGATAGGGATAGTCATTTCACTTCCCACTTTTGGAGGAGTTTGCAGGCTAGCTTGGGCACTTAGCTCAAGTTCAGTACTACATATCACCCCCAGATAGACGGGCAGTCTGAAAGGACAATTCAGACTCTCGAGGATATGCTACGCACTTGTGTTCTAGATCTCGGAGGTTCTTGGGAGGATCATCTACACCTAGTAGAGGATGCTTACAATAACAGCTATTGGGCCAGCATTGATATATCACCATTTGAGGCTCTATTTGGACGGAGGTGTCGCACACTGTTATCTTGGGACAATATCGGAGAGAGAGCCTTGTTAAGACCAGAAATGGTCGTGGATACAGCAGAAAAGGTGAAACTCATTAGAGATAGACTTTGAGTGGCGCAGGACAGAGAGCGGCATTGGGACGACAGCCACCGTAGAACCCTGGAGTTTGAGGTATATATTTTGTTATTATTTGGCTAGTGATTGTTTTGTTTTAGATTGCGTGATAAGACTATTTTTTTTCTAGGTTGGCGATCTGGTGTTCTTACGAATTTCTCCGACGTGGGACACGATTTGCTTTGGTGGAGGCGGGAAGCTTAGTCCATGGTACATCGGACCTTTCGGTATTCTTGCGAGGGTCGGAGCAGTGGCCTATAGACTAGACTTGACGCCTGCACTAGAGGGAGTATATGACGTGTTCCACATGTCATAGCTGAGACGGTATATAGCAGATCCTAGTCACGTACTAGATCACTCTGAGATCAAGATTGGTCCGACTCACAGCTATCCTGAGCAGCCCGTAGAGATCTTAGATTGCAGCAAGAAGGTATTGTGGAACTAGACTATTCCCTTGGTTCATGTTACATTGAGACATCACTCTCTAAGCGAGTCAACCTGGGAGAGAGAGGACAAAATACACAAGCAGTACTCGTTTCTCTTCGAGCCTTGAGGTATAATTCTTTGTTCTGATTGTGTGTTCTTGTGATAGTTTAATTCAATTTTGAGGACAAATTTTTTTTAGGAGGGAAGACTTGTCACTACCACATTTCTAGAGTAGGGGGTTTTTGGTCATTCACCATATTATTTATTATGTTAATAATTGCTTGATATGTGATGCATATTATATTATGTTCGTTAATAACATGAGTTAGTGGACTAGACCTAAAAACCCACTAGACAAATCCCTATACTATTAATTAAAATTTAGTAATCCCTCACTTACAATTTCTAAAACTCCTTAATTAAATGGTTCTTCATGAGAAGATATGGAGGGCAAAAGAGACTTTGTAAATTAGAAACCCTAACCCTAACCCTATGGCCGGCCCTATATAGCTAGAGGGAGCCTCCCTCAATGCCCCTCATCCTTCATGAAGAAACCATAGAAATAGCCTCCAAGAAAAACCATTCTTCCCTCCACAAATTTCAGAATTTCTAAGCCTCAATCCCTCATTCTTCCCTCATTAAAGGAGACCTAGAAGCTTAGGCACAAGAAGACTTGGAGAAGAGTAAGCTATATTGTGAATCCATCTTCCAATAGGTAAAAATCTAGAAACCCTCATTTATTTCATGTTTTAATTAATTATTTGGCCATTAGGAGCCCATCCATTGATTTAGGGATGACTATTAAGGGATAGCATGAGTCTCTATTGGTTTCTTGGTATTTCTCCATGGTGTCATAGGTGTATTTGGGGGTTTTGTGATTCAATGATGTATTTTCCCCAAATTTTTATATCCCTAATTATATATATATATATATATATATATATATATATATATATATATATATATATATATATATATATATATATTATTGTGTGGTACTGACATTGGGGAGTCGGGTTCCTCAGTCATCAGTCACTGTACAATCGGGTATCACTACGGTGTGTACAGTGTGCCTCAACCACACTGTGCATTAGTGTACCAATGCAAGAGAGGATTCGAGTTGTGGGTGATTTGTTAGTACGTGTATTGGTTAGGGTGTTAAGGAGTTTATCAGTAGCAGTGAGGTCCTTACTGTGTCTCAGTATATCAGCATTTGGGGAATGTGATGTGGGTACTGTGCACAGTATGCAGCAGTAGGTTGCACTGATACTTCAGTTGGGTGTGTCTTGTCATGCCCCGGCCCCCGCGAGGAGGGGCCGCTCGCCCAGACCGCCGCTTCGCTCGCCCCCGCCGGGCCGGATTGAATGAGCCAGATGCGAACACCGCACCTCGGCGCATCGGACGCGAATTACCGCACCTGTCCCGCGGGTACGAGGAAGGGAATGTGTGGCCCGTTCGAATATATCGGGGACGTGATGCCGTGTGAGCCTGGTGTTGTGCCCGCACAAAACTTTATCGTTTAAGTTGTGTTTGGCTATCATCGCATCAATCGTGTAAGCAGCGAAAAGGGACTTGTTGCAATGCAATGCATTTAGCCAACTGAGTATTCAGGACAATTTAGGGACTTGGGTTCTCTTAGCAAAGGCATTCGTTCTAAACATTATGTCCCCTTATACGATAACATCTCGGGGCACAATCGAAACCAGGATTCTGGGTCTTAGGGACTGAGGCACGCCTATCGCTCCCTCGGACGATTCAGTACCTTCAAGTAAGTAAACTATTGGTGGGTCAGCACTTCTATAAGTACTGGTGAGATAAAACAACTGAACATAAGCAAGCATTCACTAAAACCAACACTAAGTAATCATGTTATAAAATATTATATTACTAGTGATCTTTCTAGTTTTAGTTATGTTCATTTCATGCTGTTCGATAGCAGAGTTATATTATATTGTTTGGAAATATCTTTGGAAACAGAGTTTCATATTAAATAAGCAAGCAAAACAAGCCGATATTCTGTTTCAGGGTGTGCGCAGCGTGTCTCGTAGGACTCGAGGGACAAATGCATAGTTAGACACACATACACATCTTAGGGGCAGTCCATCTATCCAAGCTAACACAGTGACTTAGCTATATGCAGGACGGTCCCCGAGTATCTCAGGATCGGCAGCTGGTTGTACAACATACCAATGACTCATTCATCTGATGCTAATGGTAGTTGTGACCCATGGTGGCTAATGACGCATGCAGTTCAGCTCTCCACGAAAAGCCATTATCCGACCGATGTGAATGCATAGAACACTATCAAATAAACTCTAGTATGCAGACGAGACGAACCATCTGAACAGTTATCGTTGTTGCAGGACAATCTGACTTATCACTTGAACACATTCAGGCATAATATGGTTCTCTCGAAGCATAGACGATAGTGAACATGTTCATGCACTCTTATATAAGCGTTTCAGGATTCTCGTTAAGCAGACTTATCGTTTCAAAGACAAGCTAGGTGAGTTCGTACATTAACAAGCAAGGCGGGTTCTATCATTCTCTTATGAAAATATTGCAAGCAAAAACTCATATTATTATTAAGGCATGCAAGAATCAGAGAACGAAGTTCTGCCCACTCACCTGATACATAATGCCGACACGGAGCGGGCATTACATACTTACCAACTAACAAAAAGTTTCGTCCTCGAAACTTCAAGGATAAACTTCTCGATATTCCGAGCAGCGATAGTGCCATCCCTCACCGTACTCAATCGAAACAATCAAGCAAATCAAGTTCAGTAAATATTTTGTACTTTGAGAATATCTATGGACTTATTGTATGGAACGCTCTATTGCAATACCATATCTATAATATCTCAGAGTCGTTAACAACGGATTGGACCAGAAAATTGATTCCGCTCTGATACCATTATGTCATGCCCCGGCCCCCGTGAGGAGGGGCCGCTCGCCCGGACCGCCGCTTCGCTCGCCCCCGCCGGGGCGGATTGAATGAGCTGGACGCAAACACCGCGCCTCGACGCACCAGACGCGAATCACCACCCCTGTCCCGGCGGAGGTGAGCGAAGCGGCGATCCGGGCGAGCAGACCCTCCTCGCGGGGGCTGGGGCATGACATGTCTCAGGCTTGCTGGTATGGGGACTCAGGTAACCAGCTAGTTGGGGATGATTGGTTATTATGCTGCCAGTTACAGATTTTGTCTTGCCTATTTGCATATTTCAGTTTCAGATTTAGCACTATTGGATACTTGGTGTCAGTTTGGTTATTATGTTGGTATCATATATTTCTTTATGTTGCTTCTTAAGTTATATATTTTTCTAGTGTTAGTTAGTTTAGATGTATATGTGTAGGTATGTTGTGTATGTGTCAGTGTTTATGAGGTTGTGTGATTGAGGGTTAAGGTTTTTCTAAATATTTAGCTAGGTTTTCAATCAGGAGATACTTGGTAGTGATAAGTGGTATTGTCGAGTTAGTTTTCAATTGAGTACAGTATCAGTGAACTGATACTCTAATCAAGTAGCAGTTCAGTGTATCAGTGAGTTCCTGATACCTGTGTATCGGTCGAGTGAGTGAGTGAGTGAGTGAGTGAGTGAGTGAGTGAGTGAGTGAGTGAGTGAGTGAGTGAGTGAGTGAGTGAGTGAGTGAGTGAGTAAGTGAGTGAGTGAGGGTGGAAGCAACCATTTCAACCACATCAAGTTCAGCTAGTATATATATTAGGAGTACCTGTGTGCTAGGGGGATATATCTGATACTTACATGTATCAGTGACTTTAGACAGGGAGACCTGGGCAGTATTTTTACCTCGAGCCAGTGGGGTTCAGCAGCAAGTGCAGTTGCACTGAGAAAAGAAGTGTGCAGCAGCCACAGCAAGGGGAAGAGAGCATTGCTCGAGTACAACAATGTAATTATCCACTACAGCAGTTCAGTACCAGTTTCAAGTATCAGAATCAATACCTGCAGTAACAACAGTTAGGTAGCTCAGTTGTGAGTAGTGGTCAGTAGGATTGGAGGCTCAGGGTAGCAGTTGTCAGGAGATTTGTAGTAGAAACATTGGTACCAAAGGGATAGGGGTATCAAACTTTGGATGCATCATTAAGCCTATGGCTGTGTTAGAGATTCTTGATATCAGATTTTGGTATCAATAGATAGGTGTGTGCAATGTGGATGTATCCATGGATATCTTGTGAACTAGTGATTATTTGATGTTGGTATCAGTGTATAGGGATAGGAATTAGTGAGTGAATGTACCAGAGTTAAGTGTATGTTAGAGGATGAAGGTATTTCTAGGTGATGCATATCATAGTGTTGAGTGTATCACATGTATCAGGGTATTTGAGGATAATTGAGTTGATACGATAGTTGAGAGTGTGGGTCTAGTACATGTAGCGCCCCGTTCCCCCGGTGCGGGGAACGCGGCTAAGAAACACAAGTCGGTATCGTTCGATCGGGATAGATTGAATTAAGAACTTGTCCTCGTTATGGATTTGTTTCTTCGAAATCGATTCCCATATTCAGTGGACCGTGCCCCCGGGATCGACTTAGCGGCAGAGTCAGGAGGGACCTCTCCGCTGCTATCTTTTATTGCCTCGATTTTCGATGTCGCTTGTTGCTTTCGTGCTTTGAGTTGGTTTTGGGATTTGCTTGTTTTCCTTGAACGGTTTCGATGGTTTTCATTGTTTTCGTTCATTGAACTGCACTTCTATTCCGAGATTGGAAAGAGAGGAAGAAGTATTAATCGAGCTGTTCGTGTGCAGGTGAACGAGCAGTAGGCGGCTTGCGAGTGGAGTCGTGAAGCGCCTCTTTCCTTCTTCTTTCCAATAATCTAAGTGAGTGGCTACCAACCCGATTAGCTAGCCTTGCTTCCAGTCTTCACATATAATAATCTGCATTTTTCTTTGCCCCGATCAAACGATACCAAGTAATAATAAAAGAAACCAAGATAAAAGAGAATAGACTTGGTCCATTATGCTTGTCAATAACTTCGTGAACGGTTACTTACTTTCATGCTTGTTCGTTCGGAATATTTAACATATGCATCAATTTTAGTTAGAACATATCTTCTGCCATAAATTGTGCATACTTGTTCTTAGAGGCTATGCTAAATAAATTATGCATTACTCGTGTTGCCTCCACTGCGTGAAGTGATAATTTAACTAAACATCGTGTGTTCGATCATGGACAACTTGTGCACAAGGATATAAGTTCTGCGGACGGTCGCTGGGGCACTGGCACCGATCCGACCCGGGCAGACTTCGTGTTTATAGTCAATCATGTGCGAACGGGATAACTTGCAACACATCGTGTTTTATGAGCTCCTCGTGTTTTCTCGTTGCATGCTATCCTTGTCCTTGACTAGTCCAATATGGCATCAAGCCAATGATCCTCGTGTGTATATGCTTGCAACGCCTCGTGTGTTTATCGTGTGAATATGGCTTGCAATGCATTGTGTGCTAAATATGTATATTTAAACCTGTTGCATACTAACTTGTGTCTTCGTGGCAGGAAAGGCATGGTAATTATTGTGCAGGTAATTCAGACGGTCAGGTAAAATCCACCGAACGGTGGCACGTTCATTTCAGTAAATTCTATATGCTGCTTACTTGTAAATGAACTAAGGAAAGATAGAAACTCACCAAAATATGCATGCTTCATTAAAACAACGTGTTGATTGGTATAGCTCGGTTAGCTCGCCTTCACCAGTATGTTTCAACATGCTGACCCTCGTTGAAACAGGTTCTCCGCACCAAGGCGAACCGAGCGAGGAGCCGAAGTCGTCTTCCCGATCCAGTCCAGCTGTTGGCGCATCTTCACCGCGCCCCTTGAAGTATTTTGGAAGTCAGAAGCTGCAACTCTTCATACATAAATGCAGCTCCGTGGCAAAGCTATCCTCCAGCTTGGAGGTCTATATCTTTTGAAGTTTAGTAAAGGGATATAATGTACAGGACTGCTATCTCATTTAGAGTCAACTCTTTTGTAAGCCCGTGCGGTATTTTAGATGACTTGTTCAAAAGTTTGTAATAGATGTTCATTATCAATAAAGAGAACTTTTCCATGTTTCAAATCTGTGTTTTAATTTATCTGCGTACTCTGAATATGTGCTTGCTATGCAAAATACTTTAGCCTTGTGCGGACGCAACCCCAGGCCCGCACGGCATCACGATTCGGGGGACGCCCCAACGATTCTACGGAATCGGGTCGTGACAGTACATCACAAACATGTGTAAATGTTTGAGCATCAGAGCACAAGTTTGAGATTGGTATATTAGTGTATAGCTAGTTAGTTAATTAGATAGTGTATTAGTTAGATAGTTATGTATACAAATTGTATTATCTATTAGTAGTTATATATGATAATATAGTTAGAGTAGTTAAATAGTTATTTAGTGATATACTTGATTTTGTTAATAGTTAGCTAAGTAACTATATGTCCTAGTAAGCATTATATATAGTTAATAGGAATATGTATTATATATATATATATATATATATATATATATATATATATATATATATATATATATATATATATATATATATATACACTTCATAGTTAGTATTGGGTTGGATGGTGACTGTGAAGCACTTGATACTAGAAGGTATCAATTGATACCAAGGCATATGAATTATATATATACTAACATTACTTAACATAGTTAATATTAACTAGTATTATTAAACTTTAACTAATATAGCAAAATTAACTAGTATAGTCTAGTATACCTTATGATTAGCTAGTGTAGACCTAACATCACCTAGAAACGACTCGAATGCCTAAACTAGAATTTGGTATACATGTATATCTTTTCAAACACCTTTTAACACTAATATTTTAATAATTAGGTCTTGGTGTTTTCACCTTGGACATCGATCCTCATACCTTGCTCAGGACCACAAGCGAGTACATTCTCTGACAGTTTTTATTATGTTGATTATTTCTATGATTCTAGTTATAGAGTATGCTTGATTCTGACACTATGGATATACGGGCTAGTATCATAGATACCTGTCATGAGGAGTCGTGATTGGAATCTATCGTGCAAGCTGGGGACGGGAAAATATTAGCAAGATTATGTGATTATACCCCACTGTACATGCATCATAGCTCACCCCACATATCACGTAGGGTGTAGCCTGACCATTTATATGCCTCATAGCCTGTTATATATGACTAGCCTGACTATTGCTCGCATCATAGCTAACCAGAAAGTTAGCCTGACCTCACATGTATCAAAGCCAATCATATATAACAAGCCTGATCTAGTCCCAAGCCGATCACATAGTAAACTGATATTTCACAACACTAAGTTAGAAATTCTATTCTTATTCCAGTTCACTCATTTCTAGCATTCACATATATCTGTTCATTGCTAGTTAGTACTATTGCTGATTACATATTTCCAATATTTTTTCATCTTGTATTTTCTTACACTGTTTTATATTTTTTGTTAATATAAATGAAACTGTTGTTTAGTGCTTGTGCTTCGCTCCAATCTTGACTGGATAATATTTTTCAGATGACCTTGAGAACTTCTGTCCTACTCACTATGGCCCAGGAGTAGAGGGAGACTACATACCGGAGATTCTAGAGGAGTCACTCTCCTTAGAGAAGACATCATCCGCAGTCATTTAGACAGTTCTTTTTATGTATTAACTATTCTAAACTTGAGACTTGGATTGTATTATTGTTGAGACTATTTAAGTTGGGATAACTAGACTCTAGATTATTATTGTATTTGAGTTGTTGTGCTTGACTTATGTTAATACTTCCTTATCTTTATATCTTATCGTGCCATTTACTTCCTATAGTTATTGTGATTGAGTATATTAGGAATTATTGATCAATGTATTATTTATTGTCCTTCTTATGGAGTTGAGATCATTGACAGGTTATGAGTTATATTTGGTAGTCTTGAGACCTAGACAACATTCTACCGCCGATGCTGCGGCGTAGGCTGGACGTACCCACGGCTCATGCCAAAATTTTAGGTGCGGATCGTGACTTCCTGTCACGCAAGCTCAGATCGTCTAAAGCTAGTAGCTGGAACCAAGGCTTTTCAAATTTATACATCCTATTTTGCATTAGCGGGCATCCATACCAACGTAGAAAATCTGTACTACCCTCCACTGTTAAATTCCAACACAAAGGGTATGTAAGATCTAATAACGTATAATTTATTTGAAATACCCCTTAACTTACAATATGTCGTCGATGTCATCAATTCGGACATGTGTTCTATGCCATGCGTGGTAAATCTGGAATGCCAACCAAGCATATATGTACGAACCCGCTCTTCCATATTAGATTTGCTACTGCTATGAGCCAGAGGCTCCTGGGGTATCATCTGTTTCAGTCCGAACTGTCACATAACACGATCAGTTGGATGAAACATGATAGATCCATTGTACATAATATAATACCTATGGAGACTGCGGACACGTTCACCATCTCTTACTTCTTGTGGCATATTAAGTGGTTGTCAAACAACCTATTTGACATTCAACAAGTAATAAATGATATGCACGAAAATAATATCTAAAAATTTAATTTAATAATTACATACTTACCTCATAGGCGGTTAATGTATCAAATCGATGTCGATAAATAGATACCACTTTTGTCATATAATGCACATAATCTATATTTTCAGTAATCCAACGAATGCATGCTGCAATACTATTTGTTCAACTTTATATTTACTAACTGGTCTACCAATCTCGAAGTGCTCGTAACACCAGAACTACAAATAAGAACACAAATAAGATCCAAATAAATATAGCAGATATTATTTATTTTTATTCATACCTATATAAGTGTTAGACATCAACTTATATTTTTTGTTATTCTACCCTTTGATACCTTACTTACAAAAGACGTCATAGAGCGGTATAAATATGCTAACACTGCTTCACTCCATGCGTGTTTTGTGTTGGAATGGATGTCCGCAAGAAATGGTAGAAGTCGCATGTTGATCATATTTCCCGTAGTGTCGAAAAATGAAAATACACCGCATAGACACAATAAGTAAGCTTTAGTGCAACATGTCACGACCCGTACCCGGATATTTGGGCACGAGTACGTGGGTACGTCCAGCCTACGCCGCAGTGTCGGTGGTAGTACGCTGTCTAGATCATGTTCATAGTTAAATTAAAATCTAGCTCATTCACAATAATTAAATAGGCAAGGATAATAACAGGAAATAGGAATGTTAAGATTTCAAAAGACAAATTGTGACAAACAATTCCACAGTTTATTACAGACCAGAAGATAAATCGGGGACAAACCCGATTATTATGCTGAAAGAAAAATACTAGATAACTAGCTAACTACTCCTCAAAAGTAGTCTCCTGGGTATGAACCGGCTCCTCAAATGTATCATCTGCTACCTCATATGGGCCATAAAAGGTGGGGGCATAATCCTCATCATCGCCTAATATCAACGGATCCAGTCAGGAAAGGAGCAAAGTACCAATGCACAACAAAGCTTAAACTAAATATTTATGATAAGTAGTGAAAACTGACTAAGTATCATGTTAAGAATATGCATAATAAGTAGCAAAATTAACTAAGAGTTAATTGTTGTAAATCAGGGATATAAGTAAACAGGAAATACAATGAGACAGAAAAATGGAACTACAACAAGACAAGAAACTATGTGTATGAAATTGTGTATTTAGAATACATAGTTGGCATGTAGGGGTTTATAAGGCTAATAAGGCCGTCATAGATGACTAGCAGTCAGGAATAATCGAGTATAATGCTGATGGTACAGTCGCGTACCAACAGCTAGCAGTCAGGACAGGGGGAAGGGTAAACTACATGCCTCCTAGTATTCTCCCTCCTGACACGAAAAGCAAGACATGAAATCCAAATTCTAACACTAAGTGTAAGCATCCAATGGTACTAGTAGAGCAAGGAACTAATTATCACAATATAAAAAATAAACTTGAAGTGCAGGTACTTGCCTGATGTTTGAATTCCACTACGGTTCTGTTCTCGGGGAAATTTTCAGAAATGTGTCCGGATACTGAAATAAATATTATCATCATGCTCAGAAAATATCAAATAGCTAGAAACTCCTGTCCTTGAGTCCAATTTGGAGACAAGGGCAAAACGACAATTTCGGGTCAAAACGGGGTCCGCATGTGGGCCCGCTTTGCACCGAAAAATGTGTCAGGGTCAAAGGTCTCCAAATTTACCAAACTTAGTGTCAACAAGTCAGGAACGATGATACGAACCCAACGAAACTTCCAGAATTGGATTCCGATGAGCCGATCACAAAATCGTCCGTCGAGTGGGACTTGTGGGGCCCACGACACGCAATTTCATCAACGTTCTCAGAATCGAACCAAACTTGGGTCACAGGACCAGCGTATCGCTACGAGTCCGATGGCGCAAGTTTTGTTTCAATCCGACGTGTGTACAGAAAGTTAGGGTATGATTCAGAAAAGTCGGATACGGGGCATTGTCCGCGGATACGCGTTGATTCCGGTGTGCACGCACATCCGAATCGACTTCTGCGAAATCCCACACGCCCGTATTGATGGCGCGCACGTATCTGCGAAGACCGCGCGCGACCAAGTCGTCCCGTTTGGCAGGACGTACCTAGTTCCAGGGTGAATCGGGTCGTTGCTTTTCCTGTTTTTGGGTCGCGGTTCGCGATCACCACAGGACGCGATGCCCTGAGCGGGTTGCACGGGCATCGAGAGGGTCATGCAGGCTACGCAACGCAACTGACGGAATCGAAAACGGGTAAACGAGCAGGGAGAAACACGTACCTGAACGGGGCTTGAAAAATAGCGTTTCTCGTGTCCGTGTCGTGTCCGACACGTGTCTGACACGAGAGAGAGAACTAGGGTTAGGGTTTGGGGCTGTCGGAGGCGGAGCTGAGACGCTGAGGCCGGAGCAGGCCGGAGGAGCGTCGCCGGGGGCTCGGGGCGTGGGCGGTGCCGGCAGCGGGTCTCCGGAGGCGGAGGCGAGCGGCCGGAGTCGGGGCTCGGCTGCTGTTGGCTGCAGCTGCTCGGCGGGGTTCTGTCGGGGCGCCGGAGGGGGCGGAGGAAGGAGGAGGAGAGGGGAGAAGGAGGAGGAAGCTGGGGCGGCTCACGGCGGCTCGGCGAGGAGGTCGGCGGGGAGTGGCGGGAGCTAGAGGCGGAGGGGGTTAGGGTTTTATAAGGGTGGAGGAGGCTGGGATGGCCGGGGAAGGCGGAGGCGCTCCGGGCGAGGCGGACGACGTGGCCGCGGGGCTCGCGGCGACGTGCGGAGCGGGCGGGCGGCGGATGCGGCGGTGGACGCGGGGGGGGCGACTGGGTCAGGGGAGAGGAGCTGGGTGCTAGCGGGTCCGGGCGGGTCGGGTTCAGTCGGGTGGACCCGACCCGACCCGTTAAGGCGGGTGGGCTCGGTTGGGCTGGGCCGACGGGCCGAGGGTTGGGCCGGGGGTTTTACTAAAAATAAATAAATAAATCAATAATTAATTAATTAAATAGTTTTTAGGTGTTTTAAAATATGTCCGGGGCCCAATAAATTTCAGAAAAATTACCCTAAGTCCAGTTTTTCATTCTACACCATAAAATATTATTTCCATAATATTTTAATATTATTTATTATCAAATAAAATCATTTAATAATTAAAACCCTAATTTTAATTACAGAAAATTCCCAGAAAATTGTGAAAAATCTAAGTTTTAAAATTTTTGAAAAAATCAGGGGTTTACAATCTACCCAACTGTAGAAGCATAAAAAATACGCTGGAAAAAGTAACGCAGCCTCTTGATACAGAGCAGCGTAAACGGAGGCCTTCACAGCCATCAGGCGTACAACAGAGTTTTCTTCGCTAAAATACAGCGTGAAGAATAAAAGCTCAAAGGACCATCCGCGTAAGTGCAGTACGTCCAGGCCGCTCCAGCGTGAACAGAGTTCTTCATCGCCTCCATGGCGTAAAACTCATCCGCTCTCGAAGCAGCGTTATAGCGTACGAGGAACGCTTCGTCTTTCCCGAAATAAACTTGGCAAGTCACGTAGTGAATCTGACCTCTGACTCCTGACAAAAGGTGCTGCACGGCTACCCAGACGACGGCTGGAAAACGATGGCAAACCTCTCGGGACGCGTCCCACAGTATCATGGAGGATCTCTGTATTTAATGCAGAGGATTTGGTTAAAGCATCACCAAACCGTCGTTTACTGGAGTCCCCTCAGCATAAACCGCTCTTTTGCATACAAGGGAATACGCCGCCCTGTTTTACACAGGCAAACATGAGCTGTTTTACGCTCCGCAGCAGACAAACCGCCTGCCACGTCAAAAGCTGCACTTCGTACGAGATTCGAGGCACGTCTCCACGTCTAATTGCACAGAGTAGTGACAGTTTCTCTCAAGACACGTCTCTGCGACGGGTACACAGAAGGCCTGCAGACCTTCGAAACACGCCTTCGTATTTAATGCATAAGATGATGGCAAATCCCTGCAAGAGATTTGATTATATCTTCAAAAGCCGTAATTCCTGCTAAGGCGTCCACATCAGCACGGTATGCAGCAGCTTCTACGCCCATTCAGGATCTGTGCTCACGCGGCTTCTACGCCCATCCTGACACGATATGCAGCGGCTTCTACGCCCATTCAGGATCTGTGCTCACACGGCTTCCACGCCCACTCAGTCTCTACGACTACTCGGCTTCCACGCCCACTCAGTCTCTACGACTACTCGGCTTCCACGCCTACTCGGCTTCTATGCCTGTTCGGCTTCTATGCCTGCTCGGCTTCTATGCCTACTCGGCTTCTATGCCTGTTTGGCTTCTATGCCTACTCGGCTTCTATGCCATGGTGGCGGACATTTGGCTTCTACGCCAACCTCTTCTACACAATGGATACCTACCTACGTGGCTTTTATGCCGTGATCTTAGTAGCAACCGTACGTGTTGTGTCCCCTTAGTTGGACCAACGTCACCCGCTCAGTCAAGAGATCATCTATACGTAGGCATTGGTTACTTTAACCGTTGTGTAAAAGGGTGCTGTACTTTCCACTCCTCGGTTGCTACACCAACGGAGTGGTCACTATCACCAAAGACTCTATAAATAGAGGCCCCTATCAATGGGGAACAAGGTCGAAAAATTGGGTCAAGAATACCAATATCAGATCCAAGGTCGATAATTGGAGAAGATCGAACAAGGAGGAGAGAGAGAGAGAGAGAGAGAGAGAGAGAGAGAGAGAGAGAGCCCGGAGCTCAGGCAAAGAGCGGGGATCGACGACTTCGGCATCGTGCATCCACCCTCTCCTGCAACCTTCGAAGCTGCTACCTGTCTTCTACGGCACTTCTTCAACATCGCGTGGTCCAAGGGCTAAAGTGATCGACCGCAGATCAGACACCTATAGCAATTCATACCCAGATTAAATAAATTGTACTCCCACATCCTCGTATAGGATTACATTGTACAAGTTTGTTTGTAAACCAAAGGGCACGGGTTTCGTACAAACCCCGTCGTTGAAATATACTTTCATTCTTTCATTTAATACCACAAACAAGATGGCGACTCTGCTGGGGACGTCTTTCTCTTCTGACGAGGAAGTAATTGCTCAACGCGATGCGGTATCTATAGGAACCGTGAAGAAGACGCTGGTCGTTCATTTCGACCAGTCTGCCTACGAAGACATGCTTCGAACCGGGGGTAGCTCTCACTCTCTCTCCGTCCAAGACAACAGGAAGATGCGCAAAGTGTGGATGCCCAAGACATCCTCTACCATTCCTGTGGACTCTTCGATCTCTCCGATCTCTCCGATCTCTCCGACCAATGAGGTGGTAGTGTCACTACCACATTCCGAAAACAGGGGTAATTTTGACTTTTTACAATATTTAATATTATTGTAGTTATAATTAATTAATTGCATGAATAGTATATATTGATTTAAATAATTATGTGTGATGTGTAATTAAATATAGTATTAGATGCAGTGTTCATTTATTTTTATTTTGCTAGCAGACTAGACCTAGAAGCCTAGTAGAAGACCATCTGTCCGAATTATAGAATTCTGGATTTTATTATTTTATCTAGAATTTAATATTTGGAGATTGTAATTAATTACTGTATTTTATTTAATATTTTGCGCAATTGCCTTTGCTTCGATATTTGGAGCACTATCCAGACTTTTGTCTTCCAACAAATTTTACCATCTTGTCCTAGACATGCCCACCTTCAATTCTGCTATTTTTGCAACTCATAATTGTGCTCTTTGTACATTATTTCTGGCCGCACAAAAATCATTGCGGACGTTATTTAATAAATCCCTATTTTGTATCGTTGTGCGTTCCAATCGAAAATTGGAGGCAATCTTGACCTATTTATCGTGCGGCCCAAATTAGGAAAATATTCTGTTCTGAGTCTTCTTCATTTTTGGTATTGATGACCTGACCTGATTTTGGCCCCATGTACTCATAATTAATTGTTGAACACAACTTGCATTTATTTCTATTTAAATTGAGGATACCATTTTATCTGATTCTAAAATCCCAATTTAATTCCAGTGCCCTGCAAATTCAGCCCATACCCATCTTACAATGCCCCCTGACCCTACAAAATACCGGACACCGAATCGCCCGCCAAATTTTTGTCATTTCATGTGTTTGTACAATTTTCCAAATTTAAGGGGGCTAAATTGCAAATTGGCATTTTGTGGCCTCACCCAATTATTTTAAACCAATGAGGGAGCCTATTAATTTTTTAATTAAAAACCCTCATCCCTACATGAATTATTTTCTCATGTTCAATCCTAGCCACCCATTCCGGGGATGCATCCTCACACTCCATCAAATTCCCTCATCCTATATAATGACATGTCCCATCCTAAACCCTAATTCCTAGGCAACCTAGAAAACACCACCCTCCTCAAGCCTCCATCTCCCCTCAACCCAACGTATATAATTCTTCTCCTTCTTCCTTTCTTCTTCTATTTTTCTTCTCTTCTTCTCCTTCTTTCTTCTTCTTTTTCCTCTCTTCATTGGTTTTTGAAAATTTAAAGGAGAAGAAAGGGGGGAATACTGTTCATTTCCCCCGTTACTGTTCATCGAGTCTCAGCCGGCGGCCCGGTCAAATCACCCGAGCCCTTTCCTGTGCGTCCGGCGGGCCTCTCCCTTCCCGGCGACTGAGCCGACCCGGCCGGCGCTGTTGTGCGCGTCCGGCGGCCCTTCGACGGACCCTCCGCACTCCGACACGGCGCCGCTGCTCGTGCTCCTCCCTCCATCTCCCCTGTTCCCGGCCGACTACCCCTGGCCAGACCCCCGGTAGCCGAAACTCCCTGTGTCCGGCGGCTTGCTCATCCCTCCGGCCTCCTATCACCACCACCATCTCCACCAGTGCAACCACCAACCGAGTCCGGCCATCTTTCCGGCCGGCAAGCCCCCACTCAGTAAGTCTCCTCCTTCTTCTCCCTCTTCCTTCTCTTTATATATATATATATATATATATATATATATATATATATATATATATATATATATATGTATATATACGTATGTATATACATGAGTATATATATATAAAATGTATATGTATTGTAGGTAATTATTTAATGTGAATATAATGGTATATTAATCAATGTATAAGTATATGTAAATATTAGCATGTATATTATTCATAAATAAAATGCTTAAATAGATGTATGTAGGTATGTATGTAATGTATAGTAATTTTAATTAATGCTTTAAATATTGGAATATGTATAGTATATAAGAAATTGGTATCGTATAATTTAATATATGTACATGTATATTTTTATTTTTGATTCAATGTTATACATGTATTAAATATGTGTTTTAGTATTTCATATTATATATATAATGTATTGGCATATATATATATGTGTATATATATTTTATAAACCCTTGGCATTTTAAGGTATATACATATATATTGTATATGTGTTTAATTGATAGATATAAATACGTGTTCTACTATAAGTATTTTATATATATATATATACTTAGCATATTTTCAAGGTATGTTTAATTGGTATATATAAAACCGTATTTTGGTATAAATATATATATGTAGATTATATTTTCGTATTGGGTTGTATATATAAATTGGTATATTTACCTGGATATAGTATTGTATATTTTAATTGGTATATATGAGTATATATATGTAATTAGTCTATGTGTGTATTTTGTTAATTCGTATGTGTAGGTATATTTTGTATAACCTTTAGTATATTTTTAATATATATATACATTGCATATGTATTTAATTTGATATATATATAGATATATTGTAAGTATATATGTTATTAAGATACGTATATAAGTATTCCTATTAGATGACCCTAGTTGACTAGTGCCCTGCCTGGCATGGCCCTAAGGCCAGTGTTTATAGACTGTATGTTAGGGTAGCATCTGATGCAAATGTTATATTGTGTTATGTCTATAGGACTGTTGGTTCACCCAGGGGATACTCTGGAACAGGACATCCATAATTACCAGCTAAGGACCCGAGGCAAGTACATTCTCTGATAATTTCCAATTCTTGATAATTTCTATAAATTCAATGATCTTGAAATATTACAACTGAATCCTTGACACTGTGCTACACGGACTAGTATAGCTTGGATCTGCAGTCATGAGATGTTACCTTGATTTTCGTATTGACATTATACACGATATTGACATTGACATTGACATTGACATTAGACATTGATAATTAGACATTGTACATAATATATTAGACAATGTTCGTGTATTCGTGACGTGTCATGATTGAATCCACAGTACTAGTTGGGGGCGGGGAAATTGTTAGTAAAAAATGTGATCAAATACCCATTGTATAATTAAATATTATTGGTGTTAATCATACCCCCACGTATGATTAGCCAGACTGTAGCAATCGTACATGTTCCCAAGCCGATCACATTTTGAAACTACTATTTCAAACACTTAGAATAGATTACAGTTCCCTATTTTAATCATATACTACATCACCCGTATATGATACTGTTCCTTGTTCTTTTTATTTCCATACATGCACTGACTGTATCATATTGCCTATTGCCTGTCTTTCTTTACATTGTCAGTCTCTCTTAAATTGCCATTGCATTTATTTCACTGTCTTCTCAGTAGCTAGCATGACATGTTTTATTGTATTATAGAAATTATCAATTAATGGAACTGTTATTTGAGAGTGTTGCTTTGCTCCTTCCTGACTGGAAATATTTTTCCAGACTATGCCTTAGAGGACCGCTGTCCGACACTTACGGTGAGTAGCTGCAGACTTGATAGTAGTTGTGATTCCAGGAGGTCTAGCTGAAAATTACTATTTTTAGTTAGTTCTTTTAACAGTCTTTTGGTACCGGATTTGTCTCCGGCATTTTGATGATTCTTGGATATTGTTGAGTTAGAATATTACTTGTGGACTTGTGTTGTGTTTAATTTAGTTTTATTATTCGAAATCTTATCGTGCTGTAATCCTGTGATTGAGTATGTGTTCATCTTATTTGTGTCATCCGTGCCTCCTAATAGAGATTGGATGCTTGTGTGACAGTAGTTAGATAGTATCAAGACCTTGACACCGTTCTACCGCCGATGCTGCGGCGTAGGCTGGACGTACCCACGCACTCGTGCCCCTAAACCGGGTGCGGGTCGTGACACGTAGCATCGCTCCCTCCGTGCCCTGCACGTAAAATTCAGTCTCCCGCTACGCACGGTACAGACAAAACTTCGGGCAAAGCCTCAGCGCTAACCCAGAAGTATCCACTGTGCTCTACGCGCAGGAATCAGTCTCCCGCTACGCGCGGTACAGACAAAACTTCGGGCAAAGCCTCAGCGCTAACCCAGAAGTATCCACTGCGCTCTACGCGTAGGAATCAGTCTCCCGCTACGCGCGGTACAGACAAAACTTTGGCCAAGGCCTCTGTGCTAACCCAGAAGTATCCACTGCGCTCTACGCGTAGGAATCAGTCTCCCGCTACGCGCGGTACAGACAAAACTTCCGATGGTGCCTCAACGCCAAATCGGAAGGTCAGATCACGCTCCACGCGCAAAACAACATCTGACCTCTACGGTAAAACGGATGAGCGCGGTGATCTCCGCGAGGGGAAGCAAGCAGGTGAATATTCAGTCTCTCGGCCTTTACGCCAGCAAGAGAACAATCTGCCTATCCTCCGGATTACGCGAGAAGCCGATGGCCGACTAAGGACCTCTTCAGCTTTACGCCAGTCTGAGCGATTCTCCAAATCACGCCAGGCGAAGTCCCGCGGCATAAAGCAAGCTCTGGTTGCTACTCCTGACCTACGCGAATGCCTAATCCAGAAGCGTAAGGAGAGGGAACCTTCCAACATGTCTATTACGCCCCCTAGAGAGCAATGTTGTAATAGTCATAAGATTGTGATTGACTGCTGCTGTTCTAGAGCAAAACGATCGGTCTTCGACCGATTGAGCTATTCTCAGTCTTTTTCGGAAGAAGAGCACGCATATGCGTCCGTGAACATGGCTTCACGCATACCTAGAAGAAGGTCGAGCTCAAGACGTCATCCCTCTGGGCCTCCGAGCCGAAGAAGATCCGAAGACCTCCTCTGGAGCACTGAAGCTGGGGTGTTCCAAAACACCCGGGCAAGGTCACAGCAACCAGCTCCGTACTCATCTGATTCCAACGCTGGGGGTCGCCAATCTCCTAGATCGGATGCTGAGAGTATAGAGTCGACTTCTGCGGCAACCTATACTAATCCTTCGATGACACCCAGGGAAGTGGGAGCTTACGCCATTGAAGACGAACGCGAGGAGGCTTCAGGAAACGCGGAACAACGCATCACTGTGCTAGAGACGTCTCTGAAGCAAATGCAATCCGTAATGGAGAACATGCACCAGATGATGCTAACTCAGCACGCGACTGCCATGGCTCAAGCGTCGGTCCCGCCAACTCAGATACGTGTGGGGGTAGACTTACCACCGTCCAACCTAAGCCAAGAACCTGCTCTAGATCAAGAGTCAGCAGTCCCTCCGCTTCCAACTGAGAATACGATACAGGCAGTGCGGGAGTTGAAAGCCCAGTTTGACGCCTTGAAGCACAAAGATCAGCTCAAGAAACTGGGAATCAACCAGCCTTACCCAGCTATCTGGGAAGAAGTCCCTTTTCCTCCGAAGTACAAACCTCAGACTATGGCTCTGTTCGAAGGAAAAATATCACCAAGTCAATACATGAACTATTTCAGTATGATGACGGTGTTGCTACAAGGGAACGACGCCCTCCCCACTCGGGTGTTCAAGGGCTGCCTCTCAGGAGTAGCCTATCAGTGGTACCGTAGCTTGGCGGACAACTGCATTACTTCCTTCGAGGACTTCAAAGCGCTATTCTTCACGCGATTCTACGAGGGTGGAATGGACATGTCTATGTCCTCCCTCATTGAAGTCAAGCAAAGGGAAAAGGAAGACGTTCGCACCTTCGTCGAACATTTTCGTCAGGCCACCTTACAAATGCCTCCAGGAGTTCCAGACTCGGCGTTAGTAGACATTTGCAGGAAGAACCTCCTTCCTATAGTCTCGGTGTTCACAGGACCATATCAGTTCCATGAGTGGCCCTCGTTCATCGTCTCGGCAGTGGCCGCCGAAGACAACAATCGCAAGGCGCGCGACAATGGCATCATGATCTCCGCCTCCGATAGGGGCAAAAGGTCATCTCCCAGCAGCGACCATCCTCGCAGCTCCAAGGGAAAAGAAGCTCTGACGGTCAATACGTCCAGACAAAAGTCGGCAGCGACCACGCAGACAAAGCCCGGGACTCCCAAGCCCGTCGAGGTCTACTCTTTCGACGATGACGATATCCCTAGTATATTTGAGTGTCTCGTCAAAAGTGGCAAGATCACCCTGCCGGAGCTAAGGCGTCCCCAAGAGGTCGGCAGTACCGACGACCCCAAATACTGTATCTTCCACAGATACGTAACCACCCAACAAAGGTGTGTTACATACTGAAAAGGAAGATCCAGGGGTTGATCGATGCTAAGGCCATCACCCTGCACAATACCGAGAAAACGGTCACAGCCAACATGATCTCTCTGCAGTTCGGCAATCTGCCTCCCCAAGAAGTTATGGACGGTATCACGCCCATTTCCCGAGCCACAATGGACATCGTCAATCTTCCTCCGGCTAGGGATCAAAATCATGACCTGGTACCCCTGACCACCCGTCAGGGCAAGATTATGTGGGTTCATCCAGATTTGGTGTCAGAGCTCGAGGAAGAGACTAAAGCTACTAAAGCTGCGTCTAGGAGGAGCTCCAAGTGCAAACCATGCCATATGGTCGCAACTCCTTCGCCATCAGACGAAGACGAGGTACTTGCTGCAACCCGGTCAGGGAGAGCCTACCTCAACGACTACAGAGCAAGTCAGGAGGATGTACCGGCAGACGTTTCAACTGCCAAACCTGTAGAGCCAAGCCCCGTCATACCGGAGGCCAACCCTTCAAAACCGATGCCGGCGGACAAAGGGAAACAAAGAGAAGTGCGCTTTGATAAACCTGTAAAAAATATTCCGAACAAAGGTTTTGAGAAGCCGTATAACTTCGACATCCTAGCCCAACTGGCTAATACACCGGCCAGGCTCTCCATCTTCGAGCTACTCAGGCTCTCCCAAGATACTCGTCTAGCCTTGAGTGAAGCACTGATGCAGGCGGAGGCATGCTTGACCCAGCTCAAGTCTCCCGACGAAGAACCAGTGGCATGTCCTCAATGCCACAGCGTGATGGAGGTGGTCCCAAATATCACCTTCACCCAAGACGACATGCTGTTAAAACATAACAGGCATGACAGGCCCCTCTATTACACCGGGTACATTGGTTCCATGGAGGTTGATCGGATTCACATAGATCCGGGATCATCGATCAGCATCATCCCGCACAGTCTGCTCAGACCATTGAGGATTCCTACCAGCGAACTGGCTTACACCTCCACCACAATCGTGGGCTTCAACGCCGGAAGAAGTAAGCCGTTGGGGAAGATTCGCCTGAGGATCCAGATTGGCAACCTCAGATCGGTGGCCACATATTACGTGATCGATTCAGAGGTATCCTACAACATCTTGCTGGGAAGACCGTGGATCCACGATCACAATATCATTCCTTCAACTCTACATCAATGTCTTAAATATGTAGACCCCCAAGGAATGGTACAAACGGAGGTGGCCGACCTAAACCCGTTTAAAGGAGTAGAGTCCTACTATTCCGACGCCGTGTTGTACTCGCAGGACCACACGAAGGAAGTGGCGGGCAAGACAGAGAAGGAATCCCACCGGGAGCCAGGAGAACCCTCTGCCGCACTACCGCTGTCGATCGAAGTGAAAGGATGAACCACTCGTCCAAAAGCCATAGAGCCCATGGCTATTCACCTGAACAGATCCAGCTCAGGGAAAGGAAGCAATTCTCCAGTGGTTACTCTGAACCAGAAGCCTCCACCTTTGGTCATCAACCTTCGGCACGACAAGCAGCCGACCGATGTAAACACGACCAGGAACGGAGTTCCAGAGGGCAATAAACATCCTCTTTTCCAGTACATTAATGCTCAGATTCCAAATCAGGAACCCACTCCCCGTGACGAGGTAGAACCCATAGCACAAAAATTCTTGGAAGCTATGAACTCCTACCATTCGCATATCTGGGAAGCAGCGTCATCGTCCAACGTCATCACAACGTATGGACCGCATGAGGATTCTATCTTCATTATCCCGCCTACCTGCAGCAGTCAGCGTCCAATAGTATTCGGCCGCATGCGTAATCAACCAGCCATCCAGGAAGATCCTTTCGATGACGATACTGGGAAGATGCAGGTTCACCGATACAGCCCTCAAGCACTGAAGATCATGCAAAATATGGGCTACGACTTGAAGCGAAAGCCGGGCCTCAACCACGGAAGAGGCAGACGAACGCCGCCACGCGGCGACCTCCTCTACCAACAAACTCGTTTCGGGTTAGGGTATGCCACCTCCCTTACGGCTTCCACGTCGGATAAAGACATCTTTTCCTCCTCCTGGGACGGCTCGTCACCCCCCGACTCACCTCGTGCTCCCGAACGAGCACTATCAGCAAATATGGTGACGACAGACCCCTCGAAAGCAGAGGAACGAGATTCTGAGCCCTTTGAGAATGTCTCTTGGGCTCAACAAATGGATACACAGTGAAAATTCTGCTTCGAACAGAGGGAACCTCCAACCAAAGACGAAGTTATCCAAATCGATGTTGGGGGTGAACTTTCGCTAAAATCGATATTTATCAGTGACAATCTTCCACCAGCCGAAAGGGAAGAAATCATACAGCTGATAAAGGAATACGTCGAGGTCTTTGCATGGGATTACGGAGACATGCCGGGCTTAGACCCGAAGGTGGCTACTCACAAGCTCAACATATTGACTGACTCAAAGCCTGTGAAGCAGCACCAACGCCGGTTTCGACCAGACATGATGGACGCCATTGAAGCTGAGGTCAAAAAACTGATAGCCTGTGGGTTCATCCGGGAAGAACAACATCCCGACTGGGTCGCCAACGTTGTCCCAGTCATGAAGAAAAATGGGAAGGTACGTATCTGCATCGATTACCGAGATCTGAATGCGGCCTGCCCCAAGGATGAATTTCCTCTTCCCATCACGGACATCATGATCGACAACACCTGCGATTTTGAACGCATGACTTTCATGGACGGGTTCTCAGGATACAATCAGATCAAGATGCATCCTGAAGACGAGAAGCACACTGCCTTCCGCACCCCGTTGGGAGTATATTGCTATACTGTCATGCCCTTCGGATTGAAGAACGCCGGGGCTACATACCAACGGGCTATGAGCGGCATATTCTATGAACATTTACGCAAAACAGTAGAATGTTACGTGGACGACATAGCCGTCAAGAGCCGCCTCAAGGACGATCACATTCAGGACCTAAGGACGGTATTCGAGTTAATGCACCGACATCAACTCAAGATGAACCCTACGAAGTCCTTTCTGGGCGTATCTAGTGGCAAATTCCTGAGATTTGTTATCACCGCCAAAGGCATCCAGGTGGACCCTGACAAAGTCCAGGACATCGTGGAAATGCGACCACCTCGCAATCTGAGGGAACTCCGGGGATTTCAAGGCCGTCTGGCTTATATCCGGAGGTTCATATCCAACCTCTCAGGAAGATGCCAGCCCTTTTCGCACCTCATAAAGAAAGGTGTATCCTTCGTATGGGACGAAACCTGTCAGCAAGCATTCGGGGAGATCAAACGCTACCTCACCAGTCCGCCAGTTCTGGTACCCCCCATCATGGGGAAACCATTCTTGCTGTACGTCCGAGCAATGGATCATTCACTAGGAGCTCTTCTCGCGCAGAAGAACGACGTAGGGCATGAGCAGGCTATCTACTACCTCAGCAGGATGATGGCCGGAGCCGAACACCGGTACAACCCAGTGGAGAAAGAATGTCTGGCTCTGATGTTCGCTATCCAAAAGACGTGGCACTATATCACCGGCCAGACTATTCATATCATCTCCAGGATCAACCCTCTTCGAGTACTGATGAGCAAGCCGAGTATTCTTAATTCCCGACTCGCAACCTGGGTGATGCTGTTAAGACCATATGACATGGTGTACATCCCGCAGAAGTCCATCAAAGGCCAAGCGCTGGCCGACTTCCTGGCTGCTCATCCGATCCCGGAGGCCTCCAAGTTATACGAAGACATTTCCGACGAAGTTGCAGAGTGTAATTCCGCAATAGAAAGTGACACATGGCAACTATTCTTTGACGGTGCCTCCAGGACTGGTCCCCAGGGAAACGTGGTTTCAGGGGTAGGAATCGTCCTGGTCACTCCTGATAAACTCGTCATCTACCGGGCATACTCTCTTAATGAATCGTGCTCCAATAATGTGGCAGAATACAACGCCCTGTTGATCGGGCTCCAAGTCGCTGAAGAGCTGGGGGTCGAATCCCTGGAAGCTTTCGGTGATTCTCTGCTTATCGTCAACCAAGTCAGAGGAATATATGAAGTCCGGAATCCGGACCTCATCCCCAAGCGACGGTCAAGATAGCCATGACGTTCAAAGGGTTCTTCCTAAAATATGTGCCCCGATCTCAGAATCAGGAAGCTGATGCCCTAGCCAGTCTAGCGGCAGATTTGGCTACTCCTAAAAGAAGGCAGAATTCAGTGATCCTTCTTAACAGAGATTTATTCTGCGTGAAGAACAACCTTCACATAGAACGCAGCCACACTGTGAACGCAGATCCCCTGGAAGAGACTGGAGAAGTCCCTTCATATATTTCGTCGCATACGGAATCTTGCCAGAGGACCCCAAAGAAGCAGTATCCGTCAAGAGACGATCATTACGCTTCTATTTCGACGCATCTTCACAATGCCTGTATCGTCGGACCTACGACGGACTGCTATTAAGATGTCTCTCAGACGATGAAGCACAGCAGATTATCCGAGAAGCTCACGACGGCGTATGCGGAGCGCATCAGCCCGGTCCTAAGCTACAGGATCGTATCAGGAGAATGGGCTACTACTGGCCCACTATGATCACAGACGCGATCAGCTATGCAAGACAATGCAGAGCCTGTCAGGTTCATGCAGACTTCATACACCAACCGTCTGAATATCTACATCCTACGGTCGCATCCTGGCCCTTCGAAGCATGGGGCATGGATATCGTCGGTCCCATTCACCCGTCTTCCTCCAGAGGCCACCGGTTCATACTGGCCATCACAGATTACTTCTCCAAATGGGCAGAGGTGATCCCTCTGGCTGAGGTAAAAGTGTCTGACGTGATCAGCTTCATCAAGCACCACGTCATTTATCGCTTTGGGATTCCTCGAAGTATAATCCATGACAATGGGCCTCAGTTCATCAGCCAAGCATTTCATCGATTTTGCGATAAAAGTCGAATACATAATATTGCCTCTATGGCATATTATCCAGCTGCTAATGGTTTGGCAGAAGCTTTCAACAAAATCATTATCAAACTCCTGAAGAAGTTCGTCTCTTCAAACAAAAGAGACTGGAACGAGAAGCTGGGCGAATGTCTCTGGGCATACCGCACAACGGTACGGACACCTACAGGTTGTACCCCTTTTTCACTGGTCTACGGGAGCGAGGCAGTTCTTCCCATCAAAATCCAGATCCCGTCGCTCAGGATAGCCGTGACTAGTGAGTTGACTCGAGAAAAGAATGACCTGTTAAGGCTCCAAGAGCTTGAAGGATTAGACGAGAAACGCCTACAAGCTCAACAATGCATCGCGCTCTACCAAGCACGCATTTCCAAAACTTTTAATCATAAAGTAAAGGAAAGAGTGTTCAAAGTCGGCGAGCTAGTTCTAGCCGTAAGAAGGCCGATGATTCTTACCCACAGAAGTAAAAGCAAATTCCAGCCCAAGTGGGAAGGCCCTTATGTGATCGAGACAACGTTCTCGAACGGCGCCTACAGGATAGCCCAGCCTAATGGAGACCTGTTAATGGCTCCTATCAACGGCAAATTCCTGAAAAGGTACTATGCCTAATCTCCCCTGCTCGGATGGGATATAGCAAGGTTCTCGATTCTAACAAAACTACTTCCAAAACGCAATTAGTTGGGTTACGTTCTATCATGTCCGTACGACCTCTGAATAGATGTGTCCTGCTAAAAAGTTTATCGAGAGCCTATCATGTCCATACTACCTCTGATATCACTCTCACCAAAACCTGTCATTTACATTCCGAAATGATGGGTCCACAAAAGTCAGAAAAGAGTCGCCTTTATTTATTCCCGAGGCAAGCAAAGAAGGGAAAGGACACATCATGATGGCGGGTGAGTCAGATTGTGAATCAGCCGCTCCAGCACAGCTATCCTCTCATTCCTAAGAACCAAGGCGTCGGTACGAGCCTGCTCCAGCCGTGCCTCGGGAGTTTCAGTAAGGATCAGATCAGCCTTTGCCCGAAGACAGCCCGCGCGAGCAGCTTCTGCACGGTCCAACTCCCGTCGCGCTGCGCTCAGTCGGCCGGACGCTACCTCCAGACCCGCCAACGCCTGAGAAGCCCACTCCTCTGCCCGAGCGAGCTCTTCCTTCAGCATGGAGACCCTCGCTGCAGTCCCTTCATGCTCAGAACGACACTGCGCCTCAACGGCAAGAGCCTCTTCCACGACAACTTTTCTTTTATCCATCTCCAGCTTATTCTTCTGGATAGAGTTGTCTAGGCTTTCCAGCTTCGTGGCTAGCCGCGCAGTCATGAGGTCAAACTAAGCCTGAACATCAGCATCGAGGCCCCGAGTCAGCTGCAAATGTTCGTTAATGGGTTTCTCTAACCCATTAACCACCGCATCCAGGGCGTCAGCTACCCCAGGATCACCAAGCTCCCTGATGACCCCGATCGAAGCAAGAGAAGTCTTCCTCAGGCGCTCAAAATCCAGACTCTTCGCTAACACCATTGATACCATCGTTCTCAAACCGGTGTAGAAAAGGCTGGTGTGTTGCTCGGTCAACGCAACTAGATCCGACTGGACGCCGGGAGCGCCCGCAATGTCAGCAAGTCCCTCTCCAGGGATGATTGCAGACGAGGTAGCCACAGCCGTCGCATCGACGCATGGCGCAATCGAAGTCGTTGCCACACTCACAAGAGGCAAGGTCACGATGACGTGTTCATCCTCCTCTCGAGGTGAAGAAGCTGCTCCGGGCGTACTGGCCCCCGAAGCCACTTCCTCATCAAAGTCGAACGCCTCCTCGTCAGAAACCCGAGCGGAGCCAGAAGGCGCTTCAACGCTATACTCCCCGTGGGCGCTATCCCCTGAGAAGAAGACGAGAAAGTCAATATCAGTATGATGACAATCTTTTTGAAGGGAGGCATAAAAATGACATTTACCCGGAGCCAACGGCATATACGACGCATCTACAGCCGATATAGCTAAACCACGCCTTAATGACGCAATGCGAATCGTCATGCCTGGAGAAGGAGGTGGGCCGACCGATATCGCTGAGAGTTCTGTCAGGCCTCCACCAAGACGTGGTCGAAGTTCATCGGCCGGAATCTCGCCAGACGTGCTCACTGACACGGCAGGAGTCATGCCCGCTGCTGGCCTCGGGAAAGATTCTTCCATCTGCCTCGGCCACACAGGCAATCTCGCTCCGCTACCTAGAGCAGTAGCCACCACAGCCACCTCTAACGAGGATTCTCCGGCATCAACGACCGGAACTGTAGGAGGTCCCTCTCTAAAAGGCGAGGAACCTCCAGCCAAAGAATCATCCCTGATGTGGGGAGACGCAGGCTCACCCCCAGGAGCCTCAATACCAGGAATGCGGAGAGGACGAGCAACCGTCTCCTTCCTCCTCTTGCGAAGAGAAACTTCCTTCAGAGCAGAAGCCCGTCGCTTCCCAGAAGGGACTACCAAAGCCCCCGCAGGCAGAGGCACTTCGTACCTCGGCACCGACACCAGAGGCTCGTCCGGAGTACCAGAGTCCTCGCCTTCGTCCGAAAAAACCGAAGGGACGTCAACTCTTCCCCCAGGCTTGGGAGAAGGCACCCGGAAGCTTCCACGCGCATCAAAATCACGATGGAAGGTGTTAATCGCCACGTAAAACTGGGCGTAAGAATGGAGAATGCGAAGCTCCGTGGAGGTTGTAACGACTGGCACGATAAAGGTTGCCCTCGTACAACCCGCGATGAAATATCGCCACCCTCTAGCTCCATCAATAAGTCCGCCCCTGGACCTAAAGCTGGTAACGGCATTGCCCACATGCAACTGATCGTACCCAAACTGCCTGGCAAACCGACTAGGCAAGTAGGGCTCGAAGAAGCAGTGATCTTCGCTCCTGTACAGCAGATGGGAGGGTCTAATACAGACAACCAGTTAAAAGCTTCCGGGGAAAGATCGGTCTTCTCTCCACCTGAATCCTCAAGCCGCACCCCTGATTGATTGCAATGTATGGGGGGAGCAGTACAGAGGAGCTTCCAACCGTGGCTGAGGTTCAACACCCGCCGGCAGTCTAAAACTGTGCTCACATTCCAGGAGAAATCCTTGTAATTCAGCAAGAATATACCCCCCGAGCTGCTACCGGAGCCAGGAGACATCACCCGGTGATTGTGGAGAATCAACCATCCCATCAAGTATAGGTATGGTAATTCCACCCTGGGAAAACTCTCACGTCGAGCTTCGTCGACGAGCAACCCGTCAGTTATGGCTCTCAAGCCAACCTGTATATGGCACACCATGGCAGGAAGCAAGCCCAGTCTTGCCCCAAATACCAGGCGCACTGCCGGCCACAGGATGTTCCGGTGAATGCGGTCCGCGGACGCGGTACCAGGCACTACTACTCGACGCAGCCATATGGAAAGGAAACCAGCCAGCTGGGCTTCCCTAGACAAAGGCCTGCGACAGCGCCTCAAGTAACTACAGACCTTAGTGCCTTCCGGGTACTTTCCTACCCCCTCGACAAGAATCTGATCCGGAGCTTCAGCCTCCTCCATAAGAGTCTCCACGACCTGGGCACTAAGCACGCCCAAACAGTTCACGGGCTTATTCTTGCCACCCGAGGCTTTCTCCGACCTGGCGGCCCTGGCTCGGTGGAAGAAGAGGTAGGACATCCACTTGGTGGTATGAGCCAAATCAGAAGGCTCATTATAAAAAGCGGTGCACGCGAAGTATTGACACATCAGCTCCTGATATACTTCTGCCACCCGAGCGTCCAAACCCCCCAACTCCCGGTTGGTGGGAACATACTCTTCATATGGAGTATCCCCCATTGGCAGTCTCGAGACAACTGCCATCTCATAGAGCGCCAATCCCAACTCCCCCAGCGGAGTGGCAAAAGTCCCAGTGAGCGGAATGTACCGCTCCAACAGCGCCAGGAACAAATTAGGGTTCGAAGGCAATCCGACGCTCGTCGCACTCACAGCGGCATACAGTCCAATGCCCTCCAACTCTCTCTGGAAGTGCTTCAAGGCCCAATCAACTAGGCATGTCCATCGGGAGTTTGTTGGGACAACCCACCCATTGCACCGAGGATTCTCCTTGGGATATACACCGCCTCGTCCCATGAAGTCGTTGCAGAAGGTCGGCAATTGGACCGGCTGGATCACCAAGCTATCTTCACTTGGGATACTGCCCGGGCATAGTCCTCTGAACAACGTCACAACGCCGGAGGGGCGACTGACGAATGACCCCTGGTCAGCTCCTTTCAGATAAAAAATCTACCCTGGCTTGCCGTGAAGATCAGGAGTCAGCGTCCACGACATCTTCCTAGGATGCGTCGCGTGGAAGAAGGCCGAGATGGGATAATCCCTCGGCATCGTTGGCATGTACAAAACCAAATTCCCGGCTGGGAAGACCCAAGGCTCCCTCTTAGGCTTCGTTTGGGACTGTTTGTCGATCATGTCCCCAAAGAGGAAAGCCGGCTTTACGTACTGCTCCCCGTCTACATAAGTCAGAGGCTCACCGTTGATCATGCTCAGCAGCATTCGCTCGCCCTGAGCCGATATTAAGAGCCTCCTTCCTTCAGGGTACTGGGGCCCGGAGATAGGGAATGCCACGTGGGACAGATCCTCCAGGTAGTTCGAGTGCAGCATCCCAGCAGCGGAGCCCATCACCTCGGCCAGTGGAGACTCACCCAAGTCAACTGCAAAAGTACAAGGAAGATATGTCATCACAAGTCTTGCACGAATATGCGGACCGAAAGAAACAACAGTCTGTGCTCTACGCAGAATTGTGCAAATCTGGCAATTTTACGCCGGAGGTCCCCCCCCCCCCACAAGCGTAAAATTCAAATTTTACGACATACCCCAATTTTCGGTTGCCAGAGCGTTTACGTTCAGAACTACGAAAATGTGGAGTCTTTACGCTGACACATTAGAAATATGGGCGTAAAAGATGAAAACGCCTCCGTGCATCATCTTCCACAAAAAAGAGGCTGTCAGCACAGAAGGCGACCTAGCGCGGTCACGTTCAACGTGTGCAAAGGATTTTTCGTCATTTTTGTCACCCCGAAGGCTTTACCTCTAAGACCGTGTGCGCTGCTCGTCGGCAGGACACTTCGCTCAGAAGGAAGTTTGCCTTGACCGACCAAAGACTCCCTAGCTGGGGCAGAAGAATGAGAAGAGGAACCTATACCCTTTCCCTTAGCGGAGGAGGTTTGTTTCGACGCCATTTTCTGAAGACTCGAGATGCTCGGAGAGAGAACGAAGAAAAACTCGAACAGTCGAAAGCTCTCTTTCGCAGAAGACAGAAAAAAGTTTCTCTCTCAGAAGACTTGGGATATATATAGAGTTTGGGCCGACTCCTCGAATCCTCAGACGGACTCCTCGAGACCCTAACCAAATCTCGCAAAATTAAATGATGGGTTATGATTGGAGGCCACGTCAGCCCACTAACCTTGAAAGACGGACAGTCAGCAAATTCAAAAAGTTTCTTCGTGCCAGACGGTTCAGCAGGTCCTACGCTAAAGGAGCTTTCTATGCTCGACAGCAACAGATCTACGGTTTTACGCTCGCAAGCTATAAGTCTACGGTTTTTTGCCCGGATGCCTTTGTGCTCAGTAGCTTTTATGCTCAAGAGGCCACAAATCTACGACTTTACGCTCAGCAGATACCAAATCGATGATCTCACGCTCGGTGGCGCTCAGTTTACGCTCAGAAGTAACAGATCCGCAAGACTTCACGCTCGGAGGAATTTTCTTTTCAGGAGCTACAGATAAACAGTTCTACGCTAAAGGAGCTTTCTACGCTCGACGGCTACGAATCTACAACTTTACGTTCGACAGCTACAAGTCAGGTTTTGGCCCGGATGCCTTTGTGCTCAGTAGCTTTTATGCTCGAGAGGCCACAAACCCATGACTTCACGCACAGGAACCACAAGTCTACGATTTCACGCTCGATGGTGTTCTACGCTCACAGGCTACAGATAAACAGTTCTACGCTAAAGGAGCTTTCTACGCTCGACGGCTACGAATCTACAACTTTACGTTTGACAGCTACAAGTCAGGTTTTGGCCCGGATGCCTTTGTGCTCAGTAGCTTTTATGCTCGAGAGGCCACAAACCCATGACTTCACGCACAGGAACTACAAGTCTACGATTCCACGCTCGACAGTGTTTTACGCCCGGAGGCTACAGACTGATAATTTCTCGCTCCACGACTTTCCGTATATTCGAACAGTCCCCAAGACGGTCAATTACAGGAGTTCACACAGAAGATACTCCTCCTTGGCCTCAATATATCCCAAGTACCCGAAACATACAAGAGTTCAAACATTGAGAAATTACTCTTCTCGGGTCAATTGGAGGTTCATCCAGACTCCAGTCTGAATATCTCGTCTATCAAAAGATGGCAACTCAGTTTTGACAGCCATTCCTCGACCCTGTTCCAAGGGATTTTCGAGAAGTCACTCTTGAAGACGAAGACTGAACAAAAATTCTGTTCATCAGAAGTTCAGAGCTCTACACGGTTCCTCAGTCCTAGCAACAGGACAGTTCTAAAAATGTTCAAAATGCTCTGCAGCGTTCTATGGACTACTCGCTATGCGTAAAAGACAGGACCTAGCACTCTTTCTACAGAGTCGGCGTACAGATTCAGACGTGTTGAAGCTACACATATTCAGACTTCACAGCAACGTATGGCAAGATGATCATATGAAGAAGAAAGACGATTTTATTAAAATCAAAGTCATGATTACATATGAGGGAAATCCAATCTACAAGGATTTTTCTCTATTTTTCATGATTACATATGAGGAAAACTCCGTCGACAAAAGGAGTCCCCCATCATCGTCTGAAGATTGCCCAGAAGCTGTTCTGACAGGTTCTCCCTGGGCTTCAATTCTTCATCCATCTTCTTCGGCAGTCAGTCAGTTCCAGCAAACTGATTGACATGGCAATGATCAACGGCGAGAGAACGACAGAGTTGGGGCTTGTATAAATTATGCAGATCCCTCGCTCCGTACGCCGTGACAGTTTGAGTTGAGATATTTCACTCAACTCAATGCCCGAGGTCAGAGCTAGTCGCTGCTCTCACCACCGGAGGTAACAGGAGAAAATGCCACTTGCAAGCGCCGTGGTCAAATACGACCCTTCCTCTCTCCTGGGGCAACGCCATACAAAGTTGCTGATTATCCCGAGCAAGGGAGACTAAGATATCCTTCCATGATCCATCGTTGCAGTGGACACTTGCTCGAAGATGCCGCCTTTTTCGGCTCCTTACACGCTGGAAGAACATGATCTCCTTCTTCCTCAAATCGACCCGGCGAACTCCGGTGATCATCTCTGCGTGGTGATGAAGATGTGGGGAGAACAGGCTAACTCCCCCAGCCTTTTATAGGCAAAAGAGATCACAGCGGTCCCCAATAAATCCGCCATAAAGTCTGCACCGACCGTTTCAACGCTCCATTCAGAAACGTTTCGAGTTACGAGGGGCCGTTCATGCTTCGTTCAAAGCGTTTCAAATTCCAAGGAATTTAAAAGCTCTGAAGGGGGTCTTGTAGAAGCATGAAAAATACGCTGGGAAAAGCAACGCAGCCTCTTGATACAGAGCAGCGTAAACGGAGGCCTTCACAGCCATCAGGCGTACAACAGAGTTTTCTCCGCTAAAATACAGCGTAAAGAATAAAAGCTCAAAGGACCATCCGCGTAAGTGCAGTACGTCCAGGCCGCTCCAGCGTGAATAGAGTTCTTCATCGCCTCCATGGCGTAAAACCCATCCGCTCTCGAAGCAGCGTTATAGCGTACGAGGAACGCTTCGTCTTCCCCGAAATGAACCTGTCAAGTCACGCAGTGAATCTGACCTCTGACTCCTGACAAAAGGTGCTACACGGCTACCCAGACGACGGCTGGAAAATGATGGCAAACCTCTCGGGACGCGTCCCACAGTATGATGGTGGATCTCTGCATTTAATGCAGAGGATTTGGTTAAAGCATCACCAAACCGTCGTTTACTGGAGTCCCCTCAGCATAAACCGCTCTTTTGCATACAAGGGAATACGCCGCCCTGTTTTACACAGGCAAACATGAGCTGTTTTACGCTCCGCAGCAGACAAACCGCCTGCCACGTCAAAAGCTGCACTTTGTACGGGATTCGAGGCACGTCTCCACGTCTAATTGCACAGAGCAGTGACAGTTTCTCTCAAGACACGTCTCTGCGACGGGTGCACAGAAGGCCTGCAGACCTTCGAAACACGCCTTCGCATTTAATGCATAAGATGATGGCAAATCCCTGCAAGAGATTTGATTATATCTTCAAAAGCCGTAATTCCGGCTAAGGCGTCCACATCAGCACGGTATGCAGCGGCTTCTACGCCCATTCAGGATCTGTGCTCACGCGGCTTCTACGCCCATCCTGGTACGATATGCAGCGGCTTCTACGCCCATTCAGGATCTGTGCTCACGCGGCTTCCACGCCCACTCAGTCTCTACGACTACTCGGCTTCCACGCCCACTCAGTCTCTACGACTACTCGGCTTCCACGCCTACTCGGCTTCTATGCCTGTTCGGCTTCTATGCCTGCTCGGCTTCTATGCCTACTCGGCTTCTACGCCTGTTCGGCTTCTATGCCTACTCGGCTTCTATGCCATGGTGGCGGACATTTGGCTTCTACGCCAACCTCTTCTACACAATGGATACCTACCTACGTGGCTTTTATGCCGTGATCTTAGTAGCAACCGTACGTGTTGTGTCCCCTTAGTTGGACCCACGTCACCTGCTCAGTCAAGAGATTATCTATACGTAGGCATTGGTTACTTTAACCGTTGTGTAAAAGGGTGCTGTACTTTCCACTCCTCGGTTGCTACACCAACGGAGTGACAGTTCTCCTGCAACCTTCGAAGCTGCTACCTGTCTTCCACGGCACTTCTTCAACATCGCGTGGTCCAAGGGCTAAAGTGATCGACCGCAGATCAGACACCTATAGCAATTCATACCCAGATTAAATAAATTGTACTCCCACATCCTCGTATAGGATTATATTGTACAAGTTTGTTTGTAAACCAAAGGGCGCGGGTTTCGCACAAACCTCGTCGTTGAAATACACTTTCATTCTTTCGTTTAATACCACAAACACCAACTTATAAAAATTTCGTCCTCGAAATTAAAATATGGTAGGGTTCTCTCTATCCAATCTCACTTGATTACAGTCTAAAGGATTCCTCTCAAGTGAACATTGCGGTCTCTACCCAACTTAGATTTTATCCATCTATCCTCTAAGGCTATACAACTAGTAAAGCTATGTCCCAACTTATTTAATCATGGTATTGAATCCTTAAGTCTTTAACACCAAACACATCGCCTATGGTATTCCCTTAATCATGTATAAAAGGGTCATCATCAATGCGACCGGTCTGTGGGGTATATCTAGTACTATCTATATATCAACTTATACCAAGCACGAGATTTTGTCTTTCCTAAATAAGGGAAGACGAAGATCAATAATAAAGAGTTCAAGGGTGAGGTGATAGAACAGAAGTATAGGGATCAAGGCGTTTAAAGAATTCAAATAGGAATTGTCAAGCAGTTATGGATTAAAATCCTATTCTGGTAATCATTTGTTCGCATGCTCGTATTAGTACAGTTATGTAACTGATACGATATGCTCGGACATATTTAGAGGGCAAGTATACTAGTCAGCTATATATCTCAATCCACGTAAAGTAGTCGTGCGAAGTGCGAACCAAAATGCACTAAGGTTGATCAGACCGTAATACACTGATTCTGAATAGACACTTGTATTAGTGGGGTTGATCAGGCCTCAATAACACATATGTCATGAACAAGCCTGATAAAGAGTAAGCTTGCAAAACTAGGCTATAGAATAGCAGCATAAGTCAAGTACAGCAAAATTAAGTGCGCTAGATGATGATGAAAGGAGGTACAAATTATTCAAGTTCACAAAACAACACACAATAAGCACAATAACAAAAGACCCTACAATCTCTACAGTTATCGAATATAAAAGCATACCAGGTTATTAGCAAGTTCAAAATTACTAGGTTGGGGCTGAGGTCACGAACCAATATGCACGAGCTAAAACAATACTAGAAACGGTATCTACGAATCACTTACGCGCATTAGCTACTCCAAGAGTCTGCGCGTTCTCCACGGTCATCGCGTAAGCTTGTCTGCGTCCTTGAGGTGGTTTCCTCTGCTGTTGCTGGCAGGCTGGGAGAGTGCTGCTGGTGGTACCACGGGTGGTCTCGGTTCGGGTGCTGGTAGAGCTTGTTGGTTTATCACAGCATCTCGTGGTGATCTTGTAGGAACCTCGTTGCTTGCTGATAGATCCATTACTCTGTATCCAAAATAAACGATAAGAGGCGCACAGGAATCAAGACAGGATGCAAGTCAAGGAATTAATTCGAATCCGAGATAGATGTCAAGAACGATTCAAGCAAGTGGATGAGATCCTAAAACTTTCCCTATCTTATTGCAGGCCTGTTCGGTCCCTAAGTTGAAATCGAACAATTTAGTCATTGACCTGTATGGGCCACCATAAAAATGTGTCACGACCCGCACCCGGATATTCGGGCACGAGTACGTGGGTACGTCCAGCCTACGCCGCAGTGTCGGCGGTAGTACGCTGTCTAGATCATGTTTACAGTTAAATTAAAATCTAGCTCATTCACAATAATTAAATAGGCAAGGATAATAACAGGAAATAGGAATGTTAAGATTTCAAAAGATAAATTGTGACAAACAATTCCACAGTTTATTACAGACCAGAAGATAAATCGGGGACAAACCCGATTATTATGCTGAAAGAAAAATACTAGATAACTAGCTAACTACTCCTCAAAAGTAGTCTCCTGGGTAGGAACCGGCTCCTCAAATGTATCATCTGCTACCTCATATGGGCCATAAAAGGTGGGGGCATAATCCTCATCATCGCCTAATATCAACGGATCCAGTCAGGAAAGGAGCAAAGTACCAATGCACAACAAAGCTTAAACTAAATATTTATGACAAGTAGTGAAAACTGACTAAGTATCATGTTAAGAATATGCATAATAAGTAGTAAAATTAACTAAGAGTTAATTGCTGTAAATCAGGGATATGAGTAAACAGGAAATATAATGAGACAGGAAAATGGAACTACAACAAGACAAGAAACTATGTGTGTAAAATTGTGTATTTAGAATACATAGTTGGCATGTAGGGGTTTATAAGGCTAATAAGGCCGTCATAGACGACTAACAGTCAGGAATAATCGAGTATAAGGCTGATGGTACAGTCGCGTACCAACAACTAGCAGTCAGGACAGGGGGAAGGGTAAACTACATGCCTCCTAGTATTCTCCCTCCCGACACGAAAAGCAAGACATGAAATCCAAATTCTAACACTAAGTGTAAGCATCCAATGGTACTAGTAGAGCAAGAAACTAATTATCACAATATAAAGAATAAACTTGAAGTGCAGGTACTTGCCTGATGTTTGAATTCCACTACGGTTCTGTTCTCGGGGAAATTTCTAGAAATGTGTCCGGATGCTGAAATAAATATTACCATCATGCTCAGAAAATATCAAATAGCTAGAAAAGCCTATCCTTGAGTCCAATTTGGAGACAAGGGCAAAACGGCAATTTCGGATCAAAACGGGGTCCGCATGTGGGCCCGCTTTGCACCGAAAAATGTGTCAGGGTCAAAGGTCTCCAAATTCACCAAACTTAGTGTCAACAAGTCAGGAACGATGATACAAACCCAACGGAACTTTCAGAATTGGATTCCGATGAGCCGATCACAAAATCGCCCGTCGAGTGGGACCTTGGGGCCCACGACACGCGATTTCGTCAACGTTCTCAGAATCGAACCAAACTTGGGTCACAGGACCAGCGTATCGCTACGAGTCCGATGGCGCAAGTTTCGTTTTAATCCGACGTGTGTACAGAAAGTTAGGGTATGATTCAGAAAAGTCGGATACGGGACGTTGTCCGTGGATACATGTTGATTCCGGTGTGCACGCACATCCGAATCGACTTCTGCAAAATCCCACACGCCCGTATCGACGGCGCGCACGTATCTGCGAAGACCGCGTGCTACCAAGTCGTCCCGTTTGGCGGGACGTACCCAGTTCCGGGGTGAATTGGGTCGTTGTTTTTCCTGTTTTTGGGTCGCGGTTCGCGATCACCACAGGACGCGATGCCCCGAGCGGGTTGCACGAGCACCGAGAGGGTCATGCAGGCTACGCAACACAACTGACGGAATCGAAAACGGGTAAACGAGCAGGGAGATACACGTACCTGAACAGGGCTTGAAAAATAGCGTTTCTCGTGTCCGTGTCGTGTCCGACACGTGTCTGACACGAGAGAGAGAACTAGGGTTAGGGTTTGGGGCTGCCGGAGGCGGAGCTGAGACGCTGAGGCCGGAGGCGGGCCGGAGGAGCGTCGCCGGGGGCTCGGGGCGCGGGCGGTGCCGGCAGCGGGTCGCCGGAGGCGGAGGCGAGCGGTCGGAGTCAGGGCTCGGGCTGCTGTTGGCTGCAGCTGCTCGGCGGGGTTCTGTCGGGGCGCCGGAGGGGGCGGAGGAAGGAGGAGGAGAGGGGAGAAGGAGGAGGAGGCTGGGGCGGCTCACGGCGGCGCGGCGAGGAGGTCGGCGGGGAGTGGCGGGAGCTGGAGGCGGAGGGGGTTAGGGTTTTATAAGGGTGGAGGAGGCTGGGATGGCCAGGGAAGGCGGAGGCGCTCCGGGCGAGGCAGGCGACGTGGCCGCGGGGCTCGCGGCGACGTGCGGAGCGGGCGGCCGGCGGATGCGGCGGTGGACGCGGGGGGGGGGCGACTGGGTCAGGGGAGAGGAGCTGGGTGCTAGCGGGTCCGGGAGGGTCGGGTTCAGTCGGGTGGACCCGACCCGACCCGACCCGTTAAGGCGGGTGGGCTCGGTTGGGCTGGGCCCTATTGGGCTGGGCCGGCGGGCCGAGGGTTGGGCCGGGGGTTTTATTAAAAATAAATAAATAAATAAATAAATAAATCAGTAATTAATTAATTAAATAGTTTTTAGGTGTTTTAAAATAGGTCCGGGGCCCAATAAATTCCAGAAAAATTACCCTAAGTCCAGTTTTTCATTCTACACCATAAAATATTATTTCCATAATATTTTAATATTATTTATTATCAATTAAAAATCATTTAATAATTAAAACCCTGATTTTAATTACAGAAAATTTCCAGAAAATTCCAAAAAATTGTGAAAAATCCAAGTTTTAAAATTTTTGAAAAAATCAGGGGTTTACACAACATATCACCTGAAAACATAATTGAATATTGATACCATCTACATTAAATAAATATTAACAATAATTAATATATGTAAATAAATACCCGCGAAGAATCGACATGAACTATTGTAGAGCCGATATGATCAACATGCATGAAAGTAGACCGGGGCCAAGTGAGTTTGACAGTGCTGATTTCTTCCATATGAGATGGGGGCTCCACACTGAGGTATTCTCTAACGAGATATTTTGCTTCCAACTTCTCGTCAAGATATATAGGATTACCCTCGATAGGTAATCCTAGAATCTGTGCCACATTCGCTAACGTGGTCGTCATCTCCCCGAAGGGTAGCTAAAATGTGTTGCGTATTGGCCATCATCGCTCAACGATACTTAATATCAGGTCTCTGTCATGACGCTTAATTCGTATAGTGTCAACAAAGTGAAAACCAAAAGCCTCCACCAAGACCTTTTGGCCTTCAGTCAACTCCCATGATGACCGTCAATCACCATGCTCTCGTAATTTTACATCTGGATAATTATAGCTCTATATAATATATGTATATATATCGTCAGTATAATATAATACACTTAACAACAATAATATCAATTATCTAAAATTTATATTACCGGTCATATTTAAACCAGACTAGAAATATGAGACTCTTGCTCACATTCAATGGCCAGAGTTGTAGGTCCACCGTGTATGCGCCTGTTATTTTGAAAAGCCATTTGTATTTATGATTAGGACGTCACAAAAAATATATGTAATTAAATTACTATTTTATAATAAATTAGTTTTGCCTGTTTTTTCTTTTGTATCTTCTTCCTCTTGAACTCTTTTCAAACTCTTGCAGCCTCCTCCTTCTCCTATTTAACTCTATTTCTGGAGAAACTCTCACAAATGTTGTCTTCTTCTCCTTTTGTAAATTTATAACCGAAACACTCATTCTTAAACACTCCATGCTACTACCTACTCTTTCCTTTTTCAGTCAAAGGATGTATCATGCCATGGACCATTCTTTTTCTCTTTTTCCGAGAACCTTATGTCATTTCACAATGCATTCAAACAAAGCATGCTTACGGACATGTAACTATGGGGAAAAAAGTGAGAGAAGAGTGTCAGGAAGAAAGAGAGAGAGAGAGAGAGGAGAGGAGAGGGCCAAAGAGAGAGAAAAGAAAGAAACGGACGAATGAGACAAAGAGGGAGGATAAAAAGACATAGAGAGAGAGAGAGACGGAGGACAAAGAGAAGAGGAGAGAGAGAGAGACGGGAGAGATGGACAGTGAGATAGACGGGAGTGAGACATAGAGGGATAGGTGAGAGAGACGATAGACAGAGAGGGAGAGAGAGACGAGCGGGAACGAAAGAGTGAGAGAGAGTGACAGCGAGAGAGATAGAGATGAGAAAAAGAGAAAGGGGTAGAGAGAGAGAGAGAGTGCAGAGAGTGGGTGAGTAAGAGAGAGAGAGAGAGAGTGCAGAGAGTGGGTGAGTAAGAGAGAGAGAGAGAGAGTGCAGAGAGTGAGTGAGTGAGAGAGAGAGAGAGAGCTAAAAATAATAATAATAGTAACGTTCTTAGGAAGAACGTTTTCTCTTGAGAAAACGTCCTTCCCATAGACGTTTTCCATTATTATTATTATTATTATTATTATTATTATTATTATATATATAAATATATAAATATATATATATATATATATATATATATATATATATATATATATATATATATATAAAATTTTAGTTTCGATAATTTTATAATCGTTGCACCGTATCGAAAAGTATTATGGGATAAATCGTTGCACCGTTTGACGGACTTCTAAAAATTTTAGAATTGAAAAAAACGATGTATCGACCTCCAAATTTTACTTTTGATAATTTTATAAATACATTTTAAATATTCGAAAATAAAATTACCGAAAGTAAAATTTTTAAAATATATTTTCTTAAATCAAATTCCAAAACTAAACTAAAAAACAAAAACAAAACATAACTAATTAAAAAACTAATAAAATAAATCAAACCAAACCAACCAAAAAAAATTCAACCACCCAAACCAATTCGTGGGTCCCACAAGGCCAAATTTCGACAACACTGTTGGTTGAATTTGGGCTTGTGGGGTCCACTTTTGACTTTTTTACCTACTTTTTTTTTTCTTTTCGTTAACACTGTTGGCGGACTCTGTCTCTATTTCTAAATTATCCAAACTTGTTTTGTTTGAATATATTTAATATAAATTTATTTCGCTACAATAAATTTTTTGTATATATATATATATATATATATATATATATAACACGAAAAGAAATAAAACGTAAAATTATATTTTTGAAAGTTGTGAAACGTCCTTTTGATACACATTATAATCCTTTATTTATAAATTATAAAACTTCTATATTTTACGTAAAATTTATTAAATTTTTGATGTTTGTATGAAAATTTTCGGAATTTTATTGAACGTGACTAGTTTGTTTAACAGCGGCCAATCGTCAATATCAACCGTTCGATTAAGAAAGACGTGGCGGAACCCAAGCTTCTGGTGGTGGCAATGATCGTAAATAAGTGTAACCCTAGGGGTTTTCTCCCAATTGAATGAAACTTCCTCCCCATCTCTATATAATACTTTCCATTCCAAAGAACGGAGAAATTGGGGGTAAGCAACCGCCAACCTCATTTTCTTTTTCTTTTTCTTTTTCTTTTTTAAATTTCGCTTTTGGAAAAATTTCCCGTATTTTTTGGTCAAAATTTTGGTTTTATTTTATCATTTTTTTTCCAAATGTTTTGTGGATCCAATGATGGCATGGAACTTCATTTGATATAATTCATGATTACAACTATAAGCATTTGCTTCTGAGGATTTTTCATGTTGAAAAATAATTTGAGAATATTTTTATTGTGAATAATAATTTTGATGATGATATGCACTGGGCTCTGATCAGCGTATTTGTGCACTTGATCTGAAGAAATCCGTTTGCCTAGAAAGCATTGTCTGACCATACCAAAATTTAATGATTTTGATTTTATTTTAAATTTGAGTTTTTTAAAAATTTATTTGGGCCTTTAGAGAGGTTTATATTTGTATTTTCTTTTTTCTTACTAAAATTGTAATTGTCACATTATAGACTAATATTTAGTGCTTTGCTCCCTCTCTATATAGATGGCCCACTCTTAATGTCTTTTTATATTCTATTTCATTGTTGAAAATAGTCCCTTTTTTTTTAATCTTATAGATCCTAGAATATTAGTAGGATTCGGGAGGCCAACAATATTATAAATAGAGGGTGCTGAACTAAATTTGTAGCTGTTGTTGAGTCGCTTCTCCCATCTATCTAATTATGTGAGGTGCTGCGAGTAAATCTTGTCAAATATTTTCATTTTTCGTCATTTTTTGTTTTGCTTTGTTTTCGCATTTAATTATTTTTCAATGTTTTGTGGATCCAATGATGGTGAATATGGCGGACTTGATTTGATGTCATTCGTGATTACAACTATAAGCATTGCTTCTGAGGATTTCCATCTTGAAAATTAATTTTAGAGTATTTTTTATTGTGAATAATAATGATAATATGGATGATGATATGCAACTGGGCTCTGATCAGCGTATTTCTACACTGATCTGAAGAAATGTCTTTGCCTAGAAAGCATTGTCTGACCATAATAAAATTTGATAATTTTCATGTTATTGTAAATTTATTTTTCTAAATTTATTAAATAAAGTCTTTTAAAAAAAAAGTTGTACTTTGGAAAAGCAAGAGTAACTTTGTACGATAAAATTAACTTTTTCTCTAATATAGTAGAATAGATTAGTTATGTAAAAAATATATAATAAATATAATTAAATTTAAAATAAATTACTTGTTCAACCGAATTCTGAATATATATTGTTTGTTGTTGGATAATGGTGTTAGTAGTTGGTCCATTTGATAGTCGTTTTGGATAGTAACTATACATGTTATTGACAGAATTGACAATAAAAAATATTTAATTAATAAAATAATTAATTAGAATTAGGATTATAAAAATTAAACAATTAATATTAACCTGATGAATCATATTAATTAATAAAATATCTAACCTGTTCTTTATTTTTGTTAAAAAAAATCTTCTTATTTCTCCTTGCTACTTTTACAACAACATATTTTTATCAGAAAATTTATTGTAGTGAAATAAATTAAATTAAATTCATGTAAAAATAAAATAAGTTGAGAAAATTTTGAAATAGAGACATTATAGTCCAACAGTGTTGAAGTAAAATACAACTTGTGGATTCTATAAGCCAATTTTTGTTAATATTGTTGGTTGAAATTGGTCTTTTAAATTTCAGCGAACAGTGTTGGCAGAAATTGGGTGTGGGGGAAATTGGTCTTTTAAATTTCAGCGAACAGTGTTGGCAGAAATTAGTTATGTTATGGTTTTATTTATTTAGTTTTGTTTTAAAATTAGGTTTAGTAAAATTTATTTAAACGAAATAAAATTAAATAAATTAACAAAAAAATTAATGTATCAGAATTTTAAAATTAGCAAAAAATTAAAGTAAATTAATATGTATTAAAAAAGTTAAAATTTTTGTCGTTATATTTAATTAATAAAAATTTATTATTTGTATAATTTTTTTGTAAAAAATTAAAAAATATATTTTTTTTTTAAATCAGAAAATAAATATTAAAAGTAAAATTTTGAGACAGAAAGTCTTTTTACGATTCTAAAAATTAAGTCTGTCAAATAGTGAAAAATTGTTTATTTCGAAGTATTTTTGAAGTATTTTTCATACGATTATTTTTGGTATAAATTGGACCTTGTTTTGATCTTTCAGTCAAAAGTTGTGATATTTAAAAGTTTTATATTTTTACATGTAGTATGTACGTCTTATTGTGGATGAAATTTTTTTCTACACGAATTGAGTTATTTTCGTCGAAAACATATAAATTGACCTATTGTGTGACGAAAAACGATTTGAAAATAAATAGTTATGGCCGTTTGAAGTTTGTTCGACAGCAGACGTAATATTCGTACGGTAGAATTTTATATTATTTTGGTCATTTTATTTTGGATGTTAAACTAAATAAAAAAATTTAAAATCTAAAATAAAACTAAATAAAAAAAAAATAAAATATAACTAATTAAAAAAATTAATAAAATAAATTAAATAAAATCAAAAATCAACTAAATCAAACCATCCAATCGAATCCGTGGACTTATACGTTAATTTTTGTCAACATTGTTGGTTGAAATTGGTCATTTATTCCAATTTTAGTCTTGGGATCCACGGGTGGTTTGGTTTGGTTTGTTTTGTTTGATTAGTTTTAATTAGTTATATTTTAATTTTATATTTATTTAATTTGGTTTTGTAATTAGATTTAAAAAAATTTATTTTAACGAAATAAAATTAAAATAAATTAATTGTAAAGAAAAGTAAGAAAAAAATTAAAAAATGGTTTGTTTTATTTAGTAAATTGTAAAGAAAAATGTTACTTAAAAAAAAAACTATTTTATATGTGTCCTCTAATTTTATGTTTAGCTTTTTTTTTATATGAAAAAAAAGATTGAATAAAGGAGAAATACGAATAATAAGATTGAAAAATAATTTAATTTTATAAATTAAATAAATTAAAATATAACTAATTAAAGTAAATTAACCAAATAAATTAAATGAAACAAACAAAATCACTCGTGGGTTCCAACATTCAATTTTTGTCAATACAGTTGGCTGAAATTGATTTCGATTAATTTTAATCTTGTGCAGTTATATATATTTATTTTGGTAGCTTTGTTGTGACGTGTAAACGATCGTAACAATTTGATTTTTAATTTTTTTAAAAATTAGTTAGTGATGTTATATAATATATGGCGTTTGACGATTCGTTTTTGATAATTCATTTTCAAACTATTTTTAAAAAATAATTATATCACTATAAATAAAAATTATATATGAACTTAATATTAGTTAATAAACAATTTTTTTAATGTAAATTATTTTTATTTTAAAAATAACTATACGAAATATTATTCTATTTTATGGTTTGAAATAAAGGTAGTGTTTTGTAATAGTTTTTCTTTTAGAAAATATAATATCAAAAAATTTACTGTAGCAAAATAAATTTATATTAAAATTCATGCAAACGAAATAAGTTTGTAAAATTTAAAAAAAAGACAGATTTTGTCAACAGTGTTGGCGAAAAACACAACTGACGTACACGTAGGCAGAAAAAAATTTAAAAAATTTAAAGTGGATTTCACAAGCCAATTTTTTCTAACATTGTTGGCTGAAATTAGTGGGAGGCTAATTTCAGCCAACACAGTTGGAGTCCACGGGTTGGAAGAAATTGACCTGTGGGTCCCACGGGTTCAGTTGGGTCGTTTGGTTTAGTTAGTTTGGTTTTATTTGATTTGTTTTATTAGTTTTTTTAATTAGTTATATATATATATTTCTATTTAGTTTATCTTTTTCAATTAGTTTCTGTTTTTTTAATTTTCTGTTAATTTATTTTGTTAATTGGTGGGGGACCAATTTATTTCGTTATTTTTCTGTTTTATTTATGAAAATATATTTTAACGAAATAAAATTAAAATAAATTAACAGAAAATTTACTGTATCGAAATTTTAAAATTAACAAAAAATTAAAATAAATTAACTCAGTTGTCGACATGTATCAAAATTTTAAAATATTTTAAATCTCTATCATTAAAATTTGTTAAAATATTCTGTTATTTAAAATAGTAAATTTATTATTGGTACAATAAATATTTTGTAAAAAAAAAATTACCAAAAGTAAAATTTGGAGATCGAAACATCGTTTTTTTGCGATTCTAAAAATTTGGGAAGTCAGTCAAACGGTGAAACGGTTTATCCCGAACTAAACCAAACGAACCAACTGAACCCATGGGGCCCACATGTTAATTTTTGCCAACATTGTTGGCTTAAATTGGTCCCGTCCCAATTTCAGTCAACAGTGTTGGCAGAATTTGGACTGTGGGGTTCACTTTAATTTTTTTTTTTGGCTACATGTATCTTTATTGTGTTTTTCGTCAACACTGACGGACTCAACACTGACGGACAATGTTTCTATTTCAAAAATTAGCAAACTTGTTTCGTTTGGATAAATTTAATATAAATTTATTTCGCTACAGTAAATTTTCTGTAAAAACTAAGATTTTGAGCCAAACGAACAAAACCTAATTTTGTTCCAAAGGGATGATGAAAGTGGGGAAAGCCATCATTTTTTTATATTTAAATTTGGACCGATTTCTGATTCTGATCCTTTGATGTAAGTAGGATTCGTCTGCAGCGAGTAAATCTCCTCTTTTTATTTCATTTTTTAATCAAATTTTTTGTATTTGTTTTTTATTTCTCATTTAATATTTTTCCCAATGTTATATGTGGATCATATAATCTGGGATTTGACATCATTAGTGATTACAACTATAAGCATTGCTTAGTATGATTTCCGTGTTGAAAATTAATTTGAGTATTTTTATTGTGAATAATAATGATAATATGGAAAATATATGCCTTGGGCTCTGATCATCGTATTTGTACATTGTTCGCCTAGAAAGCATTGTCAGACCATACTAAAATTTGATGATTTTGATTTCCGAAAATTTTATACATAGCATTATAGTTCAGAGCATCAAATTTTTAAAACACATCAAAACGATCGCTTATCAGATGAATTTTTTTTATTATTTTTTATTAATTTTATTTTTACGTTTTATTCTTTTTATGGTTTAACATCTTTAACTGAAAAAATAATAGAAAAATAAAAATGTATCATGGAAGGATTTTATTTTTTAGAAAATTTACTGTAGCGAAAGTAAATTTATATTAAATTTATATAAACGAAATAAGTTTGTAAATTTTTGAAATAAAGACAGAGTATGCCAACGGTGTTGGCAGAAAATACAACAAACGTACACGTAGTCAGAAAAAAAATTAAAAAAATATAAAATAGATTTTAAGCCAATTTTTGTCAACATGTTTGCTGAAATTGGTGGAGTGTCAATTTTAGCCAACTGTGTTAGCAGAAATTGGATATGGGAATTGACAGAAATTAGATGTGGGAGCCCACGGGTTCGGTTGGGTTGGTTTAATTTGATTGGTTTGTTTTAATTAGTTATGTTTTGGTTTTATTTATTTAGTTTTGTTTTGTAATTAGATTTAAGAAAATTTATTTTAACAAAATAAAATTAAAATAAATTAATTGTAAAGAAAAATTCAGAAATATTTTTTTCGGAACATTATCCATTCCATGTGAATCAACTCCTGAACCAACGTCAATTCATAGATCCATATCAAATTTTAAATCCAAATAAAAAGCAAACCAAAATTCAAAACAAAACTAAATAAAAAAAATACAAAACTAAATAAAAAAATAAAAATTCAAAACTAAACTAAATAAAAAAAACTAAATAAAAAAAATCCAAACATAACTAATTAAAAAAAACTAATAAAATAAACAAAATAATCAAACAAAAAAAACTTAAACATAACTAATTAAAAATAATAATAAAATAAACAAAATAATCAAACAAAAAAAACTTAAACATAACTAATTCAAAAAAATAATAAAATAAACAAAATAATCAAACAAAAAAAACTTAAACATAACTAATTCAAAAAAATAATAAAATAAACAAAATAATCAAACAAAAAATACTTAAACCAAACCAACTAACCAAACCAACTAGAATAAACCAACCAAAATCATCCAACCGAATCCGTGGGTCCCACACCTAATTTCTGCCAACTATATTGGCTGAAATTGTGTGGTTACCCACGGGTTCGGTTGGGTGGTTTTGGTTGGTTTGATTTGATTATTTGGTTTGCTTTATTAGTTTTTTCATATTGGAGAGAAAATTAATTTAAATTTTTTTTTTATTTTTTTTTGGAGGTTGAAACATCGTTTTAAATTCGTGGGCTCCCACACCTAATATAAATTTATCTCGCTACAATAAATTTTAAATATTCAAAAATAAAATTATCGAAAGTAAAATTTGAAGTTCGAAACATCGTTTTTTTTGCGATTCTAAAAATTTTAGAAGTCAGTCAAACGGTAAAACGATTTATCCTGTAGTATTTTTTGATACGGTCATTTTGGCACAAATTGGACCTTATTTTGATATCTCAGTCAAAAGTTATATGATACTTTAAAGTTTTAAATTTTAAATTTTTGCTTGTAACATGAGCGTCTTGTTTCGGATATTTTTTTGTACACGATTTGTGTTACTCTCGTCGAAAACATACAAATCGATTTATTGTTTAACAAAAAGCGATTTCAAAACAAATAGTTATAACCGCTCGAAATCTGCTCGACGACAGACGTAATATTCTTACGGCAGATTATTATTATTATTATTTTAATGTTTGTTAACGGCGAGAAAATCAACGATAGGAATATGAAATTTATACAAATTTTGATGCTCTCGATGCAAATTTTCAAAAAAAAATATTTTTAAATATCTTTTTTATATTTAATTTGTTTTAATTTTATTTCGTTAAAATAAATTTTCTTAAATCTAATTACAAAACTAAATAAATAAAATCAAAACATAACTAATTAAAATAAACTAATAAAACAAACCAAATCAACCAAACAAACGAAACCAAACCAATCAAACCAACCCAACCGAACCCTTGGGCTCCCACACCCAATTTCTGCCAACACAGTTGGCTGAAATTGGCCCTCTACCAATTTCAGCCAACAATGTTGGAGAAAATTGACTTGTGGGGTCCACTTTAATTTTTTTAAAATTTTTTTTTGCCTACTTGTATGTTTGTTGTATTTTTTTGCCAACAGTGTTGGCGGATTTTGTCTCTATTTCAAAATTTTACAAACTCATGAATTTAATATAAATTTATTTTGCTACAGTAAATATTTTGTTTTTTTTTCTTCTAAAAAATGTCTTTCTGAATGACGTTTTTTTATTATTATTATTATTTTCACTTGGTCGCTCTCTCATTAATCTCTCTCTCTCACGTCTCTCTCTCTCTCTCTCTCTCAACTTCGTCTATAATCTCGTTCGGAGTTGTATTCACTATAATCATCAATAGCGAATCACAAGTTTTATTCCGAAGGTTTGTAAATTTTTTACAATATCGAGTTTTGATCCGAAGGTTCGAAAGATCTAACATGTATGTTTGATCCGAATGGCACGTCGACTTTAAAAACTAGAGAACTTGACAAACGAAATTTTTTACAACTCTGTCAGACTTTTAAATCAGAACCGTGATGGCACTAGAAGGCTAGGAGTTGATCTTGGGAATAGAGAATGTTTATAGTTTACGAAGATAAGAGATATGAAAGTGAGTGAATGAATTAATAAGAATGTGGAATTCAATCTCTATTTATAGGATTTTTTGGAATCGAGTTTAGGTCGAGTTCGGATGTCCAAAGTGCAGAAATTCGAACGTTAGAATCATGGCCTTACGGAGTAACGTTGCAAACTGGGTCTTAGGGTGTTCGAATTTGGTTTGAACTTTGTAGGTCTGTTTTCAGAATGTTGGGTCCAGGTTTGGTTTGGTTCAGGCTGTTTTGAGTGGACTAGATTCTGGTTTAATATGGACTTGAGCTTTCTAGTACCAACTGCGAATTCGATGTACATTTGGTCCTATAAACAAAATATAAAATACATAATAAAAGATAAAAGATCAAGAGCACTTGATGACGTCAATCTTCTGAAGCATTCGCTTGACTTTCTTTTTCCTTGACGAAAGTTGATCAAAGATAGCGGAACTACTGAGTGCGAGGCTCCATAAGTCGTAGGTGGTTGGACGAAGTCTTCTAGTATAACGTCGTCTTTGGTTCATCATCATTTTTTTTTAGCATATGTTTATTGCTTTTCTGCAATTACATGTTAGATGAACAAAGAAATATACAGAAGCAATATATATGATAACATTTAAGGTCAGTTATGGACAATGCTGAGTTTAAGTATAAGTCACGAGTTACTATAGTGATTAATCAATTATCATAATGTTAAACTTAATCGATTAGTCATATTTAAAAACTCAAACTAAAATATTGGACCGACAATCTTTCACTTTTTGATTATTACAAATCAGTTAAGTTTAAGAGATTTCAAAACAGTAAGTACAAATCACTATAAGTATACTCCGTAAATATATATTTGCATAAAACTTATTTCTTTCCCTTTGACATAATAAAAAATAAGCTCTTTCGTAGGTGAATATGCACACATATTACATATTTATCTTCCTTTGTCAACAGTTTAGTTTACAGCTCCCCCGTAAACGAAGAATATATCATGAAGACAATGTGAGTAACATACAACATATAATATGATCATGTGTTAAATGAAGAGTAAGTAGCTAACATGTTAACATTTCACGACCCGATTCCGTAGAATCGTTGGGACGTCCGCCGAATCGTGACCGCCGTGCGGGCATGAGGTTGCGCCCGCACAAGGCTTTAATATTTTGCATAACGAGCACATATTCAGAGTACGCAGATAAATTGAAACACAGATTTGAAACATGAAAAAGTTCTCTTTATTGATAATGAACATCTATTACAAACTCTTGAACGAGTCAGCTAATTTGCCACACAGGCTTACAAAAGTGTTGACTCAAAATGAGATAGCAGTCCTGTACATTACATCCCTTTACTAAACTTCAAAATGATATAGACCTCCGGGCTGGAGGACGGCTTTGCCACGGAGCTGCATTGTGTAAAATGAGTTGCAAGCTCCTGCTTCAAAATGCTTCAAGGATGACGCGATCAGGATGCGCCTACAGCTGGACTGGATCGGGAAGACGACTTCGGCTCCTCGCTCGGTTCGCCTTAGTACGGGGATCCTGTTTCAACGAGGGTCAGTATGTCGAAACATACTGGTGAAGGAGAGCTAAACCCAACTATACCAATCAACACGTTGTTTTAATGAAGCATGCATATTTTGTGGGTTTCTATCTTGCCTTAGTTCATTTACAAGTAAGCATCATATAGAATTTACTGAAATAAACTTGCCACCGTTCGGTGGATTTTACCTGTCCGTCTGAACTACCTGCACAATACTTACCATGCCTTCCCTGCCATGAAGACACAAGTTAGTTTGCAACAGGTTTAAATATACACGTTGGGATCACTAGCTAGAAGTCATAATGGATGATTTAGTCTTGAACGAGGATGACATGTAGCCAAGATTCGTGAGTGCTACAGTCCACCCTGTCCAGATGCGTGAGACTATCGTGAAGTTCCGTCCGGATCGGATCGGTGCTAGTGCCCCAGCAACTGTCCGCAGGAACCATTGGCCTTGTGCACAAGTTGTCCGTGATCAATCGTTCATGATACGTTAACGTTGATGCAGTTGAGGCAATATGAACATGAGACAAGCAACATTGTATGATTCGTTTTGCATAGTCTTCCTGACAGTTTATTTCATAACAAGTGTATTCCATACTTAGCACAATTTATGGAAGAAGATGCATTCTAACTTAAATTGAAGCATGTATAGAACATTCCCAACGAACAAGCAAGCACATGAGTAACTGTTCCCAAGTTGAATGACAAGCAATACAATCCAAGTCTATTCCCCTTTTTATCTTGGTATCTTTTATTATTACTTAGTATCGTCTGATCGGGGCAACAAGAATGCAAGGGTTTTTGGTGTGAAGACTTGGAAGCAGGGCTAGCTAATCGGGATGGTAGCCACTCACTTAGTTGGTTGGAAGGGAGAAGGAAAGAGGCGCTTCAAGACACCGCTCGTAAGCCGCCTACTGCTCGTTCACCTGCATCACGAACAGCTCGATCAATACTCTTTCCTCTCTTTCCAATCTCGGAATTGAAATGCAGTGCAATGAACGAAAACAATGAAATCCATCGAAACCGTTCAAGGAAAACAAGCAAATCCTAAAACCAACTCAAAGTACGAAAGCAACAAGCGACATCGAAATCTAAGGCAACAAAGATAACAACGGAGAGGTCCCTCCTGACTCTGCCGCTAAGTCGATCCCGGGGGCACGGTCCACTGAATATGGGAATCGATTCCGAAGAAACAAATCCATAACGAAGACGAGTTCTTATTTCAATCTATCCCGATCGAACGATACCATCTTGTGTTTCTTAGTCGCGCTTCCCGCACCGGGGGAACGGGGCGCTACAAACATAAAAATAATGACTTGCATATCATAAAAATGCCATATATACTTACCAATTAAAGGTAACTAGATTTATGTATTCAATACATAGCATAAAATTACTATTATATATTGGGTAACAATAATACAAAAGAAGCCAAATAAACAATTTCTCTTAGATATCCTAATCTCAACGTTAAATCATATATCATGTAACGCCCCGCTCCGAACGGTTACTTATGGAACACTACGCTACTTCGACTCGGTTGAGAATCGAGTCTCGGGGAAACCTTACCGCCAAATCAACACGGACGAAGTGCAATGAACCCTTAGAATTAATCGAACGGCTTCTATTAAAATAAGTCCAAGAGTTTTCGTTGGTTGCTTTGCTTCTTGGTTTTGTGTTGCTTTGTGTTTTGAGTTGCTTTCGATGACTTAGTTTTCATGATTTTGCCTTCTCGCTTGCGCGTTCTTTCGAATCGTAAGGGAAAGAGATCGAAGTATGCTAACCAAGTATTGTTGTATTTTCAGGACGCATAACCAAAGAGTGAACGTCGCCTAAGGCTTCCCCATCCTCTCGTTCGATTCATTCGGTGAGTGGCTTAGGCCCTTCGATGAATCTTTCAGTTCACATGCCTAATGAAATGATCTCTAGTTCACTAATTGTTGTCTCACTAAAAAGATAAGCTAAGAAATGAACTGCATGCTATAAATAGAGTTCTGCTTTACTTCAATTGAATGTTGCCCCTTACTCACTTGTTGCATCACTGTATCGTGCATAAAACCTTCATGGTTAGTGTTTGTGTCATGTGTAAAAGAATGAATGAGAATAGTCTAGTAGTCCGCCCTGATGTTCCGGTCCTACGGGATCTAGGGGGGTGTGACTATTAGATTGTTATATGCTTGTTAATGTTGTGCATCCTAAGAGTTTGGTTTATATATGTTGCTTGCCATGCATGGGTCTCGGACAACTTGTGCACAAGGTAATAGTCTCTCGATCGGTTTTTGGGGCACTGGAATCGGTTGGTCCGGAAGGGATTGTGAGAGCGCCCTGATGTTCCGTTCCTACGGGATCTAGGGGGTGTTGTTGTCCAATAATGGGGAAACTCATGGACCGTTATATAGATAGTGCGCATGCTAGGTTTACCTTCTTGCATACCTATCATCTTGACACCAAAGATTGATACATAAGTTTATGCACATATGTAAATTGTGACTAACTTGTGTGTCTGCTGCAGGGATAACCGCTCGACCGTTGGTAATATTATCATATGCATATGCTATACATCGTCTATGTTTTCTTACATGAATTGTTAAAAAGAAAGTAGACAACCAGAAAGATCACCTAATAATGCTAGCTTCATATGCTTACTTAGTGTGGATTTCTAAGGTGAGTTTGGCCACGGTCGCTCACCAGTACATGTGGTAGTACTGACCCACATTTGTGGGCAAATATCCAGGTACTGAAAGCGAGAGTTTGGCAAGCATCCTAAATCTGAATCAGCGTGTGCGCACCCTTCCTTAGGGCTGTGTTTGTGCTGCTTCCTCTGCTGCTTACCTCTCCAGTGGGCTACTCTTCTTCTGTTAGATATTTTGCTATTTTGGTCCTACTACAAGGACGTAATGTAATGGGCGTCGTGGCTAATTTTAGGAATGTAAAAAGAGTTGTAAGCCTTCTAAGGCATATTTTGTAACTCAGCCAAGCAAGCACTTTGTAATCCAAATCTTCAGTATTCAATAAAAATAAAAGTATTTTGTGTGCTATCAAATGTGTTCAACTTTGGTTCTCTGCATTTTTACTCTGTGCCTATATATGTATATTTTCATCCATCTTGTGTCTTGTGCAGGTACGTTACCTGGTGCAAGCGCAACTTAGGCTTGCACGACATCGCGCCCAAGTGAGGACGAATCGGTTCCGTAGGGACCAAGCGAGGACGATCGGACCCTACGGGATTGGGGCGCGACATATCACAGTCTAGTATCAACTCATGAATGGTAGTAGAAAAGACAATATGCATAACATTGCAACTAGCCAAAGTCTAAGGCTCTCCTGCAAACGAAGATTATATCATGAAGACAAAGTGAGTAACATACATCATTTAATATGATCATGTGTTAAATGAAGAGTAAGTAGCTAACATGTCAACATAAAATTAATGACTTGCATATCATAACGATGACATATATACTTACCAATTGAAGATAACTAGATGTAGACATATTCAATACATAGCATAAAATTATTATCAAATATTGGGTAACAATAATACATGAGAAGCTAAATAAACTTCTCTTAGATATCTCAATATCAACATTAAATCTTATATCACAGTCTAGTATCGAATCATGAATGGTAGTAGAAAAGATAATACATTGCAATTAGTTAAAGTCTAAATTTAAACTAAGTAACATAGTTATGAGACAATTATAAATACCCAAAGTGACTAGTAGTGCTTGTAGAAGCATAAAAAAGATGCAGCCATGTGACCGAAGTCCATGCGCCCTCCAAATAAAAAATTTTGCAGATGGATTGCACGGACACCATTCGACCCAGAAAAGGACACCCATGCGGTCCAAACAAGCATCTTGCCAACTAGCCGCAGGTCGACCTGATATGACGTCCTGACAATAAAGATGGCGCCTGATACAGAATTCTGATAAAAATAATTTTTCTGATCGTCTCGAAAGACGAGAACACACTAAGAGGCAGAAGTCCAAAGGATGGAATAAAGCCACGTGGACAACACGACAAAAAGAACCCGTGCGGCTCTGGCTCATGTGTCTCAAACTCCATGCGGTCCATGCATCTCTGGCCCACGCGTTCCAGACTCCAGTTCCATGCGACTCTGTCCCATGCGTTCCAGACTCCATGGGGTCCATGCGTCTCTGGTCCCGTGTGTTCCAGACTCCGTGCGTCCCATGCGTCTTAGGCCACATGTCCCAGATTCTACGTTGACCAAGTCTTGCTGTTACAACTGAGCGGTCCTCTCCAACCAAATAGCAGCCACTTGTCCATTTGACCAAGTCACGCCTACACAGTTGAGAACGTCCAGATACTCAACAAAACAACAAAATTTTAACAAATGTTCATGTGGCAGCGGAGCCCGGATTCCCGTGCATATCTGTAGCACCCTTCCGTTGAGAGGGGACACGTGGCAAACCCCACCATCCATTGTCACGCCCCGATTTCGTAGAATCGATAGTCGTCTGTAAGCACCCTGATTTTGAATTAAAAATTTTAAATTTAATATTATTGGTATTCTGAAATTATTGTGATTAAGGAAAAATTTAATTTATTTTTAGCTAATTATAATATATAGTATTCATAAATTTATAATTATGTGTATTTATTTAATTATTAATATTGTGCAAAAAAATATATTTTTGGGTGTACAACTATTAATAGTATATTGTATAATTTTTTTGAAATTTATTTAGGTCCAAAACTATTTTTTAAGTAGCCATATACCTATATATATAAATAAAAGAAAAGAATAAAACAATTAAAACCCTAAAACCTAAATCCTACCCAAATCCAATAACCCAAACCCAAACCCATTAACTAACTAAAACCCAAAATCTAAACAGACCCTTTCCCCCTCTCTATATAAACGTATAGATCAAAACCTAAAACCCTAACCCTAATCCCACGCCATCACCAACGCCACCCCGACCACCGCCGTGAGCCACCGCCGACCGCCGCAACGTGCACAACAGCAGCTTTGTGGCCCCCTTCGCACGGAGCTCCCGACCTCCTCGCTGATTCGTTTCATGCCCCGTCTTCGCTGGTACGTTCACAACCTAACCCTCTAGGATTTTTTCAAGTGGAACGAATTTAGGCACCCCGGTTCGATCGAAAAATCGATCGGAAGTTGGCCGAAAAACTGTTCGGAAACAGTTCAGAATTTTAGTCCAAGTACCCATGTTCACGTCCAATTTGCCACCAACCCGTTTAATATTTTAAAAATATAATTGAAGGGACTTCTTCACAATATAACAAAAAATTTTATTATTCTTTTAGTTTTTATTAATTTGCTATAATGGTTAAATTATTCTTGTTCCAAAACGACCAAAATTTGTTTTAAAATACCCAAAATCTCGTGATACGGATTGCGTCCCGCCAAACGAGACAATTTTATCGTGTGCGAGTTGCACCAAAAGACGCATATCGTCAATGTGGATGTGTGAACTTTTACGGAACTTGATTTGGATGTACGTGCACACCGGAATCAACACGTATCCACCGAAAGTCCCGTATCGGGCCTGTTCTGACACTCGTTGTTATTTTGTGTGTACTTGTCGTTTCGCAACACAACTTGCTCCATCGGATTTGCAGCGTTACACTGGTCCTGTGAATCTTGTTATTCTTGTCTAAGGATCAATTTCATGTATAAGATACAAAGCCTATCTTGTGTGGCAGTGCGCCGTTCGATATACAAGAAATACGGCGATACTTACCAACTTACCATTTATCCTTCCCTGCCCAAGTATAAAACTAAGTTAAATCCGGCATGAATATAGATATATAAATCCCAAGATCACATAATGAACACAGTATGCTACGAGCGTGTTTCTAAACCAAGTGCACGATATACGCAGTTTACAATACTCTTATCATTTTGTGACTCAGGTTGTGCAGATTACTTAGATGTCTTATACTTATTTTACACCGATATGCTATACTTGTATAGACATGTTTTACTCAGATTACTCAAATGTGTTTCAAACTTTAAGTTACTTTATATCCGATACTTTCCACAAGATCCTAACGAGCCCATACGCGGGTTGCCGCCACGTATGCGATATACTAAAGACAAACTTGGTCTTATGACCTGACGAGCCACCATGGAAAATGTATAGTCTCGATACGGGAATAGAATGCAACGCAGGTAGCGAGCCTGGCTACACGGCTTCCCGTCGGAAGCAACGACGATCTGAAATATTCCTGACTGGTTCTGATCGGCCCCGGTGCGACCAGCATACCGTCCGCAGGAACCTGAAGCCTATGCACAGGTTGTCCATGACCATTGACGATCAACACTAAGCTGTTTATTATATGCTACATTTTAAGAACTTGAATGAACATAGCTACTTGACACCGTGATTATTTATTTCACTCGTTTAAAGATCTCAAGATCTATTGTGTTCCATTTTATGCATTATTTATGTTGCCGTCTTACTACTTATTGAAGTTTCCATTTTGGGAGTTGCCTTAGCGACCCAACGGCCCCAAAGACTTTCCATGTTTCTACTATTTGGTTAGGAACGACTATTTGGATAATCTTCTGCCACAGGTAAGTTAACCAGAATCTGTGTGATGAGCATTTCAAGACATAAGGAGCAATGTAGTTCAAGAACATATAAGGAACAAAAGCATCATTACAAGGTGAAATTATAAGAACAGTAAAGCGAGCCTACCATTCCGTTTGACCGATCTAATTCCATGTTCTATGCAAAGATACATCAGATGGGATTATTTTCTTAGCTAGATGTGTTGTATTCTTTATTAGCATGCAAGGGGTGATTCTTCTAGCGACTAGCATATATCAACCGTATTTTAAGTGTGCTGGCTAAGCAAAGACAAGTTCATCGTAGCCACCCACCTTAGCGATGATATGCCTCAGTCGAGCGATACTCCGAGCGAGCCTCTGAAAGTCTAAGTCTGAACTCCTGAAGGGCCAAGTCTGGAATTCCTTCGCCTCAAGCAAGTCTTCTCGCTGAGCAAATCTGGTCGGGTCATCGCACTTGTGCCGTTTGAATCGACAATCCGCATAGATGCGGAGCTGGTCATTACATTATACACCACTCAAAACAAGTCTCGTCCTCGAGACTTTCTGAGCGCAAATCATTCTATCGAACACTATGGAGTCTAACTCAAGTGTGTCAATCTGTATCATTAGATCCGTTCGAACATAATTTTCTACTCGCTTCTCATTCTGTGTTACGTCCGTGCGGGGTCTGCATCATTGAATGACTTTATCATTCAATCCAACTTCTGACTCGGTCTGTTCGGCGACTTACCGCAGAATATATATCGCTTAGCACGAAGTATGCTATAATACATCATAACACATGATCTTGGTTTGAGGCAGTCTTACTTCAGTTGCTATACTCGTCCATGCAAATCCAAATATTTTTTATTTGCAGCTGCATTCGAGTTATGCATATCGCTAAGTCTGGATCGTACCCATATTCAAGGTATCCCCCAAATGTGTGTATTTCAACCAAGCTTAGTGACAGCTAAGTCGGACAAGCTACTCGTAATAATCTTTCGAATCGTCGATTGTTTCGCTACTCGAATAACCGAACTAAGGTTCGTTTTAGTTATCGTTTACTCCAATCTCACCCAAACTTAAGTATTGCATTACTAGCAACGCACCTCTTCCAAGTAACGATCTAACTTGTTATGTCAACTTATCTCAAAAATTACCAATTCCAATCCTAAGAGTTTCGTCCGACAATTCTCTAATACCATCTTATTCCTCACCGTCGCATAACTTATTCAACCAAATCAGTTATCACTCAAGTCTTATATTCCATTGCATTCGTTTTAACGGCAACGTCGCTAGCATACACTTCCAGTTCTAAGTCATAACTCTAAGTCTCGTTGCCCCAGTTCTATCATTGTTTTCTAATGATACTCTGAATTCAGCCACTACAGTTCAACTCATGGCATAGGGTCGTCCGCCTATGCGCTAGGTCAGCTCACAAGGTCATAGGTACATTTTAAGTTCACGATTCTTATCGAGCAAATTCGATGCATGATACTCGTCCCAAATTCCTAAGGTCAAACCATTGTTCTTTTGTATGGGGTATTATACCCAAGCTTATTTTACTCAGATTTCCAAACATCGAGCACAGATCATTCTATCCACATCAACACGTTCATTTGCACAATATCCATGTTCGTTTGGCAAAACCGTTCCTAAGACACGTTGGTTCAATTAAATCCATGACATATTCACGTCGCATGTCTAACCCATCAATTTGTATAGTCTATCTCCTCTATTACGTTTGATAGAATTAACATATCCATTATTTTCTAAGCCTGGACTACCAAATCACGATCCCATTCTAAACCATCGATGTATATGATAAACTCTAAGTCGTCGAACACGATCTACGTATCCGTTCATGAAACCATCCAACATATCTTATTGCACGTTCTAGACTGACTCCTACTAAAAAAATACTTAGATTCATTTGTATCCTAAAATCTGTCTTATCGTGTCGAACCACAAGTCAAGATAATCTTTTAATTATCAAGCTCTGGTCTTCCGCAAGTTCAATCATCCATGTTGGACGTGAGATCATAACACCAACGCTCCCGCGGGATAACTGTCCAAATTCGGACGTGACGCATGTACGAGCATAGAGTTACGCTCGCACAAGACAAGAACGTCAAACAATATGGTTATCACCGAAATGATCGAGACACCTTATCATTTTACTTTGCTCCATCCAAGTTATATATACTTATCCATCAAGTCATATCCGTTCATGCCGTGATTATAATTCGTCTAGCAAGATAATCCAACTTTAACGTTTTTGTTTTGATAAATTCATAGTCTACTTCTAACATTTCTCAAATAACTAAGTTTCAAATTCCAAACCCAAGTCTATTCACTTTCGATACGTTCCATTCATCGAGTTCGTTTGGAAAATCTTCGAACATGTCCCTTCGAGTTCGATCATCCCTGCCGGACGTGAAATCACCATCCCAGTGCTTCTACGGAATAATCGATCTCGTCTGGGTCTGATGTCGAGTATTTTCTATTGAACTAGACTCAAGATTGTTCGTCCAAGTCAAGATCAAATTCGTTATCGCCTACCTTAATTATTGAACCAAGATTTTCTAACTTGCATCAATCGATGCTATCTTCCAACCATTGATATGATATAGTCTCCCAAAATTTAAAATTGTAGCATTTATACTTAGACTGAACTCTATCAAGCGATATCCTACTCAAATCCAAAAATTTTATGCGCGCTATCATTCGTTCGTGCCATATTTCCATTGCACTAACTCCGATCGCATCCCCGATTATTCCATCTCAACTCAAGTTTTAAATTCGTTTGATTCAATCCAAAATCGCTCGTACGATCTACTAAGTTTTTTTGATCGTGATATCAATTCCAAATACTCTTTATTTCTATTTGATGTAAGCCTTATCTCATGCTTCAACTTATTCTAACTTGTTTGAAATAAATCATTCATGATTCCTTCGAATTCGTTTACTTGCTGGGCATTATTTATACTAAGGCTTTCACAATTACGTTGTTGCTGGTAGATCCGTTTAATACTCTAAAATCCATGATTTGTTCAAACATTTTTAATTCGACCAATACACCACTCAGGATTCGAGCTATATCTATGAATCTTTATATCTTATTTCTATTCTCAATTCGCATATTCGAACCTAGAACTAACGTATACACCACTCAAAAATTGAGTCATCTTATTAACTCATGAATTGCGTACGCATCATTCACTCGTATATCCAATTCGTTCCTTAGAACTGCAGCACGGTCCCTATTTGCTGCCTTTATGATCTTAGATTCATACGCACCTCTATCGGTATTCCTTCATATAAACTATATTTCGAGTCGTAACTTATCGCTATGATCAACCGTCTGAACTATACGTCGAAACCCAGGCATGACTCCCAAGATTCGCCTAAGCGATAGTTTGATCACGTTTCTATTGATATCCTTTCTAAGTCTGACTTATCCTTACCTGAACGATATTCAAATCTCGTTCGCCAACTTGCTCGCACCCAAGGATCGTATCGTGCGATATTTAACACAACTTAGCCAAAAGGCTGTGTGCATAAGTAACTGTCTGAACAATATTCTGTCTTTCACACTAACCCACTTGGTGTTCTCATAAAGGCATACGGGTTTACAAATAACTTGCTGATTCTAACTTAAGTCCATTCCCACAAAGTCTGACACAGGTTGGTACAAAGGCCTCTGCTTCACAATTTTGTACTAGCAGTCATATCATTCATATGCACTTGAAAATATTTAGACTCATTGTGTGGAATATTCCGTTGGAACTTTGAGAGAGAGCGTCTATAACATAACCCATGAACGAGCTTTTGAAATTGAGAGAATCGATAAGAAGTTCAAGGACATAAAGCCATGCTCTGATACCAATATGTCATGCCCCGATCTTCCGCTGGAATCGGCCATCCCCGCTAGGCACGAATTACCATGCCAGTGCTCCCACGGGACGATCGTTTCCAGCAGGACGTGATGCCACGCGAGCCTGGAGTTGCCCCCGCGCAAGACAAATACCGAAACGGACGTTGATAACTATTTTACCAAGTCGATATAGCAAAAACAGAGAATAAATACAAGTATGAATACAAAAGAGCTCTTTATGGATATTGAATAAATTTACAAGCGGCGCTAGGCCGAGATTATAAGTCGCTCAAGCTCTCTTTCTCTATGAATAAAGACGTGCCAAACGGCTTACTATTTGGGATGATACATAGGCGATATTCCCATATTATGTTCTGTATATGTGCTTCAATTCTGGACGTAATGCTCCAAGGCTCCAGAGTGAACTACATGCCTTAGCGTGCACGAAGGTGGCATCCATATCGAACGAGGTTCTCCCGCACCCTACAAGCAATCTGGTAGGTTATCAGTACATGAATGCACTGGTGGGGAGGCTTCTCGCCCGCTCGACAAATACAACACGTTATTATTAGTTTCGTACACCAACTGTTAAACGATCTTGCTATTCTTGCCTAAGGATCAATTTTATGCATAAGATACAAAGCCTATCTTGTGTGGCAGTGCGCCGTGCGATATACAAGAAACATGGTGATACTTACCAACTTACCATTTGTCCTTCCCTGACCAAGTATAAAACCAAGTTAAACCCAGCATGAATATAGATATATAAAATCCCAAGATCGCATAACGAACACAAGTATGCTACGAGTGTGTTTCTAAACCAAGTGCACGATATACACAGTTTACAATACTCTTATCATTTTGTGACTCAGGTTATGCAGATTACTCAGATGTGTTAAACTCATTTTACACCGGCATGCTATACTTGTATAGACATGTTTTACTCAGACTACTCAAATATGTTTCAAACTTCAAGTTACTTTATATCCGATACATGCCACATGATCCTAACAAGCCCATACGCGGGTTGCCGCCACGTATGGAATATACTAAAGATAAACTTGGTCTTATGACCTAACGAGTCGCCATGGACAAGGTATCGTTTCGGCACGGGAATGGAATGCAACGCAGGTAGCGAGCCTCGCTACACGCTTTCCCTTCGGAAGCAACGACTATCTAAAATGTTCCTGACCGGTTCGAATCGGCCCCGGTGCGACCAACGTACCGTCTATAGGAATTTGAAGCCTGTGCATAGGTTGTCCATGACCATTGACAATCAACGCTAAGCTGTTTATTATATGCTATATTTTAAAACCTTGAATGAACATAGCTACTTGACACCGTGATTATTTATTTCACTCGTTCAAAGATCTCAAGATCTGTTGTGTTCCATTTTATACATTATTTATGCTGTCGTCTTACTACTTATTGCAGTTCCCATTTTGGGAGTTGCCTTGACGACCCAACGGTCCCGAAGACTTTCCATGTTTCTATTGTTTGTTAGGAACGACTATTTTGATAGTCTTCTGCCACAGATAAGTTAACCAGAATCTGTGTGATGAGCATTTCAAGACATAAGGAGCAATATACTTTAATAACATATAAGGAACAAAAGCATCATTACAAGGTGTAATTATAAGAACAGTAAAGCGAGCCTACCATTCCGTTCGACCGATCTAATTCTATGTTCTATGCAAAGATACATCATATGAGATTATTCCCTTAGCTAGATGTGTTCTATTCTTTATTAGCATGCAAGGGGTGATTCTTATAGCGACTAGCATATATCAACCGTATTTTAAGTGTGCTAGCTAAGCAAATACAAGTTCATCGTAGCCACCAACCTTAGTGATGATTCGCTTCAGTCGAGCGATACTCCGAGCGGGCCTCTGAAAGTCTAAGTATGAACTCCTGAAGGACCAAGTCTGGAATTCCTTTGCCTCAAGCATGTCTTCTCGCTGGGCAAAGTGGGTCGGGTCACCGCACTTGTGCCGTTTAAATCGGCTATCCGCATAGATGTGGAGTGGGTCGTTACAATATTGGTCTCCCCATACGGCCTCGTCATTAATCGGGCATACTCTCTTATGGATCCATTCTCTAATAATGTGGAAGAGTATAACACCCTAATCATCGAACACAAGCTCGCCAAACAAGTCGGGGTAGAGTACTTGGAAGCCTACGACGATTATCAACTAATCGTCAATCAAGTTCGGGGAGTATATGAAGTCCGAAACGAAGACTTGATCCCCTACCACCAAGATGCACACAACATCATCGCAAAATTCGAGATATTCTTTTTTGAGCATGTTCCTCGGTTGTAAAATATTGAGGCAGACGCTTTAGCCGCCCTCGCTGCTTCTTTGGCAGTTGTAGAAGCATGAAAAATACGCTTGGAAGATCTACGCAGCGTCTTGATACAGAGCAGCGTAAACAGAGGCCTTCAGAGCCATCCAGCGTAAAACAGGGTTCTTCATCGCCTCCATGGCATAAAACCCAGCCGCTCTCAAAAGCAGCATTAAAGCGTACGAGGAACGCTTCGTCTTCCCGAAAAAGAAACTGTCCAGTCGCACAGTAAAAACTGACCTCTGACTCCTGACAGAAAAGTGCTGCACGGCTACCCAGACGACGGTTGAAAACGATCGCAGACCACTCGGGACACGCCCCACAGTAATGATGGCGGATCTCGGAATTTAATGCAGAGGATTTGGTTAAAATATCACCAAACTGGCGCTTACTAAAATCTCCCGACGTAAACCGCTCTTTCGCGTACAAAAGGAATGCGCTGCCTTATTTTACACAGGCAAACATGGGCTGTTTTACGCTCCGCAGAAGATAAACCGCCTGCCACGTCAAAAGCTGCACTTCGTACAGGGCTCGAGGCACGTCTCTGCGCCAAAACGCACAGAGTGGTGACAGTTTCCCCTCAAGACACGTCCCTCCGTCAAAACGAACAGAGTGGTGACAGTTTTCCCTCAAGGCACGTCTCCGCATTTAATGCACAGGATGATGGCAAATCTCTGTCAAAGATTTGATCTCCAAAAGCCGTAATTTCGGCTAAAGACGTCCACATCAGCACCCTGGCACGGTACGCAGCGGCTTCTACGCCCATTCAGGATCTGTGCTCCTACGGCTTCCACACCCACTCAGTCTCTACGACTACTCGACTTCCACGCCTACTCGGCTTCTATGCCTGTTCGGCTTCTATGCCTGCTCGACTTCCACGCCCACTCAGTCTCTACGACTACTCGGCTTCCACGCCTACTCGGCTTCTATGCCTGTTCGGCTTCTATGCCTGCTCGGCTTCCACGCCTACTCGGCTTCTACGCTTGTTCGACTTCTATGCCTATTTGGCTTCTACGCCAAGGTGACAGACATTTGGCTTCTACGCCAACCTCTTCTACACAAGGGATACCTATCTACGTGGCTTCTATGCCGTAATCTCCGCAGCAGATATACGCATTTCGTCCCCTTAGTTGGACGCGCGTCACTTGCTCACTCAAAAGGTCATTATTACGCAGGCATTGGTTACTTTAACCGTTGTGTAAAAGGGTGCTCTACTGTCCACTCCTCGGTTGCTATACCAACGGAGTGGTCACTGTCACCAAAGACTCTATAAATAGAGGCCCCTGTCAATGGAGAACAAGGTCGGGAAAATTGGGTCAAGAATACCAATATCAGATCAAAGGTCGAAACTTTGAAAGAAGGATCGAACAAGGTCACCGAACCGGAGATCAAGAGGGAGAGATAGAGAGAGAGAGAGAGAGAGAAGAATACAGAGCTCAGGCAAGGAATAGGGAGCGACGACCTTCAGCATCGCGCATCCACCCTCCTTCGCAACCTCCGAAGCTGCATCCTGTCTTCCACAGCACTTCTTTAACATCGTGTAGTCCAAGGGCTAAAGTGATCGACCGCAGATCAGACACCTATAGCAATTTTTATCCAGATTAAATAAATTGTACTCCCACATCCTCGCATAGGATCAAATTGTACAAGTTTGTTTGTAAACCAAAGAAGGCGGGTTCCGTGTAAACCCCATATTGAATACATCTTTATTCTTTCGTTTAATACCACAAACAAGATGGCGACTCTGCTGGGGACATCTTTCTCTTCTGACAAGGAAGTAATTGTTCGACACGATGCGGTATCTATAGGAACCGTGAAGAAGATGCTGGTCGTTCATTTCGACCAGTCTGCCTACGAAGACATGCTTCGGACTGGGGATAGCTCTCACTCTCTCTCCGTCCAAGACAACAGGAAGCTACGCAAAGTCTAGATGCCCAAGACATCCTCCCCTGTTCCTGTGGACTCTCCGATCTCTCCGATCTTTCTGACCAATGAGGTGGTAGCATCGCTCCCTTCGTGCCCCGCACGTAAAATTCAGTCTCCCGCTACGCGCGGTACAGACAAAACTTCTGGTAAAGCCTCAGCGCTAACCCAGGAGTATCCACTGCGCTATACGCACAGAAATCAGTCTCTCGCTACGCGCGGTAGAGACAAAGCTTCTGGCAAAGCCTCAGCGCTAACCCAGGAGTATCCACTGCGCTATACGTGCAGAAATCAGTCTCCCGCTACGCGCGGTACAGACAAAGCTTCTGGCAAAGCCTCAGCGCTAACCCAGGAGTATCCACTACGCTATACGTGCAGAAATCAGTCTCCCGCTACGCACGGTACAGACAAAACTTCCGATGGTGCCTCGACGCCAAATCGGAAGAACAGATCACGCTCCACGCGCAAGACGACATCTGACCTCTACGATGAACCAGATGAGCGCTGTGATCTCCGCAAGAGGGAGCAAGCAGGCGAATACTCGACTACTCGGCCTTCACGCCAGCAAGAGAAAGATCTGCCTACCCTCCGGATTATGCGAGAAGCTAATGGCCGACTGAGGGCCACTCCAACCTTACGACAGACTGAGCGTATCTCCAAATTGCGCCAGGCATAATCCCTCGGCATAAAACAAGCTCTAACAACGAAAAGACACCCTCCCAGGGGATTATCCGCCGCCTAGATGGCCAACCTGTTGTATACGGGTGGCATAGGGAAGACCATGGTGCCTAGTCTCCGCGTACCCGTTGATAAGAACATAAGATACAAGCTATCGTCTCCTTCTTCGGCAAATCCTCCTGACCTGCGTACCTATCTAATCAAAAAGGACAAAGACAGGAGCAGTAAACAGGTTTTAGAACCCCTAGCTATCAAACGAGGAGAGATAGTATGGGAAGATGCATCAACATCTAATATCATCATGATGTATGAACCATATAAAGATGGTGCCTTTGTTGTCCCTCCTACCCACGGCGATCAGTATCCAATAGTCTTCAAACACAAGCGGAATAGTCCGATTGAACAGGAAGAATTCCGCGAGCCTGAGAGTGGGAAAATACAAATCCACAGGTATAGCCCGTAAGCTTTGAAGATTATACAGAACATGGGTTATGATTTGAAATCAAAACAAGGCCTCAACGATGGAAAGGGTAGGCGAACACCGTTGCAGGGTAATTCTCGCCATCAACAAGCTCGTTTCGGATTGGGATATACGACTAATCCCAAAACTTCAAAATCTAATCCTGTACGACCAGAGACAACAACTGCTGAATCAGTTTCTATGACCGGAGACCACGGCGTGTCTGGGGGTAACTCACCTCGACAGAGCAAGACAGCACCCAAGGCTAGGGGCAGAATGTCCCCGAGATTCAAAGATGATGCAACAATGGCCATCTTCCCAGCAGACCGTAAAACCCAAGCATCAAAAGCCTCACGACCAAAAGGAACTTTCTCCTTCAGAGAAGATGACATAATAGAAATCTTTAATATATTGAGGAAGGAACGGAAGCTTCAGCTGCCCGATATCAGATACCCCGAGAGGGCCGGCAGAATCAATGATCCGAATTATTGCCTCTTCCATCAGTACACTCATCACCCTACAGAGGCCTGCTATGTACTAAAGAGGAGAATTCAGGAATTAATCAATGCCGAGGTCATAACTCTACATTTATGAAAGAAAACAAGGGAACGATCACTATAGCAGAGTACCAGATGTGTACCTCCATCCCCGATGGAGTCACAATCATAAAAGTTTGTCATGTTCATATTACCTCTGAATAAAACTTTCGACCGTCAATCATCATGTCCATATTACCTCTGATATTGATTGTCATCTACACTTAACATCCGTACTTAAATTCTAAGCGCGCCAGTAATGTTAAGTCCACAAAAACTGCCATGTCCATATCACCTCTGAGCAGATGTGTACCTCCATCCCCGATGGAGTCACAATCACAAAAGTTTGTCATGTTCATATTACCTCTGAATAAAACTTTTGACCGTCCATCATCATGTCCATATTACCTCTGATATTGATTGTCATCTACACTTAACATCCGTACTTAAATTCTAAGCACGCCAGTGATGTTAAGTCCACAAAAACTGCCATGTCCATATCACCTCCGAGCAGATGTGTACCTCCATCCCCGATGGAGTCACAATCCCAAAGTTTGTCGCGTTCGAGAACGACCCCTGGGCTCAGCAAATGGATACACAGTGGGAATTCCGCTTCGAGCAGAGAGAACCTCCCACCAAGGACGAAGTTATCCAAGTCAATGTTGGGGGTGAGCTCTCACCAAAGCCAATATTTGTCAGTAACAATCTTCCCCCAGTTGAAAAGGAAGAGATCATACAGCTGATAAAGGAATATGTCGACGTCTTTGCATGGGGTTATGAGGACATGCCAGCCCTAGACCTGAGGGTAGCTACTCATAAGCTCAATATTTTGACCGATTCGAAGCCAGTGAAATAACACCAACGTCGGTTTCGCCCGGATATGATGGATGCCATCGAGGACGAAGTCAAGAAGCTGATAACCTGCGGTTTCATCCGGGAAGAACAATATCCCGACTGGGTCGCCAACGTTGTCCCAGTCATGAAGAAAAATGGGAAGGTACGTATCTGCATCGACTACCGAGATCTGAATGCGGCCTGCCCCAAAGATGAATTCTCCCTTCCCATCACGGACATCATGATCGACAACACCTGCGGCTTCGAGCGTATGTCTTTTATGGACGGGTTCTCGGGATACAATCAGATCAAGATGCATCCGGAAGACGAAAAGCACACTGCCTTCCGGACACCACTGGGGGTATATTGCTATACGGTCATGCCCTTCGGATTAAAGAACGCCGGGGCTACATACCAACGGGCTATGAGTAACATATTCCGTGAGCAGTTACGCAAAACAGTGGAATGTTACGTGGACGACATAGCTGTCAAAAGCCGCCTCAAAGGTGATCACGTTCGAGACCTGAGGGCGGTATTCGAGTTAATGCGCCAGCATCAACTCAAGATGAACCCTACAAAGTCCTTTCTGGGGGTATCCAGTGGCAAATTCCTGGGATTTGTCATTACCGCCAAAGGCATCGAAGTAGACCCTGACAAAGTCCAGGCGATCGTAGCAATGCGACCGCCCCGTAATCTGAGTGAACTCAGGGGGTTCCAAGGACATCTGGCTTACATCCGGCGATTCATATCCAACCTCTCGGGGAGATGTCAGCCCTTCTCTCACCTCATAAAGAAAGGTGTGTCCTTCATATGGGACGAAACCTGTCAGCAAGCGTTTGGGGATATCAAGCGCTACCTAACCAGTCCACCAGTTCTGGTGCCTTCCGTCATGGAAAAACCCTTCTTGCTGTACGTTCGGGCAATGGATCATTCGCTAGGAGCTCTCCTTCCACAGAAGAACGATGCGGGTCATGAACAGGCTATCTACCACCTCAGCAAGATGATGGTCGAGACCGAACACCGGTACAACCCAGTGGAGAAGGAATGCTTGGCCCTGATGTTCGCTGTCCAGAAGACGCGACACTATGTCACCGGCCAGACTATTCATATCATCTCCAGGATCAACCCTCTCCGGGTGCTGATGAGCAAGCCAAGTGCCCTTAACTCCCGACTCGCAACTTGGGCAATGCTACTGACGCCATATGACATGGTCTACGTCCCACAGAAGTCCATCAAAGGCCAAGCACTGGCCGACTTCCTAGCAGCTCATCCAATCCCGGAGACCTCCAAACTATACGAAGACATCCCCGATGAAGTTGCGGAATATAATTTCGCAAGAGAAAGTGACGTATGGCGACTATTTTTTGATGGCGCCTCCAGAGTCGGTCCTAAGGGAAATATCGTTTCAGGAGTGGGAGTCGTCCTAGTTACTCCGGATCAGCTCGTCATCTACCGAGCATATTCTCTTAGCGAGCCCTGCTCCAACAATGTGGCAGAATACAACGCTCTGCTAATCGGGCTCCAAGTCGCTAAAGAGCTGGGGGTAGAATCCCTGGAAGCTTTTGGTGATTCTCTGCTCATCGTCAACCAAGTCAGGGGGATATACGAAGTCTGGAATCCAGACCTCATCCCCTACCACCGAGCGACAATCGAGATAGCCATGACGTTCAAAGGGTTCTTCCTAGAGCATGTACCTCGATCTCAGAATCTGGAAGCTGATGCCCTGGCCAGCCTAGCTGCGGACTTAGCTACCCCTATAAGAAGGCAAGATTCGGTAATCCTTCTTAACAGAGATTTATTCTGTGTGAAGAACAGCTGTCACCTAGAACGCAGCTACGCTGTAAACGCCGATCCTCCTACAAGAGATTGGATGAGTCCCTTCATAGATTTCGTGGCATACGGAATCTTGCCAGAGGACCCCAAAGAAGCAGTATCCGTCAAGAGACGATCGTTACGCTTCTACTTCGATGCATCTTCATAATACCTGTATCGCCGGACCTCCGACGGACTGCTGTTAAGATGTCTCGCTGGCGCCGAGGCACATGAGATTATCCGTAAAGCTCACGACGGCGTATGCGGAGCGCATCAGCCCGGTCCTAAGCTGCAGGATCGCATCAGGAGAATGGGCTATTACTGGCCCACTATGATCACAGACGCGGTCAGCTATGCAAAATGATGCAGGGCCTGTTAGGTCCATGCAGACTTTATACATCAACCGTCTGAATATCTACATCCTACGATTGCATCCTGGCCCTTCGAAGCCTGGGGTATGGATATCGTTGGGCCCATTCACCCGTCTTCCTCCAGAGGCCACCGGTTCATACTAGCCATCACAGATTACTTTTCCAAATGGGCCGAAGTAATCCCTCTGGCTGAAGTAAAGGCGTCTGACGTAATCAGCTTCATCAAGCACCACGTCATTTATCGCTTTGGGATTCCCCGAAGGATAATCCACGATAATGGACCTCAGTTCATCAGCCAAGCGTTTCATCGGTTTTACGATAATAACCGGATACATAATATTGCCTCTACGGCATATTATCCGGCTGCTAATGGTTTGGCGGAAGCCTTCAACAAAACCATTATCAAACTCCTGAAGAAGTTCGTTTCTTCAAACAAAAGAGACTGGAACGAGAAGCTGGGCGAATGTCTCTGGACATACCGCACAACGGTACGGACACCAACAGGTTGTACCCCCTTTTTACTAGTCTACGGGAGCGAGGCGGTTCTTCCCATCGAAATCCAGATCCCGTCGCTCCGAATAGCCGTGACTAGTGAGCTGACTCGAGAAAAGAATGACCTGTTGAGGCTCCAAGAGCTGGAAGGATTAGACGAGAAATGCCTCCAAGCTCAGCAGCGCATCGCGCTCTACCAAGCACGCATTTCCAAAGCTTTCAATCATAAAGTAAAGGAAAGAGTGTTCAAAGTCGGCGAGCTAGTTCTAGCCGTGAGAAGGCCGATGATCCTAACTCACAGAAGTAAAGGCAAATTCCAGCCCAAATAGGAAGGCCCTTATGTGATCGAGACAACGTTCTCAAACGGCGCCTACAGGATAGCCCAGCCCAACAGAGATCTGTTAATGGCTTCTATCAACGGCAAATTCCTGAAAAGGTACTATGCCTAATCTCTCCTGCTCAAAGAGGAAAATAGCGAGGACCTCGATTCTGACAAAACTACTTCCAGAACACAATTAGTTGGGTTACACTCTATCATGTCCGTATGACCTCTGAATAGATATGTCCCGCTAAGAAGTTTATCGAGAGTTTATCACGTCCATACTACCTCTGATATCACTCTCACCTAACCTGTCATTTACATTCCGAAATGATGGGTCCACAACAGTCAGAAAAGAGTCGCTGTTATTCATTCCAGAAGAAGGCGGAATTACATAGGAAGGGGTACATCAAGATGGCGGAGTAATCAGGCCATGAATCTGCCGCTCTAGTGCAGCTATCCTCTCATTCCTAAGGGCCAAGGCATCGGCACGAGCCTGCTCCAGCCGTGCCTCCGGAGTATGCTTAAGGGTCAGATTAGCCCTTGCCCGAAGACAGCCCGCACGGGCACTTTCCGTACGGTCCAGATCCTGTCGTGCTTCGCTCAGTCGACCAGTCGCTACCTCCAGACCTGCCAATGACTGGGAAGCCCACTCCTCTGCCCGAGCAAGTTTTTCCCTCAGCTTGGAGGCCCTCGCCGCATTCCCTTCATGCTCGGATCGACACTGCATCTCAACGGCAAGGGCTTCTTCCACAACAGCTTTTCTCCTATCCATCTCCAGCTTATGCGTCTGGATAGAGTTGTCTAGGCTTTCAAGCTTCGTAGCGAGCCGCTCAGTCATGAGGTCGTATCGAGCCTGGACATCAGCATCCAGGCTGCCCTCAGTACACTGCAAGTATTCGTTAATGGGTTGCTCTAAACCATTAACCACCGCCTCCAGAGCATCAGCTACTCCAAGATTGCCAAGCCCCCTGACAACCTCAATCGAAAGCTGAGAAGTCTTCTTCAGGAGCTCGAAGTCAAGGTTCTTCGCCAACACCATTGGTATCATCGTTTTTAAGCCAGTGTAGACGAGGCTGGTATGCTGCTCGATCAACGCGACTAGACCCGACTGAGCGCCCGGAGTGGCCACAATTGCAGACGAGGTAGCCACCGCCGCCTCAACAGGTGGCACGGCCGAAGAAGGTGCGATGGCGACAATCGAAGTCATTGGCATACTCGCGACAGGCGAGGTCACGATGACAGGTTCATCCTCCCCTTGAGACGACGAAACCTCTCCGGGCGAGCTAGCCCCCGAAGACACTTCTGCCTCAAAATTCGGCGCCTCTACGTCACCGCCAGGAGCCAGAACAAAGCCGGAAGGCGCTTCAACGCCGTACTCCCCGTGGACGTCATCCCCTGAAAAGAGGACAAGAAAGCAAAATGTCAAACACAGTGGTAATCCTCCTAGGAGGAGATATCAAAACGACATTTACCTGGAGCCAACGGCATATACGACGCATCTGCAGCAGATGTAGCTAAGCCACGCCTTAATGACGCGATACGAACTGTCATACCAGGAGAAGGAGGTGGGCCGACCGACATCGCCAAGAGTTCGGTCAAGCCTTCCCCGAGACGTGGTCGAGGTTCATCAGCCGGAGTCTCGCTAAGCGCGCTCGCTAACACAGAAGTGACTCCGCCCACTACTGACCTCAGGAAAGATTCTCCCATCTGTTGGGGCCACGCAGGCAATCCCGCTCCGCTGCTTGGAGCAGTCGCAGCGACAGCAGCCTCCAGCGAGGACTCCCCGGTGCCACCAGCCAGAACTGTAGAAGGTCCCCCTCTGAAAGGCGAGGAACCTCCGGCCAAAGAATCATCCCTGATACAGGGAGATGCAGGCTCATTCCCGGGAGCCTCAACACCAGGAATGCGGAGAGGACGAGCAACCGTCTCCTTCCTCCTCTTACGAAGGGAAGCTTCCTTCGGAGCAGAAGCCCGTCGCTTCCCAGAAGAGACTACCAGAGCCCCTGCCGGCAGAGGCACTACACACCTCGACAATGACACCAGAGGCTCATCCGGAGTACCATATTCCTCCCCCTCGTCAGAAGAAACCGAGGGGACTTTGACCCTTCCCCCAGGCTTGGCAGAAGGCACCCTGAAGCTCCCACACCTGTCGAAATCATGGTGGAAAGTGTTAACCGCCACATAAAACTGGGCGTAGGAGTGAAGGATGCGCAGCTCCGTGGAGGTTGTAACGACCGGCAGGATAAAAATTGCCCCCGTACAACCCATGATAAAATATCGCCACCCTCTAGCTCCATCAATGAGTCCACCTCTGGACCTGAAGCTGGTGACGGCATTGCCCACATGCAACTGGTCGTACCCAAACTGCCTGGCAAACCGACTAGGCAGGTAGGGCTCGAAGAAGCAATGGTCTTCGCTCCTATACAGCAGATGGGAAGGTCTAATACAGACCAACCAATTAAACGCCTCCGGGGAAAGAACGGTCTTCTCTCGACCTGAATCCTCAAGCCACAACCCTGACTGGTTGCGATGCACAGGAGGGGGAGTACAAAGGATCTTCCAGCCATGGCTGAGGTTCAAAACCAGCCGACAGTCTAAAACTGTATTAACATTCCAGGCGGAATCCCTGTAATTCAATAGGAATATACCCCCTGAGCTGCTACCGGAACCGGGTGACATAACCCGGGGATTGTGGAGAATTAACTATCCCATCAAGTACAAGTATGGTAATTCCACCCTAGGGAAGCTCTCCCGCCGAGCTTCATCAACGAGCAACCCATCTGTCATGGCCCTCAGGCCAGCCTGTATACGGCACACCATGGCAGGAAGCAAGCCCAGTCTTGCCCCAAATACCAGGCGCACTGCCGGCCACAGGATGTTGCGATGAATGCGGTCCGCGGACGCGGTGCCTGGCACCACTACTTGACGCATCCATATGGAGAGGAAACCAGCCAGCTGGGCTTCCTTAGACAAAGGCCTGCGACAATGCCTCAAGTAACTACATGCCTTAGTGCCTTCCGGGTACTTTCCTACCCCCTCGACAAGAATCTGATCCGGAGCTTCAGCCTCCTCTATAAGAGTCTCCACAAACTGGGCACTGAGGACGCCCAAGCAGTTCACGGGCTCTTTCTTGCCACCCGAGGCTTTCTCCGACCTGGCGGCCCTGGCTCGGTGAAGAAGAGGTAGGACATCCACTTGGTGGTGTGAGCCAAATCAGAAGGCTCGTTATAAAAAGTGGTGCACGCGAAGTACTGACACATCAGCTCCTGATATACTTCCGCCACCCGAGGGTCCAATTCCCCCAACTCCCGGTTGGTGGGAACGTACTCTTCATATGGGGTATCCCCCATCGGCAGTCTCGAGACAACTGCCATCTCATGAAGGGCCAACCCCAACTCCCCCAGTGGAGTGGCGAAGGTCCCGGTGAGCGAAATGTACCGCTCCATCAGCGCCAGGAACAAATTAGGGTTCGGAGGCAGCCCGACGCTCGTCGCACTCACAGCGGCATATAGTCCAATGCCCTCCAACTCTCTCTGGAAGTGCTTCAAGGCCCAGTCAACTAGGCATCTCCATCGGGAGTTCGTTGGGGCGATCCACCCATTGCACCGAGGATTCTCCTTGGGATATACCCCACCTCGACCCACGAAGTCGTTGCAGAAGGTCGGCAATTGGACCGGCTGGATCACCAAGCTATCTTCACTTGGAACACTGCCCGGGCACAGTCCTCGGAACAGCGTCACAACGCCAGAAGGGCGACTAACAAACGACCCCTGGTCAGCGCCTTTCAGATGAAAGATCTTCTCCGGCTTCCCGTGAAGATCAGGAGTCAGCTTCCATGATATCTTCTTGGGATGCGTCGCATGGAAGAAGGCCGAGATGGGATAATCCCTCGGCATCGTCGGCAGATACAAGACCAAATCCCCGGCAGGGAAAACCCAAGGCTCCCTCTTGGGCTTCGTCTGGGACTGTTTATCAATCATGTCCCCAAAAAGGAAAGCCGACTTTATATACTGCTCCCCATCTACACGTACCAAGGGTTCGCCGTTGATCATACTCAACAGCATTCGCTCACCCTGGGCCGATATCAGGAGCTCCCTTCCCTCAGGATACTTGGGTCCAGAGATAGAAAATGCCACATGGGACAGATCCTCCAGATAGTTCGAGTGCAGCATCCCGGCAGCAGAGCCCACCACCTCAGCCAATGGGGACTCACCCAGATCAACTGCAAGATAATGCAAAGAAGATATGTCATTACAAGTCTGGCACAAACACACGGACCAAGGAAACGACAGTCTGTGCTTTATACCAAGATTGTACAAATTTGGTCACCTTACGCCGGAAGTCTCCTCCACAAACATAAAATTCAAAATTTACGAAATACGCCAATTTTCGGTAGCCCGAGCCATTTACGCCCAGAGCTACGAAAATATGGAGTCTTTACGCTGACACATTAGAAATATGGGCGTAAAAGATGAAAATGCCTCCGTGCGTCATCTTCCTCAAAAGAGGCTATCAGCACAGAAGACGACCTAACGCAGTCACGTTCAACGTGTACGAAGGATTTTTTGTCGTTTGTGTCATCCCAAAAAGTTCTACCTCTAAAGCCGGGTGCGCTAGTCGTCGGCGGGATGCTCCCCTCAGAGGGAAGTTCACCTTGCCCGACCGGAGATTCCCTCGCCGGGACAGAAGAATGAGAAAAAGAACCTATGCTCTTTTCCTTAGCGGAGGAGGTTTGTTTCGGCGCCATTTCTGAAGACTCGAAGTGCTCGGAGAAGGAACGAAGAAAAACTCGAACAGTCGAAAGCTCTCTTTCGCAGAAGACAGATAAAAAGTTTTTCTCTCAAAAAGCTTGGGATATATATACAGTCCGGGTCGACTCCTCGAATCCTCGGACGAACCCCTCGAGACCCTAACCAAATCCCGCAATTAATAGTTGGCGGACGGTCAGCGAATTCGAAAGGATTTTTCGTACAAGACGGTTCAGCGGGCTCTACGCTAAAGGAGCTTTTCTACGCTCAACAGCAGCGGATCTACGGTTTTACGCTCGACAGCTACAAGTCTGCGGTTTTACGCCAGGATGCCTTGGTGCTCGGTAGCTTTTATGCTCGAGAGGCCACAAATCCACGACTTTACGCTCAACAGATACCAAATCGATGATCTCACGCTCGGTGGCGCTCAGTTTACGCTCAGCAGCAACAGATCCGCAAACCTCACGCTTGAAGAAATTTTCTTTTCAGGAGTAACAAATCAACAGTTCTACGCTAAAGGAGCTCTCTACGCTTGACAGCTACGAATCTAACGGCTTTACGTCCGACAGCTATAAGTCTATAGTTTTTTCTTGCCCGGATGCCTTTGTGCTCAGTAGCATTCTATGCTCGAGAGGCAACAAACCTATGACTTCACGCTCAGGAACCACAGGTCTATGATTTCACGCTCGATAGTGTTTTACGCTCACAGGCTACAGATCTACAGTCCTACGCTAAAGGAGCTTTTCTACGCTCGACAGCTACGAATCTAACGGCTTTACGTCCGACAGCTACAAGTCTATGGTTTTTTCTTGCCCGGATGCCTTTGTGCTCGGTAGCATTCTATGCTCGAGAGGCAATAAACCTACGACTTTACGCTCAGGAACCACAAGTCTACGATTTCACGCTCGATGGTGTTTTACGCTCAAGAGGCTACAGACATGATTTCGCGCTCCACGACTTTCCGCATATCCAAACAGTCCCCAAGGCGGTCAATTGCAAAGAGTTCATACAGAAGATACTCGTTCTTGACCCAAAGCATCCCAAGTACCCGAGGTATACAGAGTTCAAACATTGAGAAATTACTCCTCTCGGGTCCAAAAAACTGGAGGTTCATCCAGATTCCAGTCTGAATATCTCGTCTATCAAAGTGGCAACTCAGTTTGACAGCCAAAAACCTCGACCCTGTTCCAAGGGAGTTTCGAGAGATCATTCTTGAAGAAAAAATTCTGAACAAAATGAAATTTCGCTCATCAGAGAGGCAACAGTTCAAAAATCCTACGCCGTCCCTCAGTCCTAGCAACAGGACAGTCCTAAGTGTTCAAAAATGCTCAACAGCGTTCTATGGACTATTCGCTATGCGTAAAGGATAGGGCCTAATACTCTTTCTATTAGAGTCGGCGTAAAGATTCAGACGTGTCGAAGCTGCACATATTCAGACTTTACAAGCAACGTATGGCAAGATGATCATATGAAGAAGAAAGACGATTTTATTAAAGATCAAAATCATGATTACATGTGAGGGAAATCCAATCTACAAGGGTTTTCTTTTCATTTTCATGATTACATCTGAGGGAAACTCCGTCTACAAAGAAGATCCCCCCTCGTCGTCTGAAGATCGCCCAGAAGCTATACTGACAGATTCTCGTGCCGGTGCAGGTCTTCCTCTTCATCCATGGCCGTCCATGACCACCACGGTCATGAACAAAAAGATCCTCCATTCGCCATGGCCGATCCGATTGGGGTTTCTTTAAACCCAACCCAATCAGGACGACAGATTACGGTTTGTCTGATCTCGTCCGCGGGGGCCTCAGGAAGAAATAAACAGTCTACAAACTGTGTGGTCAAAAATGACCCTTCCTCTCTCCTGGTGCAACGCCATACAAAGTTGCTGATTATCCCGAGCAAGGGAGGCTAAGATGTCCTTCCATGATCCATCGTTACAGTGGACACTTGCTCGAAGACGCCATCTTTTACGGCTCCCTACATGCTGGAAGAACATGATCTCCTTCTTCCTCAGATCGATCCGATGAACTCCGGCGATCATCTCTGTATGGTGATGGGAATGTGGTGAAGACAGGTTCACCACCCCAACCTTTTATAGGCAAAAGAGGTCACAGCGGTCCCCAATAAATCTGCCATAAAGTCAGCATCGACCGTTTCAAACGCTCCATTCAGAAACGTTTCAAGTTACGAGGGGCCATTCATGCTTCATTCAAAGCGTTTCAAATTTTGAGGAATTTAAAAGCTTTGAAGGGGGTCTTGTAGAAGCATAAAAAATATGCTTGGAAGATCTACGCAGCGTCTTGATGCAGAGCAGCGTAAACAGAGGCCTTCAGAGCCATCCAGCGTAAAACAGGGTTCTTCATCGCCTCCATGGCATAAAACCCAGCCGTTCTCAAAAGCAGCATTAAAGCGTACGAGAAACGCTTCGTCTTCCCGAAAAAGAAACTGTCCAGTCGCACAGTAAAAACTGACCTCTGACTCCTGACAGAAAAGTGCTGCACGGCTATCCAGACGACGGCTGGAAACGATCGCAGACCACTCGGGACACGCCCCACAGTAATGATGGCAGATCTCGGCATTTAATGCAGAGGATTTGGTTAAAATATCACCAAACCGGCGCTTACTAAAATCTCCCGACGTAAACCGCTCTTTCGCGTACAAAGGGAATGCGCTGCCTTGTTTTACACAGGCAAACATGGGCTATTTTACGCTCCGCAGAAGACAAACCGCCTGCCACGTCAAAAGCTGCGCTTCGTACAGGGCTCGAGGCACGTCTCTGCACCAAAACGCACAGAGTGGTGACAATTTCCCCTCAAGGCACGTCCCTCCATCAAAACGAACAGAGTGGTGACAGTTTCCTCTCAAGGCACGTCTCCGTATTTAATGCACAGGATGATGGCAAATCTCTGTCAAAGATTTGATCTCCAAAAGCCGTAATTTCGGCTAAAGACGTCCACATCAGCACCCTGGCACGGTACGCAGCGGCTTCTACGCCCATTCAGGATCTGTGCTCCTACGGCTTCCACGCCCACTCAGTCTCTATGACTACTCGGCTTCCACGCCTACTCGGCTTCTATGCCTGTTCGGCTTCTATGCCTGCTCGGCTTCCACGCCCACTCAGTCTCTACGACTACTCGGCTTCCACGCCTACTCGGCTTCTATGCCTGTTCGGCTTCTATGCCTGCTCGGTTTCCACGCCTACTCGGCTTCTACGCCTGTTCGGCTTCTATGCCTATTTGGCTTCTACGCCAAGGTGACAGACATTTGGCTTCTACGCCAACCTCTTCTACACAAGGGATACCTACCTACGTGGCTTCTATGCCGTGATCTCCGCAGCAGATATACGCGTTTTGTCCCCTTAGTTGGATGCGCGTCACTTGCTCACTCAAAAGGTCATTATTACGCAGGCATTGGTTACTTTAACCGTTGTGTAAAAGGGTGCTCTACTGTCCACTCCTCGGTTGCTATACCAACGGAGTGGTCACTGTCACCAAAGACTCTATAAATAGAGGCCCCTGTCAATGGGGAACAAGGTCAGGAAAATTGGGTCAAGAATACCAATATCAGATCAAAGGTCAAAACTTTAAAAGAAGGATCGAACAAGGTCACCGAACCGGAGATCAAGAGGGAGAGATAGAGAGAGAGAGAGAAGAATACAGAGCTCAGGCAAGGAATAGGGAGCGACGACCTTCAGCATCGCGCATCCACCCTCCTTCGCAACCTCCGAAGCTGCATCCTGTCTTTCACGGCACTTCTTCAATATCGTGTAGTCCAAGGGCTAAAGTGATCGACCGCAGATCAGACACCTATAACAATTTTTACCCAGATTAAATAAATTGTACTCCCACATCCTCGCATAGGATCAAATTGTACAAGTTTGTTTGTAAACCAAAGAAGGCGGGTTCTGTGTAAACCCCATATTGAATACATCTTTATTCTTTCGTTTAATACCACAAACAGCAGTCCCAGACAATATCTATCAGTTAATCACAGTAATTGTTCAAGAGCTGGTTTGTTCCAAAAGTAACCTATACTTATGCCTCAACTATGCAACAGAGTTTGACACCGATACTCAAGATTGGAGGCTTCTATTCATCAACTATGCAGTCTATGGAATTCTTTCTGAAATCCCAAAGGAAGCTACTTCAATCAGAAGACGCTTCCTCCATTTCTATTACGACACGGAGAGCAAAATATTGCACCGTCGGTCATACGACCGCCTTATGCTTCGATGCTTTTTGAATATAGAGGAAAAATAAGCCCTTCGCGAAGCTCATGACAGCGTCTGTGGGACGCATAAACCGGTCCAAAGCTACAGGACCGTCTTCGAAGAATGGGCTACTATTGGCCGATAATGGTAGCAGATGCGGTCGATTACACAAGAAAGTGCCAAGCATGTTAAATTTATGCGGACTTAATCCACTAGCCATCTGAGTTCCTACACCCAACGGAAGCATCTTGGCCGTTTAAGGCGTAGGGAATGGACATTATCGGGCCAATCAGCCAGCCTTCATCAAAGGGACATCGGTTCATCCTGGCAATCATCTACTACTTCTCCAAATGGGCGAAAGCTATTTCGCTTGCTGGAGTCAAGATAGCCAATGTGATTAACTTTGTCAATCATCACGTCATATATCGCTTCGTCCTACCGCATAGGATCGTCCGTAACAATGGTCCATAGTTCGCAAGTTATGCCTTCTATCGATTTTGTGACAAGAACCAAATCCAAAATATAGCCTCCACGACATACAACCCCGACGCAAATGGTCTGGCAAAAGCATTCAAAAAACCATCATCAAGCTCCTCAAGAAAATTTTGTCTTCCAACAAATGCGACTGTAACGAGAAGCTGGATGAATGTCTCTGGGCCTACCAAATAATAGTCCAGACAGCTCCTCGGAACACATCATTCTCTTTAGTGTACGAAAGTAAGGCGGTACTCCCGCTTGAGATCCAAATCCCTTTACTACGAATAGCTCTCTTCAACCAACTAACCACGGATGACAACTACCTCCGACTGTTACAGGAGTTAGAAGCACTCAACAAAAAATTGCTCTTAACCCAATAACGCATAAAGCTGTATCAAGTACATCTCTCTGGAACCTTCAACAAGCGGGTAAAATATTGAACATTTTAAGTGGGTGACCTGGTCCTAACAGTAAGAAGGCGAATGGTTATGACTCACAATATGGTCGACAAATTCCAACCTAAATGGGAAGGTTCATTCGTTGTGAAAACCATATTTTCTAATGGCACGTACCGACTAGCAAAACCCAACGGTGACTTGCTCCTGATGCCTATCAACAACAAATTCCTTGAAAAGTACTATGTCCAAATTAGACCGGTACTCCTCTATTACCTGCTATATTGTATCTTTCTAGGCGTTGGTTCCTGTCCACATGGCCTCTGGACTGTCGCTCTAATACACTACCCCGACGGAGTCTGCCATGTCCATATTACCTCTGAACAAACTTTTCGGCCTTGACCATCGATCATCACATCCATATTACCTCTCATATCGATTATCTTCCAACATATCACCCGTACCCAACCCGGAGTATATCCGTGGTGTTAAGTCCACAAATACTATCACGTCTATATTACTCTGGCAGGGCTTGTCTCAAACCTATTACTTGTACTAATGTGTACAAAAAGTAATTGATCCACAAAATCTATCATGTCCATATTATCTCTGATAGGGTTTATTTTGAATCTATTACTCACACCACAAGTATGCAAAAGGGTAATAGACCACTAAAATCCCCCAACGGTATGTCCTTAAAATCCACAAAAATTGCACGTCCATATTACCTCTGTAAGGGCTTGTTTCAAACCTATTACTTGCACTAACGTACGTAAAAAGTAATGGGTCCACAAAATCTACCACGTCTATATTAGCTCTAATAGGGTTTTTTTAATCTATTACTCACACCACAAGTGCGCAAAAGGATAATAGATCTACCAAAATTTTTTAGCGGGATGTCTTTAAAATCCACAAAAACTGCTACGTCCATATTACCTCTGGCAGGGCTTGTCTCAAACCTATTACTTGTACTAACGTGTGCAAAAAGTAATGGGTCCACAAAACCTATCACGTCCATATTACCTCTGATAGGGTTTGTTTTGAATTTATTACTCTTACCACAAGTGCGCAAAAGGGTAATAGATCCACTAAAATTCTCCAGCGGGATATCCTTAAAATCCACAAAAACTGCCACGTCCATATTACCTCTGGAAGAGCTTGTCTCAAACCTATTACTTGTACTAATATGCTCAAAAAGTAATGGGTCCACAAAACCTATCACATCCATATTACCTCTAATAGGATTTGTTTCGAATCTATTACTCGCACCCCAAAGTGCGCAAAAGAGTAATAGGTCCACTAAACCCCCCAGTGGAATATCCTTAAAAAGCTACGGTATGGTACTACATCATCCAGTACAATTCCCAAAAGTCCACAACATACAAAAATTATAAAAAATGAGAGACTTTATTAATCAATATTCAAGATCATGAGTACATATGATGGAAACCTGTTTTAAAGGATTTTTCATGAAGTTTCGCTGATACAAAACTTTTTTATTAGAAGCGCCCCTCTGTGTTATCGTCGCTACTGACACAAGTCGAGCCCGCATCAAAACTCAATGCTTTCTAGCTCACTACTCCATAGTGCAAACCTCAGTATATAGAAAATTCACATTGATGAATAGCAAGGGAAGAGCAGGACCAGACGCTCTGCAGCCATGCGGGAAGACCAATAACAGAAATGATAAGTAGTCCAAATCCTATCATCGATCCCGTGGTCTCCCGGCCGATAGCGAACCACATAAAAGGGAGAAAAGCAGCTGACGCGTTGCATGAACAAGGGTAGCTCAGCGTATGATACATGATGTTCATCCTCGTCTCCTAGATTAGTTCTTACCAAACTGACCACATCTTCTGGAGAACTGTCGCATAAGGTTGGTTTTTATCCCGAACAATGGGTGTTATGATATCCTTCCATGCCACATCATAGGCAATACGAGCAAAGACAAAACCTGCATAAAAAAGATGCATCAGTCTCATCAAAGATTATAAAAAGGTAATACCACCGTATACCGTTGCCAGGCCGCAACCATGGGCAGTTAAGTCTCTACGGACGAGCAAGATGAGACCTCACCCATGCAGCCAAGCCATGTACAGGATCTACAGCTATAAAATTGATGATCCCTCATCCATGCGACCTCGCCAAAGCTCGGAGCATATGTCAGATAGGTTCTGCGTGTATGCCATGAAGGAGTACTCACCCACACGGCAGAGATCTGTGAGGAGGTTTGCACATATTAGAGGGGAGCCTTCACCCACGTGGCAGAACTTTGCTTAGGCTCGGCTCACGAGAGACATAGTATCCCCTTACCTCAGAGTAGAATTCCTACATCAGGAGACCACAGATCAATCCTGCACTCGACCGTCTCCTCGACGAAAGAGACAACAACATCCAACATCTTCACGAAGGAGGAGGAACAGAAGACAAAAGTTCTCTCTCCCCCTGACTGCCTATTTATAGGCTCTAAAATTGCGAGAAAGGATGGATGCAGTGAACTGAGCGATTAATGAGATAAACCTAATATCTCGATCCACATGATCCTCTTTAATCTTCTCAGAAACTGATGCCTCAAGCCCTGTATCAGAAAATGGTACAAAATCCTAACAGATCCGCATAAAGATCGAACCAAATCTCGTCACTCAAAGTTGACAACCTGGCACTGTTCGTCCATGCGGCTCAATGACCATATGGCCTCGAACATACCCCTTCCATAATTCTTATTCAAAGTATGTCAAACTTATTAGTTTAAAAACTTTAAAGGAGGTCTTGTAGAAGCATAGAAAAGATGCAGCCATGCGACCGACGTCCATGCACCCCCTAAATAAACAAACTCAGCAGATTGATCACATGAACACCATGTGACCCAGAAAAGGAACACCTATGCGGTCCAAACAAGTGTCCTGATAACTGGTCATAGGTCTACCTGACATGACGTCCTGACAACAAACATGGCGTCTGACACATAATCTTGACAAAAATAATTTTTTTGATCGCCTCGAAGGATGAGAACACACTAAGAGACAGAATCCCAGGGATGGAATAGAGCCACATAGACAACACGATAAAAAGAACCCATACGGCTCTGGCACATGAATCCTAAACTCTATGCGGTCCATGCGTCTCTGGCCCACGCATGCCAGACTCAATACGTCCCATACGACTCTGGCCCATGCATCCCAGACTCCATGCGGTCTATGTGTCTCTGGCCCCGTACATTCCAGACTATGTACGTCATTGGCCACATGTGTCCCAGATTTTATGTTGACCAAGTCTTGCTGTTACAACTGAGCGGTCCTCTCTAACTAAATAACGACCACGTGTCCATTTGACCAAATTGTGCCTACACTGTAACGACCCTTTCCGTTTAAGCAGAGTGCCAATTCAAATGATACAAGTACAATAGCCCGACCCACTTTGCTCAGCGATAGGACTCGTTTGAGGCAAATGATCCCAGACTTGGCCTTTCAGCAGTTCAGATTTAGACTTTCAAAGGCTCGCTCGAAGTATCGCTCGACCGAGGCAAATCATTGCTAAGGTGGGTGGCTATGATAAACTTGTCTTTGCTCAGCCAGCACACTTAAAATATGGACGATACATGCTAGTCGCTAGGTGAATCACCCCTTGCATGCTAATAAAGAATATAATGCACCTAACACAGGAAATAATCTCATCTTGTATTGCTTGTGTGAAAATAAAACTTGGCTTATAGTTGGACCATTGTATGCTACCTTAGCTTTGTGCAAGTTGATCCCGCTTTGCCTCGAGTAGATCGCTATATATATACTCTTCGTAGTGCAATGCTTCACATGTTTACACTGCTTTCCTTAAGATCTATGTCGCTCGATATATCCCAGTACCATTTCACTCCTCGCACTACCTTTTAGACCCGTGTTAACGTGAAGGCTTATGTTCTAAGGTAGACTATACAATATGCTTCCTTATACTTAAGTTTCCAATATTGCATGCTTGCCTACTTACATACTTACATTATAACTTATACTCGATACCTTATTTTAATGCTTGTCACTTATATGCATGCCATAAATCATCGAACTTCACTATCTGTGATTCACTCAGTTGAGGCAGGAAGGCTATCAAGATAGCCGTTCTGAGCCAAGTATAGAACATTGAAAGTATTCGGACCATAAGTTCGCCAAGGCATTTTCGAACTAGGGGACTGCATCAAGGACAATTAAGCAAGATAACATCACAATATATCTGAAAATTAATACTCGTCCTGTACTAAATCTGACGGCCCAGGGAGTCAATACTATACCTGATAGATCTTGACTTGAACCCGTACCTGTACCCAAATCTATAACTGCACCTGTACCTGCAAGAATCTAGAATACTTGAGGATATGCTCGGTCACGGACAACTTGTGCACAAGGTGAATTTTTGAATCTAGTTTCGCAAACGATCGCCGGTCACTGGGGCCTTCCGATCTACACATAACCGTCTGGTAGTCATTTGTTATGGGCGGGATGGGTGCAATGCCACAAGTATCTTGCTTGTACACCATCTTTGTCTGGATAGGTGCAATGCCACATAGGTGTAATGCCACAGGTCTACACATAGGGGGAACGGGGCACCACATCCTAACCAACTAATAGGAAGTTTCATCCACAAAACTTAGGAATAGAACCTACCACTATGAAACAATAAAGGAAACCTTTCCTTCATCTCATACTCAAGCTCCCAAGTCGATTCTTTGACCAAATGATTTTTCCAAAGCACGCGCACGAGAGAAACCGAACGACTTCGAAGCAGCTTCTCCTTGTAATCCAAGATCCACACAGGATGTTCAATATAAGTCAAGTCTTACTTTAAGTCCAGTTGATCAAGATCCACCACATGACTCGGGTCATACACGTACTTCCTAAGCTATGAAATATGGAATATATCGTGCACTTCAGATAGTGACGGTGGTAGGGAAATCTGATATGCGACTGGGGCGACTCGCTTTAGTATCTCGAATGGGCCAACGAACCTTGGACTTAGCTTGCCCTTTGCTCCAAATCTGGTAACTCCTCGCATGAACAAGACTTTGAGAAATACTTGATCGTCTACTGAGAACTCCAGAGGTCGTCGATGCGTGTCTGAGTAGCTTTTCTGACGACTCTGTGATAGCTTCAGCCGTTCACTGTAAACCCCCTCGACCAAATTTAGGTCTACTTGGCTTAGATAGAGAGACTAGGGTTAGTTGGGAGCCTATTAGAATTAGAACATAGTATTTTAGATTATTTATGCAATATTCGTATCACTTTGTGCACCTTGCCGTTGCTTCGATATTTGGATAGCATTTGCTTTCAAACTAATTTCACACATTTTTCCTAGTCGCGCCAGCCTTCCATTCTGACCTTTGTGTAACTCATAATACCCTCTCTTGTGCTTCATTTTAGTCGCATAATATTCGTTACAAACGTCAATTCATAAATCCAAATAAATCTAACTTTGCATCTTTGTCCGTTCCAATCAAAATTGGAGACACAATCTCGACCCGTTTTGTGCAACATAATATATGACAATATTCTATTCTGAGTCTACTATGTCCATGATACTTGTATCCTACCAAATTTTAACCCTATGTACTTCCAATTAATTAAAGAACACCTTGTACATTAATTTTAATTAAATTAATGTAATGACCCAACCTAACCCAAAACTAGACCCAACATCAACCCAAACACGCACCCCCACCCTCAAGGTTTATACTAAACATCACACACTATTTTAACCCACTACATCACACCAAACATGATATTTTTCCTCATCCAATCCCAAACCCCATTGTTGTGCAATTTCCTAATTGTTAGAGACTTTTAATTAATGAGGTGTCCACTTCCCATTGGAGCCAAGCCATAAAGAAATCGCCCTTCATTGTTGACCGGTCTACCCTATTTTTCCCTCCAATTTGGTTGTACTACATACAACTTTTTCCCCTACATCATCCACTCTCCATCAAACCTACATCACCCTAGCCACCCATTCTTTCATGTAGAACCTTTCCCCATCCCTAGGAAAAGCTTTTAGCCGGCCCTAATCCCAAGGGCATGACCCCCTTTCTCACTTCTACATAAACATACTTCCTCTCTCCATTTTATTCCAACAGCCAACACACCCTCACTCAAACCGAAACCCTAACCCATTTTCATCACCTCCTTCTTCTTCCCCGGCCACTTCCTATAGCAGCTACCCTCCTCCGACTTTGCCACCGTAGTTACCGTCATTACCGCCCTGACCTGCCTCCCTCAACACCAACCACCGCCACCACCAGCAACCGCCTCAGCGACCACAGCAGCCCCCGTACCTCTTCTTCCTCCGACCTCTTCTTTTTCTCCCCGACGACCCTTCTTCTCTGACCTTCTTCCTCCACCACTGCCACCACCGTCATCCTCTCTCTACCACGACCAACCCGCCACTACCAGCACCGCCTCCGCCATTGCAGAAATCTCCACCACTCCCATCACCGTCGCCATCACCAACACCATCATCACCATCACCGCCAATACCACCATCACCAGTAACCACCACCACCTAAGCCGCCGTCATTCCACCACCATCACCTCCCCGACCCTGGCCATAGTCCCCATCGTCCTTGCCTCACCATCATCACCACTCCATCATCACCATCACCAGAACACCACCATCACCGCCCCGACCACTTCCTCCTCCTATCAGCCACCACCCCACCGCAGTAACCACCACCACCTTAGCCACCATCACCCTATGACCATCCCGCTGCCATTGTCGTTGCTGCTGCCACTATAGCTATACTGGCCGGAGCACCACCCACCACCGCCGGAGGCAGGCCATCCATGAGCCACGGGCATCACCCTCCCGGTCACGATCACTCTTAGGTTTGCACATATCGCTCTTCCTTCATGTGTTGTAGTATGAACCTATGTGTAGTTGTGAAACTAGTATAATGTGTATAGGTATACATGTTTTTTTAAATAATAGTTAGTGACATTTATGTTTCATAGAATATTAGTTATTTAATATGGAATAAAAATGTGTTGACCGAGGTGTTTAGACTAAAATCGACATTGTGCGCACTAACCCACTAGCTATGACTTGTGTTTAGGTTGTACGATTTTTGGTATTGTAACGTATTTTAGGTAGTTAATTTCTTGCTGTGCACGATATTTGAGGACATGACACTAGTACATTTTAGCTACGTACACCCTCGACCCTACTAGTTGACCGACAATGACCCCTCCTTGCGTCAGTGTCTAAGTTCAGTGTAGTTGTATTTCATGTGCGTACTAGTGTAATGACTGCTGATTATTATATTATATTATAAATATATGGTCGTTGGACCATTCGGACGGGACTTCGGGAGCAGGATTTTGGTACTCACAGCTTGAGGATCCAGGCAAGTATACCTTGCCTTATTTACTATTTAATTTAAATATTAAATATCGTATGAGATATTGTTAAAATATTATATTTAATTGTGCGCGTCCGAGAATGACTCAGGTGCAGTCGACGAATGCGTCGATGTGTAGTGTATTGACTTAGTCACTAGAAGACTCACCTACTGCTATGAGGATATTCTAATATCTTCCAAGACCCTGACACTATTTACACTCATCACGATGACAAACTAATATTGAGATGCGTGTTGGCATACCCGACTAGCTATCGGTACGTGTAACGTGCATCACAGTTTAGTGCATAATCAGGATAGTCTAATTAATTGAGACCTATCACGTAGTTACGTGGTATGCAAGTCGTGTTTTGACTTGTATATTTGCATTGGGCGCGGAGGACAACTGGTAGGCGTATGGGGTACACACATTAGAATCCGTAGTATCCAGAGGAGCCACGGATCCAATGACTTCCTTTATTCAGATGCGGCGTTCTTCGAAGTGATACAGACGTATATATTTGCAGATACCACATTCTTCGAAACAATGGACGTTACATGTACATATACAACGCTCTTCGAAGTATTCGATGTTATGCCTACACCTACCCATACGTACTAAGATTTTTCTCATATTGCATTCACGTAGATGGTTAGCATACCCCTTTATTTATTCAGTATTTATATTTGACATATATTTTTGTATCTTGTTACGTTCCTCTGAGGACCTGGTTCCCTTCCAGATTTGTAAACTCTCTCGACCAATTTAGGATTATTTTAAATTAAATCGAGAGACTAGGATCAAATTAGATACAATTAGAATTAATATGCCACAATTATGTGACTTAATACACCTTACCGTTGCTTCGATATTTGGAGCGCTACGCTAGTAGGTACCCTCAAACTAATTAAACACTCATCTCCTAGACGTGCCAGACTACCTATCTGACCCTTGTGTAACCTTTAGATACTCAATATTGTGCTTCATTTGAGCTGCGCAATATTCGTTACAAACGTCATTGTATTATTTCAATAAATCCAATTTCCCTTAATTGTCCATTCCTACTTGAATTTGAGGCACAACCACAACCCAATTCCCTATAACCCAAATTAGGGTAGTAGCCTACGCTGAGCCAGCTACGCCCATGACCCTTGTGTTCCACTCGAATTTAGTTCCATGTGTCTTCAATGCATTAAATAACACCATGCGCATTCTTTTTAATTAAATTAAATTAGAGGCAATTTTACCCTAAACAAGACCAGACCAAGTCCCTGAACACCCTTTCATGTGGACCAGCCCCCACCCCAATGAGCCATGGCAGGCCTAAGCCTCGAGGCTAGCCCACAAATTCTATCACCCATATTGTCATGCCTCAGTCCCAAAATATCGAGGGACTAGACACGTGGCAATGGCCAGCAACACACGCCGATGGACAAACCCAATTTAATGGATCCATCAGGGCGCAATTAAGCTGTAGTACAACAATAATGCTCTAAATATACTAATCTCATCCACAGATATGAATACAACAATCTCAGAATCATAAAGCAAGATCAATCTCAATATAACATAAACTCGGGAAACAACCCGATAATGAGTCTGATACAATAGTCAAGAAATAAGATAACAACTACATATACTGAGTATGGATAAGACATATACTCAGGATAAATCCTCGACGATCACTGGTCTACTGGATCTGGTACTGCTCCAGTGCCTGCTTCTGCTTCTGCTCCTGCTCCTGTCCCGTGTAACTCAGGGTCGATCTCGTCTGCTAATCCTGGGAACATAATCCGGTATCAAGGTCCTCAGGGTACATAACAAGGTACAAAAGATACAAGCCAAAATGCAGTATAATAGTAAATGAAATAAATAGGGTAAACTATATAACCATCTATGTGAAATGCAATTTGAGAGCATCACTAAACTCAGGCTGAGCCACTACAAGCTCTATGTCGGGGAGCCGGTAGCAGTAATATCACTAGTAGAGTACCTAGTTCTAATGTAGAGTCTAAGGCCTCACAATAATATCTCCATAGTAGAGTGCCTAGCTCTGATATAGAGTCTAAGGCCTCACCATAATATCTCCATAGTAGAGTGCCTATCTCTGATATAGAGTCTAAGGCCTCACCATAATAAATAAATAAATATATATATATATATATATATATATATATATATATATATATATATATATATATATATATATATATATATATATATATATATATAAATCAGTCTGTAGCCTGTGTGTCTCTCCCCACCCAATGTAATCATACGTCTCATGTCCATGACACGCAAGATCAAAACTAATGCAGCAAGTCATAATAAGATCTAAGAATATAATGTCTATGTCATGTAACCTGTATCCTATACAGAATCACCATGAATATCTCAGGAAAATTCTGTCTCATGAATAGTGTCAAGTGTCCTGGGTTATGATATACTTGATAAGACAAGTACGAGAATGTAAAGGGTCACGAATGTCCATCTCTAGGTGACATTACACAACTCCGCGTACGGTGTTGGCACCCGACTATTAATCAGACGCTAAGTAAGTCACACGGTCCTAGGTCAAGCATGTACAATAATATATATATAAGTTAAGGAAATAAGTAACAAGAACTGCAATGTTGGCAAGGTACACTTGCCTGGGATTTGAATACCAACAGCTGTCCCTGTATCAGTGGATCCTGTAGGTACTCCCCCAAAAGCTGTAATAAACATCACCAACAGTCTCAAAAAATATTAAATAGCTAGAAACGCCTGTCCTTGAGTCCAATTTGGACACAAGGGCAAATTTGACAGTTTCTGGTCAAAGCGGGGTCCACATGTGGGCCGCTTCGCACCGAAAAATGTGTCAGAGTCAAAGGTATCCAAATTGGTCAAACTTAGTATCAACAAGTCCAGAATGATGATACGAACCCAACGGAACTTCCAGAATTGGATTCTGATGAGCCGATCACAAAATCGCCAGTCAAGTGGAGCCGCGGGGCCCACGATACGCGATTTTGTCAACATTCTCAGAATCGAACCAAACTTGGGTCACAGGACCAGCGTATTGCTACGAGTCTGATGGCGCAAGTTTCGTTTCGATCCGACGTGTGTACGCAAAGTTACGACGAGTTCCAGAATGGGCAGATACGGGACGTTGTCGGCGGATACGCGTTGATTCCGGTGTGCACGCACATCCAAATCAACCTCTGCAAAATTCCGCACGTCCGTATCAACGGCGCGCATGTTTCGGTGAAGACCGTGCGCGACCCAGTCGTCCTGTTTGGCGGGGCGCGCTCAGTTCCGGAGTAAAATAGGGTATTAATTTTCTTATTTTTGGATCACAGTTCGCGATCGCCACAGGACGCGACGCACCGAGCGGGTTACACGGGCATCGAGAGGGTTACGCAGTCTACGTGTCACAACTGACGGAACGAAAATTGGAGCAACGAGAAGAGAGAACGGGTTACCTGAACAGGGCTCTGTGGAACTGGGTTCTTTGTGTCCGCGAGTCGTCTTGACATACCGATACGGGGTGTGCCGTGTCCGGGCTGTGTACGGCCTAGGGTTTAGGGTTTCTGCTAGAGTTCGTCGGAGCTGGCCGGAGATGAGGGAGGCGGAGGAGGCTTGGCTGAGGCTCTGTCGGAGGTGGCGAAGGCGAACTGTCCGGCGCCGGTGGCTGCTCGGGTGGGGGCTGGATAGTGGCTGGGAGGCGAGGCTAGGGTTCGACGGTGGAGGAAAGAGGAGGGAGAGGGCTGTGCGGAGCGGTGGCGGGTAAGGGTTTGTCGAGGTCGGGGACAACGACTTAGGGGTCCGGCAAAGGCGAGGCGGGGATGATCAGGGAGAGAGAGATGGAGGAGATGGTGGCTGTTAGGGTTTTCTGGGTGGAGAGGTTGAGGGTTCGGCGGAGGGCGTCGACGGAGCGATCGATGGAGTCCTCGCGGCGGTGGAGGGACGTTAGGGCGGAGCCGGGGAGTTCTGGACGGTGGAGGACGTCGGGATCGAGGGTGCTGCGGGGAGAGGTGGTGATGATCGTCGGCTGTGGGGATTCAAGGTCGAGGCTTTGGGGATGACGAAGGGTGGAGTCGAGGGAGGTTAGGGTTCAGGCGAGGGGATGCAGCGACGGAGAGATGAGAAAGAGAGAGGGTTTACAGCAGCGGCTAGGCGCGAACATCGAGGCTATATATATAGGGCCAGAACAGTAAATCCGGTAGGATTCGGGATCTAGGGTTTCGGTTAGGGTTTCGGGTCCGGTCGGGTTTGCTTTGGATCCGACCTGACCCGACCCGTTAAGGCTGGGTTGGTCCGGTTCGGTTTGAGAGCGGTTTGGGTCGGTTTATTTTCAAGTAAACCGGGTTCAGTCGGGGTTTAATTAGGTTTAGAAATACATTAGTTTTTAGGACTTTAAAAATATTTTCGGAGTCCAATATATTCACAAAAATTTACCATATGTCCAGTTTTCCATTTTACACCAAAAAATATTATTTTCATAATATTTTAATATTAATTAATATCATTTAAAAATCCTTTAATCACAAAATATCTTAGTTTTAATTCCAAAAAATTGTGAGAAAATATTTTAAAATATTCTGAAAAATTCGGGTTATGACACATATAAATATACAATTATTTTACATGGAAACCCTAGAACCTAAACACCATCACCACCTCCATAACCTAACCGCTTCAATACCAACCCGAGCCCCTCCTTTCCCCGGCCGGACACCCACCACCGCAGGCCGCCACCACCTCAGCCGCTGCAACCCGCCTGACCATCAACTCCACCACCCCAACATCACCGTACCACCCACCGGACCACCGACTGCCATCCCCATCTCCATCACCCTCGAACCTGAGCGCCAACCCGATACCCAAAACCCGATCGTTCCCGGCCTGACCACCCCTCCAGCCCCGCCAACCACCACTATCCGGCAGAGAACCACCTCCACCACAACCTGACCTCCACCCAGGCGCCGTTCCCTGCCGGCCAATCCCCATTGCCGCCGCTGCAAGACTGCTGCGACTACTGCAGTTGCTGCTACAGCCGTTGTCGTTGTTGCCTTGCTCGCCGGCCGACGCCGGAGTGCCACCCCTCGCCGGAGGATGGCCAGATTATGAGAACAGACCCCCACGTTCAGCCTCAATTAGGTAAACCTCGTTTGGCCTCCTTCTCCATTGTATCATGTATAGTTGTATCGTGGTGTCATCGAGTTTGTGTCGCATATCGTTATGTGGACACAAACAAATTTATATAAAACCCTATATGTGGGTATGTATGTTAATTAGATTAAACAGTAATTAATAGATGATAATTATCCCAATCATACGACTGGTATAAAGAACTTGTATTTCACCTAAAAACGTAGACATAGACCTAGTACACTAACATGGGAACTAATGACGTATAATTTAACAAGACGTAAGGTAGTGTCGTAAAACCATAACTTAGTAATTTGTTCTCGTGAGGTACACGATGACTGAGGACAGGGCACGCGTGCATCTTTGATATGTGTACACGTGCCACTATAGTCGACCAGCCATTATCTTGCGCCAGTAACTAAGAGCAGCGTCGTAAGTTGTGTGTATGTATTTGCTTAGTGACTGATGTCAATATTTCTATATTATATTGTGTGTTTAGGGTCACTGGACCAGCCAGGAGATACTGCAGGAGTAGGCTATTGGCATTCACAGCTTGAGGACCCAGGCAAGATACCTTGCCATATTTACTGTTTAAATTAAATGATGCATATGTTGTATGATATCTTGTTGCTTTATTTTATATGACTATGCGCGTCCGAGATTGATTCGGGTGCATTCGACGGATGCGTCGATGTGTAGTGTACTTTACCTAGTTGCTAGCAGACTCACCCTTGGGAGGATACTCTGGTATTTTTTGAGACCTGACACTCTTACACGTATTACTGTGACAAATTCATATTGAGATGCGGGTTCCCGTACTCGACTAGCTATCGGTACGTGTGACATGCATCACTGTTAGTACGTAACTCAGGATTATTTTATTTGTAGAGACTTGGCATATAGATACGTGGTATGCACGTCGAGTATTCGACTTGTGTATCTACATTGGGCGGGGAGGACAACTAGTAGGCATATGGGATACACACATTGGAATCTGTAGTATCCGGAGGAGCCACGGATCCAATGACTTCCACTATTCAGATGCCACATTCTTCGGAGTGATATGGACGATATACTATTCAGATGCCACGTTCTTCAGAGCGATATGGACGATATATTATTCAGAGGCCACGTTCTTCGGAGCGATATGGACATTATATATGCAGATGCCACTCTCTTCGGAGTATGGACGTTATATGCCTATGCCTACCCATACGTACCAATGTTGTCCTCACATTGCATTCACTTAGATGGTTAGCACACCCGTTATTACATTTATTTTATTCAGTATTCATATATATGGCATGTTTCTATGTATCTTGTTACGTCCCTCTGAGGACCTGGTACCTTTCCAAATTTGGATGAGGCATATTATCCCACAGTGTACGGACCAGGATAGGAGACTAGATACGCTACATCGGAGGAGCTAGAGGTGCTACCGTCAGAGTTTTCGTGATCAGTTGGTAGGCATTCTGTCTAGGATTGGGAGCATCATTATCTAGTCAGCCGATGCCCTAGTCATTACTCTTTTATCTATCATTTCAGTACTTTTATTTTTATCCTAGTAGTGGATTTGTTCCCACCAGACATTCTTGGTTGTACTATAATATTTGAGACTGGCATTTATCTTCCAACATTCATTATTAGTACATTCTTGTTTTTTATATTGTGGATGAGATTAGATTACCTGTTGTTGATTTATATGGGATATGTTAGTATTTAGGACAGCATAGCACTCTTCGTTAGGATCCATTAAATTGGGATATCCTTGGAGACGTGACAGCTGGCTATTGCCACGTGGCCTGGTTCCATATATGTTGGGACTGGGGCGTGACAGATTTGGACGAGGTATATTATCCTACAGTGTACGGGCCCGGACAGGAGATGAAGTACGCATCCGAGGAGGAGCTTGAGGTGCTACCATCAGAGTTTTCTTGATCACTGGTAGGCCTTCCGCCTAGGGCTGGATGTCACGCCCCAGTCCCAAAATACGTAGGACTAGGAACACGTAAGCATGCCAGCCGTATGTATATGGAGACTCTAATATATAAAAACCATAACATATACGTACGCTAAAATATGAATAACAATTCACAAGTGGTATATACTTATCATAAGTCACATAACATAATCTAAATCTCATCCACAAAAATTATAAATAAATAACCAATAACTATGTAACTAAATCTCAATATGAAGTATCAAAGGATGCTAGTCGGGTGGAAATAATTCCACTGCCAGACTAGAATATAAGATAAACAAAACAAGTACATTAACTAATAATCACGAGGCTCGAAGAGAAGACCTCCTCGAAATATAAGTAGCAAGTCTGGATCCACGCTCCTGCTAATAGTCATGAATATCTACACTTGGAAAGGGACCAGGTCCTCAGAGGGACATAACAAGATACATAGAAGCATGCCAATAAAATACTAAAAATAAATATCTAATGGGTCGCCTATCCGTCTATGTGAATGCAATTTGAGAACAAATTTCCAATACGTGGGCTATCTGACTAAAATGGGATTGGCATGATTCTCTTGAAGATTCAAGGGCCTAAAAAGCATGACGTCTTTTGAACCTCAGAGGCCGCCTGATAATAATATAGTATATAGTGGTCATCATGACAGCGCATCTCCGACGGAGCGTACGGGTTACACAAGGAAAGTACAAAGGAGCCCAAACGCCTTACTTGTTGTTCTCCCTACCCCATGCTCTAAGCATGTCATATCCATGATACGATAATACCTCTAATAACTGCCAAGTCTTCTAGCATACAATTTCTAACAGCAGTTAGTCCCTATCGCACGTCCCATACGTACAGGAGGCCAACCTAATACGTAAGTCCGTATCCTACATGAGACTCACACTCGTGTAATAGATGTGTCACGGCCAATGAAACCTAATGATGCCTCCAATCATGTGGTGGTCTCGTATATACATAGTAAAAATAGAATACAACGCCATCGGCGTTGCACCCAAGTTTCCTTGGATGCGCAGTTTATATAGCAGTTAAATATATAAACTAAATGATAGAAATAAATGCATGCACCATATGGAATGTAAATTACAGTACAATGGCAAGGTATACTTGCCTGGCAAGAAAGCTGCGTAGTACCAATAACCTTCTCCTGAAGTCACACAGAACAATCCAATGGTCCTATATACATATAATATAATACAATACAACATCGGCCATTACACTAGCACATACACAACCATAATTACACTAAACTCAGAGGGTACGCTAGGGGTGATTCTGGTCAACTAACAGGGTCAAATGTGCGTCTAACTACGAGGGTGTCCTGTCTTCAATGCTGTATCAAATCAGACAGTCAACTAACACATATCTCGCCAGTACGTCGGTATACACAAGGCAGACAATTCTCTAATATTCAGGTCACAAAGTCATATGCAAATATGCGAAAAAATCTACAGTGTCCTAGGGTCATACAGTATAAATACATATATAGTCATAATTAGGTTTAGCATTTAATTACTTATATATATATATATATATATATATATATATATATCAAACTAATATTGTATGCATACGCATACACACGTGTACGAGCACACTAGTCATTGGGTTCACCGACACGGGTCTTCAATCAACCAACTAACTAAACTGTCATGAAGAACCAAGCTAACCTAATATTATTCACACAAGCACACATAAAATGAAAGAAGAGGGACAGGTTCGAACCTTGGTGTTCACGTACGGGATTGAAAAGGGTGCTCGGCTCTGGCAAGGGTGGTGATGACGACGATGATATTGATGATGATGAAGGGAATGATGATGGTGATGATGATGATGATGGTGATAATGATGATGATGAAGGGGATGATGATGATGGTGACGATGATGAACGTGATGATGATGATGATGAAGGGGATAATGATGATGGTGATGATGATGAAGGGGATGATAATGGTGACGAAGGAGGCTGCCGGAGTCAAGCGGCTCAGGCGAAGAGGAGGATCAGTCGTCGAGGGGATGGTTCAGCAGGCTGGCTGCTCGTCGTCTGTCGTGCTCAGGGGTCGAGGTCGACTCCGACGAGTGGCAGTCGTTCAGTCGATCGGGTTTAGGCGTGTTGGTCTGCGAGCAGGCAGGAGGGGCGGTGGTGCTGGCGGTTCAGCTGGATGTGGCCGGGTGTTCTCAGGCGGAGGAGATGGTCGCAGGTCGTTCAGTCGTCGAGGGATCCAGTGGATGGGTGGTGAGTCAAGGATGTCGGGGAGGAGAACAGGAAGATCTTGGCAGGGCTGAAGAAAAGTCGAAATTATGGTGCAGTCGAGGCGGTGCTGTCAGTGGTGACTCGGTGGTCAGGGATGTCCGGCCAGGATCTAAGATGGGAGGAGGAAAAGAGGTCGTGGCGGTCGTCGGTGCAGGTGGTGGTGTTAATGGCTGTGGTGTTAATGGTAAGGGTGACAGCCGCGGTTCAGTCGATCATTCTCGGCGGAGAAGGAGAGAACACGGAGGAGAGGTGGTCGGAGACAGAGGCGTCAAGGTGAACGGGCTGCTGAGGGGTCGAGAGGGAGATTAAGACAAGGGAGGTCTCGGGCCGGCGGGAGGTCAGGCTGAGGGGAAGTCCGACGAGGTCGGGGTGAAGGAAGTCGAGGGTCGTGCAGGTGGTGGTGCAGGTCAAGGTGAACGTGGGGACGATGGTGGTGGTGGTCCAGAGAAGAAAGTAGAGGAGATGGTGGTCGTGCAGGTGGTAGCGAGTGGCGGAGAGGGAGATGGCGAGGAGGTTAATGGTGGTGGATGGGTGGTGGACACGGTTGCTCCGACGGGAAGGGGCTTGGAGGAGATGATGAATAGTAGATGGGGAAGGGGTCGGCTAGGTTAGTTTTGGTTTAGGGTGGAGATGTGTAAAATAAGGAGGAAAGCTATATATATGTGTATAGAAATATGGTTGGGTATTGACCTAGGTAGTTGGGCCTAGTCAACATCCTCCTTGGAGTCGGCTTTAGCTTCACATGAAGATGTTTGGAGGGCTAGGATTGCATGGTTTCAAAATAGAGGGCCAAGGTTTAAGGAGAGTTGATGTTAAGTGTTACACACTCCAAATTCATGGAGAAAAATTACATGACCAATCAATGAAGAAAAATAGGGTTTCTATATGTGTTTGATCTAATGGGGTGTCGACACCTAAATGCACTTTTGCATAAAAGTCCCTAACAATTAGAAAATTGTACAAAGATAAAAATTGGATTGAATTAATTAAAATTAATATAATTGGTGTTTTAAAATTAATTAGAAGTATATGGGGCTAAAATTAGGTGGGATGTAAGTATTATGGATGTAGAGGACTCAGGATAGAATATTATCATAATTTGGGTTGCACAAAATGGGTCAAGATTGTGTCTCCAATTTCGATCGAAACGTACAAGGATACAAAGTTAAATTTATTTAGCATTAAAAATAAATGTTTGCGACGAATATTATATGACTAAAATATAGCACAAAAGAGCATAATTATAAGTTACACAAAGGTCAGAATGGAAGACTGGCACGTCCAGGACAAGGGTGTGGAATTTGTAGGAAGGCAATGACTAGTGTAGTGCTCCAATTATCGAAACAACGGTAAGGTGCACTAAGTGATATAAATATTGTAAAATCATCTAAAACACAATATTCTATTTCTAATTGGATTAAAACTAGCCCTAGTCTCTCTATCTAAGCCAACTAGGCCTAATTTTGGTCGAGGGGGTTTACACTGGAATATCCTTATCTAGTTAGTCGATGTTCTAGTCGTACTCTCTTATCTGTCATTTCGTACTCTTATTTCATCATTGTAGTAGGTTTGTTCCCATCAGACATATTTGGATTAACTATGACATTCAGACTCTGCACTTATTTTCCAGTATTTATTTCAGTACTTCTTGCTTATACTTGTGGATGAGATTAGACATTACCTGCTGTTTGTTAGCATATTAGACTTGTTAGTATTTTAGGACAACGTAGCATGCTTCGTTAGGGTCCATTAAATTGGGATATCCTTCGAAGTCGTGTTAGCTGGCCAATGCCACGTGGCCTGGTCCCGTATATTTTGGGACTGGGGTGTGACATTCACGTATCAAGCGGATCTTCTGAACGGTTTGCTCCACGAGTTCCGGGCCAAAAATTTATCGTTCACCAACTTTATCCCAACAGATTGGGGATCTACACTTTTGCCCATACAATGCCTCATACAGCGCCATCTGAATGCTGGATTGATAGCTATTGTTGTATACAAATTCGGCTAACGATAGATGCATGTCCCAACAAGTCTTCAAGTCCAAGGCTCAAAGTCGTAGCATATCTTCAAGGATTTGGTTGACCCGTTCTGTTTGGCCGTCTGCCTAAGGATGGTTGGCGGAGCTAAACTTCAACTTCGTCCTCATTACTGACTGAAGGTTCTTCCAGAAGTGTGATAAGAATCGTCCATCTCGATCAGAGACAATGGGTACGGGAACATCGTAGAGTCGAACGATCTCGTTGAGATAGATCTGGGCCAGACGGTCGACACTCCAAGTAGATTTGATAGGCAAAAAGTGAGCTGACTTGGTGAGTTAATCAATGATGACCCAGACGGCATCATTCTCCCGTTGCATCTTTGGCAAACTAACAATAAAGTCCATCGTTATATGCTCCCACTTCTACTCCGGTATATCAAGGTTCTGCATCTCTCTGTCAGGCTTCTGGTGCTCAACATTTATTCTCTGACAAGCCATGCATTGTGACACAAACAGCACCACATCCCTTTTCAAGCCGTGCCACCAAAATATCGTACGGAGGTCTCGATACATCTTTGTCTTCCTGGATGTGAAGTGTAACTCGTATAGTGGGCTTCGATGAGTATCTCTTTTCTGAAGTTTACATCATTAGGGACACACAATCTTTCCTTCACCCGCATTATTCTATCCGTGCTTACCACAAAGTCGGTTGCCCTTCCTGCTGAGATATGACTTCGCATTTTTTCCAGGAATAGGTCATCATTCTGAGCGGACTTAACTTTTTCTAATAAGTCTAGTTCGAGGCACAGTTGAGCCACTTGCACTCCATTTTTGTATCTAATTCAGAATATAATGCCCAAGCTTTCAATATTTTGTCACATCCTGTCATCAATAGCCAAGCTCCCAATAAACACTCTACTCAGCGCATCAGCTACAACATTACCCTTGTCCGGTGTGCATCTGATCATCAAGTCAAAGTCGCTAAGGAGTTCAAGCCAACGTCGTTGTCGTAGATTCAAATCTTTTTGAGTATAGAGATATTTTAGACTTTTATGATCCATGCAGATCTCGTACGGTACACCATAGAGGTAATGCCTCCACAACTTCAGCACGAACACCACTGCTGCGAGCTCCAGGTCGTGCGTTGGATAGTTCCTTTCATAAGATTTTAACTGTCTCAACGCAAAGGCTATCACTTTGTCCCTCTACATAAGGACACATTCTAAACCCTTTCCTGAGGCGTCGCTATAAATCTTAAAATTATCTGGTCTGTCCGGAAGGGTAAGAATTGGTGCTAAGACAAGTCGCTGCTTTAACTCCATAAATGAACCTTCACAGTCGTCCGTCCATGCGAACGTTACTCCCTTCCGAGTGAGATGAGTCAGAGGCGAGGCGATCCTTATAAAATATTTTATAAATCTCCTATAGTAGCCTGCTAGACCAAGGAAGCTCCGAATGTCGTTGGCTGACTTAGGCCTCTTCCACTTTATGATGGCTTCTACTTTCTTCGGGTCAACTGAGATGCCCTCTGCGTAAATAATATGCCCAAGGAAAGATATGCTGTCCAACCAGAACTCGTACTTGCTCAGCTTCGCGTACAACTTATTATCTCGAAGAGTTTGAAGCATTATCCGCAGGTGTCCTGCGTGTTCATCCTTATTCTTCGAGTACACTAACATGTCGTCTATAAATACTATCACAAACTTGTCAAGAAATGGTCAGAATACACGGTTCATCAAATCCATGAATGTGGTTGTCACGCCCCAGTCCCAAAATATCGAGGGACTAGACACGTGACAAGGCCAGCAGCACACACCGATGGACAAACCCAATTTAATGGACCCATCAGGATATACTTAAGTTGTAATACAATAATAAGGGTCTAAATATACTAATCTCATCCACAATTATGAATACAGTAATATCAGAATCATAAAGCAAGATCAATCTCAATAAAATATAAACTCAGGTAACAACCCGATAATGAGTCTGATACATCTGTCAAGATACAAGAATAAAGATAACAACAGCAAATACTGAGTATGGATAAAGCATATAATCAGAAGATATCCTCGGAGATCACTTGTCTTCTGGATATGGTACTGCTCCACTGTATGCTCCTGCTCCTGCTAATGCTCCTGTACTGTAAACCTCGGGGTAGATATCGTCTGCTAATCCTGGGGACAAAATCCGGATCCAGGGGACATAGCAAGGTACAAAATAACTCAAGCCAAAATAAATACAGTACAGAAATAAATGAAACAATAGGGTAAACTATATAACCAGCTAAGTGAAATGCAACATAAGAGCATCACTAGAACTCAGGATGAAACCACTACAAGCTCTGTGTCGGAGAGCCGGTAGCAGTGATATCATATGGTTGTCTAGCTCGGAGAGAGACTGAGACACCGGCATAATATAATCAACCTGTAGCTGTTTGTGGTATTAAAACAAAAGAATAGAGATGTATTCAATATGGGGGTTTACATCGAACCCGCCTTCTTCGGTTTACAAACAAACTTGTACAATTTGATCCTATGCGAGGATGTAGGAGTACAATTTATTTAATCTGGGTAAAAATTGCTATAGGTGTCTGATCTACGGTCGATCACTTTAGCCCTTGGACTACACGATGTTGAAGAAGTGCCGTGGAAGACAGGATGCAGCTCCGGAGGTTGCAAAGGAGGGTGGATGCGCGATGCTGAAGGTCGTCGCTCCCTATTCCTTGCTTGAGCTCTGTATTCTTCTCTCTCTCTCTCTATCTCTCCCTCTTGATCTCCGGTCCGGTGACCTTGTTCGATCCTTCTTTCAAAGTTTTGACCTTTGATCTGATGTTGGTATCCTTGACCCAATTTTCTCCGACCTTTGATCTGATATTGGTATTCTTGACCAAATTTTTCGACCTTGTTCCCCATTGACAGGGGCCTCTATTTATAGAGTCTTTGGTGACAGTGACCACTCCGTTGGTATAGCAACCGGGGAGTGGACAGTAGAGCACCCATTTACACAACGGTTAAAGTAACCAATGCCTGCGTAATAATAACCTTTTGAGTGAGCAAGTGACGCGCGTCCAACTAAGGGGACGAAACGCGTATATCTGCTGCGGAGGTCACGGCGTAGAAGCCACGTAGGAAGGTATCCCTTGAGTAGAAGAGGTTGGCGTAGAAGCCAAATGTCTGTCACCTTGGCGTAGAAGCCAAATAGGCATAGAAGCCGAATAGGCGTAGAAGCCGAGTAGGCATAGAAGCCGAACAAGCATAGAAGCCGAGTAGGCGTGGAAGCCGAGTAGTCGTAGAGACTGAGTGGGCGTGGAAGCCGAGCAGGCATAGAAGCCGAACAGGCATAGAAGCCGAGTAGGCGTGGAAGCTGAGTAGTCGTAGAGACTGAGTGGGCGTGGAAGCCGTAGGAGCACAGATCCTGAATGGGCGTAGAAGCCGCTGCGTACCGTGCCAGGGTGCTGATGTGGACGTCTTTAGCCGGAATTATGGCTTTTTGGAGATCAAATCATTGACAAAGATTTGCCATCATCCTGTGCTTTAAATGCGAAGACGTGCTTTGAGGGGAAACTGTCACCACTCTGTTCGTTTTGACGGAGGGACGTGCCTTGAGGGGAAACTGTCACCACTCTGTGCGTTTTGGTGCAGAGACGTGCCTCGAGTCCTGTACGAAGTGCAGCTTTTGACGTGGCAGGCGGTTTGTCTTCTGCGGAGCGTGAAACAGCCCACGTTTGCCTGTGTAAAATAAGGCAGCGCATTCCCTTTGTACGCGAAAGAGCGGTTTATGTCGGGGGATTTTAGTAAGTGCCGGTTTGGTGATATTTTAACCAAATCCTCTGCATTAAATGCCGAGATCCGCCATCATTACTGTGGGGCGTGTCCCGAGTGGTCTGCGATCGTTTCCAGCCGTCGTCTGGGTAGCCGTGCAGCACTTTTTGTCAGTAGTCAGAGGTCAGTTTCTGTGTGACTGGTCAGTTTCTTTTTCGGGAAGACGAAGCGTTCCTCGTACGCTTTAATGCTGCTTTTGAGAGCGGCTGGGTTTTATGCCATGGAGGCGATGAAGAACCCTGTTTTACGCTGGATGGCTCTGAAGGCCTCTGTTTACGCTGCTCTGCATCAAGACGCTGCATAGATCTTCCAAGCTTTTAAATTCCTCGAAATTTGAAACGCTTTGAATGAAGCATGAATGGCCCCTCGTAACTCGAAATATTTCTGAATGGAGTATTTGAAACGGTCGATGCTGACTTTATGGCGGATTTATTGGGGACCGCTGTGACCTCTTTTGCCTATAAAAGGCTGGGGGGGTGAACCTGTCTTCACCACATTCCCATCACCATGCAGAGATGATCGCCGAAGTTCGTCGGATCGATCTGAGGAAGAAGGAGATCATGTTCTTCCAGCATATAGGGAGCCGTAAAAGATGGCATTTTCGAGCAAGTGTCCACTGCAACGATGGATCATGGAAGGACATCTTAGCCTCCCTTGCTCGGGGTAATCAGCAACTTTGTATGGCGTTGCACCAGGAGAGAGGAAGGGTCGTATTTGACCACAGCGCTTGCAAGTGGCGTCTTCTCCTGCTACCTCCGGTGGTGAGAGCAGCGACTAGCTCTGACCTCGGGCATTGAGTTGAGTGAAATATCTCAACTCAAACTGTCACGGCGTACGGAGTGAGGGATATGAAAGCCCCAACTATGTCGTTCTCTTCGCCGGTGACCATCTCCTTCGAAGAAGAGGAAGATCTGCGCCGATGCGAGAACCCTGCAGAACGGACTATGGCGGCGATCTTTGGACGACGAGGGGGTATCTCCTTTGTAGGCGGAGTTTCCCTCAGATGTAATCATAAAAATAAAAAGAAAACCCTTGTAGATTGGATTTCCCTCATATGTAATCATGATTTTGATCTTTAATAAAATCGTCTTTCTTCTTCATATGATCATTTTGCCATACGTTGCTTTGTGAAGTCTGAATATATACAGCTTCGACACGTCTGAATCTTTATGCCGACTCTGATAGAAAGAGTATTAGGCCCTGTCCTTTACGCATAGCGAATAGTCCATAGAACGCTGCTGAGCATTTTTGAACATTTAGGACTGTCCTGTTGCTAGGACTGAGGGACGGCGTTGGATTTCTGAACTGTTGCCTCTCTGATGAGCGGACTTTCGTTTTGTTCAGAATTTGTCTTCAAGAATGATCTCTCGAAACTCCCTTGGAACAGGGTCGAGGTTTTTGGCTGTCAAACCGAGTTGCCACCTTGATAGACGAGATGTTTAGACTGGAATCTGGATGAACCTCCAATTTTCTGGACCCGAGAGGAGCCATTTCTCAATGTTTGAACTCTGTATACCTCGGGTACTTGGGACGCTTTGGGTCAAGAACGAGTATCTTCTGTGTGAACTCTTTGCAATTGACCACCTTGGGGACTGTTTGGATATACGAAAAGTCGTGGAGCACAAAATCATGTCTGTAGCCTCTTGAGCGTAAAACACCATCGAGCGTGAAATCGTAGACTTGTGGTTCCTGAGCGTGAAGTCGTAGGTTTGTTGCCTCTCGAGCATAGAATGCTACCGAGCACAAAGGCATCCGGGCAAGAAAAAACCATAGACTTGTAGCTGTCGGACGTAAAGCCGTTAGATTCGTAGCTGTCGAGCGTAGAAAAGCTCCTTTAGCGTAGGACTGTAGATCTGTAGCCTGTGAGCGTAGAACACTATCGAGCGTGAAATCGTAGACCTGTGGTTCCTGAGCGTGAAGTCGTAGGTTTGTTGCCTCTCGAGCATAGAATGCTACCGAGCACAAAGGCATCCGGGCAAGAAAAAACCATAGACTTGTAGCTGTCGGACGTAAAGCCGTTAGATTCGTAGCTGTCGAGCGTAGAAAAGCTCCTTTAGCGTAGAACTGTTGATTTGTTACTCCTGAAAAGAAAATTTCTTCGAGCGCGAGGTTTGCGGATATGTTGCTGCTGAGCGTAAACTGAGCGCCACCGAGCGTGAGATCATCGATTTGGTATCTGTTGAGCGTAAAGTCGTGGATTTGTGGCCTCTCGAGCATAAAAGCTACCGAGCACAAAGGCATCCGGGCGTAAAACTGCAGACTTGTAGCTGTCGAGCGTAAAACCGTAGATCCGTTGCTGTCAAGCGTAGAAAAGCTCCTTTAGCGTAGAGCCCGCTGAACCGTCTTGTACGAAAATCCTTTTGAATTCGCTGACTGTCCGTCTTTCGAGGGTAGTGGGCTGACGTAGCATCCAATCATAACCAACTATTAATTGCGAGATTTGGTTCGGGTCTCGAGGGGTTCGTCCGAGGATTCGAGGAGTCGACCCGGACTGTATATATATCCCAAGCTTTTGGAGAGAAAAACTTTTCATCTGTCTTCTGCGAAAGAGAGCTTTCGACTGTTCGAGTTTTTCTTCGTTCCTTCTCCGAGCACTTCGAGTCTTCAGAAAATGGCGCCGAAACAAACCCCCTCCGCTAAGGGAAAGAGCATAGGTTCTTCTTCTCATTCTTCTGTCCCGGTGAGGGAATCTCCGGTCGGGCAAGGTGAACTTCCCTCTGAGGGGAGCATCCCGCCGACGACTAGCGCACCCGGTTTTAGAGGTAGAACTTTTTGGGAAGACACAAACGACGAAAAATCCTTCGCACACGTTGAACGTGACTGTGCTAGGTCGTCTTCTGTGCTGATAGCCTCTTTTGAGGAAGATGACGCACGGAGGCGTTTTCATCTTTTACGCCCACATTTCTAATGTGTCAGCGTAAAGACTCCATATTTTCGTAGCTCTGGGCGTAAATAGCTCGGGCTACCGAAAATTGGCGTATTTCGTAAAATTTGAATTTTACGTTTGTGGAGGAGACTTCCGGCGTAAAGTAACCAAATTTGTACAATCTTGGCGTAAAGCACAGACTGTCATTTCCTTGGTCCGTGTGTTTGTGCCAGACTTGTAATGACATATCTTCTTTGCATTATCTTGCAGTTGATCTGGGTGAGTCCCCATTGGCTGAGGTGATGGGCTCCGCTGTCGGGATGCTGCATTCGAACTATCTGGAGGATCTGTCCCATGTGGCATTTCCCATCTCTGGACCCCAGTATCCTGAGGGAAGGGAGCTCCTGATATCAGCCCAGGGTGAGCGAATGCTGTTGAGTATGATCAACGGCGAACCCTTGGTGCGTGTAGATGGGGAGCAGTACATAAAGCCGACTTTCCTTTTTGGGGACATGATTGATAAACAGTCCCAGACGAAGCCCAAGCGGGAGCCTTGGGTTTTCCCTGCCGGGGATTTGGTCTTGTACCTGCCGACGATGCCGAGGGATTATCCCATCTCGGCCTTCTCCCATGCGACGCATCCCAGGAAGATGTCATGGAAGCTGACTCCTGATCTTCACGGGAAGCCGGGGAAGATCTTTCATCTGAAAGGTGCTGACCAGGGGTCGTTTGTTAGTCGCCCTTCTGGCGTTGTGACGATGTTCCGAGGATTGTGCCCGGGCAGTATTCCAAGTGAAGATAGCTCGGTGATCCAGCCGGTCCAATTGCCGACCTTCTGCAACGACTTCATGGGTCAAGGTGGGGTATATCCCAAGGAGAATCCTCGGTGCAATGGGTGGATCACCCCAACGAACTCCGGATGGAGATGCCTAGTTGACTGGGCCTTGAAGCACTTTCCGAGAGAGTTGGAGGGCATTGGACTATACGCCGCCATGAGTGCGACGAGCGTCGGGCTGCCTCCGAACCCTAATTTGTTCCTGGCGCTGATGGAGCGGTATATTCCGCTCACCGGGACCTTCGCCACTCCACTGGAGGAGTTGGGGTTGGCCCTTCATGAGATTGAAGTTATCTCGAGACTGCCGATGGGGGATACCCCATATGAAGAGTACGTTCCCACCAACCGGGAGTTGGGGGAATTGGACCCTCGGGTGGCGGAAGTATATCAGGAGCTGATGTGTCAGTACTTCGCGTGCACCGCTTTTTATAACGAGCCTTCTGATTTGGCTCACACCACCAAGTGGATGTCCTACCTCTTCTTCCACTGAGCCAGCGCCGTCAGGTCGGAGAAAGCCTCGGGTGGCAAGAAAGAGCCTGTGAACTTCTTGGGCGTCCTCAGTGCCCAGGTTGTGGAGACTCTTATGGAGGAAGCTGAAGCTCCGGATCAGATTCTTGTCGAGGGGGTAGGAAAGTACCCGGAAGGCACTAAGGTCTGTAGTTACTTGAGGCGTTGTCGCAGGCCTTTGTCTAAGGAAGCCCAGCTGGCTGGTTTCCTCTCCATACGGCTGCGTCAAGTAGTGGTGCCAGGCACCGCGTCCGCTGACCGCATTCACCGCAACATCCTGTGGCCGGCAGTGCGCCTGGTGTTTGGGGCAAGACTGGGCTTGCTTCCTGCCATGGTGTGCCGTATACAGGCTGGCCTGAGCGCCATGACAGATGGGTTGCTCGTCGATGAAGCTCGGCGGGAGAGCTTCCCTAGGGTGGAATTACCATACTTGTACTTGATGGGATGGTTAATTCTCCATAATCCCCGGGTTATGTCACCCGGTTCCGGTAGCAGCTCAGGGGGTATATTCCTATTGAACTACAGGGATTCCTCTTGGAATGTGAATACAGTTTTAGACTGTCTGCTGGTTTTGAACCTCAGCCATGGCTGGAAGATCCTTTGTACTCCCCCTCCTGTGCATCGCAACCAGTCAGGGCTGTGGCTTGAGGATTCAGGTCGAGAGAAGACCGTTCTTTCTCCGGAGGCGTTTAATTGGTTGGTCTGTATTAGACCTTCCCATCTGCTGTATAGGAGCGAAGACCATTGCTTCTTCGAGCCCTACCTGCCTAGTCGGTTCGCCAGGCAGTTCGGGTACGACCAGTTGTATGTGGGCAACGCCGTCACCAGCTTCAGGTCCAGGGGTGGACTCATTGATGGAGCTAGAGGGTGGTGATATTTTATCATGGGTTGTACGGGGGCAATTTTTATCGTGCCGGTCGTTACAAACTCCACGGAGCTGCGCATCGTTCACTCCTATGCCCAGTTTTATGTGGCGATTAACACCTTCCACCACAATTTCGACAGGTGTGGGAGCTTCAGGGTGCCTTCTGCCAAGCCTGGGGGAAGGGTCGAAGTCCCCTCGGTTTCTTCTGACGAGGGGGAGGAATCTGGTACTCCGGATGAGCCTCTGGTGTCGTTGCCGAGGAGTGTAGTACCTCTGCCGGCGGGGGCTCTGGTAGTTTCTTCTGGGAAGCGACGGGCTTCTGCCCCTAAGGAAGCTTCCCTTCGTAAGAGGAGGAAGGAGACGGTTGTTCGTCCTCTCCGCATTCCTGGTGTTGAGGCTCCCGGGAATGAGCCTGTATCTCCCTGTATCAGGGATGATTCTTTGGCCGGAGGTTCCTCACCTTTCAGAGGGGGACCTTCTACAGTTCTGGCTGGCGGCGCCGGAGAGTCCTCGCTGGAGGCCGCTGTCGCTGCGGCTGCTCCAAGCAGCGGAGCGGGATTGCCTACGTGGTCCCAACAGGTGGGAGAATCTTCCCTGAGGTCAGTAGTGGGCGGAGTTACTTCTGCGTTAGCGAGCGCGCTTAGCGAGACTCCGGCTGATGAACCTCGACCGCATCTCGGGGAAGGCTTGACCGAACTCTTGGCGATGTCGGTCGGCCCACCTCCTTCTCCAGGTATGACAGTTCGTATCGCGTCATTAAGGCGTAGCTTAGCTACATCTGCTGCAGATGCGTCGTATATGCCGTTGGCTCCGGGTAAATATCGTTTTGATGTTTCCTCCTAGGAGGATTACCACTGTATTTGACATTTTACTTTCTTGTCCTCTTTTCAGGGGATGACGTCCACGGGGAGTACGGCGTTGAAGTACCTTCCGGCTTTGTTCTGGCTCCTGGCGGTGACGTGGAGGCGCCGGATTTAGAGGCAGAAGTGTCTTCGGGGGCTAGCTCGCCCGGAGAGGTTTCGTCGTCTCAAGGGGAGGATGAACCTGTCATTGTGACCTCGCCTATCGCGAGTATGCCAATGACTTCGATTGTCGCCATCGCACCTTCTTCGGCCGTGCCACCTGTTGAGGCGGCGGTGGCTACCTCGTCTGCAATTATGGCCACTCCGGGCACTCAGTCGGGTCTAGTCGCGTTGATCGAGCAGTATACCAGCCTCGTCTATACTGGCTTGAAAATGATGATACCAATGGTGTTGGCGAAGAACCTTGACTTTGAGCTCCTGAAGAAGACTTCTCAGCTCTCGATCGAGGTTGTCAGGGGGCTTGGCAATCTTGGAGTAGCTGATGCTCTGGAGGCGGTGGTTAATGGTTTAGAGCAACCCAATAACAAATACTTGCAGTGTACTGAGGGCAGCCTAGATGCTGATGTCCAGGCTCGATACGACCTCATGACTGAGCGGCTCGCTACGAAGCTTGAAAGCCTAGACAACTCTATCCAGACGCATAAGCTGGAGATGGATAGGAGAAGAGCTGTTGTGGAAGAAGCCCTTGCCGTTGAGATGCAGTGTCGATCCGAGCATGAAGGAAATGCGGCGAGGGCCTCCAAGCTGAGGGAAGAACTTGCTCGGGCAGAGGAGCGGGCTTCCCAGTCGTTGGCAGGTCTGGAGGTAGCGACTGGTCGACTGAGCGAAGCGCGACGGGATCTGGACCGTGCGGAAAGTGCCCGTGCGGGCTGTCTTCGGGCAAGGGCTAATCTGACCCTTACGCATACTCCGGAGGCACGGCTGGAGCAGGCTCGCGCCGATGCCTTGGCCCTTAGGAATGAGAGGATAGCTGCACTGGAGCGGCAGATTCATGGCCTGATTACTCCGCCATCTTGATGTACCCCTTCCTATGTAATTCTGCCTTCTTCTGGAATGAATAACAGTGACTCTTTTCTGACTGTTGTGGACCCATCATTTCGGAATGTAAATGACAGGTTAGGTGAGAGTGATATCAGAGGTAGTATGGACGTGATAAGCTCTCGATAAACTTCTTAGTGGGATATATCTATTCAGAGGTCAAACGGACATGATAGAGTGTAACCCAACTAATTGTGTTCTAGAAGTAGTTTTGTCAGAATCGAGGTCCTCGCTATTTCCCTCTTTGAGCAGGAGATATTAGGCATAGTACCTTTTCAGGAATTTGCCGTTGATAGGAGCCATTAACAGATCTCCGTTGGGCTGGGCTATCCTGTAGGCACCGTTTGAGAACGTTGTCTCGATCACATAAGGGCCTTCCCATTTGGGCTGGAATTTGCCTTTACTTCTGTGAGTTAGGATCATCGGCCTTCTTACGGCTAGAACTAGCTCGCCGACTTTGAATACTCTTTCCTTTACTTTATGATCGAAAGCTTTGGAAATGCGTGCTTGGTAGAGCGCGATGCGCTGCTGAGCTTGGAGGCATTTCTCGTCTAATCCTTCCAGCTCTTGGAGTCTCAACAGGTCATTCTTTTCTCGAGTCAGCTCACTAGTCACGGCTATTCGGAGCGACGGGATCTGGATTTTGATGGGAAGGACCGCTTCGCTTCCGTAGACTAGTGAAAAGGGGGTACAACCTGTTGGTGTCCGTACCGTTGTGCGGTATGCCCAGAGACATTCGCCCAGCTTCTCGTTTCAGTCTCTTTTGTTTGAAGAAATGAACTTCTTCAGGAGTTTGATAATGGTTTTGTTGAAGGCTTCTGCCAAACCATTAGCAGCTGGATAATATGCCGTAGAGGCAATATTATATATCCGGTTATTATCGCAAAACCGATGAAACGCTTGGGTGATGAACTGAGGTCCATTGTCGTGGATTATCCTTCGGGGAATCCCAAAGCGATAAATAACGTGGTGCTTGATGAAGCTGATTACGTCTGACGCCTTTACTTCAGCCAGAGGGATTGCTTCGGCCCATTTGGAAAAGTAATCTGTGATGGCCAGTATGAACCGGTGGCCTCTGGAGGAAGATGGGTGAATGGGCCCAACAATATCCATACCCCAGGCTTCGAAGGGCCAGGATGCAATCGTAGGATGTAGATATTCAGACGGTTGATGTATGAAGTCTGCATGGACCTGACAGGCCCTGCATTGTTTTGCATAGCTGATCGCGTCTGTGATCATAGTGGGCCAGTAATAGCCCATTCTCCTGATGCGGTCCTGCAGCTTAGGACCGGGCTGATATGCTCCGCATATGCCGTCGTGAGCTTCACTCATAATCTGCTGTGCCTCGGCGCCGGCGAGACATCTTAACAGCAGTCCGTCGTAGGTCCGGCGATACAGGTATTTGTGAAGATGCATCGAAGTAGAAGCGTAACGATCGTCTATTGACGGATACTGCTTCTTTGGGGTCCTCGGGCAAGATTCTGTATGCCACAAAATCTATGAAGGGACTCGTCCAATCTTTTGTAGGAGGATCGGCGTTTACAGTGTAGCTGCGTTCTATGTGACAGCTGTTCTTCACACAGAATAAATCTCTGTTAAGAAGGATTACTGAATCTTGCCTTCTTATAGGGGTAGCTAAGTCCGCAGCTAGGCTGGCCAGGGCATCAGCTTCCAGATTCTGAGATCGAGGTACATACTCTAGGAAGAACCCCTTGAACGTCATGGCTATCTCGATTGTCGCTCGGTGGTAGGGGACGAGGTCTGGATTCCGGACTTCGTATATCCCCTTGACTTGGTTGACGATGAGCAGAGAATCACCGAAAGCTTCCAGGGATTCTACCTCCAGCTCTTTAGCGACTTGGAGCCCGATTAGCAGAGCATTGTATTCTGCCACGTTGTTGGAGCAGGGCTCGCTAAGAGAATATGCTCGGTAGATGACGAGCTGATCCGGAGTAACTAGGACGACTCCTACTCCTGAAACGACGCTTCCCTTAGGACCGACTCTGGAGGCGCCATCGAAAAATAGTCGCCATACGTCACTTTCTCTTGCGAAATTATATTCCGTAACTTCATCGGGGATGTCTTCGTATAGTTTGGAGGTCTCCGGGATTGGATGAGCTGCTAGGAAGTCGGCCAGTGCTTGGCCTTTGATGGACTTCTGTGGGACGTAGACCATGTCATATGGCGTCAGTAGCATTGCCCAAGTTGCGAGTCGGGAGTTAAGGGCACTTGGCTTGCTCATCAGCACCCGGAGAGGGTTGATCCTGGAGATGATATGAATAGTCTGGCCGGTGACGTAGTGTCGCGTCTTCTGGACAGCGAACATCAGAGCCAAGCATTCCTTCTCTACTGGGTTGTACCGGTGTTCGGCCCCGACCATCATCCTGCTGAGGTAGTAGATAGCCTGTTCATGACCCGCATCGTTCTTCTGTACAAAGAGAGCTCCTAGCGAATGATCCATTGCCCGAACGTATAGCAAGAAGGGTTTTTCCATGACGGGAGGCACCAGAACTGGTAGACTGGTTAGGTAGCGCTTGATATCCCCAAACGCTTGCTGACAGGTTTCGTCCCATATGAAGGATACACCTTTCTTCATGAGGTGAGAGAAGGGCTGACATCTCCCCGAGAGGTTGGATATGAATCGCCGGATGTAAGCCAGACGTCCTTGGAACCCCCTGAGTTCCCTCAGATTACGGGGCGGTCGCATTGCTACGATCGCCTGGACTTTGTCAGCGTCTACTTCGATGCCTTTGGTGGTAATGACAAACCCCAGGAATTTGCCACTGGATACCCCCAGAAAGGACTTTGTAGGGTTCATCTTGAGTTGATGCTGGCGCATTAACTCGAATATCGCCCTCAGGTCTCGAACGTGATCACCTTTGAGGTGGCTCTTGACAGCTATGTCGTCCACATAACATTCCACTGTTTTGCGTAACTGCTCCCGGAATATGTTACTCATAGCTCGTTGGTATGTAGCCCCGGCGTTCTTTAATCCGAAGGGCATGACCGTATAGCAATATACCCCCAGTGGTGTCCGGAAGGCAGTGTGCTTTTCGTCTTCCGGATGCATCTTGATCTGATTGTATCCCGAGAACCCGTCCATAAAAGACATGCGCTCGAAGCCGCAGGTATTGTCGATCATGATGTCCGTGATGGGAAGGGGGAATTCATCCTTGGGGCAGGCCGCATTCAGATCTCGGTAGTCGATGCAGATACGTACCTTCCCATTTTTCTTCATGACTGGGACAACGTTGGTGACCCAGTCGGGATGTTGTTCTTCCCGGATAAAACCGTAGGTTATCAGCTTCTTGACTTCGTCCTCGATGGCGTCCATCATATCTGGGCAAAACCGACGTTGGTGTTGTTTCACTGGCTTCGAATCGGTCGAAATATTGAGCTTATGAGTAGCTACCCTCGGGTCTAGGCCTGGCATGTCCTCATAACCCCATGCAAAGACGTCGACATATTCCTTTATCAGCTGTATGATCTCTTTCTTTTTAACTGGGGGAAGATTGTTACTGACGAATATTGGCTTTGGTGAGAGCTCACCCCCAACATTGACCTGGATAACTTCGTCCTTGGTGGGAGGTTCTCTCTGCTCGAAGCGGAATTCCAGGTGTGTATCCATTTGCTGAGCCCAGGGGTCATTCTCGAACGGCTCCGTATCCTGTTCCTCGATTTCTGAGGGGCTCGTCATCACCATATTTACTGATCGTGTTAGTTTGAGAGTATCAGGTGAGTCGGAGGACGACGAGCTGCTCTGGGAAGATGGAAAGGGGTCCTCATCTGGCTTGGAAGTTGCGAGGGAGGTGGCATACCCTAACCCGAGATGAGTCTGTCGATAGCAGGGGTCGTCGTGCGGCGGCGTCCGTCTGCCTCTTCCGTAGTTGAGGCCTGGCTTCCGCTTCAAGTCGTAGCCCATGTTTTGCATGATCCTCTGCGCTTGCGGGCTGTATTGGCGAACCTGCACTTTCCCGGTATCGTCATCGAAAGGATCTTCCTGGACAGTCGGTCGATTCCGCATGCGACCAAAGATTATTGAATGCTGACTGCTGCGGGTAGGCGGGACAATGAAGATAGAATCCTCATGTGGCCCATATGCTGTGACGACGTTGGATGGTGACGTTACTTCCCAGACATACGGACGATAGGAGTTTATAGCTTCTAAGAACTTTTGAGCCATTGGTTCTACCTCGTCATGTGGAGTGGGTTTATTTTTCGGAATCTGAGTACCGATGTACCGGAAAAGAGGATGTTTATTATCATCTGGAACTCCGCTCCTAGCGGCATTTACATCAGTCGGCTGCTGGTTGCGCCGAAGGTTGATGACTATGGGTGGAGGCTTCCGGTTCAAAGTGATTACTAGAGGATCACCCCCTTCTCCTGACTTGGTCTTTCTCAGGTGGACAGTCGCAGGCTCTATGGCTTTTGGACGAGCGGTTCGTCCTTTCACTCTGATTGACAGTGGTAGTGTGGCAGAGGGTTCTTCGGGCTCCCGGTGGGATTCCTTCTTTGCCTCTCCTGGCACTTCTTCCGTGTGGTCATGGGAATACAACACGGCATCGGAATAGTAGGATTCTACTCCTTTAAACGGGTTTAGGTCAGCCACCTCCGTTTGTACGGTTCCTTGTGCGTCTACATATTTAAGGCATTGATGTAGGGTTGAAGGAACGATGTTGTGGTCATGGATCCATGGTCTTCCTAGCAAAATGTTGTAGGATACCTCTGAATCGATGACATAACATGTGGCCACTGACCTAAGGTTGCCGATCTGGACTCTCAAGCGAATCTTCCCTAATGGTTTACTTCTTCCGGCGTTGAAACCCGCGATTGTAGTGGTAGTGTAAGCCAGCTCGCTGGTAGGAATTCTCAGTGGCCCGAGCAGACTGTGAGGGATGATGCTGATCGACGATCCCGGATCTATGTGAATCCGGTCGACCTCCATGGAACTGACGTACCCGGTGTAATAGAGGGGCCTGTCATGTCTATTATGTTTTAATAGCATGTCATCTTGAGTGAAAGTGATATTCGGGACCACCTCCATCACGCTGTGGCATTGAGGACATGCCACTGGTTCCTCGTCGGGGTACTTGAGCTGGGTCAAGTATACTTTCGCCTGCATTAGTGCTTCACTCAGGGCTAGACGAGTGTCGGGGGAGAGCCTGAGTAGCTCGAAGATGGACAACCTGGCCGGCGTATTGGCCAGTTGGGCCAGGATGTCAAATTTGTACGGCTTCTCTAAATCTTTGCTCGGAATATTTTTCACAGGTTTGTCGTAGCGTACTTCTTTCTGTTTTGCCTTTTCCGCCGGAGTAGGTTTCGCAGAGCTGATGCTTGGCACGACGGGATCTTGCTCTGACGGTTTGGTAGCTGGAGCGTCAGCCGGCGCACCTTCCTGATTTGCTCCGTCGTTGTCGAGGTAGGCCCTTCCTGAACGGGTTGCGACAAGTACCTCGTCTCCGTCTGATGTAGAAGAAGTTGTAACCATGTAGCATGATCTGTATTTGGGATTCTTCTTGGGGGTAGCCCTGGTTGCCTTGGTCTCTTTTTCAAGATCTGACACCAAATCTTGGTGAACCCACATAATCTCGCCCCACCGGGTAGTTAGGGGCACCAGGTTGTGATCTTGATCCTTAGCAGGGGGAAGGTTAACGAGGCTCATCGTTGCCCGGGAGATAGGTGTAACACCATCAGGGACCCTTTGGGGAGGCAAATTGCCAAAATGCAGAGAGATCATGTTGGCCGTGACCGTTTTCTCAGTGTTGTGCAGAGTGATGGCCTTAGCATTGATCAACCCCTGGATCTTCCTTTTTAGTACATAGCACGCCTTTGTCGGGTGGTGTACGTATCTGTGAAAGACGCAGTATTTTGGGTCGTCAGTATTGCCGACCTCCTGGGGCCACCTTAGTTCTGGGAGGGTGATCTTGCCACTTTTGACGAGACATTCGAAGATACTTGGAATATCGTCGTCGTCGAAAGAGTAGACTTCGACGGGCCTAGGAGCCCCCGGTTTTGCTTGGGCGATCGCCGCAACCTTTGGCCTGGCCGTGTTGATTGCCAGGGCTTCCTTCCCTTTGGGACCACGATGATGGTCGCTGCCTGGGGATGACCTCTTGCCTCTGTCAGAGGCGGAGATCATGATGCCATTGTCGCGCACCTTGCGACTGTTGTCTTCGGCGGCTACTGCCGAGAGGATGAACGAGGGCCAATCATGGAACTGATATGGTCCTGTGAACACCGAGACCACGGGAAGGAGGTTCTTCCTGCAAATGTCCACCAATGCTGAGTCTGGAACTCCTGGAGGCATCTGTAAGGTGGCCTGACGAAAGCGTTCGATGAAGATACGAACGTCTTCCTTTTCCTTCTGCTTGACTTCGATGAGAGAGGACATAGACATGTCCATTCCTCCCTCATAGAATCGTATGAAGAATAGAGCTTTGAAATCCTCGAAGGAAGTAATGCAGTTGTCTGCCAAGCTACGGTACCACTGATAGGCTACTCTTGAGAGGCAGCCTTTGAACACCCGAGTGAGGAGGGCATCGTTCCCTTGTAGCATCACCGTCATCATACTGAAATAGTTCATGTATTGGCTTGGTGATGTTTTTCCCTCGAACAGAGCCATCGCTTGAGGTTTGTATTTTGGAGGGAAAGGGACCTCTTCCCAGATAGCTGGGTATGGCTGGTTGATTCCCAGTTTCTTGAGCTGATCTTTGTGCTTCAAGGCATCGAATTGGGCTTTCAACTCCCGTACTGCCTGTATCGGATTTTCCGTTGGAAGCGGAGGAACTGCTGACTCTTGATCTAGAGCAGGTTCTTGGCTTGGGCTGGATGGTGGCAAGTCCACCCCCACACATATCTGAGTTGGCGGGACCGATGCTTGAGCCATGGCAGTTGCGTGCTGGGTTAGAATCATCTGGTGCATATTCTCCATTACGGATTGCATTTGTTTCAGCGACGTCTCCAGGACAGTGATGCGTTGTTCGGCGTCTCCTGATGGCGACGCTTCCTCGCATTCGTCTTCAATGGCGTAAGCTCCTATTTCTCTGGGCGTCGTCGAAGGGTAAGTATAGGTCGCTGCAGAAGTCGACTCTATACTCTCGGCATCTGATCTGGGAGATTGGTGACCCCCAGCGTCGGAATCAGAACGAGTACGGAGCAGGTTGCTGTGACCTTGCACGGGTGTTTTGGAATACCCCAGCTTCAGCGTTCCTGAGGAGGTCTTCGAATCTTCTTTGGCTCGGAGGTCCAGAGGGAAAACGCCTTGAGCTCGACCCTCTTTTAGATATGCGTGAAGCCTTGTTCACGGACGCATACGCATGCACTTCTTCCGGGAAAGAGTGAGAGTAGTTCAATTGGTCGAAGACCGATCGTTTTGCTTTAGAACAGTAGCAGTCAATTACAATCTTATGACTATTACAACATTGTCCCCTAGGGGGCGTAATAGACATGTTGGAAGGTCCCCTCTCCTTACGCTTCTGGATTAGGCATTCGCGTAGGTCAGGAGTAGCAACTTGAGCTTGTTTTGCGCCGAGGGACTTACCCTGGCGTGATTTAGAGATTCGCTCAGACTGGCGTAAAGCTGAAGAGGTGTTCAGTCGACCGTCGTCTTTTCGCGTAATCCGGAGGATAGGCAGATTGCTTCTTCGCTGGCGTAACGGCCGAGGAGTTGAGTACTCGCCTGCTTGCTTTCTTTTACGGAGATCACAGCGCTCATCTGGTTCATCGTAGAGGTCAGATATCGTCTTGCGCGCGGAGCGTGATCTGTTCTTCTGATTTGGCGTTGAGGCACCGTCGGAAGTTTTGTCTGTACCGCGCATAGCGGGAGACTGATTTCTGTGCGTGTAGCGCAGGGGATACTTCTGGGTCAGCGCTGAGGCTTTGCCCAAAGTTTTGTCTGTACAGCGCGTAGCGGGAGACTGATTTCTGCGCGTATAGCGCAGTGGATACTCCTGGGTTAGCGCTGAGGCTTTGCCCAAAGTTTTGTCTGTACCGCGCGTAGCGGGAGACTAATTTCTGCGCGTGTAGCGCAGTGGATACTCCTGGGTTAGCGCTGAGGCTTTACCAGAAGTTTTGTCTGTACCGCGCGTAGCGGGAGACTGAATTTTACGTGCGGGGCACGGAGGAAGCGATGCTACCACCTCATTGGTCGAAGAGATCGGAGAGATCGGAGAGTCCACAGGAACAGGGGAGGATGTCTTGGGCATCCAGACTTTGCGTAGCTTCCTGTTATCTTGGACGGAGAGAGAGTGAGAGCTATCCCCAGCCCGAAGCATGTCTTCGTAGGCAGACTGGTCGAAATGAACGACCAGCGTCTTCTTCACGGTTCCTACAGATACCGCGTCTTGTTGAGCAATTACTTCCTCGTCAGAAGAGAAAGATGTCCCCAGCAGAGTCGCCATCTTGTTTGTGGTATTAAAATGAAAGAATAGAGATATATTCAATATGGGGGTTTACACAGAACCCGCCTTCTTCGGTTTACAAACAAACTTGTACAATTTGATCCTATACGAGGATGTGGGAGTACAATTTATTTAATCTGGGTAAAAATTGCTATAGGTGTCTGATCTGCGGTCGATCACTTTAGCCCTTGGACTACACGATGTTGAAGAAGTGCCGTAGAAGACAGGATGCAGCTCCGGAGGTTGCGAAGGAGGGTGGATGCGCGATGCTGAAGGTCGTCGCTCCCTATTCCTTGCCTGAGCTCTGTATTCTTCTCTCTCTCTCTATCTCTCCCTCTTGATCTCCGGTCCGGTGACCTTGTTCGATCCTTCTTTTAAAGTTTTGACCTTTGATCTGATGTTGGTATCCTTGACCCAATTTTCTCCGACCTTTGATCTGATATTGGTATTCTTGACCAAATTTTTCGACCTTGTTCCCTATTGACAGGGGCCTCTATTTATAGAGTCTTTGGTGACAGTGACCACTCCGTTGGTATAGCAACCGGGGAGTGGACAGTAGAGCACCCTTTTACACAACGGTTAAAGTAACCAATGCCTGCGTAATAATAACCTTTTGAGTGAGCAAGTGACGCACGTCCAACTAAGGGGACGAAACGCGTATATCTGCTGCGGAGGTCACGGCGTAGAAGCCACGTAGGTAGGTATCCCTTGTGTAGAAGAGGTTGGCGTAGAAGCCAAATGTCTGTCACCTTGGCGTAGAAGCCAAATAGGCATAGAAGCCGAACAGGCGTAGAAGCCGAGTAGGCATAGAAGCCGAAAAGGCATAGAAGCCGAGTAGGCGTGGAAGCCGAGTAGTCGTAGAGACTGAGTGGGCATGGAAGCCGAGCAGGCATAGAAGCCGAACAGGCATAGAAGCCGAGTAGGCGTGGAAGCCGAGTAGTCGTAGAGACTGAGTGGGCGTGGAAGCCGTAGAAGCACAGATCCTGAATGGGTGTAGAAGCCGCTGCGTACCGTGCCAGGGTGCTGATGTGGACGTCTTTAGCCGGAATTACGGCTTTTTGGAGATCAAATCTTTGACAAAGATTTGCCATCATCCTGTGCTTTAAATGCAGAGACGTGCTTTGAGGGGAAACTGTCACCACTCTGTTCATTTTGACGGAGGGACGTGCCTTGAGGGGAAACTGTCACCACTCTGTGCGTTTTGGTGCAGAGACGTGCCTCGAGTCCTGTACGAAGTGCAGCTTTTGACGTGGCAGGCGGTTTGTCTTCTGCGGAGCGTGAAGCAGCCCACGTTTGCCTGTTTAAAACAAGGTAGCGCATTCCCTTTGTAGGCGAAAGAGCGGTTTACGCCGGGGGATTTTAGTAAGTGCCGGTTTGGTGATATTTTAACCAAATCCTCTGCATTAAATGCCGAGATCCGCCATCATTACTGTGGGGCGTATCCCGAGTGGTCTGCGATCGTTTCCAGCCGTCGTCTGGGTAGCCGTGCAGTACTTTCTGTCAGTAGTCAGAGGTTAGTTTCTGTGTGACTGGACAGTTTCTTTTTCGGGAAGATGAAGCGTTCCTCGTACGCTTTAATGCTGCTTTTAAGAGCGGCTGGGTTTTATGCCATGGAGGCGATGAAGAACCCTGTTTTACGCTGGATGGCTCTGAAGGCCTCTGTTTACGTCGCTCTGCATCAAGACGCTGCGTAGATCTTCCAAGCGTAATTTTCATGCTTCTACAGTAGCCTGTGTGTCTCTTCCCATCCAGTGTAATCATACATCTCATGTCCACGACGTCTCATGTCCATGCCACGCAGGATCATAACTAATGCATCAAGTTATATAATATCTAAGCAAAAGAATATGTCATGAAACCTGTAACCTATAAAGAATCACCATAAATATCTCAGGAAGATTATGTCTTATGAATAGTGTCAAGTGTCCTGGGTTATGAGGTACTTGATAAGGCAAGTACTAGAATGTATAGGGTGTCGATATCCATCTCTAGGTGACGTTACAAAACTCCGCGTACGGTGTTGGCACCCGACTATTAATCGGACGCTAAGTAAAGTCACACGGTCCTAGGTCAAGCATGTACAACAATGTAAATAAATCAAGAAAATATGTAACAAGAACTGCAAGATTTGGCAAGGTACACTTGCCTTGGGTTCTGGCTGCAACTGTAGCTCTGGTCTCAGTGGAATTTGTAGGTAGTCTTCCGGTTGCTGAAATAAACATTACCATCAGATTCAGACAATATCAAATAGCTAGAAACGCCTGTCCTTGAGTCCAATTTGGACACATGGGCAAAAATGACCGTTTATGGTCAAAGCGGGGTCCACATGTGGCCCGCTTCGCACCGAAAAACGTGTCAAAAATAATGGTCTCCAAATTCGTCAAACTTAGTGACAACAAGTCCAGAACGATGATATGAACCCAACGGAACTTTCAGAATTGGATTCCGATGAGTCAATCACAAAATCGTCGGTCAAGTGGAGCCGCGGGGCCCACGATACGCGATTTTGTCAACATTCTCAGAATCGAACCAAACTTGGGTCACAGGTGTAGCGCCCCGCTCCGTGTCGACGCTACGTACAAGTGAGATCGCCTTGCTTGCTCGAACGGAAGTCTTCTCGGAGAGTTCCCGACCGATTAATCAATGTGAGTGGGCAGAACTGCATTCTCTGAGTTTTTGAATGCTTGTTGCTTTAAAAGATTGTTTCATAAGAAGAAAGATAGAACTGACTCAGCGTGCTAATAAGAGAACCAACATAGCTTGTCATTGAATAATCTGCTTGCTTGCTTAACTAGAGAACTGGGAATGCTTGCCTGAATCAAGACATGAGAATTATTGCATGCTTAGTCACACGGACACCGCTAAATGAACGAACCCTGCCATGCTAATAATAAAGAGTAAATAATTGCTTGCACTTATTCTTGATATCGTATGCTAGACTGGAATACTTAAATGCTTGTCAAAAGAGATAGAATTTGTATGCTAGAGTTATAAGAACTGTTCTTGCTTGTTACTTGTTTAAGAGTTAGCTTGCTTGAATATGTTTCATTGTTGGCTTGTGAAGAGATAAACTTGGTCACTGGCGTGAGCTTGTGAATCTAGACTAATAGTCCACCCTGAGGCTTAATAACCTTACTTACGGGGGGTGTGGCTATTAGGCAATGTGTATTGAGAGTGTGAGCTTCGGCTATCTGGACTTGATAAATGTGTTTGCTTGCTTATTCTGGATCATGTTCATAATCTTGTATTGATAGGAGCTTGCATTCTCGTATTTGGTCAGGACAACTTGTGCACAAGGTTTATCTCTCAAGCGGTCCCTGGGGCACTGGGGATCGTTTGGCCTGGGAAGAGATCTGGATCTAGATACCTGAGGCTTGTACGTCCTTTTGGTAGACCGTCTATTAGTGATATGGGCTTGTACGTCCCAACTGCTAATCCCGTTGAGGGGACCATCATGTAGTTAGGGCGCATGCTAGGCTAGCCTTCTTGCATACCTAACTATTCGATGCAGGGACGAACAGGAAAACTAGAGAACTGTATACATTATGTATGCAAATTGTTGCTAACTTGTATGTCTGCTGCAGGGATAACCGCTCGGCCGTGGGTAAGAAATATTATGAGTTTATCTATAGCCTGCTTATTCATTTAGTCTGCATCATTGAGTTCTGATAGTGCTTCATTGCATCTGCATCGGTTGGACAATGGCTATTAGTGCAGAGCTGAACCTTGGTCATAGCTACTAATAGTACCAGTAAGTGAGTCATTGGATTAGCTGGATTACCGCTGCCAATCCTGAGTTTCTCGGGGACCAAAATCATATAGATGTGTTGCCTTAAATTTGTGATTGAATGATAGTCCACTTGATATGTTTTCCTAGATTCGATATGATCAGTCTGCTAGATAACTTTGCCCCAAAGAGTTAGATTCATTGCACAATACATGCTGCGCACTGCACGATGAGAACACTGTCCCTTATAGTTAATTGAATGCTTGAGTATCGTATATGCAAAACTGGTTTCTAACTCTTGTTTTCAAAAGATGTAATCTGACTATAGTTCTGAGCTACATGAAATGAACATAGGTAAAAGTAGCAAGATTACTAGTAATGAAATATTTTACCACATGAATACTTAGTGTGGGTTTCAGGGGGTGTAGCTTCTGTTCAGTTGTTTTATCTCACCAGTACTTGTATAAAGTGCTGACCCACCAACAGTTTGCTTGTTCTCAGGTGCTCGTTCGTCCGAGGAAGCGATAACCGAGCCTCATCCCAAGGAACCAAAAATCTGGAGACGATGCCTTGAGCCGTATCGAGATTGCTTTGTGCTGATTTTGTATAGAGGGATATAATGTATGGAACAGTGTTATTGTAATCGAGAGACAGAGTGCTTGAGCGAATTATAACCTCGGCCATGTGCCGCTTGTAACAATTACGATTATCAATAAGAGCTTATTTTTCATATGCCATTGTGTTCTTCACTTTTCTGCAATGTTATGTGCCGCTGCTTCAGATATTGAATAGCTTACTTGCCCTTGTTCAAAGCTTTGGCCTTGTGTAAGCGCACTTTAGGCTTGCACGGCATCACGCCCGTGCGAGGACAATCGGTTCCGTAGGGACCAAAGCGAGGACGAACGGCCCTGCGGGACCAGGGCGTGACATAATGGTATCAGAGCGACTCGATTCTTTGCCCATTCTGTTGCCTCCGACTTTGAGTTATGATTGTGTTGCAATGAAAGTTCCATACAATAAGTCCATAAATATTCTCAAAGATGCGCGCAAAAAGTTTTCGAGATTTGCTTTCATTGCTTGAGTTGTGATTTATGATTTCTGGATTGCTAAGTTTTGATTGAGGAAGGTGAGGGATGAGGACTATCGTTGCTCTGTATTTTCGTGAGTTTCTCCTTGAGTTTCGAGGACGAAGCTCTTTGTTGGTGGGTAAGTATGTAGCGCCCCGCTCTGCGTCGACGCTACGTACAAGCGAAATTGCCTTGCTTGCTCGAACGGAAGTCTTCTCGGAGAGTTCCCGACCGATTAATCAATGTGAGTGGGCAGAACTGCATTATCTGATTCTTGCATGACTTAATAATGAATCTGAGTTTTTGAATGCTTATTGCTTTAAAAGATTATTTCATAAGAAGAAAGATAGAACTGACTCAGCATGCTAATAAGAGAACCAACATAGCTTGTCATTGAATAATCTGCTTGCTTGCTTAACTAGAGAACTGGGAATGCTTGCCTGAATCGAGACATGAGAATTATTGCATGCTTAGTCACACGGATACCGCTAAATGAACGAACCCTGCCATGTTAATAAGAAAGAGTAAAAGATTGCTTGCACTTATTCTTGATATCGTATGCTAGACTGGAATACTTAAATGCTTGTCAAAAGAGATAGAATTTGTATGCTAGAGTTATAAGAACTGTTCTTGCTTGTTACTTGTTTAAGAGTTAGCTTGCTTGAATATGTTTCATTGTTGGCTTGTGAAGAGATAAACTTGGTGACTGGCATGAGCTTATGAATCTAGACTAATAGTCCACCCTGAGGCTTAATAACCTTACTTACGGAGGGGTGTGGCTATTAGGCAATGTGTATTGAGAGTGTGAGCTTCGGCTATCTGGACTTGATAAATGTGTTTGCTTGCTTGTTCTGGATCATGTGCATAATCTTGTATTGATAGGAGCTTCCATTATCGTATCTGGTCAGGACAACTTGTGCACAAGATTTATCTCTCAAGCGGTCCCTGGGGCACTGGGGATCGTTTGGCCTGGGAAGAGATCTGGAACTAGATACCTGAGGCTTGTACGTCCTTTTGGTAGACCGTCTATTAGTGAGATAGGCTTGTACGTCCCAACTACTAATCCCGTTGAGGGGACCATCATATAGTTATGGCGCATGCTAGGCTAGCCTTCTTGCATACCTAACTGTTCGATGCAGGGACGAACGGGAAAACTAGAGAACTGTATACATTATGTTATGCAAATTATTGCTAACTTGTGTGTCTGCTGCAGGGATAACCGCTCGGCCGTGGGTAAGAAATATTATGAGTTTATCTATAGCCTGCTTATTCATTTAGTCTACATCGTTGAGTTCTGATAGTACTTTATTGCATCTGCATCGGTTGGACAATGGCTATTAGTGCAGAGCTGAACCTTGGTCATAGCTGCTAATAGTACCAGTAAGTGAGTCATTGGATTAGCTGGATTACCGCTGCCAATCCTGAGTTTCTCGGGGACCGAAATTATATAGATGTGTTGCCTTAAATTCGTGATTGAATGATAGTCCACTTGATATGTTTGCCTCGATTCGATATGATCAGTCTGCTAGATAACTTTGCCCCAAAGAGTTAGATTCATTGCACAATACATGCTGCGCACTGCACGATAAGAACATTGTCCCTTATAGTTACTTGAATGCTTGAGTATCATATATGCAAAACTGGTTTCTAACTCGTATTTTCAAAAGATGTAATCTGACTATAGTTCTGAGCTGCATGAAATGAACATAGGTAAAAGTAGCAAGATCACTAGTAATGAAATGTTTTGCCACATAATTACTTAGGGTGGGTTTCAGGGGGTGTAGCTTCTGTTTAGTTGTTTTATCTCACCAGTACTTGTATAAAGTGCTGACCCACCAACAGTTTGCTTGTTCTCAGGTGCTCGTTCGTCCGAGGAACCGATAGCCGTGCCTCATCCCAAGGAACCGAAAATTTGGAGACGATGCCTTGAGCCGTATCGAGATTGCTTTGTGCTGCTTTTGTATAGAGGGATATAATGTATGGAACGGTGTTATTGTAATCGAGAGACAGAGTGCTTGAGCGAATTGTAACCTCAGCCATGCGCCGCTTGTAACAATTTTGATTATCAATAAGAGCTTGTTTTTCATATGTCATTGTGTTCTTCACTTTTCTGCAATGTTATGTGTCGCTGCTTCAGATATTGAATAGCTTACTTGCCCTTGTTCAAAGCTTTGGCCTTGTGCAAGCGCACTTTAGGCTTGCACGGCATCACGCCCGTGCGAGGACGATCGGTTCTGTAGGGACCAAAGCGAGGACGAACGGCCCTGCGGGACCAGGGCGTGACAACAGGACTAGCGTATTACTACGAGTATGATGGCACAAGTTTTATTTTGAGCTGACGTGTGTACACAAAGTTACAACGAGTTCCAGAACAGGCCGATACGGGGCGTTGTCTGCGGATACGCGTTGATTCCGGAGTGCACGCACATCCAAATCAACTTCTATAAAATCCCGCATGTCCGTATCAACGACGCGCACCTTTCGGTGAAGACCGCATGCGACTAAGTCGTCCCGTTTGGTGGGGCGCACTCAGTTCCGGGAGAAAATAGGGTGTTGTTTTTCCTGTTTTGGGATCGCAGTTCGCGATTACCATAAGACGCGACACACCGAGCGGGTTGTACGGGCATCGAGAGGGTTACGCAGTATACGCGTCACAATAGACGGAACGGAAAATGGGGCAACGAGGAGAGAGAAAATGCTACCTGAACAGGGCTCCGTGGAAATCGGGATTCTCGTGTCCGCGAGTCGACACGACACTGTGCTGTGTCCGGGTTACTGTAGCTAGGGTTAGGGTTTCGATACTGGAAAGCGGCTGGGGCACCGGGGCTTCGTCGGAGGAGAGGCGACTTGCTGGCGGAGGCGACTTCGGCGGAGGCGGCCGGGCTGCGCTGGTGGAGGCGGGCGGCGCTCGTGTGTGACCGAGGACGGGGCTGCAGGAGGCGTCGGCTCGAGCTAAGGGTGCTGGTCGGCTAGGGCTCCGGCGAGGTCGGCTGTGGGTCGGGGAGACAGCGGCCGGGGCTAGGGCACGGCTCATCGGTCAAGAGGGTTAGGGTTCAGGCGAAGACGAGGCGAGGCGGGGACGTTCGGGTCGACGACGGAGTAGCTAACTGGAGGGTGGCGGAGAGGGGTGATCGAAGCGGGGCACTGGGGGTTCTGGGCGGAGAAGAGACGTGGCTGCGGGGCTGGAGGGTGATGATAGTGGTGCTGGGCTGGGGGTTCGACGGTGGAGGGTTTAGGGTTCGTCGAGGTCGTCGGCTGAGGGCGGTTTTTATAGAGGCGAGTGGGAGAGGGAACGGCGGCCGTTGCGGGGGAGCTACTGCGTGTCGGGGAGAGGGCGGAGGACGGCGAAGGCTTGTTGGGAGGAGACGGTGGAGGGGCTAGGGTTCCGGCGTCGAGGCGGGGGAGGAAGAGGGGATATCGGGGCTCGGGGTGGCTAGGGCTCTGTCGGGTCGTCGGCTGTAAGGTCGAGTCAGGGCGGCCGGTGCTAGGACAGGGGAGACGGTGGGGCTCGGGGCAGAGGAAGGAGGCGCTGCGGTGAGACGACGGTGGGTGGTGGCGGAGCTAGGGTTCAGGCGGCGGAAGAGGGAATTTTATAGGGTAGCCGCCGGGGAAAGGAATAGGATTCGGATTAGGTTTACGATCGGGTTAACGGGTCCGAGTCGGGTTCAATTCAGATCCGACCCGACCCGACCCGTTAAGAGCTGGGTTCGGTTCGGTTCTTCTTGGTTCGGTTCGGGTTGGTTTGGTTTATTTCAAAATAAACCGGGTTTAATTCTAGGGTTTATTTAGGGTTAATTACAACTTAGTTTTTAGGTCTTTAAAAATATTTCCGGGGTCCAATAAATTCTCAAAAAATTACCCTATGTCTAATTTTTTATTTTACACCAGAAAATATTATTTTCATTATATTTTAATATTAATTAACAACATTTAAAATCATTTAATTACAAATACCTTAGTTTTAATTTCAAAAAAATTCTAGAAAAATCCAAAAAAATTATAAAAATCCATTTTAAAAATTCTGAAAATCAGGGGATTTACAATCTACCCCCCTTAAGAGGATTGCGTCCTCGCAATCAAAGAATAACCGGCCAACAGAGATGACACAGTTGCAAATATTGTTCGAAGCACATCACGATTAAGTAGAATCAAGGTTGAGGGTGTAAGAATAACACATAGGGAAAATTATTTCCCTAAGCATTAAAAGTTATGCAATCTCCCGTATGAAGGAGATCTAGAAGACTACAGTTTAAAAAAACTAGGTTATCACTTAAAAACATATTAGGTTATCAATTATTAGCAAGTTCAAAATTTACTAGGTTAAGGCTAGGGTCACGAACCAATAGGCACGAGATTAAACAAATCTAGAAACAGATAACTACGAAAACTTACGCGCATTCGCTACTCCACGAGTTTGCACGTTCTCCAAGGCAAGAGCTTGTCCGCGTCCTTGCAGTTGATTCCTCTGCGGTTGCTGGGCCTGCTGGAAGAGTGCTGATCTGCTTGATTACTTTGTTGAGAAGATTGTCCTCCACCAACTGGTGTTACTTCATCTTCGTAGTTGACAACTGCAACTTGTGGTGTTCCTGCAGGAGTCTCGTTGCTTGATTGTGATTCCATTACTCTGCATCCAAAAAAACTATAAAAGGCGCACAGGAATCAAGGCAGGATGCAAGTCAAGAAATTAATTTGAATCCGATATAGATATCAAGAACGATTCAAGCAAGTGGATGAGATCCTTATCCTATATTATTGCAGGTTTGCTCGGTCCCTAAGTTGAAACCGAACAATTTAGTCGTTGACCTGCATGGGCCACCATAAAATATCGAGGGACTAGACACGTGGCAAGGCCAGCAGCACACACCGATGGACAAACCCAATTTAATGGACCCATCAGGATGTACTTAAGCTGTAATACAACAATAAGGGTCTAAATATACTAATCTCATCCACAATTATGAATACAGCAATATTAGAATTATAAAGCAAGATCAATCTCAATAAAATATAAACTCAGGTAACAACCTGATAATGAGTCTGATACATCTGTCAAGATACAAGAATAAAGATAACAACAGCAAATACTGAATATGGATAAAGCATATACTCAGAAGATATCCTCGTAGATCACTTGTCTTCTGGATCTGGTACTGCTCCACTGTATGCTCCTGCTCCTGCTAATGCTCCTGTACTGTAAACCTCGGGGTAGATCTCGCCTGCTAATCCTGGGGACAAAATCCGGATCCAGGGGACATAGCAAGGTTTAAAATAACTCAAGCAAAAATAAATGCAGTACAGAAATAAATGAAACAATAGGGTAAACTATATAACCAGCTAAGTGAAATGCAAGATACGAGCATCACTAGAACTCAGGATGAAACCACTACAAGCTCTGTGTCGGAGAGCCGGTAGCAGTGATATCATGTGGTTGTCTAGCTTGGAGAGAGACTGAGACGTCGGCATAATATAATCAACCTGTAGCCTGTGTGTCTCTTTCCACCCAATGTAATTATACGTCTCATGTCCACGATGTCTCATGTCCATGCCACGCAGGATCATAACTAATGCATCAAGTCATATAATATCTAAGCAAAAGAATATATTATGAAACCTGTAACCTATAAAGAATCACCAAAAATATCTCAGGAAGATTCTGTCTTATGAATAGTATCAAGTGTCCTGGGTTATGAGGTACTTGATAAGGCAAGTACGAGAATGTATAGGGTGTCGATATCCATCTCTAGGTGACGTTACACAACTCCGCGTACGGTGTTGGCACCCGATAATTAATCGGACGCTAAGTAAAGTCACACGGTCCTAGGTCAAGCATGTACAATAATGTAAATAAATCAAGAAAATATATAACAAGAACTACAAGATTTGGCAAGGTACACTTGCCTGGGGTTCTAGCTCCAACTGTAGCTCTGGTCTTAGTGGGATTTGCAGGTAGTCTTCCGGTTGCTGAAATAAACATTACCATCAGATTCAAAAAATATCAAATAGCTAGAAACGCCTGTCCTTGAGTCCAATTTGGACACATTGGCAAAAATAACCGTTTCTGGTCAAAGCGGGGTCCACATGTGGCCCGCTTCGCACCAAAAAATGTGTCAAAAACAATGGTCTCCAAATTTATCAAACTTAGTGTCAACAAGTCCAGAACGATGATACGAACCCAACGAAACTTCTAGAATTGGATTCCGATGAGCCGGTCACAAAATCGTCGGTCAAGTGGAGCCGCGGGGCCCACGATACGCAATTTTGTCAACGTTCTCTGAATCGAACCAAACTTGGGTCACAGGACCAGCGTATTGCTATGAGTCCGATGGCGCAAGTTTTGTTTCGATCTGACGTGTGTACACAAAGTTACAATGAGTTCCAGAACTGGCCGATACGGGGCGTTGTCGGCGGATACGCGTTGATTTCGGTGTGCACGCACATCCAAATCAACTTCTGCGAAATTTTGCACGTTTGTACCAACGGCGCACACCTTTCGGTGAAGACCGCACGCGACCAAGTCGTCCCGTTTGGCGGGGCGCACTCAGTTCCGGGGGAAAATAGGATATTATTTTTCCTGTTTTTGGATCGCAGTTCGCGATCGCCACAGGACGCGACACACCGAGCGGGTTGCACGGGCATCGAGAGGGTTACGCAGTCTACGCGTCACAACAGACGAAACGGAAAATGGGGCAACGAGGAGAGAGAAAATGCTACCTGAACAGGGCTCCGTGGCAACTGGGATTCTCGTGTCCGCGAGTCGACACGACACTGTGCTGTGTCCGGGTTACTGTAGCTAGGGTTTGGGTTTCGATGATGGAAAGCGGCTGGGGCACCGGGGCTTCGTCGGAGGAGAGGCGACTTGCTGGCGGAGGCGACTTTGGCGGAGGCGGCTCAGGCGGAGGCGGCCGGGCTGCGGTTGTGGAGGCGAGCGGCGCTCGTGTGTGACCGAGGACGGCGCTGCGGGAGGCGTCGGCTCGAGCTGAGGGTGCTGGTCGGCTAGGGCTCCGGCGAGGTCGGCTGTGGGTCGGGAAGACGGCGGCCGGGGCTAGGGCATGGCTCGTCGGTCGAGGGGGTTAGGGTTCAAGCGAAGGCGAGGCGAGACGGGGACGTTCGGGTCGACGTCGGAGCAGTTGGCTGGAGGGCGGCGGAGAGGGGAGATCGAAGCGGGGCGCTGGGTGTTCTGGACGGAGGAGAGAGGTGGTTGCGGGGATGGAGGGTAATGGTGGTGGCGCTGGGCTGGGGGTTCGACGGTGGAGGGTTTAGGGTTCGCCGAAGTCGTCGGCTAGGGGCGGTTTTTATAGAGGCGAGTGGGAGAGGGAGCGACGGCCGTTGCGGGGGAGCTACTGCGGGTCGGGGAGAGGGAGGAGGACGGCGAAGGCTTGTTGGGAGGAGACGGTAGAGGGGTTAGGTTTCGACATCGAGGCGGAGGAGGAAGAGGGGATATCGGGGCTCGGGGTGGCTAGGGCTCTGTCTGGTCATCGACTGCGAGGTCGAGTCAGGGCGGCCGGTGCTAGGGCAGGGGAGACGGCGGGGCTCGGGGCAGAGGAAGGAGGCGCTGCAGCGAGACGACGGTGGGTGGTGGCGGAGCTAGGGTTCAGGCGGCGGAAGAGAGAATTATATAGGGTAGCCGCCGGGGAAAGGAATAGGATTCAGATTAGATTTCCGATCGGGTTAACGGGTCCGGGTCGGGTTCAATTCGGATCCGACCTGACCCGTTAAGAGCTGGGTTCGGTTCGGTTCTCCTTGGTTCGGTTCGGGTTGGTTTGGTTTATTTCAAAATAAACCGGGTTTAATTCTAGGGTTTATTACAACTTAGTTTCTAGGTCTTTAAAAATATTTCCGGGGTCCAATAAATTTCCGAAAAATTATCCTATGTCTAATTTTTCATTTTACACCAGAAAATATTATTTTTATAATATTTTGATATTAATTAACAATATTTAAAAATTATTTAATTACAAATACCTTAGTTTTAATTTCAAAAAAATTCTAGAAAATTCCAGAATAATTATAAAAATCCATTTTAAAAATTTCTGAAAATCAGGGGGTTTACAGCGGCAGGAGCATTCATCAATCCAAATGGCATAACAGAAAACTCGTAATGACCATAGCGGGTTCGAAATGCTGAATTTGGCATGTCCTCTGGCCTAATCTTTAATTGGTGGTAGCCAAAGATCTACTTTCGAAAATACCGACGCCCCTTGCAGCTGATCGAAAAGATCATCGATCCTGGGCAGGGGATACTTGTTTCTGATAGTGACCTTGTTTAGCTTTCGATAGTCTATTCATAGTCGCAATGTCCCATCCTTCTTCTTTATAAAGAGTACCGACGCGCCCCAAGGAGACACGCTCGGACGAATATATCCAAGTTCTAGCAGTTCTTAAAGTTGGCACTTTAACTCCTTTAGTTCAGCATGGTCCATTCTGTACGGAGCTTTAAAAATCGGTTGAGTATTTAGGAATGTATCGATGTTGAACTCGATCTCTCAGTCAGGTGGTCTGCCAGGTAGTTCGCTCAAAAATACATCAGGAAACTCTGCCACAACGGAAGAAGACTCAACGTTTGTGTAATCCAACTGCGTGTCCCAAACCGACATTAAATACCCCTCGTATCCAGAGTGTAGCATCGAGCAGACATCGCAAAAATCACCATGCAGGCCCTGGATGCGTCTGTTGCTGGACTACTTGTATAGCAGAATTTGGCCTCTCCAGGTAGACGAAATAAGACTCTTTTCTCTACACATTTGATAGTTGTCGAGCATGGGCCGAGCTAATCCATCCCCAAAATGATGTCGTAATCCCATACATCTAGGACTAACACATCGAGCGAGAGTTTTTTTTCCCCAATACAGACGTGACCACCCTGACATACTGAACGTACTGGTATTTTAGTGCCCTACGGGGAGCTAACACTAAGGTTTAAATATAATGGTGTCATTTCAATCATATTTTTTATGGCAAAATTTGTGGATATAAATCTATGCATTGCACCCGAATCAAATAGTACACGTGCAGGAATGTTATTAAAAAGCAATATACCTGACACAACGGTATCCGATGCCAGGGCTTTTTCCCGTGTCATAGTGTACACTCGACCTTGAGCTTGACGACGTTCTTGCTGCGGTGCAACTCGGTTGGCTTGGGGTGCTGTGGCAGAATTTGGATGTTGAGAACGAAGCTTGAAGGGGACCGGACAGTCCTTTGACATGTGGCCTGCGCCACTACAGTTGAAGCATAACTTATTTTTGAAGTGACAGTCATTGATGGTGTGCCCTGACTTGTTACAGTGTTCACAATGCACCCATGTATTTTCTTTTTGTCGAATGCCGTTATTTGAACGCTTTGGAGCGGTATTTCCTCCCGCATTGCTATGGCGCTTGTGATTAAAAGTATGTACAGTGCCGGCAGCAACTGGAGGATACTGCGGTTCGAGGGAAACGACATGATTGAGAACTTCCTGCATAGTCAGATATTGGGGAATGACCACGTGCGCATGGATGGCAGGTCACAGGCCGCCTTCAAATCGTTTGGCATGACTCACCGTATCAGGTAAATATTAGCTTACAAATTGGGCAAGCTGGTTGAATTCGACAGAGTACTGCTTCACTGTCATATTGCCCTATCGGAGCTGTATGTACTCGTTCTCCTTTTGCCGACGTATGGGAGGGGGTATAAATTCCTCTTCGAACGTACCACAGAAAGTGGCCCACGCGATCGTCTTCCCATCATCGTCAACTGGAAGAGATCTTCGATGCACATTCCACCAATCGTGTGCATTCAGACGGAGCTGCAGTTGGGCATATGCCACACGCTTTTCTTCTGGTACCTCTAGTAATTTGAAGTGATCCTCAAGCTCTGTCTTCCAATCTTGAGCTAAGATCGGATCCTCAGTCCCCTTAAATGGCATGTTGCAGACCTTCTTGAGGTCGATAAAGTCGAAGGTAGTCACATCCTTCTTCCTTGGAGTTTGAGGCATTTTGACTTCAGGCGTGGGTTGCTCCATCGGTGTCGCTGCTATTATCGCAGAATGGTTGGAGGCCAAGGTCTGAACAATCTATTGCAGGGTATCTACCTGCTTCTGTTGGACTACAAATTAGGCTTATAAATTTCCTTCGAACTTGTTCTGTCATTCTTTCATGTGCTTTTCGGCTCATTTATAACGAGCCTCATCCCTCTATCGACTTGCTTCCAGCATTCTCATTATCTACTGAATCGGATCAACACGGGACATAACTTGCTGGCCATTAAAAATTTTTGTTATGTCGGAACTACTTTCTTGGGCTTGTACCTCACCCGGTGCTAATGCTGAGGCTTGCGCTTGAGTCATTCCTTCAAAAGAAGGTAACTTATATCAGGATCATAATATATTATGGACTCATTATATGAAACGTATCTTATTTTGGCCTAATGGGTTCAAGAGTTCGCGTAGGGATTAGATAGTTACAGAAACTTCTTTGATACGAGGGTCAAAGAAACTTGAAGCTGTGCTCTGATACCAATATGCCAGGCCCCGATTCCGTAGAATCGATAGTCGTCCCCCGGACGTGACATTGTGAGTGCCTAGGTTGCGCATCGCACAAGACCAAGGTATTTTTGCATAACGAGCACATATTCAGAGTACGCAGATATTTAAAACACAAAGTTGAAACATGGAAAAGTTTTTTTATTGATAATGAACATCTTTTACAAACTCTTGAACGAGTCAGATAATTGCCGCACGGGCTTACAAAAGTGGAATCAAAATAAGATAGTCGTCATGTACATTACATCCTCTTACTGTCACGCCCCAGTCCCAAAATACATAGGACTAGGACACGTAAGCATGCCAGCCGTATGTATATGGCAACTCCAATATATGGAAACCATAACACATGCGTACGCTGTATATGAATAACAATCCACATTGGTACATATATATGTCACAGGACATAACTAATTTCATCCACAGAAATCATAAATAGATAAATAAATAATATCTATGATACTAGATCTCAATATAAAGTATCTAAAGATGATAGTCGGATGGAAACAAATTCACTTTCGAACTAGAATATGGAATAAACAAGATATATACAATATAAGTACAACCTCTAACCATCACGAGGCTCGAAGGGAAGACCTCCTCGCAATATAAGTAGCCAGTCCGGATCTGCGCTCCTGCGAATACTCATGAACATCTACACCTGGAAAGGGACCAGGTCCTCAGAGGGACATAACAAGATACATAGAAGCATGCCATAAAGTAAATACTGAATAAAAAAAGGGTGCGCTAACCATCTAAGTGAATGCATATTTGAGGACAACTTAGTGCGTATGGAAAAGAGTAGGCTAGAGATATGCTGACGTAATTCACCAATCGTCATGACTGGCTAGTATATGCCACATATGCCCCCAATACAAGGGCACTATGTAATATAATAATATCATATCACTCCGAAGAGTGAGGCATCTGCATAGTATATAACGTCCATATCGCTCCGAAGAACGTGGCATCTGAATAGTATATATCGTCCATATCACTCCGTCGAGTGTGGCATATGAATAAAGAAAGTGGGTGTCCCATACGCCTACTAGTCGTCCTCCCCGCCCAATGTAGATGTAAAAGTCGTGAACACGACGTGGACACCTCGTACTATAATGCAAGTCTCTATAGAAATAAACACTAAGCTAAATACCGTCACACGTGTTGCTCACACCGATGGCCAGTCGAGTATGAGGCACGCGTCCCTACATGAACTCACTCTGTGACGTGTAATGATACGTGTCAAGGCCTGGGGAGTCATACCAATAACTCCACAACTTTATGTGGGTCCACTAGACTCTAGGTCAGACACAATCCTAACGTCAACGCATTCGTTGACTGCACCCGAGTCTCTCTTTCGGACGCACATAGTTATAGAATATAAAATAATAAATATGAAACTAAATATATAACTGAATTTAAACAGTACAACAAGGTAAGGTATACTTGCCTGGCAAGAGAGCTGCAAAATGTAACGTCCAGATGTCAAACACCAAGAGTCAGAAACTATGGCCTCAGAATGAACGTCTCTGGATGCTGAAATAACATCACCAATGTTTCCAGAATAAGCGAAATAGCTAGAACACTACCCTTTCATCCAATTTGGACACAGGGACAAAACGGTAATTTTGGGTCAAAACGGGCTCCACATGTGGGCTACTTTGCACCGAAAAGCGTGCCAAGGGTAAAGGTCACTAAATAGGACAAATTATAGGTCAAATAAATTCTAAATGTCTGTATGAACTCAACGGTATATCCAAATGTAGATTCTGGTGAGCCGGACACAATTTCGCCAAAAAACTCAACTGTGGGGCCCGCCAATAGACAACTTGGTCAACTGTCTCAGAATAGCGTGAAAATTGGGTCACAGGACCAGCACGATACCACGAGTCTAGTGGCATAAGTTTTATCACATTCTGACAAGCATACACTAAATGGCGCAAGATTTTGCAGAAGTCACGATACGGGAAATTTTTGCGGATACGGGCTGATTCTGACGCGCACACGCGTCCAAATTAGTTTCCACGAAAGCCCACACATCTGTGTATACTGTACGCGCCTTTCGGTGCTCTTGGTATATGACGGGGCTATCCCGTTTGGCGGGGCGCGCTCCGTATCACAAATTTTTGTGTTTCAAAAAAAAAAGGTTTTTATGGGTTTTTATCCTAATTTAATTCTTCATACAGCATCAAATAAAATAATATAATTAACAGAAAATAATCTAGGTTAGGTGGTCTTCGTATAGCAAGAAGAGAAACTAAATTCGGATCTCTGTGGTGGGAGATACGAGTCCGTGAACATGGGTAGTTACAACAAATTTTCTGAGATTAAATGTCGTAGTTTTTTTTGACTTAGCGTCGATTTTTACCTTGGTTTGCGCATTGCCCGATGGAAACTAATCTATGGTATTGGAAGAGGGATAGGTCAGGATCATACAGGTGAAGACGGGATCGAGTTTGGACGAGCGAGGGCGCAAAAATCGAGTTATGAACAGGGCTTCGTCGCTGTGTTCTCTGTCTCGTGCACGGGCGTCGACGCGGATGTGCGGACGAGAGGGCGGCGGTGCTCCGACGGTTCTGGCTGGGGGCGGCGGCGGCATGGTCGAGGTAGAGTAGATGAAGAAGAGATTAGGGTTAGGGTTTTGGTAAGAGGTTATATATATATATATATATATATATATATATATATATATATATATATATATATATATATATATATATATATATATATATATATATATATATGGGAAGGGGGGGATGAACTTGCTTGCGCGGGGGGGGGGGGGGGGTGATGGGGTTGTAGCTGCTGCTATTTTTTTTACACGGGTTTTGGGTTTAAGGGTAGCGGGTTAGGTAGGATGTGGGTTAGGGTCCATTAGGATTTTATTTGTTTTTTTTTCTTTTTTCATTTTCTTTTATTCCTTTTTCTTTTATTCTTCCTTCTTCTTTTATTCTCTTTCTATTTCTTATCTAATTAAACCTTATATATATATATATATATATATATATATATATATATATATATATATATATATATATATATAGAAAATTCTAGAATTTTATGTTGGTGCATACAATAAATCTATCAGTCGTCCACAGGGTCTCCTACATGAAATAAATTAAAGAAAAATTAAAATTGCTCCATAAAAATCTCTAAATGCACAATCACCTTAAATAAAAATTAACTAAATTCTATTTCTTTTAAATAGCTATTAATTACTACAATTCAATTAAATAATTAATTAAATACTCAATACGGTTTTTAGGATTTGAGGTTTTATATTCTACCCAACTTATAAAAAATTTGTCCTCAAAATTAAAACTAAGCCACGATAGAAAGTCAAGGATGGTATAAGATAGAGATTTGCAGCTTATTCTAAATCTTCCTCCATCATAACCTTCATGATTTTCTAATTGTCATGGGGATGTTTGGAGGGCTATAATTTGCATTATAAAATGCAAGGCTAGTTTTAAATGAGTGGACGATGTTGCGCGTCGCACATTTCAAAAATTCATGGGGAAAATCTTACATGAACGAAATATAAGTTTCTTCATAAGTCATGTCCAATGGTGTGGACACCCCAATGCACCTTTGCATAAGAGTGCCCAACAATTAGAAAATTGTACAAAGATAAAAATTGGGTTTAAATTAATTAAAATTAATGTGCATTAGAATTAATTAGAAGTACATGGGGATAAAATAGGTGGGACACAAGTGTCATGGACATAGGGCACTCAGAATAGAATATTATCCTAACTTGGGTTGCACGAAACGGGTCAAGATTGTATCTCCAATTTTGATTGGAACGCACAAGGATACAAAGTTGGAATTATTTTAGAATTAAATATAAACGTCCGCGATGAATATTGTGCGACTAAAATATAGCACAAGAGAGCATAATTATACGTTACACAATAGTCAAAATGGTAGGCGGGCACGTCTAGGACAAAGTTATGAAATTTTTGGAAGGCAATGGCTAGTGTAGTGCTCCAATTATCGAAGCAATGGTAAGGTGCACTATGTGATATAAATATTGTATAATTAAATAAAATATCGTGTTCTATTTCTAATTGGATTCAAACTAGCCCTAGTTTCTCTTTCTAAGCCAAGTTGGTCTAATTTTGAGTGAGAGAGTTTACAATCTACCCAACTTATAAACAATTTCATCCTCAAAATTAAAATAAGGCATAATTTGTAAATTCTCTCACATTCGCATATAAGACAAGTCAATCGCAATCTCTTTCAAAATTTAAAATCTATTCAAATCCATCGCAATCACCTTCAACATTAAGGTAACCTCTGTTTAATCAAAATATTGTAATCTATTCTCGATTTTTAAATAATCACATCCAAATTTAAGCTAAATCTATATGACATCTTCCAATTTAAATAGCCTACATCAATTTTTATATTACGATCTCCAACTATCATAATCTTATTTTTTTAAAAATTTAATCCAATATTATTCCTAATTTCACTTATGAATTTTGTATTCTTCAATTTTTTTAAATTCGATTTACGTCCTCAATATTTCAAATAGGTAATCCAACCATCAAAATTTAACTTTCAATTCAAATCCTCAATTTTGGAATTCAATCCGTCAATGTTCATGTTTAAAGTTCCATTTATTTTTCTCCAGATTTAAATCAATGATTCAACCTTCAATATTCAAAATTTAAATTATATGCCCAAGCATAAAGGTTTGGTTCGCCATATCAAAGTTTTTTTAAATATTCATTAAATCATCATCATCTAAATCCTTCTTTTAAAATTTCTCAAAATTAAAATGACTTGAATCTCCCAAATCTAATCTTGCTTGATCACATTCTAAAAGAAGTTTCTCTCAAGTTGACAATGCAACTTCTACCCAACTTAGAATTTATCCATCTATCATATAAGGCTATATACTTAAGAAAATATTCCTCAACTTATTTAATCATGTTATTTGATCCTCAAAAGTTTGAACACCAACATATTACTTATGATATGCCCTTAATTACAGAAAATTATTATCAAGTAATGCGGCTGGTCTATGGGGTATATCTAGTACTATCTGTATATCAAAATTATACCAAGCACGAGGTTTCGTCTTTCCGAAATAAGGAAAGACGGAAAACAATAATAAAGAGTTCAAGAGGGAGGTAATAGAATAGAAGTATGGGGATCAAGGCGTTTAAGAAATTGTCAAGGCAGTTGTGGATTAAAATCCTATTTGGTAATTTCTTATTTGTATGCTCGTATCAGTACAGTTATGTAACCGATACGATATGCTCAGACATGCCTAGAGGGCAAGTACATTCGTCTACTAGTCACTATATATCTCAATCCACATAAAGTAGATATGCGAAGGGCGAACCAAGCGCACTAAGGTTAGCTAGACCTTAATACACTAATTCTGAAATGTATTAATGTATGCATCCACTAATACATATATCGTGAACAAGCTCGATAAAAGAATAAGCTTGCAAAACTAGGCTATAAAATAGCAACATAAGTCAAGGTAGTATATAAAATATTGTAAACCCCTGATTTTTCAGGAATTTTTAAAATAGATTTTAAAACAAATTTCTGTAATTTTCTGTGATTTTTAACTAATTAAAACTAAGGTATTTTGAAATTAAATAATTTTTAAATAATGTTAAATAATATTAGAATATTATGAAAATAATATTTTCTGGTGTAAAATGAAAAATTAGACATAGGGTAATTTTCCGGGAATTTATTGGACCCCGGAAGTATTTTTAAAGACCTAAAAACCAAGTTTTAAATTAAACCCTAGGATCAAACCCGGTTCAAGTGAACCAAACCAACCCGAACCGGACCCGGTTCAATTGAACCGACCCAAATCTTGCGGGTCGGGTTAGATCTAAACCCGACCCGAAACCCTAATACCCGAACCCGCATTCCTGTTTTAGTGGATCGGGCCGGATCCGTCACCCGACCCAACCCGGCTCCACCTACCCAAAACCCTCTCTCCCCGACTCCTCCGTCGAGTAACCGCCGTGGCTCTCCGGTACCCCGCGCCGCTCCGGCTCCCCCGCAACGCCTGCCGCTCTGCCTCTCCTGCCAGCAACAGCCGGCGGCCCAGCTCCCTCCCTCACCTCTATTTAAACCCGAGCTCCGGCCGAGTTTTCCCCCCCAGCCGTCCAGATTCGCCACCGAAACCCCTTGCTCCGTCGTCGTCCCCGTCGAGCCACCACCTCGAGCCTCCGCCGTGCAGCCCGGCCGCCTCGACCAGCCATCGAACCAGCTCGCAGCAGCAGCAGCAGCCGCCCACGAGCCCTAGCCGCAGCGCCTCAGCCCGGTAATTCTCCGCCGAAGTCACCTCCGGCGAGCCGACGACACCAGCGAGATTCTCCGGCGAAGCCCCCAGCCATGCCCTAGCCGCCTCCGACGAAGTCTCCGGCGACTGATCAAAACCCTAAACCTAACCCCGTACTGTGTCGGTGTGTCGTGTCGCCTCACGGACACGAGAATTCGGTTTCGGCGGAGCCCTGTTCAGGTAGCATTTTCTCTCTCCTAGTTGCCCCGTTTTCTATTTCGTCTGTTGCGACGCGAACCCTGCGTGACCCTCTCGATGTCCGTGCAACCCGCTCGGAGTGTCGCGTCCTGTGGCGATCGCGAACCGCGATCCAAAATTAGGAAAAACAATACCCTATTTTTCCCCTGAACTGAGTTCGTCCCACCAAACGGGACGACTTGGTCGCGTGCGGTCTTCACTAAAAGGTGCGTGCCTTTGATACGGATGTGCAGGATTTCGCAGAAGTTGATTTGGATGTGCGTGCACACCGAAATCAAAGCGTATCCGCCGACAACGCCCCGTATCCGCCTGTTCTGAATCTCGTTGTAACATGGTCTACACAGGTCGGATCGAAACAAAACTTACGCCATCGGACTCGTAGCAATACGCTGGTCCTGTGACCCAAGTTTGGTTCAATTCTGAGAACGTTGACAAAATCGCGTATCGTGGGCCCCACGGCTCCACTTGACGGGCGATTTTGTGACCGGCACATCGGAATCCAATTCTGGAAGTTTTGTTGGGTTCGTATCATCGTTCTGGACTTGTTGACACTAAGTTTGACGGATTTGGAGACCTTTGGTTCTGACACATTTTTCGGTGCAAAACGGCCCACATGTGGACCCCGCTTTGATCAAAAATTGTCATTTTTGCCCCTGTGTTCAAATTGGACTCAAGGACAGGCGTTTTTAGCTATTTGATATTTTCTGAATCTGATGGTGATGTCTATTTCAGCAACCGGAGGAGTACCTACAAATTTCCACTGAGACCAGAGCTACAGTTGGAGTCAGAACCCCAGGCAAGTGTACCTTGTCAACATTGCAGTTCTTGTTACATATTTCTTTGCCTTATTTATATGTTATACATGCTTAACCTAGGACCGTGTGACTTTACTTAGCATCCAATTAATAGTCGGATGCCAACACCGTACGCGGAGTTGTGTAACGTCACTTAGACATGGATACCGAGACCCTATACTTCTCGTGCTTGCATTATCAAGTACGTCAGGACACCTGACACTATGCATAAGACAGAATCTTCCTGAGATATTCATGGTGATTCTGTATAGGTTACAGGTTTCATGACATATTCTTTTGCTTAGATATTATATAACTTGCTGCATTAGTTATGATCCTGCGTGGCATGGACATGAGACGTTGTGGACATGAGACATATGATTACATTGGGTGGGGAGAGACACACAGGATACAGGTTGATTATATTATGATGGCATCTTAGTCTCTCTTCGAGCTAGACAACCACATGATATTACTGCTACCGGCTCCCCGACACCGAGCTTGTAGTGGTCTCAGCCTGAGTTCTAGTGTTGCTCTCATCTTGCATATCACTTAGATGGTTATATAATTTACCCTATTGTTTTATTTATTATTGTACTGCATTTATTTTAGCATGAGTTATTTTTGTACCTTGTTACGTCCCTCTGAGGACCTGGTCCCCTGCCATTTTTGCAGCATAGACCATTGTGGAGCCTGACTGGAGTTGCTGATGTGAGTTATTTTGTACCTTGCTATGTCCCCTGAGGACCTGGATCTGGATTATGTCCCCAGGAATAGCAGACGAGATCTACCCCGAGGTATACGGGACTGGAGCATTAGCATTAGCAGGAGCAGGAACAGGAACAAGAGCAAGCACTGGAGCAATACCAGATCCAGTAGACGAGTGATTCCCGAGGTTATCTTCTGAGTATATGCTTTATCCATACTCAGTGTTTGCAGTTGTTATCTTTATCTTGACTATTATATCAGACTCATTATCGGGTTGTTCCCCGATTTATTTACTTGTGACTTGATGATGTTTATATTTCCTTTTGTTGATATTGATGTATTCATTCTGTGGATGAGATTAGTAGACCCTTATTGTTGTACTATAGCTTAATTACACCCTGATGGATCCATTAAATTGGGTTTGTCCATCGGTGTGTGCTGCTGGCCATTGCCACGTGTCTAGTCCCTCGATATTTTGGGACTGGGGCGTGACATAATTTTTGTGGTGGCCCATGCAGGTCAACGAATAAATTGCTTCGGTTTTAACTTAGGGACTGAGCAAGCCTGCAATAAGAATAGGATAAGGATCTCATCCACTTGCTTGAATCATTATTGATCTCTATCGGATTCAAATTTTTTACTTGCATCCTGCCTTGCTTCCTCTGTGCGCTTTTTATTATTTATTTTGGATGCAGAGTAATGGATCCACGAGCAAATGACGAGACTCCTGCAAGATCACCACGAGATGCTGTGGTAACCAACGAAGAGGAAGTAACACCAGTAGGAGAAGGACAATCATCTCAACAAAGCAATCAAGCAGATCAGCACTCTTCCAGCAGGCTCAGCAGCAGCAGAGGAATCAACTGCAAGGATGCGGACAAGCTCTTGCCTTGGAGAATGCGCAGACTCGTGGAGTAGCTAATGCGCGTAAGTGATTCGTAGCTATCGTTTCTAGTATTGTTTTAGCTCGTGCCTATTGGTTCGTGACCCTAGCCTTGACCTAGTAGTTTTAAACTTGCTAATAAATGATAACCTAGTATGTTTTTAAGTGATAACCTAGTTTTTCTAGACTGTAGTCTTCTAGATCTCTTTCATACGGGAGATTGCATAACTTTTAATGCTTAGGGAAATAATTTTCCTATGTATTCTTCTTAAAACTCTCAACCTTGAATCTCCTTAATTGTGATGTGCTTCGAATAATGTTTGCAACCGTGTCATCTCTGTTGACCGGTTATTCTTTGATTGCGAGGACGCAATCCTCATAAGGGGGGTAGATTATAAACCCCCTGATTTTTAAGGAATTTTTAAAATGGATTTTAAAACAATTTTCTGTAATTTTCTATGATTTTTAACTAATTAAAACTAAGGTATTTTGAAATTAAATAATTTTTAAATAATGTTAAATAATATTAAAATATTATGAAAATAATATTTTCTGGTGTAAAATGAAAAATTAGACATAGGGTAATTTTTCGAAAATTTATTGGACCCCGGAAGCATTTTTAAAGACCTAAAAACAAACTTTTAAATTAAACCCTAGGATTAAACCCGGTTCAAGTGAACCAAACCAACCCGAATCGGACCCGGTTTAATTGAACTGACCCAAATCTTGCGGGTTGGGTCGGATCTAAACCCGACCCGAAACCATAATACCCGAACCAGCATTCCTATTTTAGTGGATCGGGCCGGATCCGCCGCCCGACCCGACCCGGCACCACCTACCCGAAACCCTCTCTCCCCGACTCCTCCGCCGCGTAACCGCCATGGCTCTCCGGTACACCGCGCCGCTCTGGCTACCCCGCAACGCCTGCCGCTCCGCCTCCCCTGCCAGCAACGGCCGGCGGCCCAGCTCCCTCCCTCACCTCTATTTAAACCCGAGCTCCGGCCGAATTTTCCCCCCAACCGTCCAGATCCGCCACCGGAACCCCTCGCTCCGTCGTCGTCCCCGTCGAGCCACCGCCTCGAGCCTCCGCCGTGCAGCCCTGCCGCCTCGACCAGCCGTCGATCCACCTCGCAGCAGCAGCAGCAGCCGCCCACGAGCCCTAGCCGCAGCGCCTCAGCCCGGCCGTTCTCCGCCGAAGTCGCTTCCGGCGAGTCGATGACACCAGCGAGCTTCTCCGGCGAAGCCCCCAGCCATGCCCTAGCCGCCTCCGGCGACTGATCGAAACCCTAAACCTAACCCTGTACTGTGTCGGTGTGTCATGTCGCCTCGCGGACACGAGAATTCGGTTTTCGTGGAGCCCTGTTCAGGTAGCATTTTCTCTCTCCACGTTACCCCATTTTCTGTTTCGTCTGTTGCGACGAGAACCCTGCGTGACCCTCTCGATGCCCGTACAACCCGCTCGGTGTGTCGCATCCTGTGGCGATCGCGAACTGCGATCTAAAATCAGGAAAAATAATACCCCATTTTCCCCCGGAACTGAGTTTGCCCCGCCAAACGGGACGACTTGGTCGCGTGCGATCTTCACCGAAAAGTGCTCACCTTTGATACGGACGTGCAGAATTTTGCAGAAGTTGATTTGGATGTGCGTGCACACCGAAATCAACGTGTATCCGCCGACAACGTCCCGTATCCGCCTGTTCTGAATCTCGTTGTAACTTGGTGTATACACGTTGGATCGAAACAAAACTTGCGCCATCGGACTCGTAGTAATACGCTGGTCATGTGACCCAAGTTTGGTTCGATTCTGAGAACGTTGACAAAATCGCGTATCGTGGGTCCTACGGGTCCACTTGACGGGCGATTTTGTGACCGGCTCATCGAAATTCAATTCTGGAAGTTCCGTTGGGTTCGTATCATCATTCTGGACTTGTTGACACTAAGTTTGACAGATTTGGAGACCTTTGGTTCTGACACATTTTTCGGTGCAAAGCGGCCCACATGTGGACCCCGCTTTGACCAGAAACTGTCATTTTTGCCCCTGTGTTCAAATTGGACTCAAGGACAGACGTTTCTAGCTATTTGATATTTTTTGAATCTGATGGTGATGTCTATTTCAGCAACCGGAGGAGTACCTGCAAATTCCCACTGAGACCAGAGCTACAGTTGGAGTCAGAACCCCAAGCAAGTGTACCTTGCCAACATTGCAGTTCTTGTTACATATTTTTTTGCCTTATTTATATGTTGTACATGCTTAACCTAGGACCGTGTGACTTTACTTAGCGTCCGATTAATAGTCGGGTGCCAACACCGTACGCGGAGTTGTGTAACGTCACTTAGACATGGATACCGAGACCCTATACTTCTCGTGCTTGCATTTTCAAGTACGTCATAACCCAGGACACCTGACACTATGCATGAGACAGAATCTTCCTGAGATATTCATGGTGATTCTGTATAGGTTACAGGTTTCATGATATATTCTTTTGCTTAGATATTATATGACTTGCTGCATTAGTTATGATCCTGCGTGGCATGGACATGAGACGTATGATTATATTGGGTGGGGAGAGACACACAGGCTACAGGTTGATTATATTATGACGGCGTCTTAGTCTCTCTCCGAGCTAGACAACCACATGATATTACTGCTACCGGCTCCCCGACACCGAGCTTGTAGTGGTCTCAGCCTGAGTTCTAGTGTTGCTCTCATCTTGCATATCACTTAGATGGTTATATAATTTACCCTATTGTTTCATTTATTGCTGCACTGCATTTATTTTGGCATGAGTTATTTTTGTACCATGTTACGTCCCTCTGAGGACCTGGTCCCCTGCCAGTTTTGCAGCATAGACCATTGTGGAGCCTGACTGGAGTTGCTGATGTGAGTTATTTTGTACCTTGCTATGTCCCCTGAGGACGTGGATCCGGATTATGTCCCCAGGAATAGCAGACGAGATCTACCCCGAGGTATACGGGACAGGAGCATTAGCAGGAGCAGGAACAGGAACAGGAGCAGGCACTGGAGCAGTACCAGATCCAATAGACGAGTGATCCCCGAGGTTATCTTCTGAGTATATGCTTTATCCATACTCAGTATTTGCAGTTGTTATTTTTATCTTGACTATTGTATCAGACTCATTATCGGGTTGTTCCCCGATTTATTTACTTGTGACTTGATGATGTTTATATTTCCTTTTGTTGATATTGATGTATCCATTCTGTGGATGAGATTAGTAGACCATTATTGTTGTACTACAGCTTAAGTACACCCTGATGGATCCATTAAATTGGGTTTGTGCATCGGTGTGTGATGCTGGCCATTGCCACGTGTCTAGTCCCTCGATATTTTGGGACTGGGGCGTGACAAATATAAATGTGCTAGATCATAATGAAATAAGGTAGATAATAATTCAAGTTCACAAAGAAGATAAGACTATACAATCTCTACAGTTGTCATACTAACTCCTTGTCTAAGTCGCTAGTCGACCAAATAGGGGTATAGCCTCTAACTTCTATAGTCTGAATAAATATTATCTTCTTATGCTATCATACAGTTAATGTCATTCAATTATACTTCATTAATGAGTCAAGAGGTCTATGTGATACTAGGTTGTGAGACATACTATCCAACTTAGAAGTATAAAATAATATTATAATTGCCTTGAGGGGATTCTACAGAATAACCTGGTCCTTGTAAATAAAGTAGAACTCTTATTAGGGTTTACAAAAAAAAACAACTTGGCACTTATTAGGGTATCCTATTTCGTTTTATAGGTAATGGTCACCTTAAGTCTTAATCATAGTGTTCATAGAATACAAGTGTTAATACTAAGAATGAAGAGTTACTGACCTTCAAGGGAGAAGAGAAATATAACTCGTATCGAGGTGGGGTACAAGTTACGCAATTTAAAACTAAGGGATAATCATCATGTTCTACAGGAATAACTCGAAACTATCAAGTTCTAATTACCAAGCACAGAAATTTAAAATTCCAGATTAACAACTATAATCCTAGCAATCTATATATCTATCATCAAAGAATATACTTGGCCTTCAATCAAAAGTGTTAGGTGGCACGTCTTGAAAGATGAAGATTAGAAGAACATAATTAGTCGTCGCACAATTATAGCGAGCACTAAGTTTACAGAGGAACAAGATATGCAATTAAAATAGAGGGACTCTAGATAATATCATGGTTTTCTAAGGGGAAGGTGGTATGCTAATATCTGTGTTCGAGGTTTGGTTGAGGAGAATATTATTTTCGTTTCTCTTGGCATCCTAAGGTACTGTCTGCTAGTATCAGGACAAGAACCTACATTCATAGTTATATAATAATATCTCACTATAAAAGTTAAGTTTTGGTCCTAATTTTCAACCTTGGATTTCTTTTGGTCCCTTAATGCTAGGGTCAAACAATATGGTTAAATTTATAACTAGCCCTAATATTGCCTATACTACTCTTAAGTCATCCCCAATTATCAAGGGATAATGGTCAATCAATCTACATGTAAGAGATACTAGGGTTCATTAGGTATTCTAAACTTAGTGATGTGTCCATGCCCTAGTTGTATTCTTAATAGGAATGTTATCCTAAATATCATCTTATCAAGAGGGATTCCTATATTCTAGCAGGGGCTATACTCAAGGAACTATTAGGGAAGCACATGAATCAAGCATGATGCATTTACATAAATAGAACGGATTGGAAGGAAAATGAGTCATAGTCAAATGTGGATGAGATCCTATATTCTAATCCTATTTGCAGGCTTGCTCAGTACAGTAACGTAACCGAGGCAATATGCTCTCGACCAGCATGGGCCACCACTAAAAATATGTCACGTCCCAGTCCCAAAATACGTAGGACTAGGACACGTAAGCATGCCAGCCACATGTATATGGAAACTCTATTATATGAAAACCATAACACATGCTTACGCTGTATATGAATTACAATCCACAGTGGTACATATATATGTCACAGGGCATAACTAATCTCATCCACAGAAATCATAAATAGATAAATAAATAATATCTATGATACTAGATCTCAATATAAAGTATCTAAAGATGATAGTCGGATGGAAATAAATCCACTGCTCAACTAGAATATGGAATAAACAAGATATATACAATATAAGTACAACCTATAATCATCACGAGGCTCGAAGGAAAGACCTCCTCGCAATATAACTATCCAATATAAGTAGCCAGTCCGGATCTGCGCTCCTGCGAATACTCATGAACATCTACACCTGGAAAGGGACCAGGTCCTCAGAGGGACATAACAAGATACATAGAAGTATGCCATAAAGTAAATACTGAATAAATAAAAGGGGTGCGCTAACCATCTAAGTGAATGCAAATTTGAGGATAACTTAGTGCGTATGGGAAAGTGTAGGCTAGACATATGCTGACGTAATTTACCAATCGTCATGACTGGCTAGTATTTGCCACATATGCCCCTAATACAAGGGCGCTATGTAATATAATAATGTCCTATCACTCTGAAGAGTGAGGCATCTGCATAGTATATAACGTCCATATCGTTCCGAAGAACGTGGCATCTGAATAGTATATATCGTCCATATCACTCCGTCGAGTGTGGCATCTAAATAAAGGAAGTGGGTGTCCCATACGCCTACTAGTCGTCCTCCCCGCCCAATGTAGATGTATAAGTCGTGAATACGACGTGGATACCTCGTACTATAATGCAAGTCTCTATAGAAATAAACACTAAGCTAAATACTGTCACACGTGTTGCTCACACCGATGGCCAATCGAGTATGAGGCACGCGTCCCTACATGAACTCACTCTGTGACGTGTAATGATACGTGTCAAGGCCTGGGGAGTCATACCAATAACTCAATAACTTTAGGTGGGTCCACTAGACTATTGGTCAGACACAATCCTAACGTCAACGCATTCGTTGACTGCATCCGAGTCTCTCTCTCGGACGCACACAGTTATATAATCTAAAATAATAAACATGCAACTAAATATATAACTGAATTTAAACAGTACAACAAGGCAAGGTATACTTGCCTGGCAAGAGGGCTGCAAAATGTAACGTCCAGATGTCAAACACCAAGAGTCAGAAACTATAGCCTCAGAATAAACGTCTCCGAATGTTGAAATAACATCACCAACGTTCCTAGAATAAGCAAAATAGCTAGAAAATACTACCCTTTCATCCAATTTGGACAAAGGGGCAAAACGGTAATTTTGGGTCGAAGCGGGCTCCACATGTGGGCCACTTTGTACCGAAAAGTGTGACAGGGGTAAAGGTCTCTAAATAGGACAAATTATAGGTAAAACAAATTTTAAATGTCAGTACGAACTCAACGGTATATCCAAATATGGATTCCGGTGAGTCAGACACAATTTCGCCCAAAAAGTCAACCATGGGGCCCGCCAATTGGCGACTTGGTCAACTGTCTCAGAATTGCGTAAAAATTGGGTCACAGGACCAGCGCGATACCACGAGTCCATTGGCGCAAGTTTCGTCGTATTCTGACGAGCGTACACTAAATGGCGCAGGGTTTGGCAAATATCGCGATACGGGGAATATTTGCGGATACAGGCTGATTTCGACGCGCACACGCGTCCAAATCAGTTTTCGCAAAAGCCCACACGTATGAGTATATCGTGCGCGTCTTTCGGTACACTTGGTACACGATGGGGCGGTCCCGTTTGGTGGGGCGCGCTCCGCATCACAAATTTTTGTGTTTCAAAAAACCGATTTTTATTAATTTTTATCCTAATTTAATTCTTCATACAGCATCAAATAAAATAATGTAATTAACAGGAAATAATCTAGGTTAGGTGGTCTTCGTATAGCAAGAAGAGAAACTAAATTTGGATCTCTGTGGTGGGAGAAACGAGTCCGTGAACATGGGTAGTTGGAACAGATTTTCTGAGATTAAATGTCGTAGTTTTTTCTCGACTTGGCATTAATTTTTACCTATGTTTACGCGCTGCCCGATGAAAACTAATCTACGGGATTGGAAGAGGGATAGGTCGGGATCATACCGGTGAAGACGGGGTCGAGTTTGGTCGAGCGAGGGCGCAGAAATCGAGTTGTGAACAGGGCTTCGTCGCTGTGTTCTCTGTCTCGTGCACGGGCGTCGACGCGGACGTGCGGACGCGAGGGCGGCGGTGCTCCGGCGGTTCTGGCTGGGGGTGGCGGCGGCGTGGTCGAGGTAGAGTAGATGAAGAAGGGATTAGGGTTAGGGTTTTGGGAAGGGGGGATGAACTTGCTCACGCGGGGGGGTTGATGGGGTTGTAGCTGCTGCTGTTTTATTTTTGTTTACACGAGTTTTGGGTTTAAGGGTAGCGGGTTGGGTAGGATGTGGGTTAGGGTCCGTTAGGATTTTTTTTCATTTTCTTTTATTCCTTTTTTTTATTCTTCCTTCTTCTTTTATTCTCTTTCTATTTCTTATCTAATTAAACCTTATATATATATATATATATATATATATATATATATATATATATATATATATATATAATTCTAGAATTTTATGTTGGTGCATACAATAAATCTATCAGTCGTCCACAGGATCTCCTACATGGAATAAATTAAAGAAAAATTATAATAGCTCCATAAAAATCTCTAAATGCACAATCACCTTAAATAAAAATTAACTAAAATCTATTTATTTTAATTAGCTATTAATTACTACAATTCAATTAAATACTCAATACGGTTTTTAGGATTTGGGGTTTTACACTTACTAAAGCTTCAAAAGAAGAGACCTCCAAGCGGGGCTATCGATTCTCCACGGAGCTGCATGAATTAAGTGTGAGAGCTCATGGATCTTCAAAATGCTTCTACTAAGGCACGATCAAGACATGCCGATTGGTGGACTAGATGGGAAGTAGCTTCAGCTCCTCGCAAGATCTTCTTGGTGCGGAAAACTTGTTTCAACGAGAGTCAGTACATTAAAATGCACTGGTGAAGGCGAGCTAACCCAACTATGCCAATCAACACATTATTTATATGAAGCATGCAAGTTATTTATGGTCTTTCTATCTTGTCTTAGTTTATTTTACAAGCAATCATTAGATATATATAAATTTACTAAAATAAATATGCTACCATTCGGTGAGTAGCTTACCTGCCCGTCTGTTGCCATCTGCATAATACTTATCATGTCCTTTTCTGCCACGAAGACACAAGTTAGCTTGCACAGGTTTTAAATATACGAGAGGATCACTGGAATAATGCCATAAATGATGGGTTATAGTCTCGAGACGAGAACGATATGTAACGCAGGTAGTGAGCCCCGCTGCATAATATTCCACCCATATCAGACGATTATACAGATCATTCCGTCCGGATCAGATCGGTCCCAGTGCCGCGACGACCGTCCGGTAAAAGCAAAAATCTTGTGTACAAGTTGTCTGTGACCAACGGCGTCCAATATTTAGTTATCGAACAGTACATTTTAAGGCAATACAAGAACAAGATGAGTTATATGGCATAAACTATTTTGCATAGTCTCCCTGATCAGTTTGTTGCATAGCAAGGTGTGTTCTATACATAGCACAATCATAGAAGAAGTATATACATTCTAACTAAAATTGAAATATGACGAAGAATATTCTAATGAACTAGCATGCAACAAGGTAACCGTTTATAAGTTTATTGACAAAGCATAAAATGATCCAAGTCTATTTCTTTTTATCTTGACATCTTTTAGTTATTATGGTATCGTTTGATCGGAACAAGCAAGAAGACAAGATTTCAGATGTGCAGACTTGGAAGAAGGGTCAACTGAATCGAATATAGCCACTCACAAGTTGGTTAAAGAGTAAAAAGGAAAGAGGTGCTTCAAGACTCCGTTCGTACGACGTCTACCGCACGATCACCTGCATTACCACGAATAGCTGATCAATACCTCTTCAACTATTTCCAAGCTCAAAAAGGAATACAATTCAACAAATTTAAACAATAAAATCCATCAAAACTATTCAAGAAAATGCAAATCCAAAAACCAACTCAAAAGCAGAAAGCAACAAGGTGACAACGAAAACTAGGCAAGAAAACTTGCAGCGGAGAGGCCCCTCTTGACTCTGCCGCTAAATCTATCCTCGGGACACGGTCTACTGAATATGGGAATCGATTTCGAAGAATAAAATCCATAACGAGGATAAGATCTTGATTCAATCTACCCCGATCGAACGATACCGATTAGTATTTCTTAACTGCGTTCTCCGAATAGGGGAAAGGGGAAACGGGGCACCACACTAGGCATACACGACGTCACGCCCGAAAAACGACTATCGATTCTACAAAATTGTGGCATAACAAATGTTATGAACCGAGAGTGTACATCGTACATACAGGCTTTTGAGGCAGCGGTGCAGAATGAGCAGTTCACATCGCAAAGTGCTCATGAAAAGGCATCGGCTCCTCAGAATCCTGTAAAAAGATACCGCGACGAGAAGAAGATCGATACAGATGAGAACCCTGGAAAGGTGTGAAGTTACTGCGGCCGTCACAATCACACTAAAGAAGCTTGTCGTTTCCTCAACAGGTTGTGCTTCAAATGTGGACAACCAGGCCATGAACTTCGAGATTGTCCGACTATGAGGTCTGTACCGCAGAATCGAAATAACAATGTAGAACGCGGTCAGAATCAGAATCCCGCCCCAGCTCGAGCCAATAAACAGACTGATCAGACGGGAAGGGCTAGAGTGTATCAGCCGAATATTGAGCGCGATATGAGCGGACATGATGTTGGTGAGTCTGATTCCTTTAACCTCTTGATGCCTTAATCTTTGACTCCTTGATCTTTTAAGTTTTGAGGACGAATTTCTTCTCAATGGGGTATTATGTAATGCCCCGCTCCTAACGGGTTACTTAAGGAACATTTGTTACTTTGACTCAGTTGAGAATCGAGTCTCAAAAAAATCTTACCGGAAAATCAACACGGACAAAATACAATAAACCCTTTAAACTGATGGAACGGCTTCTATTGAAATAAGTCCAAGAGTTTTCGTTGGTTATTTTGCTGCTTGGTTTTGTGTTGCTTTGTGTTTTGTCTTGCTTTCAATGACTTAGTTTTTATGATTCACTTTTCTCATTTGCAAATTTTTTTTGAATCTTAAGAGAAAGAGATCGAATGATGCTAACCAAATATTATTGCAATTTCAGGATGCATAACCAGGGAGTGATCATTGCATAAGGCTTTTCCATCCTCTTGTTGATTTGTTCGGTGAGTGTCTTTGGCCCTTCGATGAATCCTTTAGTCAGCACGTCTAATAAAATGATTGCTAGTCTACTCAGTTGCATGCTCCTTAGTTCGATGTTAATTCACTACAAGATATGCTAAAAGAAATAAACTGCATGCAAAAATATATAGAGTTACTGCTTTACTTCAGTTAATGTTATGTCCCTTACTCACCTACTGCGCCACTAGATCATGTATTGAACCTTTTATGGTTAGTGATTGTATCCCATGTAAAAGATTGAAAGAGAAGAGACTAGTAGCCCGCCCTGATGTTCCGGTCTTACGGGATCTAGGGGGTATAGCTATTAGATAATGATATGCTTGTTCATGTTTAGTGCATCATAATAGTTTTTATCTGATAGATGTTGCTTGTCATGCATTAGTCTCGGACAACTTGTGCACGAGGTAAATAGTCTCTCGAACGATTATTGGGGCACTAGAAATCGATCGGTCCGGAGGAGATTGTGAGAGCACCCTGATATTCCGGTCCTACGGGATCTAGGGGGTGTTGTTGTCCATCAGTAGGGAAACTCATGGGCCATCATGTAGTTAGGTCGCATGCTAGGTTTACCTTCTTGCATACCTAATACTTGATGCCAAGATTGATTCATAAGTTAGATACATATATGCAAATTGTTGCTAACTTGTGTGTCTGCTGTTGGGATAATCTCTCAACCATGGGTAAGAAATTATCATATGCATGGCTCAATCTATGGTTTATGTTTCTTGCGTGAATTATTAAAAAGAAACTAGAAAGATCACCTAATAATGCTAGCTTCAAATGTTTACTTAGTATGGATTTCTATGTGAGTTTGGCCACGGTCACTCGCCAGTACATGTTGTAGTACTAACCCATATTTATGGGCATTTTCAGGTTCTGGTAGTGAGAGCTTAGCGAGCATTTTGAACCAGTGCTAGCTCATCCATCCAGTGAAACCGTGCTCGTGCTCCTTCCCTAGCTTTCCTCTCCTGTGTGCAAGCTCTTCTTCCGCTAGTTGTTTTAATTTATTGTCCTACTACAAGGACATGATGTATGAGCATTGTGTCTAGTTATGGGTTTATAAAAAAGGATGTAGCAATCTATGGCATATTTGGAACTCAGGCAAGCAAGTACTTCTATAATCCAATCTTCAAGTATTCAATAAAGAAAGTATTTTGTGTTCCTATCAAATGTGTTCAACTTTGGTTCTCTGCATTTAAATTTTGTGTCTATATATGTATATTTTTGTCTAACTTGTGTCTTGTGCAGGTACTATGCCTGGTGCAAGTGCAACTTAGGCTTGCACGACATCGCGCCCAAGCAAGGACGATCAGTTCCGTATGGACCAAGCGAGAACGATCGGCCCTTACGGGGCCGGGGCATGATAGGTGGTATCATAGCACCGGCTCCACTTTTGCTCCCCATCCCGCCCCCCCTCCCTCCCCCGATGTCAACCCCCATACTCCCCGCCACCGATTCCTCCTCCCCGTGCTTGCCCCCACCCCTGTCGTCGACCCCCACTCCTCGCAACCGACCCCCCGCCCAACCCTCGTGGGTAGCAGCAGCCCCCACCTCCCCTCTTCCCACCCACCCACCCCCCGCCCCACCCCCACCCCCACAACACACAGCGCTAGCCCCCACCTCCCCGGGCTTTCCCCCTCCTTCCCCCGCCGTCGACCTTCTCCCTGCAACCAACCCCCCTCCTGCCCCCGCGGGTAATAGCAGCTGCATCAATAATAATTACGACGGGGAGGGGGGAAGGGTCGACGACGGGGGAGGGAGGGGCTGTGGGTTGACCGCGGGGGGGGGGAGGGGGGCGAGCGCGAGAATAAGGGGGCAAGCGCGGGGTGAGCGCAGGGAAGGGGGCGGTGGCGGGGAGGGGGGAGGTTCGACGGAGGTCAAAGCCGGGCGACCCGCAGTTGGGGAAGGGGGGAGGAGGTTGATAGGGAAGAAGACATTGAGGGGCATTTCCAAGTCGTCCAACACGATTTATGTATCCGTTCACGAAACCATCCAGTGCGATTTACTCCAGGTTCTAAACTAACTTATCCATGAAATACTTCCAATCAGTTGCATTTCCAAATTCGTTTTATCGTGTTGAACCACAAGTCAAGACGATCCATCAGTTGTCATGCTCCGGTCTCCCGCAAGTTCGATCATCCTCGTTGGACGTGAGATCGGCACGCCAACGCTCTCGCTGGATAATCAGCACGCCAATGCCATCGTGTTGATCTCATGCGTCACGCCCGAATCAGCACGCCAACGCTCCCGATTATTTAGACTCATTGTATGGAACATCATATCGGGTCAACGAGAGAGAGTGTACACACATAACCACGAACGAGCTTTCAAAACTGAGAAAATCAAAACAAAATCCAAAGACGTAAAGCAATGCTCTGATACCAATATGTCAAGTCCCGATCTCCCACAGGCAATCGGCCGTCCCCGCTGGGCACGAATCACCGCGCCAGCGCTACCGCGGGACGATCGCTTGACCCATCTGGGCGTGATACTGTACGAGCGTAAGCCGCAGCCATGCAATGCCACGATCCTAACAGGCGTTAAGAGGTCTAAGCCACAGAGTCGCACAGATAGTTCGAGTGCAACGGAATAAGAAACGCACATGCGATTGGTAAAAAGTTCACAGAGTCGTCCGTAGCGGAAGCATTGAATAACACAAGTATAGAAGTAAAACAAGCTCTTTATTGATGTTGAACAAGTGTTACAGGCGGCACTAGGCCGAGATTATAAGTCGCTCAAACCTCTCTCTCTGAAACAGTAAAAGCGTGCAAAGTGGCTACATTTATGGAATGATACATAGGCGATATTCAAACATTATGTCTTGTATATATGCTTTAGTTCCGGACTCAATGCTCCAAGGCTTCATAGTGAACTCCACGCCTTTGTACGCACGAAGGAGGCATCTGCACCGAACGAGATTTTTTGTACCCTACAAGCAATCTGGTGGATTATTAGTACATAAATGCACTGGTGGGGAGGCTTCTCGTCCGCTCGACAAATCTAAACACGTTATAAAGGTCCCGTGCACCATCTATTAAGTTGTACACCATATATTAAGTTAAATTTCTAGTCTTTCCTTAGGTTCAGTTTCATGGCAATAATGAAAAGCCTAACTCGTGTGGCAGTGCGCCGTGCGATATAAGGAACACGACAAGAGTTACCAACTTACCATCCGTCATTTCCTGTCCAAGGAAAACCAAATTAAATCAAGCACGAACATTTATAATAAAAATCAGGGGCAATAGCTTATGCAAACACAAGTGTCGTGAACGAGACTATATTTCATGTGCACGAGTATACAAGTTATCCAGAAGTGTTGCTGAGGATGTTCAAGTGTCCAAATATGTACGAGTGTGTTATAATCATATCCGTTCAAGTGTTTCAATTCATTGGATGCGATGCAATAACTCGCACACGGATTATCGCTAAGCGAGGATGTCTTATCTATATGAACAGGAGTCGATGGCACAGCCATAAAGGACAGCGTAGTCTTAGGCGGAAAGGTATGCAAGCAGGAACATGGGGCATTGCACACATTCTGCCCGTAGCAGGCGACTACAGCTCATGAGTTTCGTTTAGACCAGATCAGTCCCAGTGCCCCGAGACCATCCGAGGAATTGGAAGCTGTAATCCCCCTTGTGCACAAGTTGTCCGAGACATGCAAGTCTTGGGTCTCAGGTTCACAAGATTCTTGACATGACATGTAAATTCTTAATTTTGTTCAGAACGAGTATGCTACACGAGATGTGATTTTTTCTATTCTTGACATAATTTTCGTTCAGTGTTCAATTTGACATGGTGCGATCCCCTGGTTCGGAGATGCCTTGGCGACCTAACGGTCTCGAATGCCTTCAGGTTCATACTTGCACGGAATGACTATTCGATAGTATTTCGGGGAACTTAGATGAAATATAAGTGTCACGACCCGCACCCGGTATAGGGGTACGAGAGCGTGGGTACGTCCAGCCTATGCCGCAGCATCGGCGGTAGAACGCTGTCTAGGTCAAGCACTATCTAAACAATCTCGCACTAGTATCCAACTCCATAAGGAGACACGGATAACACAATATAAATAAACGACATACTCAATCACATGACTACAACACGATAAGAAATCGAAGAAATAAAATTAAATACAACACAAGTCTAAAAGTAAAATGATTTAACTCAACAATAAATCCCAGTCTCAACAAAGAATGCCGGAGACAAATCCGGTACCAAAATAATATGCTAAAAGAACTAACTAGATAACTAGTGATTTCGGCTAGACCTCCCAGAATCACGACTGAACTACTAAGTCCAAGACTGCAGCTACTCACCCTGTGGTCCACAAGTGTCGGATACCAGTCCTCTAGGCATAGTCTGGAAAATATTTTCCAGTCAGGAAGGAGCAAAGTACATTTCTAATAGCAGTTCTATATCAATGATATAAACTATGTAGCAGTATATAGATGGAAATATACAAGATGCATGTATATGTACGAGAAATATATAATAAAGAAAATACTGGAAATACTGTAAGTAAATGCAAAAAAGGAAACAATATATCAATGAGCAAGAATACTATAACTAAGTGTGTGAGTACTAGCTTTAACATGTGATCGGCTTGGGAACTTGATCAGGCTGGTTACATATGATTAGCTATGATTCATGTAAGGTCAGGCTAACCATTTGGTTAGCTATGATGCATGTAGAGGTCAGGCTAATCACATGTAACAGCTATGAAGCATGTAAATGGTCAGGCCGCACCCGACGTGAGATGTGGGGTGAGCTATGATGCATGTAGAGTTGGGTATGATCACATATCTACACTAAAATACTCCCCACCCCCGACTGGTATAGTAGATCCAACCATGGTACACTATGGCACGGGATTTCCTAGGGAGGTAGCAAATCTCCCCGGGAATCAGTGTCTGTACATGCACAAGATAACAAGGAAACAAGTCTTGTACAAGCTACACCATGAACGAGGAATAACATCTCATGACGAGATCCGTGTACACCAATCCGTGTAACCAGCGTGTCGAGAATATGGATATTTATACTAGATAAAGTGAACATAGGGGATATCATAAATAAGAAGCTAATCAGAGAATGTACTCGTCTTGGGTCCTTAGCTGGTAATGCCAATGTCCTGTTCCAGAGTATCGCTTGGATGAACCAACAGTCCTATAGACATATCATAAATGTAACATTGCATCAGATGCTACACTAACACAACACAAATACATAACTCAGGGGCTATGCCAGGTATGATACTGGTCAACTAGGGTCATCTAGTAGATAGACATCTAAAACACACTATACCTATTTTTAACTAACATTAATACTTACAATATATATACATGCCCCAATTTAAATACATATACAATATCCTTATGTACCATTTAATTTCATGTATAATATATACATTAGTTGAACAATATATATACCATATATACCAATTTAAAAAATACACTAAGTGTATATACAAATACATATATACATATACCAATTAATAATTACATACATACACTATATATATATATATATATATATATATATATATATATATATATATATATATATATATATATATATATATATATATATATATACATATACCAATTAATATATATACTATATATATTATTAAAATACACTAATACTAATACAAATTGAGTTTAAACTATATACATGTATACATATACCAAATATTATACGTATACCAGGAAATATATATATATATATATACTGAATATATACATATATATATATATATATATATATATATATATATATATATATATATATCAAATAATACATATACCAATTAATACATATACTAAAATACGTATTTATATATATATACCAATCATATTAAATATATACATATACATATACATATTAAACATATACATATACACTATTAAATACACATTATAAGAAAATACCAATATACATATATATATATATATATATATATATATGAATACATACATAGAATTAATTTATATACTATATATAAATACCCAATATACATACATATATATATATATATATATATATATATATATATATATATATATATATATATATATATATATATATATATATATATATATATATATATATATTGGTTATATATATGTATGATACATATATACTATTTGAAAATAGAACAATATACGTACATATACAAATACACAACACATATACACGTATATGCACATAATATACACACACAAATACGTATTCATACATATATCTACTAAAATGAAGGAGGGAGAGGGAGAGGAGCTCTCACAGTGGTCGGCTGGTGGCCACTGGCCGGAGTCAGACTGCGGAGGAGCAGCAGGGAGTCGGGGACAGCAGGGTAGCCGGAGTCTGGTCGAGGTAGGGGCCGGTGAGGAGGCTGCAGGGAATCGTGGAGGAGATGGAGGAGGAGCGGGGATGAGCTATAGCCGGAGGAGAGGTTGGCCGGGCCGGAGTGTCGATGGTGGTAGAGGAGGCTTGAGGTCGGGAAGAGGATGAACGGCACCAGTGGTGGACTGCGGGTGTCGGGTGTCGACGCGGGGGAGATGGGAGAAAATGTCGACTGAAGGAGAGAGGAGCTCGGCTGTGCGGGGAGTCGGGTGGAGAGTCTCCGGGCTCAGCCGGAGTGCAGAGCAGCGGGGCTCGGCCGGAGATGGGAACGAAGGGAGCTCACATCGGACTGCGGTGGCGGAGGGCTGGCACTGCTCGGGGTCGGTGCTCGATGGGGGGTCGAGGTGCAGGCTGACCGGAGCAGCAGGCCGGGGTCGATGCTGCCGGAGTGGGGAATGCAGCTGTGGAGGATGGAGCTGCGGGCCGGGTCCGTGTGCAGCGAGGGCCGCCGTGCCGGAGTCGAGGTACAGGCCGGGGTCGGGCTTGGCCGGGTGGTGGCCGAGTGAACAGGAGATGATTCCCCCCTTCCTTAATTCAAAAAGAAAGAGAAGGAGAAGAAGAAGGGAAGAAGAAAAGGAAAAAATTTGGAATGAAGGAGGGGGCTACGGTTGGGGCTTGTGAGGAGGTGGGGGGCTTCCCTAGGTTTTTGGGGATTAGGTTTAGGTTGTGATGGGACATTAAATAGGGAGAGGGATAAGGGAAATGAATGGTGAAGATGCACCCCTCCTAATGGATGGTCAAGATTTGACATGGAGGGATTTTATTCATGTAGGAATGAGGGTGGTTGACTAGTCAAATATTAGGGCTCCTCCATTGGTTTGAACCAATGAGGTGTTGACACCTAATACAAATTTGCAAATTAGCCCCCTTAAATTTGGGTATTTGCACAGACACATAAAATGATAAAAATTTGGTGGGCGATTCGGTGTTTGGCGTTTTGTAGGGTGAGGGGGCGTTTATGTGTTTGGTATGGGCTTAATTAGAGGGGTGTTCGGATTAGGTCGGGGTTAAACGGGATCAGACAAAATGGTATCCTCAATTTAATTAGAAATAAATGCAAGTTGTGTTCTAAAATTAATTAGGAGTACACGTGGCCAAAATTAGGTCGGGTCACAAATACCATTAGTGAAGAAGACTCAGAACAGAATATTACCCTAATTTGGGTCGTACGAAAAATAGGCCACGATTGCCTCTAATTTTGATTGGAACGCACATCGATACAAAGTTAGAATTTATTTAGAAATTAAATAAACGTCCGCGATAAATATTGTGCGGCTAAAATAAAGCACAAGAGAGCATAATTATGAGTTACAAAAAGGTCAGAATGGAAGGCGGGCACGACTAGGATAAGATTGTGAAATTTGTTAGAAGATAAAAGCCAGGGTAGCGCTCCAAATATCGAAGCAACGACAGTGCACAACAATTAAATAAATTACGGTAATTAATTACGACCTCCAATAATTAAATTCTAATTAATACAAATTAAATACAAAATCCTATAATTTGGATATGTGTTCGTCTAGTGGGCTTCTTGGTCAAGTCTACCAGCTCAAACATTAATGAATACTGTAAATATTTAAATACATATCTCATACAATTATTTAAATTAAATATACTCATCATGCAATTATTTAATATAAATACCATAATATTAATAATATGTAAAAAAGTCAAAAATACTCCTGATTTTGGAATGTGGTAGTGACAACAAGGCAAGATAGTGTTACTTGATTGTAGCATGAATTTATGCGACAAGCAATAAAACGAGGCAACGAGTACAAACTACACTAAGCATGCAAGCATGCATTTATATTTGAAACTTAAGCATTCACGTTGGCACGAGTCTAAGGGTAAAGCGAGGAGTGAAACCGTAAAGGGGCATACCGAGCGACATAATCCAGGGACATGCAGTATATATATATATATATATATATATATATATATATATATATATATATATATATATATATATATATATATATATAGTTTTACTCTAGGCATAGCGGGGTCTTGTTGCACAAGGCAAATGTAGCATGCGATGGTCCATTTATAAGCAAAGTTTTATTTTCATGTTCTAACACAAGAAATACAAGTTGGGATTATTCCCTTAGCTATGTGCGTTGTATTCTTTATTAGCATGCAGGGGATGATTCAGCTAGCGACTAGCATGTATCATTCATATTTTAAGTGTGCTGGCTAAGCAAAGACAAGTTCATCGTAGCCACTCACCTTAGCGATGATTCGCCTTGGTCGAGCGATACTTCGAGCGAGCATTTGAAAGTCTAAGTTCCGAACTCCTGAAGGGCCAAGTCTGGAAATCATTTGCCTCAAACGAGCTTTCTCGCTTAGTAAAGCGGGCCGGGTCATTGCACTTTCGCCATTTGAATCGGTTGTCCGTTTGAACGGAACGGGTCGTTACATTTGTAATTGCGATTGCAAAAAAAAAACGAGAAGATAGTTTTCTCTGATTATATTTTATCTAGTTTTTAGTTGTAATCAGATCCTATTTATATTCTCTTCTTGTTGGATCGAGAGATATCAGGGAGAAAATTTTTGTGTGAACTCCTGATCACGACTTCATTTTCTGGTTCTACCATCTTTGATTAAGTCTCAAAAATTACAGATTTATCTTCCATTATTATCTTAAAAAAATAAGATAATTTTAATTTACTTTACATCCTGTCAAGTTGAAAATGGTATATTATACGATTTAAGCTATTAATAATTAATCATGTGTGTTTAGAATTTGCTCATCTTTTACCTTTAGAGTTTTATCAATTTGTTTTCCTATTCAATATGTCTGACTCGCATTGCATTTACATTCATATATTTTAATTCAATAATAGGAAGAAAAAAGAAAAAAGAAAAAAGAAAAAAAAAAAAAAAGGAAGAATAGGGCAGACGGGCGGAATGCTTGCTTGCTTGGTTGGATAGAACAGCCAACACAGAGTGCACAGTGTGCACTTATCTCATAAAATGACAGGAACAATATTTGATATTGGAAGGAAGAAGGGTCTTCATTCGGTGGAGCTTCAGCTCAAGCTAGGCTCATTTTTATATGGAGGGGTGGGTCACTCCTCACAGCAAATCAATGCAAGTCATTTAAAAACAAATGATAAAAAAAAAGGAGACTTGTATCATACTCATTAGATCAGGTCCTGTTACAGTGTCACCTCAGTCACACTCACACACTACCACCAAGACCAAGAGGCACAGGATTTAGCTTATTAGGCCTGTCACTATGCAGCAGTTCCAGACCTCTCCAGAGGAGAGGTGAGCTCATAGACGGGCTGGTTAGGTGTAGTAGGCCTGACCAGCAATTCGCAGAGGTCCCGTCGGTCTCACAGGAATAACTAAAGGGTCAGTTCGACAGCCTACAGTCCCTACAGTATTAAAAATATATATATATATATATATTAAGAAGCATATTTTAATTTATATTTATATTACTTTCAGAATGAAAGATGTTGTTTCTTAGGCGTATCTCAATTTCTTCTTTTTATTTATATATATATATATATATATATATATATATATATATACACGAAGAGAGAATGCGATAGGTGAGATATCATCTCACTTTCAAAACAAGAGTGATGATAACGTAACACAATTTCAACCACACATTTCATATTTTGAAAAAAATTGACAAATTGTACTCACTCTCCTGTCCTCATTTGTGTGGTTGAAATTGTGTCAGGTCATTGCCATCTTTTTTTTGAGAGTGAGGTATTATGTCACCTCCCTTATTCTCTCTCTCTTTCTCTCTCTCTCTCTCTCTCTATATATATATATATATATATATATTTTTTTTTTTTCTGTTCATCTACCATATATATTGGGTATTGTTTAGAATAATTAATAAATAATTTTTTTTTTAAAAATTGTTAAATATATCTACTAAACAATTAATTGATTCAATAAAATAAATTTTAAAATAATATTTTGAATATTAAATTATTTATTATATCTTTTAGATCACGCTTTCCAAAGCAAAATTTTACTTTATTAATTATCGTCAAAGTACTCTTAGAAACTGATTTCTTTCTTCTCCCAGGTTGATTTGATGTTGCAATTGGTGGTCCACTTGCACAGGGAAGGGATTATGCTCTACATAAATCATAAGATGTGCCCAAACCAATCCTATTGCAATCCACCCAAAAGATTTTTGATAAGGAACTATAAACTTTACTTACTGCTAGTCTAAAATTAGAATTAGTCTATTAATGAACAAAGTTTACTCATACTAGTCCAATAATTTATTCATACTAACCCAAACTTTAAATCCTTCTCCTAAATCCTCCAAATCTCACCGGAGTCCTCCCCCCTCCCTCCTGTTTCACTTGCCGGAGCCGTACTCCTCCACTTCCTCCTCCTCCTCCTTGTCGATGGCTCCCAAACTCTCGAAAGAATCAAGGTACAATTCTTCCTTCTCCTTGTTCTATTGCATTTAGAAAAAAATTCAAAAATTTTAAAAAAAATTATTGTATTTCCAAAATTTTGAGTGGTTATCTTTTCATTCTTCAAATGAGGGCATACAAGTCCTGAATGTAGTTTAGGATATAGTTTAGACGTTTATCTGGAAGCTCGTACCCGATTTTAGAGCATACAATTTCGACATTCGTCGAATGTAATGAGCAGAATCGAGCGGGACTGTAGAAATTTTTACAGTCCTATATAGATTTAGGACTGTAAAAATTTCTACAGTCCTATATATATTAAGGACTGTAGAAATTTCTACAGTCCTAAATGTATAAAGGACGGCAGAAATTTTGACAGTCCTAAATTATTTAGGACTGTAAAAATTTCTGCAGTCCTGTATATATATAGGACTATAGAAATTTCTACAGTCCTGAATATTAAATTAATTTAGGATGTTCAAATAATTATTTTTTTTGTCTTATAGTCACGACCCTCGTAAGGGCACTAATACTGAAGATATCATCAGAAGACGCTCTACTGCGTCGATGCGTAAGGAACACAATGTTCCGCGTACTATTGAACCAGCCCTCACTATGCGCGACCCCGAGGCACGCCCTGAAGTTAGGAAACGTCGACTGACGAAGAAGACTGTCACTCGTTCGAAGAGACGTGCTCCTCCTATTACTTCTGGTTCTTCTTCCTCCTCCGATGAGGACATGCCAAATGTCCCAAATCGGCCAACTGATGGTTCAGGACCTTCTCAGCATGCAGATAGTCCTGTCGAGAGTCTCCCACAAACCCTCAAAAACCGGGCTACCGATGGTTCAGGACCTTCTGAGCAGCCAGATAGTCCAGTCGAGACTTGTCCATACGGTTGCTCTATGTTACTGTCGATCGAGAACCATATTGCATACCAAATATGGAACAATCCAGTAAGTACATTACGTTATGATAAATTTATATATAGTTGTAAGTTCATCCAATTATTTATAGATAAGTACATTTTATATAGAGGTATAACTCCATCCAATTGTTTACTTTTCAGGAGAGTTCTCGTATGTTAACGGTGATAAACCACCGCAAAAAATGTAATACATGGAGGTTTGAATTATTGGGAGACGATGTGAAGGCAAAAATTATTCCCACCGGTTTACAATATTTGGGTAACTACTCATATACGACGGTAAATAATGCACTGATATCAGCATTTGTAGAACGATGGCATCCAGAAACCAACACTTTTCATCTACCAAACGGGGAGTTGACGATTACCCTTGATGACGTCCATCATATATTGAGACTTAGGGTTGATGGTCGAGTCATGATGAATCAAACTTTTGATGAGTCGAGCTGTCACGACCCGCACCCGGTTTAGGGGCACGAGAGCGTGGGTACGTCCAGCCTACGCCGCAGCATCGGCGGTAGAACGCTGTCTAGGTCGAGTACTATCTAAACAATCTCACGCTAGTATCCAACTCCATAAGGAGACTCGGATAATACTATAAAATATTTTCCAACATACTCAATCACAACTACGGCACGATAGGAATTTGAAGAAACAAAAGAGTACAACACAAGACTAATGATAAAACAATCATACCTGTAATCAGTAACAACCAATCTCCAAGTGTCAGAACAAGTCCACTAAGGTCACAGTCTGAAAAAATATTTTCCAGTCAGGAAGGAGCAAAGTACATCTCTAAATAGCAGTTCTATATAAATGACATAAACTATGTAGCAGTTCTAGGTGGAAACATACCAGATGCATGTATAAGTACGAGAAATGTACAATGAGAGAAGTACTGGAAATACTGTAAGTAAATGCAGGAAAAGAAACAATATGTCCATGAGCAAGAATTCTATGACTAAGTGTGTGAGTACTAGCTTTAACATGTGATCGGCTTGGGAACTTGATCAGGCTGGTTACATGTGATTAGCTATGGTTCATATAGAGTCAGGCTAACCGTTGGTTAGCTATGGTGCATGTAGAGATCAGGCTAATCACACGTAACAGCTATGGTTCATATAAATGGTCAGGCCGCACCCGACGTGAGATGTGGGGTGAGCTATGGTGCATATAAAGTTGGGTATGATCACATATCTACACTAAAGTACTCCCCAAACCCCCGACTGGTATAGTAGATCCAATCATGGTACGCTATGGCACAGGATTCCCTAGGAAGGTAGCAAATCTCCCCGGGAATTAGTGTCTGTACATGCACAAGATATCAAGGAAACAAGTCTCGTACAAGCTACACCATGAATAAGGAATAACATCTCATGACGAGATCCGTGTATACCAATCCGTGTAACCATCGTGTCAAGATCATGGATATTTACACTAGATACAGTGAACATAGGAGATATCATAAATTAGAAACTAATCAGAGAATGTACTCGCCTTGGGTCCTTAGCTGGTGAATACCGAGATCCTGTTCCAGAGTGTCCCCTGGGTAACCCAACAGTCCTATAAACATATCACAAGCAAAACCACATTTGCATCAGATGCTATACTACACACAAAATCAAATACCTAACTCAGGGCTATGCCTGGCATGGAACTCAGTCAACTAGGGTCATCTAGTAGGGATACGTATATAATACACATTACACTTACAATATTTATACATGCACCAACTTAAATGTATTTACAATATATATATTTGATTTATACTAGTTGAACATTATATATGTATACTCATACCTATGCTAAAATACATTTTTTAAAATATATATATATATATATGTATTGTCAATGTTATTATTAAAATATATACTAATACTAGTACATCACATTAAATACATATACAATACATTAATTGTATGTACAAGATATATATATACATTTATACTAATTATACATATTTGAAAATATATTAAGTACATATATATATATACAATATATACATATACTAAACATTTTATATTTTTATACCAAAATAATACGTATACTATTACATTTTATTTACCAAAATATGTATATCTCATATATGTGCAAAAGTACATTTTAGAATATACATATACATATTTATGCCATAATACGGTTATATATATATACAAATTTTCATAATAAAAAACCCTTATATATAATACATAACTAATCAGATATACTAATTTATGACTTAATTAACTAATTATGAATATAGTTACTGATAAAAATAATTAACTGATAAAAATAATTAACCGATTAATACTAACTAAGCTAATACATGAAATTACTAACTAATTACATTAATTACTAAACTAAATTAAACTAAACAAATTAAATGTTATTAAGCTAATTATATAAAATAAACTAATTATATAAATAACTAATTATATAAAATAAACTAATTTATTAAGAATTTACTTAACTAATTATGAATTAATGAAACCCATTTTGAGTTAATTAAACTAATTATGAATTAACTATTACAATACATTAACTATTAATAACTTAAACTAATTAATAATTAACTAAACTAAATAGTAATTATTAAACTAATTAATCATTAACTAATCTAATTAATCATTAACTAATACATATACCTAACAGAAGACAAAAGGGGGAGAAAAGAGGGCTCACTGACCCGTCGTCGACGCGGGGTCTCGGCACGAGGCGGGTGGCGGCGAAGCCCGACGTGGATGGGAGCCGCGGCGGGATCTTCGAGAGCGGCGCTTGGATCGAGGGGGCAGCGCTTCGAACTCGGCGGTGGCGGTTCTCGGGAGCAGCGTCGGCTGTTCGACTCAGCGGCGGCGGCGGCTTCGTCCCGAGGAGATCCGAGGCGGTCGGCTTCGAACACGGCGGTGCTCGACGCGGGTGAGGCGGCGCTCGGTCTGCAGCGGCGGTGGTCGACACCGAGGCGGCCAGATCGAGGAGGCGGTCGGCGGCAGCGAAGCTCGGTCGACGCGGCGACGGCGTCGAACTCGGCGGAGGCGGAGACGTGGGTCCCAGTTGGCGGCTGTTCGGCTCGACGCACGACGGTGGTTCTTCTCGGCGGAGGCGGAGGTCCTGTAGCCACCGGGCTTGACGACGAGGAGGTGCTCCGCGGCTTGGCTCGACGAGGCTAGATCTAGGGTTAGGGTTTCCCTGTGTCAGGGTTTGGGTACGTGTCCGGGCTGGACACGAGGGTGGTGTACTGTGGGGACGTGTCCGGGTCTGCCGGACACGGAGATGATGTTGTACAGTGGAGGATGTGGATGTGTCCGGGTGTGTCGGACACGGAAAGCTGGTTGTAATATTGTAATAACTGGACACAGAAAATGAATGGATACGGTGGGACACCCGGGGTCGGACCCGAGGCCATCACGGCTGACACGGATGCTGGACACACGGACACGAGCACCCAAAATGGTGGTGGCTAGCTAATAATTTGGAGATTAGGGTTTCTAGGGAGTTGTGATGAAGGACTTAAATAGGGAGAGATGGTGTGGGATAAAGGGTTGCGGGTTGGCCCAATAATGAATGGCCAAGATTAATTCATGAATAAGTTCTTCATGTGGGAAAGGGTGTGGGCTAGTTAATAGGAACGGCAACTTGAAAAATAAAAATAAAAATAAAGATTATAATTTCAGAAAATATTTTTAGGAAAGCTAGCTAATTTCCAATTAGCTACTAATTAATACATTTTGCAAAGTCCTAGAAAGCATGACATTTATTTATTTACTATCCCAATGAATAAAAATTTATTTTATTTTATGAACTAGTCCTTTAAATAACTATTTAGTTAAAACAATAATTTTATGATTCAAGCCAATAAATATTTGAAACTAGAAATATATATTATTTATTTATTTATTTTGTAATACATCGTCATTTAGGAAAAATGATTTTTATAAAGATTTTTAAATTACCTTCTAAAATCAAACATCGTTCAAAATCAACTAAAAATTTCAAGGAGAAATATTTTATAAAACTCAATATATTAAAATGAATTAAAATCTAATTATTTTGGAAATTGGAAATCGGAGGTTACACGAGCATCAACTTTTACGACCATATCGTGGATTATGTATCAGGGTGTCTGGGAGTTGATGCCACTAGTTTTACTACTCTTCGAGAATTCAAGAAGTCGTACGGACTTCCTTTAAAATATTTGGAGGAAATATTCGTTGATCTGGACCCCGAAGTGGATAATAGCGATAATGTGGCCAGTGGATATATACAGTTCATCTTAGGGTCTATCGGCATTACGGATAAGTCTGGAACGTCCATACATGCCAAATATCTCCTGAATTTGGACAACATAGACACGGTGGAAGAAATATCTTGGGGAAGCGGTATACTAGCATACCTTTACCGCGAGCTAGGTGCGGCATCCCGCGTAGGTTCGAAGACAATATCCGGATGCCAGACTCTACTCCATGTATAGATATATCTTTGTCAACTTGTATACATAATTCTAAATTTTGTTATTAATTTTTGGACTAATATTTTTTTAACTTGGTTACGTGAAGGCATGGATATACGAGCACTTTCCAACCCTGCAGCGGGCTAAACTGAACCGAGGGTATGACGAGCACCTTCCTAGAATGTGCAGATGGAAGCCAACTAAGAAAGATGCTAAACGTCCACACACATTGGCCGTCCAACTCAATGCACTCGAAGATATGACGCTAGAAGAGGTGAATTGAGACCTAAATTTTTAATGTTTGGTAATAATTTACTATTATGTTATGCTAAATGACGTTATGCTAAATTTTCTGTGTTGCAGATTGTTTGGGATCCATATCGTGATTTGAGACAAACTAGTCGTCCATTGCAACCAGTCGCTTTATATCACGGTCTTATAAGTTGTCATAAAATCGAGGAGGCTTATATGCCAGATAGAGTGCTCCGTCAGTTTGGCTACGTACAAATTGTCCCAAAGCGCACTTTGAAAATGATAATTGGTCCGCGAGGTACAAAACCGCTAAACTATATTCCTGCGACGTTCAACTGGGTCTCGGACTTCTTCACCGAGTGGCAACGCCATGTTATTAGAGAAACCGAACGACAAGCAGCAGTAAATATGACGGAATGTAGCGACGACTACCTCGCCTACTACGCTGGTGTCGGACTACCTACGTTGTTCAAACGCGGAGGCGATATTGTGCGTGTACCTTCAGATCTTCCTGCCAAATCGGTCTTGTATACTGCATTGGTCAAGATGGTGAGCCAACTTCTTCACTTTCAGTTTGATATATGTAAATGTTTATAACATAACAAAATTTTTTAATTCTCATGAATAGGCTAGGAAAGTGAAGAAGTTGGAAAGAAGGCTCGTAAGTTGCCAGGGTACGAATTATGTGGCAATCAATGACGAGCTACAACAAATCGACAAGGCTCAAGATTTTCCTTTCTTGGAAAATAGAGAGCAACGTACAAAGAGGCGGCATGAAGTTTATGTCCCGTTTGAAGACTTGTAAAACTTTGAATGAATTTGTGTTTTGAGACATGTAAAAGTTTTAAGTTTGGTACAATCTGCTACAATTTGCTACAATTTGTGTTCTAAGTTTTCTACATAAGGCAGGGGCTAAAAACTTGGACTGTCAATTTCTGGACAGTCCTGAAAGCTATCAGGACTGTCCAAAATTGACAGTCCTAGTTTTATATAAAATTTTGTGAGACAGTGGGTTAAAATTAGGACTGTCAAAATTTTGACAGTCCATATAAGCTTGTAGGACTGTGAAAATCCTGACAGTCCTAGTTATACATATAAATTCCAGTGGGTTAGATTTAGGACTGTCAAAATTTTGACAGTCCTCATTGCTTGTGGGATTGTCAAAATTCTGACAGTCCTAGTTTTACATATAAATGTACATAGACAGTGGGTTAAGTTTAGGACTGTCAAAATTTTGACAGTCCTCATTGCTTGTGGGACTGTCAAAATTCTGACAGTCCTAGTTTTATATATAAATGTGCAGAGACTGTGGGTTAAGTTTAGGACTGTCAAAATTTTGACAGTCCTCATTGCTTGTGGGACTGTCAAAATTCTGACAGTCCTAGTTTTACATATAAATGTGCAGAGACAGTGGGTTAAGTTTAGGACTGTCAAACTTTTGACAGTCCTAGTTTCTTGTAGGACTGTCAAAATCCTGACAAACCTAGTTTTACATATAAATTGCAGAGACAGTGGGTTAAGTTTAGGACTGACAAAATTTTAACAGTCCTAGTTTCTTGTAGGACTGTCAAAATTCTGACAGTCCTAGTTTTACATATAAATGTGCAGAGACAGTGGGTTAAGTTTAAGACTGTCAAAATTTTGACAGTCCTAGTATCTTGTAGGACTGTCAAAATCCTGACAGTCCTAGTTTTACATATAATTTCCAATAGGTTAAAATTAGGACTGTCAGAATTTTGACAGTACTTATAGCTTGTGGGACTGTCCAGAATTTGACAGTCCTAGTTTTATACATATTTTTTCAATATACAGTTCTAGTTTTATTTCTTTCATTGCATAACATACAGTTCAATATACAGTTCAACATACATGGCTCATTGCACAACATACAGTTCAATATACAGTATCAATCGATTAGAATATCAAAGTAGACCTTCGGCATACTTTTTGGATCATCCATCTTCATCATCTTCTTATAGGCAGCCATTGCATCCGTGTACGGTGTCGTCCATGCGATCACTTCCTCTGGTACGTGTTTATACCAAAGCGTAGAAGGTGGCAGAATAGGAGAATGACCGATCAACCTTGGGATGACGAAGTGTTGTCCGACAAGCCCTATCGAACATAGATTGGATACTCTGTGTTCGACCGGGGGAGCGCACATTGGAAAGAAAGTATTATTAATGCCTTGTGAGATAATTACAATAGGTATCTTATACCTATTAGAGAATACATATGCAGCAGGCGGGACATCCATGTAATGGTCTGGTCCGGTAACTGTTTTCGTACAAGGTATGCTTGCCAATAAATCTCCAATAATTTCTTCGCCGAGTATCTGCCTATAGAAGGGTAGTCGAGACTCCAACTCCTCGTACAGCTCTTACCTAACATGTCTCCATCCTGCTTCAACTGAATAGCCTAGTTGTCTTGCTAGTGCATGATATCCACAATGGCTATCCTTAGGAACATCAACAATAGACCAAATGAAATCCCGTATCTCAGGTAAAAATCTTTGAATGTATAGACTATATAAATCAGAGAAGTTATCTAATGTAACGCCCGCAACCGCACGGTGCGTTACGCTGAGTTAGATTAAATAAAACAAATGCTGGTTACATTTGATTTGTTGGATTTTGGGAAGAAGTATTGATTGAGTTGGTTTCATGTGCAGATGGCTAGCGGGTTCGATGAAAATCAGGTGTTCGTTCACAACAGTACTGAGATATCTGGATGGGAGCGATAATGCCATCTTCCTTAGTCCGATCGGTCGGATGATTTATAGAGCACGGCCTGCTCGTACGGTCATACCAGTTGAGTAGATCGTGCTTGCATCAGACCACGGGTTCAAGGGATTGGCCGTATCGGCAGGACAGGATGCCTAACGGGATCAAACATAGTGAGTGGGCTCTTTCCCTTCTCCTCTACTCCTTCATGCCTAATAATATGGAAAATACGTAAAGGCTTGGACACTTGGGCTGAAACATTTAGAATCACTACACTGAGGCGTGCATAGAGTGTACGTCGTTGGCTTGGATAGGATTGTGGTTTGATATGATTTACGCGTTGGATAGTTGGAGCTAGAGTTAGAATATTACACTAGAGGCAGTTAGTTGGATAATTAGGATTGTTGGTTCGATGGTCGCGTTCCTTCGGTTTGAGCATGATGGTTTGCATGCTAGAATCCTTCGGGTTGCTTATATATATATATATATATGCTTGTCGATTGGTTTGAGTTGAATGCTTGCATGCTTAAACTGCTTTACAGCTTTTCTTAACATGTCATCCCTATGCCATGAAATGAATCTAGGATTCAACTAGAAAGATCACCATATAACTGTTTGCATTCACTATTTTACTTAGTGTCGGCTTAGGCGAGTGGGTTACCCCGCTCACCAGTACGGTTGTGTACTGACCCACGTTTGTGGACATTATTTCAGGTACGCAGGCGTAGTGGCGCTGCTTGGATATACGAGGCATGATGTATAAACTGTAAGTACCTTTGTGGCCTAGAGAAAAGAGCAAGAGTATTTCATCGCCTTCGTGGCATAGCCTTCGTGGCATTGCCTTTGGGGCATTTCATTTAGACCCTATCATGAGCTCCGCTGCGTATTACTCTGATGTGTGCTTGGTACACAATACTTGACTTCCGCTGTAATTTGGTCGTTTCGATGATAACTTTGGTGTTTGACAACATCGCCTTGTACGAGCGCAACTCCAGGCTCGTACTGCATCACGTTCCGATGAGAACGATTGTCCTGCGGGAGAGCTGTAAACGTGGTGATTCACGTTCAGCAGGGACTATCGAGCTTGCGGAAGATTGGGGCATGACAAATTGGTATCAGAGCGCCTGGTTCATTTTCTCGGACTTGGTCTTTCGCTTCATCACAAACTCTAAATAGCTTCCGCGTGTCGTTTAGCTCTTGACTCTACTCAGTGCCGCATTGGATGTTTCATGCAATAAGTCTATATATTGCTGGTTGTGGCTGAATGTTATTCTTGGTTGTGTTGTTTTGGTTGGTTTTCGTTAGATCGCTTAGCCTAGTTAGGCGTTGTTGCATTCGTGCAGCAAGTTGGGTGGTGTTGTTGCATTTGTGCAACAAGTTGAAAGTTTTCGTTGGGTTGGCTTGGCTTGTCGTTCGGGGAGTTTTGATTGCCTCAATGGATCAGTTGGTTGACATACGAGATTTGGTAATGCGGCATGTTGTGAGTAGAAGCATTCGATGAGAATGAATCGTTGCACGAGTTGCTCGTCTAGCGACTGTGTTGGATAGAAGTTGGAATTTTGGCTGTGGCGCATCGGTTGAGCAGGTTTGAGTTTGGCTCGGGAATATCAGAATAGTTGGCACGAGTTGCTCGTATAACAAATGTGTGGAACCATTGAGTATTGGGTTGGAATACTTGGAATACGATCGTTGCACGGGTTGCTCGTGTAGCGAAAGTATCAGACGGTTTGGGAATAGCTGGAAGCATTGAGAATGGATATAGCACGAGTTGTATCGCGAGATTGATGGAAATATTTGGATAATTCAGGCATTGGCTAAGTTTTGTGTCAGACTTGAGTTGTGAATGGCAGGATCACGCATGAGGGATGGTTCGAACGGATCTTGGATCAGTGCAAGAAATCGTAATGCGAGTAGCGACTTAATTCGGAGTGGTATATGGGATACCACATAGTGAGCAAGGCATTGAAAATATTTTGGTTGGACATCAATGGGAATTGCCTGAACGAACTCGAGTAACGGGAATACAAGTTGGTTGGTGCACATCGGCTGAGTTGGGAAGAATGAAAAATGGAGCAAGCGAATATTGAGTTGAGCAATCGAAAATGGACTTGTACAAATGGAAGTATCATTGGGACTTGGAGCATGGACGAGATCGGAACAAACAGTTGGGATAGTATTGAGCAAGCGATGGGTGAATCGAATAATAGCGAGCACGAACTACGATTTTGGGCAACAAATTTGAGCTGCTGGTTGAGTAATGAAACACGATCTTGGTTTGGAGGGGCAATGCGATGGATTCGCACGGACTTGAAGGATTTTGGATATTGCTGCTCGAGAAGTTGACTCGGGTTTAGCGGAAGTGAAATTTTGGACAAGATGTTGCAACAATGATAAACGGATTCTCCGAAAGACGTAAACGGATTGTGGCAACAACTGAGGGCAAAGATAGTGGCGGACAGACTTTTGAAGATAGCTAAATGAGGGAGCAACGTCGGAACAAATCACTGTGCTGCTTGAATAAGTTGGACGTGCATTGTGGAACGCGGCAAACGGATAGAAATTTAAGCAAGTCTTCAGTTCGAGAATAATTGCAACTGGTAGTGCGAATAGTCGAACCTGGAAGTTCGGAAAATTTGATGGATTCAGGGCAGAACGACGGATTGATAGAAGACGGTTTCAACGAGCGTAGTTCTCGAATTATTAGCTTGGATAGATAGCAAGACTCTAGGTGGCTAAGCGGCATTGGTTGACAAATCATCAAAGGTAGTGCATGATATGCTCGGATTCGAAAGTTCGCTCGGATGGAATGGTCGGATTTTGATTCGGATTTACAGACGAGATATAACATAGTTCATAGTAACTGTCCATCGTGATGATTACAATTATCGAGCGTAGCTTCGGGGCAGCTGACCCTAGCGACTAGTCCGCTGAATCGGAGATGAATATGGTAAACCCATAGAACGACCCTTGAGGCGACGTATTTGGGAATGCGTCGAGGGCAGATGTGAACAATGAGATTTGGCTTATTGACTGAGTGTTGGATTTGAGAGACCCTTGGGATAGTCTTCAGCTGAAGATGCAGCCAGAAGATCGAAGCGATAGTGAGATTAGCCTAAGTCAACTGATGAGATTCACAGTCGCAGATTTTTATCGATGGCATCGCCTCTGACTCATTATTCCCTGGAAGGGAATAGCATTCATATGAATTGACGACTGTGAAACTAGCTCGTGAAGTTAAAGCAGCGGCTCATTCAGATCAAATCCTTGCGAATACTGGAAGGGACAGATTTGCCTCAGATTTACAAGATGTCTCGGAACTTAGTCTGGGAAGCGTGCTCGTTCAGAAGGCAAAGGTGATGTCCTATGCTTCGAGGCAGTGGAAGCAGCACGAAGAACTATTCCATGCGCAACCTAGGAATTGTGGCGTGTCTGTCCACGTTGAAATCGTGGCGACACTATCCCTTTGGCGTGGCGGCGAGATCTTCGTGGATCACACGAACCTCAATATAGATGTTTACCCAGCGAGGTATTGAGATTGAGGAAGAGGTATTTGGTTGAGATGATAAGAGCAAAGTTTGATATTTGGGTAAGTGCCTAGCTGGGGTAGTATCAGTTGAGATGATCGTTTGGTACATGAGATATATTTGGAGATGTTGCTAGTGCAGATTAAGAAATAGTTGGATGGATTGAGTTGGAACACGAACTGATTGAGTCGGTAAAAAAATCATCATATTTGAGAATAGTGCTCAATCGAATATGTTGGAATGGAAATCGTAATTTGGTTCAATTGGGAGTAAAGCGAATGGATGCCTCAAACATAAAGATACCCTTGTAACTTGTTCAAATTTGCTATCGCAAAGCTCGGCTAAAATGCATGTAATTTAGGGACGCCTTAAATATATGCACGATCCAAAACTAAGCGATACGAGGAATTCGTATTGAGCTGTAAGGAGGATGTGGGAATTCGGGAATTTGTACGAGCGTTCAGCAGAGCGAGATGCTGAGTCAGAATCGTGAGTATGAGAATTGCATAGAGCAGAGTTATGAATTGGACAAACGACATATGATAGGAATAAGTACCAGCACGGTTCATGGACGAACCAGATTCTAAGTGGTATATTATGTAACGCCCGCAACCACACGGTACGTTACGCTGAGTTAGATTGAATAAAACAAATGCTGGTTACATTTGATTTGTTGGATTTTGGGAAGAAGTATTGATTGAGTTGGTTTCATATGCAGATGTCTAGCGGGTTCGATGGAAATCAGGTGTTCGTTCAGAACAGTACTGAGATATCTGAATGGGAGCGATAATGCCATCTTCCTTAGTCCGATCGGTCGGATGATTTATAGAGCACAGCCTGCTCGCACGGTCATACCAGTTGAGTAGATCGCGCTTGCATCGGACCACGGGTTCAAGGGATTGGCCGTATCAGCAGGATAGGATGCCTAACGGGATTAAACATAGTGAGTGGGCTCTTTCCCTTCTCCTCTACTCCTTCATGCCTAATAATATGGAAAATACGTAAAGGCTTGGAAACTTGGGCTAAAACATTTGGAATCACTACACTGAGGCGTGCATAGAGTGTACGACGTTGGCTTGGATAGGATTGTGGTTTGATATGATTTACGCGTTGGATAGTTGGAGCTAGAGTTGGAATATTACACTTAAGGAAGTTGGTTGGATAATTGGGATTGTTGGTTCGATAGTCGCGTTCCTTGGGTTTGAGCATGATGGTTTGCATGCTAGAATCCTTCGGGTTGCTTATATATATGCTTGTCGATTGGTTTGAGTTGAATGCTTGCATGCTTAAACTGCTTTACAGCTTTCCTTAACATGCCATTCCTATGCCATGAAATGAATCTAGGATTCAACTAGAAAGATCACCATATAACTGTTTGCATTCACTATTTTACTTAGTGTCGGCTTAGGCGAGTGGGTTACCCTGCTCACTAGTATGGTTGTGTACTGACCCACGTTTGTGGGCATTATTTCAGGTACGCAGGCGTAGTGGCACTGCTTGGATATACGAGGCATGATGTATGAACTGTAAGTACCTTTGTGGGCTAGAGAAAAGAGCAAGAGTATTTCATCGCCTTCGTGGCATAGCCTTCGTGGCATTGCCTTCAGGGCATTTTATTTGGACCCTATCGTGAGCTCCGCTGCGCATTACTCTGATGTGTGCTTGGTACACAATACTTGACTTCCGCTGCAACTTGGTCGTTTCGATGATAACTTTGGTGTTTGACAACATCGCCTTGTACGAGCGCAACTCCAGGCTCGTACGGCATCACGTCCCGATGAGAACGATTGTCCTGCGGGAGAGCTGTAAACGTGGTGATTCACGTTCAGCGGGGACTATCGAGCTTGCGGGAGATTGGGGCGTGACATCTAAACCCTCCGCCGTGACTGCATCGTTCGTTTTCTGTTTCTTCCCCCTTCGAATAGTAAGCTTACTCTTTTTTTGTGGAAATACCATACTTTCGATAACCGACTTTGCCTCAACTAACTCCAAATTGCGTTCAATATGTTCAAACAAGGATGGATCTCTTTTAGTTGACTCATTCTCCTTCTTTTTTGCTCTACTCATTCTTGAGTGTGGTCTTCCCTTAGGAGTTCGAACAACAGATGGCTCTTACAATCGAGTTGTTGCCGGGACTGCAATTTCTTGGATTTTAACCTCAATGGATCTTCTCTCCGGTTCGGATACGACACAACACCTTGCTTGCAGGAGTTTCACTTGGGGCAAACAAAAGAAATTATCTTGAACTTCTACCGTCGGCATTATCGACAGTTGTCTCCAACATTGATCAACAACATCTATTGGAATAGGTATAAATTCACGACGATATTTGTTAATCTCATGTGCACAAGGAAGTCCGAGTGAATGTCGATATGAACAACCGCAAACCTCGGGATCATAACCAATCGACTTCGACCTACCAATCTCCTCAAATAATAAGCCCAAGGCATTGTGAGATACTACATGGATTAAACCATCCAAGAGGTGTTCATGCTTGTATTCATGCTTTGCAATATTGAGGCTCATCACAAATGATGCTACAATCTCGTTCGCCGTGAAAATAATCATCAATTGAATCGATTGCCAAACGGAGACAAAATTACCGACCGATGACCGTAGATATCTTTTTAAACTTGAGTATGATCCTTCGACCCAGTTCGTAGTGATTGTGTCATAATGCTTCACCATGTTCGTCCATGCTAAGACGAATTATTCTTTATGTGGTTCTAGCTAAGTATCTTTGATATAAGATATGCATGTCGGGTTAATCATCTCCCACTTTTGTTGGAACATGTACCATGTTGTGTCGTAGCTATCTGTAGTACTTGCTCGCCATACAAGACTCCAATCACTATAGAATTCTTCGAAGCGAAGCATGTCAATTTTATCGTCCACATTTTCAAATTTTCTCTTGCATTGAGCTTGAATATTTCAATTTATATGCCAAGTGCATAGTAGTCTATGCACATGAGGAAATACAATATCTATAGCATTTATCAGCGCATATTATCTGTCGGTAACAAAAATAGAGGGCTCTTTGTATCCTGTATAAAGGGATTGTAGTTTTCTTAATGTCCATGTGTAATCCTCTACTGTCTCACTCTTCATAAAACAAAAAGCGACTGAAAATGTTTTTCCCGTCAACGTAAACCCAACAACGTGAAAAAGAGGCATCTTGAACTTATTGGTCTTACATGTACAATCAAGGACCAACACATCTGCGAAGGACCGAGCCAAGTGTGTGCAATCAGGATGAGCCAAAAACAATGAAAGGAGTTCATCATTTTGTGGATGTATTCTATGGTACTCCACGTAGTGATGCTCCCCAAGCAACTTTAATACTTGCTGCATCGCCATTCTTCCTTTCATACTATTACATTTCGCTCTGGCCAAACTATTATAGATCGTCCGCATGGTTGACTTGTTCCCATCTTCTTTTTGTCGTACGGCAGAATAAATTTATTTCGGCGCAACTCCGGAAAGGAACAATTCTTCAACCAACTTTCTCTTATCCTCCTTCAACCGTGCCACGTAGGCATTGTGGTGCCCCATTCCCCCTATTCGGGGAGCGCGGCTAAGAAATACAAGATGGTGTCGTTCGATCGGGATAGATTGAAACAAGAACCCATCCTCTTTATGGATTTGCTTCTTCAGAATTGATTCCCATATTCAGTGGACCATTCCCCCAGGATCGACTTAGCGGCAGAGTCAGGAGGGACCTCTCCGTTGGATCTTTTGTTGCCTAGTTTTTGCTATCGCTTGTTGCTTTCGTGCCTTGAGTTGGTTTTCGGATTTGCTTGAGTTTTCTTGAACAGTTTTGATGGATTTTATTATTTTCGTTCGTTGAACTGCACTTCAATTCCGATATTGGAAAGAGTGGAAGAGATATTGATCAGCTGTTCGTGGCACTGCAGGTGAACCAGCAATAGGCAACGCTCGAACGGACTCCTGAAGCACCTCTTTCCCTCTTCCTTCCAACATACTAAGTGAGTGGCTACCATCCCGATTAATTGGCCCATCTTCCAGTCTTCACATCTAAAATCTTGTATTCTTGCTTGCCCCGATCAAACGATACCAAGTAATAACAAAAAGACTTCAAGATAATAAAGGGATAGACTTGGGATATTGCTTGTTAATCAAACTTATGAACGGTTACTCATTTACATGCTTGTTCGTTTGGAATGTTCATCATATGCATAAATACAAGTTAGAATATATATTTTTTCTTAAAATTGGGCTATGTATAGAACTCATCTTGAATGTAATAAATTGAACGGAAATACTATGCAAAAGTAGATCTTGCCCTATTATTGCCCTGCGCCTGATATTGCCCTGACTTGCCTCAAACGCTAACTTAGTATACTGCGTTGATTACGGACAACTTGTGAACAAGGTCTTAGTTCCTGCGGACGGTCGCTGAGGTACTGGCACCGATCCGATCCGGACGGAACTCTTGATAGTCACCTGCATCGGACGGAATGGCCTGCGATGCCCTGATCCTTGTGTTGCAAGTCATTCCGTCCCAGACTAGAACCGTCCCGTATGGCATCAAGCCAGTAATCCCCTCGTATATTTAAACCCGTTGCAAACTAACTTGTATCTTCTTGGCAGGGAAGGACAAGGTAAGTATTGTGCAGATGGTTCAGACGGGAAGGTAAATATCACCGAGCGGTGGAAAGTATTCCATTGATTTCTATATCTATTGCCTGCTGTAAAATTAACTAAGGCAAGATAGAAAGACCACAAATAAATATGCATGCTTCATCTAAATAACGTGTTGATTGGTATAGTTGGGTTAGCTTGCCTTCACCAGTACGTTTCGATGTACTGACCCTCGTTGAAATAGGTTTCCCGTGCTAAGGAGAGCCGAGCGAGGAGCAGAAGTCAATCCCCGATCCAGTCCAGCTGTAGGTGCACCTCGTTCGTGCCATATTTGAAGTATTTTGAGAACGAAGCAAGCTACTCAAGCAATTATGCAGCTTCGAGGAAAGACCGTCATTCCACCAGGAGGTCTTGTATTTTGAGTTTTAGTAAAGGGATGTAATGTACAGGACTGCTATCTCATTTTGTGCCAACACTTTTGTAAGCCCGAGAGGCAACCTTATGACTCAGTTCAGGAGTTTGTAATAGATGTTCATATTATCAATAAAAAGAGAACTTTTTCATGCAATCTGTGTTTCAATTTATCTGCGTACTCTGAATATGTGCTCGCTATGCGAAAATAAATACTTAGCCTTGTGCGGAGCGCAACCTAGGACCGCACGGCGGTCACGCCGGGGGACGACAATCGATTCCACAGAATCGGGGTGTGACATGTTGGTATCAGAGCACAGCTTCAAAGTTCCTTTGACCCTTCGTATAAAAAAAGTTCCTTTAATGATTAAAATCCCTGTGCGAACTCTTGAACTTGTTAAGGCCAAAATGAGATACGTTCATGCAATAAGTCCATAATACACTATGATCCTGATGTAATTTACCTTCTTTTGAAGGAATGGCTCAAGCGCAATCCTCAGCGCTAGCACCAGGCGAGACATAGGCTCAGGAGAGCAGCTCTGGCACTTCAGGAAGCTCTCGGAGCCAACGGGGCATGTCTCGAGTAGATCCGCTTCAGCAAGTGATGCAAATGTTGGAAGCACAACGACAAAGAGATGATGCTCGCCAAGCCAAGTTCGAAAGCAATCTAGAGGCTCAACTCTCAGTCCAACAAAAGCAGGTGGATACCCTGCAGCAAATTGTTCAGACTTTAGCCTCCAACCAGTCCGCAACAATAGCAGCGACTCTGGTGGAACAACCAGAACTTGAAGTCGAGACGACTCAGACTCTAAGGAAGAAGGATGTGACTGCCTTCGACTTTGGTGACTTCAAGAAAGTCTGCAACACGCCATTCAAGGGGACTGAGGACCCAATCGTGGCCCTAGATTGGCTTGTCGAACTTGAAGATCATTTCTCTTTGCTGGAATTACCTGAAGAAAAGTGAGTCGCATGTGCTCAACTGCAGCTCCGCCTTAATGCGCACGATTGGTGGGACGTGCATCGACGATCTCTTCCAGTCGAGAATGGAGGGGAGACGATGTCACACAAAACTCAGGCAACGCTTGAATTATCCAACTGTTTCCATCAATCTCACTATGCAACTCGTGCCATATCCCATTCTCAATACTTCCAGCCATTCTCAAACCGATTGCTGCCTTCGCTATACGAGCAACTCGTGCAACGATCTTTTCCAAGTATTCTAACCCAATACTCAATGGTTCCACACATTTGTTGTACGAGCAACTCGTACCAACTTATCCATATATTCCCAAGCTAAACTCAAACTTGCCCAACCGATGCGCCACAGCCGAAATTTCAACTTATATCCAACACAATCGCTTGACGAGCAACTCGTGCAAGGATTCATTCTCATCGAATCTTTCTACCGAAAATATGCCGCATAGCCAAATCTCGCAAGCCAACCAACTGATCCATTGAGGCAATCAGAAACTCCCCGAACGATAGGCCAAGCCAACCCAACGAAAGCCCACAACTTGTTGCACAAATGCAATAACGCCAACCAACTTGCCGCACGAATGCAACAACGACTAACGAGGCTAAGCGATCCTACGAAAACCAACCAAGGCAACCAAACCAAGAATAACATACATAAACAACCAGCAATATATAGACTTATTGCATGAAACATCCAATGCGGCACCGAGTAGAGTCAAGAGCCAGACGACACGCGGAAGCGATTTAGAGTTTGTGATGAAGCGAAGGACCAAGTCCGAAGAAATAAACTGGGCGCTCTGATACCAATCTGTCACGCCCCAAACTCCCGCAAGTTCGAACGCCCCTGCTGAATGTGAAATCACCACGTTGCAGCTCTCCCGCGGAACGATCGTTCTATTCAGGACGTGATGCCGTACGAGCCTGGAGTTGCGCTCATACAAGGCGATGTTATTAAACACGAAAGTTATCATCGAAACAACCAAGCCACAGCGGAAGCCGTTTGTGTACCAAGCACACATCAGAGTATACGCAGCGAAGCTCACGATAGGGTCCAAAAGAGATGCCCCGAGGCAAGGCCACAAAGGCGATGCCACGAAGACGATGCAATAACTCTTGCTCTTTTCTCTAGCCCACAAAGGTACTTACAGTTCATACATCTTGTTCCGTATATCCAAGCAGCGCCACTACGCCTGTGTACCTGAAATATTACCCACAAACGTGGGTCAGTACACAACCGTACTGGTGAGCGGGGTAACCCACTCGCCTAAGCCGACACTAAGTAAAATAGTGAATGCACACAGTTGAATGGTGATCTTTCTAGTTGAATCCTAGATTCGTTTCATGGCATATGAATGACATGTTAAGGAAAGCTGTAAAGCAGTTTAAGCATGCAAACATTCAATCTCAAACCAAACGACAAGCATTTTATATATAACCAACCCGTCTTACACAATGCCATCGCTATGCACGATAACATATCGAACCATCAATCTCGCCTCAATATCCATCCAAAACCTATGTTTATATATTTCCAACTCGAGTGCACACTCTTGCCGAGGCAAGGTGGCCGCGCCTATACGATGCACAAACCATCCAAAGTAAAGCAAACCAACTCTTATCTATATGAAGTCACTGGCCAAGCCATAAAGGACGTATGATTGGACTGATCATATGCGGTTCTCCTCAAAACAGCGCTAAGTAGCTAACCCACCTGGATCGATGGCCAACCGCTGGTACCGCGCCCAAGACGCGTTACCCAATTGTCTCCTCCATGGCCGAACGGTCCCGGTGCCCCGGAGATCCCGTTCGAGGAAACGAAAACCTGTGCAATACAGGTTGTCCGTGACATGCAGACACCAAGTAGGTATGACGAGAGGATCGAACATTCTCGCCCCACCAAGCGATCCTAGACTCGTTCAACCGATATCCAACCAAAAATCCATAACCATTCTTCCAACATATCCTTCCAAGGAAACCAAATCTCGACCTCAAAACATAGCCCGAGACATCAAAATATCAAGTGTTTCATAGGCACGAAGCCTCTTCTCAACACAATCCAAATTGGTGCAACACCTATGCTCGAAGCAAAATCCTATGGCACAATGCCGTTTCAGTGGCGCAATGCCTCATTCAAGGCACGATGCCCCATCAAACGACACAACGCCCTCGCCGATGCAGTTGTTCGGTTTCGAACCACAACCGCTCGCTTTGCAAGACAAAGCGACCAAGTGATACTCGCGCACGGATGCACGTTCGCTCGCCCGAATTCCCGATATTCCCATTATTCCCATTGCCTCAAAGGTATCCTTCCAACTTGTATGATTCAACCGTCCAAGCATAATCCCAAGTATCCAACCGACTGCCTCAAATGTAAAATCCAACTATCGCCTCAACTATCCAACGCGTAAATCATTTCAAGCCACAATCCTACCAAGCCAACGACGCACACTCTATGCACGCCTCAATGTAGTGAATCCCAATATTTCAGCCCAAGTGTTCAATGCCTTTTACGTGTTTTCCATATTATTAGGCATGAAGGAGTAGAGGAGAAGGGAAAGAGCCCACTCACTATGATTGATCCCGTTAGGCATCCTGTCCTGCCGATACGGCCAATCCCTTGAACCCGTGGTCCGATGCAAGCGCGATCTACTCAACTGGTATGACCGTACGAGCAGGCCGTGCTATCCAAATCATCCGACCGATCGGACTAAGGAAGACGGCATTATCGCTTCCATCCAGCTATTCAGTAATATTCTGAACGAACACCTGGTTTCCATCGAACCCGCTAGCCATCTGCACATTTGAATCCAACTCGATTTAATCCTTCTTCCCAAAATCCAATATTTCAAATGTAACCAGCATTTGATTCATTAAATCTGACTCAGCGTAACGCTCCGAGCGGTTGTGGGGCGTTACATAATATACCACTTAGAATCAGGTTCGTCCACGAACCGTGCTGGTACTCATTCCTATCACATGCTACAATCCAATCCATGGATCTGCTCTAAGCAACTCACATATTCACTATTTCTGACTCAGCATCTCATTCTGCTGAACGCTCGTACAAATTTCTCGAATTCCCACATCCTTCTTGCACCTCAATACGAATTCTTCGTATCGCTTAGTTTTGGATCGATACACATATTTAAGGCGTCCCTAAAATACATGCATTTCAGCCGAGCTTTGCAATGGCAAATTTGAACAAGTTACAAGGGTATCTTTATGTTCGAGGCATCCATTTGCTTTGCTCCCAATTGAATCAATCCCGATTTCTATTCTAATATTTTCGATTGAGCACCATTCACAATTATGATGATTTTCCACCGACTCAATCAGTTCGTGTTCCAAATCAGTCCATCCCACTATTTCTGAAAATCAGTACTAGCAACATCCCAAATGTTATCTTATTCACTGAACGATCATCACAACTGATCTACCCCAGCTATGCAACTTACCCAAAGATCAACTTGCTTAGATCATTTCAGTCCAACACATTATTCTGCCATTTCAATATCTCACAGGGTGAACATCTATATTGAGGTTCGTGTGATCCACGAAGATCTCGCCGCCACGCCAAAGGGATTGTGTCGCCACGATTTTAACGTGGACACACTCGCCATAATTCTTAGGTTGCGCATGGAATAGTTCTTCGCGCTGCTTCCACTGCCTCGAAGCATTAGGACATCACCTTTGCCTTCCGAACGAGCACGCTTCTCAGACTAAGTTTCGAGACATCTTGTAAATCTGAGGCAAATCCGTCCCTTCCAGTATTCGCAAGGATTTGATTCGAACGAGCCGTTGCTTTAACTTTACGAGCTAGTTTCACAGTCGTCAATTCATATGAATGCTATTCCCTTCCAGGGCACGATGAGTCAGAGGCGATGCCATCGATATAAATCTGCGACTCTAAATCTCATCAGTTGACTAGGCTACCTTCCACCATTGCTTCGATCTTCTGGCTGCTTCTTCAGTTGAAGACTATCCCAAGGGTCTCTCGAATCCAACACTCAATCAATATGCCAAATCTCATTGCTCACATCTGCCCTCGACGCATTCCCAAATACGCCGCCTCAAGGGTCGTTCTATGGGTTTACCATATTCATTTTCGATTCAGCGGGCAAGGTCGCTTAGGGTCAGCTGTCCCGAAGCTACGCTCGATAATTGTAATCATCACGATGGACAGTTACTATAAACCATGCTATATCTCATCTGAAAATCAGAATCGAAATCCAACCATTCATCCGAGCGAAGTTTTCGAATCCGAGAACCGCGCTCGTTGAATACGTCTTCCATCAATCCACCGTCCTACCCTGAATCCATCAAAATTTTGAATTGTTATGTTCGATTCTCGCACAATCAATTTCAATGATTCACGATACTCAAGACTTGCTCAATTTCATGTCCGTTGCCGCGTTCCACAATGCACGTCCAACTTACTCGAGCGGCACAGTGATTTGTTCTGACGTTGCTCTCACATTTAGCTATCTTCAAACGTCCGTCCGCCACAATATTTTGCCTTCCGTTGTTGCCACAATCCGTCCACGTCTTCCGGAGAATCCGTCTACCTTTGTTGCACCATTTTGCCCAAAATTCCATTTCAGCTAAACCTGAGTCGACTTCTCGAGTAGTAATATCTAAAATCTTCCAAGTTTGTGTGAATCCATCGCATTGTCCATCCAAACCAAATCGTGTTTCATTGCTCAACCAACAGCTCAAATGCGTTGCCTAAAATCATAGTCCGTGCTCGCTATCATTCCGATAATTCCATCGCTTTGCTCAAGCGTAACCCAAATGTTCATTCCGATTCTGTCAATCTCTTTAGCCAAACGATACTTCCATTTGCACCAGTCCGTCCACGATATGCTCAACTCAATATTCGCTTTCCCCATTTTCTTTCTTTCCAACTCAACCGACTTGCACCAACCAACTTGTATTCTCGTTTCACGAGTCCGTTCAGGAAATTTCCATCGATGTCCAACCAAAACATTTTCAATGCCTTGCTCAAAATATGGTATCCCATATACCACTCCGAATCGAGTCGCTACTCACATTACGTTTCCTTGCACTGGATCCAAGATCCGTTCGAACCATCCTTTATGTGTGATCATGCCTTTCCCAATTCGAGTTTGACACAAAACTCAGGCAACGCTTGAATTATCCAACTGTTTCCATCAATCTCACTATGCAACTCGTGCCATATCCCATTCTCAATACTTCCATCCATTCTCAAACCGATTGCTGCCTTCGCTACACGAGCAACTCGTGCAACGATCTTTTCCAAGTATTCCAACCCAATACTCAATGGTTCCACACATTTGTTGTACGAGCAACTCGTACCAACTTATCCATATATTCCCAAGCTAAACTCAAACTTGCCCAACCGATGCGCCACAGCCGAAATTCCAACTTATATCCAACACAATCGCTTGACGAGCAACTCGTGCAAGGATTCATTCTCATCGAATATTTCTATCGAAAATATGTCGCATAGCCAAATCTCGCTAGCCAACCAACTGATCCATTGAGGCAATCAGAAACTCCCCGAACGATAGGCCAAGCCAACCCAACGAAAGCCCATAACTTGTTGCACAAATGCAACAACGCCAACCAACTTGCCGTACGAATGCAACAACGACTAACGAGGCTAAGCGATCCTACGAAAACCAACCAAGGCAACCAAACCAAGAATAACATGCAGAAACAACCAGCAATATATAGACTTATTGCATAAAACATCCAATGCGGCACCGAGTAGAGTCAAGAGCCAGACGACACGCGGAAGCAATTTAGAGTTTGTGATGAAGCGAAGGACCAAGTCCGAAGAAATGAACCGGGCGCTCTGATACCAATCTGTCATGCCCCAAACTCCCGCAAGTCCGAACGCCCCTGCTGAACGTGAAATCACCACGTTACAGCTCTCCCGCGGAACGATCGTTCTATTCGGGACGTGATGCCGTACGAGCCTGGAGTTGCGCTCGTACAAGGCGATGTTATTAAACACAAAAGTTATCATCGAAACAACCAAGTCACAGCGAAAGCCGTTTGTGTACCAAGCACACATCAGAGTATACGCAGTGAAGCTCACGATAGGGTCCAAAAGAGATGCCCCGAGGCAAGGCCACAAAGGCGATGCCACGAAGACGATGCAATAACTCTTGCTCTTTTCTCTAGCCCACAAAGGTACTTACAGTTCATACATCTTGTCCCGTATATCCAAGCAGCGCCACTACGCCTGTGTACCTAAAATATTGCCCACAAACGTGGGTCAGTACACAACCGTACTGGTGAGCGGGGTAACCCACTCGCCTAAGCCGACACTAAGTAAAATAGTGAATGCACACAGTTGAATGGTGATCTTTCTAGTTGAATCCTAGATTCGTTTCATGGCATATGAATAACATGTTAAGGAAAGCTGTAAAGCAGTTTAAGCATGCAAACATTCAATCTCAAACCAAACGACAAGCATTTTATATATAACCGACCCGTCTTACACAATGCCATCGCTATGCACGATAACATATCGAACCATCAGTCTCGCCTTAATATCCATCCAAAACCTATGTTTATATATTTCCAACTCGAGTGCACACTCTTGCCGAGGCAAGGTGGCCGCGCCTATACGATGCACAAACCATCCAAAGTAAAGCAAACCAACTCTTATCTATATGAAGTCACTGGCCAAGCCATAAAGGACGTATGATTGGACTGATCATATGCGGTTCTCCTCAAAACAGCGCTAAGTAGCTAACCCACCTGGATCGATTGCCAACCGCTGTACCGCGCCCAAGACGCATTACCCAATTGTCTTCTCCATGGCCGAACGGTCCCGGTGCCCCGGAGATCCCGTTCGAGGAAACGAAACCCTGTACAATACAGGTTGTCCGTGACATGCAGACACCAAGTAGGTATGACGAGAGGATCGAACATTCTCGCCCCACCAAGCGATCCTAGACTCGTTCAACCGATATCCAACCAAAAATCCATAACCATTCTTCCAACATATCCTTCCAAGGAAACCAAATCTCGACCTCAAAACATAGCCCGAGGCATCAAAATATCAAGTGTTTCATAGGCACGAAGCCTCTTCTCAACACAATCCAAATTGGTGCAACACCTATGCTCGAAGCAAAATCTCATGGCACAATGCCGTTTCAGTGGCACAATGCCTCATTCAAGGCACGATGCCCCATCAAACGACACAACGCCCTCGCCGATGCAGTTGTTCGGTTTCGAACCACAACCGCTCGCTTTGCAAGACAAAGCGACCAAGTGATACTCGCGCACGGATGCACGTTCGCTCGCCCGAATTCCCGATATTCCCATTATTCCCATTGCCTCAAAGGTATCCTTCCAACTTGTATGATTCAACCATCCAAGCATAATCCCAAGTATCCAACCGACTGCCTCAAATGTAAAATCCAACTATCGCCTCAACTATCCAACGCGTAAATCATTTCAAGCCACAATCCTACCAAGCCAACGACGCACACTCTATGCACGCCTCAGTGTAGTGAATCCCAATGTTTCAGCCCAAGTGTTCAATGCCTTTTACGTGTTTTTCATATTATTAGGCATGAAGGAGTAGAGGAGAAGGGAAAGAGCCCACTCACTATGATTGATTCCGTTAGGCATCCTGTCCTGCCGATACGGCCAATCTCTTGAACCCGTGGTCCGATGCAAGCGCGATCTACTCAACTGGTATGACCGTGCGAGCAGGCCGTGCTATCCAAATCATCCGACCGATCGGACTAAGGAAGACGGCATTATCGCTTCCATCCAGCTATTCAGTAATGTTCTGAACGAACACCTGGTTTCCATCGAACCCGCTAGCTATCTGCACATTTGAAACCAACTCGATTTAATACTTCTTCCCAAAATCCAATATTTCAAATGTAACCAGCATTTGATTCATTAAATCCGACTCAGCGTAACGCTCCGAGCGGTTGCGGGGCGTTACAGACGATAACATGGGACACTTTTCGTGGCGTATTTGAGGAGGAATTTATACCCCCGCCTGTACGTCGTCAGAAGAAAAACGAGTTTGTACAACTACCGCAGGGCAGCATGACTGTAAAGCAATACTCTACTGAGTTTAACAGGCTTGCCAAATTTCCCTGCTCTTATCTACCCGATGCAGCGAGTCGTGCCAGACGATTCGAAGGAGGTCTACGTCCTGCTATCCACGCGCACATAGTCGTTCCACAGTACCAGACAATGCGGGAAGTCCTTAATCACGCCATTTCCCTCGAACCGCAGTATCCTCACGTTGTTGTCGGCGCTGTGCATACCTCCAATCACAAACGTCAAAGCAACGATAAAGGAAACACCACTGCAAAGCGTCAAAATAACGGCGGTAATCAGAGAGGGTATACAGGGCCGCGATGCCACTACTGCAACAAATGGGGGCACATTAAGAAAGACTGTCACAAGAAGCTAGGTACATGCCTCCGCTGTGGCGATGCAACACATCAGATTGATACCTGCCCACTTTCTGATTGCCGTCCCCAACAGCCAAATCAGGCTGCTGCAAACCAGGCCAACAGAGCTGCGCCTCATCAAGGGCGTAATCAAGCTCAAGGCCGGGTCTATACCATGACACGAGAGGAAGCTTTGGCCTCGGACACCGTGGTGTCAGGTACTTTGCTTTTTAATAACATACCTGCTCGTGTACTATTTGATTCTGGTGCAACGCATAGCTTTATATCTATAAACTTTGCTGCGGAGAACAATATAGAAATGACTCCATTATATTTAGATTTAAGTGTTAGCACCCCATCCGGTACGAAAATACATGTCCGTTCAGTACGTCAAGGTGGTTACATCTGTATTAGAGGAAGGAAGCTATCGCTCGATGTTTTAGTTCTAGATGTTCGGGACTATGATATCATTTTGGGAATGGATTGACTTGGCGCCTGCGTGGCAACTATAGAGTGTGCAGAGAAACGAGTCATTTTCCGCCTGCCTGGGGAAGCCAAATTCTGCTACACTAGTAGTCCAGCAACTGATGCGACCAGGGCTTGCATGGTGATTTCTGCAACATCTGCTCGGCGAATGCTACACTCAGGCTGCAAGGGATTCCTAGCGTCGGTTCGGGACACACGGCAGGACTACGCAAACGTTGATTCTACTTTCCTTGAGGCGGAGTTCTCCGATGTGTTTCCGAGCAAACTATCCGGTATGCCACCAGATCGAGAGATAGAATTCACCGTAGACACCTTCCCAAACACACAGTCAATCTCTAAACCTCCGTACAGAATGGCGCCTGCAGAACTAAAAGAATTAAAGTGTCAGCTTCAAGATTTACTAGATCGTGGGTTCATCCGTCCGAGCGTGTCTCCTTGGGGCGCGCTTGTACTCTTCGTAAAGAAGAAGGACGGAACACTACGCCTCTACATAGATTACAAGGAACTGAACAAGGTCACTATCAGGAACAAGTATCCTCTGCCACAGATAGATGACTTGTTTGATCAGCTACAGGAGGCAACGGTGTTTTTGAAAGTTGATCTTCGCTCGGGCTACCACCAGCTGAAGATTAAGCCAGAAGACATGCCGAAGACTGCCTTTCGAACCCGATACGGGCATTATGAATTTTCTGTTATGCCGTTTGGACTGATGAGTGTGCCTGTTGCATTCATAGACATGATGAATCGTGTATTTCGACCCTTTATCGATAAATTTATGGTGGTTTTTATCGATGACATCTTGATGTACTCGAAGACTAGGAATGAGCACGCAGGACACTTGCGAATGGTGCTGCAAACCCTTTGAGACAACAAGTTGTATGCCAAACTGAGTAAGTGTGAATTCTGGCTGGATAGCATATCCTTTTTAGGGCACATTATCTCTTCATAAGGTATTTTAGTAAACCCAAGGAAGGTGGAAGCCATTACGGAGTTGAAACGGCCGGAGTCAGCTAGCGATATCCGAAGTTTCCTTGTACTGGCAGGCTACTACCACAGGTTTATACAAAATTTTGCAAAAATTGCTTCGCCCCTGACTCAGCTCACACGAAAAGGTGTAAAGTTTACCTGGATGGACGACTGTGAAGCTTTGTTTACAGAGTTAAAATAGCGCCTCGTCTCTGCCCCAATCCTCACTCTGCCAAACGGACCCGATGATTTCAAAATATACAGTGATGCGTCAGGTAAAGGACTGGGATGTGTTCTGATGCAAAGGGATAAAGTGATAGCCTTTGTGTCGAGGCAACTAAAGCCTCACGAGAAGAACTATCCGACACATGACTTAGAACTGGCGGCAGTAGTGTTTGTGCTGAAGTTGTGGCGCCACTACCTTTATGGTGTACCGTATGAAATCTACACGGACCATAAGAGCTTGAAATATTTGTATACACAAAGGGATTTGAATCTTCGACAGCGGCGTTGGCTTGAACTCTTTAGCGACTTCGATCTCATGATCAGATACACGCCTGGTAAGAGAAACGTAGTAGCTGATGCACTGAGTGGAGTATTTGTAGGGAGTTTGGCTATTGATGATAGGCTGCGCCGAGATCTTGAATCCTTGGGCATTACTCTAAAAATCATATACAAAAAGTGGGCGCAAGTGGCACAACTGTGCCTCGAGCCCGACTTGTTACAAAAGGTTAAGGCCGCTCAGAAAGATGACATATTCCTGCAAAAGACGCATGGTTTGATCTCAGTAGGAAAGGCATCTGACTTTGGGGTAGGCATGGACGTGATGCTCCGAATGAAGGGAAAACTGTGTGTTCCAGCCGACGCGGCCCTCAGAGAAGAGATACTCATTGAAGCTCATTATGCAAGTTATACTTCTCATCCGGGTAGTACAAAGATGTATCGAGATCTCCGTACGACGTTCTGATGGCATAGCATGAAACGAGATGTGGCATTGTTCGTGTCGCATTGCATGGCTTGTCAGAGAGTAAAGGCTGAACACCAGAACCGGGCGGAGAGCTGCAGAACCTTGCTATTCTGGAGCGAAAATGGGAACATATAACGATGGATTTCATTGTTGGCTTGCCAATGACGCAACGGGGGAATGATGTTGTTTGGGTTATTGTCGATCGCCTCACCAAGTCTGCTCACTTTCTGCCTATCAAGTCTACTTGGAGTACCGACCGCTTGGCTCTTATTTACTTTAACGAAATCGTTCGGCTCTATGGCGTGCCCGTATCCATAGTCTTCGATCGAGATGGTCGATTCATATCGCGTTTCTGGGAAAGCCTGCAGTCAGCAATGGGGACGAAGTTGAAGTTTAGCTCCACCTACCATCCACAGACCGACGGTCAAACGGAACGTGTCAATTAGATCCTCGAAGACATGCTATGACTCTCCTCCTTGGATTTGAAGACTAGTTGGGACCTGCATCTACCTTTAGCTGAATTTGCATACAACAACAGATTCTAATCCAGCATTCAGATGGCTGTATGAGGCGTTGTATGGGCGGAAGTGCAGATCCCCTATATGTTGGGACGAAGTTGGTGAACGGCAGATCCTTGGCCCCGAGCTCGTGGAACAAACTGTCCAAAAGGTTCGCTTGATTCGGGAAAGACTAAAGATAGCTCAAAGCCATCAAAAGAGCTATGCTGATACACATCGTCGACCGCTTGAGTTTCTAGCAGGCGACCGGGTATTTCTCAAGGTCTTGCCCATGCGAGGAGTCACCAGATTCGGAGCAAAAGGAAAGCTAAGTCCGAGATTTGTCGGTCCGTTCGAAATACTAAAACGAGTTGCCTCAGTTGCATATCAGATTGCTTTACTGTCATCCCTATCCGAAGTACACGATATTTTCCATGTTTCCCAACTTAGGAAGTACGTGTACGACCCGAGCCAAGTGGTAGATCTAGATCAGCTGAACCTTCAGGCAAACTTGACGTATGTAGAACAACCTGTGCAAATTTTGGATAGGAAAGAAAAGCTGCTCCGAAGTCGATCGATTCCTCTCGTGTGCGTGCTTTGGCGAAATCACTCTGTCGAAGAATCCACTTGGGAACTTGAATCAGATATGAGAGAAAGTTTTCCCTCATTATTTCCTAGTGGTAGGTTCTATTCCTATGTTTTGGGACGAAACTTCCAATTAGTTGGGTAGGATGTTGTGCCTCGTTCCCCCTATTCGGGGAGCGCGACTAAGAAATACAAGACGGTATCGTTCGATCGGGATAGATTGAAACAAGAACCCATCCTCTTTATGGATTTGCTTCTTCGGAATCGATTCTCATATTCAGTGGACCGTGCCCCCGGGATTGACTTAGCGGTAAAGTCAGGAGGGACCTCTCCGCTGCATCTTTTGTTGCCTAGTTTTCGCTGTCGCTTGTTGCTTTCGTGCCTTGAGTTGGTTTTCGGATTTGCTTGAGTTTTCTTGAACGGTTTCGATGGATTTCATTATTTTCGTTCGTTGAACTGCAATTCAATTCCGATATTGGAGAGAGTGGAAGAGGTATTGATCAACTGTTCGTGGCAATGCAGGTGAACCAGCAATAGGCAACGCTCGAACGGACTCCTGAAGCACCTCTTTCCCTCTTCCTTCCAACATACTAAGTGAGTGGCTACCATCCCGATTAGTTGGCCCATCTTCCAGTCTTCACATCTAAAATCTTGTATTCTTGCTTGCCCCGATCAAACGATACCAAGTAATAACTAAAAAACTTCAAGATAATAAAAGGATAGACTTAGGATATTGCTTGTCAATCAAACTTGTGAACGGTTACTCATTTACATGCTTGTTCGTTTGGAATGTTCATCATATGCATAAATACAAGTTAGAATATACATTTTCTTCTTAAAATTGTGCTATGTATAGAACACATCTTGAATGCAATAAACTGAATGGAAAGACTATGCAAAAGTATATCTTACCCTGTTATTGCCCTGCGCCTGATATTTTCCCTGACTTGCCTCAAATGCTAACTTAGTGTACTGTGTTGATCACGGACAACTTGTGCACAAGGTCTTAGTTCCTGCGGACGGTCGTTGGGGCACTGGCACCGATCCGATCCGGATGGAACTCCTGATAGTCTCCTGCATCGGACGGAATGGCCTGCGATGCCCTGATCCTTGCGTTGCAAGTAATTCCGCCCCAGTACGTTTCGATATACTGACCCTCGTTGAAACGGGTTCCCCGTGCTAAGGAGAGCCGAGCGAGGAGCAGAAGTCAATCCCCGATCCAGTCTAGCTGTAGGCGCACCTCGTTCGTGCCACTTTTGAAGTATTTTGAGAACGAAGCGAGCTACTCAAGCAATCATGCAGCTTCGAGGGAAGGCCGTCATTCCACCAGGAGGTCTTGTATTTTGAGTTTTAGTAAAAGGATGTAATGTACAGGACTGCTATCTCATTTTGTGCCAACACTTTTGTAAGCCCGAGAGGCAACCTTATGACTCAGTTCAGGAGTTTGTAATAGATGTTCATATTATCAATAAAAAGAGAACTTTTTCATGCAATCTGTGTTTCAATTTATCTGCGTACTCTGAATATGTGCTCGCTATGCGAAAATAAATACTTAGCCTTGTGCGGTGCGCAACCTAGGCCTGCACGGCGGTCACGCCCGGGGGACGACTATCGATTCCACGGAATCGGGGCGTGACAGGCATGACCTGTAAGTGTCCCTAGAATAGGATGATTGTGTCTTCCATTCTTAACTTCGATTATCCACTTCACATCTTCTACTTTTACAATCAACACCTTAAATGGACAACCACATTTTCTCGTCCCAACGTTTTTCTTAGGAATTTTTTTCAACAACAACCTTTTTTTTATGATGCTCCCTGAACACACCTCCTCTTTCGCAACCCAGCTCTACATATTTTCGGCCCGGCCGAGATCTGATGGATCTTGCAATGACAATTACTATGTTATGTCGTCTTCCAACTTCTTGCACCAATCTAATGCTTCTTCCTGGGATGAAAATTGAATATCCGTTGAGAATATATCCTCCACATCAACCCCAATAGCGGGATGTACCACGACATCTGTACAAGGTTGGTCATATAACCAATATAAAATAATATAAAAATTAATAACTTCAAATAATTGGCAGTTCAAATAATTTACAGTTTTTAAGATTCAGGACTGTCACTATTTTGACAGTCCACTTAGTATATAGGATTGTCGAAATTATGACAGTCCTAGTTTTATATAGGACTGTCGAAATTATGACAGTCCTGTATTTATTTAGAACTGTCGAATTATTGACAGTCCTATATTTATGTAGGACTGTCTAATTTTATACAGTCCTTACACGATGACTGCCGAAATAGGGTTGTCGTTTTACGTACCGTACGTGCTTTGGAACAACCGACATGTTTTTCGGAATGACCGGAGTGCATATTTAATGGATTGCATGATCCGACTTCGTCATCGAAGATATTTTCATGCATCGTTCCTACAATAGTCAAATAAAACTAATTTTTTTGGACAATCGCAAAACTTATTCATCATATGTTGTCGAAGACATACCGGAAGAATATTCGTTGGACAATCACCAAAGCAAAGTTCTCTTCCATTTGGGACCACAACTATCAATTATCAAATTTAGGTTTAGACTTGGAGAATGAGAGTTTCTTCATGTGAGGGTGAAAAGCCTAGAATAGAAATTATTTTGACTTATATAGCTTGGTGTGGGCTAGCCCTAAGTAACTTTTAGGAGTGACAAACTTGTAATTTTTGGTAAAATTTTAATGGACTAGCCCCAAGTAAAATGTGTAGTGCCCTTATCACTATCCATCCAAAAAGGGATGGACCCAAAACTTTAAGAGAGAGAGAGTTGACCTTAATCATAAAAGAAATTTAAAAATAAAATTACAAACAAAAAATAGCATACATATATTTAGATAACATCTTTCGATATATTGTACTTCAACCGATAACAAACCAAGCAGCAACAAAATTATGATTGACTCCAAAATATAGTGTCGACATCTTAGAATTTGTTGATATTTTTATCTTTGGACTATAAGGCACATGAGTGCCATGTGGGGATATTTTATTAGGATGAAGAATGATTAACTCCTTAATGAAAGTATTTATGTTTTTTTGTTATTCTCTTGGAATTTATTCTATAGGAACTACTCGGATTCGGACTCAATGGCACAAAATGACGCTTTGTTGGCACACTTTGCACTTTGTCGGCGTACTACCGCATGGATTGCCGTATGCGCTGCTGCTGCTGCTGCGGCGGCAAATATATTTGAACTGTTATGGAAAGATACAGTCTGTTATTCCGATCCATTTTTTGAGGGATTTAAAATTAATACGTGTCTATATTTCATGGATTCGTAATTAATCTGTTCATATCTTTCCGTAACTGTTGGGCGGCTAGAATTTTTACCCCCTCTCTATAAATACTCTCTACGTGCCTCTTTGAGAAAATACTTCAGAAAAAAGAGGAGACACTCTCTTCGTGTTTCTTTGAGGAAATACTTCAGTAAAAGAGAAGACGAAAAGAGTTGATGCTACCGCCACCATTGGATTCCAGGGAGTTCGTGTGAGTCCAGACAGAGGTGACAACGAGCGTTCCAGAAGTTCTACGTGAACTTGCTGGTTCTTGGGAGCAGATCGTGTGGGACGAATCTAGCTTTGAGTAAATGTGATCTTAATCATCCCAGCAAACGAAATCACTTCTTCTTCTTCTCCCTATCTTCTGTGTCTTGTAACTCTGTTATGTCCGTTTGCAACTGCTATTGCAAGAAAGAATGAGAAGATAATTTTTTTTGGTTCTTTTTTATCTTGTTTCTAGTTGTAATCAGATCCTATTTATATTCTCTTCTTGTTGGATCGAGAGATATCAGGAAGGGAACTCTTGTGTGAACTCCTGATCGCGACTTTATCTTTTGGTTCTACCATCTTTGATTAAGTTTCGAAAATTACAGATTTATTTTTCATTTTTTTTAGAAAAATGAAATAATTTTAATTTACTTTACATTTTGTCAAGTTAAAAATTGTATGTTTATATGATTTAAGCTATTGATAATTAATCATGTGTGTTTAGAATATATTTATCTTTTACCTTAGAGTTTTATTAAGTTTTTTCCTATTTAATATGGGCTACTGATAAGGGCACTACTAAATTTATTCGGGGCAGTCCAAATATTTACCACTGATAATTACAAGTTTGTCACTCCCAAAATTTACTCGGGACTGTCCACTCTTGATTTTTTTTTATAATTAGGACTGTCAAAATTTTGACAGTCCTATCAATTGTTAGGTCTGTCAAAATTTGGACAGTCCTTACAATTGGTAGGACTGTCAAAAATTTGACATATATGTTAATTTTTTAGGACTGTAAAAAATTTGACATCCTACAAATTTGATGGATTGTTAAAATTTTGACAGTCCTAAAAATTTAACATATATTTTTAGGACTGTCAAACTTTTGATGTCCTACCAATTGGAAGGACTGTCAAAATTTTGACAGTCCTAAAAAATTAACATATATTTTTAGGACTGTCAAAATTTTGACAGTCCTACCAATTGGAAGGACTGTCAAAATTTTGACAGTCCTAACAATTTTAAGGACTGTCAAAATTTTAATAATTCTGATTATAAAAAATATTAAAAGTGAATTGTCCCGAATAAATTTTGAGATTGACAAACTTATAATTATCAATGGTAAATATTTGGACTGTTTCGAGTAAATTTAATAGTGTCCTTATCAGCAGCCTTAATATGTCACATGACTCGCATTGCATTTACATTCATATATTTTAATTCAATAATAGGAAGAAAAGAAAAAGAAAAAGAAAAAGGAAGAATAGGGCGGACGGGCGGAATGCTTGGTTGGTTGGATAGAACAGCCAACACAGAGTGCACCGTGTGCACTAATCTCATAAAATGACAGGAACAATATTTGATATTGGAAGGAAGAAGGGTATTCATTCGGTGGAGCTTCAGCTCAAGCTAGGCTCATTTTTATATGGAGGGGTGGGTAGGCTTTAGGCCTTTCACAAGGGTCACTATCACTTGGGTCACTCCTCACAGCAAATCAATGCAAGTCATTTAAAAGTAAATGATAAAAAAAAAAAAAAAAAGAGACTTCAAAATTGTAGCATACTTATTAGATCAGATCCTATCACAGTGTCACCTCACTCACACACTACCACCAAGACCAAGAGGCACAGGGTTTAGCTCAGGCCTGTCACTATGCATCAGCTCCAGACCTCTCCAGAGGAGAGGTGAGCTCATATGCCTGTCCAGCGATTCGCAGAGCTCCCGGTCATCTCACAGGGGTAACTAAAGTGTCAGTTCGACAGCCTACAGTCCCTATAGTATTAAAAAAAAAAAATAATCATCGAATTTATATAAATTTTATCGAAACTATCAAAGTTTACAAAATTATAAAAAAAATATCAAAACGTATATTAAAAAAATAATTATATTTTTAATATTATATTTCTATTATTTATTTTTTTACGTTAACTGACGTTTAACGAAAAATAAATAAATAAATAATAAAAAACATCTTAGAAAGACGTTTTCTCAAAAAAAAAAATGCCCCTATTTTTTATTAGTATTTAATGAAATCAGAGCTTTTGTTTAATACGGGTTTTAAAAAAAAAATATTGTGATCTTTTTTTAGAAAATTAAAATTTTATATTTTTTATAGGAACAAAATATTTGGATTTTTTAGATAAATAAAATTATATAGAAAGAAAAAAAAAATTATACAGACAAAAAGATGATTATTTGATTTACTATATAAGATATTTTGTGTTTCGATTTGTGTTTACTGACATCCAAAAAAAAAAAAATTCTTATTGGTTTAAAATTTATTGAAATCAGTAATTATTACGATCTCCTTAATATTATAAATTGGTTCTATCAAATATTACAAATGTTTCTCATATTCTATTGGTAATTCAATTAAGATTTTAAAAAATATATATTATTCACTTAAGATTTTAAAGAATTTTAAATAATTGAAATTTTTTTCTTAACAAATATCACTTTATTTGTATAAATGTTTCAATAAATTCTTTCAGATTTTATGAATTCGATTAAGTTCTTAAAATTTTCTTAACGAATCTTACAAACTTTATTTGTATAAATATATCAATAAATTCTTATGGAATAAAAATTGAACATACGTGACGCGTGTGCTAAAAAAAATATTGCACACGGGACGTGTGTACCATGACACTAGTGGTATTTGGATTAAATAAAAAATATAATTTTAATTCTCAAAGAAAAGATATAAATATTTTTTTTTTCAAAACTCTGTAGTAAGCAAAAGTAAAAAAAAAAAAAAAAATCTTGAATTTTTTTGGAATTCAATAAAATTTTTAAATTTAATAAAGAGAGAGGTGATAAAGAAATAGTGTGAGAGAGAAATAGTAGACAAAGAGGAGAGAGAGAGAATGAGTGAGTGGGAGAGAGACGTGAGAGAGAGATAAGAGAAAAAAAATATGAGAAGGCAAAAATAATAATAATAGAAAATAGAAAACGTTTTTAGGAGTGATGTTTTTTTTTTTTTCTGACGTCTGTTAACGAAGAGAAAATAAACGATGGAAATAAAATATTAAAACATATAAAATGTCCTTCCAAATAATATTTTGAATTTTTTTTCGTAATCTTTTAAATTTTGATATTTTTGATAAAATTTATATAAATTCAGATTATCTGGTTGAAAATTTCCGTTAAAAAACTTAAAAAGTTAGTAGATCAACTGATCACACATGTACCGTTGTGGTTCAGCCCCTCGAGTTTGTTTAGAACAGTCTAAAAGTTGTTGCTACAGTAAATTGTGTTTAGAACAAGTTTGTTAACAAGTAAAATATTGCCACAATTTAGAACAATAATAGATAAAAGTGAGTAGTATTTGATTACAGTACTACTTTTGACCAAATCATCTCTCTTTCAATTAAGTAATTCTTATCGTCAAATAAAATATTTTTTATTATCATAAATATATTATTTTAAAAAATAGGTTCTATAAATCTATAGGTAATAAATATATTTTTTGTGGCATGTAAATATACATTATGTATTATATCTTAATATTTCAAGGGTAAAAATATTCTAATGTCTAATAGAATTTTTTGGATATGATATCTTATAAGTCTACATGTTTTGCTAACATAAAGTGTGTATCATGCAGATATTCCTTCTTTTCGAGGTAATATTGTATTATCATTTAATAGTGTCATTCTAATTTGATTATGGAAAGATTCTCTACCTACACTCCACTGAAAAAAGAAGACATGACGTTTAACCACCTATCTTCGAGGTGCCGTTTGTCCAACCGGATACTTTTGGTTGTAGTGTCCCGTTTCGCCTATTCGGAGAGCGCGTCTAAGAAATACTTGCTATCGTTCGATCGGGACAGATTGAATCAAGATCATTTCCTCGTTATGGATTGGTTTCTTCGAAATCAGGCCCCACATTCAACGGATCGTGCCTTAAGGAATGGCTCGACGACAGAGTCAAGAGGGAACTTTCCGTTGCGCTGGTTTCTTTGTCTGTTTTCGATGCCGCTTGGTTGCTTTCTTGTTGGTTTTGTGATTTGCTTTTTCTTGAACGGTTTCGATGGATTTTATTGTCTTCGTTATTTGGATTTCGTAACGAACCCTTTGGAGACCGAAGCAGAAAATATTGATCATCTGTTGGTGCGTGCAGGTGATCGTATAGGCGACGCACAAGCAGAGTCTTGAATATCTCCCTTTCCTCTCTCCCGATTCACCAAATTGTGAGTGGCCTTACTCCCGAATTTCGCCCTTCTTCCAAGTCTTCATTCCTAATAAATTGACTCATTTGTGCATCCCGATCAACGATACCAAAAGAATAAAATTAAGTCAAAGATAAAAGAAGAAGTAGACTTTAAACACTTATAATGCTTGTCACATAAAAATTTCTAACGGTCACATTGTTACGTGCTTGTCCGCTATACATACAACTATTTATGTTCAGTTGTTGTTAGAACTTATTCATCTATAACTGTTCAATGGGTGGTACATAACTTGTGAATTGATCATATCAGCTAGTAGACTATGCCATCGCACTGTGCTAAAGTAGTTCTGATTATTTTTTATCTAGTTTCTCGTTGTAATCAGATCCTATTTATATTCTCTTCTTGTTGGATCGAGAGATATCAGGAAAAAAATTCTTGGGTAAACTCTCCTCTTCACGACTTCATTTTCTGGTTCTACCATCTTTGATTAAGCCTCGAAAATTATAGCTCGAGAATTACAGATTTATCTTCCATTTTTATCTTAAAAAAACGAGATAATTTTAATTTACTTTACATCATGTCAAGTTGAAAATTGTATGATTATACGATTTAAGCTATTAATAATTAATCATGTGTGTTTAGAATATGCTTATCACTTGTTCAAGACAT